>OY728122.1:930230437-935230437 GCA_963277665.1 Viscum album | reverse complement strand
GTGCTATACATCAGTGGTGGACACTGTATCTTGGAGGTCAACATGATACAAATGTTTCTTGGATAGATTTCTAGAATAAGTTCTAAGTGTAATTCCTATCGTCAACCATGAAGGTAGTAAAGTGGAATGAACTACTTTCTCTTTAGAAGGGGAGTATGTCTATGTGAGAGATTGAGATCAAGTTTAAGGATCATTTTCATTTCACCCCTAATATTTTTCCTAATGAGGATTATTTTGTGTGGAATCTTAAAGAGGCACCACACCTATCTATCCAGTATATGGGTACTCCATTTACATTACTAATGTATTTTAAGGTGAAGAAGAAGGAGAAGGTGATCTTGAGTATGCACTCATGAGGAGGGTGAAATATCAAATGAGTATACAATGCACTACATGGGGTGGGGGATGAATTTTAGTTTATAAAATCTACACACAATTTTTACAATCAATTTTAGAAAGTTTATCAAACAAAAATTCAAAATGATATACTTTTTAATCAGAGTTAGAAATAGTTTATAATAAAAAATATAAACTTTTCTTAAACATGAATAGTGGTAACTTGTAGAAACAACTAATACAAAGTAACAATTTTTTTTATAAATAATGTAAGAAAAAAATATAGAACCTTTATAAAGAAATATCAACAATTTAACCTTGAGTGTCATGGAATTTTGTAAAACTAACTTACGCCATACATGATTTTATACCTATCGTAAGGTCTATCTTCATAGTCTTAGAATCCATCGATCAGAACGATTAGAAAAAATATATTTCTCTATCCAAGAGAGCCCTTGATCCACCCGATCCTACAAACTATATCTCTATATTCTTTATATCCCTCGATCCAAAAGTCTGAAAAAACAACTATAATTAGAAAAATCTTAAGAAATTTAAAAAGTAAACCTCATAAAACAATGCCTTAAGAGAAATGATCTAAATTTAAAAAATAATCCATATCAGTAACAAGGTGTTACAAATATTTAGTAGTAGAGTTATATCATTGAGTGTTAGTAAGATTCTTATATCTGAGGTTTCAATCTATTTATAGATGATATCTAATGTTTACATTCCATATTTTTCAATAGTAGTCGCAACAACATCAAACAAAACTTCTTCAGATATCTGCATCAATTCCGTTTGTTAGATGGTCATTTTGATGCACCAATATTAAAATTCTTGAATTTTTTATTCAGTAAAATAAAAAATATTTATCTAGTAAAATTATTTTTCTTCATATGGTAGGCTTAGTATATGTTTGTCCGATAAGATTTTTGTCTCCATTCTATGAAGTCTATCTAGTAAACTTAGTATTATTCTTTTAAACAAAATTTTTAGAAGTCCATTTTCTAGAATTTATAAAACTTCCCATTAAATGAACTTAGTATACATCCATCTTATGCACATTTTACATGTCCATCCAATATACTTGGTAAATATCTCTATCTAATAGAAATAATATTCTCTATTTGGTAAAACATAAAATGTTTCTATAAAAAAAACTTTTTAACTTGGGAAACATAAAATTTATATAAATTTAAACCTATAAAGAGTTTATTATATTGTTTAAAAGTAGGGTTATAAATATTTATTTCAACTCAACCGAGGGATATTATGTGAGGGGATCCAAAAAGGTTCCTTGAGGAGAAGAGTTGTTAGTACCAGGCCTCAGATGCTAGGGCCTTTGAGGTTTTGGCCAACAAGGAGTCATACTCAACTGTCTAGTCTATGTTTTTCTTGGTCCAATGGTTACCAAGTGTTTACTAGAGGATTTTTTCTCACATGCTATACCTATGGGGATTATGGTCACTATCAGTCTTAGTGCTTGAATGCTTAGGGATTCCATTTTGGTTTGAGAAGCCATGCCTAGTCATAATGATAACAAAGGATGCCTCAATTGGTTTAGAAACTGGAGGTATTTAGAGAGAGTAGAGGTCCTCCCTGCAATGGACCTCATCATCAAGGACTAGGTTATAGGGTGTTCGTGGAGGTGGTTGTTAGTAGTGAGGTAGAGGAGTAGGGCATGAATAGTTACATGCCATAGGGATGTCAGTACTAGAGGAGACATAGACCATCATATGCATGATTATCTTATCTTATACCCTTGTTTTGGAATTTTTTGATTTAGGATCATCACACTCCTTCATTGCACCCACCTTTCTCCATGTATTTGGATTAGATGTTGAGAGGTTTCCCATTCACCTGGTGTTTACTATTCCATTAAGAGGCTAAAACTTTTTTTTGATGTGTTCTGAGGGTGTAGGTTGATGATGGGGAAACATCAATCATGTGGTGATCTATTATTTTAATAGATACATTCTTATGGTGTCATCCTTAGCATTTATTTATTTTATTATATGTGTTCAATTATTGATTTCTTCAAGAGAAAGGTTATATTCTCAGATGTGGATGGTCAGTATGAAATTTTCATTAGTGAACAGGATTTTCAGATGAAAAGTAGGCATGAGGAGCACCTTATTTACTTTATAGATGAAATTTTAGTAAAGTTAGTAGACACTGGGATGATGGAAACTCCTAGAGTTGTCAAGAAATTTATGGTTTTCTTCCTCATGGAGTTTATGACACTACCCCCTCAACATGACATTGAGTCTGGTATTGATTTATATCTAGTTTATTATCCAATTTCAGTGGCGCCTTATTAGATTAATCCCTCTAACATTCCAGATTTGAGGATTTATGTTGATGAACTGATTCAAGAAAGTTTTATTCGACCCATTGTTATGCTGTGGGGTTCTCTAGTGTTATTCCCCAAGAATAATGATGGTATTATGAGCCTATGTGTAGAATACCAAAGGCTAAATCAGGCAGTGATCAATAATCCTTACCCTATTTTGAGGATTGATGATTTATTTGACCAGTTTAGAGGATCATATTGGTTTTTTAAGATCAATCTGTGGTTTGGATATCATTTTCTGAGGGTGAAATAGGTGGACATCCCAAATATTTATTTCTGATATAGTAATGGGTATTTTGTGTTTTTATTCATGCAATTTGGTTTCATGAAAGCACCATATGTGTTCATAGGGATCATACACTCCATTTTTCATGAGTTCTTGGACCAGTTTTTAGTCTCATTCATTAATGAAATACTAATTTAATAAATGTCTAAGGATGAGAATTCTGATCATATTAGAGAAATATTTCAAGTCATTTGATGCCAAAAACTATATATAAAGTTTTACAAGTGAATGTTATGGATGTGAGAGGTGTATTTATTGTGGAATGTGGTGTCCTAGTATGGTGTATCCAGGGACCTATAAAAGGTCGAGGAAATTTTTTCTTAGGAAGCACCCAAAAATGTGGAAGAGGTTCACAGTTTCCACTCTATCATAGGATATTCCTAGAGGGTTGTGTCTAATTTACCATAGATTATATCCTTGTTTACTACTCATACTATGAATAACTAATATTTAATTTGGACTAATCAGTGTTAGGTATCATTTGACTACCTGAAGGTGGATATTGATCAATGACCCAATACTTTGGTTGCTAGAGGAATGGGTGATGTTTGAGGTTTTCTATGAAAATTACCATCTAGGATTAGGATTAATCTTGATAAATCATAAGTAAATGATCACTTATGGGTCTATAAAGTTATATTCCCATGATATGACTATTACAACCATGGATTGGTGATGACGGCGGTTGTGTTTTCACTAATTATTTTGCAACATTACCTCGTCAAAGAGTGGTTTGTGGTCTTTACTGATCACAAGTGCTTGATGTATATTTTCTCTAATCCTAACCTAAATCTATGAAAGTGGATATGGATTTAGTTTATTTATGAATATGGATTTTATATCTCCTACACATCAGGTAAAGGGAATTCCATGGATGATGCACTAAGGAGAAATTTTTGTAGGGATGTTTTTCAAGATTCTAGGGATGTTTGGAGGGAAATGGAGGAGTTGTAAACCGTGCAACTAGATGCATGGATAGTTGATGGAATGGGTTACTTATTTAAGATAAAAATTCATTCTTCTATAATGTAGTTGTTAAAGTAGTATCATTGGGGATACTAAGAGGTATAGGTGATACACAATCATGATGTCCATAGTGATGCCCCATAAGGATGGTCAGAGGATGGTCTAAACTGGATGTCATTTCAGGGAAGGTTGTTCATCTTGGTAGAAATGAATGAGGGAGTCCTTCATGATGTTCAAATCACAACTTTAGTGGTTAAATTAAGAGTATCTAAGATGTAACATGGTTGGATGATACAGTTTAAGTGGCCAGGGATGAAATAGGCAGTGGCAGAGTTTATGGCTCGGTTTTTGGTTATCCAATATATAAAAGTAGAAAAATGTGTTCCTAGAAGTTTTTTGTAGCCCTAGGATATTCCCAAGTGGAAGTGGGATGAAATATTGAATGATTTTATCACAATATTACCCTGGGATCAAGGAGGATATGATTCTAACTGGGTAATTATAGATTGGATGATAAAGTCATCTCACTTCTAACAAATCAAGGAGTCGAGCAACATGGATGTTTTGATATGGAGGTATGTGGATGAGGTTATGCAGCTACGTGGATTTTTGAGGTCCATTTTCTTAGATCATTATTCTCATTTTATGTTATTGTTCTAGAGAGGATTTCAACACAATTTTGGTACTCAGTTATGCCTCAACACTGCTTTCTACCCTCTGATAGATGGATAGATAGAGCAGACCATCCAGATTCTAGAAGATATGTTATGATCAATAATCCTATATTTACATGGATACTATTCAAAGAACTTTACTTTGGTTGATTTATCTTATAAAAATAGATATTAATAATCCATTGACATGGCTCTGTTTGAGGATTTTTACGGGATCCCATTCCAATCCCTGATGTGATGGATCGAGGTTGGAGAGTCATTTGTTATCAGTCTTGATGTAGTGGAAAGTATGATAGATAAAGTTCAAGTAGTTCATGAGAGGATGAAGGTGGTGTAATAAAAACATAAATCTAAGACCTATCACAGCAGGAGACCCTTGGAGTTCAATGTTAGGGACCACCTATTCTTAATGGTTTCTCATCATCGAGGGAAACTAAGGTTTGGTATGGGGAGTAAGCTTTCTCCCCGATTCATTAGAACCATCAAATAATTAGAGCAAATTGGCATAGTGGAATATTGTTTGGCACTCAAATTGTTTCTAGATAGGATCCATGATGTCTTCAATGTGTTCTAACTATATTGGTATCTTCATGATGACTCCCATATCATTGATCGAGGAGAGTGGGATATCATGGGTGATGTGAAATTTATGGAAAGACCAGTAGTAATCTAAGATCATTGAGAGAAGGTGATGCATGAGTGAACCATTCCTTTTTTTCATATGTTTTGGTGGCATGGTGTCTTGGAGGAGAGTATTTGGGATCATGAAACACAGATTCATGCAAAGTACCATGATTTTGTTTTTGTTTTTCCTGATTTTTTTACTTTAATGATTTGATGCTTGCATCATATTAATTTATGAGATGTGTATTTTTTCCTTGATAATGGTGTGTGTTATGGATTACAACATATAAATAAGGGAAAACACCTTCCAAATCAAGAAATGTTATATTACAACACATTTTATAACCACATGGGTGAGTCAGTGCTGTCAAAAGTGGAAAATAACTATTAAAAAACAGGCCCTTAACAATGCTAAAATTGGCCTTTATTAGTGATAAAAAGAATTGACGACCAGAGCATTATTAAAAACCTCAGGCTTTTATCAGCGCTTTTAGAAGTGCTGATAAATGGACACTTCATCATTATTTTTAAAGTGCCAATAAAGGAACACTTCATCAATGATTGTAGAAGCACTGATAAAGGGACCCTTTATCAGTTCTTGTAGAAGTGATGATAAAGGGAACCTTTATAAGTGCTTCTAAAAGTACTAATAAATGGGTATACAATAGTCTAATTCTAAATTTATAACACTCTGTAGCACCACAAACAACACAGGTACAATAAAAATAACACTAGAAATAGAAGATAGGTAAAATATAGATTATAAATAAAATAAAATTTACAACAAAAATACAGGAAAAACTATATTATAGACATTTCAAATATTGTTTTGTACAATTACATCAGTAAGTAAAAATTATCACAGAGATTAAAAAACATCAATGTTCCTTTTTTATTTAGCCCTTGAATCCCACTCATGCTATTTACAAACAAAACATTCCAACTGGAGAAAAAGAATGTACCTGTATACGAAAAAAATCCTTATATTAGTGATATTATAAAAAAATTTAAATATAATGTGTTAATTTTAAACTATACTTTTAAACTAATCTTTGAGTCATACCAGGAACACTGTGTATCAGATTGAATTACTGTTGATTCTTGCATGTCACCCCATTTATTGTTCATATTAAAGAATTATCTTTATGAAAATTAAATAGATAAGTATAACATAAAAATGATAAGGAAATTAATTATGTAATATTCAATAAATGATGAGAAAACAATCTGATCTTGTTGGCTCAGTTTTGGCGATGTGATGTGAATTTTAAACTAAAATGGCACTTATATATTGAAAACATGAAATTGAAGTCATAACAGTCACACAATGCATCAGATTGAAATGAGGATCATTTATAAACATCCCAAATGACTTATGGATCATTTTCATAATGTATTAAAACAATCTGAAGGTGTTTTCTCAATTTGAGTATGTCACTTATGTTTTTTACTAAAATATCATTTTAAATTGGAAACATGCAGTTTGAGTCATACTGTTAACATCATGTTTTAGTTTAATGTGAGAATGATTCTTACACATCACAAATTACTTATGAATCTTTTTAATTAATTATTAATCCAATCTAAGCGTGTTTTATTAGTTTTTAGTGAGTGACACTTTTTGAACTTAAATGCCAATTTTAAACTGATAACTGAAAATTTGAGTCATAATGGGAACATCATGTATCAAATTGAAGTGAGGATAATTAATGCACATAAAAAATGACTTATGAATCATTTTTATTTATGGATATTTTTATAAAGTATCAAAATAATATGAATGATTTTTCTCCATTTTGGGTATGTCACTTATGTTTTTTTCTAAAATGTCATTTTAAAATGGAAACACACACTTTGAGTCATACCATTCACATTGTGTGTAAGTTTTATGTGAGACTAATTACCAAAAATGAAAAATGACTTATGAATCATTTTTATAAATTACCAAGACAATCCAAGTGCAGTTTTTGGTTTTTAATGAGTGACACTTTTTGAACTAAAATTTTAATTTTAAATTGATAACAAACACTTTGAGTCATACCGGGAGCATCATGTATGAGATTGAGGTGAGGATGATTCCAAAATGTCAAAATTAATTTATGTATAATTTTTATAAAGTATCAAAACAACAATAATGAGTTTAATTAGTTTTGAGTATATCAACTCTCTTTTTTACTAAAATTAATGTCAATTTTAAATAAAAAGATACACTTGGAGTCATACTAGTCACACCATGTGTCAGATTGAGGTGAAACTGATTGCTACACATCACAAATGACTTATTAATAATTTTACTAAAGTATCACAACAATAGAAATGTCTTTTATTAGTTTTGAGTATCTCACATGTGTTTTTTTTAAAATCTCATTTAAAACTGGAAACACGCACTTTGAGTCATTCTGCTCACATCGTGTGTAGATATGTTATGAGAATAATTACTAAACATAAAAAAATGACTTATGAATCATTTTACTAAATTATCATGATAATACAAGCTTTTTTTCTCAATTTTTAGTGAGTAATAATTTTTGAACTAAAATGTCAATTTAAAACTAATAATGGAAACTTCGAGTCATACCAGGTACATCATGTATCATATTGATGTGCGGATGATTCCTACACATAAAAAAAACTTATATATTTTTTTACTAAAGTATAATAACAATAAATATGTATTTTATTGGTTTTGAGTATTTCAGTTTTCTTGTTTACTAAAATTAATGTCAATTTTAAATCAAAAGACACACTTGGAGTCATACCGGTCACACTATGCATCAGATTGAGGTGTGACTGATTAATTCTTGTAAAAAATGACTTATTTATTGTTTTAATAAACTATCAAAATAATCCAAATGTATTTTCTTGATTTTAAGTATGTCACTTGTTTTTTTTACAAAATATCATATTAAACTGGAAACATGCACTTTGAGTCATACTAGTCACATCATGTGTTAGTTTGATGTGAGATGATTCATAAACATAAAAAACAACTTATGAATATTTTTAATAAATTATTAATATAGTATGAGTTCATTTTATTAGTTTTTATTGAGTGACACTTATTGAAGTAAAATGTCAATTTTAAAATGATAACAAACACTTTGAGTCATATTGGGAACATCATGTATTAGATTGAGGTGTGGATGATTCCTAAACATAAAAAATGAAATATGTATATTTTTAATAAAGTATCAAAACAATCCAAAAGTTTTTTATTAGTTTGGAGTATGTCAATTGTATTTTTTACTAAATTTAATGTCACTTTTAAATAAAATGTCACAGTTGGAGTCATACCGGTCACACCGTGTATTATATTTAGGTGAGGATGATTAATACATTTCAAAAATGAATTATGGATAATTTTAATAAAGTATTATAACAATATGAATGTTTTTTTTCTATTTTAAGTACATTAGTTGTCTTTTTACTAAAATTAATGTCAATTTTAAATAAAAACATGTACTTGAAGTCATACTAGTCACACTGTTCATCATATTGTGGTGAGGATGATGCCTATATGTCCAAAATAACTTATGGATAATTTTAATAAATTATAAAAACAATACTGATGAGTTTTATTAGTTTTGAGTATGTAAATTGTGTTTTTTACTAAAATGTCATTTTAAACTGGAAACATGCACTTTGAGTCATACTAGTCACATCATGTGTTAGTTTGATGTGATACTGATTCATACACATAAAAAATGACTTATGAATCATTTTGATAAATTATCAAGACAATATTAGCTTATTTTCTTGGTTTTTAGTGAGTGGAACTTTTTGAACTAAAATATCAATTTTAAATTGATAATGTACACTTTGAGTCATACCGGGCACATCATATATGTGATTTAGATGAGGCTAATTACTATACATAAAAAATGACTTATAGATCATTTTACTAAAGTATTAAAATAATATGAATGTGTTTTATTGATTTTGTGCATGTTAGTTGTCTTTTTTACTGAAATTAATGCCAATTTTAAATAAAAAGACACAATTGGAGTCATACCAGTCACACTGTGTATCAGATTGAGTTGTAGATGATTTTTTCACATCAAAAATGAATTATGGATCATTTTAATAAAGTATAAAAATAATATGAATGTGTTTTATAAATTTTGATTATGTCATTTTCCTTTTTTACTAAAATTAATGTTAATTTTAAATAAAAACATACACTTATAGTCCTACCGGTAATACCATGAGTCAGATTGAGGTTTGGTTAATTACTAACATAAAAAATGACCTATGGATTGTTTTACTTAAGTATAAAAAAAGTTTAATGATTTTGATTAGTTTTGAATATGTCACTTGTATTATTTACTAAAATTAATGTCAATTTTAAATAAAAAGACAAACTTGGAGTCATATAGGTTACAACACTCATTGGATTGAGGTGAGGATAATTCATACACATAAAAAATTATTTCTGGATACTTTTAATAATGTCTCAAAATAATAAAAATGCATTTTATCATTTTTTAGTATGTTAATTGTGTTTTTTTACTAAAATGTCATTTTAAATTGGAAACAAGCACTTTGAGTCATACTCATCACATCATGGGTTTTTAAGGTAAAAATGTTTCCTACATGTCAAAAATGGATTATAAATCATTTTAATAAATTATTAAGTCAATCTTAGTGCATTTTATTGTTTTTTAGTGAGTGAAACATGTTTTAAACTACAATGTCAATTTTAAACTAATAAGGGACACTTTGAAACATATCGGGAAAACTGGGTATTTGATTGAGGTGCAGCTGATTCTTAAACATCACAAATGGATTATGGATTATTTTCCTAAATTATAAAAATAATATGAATGTGTTTTATGAGTTTTGAGTATGTTAGTTGTTGTTTCTATTAAAATTAATGTCAATTTTAAATAAAAAGATACACTTGGAGTCATACTGGCCACACCCTGTGTCGGATTGAGGTGAGACTGATTCCTACATGTATAAAATGAATTATGGATGGTTTTACTAAATTATAAAAAAATTATTAATTCATTTCATCAATTTTTATTATGTGATGTGTGTTTTGAACTAAAATCTAAATTATAAAGTAAAAACATATAGTCTGAGTCATACCGAGCATAATGTGTATTGGATTGAGGTGTGACTAATTGGGTATGTGATATGTATTTTTATTTTAACTATATATAAAAATAAAAAATGATAAACTATGTCCTATTCTTATGGAAGAGGAAACCTCATTTTTATAGGACTTAGCCTTACTCAAGCTCTCATGCAAAGCCTTTAAGGCCCAAAGGGGTGTTCTACAATACTCCTGAGAAGTCTAGAATATTCTGAAACCTAGTAGAGATAAATAGTTTTCTAGAGTATTCTTGAGAGCTCATCACCATAACTCCTCACCATGTGTGGGGGGGGGGGGGTATGACATCATGATGACTCATACACTTCATGTTTCTAGAAGCATGAGGTTTTCTATTCCATAGGAGAATGTTCTTTCTAATCTCTCACGAGCATGAACAACTTTGAAAAAAACACCCCAACTCAAGAAATAGAATCCAACTATATATGAAAATATTTCTTATGTTAGTAGCACTATAAATAAATAAATTAAATATAAATATGAAAAAATGCATTCCCAGTCCCATATTTTTAAACTATGATTCCAAACTATAACATTTTCAATTCACCCACTATGGATACATATGAGATATTTTATAAAATCAATCCCAAAAACCCGATATATTTAACCAATTGAAAATAAAATAATATAAACATATTTAAAAAAATTCCCATAAAAACTTTTATCCTTTTAGGATGGTGTAAAAATCATATATAAACACTTTTATTCTTATTTTATACAAAAAACTAGTATAACACATTATATATTCCTAGATTATACTAAATATTAATGTATATTTTATTTATTCCTAGAAAACATTAAACATTAGTGGAAAACTATTAACATTAATTAATTAAACTAAAATAAATATTTATATTTAAGTTTTTATGGAACATAATAAAATATATCTTTTCCTTTCATCATTAAAGAGAGTAAAAACTCCATGATAAACCATTTACCTTATTTGATGGAAAAAACTTTAGTGTGACCCATTATGTATTTTAAAATGACACTAAACTCCATTATAAATTGTTTACGCATTTTTGACAGCATTAAATATCAATATATCCCTTTATAGCATCCAAATGACACTAAAATCTAGTGCATTCATTAAGTATTCATGGAATGTGCTATATATTAGTACATCCCTTCAATATTCTAGGTGATGATAAAATATAACATAACATAATCATTATTTGTTCATAAAAATGGGAATATCCCTATTCTCATGTATTTTATATTGAGAATGATGAAGAGTTTTTTATTAATGACTTTGTGAACATGGACCATTTTACATAATGAATATGCAGATTCATATTAGTGTTGAACCATTTGAAACATTTTTTGATGGTGAGCCGGTGAACAAGTATCTATATGCATAATAATGATAGATTAAAAACCTCTACTCATGTAATGATTGTGAGATTCTATATGATATAATGGTGGGGTGATTTAATTTCCTATCATGCGAATTCAAAATAATTAGTTTTAGTCAATCAATTTCACTAATGTAAACTTGATGTGTTACTTATATGGATTTCACAAGAATTTGTGATATTATATCATGCATCTAATTGATGATCGAATAGCCCAAATAATTCCACCACCCAACAATGTGAAACTACCATATTTTTATTTTCTTCTATCATTTACCACCACCCATTAAGGAACCCTAGATAGAGAATTAGTATAATTTTATTCTAAAAATGATAAGGAAATTAAATAAAAATTAGATAAAATGATGAGAAAATTAACTAAATAAGTAGTAGGAAGGAACCACTTCATGATGACTATATACATTCTAATACCATGTTTTCTGATCACTTCTAAACAAATTGATTTCCTCCATTATAATTATCATGTAGGAATAGATCAAAAATAATATATAATAATTTTTATATTAATGCTTCACACCCTAAATATATTTTGAAGTCAATTTATCATACTAGATCATAAACATATAAGCTAATCACCTAAATTTATTGTCAGAAAACATTACGACACCATGCACTCTTCCCACTCATCTCTGAACAATTTTACTTCTTCTTTTGAGTATGAAGGTTATCTATAATCGTGGTAGTATTGAGAAAATATAGACAAAACAATGATTAAGAAATATTTTTAATGAAGTTTTAATTACATTTGGAAATTACCTTCTTTAGGATGGTGATCTTTTTATGATTTATCATCTCTATCATAAAATTAAAAACATAATATCCACAACCATTTCCATTATCTTTCTTTGTACACTTTCGAAACATTGACCAAAATAAGTAAATTGTTTTAAAATATGTTTTTATAGTTAAATATTTCTATATATACCTTAATCTGTTTCCATTTGAAGTAACCCACATACTTTTTATGTTCAGTCACTGACCTCATTCCACGATTTAGCCTATATTTAGGGATCTCCCTACCATAACAAATTTTTTGTTAAAACAAATACCAAAACATATTATTCTAGTTTTATATATAAAATATTAATTACAGTGTATTAAAAATTCACAATACACATCATGTGTGGTCGGTTTATTGGATATCCATGCATTGGATCCAAAAAATAAATATATTGGGTATCCATATTTATTGCGATCAGCATCCAATTCTTACTAAAAAAAACAAATAATTAATGTAAAAAATAAAAATATATTTTATGTGATTAGATTGTAGAGTTTTACCCTTGTATAATAGGAATAAAAAATAGTCAATCATTTGTTATGTTTTCTCAAATGTATCATATAGATCATCTTTCTTCTTATTAATTTCTTCATCCTCAAATTTTTTTTCCATAAAAATGATATAGGGATTAGTGAATCCAAATCACGATTTTCACAATTTTACCTTTATATAGTAGTAATATAAACTTCTATATAAAATATAAATATTTATTAACTTTAATGGACATATTTTATCACTATTTGGATAGATTTATTATAAAAATGTACCTTATGTATGTATTCACAATTGAGGCCCCAACAATTTAATCATGATAATATCATTTATACTCTCGAGAACAACTATCTCTATAATGAAAGTTCCAAATATTTATTCTTCATATAGAATGTAAGAGATATTTTCATCTTTAAATGTGGTCTCTACATGAAGATTTAATGATAATAAATGTTGATGTGGAACTAGTGGGGAGAAGGTACTCCTTGGAGGTACTTTTTTATTTCTTGGTCAATTCACTAGATTGTCTTGATCCAACCTTCCCTTTCCCCATCAATTTATCGATATGTAATACCATAACTCACTTCAAACATTTTTCATCCATTGTTATAGAGTTTTCATAAGAAAAAAAATTGTTAAATACATACCTCAAGTATCTTTATAATATTAGAAAACCATGCTATTAAAGTTCCAATATCATCACTGTCCATTCTAATATCCAGATCATTAAGTAGAATAAGTAACTTAGTAGTCAGATCTTGAGCTACCTCAATCCCTAATATCATGTGATATTTTAGGTGTTATTTATTGTGTATCTCGTCTCCAGAGATATTATACACTACAACCCTTTTAATAAGGTGGTGTGTGGTTGTTGATAGATAAACTTCACATACAACTTTACCATGAATAATTTTTGTAAAATAAAGTTATCAAATTTTGTTTTATTCACATATAGGTGAAAAAGTAATGAAAAAATTGATTACCATGGGTAAGGTATGCAGTTGAGCAGAATAACTAGCCTCAAAACTAGTGGGGTCATTTTTTTCTTTATGCGTAGAGCTTTATTCCACCACCAGTTCACTTTGATCCTTTATTATATATCAGTTTTCCAAACCTGACTGGACAATAATATTTTACAAGTCATATATTTTTACCTAAAATAATTTTATCCTCTTATATGTATCTTTTTTTGGTTTTATCTTCTTGAAATATGTTTGAGGAGATAATCTAAAACAAACTCCTCTAACGCGACCATATTGTTCCATCCGATTCAAAGCTATTGAAACTTGTTTTTCTTCTGGTACAGTCACTTCTGATTCTTGTGTCTAAACCATATAAAAAAATATGAAACTAAATATATATTTTTATGTTATATTATTATAAATCATAATGAATTACTATTATTTCATACATAAACATTTTTCCCATATTGCTTTTGTGTTTTCATCAACTAGTTTACCCTTCTTATTTATTCAAGCCTCCTTCGATAACATATGATGTGTGATGGAAGTGGATTAATATTTTGATAGATCAATATGAATTTAAATAAAGGAATATATGTTGTTTGATATCACATACAAAATTTATTTTTGATTTAAAATACATACCAACTTCTTCTATAGTGAAGCATGCCCCATCCTTGCTTTGTGATAGGGGTACATTGGTTTTAATGCATGTTCTTTATTTTTAGTACTCTTTTACTATTTCATAAATTAATAATTTTGAATTAAATTAGATAAAATAAATAATTTTAAATAATATATTATTGACTATAATGATCCTGAAATTATTTCTCATCGCGTCGACTGATGAAATCATTCCACGTTTTCTACTTTATAATGTATTCATAACTAACTAGTGGGTGGGAATTTACTTTCCACTCAGTATCCCTGAGATATAAATTGGTAAGGAGAGTCTAGAAGGATCTATGGGATTTTAAAACAACCATTAATACATATTTATTATGAAAATATTTTAAAATAAATGAAATCTACAAGGAATAATGAAAATTAAATCAATATTTAATTATATATTTTTTCAATAAAATAGAGAAAGTATATCGTAACATTACCTTTATATTTTCCCTATGGGGTTGCTTTGTTATTGGCCAGATGTGGCACCATGAATCTATATAAATCAAAAAATTCATCCTCGTTGTGACCCAAATGTAACTAATGAACATTGAATTTTTGTGGTCAATAGGTTTGCCACATTGATTATAGACAACCTGAAATTTTATACCTTTACTTATTACCATGATTATTTTATTCAACACTATGATATTGCATCACTTTTTTTTTTCATAAACATGATTTTGATCCCATTATAATTCTATAGTTTCATTATCAACAATCTGTTCTTCTATAGAATTGGTAATATCATCATGTTCATAAGACATTGTCTTCATAAATAGTCAAACATTTAATTTATATTATATTAATGTAGCAGAGAAAAAAATAATATTATGATGAAAAGTATAGTATATTAAAAAACAATTTGAAGTTCTCATTGATTTTTTTAAAGGATGAAGGGATTTTTATCCTCTATTGAGAATCTAAATCCCATCTTTGTGGTCCCCTATAACATAAAATACATTTTATATATTGAGACCGATATGAAATGATTGTGATATCCTAGTAAAAGGGTCATTCTTTATTGAATTTTCATCTGACCATATAGTTGTTTTAGTTTCCAATAAGATAATCGAAGAGTTCTTATTTACTAGATTTGAGATATAAAATACTTTCATTTATTGCGATTCCATTATGAATGACTCATCCCTTTCCCATTATACACTAAAATTCACCTTCATGAAGACCATTTCATCAATTTTCACTACACACCTATTGTCAACCCTTTTTCAATGGAAAATCAGCACTTGAAATGTTTTACAATCCAACTCATATATCTATTTGATAATGCATAAATATGACATATTTTCATAAATTGTATTTTTATCATTGGAACCAGATATGTGCATCACTTCCACCAAAAGCGTAACTCCACTATTTTGCATCATACTACAATCACGATGTTCTTTTATATAGAACATCTAAACATTGATTAAAAAACTAGTGTAAGATATAACATTTTCATTTGGTCCCCTAGCTATCCATAAAATTCATTCGAAAATTGAATTCATATTTTTAGATAACTCCTTACAAATTTGATCTTGGAACCATCCTATAAACTGTTGATTATGTGTATTTGATATCCATCCTTCAGCTCTTGATGGATTTAAATATCTAATAATTACTTTGTGGGATTCAACGTATAGATCAAAATATTTATTGTTATATAAAATGTAAAGGTACTCTTTCCTTTGCTCTGTGATGGTAATTATAACAATATTTCTTATGTAAATCCCTTTGCCCATTAAAATCTATTGTTAAAGGACATTGGGAGACTGATGATATCAACATTTGATATGTAATCAGTACAAAATTCAACTACTTCTTCAACAATATATCATTATACAATACAACCTTTTGGATGAATTCGATTCTTGATATACCATTTAAAAATCTTTCTATACCATTCAATGGGGTACTTCCATATATAATGGAAAAGAACATATAGTTGAACCTGTCTAGCCAATTGAACCATCAAGTGGATCATTATATCAAATAATAATGGTAGGAATAACATATCTCATTCCCATAATATGACTGCAACCTCCTTATTAATGATTGAAAACTTCACTAGGCTAATAAATTTATTGTATATGGCTTAGAAAAATAAGCAGAATCTGGTTAATGTATGTCATATATTTTTAGTCAGAATGCAATGTAAAGAAATGGGAATCAAATATTTCATAAAAACATGACAGTCATGTGATTTTAGTCCCTATAACTTGAAATTAGTCATTAATATGACATTCTTGATATTTTATGAATATACCTATGGAAATTTTACATCATTAAGTAAAGTGGGAAATTGAAATTTTTACGGTATGTATATATTTTAAGATACTGGAGGAAGAAAAGTACACCATTTACCCTTCATTAGTGTCAAATCTTCTTTTAAACCCATGTCAATCATGTTCAACCTAGCCTTGATTCCATCTTTTTTTGTAAGGAAAATTGATTAATGTTTTAATAACACTATCAAATACATTTTTTTCTATATGCATGACATCAAAAAAATGTCTGACTGACAAACAATTCTAATTCAGTAATTTAAAGAAAATTGATCTCATTTTCCAAGCTGATTTCTTAAGTTTTTTCTAAAATGATTTACCAAAAATAGTGTTAATATATTTTACTTTATCAAATAGTTTATTACCCATTATTAGAGATACTGTTGTTCCTTGTTCAGCATTCCCATTGAATGCTTTCATCAAGGATCAATATTTATGTCCTCGAGGTAAAAATTCCCAATGTCCTAAAAACATAACCCTCAAGGAATGTTTCAACCGAACTGAGTGTGTGAATTATTCAAAAATGGGACACCCCAACATTCCTTTAATGCTATATCCTGAAAAATTTATATATACGAAGGAATTTAATTTATCATCTCATACAACATTCCCCTCAATGTGAATTCATCATTTCTATGAGCATCATACATTATAAAACTTGTATTCCCCATCAATTTTAGATCTTCAATCAACAGATCCAAATAGATATCATTATCATTACCCGGTTGCTTTGGTCTAGATATAAGCAGAGACAACATAATGTATTTACACTTCACGCATAACCATGGTGGAAAGTAATAATTTACCTACATAAAGGGCCATATAATTTTTGTACTAATTTGTACACCAAAAGGATTTATTCTATCTATAGATAATTCAAGATGAAAGTTTCTCAGTTAATTTCTAAATCCAAGATAATTTTAATCAATTTTCTTCCACTGAGGAGGATCTACTAGATGACGTAGGATCCCATATTTAATTATTGTATCTATACACCAAGTAAATTGTCTTGTGGTTTTTTGACATCCATATAGTCTAATAAACCATGAAATGATAGGAAAGTACCATAAAAATTCTAAAGGACCTGATTCATTTTTCTCATATCGATTCACACCACACTTAGGGAATTTTTGAAGTGATTCATGGTCTTTGAGAAACAATATGAAATCATTTGGACAAACATGTATTTTTAGAGATAATTACCATTGAGTATAACATTTGTTTATCATAATTTGTTTAACATGTAATTTCATTTTCTTCTAGTAGCATATCATTCATAAGATCAAGTAGTTTTTGTAAAGATAGTGTCATTCCATCCACTGCCAGATTTAAAATTATACAACTTCAATATAGTTGAAAATGTTGTGTATTTAGTATAACCAGTATACAATGGTCTCTTAGCACAAATATTTAACTTCTCAAATTTTTTTTGGAAAATCACAATAGTCATCTTTAGTTTCCATTTTCATTTCTTCCATGAAATCTCAATCATCATTTACACTGGTATTCATATGAAATGATCCATAAACCTTAGTATCTTCCTAATCATCATGAACATTCAATTTTTCCCCTTATTTAGTCTAAAATTTATAGCTCTGATCTATTATGTGAAAAATAAAATTTTCTTCCAACTCTTTTGGACTAATTTATCTTGAATAAAAACAATGTAAACATGGAAAAAGGATTTGGGAAGGTCCATATGCATGCTTTATTGTAAACTTGATAAACTATTTAACTCCAACTTCATACTCTTTTTTCATATAATTAACATGTATCCATTTTTTGGTTCACATTCATTATATTAGGTTCATAAAATATTTATTTTGTACAAAAAATTAATAAATACACAAAATATATTCTTTATCAAAGGTGAAGGTTATAAATAATTCTAATAAAGGGAACCCAACATTTGATTGTTTCAAATAATTTCAGTATGCTTTGAAGGAAATAGGTAATTGAATTTAAGAAAATAATTACTCTACTATGGAAATTATTATCCTTTAAATTCATCCAAAATTATCACTGGTACCTGGTATGGGATGAATACTCCTCAGAGTAGTTCAAGAAACATATACACATGTTTAGAGGAGATTGGGGATGAGTATCAAGTAAAATGTGCAATAATAAATATTTATGAGATTAAGATAATGAGGATGATAGTTTTCTCCTTAAAACTTTTTAAATTAACATATATTAATTTAAAATTTCAAACATCATCTCAAAAATACTTTCATAATTAAAAATTATACAATTTTTTATTTTAAAAAATCTACTTGAAATCAGTTTTTTTGAAATTCCCCATGAAAACTGAATATTTTTTTTAAAACACATAATGGGATACTATCCCCTTCTCTATAAAAATTGTTAGAATCAAGTGAGAAATTTTAAAATCAAGTTCAAAAACCATTAAAAATAAATTAAAAATTTAAAACTATTTCTATGTAAATATATACACGTTGAAATGTTTAAAACTTTATAGGTTCACTTTAAAATCACTTCATGAGTTTCAAAACACCGAAAATATTTTAGTTCATTTTAAGGGAAAACCTAATTTTTTAATTTCAAAATCCACTTTAACATTGAAAACCAAGTTTCATTTTTCAAAAATGAAATTTAAAATAGGTGTGATATCCTGAACCTAAAACCACTGAATGAGTTACCTGAGTCAGTGCGGTACATGGACCAAGCATGCCTCCTCATATACTAGATTCCACCGACTAATAGAGAGGTCCTAAGGTGTGTATCTGGAGAGACTATTCCCCCATGTTAGAGTGGATAACGATGGATAAGTAATAATAGATAAATGGTGGATGCATATATAAACTAATGGAACAAAAAAAGAAGACAATATAACAACAACAGTTGTAACCCACCATAGTGGAAGAATACCTAAATAATAAACAATAGAATAAACTGATAATAATAATCAAAATCTAGAAACTAAATCATATATAAAAGCTGAAGATAATGTATTATACGTCTCTATAAAATGAGAAAATAAATATACATGGAAGCAAGAAATACACACTATACAAAAGAATAAAAAAATCCAAAAACAATCCAGCATCCTGAGCACTGGTCTATTCATCTGCTACTAATATCTATCCTAATGAAAGTAGTCAATATTAAGTGTCCAAAGTGGGATGCTTCCTCTTATGAAAACCTGTATATATATAAACTTCCTAGGTACTAATGGAGGCCTAGATATGGTGTGTGATAAATCTCAGTAGGCCACCACTAATGCAATCTATACAAATCCAGTCTGTGAAATATAAACTAAAATAGTGTGCATGTATGTATATATAGAAGTAAATATGGTACAATAATTTAAATACCCCAATACCTACTTCAAAATATTTCAGCATCTAAACATGTAATTATTTAATTATTTATGTTCCAGTTTATAATAAGTGATGTAATAGGATCCAAGGTATGTCCAATGAAACCTATAATAATAATGGTAAAAATAATAATAATAAGAACAACAACATATGATCGAGGGTAATATCCAAGGTATCCTTGATGATAATCACGATAAAATAATATCTAAGGTAGTAACCAAGGAACCCTTGACCTCAGGGGTTGATCCAAATCAATAATAACATGCAGTCTGAATATAAGGGGTCTAAGTGTAATCCAAGGGCATCACCCAAGGAATTCCACTATAAATAGTTCTAACTGAGTCCAAGGATCACATCCAAGGTAAAATGACTAAGCATGACTGGGCCTAATGGGGGTGAATCCATGGTGCCACATGTTTGAAGACATCAAGATGGATCCAAAGAGTTTATCCAAGGAAAACTAATATCTAGAAGATAGTGAAGGGATCCTACAATGTCATGCTGGGAATCCTCTAGTAGATAAGGACCATGTTCCAAGGTGGGTATATCCCTTAGAAACTATCTCCCTAAATCATAATGGAATCCTCTATGTGCTTAAGGTATTCCCTTGAGAATGTAATCCTAGTTCAATTCTGACCACTCCTATAAAAATAAAAAGGTCCATATGTAATAGCCACCTTACACATAATTCATTAATCATTCTTTAATTTAGGCCATTTAATACTCACGCCTTTTAATAATTCAATAGGATAATTCCCTTCCATTTTATACAAATTAAAATGGATAAATGGGACAATGAAACTATTATTACTTAAATTACCTATTCATTAATTAGGTTTATTCCTTTACCTTTCATAATCATGAAAGTGTGGGCTAAGGAGATGCAACCAATTACCATTTAAATTAAAATTAACTAGACCAAGTGATAAACATAATATATTTTATATTTGACATGAAAAAGGTTGATTAATTAATTAAAAAACTTACCTTAGAAGGTTCAAGTGAATCCTAAAATATATAAGGGCTATTCATTGCTAATTCATAATAAAATTTATTAAGAAAGGGATTACGATTAATAGGTTCAATACATAACACTTGAATGGTTAAGTAGATAGTTATAAAAAGCTAATAAAGGCATAAAAGTGGTCACAGACTACTTGGGGGGGATGACATTGAGGTCCTAACCTTGAACAATGTGGAAAAAATTATGAACAAGGATCTAGAATATGATCATGATGGTTACAAGAATGAAATATTAATTTAAGTGGAAACGCCTGATGAAATCAATGTGAACACAATGATGACAGTTTATAAAATGGGAATACTTGATGTATGAGTCATATACCACCTACCTCAAGAAGATAACACCCTACTCATCTAGTATTAAGCCTTTAGTTTGGCCTGGATCAGAAGAAATCTGAAGAACAAATCAACACCCTAAAAATAGATCATAAGAGATCACACCAAACTAGCACAAAATATGGAAAGATAAATGATTAATAGAAGGTACAAGATTTGAGATCTTACCAAGAGTTATCCATTGAGAGAATCAGTGCTTTGATCAGACTCCAGACAAAAGATATATAAAAGAACCTATCTTAGATCCATGGTGTTTGTTCTCAACATAAGGGAAGAGAACACTATTCCACTGAAGGTAAGGGGAAAATAAACTTTAGTTATAAGAATAAATAAGGGAAAATGGTCATCTAACCAGGAATTTTAGGGTCTCACATTTGGCCAAACCATGCACCTACTATTACCATGGCACTGCCTCCAGGGGGACTTCACATGGTTAGGCCACTTGGTCTAAAAAACTACATGCCAACCATGCTTGGTGGATCTATTAAAAATTATAGTGCAACTAAAAGGGCATGCACCCCTAGATATATGGTTTCCTTAAATCACGTATCCTCATTCATCCCAATATCCATCCCTCACATAGTTAGGGAAACCATTTAGAATGAATCATAGAGCTTCTACTAACAGTGCGACACAATCCTTTTCTCCACTAGCCGAGGTTCCGAACTCTAACAAGCCAAATACACTTTCAAAACTACTATGAACTCACTAGGAATTTATATTAGGTCCAAATAAAATAATTAGACTGAATTTATAAGGATTTTTACCTGATAGAAAAACCGGGTTCTTACAGTCTTCCCCCCTTAAATGAACTCATCCTCGAGTTCACCTTACAAGGGAGGAAAAGCACTGTCTGGGAATAACTCTGGCCACTAAGCACGTACATAAACCTCCCACTCTAAGGTGTCATACTATACATGACTATAATTCCATAAAACCTATACTAAAGGGATAAACATGCCTTAGAGATCCTTCATGCTTCATTCAATAATTCATATAGGATATTCCTGAAATGAAGCATCAACATCTAACTCAAAAGCTTGAGATGGGTTGACATGATAATGGAAAAGCTGTGAAATGTGGTAGATGTTGTGCATAGAATAATACCTTTGATGCCGTAGAAACTGATAAGCTTCCAGCCCGACTCTATATAGGATCTTAAAAGGTTTTGACATAATGAGGTGACATGTTCGCTCTCCACCATATCTATTTATGACTATGTTCAGGTGATACCTGTAATAAAACACAATCCCTAAATTCGAACTCCAGTGTTCATTGACAGTGATTGACATAAGATTCTTATCTAGACTAATAAGTATACATATGCTTCCTGATTTTCTGAATCTACTTTGAAGTCTCTTACATGCCTCACCTACCTTTTATTATCACAAGGTTGAACAACACAACCTACCATACATGTCCTCATAGTGATCCATCTGAATCATCACCCAAAATATATTATGATAGGTATATATGATGAGGTGGATTTTCTTCTCCCAAGAACTTCCAAAATAAATGATTCATGCTTAGATCATGTCCTCTAAAACCTGTATTATCCATTCCAACTGACCATTGTTCTAAGGGAGAAAATCTATTCTCAAAGTAACCTATAAACCTATATATCTATATAAGTCCTTCCATAACCTCAATGTGAAATGATTGTACCTATCTGAAATTATAGTACGAGGGACCCTGTGTAGCAGTATGATCTCATAAACATACAATATTCCCATCTCATCAATTGAGAAAGTCTCTCTAATGGGAATTAAGTGAGCTACTTTCATTAGTCCATCCACGAATACCCAAACTACATCTCTACCTCACGGACACTACAATAAGTTGACTAAAAAGTCCTTATAAACATCTTACCATTTTCAATACAGGACTAGTAATGGATATAACAATCCATAAGGTAACTGGTGATCTGCCTTCACCTTTTGATAGGTGAAAAACCTAGTAATAAAACCTTCCATTTGATGTTTCATCCTAGTTCACCAATACTAGCGTCACATGTCTTGATAAATTTTGGCGAGGCTTGGATGAACTATCCATTGAAAATCATGGGACTCTTACATTAGTTTCTATCTCATATCTATAGGAACTTAGATATGTCCATGTACACATAATATGTTATCTCCATCTATAGACCATTATGGAGGTGGTTCCTCACTAGAAATACTCTCCTGGAGAACAAAGACTTCAGGATATGAAAACTGCATACTCTTCACCCTATTAAGGAGGGAAGAGGTAATTGTCAATGTGGTGAGATAAAACTCCTCATGACTCATGAAACTCAAGATGCATCTCAAATAAGAGGTCCATCAATATTCATTCATCACAAGCTTCATTTACAACCTATGATTGAGTTTTTTGACTTAGAGAATTTGCTAATGCATTTCCCTTTCCAGGCATATAGGTGATCTCAAAATAGAAGAATGAAGGTAATAAACCCATATACACTGTATGAGATTAAAGTAATGCTATATAAAGATATATTTTATGCTCTTATGGTCTATATACACCACAAAGCACTCACCCATTAGATAATGTCTCCAGCAACATAAGGCATGGACAAAAACTTCTAACTCAAGGTCACGCGTCAGGTATTTTTTCTCATGAGGCCTTGATTGTTGAGATCTGTATGCGATGACTATATCCTCATACATTACCACTAAACCCAGTCCATTGAATTATACATAAAATAACACTGTATAGCCTCTACTAGGCTCTGGAATTATCAGAATCGATGTCGAAACAAGCCATTCTTTTAGCTCTTGAAAGGAACTTTCACACACTTTAGACTATAGGAACATAGATCCCTTATTTGTAAGACCAGTAGGAGGTCTATAAAGGAGTGATACATCATTTATTAAATTACTATAATATCTAACCGTCCATAAGAAACTCTGTATGTCATAAATATTTTTGGGATACTCCTAGGAAACCACAACACTCACCTTTTCTGGGTCAAAATACACTCCTAATTATGGGGTAATACGACCCAATAGGTGAAATTTGTTAATCCAAAAGTGTTACTTATCAATATTTTCATAAGTATAATGCTCTATCAATTTATTCAAAATGATATCAAGGTTATTAGAGTGGTTTCTACAAGTATGAGAATACACCAATATTTCATCCATGAATACCATGAAAAAAGAATCCATATAGGGGTGAAAAACCCTATTCATCAAAGCCATGAAAACAAAGATTGCATTTGTAAGGCAAAAAAACATAATGAGATACTCATACAGACCATACATGATATGAAAATATATACAAGTTAGGTATGAATTCCGGACACACACATGATGATAGCCCAATATTAGGTCAATCTTTGAGAACACTCTAGCTCCACAGAGATGGTTAAATAGACCACCAATTCAAGGTAGTGGATACTAGTTATTAACCATAAGATAGTTCAACCATCTGTAATATACACAAATCCTAAGGGTTCCATCCTCATTCTTGGTGAAAAGAACGATTAAACCCCTAGGGGAAGTACTGGGTCTGATAAAAACTTAGACTCTAGATCCTCCAACTATCACTTGAGCTACTAGAGCTCAGTAGGTTCCATCATATATAGAGGAATGAACACTGGAGATGCTTTTGGAAAAGGATCGATCATAAACTCTACCTCTCTCTCAGGAGGTAAGCTATAAAAATATCTGGAAAAGACATCCCTAAAATGATTTACCACTAGAGGAAAATTTATTATATGTATGCCCTAATCCTATATGAAGTGACTAGTAATTTGGGTGGTTACTCCACCTAGACCATGATGATCTATTCTAGAAATACCATCCTAAACATTACACTCACACTTGTGAAGATATATGTTTCCCTATGGTGATGTAAATGACACCCTGCAATAATAGTAGTCCATGTAGGTGTGATAGGGAACCAACCAATCCATACAAAAAATGACTTTTAATCCCTTAATATTGAGTACAAAGTGGTCCCATGATAAGGAATAACTAACTACCTCAAGGGGGTATCCCCTATATTGGCATATTCCCTCTGAATGCACTCCGAATAGTGTGTCCCGGGCTATCACACAAAAATAATAAAGAATTTACAACCCAATGTTTCTACAGTTGATAAGGAGATAAAGGAGTGTGAAGAACCCATATAGAATATATTAGATAAAATATTGGAGGATACTAGAATAGTACCTCATACTATAGATGAACCTACACTCTAATCCTTAGGAATTTTCTATAATTAAAGTAATTGACCTGATCCATGACCCCGTGCTACAGCTGTACTACCTTGAATAGGTCTTCTCTACTGATACTGATAATCAGAAGTCTATATACCATGACCATGAACTCCTCCTCGACAAGTCCCATCAATTATACTCCAACTCCTCACATGATGCGGCATAAAAGATCCTTCCCCTGAAGGTGGATCTATTACAGAGCCTATTCCACTGTATGCAGATGGAAAGATCTGATAGAATCTATAAAGACGTCCCATACGGCCGCAAGCATGACACTCCATTGGGTATCTATCACCCCAAGTCTTATAATTCAACTTCCATCCACACTGATGGAACATCATGAAGCTTCCATTGTAGATACTTTGGTTACCACTTCTCTAATGAGAAACCTCAAGGCTATGCTTCCTACCATCGGAAGAACTAAATACCTTCCTCGACATTGAACCTATATGCCCAGAACCATCACCTTACCTTAATTTTAACTCAATTATAATATCCTGGTTGATGATCTTATAAAAGGTAGGTTGGTGAAAGACATTCACCTGAGTACGAATGATATAATTGATCCCATCCTTGAATCATCCAGCACACGATAACTCATAATTGGATAGAAGTGGTAAAAACACTATAACTCAGTAAGACATATTGAATAGTCCATGACAGAAATATCAACATACTCTAGGTGCATGAAATCTCTAGCTCGGTCATCTCTTAGCATCCGAGGAAAAAAGTACTCATAGAAGATAATGTGAAAGTCATCCCAGTCCATTCCCTAATGACGACCAGCCTGAGTAAACTCATCCCACTAGCACTTAGATGAATCACGAAACACGTAGGTGGAAAGATTGACCATCCTATATTGAGGTATATAAAAATTCTATAATATAGATAAGGTAGACTCTAGCCAATAATTATCAGCCTATGGACTACCATCCTCTGAAAATATGAGAGGATGTTGCGTTTATAACTCATGAGTCAGATCACCCAGAGGAGGTACAGGCCGCATAGCACCCCTCATAGATTGCATCATATGTATAACCCCCCCAAACTAATCATTAGTACCCATATCGTGTACAACAAGTGCCGCCTTAGGTGAAACTATATGAGGACTCTAGGCCCACCACCTCTGGAGTGTGATCATCACCACCCTCCTGGCGCATGACTAGAGGAAATCATGGTGGAATAGATCTAGAAATTATAATAACATTCCTTAGATAAATAATTGGAAATAGATTAAAGCACTAGTGGAAGTAAAATGTAATAATAGAGTATCACTTCCCAAGTTACTACCCCAATTACCTTCTTATAAGGCTAAGGTATTGGTAAGTGTTTAAGTTTTATTTACAAGGGTTCCAGTAGGTGAAGGTTCAGCTACACCTTGCCTCTTCATTTACTGGAAACCATTTCATTTTAAATTCAAGTTTATATTTAATTATTTCATTTACTTATGTACATATATCAAGGTTATATTTACAATGGATCTCCATTCCTAGTGAATAAGGGCCCATGCACCTTATCACTAAAATCGACACCCATTCAATTTTCATTCAACCATATCTACATTCGGTCTAAGAATATAATAGGTAATATATGATGGATCGACTTGGTAAATTACCCATTCCAATATTCAAGGGCCCATACACCTCGTGAATTTAAATTGGGGTTCACTCAATCATATCCAAAGATCATCTCATGTAATGAGAGGTACATAGCTATCATTGGTAGAAAATGGTTATTTAAGGTTCCACCATCAAAATATACAGAAAAAATATATTTAGATCGACATTGACACTTTAAATAACCAATACCATCCCTTGTATAACATGTTATCAGCATAGGAATAATTATAACAACCATGGATCACTCAAAAATCATAGGAAACACAAGCAATGAAAGTAGTATAATGCACCTATATATAATGAAATATGCATGGAATGTGATTTTCTAAGTGCTTATAATGATGGATGATTGATGATTACTTGATCTCATATTCTCGAACCAAGGATAAAATATCCATAAATCATATTAAGAATTACAATTCATGTGCATCAACCAATAGTGAAAGGATATCAACTATAATAATAAAAATACCGAACAATAATTTTTATGTCAGGAAACTTAGAACATGGGTTAGATACGCCCAAGAATGACTTATAAATAAGTTCTAAGAATTCCTAATATATTTTCTATAGTCTCAAAATAGTAAGGGAAAAAATAAACCTATGATACCACTTTGTGATGTCCCGATCCGGAAGCCACTAAATGGATTCTCCAAGATGGTGGGCCACATTTCCTCAAGTGCACCTCCCTGTATGCTAGAGGATTTCGACTAGCATCAAGGGCCTATGGTGTTTTTGTGGAAAGAATATTCCATAATGTTAGAGTGGAACACAATGGATAAGTAATAATAGATAAATTGTGGAAGCATATGTATACATATGGAATAAATGAAGCAAAAACTATAATAATAGGACCAGTAACCCACCGTAGAAAAAGAAGACATAAATATTAAAAAACATATGTAACTAATAATAATACTCAAAAGTTTGAAAATGAATCATATAAAAAATCTGATGATAATGTATTCCATGTATCTACAAAATTGGAAAATAGGTATACATTGAAGAAGGTAATACACACTATACAAAAAAAATAAAAAAAAATAAAAAAACTATCCAACATCCTGAGCATTGGTTTGGTCATCTTCTACCAGGATCCATTCAAATGAAAGTAGTCAAGATCAATTTTCCAATGTGGGATGCTTCCCCTTATCCAAACCGACATACATATAATGTGCTTCGGTACCAATTGTGGTCTGGATAGGGTGTGAGATAAATCTTAGTAGTATACCACCAACGATGTCTATAAAAATAAAATCTGTGAAATATAAAATAAAATATTGTGTAGGTATGCATATATGGATGTAAACATAGTACAATAATGTAAATACCCCGATAACTACTTCATCCTCTTCTAGTGTCCTAACATGTAATTATTTAATTATTTATGTTCTAGTTTATAATAAGTGAAGTAAGAGGATCCAAGGTATGACTAAGGCATCCTACTACAATAACAACAACAACAACAACAACAACAACAACAATAATAATAAAAATAATAACAACAGAGGGTCCAAGGTAATAACCAACGAATCCTTGATGATGATAATGATAAAATAGAATCCAAGGTAGTAACTAAGGCATCCTTGACCTTAGGGGTTAATACAACTTAGTAATAACATGAAACCTAGATATAAGGGGTATGAGTGTAATCCAAGGGGAATAACCCAAGGCATTCCACTGTAAATAGTTCTAATAAAGTCCTAGGATCTCATCCACGGTAAAACGGGATAAGCATGACTAGGTCTAATAGTGTGAATCCACAATACCATGTTTCTGAAGACATCAAGATGGATCCAAGGAGTGTATCTAAGTCATCCTAATATCTAGAATATAGTTAAGGGATCCTATGACATCATGTCATTCATCCAGAAGTAGACAAGGACCATGTTCCAAGGTGGATATCTCCGTTGGAAACTAGATCCCTAAATCATAATGGCA
Source organism: Viscum album (assembly GCA_963277665.1). Classification (NCBI taxonomy): domain Eukaryota; kingdom Viridiplantae; phylum Streptophyta; class Magnoliopsida; order Santalales; family Viscaceae; genus Viscum; species Viscum album. The sequence continues at coordinate 935,201,029 of OY728122.1, read as the reverse complement.
TCCTATGAGTGCTCAAGTCATTCCCTTAGGAATCCAAGGTTAGATCAAGTTGAACACTCCTATAAAGATTAAAAGGTCCATATGAAATATACAACTTATAAAAAATTCATTAATCATTATTTATTTTAGGTCATGTAATACTCATGCCTTTTAATAATTCAATAGGTTCATTCCATTACCTTTCATACTAAGTGACAAGGCTAAATAGGACATTTAGCCATTATTACTTAAATTACCCATTCATTAATTAGGTTAATTTCTTTACTTTTTATAATCATGATAGGGCAAGTTAAGGACATGAAACCAATTACTATTTCAATGAAATTTAACTAGTATAAGTGATACACATAATATACTTTCCATTTAACATTATAAAGGCTCATTAATTAATTTGAAAACTTACCTTTGAAGGGTCAAGTGATATATAAAATATACAAGGGATAGTCATTGTTAATTCATAATTAATTTTACTAAGAAAAGGGAGTACCATTAAAATGTTCAAGCCATAGCACACCCGAACGGTGAAAAAGATAGTCATAAAAAGATACTAAAGGCATAATATAGGTCACACCCTATTTGGGATGGATGGTGTTGAGGTTATAACCTCTAACGATGTGAAGAAAAATTATGTTCAAGGATACAGAATACGAGCATGATTATTATAAGCATGAGATATGAATTTAATAGGAAATGAATTATGAAATCAATGTTCACACAAATATTATAGTTTATAAAATGGAGATACTTAATAGATGATTCATAAACCACTTACCTAGATCCTATAACACTATCCTCATCCAGTATCAGACTTTATTTTGGCTTGGATTATAAGAAATTTGAAGAATGGATCAACATCTTAAGAATATTTCATAAGATATCACATCAAAATAGCGTAAGGTCTAGTAAGATAAATGATGAATAGAAAGCGAAAATTCAAGATCTTATTGATATGGATCGAAGGAGATGAATGATGATTCAATTAGACTCAATAAGAAATAGATATAGAAGAACATAAACTATATCTAAGGTGAGAGGTCTCAACATAAGGGAAGAGTTCATTTTGTCCACTATATGTAAGGGGAAAATAAATTTCAGTTATAAGATTAAATAAGGAAAAATGTTCATTTCACCTAAACATTTTGGGTCACATGGTTTAGCCACATGGTTGGACAAACTATGCACCAAATGTGAGCATGGAACTTCTTTAAGGGGTACCCTTCATGGTTTGAGAAACCATTTTCCAACCTTGTTCGGTGGTTTTGTTAAAAACTACAGAAAAAACGCACGGGCATGAGCCCCTAGGAGCATGGTTTCCTCAAACTATGTGGCCTCCTTTAGCCCACTGTCCATCCCTTTCACGGTTTGGAAAACTTTGTGGACTAGCTCTCATGGTTTCTACTAATCATGTGACCTAGTCCTTTTCTCCACCAGCCGAGTTTCTGAGCTCTGAACAAGCTGTAGACACCCCCAAAACTAATGTGAACACATTAGGCATCCATATTATGTCTTAAGAAAAGAATTAGACCGAGTTTTTAAGGATCCATACCTGATAAAAAATTGTTTTCTTAGAATGGGTATGAACATAAAAATTATAATTAGTACACCACCTAGTCTAATGAAAAGAATGATTATTAAACATTTTATAAAAATTTTATTATGTTGCATGAATAATTTTTTTTCAAAATAAAGTAGCGAATTAACAATTTAAATCCTAACATGATTGTGTGAGGATACCTACCTAAATTCTGTTGTTTCCATGGCCTTCTTTAAAAATTCAATCAAGTTACTATTAATATATCAAAAACCATTTTGATCAAATATCACAAAAGAATCCACAATCCAAGATTTCACATGCCATAAAATTTATTCAATAATTAACGTGGCAAAGGTTTTAAAAATATTCAGACATTGAAAAATATTTTACAAAATATCATGAGGTGTTATATGGAAACATTATGTGATATCAATATTAGGTTTTATTTGAATTTATTTGAGTGTGAGTTGAATTGGAGGTGCTCTAGTACCTGGGGTGAGAGAATTATAGAGGATTTGGCTTTTGTTTGGCAAGGAACCAACCATGAAGTTACACTAAGTTTTGAGTTTGTAAATTGTTGTGGGTGTTTATAAGATCATGGTATAATTTCAATTGTTTAGGAATTGTGATAGAGTGATGAAATAGCATGTTGACTGGTGAAACTGAGATTTTTTAGTGAAAATTTAGCTTGAGGAGGACCAAATAATTCTTTTGCATGAGATTGGGTGCATTGATATGAAAAACACATCACATGTGTTGTTCACATTATATATATATTCTTGGTTTATTATGTAAAATATGTTAAACATGTTTACTTGTTTTAAAATTATTTATTCTATGAAATAAAAGTTTGTACTTGTGTTATTTAATTATTTACATTATTTCATTTATATAAGTTCATTATTATAAATTATATAAGATCCAAATAATTTTAATATCCATAAAAGGAATGTAGGTATCATATGTTTTGGTTATGTTACCACACTTTATTTTGATAAAGTAACATGAATATTCACGTGTTTTAAACCTTTATTCAATAAAGGGAATTACTATTTGGTACATATTTATGTTTTGATATTTTGGGTAATTTTAGTAAACCTGTGTTTAGTTTTAAATCACGAGTTTAAATAGAATGAACGTACTTAGTTAAGTATTATATTTTATTCCTTTTCTTTAATTACAAATAAATTCATTTCTTTTCACTATAACCTAAATTAATTATAAGTCAATGAAGAATACTTAAACTTGGATTAGTGAATGCATCAATGATGAGATAATGGTTGGTTTTATTAAGTGTGAAGTAAAAATTTGTTATGATAACTTATTAAGTATCATCAACTTCTTTGATTTTTGAAACTAAACTAAAAAATTTTAAGCACCAATTGTGTTTGTTTTTTTAAAGAATTATATATGGATTTGGTTTTATATAAATAACTTAAATAAATAGTTTGTTTTCATGAAACTACATCCTTAGTTATTTTCATTCTTTAAAAAGTTTTAATAAATCATAATTTTATATTACTAATATGACATATGATTATAGAAGTGAAAGAACCATAGTATTAATATATATACAATCGGGATTGATTTCACCCTTTAATAACATTAAACAAGCATTTTAAACGTTTCTGAGTATCCAACATGGTGTGTATATACATTAGATATCCCTGAATATAAACTAAATAGTTAAAAATAAATAATCAGAACAAAGTATTCATAAGAAAAATAACTAAAAACTCACTTATTATATAAAACATTAGAGTAATACATAATCCGATCTCTTTATAAAAGAAAATAAAATTCAAATAGAGAGGATTTCCAAATTTTCCAATAAAAAACATCCCAAAATAAACCAGAAACTAAGACACATATCAACAATCTCCATATGACCCATGGTCACTTACCTCCACTAAAATTTCCATAAGTGGACTACATGAATGATATCCAAACTAAGATCATAACCTCAGAACGTATATGAAAACATAAAAGCTATATATACCCATATAGGTGTATATGTAGTTTGTGATCTAAACAAGCATAGTAAGATTTCACCAAATAATAAATTAAATTTCATTTATAAAACCTTTCAAAAAAAAATTATAAACACCATTTAAAAGAATGTTTTAAAAAAGGAAAGTATATAGGAATGAAATATCATACATTTAACTCTTTTTAAAATCCCAAGGTAATTTTTTTTAGAAAATAAAATAAAACCATGATCAAGATCAATACATTTATACACATGTAGATAAAAAAAATTTCATTTAAAAACATTCTTTCAAAATCCAATTTTTTCCAAAAAATGGATGGAATCATACATTTAAAAGTGAAAATACTTTAAAATGTTAAAAATCTTTACTTCAGAGCTTATAAAAATAAATCAAAATCAATTTAATTTATTAAAAAAATTTCTCAAAATTTTTTTTATAATAAAAACAAAAAGTATACTCAAACATAAATTAATTATGTCATATAGATCAAATGTGATACATTATAAAAATGATGTATAATAATAGTAAACTAAAATAAATTACTACAAATTGTCCATGAAATGTAAAATGGTAGAAAAATTTGTGTATAGGGGATCTCTAAGATAATATCATCAAATGAAAAATCATTTTGGGAATATCACTGGATCATAGGGTGTGAAAATATTAAACATATAATAGTAGAATCAAAAACCCAATGGTTCCCATCTATAATAACAACATTAGAAAAAATAAGGTTATCACATTCCTAACACTATATGTGAAGAAAAATTGATATTACATCACTAAAAGATAAATTAGAAAGTCAATGTTTCATAAAAGAATGTAAAAATAAATAGAATTGGTGAAAATCCTAAATTGCTCAGCTACTAGAAAATATATAGGCAAAATTACCTTATGCGGAACCCTAATAAGAAATCAATGAGTGAGGAGGAGGAGAAAAAAATAGAACTTGGACTCAAACTTTGATTCATCTACTAGAAAGTAAAGATATCATGAAAGATATGATTTGTTTGAGTTTTTATTCTTTCAAGTCATGTATTCAAGCCTTGGATTCATTTGAAACTTGATTCGATCCTTGGATTCAAGGTGGAGGAGTTCCAATAGTAGGTGACTTCCTCTAAAACCTGGTTTTATTGTGCTTCAACAAAGGGTTCTCCTTTAAAATACCTTTACAATTAGGAGATCCTCCACTCAAACATGGATTAGAATAAGGGGTATTAGTTTTTTTTTGGAATCCGTCGATTTTGTGGGAGGTTGATTCTGATATAGGGGCTCCAATAAAGGTTGATAAGGAAACTGAACGATCTTGGTATGACCATTTCACTCATGTGTTGGTAGAGGTTGATCTTTCCTATAAATTAATTGAAACTATTTTTCTAGTTGTGGGTGATTTTAAGATTCAATTATCAATTCAAAATGAATGAATGCCTAAGTTTTGTGACTTTTTTTATTGCATTTTTCACTCTTTTGAACAATTCCAAAGGAATATTAAGTGTTCCCTTTATAAGTCTTTGGGACATTCCTCTAATCTTTGTAAGAGGAAATGACATGGGGATGGCCTTGTAGAGAGTAAGTAGGTCTTCCGGAATAAGGATGACAATGTTGTTGGATTCTACTCCTTTGTTGAGGCTCTCAAAAATGAATCATGGTATAGGAACCCAATGGAATGATGAGAGATAAGTTGTAGGATGTTTCGATTTAGTCTCAGCATGCAGTTGCTGATGATATCACTAACTGTGGTGGTATTATGGACCTCAAGGCTGTTGTTGATGTAATAGATGGGAGTTCAATTTATCTTAAAACAAAAACATGAGATGATGTGGGTAATGATGAGGAAGAGAATCACTATGTGTGTGTGGACACTATTTAAGAGGAAGTTAATTTGGAAATGAATCATGTTCTAGTGGATTCTACTTGAAGTAAGGGTAAGGGAAATCTATTTGATACTAATGGATTTTAGATGGTGTTTTCCAAAAAATCTAGGGCCGTATCTGCTCAAATTGATGAGTGGCTTGTGGGAAAGATGGATAGTTGTGTGGAGATGATGATGGTGAATCATGTGTCTCATATTGTTCAGATTGTGTCTGCCTCTCTGGCTGGTAGTCTGAAGGGGGTTGATCCTATGTAAAGGGATCATTTTAGTGATGGTATTGGCTCTATACATGCTGATACACAACCTACCATACATGCTGAGGTTCAAGGAGAAGCCCCTAGGGATGATGATGCTCCACCCATCAATGTGACCTTGATGGGGAAGGATAAGGCTAACATCAATTCTTTATCTATGTTAGACTCTATAAACACTAATGAATTTGATCTACTCAATCTGTAAGGTCTTAAGAATGCAGGATGTCGTAACCAGAAGAACTCCCCTCTACTAGATTACTCTAAGTTTGGAGTAGTAAAATAATCATCAAGGGGGTTAAACCCAGAGGTGAAGGGTGTAGATGATGTCTCACATAGCAAGGAGGATGACCAAAAAGGCACTACTATACAAGATACAATTTAGGAGGGTTCTATTATACATGTTCTATCACATGAGGAGGCTGTCGAGGAGGATGATGAACTGGACATGTGTGATGATCTTGCTATAGAGGATCTAGTAAAGGGGGTAGTAATGTAGGTTCCTTCTCATGAGGCTGACTAGGAGGATGCTACATTGGCTAGGCATGATGATCCTACTGTACAAGATTTAGTATAAGTGGTGGTTATGTAGGTTCCATCTCATGAGGATGCCTAAGAGGATGAACCAAAGGCCATGCGTGATGATCCCACTATAAGGGATTTAGCACAGGGGTGGCTGCCTAGGGTGATTCGGCTATGCAAGCAATTGTACAGGATGTCTAGGAGGATGACATCTTGACCAAAGTAGAAGAGATCTCGGTAGATGAGGAACCATCAAAGATGATTCAATGGAGAAGATGGAGTCACCCAACTTCTCGGGGGGGGGGGGGGGGGTTCTCAAAGTCAGGGCCAGTATAAGAAGTGGTGACCTCTACGATATGTGTTGTATGTGTATTTTTTTATTTTGGTGTGGTGGTGTTGCACTTGAACATTTCCCCCTTCTCTTCTTGTATCTTTACTTTTATTTAATAAATTTGGGAGCCATGATTTTTTTCCATGGCTGATTCATTTTAGTATATTTATATAATTATATATATATATTTAATATATATATATATAAATATAAATATAAATATAAATATAAATATAAATATAAATATAAATATAAATATAAATATAAATATAATATAAATATAAATATAAATATAAATATAATATAAATATAATATAAATATAAATATAAATATAAATATAAATATAAATATAAATATAAATATAAATATAAATATAAATATAAATATAATAAATATATTCATTATTTAAATAAATTTATTATAATTTTATAATTATTTAAATTCATATAATTATTTATTTATAATTATATAAATATATTTTTTAAAAATAATATTTTTTATAATTATAAATAAATAAATTTATAAATATAGTAAATATACATTTATAAATATATATATTTATAAATATTTATTTAAAAATATATTTTTAATATTATTAATTAATATATAATCTTAAATGCATGCATGTTAAAAATGAGTGAAATTGAATAATTAAAAATGAGTACACTTTAAAAATATTGAAATAAATGGATAAGATTTATTAATTAAATATAAATTACTAAGAAAATATGGATATATATTTAAATAAATATTAATAGAAATTGAAAATATTAAAACATAGTAAATAAATATATATATATAAATAGTATAAAATTATTAAATTCTAAAAAAATAAATACTAAAAACTAAAAAATATTAAAACCGAATAAATAATACCTAACAGTAATAATATTAAAAATAAATAAATAAAATTTAATGATTAAAAACATAATATATTAAATGTATCATGTTATAATGAAATTATAAAATTCATGCTAAAATTTGAATAAATTACATAAATATTAGGTGTATGTGCTTCTATATAAGATTTCATTAATTACGTAAATATTTATGTGTGTGGATTGTATATAAAAATGCATTAATTAAATATATGTATGTGAAATCAATGTAACACACATTTGATATATGTTAAATTGAAAAGTAAAATGACATTCAATTATATCTATTACTCGATGCAATTAGTAAGTATTTTTAATTAATATTAATTTTTAATTATAAATCATTCTTTAGTAAATATATGACTTATTTAATGTAAGCATAAATATTTCATGTTATATATATAATGTTCTAAGAATTATTATATACATATATATATATATAAATATATATGAATATATTTCTATATTAAATGTATTTATGAATAATTTTGTAAAAAAAACCATTAAAAATGAATAAGACATTAATATGTTTTTAATTATTATATTTTATTCAATTTCTATATTTATATTTAATATATATTATTTATTAATATTTATAATTAATGTATATATATTTAACTTATTCATTTTTATTAATATTTTTTCATTGATATTTTTTTAATAATTTTGTAACTTATTCATTTTTAAATTTTTTGTTTAATTATTACAATTTATTCATTTTTATTTTTTTGTTTAATTATTACAATATATTCATTTTATATATCTATATTTAATATATTCTATTTATTAATATTTATAATCTATATATATGTATATTAAATTCATTCATTTTTATCAATAATTATTTAATTAATTAAATATTTAATATTTTTCTAAATTTACACATTTTTAATTTTTATTTGTTTAATTATTTCATTTTTTTCATTTTACATATCTATATATTTAATATACAGTATTTATTAATATTTATAATTTATATAAATTTATATTAAATTTCTTCATTTTTATCAATAATTATTTAATCAGTAAAACTTTTAATATATATTTTTTAATTTACTCTTTTTTAATTTTTATTTATTTAATTATTTAATTTTATTGGGGACCTTTATTAGTGCTAAAAATAAAGAAATGATAAAGGGTGACCTTTACTAGTGTTAAAAATAGAGTGCTAAGAAAGAGTACCTTTTACCAGTGTTAAATAAAAGTGCTGATAAAGGTTATCTTTTATCATCACTAAAAAAATTCTGATAAAGGATACATTTTATGAGAAATTTTTTTAGCATTGAAAAGAGGCACCCTTTTATCAATTCTTTTTTTAACACTAATAAAGGGAACCTTTGTTAATACCTTTTTTTTCACTGATAATGGCCAGGGATGTTAAAGGCTTGTTTTGTAGTAGTGAATATCATGAAATGAAGGGTAGGTGTCTCTGATTTGTGTGCTTGGGATAGTGTTGTGTGATGGTTGTGGTAGTCATCAGCTTGGACTCTATGGAGGTTGAAATGGTGGTGCATATGGTTGTGTGGAAAAGTGGTGTCTTGAGGTAGGCGTGAGATGGTGTCCTTATTTCAATAATAATAAAATCCCAGATAGGTATCTCATGGGAAGGTTGTTCAGAATTTCCACCTTATTTTCTATGGTCTGTGTTCAGTTTTGGTTCTCAAGGATGGGAGTTGGTTGAGAGGTATCTGATATAAGGTCCCAAGATTTCTAATGTCACCCCTTTGTGTTTTTAGGCTTAGGAGTGTCAAAAAGGTTATTGAAACCCTTTTTCCTTTTTATTTTATAAGTTAATTTAACAAAAAACAAGTTTTTCCAAACTTTTCCTTACCCTTACATGAAACCCACCCCTTGTGTAAAGGTAAACCCCTTTTTTCTATAGTTAAAAATGTCTAGATTGGGTTTTCATGGCTTATGCCAGGGTAGGTCTTATTTTTATTTTGTTTCATAAGGTTAAGAGTGATTTTCTGAGGCTTATGTAAGGGTAGTTCACTACCATGTAAGGGCAAAGGAGTGTTTCCAATACTCATATTAAGGCAATCACTTCCTTATTTAGGGGTATCTCACAACTTGCGTAAGGGTACTAACTCATGTAAGGTTCATCTATTTCATTGTGTAAAGTTTGTTTGAATTTTCTAAAGCCTGTATAATTTTAAGTCTGAGCTTTAATGAGTTTTATAAGTGTAGCTTGATAATTCCCCAGTTTGTGTAGAGGTTAGGTTGAGTTTTTTTTGAGTTGTGTAAGGTTACTTATGAATTTGTTATGCTTGCATAAGAGTCCCCTTGAAGATGTGTAAGGGTCAACCTAGTTTTTTGAACCCCTTATAAGTGTAACTATCCATGTAAGGGTAAAAGCACATTACCCTTATACAATGCACGATTCTTGCATAAGGGTATCTATTTTTTTTGGTAAAAACCATAATTTTTTTCCTTCCTTTTCTACTTGTGACGTGTTTTCAACTAAATTAATGGGATTTAATAGGGGAAATCATTGGTTTTTTATTCGTTTAAGGGTCTTAAATTAATTCTTTTGACTCTTATTAATTTTTTTTGGAGTTTTGAATGGTTTAAACAAAAAATTTAATTGGAAATTGAAATTTAATCATAACTTAAATGAGGGTTTTTAGTGAGTCTACTTAGCATCATCCAAAATCACCTTGTTTTTTCTAAAAATCAGAGTTATCACAATGATTCATTTCCCTTGCATTCCCTCAAGTCCTAGTGTTCCAAATACCTACTACTCAAGTTTAAAAAGTCTTTTAAAAAATTTTCTAGGTTCTTTCTACTTTCCAGACTTGCACACATCACCTTTTCCCTCTCCTGTTCTTGGTGTTTCATTCTATAAGTTCCTTATGAGAGGTATGGGTCATTTTTCTTCTCCTTCTTTATATGTGCATGTGGTAATATCATAATTTTGTCTTTATTTGGGTAAATTTTACGTATCCACTTAATGAATATAATTAACCTGTTTAATTGAAATTGAAGTGGTGGGGAGAAATCACATGGTCTTTAGTTGTCCTTGTGTTTTTGCCTACATAGTTGTCCATACTTGCTACTTTGTCAATTTGATCTGTGTTGAGGTTGAAGTGTTATTGTGTCTGTTATATTAAACTCACCATTCATATAGATGTATAATAACACATATTGTTCTAATAAATTGGTTTCCCATGGAATATTTGATATGTGTGAAAATACCCTTGAAATTAATGAAGTAATTATAATGGAATAGCTTGTTAAAAAATAAAATATGATGTGTCGTGGTTATGAATCAAGTTAAATTGGTGTGATATGAATGAGTTGTTGTTTTTGGTGTTTTTTAGTTTTCCAATAGATATGGAATAAACTAGAAACACTGGAATGCATAATGAAATGACATGTGTTTGAATGATTGATGAATTCCTAGAAATAAATTCTAAATTTCGGTTAAAGTAGTTGTATTTAAACATGAAATGAGTAAGCATGATAAATGAATATGGATGTTAATTAGAAAAATCCGGAAATGGGTTGTTTTTAAATGAATATGTCATGTGTCTTTTTTACAACTTTTTTGTGTGGAGTGATGCATTTAGAGGTGGAAACGGTTGTGGAGGGGATTGTGAGACGTTGTGGAGATGTTGATAGTAGTGATAGATATCTTGTTATGAATGCCTAGTTATGACTTTTTTTACCTACATATCTTTTATTTTTATGTGTTTTATTTACAAACCCTACTCAATTCTAACATTTAAACTGATGCCCAAAGGTTTTGGGTTCCGATTTTTTTTCCCAAGCATCCGTAATGGTTAGGATAAATGGCTATCTACCCCTATTCCCTACTCTATATTCTAAGTGATATTGATGTGCATGGGTTGTGATGGTTATAAGTCAAAAGTTTACTTGTGGTGATGTTTGATGAGAGACAAAAGGTATTTTATAGTGGGGTCGTTCTTGGTAGAAGGAGGGAACTAGGTTGATGTTCTTCATGTTCATGATATCCCACTAATCTGGTTACATGATAGTGGTTATGGGAGGATGTGGATGTGATATGGTTGCTCATGTTTATTCGGGTGGGATGTGATGTGGTTTCCTTGGTGTATTCAGGTGGAATGTGGCGTGGTTTCCAAGGTGTATTTGAGCATGGTTATTACAAAAGGGATGGGGGCTCAAAGATGTATGACGTTGGGGCATAAGAGTGGAAAATTAGTGAGAAAGTAGTGTGGGTTACCCTTTATAGATATGTTTCTTATTATATTAATACACTTGGATGTGTTATTTGGAGATCATTCCATAATGAGTATGGGATTTTTAACATCCTACCCCTCCCCATTGGCTTAGAAAGGTAGTGGGATATTACTTTTCCTTAGGTGAAATCCCCAAGACACAAACGGCTACAGATAAATACCAAGGGATTCATTTGTAGTTGAGGGATGATTTTACCTTTTTAAAATAAACAAAAAAAACCATGATGAACATAACCAACAACCACTATATGATGCAAGATAATAATATAATAAAACTCAATGTAATACCTACTGATAACAAAACTAAACTACAACCATGAACCAAATTAGACTACAAAGCTGAAATGAAAACTAACATCAGAGTATAAATAGGAAGGAAAAGAAAACAACAATCAAGGGCCCCAAATACTAAAACTCCACAGTTCCCAACATGGTCCAGGCTCAAACTCCATAATCCATGCTTGAGATATCATGGATCATCACTAAATAAATGGGATACTTTTCCTTTACCCGTGTCCCGATATACAATATATACAAACCCACCAAAGTTCCCAAGTAGGGGGTGAGTAATGAATATTAGTTTGTTTTCCAAAAATGACTTCCCTAATCATGCCATTAGGATAGAAAAAGTTAGCTCGTTTATATAATTTTTTTTTATATAAAACCATTTAAAATCATTTTAATAGTTTACCTTAAAGATAGGAAGTTCAAAATAAACCAGTTTTCTAACCAAAATAGTTTCCATGGAAACAAAAACAAAAAAATTATTTAAACCATTTCATATTTCGTTTGGCATACCCATTCCATGGTTTAGTCACACACACACACACACCCACAAATGCATTCTTTAATGACATTTCTATAATCATGATCAATTTCTCATCCATCCACTAGGTCATCACTAAGTGGACAATCTCTTTGTACCCCATTAGCACACACCCCTTTTCTAGGGTCACGTACCTTGTACACCAATGGTACACACCCCTTATTTAGGTCCACTTTCAAATCATGAACTCATACCTAACCATGTATGCCAAAACCATTATATACCAACCATTTCAAGATATTTCAGTTAATAATTCATTTTATTGAAAACATTTCTATCAAACCATTTCCATAAATCAAAACCAGTCCATATTTTAAAATCATGAACGAAGCATTTTTCACAACAACCTATTTTCATCATTTCACAAACCACCACTAAATAGGGTTTCTACCTAGATTTTTTACAAAAATTACACAATAAAATTTAATAAATTAAAAAATTTGAAAAAAATCCTTAAAGTTATAATAAGATGATTTGAGAGTGAATCCACCTACCTCACAGATTTAGGTGAAAATGAATAATGACATGAATTATTCAACAAAACCAGATTAAGAAAAAACCTAACTTAGATCTCATTATATATCATAAAAAAACTACATATCATCACGATTGGTATCAACTTTCATATATCTATTTCCAAGAGACTGGATCTATAAATCCAAGGAAGGGAAGAAGAAGATATATAAGAAAAACCACAAAGAATAAAGACTTACCAAGAAATTAACGGATCATTATAAGATCAATAGGTATGGTATCCATAGCCTTTGGGAAGAGATACAGTTGATTTAAGGACATACTAAAGGAAAAATAATCCATTAAGGAGGAAAATCGAGTTAGATCCACAATTTTTAGATCAGAAGTTTAGATATACACAGTTAGGGCTCATAGTTATGAAAAACTTATGCTAATCGTGCACGAGACATATATCCCCAAATGTATGATTACTCATGGTTGGGCACATGTTTTGGCCAAACCATACACCTAACCATGTGCCTACCGAATCAAACTACCTTAATTGGAACATTTTTCTGTAGGATTCACACAATTTATATTAACCATTCTCTAACCATGCACCTCCATAAAAGCCCAAAAAACATTTAAAAATTCCTCCAAACCCTCCCAAAATTCACCCAAAAAATTTACATAATTAAAATAAATAAATAAAGGGGTACTTACTTGAAAATGGGGGTTTTACAGGATTGGTTAGTTATCCAGTCTAGGTATATGTTAGTTTTGTTGTTTATCCATTGGTTCATTAGTACACTATTTATATATGCACATAAGAGAGAATTGGTATGATCCTATTGAGTATATATGTTATGATAACCCTTTGTATATACAAACCATTTTTCATGTTTCCAAGAGGACTATAAGAACCGTGATGGAAATTATTATACCGAACACTGAAGTCGTTGTTGAGTTTCTGCCTTAATATTTTATTTTGGTATTTATTTGGATACTATATTTTCATCTATTTACATTATACATTCATTATGGGATGGTTTTAATTTTTATTTTATTGTATTATATGTATTTTATAGGTAGATTTCCTTATATCCCTTTATCCTACTTACAGAAATGAGGGTAATTCCATCCATATGTGATATTTTTATACCCTCAGTTCTAGTTTCCTACCTAAGTCATAATGAAGGTTAGAATTGAGGGACATTATCTATATTACTTAATTACTAGTATAGTAGGGGAACCTTTGGAGGGAGGGGTTAATGGAACATTATTTGGGGAGTAAGCCATAATGAGGTTGGGATAGATAGTTAGTCTGTTTAGGTGCTTGTTGGTTTTTCTATTTGTTCACTAGTACATTAGTATTCTCTTTTCACATTTACATGAGGGACCTTGGGTATGATCCTACTGAGTATAAATGTTATGCTTACCCTATTTATATAATCTTTTTTCAGGTTTCTAGGAGGGTTATAGGAACTAGGCTAGTAATCACCATCTTAGAGATTAGAGCTATTATGGAGTTGAGGCCTTAGATTTTATTTTTCTATTATTTGGAGAGTTTTAATTATATTTGTTGACATTTTCCATGAATTTTATAATGGTTTGTTTTTTCCTTTTCTTTATTATGTGATGGAGGTTTTTTGTGGTTGATTAATTCCATATGCCAACCCCTATTCATTTTTTGGGGTAATTCATTTTCTATGGGGGATTTTTATACCTTCATTACTAGTCGCCAACCCAGGGACTACTGATGGCTGGACTTGGGGAGTCATTATACCTCTTCCTTAATTTCCATCCTAAGAGGAGTACCTTTAGATGGAGGTTTTTTTTGAAAATTAAACTCATTCAATGATCAAATCCAAAGCCTATAATCCATTTATATTGTATTAACAAATGATGAAAAATATATAAGAAGGGATGTGGAAAACTCATACATTTCATGAATAAAAAACTATAACTTTTGTAGTGACTACCATAATTTAGTGATGCCTAGTTTCAATGTACATCCAACAGTCAACCACTTATACTAAAATACAATATGTAATTTAGGAAAAATTTCATGACTCTATATGAATCTATCAAAAATATTTTGGATGTAGTTTCATCATGCTATATTTATTTTGGAACAAGAACTTTTTAATTTTTTACCATAATCCAAATACCTCACGGTGTGACCCTACAGAACTTAGAAACATTAAAAAAAACATGAAATCCATATTTTAAAAATGTAAGAAAATAAAGGCCACTAGTAAAGGATCATTGCTACTCAAGCTACTAAGGGGTTTGATGTGATCTCTATAAAACATACTAATATATCTATATAAACATGTACACCACTAGATATATTATATACATCACATGCATGAATACATAATACCTTTATCCTTGACATCAATTGACCACTAGACATGTTATACATTGATCTAGTGTAGTCCATCTCATCTTTTTTTGATTCTTTGAAGAAGGATGATAAATTCAAGGAATACATCACATTTTACTCATCCAACATATGAGTGTATCACCTTACCATCATCCAGGTAGTTAAAACATCACATTTGACTCAAGTAAGCATGTACATGCATTTCTTTTATCTAATTCAATTAATGTATAGTTGTATTTACTTTTCATAGAAGCATAAAAATCCCATCCTAGTTTCACTTTAACCAATGACATGATCAAAATCATACCCAACCACCCATTGATTAGATAAGTTTATATTTTGAGTTAAATAAGTTGGTTATCAATGTATGAAGGTTCTTATATTTGGTATCTCACTAACTCAGGTAACAAGGATTGATAATAAATGCACACCCCTAAGTATATCGATGATCATATGACATTCATGTTGAATCAAAATGTAAATGTAGATGGATAAATACAATGGGGGGGGGGGTGATTTTTATGTTTAAAAACTTTTATTTTTAATCTTAATGGAAAATTAATTTAACAAGGTTAAACTAATAATATTCAAAAAAACTATTATGTATTTAAATAGTGATCAGATTGGGCCCTTGGATCTGATGAAAAAATATCACAATCAAGTTGATTCCGATATGTAATCCACATGTCATAATTATTAATTAATCATATTCATAGAAGAAAATTATTTAATCAAAGTAAGCCTAATAATAATTGTAACCACAATAGTTATGATAAAATAGACTAATACAAAACAACGATTCTATCATAAAGCATATATAATCGTATTCAGAGTTATAATGTATTCACAAAGTAATACAGTGTAAAACAATTGTATTGTAATTAAATCTATTACAATAAATAGAATAAAAATAGAAAGATGAATATAAAAATAATTCACTTTCTATTACAGTTGCAGCAGAAATAAAATACTTGTAATAAAAAAATTAAATGAATACAATTATTTTAACCTAAAGAGAAGGGAATCAAATAACCAAGGATAAAGGTTCCTTGTTTTATACTTACAATAAAGTCTTTCTTACCCTTTCTAGGGTAACACCTTGATACAGAGATCAGTCTATCTTGCTATCCCCATAATCGCCCAATAAGATGATTAAATTTAGTCTATTTTCCTGTCCCTGACAACCCTTGATATAATGATTGGATTCTATCTTTCTACCCCCAAAATACCTAGATCAATATAGTAATCAAAACCTATGTCTTCCTAGACTCGGAATCCATCGATCATAATCACAAAAATCATAATCTCAAAAAGAAAACAAACTCTAAAAATCTACAAGAACAAGGAATAAACAGATCACTTCTTGTAAACTTCAGAGCTCTTGAAAAAAAGAAAAATCATCAGAGTGTATCTACATGTGTAGTTCTCATCACTTTGAAATCTTCAAATGACCAAGTATTTATATGAAAGGCTTCTAAAGGTCATCTTGATCTCCAATGGTCATATTTTCTCTTTGATTTTCACAATGATCTAGACACCTAGCACTCCGACGGTCATATTATAACAAAATACATGACATAATTTTTCTTTACACATATTGTAATAAATTGAAAGACATCATTTTTCTTTACACATATTATAATAGAATGAACAACACCATTTTGACAATACACCTTTATAATGTTGAGAGTAAAATATTATAATATGATAAAACAATTTTTTATTTTTAGGATTAAAACAAAATACAATTCGATGGATGTCATTATGATGAATTTTATGGAAATAAATCCGAATTTTTTATCGGTTTAAGTAAATCATATTATTCTTGGTTCCAGGATGATATGATAATTGTAATTATAAATATTGTTTTATTTTATCAAATAATTTAAAACTATTTCAAAGTATGGTAAAACATATATGTTTTCTATAAATATACTTTAAAAATACTTTGATCATAAAAGAGTTAAATATTGAATATTTAAGAAAGAGTTTGTGACTTCCAAAACAAAAGGAATGGAAAAGTCAAAAAGAACTTTTGAATCAATAATCTCCCCCTTTTTGGAAAGCACAAAACACAAGAAATAAATAGAAAATAAATTTGAAAAACTTATGTTCATTATTCTTTTTAGTTACATTGTATTCATAAATAAACAATAATACTTATCTCCCCTGAGTTTAAAACTCATTTGAATACAATATTGAATACGAATAACTACCCCTTAGGATAAGAAATACCCTAAGGATTGTATTCTATTATTTAATAGGGTTTATCCCATTTTATAAGATTATCTCCCCTTACTATATAATTCCCACCTTTATATAAATTTCTACCCCTTTGTGATTTAAAAAAAGGAATGAGGAAGAATATTGTAATACCTAAAAAGGGTTAGAGAAAGAATCTATTTGAAGGAATAAATTACTTGATCATATAAAAATAAATGAAATAATATTCAACCAATTAATAATTGTAAAACATTAAAACATTAAATATGTTTATGAATAAGTATTTCATTTGAAGTTCAAGAAAAAAAGATAAAGAAAGTTTTTCTAAGAAATTAAATCTTTCTTCGGTGGCATCAATGATCTAACAATTTTTTTAGCCTCTTGAATTCCTTTCTATCTTCTTATAATTTTTCCATGAGCTCCTCTTGAGACTTTTTTTTATTTTCAAGCTCTTGTATTCTTTCCTCCTGGATCCAAATTCTTTCATCCTGTTCTTTCACCTTTTCTTATTGAGTCGGAAAATTTTCTTTCAAAACTTTATTATGATCTTCCTGGGTCCTGATTATTTATGAGAAAAAATCACGATGATTCATCAAAGTAGTACTTTCATCCCTGTTCTCTTCGAATATATAAATCTCTTTTATTTTTTTGAAGTTTTCTTATAAATACGAGATATCCTTAGTTTTCTTATCTAAAGTACTTTTAAAAGTTTCATGATACTTTACCCTATTGGACATATCCTTTGTAAGACTATAGAAAGATATATTAGTTTAATCTAAGTATTTCTTGAATTTTCCAAGATTATCATCTTGAATCTTGATATCATCATCAACATTATGGGTCCATTTAACCATTTTGTTATAACTCTTCCTATGGTATTTGGAAATTTCTTTGAATGAATTGAAATATACTTCCAACCTTATAAACCTATCTATCAAATATTTCACTAAGTCCAAATCTTTTCTTTAACTTTCTATAACATATTTTTTTTGTTTAGAGCATTGGAAAGTAAGGAATTGTTTTCTCCAATATGATCAATATATGATAAATGTAATCAAAACCTTGAGCTATTATCATATTCAATGATTCTAATTCTGATTGAATGTTTCTTTTATTATTTAAAATCTCTTATTTCAATGAATTTATTTTCTATTTCTTTGAATCCGGTTTCTATACTCATTGTTAACCATTCTTCCCATCAAGTATTTCAATTTCCTCGATTTCAACCTTTTTACTTTATTCATCCATTCTATTATTATTTTTCTCATCCCTCTTGGATGAAGATATGATTTCCTAAATCAATGGAGAATTTTGTTTCTCCTAACCCTATAAAATATCATTATGATTTCCCAAGGAATTTTTTTTTTGATGAAGCCTAATAATTCCTTAAATAAATATTGTTAGAATGATTCTTCTCTTCCATCTCTTTGGAGTTTGATTTCTCTTTACTTTCATAACATTCTTCTTCATCTTCACCTTCTTCTTCTTCTTCCTCATCACATTCTCATTCTTATCCTTATTCACTTCGTTTTACTTCATATTATTCTATTTGTTTGAAGATAATTTCTTCTTCAATATATTCATAACTTTTATCAATATCTTTAAGAAACTCTTCTCAGAGTTAAGACTCTGATATAAAATTAGATTTACCAGAAGGAATTGATTATTTATCAACAACCAGTTCTTTTCATTTTTCTCAGATTGAGAAATTATCAGCATCAACAAAATCTATTTCTTGTAATCTTATAACAACATCTGGAATTTTTAAAACAATATTTTTAGAAGCCAATTCTACATCATTTATCAATCTATCACATATTTGTGCTTCTAATAATTTTTTATTTTCCTTCTTTTCTTTGACTCGTTTCACTAAAATTTCTTCACCACGAAACCTTACTAATAATGCTTCTATTGGGTATATATTGAATTGAGGTTCTCCTTATGTTATTTCGTCCTTTTTTTCTCCAGTCATCAATAATTTCCTTTGAGTATTTCTTCTATTTCGTTTGTTTTGTTAGAAGTGAGTCATACTTTCTTTTCTTCTCTACTTTCTTTATTTTATTGGTTGAAGAAGGTTATTTATCCCATGAAAAAACCTAATTATTCTTAAAAAATTACTTTAAATTTAGATTAAAAACAAAATTCATCATTCTAATTGTATCTTCACTGATAAACTTTATCTTTTCCCTGACTGGTTCAGATTTGATTTCATGGTTGAAATGTCTCAGCCTATTTTCAATAATATTAATAATAATTTTAGTAAGAATTATAATCTAAGTCTTGATTGACTTAAACTTGATATTTTTAACAGCAAAAGGAATAAAACCAGAAAGATTGATCTTCCTCATATTAATATGGTAATACAAAATTAAAAAATTATATACTTTGAGGGTATCTTTATCACCCTTTATCAGAATGAGAAATCCTTACATCCAATTAGCTAACACTCTATGATCCAAGATTAAATAAGTTATTTTTCTTGAATATTCATCTATTTTGAAAAAATAATTTTAAAATATATCTTTTAAAAATTCACCCTTAGAATCCAGTAACTTGTGAGATGGGACAAATTAATCCCCTTCAACCGAAACGCCAATAAAACCAGAAAAATATTTAGGATACATCTCATAAGTTTTCTCATAAATATTAAAAGAAAACATATTGTTTCATCCTCCTTGTAAATCTTAAGGGAATCATATAAATTATAAACTATATCTGGAGAGAAGAAATCATAGTTGAGATCTGGCTATTCTATAAACAATGATTCCCATACTTGAAATTGTATCATTATCTTCAATGAAGAATCATATTTTTCCTAAAATGATATGGAGACTAAACTTTCTTGGAAAACGAACCACTTTTTTAATCCTTTTTTGGAGCCATTGTATTCGGGATAGATACAGAATAATCTGACATGAAGATAATCAGACTTAGAGTCCTAAATGTAGTAAATTTTCATGACTTGAAAATAGAGAAAACTGATGTGGGACATGAGGGGGGTCCCTCCTTTTTATAAGAATATTTGAGTGATGTTTTAGCCTACAAATATATGTAATGGCCAACATGCAATCTCTCTAATCTGACATTTGAGATTTCATCCAAAGAAATATTTAAAAAAAAATTAAAACTCTTTATGTTTTACAAAACTTTTATCATATTGAGTGAATACTATGAATTTTGAAAACATTTTGTTATTGTATTGGGTGAATAAAATTACAAAATATTTTAAAAAAAAATCCAATGTTTTATAGTAACAAAAATCAATAATGAAACTAATCATAATAGAATAATGTTTAAACATAAAAGAAAGAAGAATAACTTTCGGAGTATAATCATTAATATGATAATTTTTTCTTCTTTGTTTTAAGGGATTACAATAGTTGAAAAATAAACAAAAATAGTTGAAAAATAAAAAAAATAATTAATACTCCCTTATGATAAGTTTTGAAATGAAAATTTTAAAATGATGAAATTTGAAAATCTTTTTAAAAATTTAATATGAAAACTTTCCAAATCTGGGTTCAATATCAAAAATAAAAACTTTTCAATTCTAAATGAAAAACTCAAATCTAATTAATTTTTTTTAAATCTTATTAGAAATTATAAATCATTCATTTTTACAAATCTGTTTGAAAATTTGAATATGAAGAATTTTCAAATCATAAAAATTTTCAAATATAATTTTAAAATAAACATGAGTTCTCAAGACTCTTTACAAAAAAAATTTTGGAGAAAAAAATTTATAAAGACTAAATGTTTTGTAAAAAAAATCATATGTAATCCCCCAATGAAAAAGAGTAACTTAATATAAGGAGATAGTTTAAAAAATAAATAGATATTAATTATTACTTTATTGTGGTCATTCCAAGATTTTGTTTAATGTAATCAAATCTATCATAAGGTAATGGTTTTGTAAAAATATCAGCAAGTTGTTCTTGCATTCTAATGAATTGTAAAATGATATCCCTTTTTTTATGTGTGATCCATAATAAAGTAATTCCTAATATCTATATGTTTTCCATGAGAGTTGTGTGAAGGGTTTTTTACTAAGGGAAATGGTACTTGTGTTATCAAAAAGTATTTGAGTTTTTGTAAAACTCACGACATAGTCAGTGAGTGATTGTTGCATCCACAACACTTGAGCACAAAAACTTCTAGTTTCCACATATTTAACTTCAGTATTGGAAAGTGATACCGAGTGTTTTTTCTTAAAAGACCAAGAATATAATGAATCTTCTATGAAATAAAAATTTCTAAATATTATTTTTCTTTCCATTCTATAGCCTCGAAATTTATCATATGAAATGATTTTTAATTCAAAATCATTTTTAGAAGAATAAAAAATTCCTAAATACATAGTACCCTTTAGATAAAAAAAGATTTATTTAACTAATTTTAAATGGGATTCCATTAGATTATATTAATACCTTTCACATAATCATATAAAAAACATTATGTATGGGTGACTAGCTATTAAGTATAGTAAACTTCCTGTCATACCTCTAAAAGTTGTTTAATCAACTGGTTGCCCAGCTTTATCAAGACCAATAGTATTTGAGGTACCAATGGGAGTACTGGTGATTTTGATATTTTTATATCCATGCTTAATAAGATATTTTATATAATTACGTTGATATATACAAGTACCTTCTAGTTTTTGAGAAATTTTAAAACCATGAAAAAATGTTATCTCTCCCATCATAATCATCTCAAAATCATATTTCATAAGTTTCGAAAAGAAATCTATTAAGGATTTTTGATTTAATCAGAATATAATTTAATCAACATATATTTGAACAATAATAATGTTTTTTTAATTCCTTTATAAAAAGAGTTGAATCAACATTTTCCTTAAAATAATTGTTTTGAAGAAAAAATCATGTTAATCTATCATACTAGGATTTAGGGTCCTGTTTAAGTCCATATAAATATTTGTTAAGTTTATAAATGTATTCATGATATTTTTTATCTTCAAAACTAGGGGGTTATTCAACATAAACTTTCACATATACATATCCATTAAAGAAAGTGCACTTCACATTCTTTCCTTTTGTTTTGGAAATCACAAACTCTTTCTTAAATATTCAATATCTAACTCTTTTATGATCAAAGTATTTTTACAATGTTCTATATAAAAACATATATGTTTACCATTCTTTGAAATAGTTCTAAAGTATTTGATAAAAAAAATAATATTGAGAATTACAATTATCGTAATCATCATGGAACTGAAAATAACCAGATTAACTAAAATCGACAAAGAATCAGATCCATTTCTAGATGATTCATCACAATGACATCCATAAGATTGATTTTTTTTAATCCTGAATACAAAAAACTATTTTATCATATTGCAATATTTTACCCTTAACACTATAAAGCTTTATTATCAAAACAGTCACATGTATTCTGTTACAATATGTGTAAATAAAAATGATATCATGCATTATATTACAATATGTGTAAAGAAAAAATATATCATGTATTTTATTATAACATGAATGTTGGAGTTCTAGGTGTCCTGGTCCTTGTGGAAATCATAGAGGAAATATGACTGTTAATGATCAAGATGAGTATTGGAAGGATTTATTATAAATACCCAACCATTTGAGGATTTTAAAGTGATGAGAACTACACATGTATAGAAACTCGACTAATTTTTCTATTATGCGAGAGATATAAAGTTTAGAAGAAGTGATTTTTTTTATTCCTTATACTTTTAAATTTTTAGTTTTTATTTTTTTTGTACAATTTTGATTGTTGTGATTACGGTCAAGGGATTATGAGGCTAGGAGGACAGAGGTTCCCAATCAACATTTTGATCAAGGGTTTGTGGGGATTGTAAGATATAATCCGATCATCATATCGAGGGCTGCTGAGGATAGGCTGAAAAAGAAAATCCGATCATCAAATCGATGGATTGCGAGGATATTTAGATAGACCAATCTTCATATCGAGGGCTTACCTTGGTAAGGGTAATAAAAACTTTATTGTATATATAAAAAGGGACTTTTATCCTAGTTTATTGGACACCCTTCTCTTTGGGTTAAAATAATTGTATTCATTTACTTGTTTTATTACAAGTATTTTATTTCGGATGCAACTATAATAGAAAGTGAATTCCTTTTATATTCATATTTCTTTTTATTTTCTATTTATCACAATAGATTTAATTATGATGTAATCATTTTACATTGTATTAATTTGTGAATACATTATCACTCTAAATACGATTTTATACACTTTATGAAAGAATTATTATTTTTTATTACTCTGTTTTATCATAAACATTGTGATTAATATTCTTACTATGCTTACTTTGATTAATTTGTTTTCTTCTATGATTATGATTAATTACTAATTACGAACTATGGATTACATATCAGAATCAAATTGATTACGATATTATTTTCATTAAATCCAAAGGCCCAATCTAATCACTGTTTAAATACATAAGAGTTTTTGTGTATATGATTATTTTATCTTTGATAAACTAATTTTTCCTTAATATTAAAATCAAAAGTTTTTAGACTTAAAATTCACCCTCTCTTTTATTTATCCATTTAAATTTACATTTCAATCTAACAATTGGAATTATAGCTAAGTATCTATTTTATTGATACTTACTTTTGGTATTAGAAGAGGATTATACTGACCTAATACTTACTTATTCTTTTATTTATTTTTTATTTCAAGTTAATATTATTTTCATTATAAACTATTTGTTTATAAATATTTTTTACACTAACGTGTATTGCGAAAAAGACTTTTTTTGTATTTTTTTAAAAAATATGGTTGGACTAAATGTTGGATCTAAAGAAAATATGAATGCAACCACACCCCCAATATTTTATGGAAATGATTATGAATACTAGAGGGACATAATCAAGACTTTTGTAACCAACACAGGAGTTGATAATTTTGTTACATTGACTGCTGATTACAAAATTCCTAACAAAGAAATCATATATTTTACAATTTATGAAAATCAAGTATATCAGCTGAATTTTAAGGTAAGTAATTCCTTATTGTGTTCCATGAAATGAAATATATGTAGTAATATTTCTTCTTCTGAAGCAGCTAATTGTATTTGGAAGAAATTAGAAATTAATCATTTTGGAAATTCAAAAGTTATTGAAAGGAGAAGAGAAAGGCTTAGAATATATTATCAAGCATTTAAATTTCATTATGGTAAACCTATTATTAAGGTAATTTTTTTTATGACAATTGTTAATAGTTTACAAGATATGGGTGAAAAATAATTTAAGGATGAAATTCTTATTGAAAATATTATAGATATCATGAACAATGAGTGGGAATAAAAGAGAATAACTATTGATGAATCTTGGAAGATTAAAATTCTTAAACTTAATGATTTATTTAGAAATATTTTATAGTATAAGGGTAGGTTAAAAAGAGATGTTGAGAAAGAAAAAAAAAGAATGGTGGATTAACTTTTACTACTAATTCAAATTTTATAAAAGCTCAAACTCCTGATAAGGTTGTTAAATCATTAAAGAAAAAAAATATTATTCAATCTGATTCAAGTGATTGAGAATATTCTGAAAATAAGTTAGCTAATATTTCTTGAAGAATGAAAAAGATTGTTGGTAATTTTTTTTTCAGTATTGTTACAACAAAAGTAATAAGGATAGGAATGAAAAGAAATATTCTGAAGTTACTTGTTATGAATGAAAGAAAGCTGAGAAATAGGACTTAATTGTCCAAACCTCAAGAAGAAATATATAAAGGAGTTATGATATAAATCAGAAAAATTATTATAGGTCAAAAGTAAATAAAGTTTTTAAAGATAATTATTCTTTGATTTCAAGTGGAGGAGGCTCTTCAGATGATTTTTCTAATAACAAAAATTACAGAAAAAAGAATATCAGTCTCTATGCCATAATACCTTTTGAAAATAAATGCTTCGTAACTAAGGTAAATACACCTGATTCTTTAACTAATATGTCTTTAAATTAAAATTGTCCCGAGGATAATAATTCTATATCTTTGGATGAATAATCCTTCTCATCTAGTGATGATAATACTTTACCTTATTATGGAGAAGTTTCACACTTTTTAAAACTATTAGAAAATGAAAATAGTAAAGTATATAAATAACTTGATAGAAAAATCTAATTCAAGAATTTATTTTTTAGCAAATGAAATATCAGATCTATCAAAAAATATTGACAAATACAATTATGAAAAAGATGCTATTTCTAAATATTTTTAAAAAGTAATTTCTACAAATAATATTTTACAAAATAGTTTTGAGAAACTCAATTCCAAAAATAATATAGATATTGATAAGAATTTAGTTATAAAAATGAAGTCTATTTTTTTCACTAAAGAAACTTTTATTAAACTTTACTATTGGTAAGGAAGGTTTTGATAAAATGTACAGACAATTTAATGAGATATAATCTAACAAGTCAATCTAAGTAATAATCCTCTACTTATTACCTCATAAATCTATTCCTTATTTCTTATATACATCCTTTTGTTATGATTACATGAATCTATTCAATCTTACCTTATCATATCATCACAACCCATAATAATCTATGATGATCATATATTAGGGACACCTCAAAGATTTATACTTTGAGGGGATATTATCATTCAATTGTTCATGTTAAATTTGTTCCAGAACACATGAACGAATGATAATATAAGAGTGACTTATTTATAAATACATGATACATTTATAACCATTACATAAATCTCTCAAGTATTGGTTACCTAGAGACCTAACATGACCCTTATATTATTGGTTTTATAAGGGATCCATGAATGAATATGCTACATTTTCAGTAATACCCACCCAAATAATCTTTACATTTTACCTCTCAATGATATCCCATATGAGATAGTTTTTTGGAGAATGTGTTTGGTTATTTAGTGAGACTTGGGTTATCTTTCCTGATTAATTGATCCATTATTTTCATAGTAAAGATTTATCACTCCCTCAATTCTATGAACCACTCCAAGTATAGTGATGAACTTCCTAATCCAACCAGTTTTTTTATAGTATCTGATGCAGTGATGCACTTTACCAATTTTGTTGAGACTTCTATAGTTTCTTTTTTGGAAATATTCCAAGTTATAGCTTACCAATTATAGAAAAACATGAATCTATATTGATATTTGAAATCTTCTTTGTCAGATTGGAATCTACCAACTATGTAACCCTTTAAATAAAGATCATTCTCTTCTCTAAAGTCCAAGAACATATCTTCAGTTTTTATTAAGTACTTAAGAATGTTCTTGTAAGAAATCTAGTAAATCTCACCTATATAATATGCATATCTACTTGTAATTCCTAGACAATATTATATGTTATGTATATTACCCAAAATTAATACACAATTGATCTTATGGAGGATACATAAGGAAGTATATCCATAATTTCTAACTCTTTAGAAGGATCCTAAATCCTTACCATGATTTTTACCATGTAATATTGGTAGAGACCCCTTCTTGGAGTTCTACATGATAAAATAATTTATCACTGTACCAATATATGTGTCTTTACAGAGTTCAAGAAGCCTCTTAGATCTATCTCTATAGATCTTCACACCTAGTATATAGATAGATTCGCCCACAAATTTCATTGAAAAAAATTTACCCAACTATATCTTCATAGAGTGAAGAGTTCAAATATCATTTTTGATAATAAGTGTTTCATCCAAATAAAAAATTAGAAACACTATAATACTCCCACTAATCCCCTTATATACATAATAATCATCTGCCTTTTTAATGAAACCAAATTATTTTATTTCATCATCAAACCTGATATTCAAACTATAAGAATCCTACTTAAATCTATAAATGGACCATTAAAACTTTTTTTCCTTAGAAAACTCATTTTAAACTATAAACCCTTGGTCGATATCATATACAAATCCTTGACTAAATTCCCATTAAAGAAAGTGGTTTTTACATCCATTTGATAAATCACATAATCAAAATGAGCTACTATGACTAGAAAAATCCTAATGAAATTTATCATCACAACTGGAGAAATGGTTTATTCATAGTCAATACCCAAATATTTTTAACCCTTTTTCACCAAGCATGTTTTATTGGTAGACACTCTACAATCCATGTTAGTTTTCTTATGGAAAACCCACTTTCACTTTTTGGGTCTTATCCTTTCAATTACACCCACCAGTCTTAGATTCCATGTATTTTAATCATTTATAAAAATAAAAACTCTCAAAGGACTCCTAGAAGGTGGTAGGTTCATCTACTATCAACGTAACTTCGTTATCATTATCCATGAGAAATCCATATCTCTCAAATTACCGACAAATTGTACCCAACCTTTATGGTTCTTATATAACTTGAGTTATCTTTTCTTCCACATCTCTTTACGGTACCATCTCAACCTCCATATAAGAAAAATTTACTATTTTTTGGTATTAAACTTCTCCAAGGTCAATATCCATCCTAATTATTCCACGATTTATAAATTCCTTCTCAAGGAATATAGAAAATTGGGCCACAAAAACATTATTCTCAATAGGTTTATAGAATTAATATCCCTTAGTTTCCTTGGGATAATAAACTAATAAGTAATTTTTAAACTTAGGGCCATTTTTTCCTAAATCTAATAATCTTATGAATTCTTCACATCCCTAAATCCTCATATAATAAAAACTAGGACATTTCCCATACCATATCTCATATGGTGTCTTTGTGATATTTTCAGATGGAAGATGACTTGGTTAAAATATATAAATCTCTAGATCATAAACCTATAACGAAATATGAAGGTCACATAGAATAATTATTGATCAAACCATGTCAATTTGGATTTTATTAATCCTTTAAAAACCCCATTCCATTGTGGTGTTATAGGAGGAGTGAGCTGTGAAACAATTCCACAATCTTAGAAATGATCAATCAATTCTTGGCTAAAATATTCACACCCTAATCTAATCAAAGAATTTGAATACTTTTTCCCAATTGATTATATAATTCATTTAGAATATTTTTTAACTTTTCAAAATTTTCATACTTTTGTTTCATAATAAACACTTATCCATGTTGACTAAAATCATCGGTAAAAGTAACAAAGTACTTATAATCACCGCTTTCTTATTCACTCAATTGTCTATATACACAACTATGCATGAGATCTAATAGTCCACTTGACCTTTCAAATTTTCTCCCAAAATTTTCCTTTTTTATCTTTCCAAATAAAAAGATTCAAAATTCTCAAAGAATTTATAATCAAATGAGTAAATAATATATATTTATAGATTCTTTGAACTCATTTCTCATTTATATGTCCAAGGCAACAATGCTAAAGGTAGGTATGATTATAATTAACCCTGAATGTATTATTTTTAATATTATAAACATGATTATATATATCTTGAATATATAAACCATTCATTATATTCCCAATTCCATAAAACATTTCATTATTATATATAGAAAAATTATTTTTCTTAATAATTAATGAAAATAACTTCTTATCCAAATAAGATTCATATAAATAAAATCATAAGTGATGACCTCTAATGCAACAACTCCTAATCCATTACAAAGTTATACTTCATATTTAATTAATTCATTTAAATACTTAAATCTATGTTTTCCACAAAAATGTGTATAGAAAATCCAATATCTAATAC
The DNA here is from genome assembly GCA_963277665.1 of Viscum album. Classification (NCBI taxonomy): domain Eukaryota; kingdom Viridiplantae; phylum Streptophyta; class Magnoliopsida; order Santalales; family Viscaceae; genus Viscum; species Viscum album. The sequence continues at coordinate 935,171,886 of OY728122.1, read as the reverse complement.
CCATGAGTTAGATTTAGAGAAATTTGTTTCTGTAGTATTCACATTCAGGGGATCTGAATGCTTCTCCTTAATAAAACTTCTCACCTTTAGATACCAATTTCCACTATTTTATAGGTTATACATTTTAATTATATCAATATGATTTCCATAAATAATTATATAATATACAATAATTAAATATAATTATGTGAGTATCATGTTTTATATCTTTTCATTAAGGAATTTTAATAGTAGTGATCCCACTAAAATTGATGACCCTATACATCATATCAATTTAGTGATCGAAGATCTATATTTCACTACGTAATGAGTATACTAGGGTGTTACTCTCATCGCATAGTTATATATTTAGACAAACATATCAATAATAACAATTTTTATTCTTAGATAATTGAGTGGGTAACTCTTTAAATAATCCATCATATGGATAAGCCCAACTCTATTCATATGGCATCCTTTCAAAGGGTTTCCAAGATAGGTGTGACCCAAAGCAAACATAAAAAATAGGCTGAAAAAAGATAACCCAGGGGAACCCTTCTATGGTAGAACCTACCTAAAGATATCAAATGTTACCCATTACATTCTTTCCTTACACAAGATAATCTAGGAGAAACCTACTATAGAAGAACCTACCTAGTTATATGATCAAGGATATGAAAAATGAATATTTTTAAGGAATATCACACTTATAATTTTTGGGGTATATAAATTTTAGAAGTCTCAACAACTTAATATACATAATATGCATATTAAATTCATAACTACTACATCATTTTTAATATTTTTATCTTTTCATGTTTTATTCATTTTATGTATGAATGCTTCAAAAAATTTACTTTATTGGAATCCCTATCCCATCCACCAAATTAATATGTCCACACAAAATTAATGCGTAAAACTTTACACAACCCAAAGTATGTGTCACTCACCAAAAAATAAAATCCAAAAATATTTATACATATTAGAAATCATCATATTTATAAGCAATATGAACTCTTCATGTAATGTTTTAGAACAATATGATATTGATAATCTCCATATGAGTAAGCATGGAGCGATAAATAGGCAACTCCTCACCATTACAAAATAAGGAATACACCTCTATGATGATGGGTAGTTTGACCCCAATTCCCTATCCCTAGAGAGGATTTACTCTATAGAGAATATAATTCATGATAATTCTAAAACATAATATGTACAAACTATATGTAATAAATCAATTTAATATAATAAATTTAATTAAAAACCAAGGTCAAGGTAGATGAAAACTAAATCTTATAGAGTCATTACTAACATGAAATTCAAGTCTCCATATTCTAGAAGAAATTTATCACATAAATTTTCCATTCACAATATTAACAATATAAATTTTTTATATACATGAATAAATTAAGGAATTACTAAAAAATGAAAATTTCATAATTTTAAACAAGAGAACAATTTAAGAACTTTTAATAAAATAAAATATTATTATAAAAATTTTACAAGGAATCTACTAATTATGAATATTCCATAAAAAACTTTTATAAATATTCCAAAGTATCTTTTCCATTATTTATAAACAATTTATAAATTATCAAATTCAATTCACAATTGATTTTTTAATAAATAAACAAACTATTTATTAATTAATTTTTTTTAAAAAATATGAAACTTTTCAAATATAATATAGTCATGAAAATATAATTTTATAATTCATAACATTTATTATTTACAAAACTTTTATAAATAATAATCAATATTTTTATATTTTTTTAAAAATTTCCCATTATCCTTTTGTAGGACCCCCCATTCTGCATTAGGGTATCCTCTTATGATGTTTATATAGAAAATTTATGTAAAGGTAGTTTTCATATCCTTTATGCAGTTAATTCTACATAAATTTAGTCATCCACAACCTTTACATAGTGAATTATGCATAAATATATTCCATTTATTCCTTCACATTGAATTGTTTTGCGAAGTATATGTATGGGTAATTAAATGATTCCCTTTACACAACCCCTTATTTATAAGGGTACTTTAGGAGGAACCATACCTAGATTCATTAGTATAAAGGTAACATGTGATTATCTTTATGAGAGATTCATAAAGGTAACTAGTACAACACAATGTTGTAGGATTTATTATTTTCTATAAAAACAATGATTTAAACACAATTATTCCTCAAAGAAACCACACTTTGATACCACTGATGAGTTTTATTTGATAATCCTGTGATCTTTAGTAATAGAAATAAACCAAAACATATGATAATATATATTCAATAAATCAACATGTAAATATTATCATAAAATATATTATTCCTGGAATTACCAAACAATAGTAGCATCCATCATTTCTTCTTGAAAGATAATGCTTAATGTTAATCATAAATAAGAATTTGATCTAAGACTACTACTTTTAAGGGGGGAACACCGACCACTAGACCCAAATATTTATCAGGGTACACATGAGATACTTTAATGGGTGATAGGTACATTACAGTGGGTGATGAATGAGGCTCAATAAAAATATTGTAACAACCTTATATTTTAAAAAAATACTATGTTTGATAGGTTACATTTCATAGAACACCGTGCTTAAACGAACTTCAAAATATCATTATTTTAACATGAAAATTATAAAATAGCCATTAAATTTGAAGGTGTGAACATGATTAACTATATCATGAAATATTAAGTTAATATTAAATTCAAATTTAATTATTCTTAGGAAATGAACACATAATTTTTAGTAAAGTAATTTTATTCTTCAAATAAATTTTCATTCAAAAATCTATTTTTATTACTTTATATGAGAAAATAAATATAATTAATTTTAATTTTTTTTAAATTTATTTGACAAAATAAACTCTATTTTTGTACTCAACACATCAAAATTATCTTAGGTTATATTTTTTTTGGAATTTTCTAAACAAGTTGGTTTTTGGGTTAAGAAGTGAAAATACTGTTTTTACAAAATACTATAAATCTTATGAAATAACTATTATATGATCATGATTTGAAATGTTTTGGATCTTATTCTTGATATAAATTTATTTATGGAATGAATTAATACAGAAGGTTTTAAAATTAGAAACACATGCTTATAAATTTTGAAAACCATGATTTTATCTTAAAAAATTGTTTTTATGTGTTATATGCATAAAATATTTAGAATTGATTTTTATAACTTATATAAATTGAATAAAGAAAAATGGATTAAATATTTATAATCATGAGGTACAAATTATATTATATGTTCAAATTCATTTTTAGGTATAGAAAATTACCTTGTTAAAAAAAGATTTACTATAGTATAAGTAAAATAATATAATGAGTTAAAGTTAAAAGGTAAAGGAATAAAATACCTAAATAATAAAACATTAAATGGGTGTTTGATGTGTTAATTTAACTTAAAAATACTTTAAAAAATTAATTATAAATTTAATTAGTTGGAATTATTTCCCCCAAATGTTGTTGGATTTAAATATAAAATAATCATCATTTAGTCACTTAAAACCACCCGTCCTCAAGTATAAATACCACCATCATGACCCCTTTATCCTAAAAGGACTAAAAGATAATAAAATATCTGAAAATAACTCTTCTCACCACTCCCCCAATATCCAAGTGCTTCTGGTCGCACCCAAAGACTAATTCCAAGTTCTTTAAGGGGTCCTCCAAGGAGGAGATATTTAAGAGGTAACTTTCTCAAAAAACCTCTCTTAATTTATTTTCTCATTGTACCTTATCCCAAAATACTTCACACATCAAGGTATAATGAATCTAGTATAATTTATATACTAGAATTTTATATTTATAGTGTAATATATAGTATCCATCCATTTTATTACCCCCTCTTATCAAGGAAACGAACCCATTGTCCAAATTATGGTGGTTAACCTTCTACATGGATAATGTTTTTTTTTTCAATTTCCCTTATAGGATTAAATTTGGGTTATAAAAGTATTACTAGGGTTGGGTAAGATTTTAAATGGTGTTATATAACATATTTAATGATTTGGAGCGAATATATATACATTATATAAAATAAATTGAAACTAGTTCGTGATGGTCAGAAAAACTACCAAAAATAAACTAAGCATTCATCATTAACTTTTATCAAATGAATCATCCTCATGTAATAAATAAAAATGATATGTGGGAACATTTAATATTATGGAAGTTCATGAATACCATTTCATTTCACTTCATTTATTTTATTTCCATTTTTGAAGAACATCCATAATTATACACAAGTGAACCGACCATGAAACCATGAAACCATGACACAAACACACCCAAAACAATGAAAACAATAAAATATTAATAATTAAAAGGTGGTGTGATTTTATAAAAGGTTAATATATGGTATTAAAAATATTAATATATTTTTGGAATAAATTAATAACATTATTTAAACCATTGTAAAATAGTTTTAAGTATAAATAATTAAAGGGAAGCGTGAGGTAAGAGTTTCTCAGCTCACTTTTACATTTGTGAGACATATGCCTTATTCACCACTTATTTATTTTGTATGGTGTATATAACTATATTTTAAATATCATATAATTAATATAATTATATTCATGGTATATAATATTCCATTTGATAACTATTACTTTATAGGGCATACAATTCGACTAATTATAAGCGTTAAGAGATTTCTTAACTCAATTTCCATTCATTGGGTTAAAATTCTACTTCATTCATTTATTCATGCTAATATTATGTGTGAAATGACTTATTATTACATTATATTGTATTTACACTTGTTTTATGTAGATCTAAAATGGATAAACATTATCAATTCATTTGATTAACACTCACTTTAGTGATATGATGTTTTTAAGAGACTTTATTTTAAAAAAATTATATTTTTTTTAAGATTTTGTTAAAAATATATTTTTCTTCCATGTAAATGTTTTCTATAATTTTCTTTTCAATTTTTTTTTACTATTATAATATGTTTTTTATAATATTTTATTACATATGTTTAAATTTTTACAAAATATTTTGAAATATATATTTTATCGTTTTCTAAATAAGGTTCTTTGAGACTTTTCAAACAAAAATATAGAAGGGATGTTTTTTTAACTTATACGGTATGAGTATGTTTTACATCCATCATTAATACTTATTTTTTTGAATCTTAATTTACAATTTTACATGTTTATCTTCAAATAAAATGTTTTCTTTTATAATTGTGTGGTTTTTTAAACATAAGTGATTTTCAAAGTGAAAAGGGTATTTTCCTCAATAATTTTTAATGATCTAATTTAAAGTATTGTTATATATGTAAAAATAATTTTTTGAATCTTATGATTTATTTATGTTAATATATTAGGATACCATATTCCATATTTTATTAAATGGTTTATGATTAGTTCGAATGGTGATGTTTTATTTTGATCCCATTCACCATCCTAATCTGGATGGTTTGTGATTATATTTAATGATTGGGGAAATTATTTTAGATTTTGTATGACAGTTTCATTAAAAATGTATATTCAGATTATGTTTCACCCATTTCATATGTGGAATGAATTAGACTTAGTAAGTGATAGGATGATCCCACTATAACCCCTTGATTTATTGGTAGATCTCATGAGACAAACTAGTTTGGGTGTTGGATTATATTTTACCTGTTTATGTATATTGTCTTGAAAAAATCCTTGATGATTTGTATAGATATATGGAATTATTAATTACAACATTATGATATTAATTATATATTTTAATGTAATTATTTGATTAGTGGAATATCCATGGGTAATTTTTCTAGCTCATGTGGTTATTTATATGGCATTATTTGATTATATTTTATTCCAGACATATTATGATCAAGTTATTGATTAAATGGATTGTGTTTATGTTATTTACATTTCCATAATTATTTATGATTATTTATAATAGCTTCCATTTTACTTTACCCTTACAGAGAACATAATCTCACCCAGTTCTTATGTTTTATTTTTTCCCTAGGATGCAAAGAAGTTTTTTATGATTGATATGAAGTGTAAAGATTTGAGAATAATGGTGTGGTAAAAGGATTTTCCGTGTTTTATTTTATATTTTTTTTTAATGTACGGTTTAATTATGTATCTAGTTTTCCAAAACTACTAAACTATCTGGTCCTTTAGGATGCGATTCCATGTATATTATTCTAATGTAATAAAGTAACCACTAACTCTGGGCTACTAGGGTTAGTGTCTTTATAAATAATTCCTTTTATAATATTTAAATGAAATTTATTATCACCAAAAGTGAGGAAAGATCATTTATGTTCCATACAAAAATGAATATAATTATATTATCATTATATAGGTGAATCCTGACACTTGTTCATTAAAAAAGAACACATTTTGTATTCATTAAGTATTATCCAATGATACCCATGATTTATGACTCATTGATGATTTCATTGAACTTGGTTAATGAATAAAAGGGATGAATTTAATATATTTATAATGAATTAATAACTGAATAAAATTGTGTGGGTAGGGTCATTGAAAATGCATACATCACATTTATGAAAAACCATGACTTTTCTAGTGACTCCCATGGAATAGTTCTGCTTAGTTTTTGTGAACATCTTACAATAACCATCCTTGGAAGTGGGATAAATAATAACATAAATAGGTAAATAAAAATATACAATTATAGGAAAATTAATCCCTAAAACATGTGAAAGTCTTCAGACCTTTCAAATATTTGATAATGAGAAACACACTTTTGATCCAACTCTCCATGATCCTTATTCATACTCTTGATGATCTCCTCCCAATATCTCAGCCTCTATTCATATCGTGTAACTATAAATCATGATGAGTACACCTAAAATCACTATGCAATGTTTGATGAGGAAATCAATATAGTATCAAGAATACTAGTTAGAATCAATCCTGAAAAGACCTTGATGTAACGTCCCTGATTCGGAAGCCACTAAACTAGTGCCCCAGGCTGAGTTGCCATATGACCTCAAGGGAGCCTCTCCGTATGCCAGAGGTTTCCAAATAGCAGCGAGGGTATAATAGGATATGTGGGGAGACTATAACCTCTTTACCAGAGTAATCCAAAATAGATAACAATTTAAATAATGGAAACAATAATAAACAATCAATAACATTCATAAATAACCCACTCCCAAACTTGTTATAACCATATCCAATAGTAAACATTCCATGTCTTGATATAGTGCCAGGTGAAAAAAACCCAAAAGAAAGAAAAATAATAGAATCCCTAAAATGGTCTGGAATCTAAGTCTGGAACCTCATCTATACATGTCCCACATCCAACTCAACTCCCTAGCATAGGGACCTTTCCCTTGTCCTGACCTACAAGCATGAAATCTGCTTAGGTACCCAATGGAAGCCCGAGAAGGGTGTGATTATAACTCAGTAGTCCACCACTAATGGTGTCTATAAAATATCCAGCAAAAGTAGATAGTCCATACAAGTTATAAATAATGGAAAGTAAGGGAAAACAATATAACAAGTGATTCTAGACTGTGTTCCTTTAAAAATACGCTACCTTTGAATCCAGGTTCATTATTTATAAATACCTTTGTTTAATCTAACTTTTTCATGTTTTCAATGGATTAGAAAAGTTCAATATTATCTTGCATATGGGAATAAGATCAGGTCCTATCTCACTAGGAATCACATTATAATAACCTCATAATCCTCACCTCAAAGCCTTAATCTGGGTGGAATGCAACCATTAAGGGAATATAACTTTGTCCCCTTCCCTAACCCCTACATTTGGGGGTGGATTTAGAACCTTGGTCTAACTCAACCCATGGACATAGAACCTCAAGTCTATACCCCACTCTACCAAGCCATGTGCACATGCTTATTTATCATTCATCATAATTAACCACACCACAACATGAAAAGACAATATCATTTACAACATCACATCATTATCAATAAATGGGAAATTAACATTATGACTCACTCCATTAACACATTCACCATTTATATTAATTAACCCTTTAGACTCATTTTCTTTTTCCCATGCCTATCTCACTAAGCATATTCAAGCGTAAACATGATTCCTTATCATATTCCCATTATTCCCATTTAACCCATTTAAATTTCAACCAAACAATCCCTTATCCTTTAACCAATCTAGACACAACTAGACACCATCCATTATAACTCATTACACAAACCAATTAACCTAATATCTAAGTCTCTATATCATTATGAGTCAATTCCACACCTTACATTTATGTTAGCCTAATCAGGAAGGTCGACACGCCCCATGGGTGGAACTAATTTGGTCAAGTCATCCTCCTTACATCCCATAGGGATCAATGGGGGTTCAATTAATAAATTAGACATCCAATAATTCACATATTTCTAATGGAATCAAGAACAAATCAATAAGGGAAACATGAATGAAACCCTACGTGCACAAATCTACACAAAGACCAAGAGATATAAATTGTAGACCACCTACCTTGAATCCGTTGGCGAACACACTCCTAATAGAGTCCTTATATACCTATTAAACACACAATTGAATCCTAAACCTAAAAATCACCAGAAAGAAAGGGTTTTAGATCATGGGAACAAGGTACATAAAAGGTGTGAAACCTAACCCAAAAAGAGAAGCAAGGAGGATATTAGACTTACCCTGATATTCAATCCACAACTGATGGCTCTTCAAATGGCCTAGAGTTGAGATAGAATCACCCTTGAAATCTCTTGGGATATTTGGTTCGTTCCAAGGGTTTCAAGAGGGTAGGAGGAGGAAATTCCTGACCAGAACATAATATTCATGTAGTGGAATTTTTGAAATTTTTTCAAAAATAATCAGCCGCATGGTTTACCTAAATGGTTTGACAAATCTTATGCAAATAATGTGGATGCTACTATATGAAAACAGACCCCCTCACATGGTTACCTGGGATTTCTGCATGGTTTTCACTAGCTGTGTGCAAACCATGCAGCATGCCTAGAAACCCCCTTATCTTCTTCTTTTGTGCCCCGAACCCCCAGAACACCCCCATGTATTCACATGAACTTGGGAAAACACTTATTAAAATAAAATAAGGAACTTATACTGAAACTTAAACAAAACATACCTTAATGGAGATTTGGGATCTTACAACCTCCCCACCTTGTGACAACTCATCCATAAGCCTCTCTTTTCGAGCATCATTGAGTTCCCAAAGAAAAAATATTGGGCCATTAGACCCACATATAGGATTCCCATTCCCAAGATTCCTCATGAAGGTTTCCATGATGCCATAGAACTCGAACCAAAGGTACAATATTTCCTCATAATACCATCTCACTACGGACCACAACACAAACCATATTCTCCTCAAAGGATGAATCTTCTTCCATCTTAACATCCTTTGTGTTTAACACATGAGACGAATCGGGGTGATACCATCAGAGTTTTGAAACATAGAAAACATCATGCATCCCACTATACTACTATGTAAGATACAACCGGCAAGCCATTGGTTTGATCCTCTCTATAATCACTAATGACCCCATATATCTAGGCACCAACTTTCTCTACTTTCGAATTCGATGGTGACCCAACTTTGGCGACACCTGAAGAAGCACACTATCACCCACCATGAACTTAAGATATATATGACACTAATCTACATATATATACTTACTACTATGAGATATTTCCATATGTTTTTGAATCAAATAAACCTTCTCCGATGTATCCTACACAAGAGTTGGTCCTAATATATCAGACTCCTTGACCTCTAACTAACACAATGGAGATCTATATGGTCTCCCATAAATTGCCTCAAATGGAGCCATCTAAATAGTGGCCAGAAAACTATTATTGTAGAAAAAATCACTGAGTGAAAATTTCTTTTCCCACAAACCACTAAAATACAAAACACATGCCTTCAAAATGTCTTTTAATACCTGAATTGTATTTTTTGACTACCTGTTAGTCTGCGGGTGGTAAGCCGTACTCAAAAACAACTGAGTACCAAACACCTTCTTTAGTCCCTTCCAGAATCACAAGGTGAAATGTGGATCGTGATATGAAACTATGGTTCTCGGCACACCATGAAACTATAATATTTCTCAAACATACAATTCTATCAACTGGTCGACTGTATAGGTCTCCTAGACCAACAAGAAATGGCCACATTGGTCAGCCAATCTACCACCACCCAAATTGCATCATTATTTTGAGGCATACTCAAAAGTCCCACTATGAATTCCATCATGATGTCATTCCAATTCCACTCTAGAATAGGCAAGGAATATGACAAACCACTAGGATGCTGATGTTCAGCCTTCACCTGTTGACAGGTAAGGCATCATTCCACAAAGCTCACAACTTCTTTCTTCATTCCTGGCCTCCAAAACTACCTACAAAGATTATGGCACATCATAGTCAAGCTAGGATGCACTTCCCACTTTGATTCCTGAAACTCATGTGTCAACTCCTCTCGTACATCTACTGGAACCACAACACGACTGTGAACATAAGTAACTCCATGAACACCGAATGTCCAACCAGAAGGTGACTCCCCACCTTTAAGACTTTACTTCATAGCCAGACACCCAGGATCCACCAACTGACTCTCTTTAACTTGACTCAAATGTTCATATTCCACTGCTATAGTCACAAGGGTCATATTTCCGTGCCCATCCTGTACATATAAATGCATCTCAACAAACAAGGCATCAACTTCCTTTCTGAACTAGATTCTTGAACCACCTAATTCTAGGTCTTCCGCCACAGAGCATCAATGATAATATTCCCCTTCCCTGGTGTGTAGACTAACTCAAAATTGAATGATTATAGGTACTAAACCCACCTTAACTATCAAAGATTAAAATCCTAGTGAGAGAATATGTACCTGAGACTTTTATAGTCAGTAAACACCATAAAAGGTTCTACCAACAAGTAATGCATCCAATACTTCAAGGCATGGACCACAACAGCTAGCTCTTGGTCATGAGTAGGATAATTCCTTTCGTGTGTCCTCCACCTTCTCAACCAATAAGCTACAACCTGGTCATCCTACATCAACAATGCCCCAAACCCAATAATGAACGCATCACAGAACAAGGTGTACCTCATACCTAGTCCAGGAAAGATAAAAATCAGTGTGTTTGTCAACCACTTCTTCAGATCCTGAAAAGAATTCTCAGAAGCCTATGGCCAATCAAACTTAACCCCCTTCTTGGTTATTCCTATGAGCTACACTTCCAAATGAGAGAAATATCTAATAAACCTTCTTTAATAACTATCCAAACCTAGAAAACTTTGATTATCAAAGACGTTCATGGGATTTTCCCAATATACCACAGCTTTCACCTTTTATGAATCCACCAAAACACCTGACTCAAAAATGAAGTGTCCCATAAAGTGCACCTCATCAATCTAAAACTGAAATTTTGATAGCTTGGTGTAAATCCAATTCCCTCTTAGTGTACCCAAGAAGATTTCAAGGTGTTTGACATGATTCTCATGAGTTCTGGAGTACACCAAGATGTCATCAAGGAAGACAACTATGAACCAATACATATATGAGTGAAATATCTAGTTCATGTAGGACATGAACATAGCTCGGGCATTGGTCAATCCAAACAAAATCCCTAGAAATTCATACAACCCGTACATACTTTATAAAGCTATCCGGGGTATGTTAGAATGTCTCACATTCAACTGATGGTATCCTAATATCAAATCGATCTTAGATAACATTACAGAACCTCTGAGTTGGTAAAAAATGTCATTGATTCTAGGAGGATGGTGTCAGTTTTTAACCTTCATCTAGTTAAGTTTTCTATAATTAACACATAGCCTCAGTGATCCATCATCCTTCTTAGAAAACAACACAGGAGATCCCCAAGGTGATGTACTAGGACGTATAAACCCCTTATGATCGAATTCCACCAACTGAACCTTCAAATATTGGAGCTCTATTGGTTCCATTCTCTATGGAGTAATGGAAACTAGATCCACCCCCAATAAAAACTCAATCATAAACTCAACATCTCTCCCGGGTGGTAACCTAGAGAATTACTCAGGAAACACATCCTGAAATTGGTTCACAACAAGAGGGAAGACTGTCTGCTCTTTCGCCCCATCATCTAACATAAGTCATGCCACTTGGGCTATGAGTTCTCGCAACTATTGACGTAGTGGCCCTGCGCAGCCCATTCTAGTATCCCACTCACCACGAAGGACATAAGTGATTCCATGAAGAGATGTAAACATTACCCGACATCGGTAATAGTAAATATGGGATTGATATAACACCAACCAATCCATACCCAAGATTAATTCAAAACTTGACATTTATAGGAAAAAAATCCCACAGAAAATGATATTCACCAACCTCCGAAGCACAACCCTTACCTTGCATGATGTCCTCAACTCGTACTCCTAGTAGTGTATCAAGCGACATTACCCCCAAGCAGTCTCCACGGTTAAGCCCAAAATAACTACAAACTGAGTAGAAATAAAGGAATTCATAAAACCTATATCAAATAAATCACTAGAAAGCATGGAAGATACATGAATCATACCATTAATGGTAGAAGGTCTCACCTCACCACCATCAAGTGTAATATAAACTACATGGAGATTACCTGCCCCTTTACCCTAGGCTCTGGCCTAGGTACCATGCACTGCACTACCCTATTGGTAAGGATGATCTCTCCCTAGAGTTCCATGTCCACTTCAACTACAAATATGACTAGTGTAGCTTCAACTGCTTTCCTGATATGAGGCAACTAACCCCTATCTACACTCGGCATCTTCCTCTGACCTCCATCATTCCCTGACTATCACGGGTTCCTGCAGAACCTCTGCATGTGGCATAACCTGTCTCACACTTAGCACTCGACCGGTGGGTGGGGACATTGGTCATGCTTGTGCCCTGACCTTATACACTGATAATATTATACCTGGTCACCACCCTGAGAATATGACCCCCTCTTTTGACTACTATGTGTGCTTCCACCCTATTGAAAATTTCCAAAACGTTGCTTCCTACTATCAGAAGCCTCACCACTTGCTCTCCCAGCTGGTGCCACATGTTCACTAACTGAATCTCCCTTTAGGCTCACCTTCTAGATAAGGGCTTAATTTCTAAGTTTAGAAAACCTTTTCAGATGAAAGATATTCACCTGATACCTAATCTCGTGTATCATCCCGTCCTAGAAGTGTTTCGCCACAACTGCCTCATATCCTCTCAACATCAGAACGAAGCATCTAAAATAAATGAAATGACTAGTATAGTACATTATCGACATTGTCCCATGATTCAAACTCATAAAATCCATAGCCTTATCCCACCTCAAGGTTTTTGGGTTGAAGTTCTCAAGAAACTTCTTCTGAAAATCTTTCTACATCATTCCTTTAGCCTGCTATATCTGAACCTTGATGTCCCACCAATTCTTTTCTTGACCGCACAATATATAGGCCACTAACTTGACTCGATTCTCAAGAGGAGTCTCTAAATGTTCAAGAATAGTTTGGATAGACTCAATCCATAACTCTACTACCACTCAACCACCCTCTCTAGTAATGGTCGGTGGGTGCTTCAGCTGAGACTCCCTTGTCAGCTCAAACATACTTTGTGCAGCTCGCCCTGGGTCTCATTCCATCATCTACATAAAATGTGAAAAGTTCTCATGGAACTGCTCTTCCCGATCTTCTTGGATAACCACATTCTCTTACTCCACTACTGGAGGAGTGTTCTCATCAACATCCTCCTGTCGCCTAACAGGAGCACGTATTTGAGGTGGAATTTCTTTACAATTCCAAACATGAGCTTTAGAATGCAACCATAATGCTATTAAAAAAAGTAAAAAGATATAGGTAGGATCATCACTTGCCATAACCAAAACTGTTTGCATACACTACCCAAACAAGCCTACTCACAACCGAATCACTACCCTTCAACATCTCTCCTAAGGGCAGGGATAATATGAGTATCTAATTCACATGGTTACGACCTTATCTTTTACACCCATTCAAAACCATTTCCATATCCTAATGTACTCTTACAAAAGGTTAATCCACTTTTACTTATTTCTCAATAACCATTTTATAATTACCACTTGACATTTCCACTTACCTTTTTACCCATTCATATCATCCTATTAGGCATAATTTCATTACTTTTAAGAAAAAAATACATCATAACCTTTATATTCTGCACACCCATCTTGTGTGTGTGCCTACCATGATGTATGCCACTTACCTATATAGGTGACTATAATGAGTCATGAAAACACAACCTCATACCCTTCCATCCATGAGAGAAATATCACATAACCATTAAATCACACAACAAGTGAATCACCCGATGGTGAAATATCATAAAATGTAACAACACACAACAAGAAAAATAATACCCTCCCAGGGTGACTTGGGTTTTCCCTTGTAGATGGGTTAGATACTCTCAAGAACAATCTCATTACCAAGGCCTGACACTTTCCTAACCTTTGTATACCATCCCCAAATAGTAAGAAACTAAAAATAACTCATCTGATACCACTTTGTAATATCCCTGAACTGGAAGCCACTAAACTGGTGCCCCAAGACATGTCTCCACATGACCTCAAGCATGACTCCCCATACTCTAGAGGTTGCTGGCTAGAAGTGAGGGTCTAATAGGATACATGGGGAGAATATACCCTTTTTTACTAGAGTAATTCATAACAGATAACAATTTAAATAACGGAAAAAATTGGAAACAACAAATAACATGAATAAATAACCAACTATCAAACTTGGTACAACCATATACAACAGTAAACATGTCACGTCTTTCTATAGTGTGAAGTGTACAAAACCCAAAAGAAATAAAAATAGAAGAATCCCCAAAATGGTCTAGATTCCAAGTCGGAACCTCACTCGTACATGTACCATGTCCAACTCAACTCACTGGAATATGGCCCTTTCCCTTTTCCTGACATGCAAGCATGAAATCTACTTGGGTAGCCCGAGCAGGGTGTGAGTATAACTCATTAGGCTACCACCAACGGTGTCTGAAAAATATCAAACAAAAGAAGATAGTGCATGCAAGTGATAAATAATGGAAATTAAAGGTAAATAGTTCAATAAGCCATTCTAGAATATGTTCCTTTAAAAATATGCTACCTTTGAATCCAGGTTCACTATTTTGACATACCATGGTTTAATTTACCTTTTTCATGTGTTCAATGGATTAGGAAAGTTCGATATTCTCCAGCATATGGGAATAAGATCAGGTCCTATCTCACTAGGAATCACATTATAATAACCTCATATTCCTCACCTCAAAGCCTCAGTCTGGGTGGAATGAAACCGTTAGGGGAATAGAACTACATCCCTTTACTTAACCCATGAATTTGGGTGTGGATTTAGAACCTCGGTCGAACTCAACCTGTGGGTATAGAATATCAAGTCTATACCCCACTCTACCAAGCCATGTGCACATGCTTATTTATCTTTCACCATAATTAAACATTTCACAAAAATTATAGAAAATATCATTTACAACATCAAAACATTATAAATAAATGGGAAATTAACATTATTCCTCAATACATTAAAAAATTAATCTTTAATATTACTTAACCCTTTAGCCCCATTTTCTATTTAAAATTCTTATCTCACTATGCATATTCATGTGTAAACATGATTCCTTATCATATTCCCATTATTCCCATTTAACCAATTTAAATGTCAAACAAACAATCCCTTAGTCCTCAACCACTATAGAAAAAACTATCCACCATCCATTATAACTCATTAAATAAACCAATTAACCTACTTTCTATGTCTCTACATCATCATGAGTCAATTCCACACCTTACATTTCCATTAGCCCAATCAGGATGACCGATACGCCCCATGGGTGGCCCTAATTTGGTCAAGTCATCCTCCTTGAATCCCATGGGGATTAAGAGTGGTTCAATTAATAGTTTAGACACCCAATACACCACATCTTTCCAATGTAATCATGAAAAACTAAAGCAGAGAAACAATAATGAAACCCTACATGCACAAATCTGTACAAGGACCAAGGGATATAACTTATAGACCACCTACCTTGAATCCATTGGAAAACACACTCCTAATCAAGGCCTTAGATCCTGATTCAACACAAATTTGAATCCTAAACCTAAAACTCATTATAAAGAAAGTGTTTTAGAGATTTGGAAGGAGATGGAGAAAATGTGTGAACCCTAACCCAAAAAGTGAAGTAAGGAGGAGATTCGACTTACCCAGATATTCAATCCACAACTAACGACACTCCAAACGACCCAGAGTTGAGGTAGAATCACCCTTGGGATATCTTGGGATCTTTGGTTAGTTCCTATGGTGGAAAGAGGGGAGGAGGAGGAAAATTTTGAGTGTAACATAAAAATCCCATAATGAAATTTTTTGTAATTTTATAAAAAATACTCAGATGTATGGTTTACCTACATAGTTTTCCAAACCATGCGAAAACAATGTGGATGATACTATCCAAAAACATCCCCCCTTACATAGTTACCTAGTATTTCTGCATTTTTTTCACTAACAGTGCACAAACAATGTAGAATTCTTAGAAACTCTCTTTTTCTCCCTCTTTTTTGCTCTGAACCCCCGGAACACCCCTAGAGTCTTCACATAAACTTTGGAGAACACTTATTCAACCAAAATAAGTAACTTAAACTGAAACATAAACAAAAAATACATTAATAGAGATCCCAGATCTTACAGTGATCACTGGACTCTTCATAATTTCAGTTTCCTCGAGTCACATATCATTATCAAATCATGTGTTGCCCAAGCATTCAAAGTCATAAATATGTGATAGATCACTACTACATATATCTCTTATGAAATTTTAGTAAAACAAAGTAATTAAAATAATACACACACACACACGTGTACATAAAATATTTTAATATAAAATAAGAAATAGATTTGAAAACCACAATCTTACACCATCTCTCATTTGTAACATGTCTTGTAGTAAAATTAAAGTATATCATCTTGTATATATAAAATTACTTAACAAAATAATCTAACTCACTCTTTATGACATAAATATATATTTTATATTATAAATATATAAAAATTAATGAATATATGAAGGAAATAAATAATGATACTTTCCATAAATTGATGATGATAACTATAAGTACTACTCTCAACTCTATGATCTGGATCCAAACTTTCTCAATTATGTTTATATATGGAGGTTCCCATATAGATAAAGTCACATATCAAGTGGGTATTCTACACCTCCCATGCTAGGTAGGGAATATATTTGGGTTAACGAGTTATTCAAGACTCATAAATTAGATCCAATAAATATCTCTACATCATTATGATTTTAATTTTATAAAAATAGTTTTGAATTTACTCATGCATAAAATCTTCACATAGAAAACCATTGGGCCTATATAGAATTTAGAAAAAAAATTATAAACTAGATAGATTTTATAGAGGAAAAATAAAAAAATATTTTAATACCAGTCAGTTATCGAACATATGATGAAGCATATCCATGAAATATTGATCCCTTAATAATCATATAATATAAAAATAGTTCATAAGTATCACACAAATTTGACTAATTACCTCTAAAAATTGGGAAAATCATTTTAAAATTATAGTAAAATAAATGATCAATAATTTTTTAAACAAATAAATATTTATGTATATATCTATTAGCTTACTTCCTCACATTAGGATCAAAATTAATAGATAAATTCCACATGGGAATACTATTTAAAACTATGCACTTGATTGGGGCCCAAATCCACTTAAATGGTATTATTGAAATAGTGTATCCTCATTTATCAGATGGAGTTAAGAAAACTTCTAGAGTTAAATACTGACCATTGGTCCAGTCACTTTAGTAGTTGTACCTCCATAGTGATGTCATTAGGTATTTTTTGGGGGAAGTGCCTCCCTAGTTGGGGGTATAAGGTCTGAAGGGCCTTGGACCATTTTTTATAGGCAATATAGGGAGTCTAACCACTATATAAGAGTTAAAAATAAGCACTAACATATATTACTATAGGAATATAGACCAAACCAATGCATGGTATAATAGTATAGTGAAACACTATGTGAACATAGGTACAATTACAATATGGGGTATTATATATTTTTATTAACTTTTGAGCTCATTTTTGAGATAAAATTTGGCTTTAGATTCTTTTTCTTGTAATAATGTTGTTGAAAATAATATAATTGATCCTACCTCTCTATGGACATAAGGATTTATTTAGGAACTATATAAATAATTTTATTTATTTTATTTATTTTTTCCATTATTTTCTTATATTTATATAATTTTTCTTTGTTGAAGGTCTCACATTTCATAATAGAGACATTACTAATATCCTCAACTTGAAAATATGATATTACCTGATCCAACCCATTAAGGCCCCACTTAGAATAGAGGTAAGATGAGTGTTCCATCTTAGACCTACCTCAAATAGGATAAGGGTTGGTGACTAGAAAGAATAAGTAATAATATATATAGAAGGACTCGACATATAAAAACCTACAATAAATATACAACTACAATACATGATATATCAAATAACACACAATAATACATAAATAACCAATTATATTACATATACATATATGATACAACAACTAACCTGTACAATTCTATATAACAAACTACTAATGGAAAATAAAAAAGTATATAACAATATCAACAGGTATTAAAGACACCATATAAGAAAAAAAAACTCATGCTACAAGGAAATTCGAAATAATAATCGACAATAATCATCTTTCATATATATCACCATATACTATAAACCAAAAGATTTACTAGCTCCAAAAACTCGAATAAAATCAAGACACCCCCAAACTATACATCATCTACACAAATAATACATTTTTGGGTGAAAATCCGGTTAAGGAGTGAGTATAAACATACCCAGTATGAAACCTAAAAAACAAAAAGTAATATGAAACAACAAATCATCTCCAACCCAAGATCGAGGGAAATAAAAATATACCCAAAAGGTTCCAAGTATGATCCAAGGTAAAAAAACAATGGATATAGAAAGATACATAATCTTAATCACGTAAAAAATCAAGGTTCATTTCTCAAAATCAACTCATGATACTCAGAATACTAGAAATCTCATAATTTCGTAAGTCTACAACTCAAATTTAACTCACATATCAAAGGAAAATGAGATTTCTTGATATGTTTCAAGACCCAGGACACCCATATATAAAATAAGAAAAATTACCTAGACATTATAACTGCCACACTATCTATCTACCATTGTTGTGGTGTACCAGTGCCTTACTGAGGTGTGTATGTCATTTGAGGGGGTATCGACCTCCACAAAGGATCCAAACCACATTGTGCAGTGTATGTATCAACCGAGTGGGTTACCTATTCCATATTAAGAATACCATTTCCACATAATGAAGTGGGATTACCTACTCCACCAAGTGTACAAAGGACCTACACACTATAACCCTAATGTCACTAGGGGTTACTGGCCAGTGTTAGTGACAACTATCTCGCCCACTATTCGTCATTATCTCCATAAATCCAGGAACTTGATGAAATAAAAATATCCTATTAATAAATTAAATATAATTAAGATACACATACCATTATATTATACATGATACAATTATTATAATGAAATACTCAAGTGTTTAGTTTCAACAAATGATAAGGAAATACAAAAAACCCTAAAAAATGGCACAATATATGGCATGAATTATCTAGGACATTTTTTTATCCTTGAAGTAGTTGGGGAATGTACCACCATTATTTAGTATACATGGGGTTCACCTACATGATTTAATGAATATGATATATGACATATGGTACTCACTTCTCCATCCAATCATGTACTACAAGTATACACTGAGACATATCACCTGAACACATGACATGTTAAATCGCGTGTGTACTACCATTAAACAGTTCATATGAGGTCCATCTATACAGTGTTTATAGTAGGAAACATGATGCATGAGACCTAAAAATAATTTAGGAATGTAATTATAATACTGGATGGGTTGTGTCTTCATTATGCACAAGGTGTAATATAGTGACCTAGGCTTAACATACATAAATATTACAACATTTTAGATAAATATTCAGCACATTAAAAAAAATATATGCTTGAGGACCATAATAGTTTAGTGTATTTAGAAACATGGAAACATTATCTTCTAAATTTGTTAGAGATATTCAACATCTCCCTTAATGATCATCCCCTTTCATTAGTTCTTCTAAAAAACCTTCTTCATAACACGGGGAAAGGAAAAATAATAAAGGGGTGAGCTTAGATGCTCAATAAGGGTAAGCATGGGATATATTTATGAATAAAACGAGCATAAGGGTATGAGAACATGATCATAACATTATAAGATAATACCCTCCTTATCAATGATAATTATCAAGAGTCATGGAATAAAGATTGGCCGTTCAGAAGACATGATTCATAAGGGAATCAAGAGCATAAACCATAAAAGCATCCTCTATCAAGGATACCTACCAAGACCTTTAAAACATGTTAGACTTGGTCTAATCAACCATATACCTACTTTGAGCTTGGTATGACCTCTTGTATATCATCTTATTTCAGGATTGGGATTCCCTATAGCATAACCTCTTGTCTAGGGTTTGGAATTCCTTCCCATATACCCTCTTGTTTCAGGCTTGGGTTTCCCTCCCATGTACCCTATTGTATTGGGTTGGGGATTCCCACCCATGTACCCTCTTGTTTTATGAATGGGATTCCCTCTTGTATACCCTTTTGTTTTGGGATTGGGATGCCCTCATATGTACCCTCTTATTTTGGGCTTGGGATTCTCTCCCATGTACCCTCTTTTTCTGGGCATGGGATTCCCTCCCATTTACCCTCTTTTTTGGGATTGGGATTCCCTCCCATGCACCCTATTGATTAGGGATTAGGATTCATTCTTGTGTACCCTCTTGTTTTGGGCTTGACATTCCCTTCCATGTACCCTCTTATTTTGGGCTTGGGATTCCCTCCAGTGTACCCTCTTGTTTTGGGCATGGAATTCCCTCCCATGTAAGCTATTATTTAAGGCTTGGGATTCCCTCCCGTGTACTCATTTATATCATAAAACATTTATCATTACCTAATGAATTGGAGGGACATATAGGTCCCAAATATCACATAATGAAATCATATATGCATGTGACACATGATAAAAAACATTCATCATATCATAACCCATAAAAATATATGGGTTTCATAAAAATCATATCATAACCCATGAAATAAAATGAGTATTATAAACATTTCATCATATAATAACCTGTGAAAAAGGGACACGTTTTATAATAATTTCATCATAGAATAAGCCATGAAAGGAAGTAGGTTTCATAATCATTTTATCATGGTGTAACCCATGAAAGATAAACATGTTTCATAAACAACTTTACATCTTAACATAAACCATTAAGATAAATAATAATAATGGGTTCTTTAGATAATATCCCCAGTAAATAGTAAAATATATCAAAAGATGTCAATATAGATGAGGAAGTATTATGAATGATCACTTAGAACATTTCTGAAGTAAAACAATTTTTCTTTGATAATAATTTTTTACAAGATTAAACATTTTCAAAATAAATTTATTTTAAAACCCATTTGAAAATATTATAATGTAATATTTTTAAAAACCACTAAAAAATTTCATGAAAAAATATCCTTTCTATGTTGAAAAATATATTTTTTTTAAAAAATCACTTGAAACCATTTTATTTTAAAATAACCTTGAAAAAATATAAAGGAAGCTTGAAAATATTTCCAAAACCTTTTATTTGAAAATAAAATTTAAAACTTATAAAGTAAACCTAAAAATTTTTTGAAAACATTTTCCTTGAAAATAACTTTGAAAACATATAAAGTAAGCTTGAAAACTTTTTGAAAACCTTTTATTTGAAGATAAATAAACTAAAATTTTCTAAAAAATGTTTTCTTAATTATATTAAGTACCAAAGAGTGAAAAAATGGTACCATTACTTGAATATATCTATAACACCACAAAATGATAAAGGGTTAAATGAATAAATAATATGAATCATGTTAACAAGGTGGAACTTTATTTTTGAGAGCTTACCAGATTATAACTCCACAGTTAAGCATGCTTGTCTTAGAGTAGTGATCAGGATGGGTGAGCTTATTGGAAGTTTTCTAGAGTGTGTGCGAGTGAGGAAAAAGGACACTAGAAAGAACATGTGTTGGCATGTGGGGACATTCATTAGTTATATGACCTGTTTGGGCATGTGGGTGGGACCTAGGGTGTGAACCACATGTCTACAGGGTAACTAGTGGTACCTGGAGGGCCAAAACCTGACATCCATGTTAAGGCGGGGTGTTTGTGCTGTCAGTGGGGCCCAGTTGTTACATTTGGTATTAGATGAGGAATCCAGCCTTAAGTGTTGTGCACTGCCTGGGTTGATATGTAGGGCTCATAATGAGAACGTTGTGCTCTAAAGGGGGGTGAATGTAACACCCCAGAATGATAAATTGTTAAATGACAAAATTATATGACTCATGTCAACAAGGTTATCCTTTCTTTTTGGGAGTTTACGTGATTATAACTCCACATTTAAGAATTATTGTCCTAGAGTAGTGATCAAGATGGGTGAACTTATTGGAAGATTCTAGGGTGTGTGAGAGTGATTAAAAAGAACACTAGAAAGAACCTGTGTTGGCCTGTGGGTACATTTATTAGTCATATGACCCATTTGTACATGTGGGTGGGCCCTATGGTGGGGACAATGTGTCTATGGGGCAACTGGTGGTACCTGGAGGGCCAAGACCCAATAACCATGTTAAGGTGGGGTATTTGTGCATTAGTAGGGCCCAATTATTAAAATATCATAAATAAGAATATTATTAGAAAATTCATTAGGTTTATTGAGAGGTGGATCATAAGATTTCATCAATGGAAGCGTAATCATAAACAATCCTAATAAACAATGAGATTGTAATAGTAAACTCTTACCACTTTGGTAACATTGAATCATAATACCCAAGAAATAATAACATTAAATGAAGAATATAATATCATAAAAATAATTATAATCATGAAATAACATTTCCAATGGAATTATATACACCTCATAAAAGAATCTAGGTGAATAACATAACATTTGACTCAAAGATGGAAAATGGAGACAAAATTACCCTACTGATTTAGTAACTTTGGAACCATAAAACCCATGAAATATAGATCATAAAATGGATATGTAAATAACCATAAATTTAAGTATAATATCCATATACTACATTCATGGGTAGTATATATAGCACAAAAAATAAACGAGTGGTGAATATGGAATAAGTCTCACCAAAATGAAAGTGAGACTAGAATTCCCCTTACTACTTGCGTAACTTTTGAATCATGAGATCTGTGAAAAAATAAAATCAATTAAAACTTTGGATATCATGGAATAAAATATATTCATGATATAACATTTCATAGGGTATTATATACACCACCCAATAATAATAAGTGGTGAATATTTCATATATCTCATAGAAATAAAAGTGAGATGAGAAAACCCTTACCTTAAGTCTTGAATTTCTTCATATATATTCAAACCTCATGTATAATAAATATAATGTTGTTATAAATATAAAAAAGAAACATATTATTATATATAATACCATATAATATTTTATTATGACTTTATATTTCCCATTTATTAACAAATTCATGTTAATGTTAGGTTTCGAGTAATATCCACTTTATTTTTCTCATAGGTTTTGACTCGTTATTATTGATCATATTCCTTGGATCATTATTTACTTATTTCCAGAATGTTAAACATTATATAAATATCATATATATTCATTATATAAATATTTATATTAATATATTAAACATATAAATATTAAATTGAATACACCATTCTTGGTGATGGTAGGTCATACGTACGCATGGACGCTGTTTCTGTTTTATTATCGTATAGAAAAAAAGAAAGTAAATGAAATATATGTATATATATTTCTAAATACTAAAATTAAAGTAGTAATATTATTTTATATATATCATATAAATTTACTAAACCCATCATTAATATATTTCATGTAAAGTGTGAATGAATCACATTGCTTTGAGGAGGCAGTATTCCACACATCCAAAAATAAAATTATCATATTTACAAAAAATGGAAAGCATGTGGGTATATTTTATATAATAATTAAAAATTAATAAATACATAATAAATATCATATATATAATATAAAAATTGTATTTCCATCATAATTTACAACCATGAGAGGTGGTAAAAGAAAAACAAATGACATCGTTTTGTGTGGCGGTAGTCTGCTGTAGACACGAACAATAATTTCATTACCCATTTGATGGAAGTGTGTGTTGGTGTATGTAAAACCACTAGAATAATAACATATAAGTATATTTAGTATTATTATGTAATTATATAATCATGGAATAGGAATAATTGAATGCATGGGTAAATAAATAAAACATAAATTCATGTTGAAGAACATTACCTATTTTTTTGGGTAACTCCTTTTGGTTTGCACAAAAGGGATTACATAGTTGAATTTCTTCCCAAAGTTAGTCTTATAGATTTATAAGATGTAAATTTATATATTATTTGGGAAGGGGTTTTATGAGAAAAAGTGTCTTGAGTGGTGTGAGAAACTGAGGGGGTGAGTTCTCTTTTATAGTGGAGGAGGAGTGACATTCTTGTAAATATAAAAATGTAAACACTATTGAGAGGTCTACTTTAAATAATCTACCTCCAATTATTGTCCATTTTATATAAAATATAGAATATGATCTAAATATATATATAAAATAACTTTTTTACATGTTTCTAGCATATTTTTCCACATATGTTAAATTTTAAAACCTAAGTAAACTCATTTTTACCTTAATCACTATAATTAATTTCAATTATTTCACTAATATTTTTAGTAAAATACTGTGTTAACCTTACTAGAAATTATTAATTATACTGATTTTAAATATTGAATCCATTTTTTCCAAATTATAAACACAAATTTGGTATAATTTTTTTTAAAATTAATCCCACAGACGAGACAAGACAATAAGGCTTTAAGGAGAAAATTTCAAAAGTTTGAAATATTTTTATTTACAATTTCCATGTGGAATTCATTATAATGACCTAAATTTGATGTATATTTTATAATTAACTAATTATAATTTAAAACTAATATAAAATATAATTTAACTATATAAATAAATTAGTTAAAAAATAAGTTTCAATTAAAATTCAATGTTTTTTATATATTCATCAAAAAATGAATCTTCTCAAAAAATTCCAAAAATTCACCCAAATTGAATTTTGATTTTAAAATTTCAAAAATTAAATTTATTTTTTCAATTTTTTTTAAAATTTTCAAAAATTTTATTTTAAATAGATTCTCCATTAAAAGGAGATAAAATTACCATTTGGAAAAATACCTATTTTTATTCATATAATTGGATTTATTCTTATCTTATTACAATAAAATATATTGGATGATTGTCCAAATTTTTTATTTAATATATAATATTTAAATTTTATTAAAAAAATTCATCAAAAGTTATTTTTTTAATTTATTGTGATAAAATGGTTTTTGTACATAGAGGAATAATTTTCTTATAAAATGAATTTCATTATTTTCAAATAGTTCTCACTATCATTTATAACTAATTGATAACCAAAGGAATCATTTTATATACATTCCAAAATAATATTTTTCCAAATTTTTTAATCTTATTCATAACTTTAATTCCAACAGTTTAGTGGTAACTATAACAATATTTTAATAATAATATTAAAAGTATTTTTAGTTTGGTAAAACCCATCCTTGCATGTAACAAAATCTATCAAAGGAACTCCACATTGTGTGTAATACAAGAAAAACATAGTGTTGTGTGTGATAAAATCTAATATAAGTGTTGCATGTAGTTCATGATTAACTTGATTTGGCATGAAATGGAATCCAAGCTTAGTGATTTCTTATAACACAAGCTATATTCAGTTTTTCTTGAAATGAAAAATATTGAAAAGATTAAATTAATTAGAAAAAATATATTTTACCAAATATTGGGTTGTTACATTCTACCCCCCTTAAAAATGAATTTCACCCACAATTTTTTTTGGATTATCAATGATTTAATACTTGAATGTTCATTTCATATAAACCCACATTGAAAAAATTAATACTAAAGCTTCCTTATAAAAAGTTGGAACCATAATGGTTACCCAAATGTAACTAATAACTAGGTTTAAATATAGGATAACATAGGTGGGAAGTGAAGACTGAACATGGAAGAAAATCATAAATAATCATATACATTGATAAAGTTATTTGATCATAAGAAAGTGGGTGATCCTGAGAATTTTACCGATCACAAAACCATAAAATGAAGAAGTATGAAAGAGGTGATTGATATCATAAAAAACGATGATAATTGGGAAAATTTTTATTTCAATACCATTTTCGTAAATTTGAATTATTTTTTTTAAAAATATTCTTACTTGATTTCATTCCCTTTCATAATAAAAATCTCACCCTTTGGTTGTGTCTTGATCAATTTACACTTTATCTCTTACTCTAAGAAAGGAAGGTGATTTTTTTCATTTCTAAAGCACTAATAGATCATGAGATCCATGATAAGTCATCCCATGTATCATTAGTTATCATTAAAACAAAGTGGTTAGAATAAGTTATCCCATATTCATAAATCCTCTTATGGTGATATAATACTTTAATCTCAAAAACTTTATCAGAAGTTTAACTTAATATTTCATTAAATGGTTAACCATATAATACTTTCAAAAGATAAAAATAAAAAAATATAAATAAGGTCACTAAATTTCTCAAAAAAACTTATAATTTATCCCCCATATAAAGTAGATCATGGTTTTCACACACCAAACATGTGAATTCCTTCGTTAGGTTTTGTCTTGAAACATGGTAATAACCTGAATTACTATAAAACCTTATTGAAAACATGTATTATTTCTTATTCCAAAGATTATTGGATATATTCCATAAATCAAAAAAAGTTTTAAACTTAATCCATTGTTACATAAACCAATTTTTAAACAAATAGTTTATTAGTTCTAAGGTCATAGATACTGTCCAATTTACTTTATCCAAATCAATCGTATCTTTATCCAAACTAAGCACAATTTTATCAAAATTTTGAACACTTAAGGGTTACCTTCCCTTAACAAAAATATCAAATTTCCATTAAATAAAATTTCTAAGTCTTCATAACCATTCAAAATATCCTTTTCAATCCTTAATTAAAAAATTATAATCAAAATAATTATATATATTTCATGATTCATATAACATAATCATTTAATTCCAAAACATAAATACTTCATTCATCCCACTTCCTTATCATACAACTAACTAAGCTTCATCATATTATTCCTTAATACCCCTTTTATAAAATATGAAATATGAATCATGTATTAAGGTTCCCCAACCTTAATTTAACCATTCTTCCTATGTTTAATGTGAAAAATTCTGTTATAACATTCCATACCATTCACATGTCATTCAAGACCTCTTTACCTTCAGTAGTATAACCAATACTCACACAATCTTCCAGATTATCTTCACAGTATTTCCACGTAGGAAGTCAATTTTCATTATTCCCATTATTCCACATCTAAAAAATTAAATGTTAACCAAATTATTTCTAGTTCCTACCATTGACAAAAACCAGGTATAATAGTGTGGGAAACACTTATCATAATGGAAAACCACATAATCATGAATAATCACTTATAGGATGTCTAAACCATGACACCTACTTTTTAATATATGACACCTTAGGTTTATCTTAGGTTATTTATAGTTGTATTCTATTTAAATCCTTCATTATGGTTTGTAAAGAGTTTGTGAATTTATAAAGTATATCCCCTAGGAGTGTCAAAGTAGGTGTTTAGTAAGACCCATTATCTTGGACGAGTTCCCAATCGAGTCTAGCTCAATATGATGTTTTCAAGGTTTTTACCCCTATTTAAATTTATTCTAGATCCACATCCACTTATAGTATCTAGATAGGGATGTATTTCTAGGAAACCAATCAATCTATCCTTTAACAAAATTCTTGGAAATTTTCCTACACTTTAACTCATCCTTTGACTCATCATTAGAGGCATCCCTAGACATATCCTTAGAAATATTCCTAGGGATCTAACTAAGGTTTTCTCATCTTAATTTATAAATGGTGAATAAAACTTTCCTTTTATATGTACTATATGGATCCAGGCTTAATATGGATGAATATTAGATCATTTTAGATGAATATTCATCACATTAGAAAAATTCATTCCTGAGGACTGTAATAGTTTAATATCTTTGGGAACTTAGAAACATAATATGATAACATGGTGAATGATCATAAACATCACTGTTAAAGATCTTCCCCTTTTAGTAATCCTACTTAAAACAATTCTTCATAACCTATGGAAAGGATACATAATAAATGGGTGAGCTCATATGCTCCAAAAGGGTAAACAAGGGAGATATGTTAGAATACCATGAACATAAGGGTATGAGAACATGATAATAACATTAGAAGACCATTCCCTGTATATCAAAGAACATAATCAAGAGTCATGGAATAAAGATTTTAATTTCATAAGATGTGAATCATAATGGAATCAATAGAATAAACCATGGAATTATAACATAGGAGTAAGACCAGGAATTATGGCATACACATATGAATATAAAATACTATATCATGGATACGTACCAAGAACTTCATAACATGTTAGTATTGGTATAATTACCCATTTACCTACTTCAGTTTTGGGATGAACACCCATTTACCCTCTTTTTTTGGTCTTGGGATGCCCTTACATGTACCCTTTTGTTTTAGGCTTTGAATTCTCTCCCATGTACCCTCTTGCTTTGGGTTTGGGATGCCCTACCATGTACCCTATAGTTTTAGGTTGTGGATGCCATCCCATGTACCCTCTTGTTTTAGGCTTGGGATTACCTCTCATATACCCTCTTATTTTGTGCTTGGTATTCCCTCTCATTTAACCTCTTGTTTCAGGCTTGGGATTCCCTCCAGTGTACCCACTTATTTCGGGTTTGGGATTCCCTACCATGTACCCTCTTGTTTCAGTCATGGGATACCCTCCTCTGTACCCTCTTTTTTTGGTCTTGGTATTTCCTCCCATGTACCCTCTTGTTTTAGGCTTGGGATTCCATCACATGTATCCTCTGGTTTTAGGCTTGGGGTTCCCTCCTGTGTACCCTCTATTTTGGGATTGGTATGCCCTCCCATGTACCCTCTTGTTTCAAGATTGGGATGCCCTCCCATGTACCCTTTGATACCATAAAACATTCATCATTACCCAAATCATTGGAGGTAGATATAGTCCCCACCTGTCACATAATAAACTCATACACATATCTTTCATAAGAAAAAAACATTCTTCATATCATGAACCATAAAAAGATATGGGTTTTATAAAAATTATATAATAACCCATGAAATGAAATGGGTATTATAAAAATTTCATAATATCCTAACTTGTGGAAAAGATATTGGTTTTATAATAATTTCATCATAAAATTACCTATAAAAGGAAGCATATTTCATAATAGAATTATCATGGTATAACCTAGGGAAGAGAAACGGGTTTCATAAAAAACTTGTTATATTAACACAAACTATTCAAATAATGAATAATAATGGATTCCTTGGATCATATCCCCAGTAAAGAATATACTATATCAAAGTATGTCGATATAGATAGGGAAGGATTTTGAAATATCACATTGAATTTTTCTAAAGGAAAATAATATTTCATTGATTTTTTTTTATGACATGAAACATTTTCCAAATCCATTTCTTTGAAAACCACTCTGTAAAACTTATAATGTAAGCTTTTTAAAAACATATAAAACATTTATTGAGGAAAATATCCTTTCATATTTGAAAAATTATCTTTAAAACCTAAAACCTTTTGAAACCATTTTATTTGAAAATAACCTTGAAAACTTATAAGGTAAGCTTTATTTTTTTAAATAAATTTTATTTGAAAATAACTTTTAAAACTTATAAATTAATCTTGAAAACATTTTGAAAAACTTTTCTTTGAAAATAACGTTGAAATGTTATAAAGTAATATTAAAAACATTTTGAAAACATTTTGTTTGAAAATAGCCTTTAAAACTTATAAAGTAGGCTTGAAAATATTTCTAAAACTATTTATCTGAAAATAAATTTTAAAAATTATATATAAGTCTTGAATTTTTTTTTAGAAAACATGGTTTTAGAGGAACATATATTTCTGACTAAAAAGAGAAATGAAGTGTTATTTTTAATTTTTTTTATTAATTATAAAGATTGAAAAAATGGTATCATTACTAGAGTATATAATAAATAAATAGAGGATAAGAAAATTTGTGAGGGTTCATGATATTTGGATCATCATATTTCATCAATGTAATATTAATAATAAATAATCCTGATAAATGATGAGATTGTTGAAATGAAATCTTACCAATTTAGTAACTCTAAATCATAATCCCCATGAAATAATATCATTAAATAAATCATATAATATCATTAAAATAATTATAATCTTGATATAACATGTAAAATTTCATGATATACACCTCATAAAATAATATAGGTGCATAACATAACATGTGTCTCAAAGAAGAAAAATTGAGGCAAAATTACCTTACAGATTTGGTAACTTTTGAACCGTAAATCCCATGAAATATAGATCATAAAAATGATATGTAAATATTAATAAATTTAAGGATAATAATCATATAATAAATTCAGGGTTATTATATAAAACACACAAAATAAATGAGTGGTGAATATTAAATAAGTCTCACTGAAATAAAAGTGAGACTAGAAATCCCCTTACTACTTGAGTAACTTTTGAATCATGAGATCCATTAAAAAATAAAATCAATTGAAACTTTGGATATCATTAAATAATATATATTTATGATATAACATGTAATATGGTATTATATACACCACATAATAATAATAAGTGTTGAATATAGTATATATCTCATATAAATAAAAGTGAGAGAAGAAAACCCTTACCTTAAGTATTGAATTTCTTCGTACCCATTAAAAATTCTTATATAATAAATATAAGTTTATTATAAATCTAAAATATAAAAATTTTATTATATATCATTCCATACATGATTTTATTTGGATTTATATTTCCCTTTTATTTACAATTTCATGTTAATTTTACGTTTTGGGTAATATCCTCTTTGTTTTTCATATATGATTTGACTTGTTATTCTTGATCATCTTACTTAGATCATTACTTACTTATTTATATAATTTAAAACAACATTTTAATATAATATATATTCAGTATATAAATATATATACTAATATATATAATATAGAAAAATGAAATGGAATAAACCATCCATGGAGATGGTATGCCATACTCACGCATGAACTCTATTTTCGTTTTATTGTCGTATTGAAGAAAAGAAAGTAAATGAAATATATGTATATATATTTTTATACAGTAAAATTACATTATTATTATTATTTCATATATATCATATATGTTTACTAAACCCATCCTTAATATATTCCATGTAGAGTGTGAACAAATCACATCTCTTTGAGGAAGCGATAGTCCACACATCTACAAACAAAGTTATCGTATTTACATAAAATAGAAAACATGAAGGTATTATTTATATAATAATTATAGAATCACAAATAAGTCATAAATATAATATATATCATATAAAAATAGTATTTCCATCACAATTCCCAACAATTAGAGACTGTAAATGAAAAACGAATGACATCGTTTCATGAGGCGGTTGTCCGTCGTACACACTAATAATAAATTTGTTACCCATTTTGATGGAAGTGTGTGTAAGTGTAGGTATAAACCTTAGAATAACAATATATTAGTATATTTAGGATTTTTATTTTATTATATGATCATGGAATAATATTAAATTAATGGGTGGATAAAGAAATAAAACCGAAATGCATGTTGAAGAATGTTACCTTTTTTTTTCAGGTAACTCCTTTTGGTTTGCACCAAATGGATTACTTGGTTAGATTTATATCCAAATTTAATATTATAGGTTTAGGGGAGGTAATTTGGGAAATTAATTTGGTAGATTTTTTATGAGACAAAGTGAATTTATATGTGTGAGGAAGTGAGGGGTGTGAGATCCCTTTTATAGTGGAGGATGAGTTACATTATTGTAAATATAAAAAGGTAATCACTATTGGGAGGTCTCCCTTCCCTAATGTGCTTCAAATAATTTTTCATTTTCAATAAATTTTTTTATATGGTATAAATATCTCCACAAATTTGATTTTTTACTTTTTTCTAGGGGGGTTTTCCCCTTAAGTTATTGTTTAACCACTAAGTAAACATGTTTTTACCTTAATCACTGTAATTAACTTTAATTACTTTCACTAATATTTTTGTTAAACAACTAAGTTTAACTTAAAATAAATTTTAAATTATTATTATTAAAAATATATAATAAATATTTAAAAATTATAAAAAAAATAAGTGGTTGAAGTTAATTTAAAATTAATCCCACAGATGAGATGAGACAACAAGTTTTTAAGGAGAAAATGTCAAAAGTTTGAAATGTTTTTATATCCAATTTCAATGTCAAATTGATTCTAATGACCTAAATTGGATTTTTTTTGTATAATTTAAAATTTAAAATTAAGAAATAATTTATATAATAATTTAAATATATAAATAAATTTGACGAAAAAGCAGTTTTCAATCAAAATTCAAGGCTTTTCACTATTCATCAAAAAATGAAACTTCTTAGCAAAATACCAAAAATTCACCCAACGTAAATTTTGATATTAAAATTTAAGAAATGAATTTTATTTTTTCAAATAAAAATTATATAATTTTCCAATATTATGTTTAAAATAGGTTCTCCATTAAAAGGCGGTGAAATTGCCTTTTAGAAAATACATCTTTTTATTCATATAATTGAATTTATTCTTATCTTATGACTATGAAATCTATTGGATGATTGTAAATTTTTTTACTTAATATATAATATATAAATTTTATTAAAAACATTCATCAAAATTGGGTTGTTTAATTTATTGAGACAAAATAGTTCTTATATATAAAGGAATAATTTTCTTAAAAAAGGAATTTCATTATTTTAAAATAGTTCTTACTATAATTTCTAAATAATTGATAAAAAATGACAAATTTTATATAAATGTGTAAATAATATTTTAACACTTTAGATAATCTTATTAGTAGCTTCCATTCCAACGACTAGATGGTAACTATAATAATATTTTAATATCAATATTAAGTGTATATTGTAGTTCGGTGAAACTCAGCATTACGTGTAATAAAATCTATCAAAGGAACTCTTCATTGTGTGTAACACAATAAAAAAATAGTGTTTCATGTACCACATGATAATATAAGTGTTGTGTATAGTGAAATATTAACTTAGTGTGGTGTGAAACAGAATACAAACTTAGTGATTTCATATAACAAAATATATGTTCAGTATTTTATGGAATATATTGGGGTGTTACATGTACCTTGTTCCACATGATGTGTGGTCCCAAGGGGTGGGGTTTGTGTGTGTGTCTGTGGGGGGGGGGGGGTAGCTGAATGTGCACCCCGATATATTTTCAAGTATCGTAGAATAACATACATGGTGTATAACCTGGAGTCACAACCTATGTAATAATTATAACCCTATACAGTCCCTAGATTCTTAGGGAAAACATAAAACTATATGTGACCAAGATGAATAATCATTGTGTATTCAAGAATTGCAGATCCATTCTCATCCGTTTTATATAAATCAATTCAATTCCATCATTACAACCTTAACTTGTAGATGTTCCTTATTCATCAACCTATCCTTACCATCAAAATGTCACACTAAAAATGGTCACCCATCACTTATTTTTCCACTCCAACACCATCCTTGTGTGATGTCATTTGATTCACTATCTCATGTTTTTTTTGTCAAACCACAAATAAATTTGATGGTTGATGGTAAATGTTTCTTGGAAGACATGATAAAAAAATCAAACAGAAATAATATGGGGCCCATAGCCTTAAATTTTTTATTAATCAATATATTTTGAATATGATTTCATAAAATAATGTTAATTATATTAATGCCTAACAGTAAAAAAACCAATTATCATAACCCACCAAAAATAATCAGCAAAGTTATCCACAAATGATTCAATAATAATTATATGATAATCCATTACATAGAAAATATATATTTTGGTAACTAAAAGCATGTGGCATAATAATTATCTAATAATTAAAAAAAATTTATCAAGGATAACTATTTTTTTTACATTTATTTGCATATTTAGATAATTCATAATTAAACATACTCGATTATTTTAAAAAAATAGAGTTGTAGATATTCAAGAACTCCAATTATGATTTTATATCTTAAGGAATTTTTTTATGGGTGTGAGGATCAAGAGTTTTAAGAATTAAGATAGAAATGGAAATAAGTCCTAGATCATGGAGAAAGGTCAAAGATTCAAAGATCCATTCATCGATGCTATGTGAAACCCCCATTTAACCACAATATTTTTGGATTCCAATATCAAGAATAACCCCACTATAATACATCACCTCCAAATGTTTTGTATTGATAAATAGTGGATAACTATATTGGGATAGATTAAACATTAATTTATACTACTCTATATGGTTGATCTGGTAAATATTTTAGAAATGAATGAAATGTGTTGGTCTAGGATTCGATACCACTACACATAGATTATATCACTCCTTATTATAATACATTTTATTAGAACCATTGGTGTTTTCCTAATTTATATAAGATCTTTCATTTAGGAGATATCAATGATCACCCTCATAGGATAAATATTTATTTATTTAATAAATATTAAATACCCCATTAAAATTTGACCAACCCAAAATCCCCAAAAAATATATCTGAGAGAAAACACCAAAACCTGCGACTAATGGAATAATAATTTTTTTAAGGTAACTCACAAAGTTAAATTTACCATTTTACTACTTTTTAGGATCCTAGATTTGAATATAAAAAATGAGAAAAGTCTAGACCTAAGAAAACGAGGGTCACTACATACCCCCAAATTTAAACCTTTTCATCACTCAAAATTAAAACCACTAGAGATCCTAACTAGGTTTCTCATAAAATAATATCATAAGGGAATAGATCCATCCTAGTATGCACTACATTCATATTTGGAGATCTAGTTTCTATGTGAATCCATAACGGAACCACACACTGAAATACCATATTTTTCTACTATCTCTATTTTAGTTACCTTTCCTGGATTCTCACTACATCACATTAATAAAACAAATTAGTACAATTTTGAGAAAAAGGCTCAACAAAATCACAATGTTATGGATCTTGCAAATATTTTACACGAAAATAATTTCTATCCATAGGTTACTCTCTATTATGGAATAATATAAAACTCCAAATCATCAACATCAACCTTATGATGGTTGGTATCATGGGTACCACCTGTGAGATCATTATTATAACATAAAAGGATGAATCATTAAATAATAATAAGAGTATATTTCATTCATATAATGTCCTTTCATTAGTAAAATCCTCTATTGACCCCACACTAACCCCATTAGGGATTTTAAGATAATCTCATTGAGGTTAACTCCAACTCCAAACCATCATTTATCAATGAGAATGCTACGAATTCTCCATCAACAACTATAAGGATATCTTCATTCCCAAAGATCAATATTTTATCTACCATATATATAAATCACACATATACACTTTCAAATCCCTATAAGATCACATCCACTACCAAATATAACTCAGTTGGGTTGTGGTTACTCTATATGAAATCTATTTATGAGCACATTAAGAAATGACACCAACATTATTAAAGTTACATGAAACCATCCATTAAATCATCAATGAACCACTACTATAGAATCCTAAGTGGATGGTATTAACCCATTCAGATAACCATACTTTGTTGGATCTAGACCCCAAGATAAGACCTGCCAAAACTTGAGTGACCAAGAAACTTAATTCATAAAGAAACATCCCTTTATCATAGTGGAAGAGTTGAAACAAGATGAGAACCAATGATAAATTAGAATTACACTACCAAGTTTCCACACCCTATCAATAATCCTTATTTTAAAACCCGTCATCACAATACCCCATGTAATCCTTATGGGAAATGACACTATCCAACCATGGAATAGGATAATGTACTCCTCAACTTTAGGAGAATCCATTAGGTGAAATACATGGGAATATTTGGTCATACAAGATTCCACAATTGAAGCTACCATTCCATGACTCCCTTACTCAATTATATTGAGTGGAAACACAATTGATTAAATACATACCACATCTCCATATTCTATTAGATTCAATATCACCAAGCATAACTGTTTAAGAATCTCTTCAATTTTTTGAGCATAGAATT
This sequence comes from Viscum album, assembly GCA_963277665.1. Taxonomy (NCBI): domain Eukaryota; kingdom Viridiplantae; phylum Streptophyta; class Magnoliopsida; order Santalales; family Viscaceae; genus Viscum; species Viscum album. The sequence goes on along the minus strand of OY728122.1, from coordinate 935,135,425 downwards.
TCTATTAAGGGAACTAACCACCAGATCAACGCCATGTTATTATAATCACATAAGAGTATATATACTTGATCATCATGAGGTAAAACCACTACACCACAATCCTAGATAAAATACCCAAAAGGGATGGACCCCATAAATCTATAACTCACAATTTTATAGTTACTCACAAAGATATGGATCTATAATCAATCCAATAAAATATTCAAAATACTCGATTGGCCCAGATTAAATGATGGGGGCCACCATTTAAGACCTATAAAAACAAATATAGGTATCAAAATCATACTATATTAATTAATTTCCCTAAAAAAATTAGTATTTTGAAATATCCTTAGAAACTCCCAAATAATAATTATATAATTTTATCCAAATTAAACTGTAGTTGATTCCAAATAGTCCAAAGTTTGAAATCTAGAAACCATTTATCTTCTTTAAAATGGTCAAAGAGGTCACACAAATCATAAATAAAACTTTTAACAAAAATTTCTCTAAATTATATAATCAGACCCTATTCTTGGGTGAGGTTATCTAATAAATTGTAAAATATATTTGTATATCCCATGAATAAAGGAAAAGTGAAATCCAATCACTCAATGATGAAAAAAATATAATTCCCTTAATATTTTTTTTGCATTCCTCAACCACTGTGGGTAACAGATCCACCAAAATATCCATATAAAACCATTATAAAGTCCTTATCTTGAGGATAATCACCTAAAATATATGTAATCTTATCCCCAAACATAATTCTTGAGAGTCCCACTCACTATTAAATGGGAACCATGTCCCTAAATACCCATATAAACATTCCATACTAAAATAATTAACTATCCAACCCACACCATGATTGAAGACACAAGGTCTCATATCGATATAATGGAACCCCTTAAAATCTATCACTCTCACTTGAGGTAAATATTTCACTTTCAACCAATATAGGGAAAGTGATAATCACCACTTATGGGAGTTCACACCTAAAGAGGTCAATAAAGGACCTATATTTGAATCTCCACTCCCAAAAAACAACATATAAAAAAGATAACAGTTCACACCGACATCAAGAAGTACAAGTGTAACTGAAAAGGGAAAAAATCACACTTTAAACCCTTTTAGGTTCCACCTTCCCATATCCATTTATCTTTCACAACTATTCATGGATAAATCATCATTTTCCTACCATCATCTCTGGGAATTAAACTTTTTATTATTCTTATAAGTGTCTTAGATAAGTTTTGGGGAGTACAAGAGGGTTTATAGTTATAAACTGAGGTTTGGGAAATCTAGGATTCACCACACCATAGTGGTCAGCATGGAGAGGTCTTAGTGCTTGAAGTGTGAATTTACATGTTGGACCACATTCACGGTGAACTTGTTGGGTGGAAAAACTCCACCATGCCATAATATTTGGATTGGCCTTGGGTGTGGTGTACTGGGAGTCTTCCTATAGAAAATGGGAACAACACCATAGCCATAGGGGTAGTCCTGGTGGCATATAGTATTGGAAATATTGAGTGGATATAAAGTTGGTCGAGTGAGTTAAAAACAGGGAGAATGGATTTACCATGAGGTGTTTGAAGATGTGGTCCTTGGAAAATGGCCAAGGGATCATCCCTATACCATGGTGGATTCATATGGTGGATGGATCAATTCATGGTAAACCTTTTTGTAGTGATCCATATAAAGAAAATTGGGTGTATGTACCACACTGTGGTCTAAGGCGTGGTGCTGGTCAAGTTCATTTTTTAAATGAATGAAACATTATCCAAATCTAGGGGAGGAGATATGTATTGAATAGTAAACCAGTTTGATATTTTTAAGGGATATAAATGAGGTTTTTTACATGGTCAAATTCAATATAAATTATAATTATTTATCATTCATCCCCTAATTATTTGGGATTGAAAACATAGAGGTTCCCTTGAGTGTTCTGGTGATCCTCTCTTCCTTCCAAATATGTCTTTTTGGTTTATTTGGTGTGATCATACTCAAGGTAGGTGAATTCTTTCCCACTCTACTGTTTCTAAAACTATAAGTCTAGGATTTTATAAGTTATTTTTTTGTATTTTATTTTTGGGGAAATAGGTTATGAAAACCCCTTGTTTTTTGGTTTTTAGAATAAAGGTTATAGGAATCAACCATAATGTGTTTCATAATTTCAAAAATGATTATTTCTTTTTAAAGAACCATTTTTGTGTGATAACTTTGTGTGGATGTGGGTGCGTGTGTTCATAAATTCACATGTAAATGGACTCATTAGGTTAGGTTTGGAAAATGGGTCAATTTGAACTCATGGGATTTTACCACCAAGAGACGACTTGGGTCCAGAGGGATGGGTACCACTCATGAGTATGGGATTTTCAATGGGGACAATTTAACCAAACATTCATTGGGTGTTTGAGTTTAATAGGGATATTTACCTGAAACATGTGACTTTCATGGTGTGAGTTATTTTCACAGATTTTGTATATGGATGCCTAACATGACTATTTCATATTTATTCTCTCCCATTTTATATTAAATGTTATTTGTCATGTTCTTGTATTAATGGTATGTGTGGTAATCCTATATTTGATTGATTACTGAGTTAATATACTCACCTCCTACATATGAATTCTTGTGTGTATGTTGTCATTATTATTAATGGTACAGGTAAGGGGATACCTATTATGTGAAATTGGTATGTTTGGATGATATATATTATGATAGAGTTAGGATCTTAATGATAGTATTCATGTGTATAATATGAGTGTGACTATGGGAACCTTGTCTTTCGGTTTAGGATCACTGGTCTTGTTTTCTTCACACTATTAGTGACTTACCCACTTTGATTTTTATTATTTTTATATATTGAAGTATGGTCTTGTGTTTATTCATGTATCATATTCATGTTTTTATTTAGATATGTATCTTATAGGTTTCTTTTTATATATTTATAAGTGAAAATAATTCCTTGTTATATGACCAAACCCTAGGAATTTATTTTTAACCATAAGTGTTTGGGAAATGTCACATTATGTTAGGCGAATATCGGTCCTACCTACGACAATGGTCTATCGTTGGGATGTTAAAAATAATATCAGTTTAGTATAATTTCCCATTTAGGATGGTGGGGGTGGAGATAATATGTTTTATAACATGAAATGTAGAGCATAAAAAGGAATAACTGACTTTTTTTTTCTAAACTTCAAGTTTCCTGGATCTTTTTAGTAAGAAAAGTGTTTTTGAGCACTTCTTGTCTTATCATCACCTCATTATCATGAATTTATTCAATGAGAGTTGTGTGTCCTACATTATTAAATATAATTAATACTAGGATTTCATCATTCATGTGATATTTGTTTGGTTATTATTTGGTAAATGGTAATATGGTGACCTTATTTTTTGAAAATGGTGGATTTTTCTTTAGGATGATGATAATATTTTTTATGAAATGTATTCTAGAACATAGTAAAATATGGTTTAGATTTGTCTTGTTTTTTGATTATTTCTATTTTTTATTTTCTAATTTTTCATGCCTAGAGTTTTTTTATGATGTTATTATGTTCTATAGATTAAAAGTTCCATGAAATTAGAGTGTAACTAGAACACAAAAAATTAATGTATCTAATAATAATTAATTGTTCCCTTGTTTAGTGTCTTTCTTTATTAATGATTATTACCAGGTTAATACTATAGAAAACCTTTACACATAATTGAGTGATTTTTATTAGATTAACATTTTAAGTTCTTCATGGCATGGCATGAAGTGATTTAAATTTAATGATTTGATTTTTTTTATATATTAAATTCAACAATACAAAATCAGGCTACACATTTTTCTATTTTTCTTTTATTAATTTGAAAATTTTATAAAGGATAACATAATGATGTATTTTTTTGATATATACTTAATTAACAAAGAATGTCTAGTATAATCAATAGTATAACAATTTTATTGTTATACATTAATTAGGATATACTCTAGGATGTAAAATTATTTTGAAACCCATATAATATTTAGGATAATGGACATAAGAGAATGAGAAAATCTATGAAATATTAATTTAGATTTTTAATTCATGTATTAATAGAGAATTCTAAATTATTATTAAATTGAAAATATTTAATCTTTGAGCATCATGACATGAAATATAAACATGTAAGGCATTTCATAAAAATTTTACTTCTTTATAATTGAAAATTAATGAATATGATTCATCTTTCTTTAGAACCTGGAATACCTTGACTTTGTTTTAAACTAGTTTATTGATCATGCGTTAATTAGTAATTTATTAACGTTTTCATGAATATGAATGATCAATGCATATTTTTTAGGTGTTGGTTGTTTCTAGTTACATGATTTGTTTTCTAGTGTTTATGTGATCTACTTTTATGATACATGCTTTGATAATAAAGTTATTTTCAAATGAAAGAATAATATTGGTAGTTTTTTTACAAATTTCATATGGTTTTAAAAATAGTTTTTAAAAATGGATTTACTTGGTTATTTTATGAAAGGTTTTGGGTATTTTGATTTGACAAAATATTTAAAGAGTTATCTTGAAATGGGATATGGGGGGAAAAATTTCTGAAAGGGAACTTTTTATTATCTTAAAAATTTTAATTGTATAGTTTTTAGTATGTTTCTTTTTATAAAAGTATCATTGATTCATTATAGTTTTTAAAGAGATTCAATAAAAGTTATTTTACGGAATTGTTTTATTGGTGTTCATATTCAAGAATAGTTTCTCTAAATGGGTTTTTATAAAAAGTAAATTTTTATTTAAAACCTTACGATTGTCTTAGAGACATGATAACTTTGTATGCGATTCTCCAAGGGAAGCTGTAATATGGTGAAGAAATTGGTTGAAACCCTATTGTGGCTGGATGTAATGGGTAGTAGTGAGTTATTATACTTGTGGAAGATATGGAACAATATTATTTTGGAGAATGTTTTTATGTTGTTGTGAATGTTTTGTTAAATATTCTTGTTACACATGATATATTGATTGTGATTCCATGCCATTGAATTGGATGAGATTGTAATACTGGTGGTTTTGTATGCTAGTGTTATTGTTGAACTTGTATGACCTATTATTTCTATTTAATGCTAGTTATAATAGAAAAAAGGGTGAAATGGGGATTTTAGGCATAAATAATTTCTCATGTAATGAGGATCACAAAATCTCATGGGTAGTAGATTATTCTGGGATCTAGATTGGTCACCACGTGCAATTACCATTGAAATGGTCCAACCATCATAGATATCACTATCTTTGACATGTTTTTTCCATAATCTAGAGAGTTTAGTGGTTCCTAGAATTTAATTTCATATCATTTTCAATGATTGGTGAGTTTTTCTTACACCTTCTAAAGGAGTTGTCAACTTTTCAACAGAGTTGTGACTTGAATTTGATAGGGAAGAGTATTTATAGGTAGATTCAAGAACCATATATTTTCAATTACCAGTTGAACTATATTAATTGAGGGTATTGTCAAGGTAACTGATATATAAGATTATAATTATTTTAGGAAATAATCTTAGTCTACTTTTTTAGTTTGGTGTGGTTAACCAACAATAGGATTAGGATGGGTAACCCCCTTTTGTGTTTTCTTGGGTATGGTTGGGTACATGGTCTTGTACCTAGATTTATAAATGAGTGAGAAAATTTATTAGATACCTTAATGAATCTTACCCTCTATTTTTAGATGGTTGTTTCTAGTTTCATGTTCATTTATTCTTGTGTATAGTCTCACTGTGGACAGATCTGAGTAGGTATCATAATTCATAATTTATTGGGTAGTGGTGACCTTAACTCACACATCTATAGGTATCAGGAAATTGAAATGTTTTATTACATATGATTAATAGGCTAAATATCTAATATGAAATTGGGTTATGAACCAAGATGATTTTATGGTTTTTGTGGGTGAATGTCATTCTGCATTAGGGTGACCAAGTACCAAGAAATTCATTAGATGAATTCATAGTCTTACCATGATGTTAAACCTTACTGGTGGGTAACCGTTTATGGGTGGGTAGAGAATTGAAATAATCTATTTCTTCTTTGGATTTGTTTATGGTTCTTCCTTTTACCAAAAATGTTTCAAGTGGCTATGCTTTCAAATATTAGGATGGTACACAGGGTAATGAATGTTTTAGACTGACGGATTGGTATGGTTGACTATTACCTATAGCTTTCCAGCATTTGGAGTGAATTATCATGTTCTTCTTAATAAAAATATATATTGAAAAATTCTATCATCTATATAGAACTTGAAAAATTCAATTGATTTGATTTTTTTATACTTGGTCAATGGATAGTGTCTGTGATGATCTGGTTTTGGGGTATGTTCAGTAAATGTTGACCTTGTATCATGCTTTGATTTTAAAAATATTTGATAGAGACCCTAGTTTTCAACTTTTTGTTATAAATAAAATCATGATATGGTTTTAATTGGAGTATTTTATAGTCCTCTGGGTAAAATCACACTGTTCGAGGGGAGGTTCATGAATGTCATTTCCTTGGGGGAAGTTTCCTATAAAAATCTATGAAATGTTGAAAGTGTGGAGAAGTAAGGTTATAAATTTTATCTATTGGAAACCTTAATCAAATGATTATTTTTTACATGGTATTTAATTGTGAAAAATAATTTATTTTTTATAAGTGTACTCATGTTTAGTAAGTAATCATCTGGGTAAGTAATGGAAGTTAGATCCTAGGTGTCTTGAACCATTATATATTCTTGACTATGTTAGTGGGCTTGTGGGATGGGTAGAATTGAATTATTGATTCAATACAAAACATGGAATTATAATATATCATTGTGGTTGGAGTGTGATTTGATCTAGTTTGCACAAATGGTTGAGTTCATGTTTCTGTTGAGTCATATATTCCATTGAATTCTCTCCATATATCATATATTGGGGTGGAAAGGAAAATCTTTTATTTGTTTAATGCGTACCTTTGTTATGGTTTCTATATTCACATCAGTGAGATTTTGAGGGGTCCCAGGATAGTCCCCTATTGGATCCCTGGGAAAAGTTGTGTCTTGTAAAAAAAATTCATCTTTCTATAGATATAATTCCTTATGGTGGGAGAATGTAACACCATAGGTTTGTGTAATTATGGGTTTTATTACACTTTATTGGTGTTTCAGATCAGTTTTGTGGTGTATAGGATGGGTTCATAGTTAGAAAATGATGTCAGGGTAATTTGGTTTATACCACACCATGTTAGTCTGTATGGTGGAGGCCCTAGAACCTGAAATGGGGTGGGATGTTTTAGGCTATGAGAATGGAGAAACAACTTGGTGGATTAGTGACAAAATTCCATAACACTAGGTGTATCCTTGGTTTTTGTGTGATAGGAACCATCTTGTGGAATATGGTTACAAAACCACATCTGTAGTGTTGTTTATGGTGGAACTTGGTCTTTGTACCATTGAGTAGATGTCGATATAGGTAAGAGAGTTGTAAATGGGAAGAAATGCTTTACCACACTGTGATAGAGGTTTTTGTACTTCGAAAAAAGATAAGGGGTTATACCTATGATGTATTGGAAAACAATGGTGTATGGGTTGATGTGCATCTGACATTATTCTAGTGGGCTATACAAAATGGATTGAGTGGATGCTCCATGCCATGGTACAAGGCATGGTGCAGACCATGTTAATTTTTTAAATGGCTAAAACAACTATCAAATATTTAGGAAGAGATGTGTGTCTAATGGGAAACCATATGTGAAATATTTTTAGGGGTTCCAAATATGAGGGTTTACTTTGTTAATTTTTAAAAATGTGATTATTCTTACTCATTACTCCCATACTGATTAGGTCTTGTGAACCTGGTGGTTACCTTGAGCATTATGACGATTAACTCCTCCTTTCAAAGCATCACTTTTGGTTACTGTTGTGTGATTGAACTCATGGTGGGTGTATTTTATCCCTCTCAACTCTCTCAAAAACTAAAAGGACTATATTTTATAAAATAAAATGGGTATGTGATTTTATGAATCCAAATGGAAAGGGCCTCATCAGGTAATACTTGGTTAAGGGGTCAATTTAGAGTTAAGAGATTTTATCACCAAGAAATGGATTTTGTCGAGAGGGATGGAAACCACATGAAAGTATGGGTTTTTCAGTTGGCCTATATTGATATTAAATTAATTGGGTGTGTGAGTTTCATGGGTATGTGTTAATGACATGAGAAACCCTCATGGTGTTATTTATTTTCACTTCTTTCATATATGGATGCCTAGAATGAGTATTTCATCTCTATTCTCTCCTGTTTTATATTAAATGTAATATAATTTATTCTTTTCTTAGTGGAATGTGTGGGAAGATTCTAGTATATTTATTGTTGATTAAATATACTCACCCATATATATTCATTCTGGTTCATATATAGTCATTATTCTTGATGACACAGGTAAAGGGAGACTTCTTACATGATTGAGAAATGTTCTGATGTTGTGGATTATGATGGAGTTGGGATCTTGGTGATAGTTTCATGTGGTGAATGGGTGTGTGTCTTTAGAATCATTTTATTTCAGTTTATGTATATTGGTATTAATTTATTTGTACAATTAGTTGATGTTTAACTATGATTACTGTTGGTTTTATATATTGAAGTTTGGTAATCTTTTTTTCAGGAATTATATTCATGTTTGTACTTGCAGATGTCTCTTTTATATTGTTTTTTTTATATATATATATAGAATAAATTATTTCACATGATATTACTAAACCCTAGAAATTAATTTCCAACTTTTGGTGTCTTAGGAATATCACCTAAGGTTATTAGTATCTAGGTCCTTCTAAAGACAATGGTTTGAGTATGGGATATTATAGTCACCCCTCTACATCTAAAGAATAACCACTTAGAGTGGGTAGTGGAGATGACCAAAAGTGTATTCCATATCAAACTACTCCTTCTCCACTAAATAATATATTAATACCACATTTTTGATGGTAATTGAGCCTATAATAAGAAAATCCATAACACTAATGATTTATATAACAACATGGTCTATATATGACACTAAACTTTCTAATTTCTTTAAAAATGATGTCTAGTTCCAAAATGTGGGTGCACCGCTAATAAAAAACTCTACAATTTTTATCACTCACTTTGGGACCCTAATGAGGGGGGTGGGGGTACTGGAAGGTATAATTCCTTTCTCAATTCTCACTCTAGAGGCCTCCCTTGAACCATTGATCTCAAAGAAATCCATTTTGAGGCATTTCAAAGATTAAAAACAGTTAAAAAATCTAAATATACACTCATTTATGGACATGATACCTTAAAGAGGGTATAATATCTTTTAAAATCATATCATCGTCAAAATTTTATGATATAACCCAACCAGAACAATGTACTCAAACTCCAACCATAGTAAAGTAATACTATCATGAGTTTTAGTAAATGTAAAGCAAGGAATCACTGTACCTTAAAGGAAACTTGATGTAAGAACCAAAATATTTTTGGAGGGTGTCGAGAACATATAGGAAACATGAGTCTTATGCTATAAACATAATCTATAACCTAAGGATAATGCTTCTATTGATGCCCATGATATTTTTGGCATTGAAACACATGGAAAAAATTAAGTGTATTCATTCTATGAGTAGTCTCATCTAGATCTATATAGACTCCAATGAACATTACAATAAGGTCCACATTAATAAATGATTATAGAGGATCTTATTTATGATTTCAAGTAAATGATACCTCCAAATTAGTTCCCCAAATCAATGCCTCAGAAATCAATTGATTTGTGTTCAGAGGCTCTAGCATTGGCATAGTCTTATCACCACCCTGCCTCTAAATATGATATGGCTATTTATGGGTGGCATACTTTATCCAACATGATGAATCTATATCTATTAGAGTATTAATGGGTGATAGGATATAAAAAGAACATGAAAAACAAAACTAACCCCTGTATGATGTATGAACCATCCTAACTATACCAAAAAAATTGATACATCATAGTTTCATGTTAATTAATTTATTATTAGAGTCTTGGTAAAGGGATACATCGACCACCGAACCAATATTTGGTTCCTTGTTTTAGAGACCAAACTAAAAAACCCTTAACACCATATAATAAATTCCCAAACCAATACTTATAATACTATTAAATCCAATATCCATCCCCAGGACTCAACTTATCTAATACCATTTTGAAATTACCTAAACCACCAGGGTTCTACCTGGTCTGGTAGTAAGAAAAGTGTTCAACCCCAGGATTTCCTCCAATATAAACGGATTGACTACTAACACCAATATGGAATATTATACATGATAGTTATTATATTATCACAATTATAAACAAATATGAAACCCTAACACATGATATATTTAACAAAAAATAATAATATATAAATAACAAACTGTATAAAAATTTTATGTATGAGACACAAAATGAATAGTATAACAGAACATAAAACAGTTTCCAAAGGAAAATAGAACGTTTTAGAATCAAATCACTTGGTAAAATTGACATCATATAAGGTATAATATATGAACATCATAAGGAAACCTGAAAAAATATATGATAACAACGTCTCTTCCATATATCACCCACTCTACTAATAATCTTAAATACCAACACCACCATCTGCATGAACAATGAGACACCTCAAAACCATGAATCATCTATATAGGCACAAAAAATGTGGGAGTAATGTACATTCAGGTGTGAGTATAAACATACCGAGCATGAAACCTTGAAAATAGAAAGTAATATCAAATAATAAGTTAAATAAAACCCATAACTGAGGTAAAAAAGAAAACTAAAGGTTTAAAATATTATCTATGGTCAAGAAAACTATGGTTAATAGAAGAGAACTATTTTTTATCAATTACTAGTTAAAAGTTTATATCTAAAAAAACCTATGATAATCAGAAGTCCTAAAAACAAATAAAGACTAATTTTTAAAGATCAGCAGTAAATTGCATCTTGAAGGCAACAAAAAATGGATACTACGTCACAAGATCCAAAACACCCTTATCTAACATCACCACAGATATATAGGACTCAAAAGTTCCATGCTACCTCTCTATAAGTATATTAGGGTACTCGTGCCTCATTGGGGTGTTCATGTTTGTTAAGAGGGTACCGACCCCTATGAAAGAAACTCACCTCTTTGTGTGGGCATGCATCATCTAAGGAGATTACATACTATGTGTTTTAAAGGCCCATAGTTTTTCATGAGGGGTGGTTATATATTCCTAAATATTCAGGGAAGACCCATGCCATGGAAGTTTTTCATTTCTAGGGGTTACCATCTTCATGTCTACACTAGCCATCACACCCACATCCCTTCCTCATCCCCACAAATCTAAGAAATCAATTTACTCAAAACTCCTTAGAAACTAATCCTAAATTAAAAAGATCCACATCCCATCGTGTTAGATTGGATAACTAATTATAATAGACTAATCATGAGTCCAATTTAAATAGTCAAAAAGCAAATATGAAAAGACAATAAAAAGTGAATAATGGATGAAATGTACTACCTGAGAGATGAAATGTGAGACATAATAGTATAGGGGAATATGACACTGTTGTTTAGTACAAGTAGGATCAACCTACACAGTGTTTTCACTAGGATACAAGGCATATGAGACTCACTACTCTATCCAAGTGTGTATTTCTATTACACACTGATTTATAAATCTTGAACACATGACATGTACTCCTATATACATAGTGTGTGTACTTATAATGAATAGTTTATATATGATCGATCTACATGATATATTCAACAGGGTATTTTATGTGTGGGTACCATGAATGAATTAGGTATGTATTACTAGAACTTCTTGATTTGTTCCTTCATTATGAATGAGGTGTACCTTGACCCACACAACATGTGGGCCTAGGTGGAGGGGGTTAGCTAGATGTGTAACCTGGTATACACCTGAGTCTCACAAATCAATATACATAGTATATAGATAAGAGTCACACCCCATGTGATATTTATAACCCATTATAAAGCAAAAAATATATATAGAAAATGTATCATGGAATATAAATATAAGGACTACAGAATATGCATCAAAGAATTCCAGATCTAGTATCCTCCATGTCCCATAATTCATGCGACTAACAATGCTGTAGTCTATGCCTCCAGACATGATTTTATTATCGAATGTATCTAAAACCCTTGGGCATCGTACCTCATCATTGGTGACCCTCTACACCAACCATATCTATATTCTATGCATTCAGTTTGAATTTCCATTCCGTATCCCTATTGAACCCATATCTCAAGTATCCTTGAAGATTCACCATCGCACTCTGAGCATTAGTACACCTTGAAAACAACACTCACCTATCACCACCTTTTACACTATAGAATCATCCTCATCCGACATTGTTCAATCCACTATCTCATTTTCTATTTGTCAAATAATTAACCCATAAAATGGATAACTGTGGATGTTCTAGTAAGGAATGGTAAAACAGATCAAAGTGATATATTATAGGACCCAAGGTCAACCATTTTTCACTGAGCATCCTAGGTTAAACATGATTCCATAAAATAATTCTAATATTATCAATATCTAATAATCTGATTTTTTTTAGTCTCAACCCACCAAGAAAAGATTAATATAGAATGAAAACAATGATTCAAGAATAATTATACAATAATCTATGACACCAAGAAGTTTTAATTAATAAATATAAAGGATGAGGGATAATAGTTATACAAGAATTAAGAATCATTTATCAAGGATAAATGAAGTGTGAATTTCAATATCATTTTACCACATATAGAAATTAAATAATTAAAAATCATTTATTATTTAATAAATATTCAAGTTATATAAATTCATGAACTCCCATAATATAATGCCATATGGATTTCTCAAAATGTGTGGGAGGATCAAGAGTTTAAATAATAAGGTAATAAATAATAATAAGTCTTACATTATGGTAAAATGGTGAAGTTTTTTAGATTTGTTCATAAATTCCATGTGAAACCACATTCATTCCACACTATAATTGGATTACTCCATCAATAAGGATATGAATATCCTCAATCACCTTTTGGGGTCCCATATTGAAAATGGTGTCCAACCCATGAGAGAGAAAAACTAAACATGAATTTATAATCTTCTAAATGGTCAGTAAGGTAAATATTTAAGAAATGCTTGGAAAGGCTCGATCCAAGACCCGGTACAAAGAATAATATATTTTTACCCTACTTGGTAAAAAAACTCATATCAAACACATCTTGGTGTCATAATTTATATCTAAGCATACTTTTAGGATATATCAATAATCACACTCTTGGGAAAAATGTTTAATTATTTAATAAATATTAAGCATCCCTATAAATGTTTAAAAACTAGAAATCTAATAAAAATTCTACACAATGGTAAACACCATGTATCGAGACTAAAGAAATAATTATAGTTTTTTTAGATCATTCACTACGGTAAATTTAACATTTTATCCCTTTTGAGAAACCATGTCTCAAAACTCAAAACTAAGCTCAATCCAATCTAAAGAAAAACATGGGCCGCTATATGATGATGAAGAATCATGTTAATTATTTTTTAATGGAGTTCCATCATACTATAAGAAATATCTGGTAAATTAGCTATATGCATAAAAAAATAAAATAAAAATAATAATAAAAATAAAGATTAGTAATTTTCATAGTGATAACAAAAAATTAAAAACTCATTAATTACTATTTAATGGAATTGTGACTTAAATTTAATGTATCACATTAATATTCATCTACATATTTATCAATTACATCATCTCATTCTTTATCATCATTAATTTCAATGATTTATCCATTTTAAATTATTTTAAAGTCATTAATAAATAAATTATCCATAATTTAGTCCCCCCTAAACCCTTAACATAAAATTATCATTTGTAATATATTAATCTCACCATGAATGTGATATATTCAGACACATATCTTAAATTTTTTATTATTTTTCACATTTTTAGAATCAATTTTATTTTAAATAAACTAATTATTAATATATTTTATTTTTATTACTCTCTAACCATATATTTAGTCATAGAATCACAATAATTCTCATAATAAAGTTTATGTGAATGATATGGCAACATAAATGGTTTATTTGAAGCAAGATGACACTTATACACTATATAAACAAGTCTATATCACAGATGAATGTGAAAATTTAAACTAATGTGAAACCAATAACATTTAAACATTGTACGATAGTTTTATACTATGCAATATTGTTGTGTTATTTGATACATAATTCCATGGAAATAAATTTCACTTTATGTTTGATGAATTACTTTTAAATAAACACCACTATTCGTTGATTTCATTGACTCCCCTATGTACCTATATGAAATAGTAATTTATAAACTATATAATCATTTTAATAATTGACAAATTTAGATAGTGAAATACCAAGTACACATAATTAAACCTTAATTATCTTTTAATATTGTGAAATTTAAAAGAGAATTAATTTTATCATTAATTTCATATTTTATTTAATATATATATGTAAAATAATTACTCTTACTATCCTTTGAAAACAAATAATAAAATTATTTATCTATGTTCTTGGAGAGTTCCTAAATCGATGTTTGATAATTTTCTTATAATATGATCATTATATAGTCTTTAAAAAAATGAAAAAAATATTTTTTAACTTTTACGATATAAAATAATTAAATAATAATTTCACTTACTATATATATGGTGTAATTTCTTCACAATTGAGTTGAACATTGGTAAGAACTCATTATTTTTTCACATCTAAAATCCAATACTCATGTTTGTTATGAAAGATGCATGATGTAGTTTATGGGGAGATATTTCTCTTGATAGTCCTAGTATTTACCTACCAATATCATTATACCTCCATTAAAGAATCCTTTTATACATCCTTCATATCCTATTAGACATTGAACTGTTAATATTCAGGTCTAGTTCTGTGCAATGACCTAGTGGGATGAATTTTCTTAGTATGATTATCTTATGGTTGCATAACTTTAGTTCCTTATTTTTGGATCTATGTCAATGAAACCTCCACCATCATTCAACCTCCACTAGTGAATCCTTTCTCATGGTTCACTTTCCTCTATTTTATCCCCTACTATATCCTTGATTGATTTTTGTCCATCTCTAGGAGTGTCTTGTCCCCCTATGTTGTGTTTTTAATTTCTAGGTTTCTTCATATTAGTCTCATTTTTTTATAGTTACCCTATACCCTTTTGATCAAATCCTTTGAGAAATACCCAAATATTGTTAGAATAATTGGTTTTCATAGAGGTTTGGGATTGTGATAGTGGGATTATGTGGTGGTATTTCTTAATTTTGGGGTTGTTTTTCCTGAAATGTTCCTAGAACATTTTATTTATTTATGTGATTCTATCATTTTCCAAGCTCCCTTATTTTATCTTGACCGGACTCTTAGTTTTAGGACATCTATAACTTCTCACAAAGATTCTATAATTTCTATGGATAATGGTACCTCCTTTATGTGTCTTAGTGGTTTGTGCTTGCTATTTTCTTTCCCAATTTCCTCTCTTTACCTATGGACTGTGGTATTATCCATGTTAATTATGTATATTTCTTGTTTGATTCTATATCAATGGATTATCCAACATACCATGGGATTCATTGATGTTGTCATCTATGGAACTTTTCCTAGTAACACATGAGTATTGGTGGTACTGTATGTCCCGAGGCACGATAGTGGGATGGGCGTGCTATAGACTCGAGGTATGGCGATGGTATGAGTTGTTAGATTTAGAGATCACTTATTATAGGGTGGGTTAGCATGGTTGCCTTAGTTTGAGTTTGGGTATTGGATTTTCACCCATATCCTTTCCCATCTTTGAATAGGTTCCCACAACCCTTTGTAAACTTTCTAAAAAATCTATAAAAATTAAATTTGGAGAAATGTTCACACTTGAAACTAAATCAATGTTAATTAAATACTAATAATAATTTTCATGTTTTAAAATTTATATTTTAATCATTAATACATATATTTAAGTACACTCTAATTTAAAATAATATGAAAATATTTAAATCAACTCTTATAAAAATGTCTCTATAATTGATCCTTTAATTTATGATTTGTTACGTACATTCTTATTTAAATTTTGTATGTTTTTCTCAAATGATAACTTACATTGATATTTTATAAGAAATACAAATTTTTATGAAATAAAAAATGAAATATTAAATGGTTCATTGATTTAATTAAGATTAGTGGAAATATATTTTTTACAATTTACATACTTTCTCAATAATATATTCATGTAACTTATTCTATAACTCATAGTTTGATGTTGTAATAGAAATACCATAAAAAATATAATATTTTTTTTTCAAAACACACCAAATTGAATAAAAAATACTTGAAGACTAATTGATAATTTTATTTATATTATGATATGACAATCATGGATTTTTAACATAGTGATATGACCTTTTATGACACACCATAATAAATTATAATGATATCCATATGAAAAATTAAAGTATATAGTCCATTGAAAAAATAATAAATGATTTTATTTTGAAACTAAATAAAATAATTTGTATTAATTAATATTTCAGATTTACAATTTTCAAATAATGTCATTTTTGTGCCCCTATAGATTTTTCCAAGATCTAATTTTTCCTTGATAGTATATATTAGATTATCTAGGGTGTTGAATATGGTATAATTAATGTTTCTAAATAAAGTATTCTCAAAACACATTCCATCAAGCATGCGACAAATAATAAAATAACATATGTATGGTAAATCCTAAAAGATACTTTTCTTTATCCAATTATGATATCTCCTAAAACCAAATATTCCTTAAGACTTTAAATTTAAGATAAAAAATATATCTGGTAATGATGAAATAATATATTTAGACAAAACAGTCAATATCATTGAGTGTTGTCCATGTATTTTGATAATTAAATCATTAAAATGTTTTTTATTTTAATTAAATGATTGATCTTTATAGAGAAATATTCATTGAAAGTAAAAAAAACATTTATTTCTTCCATTTTTCCACAAAAATATTTTTTTTAATTCAATTAGTACACACAACATTTTGGACCATGTAATAATATTTCACATTATTGTTCAAATTTTTAATATTTAAGTAACTAAACAATATTCATATTATTGAACTTATTTGATATCATACCACACTTATTTTATTTTAGAGATATTTCTTCTATCCTATATAGCATTTGTTGGAAATTTAATTTTAATAATAAATAAACTAGTTGATTTATCTATCATCTAGAGACTAACCATTTATTCAATGTATTTTTTTAATTAATTTCTAAATTTTACTATTTAACACTAAATATTTTTGTTTTAATATTTATAATATTTACATTTTAAATTTAATAATTATTTCTTAGTTTAGTTCTTTAGTTTGATATATATAATTCTCATCCTATTCAATATATTTATTGAACCACAATTGGTATTAAAAAATTAGTCATCTCCATTGGGAAATATAGTGGTTAAAACACAAATTATTTATTTATAAAATAACAAGGATGAGATGAATATGATGAATCTTTTGAATGATGACATGAATGTAAATGAAATATTTCTCTTATAAATATGAGTAATTTTGTGAGTTCAAAAATAAAATAAATAATAGTATGGATAAACTAATAATAGAAGGTAGTGGAGAAATCTAGGTTGTAAAAATACATTATAATTCATTTTAGTTGGGTTACAAATATTAATTTATCAATAACATAATCTACTCCAAGGATGATACCCTCACACTCAGCCAAAAATTACCCTTAAGTTAAAGTGTCCCCATGAGGCTGATCTTGTCTCCTAGAAATGATTGTTTAAATATTGAAATGTGATTATGTTTACACTGAGATACTTAAAATGATCATCCATTTGAAATCAATGTCCAAAACTCTAATTCTTAGTTTAAGATTCCACTTTTCCTTTACCACCTTCACCATAAGTTCATATAATTATTAATCAAGATAATAAAAAATTAATTTCAAGAGTTTGAAAAACATAAATTCAGGTTTAAACTAAGTATAATACAATACAATGTCATATCCCCTTCATTACCACTAGGTAATACCTATCTTCTCATAAAAAAAATGAATAAATAGTAAGAAGAATATCTATAGTGTGTAGCTCTCTCTATAGCTTCCTTTTGATACTGTATTTCTAAGGTAATTTTCTCTCTAAATATGTTTCCAAATTACACTTTAATCATGTATTATTCTTTAATATTCATCTCTACTTTGATCAAGATCTATTCTTATTGTGATTTTTATAAGTTAATACCCATTATGGATTCCTTACACGCACTTAAATTTTCTCAATAATTCCCATTTAATTCATGTCTCTCTAAAGTATATGTTCTTGATTTATGCATAAATTCTACTATCCCTATATTATTTACACTTGTATAGTTCATTTGGGTACTTCTTTAATTGTATAAAAAACCTTATTATGAAGATAATCCTTCCTTGAATATTATAAACATATTAATAATTTGAAATTGAGGGCTTCAGTTCATTTTTCTTGACCATTACTTTTTCCATCTATAAAATTATTTGATTTTCATACATGATGTTTGGAGTTCATGGGAACTTTTTTGGACCTATATAAAATCACCTCATAAATATATCATCACATGACATAGTTTATTGTAGGGTTCATTGAGTGAAACTCATAACATTCTATGCATGCCTCAGAATATATTTTGATTTTCCATTAACCGAATGATGAAATTTAATAGTGAGGGTAATTTAGTATTGTGGCTATGTTATAGAGTTTTTATTGTCCATGTTGAGATTACAGAAATTGAAAAATATATTTTATAGGTTTCATGAAAAAATTGAGAGTATTTTGATGTGAAATTGTATATGTATTGTGTGTGTGGGAAACATTGATATCAAGGGAAGGACATATGAACCCAACCTCATAATACAAAACCAACAATCAAAATAATTTACCCCATTTGAATATATTCTTTTTCATGAACATATAACATTTCCTAAAGAATATAACATTTTTTATAGACTTAGAGAAAATGTCTATAGTCCTAGATAGTTCTATACATAATTTCATGCATATACTTGTTCCAATCCTTCAATTATAAAATTTAGATAATATTCCATTATTTCATATATTTATTATAAACACAATCTTATCTCTTTCTATCATTAATTAAAACAATTAAAAATCAAATATAAATGTTTAAAATAAATTCAAAACAATTTATAAAAAAATTTAGTCATACTTTTGGTGAAAAAATCATGATATTACACTTTCATAATTTTTTAACAATTTATATTCTAAATGAAACATCAGGAAGTAATATAGAATAAAGGGGGAATATATAGTTAAATTCAATTGAAATTAATTCTTTTAATTTTTTTAATCAATCCCTTTACCCTTATAATTTTTCACTCTTGAGAAACAAAAAAAATTAGATCTAAGAAAAGTTTATAACACAAACCACAATGAGTTTCCTCTTCAATATCCAGTAACCAATACTTATCATGAATCATATATAATTTTTTTTCCAATTTCCTTCTAATAACCATGTCTAATTTTATACACTCCTTGGGTCCACCCATGTCCACTTATACCTATATTCTTGTAGTTTACCCCCCTTTAATTATGTTTTTAGTAGGTTTTTTATCTAATACCACTCATTAAAGAGTCACTATAAACTTACTGATTCACTCAATATTTACACAATTGAGTCAATAATATTTATAATCTTAATGTATTTTAAAATTTTTATAGGTTTAAAGGTGGTTTGGTAATTAAAAAAATATATGTTTAAATGAGGATGATTGGTTCTTATAAGAAAATTCATGATAAATAGTGTAACAATCACATAATGCATGTCCTTCATTTTTTTGCTGTATATTTTCCATTAACCATTTCCCTTGGTTCCTTTTAGATATTTGAAAATTGAAATTTTGTTGAATAGTATTGATTATTAATTTACACACCTAACCTTATTTACTTTCATCTTCAAATTTTCACTTCACTTTTTTTAATTTCAAAAATAGAGTGAAATATTGGAATTTTAATTTGTAGTGAGAAATGTCTTTTATGATTAAAAAACTCCAATATATATGTATTCCATCATATGTTTCCTTCCTTTATGATAAAAAATAGGCTTCCCCCATAGTTTTTATCAATTATAGTAATAATATAATATAATTTTATGGTATGTAATTATTTTCAGATTATAACATATTTTCTTATAAGTTTGTTCATGGTTGTTTACTTATTATAGGGATACGGATGCTAGGATGGTTTCAATAGAGTTTAAAGTAATGGTTACCAATAAAAAACTACCTTATTTATTTTGAAACAAGTCTTAATCTCATTAATATTTTATGAGAGACCCAATATGTTTTAGTTATTCAAGCCATGATTAGGCCTCTTAAGTAAGAGAGAATTATAGGAAGATGTAAATAGTTTTCGAAACCTCTTAATATTGTGATTTTGAAACGAGATAGTATTTCATAGCATGAGTTTTATTGATTTTTAAATTCTACTATAACCTCTCAAAAAAATTAACATGGTTTAAAATCATATCAATATTCATCTAATCTTGAACATTAAAACTAAATCAGTCACTCATAAGTGATCAAATGGTTCAAATATAATTGATTAAAATAAATATATTTTACACTATTAGATCAAAATTCCACCAATATTTGAGTATTACCATCCTCACTCTAAACTAACTGATGAATTATGAAATACTTAAAAATAAAATTAATTTATATATAGTAATTACATAGTTGATGAACAGGAACAATGCGATTTGGATCTCTTGGGCCTACTTGAAGAATCCTCTCAACAAGTGATTTTTTCTTTCTTGAATACCTTGATTTTTTTAAATAAATGAGGATGGAGATTTTAGATGAATTAATTTATTAAGAAAATACAATAATAAAATAAAGACTCCCTCATTTGGATTTACTTCTAAATAATATTTATTTAGAGACTTTATATTAAAACATACTTTTAGGTCAGTCTTCTATGGTTGAAGTAATTAGATCATACACAGAGTAGGATCAAATATATGGTTTAAACCATATACCATTAAAAATTAATTTATATACTTCTATACCCAAAATTTCAAAAACCATTTTAGTAAAAAATTCACATCATAAACTTATTTTGAACATCTTGACTTTAATTTCCCAGGGAATAATTTTAACCTTAAATTTTACAGAATGAACTTTTTCCCCTCCTTAAATTTTCTACGATTAATGTGAGAATAATTAAATTCATTAGTTATATAATTAATTATCTTAACATTATCATTTTATTCCATTCTCATTATATTAAGTTCATTAAATTTCATCAGTCTATTTTTTGAAACTTCATTCATATTCCAATTAAATGTCTTAATAACCCAAAAACTACTTGTTCTCTATTTATATAGGTAATTGACATAATTTTATGAACACAATAATATATGGTAAAAAAATTAAATGATTTTTATAATCTTTACTATAGGACCAAAATTCATCATCTAACTTTCATGTCCATTGTTTTCTATAACAATTCATTTTTCTTTCCAAAAATTATTTCATGGATTTGTAAGATACCTTCGATTTTCCACTATTTTTTGGATAGTTTATGGTTATTGTATTATGATTACTTCCATAATTATATATTAATAACTTGAATAATTGGATCTATAAATAAACACTCTTATCTCTGATTATGGTTCTTGGGATTGCAAACATATTGAAAAAGTTTCTCATTAAAAATTTCACCACAACTATTTTCTTATTTTCTGATAAAGAAATTACTTTAACCCCCTTGGATATATAATCTACCACCACCACAAAATATAAATTCCCTTGTTATTTAGGTAATGGTCCCAAAAAATCAAGACCCAAGATAATAAAAATTTCTACCTCTAATATTTCTGATTGTAGTACCTCTAGTTTTCTCTAAATTATTCTTACTCCCCAAAAACCATTACATAATAACATGAATTATCTTACATCCTTGAATATGGTAGTACAATAAAATCTACATTAAAGAACCTTTAAAACCATCTTATCACTCCCATAATTTCATCCAATAGGAAAACGAGGGAAATTATATAGAATAAAAATCACCTCATATTTTTTAATGAACAATATAATAATTCCATTTCCTACACTTTTTAAAATAAATGAATCGTCCCAAGAATAAAAATTCACATCCATAAGGGTTCTATTTTTATGATTATATGAAGAATACAATATAATGATTCCTATATCTAAGTAGTTAACCAAATCTAAATACAATGGTAGTTGGTATGTATTTATAGAAAAAAATATTTATCAAGGAATGATATCCCAATGGATTCATACTCATCTTACTTTATTAATTTCGTCCTCTATAAATGATCTTTTAAAGGTCATCAAATTATTTACTATCCTTAATTTCTAAAACAATCTTGTATATGAGTATAACCTATATAATGAATCTAGGTTTTTCATACATATTATTCTAAAATTATATCAGTGCTAAATGGTTAGTGAATATAATTACCTTTGAACTAATAAAGTAGGGTCTTAACTTCTCCATGACATAAAAAATTTAAATAATTTTATTTTCAGTAGTGGAGTAATTTTATTCGGCCATATTTAATATAATTTTTGAGTAATATATTATATATTTTCTTCTTTTACATTATTTTTACAAGAAAAAACTCATAGAAAAATCAATAACATCACCCAATAAATCAATAGTAGGGTTTTAATTTTGTGATGTTATAATGGGTGATGTGATCAACTTTTTTAAGTAATTGAAATTCATGCATACATTTTTGATCAAAAATTAATTGAGAAACTTTTTCAGTAAATGAGGATATGTGTCTAGAAAACATAAAAAAATCGCAGATAAAACTTTTATGGATTAAAAAATGCCAAAGAAACTCATCACCTCTTTAAATAATGTGGGTGGTGGTAGATAAATAATCACTTCCACTTATTTGTTATCAAATTGAATACATATATTATAAATCTTATTCCCAAGAAAATCAAATTTTTATCAAAGAATAGAATTTAACACAGTTCAAAACCATGATAGGATCTTCACATACTCTTAGTACCAAGGATAGATTTTATAAATCTCTCTTTAAAGGTCACTACAAAAATAGAAAATTCATCCATGTAAGGCTCTATTTTTTTCTTAATAAAGATATAATATATAATCATCATGTATCTTTGAAAACATTAATGGTGTCCACACAATTCAAAGGGAATTATTATTCAAACAAAATTTCTATATGATAAAGTATATATGGTTCTCTCTTGATCCTCTAGAGCAATAACTACTTAGTTATAACATGTGATACCATCCAAAAAATTATATAATTCATATTAAAGTAACCTCTTTAGAACATCATCAATAATGGGTAGTGAAAAATGATATTTTATAGTTGATACATTAGACTTTATATAATCTATGCATATTTTATATCTTGTTACATTACTTATAGGAATCGTATAATTATTTTTATTGGTTATAAATATTATTCATCCCTTCACCCCTTGAATTTTTATAAACCATAAGCTATCTTAAATAGGGTAAATAATTCCGGTATCCAATAATATGTTTATCTTAGACTTCGATGCCTTATTCATGTTTAGATTCAATATACTTTGACACTCGTCCTTCAACTTAACATCATGCTCATTGAGTATCCTATGTATACACACTAATTCAATATCACACTAATACTTACAATGAAATTATCTAATAATTTCTTGTGTGTTCTAAGCATTTCTAATAGATTCTTATCCCAGTTCTCATCAAGAATTGATGATATAATTATATTAATTATTTTATATCTCCAAAAAAATTCATACCTCATTATAGAAGTAATATTTATCTTTTATAATTTATGTTATTCCATAATGGGTGGTTTTAGTGGAACTCTCACTAGTCCCTACTCTTCAAGATTTCTATTACATCTCTCAAATTACATGCTGTTATCAACCTGGTTGTTTTTTATTCATAGAATATTGGTTCCACTTGAATAGAAATGTCTTTATTAGAATTTAAATTCAAAAAATATTCCACATCCATATTAAAAATTTCATATATAATGTGAATTATAATGAAATATTTTGTGAATACAGCTTTCTTTATTGTTATAAACACATTCAAATCTTCTTTTACTTATCACACTCTAAAAGTGCGTCTATATTTTGGAACATCAATTATATATTTTATTGTTTCTATAAATATATTTAAAAGTATTATTGGATCTTCTATATCAATCCATATATATCTATATATATGAAATTTATAAGAAGTATCATCTTTCGAATCCTTAGTGAAATATATTC
Organism: Viscum album; assembly: GCA_963277665.1. Lineage (NCBI taxonomy): Eukaryota > Viridiplantae > Streptophyta > Magnoliopsida > Santalales > Viscaceae > Viscum > Viscum album. The sequence goes on along the minus strand of OY728122.1, from coordinate 935,111,083 downwards.
AATGATTCCAATTTGATAAGTAATTAATCTTTTAACTAATTGTAAGGACACAAGTGTATTCATTAGTTTATAAAATTTAAAATATTTAAATAAAAAAATATAAAAAGGTTTCTAATTTCTCCAAATCATATTAAAAAGTGTAAGTTTTCTTCCCCTCAAACTCATAGATGATTTTTAATCTTATGGGGTTCTTTAATTTTTGAGAATTATTTCTTATATGGCTTCACTATATTCTTCTTTGAGTAAAAAAGTGGCATGATCATAAATAAACCTATTAATTGAGATAATATTCTTTAGGTACATGGTGTAAGAATCCATTCTCACTAATTATTCTATAATTGGAATGTTAATATTAATCCTTAGAAAAGATGTAAAAAATATTGATTTTTTCCTCATTCTTATCCATATTCTGATCTCTATGTGGTAATGTGATGGGTGGTCTATATCTATCTAGATATTCATTAGTGAATGTAACCATATTTATTCTGCTATTTTCCTTATATTTGATACGTCTTTATTCCATAAATTCATTCAATTTAATTTATCGATCTTCTATGTGGACATTCCCATCCATTCCTTTCTTGAAACCATCCTCAACTAACCGTGAATTAATTATTTCAAGAACCATCCCACTTATTATTATTATTTTAGTATCTCATTCACTTGGATTTATTTATATTTAACTTGGGATTTTCAATTTATCACTCATGGTATTTTATTTAGTTAACTATCCTAATCAAATTTATAGGTTTTGGATACTAGATCGAGTCCCTTGAACCAATTGATCAATCCTTGAAATATTGAAATTTTTATTTTGTAAAAAATCATTCATTCTTAATTGATAAATTCTAATTTCTTTCCAACTATTCTAGGATATTTTTATTTCCCTAATAAATTTTTTTATGTTGAATCTTGATTCCCATAATTATTCTGTAAGGTTCTCCCTTGAATACCGGATTGCCTCCATCATAAAACTCAGATAAAGATCCTTATTTGAGGTCAGGTCACTCTATAGTATCAATGTTTAATCAATTAATAACACTATATCCAATCATACTGTGATAATTTCATTTATACTTAGCTCCTTGAGTTTTTTTCATAATATCTTTCACCAATATGTGAAGGTTTATAATCTACATGTTCATTTTATATATGGTGGTAATTTCATTCATAACATATCTCCTATATTTGTTGGATTTTTTGGGAGTTATTTGACATATTTTTGTATATATGATTTAGAACTGGTGTAGTTTTGTCATCATAGTTCCCTCATATAGTTAAATATACCAACACCTTCCTCATATTATTGAGTTCATCATATAATAATTTCCTAAGAAATGAATATGGGAACTGATGGAATGGGAACTGTTGGTATTAGTCTCTAAATATCGCCCAAGAATCTTGAAATATCTCTTTATGATTCTATAAAAAAATTAATATATCACTTTTTAAATCCATTATCCATATGATGGTGTAAATACTCATGATGTATGCATTATATATATAATCCCTAATCCAAATTAAATATAAAATTTTTGGTATAAATTGTTCCTAGATTTTTCATTTAGGAAAAATGGGAATAGTCTCATCCTTAATTTTTTTAGATAATCCATTCATGGGAACATTATTTATTGTTGTTAAGAAATATTTTTTTAAATACAAATAATATTAGGATGTAATCCCATTTAAATTTGATATATATTATAAAATGCGATGTTTAATACATAATTCCTTGAATTTGGGTTAATTCTTATATATGAGGGGTTATAAAGCACCCTTGGTACTTGAAAATATCTCAATCTTGAAAAGTATTATTTATTACGAATGAAAGTGTTCAAAACTTTGGGTAATATATTATTATGACTCAATCCCACTAAGAGGTCTTCTACCATATATTTAGTGGTTGTAGAAAATATTTGATGGAAATATCTCTCAATTTTAGGGATTAATGGATGGATATTAACAATAAGTGATCTTATAGTGCACATGTACTAGTCCTAGAATCACAATAATAATTATATAATAGTGTATGGAATCTATAAAATTTAGTATTATGTGTTATTTTATTAGTTTTATTTTAAAAATATGTTGAATTTGAATTAGTGGTTCAATCTTTCCCATCCTTAACAATGGAACCATATTTTTCTGGGGTATTTTTGTAGTGTTATCTAAAAAATAATAATGATATTCAACAAGGTAATTGAAGTAAAAAATATGTTAATAAATTAGGTAATCTCTCTGGGATTAAACTAGTGGATAAAGAACTGATTACTTATGTACAAAGAAAAAAGAAGGGTTGAATATGATGGATTTTATATAATAGGATAGTAATATTAATTTAATAGTTCTCTTATGAAGATGAGTGAGTGTGTGAGTTTTAAAAAAGTAAAAAGAGTATTGGGGTTGTACAAATAATATAAATTAGTGGGAAAGCATAGGTAGTAACAATACATTGCAACAAACTATAATTTTATTACATATATAAATAATTTAACAATATCACATACTCAAAGGATGATCCTCTCAGACTCACCACAATCTTACTCCTAAGATCTAGAGTCCTCATTAGGTTTCTCTTATCTCCTAAAATTAGTATATTAAATAGTGATATGTGATTATATTTCCATTGATATCCTTAAAACATTAATACCTTATAAATTAATGTGAAAAAATATAATGCTTGGTTTAATTCTCCACTTTCACACTATCATATTAAACCTATGTCCATGGAATTATTGATAAATAAATTAAACTATTAATATCAAGTGTATGAATAATAATAAACTAGGATTAAATAAATATAATACAGTGTAATATTATATTCCCTTTAACAACACTAAAATCACAATACCTCTCATGATAAATAAAAAAAATATTAAGAAGAAATTCTCAAGTGTGTAATTTTATCTTTAGTTTCCTTATGAAACCATATCTCAAAGGTTATAGTCTCCCTCTAAAAGTATCCAACTGTGACATTTAGCATGGATTATTTTTTAAAATCCTTCTTGTGACATCTTGTCACTAGCCCTCACATAATTCTAGCCCCTTATTTTTATAATCCCTTAGTTTGGTCATGGTCTGAGTTTTTTTGGGATTAATAGGGGACTGTTCCATGGAGGAAAGTAGCTATAGCATGGAAAGGATGTCTGTGATGTGGATGTGCTGAACGCGGTGTGGAATATAGGATATAGAAATTTGGCGACACTACCATTTTCCGCATTATTATTCCATGGAGTAGGGATTTTGTGTATGCATGTCATGTGCTGCAGCATGGAGGTGCATGATATAGTATAGTGCTTCGATGGGTAATTTTGGGTGGTTCTTTTAAATTTAGGGTAGTTGTATCGTGGGGTGTAGGCTATGGTGTAGCCTGTATTTTGATAGTGGGGATCTATATAGAAGTGGTATCGACTATGTTATATTCCCCTCTCTTGGAATATAGGATATGTTCTGTGTTTCTTAGATGTGGTTTGACAAGATAGGCAGTGGCACAATCCCTCCTATTTTTATCATATCATAGGCTTCTTCCAGCACCTTTGTGCCATGGTCTAGGTGGTTTCACTATGGTATTTTCAGTTGGAATATAAATAATAAACCCCCTTATAAATATATATTTCTTCTTAATTTCTCTGTCCAAGCATAAGCACCCAAGAGAGATTTTAAAGTCCTTTAAAGATCCTTTTTATCAGAATAAAACCTATACATGGGAAATTAATTATTTGTGGTCTCTCTCTATTATTGAGGTAGATATCTCTATAAAAATGTTCTAATTCATGAATTTCTTGATGTACTTATGATTTTTTTTTCAATTTATGAAAATTATAGATTTGATATCAAAGTGGATTTTCTTCATGAAATTTATGTTTTTAAACGGGGTTTTAAAATGTTTTTTTGGAAAAATTAGCACATTGAGAACCTTGGGTGTGTCAAGAAATGGACTAGTCACTTTAGGGTGCACTATACCACTAGAGGTTTTTATATTGATAGAATGTGATAAGACTCAATTTTAGTTATATTTATATGATTTATGTCTAGTGTTTTATTTATATTCCTAAGCACTTATTACCATAGGCAAGATCCCAAATATTATTCCTTTTAATTTATGCTTGGTTTTACATATGATGGTATATATCATGGATGGTTACTCACTTGATTTTCTTATGTCTTATCCATGGGTGGTATTGTTTACACTATCATTATTTATGTCATGAAATTATCATATTCCTTATTTTTGTGAATATAAAATGATTTTATTAAAAAAAATTATGTTTTACAAAATGGTTTTTATTTTAGAAAATATTTTTGAAATAGATTTTTTAAATATAGACCTATCATTTTCATGGTATTAAAATCTACAAATATATTTTTCGGTGATATCTAAATATCTTTATAGTCACACCAAAAATTTTTTACTTTGGGAAATATTTGATGTGTTTTTATAGGGCATAGGAGAAGGGAAGGGAATCATATAGTTCATTGACTTCTCTAGTTTGTCATTTCCTTCATAGTGTAATGGTTTGGTGGTGACAGATGGTCACATAGAGACTCATTTTTGTCTCTTATTGCCTATTTTCTTGTTTAACCATTTGAATTGGAATATTAGGTCCCATGGTTGTAGCTTTTTTCTTCCATGTTATTTTCATTGAATCCTTTAGTTATACTAGATACTTCTTGGATATTTTTTTGATTATCACATTGTAGGGTACCTTCTTTAGTGACATGTCTGGTTGCCTTAGGTTGTTCATAAATAAATTTTATTAGAGGTAATACCCATTCAAAATTGTTCTGAAAGTACCTAGATTTTTTTAGGGTATTTGGTAGGTAGGAGTTAGGATCATAATAATTTGGGGCGTAAGTGCAGTAGGGTGCTTATATAGTTCACATATGTGTCTAAACTTGAGTTACCATGGGTGGTTAGGGATATTTTCCAAGATTAAGACTTGTATTTTGAGGTTATTTAAATGAACAATATTTGGGGTTTCTTTAAATGAACCTATTAATTATAAAGGTTATTTATTTCATTCATTTAATCAAATAATGCTTTATTTTTTTATTTAAAGGTATTAATATATATTTTGGATGTTGGTCTTATGATTTGGTATTTTATTATAATCTAATTGGTTGTTGTATTTTTTTTGTTAAAAAATTATTCCTAGAAGATCTCCTTTGAATCCCAGTGAGGAAGATGTGAGACATCTTCCACCAGAAAATCCATTAGTAGACTCATATTTGGTGGAATCCATAATCATCACTATTCATTCCCTAGGATACGAGGTCATTGGGAGTCAGGGGAGAGTGGTGGATCATGGTGTAATTTACTGAGAAGAATACCCACATATTCCATGGTGACAAAGGATCCCTAGAATCTGAAGAGTGGCTTGAGAATATTGAAAGCATCTTCCATTTTATGAAATCTAGATAAGAATCTAAGGTGGGATTTTAAACAGAAATTATTGAGGGACCATGACAAAAATTGTGGTACTATATCATGGAGGCTACGTTACCCATGGATCTTACATAGAAATCTTTCATGAAAATATTTAACAAATTGTTTTACCCTAAAAAATTTTTAGGGGAAAATACATGGGAGTTTCTGACCTTAGAGAAAGGGGAGCATATGGTTTTGGAGTATTAAACTTTTTTTATAAGTTGGTCCACCTAGAAAATGATCTTATCACTAATTATTACCTTAAAGCTTAGATGTTTGACATGGGGTTGAGGGATGATATTTGGTATATGTTGATTATGTTATGACTTATGCACTTTTTGGAGGTGGTCTATTAATAGTCTATGGATGAGGTTTACAAAGTAAGGAAAATGGGTTTAGGTAGAGTTTCAGTTACTACCACTATTAGCTAGGGTGTTTCTTCTATCCCGAAAAGGAAATTTAATGGTAGATAGTTTTCACCAGGACAAGTTTCAATAGATTAATTGGTATAACTATAGGTTTTTTTCTATGAGTGTAGAAGGCCTGGTTTTACCAATCCTAATTATATGGAAGAATGCTAAAATTTTCATCATTGTAGACAAATCGGCCATCTTAGTCAATTTTTGTGGGTGAATGTTGCAAGGTAGTAAGGCTAGATCCACTCTCAATAAAGGAAGGTTGATTCTTTCTTATACTTCCAGGGGTGGTGGTCCTTGTCCTTATACTGAGTGGGATGTTCATGTGGCTAATAATTCTCAAGGATGAGCTAATACTAGGCATCTTTACACAGTATAGTATACACCAGAGGAATCTGAGGTAGGGCCTCCTACTGCTAGAGGTACATTGTTTATATAAACTTCTATGTTAATGGGTTTATTTTATTAAGTTTCTACTCATTATTTTAAACTATAAAGGTTAATTTAAGTTTTGTTATTATGTTTATAACTTATGGAATTATTGTTGGATATTACCTTGTCTTGGGGGAAGAGGTTCGAAAAAGGTTTTTGGTGACCCCCATGCCAGGTAATGATAGCTGTCTTAGAAGTGGTATGGGATTTCCTCATTTATGATTTTAATACCTTAGATTTTATTATTATAATAGATGGTATAATCAGTGTGAAGGCCCAAATTGACTATTATCATCATTGAGTCCAGTTTCTATCACTCTATAGAGACTCTTATATCTTTCAGTGTGAGTGAGACACTAGATATGGGAGAGTGAGGACTATTGTTTTGTATGATTTTTTGATCCCATTCTAGTTGTAAAAGGCGTTCCTTAATTACATTAATCTTTGTTTGATCAGTCCACTTCATGCTATAGTTAGTGCATATCTTTAGTCTTTAAAGATTAGTTTTCTAGGTTACCATTACAGAGAGAGGTCTAGTTTACTATTGACCTTCTCCTTGGTATGATTCCCATTTCTATGAAAACTTATCACATAAAACCTACTATGTTAGACGAAATTTGTGTTCTTCTTGAATACCTTGAGTCTAAGGGATTTATTTTTCCTAGAATGTCACCCTGGGCTTCACCTCTACCTTTTACTAAGAAGTAATATTAAAACCTCATACTTTTTATTGATTATCAAAAGTTAATTTATGCGAAAATTATGAATAAGTATCCCTTTAAAAGAATTGATGATTCATTTTACTTACTTAGAGGGGCTTGTTGGTTTTGAAATATTGAACTATAGTCAGGGTTTCACCAGTTGAGAGTCCAAGAGAAGGATATACATAAGACAATGTTTAGGAGCCGATATGGGAATTATGAATTCATATTTATTCCCATAGGTATCATTAAATATCATTTGGTATATATTTCATTGATGAAATATATCCTTCATTGGTTTTTGGACTTCTTCATCATCATGTTTTCTAATGATATTTTGGTGTACTCTAAGTTAGTCTAAGAACAGATGGATCATTTCGATATCATCCTTAGAACCTTGAGAGAACATCTATTGCATGGTAATCTTTACAAGTGTGAATTTTTGATCAAGGTAGTGAATTTTATATGGTATTTTTTTTATTTGAAATATTATTTTTAGTAGATCTCAAAAATATATTGGAAGTAATTTATTAATAGTATCCAAGAAATGTGTTTGATATCTAAATCTTCCTCAATTTTCCTAGCGTTTGCAGGTGGGTTGTTCATAAAAACTCCAAGTTTTCATTTATAATGATAGCTTTGACCCATAAGGTTGTTAATCTTGAATGGAGTGATAGATGTTAGAGATATTTTGAGTAATTTAAGGTGAGGTTAACTTCATCTCTAGTTTTGATTCTTCTAGAACAGAGTTTATATTATGATGTATTTTTCGATTCTTCTGGTATTGGACTAGGATGTGTCTTTATGTTGGGAAAACTTATGGTGGCCTATGGATCTATGAAATTAAGCCATAAAAATAATAAATACCCTATAAATGATCTTTATTTGGATTTTTTATGAATTTTATTTAAATATGGAATCACTATCTATTTAGGGATCTGTTTATGATATATTCTAATAATTAAAGTGAGAAGTACATTTTTTTTCTCAAAGGGGTATGAATTTGCAGAAGAGACACTGGGTTGAGTATCTTTTGAGTTTCAATTTTTATATTTCTTATACTCCCAAGAAATGGAATGTGGTTCCTGATGAATTGAGTAAGAAGGTATCTATGCAAGCCTTGAAGGAATTGGTAGATGGGAGGTTTTTGATGTGTTTGTTTGTGGAGATGATCTTTGGAGTTGAAAAGGCTAGTGAGATGGCGTTCTTAACCTCAGTAAAGACTTACTCATCATTTTAAGAATGGTTTTAGATTAAGCAAGTATCAAACAAATATTTCTAGTGCTTTAGTAAAATATTAAATGATGGGAAGACCATAAAAGAGTGGTCTTGGTCTCCCATTAGTGTTTTGTATTTATAAAGTAGGTTGTTTTTTCATATATCTATGAGGTAATAATTATTTGATAGTGGAAACCAGTCCTATTGTTCCGTACACTCTAGGTCTAACAGTATGTATCATGATATGAGAAATCAGTATTGGTGTGTCACACCCAAACTAGTATTTCTTTATTTGTTTATTTATGTATGGTCTTGATTTTGTTTTATATCCTTATTATGTGTTTTTTGAAATGATGGTTTCAAGGAGAAAAGGGGGAAGCAAATGGTCGATGTACGATTAGGATAAACCAAGCTCCATCCTAGTAAAAACCGTGGGGTGTATAAAGTGTCTCTATCTAGGCCGCATGCCCTAGTGAATGGGCATGTTCCCCCTCTAGGTAAACAATGTGGTCTCTCCATTTTAGGATATTGGAAACCGCACGGTTTTCACATGGTCTGGAAAACCATGTGGACAAACCGTGTGGTTTTCCCTCATTAAAAAAAGGAAAATGGAAATGAAATAAAACAAAATTAAAAACAAATTAATAATAATAATAATAAAATGTTTTTTATTATTATATTTAGGTTTTTATTAAACCCTCAAAGGGGGTTCCCCCTTGCCCCTCACACGACAAACCCCATTCCCATCCCATGTATCATGAGAAACTTAAGACCAGGAGGGCTTTGACACATGACCTCCTCCCATTCCGACCTTTGTTCTTAGACAATTCTCCAACTGATGTTGGGTGCGGTCCTCTCATATAATCCTCTCCTCTCCTCCTCATCCTTATTTACTTGGATTTATTCCCTTCCATGTGGCACTCATGCTATGGTATAACTCTTACTCATATTGGGAATTTATCTTTTTGTTGGTTCTTGATGTTTAGGGATCTTGGGTATCATTGAGGACCATTCTTTCCACGATTTTTAAATTCAGTATGTTTCAATTTGGTTTTGGGTAAGGGTTTTTTGTTCCTTTTATTTGGTTCAATTTTCATTCATGGTTTTTTTTTGAATTTTGAGTTTCCATATTTTTTTTATTTAGCGCGTTTTAGTCTTCCATTCATGAGGGTCACCTAAACACATGCATGGGTAAGGCATATATGTATGTGTATATATGTATATATGAACTCTTTTTTACATATTCCCTCATGGATAGGGGAATATGTAAAATGAATATAGGGGTATATATATATAAATGAATATGATTTTAAGTGTAAAGGGTTGATTCGTGTAGTTTCCAATGAGGGTGTTGAGAGCCAAGGTTATTTGGCTTGGTTCACTCTCTTTTGAGGTAGGTTCCCGATCCCAAAGCCTTTAATATAAATTCATTAATTTCTTGAATCTTTTAAAAGTACGATTTAATATTAATATATATTTATATGGTATGAAAACTTTTTGTGGCACTTAGAAATGGTATTTTCAACAACATTACATGTTTTCCTTAAGCATTCAATGTGGAATTACTTTGATTATGTATGTTTGGATCTTGTTTGAAAAGTAGTACGGTTAAAAATGTTTAGTTGGTTTTTAAAAAATGTGATTTCCAAATACATTTCATAAATATTGTTCTGTTCGGTACCTTATATGTATAGTTTGATAAAAAAGAATCAAAGTCCCGTTTGGTACTTACAGAAGTTTCCTTAAGTGTTGAGTCCTATTTGGCACTTTGATTGGGTTTATAGAAATGTAAAAGCACTCTTAAGGCATGCCTCTTGAATTTGAAATGTGATGTATGTGTTATGTATGTGTTTTATGATGCATTCCTAGTGAAGAGGCTTGTTATTGGTTTATGTGGCTCAAAAACGTGATGCAATTATAGTGGGAGTTCATAGGTTAGAGGGAGGATGAGATTTTGTGTAAAGAGTGTGATATGTATGTATATGATAGTTTGATAAAACACACCTCTATTTAATCATTATGGGAGCCTTGGGTTGTTAGCTGGGAGACTAGGTACACTTTCTACACTAGTTGAGATTACACATTGGCTAGTGGCCCTAAGTAGATAGTTTGACTTCCTATTGGATGTGCCCCTCAGTCGAGCCAGTGAGGCCGTAGCTGGGTTTTTTTGGCAGTGATTGTGGATAACTGGTACCAGTAGAGATTGATTGTGAAATTGTATTGGTATATTTTTCTTAGGCCATCTTGACCAACATTTAAGATCCCATTACACCTTTTTTCAGATACAACATTTTAATATATTTTTTAGTTTATTTATAAAGAGGAATATCTACTTTTTTTCTTAATGAGACACCTATTTTAGCATGTTTCGAAAATTTTTTTAAAATTTTAATGAAAAATTGGTTTACTAAAATAAGGGAAGCTTTATACTTATTTTTAATATTATAGAAAGTGAAATCCTTAATTGTTATACATATTATTTTTAAATAAGCATGATTTGGATTTCTTATTAAAGGTAAGGAATATGGAATTTTTTATTTAGGCACCCCTACTGACTTTTAAAATTCATTCCAATAGTTCTATCTTTGTTTTTAGCATCTGTTGTGGTTCCCTTATCAAAATTTTTCACTGTGGGAAAATGTTGGTTTGGTGGTCGGTGGTGACCTGCATGGTCAGATAGAGGTATGTGCTGTTTTATTTATTTCCCCTTATTATGCTTTTTTTTTATTTCTAAGTTTATATTTATTTATTTACATATTTTTATGGAAAAAATTATTCCAAATTGTTTTATTCTGATTCCTGACACTAGTTTGCATCCCGATAGGATTGGGAATGCCACTCAGGCCTTGTCGTCGACCGGCTCAGGTGACCAGTTCAAGGATAACCCAGGTTGGTTCGTGACATAGTATCCATATATGATGTGTTGAATCCTATACTTCATGTAATAGTGCCTGCCCTGTTTAAGGATATGTCACCAAAGACCTAATGGTCTTATAGAACCTTTTACCATTTTGTTATAGAAGTGGGATAAGATTTATATGCACTTCTTCAATGATTTACCATGGAATCATAGTGGGAATGCTGTGATTTGGGTGGTCGTTGATGAATTAATGAAATTATATCATTTCCTCCGTATCAAGGATATGATGAAGGTGGAGCATCTTGGAATCTTTATGTTTGAGAAGTTTTGAGACTTCATGTGTTTCCCTCTATGATTATTTCTAATAGGGACCCATGGTTTACTTCTAGGCTATGGAATGGTTTTAAAGAGGAAATGGGTTCCCAGTTGAAATTTAGTATGAAATATCATCCATATATGGATGGAAAGATAGAGAAATATGTTCAAGTACTTGTGGATATTCTTCAGGAATGTGTGATATATTTTGTTGGTTATTGGGAAAATAATCTTCCATTGATTGAATTTTCCTATAAAAATATTTCTATGGATTTTATTAAGATAGAACCCTTCTAATTGTTATATGGGTGGCCATGTATATCTCCCTCATTCTAGGTATAATTGGGAGAATTGTCCTTGGTTATAAAACACCTTGTTTAGGTGATTATAAAAAGGGTACAATGGATCTGGAAGATATTGGTCATAGTATAGAGTTTTCATAAATCATTTGTAGATTGTTGTCATGTCTCGATAGAATTTTAGGTCAGTTTTTAGGTCTTTCTTAAAGTTTCACCTCACTTAGGACGTCATTTGTTGGGTAAGAACATTAAGTTGGCACTGGGGTTTTTTGACCCATTAGAGATCATTGAGAATATTGGAAAGGTGGATTATCGGTTTTAATTTCCATCTTACTTGGTGTAGATTCATGAAATGTTATATATTTCATATCCTAGAGGTATCAACTAGACCCTACCCTTGGGATTGAATGCGAGAATGTTGATCTTGATCTTAACTCCTCTTTGGTTGAGAAACCTATTCAGATTATAGATCACCATGATAAGGTAATTCATGGTAAAACAATTCCTTTGTTTCATGTACTTTAGCAGTACAAACGATATAGTTATGATATGTGGGAGATGGAATTGTTAATGATGCAACAATGACCTTATTTTTTTGAGTATAGCATCTTGAGATCATTCTAGTGGTTGAAAACATTCATGTTGGGGATAGTTTTACATCCTGTCACCATCCCTTAGAATTTATAGCACATTTTTTTATCGTCCCTTTGTTTGGTCTTGGTTTGTTTTGTTTTTGGATTTATAGTGGACTACGTGATGGATGGAGGAAGCTATGACATGGATGAACCAGTAGTGGTGTAGATTCTGAGAAGTGAAATTTTTGTGCCACTTCCATTTTCAGCATGGGTGTACCATGGATTAGGGCTATGGTATAGGTGGGTTTAGTGCTAAAATTAAGAAAAATTAGAATGTATGTAGTGCTATGAGGGGAATGTTTGGGCGGTTCTTCCAAAATTTGGGTATCTATTCCATGAGGAGTAGGTTGTGGAATGATATATCTTTTGCAGTGGGGCTCCATGGCATGGTGGTATTAGCTCTTCCATAGTCCCCTCTTCTATAATATAAGAAATTTTTAATGGTTCTTGGATGATATTTTACCAGAAAAACTATTGTGTGGTACCTACCATTGCACTATATCATATGTTTCTTCCAATATCTTTGCACCATGGTCTAGGTGGATGTGTTGTGGTCTTCTAATATTCAGTTGGACTATAAATAACCAAACACCCTTTAAAACAATTTTTCTTCCAAACTTATCTCCCAAACCTTAGACACCCAAGAGATCTTTTCAAAGGCCTGTTATGCACTGTTTTTATTGGATTCAACCCCAACCTTGAGAGAGAAATTCATGGTGATTTCTCTCCATTCTTGAGGTAGGTGTCACTATACAAAGGTTCTAATCCAGGAATTTCTTGATGTTAATCTTTAATTCCATTGGTTTGTTTTATGAAATTGTTGTATTTGATATCAAAGTGAATTTACTTAATGAAATATATGTTTTAATGGGGTTTTATTTAAAAATGGATTTGTTCATTCTATGTGTTTGATGAAATCTCTTAAAAAATTATTTTTATTATATAATTGATTTTCAAATATGAAATTGGTAATGATTTTCTATGAAAACATTTTATAAATTGTGATCATGGGGATTCAAATGGTTTTCATAAAAATTAACACATTGGGAACATTGGGTGCATTGGGAAATGGAATTGTGACTTTATTGTGTGTAATACCACTAGAGTTTTTGATATTGATAGACTGTGATAGGAATCAATATTTGCTGGATTCATGTGATTCCTGGATATTATTTTCTTTATATGTACAAGAATATATTTCCATAGGATAGAGCCCAAATATTGTGCCTTTTGACTTGATATTTTTCATTTATTCTTATTTTTACAAATAGTGGCATATTTTATGGTTGGTTGCTCCCTTGATTATCTTATAGTGTAACTCTGGTTAATATTTCTTACACTCTTATGATTTCTATAATGTAATTTTCATATTACTTATTTGTGAGAATATGAAAGGATTTTATGAAGACCAATGTATGTTTTACAAAATAGTTTGTCTTTTTAAAACATCTTTATGATATGATTTTTTTAAAACTAGAATTAATGTTTTAATGATATTAGAGACTCTAAATTTTCATTGGTGAAATCACACCTAAAATTGTTCTCAAACCATAATTTTTCATTTAAACATTTGTAGATGTGGTTTTCCATGACATAGGTAATGGGAATGGAATAATTAAGTTCACCGACTTCTCTTGGTTGTTGTTGGCTCTGTAGTGGATACTATGGTAGTTATGGATAGCCACATGGAAACTCATATTAGTCTTGTATTTTCTGTTTTCAATTTTTTCCATTTGGATTGATGTTTTAGGTCACATGGTTGTATCTTTTTCTTTCACTTTTTATTCTATTAATTTGAATCTTTTTGGTTATACGTGAGACTTATTGGATGTTTTTTTGACTATAACCTTGTAATGGACCATCTTGATTGACATGTCTAGTTGACCCAAGTTGGTTATTTACCCTTATACACTATGATTGAGATATCCTCTTCTTGTGACTGTATCACATGTATAATCTTGTTGAATTACTTATTTGTTCTTGAATTCTTTTCGAATATACCCACTTGATTAATTTCACTCTCTGTTATAAGTCTTATGATCCATGTACAACAACCTATCACCCTTGATGATTTCTATGTGTATAGTTCATTTAGAGAACTTCCTGATTTAGATAAGAAACCTTTTTATAAAGATAAGAATTAATTTCATATAAAAGACATGTTAATTAGATGGTATTGAGGGCTTGGGTTTTTTGTTTTATACCCTTATGGTATTCTTCTAGAAACCTATATGATGTGCATGTGTGGTGTTTGGAGTACATGATATATGATTCAACCTCTCCTAAATTATTCTCATAACATTTAATTTAATACCATAGGACACAATTAGTTATAGGGTGCTTTGAGTGCATCTTAGAAAATTTTATGTATGCCTCAAAACATATTTTGAGTCACCATAAATCAACTGATGAAATTCAGTTATTAGTATCATTCATTAGTGAAAAAATGTTTTAGAGGATTCACCGTCAACATTCAGACTGAAAACAATGAAAAATTAAATTAATTGCATATGTGTATAAATTAGGATAATGATGATGTGAAACATCATATAAATCATAGAAATAAGAAGCATTTAGATCCTAGGAATAACATATCAATCCATCCTTAGAACATAAACCTGATACACATAACACTCACTGCCTTTTGAATATTTTCCCCACTGCATCCATAGAAGATTCACCCAAAAATCAAATATTTTCCTATGACATAGAAAATATTACTCATTTATACCCAGTTCCCGATATTATTTTTCATTCATAGATATACCAATCCTTCATTCATAAAATTAATTTAATCTCCCATAGCTATATATTATTCTTATATAGTCCGTCCTCTCTCTCCCTATCCTCCAGAAAAAAAAAATTCAAATCACTTATTAGACATTCAAATATATTTTGAAAAAATTATGAAATAATTAATCAAACCATAGGTTGAAAATGCACGATATTCCACTTTTATAAAATAATTGAATAATTTTAATTCTAAATGAAAAAACATAAAGTAATCATTATTAAGGTTGGAATCTAGTTAAATCTAATCAAAATTTATTCCAAAAACTTATTTAATCAATAATCATTATATATATTTTTATTTATATTAAATTTCATGATATATTTTTTATTATATTTATTCATTTATTTTCTAGTATATTAGTTATTAGAATATATATATAATTATTTATATTTCCCCTGTGGGATTGATCCAATTATTAGTGTTGCCCATTTTTATTGAAGAGGTAGGGGTTTGATTAGTATGAGTAATGTTTCAACATCATAAATACCCAAATAGATGATTTAAGGAATTAAATAGTGAATGGTAGTTTGGAGGAGGATATTTTTAACCACTAAGTTCCCAAGGAACAATCGAGACTCAAGATCTTTCCCCCGCTCTAGCAGGGGGAAGGATAATTTGGGTTTCTATAAAAAAACTTAGTTATATTCATTATTTTATTCTTCGATAATGACATTAATATTATATTATTAATTTACACTATTTTTAATGATAAATTTTAATTATATTCTTGAATTGATTTTATTTAAAAATAATATCAATTTTAAAATTTATTAATTATCTTATTTAAAAATATGAATTTTATTTAATAACTATACTATTAATGTTGGTATATTACTATTTAAATAAAATCTTCCTATAATTTTTTATTTATATTATGTTATATAATATACACCAATATAATATTATTTTAATTATAAAAATTGTATTTTTAAAATATAAACACCATTGAACAATAATAATAATTATATTTTATTCAAAATTTTCTCTATTTGAATAATATTCTTTTACTATATTTATCATTTTTGTTTTCTATTTTTATGCTAAAATAATAACAACAGAATTTTTATCATTATATTATTTTTAGAATATAACTTATATTTAATAACAATAATATTTATATACCATATTTTATTATTTAATTTTAATCATTATATATTTTTTTATAAAAACTAAATATTAGATATTTTTATTACAAAAAACCAAATAATAAATTAATTATTTAAAAAATAATTTAACTATGAAATATAATTAAAAATCAATATTATTAAAAAGTAAAAAAATAATAATAAAATACATAAGATAGAGTTAATATACAAAAAAAATTTCATAGGAAAGAGAAAAAATAAATTTATAGAAAAACTAAAAATATAGGAGATTTTTTTTACTGAAATTGAATGTTGAATAAAATTACCATAATCTAGAGTTTATATGTTAGATATTTTTATGACGGATGATTTTTTTTTTCAAAATGACTTTTGTGAGAATTTCTATGTGGGGTTTTGATACATTTTGTTACAATGGTAAATTATAATGAATTAATTTTTCATCATAATTATAAATCAAATTTTTTGACTTTCTTACTTTTAAAGTCTGAGAAATTTTATTTCATGTATGTAAAACCATGTCTCCATCCATTCCTGATGATTATAGAAGATTTGGCATGTTTGGGTGAAGGATTATGAGTCTTTGAGAGACTCTAGGGTGTTTTTGAATCTTTCTAGTTCAACACGAGCAACACTATTGTCATGGTGGAAACTGGTGAGACCCTATGAAAAACAAGAAAGGAGAAAACAAGTGCAGTAATAGTTTTGGAGTGATGGGGTTTCTTCGGTAGACCCCTTCCATAGAAACCTCACCATACTGGTGGTGGATTCCATGGTGAGAGAAAACTACTTATGTTTTTGAAAAATGAGATGGGGGATAACCATGTTAGGGTAGCATGCTCGAAGCCACCATGTCTATTGTGGAGCCCATTATGGTAGTCATGTGGGTTTTGAAGTGGCCAAAATTAGAAATATTCTTTATAGATCTCAAAACTTTTAATGGGAAAACACACGAGATCATTATGAGGGGTATTAAATATGTTATTAAAACATTTTTACCTATTAATAAATTCCTCATTTATTCCTTGATATCTCCCTTAATCCATAAAAATTCTATATGGACTTTGGAATAACCAAGGGAAACCATTGTTTCCTTGAGGTTGCTTCCACGAATAACCTCATTCATCTTGACACTCCTTACTCGACATTTTTGGATGAATTAAACCAATGGAAGATGAATTCTATTGTTATTTAATCAAAACCAGTAGAGATTATTCTCTTTTATTTTGTTATCCATTCATGAGAAGTATATCCTTATTCTTTTAATAGGATTTGAAGACCACCTTTGTTTGTAACTATTTCTAAGAACTATTGACGTGTGAACCTATTCCATTTTTAGTGTGAATGATTTTTAGGTGAAAAAACTTTTTATGAAACTTGACATTGATGTGAAAAATATTTAGGTAGGAATTCCTTACCATCTTGAACTTTTTATGGAGTTGTTTTCCATGATTGGTTATGGTTTTGTGCCTAGTATTGTGACTCTTGCATGATATATTGTGTTGGAACACATGGGTATCCTGTGAGACCCTTATTTGTACATTCCATGTCATTCCTTGATATTAAATTTATTTCTTTAATAATATTTCATAGCCTATAGAATTTATTATTTTGATAAATTATTTGTTTTTATGTTATGACTTATGTGGAGTGCGCAAATCTTGTGGTACCTCTATTTAAGTTCTTAGGTTGACTAGTCGCATTGAAAGATTTAACAGACTCCTTAAAGGGGGATCTTTGGTGATATAAATCATTGGAAATGGTCCTAAAAAGTATGTTTAATGAATTTTCTTGGCATGTTTAGCCTAATGAAATTCCACAAACCATTGTAAGAGTGTCTATTTATGCTAGTATGATCTACTGATGGGGAGCTTCCTTGTGCATGAGAGAGATTTCATTATTTAGGCATGCCATGAATGTGTACCATCAAAGTTAGGAATGCAATCATGTGAAATGGGAGATACTATCCTTTCAAGGTGGGAATGGAGTTGTTCTAAAGGAAGATGAATTTACTTGGCATGATATAAGTTATGCAGTTATCTATACGTAATATCCTTCCAGAATAGCACCAAAGTAGGTACGACCAGGGCTTGTGGTGGATTTTTTAGTGCATGATCACTTGTTATATGGTTGATGGTATTCTTGAGTGTGTATTTAATTTACATAATGTCATAAAATTCCACACACACACACACACACAGATATATATATATATATATATGTTCACTTATGTTAAGGAAGCTTTGGTGGTGTCTAAACAAGTTCATAACCACACCCTAAATGGGCATTTTATGCATGTTCAAACTTCATGACTCGTGAACAGATTAAGGGAATGGGTCTTGAGATAAGTTGCAGAAAAGATCGTGGAGTTAGGAGATAGATGCAGTACCAGGACAAAATCTATATTATTTACATTGTACTCCCTTTTATTTATTCAAATTTATTCCTAGATTTACTTGTTGACCTTTCAAATCGTGGTCATGTTTGATTATACTCTTGTGACTTTACATGACATTGTTTTAGTAATTACATGTTTTATCTTCTTCTATTTTATTTTTTAGCTTACATTATATTGTTTTATCCTATTATGACTATGATTATCGAGGGTGTAGTCTCCCCCAATTAATTTAGACTCTCTTCACTAGTTGGAAGCTTTTTGTGTCTAGGGAGGCATGAATGAGGTTATGTGGCACTTCAACTCGAACCTAGTGGTTTGTGGAAGGTTGTTAAAAAATGGTTTCAATGAGAGGTTTGGGTTAGCCATATCACTCACTACTAAGTTGAAAAGATTTGGGTGAGGCAATATTTTTTGGGAGGAGTTTGTTGTAGGAGAACTCTGAAAGATTAAAATTGATTTGTAAGTAGTTAATTTTTGCTGAGAGCAGGTTATGATCATATAACAATAGGATTAGGTGACCCTTAGAGATAGTTGGGAGGGATTGATTTTTCTTGTGGGTGACTCTTTGACTATGAAATCTTCATTTGTGGAAGTAGGTAAAGATGGATCCACTATTTTTGAGACATTTTTTGATCATCAAATATATTAGTGCAGTGGTTTACTGACAGGATCTTCCTCGACATTATCAAGAAATGCTTGATGTGTTCCATATTTCTCCGCAATGGAGGTATGTGCCTGATCGTGCACAAGTGACCTATTATAAGGATGTGGAGTTGGATACTAACAAATTCTTTTGTGGAGTTCCTTATGTTTATTATAGACTAGGGTGACAAGGTGTTGAAGATTAAGACAATGCAACATGTTCAAGTATTGTAGAAGCCTGTATGGATCTAATAATAAATGTGGGAGTTGGAGTTTTATATACATGCTTATTGGCTTTATTTGTTCAATAATAAAAGTTGTATACACTTATGTAGGACAATAATCCCTATATGGGGAGATTGTAAAGTCTTATTACCTTTTTTTCATGTATGTAAAACCATTTCTACTTCCATTCATTAAGATTATCAAAGTTGTGAAATTTTTGGGTGAATCCATAAGAGATTTTGAGAGACACTTGGGTGTTTTTGGAGAATTCAATTTCAACACAAGAAACACCATGACTATGGTTCAACTGTTGTGGTCCTTAGTGAGACCATATGAAAAAAATGGAAATAGAAAAATAGGATGGCCATTGGCATTGAGAATTGGGGGTTCTTCAATAGACCACATCCATAACAATCTCACCAAGCCCATGGTGGAGGTTGTGGTGGGGTAAAACAAACTATGTTTTGGAAAAATACCATGGGGTGTATCCATGTCAGATCGGTATGGTTGTACCCAATAAAAATATAGTGTATTCCCTTGTGGCTTTCATGTAGGTTTTAAAATTACTAAAATAGCTTTAGTTCTTCATGGATCTTAAGCATCTCAAATATAAAACACATGTGATCTTTATGAGGGGTATTAAATGGACTATTAATCATTTTTTCCTATTAATCTATTCATCCTTACTAGCTTGATCATTACCTTGATCTATAAAAAATCTATATTTTCTCTGGATGAACTTGGGGTAACCTTTGTTTTATTTAGGTATCTACCTTGATTAAAATCATTTATCTCAACCTTCCTTGCTTGACCTTGGTGAAGGAATCGATTCACAAAATACTGTGGTAGTTCTTTTCGAATTATAACCATCATAACCTTGCCTCTTCTCTTTTGTTTACATTCTCAATTAATGACTCCTCATTCCTTTAACCATCATTGAAGAATTTTATTGTAAGTAATTTCCCCTAAGAACTTTTTACATGAGAACTTATGCTAGTTGTAGTGAAAAAATAGTTCAAGTGATGATACTTTTGATGAACCTTCATGTTGAAATTGATAGGATTGGGGTAAGAAGTCTTTACCATATTGGGTCTTTGTATGGATTTGTTTTCCAAGAATGGTTTTTGTTTGGTGCCTAGTATTGATACCCCTACATGGTGTTTTGTGTTGTGGAAAACCCATGAGACCTCTGTTTATATATTCCATATCATTCGTTTCTATTTATTTTATTACTTGCATAATACTTCACATCTTGTGGAGTCTATTATTGCGATATATTAGTCCTTTATATGTTATACCTTTTTCAGTTTCTTAATTTCTAGTGGAACATCTATTTCGGTGCTCACATTGACTGGTGGTCCAGATGAATTTAATTGACACCATAGATGGGGAGATTAGGCGACATGAATAATTGGACATGACCCTAAAAATGATGGTAAGTTCCTTATCTTGGCATGTTTAGCCCAACAAAATTACATGCATCATTTAATGTTTTTACGTTCATTCTAGTGTAATATACCATTGAGGGACATACTTATATATGATAGAGAGTCCATTGTTCGGGCATGCTAGGAATACTTTCCATCAGAGGTGGGAAGGTGTTAATGTGACATTGGAGATACTATCCCTTTAAGATGGTAATGGGGTTGTTCCTTAAAGGTGGAATGTGAATTTTCCATGAAGGAGAACAGAGTAACATGGTATAATCTAAGTCATGAAGTAAGATATATGTGATATTTTTTCAGTATACCACTGAAGTAAGTATGATTAGGGCTCATGTAATCTTGGTTAGTGCACGATTACTCAGTATATGGTTTATTGTATTATATCATGTGAATTTACTTTACATCATGTTATAAACTTATTTATATACATATATATGTGCACTTATACTGAGGAAACATTTTTGGTGTCCTACTGAGTTTATACTCAAACCCTGCATGAGCATATCAAAGAACATTCTAAATTCATGACTAGGGATCTAGTGAAGTGAAAGGTCCCTACAATAGGATTTTGAGGATAAAAAAGATGATAGATGGTTGATTTTTTAGTATGGAATTCAAATAGTTTCCAATGTACTTCCTTTTATTTATTTATATTTCTTCCAGTTGTACATGTTGACCTTCCAAAGTTGTGGTCTATTTGATTATACTCCAATGACTTTACATGAAATTGTTATAGAACTTACTTGAATTATATTATTATGTGATATTTTTTAGATTATTTTATGTTGTATTAACCTATTATGACTATTATTTCTATGGGTATAGTCTCCCAAAACTAATTTAGGCCCTTGATGCTAGTTTTAAGTCTCTTTCATACAAGGAAGAACACATGAGGTTATATAACACTTTGGCTCAGAATCAGTGGTTTGGGTTGGGGTGTTATATCAGTGAGTAGTTGTGAGGGTCATTAGCATTGAATAAAAAATCCATGATGAAATATTATTTAATTATTATGGAATAATGATCCATCATATAAATTGAGAAACTATGATTAAATTTTCAATGCCTAGTTTCGATGGTTAATGAAAACCCAAAAATATTTTTCCACTAAAATTTTACTAAATTGTGATAAAAAATAATTAGTAATTATTAGGTAGCCAATGATTGTGGCTGCACATTTCAACAGGGGTGGGCTTCCCACCCCTACCAAACCTCTTTGCACTGCCTATAAAAGGTAGTGCAACCCTCCTCTAAATGTTACTGAAAACCATTGATAGAGAGGATGTTGTATGATCACTAATAAAATTTGTTTTCCTTTTATGTTCATCTTTATATACTATTCTAGTTTTTCTCTTTTCAAATTTGTTTTCTCAAAATGTTATTATCATGAATGCTCAAAAAGAAGGAAGGTATGTTTTTATTTTTATTTTCACTGCCTGGTTGGACGGTTATGATTATTTATGCCTTTATCTTAATTTTACCGCCAAATTGGATGGTTTATATGGTTTATTTTAATTAATGCCATAAAGGTTGATTTACCACCTATTCGGTCAATTTAAATTTTTTTATCTTCCTGATTGGATAGTATAATTAAATAAATAAATACATGCAATAAAGATTTAATTGAGTAATGCAGTATATTGATGTATTTATTTTCAAGTCCCCACATGAAAGATTTATTAACTGATTAGGGCGGGATATATATATATAGATAATATTATATGATAATATTAACATAATTTTATTGTTTTTTAGTTTTCTTTATGTCAAATATTGCGAAGCTTGAATTCACTACTCTTGACATTACCAAAAGAAATTACATGTCATGGACGATGGATGCTGAAATGCATATCGAATCAATGGATCTCAAAGAAACAATTAAATAAAATAATTTACAAACCCTACAAAATAAAGAAAATATGATGATCTTCTTATGAAGACATCTTGATGAGGGTTTGAAATATGAATAAATCACAGAAATAGACCCATGAAATCTTTGGAATATCTTGAAAGAAAGATATGTTCATCAAAAGAGGTTTTTCTTCCAGAAACCTGTGATGAATGGAATGATTTATGCTTCCAATACTTTTAAAGGGTTAGTGATTACAAGTTTTCCATGTATAGAATTGTATCATAGCTCAAGTACAATGGTATTGGGATTATAGATGTCGATATGCTTGAAAAGACATATAAAAAATTTCATTCATCTCACATCACCCTACAATAACAATATCACTTGCGAGGGTATTTAAAATATTCATATCTCATATCATCACTACTTATAGAAGAGAAGAATAGTGAAATTTGATTAAAAGTCATCAGTATCATCCTACTGGTTCACCAGTAGCATTTCCTAAAGAAAATGTAATATTTCATGAAAATAATCATGGAAGAAGTTAGGGACGTGATTCTCATGGTGGGCGTGGTTTTGGAGGTAGAGGTGATGGAGGACGTGGTCATAACCATGGGCCTATTCGAAATGAATATCAGAATCAAGGAAATATCAGCTCAAACACTCAGAGGAATCCTAAATATTCCTACTACTAGTGTGGTTCTAAGGGACCTTAGTATTGAGTTTGCCAAAACCCAGAGCATTTTTTTAATATCTATAAAGAATCTCTTAAATAAAAGAATAATGAACCATACTTTTACTAGACATCCTATAAAGAGAAAGAAAAGGAGGTGAATTTTACTGAGAATCAATATCCATCAAATGATAATTTCACATACCTCGAAACAGGTGATTTTACTTGTGAATTTGTTGAGATGATAACTGAAAATAATTTAGAAAAATTACAATAGTTATGATATATGATATTTCGTTTTGTTCTGTATATTTTATATTTTAGATGATGTGTTATTTTAATTTCACAATGTGTTTCTTATAATGTGATTCTCTTTACTTTAAAGCATTGGAATTTATTTATTAAATTTGAAAGATATTTGCATACTGGATAGTGGAATAACACACAAAATTCTTAAGAATAAAAAATATTTTTCTAATCTTAAATCAAGAAGACCAATTGTGAATACTATATTAGGTCCTGCAGATCTGATTGAAGGTACTGGTAAAACGAGTTTTTATTTACCCAATGGGACACAATTTTTTATAAAATATGCGCTATTTTCCCCAAATTAAAAAAAGAAACTTGTTATGTTTCAATGATATATACCACTATAGGTATGATACTCAAAATATATCTGAGAGAAATGGAATGTAAATGTGAATTACCATTAATAAATTCAGTAAGTATCATATACTAAAAAAACTACAAAAAATATCATCTGGATTACATTATACATATATAAGTTAAATCAAAACACATATGGTAGTAAATAATGGACCAAAAATTGTTAATTTATGGAATGACTGATTAGGACATCCAGGTTTATGAATTATTAAAAAAATAATTGAAAGTTCTCATGGACATTTAATAAAGGTCCAACGTGTATCTCCACTAAGAAAAATTCCATGTGATGCTTGTTCGCTTGGAATGCTGATCGTGAGACCATTTATAGCTAAAATTAAGGCCAAAATGAAATACTTTCTTGAACTAATTCAAGGGGACATATGTGGAACAATTCATCCATCATGAAATCCATTGAAATATTTTATGTTATTAATTGATGCATCAAGTAGATGGTTACATGTATATTTTCTATCAACTCGTAATGTTGAGTTATCATGTTTTATTGCCCAAATAATTAAATTGAGATCACAATTCAATTATCATTTCATAAATAAAGTAATAATAGATAATTATGGGGAGTTTACCTCTAAATATTTCAATGATTACTGTATGTAAATGGGGATTACTGTGGATTATCTAGTCGCCCATGTTCATACAGAAAATGGTTTAGCTGAATCATTAATAAAATACCTCTAACTAATTTTTAGACCATTAATAATGAGAAAAAAATGTCGAGATCTATATGGGGTCATGCAATATTGCACACCTCGACATTAATTAACATCATAACAAGTGAATATTATATACACTCTCCAATCCATTTGTCTTTTGTCCAAGAGCCTGGAATCTCCCTCTTAAGAATCATTGGTTGTGAAGTATTTGTACCAATTGCTCCCCCACAACGTACAAAGATGGGACCTCAAAGGAGGATGAGAATATATGTAGGATATGAATCCTCATCCATCATCATATATCTTAAACCAAAAACTGGTGGTGTATTTATAGATCTGTTTTCTGATTTTCACTTCAATGAAGAAGTATTCGCATTATTAGGGGGTCAAAAGAAACAAAGGGAGGTGATTTACTAGGATGTAAAAATGTTATATTTTGTCCATAATCCCAACTAGAAGTGTGAGATAGAAGTGAATAAGATTTTACATTTTTAAGAACTAAAAAATCAATTACCTGATGCATTTTATGATTTAAAGAGCGTTACTAAATCACATATACTGGCTATAAATGCACTAGCTAGAATTGATGACTTGAATACAAAATTACATAATGATGTTACATAAATCTAAAAAACACACTTGAAGTGAGGAAGACCAATTGTCTCTAAGGATAAAAATTGTCAAAAAAGAAAAGGTATGATTATAATTGAAAACCCCATTATGGAGGCATGTGTTCTAGAAGAAACTCGTAATTTAAGTGTTCTTAAAGAAACACATGATGAGAATAATAAAGAGAATTAATAGGATATAGAAAACCCTGAAGGTTTGGAATATAATGAAATATCTTTTAATTATATTACTACATGTGAAATATGGAATCAGAGTAATATAGAAAATATTGATGAGATATTTTCATATTCAATGTCACATGATATAGAAAATGAAGACCCTAAACCAAGGTCTGTTATGAAATTTCAAAAACTACCCAATTGGAATAAGTGGAAAGATGCAATGCAAGTTTAATTAAATTCACTTAATATGTGAAGAGTTTTTGGATACATCATGATCACACCAGAATCTGTTAATCCTATTGGTATAAATGGGTTTTTGTGTGTAAGAATAATGAGAAAGATGAGATTGTAAGATACAAATCTCGTCTTTTCGCACATGGTTTTTCTCCGAGACCTATAATAGATTATGAGGAGACATATTCACATGTTATGGATGCTATTAATTTTCGATATCTAATTAGTCTTGTAGTATATTAGAAGGATAATATACATCTTATGGATGTTTTTACAGTGTATTTATATGGGTCACTTGATAATAGTATGTATATGATAATCCATGAAGGATTAAAAATTCCCAAAGTATTGAAATAAAAACCCAAAGAGCTATATTCAAATAAATTGGAGAAATCCTTTATGGATTAAGATAGTCTAGGATTATGTGGTATGATCATTTAAGTGAATATTTGTTAAATAAAGGATACATAAATAACCCCATATTCCCATGTGTTTTTATTAAGAAAAAAACATCTAGATATGAAATCATTACCGTTTATGTCGATGATTTAAATATCATAAAAACTCCATATGATATCAATTGAGCAATGAGAACCTTAATGGATGAATTTGAAATGAAATACCTAGGAGAAACCAAGTATTTTATTGGATTACAGATTGATCATATGCCAAGAGATATGGTTTTTACATTAGTAAAATTACACTGAAAAGGTCATAAAACACTTTAATATGGATAAAGAGAATCCTTTAAGTACTCTAATGGTTGTTCAGTATTTAAATGCCAAGAAAGATCAATTTCAATCCTGTGAATAAAATGAGGAGTTGGTTGGTCCAGAAGTACCATACCTCTGTGCTATAGGGGAATTAATGCATCTTGCTAATTGTACTCATCCTGGTATATATTTTTCTAAAAATTTATTAGAAATATTTATTTCGGCCCCTACACGAAGACACTATATTTTATTAAACATATTTTTCATTATTTTTGTGGCACTATTGATTTGGGTTTATTCTATTCTAAAAAATTAGAAAGGAATATGGACAGTTTTATAGATACAGGGTATTTATCTGATCCACATAATGCACGATCACAAACTATTTATGTATTCAAAGTAGGAGGTACTTCCATATCCTAGAGATTAAAAAAGTATACACTCTTCACAACATCTTTAAATCAAACAGAAGTGTTAGCATTACCTGAAGCAAGTAGAGATTGTCTTTGGTTACGATCTATGACTCAACACATTTGAGTGGAAAGTGGATTGCCTATGGATAGTAGCTCAACAAATTTATTTGGAGATAATACTGCATTTATCACACAATTGAAGGAAGGCTTCATCAATAATTATCGGAAAAAATTCATACCACCGAAATGTTTCTCCTTCACACATGATTTAATGAAGAATAGAGATATCAACATGCAATATGTCCGATCCAGCGAAAAAGTTGCAGATTTTTTTTCAAAGGCACTACCGACTGTTATCTTTAGAAAGTTCTTACATAATATAAGAATGTGTAGATTGAATTTTTTGAATGTAATGAAACTTTCTGGGGGAGTCTACATGACTGTACTCTTTTCCTTATTCCAGTTTTTATCCCACTGATTTTTTCTGGAAAAATGTTTTTAATGAGGCAGTATCATTACACGTATGACATTGGTAGGGGTGTGCATCCCAAGGGGGAGTGTTAGGTAGCCAATGATTGTGGTAGCACATTTCAATGGGGGTGGGATTCCCACCCCACCAAACCTATTTTCAATGCCTATAAAATGTGCAACAATCCTCCTCCAAATGTCACTGAAAACCATTGATAAAGAGGATTCTCTAGGATCATTAATAAATTTTTTTCCTTTTCTGTTCATCTTTATTCTCTGTTATAGTTTTTTTCATTTCAATTTTTTTTCTTAACAGTAACAATATTTTCTATTATTATTAGTAATTAATTTCTTACATGTTAAAAAACATATTGATTATTTGTGATGAAAAAATAATAATTATAAGAAATTTAGAGCCCTTTTGGCCATTTTAAATGCGTAGTTGTTATTGTGTATATCAATTTAAAAGAAATTATTCATTTAAAATTTTCTTGATTATGATGGAAAGGTAATATGTAATAAAAAATGTAAAATAATTACAATGAATACAATTAAAGTTTTCTGAATATCCATTTCTAATAAGTTTGTATATAATGATTTAAACCACCATGATAAATATGTTTGTTCATTTGGTATAAGGCATCAACAAATTTTGTTGACATAGGTTGATTATCCATAACCAATATCAACCAAAAATATTATAAATAGTAACCTAATAATATGTTATATCTAAAATCTATTATTGAAGTATCAATTTTTGATAATTAATCTAGATATCACAAATAATTCATTGTTAAAGATACCATTTCTTATCTTAAATTTATCAACATGTTTTCGTAATGATTATTGAGTCTATATATGATATCATTGTAATATATGTTGATGATTTTGATATTATTATAACTCTTAATAAACATTCAAACATAGTTTATTTTTTAAAGAAATAATTTTAAATGAAATACAATAGAAATGAAAAATTTCTACATTGGAACAAAAATTTAACATTTGGAGGATAATTTTTTTCCATCATTAAAGATATATTGGAAATGTTATATACATAATTTATTTGAAAAAATTTCATCCATTGTGTAAAATAATGATTATATGATCTATTGACTATAATAGAGATATTTTTTGATGATGAAAAGATAGTTATCAACTTATTGGTCCTTAAGTACTATGCCTTAGTGCTATAGGCGTGCTTTTGTACCTCATAAGTATTATAATTAAAAATATGTTTGTAACTATGAATATTTTGGATAGGTAAAATTATTTTCCTACTCAGATACATTATAATGATATCAAACATATATTATGATATCTTAAAGGATATATTGTTATATGGTGAATTAAAAAACCAAAACCAAAATTGCTTGGTTATTCTATTGTTGGATATTTTTTAGTTATAAATAAATCATAATCTCAAACTAGATATTTATTCAAATATGGTTGAATTAACTTTTAAGAGTATTTTATGAAATAATAAATTTATAAAACTTTCTCTAATTATATTGATTTGATTGTAATTTATGTCACATATAGAGAATATATTTAGTTGATATTGATTGTTCATCATTTTGAAATAGTTTTGAATTGAATTTTAATAGTAATATTTTCATAACATTAGATGAGGATAATGCATATTTTATATGATAATTAATTTTCTTTGAAGAAGATGATAAGGTAAAAAATACCACCCCAAAATTCATTTTTACAAATGAAATTCATAAAAAATGAGATTAAAGTCCAATAAATTAGATCATGTGGTAATATTATATATTTATTTAAAATGGAATTAATAATTATAAATTTTGAGAGATTAATTTATAAAATTTAGATGTGAAGAATTCTATAAACGTCATTATTTTATTCATTAGTTTTTACATATTGGGTTTTATTAATAATGTTTTTTGAGTAAGTTATAATTCAATATGAAATTTAATTATTTTTGGATTAACTTATTTTTATACAATTTTTTATAGGTCATAGTAAGTTAAAATAGATTTAGGGGGTGAATTTCCTTTAAAAAAATGGGAAAATAATATTTAATGGAATGTAAAATTTTAAAAAATAAAAATATTTAAGAGATTCATAATCATGTTTGATTAAATATAAAAATATAATAGTAGATATATATAAATAATCATATTGAAGAATAAAAAATTTGACCAGATTAAAAATGAAATGATTAGGTGTATAAAAATTTAAATATATATATACATTAATGATATAAAAATTAAGTTTATTTATAATAAAAATATCAAATAAAAAATTATTAAATATACTATGAATTAAATAAATAAGCGAGTACAGTATAAAATAATTAAAGAACATGATTTGATAAAGGATTTTGGCTAAATCTCTTTGATGATATCATACATCTCATACCCTAATTACTTGAGAGTTTATTGTATTATTTCTTATATTTAATAGTATAACAGATACCCAAACTCCATTTATTTTTAATTGTTAATAGTAAGAAAAAATAATTACAATTTACCCGATATTTTTAATGGTTATTGTTAGAAACTTGAAAGGAATGAAATCCCTTTCCTTTTAGCGATTTTGGAAAGAAAACCGAATCTCTCACTTTTAATGGTTTTGAATAACAAAATTGAAGGAATGAAGAAAGGATAGAATTGATTAGGCACAACTCATTTGAATCTCGACCACAATATCTAAAGGAATAAGAAATAAGACCTGGAGAAATAGAGAATAATTTAAAAGAAGTGGTAATGATTTAAAAATAATACACACTTTTTATTTGAATTGAGAGCACAAACACATCTGAGAGGAAATTTATGATAACTGAAATTTTTCATTGAGAGTTATATACAAATTATGTTTCCATACCTTAATGGGACTATTTGTAGGCTCTTAGTGGGAATATTATAGAATTGATCTAAGGTCAAGGAAGTCATTGTAGAAGAATATTTGGTATGATTGACCATATAAAATGATTCTCTAGATTATTTGCCTTAATTCCAACTGGTAGCCACTAGATACCCTTGGTTATCCATTGGATATAATCAGGTAAATGGTGTAAAACATATTCTTGAGAGATTATGAAATTATATAACTAGGAAAATACTTCTTTCCAATATTTGTTTGATAACTTCTTTAAAGATCTGATACTTTTTAAACTTTGACTCACTAGGTAGTTCCCGTACATCAGCTAGCCAATGGTCCTCCAGTATGTAAGGGAATACTGTTAGTACCACTGACTAACCTATGACACCCAACCTGGTTTCCTGTGGTATCAGACTAAGTTATATCATCGTTTGGTGTCATTCATTCACTTTTTAGTGTTTTATTACGTAAAAAACCTATTTCTATGCTCAAACATAAATACTGAAATACAATGAATTGAAAAATATAGAACACTCAAAAAGTGTTTAAGACCATTAAAATATTAAATAAGTGAGAGACACAACAATCTCTCCCTTTTTGATGATAAAAAACTCTTGAAAAAAACATTACATGTATAACATGATATTGAAATAATATATCAAAAAGAGGACTTTCCAAAGTAATTTTTAAATAAAACCAAAAATATTTTTCAAAAAATAATAACTTTCAAACAAAAAAAATATATTTTCTGAAATATATCACCCTATGTAAAAATAATTACTTAAAATCATATATCCATAATAGTACCAAAATTTTCCCCTTTTTTGATAAAAATAGAGAAATTATAAACAAAGAAAAGAGGCTGACTCATAAGCCTATGTTTTTCCAATAAATTCTCTTCGTATGTGATTATCAGAAAGAACTTGTAAATGGGTTAGAGAGATAATTATTAGAAATGAAGGGGACCCAATTAATTGGAAAAAATAAGTATTTAAATTTTTTATTAAACATTATTAATGGTCATGAGAGAGAAAAAATTAAATATAAAATATTTTTTGAATTTTATAAAATTTTTATTATACCAAAAAATGACAATAAAACTAATTTCAAACAAGTTCTGGATTTGAAAATGATATTTGAAGTATAAAATATTTTTTCAAAGTTAAAAGAAAATAATGATAATGATTTAAATAAAACTTAAAAAGAGTTTCCAAATAAGACTATGATTGAAAAAGGTTTTCTCCACTTGGAACATTTAAGTATTAAAAAGGTTAACTACCCCTTAATTAATTTATTATAAATATTTGGATCCAATAAAAAATTTTAATTATGAAACAAAAAACAAAAATCAATTAAAAATAATATAAAATATTAATTAGTTAATATTTTAAAATCAATAAATCACATGTAAAATAAATAATTTAAAAGTAAAAATTAAAGTTAAAATTTAACTTATAAATTCCATTCCATTAATAATGATTAGAAATTTCTATGTTAATAAAATAGAGAACATTACAAGGTTGTGTCAAAAGAGGTGTTTAGTAAAGGTGTAATTCTCCTACATAGGGTGAATATTGGGTTAAAAATCCAACCAACCCATTTTGGGGTAATAACCTCTTGGTGAATCTAAACCAGAACCAAATCCATTTGTTTGTATCCAGATGAGAATTTTTTACTTGGAGTATCCTGCTGCATTAACATTACCAAAATTATGGAAAGTTTGAAAACACATTTAATGATATATATATTTATATATAAATAATTTATTTTTAAATTTTTATAAAACATTTAATTAAAAAATTTGGGAAAACTGATGATTTTCAAAGTTAATGAAAAAATATCAGAATACAGTCATACCAAACTCACCTTTGGTAATGTCAAAGTGATCAAGAGTAAGAGTAATTAGTGAAATATCAGATAATTTAATGTTAGTGAAAATTAAATAAAGAATGATATCACCTTTTTTTAAAGTTATCTCTATGATTGTTTGTCTCAGATCAATGTGCTTAGTGCTAGTATATTAGATATGATTTTTAGACATAATATTTACACTAGTATTATTAAAATTGATATGGACATGATCATATGTATTACAATAGTTTAAGAGAGAGTATTTTATCCATATAATTTGTCAATAAAAATCCTAAGGGCTACATGTTCCAATTTAGATGTATAAATAGAAATTATGTTTTTCTCCTTACTACTCTATGAGATGAGCAATTTTCTAACTCAGTGGAAAGTCCCATTATTACATTTGTAATCTATTTAGTGTCCTCCAAAATAAATTTTTAAAAAACAAGTAAGTTTAAAATAAGTAACCTTTGGATAAAATTATCCATGTTTCTTAGTTCCTTTCAAATATCTAAAAAATATTTTGAGAAACATAAAATTATATTTCTTTGGATTTAATTGAAAATAATCATAAAGGAAAACACTAAAAATATTTTTTGTCTGGGGAAAAGTAAGGTAAATAAGGCTCCCAATCAACTTCTATAATGCTTGTTTTCAATCGATTTACTGGCTTCATCCAATATTTGTTTAAAAGTTGAACTCATGGGTGTACTTATTTTTATAGAATGATTCATACCAAAAATTTTGTAAAATCATTAGTTTATTTAATTTGGTTTAGAAATATTTCATCATTATTTTGAGAAATTTGAAAACCAATGAATAATTTTATTTCTCCCATAAAACTCATTTAAATATCTTAATTCATTAAATTATAAAATTCATACAAAATAGATTATTTTTTAGTTCAAATATAAAATTGTAAAAATAATTTTAAATAATTAATAAATCATTTTATTTTTTTAGAAAATGTGTAGAATCATATTTTACCTTTTTAAAGTCATATGATAAAAGTAATTTTATTAAACTTTCAATCAATCCTAATGGTATTGTTTTAAACCATATATATCTTTGGTTAACTTGAAAACATGATTTAGAAAATTATAATCATTAAAAATAAGTGGAAATTCCATAATAACATTTTCAAAAATAAAACCATTAAGAAAAACACCTTTGACATCCTTATGAAAATGTTATAATTAAAGTGTGTAGAGAATTAAAAAATATATTATAATGGATTATAGTAGAGAAAATGGTGAAATTTTTTCACCATAAGTAATAAATTATTCTTGATTATAGCCTTTAACTACTATTATGGCCTCGTTACGAGTGATATTACCTATCACATCATACTTAATTCAAAAAAACCATTTGGTGGGATGATGGTTGGGTATTTCCATGAGATTATGAACATTGTTCCTTTGAAATCGGTTCAACTCATATGACATGTATAGTATAAAATTTTTAATATCAACATCATCAAGTGTATTAGGTTCAAATTGAGACATAAAATCTTGATTTTGAACCTCATTTAATACAAATACTATAGTATAATTTTGAAATTGTAATTCACTGATAACATTATCCAAGGGATGATATTTTTATTCCACCAATGATTTGGTTAAAGGAGTATATGGGGGGTCCTTTTTGACGTTTAATTTATTTTTAAGGCCGAGGTTTAGTTAATGTGAAAATATCTTGGTTAAAGACATCATCACTCTAAGTATACGACTTAGGTATATTGTCAGGAAGCTTTTTGTGAATTGACTCTCATAGGGGTTTGTTCCTATTATGGAATCATTGATAGGATTTAATTGAGTTATAAAACCTAAGAAAGATTTCATTATAATATTTGAGGTCAAAATTTCCTAGGTTATTCTCTGGTGTTAAGGATAAAAAATTTACAACCAAACACCTTGAAATATCAAAGTTTTGGATGTTTTTATTTCCAAAGTTCATAATAGGTTTTTTCAAAGGATAGGTCTTATGAGAATATAGTTAATGATATTGAATGTGGTATTTAATACCTTAACCCAAAAGTATTTAGTGTGTTTATATGTTATTAAAATAGGTCTATAATACCCTTGATGGGTCATATTTCATCCTTAAACAACCCCATTTTGTCAAGGAGTTCTAAGAGAAAATAAGGAATCATGTTAATCTTGATAAGAAAAAAGTTTATCAAAGTGTTTTTTATCAAACTCTAAACCATGGAAACTTATAAGGTATAAGATCTTTTTGTCCTTTTAATTTTTTAATTTCTTTAAAAAATTGATAATGAATTTCAAGACTCATTTTTATGATCCAAAAAATTAACCCATGTATATCATGCATAATCATCAATACTTATAGAGGTGTAAGATTTACCTCATATACTAGAAACATTATTCAGTCTATATAGATTAACATGTTGAAATTATAATAATTTGGAGGAGGAATCACCCATTTTATATTTAAATTAGTATTTGTGTTGATTACCGGGTTCGAAAGTTTCATAAACAATGATATATTTGAAAGTAAAAGTTGGTAAATATTATAATGGATGGTTAATATGGAGCTTGATTATCCTGTGTGTGTAATAATGACCAAGGAATCTATGAAAAAACCATGAATAATTATCTTTTACACTTAAAAAATTAACATTTTTTCTTTAAATATATTTTAAATCCATAATATATATTTTTTAAAATGATATATAGTCAATAAAGATTTCTTTTAGAATTAAAAAACGTACCAAAATAATTTTCAAAAGTAATTCCAAAATCCTTATCACTTAATTGAATAATAATTAGTAAATTATTATTCAATTATTTTACAAATAAAAAACCATTAGTTAAATTAGAGTTGGTGAAACTGGTTGTAACAATTTTGGTGATTGTACCTTTTGAATCACATTTGTATGTGACATGTCCTTAATCAAAATTTCATGGTGATTGAGTTCAGGAGGATCAATACACATGTTCCTCAAACACCCAATATCCATATACAATTTATTTTATCATGTTTTGTTCTTAAAAAACTTTTCAACAAAATATTAAGAGACTAATTCATTTAGTACCCATATTTTGGGACCACTTAAATTTACTAATAAAGTATTTGGAATCCAAAAATGTTTAGAATTATATATATATAAAATATTTGAGATGTGAAATGAATTCTATTAGGTCTAATTTATCTAGAATTATTTCAATTTTATTCAAAAATAAGATTCTCAAAATTTCTAAAATAATTTCAAAATTTATTTTGGGAACATCTCTTTAAAAAAGTTGTCTTAGAATTTTTGTAAAGAATATATTTAAAAAAAAAACCAATTCCAGAATTATTTTTAACAAAATTTTGAGAGCCCAAAATCATATTTAAATATGGATCACCTTGGGTGAATTTATAAAAATAATATTTAAGATTTATAATTTTAGATTCAAAATTCCCAATGTTAAATTGTTATTTTAATTTTAAAACCAAATAATATTTTAATTTAAAATGTGATCTTTTTTCAAAAAAAATTTACTTCATTTTTAGGATCCTTAAATTTTGAAGTTAGTTCACAAAAACCATTTTGAAGTTAATCTCTAGAATAAAAGATATTTTCATAACAGAGAGAATAGGTTGAGGAAGTAGAAGAAGAATATGAAGGAGTAGAATTAATTGAATTTAATTCATCATATATCTCAATTTTATCCTCAAGAAACTTTTATATTTCATTTCTTGATTCAAATGAAGAAAGAGAGTCATTTCTACCACTCCATGTTTTGAATTTAAGAGATTTATTACCTTATTTCTTTTCCTTAACTTTTTCTTATTCAGGTTACCATGTGGCTTGACATGACCCTTATTTTTTCAACCCATGCAACTTTTTATTCATGATTCTATTTTTATGTTTGGAATTTGGGTATTTTAGTTTTCATGAAATGATTTATATTTTTGGAAAGAAGAGAAATTTCAATTTCACTTTTAGACGAGTCATCATTGATATCTTTTAGATCAATTTAATTTTTTACCTCTTTTACTTTTTTATCTTATTTCTCAGCTTTTCTATTTTTAATTATCTCATAGGTCATGATAGATATGAGGGGATCCTTGACCGATATATTCATTGTATTTAGCTACTTGGATTTCTATAAATTTAGGTTCCCAATTGTATTTTAAAACCCAAAGGATTTTCTTGACTGAAGTTTATATTGAAATATTATAACCAAGTTATTTTAAACCATTGAAAATATCAGTAAATTGTATATAAATTTTAAAAATTGACTCATTAGGATATATAAAAAATATTTCAAAGTATTGTCTATATATATCTAATCATGTATATTTAACTTTTTTTGTTCCTTCATGAGTGATCTCTTTGAATTTATAGATTTCATGATTAGTTTTTCATATTTATATATAATTAACAACATTTTGTTCTAAACCAAAATTGGGGGAATTCATTTTTTTATCATAAAATTTAATAGAAAAAATATTAAGGGGTGTATATTTTCCTTATTTTTCACTAGTATAAGTATAATCGTGAATAAACATTTTCCATATAAGATAACCAATACTTCTAATAAACATTGACATAAGTTTCTCACTAAAAATCTACTTGGAACCATCAAAATAAGGTATATGACCCCTATATTTCCCTCCAAGAGAATAATGGGAATAATAAGTAGATTCCATTTAGAAATAAATTTCCTGAAACATTCGGAAAATAATTTAAAAAGTAATTTATATTTAAATTATTGGAAAAAAATGTAAAAGGAACAATGCACAAAAAAATTTCATTTCAAGATTCCTTGTGATTCCAAATGCAGGTCAGAGTATGATAAAATGGAAAGAGGGGGGGGGGGGTGAATTTTATTTTAAAACCGAAAAATAAAAATAAGCCTTAAAGGGGAATTTTAAAAAAAAATTAAAATATTGTATAAATGATAAAGAACATTTTATTGAATATAAAAATATAACAGTAGATGCATATAAGTAAACATATTGAATAATAAAACATTTAAGCATAATAAAAATGAAATGATTAGGAATATCACAATTTAAATATACATGAACAATAATTTATTAATAATTAAGAATATTGGTAATAAATATATCCAAGAAAAAATGGTTTAACATATTAAAAATTAAAAAAAGAAGTGATAAAAGTATAAAATAAATAAGGAACATGAATTTATAAAGGACTTTGAATGAATCTATTTAATTAGATCCAACATATATTATGTAAAATTATTGGGGGTTTGTTATATTTGTTCTTATATTTAATAGTATCCAAGATACCAAAACCCCCTTGATTTATAATTGGTTATAACAAGAAATTTAAATTACAATTGACCCAATATTTTTATGTTCATAGGTAGAAACCTCATAATTGATGAAAAAATCTTACCTTTTAGTGGTTTTTTAATTTAAAATTAATACATAACATTTAATAGTTTTTGAGGAAAAAGTTAAAGTAAGGATAAAGAGAGAGAATTTATTTTTCATAATCCCTTTGAAGCTCAATCTCAATATCTCAATATTATGAGGGATAGAGGATAACGTAGAATAATTGAGAATTATTTAAAAAGAGTGCGAAATTTTGATTAGAATTGATATCAAAAAATAGACTAGGAAGAAATTGATGATCATACAGATTTTCATCAATAATTGTATCCAAATTATGTTTGAATGCCTTTATGGAGTATATTTATAGGCTCCAAGGTCACTATAAATATTCTAGAATTGATTCAGTATTAACGAAGTTAGGGTAGAGGAAATTGTGGTATGCTTGACCATAGAAAATGGTTACCTTGACTACCTACCTCGACACCAATGGGTAGCCACTAGGTACCACTGGGTAGCCAATGTGGCACTTGGGATTGAGAGATTATGGAATTATTCCTTTGGGAAGCCACTACTGTCCATTGGCTGAACAATTTTCACTAGATAGAACTGATACTTCTATAATATTATATCATCTATAAGATTCCCATCCAATAGCTAACTGGTGGTCCTCCTATACGTATGGGTAGACTATTGGTTCCACTGGTTGGTTGGTGATACCCCACTAGGTACATAGTGGTAGAATTTTGTGTGAGGACCACCTTTTGTCCCATTTTTTCACTTTAAAGTATTCATTTGATATATTAAAAATATATCTATATGTAAAAAAATAATACTGAATACACTCAATTTCAGAAGATGAAACACTCAAAAATTGATTACGATCATTAAAATATTAATTTAGTGAGATACATAAATATTTTTAGTTATGGTTATATAATATTTTATGAAATTTAAAACATCTAAGGAGGTGTTATAAATAAATAATAGTAATGATGGATGTCATAATTCCCATGGGTAGTGATTTACATGGAATATATTTCCAAAATTATTACCCCCAACATTATAGGATATGTTTTTATCCTTTTAAACTTTCTATATAAAATTATTATAAATAAATATCAGAGATTATATATCTATATAGCCGATATATACATATATTTGATAATATGGTAATAGAAGGTGATTTTTGGCCTATAATTTTTTATCATACCACTTATATTTTTCTTTATCATTTTTATAATTGAAAATCTTATAAATAAGGATATCAAAATAATACATAAAAATAAAACAAGAAAGATCACCACCAAAAGCGATCAAATACAAAACAATTACATCTCAAAAATTAAAGTTTATTTAAATTGATTGTTTTTAGTGTGGTGTGATAGTGAAAATGTCACATAACTATTGTCAAAAATGTTAACTAAATCATAATTCTTGATGTAGTGAGAGTCACCAAACTATAGTTTTGGTTAATCCCTGATTCATGTAATTAATACATATTGATGAATGAATGATATGCTATATCATTTATCCAACTCTACTATAAGTATTGCATGTTTTTTTTGGATTAATAACATCATGTGATGATGTAAAGATGATATATTGACTGTTAAAGTATTTTTATAAATATATCACTTAATATAGGACCTTTTTAAATATTGTATTAGAGAAGACAAAGAGTTTTCCATTTCATAGTGTATGAAATATTTTAATGCCAATAGGATCCTTCATTAAATTAATAAGTATTATAAAATGGATCTATCTCTATATGTTCTTATTTTTTATTTTAAAAAATATTTTATTTTAAGGTAAGTAGTGGGAACCATAAAATAATAGAAACTAGATTTACCAAATCATTCTATCTATAACCATCAAACCATCTGTAAATTTGAAATTCAAAATATAAATAAAAAAACCAAAAATTGGTAAAATTAAGGTAGGTCACCATCCAACCCAGTTCCATAACCTAATTCCTTGATTCACAAGATAATATAGGATATGAAACTGCCTAAAACTTTCTAGAAAAAGCACCAAACCAACCCACTACTAGTAGACCACCACCATCCCTGAAATGATCAAAATCATAGATTTAAATCTATATCTTACTCACCTATGAAGAAAAAAAATCCATGACATAATATCTAAACATAAAAAATCATTAAAAACGTTTTTGATCCAAATTGGGAAACCATTATTTGGGTAGATTCTAATAGCCAAAATGATTTAAAAAACAAATCTCTAGGAAATCACCGAGGATTACAAAATCCATCCTACAAAATATCAAAATTACCATTTTCACCTGAAATAAGTCAAAACAATCTACCCAAAAACATATATAGAGAAGAAATAACTATTAAAGGACCAAAGGAACACTTAGAGAAGATGAATCCTAAAAATATAAAAAGATAGAGAATTTTAAAAACAAAATATTATAGATGAAAAACCCTAACATAAGATCCAACTTTGATCACACCCACCACCACTATACTAAACCACCCTAAAAACCAAAATGCCTGACAATGTTTGGGTTTTGTTGTTGTGGGTAAGGTAGGAAGAGATGAGGAAAACTGGGTATACATGACTATGTGAGTACTAACTACACACAGATGTAGTGGAATACACTTGAAGAAGCACAAAACCCTTCACCATTCTAAGTTAAACACAACCTCCTTCACTATACCAATACACTATTCACAACACCATTCCTAAATAAGGATAGGTTCAAGCATGGTGGGTCAAGATAAAGGGGAAGAAGGAGAAGGTCCCTTTATAATTCCTCAAACTAGATAAAGCATTCTCTATCTACAAGGGATGAAACTCAACCATAATAAAAGGAATCCAAATAGTAAAATGAATATGGACGATAATAGGGAATGCGAACCAGTGAAAAATTACTTCATCAAGGTAATAGTGACCAAAAAATAGAAATCATAAGGGATGATGTTCCAGTGTGCTGCCATCACTTCCTTGGGGTATTAGGAGGAAACATTAGAGGAAACTATGGGATCTAAGACAAAATGATATGTGGGAGTGCGAAGCCATATCCACTATAAAATTGGCTCTATGAACCTTATTTTTTCATATTAGAGACTATTATATAAATATAAATCTCCCACTCAATCTATTCTATTCATTTTACTTCATGATGGTGGTGTCAAACCACTTTTTATGAAGAATCAGTCTTACCAATGTGTAGTGATTTCCATGATAGGTGGATTGTTTGGAGAATAGAATTAATTTATTTCTACTAAATGATATTAATCAAACTCATAATTGTAAAGGATTCATCATGAATGGTGGGGTACAATTTATTTTTTTCATTTAATTTTATTATTTCCTATCCTAATAAATATTTTAGAAGGGTTTTTCATTTTATTCCACTACATTTGGGTATATAGATTTATAAAAAAACCCTTTAGTAGTATCAAAGTGAGTATTGATGAATAATTAATTATATAAACATAAAAATATTTTTTTTTGTTTTAATATTATTATATACATTGTTATATATCGAAATTATGTTTTATAATTTTTTTAGATAAAATGAATTAGAATTATAAAAATTCCTTGGTTTTCATATAAAAATATCATTATAAAATTAATATTTTGATATAATTGTTTTGAAAAAATTGACTATATTTTTCTAGAAAATAGATTTACATGTTGTAAAACCATAACATGGAAAATAGTAAGAATT
Organism: Viscum album; assembly: GCA_963277665.1. Classification (NCBI taxonomy): domain Eukaryota; kingdom Viridiplantae; phylum Streptophyta; class Magnoliopsida; order Santalales; family Viscaceae; genus Viscum; species Viscum album. The sequence goes on along the minus strand of OY728122.1, from coordinate 935,069,980 downwards.
CCTGGTTTAAGGAATGGCCTTGGAATGAAATTTATTTTTCAAGAAAACTGTGTTATGGTTCAAGTTATGAGCCATGAAAAATCCTCATTTATTTTGAAAATCTGAAAAGTGGTTTTGATTATTATAAATTTTTAAAGTTATTACATCTCACGATATAAATTTTGTTTCTTAATTTATTTATGATATAATTTTTCAATATTTGTATGTATAAATATTTTTATATGATGAATTTTGGTAAAAATTTGTTTAATTTTTTTAATTTTCATCTCATAATTTTTATGAAATTGTTATAAGAATTACATTCTAGGTATGATATAAGATTTAGTTTCATTAAACCATGACTATGACATATTATTTTGGTTATAAATTTAATAAAAAAATTATTATGATTTATACAAATTTTGTGTTATATTTTTATTAGAATTGAGGCCTCTCTTTAGAATTTTCAATGGATAGTGGCAATTTTGTTTTGACTTATCACCAGTTTATGAGCTTAGTATTTGTCTAGAAATGTCGAGGTTGTTTACCTGTCACACTATACTCGCTATAATATGGATTTTAGTTTGACATGGTACTAAAACATTACCTAAAGGGGTTTCATATTTCTTATGAATGGGAAGTATTTGGATATATGTATATATAATTTTATTTTATTCTTAGGTAAGTGATGTACCCGATTTGTGTATACTTTTTTCATACATTCTATTGAGTTTAAAAACATGTTTTCACCTGATATATGTTATTATATAGATAAAATTATTTATTTTGGTGTTTATGATTATTTTTAGGTGTTTTTAGCCAAAGAGGAAAATCATAAATTTTGTGATCAAAGATTGATTTATACATGACATGTACTTATGAGCACATGACGTGTACCTTCACCCAAACATAGATTGGCCAGACCAAGTACACAACCAAGTAGCCGACCAGATCTTACACACCCTGTACTTAACTATACACACCATGTACTCCCTTATAGAACTGGTTGGTTGCTAAAGGTGATACTACACGGCATGTGGGGAGGAACTACATGCCGTGTAACCCCACCAACTGACCACCAATGCTTTCAAAGTCAAGGAGCGGTGCACTACTCACCTATCAGAGGAGAAAAAAGGAAAAAGTAGTTGATATTACTACATACAGTGTAGTATTATTTTCTATAAATAAGAGGGTATCCCTCTAGTTTCAAGAGAGGGAAATCCAATGGGAGGTGCTGCCACTCTTCCATTTGGTCCTCCCTAAGATCTATTTCAATGTTTCATTTCATATTTTCATTTCTCTTTTAGTATAATTCACCCCTTTTCCATATTCCTCTCATATCCATGGTAGGAATTGATTCTTGTATCAATCCACACATTGTGACCATGGTCATAAGAGGGTAGTTTTCCCCATGTTGGGGGATGTAATAATGATTATCTGTCATCTGTAATCAGAATTACGAAGTGTTTCTTTTATTATGAATTTTTTTAAAACTTTTTCAAAGAACTGAATTCATTACTCACCATTGGTGTCATGTTTGACCAAATAATAACCCCAATGGAAAAAAATGAAGGAATTCCAACAGGTGAATGCTTGACCATTGGATGAGCCTATTGCCGCCTACTCTTGGGGAAAAGAACAAAACATATTTTATATAGTTAATTACTAGACCATGGGATTAACCTTTAAATGTGTAATTATTTGTTTTCAAAATAATACACAATGATTTTTTTGAATCCACATGTTAAAACACATTTCATTAATAAATTCAATGTTGAAGAATGACATTTTCAACAAAACATGATTAGATTTACAACTCCCAACACATTTATTTTCTGATTTTCCTATTCTTTTTTTTAATTTTCATTTTCACAAATATATTCACTAGTTCAAGATATTCAATTCACTCATTCTATCTGGATAATCGACCAAGACTCTCCAACCCATAATGATTTCTTGATTTTTTTCCCTGTGGGATTGAACCTGAATGCCACTAACTACCTAGTATTTGTTTCAAAAGGGAATAATCAAACAATAATTTGGACTTCTCCTTGCAATGGGAGTGGTGAAAAATTCTATAATCATTTCCTGGGAACTAGGGAAAACACCAATGCGAGCCTGGGTCAAAGGTTGGTTCACCCAATTTTTTTTATTTTTTCTTCTTATTTTCTTGATTAATTTTCTTAGGAACATCCAAATAAAATCCCATGGATTATTATCTGATTGGGGAGTGGTGTGACACACCTGGAAAGGATTTTTATGCATATGATCAAAATCTATTGTACCGATACCCAGAAGAATACTATCGATACATGGATGATGGGTTTTAATATGAGGAAAAAAATGTATATTCTTCATCCCACCCTTCTCTTATTCTCCTTTGGAACTATTTTTGGGTAATATTGAAAGGTTATTATTGATGATGGAGGCATTTACCACACACCAATTGGACCAAATAGAATGGTTGGTATGACTCAAAAAGATGGTAAACTAGCTCTCTGATATAATTACCAATATGGATCCTCTGGTTGAATTTTAGGATGAGTGTTCTAATTTTGTTTCAACTGAGGAGACATGTTATGATGTGGCCCCCACCTATAATTCTATATAACCTTCTAGAATTAATTTTAAAAACACAAATTTTGAATATGGGAACACATCATGTCATGTTCACATTGAACTGGATCACACATTTATTTTAGAACCCTCAGTTGATTACAAACGTTCTTCGAGGGATGATTGAAATTATTTTTAGGTCTTTAGAATTTTAAAGTAGGGACCTCAGGAGGTGGGGGATGTACTTGATCAAATCATGATCCATTTCCACCTTCGGCATCTAGTGGCCACAAGACAAGGCTACTATAAGTCTCCACCCAGACCACCTAAAGGTCCAAAATCCAAGAAACAAGATAAGGGTGTTGGAAACATGTGGTGGTTCGCGTTGTGAAATCCACATTCACCTTTAGATTACGAGTAAGTAACCATAACTCAGGTCAAGCCAAAGTCCAAAAACAAAGGTTCTTTTTGGGAGGCAACCCAACCATTCTTCTCTCCCCTCTTTCTGCCTTTTCTATTTTTAATCAACACATGACGTGTACTTATATGCCACACGTTTTTTTCTTCTTTCTCTTTTGTCCACTGTATGAATAAGAAGAAAATGAAAAAACACACTATTTAGGACTTATAACGTGGTGTGTACTTTTATTTTTAGTGAATATTGTTATAGAAAATTTTGTATATATATATATATTAATTAAGTTAATAAATAGGGATGAGGATTGCGCCGATAGCAAGTTCACTAGAGTGCATCCGAGCCATTGCTGGTACGAATCACTCCACAACTTCCTTCAGTATAAGGACCATTATTTTTGAACCTGTGTTTTAATTAAATAGAATGTGAGGTATTTTCAAAAATAAAATAATTTTTTTTAAAATGAAAGAAAACCAATGATGGGCCTGGATCGGTTGACAGGGTCATAACCCACAGATCCAATAGACATGGGTTCAAGTCCTAATGACTAGCCCTATTTCATCATTTTCACTTAAATAAAACACCACATCATGCATTTCTATACACGTTGTGTGAATCATGTTTTCATATCACATAAAAATGTTTTCTAAAATAATAAATCACATGTAGGTGAAGTGGGATGATTGGAAAAGTCGTATCCCTGGGATCAAAAGACCAAGGTTCGAACTCGTCTAATCTATGCACTTAATCCCTATTTTTTAAAAATTAAAACCACACAATGTGTGTGGTTTCTTTTCCCTATGTATTACTAAACCTATAATTTAAATATTAAATATCAATAAAACTATGTAGTACTAAAACTTCACCCCAGTGATTGAGGGAATGCATTTGAATCGACCGAGTGCCGGTTCGAATCATGCCCCAAGCACCAGACAGAAGATTGTAGTTCTCCTTTTCCTATTTTGGGAAACATCGTGTGTATTTCTTCGATAAATTACGCGTATAGGTTTATTTTTCATTTTTATATAATATGTTTATTTCATATATATTTATTTTCTTCCTTGTAGATGATAATGATATATAGTTGATTATAATAATTATACCCTAACCAACAAAAAAACACATACACGACCTGTGGGACATGCCACACATCGTGTTCTTCAGCTATAAAATCTGGGTTCTCTACCCGGCCTTACCACATGTGATGAGACCCTTCTTCATGTTTTCCCCCTCTAGCTTCTACCATACACCATCAACCTCCCCTACTCCAATCATTGATTTCATCTTTTTCCAGGCCTAAATTTTTTCATCATTTCCATACTCGATCAAGGTACGTCATTTGAAACCCTTTATTTCAAGGTCTTAGTTGTGTTTAGGTTTATTTATGGATCAAACTACTATTTAGCATCCCGCATAGTACACTGGTTCAATGAAGAACACACGACGTGTACTATTCGTACATGGACACACATTCCCCCTAGCCCACTGTAATGACCTGGACCTGAACAGCCACCCGAAAAGTGCTAAACGGGTCGGGTGTTACTACCTTAGGTGCACCTCCTCGAATGCCATAGGCTGCCTACTAGAAGAGAGGGTCTAATAGGTATAGTGGGGAGTCTATACCCTCTCAGAGGTTAATAATGGTACTAGTCTGAGTATTAAAATAAAGATGTAGCGGAATAAATGACTCAGTAGACTCGAACTAGACCCGCTGAGCAGAAGCATATTCAATATCGATAAACAGCAGAAGCAATAAATAGAAACAATAGCAGTGGAAAGTAAACACAAAAACATGATGATCACTTGTAACTACCATGGGACAACAACCATACATCCGAAGCAGGTCATACATATCCTTATGTAAAGGTTCCAATGGCTAACCAACTATATCTACAAAACAATTAAGCATGCTGATACAAGAAAGAAAGAAAAACAAAGTAAACTCCAGCCCAGAAAGACCTCAAGGTCCAAACCATCTTCATGAAATAGCTAATTCAGTCTAGCTTCTGAAGCTGACCTCTTTCCTGCACATAAATCTATAAAGTCTGCACACATCCTGAAGGGACTATGTAGGGTGTGAGACGAATCTCAGTAGGATACTACCCAATGGTTCGTACATAATATAATTGTTTGAGAAGGCATGTATTTATAAGGAAAATAATAAACAATATGATGCACACAACCAAAAAAGAACTCCAATGGTGATCAGCAGCCACAATGGAGTTTCACCTACTTCATCCAACACCGGAATCTTTATCATGTAAACCGACACCATGTGCCCCAAGACACCACATGTCTCAAGTACCGATGTCCCGAAGGCACGCCCAATGAAATAGTAACCCAGAGGAACAACATTTCCTATCCTCAAATAAGTAATCAGAGGGAAAACAATGTCTTCCTTCAAATAAAGTAATCAGAGGAATAGTGATATCTTCCCTCAAATAGAATCACTAGAGGAACACCGATGTCTGACCTCAAATAAAGTATTCAGAGGTCCAACAATGTCTTCCCTCAAATAACGGTGATCCTCTGCCCACAACCTGATAGTCTCAACGCTATCCCCTGAAGGCTCCTCACCATCAACGTGTCTTCCTACGACAAGGAAAACCAACCAATAGTACCTAAACAATAACTAACGGGGGCCTCTACCCATACGAGTGGTCAAAACCACCTCATCACGGAGTCTCTCTGTGTGCACACTACTCAAAGTTTCGGGTGAGTGGTAATCACCAAAATAATACCCAAGCCACAACACCTCTGACACCTTGTGTCCCTGTGATCATGCCGCTCAAGTCTGATAGCCTTGACATCCAAGTAACCGTGGCCATGCCCAACCTGACAATCATCCTACCTCATGCTAATTTCCCTGATGCCCAATACCATGGTCAGAACCTCCCAATGTTACCCGATACAAGCCCAACCTGTGATCAACATCACTCAAGAATATCCAGGCCACGCCCAACACAACTATATGGGTTACAACATATGGAATTCATTAATTACATATATAATGAAAGGAATCACTTCTAAATAGGAAAAAAACTAAACAGTTGAAATGCACTAACCATGTGTTGTCTCATACCATCACTGAGGTCTTTAATGCCTCCAACAATTCACATCAAGGTTTAATAAACTAAACTCAATAGTTTAAAACAATAAAATTCAATTATAACCATTTTGGAATCCCCTGGCCAAAATTAACTGATGAGCAATGACCACTCGTTCGACCCCGCTAAAGTAAAACAGGTAATATGCATACCCAAAGGCATCCCATAGGTCAAATAAACAATTAAACATGCAATAACAGGTTAAACAGGGTCATGTTTAAAATACCCGAAAATGCGGCAAAGGTCGTGCCACCCAAAAGTCTGCAAAAACACACAAAGAGGTATGCACCACCTACATAAGTCTCGTAGATGTAGGAACATCCGATATCAAGATCTAATTCGAAGCCGATCTTCATAGATCCACGTTTTTCTCAAATCCCGACAATTACACTTGGATGAAAATTGCGACATGTGAGGAAAAGGATCAAGAAATGAACATGGTATATAGGTTTAGCCTCAATGTTTTGATCCAGTAGCCACTGAAGGATTGAAGAATGAATTATAGATGAATAATCTGGGAGAAGAACTGTTTTTTTCCTTCCGGAGCATTAATGTCTGAAAACGGGGAAGAAGAAGGTATTTTATAGAATAAGACGCGACGTCCTATCATTTAAGTGAATAAAAAATAAAAGTACATGGTGTGTATTAAGGACTAAAAACCATGTAGTTGCCTTTTCCATAATCCAACTTATGCAGAGGTAGCCACATGGATTTGACACTGCACACGGGTTGACACATGGCTTGAACTCAGTCGGTACACAAAAAGGAGGATACACGATCTGTCGAGCAACACTACATGCCATGTAGAAGGAAATTCCAACACAGTCATAACACGACATGTAATCGGTGAGCACATGGCCGGTACACGCCTAACCCATAAACGGTGTGTACTTTAGAGTACACGGCGTGTAGTCTAGAAATTTCTCAAACTTCCCAGATTTTCTCAGCTTCTTTTGAAACAAGTCAAAAATTCAAATAGGTTTTGGATTTTGACCTGTTAGAATAACTAGGTTCTTAAAATCTCTCCACCTTAACATAGCTAATCCCCGAGCTATCAAATGAAACCTGGAGATGGCACCGAACATTCCACCTTGATTAAAGTAACTCAGACTTCCCCGGTCTCAAAGATTCTGGATAAATTCCTCAAGGGGATCCCCACATTAGGAATTGCCTAAATCAGTCTCAAACCAACCAAACTCAACAAAGTAAGGGTTTACTAACCTCTTTATGGAATCAGGGTCCTCTCGTGATGCATCGTCACCCCTGTGCCTCATTGGTGCTCCCGTGTCATTCCCAACACCCCAAAAATAACCCGCACCACATCAGTGTCTTCTTCTACAAGGTCATATAACCCATGGATGCTCAAAATGATCCTGGTGCCTAGCACCTCAAGTAACCTGCATTCTCGATTCCCCAATGCCCAATGAACCTCAAGTAACCCGCATCCTCGATGCCCTGATGCCCAAGGCATCTCATGTAACCCACATCCTCAATTCCCCGAATCCACGCATCTCATACATATATATAAATATATCATGCACCCGATATGGCGCCACTCCCACTGACCAACATCTAGTATGCCCACATAAATCCTGTTCACCTCGTGCACTCAAAATGGACATACCTCAGTAGGTCATGCCAAAATGAAATAAGAAATTCATAAACACACTCGCGGTGTACCTCTAACCATCATCGGCTCACCAGCCCGCTCAGCCCCTGGTAGCTCCACGGCATGCACCTGGCTTGATGTATGACTTCCTGATGCCTGACCTCCCTGTAGTACAACTCTAGCCACTGACCACTAACCCATCACGTCCTCCGCATGTAGTTGAAACTCGGCTACCCTCTCCTGGTACCGAACCTGAGCCAACTATAGATTCCACAGTCGGTCCCGGTCCCTGCCTACCAACTGTTTGAGAAGGATGCCTGTAGAACCTTTCTATATTCCCGACCTATCCACATGCCCGACACTCCTTTAGAGGCCTATCACACTGAGTCTGAATACGTCCTAGCTGCCCACACTGAAGGAAAACCACTGCTGAACTGCTACGAGGTGGTCTAGCTAAGTCCTTGGCCTGACTACCCTATTGGAACTCATCCCATCCTCACTTCCTACTGCCCGAACCATCTCTTTATGCTGCATCATGGCCACCCTAGGGAATATCCCTCGGGTTACCCTCTACTATGAGCACCTGATTCACCACCTCTGAGAATGAACCCAACTTGAAGATATTCACCTGGATCTGAATGGCCTGTTGTAATCCATCCTCGAATCACCTCACCTTAACTGCATCATCTCTTACCATACCGGGTGAAAAGTGAGATAGCTTAGTGAAAGTTACAGCATAGTTCCTAACAGACATGTCTCACTACTGAAGACTCAATAACTCCCGAGATCTCTCTTCCCTCAGTGTCTTTGGGTAAAAGTTCTTGAAAAACCTATCTTCGAAGTCCTTCCATGCTAGTACCTCGTGCCTACGAGCCTGAATATGAACATCCCACCAGTTCTTTACTGGTCCTCACAACATGTACGTTTCCAGCTTGACCCTCCGCCCTGGAGGTGTCTTGAGCTGCTCAAAAATCATCTACATGATTCTTAGCTGCCTGCGGACCACCCCCACCCTGACAGTGTGCTGGGTGTCGCGACTGGAACTCCCACATCAGATATTTCAAAGATGGCTCTGTACCCTAAGCACATTTGTCAATCCCATGCAAGACACATACTAGGCTAGCTCAGAGATTCTCATCGAGCCATGGTCCGAATGCTGATAAACTCACCTGTTGTCCTGTCTGCACTGGATCCTAGACCTGATCCTGGACTTGCAGCACTATATCATCACCAACCTGATGCTCTATCAGAGTCGACTAAAGGAAACCGCTGAATACCATAAATGGCCAGACAACCCCAATATATAAACAACAATATATATTCAACACAGATAAGGAAATAATTAAAGAGGCAGCATAAAACAACTACCCTTTCTCTCCCCTATCACAACCCATGCCCCGACATCCTGACCACATGACCTCCTTAGCCACCCTCAATAGAGCCAAGTATCAAAAGTATCTCGGACCATGCCCATCCTAACCACCGACGTTGCCTCAAACTGACGACCGAGTTGGCTAATCCAAATGATCAAAATAACTTCAACCATAGTACCTGCCTGCTCGTACAAGAGCCAGACCCAAATACCCTGTCACATGCAGTTATATAAATATATAAAGCAAGGAATAACACATTGAAATAAACAAGCAATTTTATCAGGAATTTCACCTATTCACATTTTAAAGAATATAATGCATGGAAATTGATATTATTCACATGTCATTATCACTTCAAAAAGTATACGTGCAATTATGAAATTAAAATACCCTAAAAATGTGCCAATCAAAATCCAAGAACACAAGCCTTGCCATACCGAGCCAAGGACCAATTCTCCTTTACTTCACTGAGTCAAGGTTTACATATCATAATCATTAACATCACAGACCAAGTGATCCAATGAGGTGGAAATCGTATAAAATGTAATCTGAGAAAAAAGAAAACAACAATTCCCACCCATGGAAACTTGGTCCATCACTCGTACCTGGGGATGTAGGCACCAAAGAACAAGCTAGAAACCTAGTTCCGGTCACAACCTATCTATAGTCTACAATATCCCAAAAAGTAAAACCAGTAGAAATAGAAAGATAAGCCTCAATATCACTAGTAGACTGCAAAACACTGCTACTAAATCCCTATCAAGAACTCCTATGATAGCACTTTGTAATGACCCAGACCTGAACATTAACCCGAACAGTGCTAAATGGGTCAGGTGTTACTACCTTAGGTGCACCTCCCCGAATGCCAAAGGATTCCGACTAGCAGTGAGGGACTTATAGGTATAGTGAGGAGGCTATAACCTCTCAGAGGATAATAATGGTACAAGTCCAAGTATAAAAATAATGATACAGTAGAATAAATGACTCAGAAGACTCGAACCAGACCTGTAGAGCAGAAGCACATTCAATATCGATAGACAACAGAAGCAATAAGTAGAAATAATAATAGTGGAAAGTAAACACAACAGCATGTTGATCACTTGTAACTACCACTGAACAAAAACCATACATCCAAACCTGTTCATACACATCCATATGTGAAGGAACCAATGGCCAACCAACTGTAGATACAAAAAAAGTAATAAAGTTGATACAATAAAGAAAGAAAAACAAAGTAAACTCTAGCTAGGAAAGATATCAAGGTCCAAACCATCATCATGCAATAGATAATGCAGTCCAGCTCCTGAAGCTGACCTCTTTCTTGCATGTAAATCTATAATGTCTGCACGCGTCCTGAAGGTCCCATACATGGTGTGAGATGAATCTTAGTAGGATACCACCCAATGGTGCGTACCTAATATAATTTTTTGAGTAGACATGCATTTATAAGGAAAATAGTAAATTATACAATACACACAACCAAACACAAACTCCACTGGTTCTCAGCAGCCAACATGGAGTGTCACCTTCTTCATCCAATGCCAGAATATTTTTCATATAACCCGGCACCATGTGCCCCCTGACACCATGTGTCTCAAGTACCGACATCCCAAAGGCATGCCCAAGAAATAGTAACCCAGAGGAACAATGATGCCTATCCTCAAATAAGTAACTGGCAGGACAACGATGTCCGACCTCAAATAAAGTAATTGGGGAAACAAAGATGTCTACCCTCAAATGAAATCACTGAAGGAACATCGATGTCTGCCCTCAAATAAAGTATTCGGAGGGACAACAATGCCTGCCCTCAAATAACGGTGATCCTCTACCCCCAACCCGATAGTCTCAACGCTATCCCTTGAAGGCTCCTCACCTTCCATGTGGCCTCCTATGGTAAGCACCCCAACCAATAATACCTAAACCGTAACTAATGAGGGCCTCTACCCACATGAGTGGTAAAAACCACCTCATCATAGTGTCTCTTTGTGTGCACAGTACTCAAAGTTCTAGGTGAGAAGTAATCACCAAAATTATACCCAAGCCACAACATCTCTGACACCTCATGTCCCTACGACCACACCGCTTAAGTCCGACGGCCTTTCCATCCAAGTAACTTGGGCAATACCTAACCTGATAGTTATCCTGCCTCAAGATGACGTCCATGATGCCCAATACTATGGTCAAAACCACCCAATGTAACCCAAGCCAAGCCCAACCTATGACCAACATCACTCAAGAAAATTTGGGCCACGCCCAACACAACTGTAAGAGTTCCAACATATGAAATTCATCAATTACGTATATAATCAAAAGAATCACTTTTAAATAGGAAAAAAACTAAATTATTGAAATGCACTAACCAAGTGTAGTTTCATACCAGCAATGAGGTCTTTAAATCCTCCAACAATTCATATCAAGGTTTAATAGACTAAACTCAATAGTTTAAAATAATACAATTCAATTATAACCATTTTGGCATCCGCCAACCAAAATTCCCTGATGATAAATGACCACTCACCCAGCCCCGCTCAAGAAAAACATGTAACAGGAATACCCAAAGGCATACCATAGGTCAAATAAACAATTAAATAAGTAATATAAGGTAAAACAGGGTCACACTCAAAATATCCTAAAACACACCAAAGGCCGTGCCACCCAAAAGTCTGCGAAAACAAAAAAAGAGGTATACACCACCTACCCGAGACTCGTAGACATAGGCACATCCAATATAGAAATCTAATTCGAAGTGGATCTTCATAGATATATGTTTCTGTCAAATCAAGGCAATCCCACTTGGATGAAAACTACGACCTGTGAGGCAAAGGATCAAGAACAGAACAGGGTGAGCGAGTTTAGCCTCACTTTTGCGACCCCGTAGCCACCGATGGATTCAAGAACGGGCGATAGATGAAGAATCTATGGGAAGAAACATTTTCTGCATTTCAGAGCATCAAGGTCTGAAAATGTGGAAGAAGAAAGTATTTTATGGAATAAGATGCAACAACCTTTCATTTAAGTGAATAAAAAATAAAAGTACACGGTGTGTATTAAGGATTACATGCTGTGTAGTATCCTTTTCTGTACTACGACTTAAGTGGAGGTAGACACATGTCTTCGATTCTTCACACAGGTCAACACATGGCTTAAAATTATCCGGTACACAGAAAAGAGGATACACAATGTGTCGAGCAACACTACACACCGTGTAGTAGGAAATTCCTACACTGTTATCACACGACATATACTCAGCAAGCACCCAGATGGTACACACCTAACCCATAAACGATGTGTACTTTAGAGTAGATGGCGTGTAGTTTGGAAATTTCAATAATTTCCCATATTTTCCAAGTTTCCTAAAAAACAAGTAAAAAATTCAAACAGGGTTGAGATTTTGACCCGTTCTAAAAACCCGAGTTCTTACACCCTCCTTTGGAAAACACATGGCATGTATCCCTTTTCACACATCGTGTACATTTTATCTACATGGAATTTAGGAGAAACCTGTGTAATATGAACACATAGTCTCGAGCCCATGTATCCACACACGGTGTGTATTTTCGGTGCATTCCGTGTACAATTTTCATCAGGAGTTGTTCGTGTGGAGGGGGTACACGGTATTGGAAGCCATGTTCTTAAACACACCATGTAAGCAATGTAAATGACTTGTACTATATTTTTTGACCTCTATAAGCTGAGTTCTTATATGTTCACTCACACAAACCCCACACCATATTCTAAAACATAATATGTTTATATATAATACATGGATTCTGAACTAGATCATCTTACATGCCATGTTTATTGGATCCACATGCCATGTACTTTTTTTCCACTTTCACACTTTTTCGTTATTTTTCATTTCTTTTTTGTTGTTTTTATTTCTCTCTAACAAGTATGTTAGATGGGGATCACACTAGAGGGAAGTTTCATGTGATCCCATTTGAGGGGGATAGACTAGCTCATCGCTGGATCCATCTTCGGCCTTCCACAACACCTACATCCGATCTTCCGGTATGTCAGCCACCAGCCTTAGAGACACTACCTCCTCTTCTACTGGCACCCACATCATCGACATACACCAATACAATAGACATCATGTCACCATATATGGTATCTCATGATCCACTTGTAGACATTTCCTCATAATCTACCATTGTCGAGGGATCCAGCACAACATATTCTACTGTGCCCGTATCTCCATCCACTTTTGGAATGCCCTCAGAGCTAGTTCTGATATAAGCTGCTCCACCCACTGCCACTATAGCTAGACCCTCTTCAGGTATAGATAAGGACCCACATCATCCTGTACTGGTAACTTTTTGACCTTATCAACACCCCTTCCTGATCTTTTCTGAGGGGAATCCTATGGTTCATCGATTGCAGTGTCTCTCCAGGCACACTATTCACTATGTGACCAATTCTTGGACACCTATTTCCTACAACATCTGGGTGTCTTGGAGGAGATCGAGGATATTATTAGCTACACCCACCTTTTTTATACAGTCCATATCAACACTCATTCCTTTTGAGTTTTTTTTGGATTTTTTAGCGACCTTCTAGTTTGGTGGGATGACCTACCATCAGAATCGAAGCAACACAGCTACTCTAGTTAGATTTCGGCTTGGAAGACTTCATTCCTCACTTAATATTATTGAGTATGGATGAGGGTGTAGATTATATCCCCATCCTACCACCCCACTTATGTATCCACCCTAACCCACATGGAGTGCTCTGATCTCATTGCAATGTGACTAGAGATTTCTGGGCCTGACCACAGATATACCCTACTTCTCGGAAGAGAACCCTCATCATTTACTCTCCTCTTCATTTCATTCAATAGTACTTTAGCACCATTATTTTCCCTTTACTTGAGGACATGAGTGTCATTTCTAGCTGAGACATGAACCTTATCACCCATATTATTTGGCATGAATACCCTATCCTCCCTTATCTTGTTGCGTCTTACTTCTACTCGATGATAACCAGCCGTCAGGGCAACTTGAATAGCAGTTTATATGCCACCCGGTAAGCACAATTCTTTGAATTTTTTAAGTCATATCTCCCACATGATCACTTAGGATTTCACAAATATATGGATTTCATCATTCTCATTTTCATGAGGATGGTTGAGCATCATGGAACTAGATTTTTACTCGTACAGGATGCCCCGACACTTGTAGGGGAGAGAGTTGACCCACCTACTCCCATTGGTTCTACTGATCCAGACCCACCCCATCCACTAGTGGATCTCCCTTCACCACCCCACCCACTTCCTCCACCATCCCCTCTGATTTTTTCCTTTCCACATCCCCAACCCCACCTGCACCCTCAAATGATCCCCCCCCATTTCCCTCTACCTTGCCACACTGGATTGACGTTTGGACATCCTCGTGCAACTCCAGGCCACCTTGGTGCAGAAAAAGTCACATATGGAGTAGTTTATTTAACTTATTATTCAACACCAGGGAATTAAATTACCCAAAAAACCTGGTCCTCTATCTGATCCTCACCCTTCAGCCGCACAACCGCTGTTGACGGCACTTGCCACGAATTCAGTTCTCCTCATCACTACCAGTCGACCTACTGCTACTTCTGCTATCATGAATTATATCCCTTTAGTGGCCACCACACAGAGCATAGATCCTACATATCCCACTTCCTCTATCGATTATATTACATTGACGGATCCCCCGGTTACCGATGATGCCTCTTTTGAGGCCAAACCGTGACTAATTTTTTCACACTTGTTTCGTAATATATCTATATCTCTTTTAATGATATGATTGTGGTGTGATTGTGTGAATGTTTGTAGAATACCATTTTTGGAAAATAATTTCACATTATTAATTATTTAAAATATACAAAAATATTTTAAAATAACCTTTTTTCCAAAATTCATCAATAATATAGAACTTCTATAAATTCCTCCAATATTTATTTTGACATTTAAAATTCACAAATTTTATCATAATAAGAAATATAAATTTTATTCATACAAAAAGGATAACATAAATTAACCAAGACCTCGTTACATAGCCCATATAACACCTATATAGGACCTAAGAGTAAGGTGTGAAATGGTGATAGAATCTTGGAGCGGTTCAGAAAACATTTCCCGAGTGGTGATTTCTATCAGATTGAACTTATCCCATAAGCGATTATTTTCAAGCTTAATGTGTTGAAGTTAGGATTGGGATTGGTCTAGATCAAAGCCCAGTTATGCTACCTCCTTCCCATGCTCAAACAGATGGGCTTCGTATGGCCTGAGTCTACTGGATGAGGCTATTGACTCTTCTTTCTATATTAATTAACCATGACCATTTTTATTTATAAACAATAATATTAATGTTAAGATTACTGTTTCCAACATTCATATTGACCAACAATCATATAACAATGGAAATCCAATGTTGTCATTTTAATTATAAAAAGTTCCTTAATTAAAGGATATTTTTTGAGTATAAAATAAAATAACCCACAAAATTAGGAAAAAAATATTATTCAAAAGTTCGGGTTGTTACATTCTTCCCCCCTTAATAAATTTCATCCCCAAAATTTTAAATCATACCCTCAGAAGAGAAGAGGTGTGGGTAGTTCGGCCTCATAGACTCCTCTGTTTCTCGTGTGGCTTTTTCACATTTTTGGTTTCTCTACAACACCTTAACAAGGCGGGTAGTCTTGTTGTATAGAACATTGTCTCTATGATCTAAGATCTGCACCGACTACTCCTTATAGTAGAGGTATTGTTCCAATTGTACCACCTCTTGATTTAGTAAATGGGAAGGGTCATGTATGTACTTACTCTAGAGGGATACGTGGAATACATCATGATCTTGTGATAAATTTGGAGGAAGTGCAAGAGGATAGGCCATTGCTCCTACACAATCAAGGATTTCATAGGGGCTAATATATCTAGGGATGATCATGACTTTCTTACAAAACCTCATAAATCTATTACAAGGTGAAATTTTAAGAATTAATTTTTCACCAACATCAAAATCCAATTCCCTTCGGTGGTTTTTGTCAAATCTCTTTTTCCGACATTGAGATTCCTTAATGTGTTGCTGGATGGCTTGGAGGTTTTCAGTCATTTCTTATACAAGATCAGGCCCAAGAATATTTCTCTCACCAGCTTCATCCCAACAAGTAGTAGTTCTACATCGCTTCCGATATAGAGATTCATAGGGTGCCATTTGAAATCTTGAGTGGAAGCTACTGTTATAAGAGAACTCAACTAAAGTGAGATGTTTATCCCATCCACCTTTAAATTTCATTGATCCTGTTCTCAGCATGGCCTTGAGTGTTTGAATAGTCCTTTCATTTTGGACATTATTTTGGGGGTGTTAGGCTGTATTGAAATTCAATTTGGTACTCATAGAATGTTGAATACTTCTCCAGAATTTTGATGTGAACAATGGATCACGATCAGATACATTAGAAAGTGGAACTCCATGCAGCCTTACCACTTCCTTCACGTAAATCCAGGAAAGTTTATCAAGAGATAAATCTTCTATAATAGAGATAAAATGGGAATTCTAGGTGAGAAATTCCACAATAACCCATATCGCATTGTTTCCTTTGGATGTTTTTGGGAGACCAGTGACAAAGTCCAATGTGATATTGTCCCACTTCCATACTGGTATGGGTAGAGGTTGTAGTACCCCTTTAGAACGTTTTCGTTATGCCTTCACTTGATGAAATACTAGGCAACTTGATGTGTATTCAATAATATACCTTTTCATATTATCCCACCAAAAATTATCACAAAGTTCCCTATACATTTTCGTGATTCCTGAATGTGTAGATAAAGTAGATCTATGAGCTTCATCCATCAACTCCTTCTTTATTTTTGGAATAGATGGAACACATTGTCTTGTATAAAATTTTAGTTGACCTTCTTGATCAATATTGAACTCAAGAAACTTTCCATTATTCACAGCCTCAAAATTCTATAAAAAAGTATCTTCTTTCTGATATTTATTGATCTTCTCTAGTAATGAAAATTGAGAAATCATTTGGGATAGTTTTGATGAAGTCCCTTACCTTATAATTCCCATGTCTATTTTCACTAGGTCTTGGATAAAGGGATCTCTTTGAATAATTATCATGGACATAACAACTGGGTATTTCCAACTTAATGCATTATGACTTTGTTTTCTCTTTTAAAATGATAAAGAATTGAACAATCATAGACTTTGAGACGTTCCAACCATCCCCTCTATCTCATGTTCAATTATTTTTGTGTGAAAATATACTTCAAACTTTGATGTTTAGTGTATATATCACATTTATCCCCATAACGATAGTTCCTCCATATCTTCAATGAAAAAACGACCACATATAGCTTAAGATCATGCACGGGATAGATTTTCTCATGAGTCTTCAACTGACGAGATGCATAAGTAATGACTTTTTCATTTTTCATGAGGATGCACCCAAGCCCTTTCAGAGATGAGTCGCTAAAAATAACGAATCCTTCTCTACTTTAGGGAATACTTATCACTCGTGTTGTAAATAATCTCTTCTTCAACTATTGGAAACGTTAGTCACACTCTTTTTTCCAGATGAACTTGACCCCTTTTCGAGTTAACTTGTTTAATGGATTATAAAGTCATGAATTTTTTTTCACAAACCTATGACAATATCCTGCTAATATAATGAAACTACGAATCTCAGTTATCATTGTAGGATGAGGCAACTCCTTTACAAAATTTATCTTTGCTGGGTCAAATTTGATTCCTTAATTGGTTACAATGTTTCCCAAGAAATCAACCTTTTGTAACCAGAATTCACATTTTTCTAGCTTTCCAAAAAGCCTCTCCTTTCATAGAGATTGAAAAATAACCCTTATATGATCCTCGTGTTCCTCACCCAAATGGCCTGAAGGCCTTCATTTTTATTTATTTTTGATAACCCCCCTTTCAAAAGATGAGGGGGAACCCTTAAAAGGCCCTTATGCTTAGTTATTACATGACCTATAGTCTTAGGAGATTACATGAACCAAAGGTCTTAGAGAATTCAACCAGACTATCTACAATGAACTACTACTCCCTAGTATCTGCATTGTGATAGTAGCTCTCCACCTTTGCATGGCCATCTGGCTAGGCTTCCTATGAAAGCACATGTTGGTCCTAATGGCATAGCCATACCCTATCATTCTGAAAAATCCATTTGGTTCTGCTCTGCTGAGTGCACTTGCTCTGAATCCTCCTCTAGGGATGCTCTTTTTCTATATAGTCTGTCTGGGGAAACTTCACTGATCATGCGGCCCGAAGGCCTTGAGGTGGCTTGAAAGCTTTAAAGGCGTCCCGAAGTCCTTACTGACTTGAATTCCTAGGTGGACTGAAGGCCTTAAGGACTCCAAGCCCAAACCGGTGGCCCAAGGTGAATAGTTCCAGCTACTACAGTACCGAATAGTACACGCTACAGTAACTACTACAGTACCTTCTATATTAACCACACAATACTGCTACAATTCCTACTGCAGTCCCCCTACTATGGTGATCCTACAGTACCAAAATTATGGCTCCGCCTGGTTTTGATCCTGGGTCTCGTGGATGCACTTAAGGAGTCCACACCAAGTGGACTGAGGCTCATGTGCATCTCGTGCTCCTTACTGATTTTGGAATATATTAGAATATCATCAATAAAAACTACCAAAAAGTTATCAGGGTAGTCCTTAAAGTCTCTATTCATCAAATCCATAAAAATAGAAGTAGCATTAGTCAGTCTGAAGGGCATAACAACAAACTCATACACTACTGGAAAATTCATCTTTACCAACAGTTTAAATCCATTGTTAAAGTTTAGACAAAAGTTGGTATAAAATATACCAACGGTTGTCCAAACCGTTGGGTCTTGAGCCGTGGGGATAGACATATCCGAATGGTTCTATGAGAACCATTGGGATATGTCTGAAAAATTTATTATATACCAATGGTTCATTGAAAATGTTGGTATAAATGTTTACCAACTGTTTTAAACAGTTGGTATAAATGTTTACCAATAGTTTTAAACCATTGGTAATATAAAAAATCATCTCTATACCAACAGTTTACAAACCATTGGTATTGAATTTTACTAACGGTTTCCCACAAAACCATTGGCAAATATCACGTAAAAATACCTATGCGAACGATTTGTAAACCGTTGGTATATACTTATACCAATGATTTACATAAAACCATTGATATAAGTTCTGTTTTTACAGATATGTCAATAGTTGTAAACTATTGGCATAGCCTTTATGTAACTGCAGCAGCAAGACGACCTCTCCCTGTCCAGCTGCAACACTTCCTCTAGCTTCCACCAGCAGGCCTACCTCCCCTATGCAGAATTCATACACAATTCTCAATACCTATAGAATACATACATAATTCTGCCGAATACATACATAATTCTGTATGAATTCATACAGAATTCATACAACACATAATTCATACAGAATTATGAATACCTCCAATTCTGTATTTAATTACCCTCTACACACATACAAAACTAAAACATAATTCATAAGTTAATTACAGAAAGTATACACATACCAAAAGTATACCCATACAACAGGTATACCCATACACTATTAACACATAATTAATAAGTTAATTAAATAAATAGAGAATTAAATTATGAATTCAGGGGTTTGGGGGGGGGGTGTTCAGGGGGTTGGGGTGGCTGTCAAAGGGGGTAGGGGGTTTCTAGGGGGGGTGGGGGTTTCCAGAGGGTTGGTGGGTGTCCATGGGGGGGGGGGGGGCTTTCCCGGGTGGGGGGGGGGGCTGTCCATGGGGGTGTGGGTGTCTAGGGATGTGGGGTGGTGTCCAAGGGGGTGGGGGATGTCTAGGGGGTGGGGGTGTCTAGGGGGTTGGGGGGATTTCTAAGGGGGTTGGGGGTGTCCAGGGGGTGTGGGTTTCTGGGGGGGGGGGTTCAGGGGGGTGGGGGAGGTCCACGGTGTTTGGGGGGGGGAGGGCTATCCAAGGGGGGTGGGGGGGGGGGGTTGTCCATGGGGGTGGGGTGTCAAGGAGGGTGTGTGTGTGTGTGGGGGGGTGTCTAGGAGGGGTGGGGGGGGGGGGGTTAGGGGGTTGGGGGCTGTCCATGGTGGTGGGGGTGTCGAGGCATGGGGGGGTGGGGGTGTCCAGGTGGTGGGGTGGTGTTCGGGGCCGGTGGAGGTTTTCTAGGGGGATGGGGGGGGGGGGGGTGTCCAGGGGGTGGGGGTGTCCACGGGGGTGGGGTGTTGTCCATGGGGGTGGGGTGTTTTCCATGGGGGTGGGGGTGTCCAGGTGGTGGGTTGGTATCCATGGGGGTGGGGGCCGTCTAGGGGTTTAGGGGGCTGTCTAGGGGGTAGGGGTGTCCAAGGGGGCGGGTGGGCTGTCCACAGGGGTTGGGGGGGGGGGGGGTGTCCACGGGGGTGGGGTGGGGGGTTGTCTAGTGGGGTGGGGGCAGTTCAGGGGGTTGGGGGGCTATCCAAGGGGGTTGAGTGTGTGTGTGTGTGTGGTGGTGGGGGGGTGTTAGGGGGGATGAGGAGGGGGGTGTCTAGGGGGTGGTGGTGGGGGGGGGGGGGTTTCCAGGGGGTGGGTTGTCCATGGGGGGTGGGGGTGGGGGGGTTGTCCAGGCGGTACTGGGTGTCCAGGGGGTGGGTGGGAATTCCAAGGGGGTGGTGGGGCTATTTAGGGGGTAGGGAAAGGGGTAGGGGGGTGTCTAGGGGGGGGGGGGGGGGGAGTGGGCCAGCTCTCCACGGGGGTGGGTCGACTATCCACATGGGGGGGGGGGTGTACATGGGGGTTGGGGGTGTCCACGGGAGGTTGGGGGTGCCCACGGGGGTTGGGGGTGCCCACAGGGGGTTGGGGGTGTGCACGGGGGGGGGGGGGGGGGGGGGACTGTCCGTGGGGGTTGGGGATATCCAGGGGTGGGGGGGGGGGGGTGGGTGTCCATGGGGGTGGCAGGGTTGTCCAGGTGGGTCGGGGGTGTCCAGGGGGGGGGGGGATGTATAGTGGGGGTGTTTAGGGGGTAAAGGGTATCTAGAGGGGTGGGATGGACTATCCAGGGGGTACAAGGTGTCTAGGGGGTGGGAAGGCTATCCACGGGGGTGGCGGGGCTATCCAGGGGGTTAGGGGGTGTAAAGGGGTGGTGGGTGGGCTGCCCATGGGGGTGGGGGGATTTCCACGAGGGTAGGGGGTGTCCAGGGGGTGGGTGGGCTGTCCACAGGGGTGGGTGGGTTGGGGGGGTATCCAGGGGGTATGGTGTGTCCAGGGGGGTTGATGGGCTATCCACGGGGATGTCCAGGGGGTGGGGGGATATCCACAGGGGTGGAAGGACTATCCAGTGGGTAGGGGTGTCTAGGGGGGGTCAGTCTACGGGGGTGGGGGGGTTGTCCATGGGTGGAGGGACTATCCAGGGGGTGGGTGGGTTGTCCACGGGGGTGGTGGGACTGTCTAGGGGGTACGAGGTGTCCAGGGGGTGGGAGGGGATGTCCAAGGGGTATGGGGTGTCCAAAGGGGTGGGAGGGCTATCCACAAGGGTGGCATGGCTCTCTAGGGGTATGGGGTGTCAAGGGGGGTGACATGCTGTCTAAGGGGGTGGGGTGGGGTGGGGATGGTGGTATCCACCGGGGGAGGGGGTGTCCAGGGGGATGGGCGGGCTGTCCACAGGGGTGGGGGTGCCGGGGGGGGGGGGGGGGTAGGGGGTGTCCAAGGGGTGGGAGGGCTGTCCACGGGGGTGGGCAGGCTGTCCATGAGGGTGGTGGTGGTGGTGGTGGGGGGGGGGGGGGGGCTCTAGGGGGTATGGGGTGTCCAAGGGGGTAGGGGAGGATGTCTAGGGGGTACGAGGTGTCTAGGGGGGTGGGTGGGCTATCCACCGGGGGTGGTGGGGTGGTGCAGGGGGTAGGAGGTGTCTAAGTGGGGTGGGCGGGCTGTCCACGAGGGTGGGGGTATCCATGGGGGTGGGACTTTTCAAGGGGGTGGGCGGGCTGTCCACATGGATGGAAGGGCTGTCTAGGGGGGTACAGGGTGTCCTGGGGGGTGGACGGGCTATCGACATGGGTGGAGGGGCTGTCCAGGGGGTACATGGTGTCTAGGGGGTGGGCGGGGCTATCCAAGGGGGTACGGGGTGTCCGGGGGGGGGGGGGGGGGCTGTCCACGGGGGTGGCTGGGCTGTCCAAGGGGGTCAAAGGTGTCCAGGGGGTGGGCGGGATGTCTATGCGGGTTGGGGGGATGTCCATGGGAGGAGGGGCTTTCCAGGGGGTGGGCAGGCTGTCCACGGGGGTGGTGGGGCTTTCCAAGGGGTACAAGGTGTCCAAGGGGGTGGGCAGGATGTCCACAGGGGTGGGGGCTGTCTAGGGGGTACGAGGTGTCCAGGTGGTTGGGTAGGGCTGTCTAGGGGGTACGGGGTGTCGAGGGGGTGGGCGGGCTATCCATGGGGGTGGTAGGGCTGTCTAGGGGGTAGGGGGTTTCTAGTGGGTGGGCTGTCCACGGGGGTGGCGTGGCTGTCCAGGGGAGGGGTGAATCAGTCACAACAAATCATCAAGTCATGTTTTATTATTTTTAGATAAAAAAATAAAGATAATGTGACCTACCTAATCACACATATATTCATGTACAAAAAATCAATAAACATCAAAGGTCAGTAATATCAGTAAAAAATGTAACAGATCAATCTATCCCTCATCACCATCACTATCATCACCGTCATCATCAGCCTCACCCTCGTCCTCATCTTCATACCCATCAATTTCCCTGCCCTCATCAACACCCTCCTCTTCACCCTCATACTCAGCCTCAACCTCCTCCTAGCTCTCCTCCTCCTCCTCCTTGGCCTCCTCCTCACCATCATCTCAACCACCACTAGAACTTCCACTTGGGGAACCATATATAAAATTCATTGATGAAATATATTCATCAAAAGCTGTGATGGACTCTAGGGGAAGTGTTGGATGTAAAACTTCCATTAGTTTCATAAATGTAGTGTTTTCCCTAACAGAGTGTTCTGCCATCTATGTGGCCCTTTTTTCAGCCTATTCTACCTATGCTTTAACCTGCTGGAACTCGGTGGCACTACAAATCATACTTGAGGAGGGCCAATACCTCGTCGTAAGTATACTCTTCCCATGTTGGTATCGTACTCTACCAGGGTGCTCATCTCCCAACACTAGATGTCAGTGATTGTTTGGCCCAAAAACGCCAGGTTCCTAGGAATCAAGGGCCTCTAAAGCAGCCTGTTACAAATATAAATAGATTACTAAGTTACAAAATAGAGATTAAAATTTTAAATCTACAAAGTAAAACTTAAAATCTGCTGGTGAGTTGGTTCATTAATTGCACTTCCATATTTCTTCCTTCTACTCAAGAAAAACAGTTTTTCTTGAGGTACACATCCTTCTATATTCAATTTATGCCTCTAGAATGACATTTAATGTAGGAATACATAATTAAAAATAGAATACCAATATTTAATTTCATAACATAAATTATATAACAACTTTATAAATCAAATATATTATGGAGGAAGCAATAGAAAGTGAAATTCGTAAAGAAAAATTTTAAATTGTCATACCTGCTGCCTCTCATGATCTGGAATCGTAGTACATCCCTATGAGTGGAGGTATTTTTTAGCATCAATGTTTTTTTATTTCATCTGGATGAATCCTAAATAAAATTAAATAATTTGTATTAAAGAAAAACATGAAAATTTTCATTTAAATACCTCTAATGTGATTAATACCATAAATCAGCTAGTTGTTCAATGAGTAATCATCTGTCGATACTATTCTAATGGAAAATCATCCATAACAGGGAATGGATATAACTCTATGCCAACTCTACCATTTCATCCAATATACAACTCATGCTTATAAGCTCTCCAAAGCTCAGCTAAATCCTTTAGACGTGCTGACCGTGCAGCCTCACCATCGAGGAAATTAAATCGAAGTTGACACCAAAATATTAATTCATATAAATACAAAAAACAATATATTTCATTAAATAAAATAGATTTTTTTACCCATATCTCTGCCCAAACATTATCCTTGACTTCATTTTTCAATTGTCTCCATGAGAGAAGGCTGATAGGAATGATGTCGGTGTATTTGTCAAGTGTCACAAAAAAACTCCAGCATTTCTACCATGATTTTTAAATCCTTTGACTATCTTAATTGTAGTCCACCATCAACTGCATGCGGCAGTTCTACACCGCACACATATGTCTACGCCCCCCGCCTCCTATCAGTAGATGTATCTATTATGAAATAAAAACAAATATTTTATCAATACATATAATAATGAAAATAAATAATTATGTAAAAATTTGTTATGGTTGTATATGTATACCTGCAGTAGTTTGATCTATGGGCACCACTGGATCCATAGAAACTGAAAGAACACCCTGTACAGGTGGAGTTGGTCTCAAGGTATACTCCGTAGGGACAAACTTTGGCAGAGCAGGAGTCGAAGAAGATGGAATATAAAATCCTAGAGGGAAGGTAGCATAAGTAAAAGAAGATGATAGGGATGGATGGCCGAATTCTAGACAGGGAGTGGGAATCATCATCTGATATAGTACAAATGGGTGAGGAGGCTCAAATGTAAAGGGTGGTGAAAACATGGGAGTCCAAAATATCCCGTGTTTCCCTAATGAAACACTAGGATCAGAATGTGGGATGGATGGTATGTTAGTGGGAGGGGCAAGGTCTAATCGGGTACGCCGACCATATCGTCTAGCTCTCATACCACCCCCCTCGTATGAACACCCTGAGTACTAGGACCACTACTAGGCTTCTCATCAAATAACTTTCACCTAATGGATGTATCCTTCAAAAATGTTTAAAACAAAATTAATCACATGACATATATTTTATTTAAATATATATATTTGAAATAAAATACTCACTATAGGTGCTAGTGGTGGAATGCCCATCTCAGTCATGCGACGATTGTTGTCTATCATCTGTTTCCATCACCTTCCTTTAATTGGTTGAATTTCCAACATTTGAAAACAAATATTGAAGTAATTAGAAAAGAATAACTAATGTGTAACCCAAAAAACAAAATAAATGAGAGGGAATAGGGGGATTCATTGATAATTTAACTATCCATTTTTTTAGGTGAGCTTGAACAGATATATAATGAAGTCAAAAAATCGTACATGATATAATAACAAAATTTAATTTTTAGTTGGATGGTTATTTACTAAGTGTCATCATTCTATTAAAATCATGGAGCATTGATTATACCAGATTCAAAAGGGGTAAAGTAGTTTGCAAAATTATGGAAAAATTTAATATCTTTAGCCTAGGTAGATGATGCAAGTTTCTATACTTGTTTTGCATAAGAATACAAACCATCATGTTCATTACCTAGTAAAATGTAAAAGAGAGGTCTTAGAGTTATACTAATTTTATAAAAATCATAGTTGAAACATTGAAATGTTCACCAAGTTAGAAATTTTGGTTTTGTAGGTCTGAATACCATTCAATTCCAAATTAGAAAATGAAATTCAAATAAATTTGAAACCAATAAACATTGAAAATTCACATAACTATCAATTAGGATATAACATATTTGTAATCAATATTAATTCAATTTTAATAGTACTAACCATAACAACCCAAGTCGAGGTAAACCAAAATAATTGAGAACATGAATGAATGATTTTATATATTTCCCACCACAACTTCAAGTTCACAGTCATCTCTAACAATTGGGCTATTAGAGTCATCAAAAATAATAAATGGACAGTTTACAATGGAAGTAGGGATAGTGTCAATTCCATCATCACCATCATCAAAAATATGTCTTGGAATTACTTCAATAATGACACGAAATTCAGGTCAAAGATGGTATTTAACGCAAAGAAAATGTTTTTCCATTGATTCCAATACATATGGTTCATCGATAGTAAGAGTGCGAGTCATATCAATTACTTGAAATCCATAATCATCAATAAATGTTCCCTACCCCGTCATTGAATCAAATGACTAGCATTTCATCATCGTGACTCATCCATGAGAATAATAATCCAATATTATTATTTTTTCAACGACTACATAATAACCAATATTTTAAAATTGCAGTCTACTATCTGATGCACTATCATAACAGTCTATTGTGAAAGTAACCATAACACCATCAGGTTGTGTTCTCATGTTCTTTGTTCGTTCAGTGATAATAAATCTATACCCATTGATAATAATTGATTTACAGCCACAAAACACAATATTAGGACCAAAAGCCAAAGCTCTTATTTCCTCAGAGACAGAGTCAGCAGGAAAACTCAATACCTTAAATAGAAATGAATAATAAACTTAATTAAATATTGTTTTAATTATTTTAAATAGTAATATTATTACCATCAATTTTAACCAAGTAGAAAATTCTTTGCTATGCAAAATCACCCTCCTTCTCAAAGATAAAGAACGATGATTTCTATTTATCATCACTTTATGCTCCCTGTAGAAAAAATAGGAATAGTTTAACCGATATATATATATATATATATATATATATATATAAGATATAAATATTCAATTTACTTACAAGATGTAGTCATCGAACAAATCACAGTTGAACAAAAATGTGCGATGTGCCATCTCTCGCTTTTCAAGGATTAATGTCATCAATGTATATGATCTAGGAATTACTTATATTTGAGGATGTGATGGAGAACTGGGTTCAATTTTCTCATACTATTCTTCTTCATTTCTCATTGGTTTGTTCATTCTTGTAGTAAGATCAAACAAATACAGAGAGCATAAATCCATACATTCTTGATCCAAGTAACTGTTCACGATAGAACCTTCGGGATGATTCCTATTACAGAAATAAGACTTTAATGTGTACATATTTCTTTCAGTTGGATACATCCAACAAAAATAAATAGGTTCTCAGAGAAGTATTTCAGTTGGAATATATACATTCAGATGTAGCATGCTTGTGAAAAATGATGGAGGAAATATTTTCTCTAACTCACACAAAATTAATGGGGCATCTGCCAACATTTCTTGCAAGAAATATTTGGACAACTTCTTTTCACAAAGATATCTAATCAAATGGCACAACTAAAAAAAACCACCCTTATATTATTAGACAAAAGATAATGAATTGATATTGGAATCAACTCATGCAGAAGGATGTGATAATCATGAGTCTTATAAGATTTTAGCTTCAACTCTCTTCTGTTGACCCATTTAGATATGTTTCTTGAATAACCATCAGGAAATTTAATAGTCTCTAGTACTTCTAGATTATTTGTTTTTTTTGTTGGTGTCATCACATAAGAATCACATGGAACTTTCCATTTATTTTCACTGATATGAACAAGATGAAATTATGGTCTAATGCCCCAATCCACCAAGTCACGCTGAGACTGTAAATCATATTCGGTATTTTCCTTAACATTTAGAAGAATCGAAAGAAAAATTTCACATATATTTTTTTCAATGTGAATTACGTCTAAGAAATGAAATAACAAATTGGTTGACCAATAAGGAAAAATAAAGAAGATACTTCTCTTCTTCCAATTGTAACAGGTTTCAGTGGAAACTTTCTTTCTCTTTCCAGATTTCATTTGACCTTTCCTGAATGAAAAACTGAAATATTTCAATTCATTAAGCACCTCAGTTCCAGACATATTCTGAGGTGGATCATCAGTCTTCATGATATTATCAAATCTTGAACGATTATTTCTATATGGATGGTCCATTGGCAAGAATTGTCGTTGTCCCATAAAATTGAAACTATAATGATGTTTCAATCTTCTGGATCGTATATTATTCATACATATAAGAAATAATTGTTTTCCATTCATGCTCCATCCAAACATCATTGCATAATCTAGAAAATCATTGATCGTCCACATAAGCACAACACGCATATGAAATATGTCTTTCGAACATGCATCGTATGTGAGCACACTCACATCCCAAAGAATTTTCAACTCTTTTATTAAAGGCTTCATGTATATGTCTATATCATTGCTGGGATTAGAAGGTCCAGATATGAGTATACTCATGAAAGTGAAAGGTTTTTTCATACACAACCATGGGGGAAGATTATCAATGTGTATAAAAACCAGCCATGTGCTGTGTAACATAAGCATCTGGCAAAAATAGATTAAAACCATCATAAGAAAGACCCAACCTCACATTACACACATCATCTTCATAATCAGGATATCGAGAATCAAATATCTGCCATTAAAATCCCTCTACAGGGTGAACCAACTCATCATTAGTCTTATATCTCTCGGTATCATGCCATCACATTTTTATTGATATTTCATCAAACATAAAAAGATTCTGGAGTCTGGGGATCAATGGAAAGTGCCACATTACTTTCTGTAGCACACATGATGGTGTTCCATCATCTTTTGTCTTCCAGAGGGATGTTCCACATTTTATACAATCATTTCATTTATCATTTTCTTCCCAAAATAAACTGCAATCTTTCGGGAAAGCATGAATTTTGTTTCTTCAAAATTGAAGTTCCTCAACTAACTTCAATGCCATATAGTGGTTTGAGGTAATATCTGCATCATATGGAAGTAAGTCCTTCATGAAGGTAAGAATGTAATCGATGATATTCTTTGAAATACCATACATATTTTTCCCATGAAACAATCAGATTAAAAATTCTAGATTTTTTATTTTACCGCATTGTCGATATAATAGAGTCGTGGCATCATCATTAATTTTTTTCACCATAAAAAAATCATCATTTTAATTAGACACATCATGCGTGCTTATATTGAAATATTCTTAGGTCAGAATCCTTTCTTTTTTATGATGACGAATAAACAGAAACTGGTCATATAAAAAACTCTCCAATCCATTCCTCTCATTTGGATCATCAGCAATTTGAGATTTCATTTTCTCCCCATTGTGATAACACAAAGAGTAGTTTTCTTGAAAACCATATTTGGTTATGTGGTAGCTGACTTCTTCATGGCTCAACCAAGGTCTTCCAACACAATTGTAACGTGGGTAGTATTTGTGACCACTATCTAAAGAATTGTGAAATGAGAAATCTAAAAATCTCTCCAAATTGTTTTGAAAATTGCATGAGATCCGATCGGTTTCATATATCCAACTTCTATCAATTTGGTAAGAAAATTTTTTATAAGTCATTTCATTAAAATCAATTCAATAATATTGAAGTTTCATAAAAAATATATTTATGTAAATGATAATTGTTCACTTTATATGAAACTGTAAATGACACACTACTCTACATGCGAATCATAATATAAAAGACAACAACATACTATATTTATAAATAAATATCTTTGAAGAACTATACATGAGTTTACAATATCATGTAAACTTGTGGAGGAGAATTATTCAGGAGTTGAGTAAATTTTAGATTGAAGAAATTTTATATTTCAGTAGATTATTTGAGTGATCACATACACTGCCTAAGGGGGTGGGTGGTGTCCAGAGGGTGGGGGGTGTCTAGTGGGTGGGGACTGTCACGGGGGGTGGGGGATGTCCACAGGGGTTGGGGGTGTCCAGGAGTGTGGGGGTGTCTAGGGGGATTGGGCAGTGTCTTGGGGGTGGTGGGTGGGTGTCCGCGGGGTGGGGGGTGGGGGGTGGGCGGGCTATCCATGGGGGTGGTGGCTGTCCAGGGGGGTACGCGGGTGTCCAGGGGGGTGGGCGGTCTGTCCACGAGGGTGGCAGTGCTGTCCAGGGGGTCGAGGGTGTCCAGGGGGTGGGTGGGGGGGGGGGGTCTTTCAAGGGGGTGGGGGGGGGATTTCTAGGGGTGAGAGGTGTCCAGGGGGTGGGCGGGCTGTCCATGGGGGTGGCGGGGCTGTCCAAGTGGGAATGAGGTTTTTAGAGGGTGGGCGGGCTGTCCATGGGGGTGGAACGGTTGTCCAGGGGGTAGGGGTGTCTGGGGGGGGGGTGCTGTTTATGGGGGTGGGGAGGCTGTCCAGGGGGGTAGGGGGTGTCCAGGGGGTGTGCGGGCTGTCCACGAGGGTGGAGGGGCTGTCCGGGTGGGGGGGATGTTCAGGGGTAGGGGAGTCCAGGGGGTGGGAGGGCTATCCACGGGGGTGTCAGGGCTGTCCAGGGGGTTGGGGGTGTCTATAGGGTGATCAGACTATCCACGGGGGTTGGGTGGGGTGGGGGGGGGGGGGCTGTCCATGAGGGTGGGGTGGTGTTCAGGGGGTGGGTACTGTCTAGGGGCTCGGGGGGGGGGGGGGGGTACCCAGGGGTTTGGGATGGCTGTCCAAGGGGGTAGGGGGTGTCCAGGGGGTTGGGGGGATGTCCAGGGAGGTGGGGGTTGTCTAGGGGGTTAGGGGTGTTTTCCAAGGGGGAAGGGGGTGTCTAGGGGGGTGGGGGTGTCCAGGTAACATTGATAATCCAGAAGTGCAATTTCATAACCCTATTAACCTATAATTACCACTGGAGATGTGATCATGACTCGCCTGTCCAACACAAACCTATCACCATATAATTATCCACAAAAATTAAGAAAAATAAAACACTCTAATATTGATTCCTAATTCCCACAATAAAATAAAAACAGTATAATCCATGCAAGTTCACAAGAACACCTCAGGTGCACCTCCACAGACTTCCAATACTATCAACTAGCGGTGAATAATTGCGTGCACAAGACCATGCTATTTTGTTTCATGTTATATATATCAGAGAGTAAATAATGTTTAGGCATGAACAACATTGGTGAGTTCTATGATGGTTATACTCCTTTATTATGGGTGCCTTACTAAGATAGAAAATGATATAAATACCTTAATAATGCTTTATAAATACCTAATAAAATTATGTCAGGAATTCCTAAAAACCATTTTGAATTTCAAAAAATATTACAAGTGTACGACCAAACCACATGATGGAGTAGGAATAAATGATCATGTAATAGAGTAAATTCTGGTTCTATCACTATTCACACATGAAAAGGACCCCAAACCCATTCTAGTGGTTTAGGTGGAAGAACCACATCATTGAATGACTTATAATGTGGGTATCATCATCTTAAAGTTAGAGTGATATTTCAAAGATAAAATTTAGGGGTACATTCATAATGCATGGGTATCTTATTGTTTCTCTTAGGATAAAAAATTCTATAACTGTATTTATGTATAACCAATAAAAACATGTCAATAGACCTTACATTTTTAAAAAACCAAGGATAAAATAACTTAAGATCATATTGACCTCTTCAATATCAAAAAAAAATTATTCTATACAAATAAATCACAAAACAAATGCATCCTAAAATGATATAATTCTTGTGATAATAAAGGGATCATAATACACAGTACATTATAGCGAAATGGAACGAAAAAATATAAAATAAATGAAGTCACACGTATCGATATTAAATAGAAGAACAAAAATTTTATGAATCAAAGATATATGCCCGGTTGGAAATTAGAGTAAGCACCCTTGAGAGAAGGTTGGAAAGTAGGGTTCGAACCACAATCTAAAAAGATATATACCTTCTGTCCGTAAGGGGATCATAATACACACTACATTACAACAAAATGGAATGACAAAATTTAAAATAAATGAACTCACACATACCTATTTAAAGAGGAAGAAAAAATACTTGTTAAACTAGACCTGTTGTGCTGGGAAGTAGGGTTTGCATCGAGATTTAGGGATAAATCTTTGAGATGGTCGAGTTTTAGGGAAAAATAGTTGAGATGGTGCGTCATGCTCTTGTTTAGGGAAAAACTTTTGAGATCTCTAGAGTTTGAGATCCCTGGAGGCGTTGATATTTAGGGATTTTATTTCCCAATGGTTTTAAAAACCATTGGGAAAGTAATGTTATCCAAATGGTTTACAACCATTGTGAAAAAATATTTAAAACTATACCAAAAATTTGTTTAAAGCGTTGTAAAAAACCTATTAATCATCACTAAACCCAACAGTTTCCTTAAACCATTGGGAAAACAAAAAAACCATAAGAATATGCCAACGGTTCTACATAACCGTTGGTATAGTATCCTTTTCCCAACGGTTTTTTTTAAACTGTTGGGAACATTGTGTTGGTATAGGTGGGATTTCCACCAGTGATAATGCCCATATCTTGATTGGAAGACAATTTTTGGAATATCTTATTTCTTTACCCTCAATTGAGGATAACCAGATCGAAGATCAAACATAGAGAAGAATTGAGCCCCATGAAGTTGGTCAAATAAGACACCAATTCTTAAAAGAGGGTATTTTTTCTTCACTGTGATCCCATTCAGTTCTCTATAATCAATGCATAGCCACATTGATCCATCCTTCTTCTTTACAAAGAGAATAGGTACTTCCCAAGGAGACACAATCGGTCAAATAAACCCCTTCTCCAAAATATCTTGGAGTTGTTTCTTTAATTCCTCTAGCTCCACATTTTCCATCCTATATGAGGTCTTTGATATCATATGGGATCCATATACAAGTTCAATGGAAAAATCTACCTTTCTTTATGGGAGAGGTCTGGGTATCTCCTTAGGAAATACGTCAATGTATTCCTAGATGATGCTGACATTTTCAATCCTTATACTCTCATTTCCTTATTCTTCTTCATCGATCAAGTCCATAAATAAGGATATAGGAGGTTATTCTAGACAAATATCTAATTGAGATATCTCTCCTTGGAAGATAACACTAGGTTTTCCATTCTAGACTACTAAGATTTCCTTTCCTCTGCTTTTGATCTTATCATTATACTTTGAGAGCCAGTCCATCCCTAGTATAATGTTGAATTCCAACATGGGAATGACTACAAGATTTACGATAATATTGTGCTCACTAAATTAAATACTATAGTTTCTAAACACCGACGTTGCTTGGATAATCCCACCAAGAGTCTTTAAGGATAACTCTACTTTTAGAAATTCCAGGGATGATTCTAAATTCTTTGCAAACTTTGAGGAAATAAAGGCATACATAGAACCAGAATCAAACAAAGTACTTTCTAGATTTGAGAGAATAATAAGAGTACCTTCCAAAACATCATTTGGAGCTTCAACATCAGTTGTTAGGATAGAAAAAGCACAACCATGATCCCTTGGCCTTTTTTTGAGGCTGATGGTGGTTCCCCTCCACTGCCCTTGGATTTGTACAATTATTGGAAAAGTTACCAAGTTGTTTAAACATATAACATTGGACATCTGGTAGATATTTTACTATTATCCCCTTATTTTTAGTGTTTTGAAGTTGAGGCTTCACCTCACTATGATAATTCTGCACAATTTTTCCAACTCTTCCACACTTATATCACTACCAGCTCCTGAGCATGTAGTTCCCTGAATTCTTCTTCCCACATTTATTACATGTGGGACATTGTACTTTATTTCCTCCTCTTCCTTGATCAAAAGTTTACCCTAAGCTTGGATCCATCAATCTCTCATTTTCATTGGATTTATCATACCACTAAATCTCACCAAAATCTAATTCGACTTTCATTTCACTCTCTACAATCTATTCATAGATGTCATAGTCTCGGTTGGATAGATTCTTCTATAGATAAGGTCTCAATCCCCTAAAAAATATATCAAACTTCCCATTAGGATCCATGAAAAAGATTTAGGTTTAACAGAAAGGTCTTGTGAAGTTTATCTCGTGGCATCCAAAAGATTCATTCTCCTTCTACTTCAGCTCAAGAAACTCTTTCTCCATTTTTTTCTCAATGAACGAGGGAATTAGTTATTGAAGAAGATCCCTATGAACTCTCCCCACTCCATAGATTCAACCTCCACTCTTGGCCTCATGTTTTTAATCATCTCCCACCACTGATCAACTTCTCCCTCTAAGAAATAAACCACCAGGGTGACCTTCTCTTTCTATGAGCAGTGTAGCATAGAAAAGATCTTCTCTATAGAGATGATCCACTATTATGCAATCAATGGGTTGGTCTATCCACTGAATATTGGTGGTCATTGAAGCATAAAGGAATAAACATAATATTATTCCCTTCGATGTGGGATTGTTCTCTAATATTGACTCAAGTTATTTCCCATAACTTGAGTCAGTTGGTTCATCATTCTCATGAAATTTTCCAATATGGATTCCATTGGAGGGTCGTTAGTGCATGGTACATTGTGGTCACAAATTTCATGGTTCCTCGTATTGTCCATGATTTCTAAAAAAACCTTAATTAGAAGCTTATTTCATTTATGAATCTGTTAACATGATTTTAAGTCTTAAAAATTCATGATTAAACAATTACATTTCTCTATAAGTCCTTCATAATGATTCATTAGAAGCTTGTGATTAACCAAAAAAATACCACAAGAGTGCCAAACCAGGAGTGTAGCAAGGCCTGTTGTCATGTACCAGGATACCTTGAGTCCAGATCGAAACTACTTTTCGATTTTTTCACTCCTAGGTACATTTGTGCCAGAGCCACATCCACTTGTTCATATACAGACATGGACTTATTTGTTCGAAAACAACTTACTTAATATTTCACTAAAATACCAGGATGTTTTCCTATATTTAAAATTTTCTATAGGATTCTTCCTAATGCTTTCATGGCATAATTTCTATAAATAACTAAACTATCCTTTTATTCCAACTATGGAATCCCACCTTTTTATTACAAAACTGTTTATGACGCTTTCACCGGGGCACGCGCATCCGTCTTTCAAGGATGAGGACATGCAGTTATTTTCCCGCATTACCAATTTCCAATGGCGAGAGGAATCCATCACTTATTCAGGGATGTTTTCTCCTTGATCGAAACATGATGATGGGATGTCAGTTCATCCTTCCCTAGATTCCTCCTCAGAACTTGTTACCTAGTCCGGGTCTCCCTTATAGATTAAGATGTTGTTTGTGAAACTCTTCCCAGTACCATGTCTTCAATGATGTTGGTTAATTACACTGATTCTGTCAGGACATTCCAAAGGGTCTATTCAGGGAAATAACCTTCGGTCGAGGGATTAGTCACGTGGGATATCACTGGCGTGTCTGGACATTGGAACCGTGATGCATCTGGGTTTCTTTCCCTTATTATAGGGCTTGTTGTGGGTGCGTAAGCCTGAGGCATAACACGTCAAATATGTGGAATTATATGACATAAACATGTCTATGCGGTTTTCCTCAGCTTCCCATGTTTGACACAGGGTATGCCGCGAGTTTAATGTCATGTGGGGATGGATCAGACTGATCAGAACACTGACTGGAGTGGATCAGATGGGTGAAACCCCTGGAGGGAACACTGATGCTATGGATAATGCCTGGTTAGTTACCCGAGTGCTGTTAAAAGTAGTGAAGAGGTGAATTGGCATGAGCTCACTAGGATGTGGCGGCCCAGGTAAGAGTCAGGATAGATGATGGAGAGTTGAATAATGTGATGGGGGAATGAGACAGAACTGTCATGAAGGTGATGGTTGTATTGGTCTTGAGATTTGAAGATACTTCCTATGTATGCCTGTGGCAGAGAATCAAAGTCCGCGTAGTTTGGGGGAAAATGGGACACTAGAGGAGGCAACCCGTATGTATGAGACCCGGAGGAAGCAGAACCTCTAGGTTGGGGTATGACCTTCCAAAAACACATAGGATCAAGGGAAATACCAGGATACAACATGGGTGTAGGGGTTGATCCTCAAGGAGGTGTCCTACGTACCTCGCCTTAGAAAGTATCAAAGTCCACGTAGTTCAGAACATGGCATGGAATTGGGGTGTGCACGAGGGACAACGACCCGATGACATGATGGAGCTTATGAATTGTTAGCAGCTTGAGGTTGGCCTAATGCTCGAGGGATGACTAAAGAAGTGGGTCCCAACAAAGGGGACTATAATGGATTACCGTTAATTGGGGAATATGACGACTTACCGTCAATCGGGGTCGACAACAGATTATCGCTGACAGGAGTTGACAATGACTTACTGCTGATTGGGGTTAACAATGGCTTACCACTGATTGGGGGACAATTTAGTGTCATGCGAGAGAAAAAGTGGCGTACACTTTAACGTCATGCAGGATGGGGTGGACCAACGTGAAGTAGTCGAGACCGATGCGTGTGGGGCTTAAATCTCAGGGAGGATTCCTCTGTACCTTGCCTTAGAAAGTATCAATGTCCACATAGTTCAAATGAGGTGTTTGTGAACCGACGAGAAGGGGGTCGGGACCAATGGTTTTTGGGCTTGAACCTCAGGGTGGGTTCTTACGTACCTTGCCTTAGCAAGGATCAAAGTCCATGTAGTTTGGGATGAGTGTTTGGTAGCCGACGTGAAGAGTGTTGGGACCAATAGGTGTTAGAATTGAACATCAAGGAGCCTTCCTATGTACCTTGCATTGGAAAGTATTAAAGTACACATTGTTTGGTATGGGTTGGGGATTACATGCTAAGGCAGCCCAGAGAGTATGTCATGGTAGATGCTTACTCCAAGCCCACCTGAGTCATGATCGGTGTGAGGAACAAGATCCAGAAATGACCTGATGATCATGTCATGAAAGGTTTATCCGTGAGAAACAGAGTGGGGTTTACACGTGGTTAGAGGTCCAAAAAGGAAACAGGTGCTTAGACATGGTTCACAGCCCAGGGAGATGAAGATTGGGACTTACTTCAGGATGTAGGCCCGAGTGGAAATAAATCCCAATGGGATAGGGATTTGGAATGGATGAGAAGAGGGTTCTGGTACCCATCCCCCCTCTTTGGTCTTTGGACAGGAATAAGATAAGAGAAGGGATTCTTCCTCCCTCAAGAAAGGCTAGGGGATTACACCAAGGTGGTTTCCACTTCCCTACTGACAAATTTCGCTCCATCAAAGAGGATCTCATTCCATGTGAGGAAGATCTCACTCCAGTGGAGACCGGTGGTCATAGAGAATGTCCGATATGGGGCACCCCGTGTATGATATACTGGGCAGGGTCATAGTATAACATCATATACTGAGGACGATTGTGTAGGGAAGTTTAATGTCCTGCAGCTCAGATGAGGTGGGTTCACTCCGCACCCTTAGGACTTACATAACCAGCACGATTTAACCCTTGGTGAAGGGAAGGCACCAGCAATGCTGTGGTGAGGGGGTGTCATGGAGTGATCCAATGAGGGGCCCACTTTAGGGTGGCTATGATAAGAAGCAATAGCCATCTGCATGCCTGGGTGCTGCTAAAGAGCGGTAATGGTGAATAGGGATTATGCAAGGAAGCTGCCCGTAATGTCATCCTCATGTTTGGCCATGAGGAAATTCCAACTCACTAGAGGGTTGAGGCATATAATTGAGGTCCACACCAATGTGCTAGTGCACAAGCGGGATAACACCAAGGGCATTGGAATCAGTCCGAACAAGGGATATGAAAGTGTCTGAATCACATGATCAACATTCGAAATGCAGTGAGGGTGGAGTAACGATGGAGGATAACTATTGACCGTGTTCAAAACACAGCATCCATATCGCATTATCCTGAAATGGGTACAAAAAAATGAGGTTAGAATGTTGACCATGTTCGAAACATTGGACCAGACTCAAAGTTTCGTCCAAAGTATTTCAAGGCGTTGGCCCAAAATGGCAGGTGAGATGAGGCGACATGGGACCAGGCCATTAGGGGGTCTCTTCAGACATGGAATAGGATGATGATCCAAATAAAGGACACGCAAATCATGAGTTAGAGTGATTGAATGTTTGAATGAATTCCAATGCTCCAGAAATTATGCCACTATAATCATGGCATGAGGTATCTTATGCTTGTCACATAAAGCATCTCTTATTTGGAACAAGTGGCATCCTATTATTCAGTGATAGGGTGTACAACAATTTACAGTCATTTAGTGAGGTCTATTAGCATCTTATGCTTGGAGAATAAGGAATCTCTTATTTGGAGCAAGAGGCAACCTATGTTTGTAACATAGGGTGTAAGACAGTTTAAAGTCACGTAGACAGGACTATTGGCATCTTATGCTTGGAGAATAAGGAATCTCTCATTTAGAGGAAGATGCATCCTATGTTTTGAACATAGGGTTTACTATAGTTTAAATTCATATAGATAGGACTATTTGGCATAAGGCGCCTAGTAATGGTTGGTGTTGAGACTTATGCAGGGGAATCCCTTTCTAGTTGATCCTGAAATAGGAGTCGGGTGATAGGGTTTTGACGAGTTACTTGAGGAATGGTTCGACTCAAGGTAGTCAGGGAATTGATGATGAGAATCTCAACTCACGACATGGGAAACGAACCAAGAGTAATATGTCAACTCAAGGTGTTTCTTGGTGTGTGGAGGAGTATCTCAAATCATGGTATTCCAGAGGTGGAAGGTGGATGTGTAGAAGGGCACAATGGAAAATATCGACACCCCGACCCGAAAAGTTCATGGTGCAACTCTCCATTTTTTATGGGGAACAAAGAAAAAAGAGAAGGGACCGTCCCGAAGGGCTAGGACTACATCTCGACACTAATCCCAAGCAAGGGTGTAGGGGCGCAGGCCCCACGGTATGGACGAGCAGGTGCAGGCCTGGATACTGTTGCGCATAAAATGTGCCATATACAGGATGGGTTTTGTGAAAAGATTGAACTCTGCATCATAGGTGTATGCATTATTGGGTACCGTAGCACTCTTGGGCACAATAGGTAAGGGTTGCGTGGAATAGGGGAGGATTGCATGCAATAGGGAAGGCTAGCGTGCAATAGAGAAAGAGTGCACACAATATGGGAGATGTGCGTGCAATAGGGGAGATGCACACACAATAGGAATGTTTTTCATGCAATAGGGGAGTATTTCATGCAAAAATGAAGGATTTTCGTGCAAGAGGGAAGGTTTTCGTGCAATAGGGAAAGCTGGCACACAATTGGATAGGTGCAGAACTAGTGCACGCAGAATTGGGCACAATGGCATTGTTTCACACAAAAAAGATGCATTGTGTGCCAAATTGGGCACATTGGAACATTTACACAGAAAATTAATGTTTTTCATGCACAATTGGGGGTTATGCATGCAAGCGCGGAAAATGCGGACTTATGTGCATTAGAGCAGTGACTGACTTCCAGGGGCCCTTTTGGAAGAAGGGGGGCACTTGTATTGATAGGTGAAACCTTGAATGTCGGTGCACATAAAATTACGTTCTAATTTTATGAAAAAATTCATTTTGCATAAAAGATTCTATTTTAAGTGAAAGATTCCATTTTACATGCAAGATTCTATTTTTTCACGCAAATCCATACTTTTCCCCAAAACCGTCCTGGATGGCCGTTTCTAGCAGGCCGACTTCAAATGCCCATAAAATCTGATCTGTAACTCTGTTCTGGCTCCACGACCATTCAAATCAATTTTTGAAAAACTAGCTATGCTTCGAAATCACGTTTGACATCATTTGGTGAATTACATGGACACATTTTCCAGTGCCAATAATAACATATCATTACATTTTAAAAATAGAGGATCTTTAAAGTCTAGTGTCTTGTAAATCAGAAACATAATACATGAAAACATAAAACATTCTTCTAATAAACTTTTAAGGCTTCATCATAGGTTTATCTTATGAACTATTACTTCATCTCATAACTTTGAGACATACATCAAAGGAACGGGGGAGGAGAAGGCCCAGTAAAGAAAAAAGTGAAACCGTTTACATCTCAACTTGAGCGATATCAATAAAAACATAGAGGTAAAGAGGCATATCACAATAATAATATCTTGAAACATAAATTTAAAATGTTTTTAAAACCTTTAATTTAGAAATTCATGAACATATCACCATGTTTCATCCCCAAGGTGTCATACAAATTACCAAGGTTATTCACCAAGGTATCGTAAAGTTTGTCATCTCTTGAGATTAAATTATTTACCCAATGAATTAGAGTGCTATCTAGGAACACTCTTAATATATATTTATTTTCATGTGATCAACATATATCATTATCATAAATTTTTTAAATAACCCATAGAGAATAAAATAAATGGGTTTCATATCAAAATCACGACGTTTTAAGAAGTGCTTAAAAACAAGAACTTTTTGTTATTTATAACCCACAGAAAGGGAATGAATGTTTTATGTATAAAAATTATAGAATAAAACATATAATTTTTATTTCTTGATGAATACCCCTGGAAATTAAATAGGTATTGGTTCTGACATAAATAAAATGATAGAATTCATTGAGAAAGTGAGAGAGATTTTGAGATGAAAATTCTACAACATAACGACTATACAACATGGTTTTAGAAAACATTAAAAAGAGAGGGGAATAGGGTAACCCACTCATAAATAACTCATAATATAGTATGGGTATATAATAAAAAATAAATAAGATGACGGTATAGATATTTAAATGACATACCACATGAAAAGTACACTTGAAAGAAAAGAGAAGATGCAATTTATTTTACAAAAATTCGTCAGCCTAACGACGCCGCTTAAAATTTTAGAAAATTAGTTGATGAGAGAGGAAAGGGTATCTAATAATTTGGACATGAAATGGAAAGAAATAAGGATATAGAAGAACATACCCACACATAATAAAATGGAAACTAGAAGTCATAACATAAAGAAAGTCATGACTAAAAGAGGAGGGTGAAAGGTTCCTTTACCTTGAAGAGTAACTTAAAAAACTATAAGGTTGGGACCTTGGAGGGATTGAGGGAACCTTCAGATGACTCATTGGGATTTAAAAAGAACATATCTTCATTTAGGAGGAATTTTTAATGAAAGGAATGAAGGAATGGGTTGATATTTATTGCAAAAGTGAGGGAATATTTTATTAATTACCAAGGGACACCTCATTAGCGGTATTTTAAAAACCATGGGCTTGCTGATTGTATCTTCCCATGGTATTAGCCACTTGGGACTCCTCATAAAATATATTACTATACACAAGTTTTCTAGAATTATTACAACATTATTACATCATTAATGATGTCATTAAACACACCAAAACTCAAAACTATATTTTAACTATTCACAAAAAACAAGACATTTTATAAAAATATCATAAATTCACCCTAACCTAATATCGATGCTATTAATTTAAAAAATAACTCCATTTTATGGAAATAATTTTCTAATTATGAGATATTTAATTTTTAAATAAAAACACTATTTACTAGAAAAATTCTAATATATAACTAATAATTTCTGAAATAGTTTTTTACTTATGCTATTATATCCCTTCACTATTTAATATGCCTAAATTATATTTATACTTTCTTAAGTGAGGTTACTATTCCATTGGTCACATTACTATTCATAAGGGTAACATTACTATTCATAATTTACTATTCACCAAAAATTAAGTTGATCATATTAGATTGTAAATTTTTTATTCATCACAACTGTAGAAGACCATGTTTTGAAAATTATTTCACATTATTAATTATTTAATGTTTACAAATATATTTTAAAATACCCTTTTCCCAAAATTAACCAATAATATGGAACTTCTATAAATTCATCAAATATTTATTTTGACATTTAAAATTCAAAAAATTTACCATAATAAGAAATAAAAATTTTATTTATACAAAAAGGATTAAAAAAAGAAACTAAGGCCTCATTACATAGACCCTTATAACACCTGCATAGGACCTATGAGTAAGGTGTGAAATGGTGATAGAGTCTTGGGGTGGCTTAAACAACATTTCCTAAGTGGTGATTTCTATCAGCTTGAACTTATCCTGTATGTTATTCTTTTCATGATTAACATATTGAAGTTCGGCTTCAGATTAGTCCAGAGAAAAGCCCAGTGATGTTACCTCCTTCCCAAGCTACAAATGATGAGCTTTGTATGGCCAAAGTCTACTAGATGAGGTTATTGAATCATCTTTCTATATTAATTAACCATGATTATTTGTATTTATATACAATAATCATAAAATTAAGAGTATAGCTTCCAACAGTCATATTGACCAATGATCATATAACAGTCGAAACCCAACAGTCTCATTTTAATTTTACTCACTTCATTAATTAAATGATATAGTTTTGTTGAGTATGAAATAAAATAACACACAAAATTAGGAAACACATATTATTAAAATTTTTGGGTCATTACATTGGTATCTAAGGTTGAGAATTTCTCCTATGGAGAAGCATTTTGAGTAAACAGATGTGATTGTTATAAAAATAAATTACTATGATTTTGACTGATGGTTACAAGATACTAGGGTTTCTCTTCTCATTAGGGGTTCTATCCTAATTATACATAATATGTATCCAGATTAGGGTCTCTATCCCAAGAGATAGAAATTAGTGAGATGATGGAGATACCACCACTTTCCACATAGCGTTAATGCCCCTACCTACTCGATCCCCTCAATTTCTTTTTACACCATTGGGTTCTTCTGTATTGACAGATTTCAAGGCTCCTAATTACAAGATATATGTATCCACCTTCTTTAGGGTTTGTTAAAGATATGACATAGTTCTTTTGGTCTTTTAGTCATGACTATTAACTTCAATATATAGTTTTTGTGTTCCATTCTAAAATATTGATCTATAATGCCCCTAGGATATTTTATCTCACCTCATGTTTGCATATGACATAATATTTTTTATCGTTGGATGTAAGAGATCTCTAATGGGAATTAACAATGACATTGAAAACTACTTCAAGTATAGTGGGAACCTGGTGAACCAAGAGAAGAGAAGTTTGTTTATCTCAGATAGGTGCTCGGAAAGGAGAGCTAAGGCCATTGTGTCCATCCTTGGATTCATCAGAAGGGGTTTTCCTATTGATTACCTTGGGGATCCGATTTATTTAATTAAAATCTATTTGCATCATTTTGATAATCTGGTTTAGAAAATGATCATTAGGATTTCCAACTGGAAGAATCATTTCCTATCATTTGAGGGAAGAATTTACCTTGTTAACTATGCTTTATCTTCCATGCCAATGAACATTATTTCCTCTATAAGTGCTCATCTATCCATTATATCTCATTTTGAAACGATCATGAATACTTTTATATGGGACCTATATGATGAAAGGTGACACCACTAGGCATCCTAGTAATGTATTTCCAAACCTATTAGTCTGGGGGAATCGTGATAAGAAATATCCTGGATTTTATGCATGAAATGCATAACAAGCTCACCTAAGAAGTGTTAGAAGTGCAGTCTATGTGGGGTAGTCTAGTGGTAGATAAATATAGTGATATCCATAAGTTTAAAAATGTAAGAATATATACCAAGTTGAGGGAAATTCATTTGATCATTTTAGAGTTCTATAATCATATCTGTAAGATTGTAGATCATGGAGAGATTTGTTTCTAGAAGATAAAATGGGAAGGAAGGAAACTATTTTTCTTAGGGTGTCCTACCCCAGAAATCCCCTTCAGGAAAGAAACCCATCACCGATATTTCACTCAGGCTATTTTTAAAATTAATGAAAGGAGAATTTTTGACCTTATCAAAATATCCAAGGCCTCAGACTCTTGTATCTTCACTTTGAAGACTTATGGAACATTTTTCGGGAATTATTTCTATAGAGTGGTGGCACTGCCAAAGAAGTTTGATTCTTGGGGAGAGGTTATTTGGTGAAAATTTATTCTGAAAAAATATGGTTTCCTGACATGGTGGATTAGGAATAATTATATATACAAGGATGACAACATTAAGAGTTTGGGTATCCAAGTGGTGTACCATTTCTCGTGCTGTACAGATCCTAAAGAGCAAAATGTCTGTCATCTTTTCTTCGAGGGATTGTGGGTGTGGCATATGTGTAACGTGTTTGGGAGTTTCATAGGTACTTACACTCAATATTTATAAGGAATTTATTTTCTGAATCATTGGTTCCAAGGGGTATAGTTTAATCACAAGGAAAGTAAATCCAGAGCAAGCATCCAGGCTATAGGGTGTTGGTGTATCTAGAATGTCAGAAATTAATCTTAGTTTAAGGGACTATCTAGATTGTGTGTGGAAATAACTATAAAAATTAGAACCTTAATTATTTATTTGGACCACATATTGAATAATTGGGAACAATCTCCATCCATGATATTGATTCCGGGAAACAACCTGCAATCATCCACACTCACCAGACCCCCAACTGGAAGATGGGTCAGACGAAGACCTCACATTTTTAGGCTTAAAATTAATACTGATAGGTCGTGAATCTTTAGAATTATGTAGGGGGAAGGGGTTATTCCAAGATAATAGAGGATCCATTATCTTAACGTTCTCATAACACTCGATTAATGGGTGCTCTTTATAGGATGAAATGAATTCTTTACATAAAGGAATTGATTTGTACAAGAGGTGGAATATTCTCATTGCTATGCCGGAAATGGATTATCAAGTGCTATTTAAATATTTACAAGGACACTTATCTACTCCATGGTCAATCATTTACCATGTTTTTAAGAGTATAAATATGATCCATGAAGGCATGGAGGTATCTCATACTTGGAGAGAAGGAAATAGGGTGGCTGAATATATCACATCTTAAGTTCCTTTGGATTATAGCCTGTTATGTTTTGATAAAATGAAGTCCTTTTCTTATGAAGTAATGAGTATTGTTATGGGGGATGCTCTTGGTCTAAAATTCTTTAGGACCCATTATCCCCCTTTTTCATTTCGTTACCCTCTATCAAGGGAACCCCCTATCTTCAATA
This sequence comes from Viscum album, assembly GCA_963277665.1. NCBI lineage: Eukaryota > Viridiplantae > Streptophyta > Magnoliopsida > Santalales > Viscaceae > Viscum > Viscum album. The sequence continues at coordinate 935,025,455 of OY728122.1, read as the reverse complement.
ATAAATATTGATTCTGGTGAATGGTGAATGGGAGGGGGTGATACATGACAAAGGGAATTGCAGTGATTAGGATCCTATCCATTCATATATTTTGATGGGTAATAATCTCCTCAATCTGTAGTAGGGTCTTTTGGATAGATCTTGAGGTTTTCCTAATTTTATGGGATCTGGTGCTATTAGTAATTTCCTATTCCATACTCAATAACATCTTAATTATTTTCAAATATATCGATGTTTCCATTATCTCTAAATTCATAATACCTATTTTCTATAACATCATTTATTCTACTCTCCTATTGACCATCAACAATATAGGGACTCAATTGAAGGGTTATTGGACATAGATCTATCCATTAAAAAACTTAAGTATAATGATTTTTATCTAAATCTCCATATACATAACCCCTACATGTCTTTATCTTAAAAAGAGCTTAAATGGATCCCATTAGGAAATCTATGAAGATATAGCCATTCTATCACTGTTGAAGGTCACTCATAGAATCTTATTATTTTTTGGAATTTTGTGTTTCTTGGTGTATATCTTGGATGAATTTCTATCACTTGTAATGAAACCTTGATGATGGTTTAGCTATTATGTTGATGATTCCTATCCATTTCTTTTCATTTTTTATCTATATCACATTCATAAAGATTGAGTTATTTTTTACCCTAAATGATTTGTTATTCTAATAAAAAACATGAACACAATGATCCCCTATACTTCTTGTTATGTATAGGTATTATTCTATTCATTAATTATTGTTCTCTATTGGAGTATTTTTCCCATTGTCCCATTTTTTATTCATAGGTTTGATTCCAAGAAGAATAACCATGAATGAGAATCATTGAATTTATTCATTTACAATGTTTTTATCTCTATTTATAATGGGTGGGGGTTTAAGAGGTTAACTAGTAGCGGGAATTGATAATAGAGAACATTATTTAGGTTTACATTAATTTAGAAATTTGGATTATAATTTTTTTAGAGATTTTTTGATACCAGGATTAAAGATTTATGATGATAAAAATTGTCTTAGAAATATAATTTAATTAATGAAAGGATACATATACATTACTATTGTAAATGGAGGAAGAGTTATAATATTTTAATTCTGTACTTATGAGATAAATCTACCTAGTATATTAGTTATATTATTATAAAACTATTACAATGTTCTATAAAAAAATTAAAGTTTAATTTATATATCTTTTTAGACATGAAAATATTTTCACTCATGATTTAGAACAATAATTATCTAATATACATGAATGAAATGTTTTATGGAATTTGGAATACGGTTAATGGTTTATATACTTTGGATGTGGATAAAATAATGTATAATATTCAAGATAATAAGGTAAAAGTTTATTTTGAAACCAATTATATTTGGAATTGTTTTGTTAGGTATATAGATAATAACTGAATTCAATGAATCCAAAAATTCAGAATGCTTGAACCCTTCTATTATGAATCATTTGAAAAAGGTAAATATTTTTTATTGGAAAAAATGACCAAATAACCTATTAATGTTAAAGTTGAGTGGGACAGTGGGATGTTGGATCAAATACATGGTGATGTATATAGACCAATTTGTATATAAGATAGTAATGATTATAGGTAATTTATAATCTTGAAGGATGATCTCAATCAATATAGTTTTTTGTTTCTTTTAAGTCACACATTTTAAACCATTAAAATGTTTAAATAGTTCAAAAGTTATGTACATAACAGAATAAATGGAGAAAAAGTATTTAGATTCTATGGCCAGATAAGGGTGATGAAGAACTGATCCAATATTTTTCTAGTGATACATGTGATTGTGAAATTATTTAAAAATTCACTCATCAAATAATACCATAGTATATTTGTGAATTTTAAAGTAATAATCATACCTTGTTCATAATGAAATTGGTTTTTGTGCTTGTATCCTTATAATAATAATGGAGATGTTATTGAATTTATTTGCGGTGTAATCAGATATATCAAGGGTCATTAGGCCAAAGATATTGAGTAATAAAATTAATAAAAATTTTATTAAAAAGTATGCATTGATTTTGGAAAATAACAATGTTACTATTGAATGGGGCCTTGGATTGTAAATCCAAGATTACTATTGAGTCTAGAGCATGGTATTTTCCCTAGGTGCAATATATTTTCATTCACATCAGGTTTCATGGTGGTTCACATTAGTGGGAGAATATTAAAGATATTAAAAATATAATTAATTTAATATATTATTAATCATTTAAACCTAGGGAATACAATTTATAAATAACTTATAAGAAAATCAATACGGTTAGTCAAATAACCCTAGTATTTGAGAGGAATAACTCTTGGTGGAGGAGGTGGAAGAAAATCGAGAGGGAATTGGAAATATTGAAAAATAATGGATTGAGAATAAAAATTTCACTCACATGGGTTTCTTATTCATCAATGATCAAACCCATTGATGAGGTTGGGATTTTTATTTTTTGAATTCACCTCATTCATTTTAATTTTCAATTCAAGGAAGATGTTAATTGTCTTGGTTATTCAATCTCTGCATGGACCTGTTAATTTATATAGTTTTTGAAAATTATTTTGAAATAATTTTTTATTGGGTAACCATTGTATTTCTAGGTTATTTTTTTCCATATCCACCAATGATGGATGGATTCATATTTATGATCATGATTTTCCACCTTTGGGGCCTTATGGATTTCTCAATCCACTATTCACATGTTTTCACTGGATATCAATTTTTGTGGGTGATTTGAATATTCCAAAAAATGATTCATTTCATGATTAATTATCGGTTTCATGAGTCCTTGTTATGGGTGAAACACCAGGGATCATAAAAAAATGATAGATCATAGGACATAAATGGATTCAAGATATGGACAGATAAAGTGGATCCATGCGAATAGGTATGTTTGAGTGATGGGAGGCCTATATGAGATAAATGTGATCCATTTTTATGGTGATCAGTGGTTTAAAATCAATATATATTAGGAATATCTCCTTGGTTAACATGTATATTAGTATTCGATGAGATTACGGTCAATATTGGTGGTTTTTACAAAGAATATGGGGCTAGTGTTGAATCTGGTTTGTAAATCTCAACTATACAATGTGTAGTTCACAAGAACACATATTGTGTAATCTTTGAATGTAGTGGATAGAGTTTCTAAGTGAATTTAATATCTCATGAAATATAATATAAAAGAAAATTACTTATACCCCAATCCATTTTCTTCATGTATATGTGGAGTAAAACCCAAGATTGGATTAGAATGTATATGACATGTGGGTCTAGCCCACACACTATGCACTAATGGTGGAAAATGACTTGAATTATTAGGAACTACACAAATAATACTTATTTGGAGATAAAAATTGTGTTTCCCTAGGAACACATTGTGTACTTATCTCAGAAAAACCACTTTTCTATAATTTATATTTTAGACTCGAAATTGTACATGAAAGTATTTAGTTCTGAGTTTTTTTCCACATAGAATGTCATGGTAGATTTACTTTCAATATTTAAAGATACTTGTAGAGTGGTGTGAGAAAACCATTCTCAGTTATAATGTTTTGGAGTTAATTAGGGTTATTTCACCTTAAAAGATATGGTTTCATTATGTCTTTAATTTATCAAGGTATGATTGTAAAGACCCAAAGGGTTGAAAATAAAATTTCCCTTATGATTTAATTAAATGTATTATTATGTAATATAGTTATAAAAAACACATCTAATTATTTGGATTTATTATATCCTATCATATTTGAATAACCATTAATCATTTTACCATTGATAAAATAACCATTGAACAGGGATCACATGATTAGAATAAATATAGGGGTTTAACCAATCCAATTGAAACAGAAGAAGGAAGTGATGTCCTTAACCCATATAATTATACCCTATGAATTCCATTTATCAGAGCTTCTAAGGGAGATAGAATCACTGGGATTTTCCCTTGACCAAGCCCAATATGAGATCCAACAATTTAATTATGATCAAAACTATTTACCGGATAAGTTCAAGATCATCGATATCACGACCCAAAATATATACACCAAACCACCCCATGAAAGTCTCACCCTCACTAACCTTACTACTTAGGGTGTTTTCTAGTATATTAAATGTTTATGTTTCAACACCCTAGTGATATGAGTATGTATATTATTTTTTATAGAATAAAGAATATGTTTTCCTTCTATTATTATTACATTATAAATGATTTTCATTTTTATATAAAGAAACACAAATAATATTTTTGGGTAATATGTAAATTAATTTAAGGATTATATTTTTATGAATTAATGGATTTATGAAATAAATAATATCTTAATAAAATATTATTATTAAATAATTTTTAGTAAATATAAATTATCAAATAATTTTTATAAAGTCAAATGTAATTTTTACATGGTTTTGAAAACTATTATTGTCAAAAAAACCCCAGGATTTCTCAATAAATGTCAATTTTAATTTAAAAAGTGAAAATACACATATTTACAATTTTTTTTAAAATGAATAATATTTTTTGTATTCATAATGTCTAAATTATCCAACAGTTAATTTTTCATAATTTTATGTGACTGTCGAATTTTCATGTAAAAATTAAATACCATATAAATATACTTTTTGTATTATGATATAATAATAACCAAAAAGTGATGTAATAAATACTATAAATGAGATCAACTACCAAATATATGTTTTCCATTTAAAATAATGTGATTTTATTTTTATATGATTAATTTTATATTGCCTTTATGAATCCTCCAAAACCATATATGCATTTTATGTTTTTGAAATCATTTCTTTAAGAATATCACTCCGTAAGAAAGGGTATTATTTTATTAATTTCCTCCCTTGGACTTATAATATAATGCAAAAAATCCCATTTGGTAGAATTTTTTTTCAAAAACCAAGGTATGGTTTGCGATTTTGGTTATTTTATTATATAGGGTCCCAAACCTAAGTTTGAGAAATAATAAAGAAATACCCACTCATTTCCAATATAAACCCACCCAAGATCCCATTTATATTAACTAAAAATCCTTTAAACCTATCCTTACTCTTCCTACCCCTCTCTTTCAACATCCTAAGTTTCCCCCAATCTCTCAATAATCTCCTCCCAAGCATTTAGAGTCATAGACTGAAGTAGGGGTCCCCACATTCTCTTCTTTATTCATGTTTATTTATTATCCTTTTCTTTCTATTTCCAAATAATAATGTTGGGATATGTGTTTACATGTCCCTATTACTACCCATTTAATTATCAAATTATGAGAGACTCAATTTCTCTCTCATTAACCCATTTTATGAATTTTTATGTGACACCTTTATGCTGCAGAAATTTCACTGTGATTTTTCTATGCCAAAATAATTGTCTAGTGAATACCATAACCATTTATTATCTAGGGTTTTCACCTTAATACACTTATAATTATTTGAGTTATGACTTACGTTTATGTATCTTACACTCTTTTTTCTTGAAAAAAATATGAAGATTATTGAATTCATTTTGTATGATCAATGTGGTACACTTAATAATGAGAATGAAATGAAAGTGATGGGTACACCTAGAATTATATAGAACTATAATGAATTAGGTAATTTTTAGTCTCATGTTATATCATGTTTGGACATGGTGAGATCCTTATTCATTTATGGGACGTTTTCCATCATGATGTCTTGGCAATTATCCTAGACCTATGTTTTCGATGAAGTGTTTTAAGTTGTTGCCACATTTACCTTGTTATGATTATCATTCCTTATTATTCATGTTTACGATTCTAACACTTTTATTCCCCATTGATATTCCTATTATATAACATGTATCAGATTATTCCATGCTTATTCCTTTACCAGGCTTTATATCTCACCCCTTTCTTATATATTTCCCGAAGTTATCTAGTATAGTTTCAAGATGTTATGTTGAGTTCCTAATTCCCAAAGACACAAGTCTTCTCAATCTTCTTGGTTGTATTATTTTTAATTTTATGTAATAAATCATGAATTAATATGTAATAAATATAAGGGTTGTTATAGTTGGTATAAAAGGAAAAGTTAGTTATTTTGGGATTAATATTAGAAGACTCCATATAAATCCTTAGGAACAAAACTAAGTATAATAAAACATCCATTTAATACGGTATACAAGTGGACGTGGATTTGGAAAAAATGTACAAAGGGGTAAAACCCAAAAACACCATGTTGAGATAAACTCAATCGGGAACTGGTGCATTACAATGGGACTTGCTGTAAATTTGGTTTGACACTCTTGGGGGATATGTTTTGGTTAATTCATAAGCTCATTACAATCTATTATTAAGGGAATAAAAAAATATCCAAAAGAATACTTGTTAATAAATTGATCATGGATAAGATATATTGAAGCCTATAGATTCATGAGTTAAGGAAATTTATTTAATTTATAAGTTATCTATTTAATGTCATTGGATTAACTTTCATATGTTTAATAATTTAAAAATAATTATCCCTATTTTCCCCTTTATTCTAGACAAGTTTCAAAAATATGAGGAATTGGGTAAATAATCAATGAGATGAGAAATATCAGGATTTCCGCAATGAGATTCCCTACTTTATGGGAGTGGGAATAAAAAATTTGAAATGATACTCTCTCAACTGACTTTGGGTTTGAATAGAAACCTAGATTAGGAGGAGTGCCCAAATCCCCCTATAAAAGAATAAGCTGCCATTGAGTCCTTTATATGATAAATGCCTCTGAGTTTCAATGGACCATCTAATCACTTAATTGAGAAAAAATGGATCAAATCCATTGAGAAGATCTTCTCTATCATTCATTGTTATGAACAAGAAAAGGTTCTACATACTGTTTATCTTGTGGAGGTAAAAGATGATCAATGGTGGAAGGTGATCAAGAATACAAAGTTTGAGGAAGATATCGAAGCGATTGTGTGGAAGGAATTCTAGAAAATGTTTTTTGATAAATATTTTCCTCTCACTCTCTAACTTAAAATAGAAAGGTATTTTCTTTCCCTCAAGGAAAAAGATGAAAATCAATCAGGGTATATGAGGAAAACTTCACAAGACTTGCACGATATGACTTAGACTTTTTCATTACCACGAAATACAAGGTTGACCGTGTCTTTGGTGTTCTAAAACAAACTCTAAAAAAATACCTGGTGATCTATAACTTTTATAGATATGAAGAAATTTCCCTATGTGACCTCAAAGTCAAAATAGAGATTAGATAATATTAAGGGTATCACAAGGATAAGAAGTGGAATATGGATTTTAATTCAGGCAGTCTGATGGAGAAATTTAATGGGGCCATGAAATTTCAACATCCCATTTCTCTATAGTGCTGAAATAAACACCCCAGAAATTGCCTAAGGGGGATTAGGAAATTATTTAGGTGAAGGAAGGAAGGAAACATTACTGGAAATTGATGATAGGAGAAACCCACTAATATGATAGAGGAAAAGAATGATATATTCAACCCTCAACTCATTGTTAATTTCTTAAACTACAAGGAACCAAGGTAGTTTTCAAATCAATGCACTAACATAAGGGTGTTAAGAGACAATCAACAAACTACAATGTATCAAGGGTGAAATTTTTCCATCACAACCACTAAGGTGAATCCTAAATACAAAGTGGAGATAATTATACTAGTTATTAATTCATGGATAGAAAACATAATTTTTAATTTAGTTTTTATGTATTCCATTATATCATGAAATTTTAGAACTATTCAAACAGCACCACAAATCATGGAAGTAGTGTTATCAATGAAAATGTTAAATGGGGAAATTATTGCATTACAAGTACATAAGTACTCTAATTTCAAAATTTGTGGGTTGAATTTCCCATAAAACCTTATCACACTCCCTTTGGTTTATTTTTATGAAATTATAGGTACATATTGTGTTTCCCTATATAGATCCAACCTAAATTTCCATAAGAAAGAAACCCCTCCCCATATCGCAAATCATTCTTCTATTCTGTTCAAGTGAAGGGAGGAGGATGAACCTTCTTTAGCACCAACATCTCAAGCTTAGATATTATTGCTTTATTAGTAAGAGTATCTAACTAAAATGATTGAGTCTAAGTAAAATATCATCCTTGAAGACATTCCCATTGTGATAGAATACATTGACGTGTTTCTTAAGGAATTTATTGGTCTTCCTCCTAGATGAGATCTTGAATTTTAAATTTATCTTACACCTGGGGCATTACCATTATCCAAAAATCCATATATAATGGATGTTGTGGAACTTAAGGAGTTAAATAAACAACTAAAGGATAATCTAGATAAAGGGTTAATATGCCCATGTGGTTTAGCAATGGGTGCACCAATCCTATTATTCATGAAGAAGGATGGGTCAATGCCCCTTTTCATTTATTATCATGATCTCAATAAGATCATGATAAAGAACAAGTATCATAAACCTCAGATTGATGATTTTTTTAATCAATTATGTTGATCACAATACTTATCCAAGGGGGATCTACGTTCGGGATATTATCAAGTTAGGGTGTATAAGTTGGATATTCCCAAGACTTATTTTTATATGAGGTATGAACACTATGAGTCCATTGTAATTTCTTTTGGGCTCACCAATTCTCTAGAAATCTTCATGGAATTGATGAATAGAGTCTTTCATGATTATCACAAAATTTTTTTTGTAGTCTTTATAAATGATATTAAAATATTATCTAAAACCAAGGAGGAGCATGAGGAGCATCTGATCACTGTGTAAAGACCTTGAAAAATGTGAAGCATTATGAAAAGTACAAAAAATGTGACTTCTGATTAAGGGAAGTCTCATTATTAGGGAATATCATAACAGGAAATGTGATATCAGTAGACCCTTAAAAGAAAGAAATTTAAGGATGAACGAGGACAACATGTGTGATAGATATTCATAGTTTCCTTGGATTAGTTGGCTACTGTCATCGATTTATGAGAAATTTCTCATGATTTTTGAAACCTATAACCAATCTAACTTGGAAGTGATTCAATTTTTCATAGAAATATAAATGTAAAGATAGTTTCAAATAGACAGAAAGGAGGATTATCACTTCCCCTATTCTCACACTACCTAGAAGTTGATAAATTTTCATGGTATTAAGTGATGGTTTGAATAAGGTATTGCGATGTGTGTTAATACAGAAAGAAAAATTCATAGAATATGCTTCAAGGAAGTTAAAAGTTCATGAAAAAAACTACCCAACACATGATCTGGGGTTGGATATAGTAATCTTCAATTTAAAAATATTTTTGCATTACCTATTTGTGTAGAAGTATGAAATATGTATGGATAAAAAATGTCTCAAATATATAATCACACATAACAAGATGAATATGCACCAATGAAGATGGTTGGAGCTGATCAAGGACTATGACTGATCAATCTACTACCATACTAGTAAAATGAATAATGTGGCATAAACTCTAAGTAGAATAGATATAGAAATTATATCATTGATTAGAATTGAGTGGGATCTAATATTCTTATATTTAAAATGAATGGACTTGTGCATCATAAATGAAGGAATATAATCAATCATTTCACAAATGATTGCTAAAACTTACTTTCTATAAAAGATAAAGGATGCTTAGAGAAATTATGTGATAATTCATAAGAAAGTGGAAGCTATAAGAAAAGTGAGATCCTTATTGTTCAATGTTAATGAAGAAGGAGTTGTGAGATTTGTTCCAAGACTATGTGTACCATTACATTCAAAGTTAAAGAAGGAGATATTAGATGGTACAAATAGCTCAAAATTCTCCATCCACCCAAGAAGCACAAAGATGTATCAAGATATACAAGAACAATATTGGTGGGGAAATATGAAGAATGATATCATGGTATGCACATAAAGATGTCTTGTATGTCATTAAGTGGAAGAATAATGGAATAAATATAAGGGGACGATGAAACCATTTCCCCTACCTATATAGAAATGGGAAAACATCACCATGGACTTTTAATTGGTATTCCAAGGAGAGAAATGGGGAATAATTCCATATGGCTTATGGTGGATATTCTTAAAAAGACTACAAAATTCATTGTGATTTAAGAGGACTACTCACTCGATCAACTTGCAAGGATATAAATTAGAGAAATTATGAGGCATTATGGAAAACCACTATATCTGAGCAAGATTTGAGATTCACTTAGAAGTTATAGAAAACTCTCCAACACACTATAAATACTGATTTGAACTTCAGTATGACTTATCGCCCCCAATATGATGGTCAATCTGAATGGAGTATCTAGACACTTGAGGACATCTTGAGAGCATGATCAATTGAATTTAAACTAGGATATGATCAAAATATTCCTTTTTCCAAGTTCTCATACAATAATAGTTTCCACTCAAGAATCCAAATTACCCCCTTTGAGGCCTTTTGTTGGAATAGGTGGAGAACACCTTTATGTTAGGTTGAAGTTGGGGAATTAAAATTTCTAAGTCCTGAAATGGTTGAAGAAATGGTAGAAAAGGTTATGTCCATTTAAAAAAACATCAAGGCTGCTTAGAATCGATAGAAGAGCTTCGATGATAATCATCAATTAGACCTAGAGTTTTATGTTTGAGACATTTAATTCCCTTACATATCTTTATGGATGAATGCGATGAGATTTGGGAAGAATGAAATATTATTCCAAGATACATCAACCCCTTAGAGATCCCTGATCACATCAGAGAGGTTTCCTACTGACTAGAACTCCCACCTAACCTATATCATGTATGTAATGTATTCTATGTATCCATATTTAGAAAGTACATACCATACACCTCACATGAACTCAATCCAAGAAATGGTACCATTGGGGAATGATCTCTCATTTGAATAGAAGACGATTAAGATCTTAGATCCTAGAGGAAAAGTTATAAGAAATAAGACAATGCACCTAGTCAAATTGATGTGGAGAAACCAAAAGATTAAAGAAGAAATGTGGGAACTAGAGTAAGTGATGAAATAGAGTTACCCACATATGTTTTAGTGTGGTAAACAAAAATTTTGAGGGAGAAATATCTTAAGGGGGGAAGATTGTAATGACCTAAACAATTATAAATTAAATTTCTATTGTGATTTAATTAAATGTCTTATTATGTAATATTGTTATAGAAAAAAGTGCAATAATTTTGTTTTATTATATACTATCATATTTAAATGACTATTAATCATATTTACCATTGATAAAATAGCCATTGAATAGTGATCCCATGATTAGTATAAATATAGGGTTTTAGAAAATCCAATTGACATAGAAAAAGGAAGTGATGACCTCAAATAGTAGAATAATACCCCATGAATCCCATTTATCAGTGATTCCAAGAGAGATTGTATCATTGAGATTTTACATTTACCAATATAAAGTTGAGATCCAACAAATTAATCATGAGAAAAATTGTTTAAGGGTGAAGTTCAAGCTCATTGAGTTCATGCCCCGAACTATGTACACCCAACCACCCCATGAAAGTATCACCGTCACACACCATAATCTTAGGGAATTTTATGGTGTATTAAAGGGATATGTATAAAGAACCTAGAGATGTGATTATGTATGTTATTTTTAATATAATAATGGATATATTTTCATCATATTATTTTTACATTATAAAAGATTTTTATTTTGATACAATAAAACACAAATAATATTTTTTGGTAGTATTCAAATTCAATTAAGGAATTTATTTTGATGAATTAATGTATTTTTAAATAAATAACATCTTAATAAAATACTATTATTAAATTTTGTTTATCAAATATAAATGATCATATTAATTTTATGAAGACAAATGTAATTTTTATAAGGGATCAAAAACGTTTATTATCAAAAAACCCAAAATTTCTCAATAAATGTCAATTATGATTTTAAAATTTAAAATACACATATTTAGAAAATTATTTTGATAAAATGAATATTATTTTTTTAATAATAACAAAAAAAATTTCCAATGGTAAATTTTTCATAATTGTCTAAGATAATCAAATTTTCTGGTGAAAACTAAATACCATATAAATATACTTTGTGTATTATGACATCATAATGACCCAAAAATGATGTAATAAATACTGTAACAAGGATAAATGACCAAATATCAATTTCCATTAAAAATATTATTTTATATCTGTTTTGTTAATTTTATAAATCCATTATGAATCCTAAAAAAACTGTTAATATATTTTGAGGTTTTAAAACCATTTCTTCAAGTGTATGACTCACTTACACATAATCAATGTTATTATTTTTTAAATTAATACCTTGGTCTTAAAAAATAATTAAAACAAATCCCATTTTGTATAAAAAGTGGTGAAAATGGGGAGGTTTTTAGTTTAGGTTATTTTATTATATAGAGTCGAGAACCTATGTTTGAGAAATAAAAAATAAATCCCCTCACATTTATTATATAAACCCACAAAATATCCTATTTATATTCACTTAAAATAATTTTATAAAATCCTTAAGCTTCCATACCCTAACTATAGTTATCCAAGGGTCCCCCTAAACTCTCAAGAAGGTTCTTTCAAGCATTTGGAGTGACACACTCAAGTATGTGATCCTCACCTTCTCTTCTTTATTCAAGTTTCTTTATTATATTATGTATTATATTTACAATTAATAATGTTGTGATATGTATTTCTATGTACCTATTATTTACCATTTCATGTCCAAATTGTTATATACCCCCTTTCTCTCCCATCAACCCTTTTTGTGATTTTTTGTAACGCCGTTCTGCTATCGAAATGTCACCATGATTTTTCCATGCCAAAATATTGGTTTAGTGAATACCATAACCATTTAATATGAAGTGTTTTCACCTTTAAACACATATAATTATTTTAATTTTGACTTAAATGTATGTATTCCAAAATTCTTGATCATGGAATAAAAAATTATTATGAATAAATCTGTGTTTTATGATATATGTGGCACATTTTTTGCATGAGAATGAAATTAAAGTGATAGGTGTAGCCAAAATTATATAGAAATCCAATGCATTGGGTAATGTTTATCCTCGTAAGGAATAATTTTGAGATAGGGATTGAATTTTATTCCTTTATGAGACATTTTCCATCATTATTACTTGGTAGTTATCCTTGACCCATGTTTATGATGCAATGTTTTAAGTTGTTTCCACATTTCCCATGTTATTATTATCAAGTTATATCATGACTTATTATTCATGTTTATGATTATCAGACCTTTTATTCCCCATTGATATCCCTATGTTATAAAATGTATCACCTTATTCCTTTTTTATTCCCTTACTGGGCTTTATAGATCACCCCATTTTTATGTATTCCCCCAGGTTATCCTGGGCAGTTTTAAAATCCATGGAATTTTTGAAGCAAGTTAAGGAAGTTTTCAATAATGTTGTTGTATCCAATGTTCAAGATACAATTCTATGTACCGAATAATCAAATATACTATAATTATCAATATTTTGGGTTTTATAATGTGTAATTTTATGTAATAAATCCTGAATTATTTAATTATAAAGAATAAGTTTGTTACAATGAGAACCTCAATATCGATTTAAAAATAGGGTTTTGGTATCTCCTATGAATACCAAAGTCATGATATCCTTTATCTTAGCCTATAATTAGGTCTTGATATACCCCCTAAAACCATGGTGTGAGATCATTGATATACAATATGTTCTTCTAATTGGGTTTTAGTATCTCCCCCATTAAGTGAGGCATAGTATCCCCTATCTCTGCTACTGGTATAGTTAGGTATCCCACTAGTCTATTAAGGCATGAAATCCTCTATCTGCAAGAAGAATTATTTGGATGACGTTTTTTCTAGTGAGGTGAGAAATCCACTTGATGTTATTGAAATGTTTATAATGACATTTTGGTTATCAATACATAAAGTTCATGGGTTTATGGGTGGAATTTCTCTAACAACTGGACGTAAAAGATGATATTACTTTCAAATAGTTGAGTTTATCTATGCTCATATCTAGGTTTATCTTTACTTTCTTCTTGACTTGTGAATTTGAGATGACTGTTATTAACGTTTTATTCTTTTTTTTCTTCATGAAATCGTATTTGGTATGTATATACTCACCCATAAATGGGTGTCTATCCTATAAATGTTGTGTCTTATGCAGTTGATAGGACATTCAATGATGATCTCAGAGGAATAAGTTCAGTTAGAGCATGGTGGTTCTTAGTGATGGTGACCCCAAGTGGTGATCTATTTCTATTTTTTTTCATACAGGGACTATTTACTTTCTACATTTTACTGGTTGTATTAAATTTATGTTATTGGTATTGTATTATTATCTTTTTTGGGTTATGTGTAGTTATAAAGTTATGGACCCTTAGAGTTGTATATGAATTTTTACTCCACCAGTTAGTTATTATTTCTACCATAAATTATTATTTAATGATTGTGTGTGTGTGTTTTGAACATGTTTATTAGGAAAGGGACTCTTATACTTGTGATATTCATACCCAGTTCTTATCACCAAACCCTGAACTATTTATGGAAGGATTAGGGAGAAACATATGGCTTTATTTCAGCCCAGGAAGGGATGTGGTTAGGTAGGTTATGTTAGAGTGGTGTGAGAGTCATGTTTTATTAGGGAAGAAGTTTGAAGATAGACATTGATGTGAGTATTATTTTTGGGATTTTGGAAATTAGTGTCGAGATGTCTCAAGGATGGATCCCATGATAGGGAACCCTGTGATGGTGCAATATCCAACATATTCATTCACTAGGACTCTGATGACATGCTTTGTAACTCAGTACATTGAGAAACTGGTTGTAAGGTAAAAAATATCACATGCATCTCATATTATTGGGTTTATGATTTCAATACCCTTTTTGACTCTTCTTCCAAGATATGATGTTTTGAACATGGATAATCATTTTGAAATTTCAGGATGTTTCTGTGAAGAAAACCTACTAGGATTATGAAGTAGGGTCATTATGATGACCAATTAGGTGATTAGGCCTCTATTTAGGGTCCAATTCACAATTCATTTCCTCAATAAATTAATAGTGTGATACATATTATGATCAATGAGAAGAACCACTTACTTCATCATAGGGATATGTTCCTCTCTACATAGAGCTACAACAAATTCCATTATTTGAGGACAAGGGAACATGTAGAATGAACACACCTTAATAGTTCTATAGATAGAGGATTCCTATGTTATGAGGTGATCCAAATCTACATGCAACTTAGTATTGATTCGAGTTTATGATCTAAGTGCTTCATCACATTCAAACCACTTCTGAATATATAGTTTTTATTTCGTCTAATCATAATGTATGGTAATACTTTGGTGGGGTTTGGACTTATAGACTCATGATGAGGGGACACTTACATGGACCTTGTTTCAGTGTTTATTTCACAAGGAGTATAATCAAGTGAAAATTCTTTTATTGTAGATGCAAGAGCTTCTAGAGTTACTAATGGGTATCATGGTAGTGTTTCATTACTTTTTAGTATTTAATGATCTAACATGGTATTCCAATTACATAGTCTATAATGGGTTCATTTGAGTAGAATAGTTTGAGTACAAAATCCATAGAGATATTTGGGTAAGATATTTTACCCTATGTATCCCCACCTATGTCGGGGGTTATCGAGTGGAAATTCTTGATAGATAGATTTTTAAAAGAGTAGAAATAGACAATGGGTTCTGTAGGTGGTCCCCTAGGAGTAGATTCTGGGGCTACAAGTGGTCAATGATTAAATTAGAGAAATTAACTCTTTAAATGTTCATACATATAGAATACTACTCTGGAATCTGCAACAAATGTGTAAGATCCCGATTTATCATGGGGGTACTGATGATTTTATTTTTAGTTTAAACCACGTATTTTATCTATATGTAAATTCCTAACATGTTAATGGAGTTTATGGGAGTGCACATGCACTGTTCATGGATCAGAGTTACGATTTTTGGTGAAAAAGGAAGAGGAACATGATTTATTTAACCATGTGAGGGATCCCACACACCTATAAAAGACTATAATTAATTGTAGGTATAAGTCACATGGTGATCACATGGTTTTTCTAACCATGTACCTATACAATGTGGGGTTTGGGCCTTGAGACCTTGGCAATATCTCAGTTGGTGCATGGCTATAAAAACTATGTGGACAAACCGCGTACCCATTTAAAATTGATAAAATGACCATTTTACCCATAACCTATTTATAATTTCTCCCCTCATTCTTCTCCCTCAAGAACACAATATCCCCACTGATTGAGTGCCCTCCCATTTCCTACACCTTTTCTTTGAGAGATCTCCTCTATCTAACATCTGATTCTAGATCCATTTGTCTCATTAGACCCCCTAAAGAAACCTATGATTTCCATTTCTTCTTTTATTGGATTATATTTACACCTTTTATTCTATTTTCTATTGGGATTATATTCCCTATTTTAAGGCTTTTTTATGGTTCATCCATTTTCTCTCATTCCATCCCAAATCAGAGGCTGATACTCGATGAGGATTCCACTATCATGATACATAATGTTGTCTAGCACTTTTAGGTAAATTCCTACTCATTTATATTATGGAGACATTATTATGCATTCGAAACATTCATATAATTACCTTATAATTGGATAACTCTTAAATTAATTGTGAGAACTTGTTTTAGAAATTCTATGAAATACATATACATGGTTAGTGGTTTACGACCTCAACCTGAACCATCCATTGGGTGATTTATATTACATGCCTTTATGAAATTATCTCCCCTATAACCAAATAACCACTACAATTTTTTCAACAAAACCCTTTGATTATATGAAATATTTATTTTGAAATAAAATTTTATTTGATAACTTACAATTCATGAAACATCGAGTTTAAACGAACAACATTATACTATTAAAATTTTATTATGTGATAGTTGTCACCTAGCCACTGGATTGGCAGGAATAAATAGAACTAACTAAATTATAAAAAAATATTTTTACATATTTATAAAATAAATTCATTGGTTATCAATAAATTATAAATAAAATTAAAAATTATTTGAAAATAAAAACTATGTTTATAGGAAAAACTATTTTTATACGTGGAATGTATTTATATCTTAATGAATTAAATTAATCCCTGTTGGTGAATGATTTTAATCAAATTTATATATATTATATATTTAGTAATTTTTTTTAAATTTATATAATATTATTTCTTAGAATGGGATTATAATTAACCATGGTTTATGCTTAAAAATGTATTTTTGAAAAAAGTGATTTTCATCATGTTTTGGATGGTTTTTTTAAAATTAATTTTTGGAACTTATGAAAACAAAATCTTGAAAAATGGATTCCATAATTTTAATTAGGAGGTTTAATTTTTTTAAGTATGTCCATTTTATTTTTGGTCAATATGAATAGTAACCTTGGTAAAATTTATCACCTCAGTAAATGGTAAATCATGTTAATCTAGGTTGATACTAAGTGATAAAGCCATAAGTTTTCATCAGAAATATTATTGGATGAAGGGAATTAAACACTTATACCCTTATTCTAAAAATTTATTTTTTAATAGAAACTTTCCCATGAAAATGACATATATAATATTTAAAATAAATCCAAATACAAAATGACACTTTATTACTTTTAAATATATCTTATGTGTTAACATATGGAGAATAGTAAGTTGTGAAGGAATTTAAATGATAATTTTATTAATAATGAAATTATCATCATGTTGGTAATTTATTTATAATTTTTTATGATTAAATAATTACTATAAAATCATACAAAACACTAATATATTATTTATTGAATTAATAGAAAAATAAAATAAATTATTTTAAAAATATTAATAGTAATATAA
Source organism: Viscum album (assembly GCA_963277665.1). Classification (NCBI taxonomy): domain Eukaryota; kingdom Viridiplantae; phylum Streptophyta; class Magnoliopsida; order Santalales; family Viscaceae; genus Viscum; species Viscum album. The sequence goes on along the minus strand of OY728122.1, from coordinate 935,007,632 downwards.
TTTGAATCAGTTATAGTGTTCCATGAATTTTGAATATAAATATAAAATATTAGTTATTTTAAACGTATTAGATTTTAATTATTTCTTTTTATTTATATATTTTAGTTCAAATTAATTGAATTGTGTCAAAATTTACATTAATGATAATTTATCAAAATAATATTTTATTAAATTATTTTAAAATTTTAAAAATCTTAAAAGTGGATAATTATTATAATATATAGTCTAAAAAAATTTCCCCTTTCCATTTATGATTCAATAGTTAATGTATAAGTAAAGTTAAACCCCTTTAATAATGAAATAGTTTTTACTGGTTAAGGTTATAAAGGGTTAACTAAGGGGTTAAATCAAAAGATAAGAGTTAAAAAAACAACTTAAATTAGTCCAAATTCTTTTGGTTTTTGGTATTATTGCCAAATACTACCTTATCTTTGAATATATGTCCATTTGGAATCATTTTTACTAATAATTACTTTATTATAATTAAATCCATTAATAAATCCAAAAAGTTCCCCTCCCCCCAATTTTAAGAGGTCACCCCTACTTTCTCTTCGTTACACAACTTTTAGCTATATAGCTCGACAATATCCTACAAAAATACATTATAAACTTCATTATCCACATTATAGGGGAACATTTATTCCTAAAATACCAACCATGGGATCCTTAAGAGGATATCTAAAGGAGTTCTTACAAAGAAGAGGTAATCAACTTAACAGATCACTTTCTTTTTAGTTCTTATTTAACTCCAATAAATATATGGTATTTATTATAAAATAATAAATATAATGTAATTAATATTATTAAATGTTATTATTATTATAAAATCACTATTATAATCCCTTTTCCCCATCATTTGGAAAGTTAAAGTGTCACTCATATCTACCATCTTAATTTCCATTCTGTCAGAAAACGATATCATCGCTGTTGCGTACAGGTGGACCACATCCTTTAGGAAGAAAAGTGATTCGTTTTTCATTTATTTTATACATGGATGGTAATAAGGATTTATTTTATGAATATTTATAATTTATATCATTTAAAAATGTTTCTGAAAAGGTGAATTATTATTTACCTTTATTTCATTCCATCCATCAAAAAGTGAAAACAACGTTTATGCATACGTACTACCTCCAATATCCATGAACGATGTAATTCATTTTTCTAGATCTAAATTTATGAATGAATATATATATATATATAAATATAATATAAAGATAATGTGCATTATTATGTTATTGAATTATAATAACTTAAAATTTATTAAGATGTTAATGAATGTTCTATGTAAGTCGAACATGAGGTAAGACATTTTTATATCACATTTATTTCTATGAGACACATGACATATTCACCAATTTTTTCTTTTATGTGGTGTATATACTTCCCATTATTGTATTTTATGATTATAATAATCAATTTCTTTAGGATTTATGTATTGATATATGATTCTTTTTGTCATGGTGCTAACTATTCAAATGTTACCAAAGTGGTAAGGGTTTCTTGTTATGATCTCATTATTTATCAATATTGTTTATTATTATGTTTATGATGATGAAACATTATGATATATATATAAATAAACTCATTAATTTTATTATTATATGTTTATTTATTAGTAATAAATTTTTTTCATTCATTTTCCTCAGCTTATTTACTCAAGATACGGGAGATCTGTTTTTAAATAAAATTCACATTTTTCTCTCTTTGGTCGGAATTTTTTTTACATATCCACAAATTCTTAAAATATTTTTAATATGGTTCTTACTGTTCTATTATTATTTTATAAATTCATTTTTATCCATGTTTGACTCTTTAAAAAATGTTTTAAAAAGAATCTTCTTTTCATTTTCCAAATGTGTTACGTTTTGTCTCTTCTACAAAAGTGTAAAAAGAATGTTTTGTTTTACCATATACAAAATGAATATAATTTCCAACCATCATGAAAAATCAATGATTTGAAGCTTTCATTAAAAATTTTCAAGGTTATTTTCAAATAAATGTTTTTCCTTAATATATGGGAAATTGATATGTTTTAAAAAGGTTATTTTAGAGTGAAAAGGTTATTTTCCTCAAGAAATTTTATAGTGGTTCTTGATATAAAATTTTAATCTATGATAACAAACTTTAATTTTAATATTGATTTAATGGGGATATGATCCAATGATAACATCCTTATTCTTTCTCTTGGTGGATTAGTATTATGATGATGAGATATTTATAAATCCCATTTATTTTCCAAGTGTTATGTTATAATGTTATGATTTATGGTCTTATAGAATTTATATGAATGAGTTTTTATTATATGAAAGTTGGGTCCATTAAATCCATCCAATGTGTTGGGTAAATATGGATAACTCATGAGATAAATATTTTATGTGTGAACCAAATTTTATTTCCACCATTTTATGTAAATAACTATATTTAATGTCCATAAGATTATTCATGTTCATAGATTTCATATCCATAATCATTTACATAGACTAGAATTTCATGTCCATAAGATTTTGTGTTGACCCAGTTTTCATGTACATTAGTTTATGAATGGAACTAAATCTCATATCCCTAAGATTATTCATGGAATTTATTTCATGTCCATAAGTTTATGTAAGGGCCTGATTTCAGGTCCTTAACTTAATTTGTGAACATGTGTCTATTTATACATGCTCAAAAAGTTATAAGCTTATATTTATGATACAAAATCATGTATTATTCCCATGTTATGAAAGCATGACTTATGTTATTTTATTTCTTTATGATGCATGTCCTATTAATTATCATGTTTTATGCCATGAATTAAAATTATGTTCTTTTATATGTATGGTATAGTTTTTTAAATGTTAAGCTCATGTTCTCATACCCTTTTTCTTCTGTTATATCTAAGTGATCCTTGGTATATACCTTGGTTACCCATAATGATAATTTGGGCTCACCCTTTCTCATGTTTCCTTTTTACTGAGTTATTAATAAATGTATTAGGTACAATATTTATAAAAGGGTTCTTTTTATGAAGAACATAGTGGGAGATGATGTAGTTTTCCAGTGTATCAGTTGTTCATGTATCCATGTTTCCAAACTAGTAGACCTATATGTTTTTGGAATGGATTGTTAAGTTATGTAATTCATATTAATCTAAAAATATGAAATATATTTTTATAAAAAATATTTGTTTCTATTGTTGGTATCATCAAATGGTCTAGTTTACCTTTAAGAACTAGAATGAGAAAATATTTGTGAGAACCCATTGGATAATGATTAGAATATGAAAAAATACCAAGTTATGGTAAATAAATTAGTGTGAGTTTCCTATAAAAACATCCGTATCTAGATAATACATGTGAATATCATATTCGTAAATATGAGTCTCAGGGTAATAGCCTTGAAAAGTGTTGGTTGAATATATCATGTGTATCATTCTGGTGCACAGTGATTGTACCCTTACTATGCACATGATTTGACACTAATTTGGTATATTATTAAGTTAATAGACATTTTATTTATAAAACATCATGAAGGAATTTAATACATGATAACCATGAATGAACTAGTTTAAACCTTAGGAATCAAAGGCTGAAAATAAGGTGTTATAATTTAAGTATCCTATGAAATATTGATCACTCTGACCAAAGATGCCTTATGGTCATACTGACCATTTTAGTTTTAATAAGGGATTGAGGATAGAATAATTAAGTCGGGTTGGTGATAGGTATGATCAAATATAGTAGTATCCTATTTGATCATAGTTATATAAATTACATTATATTATGAAAAGTACATAGGAATGTTAATTACTATCCCCAATGATTATATGTTTAATAAAAAGTTAATCAAGTATATGATTTTTCTTTTGTGGAAGTTTTTTGTAATGTGATTCTTGAAAATCTTTTTATTCTCCCTAAAGTTGAGTGTGCTATTATTTTGGGCATGGATTTAACTTTTTACATAAAGGCCACATCAATTACTAAGGAAGGTAAGTCAAAATTTATATTCCAAACCAACCTATGAGTATCTATATATTTAATGATAAATATAAATTTATGATGGAAATGAAGTCAATATATATGTATTGATTCCTATTTAAAAGGGTTTTTATCTCAAATTGTTGAATAAAACTCAACCTAAAAGATATTCCTATTTTTTCGGGAGTTTTATGATGTCCTTCTAGAAGAGTTTCTCGGTCTTCAACCGAATCATGATGTCAAGTTTACAATATAAATTATACTTGGTGATACAATTATTTCAAGGAATCTATATATAATGTCCTTGATTGATTTTCATGAATTAAAAATGAAAATCTAGTAGAATATTAACAAGGGATTCATTCATAAATGTGTGTCAACTTTGGGTGAATCTGTTATTTTTTTAAAAATAAATATGTATCATTGAGACTCTATATTGATTATCCCCAACTGAACAAGATCACAATCAAGAAAAGTATCCTCTACACCATTTTGATGACTTATTTGATCAACTAGTTGAAGCTTAATAATTTTACAATATTGAACTTCATTATAGATATCATCAATTGAGGACCAAGTTGGTGGATATAAACAAGAAAAATCTCATAAAAGGTATGCAAACTATGAATTTATAGTGATGAAATTTGGTCTTACTAATGCCCCACTGTCTTCATGGATTTAAAGAATAAATTATATAGATATTACCTTTATTTTATTATGGTATTCTTTATCTAATATATTTTTATATATTCAAAGTTAACTAAATATAATGAAGATCATTTGATAATTGTGATAAAGACCCTATGAAAGGATAATCAATATGAAATATTTTTCAAGTTTGAATTTCCCTTCAATAAGTTTTATTATTGGGTCATATAATCTCAATTAAGGGTATATGGGTAGATCCTTACAAGACAAAAGCTATTGAATATTATAAAAAAACAACCACTGTGACTGATATCTATATTTTTCTTGGTTTGGCTGTATATTATCGAATCTTTATGGAGAATTTATTAGGACTATATAATCTAATCACCAACTTAACTTGGAAGGAAGATAAGTTCCTTTGGTCAGAAAAATGTGAGGAAAATTTTAGGGAACTAAAGATAAGGTTATTAAGTGAAATGATACATACTTTACCCTATAGTGGGGAAGGGTTTTGAATCTACAGTGATGCCTAAAATATGGTACTAGGATTATTTCTCATGCATAATGATATGATGATAGATTATGTCTCATGCCAATTGATGGTTCATGAGAAAAATTACCTAACTATTGATTTGTAGTTAGCAGGGGAAATTTTTACATTAAAGATATGGGGGAATTATCTTTATTGTGAAATTGATGATATGTATACTTATAATAAAATTGTAAAGTATATATTCACTTAGTAAGAGCTGAATATTTACCATTGAAGATGGTTGAAGCAGATTAAAGATTAATATTTCTCAATAAATTTCCATAATAGGAAATTAGACAAGGTGTAAGATGATATCATTTGAAAGTATCATGATATATTATCTATGATAATGATAAAAAGGATACAATATTTATTTATTTTCAAAGGATGTATGTTTAATTCTTGATGGAATGTGAGAAATTTTACATTTCTAAAACGAGTATTTAACCATCAATCGTAATGAATAATAAAGAGGTGGAGAAAGAAGATGCAGAGCTATATATGAATTGAGTTTAACCATGATTATGATTGAATGATAAATTTCTATAACCATGTATGTGTTATTTCTAGACCATATTTGAATAAGGAGCTATTTTAAGAGGTTCATAGTTCATCATTATCTATTCATCCATGAAGTATAAAGATGTATATAGATTTAAATGATTGTTTTTGGCGGGACAACATGAAGAGAGATATTTATGAGCATGTTATAAATTTAAGGATGAGTGATAAAAGTCTAAGGGGATGTTGAAACCATTTCCCTTACCAGAATATAAATGGAAAAACATCACCATAGTCTTTTTTATCAGAATCCCCAAAACATCTAAGGGCCATAATTCAATTTTGGATGTAGTTGATCACCTTAAAAAGTAATAAAATTTAATTTACATAAAAAATACTTTTATATTTATTATATTACTATAATATACACTAAATAAGTGGTAAGGGTTCATAGAGTACCACATTATTTTATATATGATCAGGATCTGAGGTTTACCTCAATGTTCTTGTGAAGTCTTCAACGGGATATGCATACAGAGTTGAGTTTCAATATGGTGTATCATCATTAGAGATATGTTAAACTTGATAGAATCATTAAAACACGATAGAATATATTTATATATTTTTCTATGAATTTAAAAGGTGGTTTGGATCAACACCTTCCTCAGATTATGTTTTCATACAATAATAGATTTCACTCGAGCATTCAGATGGATCCTTATGAATACCTCTTTGGAATAAAGTGTATAACTATAATTTATAGGGATGAAGTTAGAGAAATAAAACTATTGGGACTTGAGATAGCATAAGATATGATTTATAAATTTAGACCAACAAAATAACACATCAAGGAAGGTTAGAGTAGACCTAAATTTATGCGGAAAATCATCAGCGTGATCTAAAAATTAAGGTTTATGAGAATATTTTTATATGAATTTCTATATGGAATATGGTTATGAGATTCATAAATAATGGAAGTCTGATCCCTAGGTATATTTTACCTTTTGAGATTATTGATTGAGTGGGTAAAATAGTTTATTGCTTGGGGATTCCAATGAGCCTCTCTTAAGTTCATGACGCGTTCCATGTATCTCTCCTGAGGAAGTACATACTTGACCCTTCCCATATAATGAACATAGTATTTGTACCATTACAAAATGATATTTTATATAAGGAATAACTGGTATAAATATCCGATCATATAGATAAAGTTCTACAGAACAAGACTACTCAGTTAGTTAAAGTTCTTTTGAAAAATCATAAATTTTAAGAAGGTACCTGAGAAACTAAGGATGCGATGAAATAAAGATAGACTCATTTTTTATACCAGAGTGATGTAATTATGTGGGAGAAATTAATTTTAAAGGGGTTTTTATGAAACACCCTATGAATTTATAGAATGTTTATCTTCAAATAAAAACTTCTCCAATAACTTGTGATACACACAACATTGAGTTTAAATGAACAATGATATACTATTAAAATATTATTACATTAAAATTAATACCTCACAATTGGATTTATGGGTAAGAGTAGGAATAAATAAATTATGATAAATTTATGGTTACATATGTATAAAATGAATTCACTGGTTATCCATTAATTATAAATAAAAATAAAAATAATTTAAAAATAAAAAAGATGTTTTTTTGGAAATTTTTTTATTAACATAATGTATAATTAGCTTAATTAATTAAATTAATAAAAATTTGTGAATTATTTTAAATAAATTTATATATTATATATTTGATAAAACTTTTATAGTTTATTTAATATTTTTTCTAATCATGAGATTAGAATAAACTAGGTTTTATGCTTAAAAACGTATTTTTTCTAAAAAGTGATTGTAAGAACCTGATACTTATTTTTGAGGTACAGTTTCTTTTATCCGTTTTCCTTGAGTTGTTTTTTAGAAAAAAGGGAAAAATACACAAGTACTGGAATCATGCTGTCACATGGGCTGATTCAGGGTTACACGTTGTGTAATTCTAAGTACACACCGTGTATAATGGAATATGTAGAATGTGGGCATGTCAATAAGGAAATGAAGAAAAACCAACTACACACAGTGTAATTCTAAGTACACATCGTGTTGTTGTGTTGACAGGCCCATGAAAGTAATTCGATAGAATTCAGCCACAAATTGAACAGTAAAATGACTTACCCGCCATGTATATAGACCTACATGCAATGTACTTGTGTTTTTTTACTTAAAATGGACCGTAACCTCTTCATTATGAATTTTTGATAGTGGGCTCGCTGGATTGAAGAATAAGCACTCACAAAACTTCAACCTTCTCCCAAATCTTCTTTCGGACTCTGATTCAATAACTGTCAGTTGTGTTGGAAGAGTATCGGTAATATCTCAATTACCCTTGACCCATTATTCCCAATTAATATTCTAGAAGAAGTTATTATGTTTGAATGATTATCATTGTTTCAAAGATCTATACCATTCTAGATTGAATTGGATGTTGAGGCTGGACAAGGAGAGTCATACTACGACGAGGTAGGTGTTCTTGTGCCTCTTGTTAATTTTTAAGATGCTTGTATGTGCCATTGTGTCATGTTCCCATGTTAAGGGTATCACTATGAAATTAAATTGATCCTTATTATTACCTAACATTGTTATGGAAATTAATTCAATGAATTAAATCATTTTTAGCTTTGTATTTTGATTAAGGGCCAACCCGTGGGTGTGTTTCCTCAGATAATTTGTTTGGCCATTTCCGCCAAGGATTTTTATGGGAATGCCTTTTCTCCCTCTTGGGGTTGTTTAAAATGAACTTGATTATTATCATGAATTGTAAGTGTTTTGATTATGGATTTGGGATTGTATTTATCCTTTTCTATGTAGTGTTTTTACTTGTTTAGGTAGGTTGAATTGTTTTATTTAATTTTAATAAGTAAATGCTAAATAGATTGAGTGATACATGGGTTCATATTAGAATGTTATGAATGGACTCTCATGACTATTGTACCTTGCACCTTCGGTGATACATGGGTTCAGTTTAGAATGCCATGGAAAAACTTGAGAGGTGTTTGATTTATATGTCATTAGTGACACTTGGGATCCCTAGTAGGACCTCTAGGGACAAAATAAAGTGACAGAATTTTATCTTTCACATAGAGTGATACCTTGGGGATCCCTATTAGGACCATTGAGGATGGACTTGTATAAACTTATACCAATGCTGAGAGTGATAATACGGGCTCCCTAGTAGGACCACTGAGGATGGACTCACAGGATGTCGGTATGATTACACCTGTAGTGATACTTGAATTAAAAATTAGGAATCTCAAGAATGGACCCAGTTCATGCTTAAATGATTGAATGGAATGAATCGTGACGTGTGTTCCAAGCCAAATAATAATCTTGGATTCATTCTTCACTTGTGGTGTTAGATATCCTACTGAGGAATCTGTTGTGTTTACTTTAGATAGGGGATTTACGGGTTTAAGCTAGACCTCGAGACTTATATAATTAAATGAAATTGAATTGATTAAAGAACATGAAATTAATGTAAATGAATGCCAGTACTTGTAGGATTGTTTACTTTTAATTTTATGTTAGTTACTGCATTTCACTATTGTACACTACCGTTGCATATACTCACTGACAGATTGGCATAGTCCTTCAGTGGTTTCCTACTAGGATTTATTTCTCACACCTTGTTTGGGTCATACTTTTGGGCACAAATATACTATATTGCTGTAAGTGTCGAGAGGGGAAATGATACTTATACTGGTACTTGATTTCTTCTTAGGAGGAGGAGAGCAAGGGACCAAGCCAAGGCTTGTGATGCTTCTGTGTTTCATTTTGTATTGTTATACCTTAGTACTATATTGTACTTTATTACAGTGTATCTTATTTTCTATGTTTTCTTAGAATATGCAACAAGCTACATCATTCTGATATGTTATTCCTTCTAGTTATCTTTACCTTGTAGTCTTACATTGTTCGCTTTAGTTTCATGCTGTTTACTACTTCCAAAATTGTTATTATTTCTTATGCTGTGTTACACCCAGCTAATGAGGGAATAGTTTCCCCAGTATCACACCCTAGGCCCTCCCTTCTAGTCAGAATCCTATGGAATATGGGGAAATACACTTGAGGAATTGTGTCCGACTAGGTATCTGGCACCAGTTGAGTGGCTTCTGGACCTGAGACATTACCAAGTGGTATCAGAGGATTTTCTTTTATACTTTGTCTTATTGTTAGGAAACTATATAAAAGATATGGAATTTGGTAATTAGCTCTTCCTAGGAGTAGATGCCCCATGTACAGGGAAAATCCAAATTGGCTCGAATTAAAATGGGCTTTCGGATTTCAAGCTATTACAGTTGATTTGATTTCACCAATGGGTGACACACTTGATTTTTTATATTACTAATGATGTAATTGTGGGTTCTATTTTAGTTGAAACCCAATGAGATGAGGGTGTGACATCTCATGCATCATATAGGCACTTGTTAGAATCATATTCCATGCATTTTACTATTCCATTTAGGATGCATTAGATATTGAATACTGTTGTGATAGAAGTCATGCAAGAGATTCCTGTTGTTGTGATAGAAACTTGATAGATATGACTGCTATTGTGATAGGTGTATTGGTATGTGATATGGTTTGAATTTAATGGATTCCACACTATGATCTATGAAGTGTATAGTCCCTCTTGGATCGGAATTTGGGAGATCACAATTCATTATTTTGTATAGAATTGTGATATGATATGATATGCATGTGTTCCAATCATTGATTCATTGGGAGTTTGGGCCCTCACAGATCATAATTTGTCATCCCAGTAGTAAGGTATTCTAAAGAATAGGGTTTTCTGGGAAATCTGTATGTTCTATCCTAAAAAAACCTGTATACACAGCGTGTAGTTTATCCTAACACGTAGTGTGTTATTCCTGTTCGAGGAAGAAGGTGTTCCGTGTTTTAATATGTGAACACCGTGTACCAAATGTACATGCCGTGTACCATACGTACATGTCGTGTAGTAACTGACCATGTAATGGGATGCGTGATATGAATTGTAGACTATTGATTTTTGATCAGAACACGCTGTGTACCATCAGAACAAGCCATGCAGCCTATCCAGGGAGAACCCGTGTGGACTAGGCCGTGTGGACTAGGCCGTGTGGGAGTGCATGGCCATGAGGATAAACCTGTGTACACACCATGTACTTGTAGAAAACTCAGTGTACTTGGGGTTGATACATGACAGGCCGATGGTAGAACACGACCATGTAAGAGATTAAAAGTACACACCGTGTAGTCCTTCTACACCCCGCGAAGTTCCTTTTTGCAAAACATTGAGGGTTTTGTCCTGTTGTGTTTTGGAACACTTAAATGGAAAATCTTGACGATGAGATTGAACTAAATAATGTTCTTGACCTTGTAGATTCATTCCACCTCGATGACCACAAGCTATATTCCAGGAGATCGGTGATGATCATACAACAGAAATGGTAGGCCATGGGATACTAATGGATCCTCTAGTTTTTCTAGATGTGGAAGCCACCATTATACAGGACATAGGTGCATATTCACAGTTTTATGAAGGATTTTTGAGGTTCATGAAGACTTTTAGGGAGCACCATAGGCTACCTCATCAATGGAAGAGATAACATGTATATTTCAGCAGCAACATCTGCCTACTTTTTCTGGGGATGGAGGACTATAGGCTACAGAATCATGGCCGGAATCAGTGATGACTATTTTCGAGCATCTGGAGATGCCTCTTAAGAGGATGGTCAAACTCCAGACTTATATGCTGCGTGATTCCTCCAAGCGATGGAGGGATGTTATCACTCAAGCATGGCAACATCAGGGTATGACATGGGAAGAGTTTCAGGTGGCCTTCTATGATTATTATTTTCCCGAGATGTTGAGAGATGACCAAGCCTAGGAGTTCATACACATTGAGTAGGTAACACTCTCAGATATGGACTATTCTTCCCGGTTTACTGAGCTTTAGCATTTTGCACCTATTCTGATGGGTAATGATGTGTTGAAAGCTAGACGATTTGAGGATGGTCTTCAGTTCGACATATAATCCCAGGTGAATGTATTCAGGTTTTATTCGGTCTCGAAAATTGTGAATCAAACACTAATCAATGAGTGTAATATATGGGAAGATGGTGGCGTGAGACAGGGCGGTTCAACACCAATTTCTAGTACTATCTCAACAGGAAAGAAGAAGTGTCATCTAGAGTTGTCTCGCAGTGACAGTAGTAGTCAGAACCTTTCTTACAGTAAACAGGTGAGGTGCTACCAGTGCGGTAGGCCCAGGCATACGAGGCCCCAATGCTCGAAGGACCTAGTTGAGTTCAGAGATTTCGATAGGATGTTCCATCTATAACGCTTCTGCAGGAAACTTCCACTAGTGGCTAGTGAGAGAGGTTCTATATAGACTCCACATGCAGGAGTAGGGTCAGTAGCTTCTCACCGGTCTAGAAACTGAAATATGTCAGGGTATTCAGGCCAAGGCGGTGGTCGTGTCCATGGTAGCCAGACCAAAGGATCTCATGGAGAGTTGGGAGGGTCAGCCCAGGGTAGCCAAACAGTGTCTCCGCACTGCGGTAGAGGTTAGAATTATATAGTGCAGTAGACCCAACATGAGTAGGAACCCAGACCTTCTACAATTGGAGGTATTATTCTAGTTTCCTATATTTTAACTTTTACACTTTTTGATACTGGTGAAACACATGGTTTTATATTTGGGGAATTTTTTGAAAGTCTTAGGATCTGTTTTTATACTTATTCTAATGTTATGACTCTAGACACTCTGTTAGGGATTAGAATAATAGGTGTGCATCAGTGCAAGGAGTTCCCCCTTGAGATTGGTGGTTGTCACTTTCTTTGGAACCTCAATATCTTAGAGATGAAAAATTTTATTTCATTCTAAGAATGGGTTGGTTGGTTTATTTTCCTGCCTTTTTTGATTTCTATCTCTATAGGGTGAGTTTCACATCACCAGAGGGAAGAGGGTTTCTACATAAGGGTGAATGGGATGTTCAGGCTAGACGAGCTAGACGCGAGCATCGTTGGCTAGGCTAGATGACATCCCAGATTGCAATTTTATATCTGGATGACCAAGGAACATGTCTAGAAGATTTTCCTCCGGTGGTTGATCATTTTAGGGATCTTTCCCTAGATGATTTTTCTCGCTTACCTCTGGTTTGAGAGGTGGAGTTCACTATTGATCTAGTTCCAGGAGCTGCACCAGTATCCATTCCTCCTTACAGGATAGATAAGAAGGAGTTTCAAGAACTCAATAGGTATTTAGAAGATCTAGAAGATAAGGGTTTTATCCGACCCAATACTTCTCCTTGGGGTTCACCAGTCCTTTTCACAAAAAAGGAGGATGGTACCCTTAGGCTATTTGTGACACAATCAGAAATTGAACCAGTTGATGGTTAAAAACTGGTATCACTTTCCAGTGATAGATGACATGTTTGATCAACTTATAGGATCTTGAGTGTTATCAAAGATTGAAATAAGATTAGTATATCACTAGGTACATGTTCGATCAGTAGACATACCTCGTACAACCTTTTTTAGCAGGCATGGTCTCTATGTGTACTTGGTTATGCTGCTTGGTCTCACAAAGGTACCTGTAGTTTTCATGAAACTGATGAATCGAGTGTTCCATCCTTTCCTAGATTCTATTGTGGTGGTTTTATTGGAAAATATCTTGGTGTATTCTCACAATCGACATGACCATGACAAAAAACTTGATATCATTTTGAATACACTGATAGATCATCAGTTATATGATAATCTCACCAAATTCCACTTTTGGATGTATAAGATTAACTTTCTGGGTCACTTCTTCTTAGATACTGGGGTATCCGTGGACCCAGAGAAGGTGAGACCAGTAGTTACCTGGGAACAATCCAAGAATGTTATGATGTGTGGAGTTTCATACGTCTGGCTGGTTATTATAGGAATTTTATACAGGACTTCTCCTGGTTGGCTGCACCAATGATGGGCTTGACTAATAAAGGTGTGAAGTTGCAATGGTTAGATTTTAGTGATGCAGTCTTTCGGGATTTAAAGGGACGTTTGACTTCAGTGCTGATGATGATATTTCCAAAGCTGGGAATGAGTTACACTGTGTACTATTATGCATCAGATATTGGGTTTGGAGTAGTGCTTATATAGGGGGATTAATTTTTCATGTACGAGTCTCGGCAGTTGAGGCCACATGAGAGGAATTAACTGATTCATGATCTCGAGTTGGATATAGTTTTTCATGATTTGTGCTGTTGGAGAAATTATTTATTGGGAGACAATTTTGTGGTTTACCCAGACCACAAAAGTCTCAAATACATCTTTACTCAGCATGATTTGAATATGAGAAAATGAAGGTGGGTGGAATACCTTCAGTTTCTCAATTGTGAGCTAGCCTATATGCCTGGAAAAGTCAATGTAGAGGCTGATGCACTGAGCAAGAGGAATCATATACAAGTAGTGAAGGAGGCCAATGGTGAGTGGAAGATTTTGAATTGGTTCTATGAGATTCATTTATAGGTGCACAAAAGTCAGGGAAAGACTTAAATTTTACATTTGGTTATTACCTCTACCCTATTAGACATAGTGGGGATGAGGCAGCTATCTGATTATGAAGGCCTAGTTCTATGGGAGAGTGTGGCAGGTGAGGACCCTCCTCTTGGATGGACAATTGGTGAGGATGAAGTTCTGCATATCCATGGACATGTGTGGGTTCCAGGGGATATATGTAGGAAGGTAATGCGGGAGTTTCATGCTTCAGATAGGGTACTGAATCCCAAAGTCACCAAGATGTACCGTGACTTATGTCGTCAGTACTGGTGGCCATGCATGAAGCGAGAAGTAGCTAGTTTGGTTACCAGGTGTTCCACTTGTCAGCAGGTAAAAGCGGAACATCAACAACTAGATGGACTTTTACCATAGCTACCCATTCCTGAGTGGAAATGGGATGATGTCATGATGGATTTCGTGATAGGGTTATCGAGGTTTCCTATAAGCAACAATTCTTTGTGGGCTGTGGTTGAAAGGCTTATAGAGGTCGCTCACTTATTTCTGATCAAGGAGACCTTTGGTGTTGATGAGATCAGAAAGCTCTATATCCAAGAGGTGGTACGACTTCATGGGGTACCTCATTCTATTGTTTCAGATAGGGATTCCCGCTTTACGTCTCGTTTTTGGTAGTGTTTTCAGAGGGCACTGGGTACAGAGGTGATTTTGAGCACAACATACCACACTAAGACCGATTCCCAGTTAGAGCGTACGATACAGGTTCTAGAGGACATGTTGTGTGCGTGGGTCCTAGACTTTGGGGGATCTTGGTAGAAGCATATACCTCTAGTTGATTCCACCTATAATAACAACTTTCAGGATACAATTCAGATGGTTCCATATGAGGGTTTATATAGGTGGCCATGCCGATCAAGATTATGTTGGCTAGAGGTAGGAGAAGTAGCTAAAATGGGACCTTGGCTTGTGTATGAGACTAGCGAGTAGGTTCACTTGATTCAGAAGTTGATGGATGATGCGCAGTCTCTTCAGAAATCATACACTAATCGCTGTAGATGACCTTTGGAGTTTGAGGTCAGAGATCAAGTTTTCCTATGCATCACACCGAGGTTTGGACATAAGAGGATTAAGAGATAGAGTAAAATTTCACCAATATATGTCGGATCGTTTGAGATTCTAGAGGCAGTTGGGTCAGTTTCGTATTAGTTACAGTTACCTTAGATGTAATGAGCCATGAATGATATCTTCCATGAATCTCAGCAACGCCACTATCACTCAGACCCATCTCACATTTCTCAGCCTCAGGAGGTTGAGCTTCAGGTTGATGCATCCTTTTAGGAGCATCCGATTTGTATAGTTGACAGGAGCACAAAGGTTCCCTAAGGCCAGTCAGTTCCTCTCATACGTGTTCTATGGAAGCATGGATGAGTACAAGATGAGACCTAGGAGAGGGAGACCAACGTACATGATCATTGGCTACTGTTATTCTTAGATATTCCTTCACCACCTCTGGAATGGCAATTCAGGGATGAATTTATTTAAGGGGGAAAGTTTGTAAGAACCCCATTCTTCTTTTTGAGGTACAATTTCTTTATCCTTTTTTCCTTGAGTTTTTTTTGAGAAAACAAGGGAAAACTAGAAAAGTACTTGAATCGTACTTTCACATGAGATGATTCAAGGTTACACACCATGTAATTATAAGTACATGTTGTGAAGTTTGGCCATGTATAATAGTAATACATGGAATGTGGGCATTTTGTCAAGAAAAATAGGCCGTGTACTTCTCAGTACACGCTGTGTAGTCATATCGACAGACCCAGGAAAGTAAGTCGGTGGAATTCAGCCACCAAGTGAATAGTAAAATGACATAAACTCTATGTGTATAGACTTAAATTCCATGTACTTGTGTTTTTCTCTTAAAATGGGCAATTGACTCTCCATTTTGTAGTTTGGACAGTGGCCTCTCCAGGTTGAAGAACAAGCACCACAAGAACTTCAACCTTCTCCCAAATATTCATCGGGACTCTGATTCAATTGCAATCAGTTATGTTTGAAGCATATCGGTAAGCTCTCGATTAATCTTGAGACATTCTCCCCAATTCTTGTTCTAGAGGAAATTATTTTATATTGAATTATTGTGCATATTTTATAGATCCATACCATTATAGCTTGAATTGGAAGTCTAGGATAGACGAGTAGAGTCATACAATGATGAGGTAGGTGGTCTTGTGCCTCTTGTTAATTTTAAACATGTTTGATGGTGTCGTCGTGCCACACACCCATGTTTAGAGTGTCACTTTGAAAGGAAATTTATCCTTTTTGTTACCTAACATTGTTCTAGTAATTAATTCAATCAATTAAATCATATTTATCTTTTTCATTTGATTAAGGGCCACCCCGTGGGACCGTTTCCCTTAAATAATTCGTTTGTCCATTTTGGCCTAAGGTGCCTATGGTCATGAATTCGTTTCCCTTTTAGGGTTGTTTAAAATGAACTTGATTTTTATCTGGAATTGTATGTGTTTTGATTATGGATTTGGGATTGTGTTTCCCCTTTGATATGAAATGTTTTTTCTGGTTTTTACTGATTGAAATGTTTTATTAAATTTTAATAAGTAAATGGTAAATATATTGGGTGATACATGGGTTCATCTTAGAATGCTATGAATAGACTCACATGACTATTGTACCTTTCACCTTGGGTGATACATGGGTTCAGTTTAGAATTCTAGGGACAAACTTGAGAGGAGTTTGATTTATATGTCATTAGTGACTATTGGGACCCCTAGTAGGACCGCCAGGGATGGACTGAATTGAAATAATATTATCTTTCACATAGAGTGATACCTTAGGGATCCCTAGTAGGACCACTAAGAATGGGCTCGTATGAACTTATACCAATGTCTTGAGTGATACTCGGGGCTCCCTAGTAGGACCACTGAGGATGAACTCGTAAAATGTCAGTAAGATTAAACTTGTATTGATACTTGAATTCCAAATTAGAAATCTCAAGAACAAACTCAGTTCATGCTTAAATGATGGAATGAAATGAATCATGATGCGTGTGCCAAGCCAAAGCACAAGCTTGGATTCAGTATTCACTTCTTGTCTTAGATATCCTGCTGAGGCATCTCTTGTGTTTACTTTAGATAGGGTATTAATAGGTTTAGGCCACACCCCAATACTTATATAATTCAATAAAATTTCATTTATCAAAGAATATGAAATGAATGTAAATAAATTCTAGTACTTGTAGGATTGTATACTTTTAATTGTCTTCTAGTTACTTCATTTCACTATTATACACTATTGTTTCATATACTCACTGACAGATTAACATAGACCTTTGGTGGTTGCCTAATTGGATTTATTTATCACACCCAGTTTGGGTCATTATTTTGGGCCCAAAAAGACTATATTGCTGCATGTGTCGATAGGGGAATGGCTTCTTATACATGTACTCCATTGCTTCTTAGGAGCAGGAGAGCAAGGGACCAAGACAAGTCTTGCGATGCTTCTGTGTTTCATTTTGAATTGTTATACCTTAGTATTGTATTGTACTTGATTGTAGTGTATCCTTTTTTTCTATTTTCTTAGAACATATAACATGCTACATCATTCTGATATGTTATGACTTTTGGTTATCTTTACCTTGAAGTCTTCTATGGTTCACTTCAGTTTCATGCGGTTTACTACTTCTGCTATTATTATTATTTATTCCGCTATGTTACACTCTTCCGATGAGGGAATAGTTTCCCCACTATCACACTCTAGTCCCTTGTTGATAGTTAGCAGCATTTTAAATTTTGGGAAATACACTTGAGGCATTGTGGCCAACCAGTTACGGGGCACCAGTTGAGTGGATTCCAGACCCGGGATGTTATTGTTGTTTTCATCACATATTTCATGATTATTTTTAAAATTAATTTATTCTAATTATATAAATAGAATCCTAAAAAGTGGATTAAATATTCGTAATCAGGAGGTTAAAATTCGTTAAATTTTCCGCTTTTATTTTTTGTCAATGTGAATAGAAACCATGGTTAAATTTATCAACTCGGTAAAGGGTAAATCATGTTAAATCAGGTTCAAACTAAGTGATAGGGATATAATTTTTCATCCTAATTATTATTTAATGAATTTAATTAAAACATTATCACCTTATTTTAGAAATTTATTTATTTAATAGACACTTTTCATTGGAAATTATATATATAATATTTAAAGTAAATAAAAATACAAAATGAAAATCTCTTACTTTTAAATATATCTTATGTGTTCACATCAGGAAAAAAGAAGGTTGTGAATGAATAGAAATGATAATTTTTGAATAATGAAATTATATTAATTATGGTAATTTAATTGAAATTGTTTTGTTTCAATAATTACCTTAAATTCTTATACAATTCAAATACATTATTTTTCAATTGATTGAAAAATAAAATAAATGATATTAAAAATATTAAAAGTAATATATTTTGAGTGATTTATTGTTTTAAATTTTATTATCTAAATATTATATCATATTATTGTATAAAATGATTAAATTTAAATTTTAACTTTTTATTTATGTCTTTTAATTCAAATTAAATTGATTGTATCAAAATAGAATTTAATGATACTTTATCAAAACAATATTTTATCATATTATTTTAAAGTTATAAAAATATTTAAAGAGAAAAATTAGGATAATATATAGTCTAAAATTTCATCCAATATCTATTTATGATTCAATAGTTACTTTATTAGAATAATTATAACCCTTTAAGTGTCAAAGAGTTGTTACCGTGGTTACAATTAAAATGAGTTAACTAAGGAGTTAACAAAAAGATATAGTTTAAAACACCACTTAATACTATCCAAATTATATTTTTTATGGGATTAAAACAAAACAATTTCTTATATTCAAATATATGTCCATTTTTAAGAATTTATCTTGAGAATAAATTTATTATAA
Source organism: Viscum album (assembly GCA_963277665.1). NCBI lineage: Eukaryota > Viridiplantae > Streptophyta > Magnoliopsida > Santalales > Viscaceae > Viscum > Viscum album. Next base: position 934,988,505 of record OY728122.1, on the reverse strand, counting down.
TTTAATGTTTTAATAAATCCCCAGAGTACCCCCTCCACTCAATTATAAATGGGAACCCATCCTTTCTCGTCTTCACACAAATTTGAGAAATATTGATAAACCATATCCTAAAATAGTCCTTTATAAAGTTTCTTATACAAGTTAAATAGGTTATGGGCTTCCCAAAACATCAACACTAGTATCCTTTAGAGGATACCAACTGGAGTTCTTTTAATGAAGCAGTAATCTATTTAACCGATCACATTATTTTTTTTCTTCTTCTTTAACTCTTATAAATCTATGGTATTTATAATAAAATAATATAAATATTATCCTAAGTATATTAAAATTTTATTATGACTATGAAAACACCATTATACATCCTCTTTATCATTAAATGGAAAGTGAAAGTATCACTCATTTTTACATACAACTTATCATCTCCACATAATGATACAATTAATTTTTCATCACCATATTTTATGGATGTGTATTATGATGATTTTAATATTTATATATGATATTGATGAAATAATAATAATTATTGAATATTAATAACATATATACCTTCTTACCTTCCAATCCATTGGAAAACGATAACATCGCTCTTATGTACGTATGAACTACCACCTCCACGAAGTGATATGATTCGATTATCATTTCTATTTTACCAAAATTATAATAAGGATTGATTTTATGAATATATATGATTTATATGATATAATAATGATTTTTAAAGGTTAATTATTATTTAACTTTCTTTCATTACATCCATCAGAAATTAAAAATAAAATTCATACGTACGTACAACCTACCATGTCTATGAATGGTATAATTCAATTTTATATCTCCACCTTTATGGAGGAATATATTTATAATAAATTTATATCATATAATAATAATTTAAATAATTATGTTATATAATTATAAGAAATTTTAAATTATTATATACGAAGTTATTTAACTTTCAATGAAAGTCAAACTTAAGGTATCATATTTTCTTCTCACTTTTATTTCTATGAGATACATGCTATATTCACTACTTATTTATTTTATAATGTGATTATAATGATCATTATTGAATTTCGTGATTTTTATTATGAATATTATGGTTATTTACATATCCATATAAGGTACTTTCTTTCATGGTCTTTTGATTGAAATGTTCTCAAATTGGTAAGGGTTTCATGTTACGATCTCATTTTTTATCAATATTATTTAATTTGAGTGATGTCGCCAGAAGACCTTATAGTTATATTGTTCAAAGTGAAAAAAGTAAACTGACTGTAGGTGAAGGGGGGATGACTGCTCCAGCAAAAATATAAACGAGAAAAGATTACTCATACATACCGAACCCAGATACTACCAGATCATCCTCCAAGAGGGAGAAATTTTCAAGGGATATCAATGGAATGAAAAAGGGAATGCAATCTCCTACAACACTTCTCGCATTGGAAAAGATGAATTTGAGAAGGAAGTATGCTAAGGTTCTGATGCATTATGGAATCTCAAAGTGGGAATCGACTAATGCGGATGAAACATTCCATCAGGAATATGGTGACAAGGATGATTTCTATGATTTGTAGTGTCCTTGTTGTGCTTTTCTCGTTTGCTGTACTTTTTGGTTATTTTAGTAAATGGTCAGAGGTTTTCCTCTGGCTGAGCATTTAGGGTATAAAAATATTTTAAAGAAAGTTTTTACTATTTTACTATGATTTTATTAATTAATTTTAAAACACGATTTTTTTAAAATTTTTTAAAAGGAATATTCATATCTTTTTTTGAATGAGGTAATTTTTTACTTTTCTACAAAAGTTTGAAATTAATATTTTATTTAAATATATATAACATGAAAAAAATTTCACACCATTCTAAGTGGTCAAATATTTAAATAATAATGTATAAGTTTACAAGGTTATTTTAAAATAATTTTTTCCTTAATATTTGGAAAAATTTTATGTTTAAAAAGTATTATTTCAAAGTGAAAAAATATTTTCCTCAAAAAATGTTATAGATATCCTTTAATGGAATAGTTCATCTATGATAACATCCTTTTATGTTACTTATTATTTATCGAGGATATTATGCAATGATACTATCCTTATTATTTATCTAGTTGGTTTATAATTATGATGATGAGATATTTATAAAACCCATTAATTTTCCATGGGTTATATTATAATGTTATGATTGATGATATTGTGAAATTTATATTAATGAATTTTTATTATGTGATAGTTGGGTCCATTAAATCCCTTAAATGAATTAGGTACATATGGATAACTGATGATATAAATATGTTATACCTGAACCTAATTTCATGTTCACAATTTTAAGCATGGAGCTGTCTTTCATGTCCATAATATTATGCATAGAAATGAATTTCATTTCCATAAGTTTATGTGTTGACCTAGCTTTCATGTCCATAATATTTTGCATGGACTTAGTTTTCATGCCTATAAGTTTATGCATGGACCTAGATTTAATGTCCAAAAGATTGTTTGTGGACCTGGTTTCATATACAAAATTTTATGAAAGTGCATAATTGGATGACCTTTAACTTAATTCCTGAACCTATTTTTATTAATACATAGTCATAACATTATAATCTTATGTATTTGAATCAAACACATTATTTATGGAGATGTTATGCTATCATAGATTACATTATTTGATTTATTCATGATTCATGTCTTATGATATGCCATGTTTTATACCATGACTCAAGATTATGATATTTGATAAGAAGGGTATGATTTTTTTGATATTTATATCTTGATATCATACCCTTATCATAATTTTTTTCTAATTGATCATTTATATCTACCTTTTTTATCCATGATGAGAATCTAATATCAACTTTTATTATGTTTCCTTTTACCCAGGTTGTAAATAAAGGTATTAAGTATGAAATATTTAGGTAGGGTGATAGTTAGGAAGAACTTTGTAGGAGATGATAATTTTTACTTATGCTCTAGTTATTTACATATCCATGTTTATAAAGGCCCCAGACCTATATAATTCTGGCTTAGATTATTATTTTTTTGTAATGAATAATAATCTAAAAAGATAAATTTTTTGTATATGAAATGTATGGTTCACTATATGTTTGGATTCTCATTGGCCAGTGGAATTTTAATGATTAAATTAATGAAATGTTATGTGGAATGAATATACCCATGAACAAATTGATAAATTATAATTGAATTTAATAAATGTGAATGGTAATACCATCTCTCTTAGCACTTGATAAGTGATGTAGTGGAAAGTTGATTACACTTGGCCCCTTTTCCTTAATTTTTAGTAATATGACTTAAATGAGGAATTGAATTGAATAAATGGGATAAATTATGTTCCTTGTCCACCATTTTTTATACGAAATAGATGTTATTACAACATTATTACTTTTTTTATTAGACATGGCGCTCCTTGTCAATTATTAACCATTTATATGTATGATGCTCTATATTGTGTATTTTTGATTATGGAAATGGTTCTCCTTATTATTTATTTGTAACTATTGGACATAGATATATGTTATTATTATTTGGATTTATTGGACATGATAGTCCTCATCATTTATTGTGGATTATTTTACATGATTCTCTATACCCTCTTGGTTTTGATTTTCTATTCATGAGTCTACATGCACTTTTAGTTTGGATATTGGACATCATGATCTACATATATTAGTTGGGATTATTGTATATTACACTATGTATTCCTAGATTTGATTATTGGGATAATTCCCCTTAATTGAAATATGATACCCCCTTAGGATGAATGGTTCAAACATTATAGCTTAGGCCGAAGAAGGTATGATCGACCGGGGGTCCAACCAAGAACTTGAGCCCACCATGGGTCATATTTACATCATTTATTTATTTTTTCTTATACCCACCCAATGTTCATTTTATATTCATAGACTATATTAGTTATAGAAACCATTGGTGGTGTAATGATTTTTACCCAGACCCTATTTGGGATTCCATTGGATACTCAGACTAACTTTGTTGATTGAGGTAGGGATAAAGAGAAATTTATATCTTTGAACAATTGATTTATTTTATATGGGAGGATCAATACTGATCATGTTATTAGGATACTCATATATATTGTCTTTTAGGTATTTTTTTCTTTTTTTATATATGTATCATATGTATTGATTCACCCATATACGCCTTCTGCATTTTTATACACATTCCATCATCTTTATATTGATATTTTTTACTAGTTATTCTTGTTGTTGTATTATTTGGATGATGTAATATTCCACTACCTTATTATTACTTCATATATTTCTATTTTATTTATTATACATCGCTTAGTTGTGATCTAATAAAGATATAATAGTTTCACCACCATACAAACTTATACCCTCACTACTAGTCATGAACATCTAATGTTTAGAGAGGTATTCTTGAGTACATGTGGAATCTAAGGTTCAACTAATTATGAGTGATCTCGGATCTGGATGTCATAAAGTGGTATTTGATGGGTTTTTTATTTTCCTTTGCCTAACTATTTTAGGATGATAGATAAGAGACTAGGACATGTCTAAACTTGGTAATAATCCATTCTCAGATGTGTCATAACTTCTAAGTAAGTATTACCTCAGAGTATCTAACCCATGTTTGAGGGGAAAACCATGTTACATAAGATGGATTTTTTTTTGGATTATTCATGTTATGGTTATACTAATTTCACTGTTAGATTACACACATGTTTCTGGATGTTATATATTATTGATTTTTACACTTGTCTTGGAATGTTAAGGAAGTATTATTTCATGCATCATTATTAGAACATATAGATTCACATGAAATACATATTCCATGCACATTACTTTCCTTGTAGATTTAATTTCATGGATACTCATTATTCAATATTTATTCCTTAAGTGTTATATTTTTTATTTGACTAACATTTCTATTAGAGAATGAGATAAATAATTTTTTAATTAAAGTGTCTACATTAACCTAAATGGGTTTTTTCTCATATAACATGATGAAAAAACTTTAACGAATTAATTAACAATTTTTTGATCCATTATCTATTGGTTACATGGGTTGAAAAGTTAGCAGTTTCAATTAAATGGATGTAAATATATATTTATAAATTGTTTTGTCCATTATAAATTGGGAATTACGATCCATATAATTGATCCTTGTATATGGAATTTTTACATCTGGAAACTGGATGAAGCTTTGGGAATTTATTATAGTTCTATGAAAGGAAAATTAAAACATATCAAGCACATGACTTTATAACGTTGGAATGTCAGAGGAATATGACTGAACCGTGGTATATATACAATTTTTTATTTGATTTTTTAAAGGGAATGGTTACTATTAAACGTGGATTCCATTGAAACTTAAAAGGTGTTTTCCTCCATAACTTGGAATTGATGCTCCATATAAGGAACCTTATGATTAAAAAGCTATTTTTTACCCTCACCCTAACCTTATTATGGGGTAGTTGGGATAGAGTTTTTCTTTAATGGTGAAGGATTTGTGCTTTTCACTTTTTATTACTGATATCATTTATATTTGTATCTAATTTTGAGGTGTGTGTATGGAATTATAGAATTATGGCTCCTTGATGGCCTCAATTTGAATTCCAGAAAGGGAGTGATGACCATTGTTTTCATGTGGTATGACCTAAACCACATTTAGAGATATATTAAGAACCACATTTAGAACATCCTGATATACCTTGATAGGGCACTAAATCTTTTCTCCAAGAGGATTTTCTTCAGTTAGTTAATTATATGGAGGGAGTTCTATAAACCACACCATATATGTCATATTTTACTAGAGAATTTATACACCAAAATACATGTACTTTTTTAGGGGATGGTGTCACCTAGGATCTTGAGTCACGGATATAGTCCATTATTTCCATATTTGAGCATCCCGAGATGACCTTAGGGAGGAGGGTGAAATTGAAAACCTATATGATTCATGTATTTTCCAAGAATTGGTGAGATGTTAATACATAGGTAAGAAAAAATCGAGATATGGTTTGGAGATATTTTCAATCCACCTTATATGATTACTTTTTTCTATAAAAAGAATGTGTAGAATTCTATAGGGAGTTTATGAACTTGAAGTAAAGTTCTATGTCCATCATGGAATATTTATCTTGTTTTACCGAGCTCTATTATTTTTCACCAACTCTTTATACTGTGTAAATTTCTAGGGAATTATGGTTTGATTATGGGATTATATATTCCATTTGATCATAGTTTAAATTCTTTAAAATGAAAACCATTTCTAAGATAGTGAACTTGGAACTTATATTTGTGCATAAATAGAGAGAGGATGTGGGTATATGGAATAGGGGTTCAGCGTCTAGGATTGGTATTGTATAATTAAATGTAAGGAAGTACAACTTTTAGGATTATCTCATATAAAGGGCTGGTTAGGCTATAAAAATGAAAAATTATATAGTATTCCATCAGTGTGGGAAGCTAGGTCACTTGAATCCTTAGTTTAACAAATACCCAGTTGAGTGCTGAGCCTAGGTAAGAGTGAGCCATATCTAGATATTTTTTCAAACCATCCCACCTATTCCTAGTGGGAGAGGTTTTGCACCATCTATATATTATAGAGTGGGATTTTTAGCTCCATGGTTGGTAGGGATCCAAATAAATACAGACAAATTTGGCAGGGGTAATGATCATAGTTAAAGAACCAAGGCTAATAATATGCAACACTAGTAGAATGGACCTCCTCAGTGAGGTCAAGTTGTATATTAGGTCTATGGATGAGGCTAGTTATAGGAAGTACATCCTGTACCTAAGGAGAAGAGTTATAGAACATCTATAGTACAAGATACAATATTAGTATCCTTGAATTTAGTGTCTACTTTATTTGAAATGGGTGATTCAAATTATTTTATATATGTGGCCATTATAGATAGTATTGGGATTAAAATTCAGTAATTTTGTGGGGGTGATGTATCTTTACACACCCTTGGGAATGTATTCTGATAGAATCCACCAATTTAGTGCGTGTCCCCTTGATATAAGATTTTATAATTTCATATTTAACCCTTTTGTACTAAATATTATGGGCTTCGACAGCATTAATGGGACGAATATGTTAGTGACTTATCATGACTCTGTTGATTGTTATCACTAGAGAGTGTCATTTTCACCATTAAGGGGTGATATCTATATTCATAAAGGTGAATGGGATGTCCTACAAAGTTTATCTGTACTAGAGAATTATGGGTTGGGTGGAGTGCCAACCTGGGTTACTAGTCTTTTTCTCAATGAGTGAGGGGTACAACAAGTTATTTTTTCTCTAGTATTGGACCAAGTTAGGGGTGTTTTTCAAATGATTTTCAAGGATACCTCCTTATAGATAGGTATATTTCACTATTGATATTTTTCCAAGAATATATAAATTATCTATTCCTCCATACAAGATGGATCCTATAAAGCTTTAAGAACTCTAGAGACAGATAGAGGAACAAGAAGTTAAAGGGATTATATGCCGCAATACTTAAACATGGGTTTCACCTATCATTGTTTCCAAGAAATAAGAAAATTCACTTAAAAATTACATGGATTACTAGTTTTTTAAAGAAGTTACATTTAATTACCATCATGCACTGCCTTATATAGATTATTTCTTCAACCAGCTCTGAGGAGCTCATGTTTTCTTGAAAATTGATTTGAGGTGGGGCTATCACCAGAAAAGGATTAGGTCCTCAAATATACCATGTAAAATATTACATAGTAGATATGGATTATAATAGTATTTGGTTATAATTTTTGGTCTAAAAAAAATTCCACCTATTTTCAAGGATTTGATGAATTGAGTTTTCTAGCTGTATTTGGATTCTTTTGAGGTAGTTTTCATGGATGACATCATTATATATTAACAAACTCAAAATGATCATTACAGAATATTAAAATCACACTAAATAAATTGATATATCATAGGTTTAATTTGAATCTAACAAAATTCCACTTTTGGATTGATAAAGTTCACTTCTTGGGTCACATTATCTCAAAATTAGGAGTATCTGAGGGGCCTAGAGATTGTGATAGGAATTGTTTCTTGGGAGAATCCTCAGAATTTATTAGATATATAGAGTTTCTTGGTTTAACTGGATATTATTTGAATTTTATCTAGGATTTATTACACCTTGCATCACCTCTTATGGTCTTGATAAATAAGGGTGTTACATTTATATAGTCTGAAGTTTGTGAGAAGGAATTTCAAGAGTTGGAAGGAAGTCTTACAACAACATGGATACTCATTTTACCTAATCTAGGTAGAGGCTATAAATTTTATTTTAATGCATTTAACATTAGTTTATGAGACTTTTTGATTGAATTATAACGAGTCATTATGTACATGTCTTGATAGTTGATGCCTCACAAGAGGAATTTATTAAAGAACAACCTTTAGTTATCAGTTATGGTTCATTCATTACGATGTTGGAGACTTTATTTGTTAGGAGAACATTTTTTTTATAAATGGAACACAAGATCCTAATATATATATTCATATAGTCTAATTTTATCATCATATAATTTATATGGATTGAATACCTTTAGTACTTTGATCATGTGCATTCTTATACGCCCAGGATTGGAAATGTATTTGCTGATGATCTAAGTTGAAAAACTCAAACCAAGTAATTCAGGAAGCTATTTGTGAATAGTAGGTTATGGATATTATTTTGAAAAAACAAATAGAAGTTTAGGAGTTTCATGAGAAGAATTTTATTTTATCATTATTAGTGGACTCATCACTTCTAGACCAAGTAAAAAAGAGATAGTTTTGAGATCATAAAGGCTTGATTCTGAGTTAAAGTGTATCTAGTAATGAACCCCTTCCTAGTTGGGTGTTGATGAGGATGATATGCTGCATATCCATGTGTGTTTTTCTGCTTTTACCAATATGCGAGATGAGTTTATGAGAGAATATCATGTTTACAAGTGGGAAGTGCATCCCAAAATTACCAAGATGTACCATGACTTGCATCACCTATATTGATGGCCTCTAATGAACAAGAAGATAATAGGTCTTATTACTTAGTATTTCATATGTCAGTAGGTGAAGATAGAACATAATTTTCCCAAAGGAATTTTAAAACCATTACACATTTTTTGATTCCTAAATAGGCATGTCACAGAGGAGGTCAAGGAACGAATGAACGATTCAAAGTGAATTCAGGCCAGAGCATCCCAAAACCCACTTAAGGGACTAGATATAGAAAGTTCCATACCTTCAAAAATGGACATTACTAATAGAAGTTTCTGGAAATGTAGATCTTGGATATTAACCTCCATGCAATATAAGAATGGTTCATAGATCTACCTTTCACAGAATTCCCTAGCTACATGGAGCTTTGACACTAACCTTCACAAATCATAACACTGGTTCTAAGATCCCTACTAGTTTGTTAATCTCACAAAGTGTCATTAAATATTACATCCTTCCCAAAACCAGTGAATTTGCCTCCAATGGGGTTATAAATACCTCATTTGTTTAAAAATAAAGGGCTCACAACCTTTTAGATTCTGATAAGATATATAAACTCACAATACTCATAGGCCTCATGAGATAAAGAAGAGAGGGACCTCCAAAGGTATCCATATTTTGTGAAAATACCTTGCATGGGTTTTTGAGAACCTCATCCCATAGTGGAGAAGCCTTTGAAAAGTGTCCATGGACTTCAGTTAAAAAGAAATACCTTTGGGGATCTTGGGGTTTTGTGAGATCACTATCTATCACAAATACAACCCCATGGGAACCAAGACTTCACTATGAGGTAGGGTCACCCTGTTTCATGAAACATACTCTTTTGTGAGACCCCTGAACTACATGATACCCCTAGCCTTTACAAATATCCAAAATTCCACAAATCCCCAAAATTCTCAAAACTCATCCTTCAAGCCTCCTTATAGTTCCTCCTTTTATACAACACCCTTTCAAGAAATTTGAGTGCTTAGGTCCCCCATACTAATCCATGACTAGTTCAACAGCACCCCAAGTCCCCGTGGGACCAGTACCATCCACCCTTGTGTCCACCCTCTTTTCTCTAGGATTGGACTAGGCCTTCAACCCACCCATTACTCCTAGGAATAGGTACCCTAATGACTATTTATCCTAATAATAGTTACCCAAACATTAGACCAAATAATTTTATCACATCCATGACAATGTCTATACCATGTCCCATATAGATGAGCATGAGTGGTGGACACATGAGTCCTAACAGTGGTGTTACTAAGGGAAACTACTTACCTATCTTAGTAGAAATTCTTTATGATGAATCTTACTCTCTCCATGACATGGACCCCCTCGAGGTGTATGCCTCATCCATGTTCAAGCTTCAAGATGTAAAAAATATTTTCTCCACATCCTTTTCATATGACTTTGAAATAAAAGACAATGTCCACAACACATGACAATAAAATGTAGTCTTACCCCATGTAACAAACACATGATGCTCCATGTTTGACACACATGGGATAAAAACCTTCCACCAACCATCTAATCTGACTCCCATACTAGGAAGATTCCACCCATAAGACACACACTATCCCTCATTGACACTCCTTCCGCGGAACAATCACCCTTACGACACATCATTAAACTACATATACTAGTCCCATCATAAGAAATTAGACCAGAAGCTTGAAATACATGGGTTTTGATACCAGTTTAATGATAGGGTATGTAGGATTCTTCCCCGAGGATAAATCTCAACAAAAAAATCCATGTGAGAAATCATCCCCCTCAGGGGACACATTCCATAATCCAAGTGTGAAATCACCCCCTTGGTGGGATACACTCCATAATGATAGTGTTAAATCATCCCCATTGTAGGGACACAATCCATAATCTTATCCATCATCCAAGTGTTAAATCTTTACCCCTAGGGACACAATCTCTCATCCAAGTGTAAATTCCCCCCTGTGGGTACAGTCCACCATATCCCAAGTTTAAAATCCTTCCCACCATGGGCACACACTTTACCACCCAACCAACCATGAAGTATGTTAAAATTTCAACTAAAAATATACACATGATGTTAACCTTATGTCTGATCTAAAATCCCTAGCCCACACAAAAAACACGGGATGCTTGAGGTAAAACACCTTAGAAGACTTATGCCCAAGCATTAGCTACCTCTTAATCGGCATGAAATTTCTTGGTTTCAGTGTTTAATATGACTCACACATGATATTACCTCTTGTAAAGGAATATTTTAGAGGTTTTAAACCTACAAAACATCTTGAGATTCCCAATGTGACCAATGTTACTACCTCCCCTGATAAAAGGTTGCTTCCATTTAAACACAAAAGCAACATAATTAATTTGTAACACCCCGAGCTTCCACGATACGCTTCTCATTCAATAATGCAATAGCTTGCATTGTACGCAAGTTCGAGTTCTAACACACCGCAACTAATCAAAATAGCCGTTATGAATAGTAATAACCACTTTTTAAAATTATAGAAATTTTATATTTCAAAATGGACTTCATTTTTGTATTCGTAATATCGAAATTAGCCTATGTTGAATTTTTGGTATTTTTCTGAGAACTTCTAATTTTTTTTATGAATAGTGAAAAATACATAAAAACAACTTTTTTAATCAAAATAATTTATACAGATAAATTATACTATTTAGTGGTTTTAAGGTATAATTAGAAAATATTTTTACCATTTTATCCAATGGTGGTCATTAGAATTAATTTAACATTGAAATTGGACATAAACAATTGCCAAACTTTTGATATAAATTGTTTCTTAAAAACACGCTATTTGTTGTAACAGCGGGAATTAATTATGAAATTAATTAATACAACTTATATGTTTGGAATTTTGTAAAATAGACATCATTTTTGAATTCGGAATATCAATTATAGCTTAGGGTGAAATTTTGGCCTTATTCTGAAAAACTTCAATTTTTGATGAGTAGTGAAACCACTAAGTGGTAGTTAAATAACTGATTTTTCGTTTAAATGAAATATTACAACTTCTGTGATTTGATTTTCAAAAATCCGACATACATGGTTGTCATTAAGAAGTAAAATGTGGTTCAATGAGATCAAAATAATTTTTTGGTGAATAGTAACTTTTAAGTTCTTAATCGCGATTAGTGGTAATTAGTGTAGTTTAAGGTATAAATAATACATTAATAATATGAAATGACCTAGACACATGTCCCAACCTCATTGGTTGAGTCATGGCCGACCAAGACAAGCCATGGCCTAACTTGGGGACCCCATGGATCCACTTTTGTTGGGAAATAACATAAATTACTTTTTATTTAATGTTAAAGTGAAAATGACACTAACATAAATTGTTCTACTAAAACAATTTTTAATTGGGGTTATACAAGTCCAAATTTTGATTATAAATAGTCATTGGAAAGATAAAAAGATTTCCTACATCATAGTATTTGTTTTATAATTTTTAGACATTAAATAAATTAAAGTATTTATGACATAATAATGATGCAGCGATGACATCATTATTTGACGATTTAAATAAAATGAGAAGATAATGCAAAATCCGAGGCTTACACTTGTCCAAAGCCTATTGGATGAAGATATTTCGAAACCTTATCACCTTATCCTCGAATTATATAAGTGTGGGACCTTTAGAATCCGAAAAGCATTGTGAAATAATGTAACATTTCAATCTTTCCAAAAGTGCCCCTCCTCTCCACTTATAAAAGGCCCCCACCTCTCCCACCTTATTCACACCATCAAGCCATTTGGCTCGGCCAACCTCTGCCCAAATACTCTCCCAACATTCCTTCCTTACTCCTAGAAACCTCACTTTGGGCAGAACTCTTCCCAAGGAAGCCTTTAGCTCAAATCAAAAAGAGTTACCCGATTTTGAGGTAATGTCTTTTCTAATGTTGTTTTGTTTTATTTTTCTTCTCCAACCCCCTAAACTCTTTTTATTCATTTCTTTTGTAACAACACCAGTATCCTCAATATACTAGGATGTTGTTATAAGAAGGATTCGAGCTACACTTACACACACCTACATCTAATGGTTAAAGAACATACGGTTTCTGTGGATGGCGAATTTCTGCCTCACGAAACGATGATTGTTCAACACTCATATAACACCTCCAAAGGTGGCCATTAAGATGTCACTATTTTTATATATGATATATAATATGTTTTTGTTTTACTTATGCTTCTGTATTTCTCATTTATGGCATACTTTATGATTTCCATTATGGGTAAAACGCGATAATTTCATTTTAGGAAGTGCGGACTACCGCCCCCTCAAAGTGATTTGAATCGTTAATGCCATGTGTGGGATGTATAAAGGATGGAGTAAATGGTATTATACACTATATTATACTGGAATTATATTATACATTTATATCATTATGATTTCATTCCATTAAATATGAAATTGAAATGAAAGTAGCGTTCATGCGTACGTACGGCTTACCGTCTCCATGAACGGTGCATTTCATTTCTTACCTCTAAATGTTACGTAATATTATAAATGAATGTATATACTGTATATATATGATATATATGATATCTACATCATTAATATAATTCTGGATATAATGGATATTTCACCACATGAACAACTTATAATTATAAGAAGTTTATTGTTGACTCATGTACCAAAGATCGACAAAACGACCGTTATTAACTTAAATAATTACATAATGTTCATAACATTGTAATAAGTGATATAAAAAGGATAATGAAATTGAAAATGGTTCTTAATAAGGTATATATTAACTCTAGTTTATTATTCAGGAGGTTAAAGAACGGTTGAGTCAAGTCAGACACGAGGTAAGGGAATTTCTTAACCCAACTTCCATTCTTTGGGTTAATCTCCTACTTTCAAATTATGTCATGATATTATTATGTCCTATTTTGTATTTTTACTTTCTTTATGTGTACCTATAGTGAATACACATAATAGATCTATTTTATTTTAAAAATGAACTTTTAAGGACTTCGTCTCAATCCCCTTTCATTGAGGCATATTTGGTTTTATACACAACTTTCTTTTATACGGTGTATAAACCCCTTTGACTTTTTCAAAAGGAATCTTTTTTATACGAAGCGTTTTGCTAAACGACAAAAGAGAATGTTTTTATTTCCGTACTTATGCGGCGACAACGACTTCTCCGCCGTCGTGACCATTATTTGAGTTTCGGCTTCCTCTACAAGCCATCACTTTTTTTTTAATGAAAAATAAATACAAAGTTTTGAATTTCTTTTATTTTGGTATTGAAAATGGTTTTGAAAGCATTTTTATTATATCAATGTGTTGTATTGATATCTTGTGATTGAAATGTGGAAATGTTATGTTTCCTTTATGCATGTTTTATGTGATATGATTATGTTATGGTTTATGAAATGTTTAAACCTATTCATATGAGGAATGCATTGGACTTAATAAGTGACGGGTGGAGCCCGCTATAGCTCCTCGATGCATCGGCAGGTCTCATGAGACAAAATAGTGTCTTGGCACAAGGCCTTGACAAAATCTTATTTGTGGTCTTGGCACGAGGCCTTGACTACGTGGTCATGATAGTCTGGCATTATGCATTCCATCATTATGAAAGTGGTTATTGATATTGCATGTGATTATTCGACCAGTAGAATATCCATGTGAAGAAGTAAATGGCATTATCTCATTTTACTTTTGCCATATTATGTTGAAGTTCATGTTTAAGAGGCTTTTGTTTTAGTTATACATTGCCTTAAATGTTAATGTTTATTTATGAAAGCTTCCGCATTATTGTTATCCTTACTGAGCATTTGAGCTCACCCCTTTCAATGTTTAAAAATTTTCCAGGTTGTGAAGAAGTATTTTATGACTGACTTGCAAGAATAATCAGTGAAGATATGAGTGTGGAATATGAAGACCATGTTTTTTTGTAGTTTGTTTAATTTTGATGTAATGAAAGACTTATGAATGTATCTAGTGTTTCCAAGGCTACTAAACTAATCGGTCTTTCGAGACTTGATCTTTTGTGATCATGCCAATGTTACGAAGTAATGCACCGACTCTGGGTAGCTGGGGTCGGGGCGTTACAGTTGGTATCAGAGGCAGTTTAGTACTAACCTTGGAAGCTAGATTTAGATAAACTCTGATTAGAGCACATAGCCCAAAGATAGACTTTGAGGATTAGTATAGAAGAACTTCCTAGAATTTTGGTATTATAGAGATGTTATGAGTTTTCCGAGTAATACATCCCTGTCTGGATACGAGCAGGTAGAGGCGGCTCTGGCACAGATGTACCTAGGGGTAAAACCCGAAAACACCGCTTTGAGCTAGACTCAAACGGGAACTGGTGCACGACAACGGGCCTTGCTGCACTCTTGGTTATGACACTCCCGGGGGATATGCTTAGGATAATTCTCATTTTCTTTACAAACCATTATGTAAGGTTTATGAGTACATACTTCCTCAAAGGAAACATTTCTTTTTATGATTATGGATTATATCCATAAATAGTTCAATTTATGTTAAGTATTATACAAGTATGGAATTATGTATTTTGATTCATAAACTAATCTGGATTATGCCATTGTTTAGAAATGGCGCCTAGTAGAAGGAATGGAAACTGTATCAATGCACGAACTCCGTGTAGGGATTGCCCTCCTGCTCAAGATAATTATTGTGGACCTGGAGATACAACTGGTGCTGATCAACTTATTACCATACTGGGACAACTCACGCAGGTTATGAATAACAACCTTACTCGTATGGAGCACCCTGATTCGCAACGTGGAGGATCAATGCTAGACCGTTTCATGAGGCAACAACCGCCAACCTTCAATGGGAGTACAAATCCTACAGTAGCTGAGCAATGGATAAATTCCTTAGAGAAAATATTCCATGCCTTGGGGAGTAGTGAAAGGGAGAAGGTTGTCATGGCAGTTTACCGCCTCACTGGAGATGCCGATCAGTGGTGGTCACTGATTCAAAACACAAAGGAAGATGATGACGTATCGAATATGGAATGGAGGGAGTTCAAAGAGCTTTTCTTAGAAAAATACTTTCCTCGTGACCATCGAGCAGATATGGAAAGGCAATTTCTGAGTCTGAGGCAGAAGGAGGATGGGAATGTCGCAAAGTATGAGGCTAACTTTACAAGGTTAGCGAGGCATGCTGCCGATTATATACGTAACCCAAGGAGTAAGATTGATCGTTTCTTTGATGGGTTAAAACCATTTCTCCGTCGAGCTTTAGTATCACAATCCTTCTCATCATACGAAGATATAGTCTCATGTGCTATCAAGACAGAAAAGGAATTCTCTAAGTCTTATGACAACAAAGTAAAGCAAGAGAAGAAGAGAACGGCGGAACAAGAGACAGATAAAGGGAAAAAGGGAAAGAAGGATTTTCCATTATGTGATAATTGTGGGAAGAATCACCCTGGTACTTGCCTAAAAGGAATGGGAGTCTGTTATAAATGTGGAGAAAAAGGTCACCAGGCACGTGATTGCAAGGGAAAGAAAGAGGCTGTCAAAGTTGAATGCTACAATTGTAGAGAAATGGGTCATTACGCAAATGAATGTCCTAAGCGTCAAGGAATCTTACCTCAGAAAAGGCCAAGGGATCAAGGACAATCTTATGCTATTACTACAGTTGAAGCAGAATAACTAATGTATTGATGCTTTCGGACTCATGGATTATATTCTGGTTATTAGAATAATGTGATCTATATAAGGATTGTACTGCAGTACTTGTTGGTTTCAGTAAGGTTTTAATATGATTAAGGTAATCATATTTTTAGTATGTGACAATAAGAGAAACTTTTCTTTGTTTGGGGAATCTGATGTTACAATTGATTTTGGAATTAAGAGACCTTTTAGAGAAAGTTTGGACAGAGGTATTTTGGATAACTATAAATGTTGGGATGGATTAAGTTGAACTTTGAATAGTATTGTTTAAGGTTAAAACTTTTCTGAAGATTATTTCTGGAATACTATAATACTATATTTTTAGAAAAAGGACAACCTGCAGGGTGGGGAATAACCCGTCGCGTCGGACACAGCTGCAGGAATCGAACCCACAACCATAGTGCGACAAGCCTTTATTTCCTACCACTAGCCTACAGGAAGTCCCTGGTTATTACAAAATCGTTTTACTAATCTAAATGGTATGTGTTAACATTTGGAACCTTATACAATTAGGATAAATAGAATATTTTTGAGTTCCGTTACCATTTGGAGTAAAAGTTGGGTTTGTGGTAAAAATTTATTAACGAATGAAAGTATACATAACAAGTATGTATATTCCCCTACGTTCTTAGTAAATCTCATAAATAAATTCCTCAACATTATAAAAGGTAACTTAAAACAAAAATGTTGTCGGTTAACTTTTCCAACTGGGGATTCAATGACCGTTTAACCAATCACAAGTTTGTGATTTTCTTGTGGTTAAACATTCTCCTAATCCTGTTTTCTATAACTCTCCATCAGACCTTGATGGTTTGTTTCTCCTTCATATCCATATTTTCATAGAATCTTAGAATGGGCTATATCGGGTGACCTTTGTACTTATCCTGCTTTCTTTTAATGTTATATATTTATTAACCTTATTTCCGATGTGGGTTTTCCACAAAGGTATTTTCTATTTTCAGCCTTTTATTATCAAAGAAAAATTTCAAATTGCGAGGACGCAATTTATTGAAGGAGGGGAGAATGTAACACCCCGAGCTTCCACGATACGCTTCTCATTCAATAATGCAATAGCTTGCATTGTACGCAAGTTCGAGTTCTAACACACCGCAACTAATCAAAATAGCCGTTATGAATAGTAATAACCACTTTTTAAAATTATAGAAATTTTATATTTCAAAATGGACTTCATTTTTGTATTCGTAATATCGAAATTATCCTATGTTGAATTTTTGGTATTTTTCTGAGAACTTCTAATTTTTTTTATGAATAGTGAAAAATACATAAAAACAACTTTTTTAATCAAAATAATTTATACAGATAAATTATACTATTTAGTGGTTTTAAGGTATAATTAGAAAATATTTTTACCATTTTATCCAATGGTGGTCATTAGAATTAATTTAACATTGAAATTGGACATAAACAATTGCCAAACTTTTGATATAAATTGTTTCTTAAAAACACGCTATTTGTTGTAACAGCGGGAATTAATTATGAAATTAATTAATACAACTTATATGTTTGGAATTTTGTAAAATAGACATCATTTTTGAATTCGGAATATCAATTATAGCTTAGGGTGAAATTTTGGCCTTATTCTGAAAAACTTCAATTTTTGATGAATAGTGAAACCACTAAGTGGTAGTTAAATAACTGATTTTTCGTTTAAATGAAATATTACAACTTCTGTGATTTGATTTTCAAAAATCCGACATACATGGTTGTCATTAAGAAGTAAAATGTGGTTCAATGAGATCAAAATAATTTTTTGGTGAATAGTAACTTTTAAGTTCTTAATCGCGATTAGTGGTAATTAGTGTAGTTTAAGGTATAAATAATACATTAATAATATGAAATGACCTAGACACATGTCCCAACCTCATTGGTTGAGTCATGGCCGACCAAGACAAGCCATGGCCTAACTTGGGGACCCCATGGATCCACTTTTGTTGGGAAATAACATAAATTACTTTTTATTTAATGTTAAAGTGAAAATGACACTAACATAAATTGTTCTACTAAAACAATTTTTAATTGGGGTTATACAAGTCCAAATTTTGATTATAAATAGTCATTGGAAAGATAAAAAGATTTCCTACATCATAGTATTTGTTTTATAATTTTTAGACATTAAATAAATTAAAGTATTTATGACATAATAATGATGCAGCGATGACATCATTATTTGACGATTTAAATAAAATGAGAAGATAATGCAAAATCCGAGGCTTACACTTGTCCAAAGCCTATTGGATGAAGATATTTCGAAACCTTATCACCTTATCCTCGAATTATATAAGTGCGGGACCTTTAGAATCCGAAAAGCATTGTGAAATAATGTAACATTTCAATCTTTCCAAAAGTGCCCCTCCTCTCCACTTATAAAAGGCCCCCACCTCTCCCACCTTATTCACACCATCAAGCCATTTGGCTCGGCCAACCTCTGCCCAAATACTCTCCCAACATTCCTTCCTTACTCCTAGAAACCTCACTTTGGGCAGAACTCTTCCCAAGGAAGCCTTTAGCTCAAATCAAAAAGAGTTACCCGATTTTGAGGTAATGTCTTTTCTAATGTTGTTTTGTTTTATTTTTCTTCTCCAACCCCCTAAACTCTTTTTATTCATTTCTTTTGTAACAACACCAGTATCCTCAATATACTAGGATGTTGTTATAAGAAGGATTCGAGCTACACTTACACACACCTACATCTAATGGTTAAAGAACATACGGTTTCTGTGGATGGCGAATTTCTGCCTCACGAAACGATGATTGTTCAACACTCATATAACACCTCCAAAGGTGGCCATTAAGATGTCACTATTTTTATATATGATATATAATATGTTTTTGTTTTACTTATGCTTCTGTATTTCTCATTTATGGCATACTTTATGATTTCCATTATGGGTAAAACGCGATAATTTCATTTTAGGAAGTGCGGACTACCGCCCCCTCAAAGTGATTTGAATCGTTAATGCCATGTGTGGGATGTATAAAGGATGGAGTAAATGGTATTATACACTATATTATACTGTAATTATATTATACATTTATATCATTATGATTTCATTCCATTAAATATGAAATTGAAATGAAAGTAGCGTTCATGCGTACGTACGGCTTACCGTCTCCATGAACGGTGCATTTCATTTCTTACCTCTAAATGTTACGTAATATTATAAATGAATGTATATACTGTATATATATGATATATATGATATCTACATCATTAATATAATTCTGGATATAATGGATATTTCACCACATGAACAACTTATAATTATAAGAAGTTTATTGTTGACTCATGTACCAAAGATCGACAAAACGACCGTTATTAACTTAAATAATTACATAATGTTCATAACATTGTAATAAGTGATATAAAAAGGATAATGAAATTGAAAATGGTTCTTAATAAGGTATATATTAACTCTAGTTTATTATTCAGGAGGTTAAAGAACGGTTGAGTCAAGTCAGACACGAGGTAAGGGAATTTCTTAACCCAACTTCCATTCTTTGGGTTAATCTCCTACTTTCAAATTATGTCATGATATTATTATGTCCTATTTTGTATTTTTACTTTCTTTATGTGTACCTATAGTGAATACACATAATAGATCTATTTTATTTTAAAAATGAACTTTTAAGGACTTCGTCTCAATCCCCTTTCATTGAGGCATATTTGGTTTTATACACAACTTTCTTTTATACGGTGTATAAACCCCTTTGACTTTTTCAAAAGGAATCTTTTTTATACGAAGCGTTTTGCTAAACGACAAAAGAGAATGTTTTTATTTCCGTACTTATGCGGCGACAACGACTTCTCCGCCGTCGTGACCATTATTTGAGTTTCGGCTTCCTCTACAAGCCATCACTTTTTTTTTAATGAAAAATAAATACAAAGTTTTGAATTTCTTTTATTTTGGTATTGAAAATGGTTTTGAAAGCATTTTTATTATATCAATGTGTTGTATTGATATCTTGTGATTGAAATGTGGAAATGTTATGTTTCCTTTATGCATGTTTTATGTGATATGATTATGTTATGGTTTATGAAATGTTTAAACCTATTCATATGAGGAATGCATTGGACTTAATAAGTGACGGGTGGAGCCCGCTATAGCTCCTCGATGCATCGGCAGGTCTCATGAGACAAACTAGTGTCTTGGCACAAGGCCTTGACAAAATCTTATTTGTGGTCTTGGCACGAGGCCTTGACTACGTGGTCATGATAGTCTGGCATTATGCATTCCATCATTATGAAAGTGGTTATTGATATTGCATGTGATTATTCGACCAGTAGAATATCCATGTGAAGAAGTAAATGGCATTATCTCATTTTACTTTTGCCATATTATGTTGAAGTTCATGTTTAAGAGGCTTTTGTTTTAGTTATACATTGCCTTAAATGTTAATGTTTATTTATGAAAGCTTCCGCATTATTGTTATCCTTACTGAGCATTTGAGCTCACCCCTTTCAATGTTTAAAAATTTTCCAGGTTGTGAAGAATTATTTTATGACTGACTTGCAAGAATAATCAGTGAAGATATGAGTGTGGAATATGAAGACCATGTTTTTTTGTAGTTTGTTTAATTTTGATGTAATGAAAGACTTATGAATGTATCTAGTGTTTCCAAGGCTACTAAACTAATCGGTCTTTCGAGACTTGATCTTTTGTGATCATGCCAATGTTACGAAGTAATGCACCGACTCTGGGTAGCTGGGGTCGGGGCGTTACATAATTGGTGTCCACCTTGAGTTCGAGTTGAGAACAAGTTTCATGAACATGACTTTAATATATTGGGGAGACCCAAACTAGGAAAAAATATCCAAGGAGTAATCCAAGGAAGGAGGAACCGACATCCCATCACCCTATTTCAATCAATGAGCAAACATTACCAATGAAAGTGATGAAATACACATACCTTTAGAAAGTGGGAATGTTGGGAAACAAAAGAATCACATCACTGAATAGTGGATGGATGATGATGGACACATTTAAAGCATTATAAACAAAAATGGCAAACTCAACGTGAAACTATTATAATCAAACATGGAGACTAGTAGATTTTGGGGCACTAATGGATTTTTATATGACCAGATCAAGATATTTGGTTCCAAGTCTAACCAATAAAGTTTTGGGAACATTATAAAACTCAATTATGACTTGGAGAAGATAAATATTGGGCATCCTTGTTTTGTTCCATTATCATCATGGAATCATTCTTTGGTTTAGGAAGAATAGATGACATCAGGGAATGAGAAATTTCATTTATTGTATCTGTAATGATGAATGAATAAACATTTCTTATAGGATTAAAACTACAGTGAATTAGTGTCCTAGAGCCAATAGGAAAAAGGGTATGGGAAATGTTAGTGTGATAATCTAGCAGGAATACACCCTTTACATGAATTTCTGCTTATCATTAGCTTCTGGCCTCCCACACCCATCTTTCCCTACAGGATCATCTAGATGAGGGTGATCAACACCCAAATGTACTGATACAAGAAAGAATGTGTTATTTCCACTAGAGATATGGAACCTTAAGAACTCAAGTCATTAGTGACTCACCAAAATGACAAATCCTTGGGGATTCATAGTGGGAAACCACCCCCATTCAAACAGTGAACCTCTGGGGGAGCCTCTCCCTAGAGCACTATAATAGATCACTCCCATACAATGAGGGGGTATGGGATGTTAGAGTTACTCCTACAACCAACACCAGTCGATATATTCCCAAGAGGGATCCCATAAAGCCCTTCTAGCACCACCATAAGGCGATTCCACCTGCCAAAGAGTTTGTTGAGTTGATCCCCACTCGGCTAGCCCTATTCCAAAACACTTGATGCTGAAATTGGGGAAAGACTGGGAATATAGCCCAAAAAGTGTCATATTGTTTAGGTCATATAGTCCCATCCATTGCCAGTGTATCTAGGATCCATATTTTCCCACTTTGGATCTACACCCTATCTTCTCTTTTAGGTTAGACTCATTCACTATCTTAGTCACTAACACTACGAGCAACCATTATGGGACACCCCATGGTGGGGAAAATCATTGTGGAGGTCCTCCCCATAGCACAATTAACCCAGAATAAGGTCTTAAATATGTTACCATAAAAATATGTAGAGGTACTCCCTACCCCAACACCAATCATCACAGAGTTCCCCCCATTTCCATCCCCAACCAATGTAGAGATCCTCCTCGAACTACTGTCAACTAGCACATAGGTCCTCCTCATGCTACAGTGAACCAATGTGAAGGTCATACCTACACTACCATCCTGGACATAGGTACTCCCCATGCTATAACAATCCTATGTAGAGGTCCTCCCCATGATACCATATAGCATGAAGGTCATCCCCATGGGATCACTATTTAATGAAGATGTCTTCCCTTCCCTACCATCATCCGACATAGAGGTTCTCCCCATGATTAAGAAATTCCCATCTCTAAGGAACCTTCTGGGGGTAGGAGGTAGAGCACATGTTACATTATAAATTATCATGTTACAGGCCACAACCCATATAGAAAAAGGCTAAGTGAATCTCAGAAGTCCTCACTTGGAGAAGTTTCACACCATCAGAGGTGGAACCCTAGGAAGAATCATGTCATCATCGACCTATAAAATTAAAAAGATATATATGATTCAATGATGGAGGCTTCACCACCAAATCCATAGGATGGGATAAAATCTTGAAAATTGAGGCTTATGATCTTGGAATTTGAGGTCCACAAGATCCTGAGATCCCTTTTTAGATACTTGTCATAAAGGAAAATCTAGCCTCCTTCTAGGGACTTACAAGGAAACTATATTCGTCCCATCTAGTTTATTTCCTCTCTACCTCCACATAATAAGTTAGAGAGATTTCAATGTTTGGGTTGACTCCCTTAGACAATGGTGATCATTCCATTGAGCCAAAAATTATCACCATAGCTCTTGCATTTTAAGTAGTAGTGAATAATCCATTCTATATGGAAATAACCTTGAAGTTGTATCCCACTCCAAGAGATTTCCCAACATGGAACAAATATTTTTCCAGTGTAGTGTCTCCTATCCTATTAGAGAAGCCACAAAGTAGGTTTGTGTCGGTTCCTACACCCTTATCTTGGCCTACACCAATCAGGGAATGGACCGACCAAGAGTAGGACACTTCTCCTAAGAAAGAGAAGTTATGGGAGCTTCTTGCTGTAAAACAGAAATCAATTGTGTTTTAGATTCTTAAAGATCTATATTTTTTCATTAAATATTCATTCACTATGGACCAGACAATGTGTTTCTTCATATTATCTAGGTGAACTTTCACCACCTCTATGATTGGTAGCTTTCATACCTAGTGATCCATGAGAACATCAACATTTATCAACTAGAAGTGTTGGAATGTTGATTTTGTATTGATCCCAGTAGCTCAGTATCATGATTCATATGGAAACTACTATACACTACAAATAAACTGCATTAAGAACCACACCATGCTCTACTGTGTCATGAAAGACGTGTCTTCATATGTGATGATCTAAGGATGGGGTAGTATTCCACCCTCCACTTCGTCGTTATATTACAACAACAACAATATGAATGATATTTTGACCCAAATAACAATAAAGATGGAGCCCCTATAAGTATTTACATGGTGAATTTTGTTACCACCGAACCACCATAGGATCAGATGAACATGGATGTCGATGTAGGGAAAGATAGGGAAAAATACTTCAAGGGGAACACAATACCAAATGGAATCCATAATCATCAATGGAGATAGAAACTGGGCCTCACGAGTCTCTAAAATGAGATTCTACCACCTTACCATCATTACATGGACAGAGGAAAGGGACATTCTGAACCCTCTAACCCATCCGATGTTGCATAAAAAGTAGATTCACACCCCTGGGTAACTGTCTTAGACCAAAAACTCGAGGTCTATAAAAGGATCACTGTTGATATCATTACTGAGTGGTTCCTAAACCCAAATAATAAAATAAAGGACGTTATCTCTCCTCTAGTGGGGAAACTTTTCATCTTTAGTCAAATTCCTTAATTTGAACTTGGTGGCTCCATAAACCCAGTCATGTCAGATGCTAGGGGTTATGAAAAATAACCATGTTATTAGTCACCGACTTCACTAGAGAAACATGCTTATCCACACTGGGATCGAGGTTGAATTTCTTCTAGATTTGGTGATCCTATCAATGAATTGGTGGCCACAAACCCCCCACTAAGATGACATGATAATTTTTATCATTAGTTTCATTGAGGCCCTAGAAACATATAAGGTGTCAATACCACTTAATGGAAAGTTGTACTTGACATGGGTGGACCATGTTTGAATTCCCCTAGATTTTGGTAATCCCATATTCACCCCATTAAATGGGATATGAGATCCACTATAACATCTGGACCACTTCGCCTCAAGTTTTGACCAAATGTTGTGTACTCTAAAATATCAGGAGGCCACCAAGAGTCAATACTTCATATAGACTCTAGAACAACCTAGGATTTTCTGGTATAGTCAGCTACCCATTGGATATATTTATGGTAGGGAAGATCTCTAATGGATATTTCTCTACCACTTCAGACCCACCATGTTCAAGAAGAGCATTTCTGACCTATTTAAATGAAAACAGTGGCCCGATGAGTGAGCCACTGACTTCCTCAACCAATGTAAGGGACTCATGTTCTCACTCAACATGCCACTATCCCAAGAACAAATTTTCATGATGTTGATGGAGAACATTAGGAATGATCTAGTCCCTAAACTCATATACGTAAACTACCTAGGTAGATTTTGTCAACTATCCAAAAAGGATTAGAATTAGGAGGAATCCTTATAGGGGACTAAATGATAGTCATGCCCATTACCCATTACAACTCCCGCAAGGAGACCTAGGAAAGAATAGACAACCAATTTCATGCATATAGAGGTACCTAAGATGACACACTTGTTGGACCCTTTTCCGAATGATCCTCAACAAGTTTAGAATCACTCTACACAACACCACCAGGAATAGACTCACTATGTGTAACTACCCCAATAAGAGAACATGGCTCCAAACCCCCTATAAGACAAATCTCATAGGATATCTTTCATAGAAAGAAGAAACATGAGGTATTCCTTCATAGATTAATAGGTCCTCGGATATGCCTTTTAAGACATGGTAAATGGAGTCCGAAAGTTTAAAGAGTGAAAGAGACCTCAGGAGGCTTGAATCACTAGCCTCATCGACCATTTACCATACCACATGATCCTCTTACATACCATAAAATAATTATTTGTGTTCAAATATTAGATCCCTGAATAATTAAATCATTACCTAGTCATGTTTTGAGACGTTTCAGTTTAGTTGAAATATTTATCCACTAACCCTGAAAATGAAAGTGAAGACTCTAGAAAGTGGCAATATGTACCTAACTATAGGGTGCAGAAGTATGATGGATAGATAGATTGAAAGTAAATATATAAAATTCATGATATTATCCTTTCCCATTTGAGTAAGCCATAACCTCATATGGTTATTGCACCTCCTCTGAACACTGCATCTATATCGACACAACGGTCTTCCATGTCTTCGAATAATATGCATCGATGGTGCAATGGAAATCAGATTCCTCCACCAATGCTGAAGCCATTTCATACTCTAGGTGAATTCATGCCTCTTGAGATAGAAGATGCACCTTGGGCCCACTCATCCTTAGACTATTCCACATATGAGGATTATGAGCAAACCTTCGTGAATAATGTTGATCTAGTGGACCACTTCATGATGCTTGACAATGAGGAATGTTATGTGAACACCTAGGTTTCGTCTAGCCGATATTATTAAATGATTGGTTTAGGACATGGAAAACATCAGAATACTCAGGATAGTTCTTTAAACCTAGATGTTCATGATACTGAAACTAGGAATAAGGCCTTTCACAGATCTCCAAAAGAATAGTCCTCCCAGTTCGTGCCATCACAAATGCCTCCACATCTAACTATATTAGTTTAACATGCTGTTTATCCAATACTGCATGATAATTATCTATGTACAATAAGGGGCTAACCTCAGTCGAATGAAATTTAATATGTAGTTTTCTAGATCATACCATCTATCCAGAAGTAGAATATCTTCAATACTATACAATCAACTATAGTTCATCTAATAACTCCTACCACATCCCCAACCAAAGAGAGACCCTCTACAGTCATGAATATTCCCCTTTAATGAAAATATCATGTGACGAAGAACCTTTATTGAATAAAAAAAAGGATTTTAATCCTCAAGGATCCAATATTCTTAGAGGAAATTTTATAGGCCCTCATCGAGCCCTTAAAAATCTTCTTCTATTGAAACCTTAGGTAGCTATCACTGAGGCCTACTATATAGATTAGGCTGAGCAAGATGAATTTCGAGATTTTATCTCATTATCTGGTGAAGAAGAGGGTGTCACAATTTTTGGAAAATTATATTTATTGTATATCATAGGCCCGTTCAATGGTGTGGAAATATTCAAAAACCTAGTGGATACTAGTTCTAGGTTCAACCTTTACCCAACACAGTTGTTCCATAAGCCGAAACATACCAAAGAAGATCTGACCCCCTCTAACCTGATGATATAGGGGTATGATAAGAGTGATAAGAAACTATGTGAAAAGTTTTGGCAGAAGAATCAATTTTGTGTCCTGATATGAAGCACTAAATTTATTGTAGTCTTGGAGGACACTTTCTACAACACACTTTTGGAAATACCCTGACTTAATTTTCATTTAGTGGTCTGCTCCTCACATCATCAATTCATCAAATACTCCCTTAATGGTTGGGTATGGGTACTCCAGGGTGTTTCATTCACCTTTTACTCATGTGAGGTCCACTATCATGATTCTTGGTACTATAAGAGGGAATTAATGTTGGTTTAGATTGACATGGTTCATAACATCAATTACCCTAATGTTATAATGTCACTACAACCAATATTTAGGTAGAGTTGAAAGAAATATTCATTCTCCATATTCATTAGTAAGAGGCCATAATGCCAAAACTGATTTTTTTTGTTATCACCATGAAAAAGGGGATTTCATTTATTACATTGTACTCTTACACTAGGTAGGCCTAACTAGTTCCAGAAGCCCCTACTCCTACGAAGTATCGAGAAGTTTTACCCATTTCCACCAATCCAATGCATTCCTACATGTTTTATAAAGCAGGTCTCACTTGATGAAGGTAGAATCATTGCTATTGATTTGATATCAAGAGTGTACTTTGTAACCAGAAAAAAGATGGAATTATCTCAATGGATTATGTCTGCATAGTCTCTATAGAATAGGATCCCCTCATCGAGGATTCTGTATTCTCTAGAGCAGACACCAGTGCTCCCCCAAGATCGATTGTCATAGAAGAGCCTCCTCCTCCATCTGATTCTTCTATATCATATGATGAAGAGTATTTTGAAGATGACCCTCTTATATTTGAAGAGGATGTATCTGCCACCATTTATGAGTTAACCCAGGTGAAACATGGTACCAAGGATGATCTGAAGCTGAAATTGATTAGTGCTACAATGTCTCTAGAGGAGTAGCAGAAGTATGTGGACTTCATGAAATAACACCATGACATATTCACGTGGAGCTATGAAGAGATTCTGAAGCTAGACCCTTAAGCCATCAGTCACCATCTTGGCCTCCTAGTGGGTCATCATAGGTTTAAATAGCTTCCTAGAAAGATGAACCCCTCTCATGGTGCTATGGTTGAGGAAAAATAAGGCAATATTATTATAGAAAACATTTTTAGGGAGTTCTAATGCCCCATATGGCTAGACAACATTGTCCCAGTCAGGATGAAGAACATTCAAATCAATGTCTATATAAACATATAAGATATAAACTGCCATTTTATAAAGGGTTATATTCCACTTCTATTGATAAAGATGTTGATTGATTCTATAGTTGAGTTTTAAGACCTATCCTTCATACAAGAATATTGCAGATATAATAAGATCTAAATGGATATCTAGTACGAGGAGTCCACCATCTTCATAGTCCCCCAATGGAATTTCTACTATCAAGTGATGCCTTTTTGATTGAAGAATACGAGATCCACTTACCATAGAGCCCTACACTGCATATTAAAGCCAAATATTAGGACATTTTTGGACTTTTATGTGGATGATATTGTGGTCAAATCCCATATTCTTCATGACCTTGTAAAGGATATTGATAAAGTGTTCAGATTACTATGCTCCTGGCAGTTGAAGATGAACTCATTGAAGTGTATATTCAGGATCACCTCTAGGAAATTTATTTTATTTTTCATATGGTATAGAGGCATTTATATTTAATGAGTGAATATCAAGGCCATCTATAGAATTCTGCACCCAATAAATATCTAGGAGTTGTGGGTCCTCTAAGGCCACTTAGATTACATAAGCCAATTTATTGAAAATATGGATGAAAAATGTAATCCCTTCTGGAGTCTCATGATAAAAATAACTATTTACATGTGGGATGTTGTGTTCTAGACCACATTTGAGGATATAAAGAAGTATCTTCTCCAGCCTCTAGTTCTGATGCCACCTATCTTAGGAAAGCCTTTGGTCCTATATGTGACTTGTTTGGAATTTTCCATCTGCACCCTTCTAGACCATAAAAATAATGAATACATAGAAAATATACTATACTATCTCAGCCACATGATCCTAAACATAGAGACCAGATACTTCCCCCTTGAGAAGAGTTGTATCACAATGGTCTTTTTAGTGAATATGTTGCGGCATTATTTGAAGCATCATGAGATATACCTAGTGTCCTGAGTAGAACTACTAAATTATATCCTAAATCACCATATGCTTATAGGATTATTGGAATGTTGGAAAGTAATCATAAAACATTTTGACATCAGGTTTTTCCCTTAGAATACCATCAAAGGATAGGTGTTAGAGAACTTCCTGGATACAAATCAAACCCTTGAAGAACTATTATTGGATGTGGATTTACCAAATGAGGTTATTATCTTAGTGTATTAGGATGTAATGTGTTGGAAGATTCACTTTGATAGTGCCTCCTAGAGCCTAACCAATTTTAGGCTCAATGACCCCAAGGTTTACAGGGCCAGTCTGGGAATCATTTTCATTACTCTATTACATGACGTCTTTCCATACTCATTCCTATTTTAATAAGGTTATACAAAAAAAAGGAAAGGTATCAGGACATTATTATTGTTCTTAATTTGGCCCTTGAGATTGATTTCCCCTATTTAAATGTGAAGGGAGACTCTGAGCTAGTCCTCAAGTAGATCAAGGGTGACTATGTTATCAATAAGAAAGGAATTGTGCCACTTATAGGACACAACCATTAGTTGATGACCCAGTTCTCTTCCAAACTGAAGGTTACTCATGTTCCCTAGTTAGAAATTGTTCAATTTGAACATTTAGTTGGTCTGGTGACATCCCTCAAAGAACTTGACTGAAAATTATTTTTTTATTATTCAAACACTTTTAAGGTAAAAGTGAGAAACCCTAAGTTCAACTACAAAAGGAAAAGAAAAAACCATTGAAGGAAAATTTAAGCCTACTATAATTAGTTTATCTAAATAATTTCCTTGAAATGTTGTTTACTTGTAAGTTTGGTTCATCCTTTATAAGGTCTAAAAACATGAAATTCATCTTTTCCCAGGACTAGATGTATTCCTCAACACTGATCTTCCCACTATTGAACCCCTAACCCGAATAAGTTCGTATTTTTTGATCCAGGTATACTAATCCTCATTGAGATTTATATTTAAAGACTTCCCCCTCATTCTGGATTCTTCTTCTTCAGTTGAATTAAGTGTCAAAACCTTCTCAACCACTTCTTCTACTGATCTCATAATCAATTCCAAGGATTAATCAAGAGTGACATCTGGATTCCTCTAATGACGATCCATCTTTGTGGAAGGGAGATTATCACTAAGCATCAAATATTCTTATTTATTTATTCACTGATCATGTCTCCATAGAAAGTGGAAATATTGAGTAGTCCTTTCTCATTTTATGATTTCCATTCTATTTTTACCTCTCCTTAGAACTGATAGTCTATCACCCTGAACCTGAAACTCTTCCTTAACTTCCCCTCCAAACTGACTAGAACTATCATCACTGGACCCAAGGTCCTTCTACCCATCTATGGAGTACCTGGTCAACTACTTCTCAAAACCCAGAACCGGGTCCTCATTAGGTAGTCCAACAAAATGATTTCCCAACTCAATAATAGCAACCTCAATACTAGGACAAGCTTTGAAACCAGAATAATTACCCTCCCATGATTCATCAGGAGCCTCATTAATACCTATATCATAGGTATCACTCCCTGGGAACACCACCTCATCATATGAGGAACATAGGGGGCCTTGGGACCTCCATAGTCCACTCTTTAAGACTCCTCTTCAATTTTATATCCACTGCTACCCTAGTTTCCTTAGCTCCAGCCCCCTTTTCCACCTCTGATTGGTTCAAATGGACATCCACAGGAACTTGACGATCCTCAATGGAAATTATCAAATGACTTTCTTACCAAGAATAAATCCAAACTACCTTAGTCACGACCTCCAAACTCACTATCCCCCGACCGGAGAGACCAACAACACTGGTCATAGGGGCCATGTCACTGCCTTCTTAACCCACACCACCTTTCTTATCTGGCTATTTAGATCCATTATTTTAGGAAACTAAGGACTGAAACATAAGTTTATAATTAGAACAAAAATCAACCCTTAATTTATATACAACCTGCTATTTAAAATGGAACTCTTCACCTACTGTAATCCAAAAAATGTTGGGAGTCACTCTTGAGTCATAAAATTCCACAAAAATATGGGGTTAATAAGATTAAAAATAAAATTTGTTAGGCTATCAGAGCATAAAAACCTACCTAAGAGGTTTCCAAGCATCCAATCAATCGAAAGATTTTGAAATGGTAGTGGATAGTTGAGAATACTAACCCAAATCAGGACAAAAGGAGAATCATGCCTCCTGTGGAATTCATAAGTCCATCTAAAGATGAAAAATCTAGAACCATTTTATTGGAAAGGAGTGCTAGAATAGGTTTTAATCAGGTCTTGTTCTGAAGAAAAATGGATCATGATGTTCTTCTTATCGACCAAACCCATAGTTTCCCTATCCCGTAAGTCATATGTGTTGAAGACAAACCTTTCAAATGAGTCCACTAAAGGCATTATTTGAGAAAATTGAATGATTAATGTTAGTTTAAGGAGGGATAAATCTTCATTGAACTTGGAGATCGAAAATGGAATTTTAGGGAACCCATCGTGTAGATCCAGAACCTTGGGAAACAAAAATACTTGAGTGAATCAGCCTGCTGTCGGTATGTTTATGGAAGAATCCTAAAATATCCTCATAGTAGAGGAGGCACCCGATTAGTTGACTCTCTTCATTTAGTATCTCTATCATGTAATTACCCCATAGACTAAGAAAAACATCATCCAATCCACTAGTGTGTTATGTAGTTTACCCTCTAAAGTAGAACTAACCAAGAAAAAATACTCTACATGCATGGGTTATAAGAAATTTTCCTCTATTTTATCCAAGGATACAAGATACCTTAGGTTATTTAAGATGTCCATTCTAGATCCCATGGTTCCCACCAATAAGGATTGAATCTCTCCCACCAAATTCAGATACTGGGTTACTTCTATCCTACCATGGCCCAATACTATATTAAGTTCTCCAAGAGGTTTCATACATTTTAGATCTATTCTAAGTTCATGAATTAGATGCTAGATATTCTCCACATGACCATGTTATATTATCAATTTGTAGTATAGGGACTCAATGTTGTGGGGATATAAATTTGAGTGACAACATGATAATTCATGTTCATTTTGACTGTAAACAAATTTATTTTCTAAGTGGGAAAATAGGAACCCCTCAAGAAAGTAAAAACCTAGTCCGTGATGGAGTTTATGAGATCCCAAAACATGCATCAATTTTGAGTTCATCGTTCAATTCTCACATACAATAGAACAAACTTCTAGATGGTTGAGTTGAAGAAATTGTACACCAAGTACAAGTTTTGGGAAAACTATACTTATCACTACCACTTGTTGGTAAATTGTTTTACTGATACATTCAAGAAGAACCTCTCTAACATATTGTATAAGATGATTTTCCATAAAAAAATATTTGGCCCAAAAAACTCCCCAACATCCTCTAGGACTATCAGATGATAAGTCTAAATTCTACCTTAGCAACCCCATAATCCTTAGTGTATGGAATAGAGATAATATTACCCATTTAGGTTCAGTTTACATCACTCCAAATGGTTCTTTATAACCAGAAGACACACAAAAATGGCATAAGTCCACCTTGACGAGATAGAAGATATCGAGGAAAACCGTCTTCAAGCCTTGAATAACTTATAGAGGAACCAAAATAATATTGTGAGAGAGTTAAACAATAAGGTTCTCCTCCGATCCTTCCTCCAGAGTGACATGGTATTGGATCTCAGAACACCAATGATACTCAGTAAAAATCCATTAAAGTTGGAGCCCAAGTGAAAAGGTTTTACATTATCCATAAGGTTTATTCCAATGGAGGATACTCTTTAATTACCAATGATGGAGATAATTTCACACCTCCCACCAATTCCATGTTTCTTATGAAGAACTTCACATGAAGATTTCATGATCTATGCATTACGAACTTTAACTATTTGTGCTTGGTCAAAGCTATGGGACCTTAAATAATAGAAACTAAGGTCCAAACTCAGTGGAATTAAACTAAAAGTCTTGATGTAATCATTATGAATTTAAACTATTTGTAACTCTTATGGAATGAGATCCATGAACCAAAAATGGAAGAAACCATAGTATAATTTCTGTCACTTTAAACTGAAAAATCCAACTTACTTGGAACATGACATTAAACATAAATGTTATATTGTGTAATAAAAATTGGTTTCCTCTTGTACTAAGTGTGATATGATAAAAAACTACATCCTCTGCAAACATTGTTAAACTATAGCCTTACAAGTTTCACAATAATGGGATTCACCATGGTAAATGTGGGATTCTTTAGTTTCCACACCAGAGAGGATGTCATAATTTTTTTGTCTATCTTCTACCACACCACTTCCCATAACTACATGCAGCTTGATTACTATCCTTATTAGATATTCTATGATTCCTAGACCCCATATCTTTGGGCCCAACCACCAATTCATCATAATCCCTTTGGTCCCTTGACCCCCTTATGGTCCAATAATTATGACCTTAAACTATGTGAAGTTTGTATCAAGGTATTTATGTTGTATATTAGCCTGTGTTCCCTAATTTCACATTGAGGTTTACCTTTTCCATGCCACAAAAATTACCTTAAAATAAACATCTTCCCATTCCAATAATCATGGATTTAAGATTTTTTTCCAATTCTTCTTTGTCCAAACCATATGACCTTAAATATAATGAAATTATATTTAAGATCACTAAATGTTGTATTGATCCTCCTTGGATCCTTTCATGTTGAGTTTTTTAACTCCTTAACACCACCTGGACATCCTAAAAGTACCTACTAGGGGTTTGTGCTCTACAACTTTAAATTAAGAGTCCATTTCCAAGCATTTCGACATTAAATTATACGCATCTACCCCTCATTCACATGTATTTCTTCATCCTTGGTGTTTCCTCAAGATTATTCCCTCCACCACTTTCTAGAACTATATATTTCTTGATTCCCAT
Organism: Viscum album; assembly: GCA_963277665.1. NCBI lineage: Eukaryota > Viridiplantae > Streptophyta > Magnoliopsida > Santalales > Viscaceae > Viscum > Viscum album. The sequence goes on along the minus strand of OY728122.1, from coordinate 934,954,153 downwards.
TCCCATGGGGTACGCAGTGATTCCTCAAACTTTTGTCTACAGAACAAGCCATAAATTCCCCACAAAACTGTCCCTTACACATGGAGGTATCACCCCAATTTTTTTATGGGACTCTTCTTTAGTTATAAGAGCCAATCATGTTCCTTGAACCATCATCGAGTCAAGATGACATTATGAAATGACAAGAGGAAGAATAATGGGTGGTTCAATGTGTAGGTACAACCAATGTGCCCAACATAAGATGATAAACTATAGACTTACCCCATTTGAAATCGGGATTCCTTATATGGTAACTATGAGATGAAAAACATCCAATTTCCTTAGCACACGATGTTAAACTATATCCTTACCCCGTTTGAAATTAGTTATCCTCATATGATAATTATAAGATGACCAAAAGTCAACATACATAAAAAAAGGTGTTAAAATATAACATTACCCCCTTTGAAATTTGTATGCCTCATAATATAAGTATGAGATGAACAAAATCCAATATCCTCATCATAGTACGTTAAACTATATCCTTAAATCATTTATGTTTTAGATGATTCATAAAAAAAATTTGGGATGATTCGATGTCCTCACTCAAGAATACATCCCCACCGATGTTGGACTTCTACCGTGCTGTGTTCCAAATTCACGTGTGGCTTAATACCCTTCCTGATGGGATATAAAGTGAATCTCATATATCTTTCCCTGGGCCCAAACCCGTACATTTAATCATTACGAGGTCTTTTTATTCCTATTAATATGATGGTGGATTTGGGTATGATTTGTTGAGTTTATTTGTAGAAGAGGGTGTCTTTGGCCACCCTTTTATGTCGGTATATAACTATTTAAATCCACAAAAGTCTCCAAGGAAACCCATGACCCCCATAGGGTATAGTCTCTATTACCTTAAACTAGCAGCTCCTCTACGGTTTAAAATTTATGACCATAAAATAGTAGCAACCATAGTCTGAGTTATATGACTTTAATATAAAAATATCAACTACATCAAAACACAAAGTTGATATATAACATTACCCCATACAAAACTAGGTTTCCTAAAATGATGAATATGGGATTAAAAAAAACTTTCCCTATATAAAATGGGGATGCATCCAAACATGAGATGATTTAGTATTCTTGGGAGAGAGGCTGTCAGCCTTTTGATTTTTCTCTCTGACCACACTGTATCCTAAAACTACATATAGATTGATTATAATTATCTTAGGATATGTAGTGATTCACGAAAATATAATACTAAGCCCAACCTTACCATCAATTCATTTTGGGGTCTTTCCCCTCCAGGATAGGATTGATTATCTCGATAACTAGAAGAATCATCCCACACATTTGAGTTCATCATAGAATGGTTACTAGGGCATTCAGTATTCACTTTAGGAGATTCCCCACTTACACCTCTACAATTTTCACTTTCTTCAATTTGTATAAGCATTATTGTCATGATATTAATGGGCACCCTTGCAGTAATGGTTCCTAGACACAAGTGCTCTACTACTATCCTGGGCTCACACCATAAAGTATACTTGGTAATAAGTAGTGACTCATGTGTTTTGAACATGGTCAATGTCCAATTACACATTTTTTCCCATACTAAACCAATTTGAATAGATAACCAATTTCTCCAACATGACCAAATTTTTTTCCTTTCTCGTTGGTGATTCCCCTTTTACTATCCAGGTCTTAAAGTCCACGATCTACTCTCATGGGATAAGTCAGTCACTTTATCCCCTCATTCTGTTCACCCCTGCAATCCGTGGGAACTTTGTATGACACCTTATTTCTCACATCGAGCATGGATAATGCATATTTAGGAGGTGGGAGATAGTTTTCTTCAAGCATGGTTGAGACACATAGGTTACCCTTTGGTCCAAAATTTACAACCTTAAACTTGAATCCAATGTTCAAGAATCAAGACATTAAATTATCTACACTTCTTCATGGGAATGTTTCATGTGGAGATAGGAATCCTTATCCCTCAATTCATATCGGGTCACCTCTATTCCATTCCATGAACGCTCCTTTGAGATATACCCCCTAGGTTATGAGCTCCACAACCTTAAACTAAGACTTGAATTCCATGCATCAAGACATTGAACTAGGTGAAAGTCTCCTTGGGAATGTGTTGTGTGGATTCATGCCTCATTGGAAATCCTTTCACATCGGGTTGTCACTCTTTCATACTACACATGTACTTCTGGGATGTTCACCTAATTTTCCTAACTCTACGACCTTAAATTAGGATCCCAAGCCCACGAATAATGACCCTAAATTGTGTTCCATATGTCTTAGAGATTTTCTACATAGAAGGGACTCCTAGGCTTATCAATCATTTGAGGTTACCTATCCTCTATACCACTAAAATTCCCCTTTGAGAGACACAACCCTATGGTCCAAGAATCATGAAATAGAACAATGTGCGACTCACCCCCGATTCATTTCTTTGGTTCAAAAACTCCTAGGCACACCATTTCCATCATTTTTAAATTCTGTTGTGTCATGAGAACATTTTTTGGAGTGGGACCCCTTATTTCTAAGCATTTTGACCTTAAAATATTTACAACCCCTTGGTCTGAACCTTAACACCTTAAACTAGGATCCATGTTATAAGCATTATGACCTAAAACTATTTATAACTTCTCTGTCCAACTTTTATGACCTTAAGCTACTAAATGCAAGAGGTACAAATATCTATTAGTTTGAAAACCCATAGGGGAAACATGATCAAGATTCAGACTCCCCCGATAGGTCTCTCTCATGACTTGGGAAAAAATAATGGTATAAAAAGAAAGTGGTGCAATGACAACATGGAACCACTATAGACATTGTGAAAAAATCAGGCTACACATACTAAAACCCTTAGTTCAATAAATGGTTAGATCTAAATAATAAGATACCTTTGACTAATGATCCCCTCTATGGAGTACCCCCATTGTCTTACCCTCTCACTACCTCTATTAACTTGGTTTGGTGGTTGTTATTCATGTCAGCTCACATGTCCTAGTTAAAAGATGTCAAATTGTAAGACCCAATGTCCCAATCACATGATGTCAAATTGTTCAATACATCATCCACTCTGTATGATGTTAAACAATGTGTCCATCAACCTCATTGGATGTTATTAAACTAATAATAATATTTATCTCTAAACTAAGAATCTCCTTCCCCTTTTGGTGATGATCACCTATCGCATCATTCATGTTCTTTGAGTGTCACTTGGCATTCGAGATGATACTCCCTTTGGAAGACATTTATGATCCTTTTTCAGACCGATACACCTAACCAGTGTTCTCAAAACTATTTGGGTGTAATTATAAGAGTGTTGAACTCCATTAGAACATGCCAGCAGTTCATCCCCATGCTTCATATCTTCCTTTACTTAGATCCAAATCCCATTCCATGTCCAATCATGCCCCTTGATGGAATGGTACTATGAAACACTTGACCACCTATAATCCTGGGTATACACCCTAAATGAATTTTGAATTTCTTTCAAGATTGATCCCATGTTTCAAAAATGATCAGCGGTGAAAAATCATTTGTTTTTCCCCATCCTCTGCAAAATTAAAATGGATTTAATGTTTAAAATAAGGTCAACAGTTTTCTTCCATTATCATTCCACCACCTTTTCATGTTCCAAATCCTATGTGTCTTAATAGATGATCTTCATCACCCCTTTCTGTGTGTATAATGAAATTCTCCAATAATTAACCCATTCATGCACTAGAACATGTTGATAAATTGAGTCTCACACTCCATCCAAAACTTTCTCAGTCTGTAAAATCCCATTAGTCAATAATTAAGTTCATACCTTGAGTGTATGACCCTTTTATGATAATCATACATAAATTAGAAATCTATTATATGTAACTTATTTCCAACACCAAGAATGACTCACATGGGATTAGGGATTCACTATCAGTTTCCTTTTCAATGCGAATAAGATGAATAAAAAATAAATATCTTAAGGCATATGGGAATTTGAAAGAAACCATCCAAATTTTAGGAGGGTCATCAATATATTAGTGCATATACTTTATTATAGTATAAGATCAAATTTATCTAAGGCTTGGATTTGGAAATCGTGAGCTTGAGATCAATCCATATCTATTGAGTAGTCTCTAGAGTATGTTTTCACTCAACCATATCATCCGAAACTTCCTTTATGATAAGATGAACCTATTTATACCTGATACACACCCAATCCTAATCAGACTTTCACTCAACCACCAAATAGGATACCTACACCACCTTATAATTAGCTACCACAAACTGATCTCTCATCTAGTTGATGATATCTACATGGGAGGTGATGATGATTTCATGATCCTATGCCAGCCCTTCTAGTCGAGAGATTTTATCTTCAGATGTCTGGACAACCTAACTGACCTCAACATTATTCTTACGCCATGCATCATTGAACTCTCAAAACATTCCCTATTGATAAATAAGTCTTAAACTAGTAAATAGAGTCCACTATAGTCCACCCCACTAGTTCATAGGATGACTAGCCACAAAATGATAGATACTACCTGGTTTCATAGATCCACCATTGGGGTGTCGGTGATGGACTTCTACACATTCCACCATTACTTTCATCTGACAACTTAGTTATCCTTTGAAACATATAAGAAGTAATATTTAAATTACTCCGGTGGTGAAGGATCATTGAGATGAACGACCACCACACATCAATCATTGGGTCATTTAAGTAAAGTCCTCAAGTTGGATGAACTCTTGGTCTAGGGGGAATACATCCATGTGAGACCCCTCATATGTGACAGGAGCCTCAGTTTCATCATACAAAACCTCCTAGGTGGGATAAACAATTGTATCCACGTTGAAAACCTATGTCAGCTGAAGGACCTCAACCACCTTCACCAAGGCCTAAGATTTACCAGCTACCACTGATGGAAACATAAAGACAGGGGTAGTCACTGAAGCATCCCAAATCACCTCGGTTACCAGTATGATTTCTTCCTCCTCAACCTAGGATTCTGGGTTAGTATCCATCTCCTGTGGTTCTTTCATAAAAGGATGATCTACCACCACTTCCTCAAACACCTTTTCAAGGGAATAGCCTCATCCACTATCGCTATCCTGGGATCCAGTGTTTCCATAGTAGTTGAGCTATGAATATGGTTTGAGAAACCCATTGAAACACAGGGTTATCCAAGCGTGACTTATAAGAAGAAAGAATGAAAGGAATGAAGGTTAGGGGAAAGTTATTATAGAAATAGTACAACATGGTGAGAATATTAGAGAGATTAATAGGCCATCCCCATAGAGAGAGCATTAACCCAATGATTATAGCCTCATTCGTAGGCACCGATTAAGCTGATGGTTGACCCCCCTTGGCCATGAAATCTAGGGAAGGACCAACACTTTCCGCTTCAGGGATTGAGGCTCCCTATCAATCTGTTAGAGGTCGATAAAAATCCCTCTAATATGTTCTTTCTAATCAATTCACATTTTAAAAAATATAGTTAGGAATTAGTCTTAATGGTTGGGTAATATTCAAGACACACATGATTAGAGGATTTACCTAATCTACGATTGCACATTGTTCCCTAAGAGAGTCCCAATAAGCATAACTCCCCCATGAATCCTTTTTCGACCTCTCTTATTATGGAGTTCACATAACTGGATTACTTTTTGGGAGATTTAGATTAGAGGACATACTTTGCATCACCTTTAATCATCTGGTCAGGGGAGGCATAGTTCCATGAGAGAAGATTAGGTACTTTAGCTCTACCATGTATTGCATCACTTCATCATAGTAAACAAGGAATCTTGTTCTCTAAAATCCCAACTTGGTGAGGAATATCCTCTTATCATTAAGAAGAATCCACACCCTATTAATATAAGTGATCTTCTTTTAGACTCCCTAATTATCCCTCGAGTCAGGGAAGAGAGTGTCACTGGTAACATCTTGGTGGTGCACATGCATTTCCAGACCTTGGATATATTCCCTTGGGACTATCCTAGATGGTCCACCTCCCTCCCTCAGAAACTTTACTAGGTGCATCAGGCCTATTTATACTCATCTCACCTTGGATTCCTTCCATTAAGGGATAGTAATTCCAACTATGTAGGAGCTTCTCTACCCACTGGACCTACCCTACCTCTAGTGAGGGCCCCACATTCCACTCATCCTTGAACCGATGGTTGTGGAAACACTCATTAATTCGATCTAGTAGCTCATTGTATCAATATTTCCATGGGATATGCACTCTCCTAGATCTGTTAGTAGTATTGTGTGAGCCTATAAGTAGTGGCAGGGGGGACTCATTCCTCCGTTTTCCATATTCTCATGTAAATATGAATGAGATTTTACAAAGGACCATGGTTTGGAATTTTCTATGTACCCCCATGTACACCACCATGGTTAACCACTGGTGGCATTAGAAGTACCTCAAGAATTAGTGTGGGCTATATGACTCACATATCCCTTTGTAGTCAACCCTTTACACTTTTACCTTGTATCAAAAGGCTAGGATATTTGAACACTACTCAATATTCCTGTTGCCATCATCGGTCACCATCCACCTGAAAAGGGGGAATGAGTGAAAAATGAATCATTCCTCTAGAATAATCCTCACTGCCATGTCCACTGAGCCCAATTTGAGAATGTGACTCTCAACGATGTTCAGAATTGACAACTAGAGGTTTGTATTGTGAGGAGATATAGGGTTCAAAAACTTATACCCCCATGTTTTCATCCATACAATCATATATGGAATGGAAAAGCCCACACACCTTTAGAGGAGTCTTCCCCTAGAAGATATGGAAGAGAACCTTGTAAAAATTCACTAATACTGAGACAACCAGATTAGTGCACTACCCCATCACTAGAACCACCATCGTGATGAAGGTTCTTTTCCACACACATAAGTAAAAATCTATTACAAGGATTAATAATATATAGATAATCACATTGAGAACCTTGGTAGTTTAGCCGTGGGATCCTCAAGATTCATATTGTATCCCCTTATTTACCACTATATTTTATCAGGAATCCTTCAGTATGAGTGCTCCTTTCCCTGATAGAAATCCATTGGTCATTTTCATGGTCACCCAAGTATCTTGTTCACTAGTGTGTTCAAAAAAATACCCAAACCACTACTTGAACAAGATGTCCCTCATCCCTAGTTTGTGCTAAATTTTCCCCTGCACCAAATGTAGTGATTCTATTACTATAGTTGGAAGCCTCTCCTAGTCCTCCCAGACATTCTCTATTGGGAGAAATTCATCAGGCATGGATCCTTGGATTGGTACCCCCAAAATCTAATAATGACACCCCAAGATGATTCCAACCTCTCTATGTTGTAGATATAATGTATTTGTCCCTATAGAATTCCTTATCAATAGCTCCAGCATGAATCCATGTGGTAGTAGATGTGAAACTACGAGGACCATGGCATAAAAAACACTCAACATGATTCATCTCTACTTCAAACTCTTAGAAAGTCTGGCATTCCTAGTATGACCAGCCCCACTCATCTATGAACTTTATTTCCTAGCATAATTCCCAACCATCTATATACCCATTCGGCTTGTTCCCTAAAATATCCTTGAGAATCATCACATAATGAGGGGAATAATCCTCCACCTCTAATTCCTCCCCATGGATGTCATTTAAATGGTTCCATAGATTGGGAGCATTGAGAGACATGTGGTCCGTCCAGATGTTGCCTCCAAAACCTTTGTTCTGCTGGTATAGTCTAGGATTTCTTCTAAACTAATAGTCATGATCATCTTGATCAACACTAGGGATGAACACCTCATCTCTTAGTTCAAAATATTATTGTGATATCCTCTTGCATAGTGGGTATTTCTGATTAGCCTCCATTAGCAATACACTACGTGTTTCACAATCTGACATGATCTAGATACTCCCTCTAATCATAAGGTTCCCAACCATCACCTCTAGATGATTTTAAGCAGCATATACACCCCCAATTAACATTGATCAAGAAATTAGAGGTTTTTGGTACTAGTTTTAGAAGGTTTGTTCATGAAGGTGTCTTTACTAAGGTCTGGTTTGAGGAAGTCGAATCATAGAAGTTCGTTCATGGAAGAGTTTAGTTTCATGAGTAGTGAGGACCGAGATCAAAAAACACTCATGAAGGTATAGTGTTTTGTGAAAATAGAGCACATTACAATCCTTTATGAAATGCTTTTGGTCACCTAAGGGACCCCACCCCTATTTCTAGGCATTTGGTCAAACCATCTTTCAAGAGTAGAGATTTCTAACTACTAATTTTCGATGGTTTTCCCTTATAATATAATCCTCATTTTCCTCGTTAGATCCCTTTCTAAGGGGGGAATTTTTTGATGCCAAAATAAATATGCCACAGAGGAGGGTGAGGAATTCAAGGACAATTCTAAGCGAATTCGGTCCAAAGTGGTCCAAAAATCCACATAAGGGACTGTATTAATGAACATATATGCCTTTTTGAATGGCCATAGATTGTGGATGTCCCTGACCATGTAGAACTTTGATGTTAAACTATATGCAATTTAAATCTGATTCATGGAGATCCATTTCATGTAAGTCCTCGATCACATGGAGCATTGAGGGTAACCTTCATGCTGCTTTACTCTGGTTCATGGAACCCTGCATGTTTTCAAAGCTTACAAATTTTCACAAAAGCCTCTATCTTTTACAATACTAGGGACCTTGCATCCAATATGGATATAAATACCACATAAGTCTTACATTGAAGGGGATGCGACCTTTAAACTTCTAAGAAAAGATCTGAACTTGTGATACTCAGATGATTCTTGTATAAAGGTAGAGATGAACCTCCAATGGTAGCAATATTTCAATAAACAGCCTCCCATGGGTTTTTGAGAACCACCATCCATGTTGGAGATGCCTTTCATGAAGTTCCATGGGCATCATGTAAAAATAAAAACATTTGGGGTTCTTAGGGTTTTGTGAGATAACTATCCATCATGAAACCAACCCCATGGGAACTAAGACTTCACTTTGAGGAAGGGTCATCCAATTTTGTGAAGCATACTCTTTTGTGAGACCCCTAACCTCTTCAATAACCCTAGCCTTCACTAATATACAAACTTTAATGATGCCCCAACTGTTGTAAAACCATCCATTAAGTCTTTTTTTATGGTGGCTCCTTTTAGCCACCATCCTTTCTTGAAATTTGAGTGCCGAAAGACCCCATACCCATATTTTACTGATTCAACCACACCCTAGTCCCTGTGTGACTAGTACCATCCACCCATATGTCTAGAAAATTTTCTAAAATTTCATCATGGGCCTTCATCCCACATATTTCTCAAAATAATAGGCACCCTAATGCATATTTCTCCAAAGAATAGGTATCCAAACATTGATCCTTGTTATTTCCACTCATCCATTATAGTGTCTACACCATGCCCCATCTAAAGGGGCATGAATAGTAGACACATAATCCCTAAAGGTGGAATACCTGAAAGAAATCCCTTACTTATTTCAGTAGAGATTCCTTATGTTGAATATTCCTCTCACATCGACATGATCCCTCCCTGGGTGTAGGTCCCTTCCACATCTGATATACAAGATGTAAAACTACTGAGCACTACATCCTAGTTGTATAATGTTAAACTACATGACAACCTCGTCAAAACATTAGGATAATCTGTAACGTTACCCTGTGTTAAAAACACATGATTCCCCATGCATGGAACACAAGGGATGCAACCCTTACCCCAACCATTATATGTGAATCACATACTGAGATGCTTATCTGCATAAGCCCCACACCATCCCTCATTGATGATCCTTTCATGACATGGGAATCCATGAAACATGTTTTTAAAATTCAAGGAATATTCTTGTTATACGAACTTAAACTACAACATTAGATTACATGGTTTTTTATTCCTATTTACCAATAGGGTTTGTAGGACACCTCTAAGAGTTCCAATCCCGACAACCAAATACAAGTGTGAAATCATACCCCTTGGGGGGACAGAATCTATCAATCATGTGTGAAATCATCCCCCTTGGAGGGACAAACTCTACAATCTATGTGTGAAATCATCGCCCTTTAGGGGACATACTCCATCACGCCAGTGTGAAATCAACCACTAGAGGGACACACTCAATATTCTAAGTGTGAAATATCCCCCCCTGGGGACACACTCCATCTTACAAGTGAGAAATATCCCCCCTAGGGACACAATTCACCAAATATCAAGTGTGAAATATTCTCCCCCTTTGGGGACACACTTAACCACTCAACCATCCCCATAAGATATTAAACATGAACCCAAACATCTCCAAAAGGCATTAAACTCATGACATGATATGAAATCCCTACCCTGGTAAACAAACATGGGATTCCTCAGTTAATAAACCTCAATTTAATTATTCCCCTAATATTAAATACCTCATGATTGACATAAGATTCCATTGTTTCTATGCTCAATATATCTCACACATGAGATTCCCTCCAAAATAGGAATTTTTTATCAATGTTCAACCTAGACAAAGTCCTGATATAACCAACAAGAATGAAATTATTACCTTCCCTGACTGAATGTTTTTACCCTATTGAGATTGAAGCAATGTAATTAACTACTATCCACCTTGTGGTGGCACCAAGAGTGAGTTTCATGAATATGAATTAAATATATGATGGAGACCTAAATTAGGTGATGAAATATAAGGAGGGTTCCATGGAAGGAGGAGACAATATCCCATCATCCCATTTTGATCTTGGAGTATATGTAACCGATGATAGTGATGAAAGATTCCCACTTTTGGAAAGTGGGAATGTAGGGAAACAAAATCAGTGTGTCACTTCTAGGATTAAATACATCACTAGACCAAAAGAATGTGTTAGAAACACCATTGCTAAGTGAAAATGGGATGATTTCACAATGGATCTTGTGATGGGATAACAAAAGTCACCTTAGGGAAGTGGTTCTATAGGGGTGATTATGGATAGGCCAATCATGGTCTTTTGTTTCTTAGATTTCAGGGATCCCATCATAGTGGATGAACTTTGAAGTTTATATGTTCAAGAGATTATACACCTTAATGGGGTACTATGTACCATCATGTCAGACATGGAAGATTAGTTTAATTCTCAGTTCTGGAAAGGGTTACCAAGGTCTTTGGGTTCATAGGAACTTTTGAGTATAAAATTCCACCCTCATACTGATAGTCAGTCAGAGTGTACTATATAGGTTGTTGAGGACATGTTCTGGGTATACGTCCTTGATTTTAGGTTTTTATGGGAAAATGACTTATCAATTGTGGAGTTTTCTTAAAATAATAGTTTTAAAGGGACTATAAGGATGTATCCTTATAAGGTCATATTCAATATGTTTTGATGACCTCCTCTATAATAGATAGTGGTAGGGGAGGCAGTGCTACAAGGACATCATCTCATTTAGGATACATCAGAGTAGGTATAGTTAACAATGAATCATATGGGTATGGATCAGTCTAGGTAGAATTATTATACTGATCATCACCACCATCCTCTGGAGTTTTTGGTGGGTGATTGGATCTTTTTACACGTTTCACCTAAATTAGGTCTTTGACTGAATTTGAGGAAAGGGAAGATGGAACCAAGATTCATTGGATATTTTGAGATCTTGGATAAAAACAGGATAATATCCCATTAGATACCTCCTCCTCAGAGGTACCAGAACATTCATGATTTCTTCCATATTTTACAGAATTACTGTTATCATTCTAACCCTTCTAATGATTTTGTTCATGAGTATATTGGGATAGTGGATGCAGATTCTTTTGAGGAGTATCTAGTTTGTATTATTGATCCTTGAACAAAGGATATTTTAGGTAGGTTAGTTCCTTCTGTTTGGGTGATGTGGATGCATGAACATATATAAGATGAGACTTGGGAGAGAGAGGTTGATATGAAAGCTTAATGACTAGAGTTACTCTTTAATTTAGATTGACCACCCTCTAGTATGAGCACAAAAACTCAACAACCCCTCATTACACGGTTGGTTTATAGTAAGAAAAACTATGTGGGAATAGTATGAGCACATTTAAAAAGGAAAAAATGACTATTTTTTCCTTAAACTCTTTAACACTTCACCCCTCATTCTCCCACAAACACTCAACAACCCCTCCTCTTGAGAGCATTAACTATATGGGAATCGATTGAAGTGTCAGTTCTAGAATAGATAGGTCCACCTTAAATGATAAATTGTCTCAATGGAAGTATTGGATAAAGACCCATTGAAGATGATGGAAATTATATATTGGGATATACCTAAGTGTGTGATACAGGTGTAGAGTTTCCTTGGGTTGGCTGGGTTCTACTAGATATTTATGGTACAATTATCTAGAATTATGGATTCCATGAATAACCCATCCTCTAAGTTAAAACGTTTGTATTATCATTAGAAACACTAGAATTCATTTGTGAAGTTTATGTAGAGATTGATGAGAACCCCCATTACAATACTTCTAAAGGAGAGAGTTGAGTACATGTTGTTCAAAAATGACTCTCATGTTTGGGTTGGGTTTATTCAGATGCATTGGTGGGTAGTGATTTCATAAAGATATCAATATCCTAGACACCATGATAATAATTAAATGACCCATGACTTGGAGCTGGAAAAGATAGTGTTTACCCTAAAGACATGGAGAATATATCTTCTTGGTGATATATTTTTTGTTTTACACTGATCACCAGCGTCTCAAGTATATCTTCAATTAAAGGGATGTCAACTTGAGATAGAGTCATTGGTTGGAGTTCCTACATGATCATGGATTTTAGATACTGTATACTCAGATTAAGAAGAATGTGGTAGCATATTCCCTTAATAGGAAATCTTATTCCCATTTACCATGTGATTTTTCAGAGTATATGGCCTCTTTGTAGTTGTACCTCATTATTGAGGTAGGGAATATTATCTCTGATTGACGGTTTTGGATCCTTCACTCCTTCAATGTGTGAGGATGAATCAGTTTGGGGACGTATAATGTGATGTGTTATGTGATTATATATTATTAGGACATGATATTAATTAATTTTATAAATGCGGAGAGCATGTTTTCCCCTTTTGAGGATGGATGGTGTTGATAGTCACACTGTATGAGGAGCTGCTAAGGGAGTTCCATATATTTGTGATAGTAATTCACTCCAAAGTGGATAAGATGTACTAGGATATTTGATGTCCGTATTAGTGAAAAAAAAGAATATAATTATTGTGGATTTCATTTCATGATTAATTACTTATTATAAAAAAGGAATTGGATTAGTTTTCCACAGTTTTAGACCATCCTCTAGAGGTTCCAAAGTGGATGTGGATTTTTATATTGATGTATTTTTGTGGCGGGGATTATTTTGTCGGTGAAGATCCATGATACTATTAGAGTGAACATATAATGAATCACCTTGTTATCCCATGTACTTTCTATTAAGAATCATAATTTAGTTAAATTATTAGGGTGATTTTATGTAATGGTGATCATCCAACTTCACAGAGTATCCATGATGATTTTTTCCTATTTTGACACTTGATTGAATTCTCTGTAGCATCGATGGATTTGGGAGGCCACTAGGAAATAGTTATTGATGATCATGGAATTCAACCCTCATATTGATTTATAGACCTTGTGAACCAGTTAGGTCCTTGAGGATATACTGAGGGATTTTTTTGGGGATTTCATATGTATTTTGGGGGGGGATCAATTTCCCTTAGTGAAGTTTGAATACACCAATAGGTATCACTATTTGATGGAATGGATCTATTTGAGGGAAAATATGGGAGAACCTATAGGTAACCCTTGTGTTGTTTAGATTTGATGGTGTTATCACTTATTGGAAGGGAGTAAGTGTAGTTAATGATAGAAAATGTGTAGACCATTCGATAATGGATGAAAAATGTATAAATCCATTACAAATCACATGATTACAACTAACAGAGACCCTTGGAGTCCAAGGATGAAATCTATGGGTCCATAAACGTATCACCTTGGTGTGGTTTGGATACATATTTTTATGGGGTGTAAAGAGATATCTAATATTATTCATTAAATTTTAGATAATTTTTGGGGTTGGTGGGGCTTCATACCACCAGACCTTGACCCTATATTTGGGTCGAGTTTATGAAATATTCTCTGAGACACATATAAGGAGATAGGTTCATGATTTTTCATATATCATTGACCGGGGAAATGTGAAAATTGAATAATGAAATATCTTCTTTGTGCACCCAATTACAAATAAGGAATGATAGGAGAAGAACCTTTTTATGAGAGGTTCCCTTGATGACAATCCTTTTGGAATCATGAGAATATTTAGCAGTGTGTATGTGAACATGAAAACAAGATGCAAGCTCAGTAACCTCACCTATTTGGGTAGGATTTTCTTTTTGGGGGTGAAAATTCTTGATGGTGGGGAGTGTGTAATAACTCTAGTTATTTTGAGTAGATCCTTAGAATATTAATGGATATTCCCTTGAACTTATTTATAGTGTTAAAATAGACATTGAGTGTCTTTGATTCCACAATATTGTGTAATAAAATAAATAATTATTTTATTAAAACCCACATGTGTATTTTTAGAAATAATTTTGTAACTCTTGAATAGGTTCTAAGATGGGAAAAAAATACTACATATGAGTCTATAGTATGGTATTTCCCCAAGCTATGGCATAAGTTTCATTCACATTAGGTTCCACGATGGATTGAATTCATGGGAGAATATTTAGGATATTAAATAAAATAATTTATTGAATATTTAATTAATTCTATATCCCTTTATAATCATCTTTATAAACAACACTTAAGAAAATACGTTGGGTTAGATGCAAAACCTTTGGATTTGATAGGATGAAATCTTTGTGGAGGTGGTGGCAGATGATTGAGGGGGAATAAAAAGGTTCAACGATGAACACATCATAAAGGAAAACAATAGCAACACATATATATTATTATTCCATGATCAATCCTATTGAAATGGGGGAGGTTTTTACTTTAAATTCACCTTGTTTATTTTTATTTCTAATGCATGGAAGATGTTAATTCTCTGGGTCATTCAATCTGAGTATGGACATGCTAATTTAGGAAATTTTCTAAACTATGTTTTGAAATGATTTATTCTTGAGATTTAATTATCCCATAATCTTATTAATTTATCATATAATTCAATGGTGGATTGATTCACATATGTCAAAATAATTTTTAACCTTTTTTTATCTTATGGATTTCTCCCTTATATTCATCTTATTTTACTCCCTAGAATTCGATATTGGCTGGTGATTGGAGTATTTTTCAGACGAATTTGTTGTGTGATTAATTTTTGGGTCCATGAATTGTTAATCCAACTGAAAAATTGTGGATAATATAACCAATGATATATAATGAGTGATATTATAAGTATATATATATATAAACATATCATGGATCCATGAATATTGGTGTTTTTGAGTGTTGGACCACTCATTTGGGCTGATGGGGATCCTTGTTTTCTTTGATCAGTTGTAAGAAAACAATATATTATATTATCATTACCTTATTTATTATAGTTAGTGAATATTTGGGTGAGATTTAGTGTGATATAGGTGGTTAGGTCAAATAATATAAGGCATGAGTTAAATCTGGTTCCTATATGTCAACTAAACACCATATTGTTTGAGAGATAACATGTTGTGTGGTCCAAGAATATAACGAATAGGGATTGTGAGTGATTTAAATATGAAATGAAACTTGATATTACAAACATATCATATACCCCTAGAAAACTAATTGGAATTTATGGTTAACACATTCCTAGGAGGCTATTTGACCATACGCGCCATGTGGGTCTTGACCACTTACTTTATAATATTGGTGGAATAAGACATGACTTTTCCAGAATTATGTGGTGAGTACTTTATAATAGATACACACCATTTTACCATAGAAACATACAATATATTTATCCCATATCAACCACCATACTAGACTTTATGTTCTGTACTCCTAATTGTACATGCAATTTGTTCATTATGATTTTTTTCAATGGTTCCTCACACCCACACTCTCGAATCCAGTACAATATACACATATATTACATACTAGATTTGATACCAACTTTAGATTATTAGAAATAACTATCCCATAATTAAATTACTTATATAATTTTTTTTATTATAAACATTACTAAGGCCTTTTTGGTTTAGAGCTTATAAAAACTGGTTAAAATATAAGCTAATAAATTTATTTTCTTTCTCAACTATTGGAATTTTATCACAATATATAAAACTAATTAATCTATAATAAATCTTTAATATCTCCCATAAATTATCCACACAAGTTATAATTTTAGGAATATAAAGAATCAAACATTTCTTTATAATGTAGGTAATATAAACATAAGAATGGGGTGATCTCAAACAGACAATAAGGGAAACATAAAACTGATGCTATTTAAAAATTAATCATGGTATAAATAATATTGTTAGAATAGATAATATGAAAAATTATATAACCAAATGAAACTGAGAACATTACATATCTAGGAAAATAAATAAAAACATGTATAATAAAAATTTATGATCTCCAACTAATGTAATTTATAATACGATACATAAAAAACATGTTATCAAGGCCTTTTTCTAAGAAACTATACCGATATAGGGAGAGGTATACTAAAAAACAAAGATATTTTATCACATGATACCTATTGATTCATCGAGAGGTTATGTAATTCTCGGCATCTCCCATCACTTGATTAATTTTAATGTATTACATAAAAGATTATACAATACATTTGATATCATTTTCTAAGGAACCAATGGTAGAAAAAACATGGCTATCCATATAAAAAATATACACTATTAATACATAATAAAAATGTGGTAGTAGTCAAAATTAAAAAAAATTCAACACCTTTTATCATTCTAATAAAATGGATAAAATTATCATATCCCATCTAGATAAATAAGGTGGATGGTCAAGCAATACATATTCAACTTTCCAAAAATCATCTATAATGGAATAAAAATATGCTAACCTCCAATACTTTTTACCATATAAATAAAAGTGATAACACAATAATAACCCCTCTAGAGGAATAATGGATGATTTTAAAAGAACAAAAACCCATTTAGAAAAGGAAATATATAAGGGTTTTTCTATAAATGAAAAACACCCTCGTAAAAGGATGTGTCCAATGGTATCACAAATATAGGGATCAAGAATAATATTTTTAGGTACCATTAGATCAATGAACCAAAAGGACAAATATATATTATCTTATAAATTATGAAATATGAACGCCATTCGGGTAAATAATTTTGAAAATTATAGGTTAAATGGAAGAAGAAAAGGTTAGAATATCTTTTAGAAAATATTTTTTATATTGACGTAAAATTAAAATTTTCATGTCGCTTTCAAAGGAAAATTTTGAAAGGTTGATATGAATTCTTTTGAAAATATTTAATTTAAAAATATTATATCATAATGTATCCTTTAAAAAACATATTGTATATTTTTTATAAATTATAAGAGGAATAAAATAATTATTAAAGTGAAAGGAAAAACTATTTTTATTATTTTCAAAATACCAATGTTCGAAAACCACATTGTAAGAAGAGAAATAAAAAATTCATTTTTATTAAAAATTCATTTTCTAAAAGTGGATATAAAATACCATATAATAAAATATCAGTGTGGGAGAATCAAAATATAGAAAAGTAATTTTTAAGATGAAACATTATATCTCTAAAAAGGATATTTGAGTTATCAATATCCATTATAGGAAACATACTCCATGAAGCATGAACCATCTGAAAAGTGAATTATGTGCTAAAAATGTAAAAAATGAGATTATACCAGATAATATAATAAAATGGTATAATTCACTTGAATTATATTTTGTATGTTTAGGTTAATCATAATAACTCAATGAATAGACACTAAGTTACCAAAAACACTTATGACTGGGGTAACACTTGAGTCAGACATTTTTTCTGATGAAAAGAACTTGACTTAGATTATTTTATACCTTTAATTACAAAAATAATGTATTGAAAATTACTAATATATTAAATCATAATAAAAATATACATGGAAACATGATTTACTATAAGTAACATGTTTCAAAGAATCATAATTGAGACTAAGAAAACCCTTGTGGCATTAGAAACACATTAATAAAACCCTCCAAGAAAAGTGAAATTATAATTGAACATAAAATAAAATGATTAAAGTATAATTCATTGTACGATATCTGGACTAGTTAGTATCTATCCCACATAAATTAAATTAGACACATAATACTGAATGTCTCTAAGATATGTTTTTGATACGAAAACCCTTACCTCAGTCCTAATTTGTTCTGCACTTAAACCAAATGTCATAAATAATTAAAATGAAATTTTATTAAATATATTCGGAAAAACATTATTTATAAATATAAAAATTTATACAAATCATTTAAAATATTTATATGCATATAAATATTAGTTAATTTTTACATATTTTCAACATCGGGTGTAAGTAATCTTTATCGCTTTGATCTATTTTTATAAAAACAGTGATGCAATTTTAGGTTTCTAAACATTTAATCACTACATTAAAATTAAGGTGATCCAATATATGTTCCATGATTTTTATAATGGATATAATTTCATTCCATGGTCTTTTTGGTTACATACCCTGAATATGAAATCAGTAGTGATTATTTTGCAATGATTCTCAAGGATCAGAAGGTTTTTGTGTGTGTTTAATGTAGATATAACCACACTATATTTTTTATTATATTTATATAAAATTATACTATTAAACAATTTATCATTGTTATTCATGATATAAATTCATAATAATGTTCAACTATGTGGTTAAACCAGTAAAAACATGAACCTTCCATGATTAATGAATAATTATAAGATGGTTTAGTTGTAATATAATTATAAAATATAAATAATGATATTATTTAGTTCTTATTAGTATGATATAATATAATTTTGAAGCATTATATGTAGAATATAATTTATATAATTTTATTAATTAGAAATAAGAGATCATTATCTTCTTTACTTTATTTGTTTTGAATGACCGAGTTAAAAATAAATCTTTGTTATTCATATCATTAATAGGTTATGAAATTTTATATATTGGAAACTTAATAAAATAATAAAATCATATTTATCATTTAATCCCATTCTCATTAATTTCCATGAAAGTCAATGATGAAAGGAAAAATATAAATCAATCGTTCCCTGGAGGCGGTGGTTCCTGCATATACAGGGATGATAATTTAACTTTCATAGAACAAGAGGATGTAGTAATATGGTTTATTATTTTAGAATCATAAAAATGATAAAAATATTATAATTAATTATTGAATTCCTATTTTATAAAATCCTTTCAATTTAGTGAAGGAAAATAAAACACACTCCATCATGGAGGTGGTAGTCTGTAAAACAGACAAGTAACAGTTTCATTTTTCTTAATAAAAATAAGAAATTGTGATTAGTTATAATTACAATAGAAAAATGAAATTAATTATAAAACCAATATTGATGAAATAATATTTGTATTTGAAAATTATAATTTTAATAGAAAACTAGAAAATAAATATGTTAAGTAGAAATGATAACTTATGTTGAGCACTTTGAGATTTCCTTAGAATATCCATTGGAAATAGATGACATAGGGTAATATATTATCACCAGATTCTAGAGTGAGTGAATTAGTATTATATGGGAATTAAAAGGGTATGGTTTCATAAATAAACTTAATTTATAGTGTTTCCTTTAAGGTATTGTGAGATTCCCCCTTTATAAGTGGCCAGAATGCCATTTTTGTAAATATTTCATCATAATATAGAGGGAACACAAGTTAAACACATCAAGTTGCTCCAAAATTGAGAAATGATGATGTTTAAAAGATTTAGGTCTATCCACACATCACCCAATCAATTATAGGAATGTTTTTATCCTGTTTCATGTCCTTTACCCATTGAATTATTTCATTTTTCTTTTTATCTTTTACCACGGTAACTAGTTTTTACCAAATACAACATAATATATATGCGAAAAAATAAATAATTTATTCATAAGTAATTTTTAAAAAAGTATTATTAATTTTAAATTCACCAAATTTTATTCTATTTGTAAATTTTATTAAAAATAATTTTAAAATAAAATAGTGTAATGTATTAAAAATAATTTTAGTTAAAAATTACTTCTGTTCTGAAATATAAAATATGGTTTTCAAAAAAAAAATATTTTTAAAATTATAAAGCCACTTATAAAATAAATAATTGGTCTTATAAATTTTTTTTATTAAATTTAAATTCATAATTTTAAACTAATAATGTAATAAAATCCATTTTATTCGTAAAAATTATATTTTTCACTATTCACCTAAAAATCATTCAGTTTAGAGAAATACTAAAAAATAACCTCAAGAAAATATTACTATGATGAATCTAGAAATAATTTTCATATTTTAATATTATTATTATATTTTTTTATTAATTTAAATTTTATGTTAGAAAGTGACATATAATGGAAAACTGTTATTATACGAAAACAACGATTTTAGAATATTAAGCATTTTCATTTATATTTATTATTATTTAATAATTGGATTACTATTAACCAATTTATAATATAAAATATATTTAATCATCATTAAACAAAATTTTCTTAAAATATAAATACATCACATATAAACACAATATTTATAAAAATACATTTATAATCACAAAATGATTGTATTAGTCATTTTTTCTATAAAATGGATAAGTTATTGATGGTATAAACATATCAACATTTAGATTTATTTTGGTGTTTCTTGTTGAGAAATCTATCAAAAACATTGAATTTATTAAACTTAATTATATTTTCATAATCTCATGGTGTTATATTTTACACATAGAATTTTATGGATTTACCTTTGATATCTGGAGTGTTGTGTGGATTTGTGTGAGAAACATTTTTTCTTTAGAAATGGTTGGGAGAAAATTAAGGTGATTTTAAATTAAAATAAATTGTTTCACTAGATCCATCATTTATCCTAGTTTTTGATCCCCTATCTCAGTTTACAAATAGGGTTTCATTATCTCATGAAAATAGAAAATCCCAAAAATCATTGATCTTAACATCTAAGTAGGGGTTTTCTTCTCCCCTACACCCAAGGTGTAATATCCTCTATTAAAAATAAATTATTAATAGTGTTTCATTGTATTCCTCATTATACAAGGTTTGAGATCCTCTACCTCAGTTTATAGTTGATTTATGTATCATTTAGTTTTCCAAGGTATGAGATCCTTTATCTACAATGATCAATTTTTGGTTGAGGTTTGAAATCCCCTAATATTTTTAGAAACGTTACAATTAAATTTTGGTTGTTGATATATTGGGATCACGGTTTTATTAGTATAATTTACATTATAACCATTTATAATTTAATATATTCTTTTTAGAAAATTTATTTCATCTTTGAGAATATATAGGTTTGTCTTTCCTTTCCTCTTAACTTATGTCTTTGAGCTGACTCTTCTTGATATTTTATTATTATTTTTTGTTTCGAAGTGTCATATTGGGTATTAATATACACCCTTCTACATGGGTGTCATTACCACATGTTTCATGTATTATTAAGTTGAAATAAAATTCAATGGTGATTTTAGTGGACTATGTGTGAGTGGAGCATAATGGTGCTTGGTTGTAGTGACTACAAGAGGTGACTGATTTCTGGTGTTTGTATAGGGGAACCACTTTTTTATAATTTATTGGTTTGAATCACTTTATATTTTTGGGCTAATATTATTCCCTTTTTATTTTGGGCTGTGTATTATTTCAACTTTATGTATCATTGAATGTTTATCCATGAATTGTTAGTCCAACAACTAGTTATTTATTATTACAAACTTTAATTATTCTCTCATACTTGGTGTTGAGGGTTGTTGATGCATACCTTATGCTAAGGTATCCCATATGTGTGACATTATGACTTAGGACTACCCACTATCCCATATCATTTTGGATGTGGGCTTGGGGTGGAAATATCGCCTTACTACTGGTATACATGGGGCCTTATTGGTCATTTCGTGTCATTTTTAGGTGTTGTTTGATCGATGGTGAGTATGTGTAACCATCCTATATCATTCAAGGGTATGCTATAGAAATTTTTACATTCATATTTAATAAAATTACATCTAATGTAGTTATAAAGTTACAATATGTGATATGGATATAGAGGAATCTAAAATTTTTCTTTTATGAATATTTGGGGTTGTAAAGAATACATAGAATGGTTGTTTTAAGATAATATTAACCCCATGTTTGAAAAGTTATTATTTTTTATCCATCCTAACAAAAATAAGGGATATTATTTCTATAATAATATGTAACAGAAAGTGTTTATGAAATTTATTGTTATTTTAATTGATAAGTAATATATTACGTAAAGAATAATTGTGATTCAAATTGAAATTAGAGATATTCAAAACTAATAAATAGGAATTGTTCTTAAGAATGACAATGAGTCAGTTCTATAAGAAATTATGGAAATGGAATTATCATAGATCATGACATCTAATATAAAACCCATGTACACTAATCAAGTTTGAAACTTACAATATTCACATAATAGAGTGAGACCTATAAGGTGATATTGAGGTTTCCATTATAAAACTAATAATAGTGGAAGTGATTCTTCCTATAAACATTTCTTAGTGGTAAAGGGTAAAAAAAATTCATGGAATTGACTATGAAGATACGATTCCAAGATAAGTAATGAGAAATACTATTCAAATATTATTTTCCATAATACCTCTTTATGATTATGAAATACATCAAATATCCATAAAAACCAAATTATTTAATCATCATTAGTCGAGGTTTGTAAGTGATTTATACCAATGGTTTTGATGAAATAAATATAATCGGTAATATAAAAATGGTAAAGAGATCTATTTATGGGTTAAATAAATATTATTGAAGTCAAAATACTTAATTTGATGATACAATTAGAGATTTTAGTTTAATAAAGAATATTGATGATTCTTGTGTAAGAAAGAAGGTTAGTGAGAGTACAAAGACACATCTGGAATAATATACAGATGATATAATAATAATTAGAAATGATATATCAAATTTATATTTTACAAAGGTATAGTTAGGGAATTTATTATCAATGAATGATATTGGTGATACATCCTATATATTAGTTATAAATATCTATGTAAAAAGATATAAAAGGATGCTTGAAATGAGTTAAAAAACAATTATTAGTAAATTTTGAAAGTTATTTTGCATGGAGGATTCAAATAATGGGAGTTTCCTAGAATTAGTGGAATGATTATTATAATGTCTCAATGTCCGTTTAATGAGTTATAAATTTCAAATATTAATAGTATTCTTTATAAATCGACTATATGATCTAAAATTTATTCCATCTTATATAATAATCCTAATGTCTATTTTGATTTGTGACTGACTAGTAGATTCTGATTCAATCCCAATGAAAGTAACTATATTTTTTTTAATAATATCATTATTTTATTGATAAAATATATGTGTTTGTTCTTTGACTATGAAGGTGTGGAACATCTCATAGCAAGAGGTTACACGGAAACTAGATTCAAAAAGGGAAAAGTTGATATGTGTTCTCAATATGGTTTCTTATTTTTTATCAACAATTGGACTATATTTTAAATATTTCTAAATGAAATACTAGAATTGTTTTAGAAATTTATATTTACTATGAACACAATGGAGTTATATATTAGGACAAGGAACAATGGTGTCAACAAAGGACTAAATACATTCGTTTCAAGTGCCATTTCATTCATGAAATTTTATATATGAGTGAAATAAAGATTTTTTGTGTGGTTTGGGAGGAAAATATATCATCTTCATTAATGAATATACTAATGAATAAGAAGAATAAGATTCATATAAATTCTCTCAGAATTATATATATAGGATATTTGATGTAATGGAAATTTACAATGTAAATTTGTTATGGTTTTATAAAAAAGAAAATCTTTGTTTATTATTCATTTGGGCTTACTGTATATATTAAAAGAAAATGAAAATGATAAAAACCACACTTACATTGAGTTATCCCAAATCAAGGATAAAAATATATTATTAGAGTTTATGATGAATTTTTTGATTAGTTTGAGTAGAATTCTATTTATGATATCAGGTATAATCATGAGATAGTAAAAAGAGTCAGATTAACTATACAATTTTTCAATGTCCATAAAATGGAATATCATGTGGTCATTAAGTATACCTGATATCATAAATAATGGTTCTCGATACCACGACAGAATGCTGCATGGATATAGTCAAATACCATTTTCTCAACTATCCAACAATAATTATTAGTTCATTTTAAATTAAGATGCATATTGTGATGATTTATATAAGGATTATTGATTGTTGAAGAAGTTTTAAAATCAAATAAATTAATTTTGGACCAAAGTAAAATTTATAACAAATAAATCAAAGAATTTCCAATTTCATAATCTATAAAACATTTTAACTTTATTAAGATCATTACATCAATGAATGGGTTTTATAAAAAAGAGTTTATAGACCATTGTTTAGGTATTTTTGTGACTATTATCTATTGCTAAATATTTATTCCATGAAATGTTATTTATTTTAATTTATATAGGAGTATCTAAAAAACATTTCAATGATATGAGGCCATACCAAAGTGTTTTTGGATTATAATGGATAATAGATATCTTTGAGTTGATTTATAATAATTATAGATTTTCCCCTTGATTTTTTTTATATTTTTTTTATCTAGGGGGTGTGTTAGTTGATGGGTAAGCTAAGAGAAAGGGGGATTAATTTGTCTTACACTTAAACTATTCTAATATATTTTTTAAAGATGAGTGTTGGTTGGAAATTTGTTGATGATTTTTTTGACATCCCCCTTGATGATAAATTAGAAATAGAATAACATGTTATATTATTTAGTGGAAATATTTCCTGATTTGGAACAATACCTCTTATTTTCTACATCACGATAGTCTAGCTAGACTTAGAGTTGGTTAAGAAATATATCTTTGATATTATATGTGTATCTCCACTCTTCTTGTAAATTTTTATGCTATATATTGTATCATAAATCATGAAAAGATCTATTTGGAAAATATTGAAGAAATATTCTTGAGATTAGTTGATGAGAAGACCTACCATAATATTCCCTTTCATTTATTATCATGAGGAGATAAAATTTCTTTGGAAGGAAATTGGGTATCGAAAAAAGTAAATGGGAATATTAATGTGTTGAATTGGATTTATGAAGATAAATTTATATTTTATATCAATATGATTTGTGTGAAGTTAATATATAACATGTGAACTACCACAATTATAAATGGAAGAGGAAGATGAAGAAGATTCTAGGAGAACTTGGGTATTTAGATTTAAAAAGATTCCAATAAAATGTGATAATTATTAAGTTTTTATTCAAGTGAATGAAAATTATTAATGAGTGAGAAATAGTTCTATTTAATATTTTTTTAAAATTTTTGAATGCTTCAAACTATTGATGGAGGTATACTTTGTGTTATCTTTAAATAAAGTCTAGTTAAAGTGAAGATGAATGATCCATTGGGTGTTAAAAACAAAAACTATTGTACCCGGTTAAGGATATTCGTTATATGAGGTTTGAATTTTATTTTAGTTGATTGAGAAGGACTGGAGATGGTTTGAATATGTTTTTGGAGGTTTTATTAAATTTTAATTTTTTTTATTGAAGCCAAAACATGGAAAAGGAATGAACCCTATTTATAAACTTAATGTTGACCCATTATATCATAACATTCATGTAATAAATTCATATGGTTCATGAATAAGTTTTTATGGTTTATATTATGACAATATATGGTTCACACTAAATTTCTAAGGATGAGTTAAATCTTGGTATGTTTATCCTATAGAATTTGTTGAGAAAATGACATTGGAAATAAAATTTATGTTTAATATGAAAAATTTGTAAGGTTTATAAAATTATTAAGGTTCGTCATATAATTGATGAATTTCATAAGGTTAATCATATGGTTGGGAAACTTTATAAGGATCCTCCCATTGAAAATTTATGAAAGGAATATAGGTAAAATAATCTTCTTAAGGTTGTCCATATTTATAAGGTTACTGTACCTTGTAAAAAATCAAGAAATAATGAAACACCTAAATTGAGTATTATTTAGAGAATAAAATCATACAATTCTCAAGAACTATACTTCATATTCTTAAATATCAAGATCATTAAAGTAGATCATGATCTAATCTACTATGACAAGAGGTGTTCCATACTATAAATTTTTGGGAAATTTAAAAGGTAAACACAACATGAGTCATAAGGAAGGTTTGATAAGAAATATTTGACTAGGATTTTATGAGATTTAAAGGAGGCTTCAGAAAAATAAAATATCTTCTATTTTTGAATTAAAAGATATTCTAAAATTTCTATTCATGTAATTTCCATATTTTTATTAGGGAAATGAAATTCTTGTTTTTGGGAATATAAAAGTGTTGATGAAATAAGAATAAACAATGAGATTACCTTCGATACTTTTCGGAATCCAATGAAACCTAAAACTATAAAATTCATGAATTGATATTTGATAATTCCATACCTGATCATTGTTACATTGAAAAACAAATGGATCGAGGAGTAAGGAAGAATAATTACATTGTGGAATATAATTAGATCATTGATTATTTGAAGTGGGTATGAAAAAAATAGGCTTAATTATGGTCATTGGATATTTATGTTGTTAAATAAGTGAGGACATGAAAAACTCTTGATCAAGTATACCTATAGAGGAAGATCTATCTCAATTAGTTTATAAGAAACTAGGATAAAAAGGATGTATTTATTATTTTAGTTCAAATATTTTTGTTGGGTATAAGGAAACTAAAGTTTTCTAGTGGGACTATGGAAAACAAATCACAGTGTGAATCTATGTGTTTTGGATTTGGATTATTTCAAGTGTAATAATGTGTGTTTATTTTGGATAATCATTGAATGAAGGGTTTAATAAATCACAACAAGGAGTTGGATCTCTAACAGAGGATGAACCTCGTAAAAAGATAATATTTCTATATATTTTTTCTTTCCTCATTCAGGTGGGAAAGAGTAATAAATAACGTGTGGATAAATATTTTAATTATTTATATAGGTTAATTATAAATAAATAATTTTACAAATTAAAGAACTGATTCACTCCCACTTAGTGGTGTCGAACAGACTTGGAATCTATAAATAAGTTAATGGATGACTAAACCTACCATAAATTTCTCCTTCAATGAACATATCATTACCATGATCAATCATTACTTTTTTTTTAATTTTTCCTCTTTTTCAAGTTCAATATTATCAATACCGTAATGAAAAAACAAGTTATTGTCTTCTTGTTGATGGGATTCAATTTCACAATTTAATTCATCCACTTTATCTCCCTTATCATACAAGTGTCTTTGTTTCATGTGAAAAACTACACACCACTCTTAATATGAAACATCTTCCCCATAATATACCAATTTCTCTAAGGATGAAAATATATATGGATCATTTTCTTGAATTTCATCAATTTCCATCAAACAATGTAATTTTATAGAATTAAATTGTATGTATGTTATTTTAATAACAATATTAATATTAACCTACTTTCAATTAGAGAAAATAAATAAAAAAATGGCAGTGGTAGTTTTGTTTTATAACATCATTCAAATTTCCATATTAACCCAATCCATCGATGGTAAATGTTCCATTTTTTGGTTTCTAAACCTTTTTCTTGATCAGCTGTACGAAAATTTAATCAATTCACATTGAAAACATCATATTTCTTACCCTTCTTTAGAGGACCATACGACAAAAACATCAAATCGTCTTCCACTTCTATTTTAATATCAATATTCATGATCTAAAATAATTAATACAAATTGTTTCACTTATAGAATATATATTTTGACCTATTATAGATAATTTATAGTATTTTTTAACTTATATGACATGAAAACCATTATACTAGTTCTATATTATCAAATTTTATTATATCTATCTCATTCTTTGTTCAAATTCTAAGACATAACTTTATTTCTATCCTTATATTTTCAATGAATAGATATCAAATTTTATTATTTAATGGCACATATCTATATTCATGAAATAATTCTAATTATTTCATTCTAATATTTTAGGTTCTATGAAGTGGTATTCCAATATCAACAATTTTTTTTATTTATTAACAACATCAACATGATTGAATCTTGTCTTAATATCATCCCAGTATCTATAAAAAAAGTTGAAATAGTTCTCTACAAGGTGGCCTTCAGAAATATAGGTGTCCATTTTGGATGTATTTTTCACATATTATTTCAAATGACTAAGGTATCTATAAAAAAATGAAAATGTAAGACCCACTGTTCAAACAGGTTCAGTTTTATAGAAATAATGTGATATTTTAATTGGTTTATGGAATACATTTTGAACTAGTGTTTGAAAATGAATTCAAAATTTTAAACATCTCAATTGAGAATTTTTTAGATATGAAAAAGAGTTCTTAAGTTGTAAAATAACATCAAGATAACACCATATGATTTTAGGGTGGATGAGGGTGAACCTTATAGATGGATTCTCCTCCCGTCTTAGTTTTGAATTGTTCTTGGCCACTCTTGGGGTGTTTTACATTGATATAAATGTAATTACTCATATCTAGGACCATTATATATTCTTTCCTTCCATTTATATGATATATTATTTACCCATATAGGGTTTTGAATAGAATTCTACCATAACATGTTCAAATCGATCAAGCATGATTAGACATTCACTCTACCTTGGAAGAGGGCATCCTGTAACATATTTTTCACATTGTGGCTCATAAATTTATTTTAGGAACATCAGGATCTGATTTTTTATATTTTTTCATTAAATTAAATTAATTTAATGATTAAAATATAGGCGTTTGTTAAAGATTTGGTTCTAGATGATACCGAGAGCATGTTGGGGACCTCTTGTGGGTTCTTGGTTGTGGTTTCAGTGAAAAAAGATGGCTACATGAGTTTTCAAAATTTATGATTATCTAAAATTAAATGGATAATTTAATTATAATTTTTATAATTAATTAATTTTGTTTTTTTCTTTGAATTAGGGTCATGCGTAATGACATGAGATTGGATTTTTCCTTGGTGATAGTTGGTGATCTGAGAAAAAATTCCATCCTAGAGTGTCAGTGGGAATGATTAAAAATGTGGTAGGTGGTATTTGTACATTCCCTATAGTATCTATTCTTTTCTTATGGTGGATGGGATTTATGGTCTCACCCCTGTGGTCATTTACTCATTTATTTTTTAAAATTAATTTTTTTTATAATTTAAATGGAATTAAATGCTTATATTAAAATGGAATACCATAGTTTTAGAAAATTTCTTAGGGCACTAGGGTCCTTGAGCTATAGGTTGATGTATTAAGAATTAAGGGATGCGACCTAGATATAAATGATTCACTTATGACCATTAGACCAACTTGAGGGGTGGGGAGGGACCAAGAAAGACTTAGTATCCCCACTTTGGATCCCTTAGACCCATTCATATGGGCTTATTGCTGAGATGAGATGTGCAGATTGAGTAGGCCAAGTGAGGTCCTTGGGATACATTAAAGCCAAAGGAATATTTGATATGGTTTGGGTAGTGGACCAAATGAGTTACCAGGTGTTTTGATATATTCCATGTTCTATAAATCAAAAGTATTTCTAGGGAGGATTAGAAAATTAGGCAATGGTTCTAGGTTATAAATGTGACATTATTGGATAATATGAGAACCTCTATGATATGATTGAGATCGAGGTTCATGTTTTGGACTGAGGAACCCAAGTGGCATGCCTACAAATTTGTATTTCCCTAAGGGAACTCATTTGGTGTCCTAATGATAGACCGAACCTAAGTGGGCAAAATGGGATGTAGATAATAATGTTACATTGGATCATGAAAACCTTGGGGGGGGGGGGTGAATCCGTGGTGAAATTTTATGATTTTATTTCTCCTGAAATTAAACCATACAACTTTTTGTTTTTTATACTTAATAATTTTATATTAAAATCTCATAACCATATAAATATTTGACGTTAAATAAAGGAAGATAATATTTACATGTTTCAACCCTAGTTTGGGAGACTAAATCCTTATCATTGAGACTCCCAATGGTCCTTGAAAATTAACTATAATAAAAAACTAAATAAAAAAATCCAAATCCCATTAGATTCCTTGTATATTATAATAAGAAAGAATAAACTTGTGTCGTATATCATTAGAATTCTTCAATCTCTTGATATGAAAAATTTTACTAACTCCCATCAGTTACCAATATTTTCTTATGAATAGAACCACAAAAAGAAAAGAAAAGTTTCTATATAGTTCATTAAAAGTTTATCTAGAAAAGTATCTATCTGATGACTCCATCTGGTATCCCCATATGGGGTGTATTTTGACTTCATATAATAAACTCCATCTAGTATAGCTCACTAATTAATCCTCTAATCCACATTCAATATGATGATCAAAACACATAAACCTCTCACTATTCAAAATCTCTTTATGATATAACCTCTACATAATATCACCAACTGATGAATCCATATGATATATCGGATATTTATCTTTTTACATTGTCTCAAATTGAATCCTTTAACATATAACTCTCACTATCATCCTATATTCATCTACCTACCTGGTTGGAAACTCACAATGATAAAAAACATTCAGAATATTAGGTTTTTTAAGGGTGAACCATGTTTTTCTCTTACAACTATCCCATACTTGTACCCATTTTTAATAGGTTCTTCACAGTAGAAAATGAAGTAACTCAAATTCATTTCCCCACTTAATGAAAACTAGAATATCTAAACTCCTACTCAACTCAAATTCTCTAATAGATTCTCATGCCTTATAGAATATTCTTGACTCTTCATGAAGATACCAGAGGCCATTACCTTCTGTGATATTCCTTCACTTTATCATTGATGAAATTATATAAATATTGCTAACCTTATGGGATAGTAAAATTTTTATAAAAAAATATAATCATCTAGATAATGGGATTTCAATGTTTTGTAAAATATTCTTGAATCTTTTTCCAATGGATGTTTTTTTTATATTTTTTAGAAACACCTCTAACCGATGTCTGTTCTATACTTCTCTTCAATTTTCATTGACCAAATGACTATGTCAGGGAACTAAACTTCTATTTAATATGTTCTATCCAAATTATTTCAATGATTGATGGAATTTAATTAGTCCATCTAATGTGATTTGTTTGCTGGGTAAGTTTGACTCCATTCATTCATCTCATCTCATATTATACCTCACATGTTTAAAAAACCCAGTTTAGTGAAACTTATGGTATTATTTTTTTATAACATTGTTAATGTTATTTAAACATTACTGTACGTGATTATTATTGTAAGGTTTTTTAAAAATTCACCTTATTCTAAAAATAAAACATTGTTGATGGTTCTTCATCCAATAGAATTAAACCAATGCCTTCATATTATAACGTCATATTTGTATACCCCATCAGTTCGTTCACCTTAGCTTCTTATATCCAGTATACTTAAGCTATTTACTATCCAATAAAATTATTGAAAATCTAAATACTTTTTTCACAAAGTATTCTCCACCTATTTGTATTTTTACAATATCCTAACTACTTCTAGTCTTAAAACTTCAACTTTGTACTTCCACTAGATCATAAATCTTCTTGAACCAATATATATGTCCCCTTTTGTCTTATCACACTTTTTAGAAGGGAATATAAACTCATAAACATGAAAATCATGTAAAATTATGATTGAAAATATCTATACTAATCATCCTAATAATATTTTGTATTATTTACCCAATGAAATAGAGCATTTTTCATTTGGTGACATTATGAAACTTTAACTTTTTTTCTCAAACTTTGACTTCTAAAAAATATCTATCCAATAAATTTAGCTTTGGTCCATCTCGTATAACTTTTTACTTTTCAACCATTGTATGAATGTGTCTAAATTCATCTTGGATCATGAGAAGCTTCATAAATATAGTAAAATTTATAATTTAATAACATCATTTGACACTGAGAACGATTTGTAACATGTTCAAAGAATCTTTCTTCACCTCCTCTAACACCTTACAATGAAAAAATTCTTAACAAAATCATATAATCTTTCTAAACTATTTAAAAAACCATTCACAATAGAATATACTATCACTAAATAATGATATTTTTTTAAAAACATCCCAAAGGATATTTAATATATTTTTTGGATTTATTAGGAACTTTCATAATAATGTGTAATATTTTTAAAATAAATATTTTCTAAACTTTTTATCAGACTATATCCTTTCTCATAGATAATTTCTTTACACCACATTAATGGATAAGAAATATATTTTAAATAATTTTATCCTATAGTGAAAAGAAATTATTGGTCCATATTATGATAATCTCACCCTCAATATTTCTCTCTCCCAATTTTAATGATAACAAAAACTTCACATTAATAGAAAAATATTTTATAAACCTTCTTAAAAAGATTTACTTTCTCTAACCATCTGACGTCATAATCCAAAGGATAATGGTAGAGTTTCCATAAAAAATTTAGGAGCATATGAGATGTAGTGTCTTTGTGCTAAAGAATGCATGACTAGTTTACTTAGAAATATTACCAATGGAATGAAATGGGAATAAATTATGAAGTTAAAAATAGAAAAATGTAATATCTAAAATCTTTATAAGAAATCATATGTAAAATTAAAAGAGGATGAGTTTTATAATAAATACTTCTTTATTTCTTTTTCTAGAATAATTATAAATTTCTAGAAAAATGAAAATGCACTGAAATTTCTAGGGCTATAGGGAAGTAAGGGGTTTCACATGAAAAGATCAAATTTCATAAGAGGTTTTAAAAAGTACATGAAGGAAATATTCAAGAGAAACTATGTGGTAGATGTGAAAAATTTGGACATGGTAAGAAAGACTGTATGGATATACAACTTTCATAGGAATTGTTATTGAAAAAGAACATTCAAGCCCTAGGTAAAAAATTTTTCTTTATTTTTAATGTTAATAAGGAAAGTTGACACAAGAAAATAATTGATGTAATAAAAATATCCAAGAAATTTATAATGTTTCATAGAATAAAAGGAATTATGAATCATAATCCACAAATTGATTTTAATATGAATGAATGATCATGGATGAGAGGTAGATCCCAGTCATGCTATTCTTACTAAGTAACTATGAGTTTCCTCCTTATTTGATTACTTTTATTTTTACAATCATAAGGGAATTAAAATTAGATATGGATGAGTGGTGTACCAACTATTTTAGAATAATAAATATGGTTCCCATTAATATGAAATTCAAAAGAAAACCAACCATGATGAAGAGGGGTCTGCATAAATTGATGCAGTGTCACTAAGGAGAGAAGAATTTTAAAAATAATCGCAGTTTTTTTTGGATTTTTGAATATGAAAATAACTGATTAAAAACTAAGCTGTGTCCTACTAATTATAGATTTTACCCTTGATGTTTTCTTATACAAGTTGTTTTTCTAATGGGTGTGTCATTAGATTGGTAAACTAAGAGAAAGGGGGATTGACGTTTCTTACACTTGAACTATTAGAATGTATTTTTTAAAGATGATTTTAGGTTAATTTTTTTGAGGATTCTATTTAACAACCCCCTTGATGAGAAATTGTAAATTTCATAACATGTTATATTATTTATTATAAAATTATGATTCTTTGGTAAACTCAATCTTGTTTTCTAAATTAGGCTAGTCTATATATACTTTGAGTTTGTTAAAAAAAATCTCTTTGGTAATAAGGGTTTATTTACACTCTTCTATTAAAATATTAAGGCTATATATTGGAACAAAAAATAATGGAAAAAGGTATTTTGAGAAAATTGAAGAAAATTATTGATATTAGTTGATGAGATAACCTAACATATTATTCCTTTTCAATTATTATCAATAGCGGGGATAAGATAATATTTCCTTAGAATGAAATTGGGTATTAAAAACAAAGGTAAAGAAGGATATTAAAGTGCTCAAATGAATTCATAAAGATAAATTTATATTTGATGTCAATATAATTTGTGTGATTTTAATATATAACAAATGAGATACTTCCATTATAAATTGAAAAAAGATGAATAATATGATTAGAGAACATGAATATTTAAATATAAAAAGCTTCCCATTACATGTGATGATTTTTGAGTTGTTATTAAAGTAAATGAAAAGTATGGATTACCGAGAATTGGTACTATTTAATATTATTTTGATGATTATTGAATGCTACTGGCTAGTGATGGAGGTTAAAATTGTTCTATCTTTAAAGGATGTACAATTGAAGTGAATAAGGGAAATACGTGGGTAACTAAACATAAAAACTATGGTATTAGGGTAAGAATATCATTTTTATGGGTTTTGTGTTTATTTTAGTTGATTGCGAAGAACTGGAGATGGTTTGGAGATGTTTTTGGGTGGTGTGATTAATGTTTTTAATTTTTTAACTGTAGAAGAAAACTATAAAATGAAAAAATTCTCTTAATAAATTTAAGATTGATCTTTTCAATCATAAGGTTCATATATAAAATTCACATGGTTCATGAAGACGTTTTGTGGTTGATCTTTTGATGATATAGGGTTAATGATAACATATTAAGGATGAGTAATATCTTCGTAAGGTTGATCCTATAGAGTGTATCGAGAAAATGACATTGGAAATAAAATGTATAGTAATATGAAATATTTGTATGGATGATGAATGTTTTTAGGTTCATCATATAATTGATTAACTTCATAAGGTTCATCATATGGTTGGGAAATGTTATAAGAATCCTCCCATTAAAATTTTGAAAAGTAATATAGGTAGAGTGGACTTATTAAGGCTTTCCATCTTTGTAAGCTTATTATAGTTTGTAAAAAATAAGGAAATAAGGAAGGTCAATAATTGAGTATTCTTTAGATAATCAAATCACATAATTATTAAGAAATATAATTCATATACATAAACATAAATCTCATTAAATTGGATCATGATCCAATCTACTATGATGATAGGAATTCTATACTAAAAATTCCATGAAATTTAAATGGGATACAAAATATGAGTCATAAGGAAGGTTTGATAGGAAATATTTTCCTTGTATTTTATGATATTGGAATGAGGATTCAAAACTAGGAAATATTCTCCTTTTTTGAATGAGAGGCTATTCATCCACTACCATTTAAGTAATTTTGATATTTTTATTATGGAAATGATATTCTTGATTTTGTAAATATAAAAGGGTATGATAAAGAAGAATAAATAATGAGGTTACCTTCAAAACTTTATTTATTCTAATGAAACATAAAAATATCAAATTCAAGAATTGATATTTTATAATACCATTCCCGATCATTTCTACATTGAATAACTACTAGACTGAGGAGTGAGGAATAAAAATGATATTTAAGAAGATAATTATATCATTGAAATTATGAAGTGGGTAAGAAAAATGAATAGTCTTGATCAGGGTCATTGGATTTTGATTTTGTTAAATAAGTGAGAACTTGGAAAACTATTGATTGAGGGCTCTTATGGAGGAAGATCTATTTAGTGTAGAATAAAAAGGAGAAAAGGATGTATTTCTTATTTTTATTTCAAATATTTGTATTTAGTAGTAGAAATATATAGTTTTATAGTGGGACTATGGAACAAAATCATAGTGTGAATCTATGATTATGGGATCAGGAAGATATCTAGTGTAACTGTGTGTGTTTATAGGGGAGAATATATGATTTATGGGTTTAATAAATTACTAAAAGTATTTAATTATCTAACAGAGGATAAACCTTGTAAAAATATACCATTTCTATGTCTCTTTATTTTCATGTTGCATTCAGTTGAAAATGAGTAATAAGTAAAGCGTGGATCAAGATTTTATTCAATAATATTGCTTAATTATAATAAAATAACTTTAAAAATTATACCACTGACTCACTCCCTTTTAGTGGTACTAAACCGACTTGGGATCTATAAATAATTTAATGGATGAATACATATACGATCATATTTTCCTTCAATGAACATATCATTATCATGACCCATTGTTACTTTTTTTACACCATCTCATTTGACATTATCATTATTCTAAATATCATCCTGGAAAAACAAGTCAATTTATTTTTGTTTATGGGATTCAATGACGGAATTTAATTGTTACAATTTATCTCCCATATAATACAACTCTCTTTGTTTCAAGTGAAAAAAACACTCCACCATTCACCCATAACATCATCCCTATAATATACTATTTTTTATTAGGATGCAAAGATATATGGATCATTTTCTTCAGTTTCATTAATATCCATTAACCAAGAAAATTTTATATAATTAAATTGTAAGTAATTTATTTTAATAAAACTACTAACATTGACCTATTTTAGTTTGGATAAAAAAAATTCAAAAATGGACATGGTAGTTACGTCTGATAACATAAGTCAAAATCACATAATATATCAATCCACTAATGGAAATTGTTCCAAAATTGTGTGTTTCTAATCCTTTTTCCTGATCAACTTAATGGAATTTTAATCAATTAAAATTGAAAACATCATATTTCTTATCTGTATTTAGAGGACCATAAGACAAAAATTTCCAATCGTCTGACACTTCTACTTAGATATCAAGATTCATGATCTACTAGAATTAATATAAATTATTACATTGATTTAATATATATTTTGACCTATTATAGATTATTTTTAGTATTTTTGAACTTATATGGCATTAAAACCATTCTACTAGTTCTTTATTATATGATTTTATTATGTCTATCTCATTCTATGTTTTAATTTTAAGAAATCACTTTATTTTTTTCCTTAGGTTCTCATTGAATAGATATGAAATTTCACTATTTAATATAACATTTCTAAATTCATTTAATAAATCTAACTGTGTTATTGTAATATTTTTGGCTCTTTGAAGTGATCAACCAATATAAAAAATAATTAATTAATTATTTATATGAAAAAATTGTTTGAAGCTAGTCTTAATATAGTCCCAATATCTTTTAGAAAAATTTGAAACACTCCTCCACTAGGAGACCTTAAAAAATAGACCTGTCTATTATTTTTCACATATTATTTAAAATGATTGAGGTATCTATAAAAAATGAAAATGTAATAACCCATGTTTATATAGGTTCATCTTTTCAAAAATATTTTGAAATTTTAATTGGTTTATGGGTAATATTTTGAATTGGTGTTTGAAAAATAATTTAAAAAGATTATACATCTCAAATGATCATTTTTATAAATGGAATAGATTTCTTAAGGTGGAGAATACCATCAAGATAACACCAGATGATGGAAGGGTGGATAAGGGTGAAACATATAGCTAGGGCCTACTCCCATTTTAGTTTTGAACTGATCTGGGACTTTCTTGGAGAATTTTCCAGTGATATAAAGATATTTAATCATATTTAGAGCCTTTATATATTATTTATTTCATTTTATATGATATTTTTTTTACCCATCCTGGTGTTTGAATAGAATTACACAAAATCACGGTGGAATCAACCAGGCGTGATTTAATATTCAATCTAACTAAGAAGTGGGAATCTTGTAACACCATTTTCACATTTTGGCTCATAAATTTGTTTTAGGTATATCAAAATATAATTTTTTATTGTTTTTCATTACATTAAATTAATTTAATGATGAAAATAGAGGTGTTTGTTATGTATTTGTCCCTATATGATACCAAGAGAATGTTAGGGACCTCTTTTACGTACTTGTTTGTGGTTTTAGTGCAACAAGATGGATACATGAGTTTCCATAATTTATAATTATCTGAAATTGAATTGATAATTTAATTAGAACTTTTATAATTAATATATTTTGGTTTTTTGGTGTGATATAGTGTCTTGGGTGATGATATGAGCTTGAATTTGTCGCTGGTGATAGTTTGTGAGACTAGAAAAACTTCCAGCTTGGGGCATTAGTGTGAATGATTCAAAATAAGTTTGGTGGTAATTGTATATTCCATATGGTATCTATTATATTATTATAGTGGATGTGATTTCCATTCTCTCCCTAGAGGTCATTAAACCCTTCCTTTTTAAAATTGAAAGTTTGGACAATTGAAATGGAATTGAATGCTTACATTAAACTGGAGTACCCTAGTTAGAGAAATATTATGAGGGAACTAAGGTCCTTGAGAACTAGTTAGATGTATTGAACACTATGGTATGAGACCCACATATAAATGATTAAACTATGAATGTTAGACCATCTTGATGTGTGGGGATGGAATATAAAGGCTTAGTATCCCAACTTAGGATCTCGTGGACACATCCATGTTGAGGTATGGCATGAGATGAGATGTATGGTTTGAGTAGGCTTTGTGAGGACCATGGGATACCTTATAGCTGATAGAATATTTTATATGGGTTCGGTAGTGGACCAAATGAGTTAATAGGGTTTTTGAGATGGGCCATGGTCCATCAATCTAAACTATTTCAATGGAGTCTTGGAAAATTAGGCCATGGGTCTAGGATGTAAAGGTGACATTATTGGAGAATGTGAAACCCTATGTGATGGGTATTGGACTAAGGTTCCTGTTTGGGATTAAAGAACCCATGTGGGGTGCCTACAAATTTGTATTACCCTAAGTCAAGTCATTTGTTTTCCCAATGATATATTGACCGTAAGTGGGTACGCTGGGGTGTGGATAGTGAAGTTCCTTAGGATCATAAAAACCTTGGGGGGGGGGGTTGAATCTGTGGTGAAATTTTATGACTTTAATTCTATTAAAACTACCCCATACAAATTTTTCTCATTTTAATCCTTAAAAAATTTATATAACAGTCTTGGTGCCATATAAATATTCGAAGGTATAGCAGGGAACACTGTATTTACAGGGTCCACCCACCATGTGGGTAACTAAACCCTTTCCATAGTGACTCCCATTAGTCCATGAAAATTAACTATAATATAAAATTGAATATAAAAATTAAAATCTTGTTTGACTCCTTATATTTCATAATAATGAAGTTACACTTGTGTACAATCTCATTTGACTCATTCTATCTCTATATATGAAATATTTTACTAACTCCCACCAGTTACCAAAGTTTTCTTGTGAAATAAAGTGAAATAAGATAATAAAATTTTCTATACAAATCACAGAAAGTTCATTATCATATCCAAGAATTATTTAGAATGTAAATTTCATTATTTTACATTATTGCTTTATTGTGGGGGGTTTTCCACGAATATTTGTAGGAAAGTGTTAGTTTTTATGATTTGGGCCAAACTGTGAGCTCATTTCCATATCTAGAAACCAATTTTGTTTCTTTTATAATTATTTCATTTTTTAACATTTTTCACCCATTAAACTTCCATCATGTCCTCTCCGGACCTGTTAACACCACCATATCAATTTGGACATCTTAGGAATCCATAATCATGGTGTATTAGGAGTTTTATTTAAGGAATTGGGCCAGCTCGTAAGCCCATTTCCAGTTTTTTTTTTATTTTTTTTATTTTATATCCTAACCAATTATTATGATTTTTTGGTGATTCAAACTATCACCCAAGACCACTAACCCTAGTCACGCCCCCATTATTTTTCACTATCTTTTGAGCTCATATTCATCATGAATTAGGGAAAACATTCTTTAGGCTTTGTCAAATCATCCAGATTTGAAAAGGTAACTTGTTTACTTAATAAGTTCATCAATTTTTTTTATCTTTTATACCATTTTAGTTCTCACTTAACCTTATGAGTCTTATTCTAACCTCAATTGCATTTTCTTGTTTGGAAATTCAGCCACTTGTGTATTTGGGGAGATTTCTTCAAGATCCATCAAGTAAGTGGGTCTCCTTCCATCTTCCTCCAATTTTCATAGAGTTTATTCCATTTTATAAGGGCTTATTTCATTTATTATTCATGTTCCTAATTTCATGAAAGTGGGGATTCAAACCTATGGTTTATCATGGGGTTTTTGATCAAATATTGTGGTTTTAGGTTTTATTTGACAGCCCTGTGGCACGATGGTGGTGCGAGTGAACTTGCGCACAAGGATTTGGTGTTTTGACACTTGTGGTAGGTTATTCCATGAGTAATAACTACTAGATGATTTATATTTTCTTAATTTATATTTTTATCACACTCCTCCATCATTTTTATTGCTGCGAATTTTTTTTGGTGTCATTTGTTAAGCAATTTATTTTTAAGTTCCAATTTTGTGTGAAATTGGGTGTCTTACATGTCCATTAAATGTTATACTAATTGAGGATGTTGTATAAATTATGTAATGGTTTTATTAAAATGTTTTAGGGATTAAAATTAAATTTTTGTGTAATATTGGTGTGAAATTGGTTTTAAAATAGGGATTTTAAATGGATTTCTTACGCAATGTTTCGTGGTAAAACTTAAAGCTGGTTTATGAAAACTTTTCATGGTTTATTGAGTTGTGTAAATGGTGATAAGCATCTGAAGATAATGTTTTGAGTTGTGTATGACCATAAATTATGTTTTTATATGCAACCGTATTTTGGTAACATGTGAAAATTGTTTGAGCACAAAGGGGGAAACCCGAGTATCTAGGTGGGTAGATGTGTAGTAGTACGCTAGTGATCTAAAGTAGTTTTATGCCTATTTCACTGAGAAAATTGGACAAAGACAACACTAAAAAACAATATTGATGATGATTTGGGACCAATATGTTATGAGTATGTTCCCTACTAGTGGCTCGTTGATGAGAACATATATTTCTATGGTTACATTGCACCGAGGTACACGGTACATGTGGCCTAAGACTAACTCGTGTCTAGGGGTGTTCCTAAGATTAGTGATCGTTGAAACTTTTGTATTTATAATTGTATTAGGATGTTTTTGGATAGAAAATTAATTATCTTACATGTTTTATTGAAATTTTCTCACTCTTGGAAAATTCCCTTTGAAAACTATTTACCTTTAAAAGTTTCATTCTTAAAAATTATTGCCCTCGCTTATTGTTTATCTAAATTGGCTTGATTTTTTTATCTTGTATTTTTAATGAATGGAATAATTTGGATGGTATAATATTGGTATTATGGTAACACCCTACTTTAACCCATTGTGTGTAAGTATACTTGTTCATGTTTGATGTAGGTAAAGGCAAGGCCTTGGGTGATGGCGGTTTAAGTTGCTAGTTTCATCGCTTGGTGTGGTGTTGTGGAGACAACTTATGGGTGATGACCCCCTGTCATGTGGAATTATTGGGGATGTTTTTATGATACATTATTGTGTATTTGGACCATTGCATCATTTTTGAACATATATATTATTTCTAAATTTTAATTAACGCCTGTTTGGTGTGAATTTTTCAGATTTAGTTTGTTGTTTGTTTATGATTGTTAAATGATTCTTAACGTGGGTAATTCACTCCCCAACCATAATTTATGATACTCGGGAACTTGTGCCAGACTGTGAGGATAGGAAAATCCCTTATTTCCTTATCTTGGTTCAGGTTGGGTGCCGGTTTCGATTTCTACCAGATTCGGTTCGTGACAAAATGGTATTAGAGGAGGTTAATGTTTTTGGGTTATAGTATTATTTTGGGATGAGCCAAGCTAGAGAGGATATAGAACTGTTGGGAATCTTAGGTCTGGTCAGGATTAGGGTGCCTATCCTGCAAAACTCTTGGAAAACCATGAGTCACCATGGGACATTGGAATTGTTTGTTTGACTTCACTTCAAGGCGACATGTGTGGGCTACAAACTACACGTGAACATTAGGTGGGGGTGGGGTAGTTGTTTCTTTTTTCATTGTAATGTGTTTGGATTATTTATATTTGTTTTTATTGATGAATTTTTTTGAATTATTGTACTGATTTTTGTTCTTGCGACTATTTTCTTTTGTAGAAACACGCCTCCCTAGAAAGCACCCATGCATCCATGGGAGGGAGCGGGAGAGAGTTCTCCCACACCGCTTGATCATAGGCTAGTAGAGGCTGTGGTTTGGGTTATAAAAGATCTAATATAGGAACCAGATCCTATTCCAAATTTTTTTAGGGAATATGAGACCGGTCCTAGGAATTCGAAGCACAAAAGTTTTTGAAAAACAGGTCTACAACTTTTCAAGGTAGCACATAACCCCAGGAAGTAGAGGAGTGACTTGAAAAGATTGAGCACATGTTTGAGTTTCTGGACACACCTAAGGAGGTCATGGTTAAGTGTGCCTCTTTATTATTAGAATGTCCTAGCTGTAGGTGGTGGGAATCAGTGCTTCAATCTTCGAAGCATGAGAAGATGATATGTAATTACATCAACGTTTTCATCAACAACTAGTACTACCCTGAGGTTTTGGAATATGATCAATATCAGGAGTTTATGGAACTTGTTCAGGGGAATATGTCAGTGATGGGGTATGCTAACCATTTTTCTGAGTTGGTCCGGTATGCTCCGAAAATCTTATCCAATGAGCAGCTGAAGGTTGAGAAGTCTGAGAGGGGTTTGAGGCCAGAGATCTATTCCCATGTCTTCTTGATTAATCTAAAAACCTATATAGATGTGGTTGATGGAGCGTGTATGGTGGATATTGACTGAAAGGGGAGGGATGTTTTTTCTGGGCTAGTTTCAGTAATGGGATGTGGAAGCTCTTCTAAGAATAAAAGGAAGCGGAAGGAGCATGGGATGAAGGTTGGTGGCAGCTCTAGAAGACATTCCAGGCAGTTTTCTTCATGGGCTTCTGATGCGAGGTCCGTTAATTGGCACAATTGTGGTAGGTTAGGGAATATCCAAGTAGCATGCCAATTTCCTCCAAATCCCTGTTATCAATGTAGAGGTATGGGACACTTGCAGCGATTTTGATGGGTGACACGTCCACTGCAGAGGGGGGCAGGATCAGTGGCTTCAAGGGGAGTTCCATCTCAGTTAGAGACCTAAAGGACGGGGGGATATCGATTTAGTGGTTATGGTGGAAGGGATGGGTCATCTTTTGGGTATATCCAGTTCAAGGCATGACCACATGCTAGTAGTCATTTTTAGGCAGAGACTGGGCTTCTTGATGTAGTGGACTAGACATAAGTAGGATCAATGGCGGGACCATTGATAGTTTTAGGTACCGTTTTGATTGCCTATTCTATATATCCTTCTC
This sequence comes from Viscum album, assembly GCA_963277665.1. Taxonomy (NCBI): domain Eukaryota; kingdom Viridiplantae; phylum Streptophyta; class Magnoliopsida; order Santalales; family Viscaceae; genus Viscum; species Viscum album. Next base: position 934,910,991 of record OY728122.1, on the reverse strand, counting down.
TTTCTGTTACAACTTCCTCTGTTTCATTCATTTCGGCCCGTTTTGTGAATGCACATAATTTTCCAACTGATCTTTTGACCTTCGTGATGGAATTGGTGACACCGCTGGGATAGAAGGAGCAGGGTTTAAGGTGCCCGTCATGTACACTATTTGTGTCAGGGGTTGAGATGGAGTGGGACCTCCTGGTCTTTGATACGGATCTATTTGACATGATACTTCTTATGAATTGGTTGGTATGTTTTCAGGCACACATCGATTTCTATAGTCGGTAAGTCAGTTTCACAGCACCAGATGGGAGTCTTCAGGTTTTCCTTAGGTATTGGGATCCTCGGTCAGGTCATGCAGGACCTCTAATCCCAGAGTTGGGGAATATTGTCTTCCATTTATTGTTACTCATTCTAGAGGATAATGGTTGTACTCCTGAAGGTGGAACACCTTATGTAGTGGATGAGTTTTTGGAGGTATTCGCAGATGATTTTTTAGGCTTACCCCCGGTGCGAGACATGGATTTCTTGATAGATTTGGCACTCGGAACATAGCTGAAATCTATTCTCTCATATCATACATCCCCCAATAAATTATGGGAATTAAAGATTCAGATAGATGATTTAGAATCCGAAGGATTCATTCTCCCAAGAGTCTCTCCTAGGGCCGCCCTAGTTCTCTTTGCAAAGAAGGCCTACATGTCCCTCTGATTGTATATTGATTACTAGAAACTGAACAAGGTAACCATAAAGAACAAATATCTTTTTCCCCAAATATATGATTTGAATAACCAGCTGAAGTGGGAAAATTGGTTCTCAAAAATAGAAATGCATACGGGTTACCATCAACACCAGGTGAAAGAGGCACATATCCCAAAGACAGCCTTCCAAAGAAGGTACGACCACTTTGAGTACTTGGTCATGCCCTTTTTATTAACCAATGCTATAGCGGTCTTTATAGAACTCTTGAATAGGGTGTTCTATTAGTATCTCTATTACTTCTTCACGGTTTTTGCGGATGATATCCTAGTTTATTCAGGATTTGAGGAGGAACTTGAGTATCATTTTCGGATTGTGTTGGACACTTTGTGGGATCACCGCCTTTATGAAAAGATGTCCATCCGAACCTTCGGGATTAGAGAGGTTATGTTTCTAGGGAATGTGATCTCAGAGTAGGGAGTTTCAGTGGAACCGGAGAAGATCAGTTCAATTATTTCATGGCATCAGCCGAAGAATGTGTTTGAGATCAGGAGTTTCCACGGCCTGACTGGTAACTATAAGAGGTTTGTTCAAGATTTCTCATGGCTTGCTTCTCCCATGACTGTGCTCACTCGAAAAGGGGTGAAGTTTGTATGAGGCCTAGAATATCAGGAATCCTTTGAAGAGATGAGGTGATGGTTGACTACCGCCCATTACTAATTTTTCCAAAGGCTAGAAAGGGGTATGTGGTGTATTGTGACACTTTAGGTATGGGTCTCGGGTGCATGCTTACGGAAGCTGATCATGTGGTGGCGTATGGATCATGCCAAATCTGACCACAGAAAAATAATTACAAGAAACCAAACTTGAATTTTGCAGCTGTGATGAATTCTTTGAATACTTGGCATCACTACCTCTTTGGGGAGAAATTTTTGGACTACTCTGATTAAAAAATATAGGCCTATATCTTCTCACAAAAGGACCTCAATCTAAGGAAGTGTTGTTGGATAGAGTACTTGCAGGGGTTTGACTTTGAAATCATCTATACCTTGGGAAAGGGTAATGTGGTGGCAGATTCTTTGAGTATAAAAGTACCAACACAAGCCTTGAATAAGTCTAGTGATGAGTGGACTTTTATGGGGCTCTTTGGTCAGATACATGTGGAGATGAAGAAGCATAGTGGATATACATTCATGGAAAGTATTCAGTTGATTCCTTCTCTCTTGGAGTTGATTCAGAAAGAACAACCTTGTGATGAAATTTTTAGCAGTCGAGATATTTTCTTCATGGTGGGGAAACATCTTCTGATTGGTCATCGTCTCTCGAGGGAATCTTGTGCTTTAAGGGACATTCAGTAGTGCTATCGTCTCTACCAAAGGTGGTGATGCGGGATAGCCACCGGTCTCAGTTCGCTGTCCATCCGGGTTCCACCAAAATGTATTATGATGTACAACGATAGTTCTAGTGGCTAGGTATGAGACAAGGCATAGCTGACTTCATGTTGAGATTCTACAAATGTTAGCAGTTTAAAGCAGAGCACCAAAGGCCCTCTGATTTTCTCTATCCATTACCCATTCCTTCCTATAAGTGAGATGATTTTTCCATGGACTTCATTATAGGATTAAATATTACACCTTAGGGTAAGAATTCCATTTGGGTGGTGATTGATCATCTAACCAAATTAGCACACTTAATTCAGATCAAAGACACTGCTAAAGTGGATGAGTTGGGCCATTTGTATCTCCAAAAGGTGGTAAGGCTTCATGGTGTTCCATCAGCAGTTTTCTTAGATAGAGAGAAATATTTCACTTCCCGGTCTTGGGAACGGCTTCATAAGGCCTTGGGGTCACAAATTAAGATGAGCATGGCATACTATCCTCAAACAGATGGTCAGACAGAGTGGACCAATCAGATTTTGGAGGACATGATCTGTGCATGTTTTTTGGACTTTGTAGGTTCCTGTGATAGCCATTTGGGATTGGTTGAGCTCACTTATGATAACACTTAGCAATCCTCAATCCTAATGGATCCTTTTGAGGTTCTCTATGGTCGGCCTTGTTGGCCCCCCTATTTTGGGATGTGGTAGGTGAAACCTCACTATTGGGACTGAGTCTTGTTCAAGAGACATACGAGAAGGTCAAAATGATCAGGAAGTATTTATTGATAGATCAGAGCCACCATAAATATTATTCAGATCATAGGTGTCGATACCTATAGTTTTTGGTGGGTGATCGAGTATTCTTGAAAGTGGCCCCTCGTCTAGGTCATCTTCGCTTGGGAAAGCAGGGCAAGCTAACACCGAGACATGTCAGACCTTTTGAGATTACTGAGAAGACTGGAAAAGTGGATTATAGGTTATATTTTACCTCTCATTTTACATCTATTCATGATGTCTTCCATGTCTCCAAATAGGAAAAGTACAATCTGGATTTGTCCCATGTGCAAAATTGGGAGGAGTTGGACATAGAGCCCAATTTGTTTGTTTTTGAGCAGCCAGTGAAAATAGTTGATTCCTAAAAGAAGGTTCTTTGAGAAAAGTCTATTACACTAGTTCGGGTCCTTTTTAATAATTGGAATGATTTCCACAAATCATGGGAATGTAAGTTGTGTGTTGAGAAGGAGTACGCATCCTTGTTTTCCGATCATGCTTCAGGTTGACTTTTCAGGGAGGAAAGTCTTTCATGGTGGGGATAATTTCCACATACATGACTTATTTTAAATTTATACATTAATTAATTTCCATTATTGATTTTTTTTGGGGTTTCCCATGCATTTTTGGAGGAAAGGGTGAGTTTCTAGGATTTGGGCCAAACCGTGAACCCATTTCCATATTTAAAAACCAATTTTGTTTCTTTTATAACTATTTCACTTTTCAACATTTTTCACCCATTGTGCTTCAAAAATGGCCTTCCCTAAACTATTAACACCACCATATAAATTTATACCCTTTACGAATCCATAATCATGGTGTATTAGGGTTTTTATTTAAGGAATTAGTCCAGCCCATAAGCGCATTTCGAGTTAAAAAAATTGTTTATTTAATATATTATTTAATTATTATGATCTTCTAGTGATTACAACTCTCACCTAATACCACTGACCTTAGGCGTTCCCCAATTATTTTTTACCTCTCTTTGGAGCTCATAAGTATCGATAATTAGGAAAAAAATCTTAGGATTTCTCGAATCATCTAGATTTGAAAAGGTAACTTGTTTCCATCATAACTCCTTAAATATGTCCCCCTTTTCCCCATTTCACCTCTATCTTGATCTTATTAGCCTCATTATAACCTCAATAATAATTTTGGACATTTTTAAATTCATCTACTGGTGTATTTGTGGTGCTTTCTTCAAGATCCATCAAGTAAGTTGGTCTCCTTACTTCTTCCTCCCATTTGTTTAGGGTTTTCCCATTTGCTTTGGGTATCTTTCATTTATTCTTGAAGTTCCTAATTTCCATAAATTGGGGATTCTATCCTAGAGTTTTATCTTGGGTTTCCTGGTCTAATATTGTGGTTTTAGGTTTAATTTAACTCCCTTGTGGTCCGACGGTGGTGTGGGTGAACTTTCGCACAAGGATTTAGTGTTTTGACACTTGTTGTAGGGTATTCCATGTGTAAGAATTATTGTAAGAGTTATTTTTGATTTATTTATATTTTTACCACACTCATCATTCATTTTTTTGGCAGAAAAAATTTTTCTTGGTGGAATTTCTTTAAGCAATTTATTTTTAAGTTCCATTTTTGTGTGAAATTGGGTGTTTTACGTTTCCATTCGATATTATACCAATTGGGGATGTTTTATAACTCATGTAATGGTTTTATTAAAATTTTTTAGTGATTAAAATTCTATTTTGGTGTAATATTGGTGTGAAATTTGTTTTCAAAGAGGGATTTTAAATGGATTTCATTCGCAATGTTTGGTGGTAATGTTTAAAGTTGTTTTATGAAAACTTTTCATGGTTTATTGAGTTGTGTAAATGGTGAAAAGCATGTGTAAATACTGTTCTGAGTTAGGTATGAACATAAATGATGTTTATATGTGAAAATGGATTTTGGTAACATGTGAAAAAAATTTAACCACAAAGGAGGAAACCCAGGTATCTAGGTGGGAAGATGTGTACTAGTACGCTAGTGACCCGAAGCGGTTTTATCCCAATTTCACTGTGAACATTGGACAATGACCAAACTAACAAAACTATATTGATGATTATTGGGGACCCCTATGTTATGAGAATGTTCCCTACTAGTGTCTCGTGCATGAGATCTTATTTTTCTATGGTTACTTTACACCGAGGTATGAGGTACATGTGTTCCGAGACTAACTAGTGCCAATGGGTATTGTTGAGATTAGTGCTCATTGAAACTTTTGTATTTGTCATTAGCTTATTGTTGTTTATTCTGTAAAATTCAGTATCTTACATGTTTTATTGAAATTTTCTCACTCTTCTAAAATTACCTTTGAAAACAATTTACCTTTAAAAGTTTTATTCTTAAAAATTATTTCCACCACTTCTTGTTTATCTAAACTGGCATGATTTTTATCGTTTATTGATTACAATATAGAATACATTGGTTGTTATCCTATTAGGAATAGGCTCCTACCCCACTTTAGACCCTTGTGTGTAAGTATACTTGTTCTTGTTTGACGCACGTAAAGGAAAGGCCTTGAGTGATGGCGGTTCGGGTTGCTAATTTCTTCCCTTGGTGTGGTGTTTTAAAGAAGACTTGTGGGTGATGACCCCTTGTCATGTGGATTTCATGGGGTGGTTTTAAAGATACTTTATTATTTATTTATACCTATTGTATCTTGTTTGAACATATTTATTCAGTTCTTAATTTTAAATAAGGATTTTTTGTGTGAATTTTTCAAATTTAGTTTATTGTTTTTTATGGTTGTTAAATGATTCTAAATGTGGGTAAATCATTCACATACCATAATTAATGATACTCGAGGACTTGTGCATTCCTGTGGGGATAGGGAACACCCTTCAGGCCTTCTCCCAGTATGGGTAGGGTGCCAGTTTGGATGGTGACCATATTCCGTTTGTGACATTCATCTAGAAAAATCACCATCTGATGACTCCATCCGCTATCTCCATCCAGTGTGCAATTCTGACATCATGTTATAAACTCCATCCAGTGTAACTCACTAATTGAGCCTTTGATCCACATTATATGTAGTGATCAAAACACATAAACCTCTCACTATTCAGAATCTATTTCTAATATAACATCTATTGAATATCATAGACTGATGAATCCATATAATATATCAGATTTTTATTTTTGTCATTTTTTCTATATTGATGCCTCTACCCTATAACTCTGACCAAAACCTTCTCTTCATCAACCTACCTAGTTGGAAACTCATAATGATAAAAAAATCAGTATATGAGGACTTTCCTAGCGATGAACCTTGTTTTTAACTTAAAACTATCCCGTACTTGCACCACTTTTTTATAGGTTCACAAATAGTATAAAAGGAAGTAACTCAAATTGTTTTACCCACATAATGGAAACTCAAATATCTAAACTCCTACCCAACACAAATTCACTAAAATATTCTAAATCCTTATAATATATTCTTTAATCTTCATTAAAACTCCAAGGACCATAACATTATTCAATATTCCTTGATGTTAGAATTGAGGAACTTAGTTAAAAATTATTAACCTAATGGGACAGTAAAAATTTCATAAACAACATAGTATCACCAAGATAATGGTATTTACCATGTTTTAGAAAATATCATTAAAACCTTTTCCAATGGATGTTTTTTACATATATTTTTTTCAGAACTCCTCAGACTAATGTGTTTTCTCCACTTCTCTACCATTTTCATCGACTAACTAACTCATTCAGGGGAACTGAACTTCTATTTAAAAGGTTCTATTCAAATATTTTATCTGATCAGTGAAATTTAGTTAAGTCCATCAAATGGGATTTGTATACTAGGTTAGTTTGACTCCATTAATTCATCTTTTATCAGTTCATAATTTTTATATTTAGAAAATAAGTCTGTTGAAACTTATGGTTTCATTAATTTCATAAAATTGTTAATGTTTTTTATATACTCGTATATCTGATGATCTGTGTAAGGATTTTCAAAAACTCACATTATTATGCAAGAAAATCTTAGTCTTATTGTTCTTCATCCAATGGTATTGAACTAGTGTCTACATATTATAGCGTCATCTTTAAATACCCCATCATTTCTATCACCCCTGCTTCTTCTATCTGGCACACATGAGCTATTGAATTTCAAATATCATTGTTTTGAATATAAATACTTTTTTCCCAAATACTTATCTACCTCTTTTTATAGTTACTATATCCATGCTACTTCGGGTGTTACAACTTCACCTTTGTACTTCCACTCAATCATCAATTTTCATGAGAAAATATACATATTTCCCATTTGGACTTCCCACACTTTATAGAAGAGTGTATACACTCATCAACATGAATATTGGGTTAAATTACAATTGGTAACTACTATCTAGTCCACCGAGTACCATTTTTTATTATCAATCCAGTAAAACTGAGCATCTTACTTTTAGTGACATTGTTAATATTTAACCTTGTTTCTCAAACAATGGATTTTTACAAATATCTATCTAATAAATTCAATTCTGGTCCATCTCATGTAACTATTGAACTTCTCAACCACTACATTAATGTGTCTAACTACATCTCAGATCCTGATAATCTTCAGAAAGATAGAAAATTTTAGAATGTAATAACGTTGTATGACTTTAAGAAATATTTTTAGCATGGTTAATGAAACCTTATTAACCTTCTCTAACACCATATAATAAAAAATTTCTTAACAACATCAAATAATAATTCACAATAGTTAAAAAAAAACAATCAAAATAGAATATGTTAACACTAAATACTAATATTATTTTAAAAACATACCAAATTATCTTAAATATATATGTTTGAATTTATTAGAAACATTCAAAATAACGTGTAATATTTTTTAAATAACTACTTTCTAAACATTATTTATAACCATAGCCTTTATCATTGAGAGTTTACTAACACCACATTAATGGATAAATAAATATTTTGGAAAGAATTATATCCCATAATGAATAGTAATTTTTTTACATGATAAGATAAACTCACCCTCAATATTTTCTTCCACCTTTTCATGATAACAAAAAGTTCACATTCATAAAAAAATGAGTTTTACAACTTAAAATTTTTTACTTACTATCCCCATTTGACAACATAATCCAAAAGTCTGTGGGTGAATTTCCTTAAAAATATTTCCTCAACTTTCACAACATGGTTCCATATTTATCAAATAAGAACCCACTTGGCTTCTCAATATAAACTTATTAATAAATTTATCAAATTTGGAAACATTAATTAATATCCAAATGATAGTATTTTTAATAAAGATGTGAGAATTTTCCAAGAATAATCTTCTAGTTTCAAGTGTAACAACTAGGTAAAACTTTTCTTCATAATCAACACCTTCCACCTATGTGTAATAATTGAAAATAAGTCATTATTTATTCATTTAAACTTCTCTGTGTTCTTTAAACATTTATTTAAACACATTATTTGTTCTTATAACATTATCTTCTATTGGTCATGTAATAGGATTTTATGTTTCATTTTTCTCAAATTGATTTAACTCTTTACTCATCTCATTTATCTACTCGTTTTGTTCAAATTACAGGGAAACTAATTGTGGTTCCATATATTAGATAAGGGATGCATAAGTATTAAATATTTACTTCATACTAGTATAAACCAGATATATTTGATTTCAAATTATGTTATTAGTTTCAACCTGTTTGTTTAATGATAATAACTTTGAATATTTTCTTCCAAACATACTTTCATCTTTAATAGAATGATATGATTCACTTTGTAAAATGATAGGAATGAAATCATCTTCACTATTATATTATTTGGATGTCAGTATTCTACCTTTCACAATAACTTCAATTTTCAGTTCCAAAAAACAATTTCTAAGAATTCAAATTTTTAATAATTATCACAGCATAATAATTCTCCGACTTTTGTAAATGGGTATTCCAACATTTTAAACATATTAAATTGGATGTATATCCCATGAAAATTACTTCCTCATATTTTTCATCAAATGTTCAAGGATATAGATTTTTTATATTTATTAAGAAATGGATCCTAAAAACCTTGAATTATTTCACTGATGTGTTTTTATACCACATCTCAATGGAATCCATGTTAGATTTTGGACACAAAAAACATCAGTCTTGTTCATGAATAATATTAAAAACAACATATCTCTAGAAAAAAAAATTATAATGTTTTTATTTAGTCAACATACTGATTCATATTTTCACTAAACTTTAGTTTTTTCCTTTATGCATATCCTTTTGGATGAAGAGTGTATGAATCACATCATTGGTGTTTTATTCCATGTTTCTTTAGATGGTATTATTAATAATTTATTTTTTATTTCTTTACATTTTTATTTTTCAGATTCATTATATAAACCCCCAATTCTCTTTGAACATTCCTTCTGAAATATCTAAACATATTTACAGACTTTGATTTATGTTTTATAAACATTATGTTGGTTATCCAAGTGAATTAATCAATTAAAGTAATAAATTAAAAATCAGCTTTTAATTATTAATGTATAAACGACCTATAAATATTAGAGTGAATGAGATCAAGTGGCTTCATGGATTGGATTTCAACTATCTTATATCTTTCACTAACCATATGCCATTTTTGAAATGTTATACAAACATAATCTTATTTCCTTCTCAATAAGGTTAATTTTTTTTCCGAATCTACCTTAGAAAATATGATTTTAATTTTCAATCCAACATGTTGATGTTTTTAAGAAAAAACATATTTTCATCCTCAGAAATCAAGTAACAAGAGTTCCAATGATCTCCAATCTGAAGTTAATTTCCACTAGTCCTTTCTCACTTAGTAAAAACATTCCATCTTTCAAGATTATAATAATATAAGAATATTTCCTTAATATAAACTCTTAACCATTATCACATGTTACTTAACAATTATTATGTTGTGTTTGAGCCTATCGACATACAAATATTCATTTGATTTCAGTTTCTGAGCTTCAATATCAACAATTCATATTCTTTTGATTTCCAAAGTATAATAATTTATAAAGGTAAATTGTCCTCCTTGATAATATTTAATATATTCGAAGATATTTATACCACCCATCATATGTGAGGAACAAAGAATATTTGAAATCTAATTTTTGTTCTTTTTTATAACTTTTAGAGCCATATCAATAACAAAATATCTTTCATATTGTTTCTTCTTTCTGCACCCTTTATATTTATAGCATAACTAATATATCCTCAAAGTGTTTTCATAAATTATTTAGAAATGTGACCTAGTTTTTCATGTCTTCCAAAAACATCCTCAAGGAAATAAAAACTATTTTTAATTGGAAACTTTCTAGTATTTGATGTTTTTCCATTTCTTTCTTTCAACATATTAGGAATATTACTGTATTTTCTGAAACTATTTCCCCCCTCTAGTCCATACCTATTCCTAGGGATTGAAATATAGTGAAAAATATTATATTCTTTGTGACCATATTTACCACAACATAAAAAAATCCCATTTAATATTGATCTCTTATAGAAGTTGGATCTTTCCCCATAGAATGTTTGTTGAGGTTCAACATATTTTTCTTCACCTTATTTTCTCTAGTGTTTAAAACTCTATTAATTGAGTCCTCTTCCAAAAATATTTAGATGTGATGTATTTCTCATATCTCTTATCAATATTGATTTTTTCTAAAAAAATTATAACACATGTGTGGTTAGTAAAATCTGATGAAATTTTAAATTTAGTGACCATAAATTTCACCTAATTCTAGGAATTAGTTTTCTCAGGGTCTTGATATGTTTAAAACATTATCTTCAAAGCAATGATATGTTTAAGTGGGTGTATGACTCAATATTTTCTTGCACCACTATAATAATTTTTAGAGATAGGATTCTTGATTATTTATTTTCTTTATCATCAACTTATTTAGATTCAATAGGTTCGACAAACTCATGTTCAAGATCCCAAAAATTATTCTTCATTTATTAAATGAATATTTCTTCATTCTTCTTCCATTTTAATGTTAGTTATTTTCTCATCTCATAATAAAAAATACTATTATTCATTTCATCTAGAGATAAATCATATTTATCTTCTAAGGTAAAGATCTTAGGCTCAAACCTCCCTAGAAAGTTTCCCATATGTTTCTTAACAATAGTATATTCTTCTAAAACATCTCTAAATCCAATGAAGTTGTAAAAAAATTCATCAGATCTTGGTAATTATTAATCAATAGTTTTCACATAATATTCTATGATATCTACAAATCCGCTACACTAGATTTGTTATTTTTTTCCCTTAAATTTAATATTTCCATCAAATATGCTTTCAATTTTGTTCTAAGTTTCATTTTCTATATCGAGACCCATCAACTTTATAAATAATTTTTTTAAAATGAAATAAAAATAGAATTTCTATCTTTCCCATCCACCTCAATATTTATTTTTTCAATTAATAGAATATGAGAATTTTTATTAAATAATGGAAGACCAATTTTAGCCACACCAATTTCTTTCAAGATAATAAACATGTGAGAGGGAATAATTTTTTCCTTCTTTCCATGATATTTTTCCTATCAAAAGTACAAATACCCATGCTATTAACTAAGATGATATTATCCATGATAATAATCAAATAGGTGAACCTTTTTTTGATTCCACACGAAGTTCTATATGATCATTAAAACCATATTAAATGTTTGTGTGTGTGTGTGTGGGGGGGGGGGTGAATTAGTGGTGAAATTTTATGATTTAAATTATATTGAAATTTACCACTAGAATTTGTTAATGTTTTATTTTTATCAAAATTATATATCAATATTATAATCTTGAAAATATAAGAAGGTAAATAGAAGAAGATAATATTTTTAAGGTTCACCCTAAGTGTGCATGAATACATCCCTGCCATGGAGACTCCCACCAGTCCATGGAAATTTACTATTACAGAAAAGTGAATACAATTAGCCAAATACCATTATAATCCGTCTATCCCCCAATAGGAAATATTACACATCAGTGAAATGCTATCATACTCCTTCTGTATCCTTATGGGAATTACTATATCGACTCCCATTAGTTATAAAGGTTTTCTATAAAATTGAACCACAAAAATATAAGAATATTTTCTACACATATCATTGAAAGTTTATTTGGAAAAATATCTATATGATATATTATTCTCATGAGCCTTATGAATTTATCATTTAAACTATGTCCAATTAACCTCAAAAACTATGAGTCTAATCTACATTATATCTAATGATCAAAATAATTACACATATCACTATTTATAATATCTTTTTGATACAACATCTATCTAATATCATAGAACAATGACTCTATCTAATATATCTGATCTATATCACTGTATGATGTCTTATATTGAAGCCTCTATCTGATAACTCAGACTGGTATCCTCTCTTTTTTAACCCACTCACTTAGAAAATCTCACTAGTAATTTTTTTTATATTGTATCTTTCATATGTGTGGAGGGTTTTCCTTTTGAAACCATATTGTACTTTCACCCATTTATATAGTTATGATCATAGGAGAAAATGTAAGATTGAAATTTATTTTCCTTCTTTATGAAAACTCAAATATCCAAAATCCATCCCAAATAAAATTTGATTAAAGATTCTCATAACTTAGATAATACTATTGAAGCTATATGAAGACTCCATCGACCCCAAACTAATTATATCTTTATTAACCTAAACATTAAGAAACTTATTAAAAATTTCTTAACCTTGATGAATAAATAAACATTGGGAAAACAACCTAGAATAATAAAGATAATGTTCTTTACAATTTTTTGGTAAATCTGCTAAAAAATTTATTTTATGGAAGTTTATATAGTATTTTTTTAGAAACTCCTCTGACCAATGACTATTCTCAACATCTCCAATATTTTCTTATATGGGGTGAATTATTTTGGTGAACTCAACTTACCTTCAATAGGTTCTCTTCAAATTCTTACCTTGAATGAAGTGCATTAGAAAAGTCTATCCTATATTATCTTCTTAATGAGTCAGTATTACTCCGTCTGATCATCCTTATTCTACTCATATTCATATGTTTACAAAACTAACCCCAATGATTCATATGACATCATCAGTTTGATGAAATAATTATTGTTCATCCATTTAGTTCCCACTGGTGATCTTTGTAAGGATATGTACAAACTCACCTTCTAATAAAATCAAACTCAATATGATGGCTCTTCATCATATGGATGTGAACCGATGTCTATATGTCATAGTGAAATTTTTATACACCCTCTAATTTTGTTCATCTCCATTAGTTATATCAGGTACACTCGATATGTTGAATTTAAAATAAAATTATGATTATTTCTGAATACTTTTATCAAGAAAGAATTTTATCTCATGTTTTCGGGTTAAAAATATATAATTTGATAGGTAATATGTCTTTAAATTTTATCTACAAATTGATCATCAATCATTATGCATGATTTTAATTATTCCCACTTTATTTATCTTACAATTTGTAAAAGTGTCTGAATACTCATCGGTGAGGACTTCATGTTTTTCTCTGATCAGTGACAACCCCCTAAGTTCTTTTAGTTACATTTTTTTGTCCATCTAGGGATATTGAGCATTGTCCATATGGAGAAACTGTGAAACAATATATTTTAATATTTAACTTTGACTTCTTACAAATCACTATACAATAACTTTAGCCGAGGTCCGCCTGGTGTAACATCTATACTTTTATCCCATTGTATTAAAGTGTACATGTACAGCTTTGATCCTATAAATACTCATGATTTTAGAAACATTTATAATGGAATAACATCTTATAACATTAAGAAAATTTTATTACACAGTTATGGAAACTTCCTTTACCTCCTACTAAACATTATAAGAAATATTTTCTTAAAAACAACTGATACTCTTTCTTAACTATTAAATAAAAACATCAAGAGGAAGATATGTTAACAAAAAAAAACAAATTTTATGAAAATTGAAAAGGTTCTCCAGATAGTGGTGATGTGTTTAGGAATTCAACAACCCCTATTTTCGTTTATTTTTTAATTTGTTTTGAATATGATATATGAGTTAGTGAAGACATTATTAGAATATCACAGGGAGGTTTTAACACCCCGAGATTTTATGAGAAGTATTCTTTTTAATTTATTTGATGTCTTGTGTTGCATGATACACCAAGATTATCTTGCGCTATACGTAACACCGTATTAGCTTGTATTATACACAACACTATTCTTGGATCGTGTTACACTCAATTTCAAGTTCGTTTGATAGAAGTTATTCTACGCAACATTGAGTATATATATATTCAATGTATAAATGAAATATGGTTGGATTCTATTATATGTAACAACAAAGGAATCTTGCACTACACGCAACCCTGACTTGGCTTTCATTACACACAATCACGACCTTCCTCGATAGCGTGTGTTGTACGCAATACCGAGTTTCACTAAACAACGATATGTTACTAAAATATTATATAAACTAGTCGTTATGAATAGTAATACCCACTTTTTTAAAATTTTATAAATTTTATATTTCCAAATGGTATTCATTTTTGGATTCGGAATATCGAAATTAGCCTATGGTGAATTTTTGGTATTTTTCTGAAAACTTTCAATTTTTGATGAATAGTGAAAACTATGAGTTATTGGTTAAAATCGACTTTTTATTTAGATAATAATTTATATTATTTAAATTTATTTTAGTTCAAAATAGATACATAATACCTATATAGATTCAATTTAATTCATTGGAGTCATTTTATAATAATTTTAGATATATAAAAATTTTATTGACCTTTTTACCGTCTTTTACCCACCTCCTAGGAGCATTTGCAAATTTACATAAAACATAATTTTACCACTTCTATGAGTTGAATTTCAAAAATACGAGAGACACACTTAATATCAAGGATTACAATGTGGTTTAATAAGATAAAAATAATTTTTTGTGAATAATAACTTTTTACTTTTATTTACCACTTTTAAAAGCATATAGGGTAATTAAGGTTAAAAATGATATTATTATTACCCAAAAAAATTACCTAACTAAATTTGATAGGTATAATTAGTCTAAATAAAACCTTAGGAATAACATATGAACCTATTTGGTCCACTTGGATTAGATTATGACACTTATTATTATTTTATTTAAAGAATAGTTAAAATAGTTAAAACCAATGTTTAATAACTAAAACATTTTTAATACAGGGTTATACATAGGATAAATTCTAATATAATTATTAATTAGAAATATAAAAATATTTCTTACATAATAGTATTTTATTTATATTTTTTAGACATTAAATAATTTAATTTATTTATGACACAATGATGATGCAATAATTACCTTATTAATGAAATATATACATAATTGATATTATAAATACCCAAATTAATGTAATTTGAGACTTTTTATGAATTAAAATAATTTTATAGGTTAATATAACGTATTAGTGTTGGTTAAATGAATATTTTTTGAAGAAATAACGCTGTTATGAATTTATAGAAAACAAAATACCAAATAGTGTCAAAATTGACATAAAAGAGATTTTAATACAAATATTATATTATTAATTAATATAAAGGTCCTAAAAAATATAAGATTCATCCAAAAGACTTATATAATTATATATATGATATTAATGAACCAATTGGGGTTCGATTAACAGTTTATAGTAAGTTTATTAACCAAATAGTGTTAGAATACAAGAAGACACAATAAAAGTTAAATTATTTAACTTAGAGTTAAATCTAAATGATAAGGTTAAAATGGTAACCTAAACTTGTATAAAACCTATTGGATGAGATTATTTAGACCCATACCTACCCAAGTCTATAAATAAGTCACTTTGGAGCAATTATAAACTGAAAATGAATTTATTATAAAATAATATTTTAAGTTTTTCCTAAAGTGCCCCTCACCCCTCTTATAAACGGCCACTCACCCTTACCTCTAATTCACACTTCCAAAGCCATCTGGGTCGGCCAAAAACTGCCCAGATACCCATTCAACTATCCTACTTTCATTCTAGAGGCCTTACATTAGTCATAAAGCCAACCTAAGGAGCCCTTTTGATCAAATCAAAAAGAAGAATCCGAAGAAGAGGTAAATATCTCACCACCTATTTCAAGTTATTTTCTTCTTCCCCTTCATCCTTATTTGTTATTTCCATTAAAAAATAATAACACCAGTATCTTCTATATACTGTGATGTTATTATAAAAAATTGTAAAACCATATTAGTTATTTTATCCATCCTATTAATGAAAAAGTCACCACACGTGCGTACGTACGACTTACCGACTCCACGTCGTGGTGTAGTTTGTTATCGAAAGATTTCATCATTTGGATGGGTATAATAATGATTGTAAAAGATATAAATAATAAATAAAACATTATTATGATTTTTTATATATGATATACCATCCAATTATATATGATTATAATATCAAAAAAATGATATCATTGCTCGTGCCTACGTACGGACTACCGTCTCCACGAACGCGATGAGATTCATTTTCCATGATTAACCATTAAAGTATGATTATAAAGTATATATAATAAATAATCATGAATGATATTACATAATATTGATATGGTATTTATGTACATATATGTTTCATTTACTTAATTTCATTCAATTCAATAAGGAAACGAAAACAGCATTCATGCGTACGTACGACCTACCGTCTCCATGAACGGTGTATTTCATTCCGTTTATCAATCTATCATATATATTAACATACTGAATATATATTATATATAAATAATTTTATACATTATATAATTAAGTAAATTAGGATATAATTAAGAACAACAAGTCGAAACATGTACGATAAATGAAATGATTTTACCCAAAATGGTGCTTTAACATGGAATTTACAAAAGAACGGGTAATATAAAGTCATAAGTGAATCATATATGATATCATAAATATTATTATGGTTTTTTTACAAGTTTATAATATGTTTAAACCCACTATACAGGAGTCTTAGACACATATGGAAGAAATTGGACATAAGTTAAGGGATAATTTTTTAAATCTCATTTTTATCTGAGATTGCTTATACGTTAGTATTTACTGGGGTTATATTTTTCATCTATGTAAATATAAATGTTTTTCATAAAGTGTTTAATATTATTATATGTATTTTTAAAGTTATTTTTACCCCTATTTGACTTTTAAAATGTGTTATGGAAGGAATCTTTCTTTTTTTTACCATAGGAGGAAATTTTTGACTTTTCCGACAAAAGTACGAGGAGAATGTTTTTTAACATATACGACATGAACAGATTTTTACAGTTTCATAATGCCTAATTTTCATGAATATTACTCTATAATATTTCCTGATTATTTTCAACAAAATACTTTTATTTTAATAGTTAATGACATTTTGTGAAAAGAAAATGATTTTGAAGAAGAAAGGATATTTTCCTCAAGAATTCATTTCAATTGTTTTGTCAAAACAATTTTCCATATAAGATGACATTATTTAGTATGATTATGTTTCAAGTATAATTTATCTATTATTTACATGGTTTTATTCTTATTATGATGAATTAATATCCATTTATTTTATATGGATTACGCTATGATGAATGATTTTTATGAAACCCATATTATTCTTTGGGTTAGGATGAATAATTGTTTTGTGGCACACGAAAGAATGATTTCATTATGAGATAGGTGGGACCTATATCTCCCTCCAATGCGTTGGGTAATGATTTATATATCATGTGATAGACATGTATTGAATAACAGGTTAATCCAATTCAGTGATACGGGACTAGAGTGGGGAGTGAACTTGATTCAGTAAGGTACTTTGTCCACTATGATGGTCTTGGCAGCAATGCCTTGGATACTATAGAAATCATATCATGTGCTTAATGGTTTTCCACAATTACATGTTTTTTCCCATGTTATTTATCATGGTTAATGTTCCTTTATGATCTATGCCTTATGAATTGTCAAGATTTATGTCATTACTCATGATTTTTATGTTTTATGTTCATGTTCATACGTTCAAATGTTTAGGGATTGTTTTATGTTTCCATGTTTACCCTTATTGAGCATTTGAGCTCACCCTTTTTATGTTTTCTTTTCCCCAGGATATAAAGAAATGTTTTATGTAATAAAATCAGGGGGAATATCTTTATGGGAGATGTTGAAGATCTTTCACCATGATTAGAAGATTATGTTCTGAGTTTCCAAATACACTAAACTAATTTGGTCTTTGGGAGTTTGTTTTTGTCATGTATTAAGTATTCCGAACAAGTAATGTAATGTCTATGTACCTTAAGTTTGGGTCTCTATAGTTGGTATCGGAGTGAAGGTTTAGTTAACCTTTGGGAAATAGGACGTGAAAACATTAGTGAAATCCTTAGATATAGTTCTAAGGTATGTCTAGGGATGTCTCTAAGGTTAAGTAAAAGTATAAGTTATAGTCCTAGAATTACGGTAATGATCTTAAAATTAAACCTAAGATGATATATATTGAAAGTACTCCCCCTTGATTATGATTTTTTTCTCGTACGAGTTTTTCCTCTCATTATATTTTTTTTGTGTTTTAAGAAATGCCAGGAAACATGAGGATTTATGTTAATGGAGAATATTATGGACAATGGAATGATATTATTCATGAGAAACCAAATGAAACAGGATTTGGATGTCCAAACATCGTTATTATGCCTAATCAGAAATATTATAATATGATCAATAATATCAACTTTGGTAAGTTTACTGACTCAGCTTATAAGAGAAAGATGGAGTTTCATGATGATCATAGAGGAAAGAAAGTTCAATTTCCCTCATGTAAATCATGTGGGAAGAGGCATCAGGGAGAATGTTTCAAAGGAACTAGAATATGCTTTGGGTGTGGAAAAGAAGGAGACAAAGCCAGTAATTGTAAATGAAAAGGTTTAATTAACACTATGGGCAAGGATAATGGTATTTCTCTACCACTCTCTATCAGAACTTGATGGATAGATTTCTCTTCCATATCCATATTTTCACCTATATTCTCAATGTGGAAACCCAGTGATGAGTTACTTTGGGTATCCGTTATGTTTTTAATGTTCCTTTTTAAAATGATGTTTTAGTATTCATTTTTACGATGTGGGTTTCTATAAAAGAAACCTTCAAGTAGAATACCATTTATAACTCCGATGAATTTCAAGGGAGAAATTCATTTTAAGGGGGGTAGAATGTAACACCCCGAGATTTTATGAGAAGTATTCTTTTTAATTTATTGGATGCCTTGTGTTGTATGCCACACCAATAATATCTTTCTCTATACACGACACCGTATTAGCTTGCAGTATATACAACACTATTCTTGGATCGTGTTACACACAATTTCAAGTTCGATTGATAGAAGTTGTTATATGCAAGATTGAGTATATATATATATATTAAATGTAATAATGATATATGGTTGGATTATATTATACACAACAACAAAGGAATCTTTCACTACATTCAACCCTGACTTGGCTTGCATTACATGCAATCACGACCTTCTTCGATAGCGTGTGTTGTACGCAATATCGAGTTTCACTAAACAACGATATTTTATTAAAATATTATATAAAATAGTCGTTATGAATAGTAATACCCACTTTTTAAAATTTTATAAATTCTATCTTTTAAAATGGACTTCATTTTGGGATTTGGAATATCGAAATTAGCTTAGCTTGAATTTTTAATATTTTTCTGAAAACTTTTAATTTTTGATGAATTGTGAAAACACTGAGTTATTGGTTAAACCCAAATTTTCATTTTTATAATAATTTATTTCATTTAAATTTATTTTAGTTAAAAATAGATATAGAATACCTACATAGGTTCAATTTAATTAATTGGAGTCATTTTATAATAATTTTAGATATATAAAAAGTTTATTGAACTTTTTACTATCTTTTATCCACCTCCTAGAAGAATTTGCAAATTTACATAAAACATAATTTTACCGCTTCCGTGAGTTGAATTTAGAAAATATGAGAGAAAAAGTTAATATCAAATAGTAAAATGTGGTTCAATAATATAAAAATAATTTTTTGGGAATAATAACATTCTACTTTTATTTACCACGATTAAAAGTAAATAGGGTAATTAAGGGTAAAAATGTTATTATTATTACCCTAACACATTTCCTAATACAATTGGATAAGTATAATTCTACCTAAAACAACCTTAGTAATAAAATATTAACCTCTTTGGTCCACTTGGATTAGATTAGGACACTTATTATTATTTTATTTAAAGAGGAGATAAAATAGTTGAAATCAATGTTTAATAACTAAAACATTTTTAATATAGGGTTATACATAAGATAAATTCGACTATAAATGGACATTAGAAAGCTAAAATAATTTATTACATAATAGTATTTTATTTATATTTTTTAGATATTAAATAATTTAATTTATTTATGAGACAATGATGATGTAATAATTACCATTTTAATGAAATATTAACATAATTGATATTATAAATATGTAAATAAAAGTAATTTGAAACTTTTTATGAATAAAAATAATTTCCTAGGTTAATATAACATATTTGGGTTGGTTATATGAATCTATTTCTAAGTAATAATGCTGTTATTAATTTAGAGAAAACAAAATACCAAATAGTGTCAAAAATGACATAAAAGAGTTTTTAAAACAAATATTATATTATTAATTGATATAATGGTCCTAAAAATATAAGGTTTCGGAAAAAAGACTTATATAATAATATTTATGACATTAATGAACCAATTGGGGTTTTATTGGCAGTTTGTAGTATGTGTTTAACCATACAGTGTCAGAATACAAAAGGACACGGTAAAAGTTAAATTATTTAACTTAGAGATAAATCTGAATGATAAGGTTATAATGGTAACCTAAACATCTCTAAAACCTATTGGTTGAGAGTATTTCGACCCATACCCACCCTATTCCCTAAATAAGTCACTTTTGAGACATTATAAACCGAATATGAATTTATTATAAAATAATATTTTAAGTTTTTCCAAAGGTGCCCCTCACCCCTCTTATAAAAGGGCACTTCCCCTTCTCTCTAATTCACACTTCCAAATCCATTTGGCTCGGGAAAACCCTGCCCATATACCCTCTAAACTATACTACCTTCATCATAGAGGCCTTAATTTATTCATAAAGCCATCCTAAGGAGCCCCTTTGATCAAATCAAAAGGAAGAACATGAAGAAGAGGTAAATAACTCACCACCTATTTCAAGTTCCTTTCTTCTTCCACTTCCTCCTTATTTGTTTTTTCCATTATAAAATAATAA
Organism: Viscum album; assembly: GCA_963277665.1. Taxonomy (NCBI): domain Eukaryota; kingdom Viridiplantae; phylum Streptophyta; class Magnoliopsida; order Santalales; family Viscaceae; genus Viscum; species Viscum album. The sequence continues at coordinate 934,889,892 of OY728122.1, read as the reverse complement.
ATCCAGTATATTATATATTCTAAGATGTTATTATAAAAACTTTTACAACCATATTAGTTATTTTATCCATCCTATGAATGAAAAATTCACCACACGTGCATACGTACGGCTTACCGTCTCCACGTCATGGTGTAGTTTGTTATTCAAACATTTCATCTTTTGGATGGGTATAATAATGAGTATAAATTATATAAATAATAAATATAATATTATTATGATTCTTTGTATATGATATAATATACAATTAAATACGATTTTAATATCAAAAGAATGATATCATCGCTCGTGCGTACGTACGGACTACTGTCTCCACAAACGCAATGAGATTCATTTTCCATGATTGACCATTCAAGTATGATTATAAAGTATATATAATAAATAACCATGAAATTTATTACATAATAATTATAATGGAGTTACGTACATATATGTTTCATTTACTTAATTCCATTCAATTCAATATGGAAATGAAAACAGCGTTGATGCGTACGTACGACCTACCGTCTCCATGAACGATGTATTTAATTCCGTTTATTGATATATCATATTTATTTATATTCTGAATATATATTATATATTAATAATGTTTTAAATTATGGAATTATGTAAATCAAGATATAAGTTAGAACAACAAGTCGAAACATGTATGATAAATGAAACAATTTTACCCAAAATGCTGCTTTAACATGGAATTTACAAAAGAACAGGTAATATAAAGTCATAGGTCAATAATATATGATACCATAAATATTATTATGGATATGTTACAAGTTAATAATATGTTTAAACCCAATATAAAGGAGTCTCTGAAACATATAGATGAAATTGGACATAAGTTAAGGGATAATTTTTCAAATCTCATTTTTATCCGAGATTGCTTATACGTAAGTATTTACTAGGATTATATTTTTCATCCATGCCAACATAAATGATTTTCATAAGGTGTTTAATATTATTCTATGTAGGTTTAAAGTCTTGTTTACCCCTATTTGACTTTTACATTGTGTTATGGAAGGAATCTTTCTTTTGGTTACCATATGAGGAACTTTTTGACTTTTCCGGAAAAAGTACGAGGAGAATGTTTTTTAACTTATACGGCGTGGACATATTTTTATGGTTTAATAATTCCTAATTTTCATGAAGATTACTCTACAATATTTCATGATTATTTTCAAAAAAATAATTTTATTTTAACAATGAATGACATTTTTTGAAAAGAAAATGATTTTGAAGAAGAAATGATATTTTCTTCAAGAATTCATTTCAAGTGTTTTGTCAAAACTATTTTCCATCTAAGATGACATTATTTAGTATGATTATGTTTCTAGTATAATGTATATATTAAATTCATGGTTTTATTATTCTTATGGTGAAATGATATCCATTTTTTTATATGGATTATGTTAGGATGGATGATGTTTATGAAACCCATATCATTCTTTTGGTTATGACGAATTATTATTTTGTGGAACATGAAAGAATGATTTCATTATGAGATGGGTGGGACCAATATCTTCCTCCAATTCAATGGGTAAATATTTATATCTCATGAGATAGACATGGCTGGAATGGAAGGTTAATCTGGTTCAGTGATACAGGACTGGAATGAGGAGTGAACTCGATTCAGTAAGGGACTTTGTCCACTATGATGGTCTTGGCAGCAATGCCTTGGATACTATGAAAATAATATCATGTGCTTAATGGTTTTCCACAATTCCATGTTTTGTTCCCATGTTATTTATCATGACTAATGTTCCTTTTATGATCTATTCCATATTAATTGACAAGATTTATGTCATTACTCATGATTTTTATGTTTTATGTTCATGTTCATACGTTCAAATGTTTAGGGATTGTTTTATGTTTCAATGTTTACCCTTACCGAGCATTTGAGCTCACCCTTTTTATGTTTTCTTTTCCCCAGGATATAATGAAATATTTTAGGTATGAAAACCAAAGGGGAATATCTTTTTGGGAGATGTTGAAGATATTTAACCATGATTAGAAGATTATGTTCCGAGTTTCCAAAGACACTAAACTAATAAGGTCTTTGGGTGTCTGTTTTTTTCATTTATTAAGTATTCCACAAAAGTAATGTAATGACTATGTACATAAAGTTTGGGTCTCTACAGTTGGTATCAGAGCGAAGATTTAGTTATCCTTTGGAAGCTAGGATGTGAAAACTTTAGTGAAATCCCTAGAGATATTTCTAAGGTGTGTCTAGGGATGTCTATAAGGTTAAGTATAAGTATAGGTTATAGTCCTAGAATTACAGTAATGATCTTAGAATTAAACCTAAGATGTTATATATTGAAAGTACTCCCCTTGATTATGATGTTTTTCTAGTATGAGGTTTTCCTCTCATACTATTCTTTTTGGGTTTTAAGAAATTGTAGGAAACATAAGGAATCATGTTAATGGAGAATATGATGGACAATGGAATGATATTATTCATGAGAAACAAAATGAAATGGGATTTGGATGTCCAAACATAGTTATTATTCCTAATCAAAAATATTATAATATGATCAATAATATCAACTTTGGTAAGTTTCCTGACTTAGCTAATAAGAGAAATATGGAGTTTCATGATGATCATAGAGGAAAGAAAGTTCAATTTCCCTCATGTATATCATGTGGGATGATGCATCTGGGAGAATGTTTCAAAGGAACTAGAAGATGATTTGGGTGTGGAAAAGAAGGACACAAAGCCAGTAATTGTAAAGGAAAAGGTTTAGTTAACACCATGGACATAGATAATAGTATTTCTAAGACATCAACAATGGTTACATGTTTTAAATGTGGAATGTACGAGCATTATGCAAACCAATTCCCTAAGGGAAAGTCTCATGAAGAGAATCATCATGGTCATATAGGTGGTATTTATATTGATGATGATGAAGAGACTACAAATGATATGTGAGCTGAAAGAATTGTTGAAGCTCAGTCAATGGATTAAGAATATAGTGGAATGATTTATTCTTATTAATAGTTATGTTGTATAGGTAATGGTACTATAGAATAAAGACACATCTAAATATTTTTACACTATTGTTTTTCCTAAAATATTTGAAAGTATATGTTGAATGGTACCGGTAACCATGAAAGGTTATTCAGATATTTTTGGAAAGTAGATGATATGCACATAATGAAGGGATAAGAAGATAATGAGATGTTTGATAGTATTAAGGAGCTCATGACTGATATAAAGACAATGTGACATCATGGTTCAAGAATATAGAAATTTTGGGATTTTGGTATGTGGAAAGAGTTAACTTTTGACAGAATTCATGTTTTCACTAAGGTTCTATGGTAATTCATTTTTCAAGAGAATACATGATTACGGTATTCACATGTTTGGAATGTGACCAACAAGATATATCTTATGATATATGGGGGATAACTAATGGAATTCACATGCTTGGTTGATGACATTTCTAGTAATTGTTGTCTTTATACTATGATATTGTAAAGAAGTATTTTGGATAAGACTAAAGATTTTAAATGGATTATGTTGGACATGAGAAAATATTTTTCAAGGATAGAACCTTTTTTTCGATATGATTTCTGGCATGTTATAATAGTGTAGTTTTAGAAAAAGGAAAACCTGTAGGATGGGCAAGAACCCGTCACGTCAGACAAGGATATGGGAATTGAACCCACAACCGAAGTGCGACAGGCCTTTTTCGCCTACCTCGGACCTACAAAAAATCCCTAGTTAGTAGAAACTTGTTTTATTATATTAAGCAGTATGGTAGATGGAGTATAAGTCCATTTTTGTAATCTTATACGATTATCCTCACCATAGATGAACTTATGTATATTTAATAACTTTTTCTAAGATTTTGTTTAAGACAGATGGAATGACCTATCATTCTATCACATGATCTACTAACACTTCACGAATGAAAAATTCAACTTCATTTCTTTAAGAGATGAAGTAGAAATTGTTCATGGAATGAACAATGGTGAGACTATTCCAAAATTAATTAAGTATTTCTTCTAATTCCAATATTTTTCAAATTTAGGGAAATGATCTTGAAAACAAAAAATGTTTTCCTAAATGGTACCTTAGATCATCAAAAATTTATGGCTTTGTAATTGTTGGATTTTTCATAGCCATGTTCTCTACCACTATCGATCAGAACTTTATGGTTATATTTCTCTTCCATACCCATATTTTCACCTATATTATCCTATGTGGAAACCCAGTGATGAGTTACTTTGGGTATCCGTTATGTTTCTAAAATTCTTTTTTAAAATGATGTTTTAGTATTCCTTTTTACGATGTGGGTTTCTATGAAAGAAACTTTCAAGTAGAAAACCATTTATAACCCCGATGAATTTTGAGGGCGAAATTCATTTTAAGGGGGGTAGAATGTAACACCCTGTGATTTTATGAGAAGTATTCTTTTTAATTTATTTGATGTCTTGTTTTTTATGCTACACCAAGATTATCTTGCGCTATAAATAACACCGTATTATCTTGCAATATACACAACACTATTATTGGATCGTGTTATATACAATTTCAAGTTCATTTGATAGAAGTTATTCTATGAAACATTGAGTATATATATATATATATTCAATATATAAATGAAATATGGTTGAATTTTTTTATATGCAACAACAAAGAAATCTTGAACTACACACAACCCTGACTTGGCTTGCATTACACGTAATCATGGCCTTCCTCGATAGCATGTGTTGTACGCAATACCGAGTTTCACTAAACAACGATATGTTATTAAAATATTACATAAACTAGCCGTTATGAATAGTAATACCCACCTTTTGAAATTATATAAATTTTATCTTTCAAAATGGACTTTATTTTTGAATTCAGAATACCGAAATTAGACTAGGGTGAAATTTTTGTATTTTTCTGAAAACTTTCAATTTTTGATGAATAGTGAAAACACTAAGTTATTGGTTAAAACCAACATTTTTTTAAATAATAATTTATTTTATTTGAATTTATTTTACGTAAAAATAGATACATAATACCTATATAGGTTCAATGTAATTCATTGGAGTCATTTTATAACAATTATATATATATAAAAATTTTATTGAACTTTTTACCGTCTTCTACCCACCTCCTAGGAGCATTTGTAAATTTACATAAAACATAATTTTTTCGCTTCAGTGATTTGAATTTAAAAAATTTGAGAGAAACAGTTAATATCAAGGATTAAAATGTGGTTCAATAAGATAAAAATATTTTTTAGTGAATAATAACGTTTTACTTTTATTTACAACGATTAAAAGTAAATAGGGTAATTAAGGGTAAAAATGATATTATTATTACCTTAACACATGTCCTAATTCAATTGTAAAAGTATAATTCTACCAAAAACAACCTTAGGAATAAAATATGAACCACTTTGGTCCACATGGATTAGATTGGGACACTTAGTAATATTTTATTTAAAGAAGAATTAAAATAGTTAAAATCAAAGTTTAATAACTAAAAAAATTTTAATATAGGGTTATACATAAGATAAATTAGACTATAAATATAAATTTGAAATAAAAAAAAATTCTCATATAATTTTATTTTATTTATATTGTTTACACATTAAATAATGTAATTTATTTATGACACAATGATGATGCAATAATTACCTTATTAATGAAATATTAATATAATTGATATTATAAATACCCAAATAAATGTATTTTTGAGACTTTTTATCAATTAAACTAATTTTATAGGTTAATATAACATATTAGGGTTGGTTAGATGAATATGGTTTGATGTAATAATGCTGTTATGAATTTAGAGAAAACAAAATACGAAATAGTGTCAAAATTGACATAAAAGAGTTTTGAAAACAAATATTATATTATTTATTGATATAATGGTCCTAAAAATATAAGGTTAGTCCAAAGGACTTATATAATAATATATATGACATTAATGAACCAATTAGGGTTTTATTGGAATTATATAGTATGTTTATTAACCATATAGTTTAAGAATACAAGAAGACATGGTAAAAGTTTAATTATTTAACTTAGAGTTAAATCTAAATGATAAGGTTAAAATGGTAACATACACTTGTATAAAATCTATTGGTTGAGAGGATTGAGACCCATACCCACCTGATCCTAGAAATAAGTCACTTTGGAGCCATTATAAACCGAATAAAAATTTATTATAAAATAATATTTTAAGTTTTTTTAAGGTGCCCCTCACCTCTCTTATAAAAGGGCACTCACCCTTCTCTCTAATTCACATTTACAAAGCCATTTGGCTCAGCCAACCCCTACCCCAATACCATATAAAGTTTCCTCCCTTCATCCTAGATGTATTCCTTTATTCATAAATCCATCCTAAGGAGCCATTTTGATCAAATCAAAAAGAAGAACCCGAAGAAGAGGTAAATATCTCACCACCTATTTCAAGATCCTTTCTTCTTCCACTTCCTCCTTCTTGGTTGTTTCCGTTCTAAAAAAATAACTAAAGTATCTTATATATTCGGTGATTTTTTTATAATTTTTTTTACAACCATATTAGTTATTTTATCCATCCTATGAATGAAAAAGTCACCAAACGTGCGTACGTACGGCTTACCGTCTCCACGTCATGGTGTAGTTTGTTATTAAAACATTTCATCATTTGGATGGGTATAATAATGAGTATAAATGATATAAATAATAAATATATCATTATTATGATTCTTTATATATGATATACCATCCAATTATATACGATTTTAATATCAAAAGAATGACATCATCGCTCATGCGTACGTATGGAATACCGTCTCCACGAACGCGGTGAGAATCATTTTACATGATTAACCATTCAAGTATGATTATAATGTATATATAATAAATAATCATGAAATATATTTCATAATAATGATACTGGATTTAGGTATGTATATGTTTCATTTACTTAATTCCATTCAATTCAATAAAGAAATGAAAACAGCGTTCATGCGTACGTACAACCTACCATCTCTATGAACGGTGTATTTCATTCCGTTTATCAATCTATCATATATATTTATATGATGAATATATATTATATATAAATAATGTTTTACATTATGTAATTAAGTAAATAAGGATATAAGTAAGAACAAGAAGTCGAAACGCATACGATAAATGAAACAATTTTACCCAAAATGCTGCTTTAACATGGAATTTACAAAAGAACGGGTAATATAAAGTCATAAGTCAATAATATATTATATAATAAATATTATTATGGTTATGTTACAAGTTAATAATATGTTTAAACCCACTATAAATGAGTCTAGGACACATATGGAATAAATTGGACATAAGGTAATGGATAATTTTAGAAATCTCATTTTTATCCGTGATTGCTTATACTTAAGTATTTACTAGGGTTATATTTTTCATCCATGCCAATAAAAATGTTTTTCCTAAAGTGTTTAATATTATTATATGTATGTTTAAAGTCATGTTTACCCCTATTTTACTTTTACATTATGTTATGGAAGGAATCTTTCTTTTTTTTACTATATGAGGAACTTTTTGACTTTTCCGGAAAAAGTACAAGGAGAATGTTTTTTAAACTTATACAACATGAACAGATTTTTACAGTTTCATAACGCCTAATTTTCATGAATATTCCTCTAAAATATTTCATGATTATTTTCTACAAAATCATTTTCTTTTTACAGTGAATTGCATTTTTTGAAAAGAAAATGATTTTGAAGAAGAATGGATATTTTCCACAATAATTCATTTCAAGTGTTTTGTCAAAACTATTTTCCATCTAAGATGACATTATTTAGTGTGATTATGTTTCAAGAATAATGTATCTATTATTTACATAGTTTGATTCTTCCTATGATGAAATGATATCCATTTGTTTTATATGGATTATGTTATGATGGATGATTTTTATGAAACCCATATTATTCTTTGGGTTATGGCGGATGATAATTTTGTGGCACACGAAAGAATGATTTCATTATGAGATGGGTGGGACCTATATCTCCCTCAAATGCATTGGGTAAAGATTTATATCTCATGAGATAGACATGGCTAGAATGGTAGGTTAATTCAGTTTAGTGATACAGGACTGGAACGAGGAGTGAGCTCGATTCAGTAAGGGACTTTGTCCACTATATTGGTCTTGGCAGCAATGCCTTGGATACTATGGAAATCGTATCTTGTGCTTAATGGTTTTCCACAATTACATGTTTTGTTACCATGTTATTTATCATGATTAATGTTCCTTTATGATCTATGCCTTATGCATTGTCATGATTTATGTCATTACTCATAATTTTTATGTTTTATGTTCATGTTCTCACATTCAAATGTTTAGGGATTGTTTTATGTTTCCTTGTTTACCCTTACCAAGAATTTTAGCTCACCCATTTTATGTTTTCTTTTCCCCATGATATAAATAAATGTTCTAGGTAAGAAAACCAAAGGGGAAGATCATTATGGGAGATGATGAAGATCTTTCACCATGATTAGAAGATCATGTTCCGAGTTTCCAAAGACACTAAACTTATACAGTCTTTGGGCATCTATTTTTTCCATGTATTAAGTATTCTACAAAGGTAATTTAATGTCTATGTAGGTCAAGTTTGGGTCTATGAAGAAGTAGTTATGATTCGAATTGGTATATGTCTTCATGGTGGTTGGGATATGTATGAAAAATGGCCTTAGGGAGGCCTTTGTTTTATATGGGAAAATCAATTAGTATAATGGTTTATAATACTAAATAAAACTCTACTTATCGAGAGGTCTATGATACTAAAAAAATTCCTCTAGTAGGTAGGCCCCTGTTACTAAAAAAACTCATCTTATTGGGAAGTCTATGAAATTATAGAAAACTTCCCATATTGGGAGGTTTGGTATAATTTAAAGAACTCCCCATGTATAGTGGTATGTGATTCTTATACTGGGGCTCTAATAGATTTAGACATGAGATTATATTGGTTCTAGAAAGTGGATTTATCCTACAATGTGCTAGCCATCAGGAATTGTGGGGACTCTGGTGATCATGGTTGTGTAACCCACACTACTGGTGGCCATCTTCCTAGAACAACTGTATACTAGGGTTGAGCATTACTTCATTCATGGTACTAGGATAAAGCATTCCATTGTTCAATATACTGTATAACAGGTTGAGTTAGGCTCCATGTTATTATTTTATACTTGGTGAAAAAATCCATGTTTCATTGTTATGGTTTGCACAATCATTGCGATGTGTTCAGGGAAATATAGATCAAAGAAATTATTATCAATTAAGGTCATGAAACTGAGGGTTAATTGTTGTTATTTTGATTTATATATTTCAAATTATTTATTTATTTATTATGATCATATCAAATTCACATATCACTACATTGCTAGTATGTACCAGACACAATGGTGATTCCCAACAAAGATTTTCACTGACACCATTCTTAGGACACCGCTGTACTTAGGAACTAGATTAGATTCTGTCTTTATAATAAGTTGATGTTGGGATATGGATTGATTCTATATGATTGAGCTGGAGTAAATTGATTTGGCTAGGAGACTAGGATGTGGTATTAATCATTAATGTATTAGGGCCATAGTTTTTGTTTATTTATTTTGGTTTTTGGTATATGTAATCAAGCCAATGGATTATTGAGTCTACATAACTATATATATGGTTCTTCATTTCATATTATTATTGTATAGATATTTTATTTATTTTGCGTACTTTGGTATTTTTACTATTGTGGATGTTACTCCGTTATTAATTTTTGGATTGATCTCTTTGATACTAAGGGTATAATCTACCCAAAATACCTTCTTTGAACCATATTTATAGTTGATAACCTCTGGAATATCAGGAGGTGCACTAGAGGTCACATAATGTTACTAATTCAGTTTTCTGTTTAGAGTGAGTCGGGAATGGACATTTAAAATCAATATTAGAGGCATGTTTTTATTTTTATTTTTACTATTTTCAATTTGATAACTAGGAGTTATAGAAATTTATGAGAACCTCTAATAAATATCAGGCTAGTGCATCCTGAAAAAATATTTTAGTAGAAAGCGTAAGTTACCATGGGATTAGGTTTTTTGTTATTGGTGTTAAATATTATAGTTATAAGATTTTAATTTTGTGTGTTTTACATGGTGGTGGATATATGATTTCACTAGGATTTTGACTCATGGACCATAAAGGCAAGAGGTGACTCATGCGTTATGGCTATAAATTTTGGATTAACAAGAAATGTGAACCTAATAATATGATTTTTATCATTTACTATATAGGTTAAACTATTTAAAGTATTAATAGAATCATATATAATATTTTATTATATAATTTCTTAGTGTTATTCCAGTTAGATAGACTATTGTGTATATGAATTTATTTCACATGGAAATTCATTCGGATTCTATGTTTGGATGATTCATGTAGACAATGATGAAATAGTCTGTTGGTGAAAGGTATGTATGGTTACCATAGTAGGTTCTAGTAAGAACATAAAGTATAATGTCCCAGGCATGACATAAATGAATAATACATCATTTTATATTAATATTGATAATGTTACAAAAATACAAGGTTGAGGACTGTAATAGTTTAGTGTCTTTGGAATCTTGGAACACATTCTTATATTTTGGTGAAATATCTTCAAAATATTCTTTAAAGATATTCCCCTTTAATACTCCTACTTAAAAACATTATTTATAACCTAGGGAAAGGAAAAAAATATGAGATCAAGTGCTCTGTAAGGGAAAATAAAGGAAATATGTAAGCATACCCTGAACATAAGGGTATGAGAACATGAACCTAACAATTGAATATCATACCCTATATAAAAATAGCATAATATTGATACATAGAATAAATATTGACAGTTCATAAGACATGAAATTATAAGATTATCCAGAACATGATCCTTGCGAGAATATAAAATTCATAAGACATAGAATTTTTGAATAAGTATAAACATGTAACATTATTCCCAATAACTCAAGGAGAATTTCCAAAACATAATATGAAACTTCATAGCGACTAAACCTACTTGGAAGGACACACCCCCATCCCCAATCAAATCCCTTTTCTTATAAGGGAGCAGATTTCCCCATATTCCCATAGTTGATCTGGTTTCCGCATCTTCCTATAGTGGGTCGGGTTTCCTCACCTTCCATAATGGATTTATTTTCCCCATATTCCCATCATGGACTGAGTTTCCCCATATTTCATAATGGATGAAGCTCATCGACAAGAATCCGATCATTATCTTGTAAGATATAAATATCTACATAATTTATTAGAGGGAGATATAGGTCCCACTCATCTCATAATGAAATTAGATATACATATTCCATAAAAAAATCATATTATCATGACCCATAAAAAGATATGGTTTTCATAGTCATAAAATCATAACCCAAGAAATGAAATGGGTATCATAAAAATTTAATCATATCATAACCTATATAAAATAGATTGGTTTCTTAATAATTTCATCCTAGAATAAACTATGAAAGGAAGGAGGTTCTATAAGCATTTTTCAGGGTATAACACGTTGAATAGAAATTTTTTTCATAAATATCAAGCCATCAAAATGTTTACCATTCAGAGAAATCATATGAATGGTATCTCTGGATAATATCCCTAGTAAATCATAAAATACAATAAAGGATGTCATCTTAGATAAATACGAGTTTAGAAAGATCACATAGAACATTAATTTTCATTTAAAATCAATTTTTAAAATGTATTACATTTTCAAAATACTATTTCCTTGAAAAATATTTTAAGTCATATAATGGAATCATGAAAAATATATAATTTTTTGTGTGTGGATAATATCCTTTAACTCATAAAAAAGTCTTTTAAAAACATAAAACATTATAAATAATTTTTTTTGTGAAAATAACATTGAAAACATATAATGAAGCTTGAAATCATTTTGAAAACCATTTTACTTGAAAATTTATAAATGAAAAAATAAAATATTTTGAAGACCTTTTTCTTAGAAAATTATTTTAAAACATATAAAAGAATCTTTTATATCATTTAAATCCTTTTCTTTGAAAGCAACAATTTTAAAATATATTAATCATGTTTTAAAAATCATTTTACACACATTTTAAATGTATAATAATTTTTGAAAAGAATTTTTCATTAGAAACAATACTAAAATAAAAAAATTTATATAATTTTAGGGAAAAAATTTTCTTTAAAGAAACAACAATGTAAATTTACAAACGAAGCATCAGGGAAATGAAAGTCATGATGACGGGTAAGTCTGTTCATGCTGAACATTACCTTTTCACCTTTAATGTTTAGAAAAGTTCCTTGATTATAAAATGAAATGAATATTACTTTTAAAAATATTTTGTAAAAAAATAATACATGGGTAAAAATATCCTTTAAATTTCATATTATAATAGTTAAAAAATTTTGAAAACAATTTTTAGAAAACATGGTTCAAAAAGAACATATATTTCAGACCAGAAGAAAAAATAAAATAAGATTTTCATAAATTTTTTTATTAATTATATTAAGTACCAAGGAGTGTAAAACGGTACCATGAAATGTATATAACATTAATAAACATAGTTTAACAAATTTAATGATATCTATTTGGTGATGGATCATAATATTTCATTAATGGAAACATAATCATAATCCATCTTGATAAATGATAGGATTGTAACTAAAAACCATTACCACTTTAGTTAGCTTGAATCATACTAAAATTGAAAGAATAGAATTAAATGAAATTAAAATATCAAGAAAATAATTATATTCAAGATATAACATTTCAAACATAGTATACAAAAATCATAAAAAAATATATGTGCATAACCTGGCATGTGCCTCAATGAAGGGAAATTGAGACAAAATCACTTTTTCAAGTTGGTAACTTTTGAAAGATAAAACCCATAAAAACGCATAAAATGGATATATAAATTCCCATAAATTTAAGTATATGTATCATATAATAAATCCATAGGATTTACACACACCACATATAATAAATATGAGGTGAACATGGATTGTGTCTCAAGGAAAATAAAAGTGAAACGACAAAACCCTTACCATAAGTACTGACTTTCTTCATACACGTTCAACCCTCCTATATTATAAAAATATGTTTATTATAAATATTAAATAGAATAATATTCTAATATATAATACAAAATATTATTTTATTGTGAATTTATATTACCCATTTATTAATAATTCCATGTTAATGTTACATTTTATGTAAAATTCGTGATGTTTTTTGTATATGTTTTGCCTTTTTTATTATTGATAATCTTACTTATATCATGATTTAATTATGTAATAATATTAAAAATGATTTATATAACATAAATATCCAGTATATAAATATTTATAATAATCTATAAAATATTGATATATGAAATGGAATACACCATTGATGGAGATGTTTGGTCGTACATATTCATGAGCACTGTTTCCGTTTTCTTATCATACTGAAAGAAAGAAATTAATTTATATATATGTGTGTGTGTGTATTAATTAATTATATTATAAATATTTTTTCATATAATTCATATATGATTAATTAACCCAAATTTAATACATTCCATGTATAGTGTGAAAGATTCACATCGATTTGAAGAGGTGGTAGTCCACACTTCCCCAAATGAAATTATCATATTTACACAAAATATAAATAATGAAGTAATATGTTATATGATAATTAAAGAAGAATAAATACATTCTAAATATCATATATATAATATAGAAATATTATGTCCATCAAAATTCCCAACTATGAGAGGTGTTAAAGGAAAAATGAATAATATCATCTCATGAGGTGATAGTTCGCCATACACAAGAATGTTAAGTTCATTACCAATTAGATGGAAGTGTATGTAAGTGCAGTTCTACCCATTATAATTAAAACATATAATCAGGTTTTTTATAATTAAATTTTTATATGTTAATTTAATAATAATAGTTGAGGGGGTGGAGAATAAAAATTAAACAAAGAAGCTTGAGGAAGGATGTTACCTCTTCTTTGGGTAACTCCTCTTGGTTTGCAGCAAAGTGAATACTTGGTTGGATTTATGACTAAAGTGAAGATTATAGTATTAAGAGATTGATGTTTTGAGGATATTTAGGCAGGTTGTTTCTGGAAAAAATGGATTTAGATGTGTGAATAAGTGGGAGGGGTGAGTTCCTTTTTATACTGGAGGAGGTGTGGCATTCTAGTAAATTTTTGAAAAGGGAATTACACCCTCATATTTCCTATTTAAAGTGGCCCCAATAATGGTAAAAATTAAACACAATGGAGTATAGGGTCTAAATATGTCCATATAATTGGTTATGGACATGTTTCTAGGTCATTTTGTCCGGTAAGTGTATGGTTTAGTCCTTTGTTAAGCTATTTTTTCTCTTTATCACTATAAATAATTTTAATTACATTCACTAATAGTTTTTATAAAAAAAATAAGTTGAAATTATTTTAAATTATATATTATTATTATTAAAAATATATAATCCATTTTTCAAAATTCTAAACTTATAAGTGGCAGAAATTAATTCAATTTTAATCCCATAAATGGGACAACAAAGCAGGTTTTGAAAGTAAAAATGGTCAAATGTTTGGAAAATTTTTATATCAGATTTCAAAGTGAAATTGAATAAAATGACCTAAATTGTATTAATTTATGTATAATGTATCTAATTGAACTTTTAAAAAACCTAAAAATATAATTTAACTATACATATAAATTAGATGAATAATCAATTTGAATTAAAATTCAATATTTTTTCACTATTTATAAAAAAATGTAACTTCTTAGAAAAATAAAAAAAATTCACCCAGAGTAGAGTTTGATTTTATGATTCCAAAAAGGAAATTTATTTTTTAAAATAAATATTATAATATTGTCAAAAATCATGTTTAAAATTGATTCTCCATTAAAAGGTGGTAAAATTACCTTTTAGAAAAATACATATTTTTATTTAAGAAATTGGATTTATTCTTATCTTATACCAATGAAATATATTATATGAGTGTAAAATATTTTTAATGAATATATAATATATAAATAAAATTGATAAAATTAATAAAAATTGGTTTGTCTATTTTATTGAGATAATATTGTGTTTGTACATAGAAATATATTTTTCTTAGAAAATTAAGTTTTTTTTTGTTTTCCAACAGTTCTTAAATTCACTTCAATTAATTGATAACAAAAGGATTAATTTTTTATGCAAGTTTAAATCATATTTTCATAATTTAGTTAATCTTCTGTGTAACTTCCACTCCAATGATAAGGTGGTAGCTTTAATTTTTTTTAATATTAGTATTAATAGTATATTGTATTTCAGTAAATCTCAAACATTCACGTTAAACAAGATATCATAGGGACCTAGAATTTGTGGGTAAGAAAATCCAAATGTAGTGTTGTATGTACCAAAATCTAAAATATATTTTGCGGGTAGTGAAATATTGACATGGTTTTGCATATAACGAAAGACACACTTAGTGATTTCATATAACAAAACCTATATTCAATGTTATATGAAATGTAAAATATCAAAATATTAAATTAATTTGAAAAAAATAAAAAAATATCAGGGTGTTACATAACACCTTAGTATTAGAACTGATATGGGTTTTTATTCTATAGGTTATGTTTTTAAAACTTATAATAACAACCTATATGGTGCTTTCCCATTTTTCATTGAATTTCATTATACTTAATATAACCGTATAACAATATTTTGTTTTTTATGAGTCATATAAGGATGTTTATAATTTATATGAGATTATATCAGGCTGATTCCTTGAGTGAGCAGTCTGAAGTGTAGATTATTAGAGAGGATGGGTTACCTAAAGGTGGGTGGTGTTTTTGTTTTGTGATACTATTATATGGATATATAATCCTAGAGTCTGTAGTTAGCAATGTGAGTTGCTGTGGGATGTTTGAGATGGGTGCCATGATGATGCTTCATGGGTTTGTGATCATTATGTTATACTTGACCTATGGTGTATATTGGAGACTCTAGTGACCTTTAAGTGTGATTGAGTGTTTTAGGGATATTTTTTTAGTGTTTTATATGATGGTAACTTGTGATAGGGGTTAGCTAGGGTTTTGAGAGTCTTTATAAATGAGAAGAACAGGTTGGTGCATAAATTGAGTACTATGAATGCGAGGTCCAAATGAGTATATAGAATGTACATAGTTATTCCTTTTAATATCTTGAACAAAAAATACCCTTGATTTCTATGCTTGAGTATAAATATTTAGTTCTGAGGGAATGTTTTGTCGTTTTTTTCACACTTTTGAATAGGGAATGCACATCTAACCATGGAGAGAGAATCAGTAGACACCATTTTCCGTAGAAACTACACCAATTGGTGGGTTGTCTTATGATAAATTATGGAATAAGTAATGTTCCTAGTTTTCAAGAGGAGTTTCTAGGGTGCTCTAGATTAGAAATATTTGTCATGTAATTGGGGTATTTGTAGTGGTTTTAGGAAGTGATACTTGACATATTTGAGATGTTAGATCTTTTCAGGAAGTAATGAGGATGCCTAAATCTTGTTTTGAATTGTCCTTACATGGATCATAGTGATCCTAACATTGATAATTGGGTACTAAAGGAGTCATGGGTTCATAAGTATTGGTCATAGGAATGTGTGTGACCCATAAGTTTTGATGAAAGCATGGAAATGTGCTTGTTTCACATGGGACTGGAGGAGTTGTGAATCTGGGAGCATCTATGTGTGAGCCGAGGATTGAGGGATATGATGGGATGCTTATGGGTCTTCTAGACCCAAGTTTGGATGTTTTTTTTAAATTTACTTCCATGGTAGGGGAGACATTTTTGTTGGATTGGGGTGTAGAGAAATAATCAATCCAGGGAAATGATCATTTTCATGTATTGACAATATGGTAAGAATGAATTAGGGATAGGAAGATGCATGAAATATTGATATCTTTTAGGTTTTACACTTAAGGGTTAATATGAGGAAATATATATGGATGGGACTCCATTGTATGTTTTTTTGGGGGAATGATCCCCACATTGGATGGATTTTAACAATTTTTGAGGGCTATGTTTCAATGAGATGGGAGCATGTAGTATATTAATGTTTATTGTTAGTTCTTGATTTTTAGTGAGATTCTCTATGCTTTTAGTTATATATATTGAGGGAAAAGGAATGGGATGTAGTGATCCTGAATTTCATCTAGCGATATGATGATAAGGACACTTCTATGGTGGGGAGTGAGATCTTGGCCATAGTGATATGATCCATACGCAAGAGGGATCAAGATTTCATTGAGCTTGGAGTTTGAAAATTGATTTTCCATTTTAATTCAAGTGAGTAAATGGATACAAATTTAGTAACATTTCTCAGTGAATTCATCGTATAAATTCAAATTTTATGCTAGATAGAGTCTCCGTGTTGGAGATGATTTTGGGATGAACTTGATGTGATTTGTGCATGCTTCAGGGTGGTTATTCTTCATTACTCATGTATAAAGTATGGAAGATGTTTCATATTGTTATGGATTAAACCATTGAATTTCACCTGAAGTCAAGTATGATATTTGTTGAGCATATTTAAACAATCATGGGGTTCCTTTAGAGATAGAGGTACTATGATAGTGTAATTTAGAAGTACATCGATTGTGGAAGTTGGGCATTGTTAGGAAGATCCAACCAGGGGGGATTCAACCATCATTTTAAATGTGTTTCTATACAACAAGTTTGAAACCACATCATACATTGCATATTAGATATAATGTGTATATTTTTAGTATTGGATTTGGATTTTTTTAGAAAACTCAGTGTATCTGATCTTGTTTCATGGATGATGGGTATGCGTCCATTTTAGACTGGAATTGTGAGGTGAGAATAATGACTAGTATAATCATGTATTTTGAGTTGTGGTATGTCAGGAACCAAGATGAGTGTATCGTTGGGACACTAAGAATGAATTTTGATATGTAATTACACTGATGGGAGGCACCATTGTTCAAAACTGGCCTAGTAAGCAAGGCTATATGGTGGGGATCACCACAAGTTGGATGATAAACCAGATGGAGACACATCGGTACCTTAAGATGTAAAGTTTTATTGAAGAAAAATTTGGTGTTCAATGATGGAATAAGTGACGACTAATATTTTTATGGATTGGGTGCCTTATATTTAAGTTTCATTTTGGGAATCTTTTTGAATTTAGGTATAGAACATGTCGTTTAAAATGTTAAATGACAACCAATTTAAGTTTTGATATTTGGTTGGATGACCAAAAATACTTCCCAACAACGATAATTGTTATAGTGGAGAGGTTTTAAGATCTTATGTCCCCATTGTCTATGTTTTTTAGAAAGAAATTGATTTTTTTATTGGTTGGGGAGCTTAATTTTGATCCAAGGTTCATTATTGAATTTTAAAAGAATAAAAAAAACACAATTGATTTTTTGACGTGGAATGGAGGTTGAAATGTGGCTATTAGTAGTAGGAGAACATGAATGGAAATTTGGGAGTATGGGGTTGTAGCCTACATGAAGCTGCTATCTGGTCCCTATGATAGAGTCCTTGCTAATTTTAAGGGTCTACCAGCTAGCCAGTGGCCCTATATCGGCTAGCCAATGGTTGGTCTGTGCTGCCTATACATTGAAAGTGGACAAATAGCATCTAGTGTCTCATTATAGGCTAGTCGGAGGGAATTGTTTTGGATATAATTACAAATCATTCGCCCTCAAGTTTTTGGTGTCTACCCATATTTTATTCTTTGGCTAATCCCCCTAATCCCAACTATATGGGGGTCCTACCCCATTTTTATTTTCAATCTTGGATATTATTTGGGAATTTCTAGCAATATAATGAAAATTATTCATTTTTGAAACCTTCCTCTCTTATTTCATAAGTTTTCTTTAATTTCATTGTCCCATAATTCCATTTAAACACTGTGAATAGTCAATTTGATTTAGGTTTGTCACAAATTTAATTTTTTTAGTTTTTCATTAAATTTAATTACTTTAATGGAATAAATGGAGGAATGTGTTAGGGTTTTTTTCCTAGATTACACCAAGAGCAAATTATGGACCTTCTGTGGGTGCTTGATCATGGATTCAGGGCAATGAAATTATTTGGTGTATTTTATACATTCAATATTTTTTAAAATTAAATTTATTATTTAATTATAATTGTTAATATTAATTTTCTTTTTATTTTTGGCATTATATAGGTACTTGGGTGAGGATACAAGCTGTGGTTGATCCTTAGAAAGACCTTTTCGGCCTGGGAAATTTACCATCATAGATCATTAATGGGTAATATTTGAAATGGGGTATGCAGTCTACATACTTATATAGTGGTATTTATATTATGCTTACAGTGTATGGGATATTTGGCCACACAAATGAGGGTACATACCCCTTCCTTTTTAAAATTAAATGTTTTGAAAATTCAAATGGAAGGAAATATTTACATTAAAATGGAATTATTTGGTCTAAGAAAAGTGATCAGGCCACTAGGGGCTATGAGAACTATTTAGAAGTCTCGACCACCATGGTCTGAGACCCTGATATAAAAGATTTCACTATGACTATTAAACCACATTTTGGGGTAGGGAAGGACCATGAAAGACATAGTAGTTTAACTTAAGATCCCATGGACACCTACATGTTGGGGTGTGACTTGATATGATATGTGATTTTGAAGTAGTCCATCAAAGGACACTGGGTTACTTTAGTGATGGTAGTCTCTCTGACATGGACTGGGGAGAAAACCAACTGAGTGACAAGGGGTTTTGATATCGGTCATGGGTCACCCTCTATACTATTTCAAGTGATGTGTGGCATATGATTTCATGGGTATAGGTTATAAATGTGACATTATCCCAGAACGTTACACCCCATGTGATATTCATGGTCCCAAGGCCCATGAGTTGGATAGTGAAACCCAATGGAGATGCCTTTACTTTTGTATTAACATACGGGACCCAAGTAGGTGCCTTGTTGATAGACTGACCCCGAGTTGGTATGAAGGGCTATGGACAATGATGAAATGTTTAGGGATTTGAACAACCCTTATATCCTTTTATTTATTTAAATGATATGTAATACACACTATGAGTCAGTCGTGACATAGTTAGAATAATCATATGGTGTGGTTATTTTATGTAGTGGTACACTACCTCAGGATGGTTGGGATATGTATAAAAAATTTCATTCAACAAATCATTAATTAATATGGAAAACAACCCTAATAGTGAGGCCATTGATTCTAAAGAAAAACTACATTATAGAGAGGTATATAATTATAAACCCCCTAGTATGGAGTTGTGTGATACTAAATAAAAATTTCATAAATGGGTTGTCTATGATACAAAAAAGAACTCCCCTTATAGGGAGGTTTGTGTTGCTAATGAAAACTCCACTAGTAAGGAGGTCTATGGTAATCCTAGTGGGGATGGAATAGAGTTGGAGTTGGGATAATATTGGTTTTAGGAAAGTGATATATCTTTCCATGTGCTAGCTATTGGGGATTTTGGGGTGTTTATAGGGCATGGTTGAGTTTCTCTCATTACTGGAGCTCAACTACTAGGAACGTTTGTATACTGGGATAGAGCATTCCCTCGGTCAAAATTGTGGGTTATAGATTTCTCTATGTTGCCATTATTTATACAAAGGTGAGTTAGCCCCATGTTTTTATCATTTTATAATAGGGTTATAGATCCCTAGATCATTATAATAGCTGGACTGGTCATCATGATGTCGTCAAAGACACTCGAACACTGGTTGATGAAGGTATGGTCAATCAGGGTCTTAGAACTGAGGATCTATAGTGTTAATTTTATTTATATATTTCCATATGTTTATTTTTTATTCTATAAATGTCACATGAACATTCCACTACAATTATAGTAAAAATGGGTCTATGTTGGTGGTTCCCTATTGAGATTTCAAATTATAGCCTGCCCAGGTTTCCATTGTACATTTGTACCCTAGAAGACTCTCACATGGTTCTATGATTAGGTTAAGATGAGACATAGTGTTACATGATTGATTTGGAGCAGCTTAGGTGGGATAGGACATTGTGATGTGGTATGGCTTGGCGATGTAGTAGGGCGTCAGATGCATTTTGTATTTCCTTTAATTATTTTGTATATGTGATCGGCCTATCAGGTGATCAAGTCCATATGACTGTACGCATGATTTTAAAATTTATATTAATATTTTTGTTTTTTATTATTTAATACACCATAGTCATTTTTCAATTATAGATGTTATTTATTTAATTCTTTTTTGATTGCTCACTCCTATATATTGGGTATATCCTCATCATGGTAACACCATATACCTTACTACTAGTTTTTCTTAGACCAACTAGGTTAAATACCCTAAGAGGTGGTGGTGAATCAAGGTATGAATGATTAAAAAACTACCCCTTAGGATTTTTTTTCATTATTAAACAAATCACAATTTTATCCGATTCCTGTAGAAATATGTGAACAGAAATTAAATCAAGCACAAGACACAAATAATTTTCATTGTTCACCCTCATTGAGATATTTCCATGGAGCATACAATGGAAATGTTCCACTCTACAAAATTTTCAATGGCTCATTACTAATTCATGGTTTGATCTAGATCAATTCTTGCCTAGTATCACTTTCTTTAAAATGTTTAGGGATATCTAACATATTCGCAAGGGTCACTCCCTCAATATTTCTTATATGGATCACTATTTGAAAAATTTATTATGTTCTTCCTCTATCTATTCTCACTACACTAGAAAGGATTCAGACATATGTTATTGAAATTTTTTTCTTTTTATTATCAATAACGAATGAATCCTCAATTTTTAGTAGATAGTCTATTGATGTCTAACTTTCATCCACTTAATGAATACCACATTACCATAAATTTACCAAGAAATACCTTTTTAATACTTTTTCAATTCAAATCACATTCATGATTCTCATTCCTTTCATGAAGCTCACTAAGCCTTCACAGAATCTTAAAATTTAATGAAGCCCACCAAATTCATATACCTGAACCATAATTCATGAAGAAACCTCCTCTTGTAAAGATCAAACACTTTTGAAAAGCTCACATATCCCTCAGGCGACACACACATTCAGTCAGCTTTTTATATCCTTTGAGAACATCACTAATTTCAGAATGCTTATAAATTTTGGACAACATTTATAGACTTCATGAACCAATTTTCATCATGAACATTTTCACAAGAAAAACCTTCTTGAATCACGTTCATGAATTTAGATCCTTAAAATGTTCATTAGGTATTGCTCTAATTTTATAAAGGGTGTATAGCCCTATTTATAGGAGTTTCCTCCCATTTTAAAATCTTCCATCCTCATCATTCACTTTTCACGAAGTTCACCAATCACATTCATGAAGCTAACTATTTTCATGAAGTACCATTGTAATTTGTCATTCGTGAAGATTATCATAGTCCCAGAGATTTTCCATCAACCCTTCATGCATTCATGGTGCTCATTCATGGTGGACTTGGGAATAAAATCCTCTATCTTGGATATTTTTCAACATACCTTGTATGAAAATATGTTGGAACTCCACAACTATATATGTCCACCTACTTTTTCAACAAACTCAATCAACCTAAAGACACTACGATGTAACCTTGAGGGATTTTTTCCAACAATACCCCCTTTGGGTTTGACGAAAATTATTTTCATATTTATATATCATTAAATTTTCTTCAATATTCTACCTACATTCACTTTTTGAAATTCAAATAGAGATCATAGATTTAATCAACAGACTCTCTAAGTCCACAGGATCCAGAATTAGCATGAGAAACAAGAGTACAATGAAATGTTCATCAATGAATAACTTTATTCCAAAACCACACAACTTATTTCATCAGGAACCCCTTCATTCATCATATATAAAAATTTATTGGTCATCATTTGCATCATCATATTTAAAACTCCCCCTACATAACTGCTCCTACTATCAACTTCTCCCATATCTTGATTAATACATTTATCCCCTTTTATAGCCACAATTTCTAACCCTTTTTCAATGAACCTGAAGGTTACTTTATAATAGTCTACAATAGAGGAAAGAACATAGATCATAGGATTAGGGAAAATACATCATTCCTAGTGGAGAGGGGGTCCAACATCCACACTTTTTTTAGAACACGGAGTCAAATTAACTCGAAGAGCCAGTAAATGATGTTGAAATTATTATTTGGGTAAGGCCTTTATATGAATGTATTCAACCTTTATTTCTATAGGTACATAATCTAACTTTTGAATTCCTTTCCCACCATGTCTATTATAGAATTATACTTGATTTCAATGTGATTTTTCATTGTGTGATGGACTGGTTTTTTTCTAAGATTTGTAGAACATGAATTTTTAGAATGGATTCCAATAAAAGACCTCACTAGAACTACCATATCATCAAGATACTACTTCAAACACAAACAATTTATGGAATCTTGATTAGATGTAATATATTTAGCTTCTTCAGTTCTTAATGAAATGAAATCTTGTTCCTTGATTATTCAATAAATACACAATCTTACAAGATATAATGAACCTCCAAATGTTGATTTTGTATCGTCTACAGAACCGACCCAGTCTATATCTCTATAGCCTAAAAATGGTTACTGATATTTTTAATTTTAGAGAAAACCAAAATCCATTTTACCTTGAAATTAAAAAGTATTATTTGTACTGTAATTAATTGGAATTATTTTTCATTTCTTTGATATCGTACTACTTGGCATGTATTAAAATAATATGAAGTATTGTTAATGTCAAGTGCAATAGAACTCAAATTATTTGCCGGTATTTTTTGATATTAACTAATTTGGCATCATCATCCCATGACCGTTTCATCCAGGTATCCACCAGATTATTCATCTCCTTAAAATTTTCCATTATAAATATTCACAAAACCTCTTTTTTATATTTAGATTGTGAAATGAATGTTCCATTCATACCCTTTTCCACCTTTTAAACAAGGAAAAACACCAGTTCACCAATCATTGATATTTCAAATTAACTTTTCAGGACTTTTGAAAAATGTTTTCACTTTTATTCTTCTCATAAAAAAAATATATTATGTTTTCAATGAAAACCAACACCATCATCTTTTAATTACTATCATTGTTGACATAGAGATTTTAATCAACACCACAATGCAGAAAAATGATCTCGTTCAAAAATTAATCTAGATTTTAATAATATGCCCTTGGTGATTGCTTCAACCCATATAGTTCCTTCTTCAGTTGAGAAAATATATTATCATATTCATGAATGAGAAAACCATATGGCTGCTTAATATAAACATTTCCTTCTAAAACCCCATTTAGAAACATTGACTTGACATACATATGGAAAATTTTGAACCTCTTTTTCACTATTATGAAAAATAATAATCTGATTATCTCTAGACTCAAAACATGTGAAAATGTTTCATAAAAATCAACACCATCTATTTAAGAGTTCCCTTTGGATACTAATCATGGTTATTTTCGAATCATGGTGCCATATTATTTCATCTTGTTGGAAAAGACCCATTTCGTCCTAATGAAATTCTTATTTATTGGTCTAAAAAAATATCCCATTTCGAAATGTGATCAATCTCTTCATTCATAGCCTGAAATCAGTTCTTATATCTTGTTACTTCATCAAAACATTTAGGATCTACATGGGATAAGAATAACGACTTCTATAATGACATCATTATTTCTGTTTCAACATGCAATGTCTGATAGCTAATGACATTCTATTTATCAATTTCAGATTGATTCTTCAGTATTCATGAATATATATATTTTTCTTCCTCATACTCACCATCACAATCTTTAGTAAGTCATAATTTTCCACTTATATTTAATTACAATGATTTTAAAATATTCCAAAGATGGATTCTTCCCATACCATAATTCATATGGAGTATTTTCTTGCTTTAGAAACAATAAATCCCGTTTAGATATATATATAGATATCCAAACTGATTCCTTAATTAATTTTTCTAAGAGACCCATTTCAATAAGCATTATTCTAGCCATGTTTTTAATGATCCGATTTATCTTCTCAACCAATTCGTTTTGTTGAGTAGTTATTACTGCTAAAACATTATTCCTTATCATGTGTTTCTTAAGTTAATCCTTGAATTGAATATTTTTGAATTCCATACCATTATTAGAATGAAACTTCAGAATCTTATATCTTGGAATCATTTTAGATTCCCTCAGATACTATTTTATTAAACCAAACACATTAGACTTAAGGGAAATGAAAAATACCCATTCCATCATACTGAAGTCATCAATGAGAAGAATGTAGTACCTCTTCCCATCAATAGATCTGGGTGAGATAGGTCCATATACATTTTAATTCTCCAATTAAATCTATATGGTTTACTTTTCATCTTTTTCATAGTATATATTTCTTATGATATCTCATTATTGAAAATAATGAAATGTAAGAGTAACAACATGATACATTATAGAGATCTTGAGTAGTCACATATTTTTCCAGATCTTCTAGGTATGGTTGGCATAGACGACCAAGTCATTTAGTCCATAACCTATTTCATTCCTCTATGGATAATAAGCATAAGAAAGAAGAACTAGAATGATGGTGCCTGATTCACCTAGATGCTATCAGGAACTCCGCTCTTCTTCCCCCACTAGGGTTTCATTTTCTACTCGAAAGTGATGGACTTGCTTCACTCCACTCACGTTACCTCTTCTCTCTCGCTTTATCTCTTAGGTAAGTTCTCCCTTGTTTCCCCATCTTATCTCTCACTATGCTCAGACTATTCTCACTCGATTCCCTGCTCTGTGTTGAAACTTCAATGCCTTCCCCGACCACCTCTCTATTCTCTGACTTTGCGATCCATTGCTCCACTCTAGGTCAGATATGGAGCGATGGACTCTCTGATGTTTTGGGATTAGTGGTTGGGTGGATATGGGTCTACTCAGAATTTCCTTCCTTCCTTCTTCCTAGTTTTCTTTCCCATTTTGCTAATTCTTTCATTGTCCCTTTTAATGTTTTAGACCTGGATTACATTAGGGTTTCACCCCTGTCTCTATTTTTTTTGTTTTGATAGCGTTCTGGTATCATTTCTTCTTGGGGTACTCGAAGGTGAGCTCCGTTGCCACCTATTTCTCTACTATGGTTCTAGGTTTCCACCTCTCTCTCTGAGTTGGATTTTCACAGTGGTCTCCCTAGGGCTATGGGATGTGAGATCGAGTGGGCTGCATGGTGGATTCTTCTTTGTTGGCCCCAGGATATTATTATTGTTGACTACATTGTTTTTGGTCCTCAATGACATGGTGCTGGTGATTTTGGTGACTTCAATAGATTTCTAGATGTCTGGTGTGGTTCTCAGATGGTGGCCATGATGACGGTAGGGGTGATGGTGATGATGGTTGACAACGGGTCTTGGTTAATGCAGTTGATGATAACAGCAACTTCAATGTAATTGTTGGATGATAGACGACGTTGATACAACATAAAGAAGGGGTGATATAGTGGTATCATTGTGATGTGGGGTCTCTTTGGAAGCTCACATGATTTGTAGGGTTTTCTCGGATGCGAGTTCCGGTGACATGCTTTCCGATCTACTTTTTTTTCTTTTGGATTTTTGAATCCAGAATATATGTTCAATTTTCCCGCTTGTCTGTGATTTGGTTTTTGGTTTTTAATTTTCAATCTGTTATCTTTTGGCTTGCTAGAATGTGGAATGTGGAATTTGGAATCTATAAGGGTCCCCACTATAGCCCTAAAAGTGGTTTTAGAAAAAAAAAATCAAATAGTTACCATTAATAAGCACATATACTCTTCTCGACTTAAACGGTATAGGTACCCCATTATTCATTTCATGTGTAGAAAAACTGCACCATCTCTTCCATTAACAATATATATATATATATTATTTGAAAATATTATATCATTCCTTGAGTCATATTGTTGACTAAAACTAAGAATATTAGTACTGATACATTCAATAATCAAGACATAAACATGTATTATTTCATTGCTTCTAAATTTGGATTTTCTTGAGCCAATAATCTTCAGGCCTTCATCATTTTTAAATTTGAAAAGCCATTACTATTTTTATTTAATTATTGTAAAAATATCCTTATTACCAATCATATGGGATGTAAATCCACTATCAAGGATCCATACACCATAAAGATCAGATGCTTTAAGGGAAATTTCCACTACCACTACATGCCCAACTCTTTCCTTTTTGACCCATGTTTTTGACTTCATACTCAACATGGATGGAAAATACTGATCTTACTTAGAGTCTGCTGGAAAAACATCATCCCGCAAAGCTAGAAATTTATTTTTCATTTTAATCTCATTTTATGATACGTTGAACTACTGCTTACGACCACATTCAGTCTGCTTCGAAACATTTCTATGTATTGTTGATAAGAAATATCTTTCTATGAGTCTAAATACTTCACACATGAAACAATGACTATCAAATGATGTCCTGGAAAATTGATCTCCATATGAATTCCTCTATTGGTATTTTCCCCTTTATTACCTCTTGGTAATGGAAAGATATTTTTTTGACAGTCCTATCATTCCATAATAATATTATTTATTGAGGGGTGAATTCCTATGTCTCACTACTATACAACTAGTTTTGCCTTAAGTTCTCTGAATCCTATATTTCTGATTCATACCCAAATCAATATTTAATCTTGGATTGGGTTCTTGTGGTCTGACTTAAACTATTTTTAATGTCTATTTTCAATCAATCCCCAAACCAGTTGCATCATTCAGATCTATCATTTTCTTCTCCAAAAATTCCCTTTTCTATTTCATTATAACTTTGAACTATAATTTTCCATATTCAGCTACCTATACGAACACATTTTCTTGAGTCAAGTGTGTCTCATGATCTTTCACTTTCATTCATAGTCTGAAAACTTCCACTT
The DNA here is from genome assembly GCA_963277665.1 of Viscum album. Taxonomy (NCBI): domain Eukaryota; kingdom Viridiplantae; phylum Streptophyta; class Magnoliopsida; order Santalales; family Viscaceae; genus Viscum; species Viscum album. The sequence goes on along the minus strand of OY728122.1, from coordinate 934,861,970 downwards.
TAAGTTATTCTATTTTGATCTTTTACTCAACAACCTTTTCTAGGTTATATAACATTGAATACTTAATTTCTTTAATTTATTTATTCAAAAATGACTTCTATTTTTCCTACTGTGACATATAATGTTTAGATTCATGGACCAATTTGTTTTATTTATTTATTTTGGATCTCCAAAAAACTATCTTCTCATGTGAGGATTTTAATTATGCCTACATGAAAACTCTTCCTTTTAATTCCCCTTCATCAATGTTACTTTCTTCTATTTTCTGGGCACTGCCTAGAACTTGTACCACATAAATTTCTCCATGACCTTTATAGTTAACCATATATTCACCCTCATATTATTGTTGAAACTTATTAGTGAACATTAATTTAATATTTATAACCTTTCCATTTCTAAAGCATGCATGTGGGAGTTTCCCTTTGAACTTTCCTTTTCCTCATTGAATATTTGAGGAAGGGAATGACATCACCTCATCTATCTTTTATTATTTGTTTCTATCTTCAATGATGAGCTTATTCATAGCCTTGAATTCCAACTCTTTATACTTCACTTTTTCCACAAACTCATTATCATCATTTCTCATCTCATATGAAACAAGAGTACTATGTAAGCTATCCAATGTGAGATACTTTGGATCATTATTCTCTAATTAAAAAAAATTTCCCATTGAACTGTGGTTGAAGTCTTCTCTAGATGAGATTAAAAATATTTACATATTCAAAATTTTTTCTAAGACCACACATCTCTTCGACAATAACATTTACTCGATCAAGGAATGCATCAACAGAAAAATTAGGGTGTATTATAAGATCATCATACTTGTTATGTAGAACCTGCAGCTTTGCACCTCTAAATTTTGACTCACCATAATAAATATTTTGAAAATTTTCCCTCAAAGAATTTGATGAATTATAAGGAATCACCTTCATATATATTTAATTGGATAGGGATCTCCTTAAAGAATTTAATCCTTTTGCATCAACATAAAATTACCTTTGTTCAGTTTCAGATAAATCACCATTGTCCACACTAGCCAAAATACCATGCATGACTACTATAAATATAGACATTCTTAACAATTAGAAGTAGAACTGCTTCTGATTCTTCCATAATTGAATATTGATTCTATCAAAGATTAGAATAACTTTATGATTGACAGCCTCTATTTAACCCCTTAGAGAGAAACACTGAAATTAACATTTTCTATGATACCAATATTTATCCTAATGAGGTAAAATAACCTGAGAGGTTGGGGGGAGTGAATCGGGGTATTAAAGATCAAAAAAACTTCCCCATCAGATATTTTTATATTAAACAAAAAATTATTCTCTGTCTTTCCTGTAGAAATGTATGAATAAAAATGAAATCATACTCCAGATAGTTATTTTTATTGGTTCACTCTCACTGGGCTATGTCCAAGGAGCATAAAACGACAATGTCTTGATTAAAAAAATTTACTAATGCTCACTTCCAATTCATGGTTTGGGATAGATAACTTATATTCCCTAGCTCATTGCATTTAAATTTTTTAGGGATAACTCACTTCTTCCCAGGGGTCACTGCCTCAATCTTCCTTCTATGTCTCACTACCAGTGGGAAGGATCACCTTCTTCATTTTTAATTTTATCTCTTCAATGGAATGGATTCAGACATAGTTTATATACTTGTTGGACTCTTTGTTATCAATAATGATTTTATTTTTCAAATGTAGGTTGATTCTCAGTTGAAGTCCCACTTTCAACCACTTGAGGAATACCACTTTACCACAAATATACTAGAATATCCCTTTTTAATACTTTCACGATGCTCACAGCCTTGGTGAAGCTCCGTTCTTTCACAATTCTCACTTAGCGTTTAAAAACCCACAACATTCATGAATATAACCTGTTTCACAAATCTCAACCATCCTTTATGAATAAACATCCTTTCACGAATCTCAAACACTTTCAGACTACTCACAATGACATTGCATAGCTCACATATGTCTCACAAATATCAAACTTTTGGTGAGATTTTTAAACACTTCACAACCATCAATATTTTCATAATGATTAAAAATTTCATTCAACTTTATATCCATCAAAAAATTCATTTCATCATGAATAATGTTTCAAGGACAACCTTCATGAATCACGTTTATGAATTTGAAGCCTTAGAATAGTTATTAAGTCATGCTCTACTATTTTAAAGGGGATATAGTTCTATTTATAGGATTTGCCTCCCATGATTGAATATTATATCCTCACAATCACCTTTTAATTAATATTTACAATCATGTTTTTATGAACACTATTTTTTCAAAGAACTATAGAAATTTCTTACTTTTGAAGCTTCTCATTGTCATTGAGATTTACCATCAAACCTCCATTAATTCACGATGATTATTCACAATTATCCATAAATTCATGAAAATCTTTTTGTGAACCGCGGTCTTCTGGAAACTCATGAATTTACAATATTTTTATAATTCATTAATGGAAATAAAACATTCATGATTATTGAGACATTTTCCAAATTTTATAACCAAACAATTTGGCAACCCCTGGGAAACAATGCCGCCTTATATACATAATTTTCTATACCACTTCTAGGGAATCCATTACTCTTACTTAAATATTTTTAGACATACATTGTCAACAATTGTAGTAGAACTCTACCACTATTTGGTTTCCCCTCTTTTTTCAACAAATTAAATCAACTCAAAAGTACATCAATGTTATATTGAGGGATTTTTTCCCAACAGTTTGAAATATCTAGAATATGAGGAGGCACACCTATGTTTATTTGTTCTAATAGTTTGATTATTATTTAGAGTGATCTGGGATGGGATATTATAGAATAAATCATAATTAAATATGTTTGTAATTAATTTTATAGAATGTTTTACTTATGAATAAAAACATATAAATAAAGTTCCTTTTGACATGATACATATATCACTAATTTAAATAAACTCCTAATTTAATTTCCTTTACTATATGCATATAAAAATTCATCACGGAAGAAAAAATTCAATGGGAAATATTATCTCATTTTAAAAAATAATTCAAAAAAATTATTCCCAAATAATTTGAAGAAAAATTAGTTGTATAGTTTTCATAAAAAGTTATTTGAATAATGTGAAAAATTTATTGAAACTATATTTCTGTTTTCATGTAATAGTGTATACAACGTAAAAGTTTGTTATAATATAGAAAATTATGAAAATAATTGGTTTTAAATCAATATAAACTATAATTATTTAATTTAACACATCTCAAAATACAACTTGAATATCCATTATGAACCTTAAAATGTTATAATACTTTTTGTAATAAATCTTTCCCTACATATTTAATTGTTGAATATACTATATCACAATTTACATTATCATGTATCCATTGATCATGGTTTATATTAAATTGGTATAATTCATTTCATGCATTATTATGTTCCTTTAATTTCGAATGCCCATTATTTAATGTGAAAATCATGTTATCATAATAATACTTCTTAGTATAAAATTCATCTAGATTATGATGTAGAAAATTAAATTCCCAATTTGTGATTTTCAAAAATGGAAATTTTCATTCCAATGTCGTGTTCCAAATTCAATTCATGATTCACTTCAATCTTATATCCCACATTCATTCAAATGACATACCTTCCTAAATCCCCATTCAATATTTACATGTTTTGTGGGTATTTTTGAATGAGTGAATGAATTTGGTGGCAGTCTATGATCAATGACTCCTTTTAATTTTTACTTGTTCAATCTAAATATATGAGATACATCCAGAAATATATTACTACATGAGAAACACCATATTCTTCTATAGGTTTGTTGTTGAAGATCAATATCAAAGTTACCAAATGGATAATCCAAAATAGTGTAATTTTTCAAATTCGATATGTTCTAAAATCCATTGAAGTCACTGATATTCAACATTATGGGAACATACAATATTAACATTACCTAAGTGGATGCATCATATATTTCCATATTGTTGTTTTATAACCCTTTCAATTCTTCAATTTAAGGTTGAAAATACCCATCAATGTCATTTCTAGACATATATTTTATAGGAATAATCATTGAAATGATGAAGGATGTTTTCTAGATATATATCCATGAAGGTATATTATAATAGATCCAAATAATTAGACAAATACTATAACTGATACACAATTTACTAATTGGGTTGAATCCATTAATATCCCTTCCCAATTATACTTTCCTTGGATTAGACTATGAATATGGGTACGACGAATCAAATGATTTCTAGGTTTTTTAATATCATGGATGTGACATTAACCCATCATAAGTTTTCCATAGTATGGAACAAAATAAAATCAATGGTTTTAAATGACATGAATATTATTTACAATCAAAATTTTAAAGTGAAGTAATACAAAATCATTATAAGAGTATATTTTTTCAGATTATTAGTAGTAGTATATTAAATAGAAGTTTCATTATTACTCAGTGAATTCCATATAGAATATGAACATATCTTCCACTCTTTTCTACTTGTGTCCTCTTCCCAATATATCACAAAATAATTTGAACATGTATTTTTTAGTTTATCCCAATATTTTTCAAAACAATATTGATTTTATAAAATAAATCAAGGATCTAATTTCATAAAATCCATCATGAAACAATTCTAATATCTTATAAATTTATTTATTTTTAATTTTATATAATCACTTGATGTAGTAAAAATTCATTATAAAATAATGTTTTAAATACTTGAGATATTATCCATACATCTTTTTATTTCCATCATCAAATAATTTATTAAATATATTTTTGTGTTCTATAAAGATTATAATAAAATTATTATATAGATAATTAGGAATAGGATCTACTGATATGTTATAATCTTGATCAAGTTGTCTTGGAGTTTAAAAAATCAATTGGTCAAGTTAATAACAATGAAAACACTGACTTGATGCACTGATCTATTTCTAGGGTGATGATTTTTCCTTTAAATTCTTAAATCATTATTTAGCCCGTTTTGAAGTTCTTTATCCACTATTGGGCAAGTTTCATGTTCATTATACTGATTAACACCAGTGCTTAATTTTCTTATCCTTAAATTATCCATGATAAGTCCAATTAACATATTGAGTAGGTGATTACTTAAATATCTAGTGTTCATAAACTTCATGTCACTTTCACGAGGTTGCAAATTTATATTTTAGACATTGATATTTTATTCTCTCATCCACAGATCAATTGGAAATTTCCAAATATAGAATCTACTCCAAAACCTTAGTACACTGAGGTGTGATCCTAAATAATATGGTCTCAATTTTATCCATACATCACCAAATACCTACATTTATAGCAACAAAATATAGTTACATAATAATTAAGGAAAAAGGTAAAAATAATAACTCCTATTTTGTCTTGGAATGAGATATTAAATAATTAATTGAATCAGAATGAGTTATTTGTAAAATTCATGAATTTTTTCAGCACTTTTATATTTCATAGCTCCTTGAATGTATTTATTAACAACACCAACATACTCAAATAAACATATTATACAATTATAGAAATTTTGTGATCCTAAAAATCAACATTAATTAAAAATATATATATAAACAATATTTAATAAAAATTTTTATGAGGAATATATTGAGATAAATATTATCCATCTTTTCTAGGTGCACAATTCTTTTAAAATAAAAAATAAGAAACCTTTTAAAATAAAGTATATTGAATAATAATTAAAATATATTTAAAAATAGATCCAATGAAAAATACATTTTCTCACACATTATTTAAATAGTTATATAAAACAAATTTTTTTACGTTCCCCTATTTATTTGATTAATAATAAAAATGGACAATGTCTATTAACAAGAATAAAAAAATCCATGAGAAAAATATTAACAATTAACAATAATTATTAACTAAGTCTATAAAAAATTACTTGATTAGTCATAAATATGTATATTTAAACATAAATAAAAGTAAATAAACCTTTAAAAATAGAATAAAAATAAAAAATAAAAAAACAGAGTCAATTAATCAACAAAAATATTTATATTAGGGTCAACGATTTATTCCAAAAACTGTTCCTTAGCCACTATATACTATATTGAAGTTAAGGTATTTGAAAGATCAATTTGAGATATATAATAATATTGTAAAAATAAATTTATAATTATTGAATCTCATATAATGTTTTATACTTTTAAAACCACCATTTTAAATAAAAATGAATATGGACTTATATAAAAAAACTACGAGTGCTTCTTTTAAATTGGAGTATACCTTAGAATTTTAGGGTGATCAAGAATCACTAAGAAGGTTTCCCATCACTTGGATGTTCGTTCATCACCATGAAGAAGATAAATTGTAATTCCATTGAGAACGATGAGATAATGAAAATCAATGAGAAGAATGGTTTCTTTCACATTTCCTTGTGTCCCTGATAAGGAGGGGAGCATGATGATCGCAAAGAAGGATGCAATTTCACACATAACTGGGCGTCATTATGAATTTGGGATGTAGGAGACTTAGATATACTGGATTTTTTTCTCCTTTGATTGACTAAGTTTCATTAAACTTTAAGAGGGTAAGAGGAATGGGAGGCTCTGGTAGGGTAGGCATGGCTTAGAAAGGGAAGTGGGGACTTTGAGAGGCAGGACATTGTTTTTTCATTTTTAGATATTTTATGATATATTTTATAAATATATCCTAAATAAATGAGGATTTTTTAACAGTAGTTTTAAAAAATATTATTAAAAAAAACATTAAATATAATTATTGTTGTAGTGTTTGTTGACAGGGGAAGAACAATGATGATACAATGGATTTTTACATCTATACATTCTTTTTAAACCCTAAAGGTATTGGGAAGTATAGTGATATTTAAATTCATATAAATGATATTCCAATTGAATTTTTAATGTCTTGATTAAATGTTGAATATTTTTATTAAATTTTATGATTTATTTTACACCTAATATATAATTTATATTAATTTATTTTAAATGGATATTTTAAATCATATCACTCTAATTAATTCCCATTTTGAAAATATTTATCCTGTTGGTAACATCAAGATGGATACAATGTTTATAATAGAATCCTATTCTATCAAAATCAAAATTGGATATTCTCATGTGATTACCTTAAGTGGTAGTTTGATATTAATCGAAGGAACGAGAAAATAAAATATATTTTTATATATAGGTATAATTTTTTTGTATAAATTTTTTTATCTTCACTATAGTTTCGATGAAATATAATGAGATTCAAATAAATTTATCAAATTGTATATCATATCAATACTATTGATAAAGATTTCATTGAATTACAATTTATAACAACAATTAATAATGAAAAAAATATATTTAAGAGACATTTTTACTTTTCATTCAATTTATACTATATGAATATATGTATTATCAGATAAATTTTGGTAAACCAAAAGTTACATGATAATGATATATTCATTATATTAAAGGATCATATGGGCCATCCAATATAAATAGTGATTGAAAACATTAAATTTATACATATAAATCCCATTTTTGTTAATTGTTTATGCCCAATGATTCCTAATATGATACTTTCTTACAAGGAAAATTAATTATAATACAATCACTCTAAAAAATAGGTTAAAATCCCATTTTTTTCATTAAATGCCTTTATAGTTATATGTGGTCCTATGAAAACACTATAAATAATATTTTATTATTTTATTATTTCCCTTGGTGTGTTTATTATATGTTTGGATGTGTATCTATTTCCAACTCATATCCAATAATTTACAAGATTCCTCAGCCAACTAATTTGATTAAGAGAACCTTTTCCAAATTGCACAATTTTTTATATCAAAATTGATAATACTAATGAATATTCATCAAATTAATTACATTTCAAATGGTATATGTTTTGGAGATCATATTTATAAATTTTAAAATTATAATTATTAACTTGAATCCTTTGTAACGAGCTTATACCTCATCTCTAGACTACTACTTATGAAGTTATTTTTTCCAGTTCACCATAGAGATATCCAATTTATCATATTATATTATTAACTTGAATAGAATCATCATATTGTCATGAATATTCCCCATTAAAATTATATTGTAATAATATAACCTATATTATAAATTTAGGAACCTTTGGTTGCACTATATATTTGTCAAAAACACCCATATAATAAATAAAAATGGGAACTAAATGGAGGATGTATATTTTTTTTCAATAGGAATATATTTCAATTATAATGTATTTTAGAATAATGTGAACCTAAGTGATGATTATGATGTATTATTACTTACACATTATTATACAATATGAGTAAACTATTTGTTTTAAGGATCATACATTTTAAACACTTTGCAAATTAGTTTTGTAAAGAAATCAATGATTCAAATGGGAAAAAATATAATTATTTCAAAGTCATAAAATTTATTAGATCTCTTATAATGTTATATAATGGTGAAAACAATGTTGTTTTCAATCCATTCTTGAAGGGTGCCTTTCCAATTTTCATAAATGATAAAAATAATCACTATAGGAGACGGATTGAAACTATGTTAATTAATATAGTAAATAATACCAATTAAAATAGAATAGTTTATTATCTTAGAATTTCTCAGGAAAAATATGTAACTAAACTAAATGATCATTAACATGGTGAAATTTTTATATATTTTAATAATACTATAAAATTTCTCAATTGAGAGACGATAATTGTTTGGAAAAAATTTCATATATATAGCACACAATGTTTTCCTTGATGAGAATAAAGAACCGAAAATAAATTAGTCTCACATTATAAACATGATTTTTTATGGTTGGTTGTGGAAACCATAGATAGGATTAACAATTTTGGTTATAAATGAGTACTTGTGAAAATGATAAAGAAAGTGAACTAAACTATAAGGTTTGAGTCAAGATTAATTAATAACGTTTTTTACAAGGACGTGATATTTATTATGAAGAAATATATTTTATTATAATCTCTATCACTACTTTTATGTATCTCATAAATTTTCTTATACATGAACTTCTTCAATTTAATGTGATATAATTTATGACTATATTCATTTATGGTAACATTTATAATGGTGTTTCTATGAAAATTATTAAAGGATTCAAAATACTTGTAACATGTTATATACCTCAATATCATTATTTAATTTAATTTAATAATTTATTATATGGGTTAAATTAGTTAAGGAGTATGTGGTGCGACTGTTTGGGTGAATGTATCAAGAATGAAAGATATAAAAATGATCGAAATTGTCATTATATTTTTTATAATGGTATAAATATTAATTTTTTATCATTGTAATATATTTTACATATTTGGATATTATTTTGACTCCTAATAATATTTTTACAGTTGCAAAATATTAAAAAAATAATACAAAATAAAATAATTTGGAAATAAAAATTCTACCTTGGATTAAATATTTAATATCTATAACAAGATATTTCTTTCATATATCTAGATATAATTTGAAAATTATACAAATGTTATATATATATATATAATTTACATCCATCAATTGAATTAATGGTTTTATAATATATTGATCTAGATAAATATCATTTCCACCATGAGAGGATTAATAAGAACTTCTTGACTTTGAAGTATAATATCTTATCATTATAGGAGATATAAAGTGCCTAAAAAAATACATAGCAATATATGTCATTTTATATGAATTTGTTATCCATGTACAAATTTGTTTACACATAGAGACATTAGAATGATCTTAAACATATAATAATATACCTTTAAGGATATGTTGATCTTGTTTGATTTTATTTTTTAAAATTCAAAACCATAATTTCTTTGTTAAGATGACGTTGGATATTATTCAAATCCATATAAATATATATTTCAAACTAAATATATATTCACTCATGATTGGACTATCTTTTCATAGAATTATTTGAAACAATTTATTTCAATTAATTCCTACAATCATGTTGAGTTAATTTAAATTAAGGAGTAAAGTTAATAATATGTTTGAATGAGATCAATTATTTATTATATATTATATAGTTGTGTATTCACTATGAATATTGATACTACCATGGCATTAAATTAGGTTAATGTGTCATGTATATTGTAATTAAGTCTGGTTATGTAAAATGTGGCTAAAAATAAAAATATTAAAAATATATATTTTTACTCATGAGATTTAAAAATGGTGTGATTGATATTCAAAAAAATTTGATAATGTGAAAATATCAGAGATTTTGTTAAAGTCGTTATAAAACTATAAATTTTCAAAAACTTATTTATAAAATTATATTAATAAATCATTCCATTATTAAGAACCCTTTGTAAAAATAACCAACCTCTAGTGGTAATACCATTATCTCAATTTTAAGTTTTAATAAGATTTTTTATTTATATTTTTCATAAACATGAATCTATTTTATTTTTTATTAAAATTTTCATATCAAAAAATGATATAACATATTTTATTATAATGATTTGAGTTTTTGTCCAAAAACTAGATTTTCAAATACCATAAACAAAAGGTTAATTTTGTATTAATGGTTAAAATTACAATTTTCTTATTGAATGTGATCTTATAATAAAATTTAATCCACATAATTAGTTTATAATAGAAGGATTCCATATGAGTAAAAGTTGATCTCAATATTTTTTTTTGAATTTTGAGTTTTTATGAATATTGACTTAAGAATTGAAAAAATCATATAGATTACATATTTTAACACAATTAAGGCTCTATGAACTTTAATATTCTTATACAAACACAATTTTCTAATCTTAGTAGAAAATACTATCAATCTAGAGAATTAAAATAAAGTTTGAGAAAATTGAAAATGTGTAGTTATTTTAGTTCATTTTCACACACATGAACCAAACAAATGTGATCACATATTGTTTCATATTTTATAATATAATATTTAGATCAAATAAAATATTTATAGATTTGGATGTTTCCTTAATCTATTTAAAACATAAGAGATTTATTTATAATATTTATTTATAGAAATTATTTTCAATGAATTATTATAAAAAATATATTTTTGAATTTATTAATTTTTTATAAATCTTTAATTGAAATCCTATAATTTATAGTATAATAACATCAAAAAATTATAAAATATTTGGAAAATAGAAAACCCACGATCACTTTTGTTTATTTATTAAAATTTTTACTCATTCAAAACACTGTTCATTTATAGATATCATTGTATATACTCAAAATTATGTTATATATTTTATTTTTATATAGCTATATATGGTATTTTGTTATTGTATTTGATCTTAGGAGGAAAATATTATACTTATTTGGTTAATTAATAATGTTTATATAACTATAGGGAATTTTTTTTCCACGAGTGATATTGTTATATCTCTGAAGAATTTTTATAAATAATGAAAAATAAATGATATTTTATTCTTGATAATGTATGATGGAGTTATATTAGATGGGAACAAACATGCATTTTCTAAATAATATAGGAAATGATCATTATTTTGAACCATTAATGACCGCAGAAGTATGATCATTTTTTTCAAGATTATAACTATAATAGACACTATGATTCTGATTTTAATAATAATAATACCAATTTTTTTACTGTACTACCTTAATAGTGCTAATTTGGGTTCTAACCATGAACCCTATTTTAATCTCCTCTCTTTTTATAATTCTTCTTGGATATGGTATTGGACATTGAAAATAATAACCTAAAAGTGTTTCAGATAATTGGTCAACTTTAAATTAATTATGATACATGGTGAGTGTGTTAATATCTAACTTCATAAATTTAATGGTCATTGTGTTGGTTCTTACATGATTCAGGAGAAAATTTGGTGTAAGTAGTTTAAAATGTTTTTTGGGTAGAGTGGTAAATAATTTTTGGGATATATTAGATATATAGTGGGCTGAAAGTGACATAGGGTTATAATGATAATACCAAGGTAGTTATGTTTTTGTCAAATGATGACTTGATGACTGTTTATTTTTGTTACTAGATTCAAGTTATTGATTGTTTATAAATATTAATATTTCTTCTCTAGATGAGTATCATCAGATTTTTCTTAGGTTCCTAACCATTGGGTTTGATGATGAAGTAATGTTACAACTGAATTTTGTAATTTTTTTTGTCTTAAATCAAAATCAATTAGAGTAAATGGGTTGAGATGATGAAGATATAGAAATTTGGCGATGGTTTGAATTTTTTAAGGAGAATTATTAAGGTAAGATGGAAACATGTACCTTAAAAAATAAAGTAATAGTTTTATAGAATTTTTTATATGAATTTATTTATTATTAACATAGTCGGTACATTAAAATAATTTATAAAATTTTATCACCATGTTAGAATAATTCATGCCAAGAAAGATGGTTTACATTAGAGTGATATCTTGGGATGTTAAATTTTGTATCCTATATAAGAGTTATAAAATTAGGTATGAAATCTTATTCCATGAATAAAAATGTCACAAAATGAAAAAATATTGATATGGAATTGAGGGAGCTTTAATCATACAGTTCTACATTTATTACACTATGATATGATATTTTTTGGAAATAATTAGTCCATGAAAATATGTTATGTGATTATTTCTAGATCAATTGAACAATGCACAAAGAAACTATATTTCATGAATTAATTTATTTATTCAAAGGAAAAAGTGAATACTAGAGAAAAAATAGAGATTTCATTATAAATCATCTCACTAGACTCTTTTATATTTATTAAAAGAAGAATCCAAATGGAGAAACCAAATTGTATCACCATAATCTAAGTTTCCATTATACGATTATTGAATGACTTGAGAATTTGAATGTAATTATTGACTTGATAAATAACTATTTGTATTGGTAGTTTTTGATGACCAATAATATTGATAATAAATATCAATTGTGAAGATTTACCTAGATAAGATTCAATGAATAAATTTAAGGAATAATAAGTTCTTTGAGATATATAAATTTTTAAATTTGACTATGAATTTCAAAGTCTAGGATATTTATCAAAATAAGAGTCATTGTGACATAATTAAGTGATTAAAAAATAGGGAATATTATTTTTAATTGTATAGTGTAGAACAATGTTGGATCCATTAAAAAATTTGTGTTATAATACGTGTTGATACTGGATTGCATATAATCAAATATTAAGCTTAGAGGAAGATTTTTATACACATAACTTTAAAGATCAGGTTGTTTAAACTATAGAATCATGGATGAAATAATTTTTTGTTTTTTGTAATTTCACTTAAAAATATTATTAGGTGTTTGACATGTATATTGATCCAATTATTTCTTATAACCCTCTTGAAAAGTAGCATGTATATGATAGGAAGAGGTCATTGTCCCTGGATGATCTATGATACTGTGCGAAATATTTCTATCACAAACTAGTGGAGTAGATATTAATTTTTATTTCAATACATCTTTTATATGTTCTCCTTAGACGTATACCCCTATAGGTGAACCTGGTAAAATCATAGTGTCCATGATCTTAAATTTCTGTATTTGTTAGTGGAATTGTATGCTTATTGTGATAGATTCAAAATTCCTTTACAAAAACTAGGAAACGATCCCATCAAAATTGATTCAAGGATAAATATTAAAACATTATAATTCACCAAAATCATTGGTTTTGTAATAGGACCTCTAGTTATGACAAGTAGAATATGTTCCATATACTAAATCATGAAAAATATTTTAGTGAAATCTAATTTCATAGAGAATGTTGTCAATGAAAATATTTTAGCCTTATTTAGTGGTTGTAATTATTATATTTGTAATAATATAATTATATCATATTTATGTTATTTTGGAATTGGTGTTTTCTTGTTATAGATCCTTGGAATATAAGTCAGTGATGCTAAGAACTTTTCAGTGAAAACAATCCAACTATAAATTATTAAATGCTAAGAAAAAAGTCTCAAATTCCATATCTGGAGTATTTTATAATTATATATACATGTAGGTGATCATTTTAACATCTAAAAAATTATTATGAGGAAAAATTACTATCATTTATAATGGCTAAAAGAAATTAAAATAGTCAATGATATAATTCTTTGAAAACAAATTTGATGATCTTAATATGAGACCGAGTGAAAATTTTGATGGTTTCTTGAAATCTATTTTAGATATTTTGGAATATGTGTATGGTTTTGGTGATGATATTAATGATATTGAAATTATTAAGAATGTCATTTGGATACATTAACTATTTTATATTCGTGAAGTGTGAGAGTTTGAAGATGAAAATATTGGGGAATTATCTCTTGATGATTTATATAACTAGTTAGTCATAAATGGAATGCGAGTGAGGAAGAAATGTTCATAAAAAATAAACTAAAATTAAATGAAATTTAAATACATGGAGAATATTTATATTAATAAGGATAAAAATCCATATTAAGATGTAAATTATGAGTTATTATAAATTATGGTGTGAAATTTTACGATATTATATGGGATAATTGAGGGAAAGATACCTCTGGTCTGTTTTAATTTTGGAAAAGAAGGGAAATTCACCACCGGGTATATGAAAATATTTTATATATAGGATTTTGAGATTAAATTATCTATAAATATAATAAATAATTTCTCTCTTAAAGTGAATTTCAATTCTAGAAACTCAAGTGGAAATAAACATTAGGGAAATATACTGGTTGGTAAAGAGTAAGAAAATTATGTTGAATTTCCCTTAAAAGGAATTTAAATAAAATTTATCTCTAAAATAAAAGATCCCATGATGCTCGTAGTGGGTAAATAAATAATTGAAGATTAATTAGATGATTAACCAATGGGAGTTATTGATCTTATTATTGAGTTGAAAGGGTCTCTTTAGGATCTTTTCCTATATAAAAAGAAGAATCCAAATATTGGAGGATTGATAAAATAATCATATAGTTATGTCGATTATATAGAATAAAAAATTTATTAGATGGAGAAATTTTGGATGAAAATGAAAATGATTATCTGAAAATAGAAAAAGTGTTAAACTATAGATTAAAAACATATGAGTTGGCTATGATAATTAGCAATTTTAATATATCTATTGAGGAGAAAAATAAAAATATTCAATAACTCGAGGTGGAAGTTGTATTTTTATAAATAAAAACTGATTTTGGATGAAAATAAAATGATTCATGGAAATTTTCATATTTTGAAGAATTTAGGATGTATAATTAAATGAATGGGTAGAACAAGGAACAAAAGGTATCAAGGAATTTCTGAACTCTCAATGACCAAATTTCATTAGTAAAAGTAGGATTGGATATAATTATTAATGTCAAACATGAAGATAAAATATGATAATAGAAAATGAATGTAAAATAAATGAATTTTTTCTAATCATTAAGAACTAATCAATATTCAAAGAGTTGTTTAAAATTTATATTCAAATAGAGATATTGTAGTAAAATAATTTTTTATGTGAAAAAGTGGTAATTTTTTAGTTACATAGGTCACATGATGTCATATTTTGACGGTGTTAAAAATTATTTAAACGATGATGAAATTAGAAATCAGTAAAGGAGAACCAGAGAAGATTATTGATTGACAGTATATATTAAATAAAATTGGAATCATCAATTCTGCATCTCATCTTATAAAAGGACTTTCATAAAATAAAAGTATTTTAAGATAAAAAAGATGAATATAATTATTCATATGAATTTATCGGAAATCAAAAATATTAGAATATGGATTCTTGAGAGTGGTTAATTATTCAACATAATGGAAAACAAAAATATTATCAGGAATGCGAAAGGGATATTTGATTGAAAAATTTAGTTTGGAAATAATGGAACCTAAAATATTAAAGGAAGTGTTATAACTCACTTAGAAAGTGATATATTGAAAAATAATTCATTAATTATATATAGATGGTCTCTAGTATATTTTTGTGTGTGTGTGAGTCTGTTATGTTAACCAGTATTTAATGTTTCATTTAAATATAAATGAAACTAGATCAAGGTAATTTCTAAAAATTATTTAATTTATATATGAATAATGAATGTGAATTTTTATAAGGTGGATAACAAAAATTAAACATATATTTATACTATAAAAGAGAAAAATAATATATGGTATTAGATTATTGGTCATTTTCATCAATAGAGTATGAATAATATGTCAAATTTTAAAGAAAAATTTGATAATAATTTTCTGAATATAAATAGAAAAAATACATGTGACGCAAAATTGAGTGGAAAGATGGTGTGAAAACTCTATAGTCTTAACAATAGTTGGTCATATAATCTACTAGACCTAGTCCACACAGATGTTTTTGATCCAATCTATCTAGTAGAAGATTGAGGGAAAAAAATTTAACCTTATATTTTTGACAACAACAAAAGGTATGCCCAATATTCATGTGGTCAAAGAAATATGTGTTTGTCCCTATAAAATTATTCTCTAGAAGAGTTGAGGATGAAACCAAAAGAAAAATTATGATCTTATAGACAATAAATGCAACTAATAATTCCTCAATAGAATTATAAAAATAATTACATTAACCTAGAATAAATCATTATGTGACTTTGGTAAGGATTCGTCAATAGAGTGGAGTTGTTTAAATGAGAAATAATATGTTTAAAAATGTGGATGAACAATTTTACTGAGAGTGTTATCTGTTGAGATTACTATAAAGTGGAAATAAATGTTCCTGTTTAAATATCAAACTAGACATTTATTATCCCTATGTAAGTAATAATTCTATATGAAATGGGGCATGTTATGAAACCTTATTTTAATAATTTCAAAGTTTTTAAAAGATATCATTTTATCTAAAACAAAAAAGAATTTCAGGGAAAGTGTGAATATATAATAGATGAAGGTGTATTTTTGGGTACTCATCTAAGTGTAGAACCTATAGATTCTTCAACATAAGGCTCAAAAATATTATATAATGTATTGATGTTAATGTGGTTGAAAATAAATTTATATAAAATTTCAAAGACCATATCCTTGAAGAAGTTCAAGAAGAAGAATAAGATACTAATTATGTAAAAGTGGGATTGAAAAATAGTCAAAATGATGAATATTTTTAAGTTGATTATGAGTATTAATTTATTCATAAAAGAAATAAATATATTAGTCAAATAAGAAGGAAAATATTTTATGTTTTCTTGGGTAACATTAAAGGATACAATTCTATTTCAATAAAAACCAGAAGAATTAAAATAGTGGAGTAAACTACTCTACTATTAGAGGTGGAACCAATAAAATCTAAATATGTTAAAAAGGGTGAATCTTGGGTAAAGGCTATGAATGAATAATTGGATTAGATTTAAAATAATAATAAATGAGAACTTATGGGTAGAATTGAAATATAGAGACCCTCGCCTAAAAAAACATAAATATTAAATAACATTTACAGAATAATTAATGATAATTCAAACAGATGCCCAAAGACCGTAGTTGGTATAGTGCCTTTGGAAAATTGGAAACATAAAACTAGTACATATGTTAGCTATATTATGTCCAATTGGGTTCTTCACAACTATAACCTTTCATAGACACATAAAAAATTATACATATCTTCATAACATGGGGAAGTATACATAAAAAGGGGTGGGCTCAAATGCTCAGTAAGGCTAAATAGGGGATACATATAAGCATAAACAAGTTTATAAGGGTATGAGAACATGATCATGAAAATAGAAGATCATACCTTTCATATCAAAGATCATATACATGAATGATGGCATGAAACATGGCATTTCATAATACATGAATCAAAATGAAGTAAAGTAAATATTCCATGTAAGAATAACATTGGAGTAAGACATGAAATTGTGGAAACACATAAGAATATACTGATTTCTATAGTTGGAAAGGCATCAATGCAAATAACATCTTAGTGGACATAGTCCTTTACTAAACCGAGTGAACCCCTGTTCCAACCTTGTATTATTAATCCATGTAAACCCTCATTCAAACCCTATATTACAGAACCATGTAAACCCTCATTCAAGCCCTATATTACTAAATTGAGTAAACCCTCATTCCAGCACTCTCTATCTCATGAGATATAAATTTTTTCCCAATGCGTTGGAGTGAGATATCAGTCCCACTCATAACATAATAAAATTGTACATACATGTTCCAAAAGATCATAAATAAACATAAAATAACCCATGAAATGAAATGGGTTTCATAAACATTTAAACTTATCATAACCTATGGAAAGAGATAGGTTTCATAATTATTTCACCATAAACATAACCTCTGAAAAGAAGTTGGTTTCAAAAGCCTATAAAATGTGAAAGATAAATGAGATTCATAAACATCATTCCATCAAAATGTAATCCATTTAGAGAGTGAATATTAATGGAAAAATTGAATAAATTTATCATAAAGGCATGAGAAAACCAATGGATGTTATTTTAGATGGGAAATAATTTTTAAACATCTTTTAACAACATTTCTTGAAGAAAATATCCTTCCTTCCTTGAAAATGATTTTTATAACATAAAACTTTTTGAAAACCAATTTATTTGAAAATAGATTTGAAAACATATAAATGAAGATTTGAATAAATTTTTAAATTCACTTTTCCTTGGAAATTATCTTCAATGATCTTTTGAAAACATTTTTAATTCTTTTTTTGAAAACATTTTTGAAAACAAGGTTTTCAAATACAATGGATTTTCGACCAAAGAGTGGGACAATCTGATTTTATTGAAAACATTATATTAAGTAACGAAGAGTGAAAAAATGGTAATAAAAAATGAGGGTATTATGAATACACATAGGATAATGAAACTCATGAATAATCTTGAGATTTTCATCAAATGATGCATAAACATAAACAATCTCAAAAAATGATAATATTATATCAATGAACTCTTATAACTTAGTTACTGGGGATCTCACTCTCCATGTAATAAAATGAAATTACATTAAGCTTAAGATATTATTAAAATAATGATATTATTGATATAACGTGTACATTGTAAGTATATACACCTCAAAAAGAGTTTAGGTGTATAATAAAACATGAGCCTCAAAGAAGGCAAGTTGAGACAAAATCGTTTCACCAATTTGATAACTTTTGAAAGTTAAACCTCATGAAAGAGGGATTATAGAATGGATATGTGGGTACCAATAAATTTAGGTATAATATACATAAAATTAAATCTTGGTTAGTACATACAATATGCAAAAGAATGGGTGGTGATCATAACATGAATCTCACAGAAATTAAAAGTGAGATGAAATTCCCCCTAACTTGTGTCTTGAATCTCTCCATACTCATACTAGATTCCTGTATAATAAATATATGTTTATTATAAATCTTTTACAGAATCATTTTATTATATATATTCCCATATATTTTTTTATTATGACCTTATATTACCCACTTGTTAACGATCTAATGTTAAAGTTTCATCTTTTGTAATATTCGCATTGTTCTTCACATTTGCCTTAATATGTTATATCATTGGTCCTAATACTTATATCATGATTACAGATTGTATATAATGATATAAATTTCAGCTATATCTATTAGATTCATATTATAATAATTTATACAATATATAAGTACAAAATGGAATACACAGTTCATGGAGACGGTAAGCCGTGCGTATGCATGAACATTGTTTCTATTTTTATTGTCGTATTGAAAGAATTTTTTTAAATGAAATATGTATATATATGTGTGTATATATATAATTATTCAATTATAATGAATATATAATTTATATCATATAATTTTGTTAAAACAATCTTTATTACATTCCATGTGGTGTGTGAATGAATCACATCGCTTTTAGGGGGTGGTAGCCCGTACTTACTCAAATGAGATTATCGTATTATCACAAATTGGAAGATTAAAATATGTATATTAAAAAAGTAATAAATAAGGTTAAAAACATAAAAAATATAATATATTACATATATAAATTGAGTTTCCCTCACAATATGCACCATGATTTGTGGTAAAGGAGAAATGAACAATCATCATTTCATGAGTCAGTAGTTCACTGTACACATAAACAATATGTCCTACATACTTTAGATAGAGGTGTGTGTAAGTGTAAGTCATAAACATGGCATAAAAATATACTATTATATGTAAGATACAATTGTTTTTACACAAAAAAGAAATAAATAGTGTGGAGGGGCGGGGAAGGTAAATAAATTAAAGGAGATTGAAAGAAGTCATTAACTCTGAATCAGGTAACTCCTTTTGGTTTGTGATAAAAGGTCCCCTTGAGAGGGTTTAATCCCGAAAGGAGGTTTTAATTTATAATTTAGTAATGTTGGGATGAAATTCAGTTATATGTTGGCCGATCTTGAGATTCCTGAGATGTAACATCCTAGGAAAATAAATAATAATACATTCTCTTATTTATTAATATTTGTGAATTAAATATTAATTTTATTTTAAAAGGGCTGCTATATTCGATAGCGTACCTGATATGCAACAATGAGTTTTTTTGAAATCCTACATTGCACACTAATAATATAATAATATTATTTTAAATGGTAGTTAACTCATAGCTGTTTTATTGGCAGGAATGAAAAAAATAAGTATAATATGATGACATATGTTTGTTAAATGTATTTACATTTATCCAATAAATAAGTTAGAGGCTTAAAATGTGAATGAATCAAATTTTAAGCACAAGTAATATTAAAAGGTCGATTTACCACATTTTAATAGAGAACCCTCTTTAAATATAGTTTTGGTCACTTTAATACATTCTATATGACCAAATAAAATCCTTCTTTAGAATGGGTACATCAAAACTTACTTTGTGTAAAATTTTGGAATTTTACCGATAAAGTTCATTTTTAATGAATAGTGAAAATATTGTATTTTAATTTAAAACTACATTTTAATATAATTTATTTATATAGTTAGATCATCTTTTTAATTGTTTTAGTGTGTAATTAGAATATATTTTTACCAGTTAATCCAATGTTGGTCATTGGAATTAATTTGACCTTGAAATTGGACATAAACGAGTGTCAATCTTTTGATTATTATTGTTTCTTAAAAACACGCTATTTGTTTTAACAACAGGAATTAATTTTAAATTAATTAATGCCACTTTTATGTTTTTAATTTGCACAAAAGAGAAATAAATTTTTAATTCATAATATCAAATAAATCTTAGGCTGAATTTTGGCATTTTTTTGAAAAACGTCAGTTTTTGATGAATAGTGAAACCACAAAGTACTAGTTAAAAAAATTGACTTTTTTATTTAAATGAAATTTTATCGCTTCTATGAATTGAATTTCAAATATCTGACATACATGGTTGTTATTAGTAAGTAAAATGTGGTTCAATAAGATGAAAATAATTTTTGGTGAATAGTAAATTTTGTCTTTTATTTACTACGGTTAAAGGTAAATAGGGTAATTCTTGGTAAAAAGAATATTATAATAATTACAATTACCTTAACACTTTGGATGAGTAATGGCCGACCGTGGGCATCTTTGATCCGATTTTGGGATCCCATGGATCCACTTATGAAAGATAATGACACTTTAGATTAATTAATTTAATGTAAAGGCAAAAAGGACATAAAAAAACTCTTTTAGTAAATTAATTTTTTTATAGTGTTATATAAGTAATCTTTTCGACTATAAATATTCATTGGAAATATAAAAATATTTCCTACATCATGGTATTTATTTAATAATTTTTAGACATTGAATAAATTAAATTATTTATGACACAATAATGATGCAGTATTTACCTTAATAATAAATGATTTAAATAAATAAGATTATAATGATTAAAATATTATCCAAAACAAGTCCAATTCTGACTGGATGATTTTATTTTGACTATTAGTCATCTTATCTTTGACTTAAATGATTTTTGGACTTTTAGAAACCAATTGTCATTATATAATAAAATAAAATTTTCACACTTTCCAAAAAAGCCCCTCCTCCCCCTTATAAAAGGAGGCCACTTCTAACCAATTCCTCACACCTATAAAGCCTATTGGGTGGTCCAAACTATGAAAACTTAAGCTCCCAATATACCTATCATCCTCTTAGAAACCCTACCTTAGGCAGAAGGCACTTCAACAAGCCATTTTGGTTAAAACCAAAGGAAGTTACCTAAATTCAAGGTAATGGTTTCTCTTAACTTCTTTTCTTTTATTTTACTTATCCAACCCCTATAATATTTTTATTCATTTATTTTATAACAACCAAAGTATCCTAAATATACTAGTATATTGTTATGAGAAGGATTCTAACTACACATACAAACATCTCCATCTAATGGGTGAATAACATAGTATTTCTATGGATGGAAAACTAACGCCTCACGAAACGATGATTATTCAATTATCTCCTACCACCTATCATGGTCATCATTATTATGGAACTGTATTTATATATGATATATATTATCTTTATGTTTTATTTATTCTTCTATATTTTTCATTTATACAATACCTTTATGGTTTCCATTATGTGTAAACACGATAGTTTCATTTGAGGAAGTGCGGACTACCGCCCCCTCAAAGTGATATGACTCGTTAATGCCATATATGGGACATATAAAGAATGGAGTTAATTATATTATATAAGATATTATATATGAAATTATAATAGAATTATAATATACCTATGTATCATTATGTTTTAATTCCATTAAAAAAAGAAATAGAAATGAAAGTAGTATTCATGCGTACGTAGGACTTACCGTCTCCATGAATGATGAATTTCATTTCATACCTCTGAATGATATGTACTATTATAAATATATATATACTAGATATATATGATATATAAAATATCTAAATACTGAATTTCATTCTATATATAATGGACTATTGACCACATTGACAACTTGTAAATATAAGGTGTTCATTTTTGACTCACGTACCAAATATCGACAAAATGAACATTATTAACTTGAATGATTACAAAATGTTTATAACAAGGTAATAAGTGATATAAAAAGAATAATATACTTGAAAAAGGTTGTTAGGAAAGTATAAATTAACTTTAGTTTATTATTTAGGAGATTAAAGAACGATCGAGTCAAGTCGGGCACGAGGTAAGGGACTTCGTCTCAATCTCCTTTCATTGAGGCATATTTTGTTCTAATACATGACTTTATTTTATATGCCATATAAACACCCTTGACTTTTGAAAGGTAATCTTTTTCTACAGATCATTTTACTAAACAAAAAAAAGGAATGTTTCTTTTAATGTAAGCGGTGACAATGACCTTTTCTGTTGCCGCGAGTATTATTTGATCTTTGGCTTCCTTAACAAGCTGAAATGTTTTAAAAGGAAAGATAAATACCATATACTCTTTTTACATATTTTGGTATTGAAAATGATTTTGAGAATGGATATATTATTTCAATATCTTGAAATGATATTTTACTATTGTAATGTGGAAATGTAATCTTTCCTTTAAACTGATGTTATGTGTTATGATCATGATATGGTTCTTGGGAATTATTTCTGTATATGGGTGGTTCCATGATAAAGATAGGGAGGGTGAGCCCGAGATAGATCTCCAATGTATTGGGTAACATGACAGAGGTAAACGTGATTGTTTCTCCTAAGAGATTTAGGAAATATACTGTGATGGGTATTCCAAAGTAACTCCATATATAGCTGTGATAGCTACAATGTATGTATGATATGGATGCTACAAGTTACCTTTATGATTTATGATTTCTAAGTGTTATTCATAAAATATTATGATATCATGAGGTAAGTAAAAGACTTCATGTTTTGTATGTATTTATGAACAAATGTTTTCTTTCTTTGTTTCATAACCCTTTCTGAACTTTTTATGCTCATCCAAAGTTTTGTAATGTTTTCACATGACTTAAAGATGAATAGGGTCAAGGATGGGATCAAGGAAAATTCATGTTGTCTAAAACATGGAACTATACATGACTCTTTTTTTGAAGAGTTTTTATTTTATGAAAAAATGGAAACTGTGTAGAAGTGTCTACTTTGTAATCTTTTGAGATGTAATAGTTATGTCTTATTTTCCTAAAACTATAAACCAGAAAATATCCTCAATGTGATTTATTCATTTAATTCAATATTATGTAATGTTTAAGGCCAAGTCCTTATAGTTGGAATCAAAGGTTATTTTAGATAACTTTAGGAGTTAGGGTATTTTTAAATAAATGTCCATAAATTAATTTATCGTAATATTGAAATGATATAGCATTTACAGATTACCATGTTCCTTCGCATAAGATATTTTTGTGCTCAGAATGGTTTTCTGTAGAGGAACCAAGGCAGTTATGTTGGGACGACATCAGGAGGAAGATAACCTTCCAAATTAGCAACCTGAGATGGTCGGAATTAGAACTGAACAGTTTGTTGTAGTGATGGCACAATTGAATCAGGCTATAAACGGTGGTGGTATTACTACACAAGATCATCCAGATCAACTACAGAGGAACATGTCATTAGTGGAGCATTTCATAAGGCAACATCCCCCATCATTTAGAGGATCATCTAACCTTGTGATAGCTGAAGGGTGAATTAAAGCACTAGAAATTTTTTTCGATGTCATGGGTTGTTCAGAACATCAAAAGGTTAGTCTCACTATTTACCATTTTGAAGGTGAAGCTAATTAGTGGTGGTCGATGGTGAAAAATATCAGGGATATTGAAGAGATTGATGCTCTCGATTGGGACGAATTCAAAGGTACGTTTCTTTAGAAATATTTTCCTTCGGTGGTTCATCTTAGGATGGAAAAAAAATTCTTTGAATTGAGGCAGGAGAATGACTCAATGGCTGCTTGTGAAGAAAAATTCACTCGATTGGAAAGGTATGCTCCAAATTTCATACGAGATCTTGACAATAAAAACAATCATTTTTACTTAGGATTAAATCAAAAGTATCAAAGGGATTTAGCTTCTCATGAGTTCAAAAGTTATAAAAAAGTTGTTCATTGTGCGGAGAAGGTAGAAATGGAGTTTTCTAATGATCAGATATTCTTTTCCAAACAACAGAATAAGAGGTCAAGGTGGCAGGTGAAAGGGAAGAATGCTTCAAAAAAGTCTGATGGTAAGAAAATTAAGTTTACATTTAGTGAAAATTGTGGTAAAAAGAATGCTGAGTAATGTCTTTTGAATTATGGTAAGTGCTACCGATGTGGTAAATGGTACATAAGGCTCGTAATTGCACCGAAAAAGATTAGGGTAATGGTAAGAAAAAATCGGATTTACAGTCAGTAAAATGTTTTAAGTGCAATGAAATGGGTCATTATACAAATGAGTGTCCAACAAAGAACTCAACCGAAGGAAAGCAACCCGACTACATGCAGAAAGGGGTGGTGAAATCCTTTGCATCTACTTCAGCAGATGTTAGGAGACTGAAGTTGTATCAGATATACTATTTGTTTGTTCATATTATGCGAGAGTGTTGTTTGATTCAGGTTCTAAATGCTCTTTCATTTCTAGGAAGTTTTCTACTAAATTGGGAATTCCATCTCAAGATATGAATACCAAACATACGGTAAAAAAACATGGAGGAAATGTTGAGACAAAAATAAAACATAAGAACATTCCTATCCTTGTGTGAGAAAAGAATCTACCTGAAAACCATATTGTTTTTACTCTAGTAGAGTTTGATGTTATTTTGGGCATGGATTTCCTTTCTATTTGCCATGCTAAGATTGACTGCAGAGATAAAGGGGTTTATTTTCTGAAATATTTATAGTTTGTTAACAAGAATGAACCCATTATTTTGATAACATATCAGGAAGCTAAGAAACTATTAAAAGATGGAAATTAATGTTACCTTGCACATATTGTTGAAAATAAAGGAACTATTCAGATTAATGATGTGCCAGTGGTAAATGAGTATCATGATGTTTTTCTTGATGAGTTTCCCGGTATTATTCCTGATTGGGATGTTGAATTTACTATTGACTTAGTTCTTGAAGCTAAGACAATTTCAAAACCCCCTTATCGAATGGCTCAAATTGAACATTTAGAGTTAAAGAAGAAATTGCAGGAGTTATTAGATAAAGTTTTCATTCCACCTAGCACATCACCATGGGGTTTTCCTGTATAGTTTATTAAAAATAAAGATGGATCAATGAGACTTTTCATTGATTATAGAGCATTGAATAACATTACTGTTAAGAATAAGTATCCTTTGCCTCATATCGATGATTTGTTTAATCATCTCCAGAGAGCTCAGTATTTTTCAAAGATTGATTTGAGGTCGGGGTACCATCAGTTGAAAGTAAAGGAAGCAGACCTTACGAAGACCATATTTCGTACAAGATATGGCCATTATGAATTTGTAGTTATGCCTTTTGGTTTAACCAATGCACCTACTGTATTCATGGATCTTATGAATATAATTTTCCATGAGTTCTTGGATATGTTTGTGGTTGTGTTCATTGATGATATTTTGGTTTATTCCAAAAGGAAAGAGGAACATGAAATTCATTCAAGGGTTTTCTTGAAAACCTAAAAAAGAAAAGAAATTGTTTGGGAAATTCAGCAAGTGTGAGTTTTGGTTACATCAGATTTCTTTCCTTGGTCACAGTGTTTCAAAAAATGGCATAACGGTTGATCCTGCTAAAAAAAAGTTGTTGAAGAATGGACAAGACCCACAAATATAATCGAGATTCATAGTTTTCTTGGTTTGGAAGGTTGTTACTAGAGGTTTGTTGAAATTTTTTCACAGTTATCTAGTCCAATAACTAAGTTAAATTGAAAAGTTGTTAAGTTCATCTGGACAAAAGAATGTGATGATTGTTTTCAGGATTTGAAAAGAAGATTGGTGAATGCTCTAGTTTTGGCACTACCATCCAGAAATGGTGAACTTGTTATCTATAGTGATGATTCGTTGAATGGAATTGGTTGTGTCCTACTGCAAGATGATCAGGTAATTGCTTATGATTCACGTCAGTTGAGACCACATGAGTTAAATTACCCTACACATGATTTGGAATTAGCTAATGTTGTTTTTTTGATTTTAAAATTTGGAGGCATCATTTGTATAGAGAAAAATGTGAAATATAAACTGACCAGAAAAGTTCAAAGTATATATTCACTCAGAATGAATTAAACATGAGACAGAGGAGATGGCTGGAATTAATCATGGATTATGATTGCACAATCCGTTACCATCCGGTAAAATCAAATAATGTGGCTGATGCTTTGATTCGAAAAAGTAATGCTTCATTAACCATGTTACGTTTAGAACAATAAAATTTGGTTTTTGATTTGATAAACTTTGGTATAGAAGTTCATGGTACATAAAATTCTTCTGTTTTTTATTAGGTGTCAGTGAGATCATCTCTATTAGACAGAATTAAGAAGCACAGAAGGAAGACAGTGAGTTATAGAAAAAGGAAGAGTTGGTTCAGAAGGTTAAGTTTCATGAATTTTACATTGATAATGATTGAGTTTTGAGATTTGGAAAGATATTATTTGTGCCTTGTGATTCACAGTTGATGATTGAGTTATTATGTGAAACACATAGTTCCCTGTTTTCATTTTATCATGGTAGTACTAAGATGTACATAGATGTTCTTGAGTTTTACTGGTGGGATGGAATGAAAAGAGATATTACTGATTTTACAATGAAGTGTTTGGCTTGTCAGTAGGTTAAAGCAGAGCGTCAGTTACCGAAAGGGATGCTTCAGCCTTTTCTGGTGCCATATTGGAAATGGTAAAATATATCCCTGCACTTCGTTGTGGGATTATGAAAGACATCTCGAGGTAATAATGAAATATAGGTTATTGTTGATCTATTGACTAAATATGCTCATTTTTTCCCTCTTAGAGATACATTGTCTCTAGATAAACTTTCTCGGCTGCATGTTAAAGAGATAGTCAGTTTGCATGGAGTTCCCCTATCCATTTTATATTATTGTGATCCCAGGTTTACTTCTAACTTTTGGAAAGGCCTTCAAAATTCATTGGGTACTGAATTAAATTTTAGTACAGATTTTCATCCTCAATCAGATGGGAAATCAGAACGAACAATTCAGACATTGGAGGATATCTTACATGCTTTCTCAATGGATTATCAGGGAAGTTGGGACCAACATTTTTCTTTGGTTGAATTTTTAAATAATAACAATTTTTGTTCCGGTATACAGATGGATCCATTTGAGGCATTATATGGAAAGCGTTGTCGAACTCCAGATTTTTGTGATGAAGTAGGTGAAAGGAAGCTGATGGGACCAGAATTGGTAGAAGAGATCGAATATAAAGTTTAGTTGACTCAGAAGCACATGAGAACAGCTTAGAGCAGACAGAAAAGTTATGTGGATAACTAGAGGAAGGATCTTTCTTTTGAGGTAGGTGATCATGTCTTTCTCAAAGTTTCTCCATGGAGAAGTGTGATGCGTTTTGATAAGAAGGGAAATTTGAGTCTGAGGTTCATTGGACCATATGAAATCATGGAGAAATATGGATCAGTTGCATACAGAGTGGATTTACCTCCAATTATATCCCAGGTACACAATGTTTTTCATGTTTCAATGTTGATAAAGTATATGCCAGATCCATCTCATGTTTTGATCCCAGAAGTAGTTCAGTTGGAAGAGAATCTCTCATATGAAGAACAACCATTTCAACTTCTTGACAGTAGAGAGCATGTATTGCGAAATAAGTTAATTCACCAGGTGAAGGTTTTGTGTAAAAACCATATGGTTGAAGAGGCAGTGTGGGAATCTGAAAATGCTATGAGGGATAAATACCCCCACTTATTTTGATAAGTAAAATTGCGAGGATGCAATTCCCAAAAGGGGGAAGGATGTAACATCCCACGTAAATAAAGAATAATACATTCTCTTATTTATTAATTTTTTTGAATTAAATATTAATTTTACTTTAAAAGGGTTGCTATATTCTATAGCATACCCGATACACAACAACAAGTTTCTTTGAAATCTTACGTTGCACACTAATAATATAATATTATTATTTTAAATGGTAGTTAAGTCATAGCCATTGTATTGGAAAGAATGAACAAAAATAACTACAATATTTCTATAGATGTTTGTTAAATGTATTTATATTTATCCAATAAAAACGTTAGAGGCTTAAAATGTGAATGAATCTAATTTTAAGCATAATTTACATTAAAAGGTCGATTTACCACCTTTTAATGGAGTACCCTCTTTAAATATAGTTTTGTTCTATTTAATACATTATATATGACCAAATAAAGTCCTTATTTAGAATGGGGAAATACAAACTTACTTTGTGTAAATTTTTGGAATTTTTCCGATAAAGTTTATTTTTTAATGAATAGTGAAAATATTGTATTTTAATTTAAAACTGAATTTTAATCTAATTTATTTATATGGTTATATATTCTTTTTAATTGGATTTAATGTGTAATTAGAATATATTTTTACCATTTAATACAATTTTGGTAATTAGAATTAATTTCACTTTGAAATCGAATATAAACAATTGTCAATCTTTTGATAGTTATTATTTCTTAAAAACACTCTATTTGTTTTAACAACAGGAATTAATTTTAAATTAATTAATGCCACTTTTATGTTTTCAATTTGAAAAAATAGACATAATTTTTGAATTCAGAATATTAAATGAATCATAGGATGAATTTTTGGTATTTTTCGAAAAAACGTCAATTTTTTATGAATAGTGAAACCACTTAGTAGGAGTTAAAAAAACTGACTTTTTTCATTTAAATGAGATTTTACCACTTCTGTGAATTGAATTTCAAAAATACGACATACATGGTTGTTATTAGTAAGTATAATTTGGTTCAATAGGATGAAAATAATTTTTTGTGAATAGTAACTTTTGACTTTTATTTACTGCGGTTAAAGGTAAATAGGGAAATTCAAGGTAAAAAGAATACTATAATAATTAAAAATTACCTTAACACTTGTCCGAACCTTATTGGATGAGTAATGGACGACCATGATAATCTTTTGGTCGATTTTGGGACCCCATGTAGACACTTAGGAAAGATAATGACACTTTATATTAATTAATTTAATGTAAAGGCAAAAATGACATAAACAAAAATATTTTAGTAAATTAATTTTTATATGGTGTTATATAAGAAAATATTTTATGCTATAAATATTCATTGGAAATATAAAAATATTTCCTACATCATGGTATTTTTTTCATAATTTTTAGACATCGAAAAAATTAAATTATATATGACACAATAATGATGCAATATTTACCTCATTAATAAATGATTTAAATAAATAGGATTATAATGATTAAAGTATTATAAAAAAATGTCAAATTATTATTGGATGATTTTATTTCTACTATGAGTCATCTTATCTTCGACTTTAATGATTTTTGGACCTTTAGAAACTGAATATCATTATATAATAAAATAATATTTTCACACTTTTCTAAAGAGCCCCTCCCACCCCTTATAAAAAGAGACCAATTATAACCAATTCCTCACACCTCTCCAGACTCTTGGATCATCCAAAATATGCTCAATTAAACTCCTTACATATCTCTCCTCCTCCTAGAAGCCGTACCTTAGGCAGAAGGAACTTCAATAAACCATTTTGGTTCAAACCAAAGGAAGTTACCCATATTAAAGGTATTGGTTTCTCTTAACTTATTTTCTTTTATTTTACTTCTCCAACCACTATACTCTTTTTATTACATTATTTTATGACAACACCAATATCCTCAATACAGTAGGATGTTTTTATGAGTAGGATTCGAACTACAGTTACACACACCTCCATCTAATGGGTGAAGAACATACTGTTCTTGTGGATGTCAAACTAACGCCTCACGAAACGATGATTGTTCGATTATCTCCTACCACCTCTCATGGTGGAAATTCTGATGGCACTGTATTTATATATTATATATATTATATTTATTTTTTCTTTATTCTTATGTATTTTTCTTTTATAGCATACCTTTATGGTTTCCATTATGTGTAAACATGATAATTTCGTTTCTGGAAGTGCGAACTACCGCCCCCTCAAAGTGAAATGACTCGTTAATTCCATATGTGGGATGTATAAATGATGAAGATAATGATATTATATATGATATTATATATGACATTATACTGTAATTATAATATACCTATGTATAATTTTGTTCTAATTCCATTAAAATAAGAAAAATAAATGAAAGTAGCGTTCCTGCGTACGTACGACTTACCATCTCCATGAACAATGTATTTCATTTCTTACCTCCAAATGATACATACTATTATAAATATATTTATATATATATACTGGATATATATTATATATATGATATCTAAATAATTAATTTCATTCTGGATATAATGGAATATTGACCACATGGACAACTTGTATATATAAGGTGTTCATTTTTGACTCAAGTATCAAATATCGACAAAATGAGCATTATTAACTTGAATGATTACATAATGTTTATAAAAAGGTAATAAGTGATATAAAAGGAATAATAAACATGAAAAAGGGTCCTAAGAAAGTATAAATTAACATTAGTTTATTATTCAGGAGATTAAAGAACGATCGAGTCATGTTGGACACGAGGTAAGGGACTTCATCTCAATATCCTTTCATTGAGGCATATTTTGTTTTAATAACTGACTTACTTTTATACTCTGTATAAATACCCTTGAATTATCAAAGGGAATCTTTTTCTATGAAGATTTTTACTAAACGAAAAAAGGAATGTTTGTTTTAATGTAATCTATGACAGTGACCTTTTCCACCGCCGTGAGTATTATTTGATCTTTGACTTCCTTAACAAGTAGAAATGTTTTTAAAAGGAAAAATAAATACCATATACTCTTTTTAAGTATTTTGGTATTTAAAATGATTTTTAGGATGGATTTATTATTTCAATATCTTGAAATGATATTTTGTTACTGCAATGTGGAAGTGTTATCTTTCTTTTATGCTTATGTTATGTGTTTTGATCATGATATGGTTCTTGGGCATTATTTATGTATATGGGTGGTTCCGTGATAAAACTAGTGTGGGTGATCCCGAGATAGATCTCCAATGCATTGGGTAACGTGACAGAGGTAAACGCGAATGTTTCTCTTAAGAGATTTTGGGAATATACTGTGACGAGTATTCCAAAGTAACTCCCTATGTAGCTATGATAGCTACAATGTAAGTATGATATGGATACCACAATTTACCTTTATGATTTATGATTTCTATGTTTTATTCATAAAATATTATGATTTCATGAGTTAAGTAAAAGATTTCATGTTTTGTATGTATTTATGAATAAATGTTTTCTTTATTTGTTTCATAACCCTTACTGATCTTTTTATGCTCTTCCCAAGTTTTGAAATGTTTTCACAAGACTTAAAGATGAATAGGGTTAAGGATGGGATCAAAGAAAAGTCATGTTGTCTAAAACATGGAACTAGACACGACTCTTTTTTACAAGTGTTTTAATTTTATGAAAAAAATGGAAACTCTATAGAAGTGACTACTTTCTAATCTTTTGAGATGTAATTGTTATGTCATTATTCTCTAAAAATCTAAACCAGAAAAGATCCTCAATGTGAATTATTCATTTAATTCAATATTATGTAATTTTTAAGGCCAGGTACTTATATGAGAGGTGTTAGGAATTAGTATAGGTGGTGGCATTTTATTGGGAAGGAAAAGACACACATGGAAGTTTTAGAAACAATTTAGGTGTGCACATGGTATTACCTAAAAAAAGTATTAAAAAACCAACCAAAATAAATAATTTATGGTTTATTTCTTAATTATGGAAAACTAATTGGTTTTGGAAAAGTTTAAATGTTTTTTGGGATCTTAATTTTATGGTTTAGTCCATAATTAAGTTTAATTTTTCCTTAACTACGATGATTAATTTTAATAATTTTTACTAATTATTTTAATAAAAAAATAACACTATCTCATTAGAATCTAAATATTAGACTGAATTAAAGGGTTTATGTTAGATTTTTGAAATTCAATTCTCAAATGAATAAAAATTTAGATTAGTGCTAATCCCATAGATGGGACAAAATAATGGGTTTGTAAAGTAGAAACATGGTCAAAAGTTTGTTAGGATTTTATATTCAGTTTCAAACTATAATTGAATATAATAAATTAAATTGTGTTAATATATTTAATATTAATCTAATTTGACCTTAAAACACATTTATAATATTTTTTACCATTAATAAATAATTATATGAAATGGAACTTTTAATTAAAAAGCAGTATTTTTCACTATTCATAAAAAAAAGATGTTTCTTAGTATAATCTCAAAAATTCACCCTAAGATAATTTAGAAATTATGAATTAAAAAATTACATTTATTTCATCAAATTAAATTAATATATGTGTCTAAAATTACATTCATTATTAGAAGCAGTTCATTCGACAAAATGATGTTTTAAAAATAAAGAGGACTTTTACCAAAAAAACATATGTTTTATTTATATAAAACAATTATAAAAAAAATTAAAATTAGTTACTAATATTCATATTAATAATTTTAACCTCTAGGTTATAATTATCTTATTTAAATAATTAAAACATTAAAAATAGATATTTCATAGAAACTCACTATTGTGTGTATTATACACCAATTCAATGTTGCATGCATCATACACCATGTTGGTGTTGTGTGTAATGTACAAAAATGGGTGTGGCGTGGAACATAGAATAAGTTAGTTCCATGTGAAAGGAATCTTTGACATAGTGTATTTCAATATAATAATTAATATTTAAATTTATTTGAAAAAATAGGTCCATAAAAACTTAGGGTGTTACATGAACATCGTAATGTGACTAGAAAAAAGCGATTCTTCAAAAATAAACATGTTGAACATGGAAGGGTTATCAAAAAATGATTTAGGATGTTGTATAAAGGGTATTCTCATATTGCAGGAGTTAACATCAAGGAAATGTTTTCACTTGTACAAAGGATGGATTCAATCATAATTTTTTAGTAATGTCCGTATAAATTAAGTTTAAATTATATAAAATTGTTAAAAAGATGTAATTTTTAATGGAATTCTAAATAACAGTGTTTACATAAAATAATAATAATAATTTACTATTTTAGATGAGTATTTAAGGGTTTATTTGTTGAAAAAGGCATAATTTTTTGTGAACAAGGAAAATTATGTTTGGTATGCATGAATAAAAATATATATGAGAAAATATAAGATCAAAAGAAGATTGTTTGATCATAACCAATAAGTGAAGAACACAGATGCAGGTATTTTTATGTTTATGGGGTATATTGGTGATATCATATTTGTAGGTAACCAATAGATTTTTATTAAGTTGTATACAAAATTTGAAGAATTCAGAATTTTAGGTGCCAAGGATTAAAGACCTAAACTAACTCTATGGTATGAAAGTATATAAAAGTGAAGGAGGAACACCATATCACAAGTTTAGTATATAATAAAGTTGTTATATATGTTTGGAATGGAATATATAAAATAATTTTCAACTCCAATAGTGATTAGATCTAAGCATGAAAGTTATTAATACAAAATTTTGGTGGAATCAACCTTGTAAAAAATTTCTTCAGGAGTCTATATTGTATCACAACAATAATACTAGATATATTTTATGTGAAATATTTAGCATCCCACATTTAATGATTCACAAATTAAGGTAAATTCACAACTATGAAGGGAATAATTAGCTATATCGAGTGGAAATTGAATTATGTGTTGGTTTTGAAAGTAGGAAAAAAAAAGGATTTAGTGGAGTACTTAGATTTAGACAAAGTTGGAAATGTTTTTGATTGAAAATTAAAAATTGGTGGAGAATTATTCATTGTATGAAATCTTTTTTTATGGATAATTAAGATGTAAGAAATTTCATCCATAATAAAAATATAGGCAATGTATATTTATACCACTAAGGCCTATACATGATTGATGTGGATGAATAATTGGTTAGGAGATATTGGAGAAGTTTTTTGATAAATTATGTCAATTCAGTGTGATAATTAAAGTGATTTTCTTCCTAACAAATAATCGGGTATAATATTCTTAGGTAAATTATCTGGAAATATGATACCACTTTATAATGGTGAAGTTGGATAAATGTATTTTGATATTATAATTTGTTTCTACTCAACATCAAATTGAAGATATGTTTATAAACACATTGTCAACACTGTGATCAAGAAGCATCGATTGAACCTTGAAGTTCAACCAATTTTATCAAATTAACGTTTTTTGAACAACCTCTCCCTTAGATGAAGATATTTTTCTATTTGGATCTGTTTGTTTTATAATTTTTTTGTTGATAGAACTGTATAAAGAGAGGGTGAGATACAATATATGGGGTTATGTAGGATACAATAGAGAGAATTATAGTAATTATGGATATCTTTATAATACTGTAGGAATCAAAAATTTCTCTTGTTATCTACCCCGATCACTAAATCACACATGCATAGAGCAATTATTAATGAATCATTTATAAGATATTAAAACATAATCAAGAAGAAGAAAAAAGGAGTTTAACAGGTAGTTCTGAATTATATATCCTATTGGTAACTTTATGGACGTTCTTATATAAACTACTATGGGGATTAAGATCCATTGAATTCTATTGTTAAAAGGGAATATTAATTGAAATAAATCCATGTTTCAATAGGAATAAGTTTATATTAATGGTTATGTATAAATTATTGATAAAATAATTTATATGTGAACAATGTATTCATAATTTATTGATGAATTTGTGAATAATTTGACAAAAAAATCCAATGAGGGAGAATGTTTCAACCAAAGGTTGTAATATTGAATTTTTTGTTAATCAAAATCAATTGAATTTTTTGGTTTTAGTTGTGGACGATGGATAATTATGTTGAATATTTTTTTGTGATTTTATAGATAAGGATTTAATTATGGTTCAATCATGTATGTCACTCCATGGAGGAATGGTTATGTAAGAATAAAAAATCATTTTTAGAGATATTTTCAAATAACCAAGATGGTACATCAGATTAATTTTTATATTTTCAAATATATATAAGAATAATAATGTTGCAATGTATATTTCGTGAAATTATTGATTCATATGAGAATAATCTTATTATAATGTGAAAAAATATTCAAAATAGGTTTAGAATATTATTTCCTATGGATACATGTCATATCATAATATAATTTAATTCCAAAATCAAGGAATATTTAATCATGTTTCAATAAATGTATTTCATTTTCATATTTTCTATTATTATTTAATGATACAACTATAAAAATAATTTAAAACATTGTTTTTGGATTAATTAATCTTTTCAATATCAAAATAAATGGAAAAAAATATCTGATTTCATTAAAGGGAAAATCCCACTATGGTTGTAAGTCTATGAAAACAAAGTATATACTCGTTCAGTGATAAGATATATATTTAACCATAAAGAATATCAAAACACCATAACATATTTGGATGTGAAAGAAATTAGATGAAGAAACCAACTTGTTTCACTAGAATTGAATTATCCAAACTATTATTGTTGAAAAAGTTGAGAATTTGAACAGAACCAATGATATGGAACTGACAAGATGGTTTTGGGAAGAACACTAACTATCTAAATGAATTTAAATGGTGGGTATTTATTCAGATGTGATTCTATAGATGAATTAGATAAGGTGGTAGTTTAAGGTGGTTGATATTCATTAAATAATAAACTAGACTTCAAATTCCATGATTTGAACAAAGCAAAGTTTTTGTATAACATGGAAGTGATAGAAAATACAGATTTTATCAAGAAGAACACAACAGTAATGAGTGTTCTTTTATTTCATTGGAAAACATAGAATTTGAAAATTGGGTTGTTTCTAGATTTTATATCACTGAATATATGGGTTTGAAGAGGATTTTACTACACATCTATATGAATATAATGTAGTGAATAAAAAAGAATTATAGAGAACAACCATTATTTATAGTGCTATTTTTCTTACAAGTAATCTCATGAGTTTAATCTATGTGTAGAAACAATAATGTATTATATCTCTCTTGGAATTCCATGAGTGGAATATTGGAAGAGATCACTAAACTTGGATGAGCAGTGATCTTACCGTAAGGATTTTAATTACATTCTTGCAGAGAAGTGATTATTATTCATATCAACACATCATTGATATGTGATCCTTCGATATATCACAATATATGTGAACCAAGTAAAATATAATAATTTATGATCTTATATTGATGAATTTGGTTTGGTTGTTATATGATCACTATGATATATTAATAGTGACTTTTCAAACATGAGGACAAGATCCTATAAAAATTAAAGGAAGAAAAAAAATTCTAGAATAAACTTATTTACCCCCTATTAGGGTGTGTATTGGGAACTCAAGTTTTCACAAGTAAAGTTGATGTTGGAGATTTATAAAGGTTTTGATATATTATTTCTATAGGGTTGGTTTTGAATTTTATCTTGATATATAGTTTGGTGATTAAAATTATATTTTTAGTTTAGTGTGTTGTATGTTTAAGGGGGTTTTCATGATTTTTTCATTAAAATTATACTTCTATCAACCCTCAAGGTGTTAAGTGGTCTATATTCTCAAACTCAAATCCTGGTAAGGTAAGAATAAACATTCAGTTGGTCAGTAATTCCCTAATAAGACCAAATAATTAAGATATATCCCCTCTCTATATGATATGATTACAATTGGGTAGATTTTATTCCATGAGATGTGAATTAAAAGCTAGTGGGAATTAGTTTGTAATTATTTAAACATTTACGTGTCTCATATTTTCCATGTATTATTTTTTGATTTTAAACAGATTATTTTCGAGACTAGGTTCTGAGACGGAGTTCCATTTTGAGTCCCAGAGTTTCCGGAATAAATTCATTTAGTATATTAAATATATTAAGTAGCACATTTGCATAGTTTTCCTAAAAAAGTGAAATAACTTCTAAACGGGTTATCATATTAGAAATATGAGGGAATAGTTGATTTCAAAATGTGAGGTTTTCTCTAGGATTGACTTAACATTATTTGAAATAGGTCGTTTGTAGAATATTCACCCCAAGAACTGAAATGAATAAAATAATTTAATAAAATAATTTGATTTCATTTGCGTTGACACAATGACTAAAAATTTTTAAATATATTTTTATGCTGAATTTCCAGAGTTATCCGCATGACACTACTAATGTTGGAGAGCTATTGGAGAGAGATTCAAGGATTCTATCTTAGGTGAATGATGAGAGATCATGGATCGATGATCAATGCACATTGGATTTGATGAATCTTGGAAACAATGATGATAATGCATCATTATTCATCAATGATCTAACCAAATCAAGGTAGTGAATATTTGTTATTTGGATATCTTACCTACTCCTTATTTCTAAAAGAAACGTGAATTAATTGATGAATGGATAGATTCATGGATAGTGTATATTATGGGATGAGTTTATATTTTTGGGATTTTGTTGGAGAATTTTCTTTATGATTATTGGTATCTTTGATTTTCTTTCGAATGTAAATGAATTAAGATAGACATGAATATTGATCGAGGTCCATTCCTCTTGATTGATTATGAGCTTTTCTCCCTCCATTTCACCATTCATAGTGGGAATTCATCATTGGACCACAGTTCAACATTTTCCCAAATAATCAATCATTACACACAAATTTTTATGAACAAAAATCTATAATCATAGATATGGGATTGGCACAACATGATGGAGGTTGGACGATGGAGACAAATAGATTCAGATGATTGAGAATACCCAAATTCGCGTTCTTCAGAGCACAATGATGAACAAAAACTTGGTCCATTTTGTGAGTAGATATGATGATGAAATGTGTTGTTAGATGATGAAAAGGCTTGGAAAAGGTTGGATATTTGTTTTTGTGGTGATAAAATCACAAGATCTATGTCTAGAGGAAGTACATTGAACATATAAATTGGGTATGGGATTCTACAAAAATCCCAAATAACACATCATGGAAACCATATCTTCACACTATGTGGGGCCCCCTGAGAGGTGTCTGAGGTCATGGAGGAAGTTAAGTATCACACGACGTGTGTCTTGGAATACACAACATGTGGTCCATCCCTAAATACACAACATGTATTTTGGGAAGTACATAGACATGGGGTGGAGTAAACAGGTTGCCTAGCTGGCATGTACTCCCCCAAATGACATAGGTTGGACACACTACATAGGATAAGCCATGTGCAGGTAAACAAACATGGTTACACCTGATGAATTCATGTACTAACACATGGTTTGGGTACACGGGATTCCTACACGCTGTTTACTATTACACAGACATGGTTCGAATGACACATGAAATTTAGATGGTCAGAACTCGAGGTTAATGGATGTGGTGTGTATCCCATCTACACACCATGCACTCTTTCTTACATGGATTAGATCCATTGTACTTATTGACTTGGACATGTATTGTTAGGGTTTGTTCCCCTTATCATTTTTATAATGTTTGGTACAATATCATTTCCTACTCCTAGGACAACGATCCCTTTAATAGGTCTTCTTTGATAGAGTCATTGAAATCCCTCTAAGAGGCCTAGAGTGAGATTATATATTCATTTTCAAGCCCTAGGTTGAGTTCTTGGCATCCACATAAGAAAAACTACATGGGTTATGATCCTCTACTTAGTAGGTTAATCCATATGGAGTTTTTGGTATCACCATATGGACCTGGCAGTGATCCTCATCTTTTTATTTTATTCTCTTTTGATATTTCAGCATTTTCTCTCTCTCATGATGAGACCCAACAAAAAGTATCTTTCAAAAATACATCATCAATGCTATAAGACTCAGGGGGTGTTATCCTGGATGAGTGTTTTTTAGAATCGTTAATATATTGTTTTGGATGGCATACTATAGTTGTGGCTTAACTCTAGGCTGTGTGTATTTGTTGAGAATATTTGGATATTCATTTTATATGTATTGTAGACATATACCTATGTAGAGATGAATTTAATTTTCATTATTGTTTGATTTTTGGTTTTAGGGCATCCTAATTTTTATTGTTATACTCACTGCTACATGAGCTTTTCCTTCATGTGTTGCATCTTGTGAAAATAATGAACCTTTTGATACATTCCTAGGAGGACTAGGAACAGACTATGCTTAGTGAGACCAGACAGACTATGGTGTGTTCCTACAGCTTTTAGATAGCAGTCCCAATACCTTTACATTATTGATTGACTTGTGTTACAGATTTCTATGTGGAGGTCTTGTATTTATGCCTATTTACTTTATCTTATTCATACCGTACTCTGGTCGTGGGATATAGTTGTATGCTTGCATTGGTTGTTCAGTTTTTTTACATTTTAGAATCCTGAGGGCTTGGATATGTGTGCGTGTGTACACGTACTTAGGCAATGCCTCCCATTTTAGTGATATGGCTACTTAATTTTAGTAACATGCCCCTGTCCTATTGGATACGGGATTGGGGAGTTGTGGAATGGGACCCACATGGACGAGTCATGATATAGTGGTATTAGAGGTGATTGATTCTAGTTTAGGACTGGGAGTTGGTGATATTGTTTTGGGGAAATAGTGTTAAGTATTTCTAGTTTGTATTTTTGGCTAGGGACTCTGGTGTTGGTGCGACAACTGATGTATCCATACAATAGGGATCTGATAACATTTTTTTTGTTCGATACATGAGAACACTAGTTTTAGTGAAAACAATGGAAAATGCATAATTTAGGAATGAGTTGTGGTTACATGTCTTTCTTGAGTTAGCTCTCTAGATATACTCATTGACCATGGTAAAACATTTTTGATTCTGGATGCCTCCATATCTTATGCAATCTAGGATTCAACTGTATGATCACATTGATGACCCCCTCAGTAATGAGGTGTCGATATAGGGACCAGTTCTTGAAATATCACCTCAAGGTGGTGCACCATCCATACCCCTACATTTTTTAGAACACATGATTTTCCTAAGTATAGGTGAATGAGGTGCACAAGATAATCATGCTTCATGAGTTTTAGAAAAAGAGACCACATTGGTTCCAAGAAAATTCCAACCCACAGGAGGCTGATGACTAGCTTGATGCGATGACCAAAATTTTCCATCTTGTCAGGACACCTACAAATAATATGGTTGTCCTGGAAGCAAGAATTCATCTTAGATCAGTAGGGAGATGGTGGGGATTAGTTACCCTATATTTTGATGAGGTTACTGTTTCATGGATAGTGTTCGAGAATCTCTTGATAGAGGATTTATCACCGGCTACTAAAAGGTCCATACCTATCTAGGAGCTTCTGTAGCTCTAGGAGGTTAGCATGATTGTAGCTGAGTATTCATCGTGGTTTACCAACCTATTTAGGTATTCAATGGATATGGTTTGAGATAAGTTATTCAGGGATCAGACCTTCGAGCATGGTCTTCGTAGGGATATCTGTGCATGTTTTATTCCACTATGCATTCCTACCTATTATGGGATGCTTGAGAAATCTTTGGTGGCCGAGTGTTTCTTGGATGAGTAGATACAGTCGGTGGTTGTCAGTAGTGGCAACGTAGGAGCAGAGGCCTCAATAATAGGATGCCAACGTCAGTCTTAGGGACCCGGACATGGGAGAAATTTCTAGAGGAGTTACAATGATAGAGGATCTATAGTTAATGGCTTATAGCATGGGTCCAGTCAACCTTGAGAGAGGCATCACTACTCAAGTGATTATATGGGACATCTCACCAAATATTGTACGAACCACCTTATAGCTAAAAGA
Source organism: Viscum album (assembly GCA_963277665.1). Lineage (NCBI taxonomy): Eukaryota > Viridiplantae > Streptophyta > Magnoliopsida > Santalales > Viscaceae > Viscum > Viscum album. Next base: position 934,820,324 of record OY728122.1, on the reverse strand, counting down.
GAAACTATAGATGGACTACCATATAATAGATAACAGCAGAGAAGGAAATTATATTGGGTTAAAGATGCATCATAGGAGTTGAGAGCATAGTAGGAGATGGTTGATGTTTTAATATGTTAGCACCACCACCCCCAGGTGGTCCACACCAAGCTCAGCAAGCTGGAGGATAGGGGGGGAGACAACTAGATGTTGTCTAATATTATGACCAAGAATCTCCAAGAGTGATTTGAGGTATGATCTATGTATGTTATACTTCAGAAATTGTACTAATAGATATAGGTTCTGTAAAATCCTTTCCCACCAGATTTCTTTTTTGAGACATAGATATTCCGATTGATCCGTTGACTCAAACCTTACACTTGGAAACTCTTATTAGAGAAGTATAGGTGATCAAACACTTATGGTGATTGGGTGACCTAACTATTGGAGGAAAGAGTTTTGGTTGGGATCTCTTGGTAGAACTATCAAGGCTTACAGTGTCGTTCTTATTATGTATTGGATATCTATAATGCATACCCAGATTTTCTATTTTTGGAGAATGGTGCGGTGTGTCTGTATTGATAGAACACTATTTTCTTTTGTCACTGAAAAGGAAACCCAAGTAGAATAAGATGGAATCATTCATAGTAGTTTGTATCCAATTACTCATCAATTGGATAGCCTGACCCTAGGTGCAATAGATGTTATAAGTTTCTAGTTTCCTACAGTAGTGGCAGAGTATGAAGATGTATTTTTCGATGATATTATTGGTTTACAACCCTACCAAGAGATAGATTTATGTATTAATTTACACCATGTGACATCAGTTATATCTATTTTATCATATCATATGACTCCCATAGAGCTTTGTGAGATTAGGGGGTAGTTAGAGGATTTGTAGAAGTATGGATTTTTTCAACCCATTGTCTCACCCTGGGCAGCCCCAGTTTTTTTCCCATGAAGGAAGACATGATCTTAAGTTAATGTGTAGATTACTAGAACATGAACCAAGTAACCATGAAAAAAAAGTATCCACTAACAAGGATCAATGAGTTATCTGATTATTTGGGAGGGGGATTGTGGTTCTCAGAGTTTGACCTCAAATCTGACTGTCACCTGCTATGAGTATAAGACATGGATATATCAGAGATGAAATTTTGATGTCTCTAGGGGCACTATGAATACTTAGTGTTTCCCTTTGGGGTGAAAAAGGAATCAATAGAGTTTATGGGACTAATGAACATGATATTTCATAATTTCTTAGACCAGTTCATTGTAGTCTTTATCTATGATATCCTTGTGTACTCGACGTTCGAGGAGGAGCATGTGAGACACTTGAGGATAATTATGGACAAACTCTAAGAGCATTAAATTTACCAAAATCTATTTAAGTTATAGTTTTGATTTAAGGGGTCCAATTTCTTGGAAATGTTATGTCAGTGGATTGAGTGGTAGTGGACCTGTAAAAGGTTTAGGCAATGTTAGCTTGGGATCCACCTAAGAGCGTGATGGTGGTGTGAAGCTTCGTTGTATTTCCAGGCTATTACTGGAGATTCATACATGATTTCTCCTGGATATCAGAACCCATGTAAAATTTGAATTTAAAGGGGAATAAGTTTTTGTGGATAGAGGTGTTATAGGAGACTTTTCAGTAGTTGAGGTAGAATTTGATGAGAAATAAAATCTTGAGATTTCCAGAGGAGCGTGTCAAGTATGTAGTGTTCTGCAATGCATCAGGAATCATTCTTGGTTGTGTTCTAAGGTAGTGGTTAGTGGTGATTTCCTATGCTTAATTAATTTTGAAACCACATGAGAAGAACTATGTAACCCATGATCTTGAAATAACATCCTTAGTATTCTATTTGAATCTACAGAAACACTACCTAATCGGTTATCGGTTTTTTGTCTACTCTGATCAAAAAATTCTGAAGTATGTCTTCTCTTAGATGGATCTCAACTTGAGGCAATGGTGATGGATAAGGTTTCTACAGGATTATGATTTCAAAATTTTATATACTCTTGGGAAGGGGAATGTGGTAGTATATGCTCGCATTACGAGGCTTAGTTCACTATTTTCGAACAAGGAATCCGAGTAGTTGACCTTGTTATTATTATCCTTTGTGGGTGGATATGGATAAGCTTAACTCTAGTTGATGGTTGTAACCACTCCTCTTTCATAGTGAGTTAGGGATGCACAAATTGGGGATACCCACTGTGATACCCTACATGCTTAGATATCCACAGGGTATTCTCCTGATGAATATTCTAAAGGTTGGGAGCACATTTTTATTTTTAGTGGATGCATTAGGGAATCAGTGACATTGCGAGAGGTGGTTATAAGAGAGTTTCATATGACTCGTTTGACGGTACATCCATGTGTGGAAAAGATATACCAAGAACTTTAACATCATTTTTGATAGCTGAGGATGAAGAATTAAGTTATAGAGTTTTTCCCTTGATGCCTAACATATTAACAAGCTAAGGGTTAACAACAAGTTCCAACGGGTTTGGGTCAAACCTTTAAGGTGATATAATAGAAGTAAGATATTATATATGAGGAATTCGTGATGGTCTAACCATGTACGTCTAGGGGACATGATTCTATCTGGGTTATCGTATACTATCTAAGAAATTCGTCCCACTTCCTAGATATATGAGGGCATATACTAGTAGAGAGCATGAGACACCTCTATATTCAAGAGATAGTCCTACTCCATGGAGTTTTGTAGAACATTGTTTCATATCACCATGAATGATATACATACTTATTTTGTACGAGATTAAATGATGTGTTTCGGACTCAGTTATGCTTGAGCACAATGTTTCACCCCGAAACTGATGGTCAGACTAACTAGACCATTCAAGATCTAATGTACATGCTAAAAGTCTTCATATTGGCCATAGTTGGAAGGATCACCAACCACTTGTGGGTTTGCATACAACAAAACCACTATTCCACCATTAGTATAGATCCATTTTGGGAAAATAGTTTCTGAGTGTTATTTAATATATTTAAATTGTTTATTCCAAGATCACCAAGCCTCAAAATCACACACCATCTCATCATCGGGTCTTGAAAATAATCCATACAATATCATAAAATAATACTTGGAAATTATGAGTCCCTATATATTAATTAAAATCATGTGATTTCTTTCATGAAATCATATGAGGAATGGATCTTATCATAGTAATATTTTATCTTTCAATCCTATCATAAAATATGATTCATTTTTTTGTTATTTTAGATCAAATCATTACTTATAATATTAGGATATCATAAGTACTAATTCAGAATAAATCAATATATTTTTATAGATTATGTTATATGATAACAAGATATCATCATATATAGTTTTTGTAACATTTATTCATACCATATCACATATATGATTTCTCTTCCTATCATAATATATGTTTGGGATATCATAGTAGGTGACATGAATATCAGTCATAAAAGTATGATTGATAGTGTGCAATGTTGTCCTATCCCTTATGGCCTGTTATTATCCTAGATTATTAAATATCACTTATATAATAATCTATGACTAAATCTCAATCATAAAATACAATTGGGGGAGAGAAATTTATTTTTCAAAAAATTATATTTTGAATTGGATTTTATTTTTTAAAAATAGTTTTTAAATAAAGATAAAAGGTAATATGGGGATATTAATTAATTAATACTAATTAATTAATTAAAATTTTTATAATTAATTTATAAATTATTATGAAACATTTATTATAAAATTTATGTCAATATTAAATGTCAATATTTAAAAAAACATTTTAACAAAATCATATTGCGTGGCTTATGAATTTGAAATAAACTATTTATTTTGAAATGAAAAGGGGTTTTAATAAAGTGTTAATAAATTAAGTGATAAAGAAAAATATAATGTGTTTATATTTTAGGTTTATTAAATATTCATAATACTTAATTTAAAATTTTAAAATCAAGGGACTTATTTATAATGTTATTCAAACCACATTAATTTTTTTTCATGATTGATTTAATTAAGGGTTAAATAATATTAAGAAAATGGTATACAGAATATGTAAAATATTTTCATAATAGAAATTGTATTAAAAATTTCATAATTAAAAAAAACAACATATATTTAAAGTATAATTCCATATAATAAAAAATATAAAGGTGATCATGAAATGGAATGAATATAAAGTGTTTATATTGAAGATTATTAAATGAAAATAAGAAAAATAAATTATAAAGTGTTGCTAATTGGATTTTATTTATGTATTGATTATAAGTGATTATATCACATAAAAATATGTGAACATATCACTTATTTAAAATTTATTAAATTTTTTATTATTCATGGAAATGGATTATTTACATTGTAAATTATTTTTTGATTTATTTTGTGCTGTTAAATAGATTCTTATATAATTTTAATTCCAAAAATTGTATGTTTGGTGTGATTATATAAGATTTAGTTTAAATCTACCATGACCTCAGCTTATAATCAAGTTATTTTCTTGAGTTTATTTGTTAAATATAGGTTATAAATGTTTCTTGTTAGAGTTATTAAGTGTTGGAATCTATTATGAGTAATATTCACCTGAGTTGAGGGAATATGGGTTAGACACCAAACTAGTATGTAGGGATATGCCTTGTTCTAGAAATTTGGGGGTCTCTTATCTGTAGCTCCAGGAGTACTCATGTGAAGATCATCAATCTCATATTATTCTAAACCTTTATATGGAAATTTCAAGTAACTTATTCATTTGATGAATTTGGAATGTGTAAATATATTTGGATTCTATTTTTCAGGTGAGTAACACAAACTATGGGTTGTTTGAAGAGTTACAAATTAATTTGGGTTGAGCATATTAATTTAGTTTTTGTAATATTGATTGAAAAATTAAATCATTATAAGAATGAATATGTAAATGGAAAAACATGAGACAATTTAATGAGATTAAGTCCCCTTTAAAATAATAAGTGTTATTTTCATTCCAAACTAACACATGTCAAGACTTCATTAATTCTATATGGGTGACCCAAACTTCTGTGTTTCCCTAGATTATCTTGTGTGGGAAAGAAACCAATAAGGTTATTCAAATAATTCAGTTTATTTTCATTATTTTTTATTTGTTTTAAACTTAGTTAGAAAACCCTAAGAATTAGGATACTAGAGTAATAGAGTTTCATTTAAATCGATATGATGGATTTGGATAGACTTTCCCACTCAAATATCCAAGAGTAATATATGATAAGATTAAAAATATTTTTCACTATGTATAGAAATGTATTATTAGTATGATACCCAATATAAGTCCTGATGAAATATGAATATTTGACAACTAGTGGATATGAAGGAATTTAAAATGAGTCATCATTTTAGAGTGGGACCATTTAATAAATATCATTATTAAATGGTAAGAAAACCTGAAACTGATCGGAGAAAATATTATGTCTTAGACAATAACACCATCATCAATAATATTAACTTTTTGATTATTCCTTGAAATAAGTGGCATCAAATATGTATCACATAAGACATGAAACTTAAGGAATGTTCTTAAGTAAGTACAAATTATTTGTATTGAGGAAACACCATACTGATTTTCGAATTGTTGATGTCATTCAACTTTTGAATATGTATTCTTATAATAAGTATAAAATGATTAACTTATTGTTTCAATGGAATTAAATCAAAAATAAACTAAGTAATTTTTAGTCCTCAGTCGTATATTCACTATTATTTGATATGTAAATTACTTGGAAAGACTTTATGTTTTCTTAAAAGAATTTTATATTTAATTAGTTCATTATGTTTTCATTTATGTATATATTTATATAAGTTGAATGAGTTCATTAGAATTTTACCTAATATTATCAATATTTGAGAATAAATAAACTAGGAATAATATGTCCATGTTTAAGTACAGTAGAGATAATAATAGTCAGTAAAAGTTCAAAATGAAAAAAGAAGAGTTATTTTGAGAGTCTAAAAATGTTTCTTCTAGTATATAGTCAAGATCATTATAATTTGAATGTGTCATTCAGCAGGAATACTAGTGATACCATGCGATGAAATTTGAAGACATTCCTAAAGGTTTCTATGAAGTTCCATGGAATTTACATAATTGGTATTAGTGTTATAGAAAACAATCATTCATTTTTAAAGGATATATAATATATATTGTATGATTTAAAATTTTTATAAATATAAATTATTGTAAAATAGTTAGAAAATTCATAATTCCGGGCGTTTGTATTCAAGTAATAGAACAAAGAGATTCTATATCAATTATTTTATGTTAAAAGTATTATCAAGCTCATAGGGATCTAAGAAAATGGTTTGTATCACCATTTACATTCTCTTATATGATAAGGAAATTATTTTATTAAAATAACAGTGATGATATTTCTACTACCCATCAGTGGAATATTTTAATGAATACAGTATTATTTTCATGGTAGAATTATTCAAAAACATTTAATACCATATGTGATGTGTAAGAAATTGATTATTCATCATATATTTCTTGTATAAGGAAATAAATGTTATTTCTCAAAAGATATTTGGTATCTTATCACAATATTATGAAGTGATTATAGTCTTTAAATCGATATTATGGGTATATTTTAACATAAATAATGTTCATGTTAACAAATAGAAGATTATGCAATTTCAAAATTAATTCAAGTTTCACTTAATATCATAAATGATTTTATAATATGTGATGATAAAGTTAAATGTAAAAGTATCATTTAGTTAAAATGATAAAGTTAATAAAACAGTTTCATTAAGTATTACACCATTCAGAAAACCAAATGATTTTCTCTTAATATCGTTAAATAGTTTTAGGTTATCAATGTAAAAATGAATTTAATGATTTATAGTTAGTTTCTAAAGAAAAGTGAATGAAAATTTATCCTAAAAGATATTAAGATATGATTGTAAGTAATAATTTAAATAGTTACATTAGTTTCCAAAATATTTTTGAGGGAAATTTTAATTTGAAATATTCCAAGGATGATGATGCTAAACTTAGAAAAGTTTTATGTAGACTATAGAATCTTTCTTTAAGAAATTTTATATTGTAAAGTTAAGAAGTTTGAATATTTTCAAGGTTTTAAAAATATGGAATATTATTCCACAATTTCATCATTATTCAAACACTATTTATTTATATATGTTATTCACTAAAGATTTTAGTTGGAGGGTTTTAATTGGTGGTTATATGGAGATGTGTTAGGAATTACATATTGATGTTTTGTGTTAATAAAAAATAAAATGTGTAGAAAATATAATACTGACATGATTTTCTATCATATATGACATAATAGAAATGATGTTACATATAATTTTGTTATATATTCTTAAAATAGTTTTATGAATATATAATGTATCATATAACATGAAATCTCCACTTTTTTCTTCATTAACATTGGATATATATATTAATATAAATTTATTGAATTATAAAGATAATTTACCTCTTTGTGGATGAATTTTAGTATCCATAACATATGTTTATCATTTAGTATAATAGGTTATGAAAAAATTATAGGGGTAATGTGCATATGATTATTGTAGAGAGAAAAAAAATAAGATTGTGAGGTGAAAAAATTAGTTCTACACAAGATGACCCATTAAGTTTACCGCATAATGTGTCATACACTATTTATATGGTATAAAAGGAGTGCATGAATCATATGAGAGTCACCATTACTTGATGTTTGTGTGATATAGATAATTAGAATCTTTTTAGTTTGATACCTTTAAAAAAAATGAATCCCCAAGTGTGTCCTTTTCAAACCGTCTATATAGGGGAACACCCCTCCCAATGAAGAGATCAATCTGGAGAGAGCCCCAACTAGGAAGGATCCATTTCTAGCTGAGATGATTGAGTATCATAGAAAGTGAAAACCCGAACGATGATGGTTTGATACAAAAATATATCATCACTGTTGGGTCGCACCTCATTTCACCCACCCCGACCGAATCGAGGGACCTGGCCAGATGAGTGGGTTCAGGGGAGAGATTTTCCTACTGAGCATGACATTTAGGCCATAGATTGAGTTAGAATGGGGAGTGTGTACCTATGAAAATATAGTATATATGAAGATATTATCTATTCATATGAGTGGAATGTTATGTTCTCATCTACAAAGATGAATTACATATGTTGTACTGATTTACCATATTAGTATATACTAAGAAAATTGAGTACATATGAGTTGAGAATATGGGATTGACATTTTGTGTGTACCAAGATGACTCAATTTTTTGGAAAAATGAATATATGAGAATTCATTCTAACATGTGATGTGACTCTTGGAAATAGGTACAAAGATATAAATGTTTTATGAAGATCATGATAGATATTTTTATAGCTTGATTATTATGGAAAATTTTATTGATGTCACTCTCTCTCTCTATATATAGATCTTTAGATTAATAATTTTTTTTCAACTCTAAAATGTCTCATGGGGTAACACTTCATGGTTTACTGAATGACGATTGAGTTTGACTTAGAGAGTAACTATTGAAGTGATTTAACTTTAATTTAAAATAGTTTTGTATGTGTCTAGAAAAATGAATTATATAATAAGAAATACAAGATTTAGTTGATTTTAGATTTACAAAATCTTTATAGAAGGAATCCCTAGTAGTTTTGGATTTTATTTCAGAAGTTATTTTATATGTTACAATATATGGTGAAATGGAATAAATTATATTAGGTTTTAGTGTAAGTGTGAGATTCATGGAGATGGTATGCCCAAAAACCATTTTCATATAATGAAACTAGATATATAATATTTTATGGTATACTATATCACCAATCCGGATAAATGGATAGAAATCAAACAATTACAATGCACGATTTTCTTTTTCCTAGAAAATATTTTTATGCTATTACTATTTTGTCACAGAGTAAAATTTTGAATATTACTTGGAATATATTATTCCCTAGACATTTATATATTTTATAAAAAATGATAAATTTTATTATATAAGAGTGTATTCTATGTAAGCTATCATCATATGTCCACTATATAAGATGTAACACAATGGAGTTTGATATATTTATCTCCATGAACTATCCCAGGCTACCAACTAACCCAACACCTGACCCAAACTCTAGAATAGTCTAAAGTGCACGACTAATCCTCACTAGAAAGAAACTAGTATTTGGGTATCATGGAAATCCTTTGCGAATGGTTTCTTCTAAGAGTATAATATAGAAAATAATTACAATATTAACACATGTGAAGACCAATAACCAGAATATATGAAGACATAGAAGACAACTGAAAGAATGTGTTATGAATTTATCATTTACAACCGGAGAAAAACAATTAAAAACAGGAGGGAATCAACTGTATTAACAAGCACTGCATGTTACATGTGGGGAAACAACACCATGCCACACCCATCAGAACTCACCCAAGGGGAAATTACTAACCATTGAAACCACCATCACTTCTATGTAAGGCCTTGAATTTAACATTTCCATACATAAAAATGTCTATATATACCCATTGTGTATACGTATAGTGTGAACTAACTTACCTATTAGGATACCACCAACAAGGATCCACATAATAAAATTAAAAGATAAATTAACATAATAATTTTAAAATAAATATAAAAAGTTATTTTAAATGAAAAGAAGATTTATTTTTTTAGTAAAATAAAACATAAAAATTATAGCATAAAATAAGTAAATGCATATCTTAATAACTATAGGTAATCTTTAAGCAGTTAGGTCAACTGGGCCCTAAGATCCTTATACCTCAGTGATAGATCAATAAGGTTTGTTCTCATGAATGATTATCCAGATAGGTATCTACCAAAGTTACAATAGTCCTCGAAGCATCATCATTTGTTTAGCTAGTGTTGTAGCATAAACATGCTAGGGAGCTAGATTCATTACCCAACTGACTCAACTAGCATACTAGTCATTAATAATCCACCTAGATTCCTAGGGTTCGAAAGTTCTCTATCCCATTTACACATAATGAAAACCCATTTGGGTAATCCTAATTCTATATTCCAAAATAAATGTTTGAGAGAAACAACCATTTACAAAGGGGAAACCATTTTTTGACTTAAACCAACACCGATAACTTGGAGGACACCATTTTCACCAACATAGAAAAATTCAAAACACTTTTAGAAACTGAAGAAATAATATTAAAATAATCAATTAATGGAATAGAATAGAAGCACCTATATTTCACTTTAAATCACCAAAATCTAGTTGAAAACCAAGATAAACCAATAGAAGACCGTATAGATGAAAGAAAGAATAAAAAATATAAAGATAAAACATAAATATATGAGACAGAACACATTATTGGACACCAAAAATGTTAATGAAAATAACACCCATGAAGGAAGGGAGAATAAGGTAGGAGGAGAAGTAGGGTGAATTAATTGATATTTTCATGAAGATCGAATCCTAAATCCACAAAAAAATCCACGAAGCAGTAGAGAAGGGTGTGTAACATGTGTAGGATTGGAGAGGATCAAATTTAGTGATATGGATGGTTTGAAGGGTTAAAATTAGGGAGGGGTACAACTAGAATTTTGAAATTTTAATGAATCTCGAAGGTCGTATGGTTTTTACTCATAGTTATATACAATTGTACAGATAACATGCACAACTCTGTCTAATATGTGGGGAATGAAACACGAATTATGAGTGAGGAAAATGAATTTACGCCTATCTATTAAACATGGATAGTGACACAATGCAGATAAAATAGTTTGTTCTAGGCCAGACCACAATTTCCCTTAACAATGCCCCAACCATGAGCCTCCTTCTGACCACCTAAAAACTGAATTTTTTCCTAGAAAATTCCCTGGAATTCTTTAGAACAAAAGTAAAAATAAAATTAAATGTTTCTCATATAATACCATGAATTAAATTATTCCCCACTGTGAAAAATTTCATCCCTCAAGAAGTTAAAATGTTGTCTAATTTATAAAAAACTGTGTGTACTGCTCCTCCACACAAGATTTCCACTCCCATGTATTGTGTTCATCATTTCTATATTGACAAAAAGATTTGAACTAACAGAGTAGGTTTTCCAGAAATAAGTTTTAGTTATGATATCATGATCCTCTTGTGTTGTTCAATCACTGATAGATCTATCTCTATCATAATCGTTTCCTAATTAGCTTATGATACGGGTCCATATTATACTTATTCAGTTGTGAGACATTGAACATATCATAAATTAATGTCAACTAGGAAGGAAAATATAAGTGGTATGACAACTTACTGGTCCTATATGTAATCTCGAAAGGCCTCACATACCTCAATGAGATCTTCCCAAGATTACCCAGATGAAAATAACTCAAAAAAGGTGTGGCATTTCTAAAAAACTGGTCACATACTAAGAAATAAAAATATTTTCTTTGATGATCATAATAAGGTTTAGGGTTGTCTAGAGCTATCAACAACCATCGTTCGATCACGTAAAATTTATTAGAAGTTTTCTAAACAAGGTTCCACACTGGACGAAATGTCTTTCCCTCTTTTGTCAAGCATAGAGGTTACTTACATCAATAGATTTAAAATTAATTGAAGGGATCCATAATGATTAAAGATAGGTAATTATTATTATATAAAACTTCCACTAACCTAATATTATTATCCTATGAACCTCTGATGTTCATCATGCATGCACGGATCATGTCCTAAAAAAATTTGATTTCCCATTCCATATGATAATTTGTTTGAGGATGGTATGTTAGGTTGATCTTGACAAGCAACCCCATTAAATTTTGAAGGAATTCCTAGAATCAAGAGGTAAATAGAGGGTCCCTGTCAGAAATGATTACCAAAAACAGACCATGAAGACACACGATCTCCTAGACATACAACATACCAAATTATCTCACATTAACAGAATCCTTAATACGTATAAAATCCGTGGAATTATTTAGATGATAAATAACAAGCCCAATTATGTTCATTAACTATGGTGTACAAGGTAACATAATAATGAAATCTTTTATGACCTCATACAACATTCATATTTGAATGTGGAGTTATTAGAGAGGACCTGAAGGCTTATGGCGTTCTGCCGTTATTTATTGAAAAGTGTAACACATAGTTATGAAGTAAACCATGTTATGTATCTTACATGGCCACAAAAACTATAGAGATGCATCATAAAACATCCTTTTGGCCGTAGGATGAACACAATGGTTAGACTTGTGGATATCATATATCACCACCTTTCATAGGGAAAACAACACAACAGAACAACCTTTGAAGCAAATAATTACTATGTATGAATTTTAACATTTTTTTGGAAGCTTCCCACTATTTAAAAGTTACATGGTGTGCTAAAATAGATCATCCTTGGGTCTATCTCCTCTAATTAGCTAGAGAATAGAGGGAATCAATAGAACGTGGGACAAGAACACACCCCTACCATGTTCCTTACCTTTAGATGCATCTGGGAAAAACGTCAAATCAAAGTACCCTCATAACTAGGATAATTCATGGTCTGGGTTATAATTTTACAAGTTAACGAATCATATAACACATACCCTTTACTAGGAAGATATCAATTTCGAACACGTAAATGCACTCAACCCATCGACGCTGCCTTATATTCAAATCCTTTTAGTAGAAAATGTAGTTGAAGATTCTTTGTTATGGGTAGACTGAAACTTTGTCCCCAAAAAAGACACTGACTCTATTATTTTAGGGTATGTGTCACTACCACATGCTCAAGTACATGGGTGGGGAAATTCATTTCATTTTTTTAATGTTAGTGTGAGCCACACACAAATATGTGGCCACCCTAAAACAACATGTAAACAATAATCATACAAGAAGCATTAGAATAAACTATTTAAACCTTTATATCCTTGAGTAAAATCAAGATAGCGGTAGTGGTTAAGCAAATATTGAGTTTTTTAAATGATTCATGGTATTTCGCACTTCAAACAAACCACACCCATATTTTAAGTATGCATTTTCATCAGTGAAGCAGACCGAGATAAATCCCTAAAAAATCATTTTTAATACCCTGTCAGGCCTAAGAAGCTTTTTATAGCACCCACATATTTTTTGAATATTTTTTCTTCAAATAAATATAATATTTTTCGATTTTTTTTTCATACAAGTAACATTGAGTTTATGTATAATTACACACAACATTGAGTTTAAACAAAATGTGTCACACTTTTAAAATATTATTATATAAAATGATAGTTTCTGATAGTCATTTGAATGGAAGGTAAGAATAATATTAAATAAATTATTGAAATATATTATTTACACAAGTACATAAAATTAATTATTTGGTCACTAATAAATTAATAATGAAAATAAAAACTATTTGAAAATAAAGGAAATATTTTTTTTTGAAAATCAATTTTTTCGACAAAAACATGTTTTACGTCAATAAATTAACTAAATAAATTTGGATGAATGATTTCAATTAAATTTATATATTTTTTATTCAATTAAATATTTTACATTCATATTATTTGTGTTTTTAGATATGTTATCAGAATAAAACCAATTTTATGCTTAAAAACTATATCTTTATAAAAAGAAATTATTTGGAATTATATGCACTTATAATAAAATTAATTTTTGAATCATTTTGAAAAATTATTTGATAAAACGAAAATATTTTTTGATATAAACATATAAAAATTATCTTAGGGTGAATATTTTATAATTTTCTAAAAAGATAATGTTTTTGATGAATAGTGAAAAAATACTGGTTTTTATTAAGAATTGTCATTTTTTTTAAAGATGTTAAAAATATAAGATCGTTTTAATATGGTTTTAAAAGTAAAATTTGTAAAATTATATATCTTTAAATATAATTTATGTCATTGTAATTAATTTAATTTTGAAGTTTTATATAAAAATGTTGTAATATTTTGACAATTTTATCATTGAAAACCCATTTTCTTGTCACGTCTGTTAGATTAATTTTAAAATAAAATTTTCTATTTATCTGAATCTAGTTTTTAATAATAGATTAAATAGTTTATATTAGAATAATTTATATAATATAATAACGAGAAAAATAATTTTTGTACCATAATGAATAGTGAAAATAGTAAAAATTATTTATTACGGTTTAGTTAAAAATTATCCTAAAACGGATTTAAAATAAATAGATAAGGGTTAAAAATGACCAAAAAAATGTCTAGATCCCACTATATAGACGTATTTCTATATTATACATCCAAATTTTTAATAGAGGGTAATTCGTAATCTATATTCATGTGAAATAAATTATAATGTTTTATTATTTTTGGAAATTTCCAAATACTTAAAAGTATTTTCCTTTACCCTATTTATAAAATATCTCCATCACCCTTCACTTATAAAAAAATATAAAGACATATAATAATGAAAAACCAGTCCAAATACCTCCCCATCATCATTATCTATTTTATCAAGCTTCTTTTCTTACCAACAGACAAACACTAGGGTACTTAATAAGAGATCCAAAAGAGGTACTTCTAGGTGAAGGTAACTGTCATCACTAAGATCCTTCATTTTATTTATTATTCTTCAAAAATAAATTATTTCTTAAAATATAAAATTTAATAACAAAAGTATATAATATATTCTAAAATGTTAATAGGTTAACAAAATAACCAACAACCATATCCACTTCTATTAAATGGGAAATGAAACTGTTGATCATGTCAAGGTTAGACTACCGCCTCACAAAAAACATAATTCACTTTCTATCATCAGATATAAAAATTGGTTGAAATGATGGATTTTTTACATTTATATGATATTTTATTTTACATATTTTCACTTATATAAATATAAAATCCAATTTACAATTTTTACTTTCCATTCTGTGGTGGATAAACTAACGCTGCTAGTGTGTACAGTGGACTACAGCCTCGCGATGTAATGTGATTCGTTCTCTCTAACAGTTTTCATGGATTATAATAAGGATATATTCAATGAAATAATGTGATATATATGAAATAATTTTTTTAATGTTAATTTATTATATAACTTTAATTCTTTCAATCCTTCATGAAAATAAAAACAACATTCAAGCGTACATACTGCCTACCCTCTCTATGAATGATGTATTTCATTTTCTATTTATAAAAATTATGGATTATTATAAAAACATATTTATAGAAAATATATTATATTTATATCATTTTTAAAATTCAGGATATTATGGAATCATGATCAAATTAATAGGACCATAAATTAAAAATCAACATCTACACAAAAAGAAAAGCAATTTTTTCCATAAACATAACTTTGACATGAAATTTTAACTAAAAGGGTAATAAAAGGTCATAAAAAATAATAATATGTATGATATATGTATTTATTATATTTCAATAGATGTATCATAAAGCAATATTAATTATATATTAGGTTTTAAAAATATATGAACGAAGTCGATACTTAAGGTAAGGGATTTCCATCACACCTTTATTTTTTATGAGACACGAGCCATATTCACCATGTATTTATTAGATTTAGTGTTTATAATTACATGAATGTATTTTATGATTATTATCATGAAACTTATATGGATTATATAACCATTTTCGTATATATCTTTCATTGGTATTATGTTTCAAATGTTACCAAAGTGGCAAGGGGAATATGTTACAATGTCATCGTTTATCACGATTGTTTAGGATTAAGTATCAAATATTGAAATATTATGATCTTAGTCTCAATAATTCTCATGAATTTTGCTATAATTTTTTCATTCATGTTATTTCCAAGTAATGTTACCATTTGTTGAATCTTTGGTACTTAAAATAACTCATAAAATATTTTTAAGAAAAATCATATTTATTTCCCTCTTCACCCAAAAACCATTTTTATTATAGGAATATATATTTTAAAAATGTTTTACAATTGTTTTTTAAAATTATTAAAATTGTTTATTTAATATATTTTTAATAATTTTTGAATTTTTTAAAAATGTTTTGAATTTAATATTCATGTTGTTTTCTAAACAATGGTCATTTGGCTTATGCTAAAAATGTGAAAATAAACTTTTTATTAACATGTACGAAATGTAAATTGTTTTCCAATTCTATGAAATAACATTTTTTAAATCATACATCATATTTATTTAAGGTTACATTCTATTAAAATTATTTCCAATAGGTTTTATGAATTATTATTTTTCAAAATTAAATTTTCTAATAAAATTATTTTCCACAAGAAATGTTTCATATGTCTTTTTGAAATCATTTTCCATATAATATAAAATCCTTTGATGGTATTTTTTCTTTTCTGGGGATATGAATGAAGGAAAATATAATTATTATTATTATAAATGGATTTATTTTATGATGAAAATATCTTTATGAAACCCATTTCTATTCCATGGGTTATAACATAATAAAATTATTACAAAACATGATTCTTTTTCAGCAGGTAATTCTATAATGAAATGTTTATGAAAGACATCACTTTTTATAAGATATGATAGAATGAAATGTTTATAAAAACCAGTTCATTTAATGGGTTATTATATGACGATTTTTTATGATCTTGTTGCAGACACATGTTTGATTTTCTTTATGATATGGGTGGGACCTTTATGTCTCTCAAATTAATTGGATAAAGATTGATAATTTAAGGGTAAATACATTATGCATAAACAAGATTATATGTTCAAAATATTATGCATGAACCTGATTACATGTTTATAATGTTAGGAGGGAAAGATAATATATTTTATCAATGATATTCCTGAACCTAATTACATTTTCATAATGTTATGTGTGAAATCCCAACCAAGGATCCTCTCAACCCATGCCCAAGCAAGTGGGTAAAATGGTTTCAATCATGCTTCCCCGTTTTCAAGAGGTTGTTGCCTTGTAGTGAGGGTTTAAAGGTGGTATGGTGGGGAGACAATAATCTTATATGAGAGAGGAAAAATGGATAAAAACATAAATAAAAAATAAAAAAATTAGATATGAAGATACATACTAAATAACCAGTGTAATAATAGATAAATGATAAATTGAATAATACTGAAAATCCACTAACCAATGTCATATACACGGATTCATGGTATGATGATACAGAAAAGGGGAAGTGGGGACATGCATGTAAAATCATGTTATACAGACGTAAAAAATGAACAAAAATATGCTTCACTAGAATATCGATCATATTCTCAGTCCTCTACTCATATACTGCATCTATAAGGAATGTATATCAAATACATGGAGTCGGGAACTTTCCTTTATCCATAATTCTAGAGAAGTAATCTTCTTAGCTACCAAAGGTGGCCTGAGTAGGGTGTGATATAAAATCTCATTTGGCCAACAACAATGGGGTCTAGACATAATCCAAGCAGTTCTGTAGATATAAATTAAAGAATAAACAAAGCTAAATAAATAAATATCAGCCCGATAAGGTTCCTAAAGGACACACAGTGGATCTGCCAGCTTCGTCCCATGGTCGGAATGATCATCTAACCTATCACAATATATATATATTAATAATATATATATATATGTATGTTATATTTATATATTTCGTACACCTATATTAACCAATTATTTGAATACATAAGTGGAAATATACCTAGAATACCAGGTGCTGGACAAATCGGGGCATAATTCCAACATCCATGACAAGTCTAAATGAGCCTATAAGATCAGGAAATAGGGTACATTCCATATATGCAATAAATAGTGAGAGAAAAATTGTTTGAAACTCGAGATGTTGAGTGTTCCATTATGTCAATACTCAAAACAGGGTACAAGGTGCATGATTTCCACCATCCAAATAGTCTCAGGGGTGTTAGACGTTCTGCTCAACACCCGATGTAAGAGAGTATATAACCGTAATTCCCAAAAGAACCCTTACCATTGTTCCACATCTAGTATCAAGGCATATTCATATTTATAATATAATCATTAGTAATTTCCTCTCATGTATCACCTTTTCCAATCTATTATAATACAACCATAAAATTCAATTTAAGTAGTCAGTAAAACATCAAAAAATAGAATGGCCTTACCACCCCCTCATAATTCATTCCATTTAAATCAATAATTAAATTGAGTAAAGAAAACCATAATGAACAATACATTCCGTATAAACAAACCAATTAATTTTATAAATCAAGGAAATTCAATTTATAAGTCTTAAATTGTCATGTTGAAGGGTTCATGGTCAATATGGAAATTACCTATATGGGAAATTTATATTATAAGTTGGTCCAAGCACTTAGGAAGTTCCTTGGTTCCATTAAAAATTTATAAAATAGAGGTAAAACCATTTATAATCTAATCCAAAATCATAGATGGTGTTTCACGAAATAAAAAATTTAACTATGAAGGAAAAATCAAGATAGCACACCCAAGGGGTGTCCATAACTGAATTGAACATACTTTAATCCACTAAAAAAGGATCAATATGAATATTTAATGGTGCGTAGATCAATTTAATATCAATAAATCAACTAAAAATAAAATGTTCTAGAGGCCGACATGCATTATAATGACATAGTTTTTAAACACCAAAACTCTTGGGGAAAATGATGATACAACCAATCTTAGGGATTTTGATGACTCGTTTTCTGATAACAGCCTCAGATTTGAATTAGGATGGGAGAAATTGAATAAATTGTCTTATTCTATAAAATTTTGGAAAAATATCTTTCACCTAAATAGAAAATTAGATCCAATGATAAACCGTAATAGGAAAGGAGAAGATTATAGATGTCACAGAGAGGGATCCGATGCTTATAACTAATCTTGAATCGAAATTAGGATTAAGAAGTTTGTCAATGACTTGGTTGAAGGAGAAGAAAATATATGGGAAGAGAAATAGAAGGCCATCCACTAGAATTAAGAGGATAAAAATAAAAACAAGGTTTGAAGATTCAATAATGAAAAAAATTTCTTTTCACCCTCAAAATTGGTGGTTCACAATTTGGTCACATGGATATTCCAAACCATATGAAAACAATGATCAAGTCACTATTAAAGGGTAGAAAGTGAATAGTTATAGAAAACTGTTTCCTTAACCATGAGAAAACCATGTGAAATTACACATTAAAACTTCAATAGTTTCTTTTAGTGACATGTGTCTGGGGTTTCACAGTTACAGAAAAACTGTGATTTTCCTACTTCACCTATATTTTCCCAATACAATTTATAGAGACTATGTAGTAAGGGTGGCATAATTTCTAATAACCATATTACCCAATAAGTTTTTCAAATTATGGGGTTCTAGGCTCTGAACAAGCCCCTGACACCCCCATGACCCCCATGACTCCATTGGGAAATACTATAAGAGACTTTTAAATGAATTTAAACAGAAAAACAGATTAGTAATACCTTCTTCGAAAGAAGGGTCATTAAAACCTCCCCTCCTTAAAGAAACTCATCCCTATGTTAGACTTATGAGGGTAAAGATGTATCATCTGCAAAGAGTTCTAGCCACTGAGCTCGTATATCAGCATCCCATTCCAAGGTCTTATCCTATACCCAGTTATGATACCTAAGCACCCATAAAAAAGGATTTAACCTTCCCCGGTGTGTCTTCACACGCTGGTCAATTAATGGGATACTCCTCAAAGGAAGTATCCATACCAAACTCAACCTCATCAGGATGAAAAACATGTGATGGGTATGGATAATACCGGTGAAGCTATGAAAAATGAAATAAATCATTCATAGACTTGTATCTTTGAGGATGTTCTATTTAGTAGGCCACTGGAAAATGAGTCTCAGCCTGGTTTGTGAGGACTACTTAAGTGTATCCAAGTTGAGGCATATTTTTTGGGGTTACTGTAGTGGCAATTTAGCAGGACTGTTGCAGTACTATAGTAGGTACAGTAGAGGAACTACAGAAAGTATTATTTGGCACTGTAGTAGCTAAGACTATTCCCCCGTTTGGGAGTTTGGGCCACTGATTTGATCCCTGAGTCCATTCAGGCATTTGGGCCACCTAGGCCTTCACATCAATAAGGCCTTCGAGCCACCACAAGGCCTTCTGGTCACATTAAGTGCAGATGAAAACCATACAACCTATAAGGAACAAGCTCCAAAATGAGGATGAACTATGAGATTTCACCATAGCAGAAACAAAACGGATTGCAATAGTGAGAGGGTATGACACCTGCCGTCAGGACAAGCTTGTGCATGCACGAGAAGGCATAGGGGAACAACCATGCGAAGGTGGAGAGCAGATTTCACAATGAAGATGCTATGGAGGAGTGGTTCCATGTAGTTAGTCTAGGTTGTATATAATGTTTAAGGCCTATGGGAAATTAATTCCTCTAAGGCCTATGGGCAATGTAATACTTTTGCCTACGTGCCTTGTAAGGGTTCCATCTCACCCCCTAAAAGATGGATGATCAAAATCAATTAAAAATGAAGGCCTTCGGGCCAATGAAATTAGGCCACTGGTTTGATCTATTTCAAAACCAAAAAGGGTCCCACGAACCTATACGAGAGATTACCCTACTTATGAATATGTATATGACACAACCTTAGTGAGACTCGCAAGAAAAATAGATCTCTGACCTTGAAATCAAGATGTCACTAGAATCTATTGTCAGATGACTACTGTCTTGATTGAGCATTCATCACATGCATTCTGATCAGCCGCGCATACTCTTTAGTCCTCTATATGAGATGTGGACCAATCATAGATTCCTTCCCTTTCTCTATCCCACACAAAGGTGATCAGAAATTCTTATCATATAAAGGTTCATAAGGAGCCATATCGATGGTATTCTGAAAGCTGTTATTATAAGAGAACTCAACAAGGGGGTTTTCTTTCTCCCAGGAACCCACAATGTTAAGGAAATATGGACGGATCAAGTACTCTAGAACCTAAATCACATGAAATTTCTATAAATTGGTCTATGAGTGATATTCCATCCTTATAATCACCTATGTACCCAATTCCTTCTACAATACCTTCCATAACCATGACATAGAATGGGAATATATGTTAGAAATGATCAAATGAAAAGATCCATTAATATTTACAACCCCCCAAATCTACAATGTCCATAGATAATCTACTAATAAGGAATCTCACATAGGTATGAATTGTGAAACCTTTTCCAAAAAAACAATGATAACACAAACTGTATCATTGCCAAGAGGTGATTAGGGTTGAAAAATCTCGAAATCCATTGAACGATCATCCCATTTCCACTTCGGTATGGACAATGAATGTAAATTCCATTGCAGAAACTGAATATTCACCATCACCTACTGACAGGTGGAACACCAAGTGATGAATCCAACAATATCCCATTTCATACCAGACCACTTATACTAGCTCTTTAGATCTTGATACATATTAGTGACACTAGAATGCACTACCCTTGTCAAGGCATGAAATTTACACATCATCTCCTCATTGATATCTTCTGGGACCCATAAAAACCACTAGAATAGTAAAATATCATCCCCAACCATAGTCCAACATAAATATGTATCATCATCTAAGATGAATTCCCTTAGGAAAAAACCTCGAGAATCAGATAGTTTCTTCATTATTACTAGTTCAAGAAGGGTAGAGGTTACTTGTAAGGACATGAAGATAGTATTTCCATGGTCATCCTGAATATCAATGTGTATCTATGAGAATAATACCATTTGATTCCATTCATAAAGGGATTTATGAACTACCTATGTTAGAGTCCTTCAACTCGGAGCATCAACAATACTATTTCTCTTACCAGGTGTATATGTATTCTTGAAATCAAATTATTCTAGGTACACAACCAACCAATGATTCCTAAGATTTATATCTCACAGTTTAAATATCTAATTGGGGAATTCATGTTTAGTGTATACCATAAATCACATTCCATGTTGGTAGTGTCTTCGACAACATAGTGCATGAACTACAATATGTAGCTTGAGGTCGTGTTTCGGGTAATTCGTCTTGTGAGGCCTCAACTGATGAGACCTTCATGAAACAACTCATTCATCCTACATCATAACATCTTCGAGATTAATACCTAATGAATCATAGTAGAATATATAGGTGTTTAAAACCTCTAGGAGAATCATTATGTGTGCTGAGTTAAATATTCCTTTAAACTCCTGAAAGGATATTTCATAAGATTTTAACAAAAAACATTCCACACATCTCTTTTTCTAGATCTTATGCACCACTGCAAAATGTTATAAATCATTTATGTAGTGCCTCTAATACTCGACTAGCCCCAGTAAACTCTGTATGCGATTTTTTTTGGGATTCTCCAAGGAATCTACATCTCTCACTCTCTCTAGGTCTATTGAAGCTATCAACTCTATGATTATGTGACCCAAGAAGTGGACTTTATTGATCTAGAAGTGTAATTTAGTTATCTTTGCATGGATCTAAAGTTCTATCATTTTATTCAACATGATCTAAATATTTATGGAATGGTTGTGTGTTGGTTGTGGATACACTAAGATGTCATCAATAAATATTACAACCAATTTATCCTAATATTAGTGGAAAAACCAATTCATAACAATCATAAAAATAGAAGGCATGTTTGTGAGTCCAATTAGTATGACTAGGTACTCATATAGACCATACATGATCCTAAAAGCTGTATGAGGTATGTTTGATGACCAAACACACATATCATGATATATAGACCTAAAATTTTTATTTGAAAGCACTGTCACTCCTTGTAGTTGAATGAAAAGGTTTTCTATTCTATGAAATGTATATTGATTCTTCACCATGAGTTGGTACAATCAATGGTAATCCAGAGAAAGCCTGAGGGAACCACACACCATATTTGTAAAAAGGACTAGGGAAACCCAAGGAGAAGTGTTGTGGTGTATGAAGGGTTTATCATCAAGATCTTCCAATTTATTCTTGAGCTCTAGAAGCTATATAGGTGCCATCCAATAAGGATGAATGGGGACTGATACTGCTCCCAACACAATATCAATGGAAAATTATAACTCTTCCACTGGAGGTAGACCAAATAATTTTTCAAGAAAGAAGTACCTAAAATGCTCCACTAATGGAGGAACTATATTGGGTCATAACCCCTAGTCATCCAGGAAAATATTGGCAATTTGATCAATCACATTACACATCCTTTGTTGTTCGGGTCCTGATCACATAACTTGCACATCCCATTCTCCCTTATGTACATGTCTACCACCCTATGGTTATGTAAATGTCACCCTATAATGATAGCAGTCTATATTGGTTTGATAGGGAACTAAAAAGTCCATCATAAAAATTATGTCAAATACCATCATGTCGAGGATGAAAAGATTCCATATGAAGAGGTATCCAACAATCTAAAGGGGGAAATCCTTACAATGGAGAACTCTCTCTGAGTGGATAGCTAGCGGGTTGTCTAGTTTCATAATTCCACAAAATTTCTCGATATCAAGGCCTAGAATATCTATAACAAAATCATATTTAAATAAGGGAGATGAGCCTATGTCATATAAAGTAGAAACTAAAGAGAAGGATACTAGAATAGTACATCATACAATAGAAAGTCTCGTGGTATTCTCCTATGTCATAGGATAGACTACATGTAACTGAACTATACCATAGCCTCATGTCACTTCCTAACTTCCCTGAGAAAAATAGATCTATGGGAACTAGGAATCATGAGTCTAATTACATTTTCCTCAATCCCCACCTTGTCCAGATCGACATGTGGTATTTTAGCTACCTTCATATCATGATCCTTCTATCCCCACTCTATTGCATGGGTTAAGTTTAGATCCACAATCTCTATGCACTGATTGGAATGTCCTGAAAAATCATTAAATATTCCCCTTCCTTCTCTATCTTATGCACTCCACTAGATCTTCTAAGCATTGAGGCTTCATGTGTCCCAGATTCCCGCACTGGTGACATATTAGAACATTGTCAACACGAGGAGCCTGACTATAGCTACATCTATGAGTATCCCCAAAATGCATCTTTCACCCATAAGAAGAATTATTGATACATGAAGGTGTATAACAACCCAGACTCCTATATTATCTGTATTGAGATTTGTTTTTGTAATAACAGCTTGGGTGACTTTCTCAGAAATGGTTTTCAACATGAATACATTTACCTATCATCAGACAGAATATACCATCAAATCCTCAAATAACCAAGAAGTCATAAAATCATAACCCACTATAGTAGGATTGAACCACTGTAGCTCAGTGAAATGAGGAGAGTATTCCATAACAGACGTACTTCCCTACTGTAGGTTCATGAACTCTCAAGCTATATCAGCCCCCGTAGTCTGGGGAGTGAAATAATTATATAAGATTTTATAGAAATCTTACAAAACCAAATCTATATACCGATCCACCTAGGTAATATCATCTCACCATATCTTGGTAGAATCACATTGCATATAAGATGAAAGCATCACCCACTGCTCTTGAGGGATCTCCAGATGCTCGAATATGGAAAGAGTATCTTTGATCACTGACCGAGTAGCATGTGGTCCTCCATCGCCCCAAAATGTGGGTGGATGATGCTAATATAATTCTTGATTTAACTCTTCCATTCTTAGGGTAGGTTTAACAACACCTTGTATATTACATGTTATATTTTTTTTCTAAAATGTGACTTTAACATGGAATTTTTAATAAATGGGTTATAAAAGGTAATAAAAAAAATCATATATAGTATGATATATATATATCTTTATTTATGTATGGTTATTTAATTTATGGAAAATAAAACTATATTTATTATATAGTAGGTTTTAATGTGTATGAATGTAGTATAGACATAAGGTAATGGATTTCCATCCCATTGTTGTTTTCTATGAGACAAAAGCCATATTCACCACATATTTCATTGATGTGGTGTATATAAATCACATGAATGTCTTTTGTGATTATTATACTAAAAATTATTGGTATTAGATAACCATTTTAGAATCTCTCTTTCCTTGTAATTTTGATTCAAATTTTATTAAATAAGTAATGGTTTTATTTTGCAATTTCATCATATATAGAGTATGTTTACGATTAAGTCTCCAATGTTGAAATATTATTATCTACCACTATATAATTCTCAATAATTTTCTAATACTCTATTTGTTTGTTATATTTTCATGTAATAGTACCAATTTCTTACTCTTTCTTACAAAAAATATTTGATAAAATGTTTTAAAAAAATCCTCTTTATTTTTACCTTCAGTAAAAATCCCATTTTCTTCCAAAACATAACTTTCAATTTATTTTTAATTTTTATAGAATTAATAAAATTATTTTTAAAAGACATTATTAACCATTTTTATCTTTTTATAAAATTTTTAATGGATTTAACAAATCATTTTAAAAAAAATTCCTATTTGGATTTTGGTGAAAATGTGAAAAGAATCACACTTTTATTATGTATGACATGTATTGAATTTTATACAATTATGAAGTAAAATTGATCTAAATATTCATTTATATTTTTTCAAGGTAATTTTTAAGGAGACAGATTTCATAAAATGTATTATTAATTTTAAAAATAAAGTGATTTTCAGAGAAAAATTATTCTCCTCAAGAAATGTTAAAAGTGTCTTTTCGAAATAATTTCCCATCTATGATGAAATAATTTGATTTTTCTATTTATTTACTAGGAATATAATCCAAGGATATCATTATTGTTATTTCTATGATTGATTTTTTGTTTATGATGAAAATATGTTTATGAAACACATTTGTATCCCTTGGGTTATACTATAATAAAATTATATTGAAACCCACCTCTTTTTTCCTTGGGTTATTATATGATAAAATGATGATGAAAAATGTATTTTTTATACAGGTTAATATAGGAAAACATATATTTTAAACTCATTTCATTTTTTGGGTTATAATATGAATAATATTTTATGATATTTTTTAAACATATGTATGATTTTCATTATGAGATGGGTTAGACCAATATCACCCACTAATGGATTTGTTATATATGGGCAACTCATGGGTAAATATGTTATGTATGAACCTGATTACATATTCACAATATTATCCATGAACCAGATTACATGTTCAAAATTTTAATCATGAACATGATTACATGTTGATGATGTTTTATGTGAACCCAATTACATGTTCATAGTGTTATGTGTGGAAAAATATTTCATGTCAATAATGTTATATGGGAACGTGGTTTCATGTCTATAAGTTTATACGAGGGAATTATTTCATGTCCTAATCTTAATGAGTGAACTTATATATATTTCACATGTTCTAAATGTTATAATGTGATACATATGCCAATAAACTATGTCTTATGGCAATTTTATGCTCCCCTGGCTCATGTTCTTTGATTCCATTAAGATTCCTATATTAGGAACTTCCTATATTTATTCCATGACATAAAATTATGATATTTTATTTTAAATGTATTGTTATAAAATTTTGTTATCATGTTCTCAAAACTTATGTTCATTTTATTCTTCTATATCTCTATTTTTTCCCCTACTGTGCTTTTAAACTGGCCCTTTCTTATGTTCCCTTTCTCAATGTTAAGATAAAAGTTGCAAGTATTGTGTTTTTTTGAAGGGTAATAATGGGGAAGATCTTTATGGAAGATAAAAAATATCATTAATCAAATTATAATATAGTTTACTTAGTCTCCAAACAAACTAAACTTTTATGTTCCATGTGCACGTGTTTGTGTAATGTATTGAATATTAATCTAAATAATATATATATATATATATATGTGTGTGTGTGTTTGTGTGTTTGTGTGTGTGTATAAGAAGACTGGGATTCTATACTTTTGATCTCAAAGAAATTATTCAGCTCTCACCATGACATCACTTCCTTGATTTTCTCTAGATCAAATGAAACCCCATGTTTTGATATCACATTCCGCAAGAATTTAGTACCCCATATCTAGAAATATTACTTAGAGAGATTATAATAAATAGAATGATCTTGAATTAAGCCCAAATAATCCATAGATATTGACTATGCTCCTCATCATTTATTGAATAGATGAGGATATCATCCACAAACACCATGAAAAAGGAGTCAACATACATGTAAACAAACCAGTTTATAAGGCATCTGAAAACTATAGTAGAATTTATTAGCATGAATAGAATAACCACATAATCTAAGTCGACATAACTGCTTCATAAATATATCTTAGGAATATTGAACTCTTTTACCCAAAAATGACGATACTCAGAGTACAAGTCAATATTGGAAAACTATTTTTCCTCCTATATATGATTAAAAAGGTCCTTGATATAGGGAATGTGATATTAATTCTTCATTTTTACCCTATTTAAATTCTAGTAATCAATTCGTGACTAGATATATGCATTAAAGTAATTATAACATATCACTGGGGAATCCCTAACTGAGAAACTCATGAGAATGAATACTTTGGATTCAAAATCCTATAGCTGTATCTTTTTTTCACTCCACATAGTGGGGGATATTAAGTATGAGGTAAGAGATAATTCTTTTGTTATAATTGAAATTTTTTATTGTAAACTCCACATAACATTCTAGATATGAACCTATAAAATCATTTGTAAACTCATCCACAACATGAGTCGAAAAATCATCAGAACCTTTCCCCTCATCCTTTAACATATGTGGAGATACCTGGAAAGGGAGGATACCTAGATTCAGAAGTGGAGGTCCATATTTTCAGGGTTATGGATCCCATTCATATTGAGAAACCCAATTAATCCCATTAGGTTCTGTGAATGTTAGCTACCGTCGATTACTTTCACTAAATTCGTTGAAGTACACAATCCAATCCATTCCTAAGATCACATCAACAGAGTCTATTTATTGTTTAGGAAAATTCCATTTAAACTCAACCTATGATATATTCATAATATAATAAATACATTTTAATACTTGTTCCCTATTTCTACAAAGAGGAATGAACAAATACATGGAATATATCACAATCACCATAATAAATTTTCGTGAGTCCACAAGTATAGAATAGATAAAAGAACTAGAATCAACCATATAATATAAAGTAATAGATATGAATTCATATCAAGATCTACTACCAAAATTCCTTTATTTCTTATAACTCTTTCTCTTCATCTTAGATAGGAAAACCACACCTTGACCCATAACAATAATTGCTCCACAAAAAACAGATTTACCTGCCTGGTCAATTTCCACCGTTAGGGATTGATCAACAAAATTAATATATGACTTAAAAATAAATATGAAGAACTAAAATTTAAATTCTAGATGACACCCCATTTCATACTATTGGGACCTCATATATTCATTAGTAACTACCTTAAGAGATAAATAGACTAACTCTACAAAATAGTTTACATACTCCAACAAACATCATTCTCCCTTCTGGAGATCCAGAAACTCCTCATTCTTAGAAAGGGCCAAATCCACTGGGTATTATTTCTATTTGAAGACTTACTTGAAATAATTACATCATATTTCATCATTATTATAGTCCTGATCCACTAACACCCACCACATAAGACTATACCCTTCAAACATAAATGTTACATATTTCACCTTGATGGATTTATGAGTCCTAAGAAACCAAAATATCTTATCAATTTTCTCAACCCAATATTATGATTCCTAGGGATCCATAATTTCTTGAAACTAATAAGGATAATTCTTGAGGAACTCCATAACCTCTCTATTTCTAGATTTGGTTCAGTTTTCTTAGTTTGAGAAGGATCAGAGCCCTCTGCCTGATCCAAAAACTTGGACAACCCGAACACCACGTGAACTATACTCTAATCAACTGGTGAGGGAGAAATATCATTAGAATATTCCTATGGTATTTAGGGATGTCTCCAAGGAGACATGATAATAAATAGGTAAAAACAATCAATAATAACCATAAATATATCATCCCAAAGAAAATCATCAAATAAAACTATCTATACACATCTCAAAAATTAGGATATAAAATCACAATAATCTCAATTCTCAGTTAAACTACTCTACCCTTCATTAATGTCCATGTATAGTTTATAACATATTCAAGACACCTAAATTAGGAGAGTTACAATCCAAGAAATCCTAGGGAGATACAAGGTTTGTTATGAGGTGTGTTGTCCAGAAACTCCACCTACAATTGGATCCTTATGCACTCAAAATCCAATTTCCTCTCTATCCGTAATTCCCAAATTTTAAGACTGAATGAAGGTTAAAATTTCTATAATACCATTTCTTCACAAACCACCCTATTCTTCCATCATTCTCGACTCCCGAACAATCCCATTTCTTTCCCCAAAGGGAATTCTCAATCACCTCCGGATATAAACTAGTGCTTGGTAATTGTCTAAATCTGTTGGGAATAGTTTCACTCAAGAAAAGAATATAAAACATCCTTAAAAGATTAACTTAAAACAATACCAATAACCATATCATATGATTAAATATAATAAAAATACAATCATGTGTTAAACATTTAACATCTACAACTGGATAAAAAATGAAAAAATGGGAGGGAATCAATTTGAAGGGAAAAACCTTTTATGGTCATGTCGCCCAACACCACCATTCCATTTCCACTAAAACCTTCTCATATAAAAATTACTAATAGGAGAAACCACCACCACCACTAAGGAAAAACTTCCTATTACCTGATTTAGATTGAAAAAGGTCTACATATACCTTTTGTGTATATGTAGGGTGTGATATCACATTCCTAGTAGGATACCACCATGAAGGTTCAACACAATGACAAGAAAAGATAAATTAACATGATAGTTTTACTAGAATGATGACAAGAACTTTAAATTGAAAACAATAATTATTTTTTAGGAATGTATAACATTAAAAGGATAGTTAAAAATGGTTATAGATACAATTTATGTAGAATGGTTAATCCATAGTAATTTAGGTCAACAACGTCTTAATATCATCGTACCTTAGTGATCGATCCATATAGTCAATTCTTATTCATGATCTACTAGTTAGGTATGAAAAAAAGGTACAACGGTCCCCAAAAGAATCATCATTAATTTATTTAGTGTTGTAAAAGAAGATTTATATGGATCTAGGGTCATTTTCCTATAAACTCTACCGATATACATGTGCTTATAAATCCAATTAGATAAAAAGGGTTCTCATGTTCTCTGTACCATTTTCATATCAATGAAAACCACTTTTTGCGTTCACAATTCCATTTTCCAAAATTGGCACATGTGGAAAACAACCATTAATTAAGGATAAACCATTTTATTCCTCAAACCAACACAAAAACCTTTGAAAACACCATTTTCACCCACAGAAACAATTTTGAAACACTTTAAAATCCAAATATAGCATATAAGCGTCATTAATTAATGGAATGGAATAGAACCACCAAACATTCACTTGAAATCACTATAATATGGTTAGTAACCAAAATAGAAACCAAGAGAAGATATTATAGAAGAAATAACATAGCATTACCATCAAGATTAAACCCAAATAAATTATATGGAAACCATTATAGGTCACTACAACAACTGTAGAAAAAAACCGAAGAAAAAGGGGGAATAATATAGGAGGATAAGAGAGGTGGTACTTGAGGTTTTCTTGAAGATTAAAACCCAAATATAGAAAAACATAATTCCATGAGGGAGTGAAGGAGGTTGGTTCGTGCACCTGGGGCTAAAGAGGGTTGAATGGGGAGAAGCAAAAGTGTTATTGGGTTAAAATTAGGGAGGGGACCAATTGGAATTTCAAAATTTTAAATTATCTTGTTGGATATAAGGTTTGTCTACATGGTTTGATAGACCATGCACTAACCATGAAACACCTCTATCTAATATGTGGGTTAGGATGCGTGATTTACTTAGATAGGTGAATGGTTATGAACCTACTCATGTATCCTAGACATGTCCACTTAATGGGTCGCATGATTTCACTGGGATGGTGCACGACTTTCCCAAACTATGTTCCATTTGGGTGACTCATTCTATCCACCAAAAAAAGACATTTTGTTAAAAAAATATTAGAACAGATATGGAACACAAGTAAGACCAAAATTAAAATAAAAATCACCTCAAAGAATACCATGGATGTGAAAATTATGTATATTATACATGATGTTATTGATTCATTTACTCATTAGTTATAACAAATTAATAAATTCATAGACTATAAAGTTTAATCCTTTAGGGGATTATAAATAATACTAATATTATGTGATGGGGATATGAATTATTAGATTATGATTGTCTTAAACTCCTACCTAAAAAATCTCTAATCTCTTATCCCCTTGGACCTATGAAGAGATGGCATGATGTTGGGGGTGGAGTGTCCCACTTGAATGATGAGTTATTCAGAATTATCTGATTGGTACATCATGAAAGGTGATGTTTTTTCACTTCCCTTAGGTGCGATTCGTCAAGTATTGATGAATTTGGATGCTATTGTGTCTCATTGATGTAAGGTACAAAAATTGTTTATTTTGGTTGTTCATTTCTATTTTTATAGGTATTATTATGTTCAGATTAGTGATCTTGGGTTTGGGATTATTAATCATTTTCATTACCTCGAATAAAACTTAATATACAATAAATACTAGTATTTTTAACCTCAACCCAACGTAGAAGAAATTGAGACAGTCACTCGTACATAGCCTCATAATGTTCTATTCTATGAATAGAATGATAACTATTATTATAAGAAAATTTATCAAAATATAAATGATCTTCCTATAATTCTCTAAAAATATAATTTACATGACCAAAACATATCCTCTAATGTCTAAATCATCCAATTAGTTTAACTATAATTTTTTTTGTAAATTTTAATTCTAAGGGTCTATTGGGTTTCAGTAGTGTTCTAAATATGAGGTATTTTTGAGTTAATCCAATTATTATGATATGATACTATCATTACTAGAATGCTGTGAAGATTTACTACATTCATCACATAACGATTTTCAAAAATATACACTAATATTGATTATTTGATCTATAACAATGAGATGAATTTTTCAACAGATCCTTAATAACACAAATAACTTCAAACCCCCTGAGTGGTTGGGGTAACTGATAATAAAATTCTTCTAAATTACCAACAACTTCCATCGAGGAAACTCAAAGGGATGTAATAATCCAACCAGAACATTTTTTTTACTTCTACTAAATTTCATACATAACATATTGATATAGAGTTAGAATCTAATTACTTTATCCCAAACCATACATGAAACTTCTATAAAGCATGATAAATATTTGAAACACACATATGTATTTCCAAAAAATGAACAATGATGCTTAAGAAAAAAATTTTCTTTTATTCTTTAAGGAATAAATAACTTTATTTGGAATAAAACATGATGATTAATGTATTTTTTCCATCTATAAGAAGGATTAAAATTCACTATTTAATCTCTCTAAATGAATACCTCATGGTCACCAAACTGATACTCCCAGATTAGCAACACTAACAAGGATTCCCCCATCATCTAATAATGGAACAATCCATCACTAGTACTCTCTAATCCAAGATTAAAACATTATAACTACTCTGTATCTTTCCATTCTTCAATCACTATTTGATAAATATCACCATTCAACTTTTGAATCAATACACCAACCACCTAATTACACTTTTAAATAGTATATTCATTCTTAAAGTCATAATAATTGGGAAATTTAACTGAAATTATTTTATATAGGTTTAAATATTTTTAGGAAAAATACATATTAAAATATAAGTGTTTATATAGCAAAAAATCATTACCTATGAAAATTTTTCTCCTATAAGAATACGTCCAAACACCACTACCATAAGATGAAAATCACCAGTAGAAAAATTATGTTTCTATGAATGTAACATCCAAGATCCATAAGTATATACATATACCATTTGTATAAACACTTATCTAAATCATTGATGCAATTCATCATAATAAACCTTCTAAAGAATAATCTCCTCAATTAATCTATGGACTAAAGTACGTTTTAACCTTCTCTTAAAAATTTCAATAACATTTTTAAGTTGCTTTTTCTAAGAAAAAACATTTTATATCTCAATAAAAATTTATAATTTTTTGTCAATCTAATAAAACCTAGGTATAAACCACTTATAAGAAAAATCCTTGTCTTATAAACCCTACACTTATGAAAAATTATTTGAGGGATTACATGCATCAACAACCTCAACCTATATTGGTCCACTACTATACAATACTCTAAATAGCATGACCCAAAAATTCACTTCACATTAGGTAAAATATATTGATTTTTTTCCATAAAATTAATCTAATCTTACAGAAGTAGTGATTCAATATGTCTTATTTTCAAAATCATATGGAGATGGTGGAGTGGCAGTGACCAACATCTTATTTTCCAGATGAATGTAGACCCTAAATTTGTATTCAGTAGTAAGAAATATGAATCTACCATGAAAAAATTTATGGTGTAAGTGTCGGGAGGCATTTCATAAAGTCTTCTTGTGATTTAATTTAATTATTCTTAGAATTAACAAGGAATACATAAGTGTCGTTAGATAGATAGATAAATGCAAACTCATATCATTTTCAAAAGCATACATTTTTCACTAAAAACATGAGTTAAGGTGGTTTATGTATTTGATCATTTGATGTTATTCCAATAAAGAGTATATAAAATGGGAATACTCTCCATTGAATTGTATAAATATGGTTACATGGGTTTGACATATTTTACCCTACATTAATTTATAGAATGGAGAAATTAGTTTTATGAATTTTTTTGACTGTAATAAAATTTTATTTCTTTGAAAAATAATTGCATAATTACCCCTTCTGAAGTAATAGTATTTTTTATAAATATAAACCTACTATGTTTTTATTTTATATTTTTTCATAAGTTCTTTTCTGGTTGTGTTCAGATTGTTTTTTTTGGTGTGGTAACTTTTTTGTAGTTTTCCTTTTATGTTTTGGTATATCATTAACAATGATTCATTATTATTATTTGTTTTTTATGTTTCTGTTTTTTAGGTTAACTTATGGGCGTTGTAATGAACCACAACCAAAAAAGTGGAATCAAATATTGATTATAGATTTTAGATGACTATTTGTTGGAAAACATGTTTTATATATCAATTTAGTAGCATCATTTAAAATTCATGTAATTAGTTTTTTACCCTTATTATGGCTTTATTATTTTGTGGGATTTTATTAATTTCAAAATTAATAGAACCTAATGAGGTTATAGTGTGTGTGGAGTAGTTATGTAGGAAAGATTTAAAATTATGAAAGATATATATAGAGTATTTTCTACTATAGTATAATCTTTATTTTTCATTGTAATGAACCTTAATTTTATATATGAAATTTTAATTATAAATAATAAAATATGTCATAATTTAGTATGTATTATAGTATGAAACACATGCACCACATTACAAAAGAACTAAAAATACATTATTTCATTAATTTCGAGAGTTACAGTTGGAGAATAAATATAACCATCAAAACTGAAAGCATGACAACATATAAATGAAAACAAAAAAATAAAATGACTAGAATTTTTAAATTTGGATCATTTTGATATCTTATAAATATCACAAGCATGAAAAATATAGTAAAAAAAGTAAATCATTAGTGATGTAATTGACATTTTGAAAATTAAGAATCTGAAACCTTGAGGAAAATTGATGTGAATGATTAATTAAGGAAATATGACATGTTTATAAGAAATACGAAACTAATATGACAATTGGAATAGTAATCCGACCTTTAAAAATAGTAACATGAATGATAAAATAATAATCCGATAATTAGAATAACAAAAATAATAATAAATCATTTTAATGACTTATAAATAATAATTACCATAAATAAATTAAGTAAATATAATTTTTATAATTCCACAAAACTAATCTTGAAGTAAGAAACTCAAAGAAAGTATAAGTGAATTTTTAATGAAGTATATTCTAATGTATTTTATAATAAAAACCAAAATTTTATATTAAAATACAATATTTTTTAACAAATATTTCATTAAAATGGATTTCATTTTTTGAATTAGTATATAGTATTTTTTATGTTTGAATTTTAGGATTGTTTTTTATAAAAATCCATTTTTATGTGGATAGTAAAAATATAGTTTTTACAAACATGACATGTTTTGGTTAATTACATGATGTAATAAGGGAAAAATAAATTCTATAATGGGTGTATTGAAGAAAATTATATTTAATAAGATAAATTAATCATTTAAAAACAATAAACTTATTTTCCAGACCAAAAAATAATTTATAAATCCTAAACATGTAAATTATTCCATTAGAAAAAACAATTTCTCAAATTTCTACCTTCCTTTTTTATAAAAAGATAAATTTTATTTTAAAGGGGTTACAATGTCATAAAATAAATAAATTTAAATAAAATATAATCTATAATGAAAAAAATATCACCATTACATGGTTTACTTTTGAAATAAGGATTTTTAAATATTTTCAGCTCAAATGACCCTCCTCTCAAGTATGCATCCTTCATCGTTCCCTTAAAACCTATTCCTCTATAATTTTCAAATACCATAATGTATAAAATTCCCTCATACTAAGTCTCTTTATAACCTAATTTATGTTCTAGTATCATCCCAACCAATGAGTTCAAGGCATCAAGTGTCACAAAAATGGATAACATAAAGAAGGAGGTAAGGTTCCTTCATTTTACTCTTCTATTTTTATATCATTATATTCCTTTCTAATAAAGACATTATAAAACTAATTAAATAGTATTTTAACATGAAATTAATGATATTAATTTCTGATAAAAATTTTATTTACAATATATTTATTTATTATACATATCTCTTATTCTCATTTGACAATTCCTCATTAATGGTCGGTTAACCGCCCAAGAGGATATTATTGACAAATTACTTATCACCACCATCATGTATAGTTTGCCTAAATTACATATAATATATATAAATTTAATTTTTAATATTTTTTTAATATTAGGGATTTATTTTGACTAATTTATAATTTTTGTTGATTCAAAATATTGAAATCCAAACAAAATAAGATAATCTAAATAGAAAACACGACATCAAGACATTTTACCATTAATAAAGTGGATTAAAAAATATAAATAGATGAAATAATAATATATAATGTAATCATGAATGAAAATAATGAATTTAATTCACTTTTTTATTCATGTTTTATCAAAAATAAGTTTATTATATAGTAGGTGTGAATGTGAACAAACACAACTATACCTAAGGTGTGGTGAACTATCTAAAAAGGCATATCTATCTTCATTTTGGAATGATGTAGAACTATAGGGATTATTGAGCCCTTTACTAAGACCCATTACATTGATTTTGGTCATATACTACATCAATCATGTTCCTTCATCTATTTCTCAGCATCCGAGATGATGCTCCCATGAGAAGATGAGTTTGATCATTGTTCAGCCTGATACATCCACACCTGATGCACTCCATGTCATAGTTGATTAATTCCAAGAGTATTGAAATCGATTTGAACAAACATTCCATCACAAAATTTCCACACTTTTCAGGCCCTTAATTTGGATCCTAATCTAATTCCACACCTAAAAGGACCCCCTAACATAATAATCTCATGCCATTTTTGGCTTAAATACCATCTTAGGCCAATGTCCTAGACAACTTTGGAAAAAAATCCAAGACAGGTTTTTTGTATCAACCATGGTTAGTGGTTGACCCTCATTTTTTGGTCCCCATCCAAGATAACGGTACAAATGTTCTATTTTGAACACAATCAGTATTTATCCTATATCATATGCCACCATCCTTGTGTTATAGATATCGGGAATTGTGATTCACATACCCCATTATCATTTGTTCAAGTAGAATTAAACACCCTTAACATTACCCCATTCATGAATTAGAAGTTTCTTGAGAAGAATGTGGGTTGTGTAGAGTTCCACTTTCTATACAGGGCATTCCTATTCAAGAAATTCCGAAAGGGGATTGATGTACCATTCTGATCCCATCCCATCTTCTGTTATTTTCCACAATCGTACTAGTGAATTATCTTCTATTGTCCCTTGTTTCCCACACCTATCATATATCATGTGGTATTAGTGATATAGTGGGTTGTTTCATCAATAAAATCGAGATATAGTGGGCCCAGAGGTATCCTTTTTTTTTCAAAGATTTCCTCATATGTGGTCCACTATTCCCTCATATTCCTCACTGGACCCCATTCCGAGGGGCGTTATTTGATGGTACTAGGGAAATTTATCCAAGAAGGATAAAAAATCAAAGGAACCTAAAACAAATTTATTTCTCATTTTGTAGGATTTAATTTTACTGATTGTGGAGCCCAAATGAAGGTAAAAATTATAAGTTATGGTAGTTTGATGTCATGCCGCTCAAAATGGCCAACGAGGATGATTTTTGAGAAATGTATGGATTTGAGTGAAAGTTTCCCTAATGTTCACATAAATATTTCACAATCATGAAACCCACTTATGCACCAAGATGATGTAAAATGGGTAAGTTCAATGCAAATGTGATTCAACCTCATGAGATAATGGAATTTTTAATCAACTGAATGTATATTTTCATCAAAGAATGTAATCTTGCATGAAAACCCATACTGAAACCCTCTATCTCTACTGATGCGACATAAATGCATCCATTTTTTTGAAGTCCACACAAACGACCAAGGATTATACACACAATATGTATACATTGTGTGCAAGTAATCTAATCCGTGCTCAAGACCCCTTCACATTAGATATGGCATCGACCATTCCCTTTTGTGGTGGCTGCTTGAATAGAAATGAATGTAATGTGAAAGATGTAAATGTTTTTGGTAAGAATCAAAATCTATGTTCATTTAATTTGTCATCCCTATATAATATAAATCCTCACCTTTTTCACTCATCCGAGGTAGAAAAGGAAAGGATTTGTGAATAAGACCTCATCCACAACTGAAATGTTTAATTCCATCACTGAGGATTAAAACTATAAGATGAAGGCCACCCCCATATTTAGGGTGATCCTCCGAAATCCAAACCACTTCTACACTGCATGTAATATCGATCTTTCATGACATCATGAAATAATGTAATCCACAAGGTATAGATATTTCCCGATAGGTTTACTATGGGTCATCCCTTGAGTGGTACTACAATTGGGTAATCCTGATAAAACCTATTTCAAACCAAGTCAGGTGTTCACAATGATTCAGGTTTCATTCACCCCTAACCTTGCACACATTCCATATTCCACGCAACCCATGTTGCATGAAAAAGTGTTTGTACCAGAACCCGTTAGTCCATACAACATGGGATTCACCCCCTCACCCCTCTCGGGATTAGTGATGGGTAGTGATCATATGGATTCCATCCTGATACCTTTTCTACTGTTACTCACCCCGGTGAAAATGGAGAGTCACACCGTGGAATTTTCAGACTGATCGACAACATTTTGGGTTGCACCATTGTATGACCCTAATATCTAACCCTAACATACTATGATTTGACATAGTCCTCTTCACCCCCAAAAATATTTAGAGTTGTCCTATTTCTTAAATCCCCTTTCCCATGTCATGAGTTGAGATTCTGTTATATAGTTCCCCGAGTACCTTGGGTCGATCCATTCCTCCAAAACTCCTCAAACCCCTTCATATGACTCCTATTCCAGGTTGAACTGGAATGGGTAACTTTTACGAAAGTTCCCACACAAGTCACTACTTGGGATTTTTACATTTAATATTCCTCACAACATTACATTAAACTATTTCACTTCCAATCATTCATGAATATGATTCCTTGTCTATCAAGAATAAAATTCCCCATGACATTATCATGAGATGAAATTAAACAGTCCTCCCTACATGACTTTAATTTGTATCATACCATAACATTCAAGAATAGGATACCTTATGTGTCAAGA
This sequence comes from Viscum album, assembly GCA_963277665.1. Classification (NCBI taxonomy): domain Eukaryota; kingdom Viridiplantae; phylum Streptophyta; class Magnoliopsida; order Santalales; family Viscaceae; genus Viscum; species Viscum album. Next base: position 934,781,545 of record OY728122.1, on the reverse strand, counting down.
ATAATATGCCTCATGAAATGATCATGAGATGGCATTCAATAGACCTCACTAACTGAATTTAAACTGTAACATTCTCTATGAGTCAAGAATAGGATGCCTCATGTGAAAAACACGATGAGCCAAGCATAATATGACCTCATGATTTGGTATGAGTAATCCTCTAAGGGTAGCTCAATGCATAAACTGCACTCAATACTTACTTTCACATGAAATTAATCTATAATTATACATTGTACAACTGACATGGGATTCTTTCATGACCTGGAATGAGGATGATAACATGGTCTTCTCATACACATAAACCCAAACCTCATAATTGCTACTCATAGAAGAACATAGGCCACTGATACATGTATGTCCCAACCACATCTTCATTGACCCTAATAGAACATGGGACTCTCCTACTTGTAAGCCTTGACCACATCATTATTTCTTCTAAAAGCACATGGGCTACTCATGCGTGTATTCCCCAACCACATCAACGCTTCACCTATCAGCACATGGGACACTCCCATGTGTAAGCCCCAACAACTTCATCGATGATCATAGTATCACATGAAACACACCTAGGACACTACCATGAATAATACCGATCCAATTAATAACTGATCCATGTAGTATCATGTGAATCCCATGAATAAGCCCTATAAAATCCATCCATGATAAATACTCTTATGAATGACAGATCACATGTGCATGCTGCACCCCATATCATTGATCTACATGGGTTTTATCCCTATCTTCTAGACAGGGTATGCAGGAAACATCTACATGGTTCAATCCTGAACGATGGTAATCCTTGGTTCTCCCTCCTAGGGATGCACCTTCACAGTGTGACATCTTCCATTTATGGGACACAACCCACAAATCTTCCTTCATAAGGCGTTTTGATCCATCAATCGGTAATCCTTTATAGAGAACCCTCCTAGGAATGTACCTCTATGATCCACCTCAATGGGGTGTATCGATCATTCATATCTATATGGTGTCAATCCCTAGATCCTCCTCTATGGATAATTCTGATCCACCCATTGATAAACCTCTTTGGTGTTCTCTAATCAGGATGTACCACTATGATCGGCCTCTTTGGGGAATCCGAATCATCCATCTATATAGGATGTCAAACCCTATATCTGCTTCTATGGGGGGTGTTGATCCATCCATAAGTATTCATTTTAAGTGATCCCTCCTAGGGATTCTCCTCCATGATCCGCGTTCATAGGGAATACTGATCATCTATCTCTAGGGGATGTTAAATCCCATATTGGCCTATATGGGGCATTCTGATCCATCCATCGATAATAATTTCATGTGATCCCTACATGGGTTATACCTTTACGATCTGACTCCCCTGGTCATCCCAATCATCCCTATATATAGGAAAATAAACCTGATATCTGTATCCATGGGGTGTTCTGGTCCATCCATAAAGAAATATTTATGGTGATCACTTCAAAGGATCCACCTCTATAGGGTGTTCAGATCAGTATCATTCTGTCTCTGAAAGACTTTAAACTCAAGTCATATCCCATAATTCTACCTCATTCTAAGAATGTCATTCCAGAGGTGAAATCCTTGGAGGATATGCACCAATGGCGTAATCTAACTGATGTGAAGCATGGGATTACTAAGGTGGAATCCATGTATGATATTTTACTCATTCATTAGAAACCTCATGATCAAAAAAAAATTCCTTCGGTTCTGTGCCTATGATTCCCCCATGAGATTACCCCCATGATGAAGAATATAGGTGCCCAGCACACCCTGTGTCCAATAATTCGCAAACATTCTTGATGTAAGTATCTAGTAAAACAAAAGGTTTCTTCCATACCATATAGAAGAATTGTAATTAACAATTTTCAACAAAGAGATGGAATTAAGAATGAGATTCACAAAGATGAATCAATTATATGAGGGATACCTAGACTAGGAGGCAAGATCCAAGGAGGATTCCATGGAGGGTGGAAGTGACATCCAATCATTAGGTTCTGATCAAGGATCAAACATCACCATCTATGGTGATGGGCCCCTCCCACCATTGGAAAGTGGGAATGTAGGGAACAAAACACGTTTCATTGGGACTATGAATTTCCCAAGAGTAAAAGTGTCAGAAACAAAATACCAACTCAAAATCTCCAAGTTAAACCATCAAACGTGATCAAAAACTCCAAGTATCACTATTCTCCTATAATACCGGGTCCCTTTAAGTCACCACTAAAATTCTTATCATGTACATAATAAACAACATGTGTGAGTATAGTTCATTTAGTGGGTGTGTTTATATATACCTAGTTGGAAACCTCTAAAAACAAGAGGGAAGAAATATGAATAAGAAACAATCATCTCAACCCATAAAGAATGGGGGTGTAGAAAATCCAACATCAGATATGTGTTCTTAAGAAACCTAAGAATAGAGAGAAAGAGGATTTCCATCTTTTTAAACAGAAAAGAATGGGGAGTTATCCTAATTCTCCCAAAGTTAAAAATTTTATTCCCAACATCACATGAAACCTTATATGAATTAGTGTGGAGGTCCTCTAACTCACCTCTATTCTCTATAACTAAGGGAGAAACTATCTCTAGTTGAAGAACCACTCCCCACCAAATCATGAATATATATGAGTATCCCTTATTAGATAGAGGACCCATCCCATCAATTTTATGAGAGAGTACGAACCCTACCTACAAAAATAGAATGGGGGACCCGTGCCTTTCTGTAATGGGGGAGTACCATCCATGACATATCTATGATGATCAAACCTAATCACTAACTTCATTTGGGAATCACTATATGAAGCATCCCACCCGTAAAACCTAAAATAATATTTATCAGGGAAAAATGGACACCATAACATACTATTTGGAATACTATTAAGGATATTCTAATCATGGGCCCTAATCCGATTCTCGATAAAGTAGATACAAAATGGGGAAGTTTTTGGAAAAAAGTACATGGTGTTTACAAAGGGTCACAAGATATGTGACTTCTACGGGAATCATGGGAATGTACTCTCCTATATATGTCTTGGATAACCTTGTGGCTCTATACAGTGTGTATATTGGATCACACATAATGTAACTTCACATGGAACCCTAATTGTGTACCCTCAACACATGTCTCAAATAGCCATGTTCTTCCCATTGGCATGTCCCTATCGATATATGGAATTTTTCTCCACTCAAGGTGCTGAGAAAGTTCCCCAGACACATATGTTATCCACACGAGTATGATCATAGGGTGTGTGGTCCAAACAAAATTGTGTGTGATATTTAACTCAACCAAAACCCTATCTTCCATAGAAACATAGACTACATGACCTATGTTACTACGAGATACATAGTGTGTAGTTATGGTTCATTGGAAACTTAATTATTTCTTAATATTGACCATATTTCTTCCCTCTTCACCACATAATCAACCATTTGACTGTCCAAGATCTTTTGAATAGGATGGGAAAGACTACAATCCCCAATTCTCAGCCTCTAATGGTTGAAATCAGATATACAATCTCTTGTGTTGTGGTTTATGAACATCCTGACACCATATTAGAGTCCCGATCATTGAATCCTTCACCCAAAACTCAAAATATACCTTGAACCATCTAAAAAACACTAGCTATATGGGATAATGAATTTTAGATGAATAAGGTGGTTGATCATGTTCAAATATGACTTGAAAAGGTCATATTGTGGCCCTATGGGGAAATAATGATGAACATGAAGCAAATTAGTGGGAGTAACACAATAATGAAGTACGTTTTTCTTTTCTAACCCATGCCTTGATAGAGATAATAAATTTTTGAAATATGGGTTGGAAACTAAGTGAAAAAAATAAATAATTTGGTTCAACAAAACAAAATAAAACATGGATTTTGTGAATGATCTCAATAACTGTAAATTAAGTAGATATAAAATAAATGGTAAAAAAATTATTCAAAGGGTGAATATCCACAAAATAATGGTCCCAACCTCATGAATAGATCAATAACTTGTGAAAAACATGTTCTATAGTGAAGAAGGTAAAGATCCCAGTATATTCATCATCTATCTCACGATTATCCTTGATAGTTTTTATCGATCCATATTCCTAGTTTTTCAATGCCAATAGTGTCTCTCCCTTCTCCTCTCTAATATCATGGGGTTATGTAGATAACAATATATATTTTCCATAATGGAATACATATATAGGGAGTTTATGATTTTTGGTTATTCAAGAATGTTAATTAAATCAGTTAATTAATTTACATAACTTACCCACCAACATATATATCCTAGATATAATTGATGGGAAAAGACATTATATAATGGTTAGGGTAAACCACAAATTTCATAAATGACTATGGTATCAGATTTTCTACCTAGGGTCTCGATGAATGGAAAAACAATTTATTCTGAAAATATCCTTACATGTTCTTGAATATATATTAATTTTTTAATATATTGATTTTAGAATCCTATAAATCCTCAACACATCAAATAGTATAAAAAAATCTTGTGATATATATAGAATTATTGAAAAGACCAAAAAAAAAACAAACTAGGGTCAATCAAACCCATATATAGAGAAAACTTCAAGAAAATAGGATCTCCCACTTGAAATTCTAAATCATTCCTTCATTTATTGAAACAAATATTTTTTCTTCTTCGAGTCACCTCGATATGATTTTGAATAGTATTTATTTTCCCCATCGAATCTTTAACATTTTATATTTCCAAAATCTTCCTTTCACCAAATTCTTCATAAATTTTCTTGTACAACATCTTTTCCCATAACATGCTTCATGTGGTGCTATTTGAATGCATGAATAAAATATATTATTACATATGAATTCCAATAAGGTAAATAATGATCTCATATAGAATGAAAGTTAGGTAATCCTGAACTCAACATGTATTATAAGGTTTTAATTTTATTTTTAGAATATCCATAGATCAAAGAATGATATATAGTTTTCGAATGTTACATGGTGTTGAGAGCCTTCTGGTGACTTCTCCAAAAATTATTTGAAATCTGTGGGTCTTTATCATATACAAGCAATATAGTTACACCATGAAGTCTCACCAAGTCATTAATATTGTTCAAAATGAGGTTCTCAGGATGTAGATCATCCATTATTGGAAGGAACTATGTAAACATGGTATTATGGTCAACTATATTTCATATGACATCATTCTCTCTAGGTGTTTTTATCAATCCAATAGAAAATCCTATAAATATGTCATCCCATTTCCATAAATTAATATATTGAGGTTTGGTAACTCTTTTAGGATGTTTTATAACATCATTTACCTTTTAAAAAACAATGCATCTTGAAATATATCTTGATATTTCCCTTTTCTTATTATCCCACAAGAAATGTTCCTTCAAATTTTAATAAATTTTCATGTTACTAGGGTGTATAGTGATATTTGATTTATGTGTTTTGTTTAATAATTCTCCTTTTATAGTAGGTATGGATGGAATCCATATAAAAGTTCCAAAATTATATATATCTTATTTATAGATGATGTTTACAAACTTACTATGATTCATTAATTTTATTTTCTTTTCAATATTCATATCATCAAGTTGGAAACTATTTATTTCCTCTAATAAGGATGGGTTGGAAATCATTTGGATTATATGTAAATTTCCCACTTCTTTAAGGATTCCCATATAAAGCATTATTGAATCCATGAATATAGGATATTTATAAATCCATATTTTTGTTAAAATCCAATTATCTTTCCTACTCAATGCATGAACAACCTTGTTTTCCATATCAGGTTGATAGTGTATTGTGAAATCATAATCACTGATTAATTCCAACCATATATTTATTGTAATACAGGTCTACATATATGAGAATAAATATTTAAATATTTTGTGATGTATATATATTTCACATTTTTGCCACGAAGGCCATTCCATGATATTTTCATTTCAACGATTATGTATTCCAACACCAGATCACGGGATATATAATTCTACTCATGAATATTTAACTTCCTTGTTGAATAAGAAATTAATATATCATTTTCCATAAGTGAAATTCCAATTCCCTTCTTTTATTCATCACAATATAACATAGATCCATCCCTTCTATATTGTAAATTAAGTAGAAGTTCTTTGACAAATATATTCATTTATTCTTGAAAATTTTATTCACATTACATGGAACATATAAGATTTACCGTTTTAATTTTCAACATGATTGAAATATTATCTAATTGTGACTTTTTAATAAATCATTAATAGTAAAATAATAATTAAAGGATACTAAGAACCTTAGATATATTTATTGGCATTTCCCATTCAATCAGTACCATTTTATTTGAAGGATCAAATGATATTCCATACATAGAGAAAGAATTGCCATGGAAAGAAACATCTTGAATCCCGAATCCACATTTGATAAATTTCCTATATGACTAATTTTCTTTAATATTCTTAAAAATAACTTGAAAATGACTCTTATTCTTATCAAAATGTTTACAATATGTCAATATATCATTAGTAAATACTATCAAAACTATATTGATAATCCTTTAATATATTTTTATTAGATCTATAATAATAGAGGAATAATTAGTTATTCCAAATGGTATTTTGGTAAATTCATAATGTCCATACCTAATATATAATTCCGTTTTTGGTATAGATTCATTCTTTACCCAATGTTGATGATACCTAGAATGAAGATAATTATTTTAAAAATATGTAAGTCCTTGTAGTTGATTGAACAATTCCTCAATGTAGGGTAGATGATATTCATTCACTTTAGTAATGGAATTGATTAAAAAATAATCAATTTAAAACCTCATACACCCATATTTATTCTAAACAAAAATAATAGGGGCTTCTCAAGGTTAAAAGGTAGGGTGTAAAAATCACTTAACACTGAAATCCAATAGTTGTTTCTTCAGTTCAATTAATTCCATTATGGGAATCCTATAGGGATTATTAGATATAGGTTTTTCATCGGGGATGAGATTAATGTGAAACTAAAATTCACACATAGGTTGATGTCTAGGTAGTTCTTTGGTAAATAGATCAATGAATTCCAATACAATAGGTACATCCTATATTATAATGATACCTTTACCATTGATAGGTTTTTTATTCTCTTATTCTCTAATAATACCATTAATAATAGATACTATATGTGGATATAGACAATATTAAAATAATGTGGTCTCCCCTATGATGATAAGGGATTCGAAATTTCCATCTAGAATTATCATATTATTATCTTTCTAATAAACTATTCAATTATAATTTAAAACGTAATACATACCAAGGTTTATATCAAACTCAATGACAATAATAATAATCATGTTTTCAAATTGGGTATGTCTATGTGTCTCAATGGGAACTAAATAATAAAACATTGATATAATAATATTTCCACTAACAGTCTTGATTGAAAACTCCCATATTAAGATTCTAGGAAAATGTATATTTTTTATTGGAAAATATGGAAAATATAAATGAGTGAGAAGATACAGAATGAAATAAGTTATTATCTAAATTTGATATTATGATTAAAGTACTTTCCAACACATCATTATGAATTTTAACCTTAGTCTTCGTATTCAATTAATCTTGAACTTCTCAACTTGGTATTTTTTTCAAGAGGTTCCATTGACTCATGGGACATTAGTTTGAATAATTCAACTTATATTTACAATTGAGGCACTGTATAATAGTGATTTCATTATTTCATTTGCATTAATGAGCCTTATAATCCTTTTCTCTGCACATTAAATATACATATGTTCCCATTAATAAATTACATGAGTGTTTCTTTCCACAATTTTCACATACGGGAAATCAAAACTTTTATTTCTTCTTATTAACAAATTTATTTATTCTTGGTGTTCAATAGACCTCTTATTTTCGTGAATTAACTTGAATATATAAAATTGGAAAAAAATTTCTCATTATTTATGGAACTAGATACTATATAATAATATGATGAAAATATTTGAGAAACCAATTCCCTTCAAATCATTGGCTTAATATCATCAACGAAATAATGAATATTACTTTCCAAATTTTGTATGTATTACAAAAAATGCATTAATAATCATGTAAAGTTATCTTCATACTATGTAAAACTCTCACATTTATTTTAATTTAAATTAGTGAACTTCCTATCTATTTCCGCTCACTGCTCTTGAGGAAATCATTTCCCAAAAAATATCACTCTTAATGGTATCTATTCCAAAAAGTCAATTTCATAAACCAATTTAGTCTTCTAGATAAATTAATACCATTAATTAGCATATACCATCATATAATACACTACCAAAACAATATTCCCCCTTTTATTACATCCTAGGGACAAAAATATATTTCCAAAGGACTTAATACATTTTTCAATTACCAATGGCTTAGTAGTTCCACTAGTATAGGTTTTCTTCTATCAAATGTAGTGATCAGACATAGAGGAATCATGCTATGAAATAATAGGATTATCTGTAAATTTAGTGTTATTCATAATATCCTATGTTTACTACCCTAATGTGGTGATGATCCACTCATATCACACAAAAACTATATTGGATTGCTTAATAGGATAATACTTACACTCACTATGAGTGTTGATTCCCTTACTTATTCTTGGAGCCATATATATATATAATGATTCACACTGAGTTGGAACATAATCATCATGATTATTGAACCATAAAAAATATCTATTGTGGAAAAAATTCTCAAATACCCTAAATGAATATCATAATTATCATGTTAGCTATGTTCATTTAAAATATAGTTCATAAGGTTCCTAAAAGGATTCCACTAATACTAACCGTTTCTCACCGAATCAAGTAACCTTGTGTTGGTGTTTACTTAATTTCAGTGGTAAATGATACAAGGGATATCACTACATAGGAGTGATCAATTTATAAATATCAGAAGAATATATACATACATGAATCAATTATTACATTAGATATATATAAATTAAATTTAATAAGAAACATTCTTGAATTCATGTTTTCATTCAAAATTTCCACCTTTATATCATAAAGAATGTAAAAAAACAAAGGGTGGGGTTATATTCTCAATAATGGATATGTACAAAAAATTCTAGAATGAGTAATTAGGGAATACATTACAAGTAATAGTGGATAATAAACACATTCCATCTAATTAAAAACTATTTTAAATGTACATACATTTCTAATATCAATATAGAAATCACACTGATAATGGAAACTGAAATTTAAATAAATGAAATACATAAATATTTACATTAATGATATTTCCAAAAATACCTCATAAACATTATAATGAATGTTATAGTCAAGGACCCATTCAAAATATCATTCATAATAAATGGTTAGGGGTAAACTAGATATCCCTATAATTTTAAATGAATACTATATTTTATTTTTAGACCTGTTGATACATCAAGGAGATATTTATAGTTGGGCCAAACCATTTTTTTAAAATCCTTGGAATTACCTATTTTTTTAATGAACAATGTAATTTTTTATAAAAATTCCTTTTAAATCAATATTATCTATATTTATTTGATAATATCAAATATTTCCACAGTTAGTGAAATATCCTTCTCATTGAACATCCATTATATAAGAAAATATATAGAAATGGTATATAGTTAAAACATCATAAAAGTAACATAAATGATACAGAATTTATCCAGAATATTTAAAATATTCAAATGAATGAGAAAAATAATATCAAATTAATAATGGAGAGTGATAGAGAACTTAGACATTGGAAAGTGAATGATCTTAAAATTATTTATAATCTATACATCAGAGAAAGAAGACAAAATAAAATCTATTAATCATAAAATATTTTTTATAAAAATAAGTCCATTTGAAAGTGAAATTGAAGAAAAATAATAAAAATTACATCCTTGTATCTTTGTGTAAGTATAGAGTTATAAATCACCTTTCATTCCTTAAAAAATACCATTTTGTTCTAATATAATTTTAAATAAAAATTTATTCAATATTGAAAATTTTATTTAATTTTAAATATCCATGTAAATGTGAAACGAAATATTGATAACATTTAATTTCTATAATAGTGGGAAAGGGAGTTCATTCTATATTTTTTAAGAAAAAATTATTTTTTGACTTTTATAATAAAATTGAAAATAACCCTTACGAAAAATGAAGAAAAGGATAATTTTTCATTATTTATAAGTAAGGAAAAAATATTTGATGATGAAATTTATCAAAATTTGAATCATAAATATAAATATTTGTAATACATTTAAAGGAACCTTTACATGGAAGAAAAGAACTTGGAGGGAATACTTTAAAATACATTTTTTTGAAATAGAGTCCCTTACATGTAAATTAATAATAGATTCTAGATAGAAAAAGATAATAAATGGAAAATTAACATATATAACACAAAATTAAATTTTTTATAAAAAAATTTATGTGGTTTAATATATTTGGATATAATAATTTTTCCAATGTAAATCTGGACATATATATTCCCAAAATAAAATGAGATTATAATATGAATCCCTTAATCTGGGTCTCCAATTATTCATGAAATTTTTATCCTCTTATATAATGTATTTAAATTTATAAAATAATATCTTAATTACCCTTCGAATATATATTAAAATTTTAAGGTCTATTTATAATATTTTTCATTCTATTCATTTAATAGTTCTTTCATACATCGACCACTGTTGTTTTTTCGGTTAATTTGTACAGATTTACATTAGTATATTTTCCATGATTAGAGGAGTTATAAATTGATTTCAATATTTTAATAATTTTAAAAATGTAATTAGTTTAATATTTTTTATATATATTTAAATATAGAAGTATCCATTCATGGTGGTAATAGAAAAAAATATCACATCGCTTCATGGAGGTGGTAGTCCACATGTATCCATGAGCCATGTTATCATTTTCCAATGGATGGAGGGGTAATAAGTCAGATGATATATTATGTTTAGAAAATTATAATTATGTCATAAATATCATATATATTAATGATTTATATTTTTATAAGAATATATTTAAAGGGGAGATGAAAAGTGAATTACACCGGCATGGGAAGACAGTTGACCATACATACACATGAGAAATGTTTTAAATTTTTATAGGATGTAAAATAAGTAGAGAATGGGTTTACCATAATAATAATAAAATATTTGTATATTTTCAATAATTTAATATCTCTTTTACAGTGGATATGGTAGATTTTTTGAAATTATAAGAAAAAAATAATGTTTTAAATAGTCATGTTAGATGATTACCACTTCTTTAAGATACCTCTATTGGATTACACATTTTGACTTCTTAGGATTGTATTATTATTATAATTGGAGATAAATAATTAGGTTAATTATGATTTTAATCCTTTTTTTGTTGTTATTGGTTGAGGATGGGGGTTTAATGTTTTTGAATAAGGGAAGAGAAGAGGTTTCCTTTTCTATGTATGGGGATGGATAAACATAGAATTTCTTAAAATATTTAAATAATATAAATTATTTATATTATAAAACTGGACCTAAATTGTGATATATTAAAATATGATATGTTTTTGGAAGAAGTAAATAAATTCAATGAGGCAGGAGACTTTTTTTGGGTTATCTAGAAGACATATCTATTTATTTTTGGGACATTTTACTCATTTTACCCTTAACTGAGGTGATAAATATTTACCTTTTTTATTATTTATTATGAAACAAATTTTGTTGATACCCTTATTAGATAATATTAATTATTATTATTAAAATTATGGGATCAATTATAAATTCATCAACTTCTAGAATTGGACGAAATTACTTTTAATATAGGTTCAACAAACACAATGAAAAACATTTTTATAAAAAATGATAGTTTTAAGTATAAAAATTATTTTACTAAACAATAAAGTATAAATATAATTAAAATTGGATTTATTTAATTATTATAAATAAAATTATTGTAATTATTTTTTCAAACCAAATCAAAATAGAAAGTTATCTTGTAAATAATTGAAGAAGATATAAGAAACAAGAACAATTTTTATTTGTATAAAAATAGTACTAAGATTTCCAAAATGTTAAGAATATATTTAAAATTAAAATTTATATTTTTATATGAATTATAGTAATTATTAAAAATGTATCTTTCTATAAAAAAGATTTCTTAAAAATCAATGTCATTCTTATATCATTATAATGCCATAAAGGCGTTAGTTTTGGGTAAAATAATCATTTTTATTATTCACCCAAAAAAATATTTATGAAAAACATAAAAAATTTACCCAATTATTATATTAACATTTTGAATTAAAAAATGAAATTAATTTCATAAAATGAAATTTATTAAATTTATGAATTTAGTTTTTAATCACATTCCCAAATAACGTTATGAGAATAATGATGTTTTTTATTTAAAAAGTAAATCTTAAATACTATAATTAAAGTTCCGGTGTTATATGATAAATCATAAAGAATAAAAAATATCAATATTAAATGTAAATTAACCAAACATATTATTATTATATAAATCTATATGCCAAAATATAACAAAATTAAGATAACCAAACTCTATTGATATAATAAAAGTCAAATTTTAACACAAAGAAAAATGAAAATGGAGAAAGAGTAAAAAATTATGATGTTTAAAAATAAATTAGATAAATGAGATACCAAAATAAAAAAATGTCCATGATAATCTATCTCCATGTTTCAAGAAAAGTTTCCATATTCATGGAACTTCAACCATAATTAAACAAAAAAAAGACCAACCGGTACATCCATGTGGGATCCACATTGATCCTAAACTATTTATAGGCTTGAGAAAATATCGTAATAGTTATCCTCCCCATATCCTATGAATTATATTTAATTAAATATATTTAAATATTATTTTGATATATAATTATAAAACCAATCATTCCATTTTAATTAAAAATTTCATATGAATCACTAACATTAATTCATTTTACCCATGGAAAACAATTCATCAATTTAAACAAAACACAACTTTTGAGACATTTTATGGAAGGTGATAATTTATATTATGATGAATAGTTTCAAAATCATGTATTAAAATCACTCACACTTTATAGGGAATTTGAAATAAAAAACTCTTTATTTTTAGTTTCAAATAATTTGAAGAGTAAGCCTTAATGATAAATTCATAGTAAAATAAATAAATATATGGGTGAATGTAAAAATCACTAATATAGTAAGAAGAAAACAACTATAATCCATATAAACATATGTTGGAAAAATCCCCATGAAATAAATTTAAGAAAAAGTTCAATCCACAAAAAAATGTTTGTGTATCTAAATATAAAGTACAATAGTATCACTAAATTTACACAAAATAATGAATAAAATCGTGGGAGTAACTCTACTGTACTATAATTAATTCATCCTACTATCCTCGTACTATCTCAGTAATCAAACAAATCATATTCAACAATATCTGATCACACATAGGCTTTTAGAAAGAACTACATTAGGACCTAATATTAAACTATATTATATTATCATTTATTTATTAGTGCGTAATATAATACTATGTAGGCCATTACTTTTCTTGTAGTTATTATGCAAATATTTTTCATATAAGAACCAGTGCTTTCCATTATTAGTGAGTGTTGGTGAGAAGTATCATCTATTAAATGAAACACATAAAATATTAATGGAATATATATAACTCATAAAAATAAAAAATCTTTACTCTCTCTCACCTTCTAACACCCTTAAAAAAAGAGAACCCTTTATCATTAAGAATATGAATTAAGGAAACACATCCTCCAATATGGATAACTCCATGAAATCACATAATATCAACACATCACTTTATTATTTGTACAAAAATTCATTAGGGGCATATTCAATTAAAAATATATATCATGAAAACCCATGTTAATGAAGTACCAATCATGGATTTGGAAACATTAAAGAAACAAAATTATTATTTCACTTCTTTTAAAATAATCAAATCATTAGTAAACACCTTAACACCATATGAAGAAACCACATCATTTTATCAATTCTACTAGATGAAATTAAAATATAAATATCAATAAAATTCAATAAATCATCCAAAAAAATCATAAAATCACAAGAAAACATTTACAAAATCTATCTTATCCTTATTTTGTAAAATTCCATTTCTTAAAACATGAGTTTCTACTCATTAAAATAATAATGAACTAGAAGGACACCTTTTTTAATTAATTATTATAAAAATATAATATAATGTATTTAAATAAATATTAGAATAAAAGTAAATATATAAGAAAATATGTTTTGGGAATAGAACACATTTAACAAAATTATGAAATTCAAAAAATGTTTGAAAATTATTAAATAAATCATAAATTTAAATTTAAATTATTATCCATAGTGATACCTATGTCAATAGAAATTCCATAATTGATCCGAAACTCATATCGAACTTATCAGGGTCCATAAGAACTGAACTCAACAAAAACAATATCACTATATTAATAAAATAAACATCTAAAAAAATCTCATAAAGGCTTAATCTATTCCAAACTCATGAGAAGAAATAATGGTGCCAAATCACATGTGAAGGTGGTTTATTCTTCTCCCAACAAGCACTTAGACCTTGGACAAATAAAATATCTTGTTAATTCTTTCAATTGGATGGATAATTAAACAAAAAAATTTAAAAAACACCAAATTATCTCAACGTTAATGTTCCAAAATAAATAGAATTATTATATTAGAATCCCCTTATAGGACCACTTCTATGAGAAGCTCACTAACACCCTGAGAAGAGGAATTATTCCCCCATGATTTGTATGAATTAAATCCCTAAGAATGTGAATGGGTGAATACAATTTAAATAGAATCAAGGGGGAGAAGAATAAGGATATATGGTAATAACTATCGATGAATTTTTATAATAAAACTCCTTTGAGACATCATGATTGGAGGAAGTCTATTGGGGTAAAATAGATATTCCAAGAGAGAGCACATATCATAACCTGCTGGAGTGGAGAAACAATATTGGTGTTCCAAACAGTGTTTTGGGTAATATTAACAAAAGTTTAATATAAAATAATAGACCTACACCACTGTCATGGTGAGACCCATGATGGTTAAGAGACAATGCTCCCTTGGGTAGTTAGGGTGTGGCGTGGCCCTTATGGGTCATGGCATATCCGTACCTTAATATAGGGACCGACACCCATCCAGAACTCATCATTATGTGACCCATTTTGGTCACAGATTCACTAGCCCCATGAAATATTTTCATTGCCTAACCCCTATGGTTCACACCAAGAATTTTACGCACTATAGGATTCCACCCATAAAATTTGAGAACTCTAGCTGGGAATTCTTCCCCAAAAATAACACTCTAGAATAATCTCTAAAACCATATATGAAATGAACAAAATTCTCAATCCTAACATTGAATCCAAAAAAATATATTTCCTCAAAATAAAAAACCCATAATAGTGCAGTTGGTTTTAACTTCCGTGATATAATATATTTCATTCTTTGAAAATTCCTTTGAAATTACTTTGGAGTAAATAATTTACACAATTATGGATGATTAAAATACTAAAAATATTTACATGAACATTATTAATCCGTTCATCAAAACAATATACATAGGGAGGGGGGTTCCCCATTATGTTAAAAAATATATTCCATTACAATAAAATAAAATATCATCAAAATGATAACCAAACAATTTAAAACCCAATAAAATAAGGCTATAATTATGATGGAATAAATTCATTTAACAATAAATAATTAAGTACAATACATAACATGAAATATCATACTCTTGAAAACATAAAAAATATTTATTACATAAATTTTTTCAATACAATAGAGAACTATAAATTCATATAAATTTAAATCATATCCTTTGAAATGAAATAGTTTATATATTTTAAAACCAATCCTGTAATATCCCAAAAAACCCAACATATAACCTCCATATTTAGTATTTACACTTCGTGTATAACATTAATATACCCAATAGTTAAAATCAAAAATAATTTTAAAAACCAAAGATCCATTTTCTTTGAAAATTAATATTGAATTATACATTTTTATTCACATGATTATTTTTTCACCATCTTATCCAACATAATATTATAAAAAACACAACTTATGAAACATTCATGTCCATAAACAGGCACATGTAAGCTAAAAACATTAGAAAATCATGATTTAAAATACAATAGTCCACAAAATTAATTGGTAAACCATTTGAAATTTTGTTGTAATTGAAATATTTCATTTAGAATAGACTACCAAACTTATTTATTAATGATTATATTTTTATAAGCCAGACTCCATTTTTTGGATCATTACCAAAAACCAAGAATTAAAGTCCAAAAACCCATAACAAAAAGATAGTTATCTTAAATAATATTATTCTTATGTCCAAATTTTTTTATAAATAGTAATAATTCATTAAAATATTTTTTGGATTTATAAAAAGGATTTAGAACACTTTAGGACAACTACAATTGAAAAACAATACCTTAACCCCTATTCAAATACAAATTTCAACCAAAATTTTAATCTACCCATCTAAACCCACATTAAAGCCTTTATTAGAATATAGAACTTATAAAAAAATAAAAACTATCAATTTCAATCCCTATACCTAATTTTAGATAACCCACCTCTTCTAAAAATAAAACAACAAGGGTCATAACATATGAAATGGGAGGCAAAAAAATTGAATAATGAAACCATAGGGAAAACATCTCAATAAATTTATCACTTAGATATAACTAGGGTAAAATATCCTAAAATCATGTAAAAAAAATCAAAATTATATTAAATCAATTATTTTGTAAAATAGAAAACATTAGAAATGAATGAATATGGAAAAAACTACAAAAATGCACCCTTAAAGGATAAATAATCCACTTTAATAGTCTATATCCCATGCATCCTACCCCTGCATCTTGTTGGTTTCTATTCTAACTTCTTTAAATATAAAATTTTACATATAATTTGGGATAAATAGACTGAAAACTAAAATTACTGATGCCCTAATTTCCCTAGAAAAACTAGGTTTTGTAGTAAAATTATTAACTAGACATTATTTCATACATAATTATTACAATAAAATAAATCTATCTTCTTTATACCTTGAATCCCAAAATAAAATAAAACAACAGTAGGATTTTATACCATTTTTTGAAAACATACCTAGGATACCTCTAAACCGGGAACTTGATCTGATCTTTGACATGGCTCAAAGTTCATTCCCAATTAATTTGCATTGGAAACTAGCGTGTAGTAATCAAATTTACATAGGAGGAACCAATTTTACCCAATGATATAGGAATAAAACATATATTCCACCCAAAATCCAAGAATGAACTCTCTCTAAGGTGAATGATCACAGATACCTAATAAAAAAAGTTTTCGCAATAAATGGAGAAAATAATGTATACAAAAATAACAGAACTTCATAACCTAATATAAATCCTAATGAATATATCCAAAACCTTTAAATAAATTTCTAATGTAATTTTAGTACAAAAAACTATTTAAACATGGATGGACTAGGAAGAAAACGTTGATGGAACACAATACACTATAAAAATTAAATATTAATATAAAATGAATACCATGCTAACCCATATCCAAGTGTCATGAAGAATGATCCTATACTTGTAATTACCACTGCACATGAATAAAAAACAAAATACCAACCAATAAATTTAATAAGAAAAGTGCACATAAGTTAAATTTAATGGATAATAACATAGTCTTTAATATCCCTTTAAATTAAGGAAGAATAAATGAGGATGATAAATTCATAATAAAATAAAGAATTAAATACATGAAGATAAAGAACATTATCATAGTAAGAAAAAACAATGAGTATAAAGATAAATAATTGGGGATATAACAATATATAAAATAAAATATAATTAAGCTGACATCAAATAAAATAATGGAAAGGGAATAGAATATGAACAACAATAAAATCACTCAGATGGAGGAAATTAATAAATGATATCATGGGAGTAAACCTATATAAATATGTTCAAGGAACCATATAATCCTTGTAGTTTCTTAGTGGGAAAACCAATAATATCCAATTATAGTGAGTTTCATTTGGTTTTCTAGGTAAAAAATTTTCAATCCCCATATATAAATCAATTCATTGTATCATTTAATTATTACAACATAATCGAATTCTACGTAGGGTGTTTCATGCCCAAAATTAATTGTCCAAGTATTACCTTCTTAATTACCTAAGGTTACCTTTATTAACCAACAGACATTGGAAATATCAACATCCAAATCATACATATTAATTCGTAGTGAAGAATATATAAGATATTGATATTATAAATCTTGAAAGTCCCTCACCACAAACACCCTTCATAAATGCAACCCCTTTCCCATAAATAATAAAAACACAAGAAACATATCACCTATCTAGGACGAACCCAGAGACTCACATAATATCAACAAGTTAATTTATTATTTATTAAAAATATTCAAAGCCTTTCACTTCGATGAAAAGTTTACATTAACTGAATGCTTTTTAATCAAGTTCCAACTAGGCCCTTAGAAGCCTTTTCAGGATTTTTCTGGATTTTTTATCTTAAAAATTGAAACCATGAAATGACACATTTTAATACATTATAGAGAAAAAATTAATTTATAGATTCCACATAAAAAAAATTCAAACACAAATATTAAAAAATATCAATGATATATTGAAAATAATCATTAAAACTCAAGATATATTTAGAAAAACCAAGCCCACCCTTTTCTCATAAAACTCATTTTCTAGAAGGCTGATTTTCTACCCTTTAAAATCATTAAGAACCAAAATTATGAAATTTTTAGTAAATAGAATGTGAATTTTTTTTATAAAATTATTTAATAAATCCCAATATATTGGAAAATATGTTTTTATCATGGAAAAAATTTCAAAAAAACTCCCACTCCATACTCGGAATACAAAAAAAATACCCAGACATAATAATCTATAACTACATAGTTCATTATGAAATATCTACCTATGTACATCTTCCAAAGTATTATTATAACCTTATTGATGTTATGGTGTCATTATAACCCATCACTTCAAGGAATTAAGGCTCATAGTGGAGGAATAACCTTAAAAAATATATATGGTTCCTTAACATACCTCTTCTCATCACTTATCATTTTATTATTTTATAATCAAAACATTCTAAAATTAATTAAATAGTATATTAATATGAAATTAATATCCTAAACAAATTTATTTATACATTATTGATATATTATATATACCTCTCCAACTATTTTTAACAATATATCATTAATGGAATGTAAACCTCTTATGAGGATGTTTTAAACTTATTATTCATCACATCTATAAATAATGGATAGAAAAAAATATAATATTTTTTTATTTTTTATTTTTAAGGTTTTGGAATTAATTTAACTAGTGTACAAATATTATTTAAAAAATGTTATGAAATCAATACAAAATAGGATAATTTTTGTATATAAGATGACATCATGCCATTTTACCAATGATAAATAAGATAAAAATAAATATATAAATGAAATACAATGATATTAATTAATAATCTGTGAAAAAAGGATTCAATTTTCTACTAGATTAATGCTTTAATAAACATAGGTTCATTATAAATGATACATGAATTTGATAAAACAAAACATCGTCTAAGGAAAGGGGACCTCTCAAACCCAACTATGTATTTTTATTTTTCCTCTAATCTTATATATTTTACAGTGATTCTTGTCAAATAGATTAAAAATTTAATTATACCATTCTTTAACTATTTCTTGGGGATATACATGCTTCTTCTTGTTTAGGAGGATTTATAAGTAACTTATAATGATCTTTGAAAAGACTTTATTTTCCAAAATATCACATTGATTCACCATGAATAATTTATTCTTTTCACCCTAAGCTATGACCTATTTATGTTAATACTTAATGTCGAAAAAATGGTTTTTATTAAATAAATAACATATATGTTTTGTTTGTAGATATATTATTTAAAATAATATTAATAAGTGCTTCCATTTTCATGGGATTATTTCAGGTTTATGATTGAAATATTTTTTTCTGTATGCCGTGCATGTTTATGAGACTATTATGATGTGATGGGTGAGAGAAAATTTATCTATCCCCCCAATATAGTGGTAATGTGATATATGTCTTGATATTATCAATACTAAGTATGAACATGATGATATAATAGTTAAAATTTTATGATGTGGTTATTTTAACACATATGTTATGTGTAATAATGATGATAGATTTATTTAAAATATTTGTGTGGGATTTTACCACAATGTGGTGATATTTAACTAATATGAATATTCCACATTCCATGTATATTTCATATAATTTTATTATGTTTATAATGATGATCTTTTTCTTATTATATGATGACCATTTTCTGATTATATGATCATTATGATAATTATTCATCCCTCTATACTATATTAATTCTTGCATTATGTCCCTTTCCAATTATTCCTACAATTTTTGGGTTTTTTACACATGCTTTCATTGATGAATGTCATCAAGTGATTAAATTAACTAAGTATAACATGAAATGTAATAAGTGGAATAATATTGAGGAATAAAATAAATTTGATAGTTTTGTATATGATTATGTTATACGAACCACATTTTCCTAAGATATTCCACCTTAAGATTCTAGATTATTTATTACTCTGATGTTTGTCTTCAAAATAAGGTAATAACCAAGTATAAAATATGTGGGTCACTATATTAATTTACTGGTATGAATCTAGAAGTAATTATGAAAAAATAATGGGAAATAATATATAATAAATATTTTTTGAGGATTCAGATATCACTATTATAAATCATGGATTTAAACATGAGGTGATGAAAACATGGGAACTTGTAGAGAACCTTACCAATATATATTAAAATTTAACAGAAATATAAAATGTGTTACAATCACTGAGGTAATTCAACATGAGTATTTTCAAATGAAAATTGGTTCTTGATCACATCAAGGACTTTAACATTATTCATAGTCAGTTTTAATTAGTGATGGGGAGTTACAATGATCTGAAGTTGGTGTTCCTATTATTTTCATCACTCCATAAATTATGTAATGAACAATCCACATTAGTGAGTTACCTAAGAGGTTATAGAGAATTTGTGTTCATAAAAATTATGTATTTAATTCTGAATGAGGTTATTATCTAGAATGATATATTTTCATCTAATGGAATTTTTTAAATTCATTGATGTTGGGGACTATCTACAATATAGAAAATTTAAAGGATTAGAAAAGAAGGAAATGTCAGATCCTTAATAACTTGGAAGATATTAGTATCCCCATGTGTTATAATTTTGGTAAAAAGACACATTAATAAATATAATACTAAATGAAGTGTAAATTCCAGAATACATAGTTTTAAAGGTGAATTTTCATATCAATTTTCAGATGAAATGAGTGATCTTTTATGGAGTGCCTTCAGTTCACTTGATTCATGGACTGTATAATCTTGAGATTTATTTCACTCTATATCAAAAAGGTGATTATGAGAAATATAATTATGTAATATTTGACATGTCACATCTTGAGGATTCGAAAACTCTCAAGATAGTTGGAAAGTGTGTTGTCTCCATTTGTAAATGGAAAAAAAACTCAGTGTAATTGTAATTATTATGAAACATATTTATATTAAGTAAGAATTCAATTTTGATGGGTTATTAGACAATGTTTATTAGAAGAAAAACTTTTTCAATGGAGTGTTTATGGTTAAAAACATTTCAATATAGGTGGATAAATGTGAGAAAGGTATAACATTATTCCTAATGGGTGTTTTAGAATTTTCAATTCGTGTTTGATAAATAACATTCACAATGTTATAGAATGAACATATAGGAATATTAAGTTAGAAGAGGACGAAAATAATTAATGAAAATTGAAAACTGAATATAAAATTCATGGAGTATAGAATATTTTAAGAAGTCATTCTTGGATTTGAGTCAAATGTTTTTTTCCAAATGGAATGTAATAAGCCCAAGTAAAAACAATTTAGAGATTGTTTAAACATATATAATATGGATAAATCCAGTTCATTCACACAAAGATTTTGTGTACTATGTTAGTATCACCAATGATATGAAATAATTTGAAGGGTTTATCAATTAATAATATGTATAATGTTTATGAAACATTCAATCAATGGAGATACATTGGTGGAAAATTAGAATGGAAGAAAAATGATGTGTTGAATGACTAAAAATTGAATGTTGTATAGAATATTGGAGTTACAAAAGATTTGATGGAAATGAGGAATATATTTAGAGAAGACCATACTGAGTACATTGGTAAAAATAGAGTCATAGAGAGGAGGGATTAAATATTAGTTGAGAAGGCACGAAAGATGAGGACTCACATTGGTTTTTCAAAAGTGTTTAGGTTGGATAATTTGGATTATAGTTCCAACTTAGTGAATTTGAGTCCATAAACTCCATTAGTTTTGGAACTCTTGAAGTTATATTGATTTATAATGAATATTGTAATCACCCATATCAAAGTATTTAGGTCTCTAAACTATGTTCATGTTGATTATAAAGAAAATGACAAGTAAGAGGGTTATTCCAAATCATTTTTCTTTCTATGTTATAGAGGTGAAGACATTGGATTTTGATGTTTGGATTAAAAATTTTGAAATTTTTTTATAAGTCAAATGTTATATTCAATAGAGATATCATATGGGAATATCAAACCTCATTAAAATTAGTAGTTGATATCACAGATTCATTACAATCTATGGTTTAACTACATATAAATCATGATTGTTTGGATATCCCATGAGATTTGGTGAGTATATCAGTACTAGAATTACCCAAATATTTTGATGAAGGTTTTTAAACAGGTAAATTTCTAAAGTTATTTCTATGGGATAATGTGAGATGAAAAAACATGTTCATACATATATATTACATAATGTTTTCTAAATATTCAATACAACTTATAACAAATAATAGCCTAAAACCATAATGATTTAGATTCCTTAACAAGACATATAATCATTTTATTTCTTGAAATATCTTCAATATCTTCTATAATTTTATTCTCACATAGTAAAATTCTTATACATAACATACATAATACTATTTTTCATAAGATTTGTAAAATAAACATAAGAAAGAGTTTTCTCGTATGTCCAGTGAGGTTAAACCTAATAAATATCAATCAATGACCATACATGAGTATAATATAATCCTAACGATACAATGAAATGATTGTAACATAAAACAGTCATAACCAATCTATCAAATTTCATTAATAATAAATCATGGAATATTTATTTGTAATAAAAAATACATAATTCTTAATTGTGTGAAATCATCAATAATAAATCATGATCCATGAAAAATATCATAAGTATAAGACATAGGTTTTTGGAATACACATGGGCACAAAAAACTAGTTATATAGTCAAGGACCACTACGATTGATATCATAGTGGATTGGGGTCACTCCAATATCGATATTTTCCTTATTAAATGTTCACTCCAAAATATTTCATAGTGTGAAACGTCTTATACCGAACTGGGTTCACTCCCCATTATAGTCCTTATAACAAATAATATATTTATCTTTTTACCGATGCATTGGAGGGATATATAATGTTTGTACCACCTTTCAAATAATTAAAACCAATAATATGTGTGACACAATATAATTAAGCATTAATAATATCAACATATATTAACCTCTATAAATAAAATTGTTTTTAAAAAAATTCCTTCATTTCATTATATTATAACCTATAGAAAAGAAACAAGTTTCATAAAGGTTTAATTATAAATTAATTAACCCATGGAAAAGAAAACATGATTCAAAAAATCATCATTAAATTAACATCATCATAAGACATACACAGAAAGGAATCAGATGGTATCAGAAGATAAAATCCCCAATGAAGCATAAAATTCATTTAATGACATTGAAATAGATGAAATATACCTCTAAATGAGTATCCAAACCTTTCATTGAAGATATGAAAAAACTATCTTTTCCATTTGATAAAATGTTAACTAAAATTTCCTAGAATATTTAGAATATATTTTTTTTGAAAATAACCAAGGAAAAATTTGAATTAATTTTCAATGAAAATAATTTCCATGATGATCCCAAAATCTGTTCATTCTATATACATTAAAAGAAATCATTCCTTACACACTTTTTCAAAATTAAAAACAGCTTGTTCAAAAAATATTGTGAAAGATTTCATTTCAATAATTTGAAAATAAATTCAGACATTGTAAAAATAGATATCTAAAAATATTTATAGTATATTAAATAACTCTCATAATACTATTTAAACTTGTTCAAACATGGATTATTGTTTTTCACCAAATATGTAATATGATCAGATTTTCTTTAAGAAACATTTCTGTGTAATTTTAAGAAACGAAGAGAGGAAAATGGAAATAGTAAATAAAAACATCATAAATAACCATAGTAGAATAAATATTTGTCGTTTAAAGTTTAACATCTATATAATTTCCCACTATGAATTTTTTTACAAATAATCTCAAAAAAAGTGAGATTGTAATATAAACCCTTACTCCATGTTCTAGATTTCTTTGTATGTCTTCAAATATCTTATATAATAAATATAAATTTATTAGACATATATTCCAAAACCATATTAACACATAACATAAAATATACCATTCCTTTATAATTTCTAATTCTCTTTTGATTAACAATTTCCCATTAAAATGAATATTCGGGAGAAAATTCATTTATATTCCATACATGATTTGGTTCGATGGTTTTGGTAATTGAACCATGGTCATGATTTAACAATATATATAATATTAATAATGATATAAGAATAATAATTATTATTCATATAAAAATTCATAATTATCCTTATAAAGTAGTGATGGAAACCAAACCACATCACTTTGTGGTGGTGGTAGTCCACACACATACAAGAGTGATGTTATCATTTTACAATGAATGGAAAGATAATATGGTAGATAATATATATAATTTTAGTTACATAATTATTTCCTAAATAATATATATAAACATTAGATACATTATAATAACCAACAATAAATGATGTTAATAAAATATAATTCATATCGCTAGGTGGAGGCGGTAGTCCACTTGTACGCACAAGCGGTACTTTCATGTACCATATGATGGAAAGGATTGGGAAAATTATTGATAAATAAACTAATATAGAATTACTACATTGAAGATAATGATATAATTATTTTTTAATGGAAACCATATATTTATTAAAGGCAGAAGGAGGTATACAATTAAATGTACTTGGTTAAGAGTTATACATAATCATTGACAAACCACATTTGTATTACACAATAAGCATTGAAAGAATTGTATTATGATAAAATAAATACTAATATGACATGTGTATGGATTTTTTAAAGGTATTTGTTAGTGGTTTTATGATTAATATGGATTATGGAGTGTGAGGAAGAGAGGAATGGTGGTATCCTTTTATAAGGGAGGAGAATGAAAAACTTGGTATTTTTCAAAAGATTAAAATATAACAACGCCTTACCAAAATTAAGTGGATCCAAAATGATAAATATTTTAATATATAAATTTTATTATTAAAAGACCAAAATACTATAAAATTAATCAATTTTGTTTGATATTTTAAACCATATATCTTTGGTTAATCCTCGGTAAACTCATTTTAACCATAACCGTAGTAACACATTTTTTTTGTTTTTACTAGTAATTATGAAGAAAAATTAACTAAACCTTATTGAATTATATTAATTATCGTTATTAAAAATATTTAATATGGTTTACAATATTACATTTCTATATATTAAATAAATTCATTTAAATAAAAGTGTGTAAAACACAATAAAACTCTTTTTACCAAAATGAATTTGAAGCATAAAATTCAGTTTACCTTCATTCCGTACATTTCAAAAAAATATAATATTAAGGTTAAAATAAATTTTTTAATATATTATAAAAAAATTATTATATCATTCATAAATAGGTATTATTTCAATTTATTAAAAGAAAAACACACTATTAATATAAAAAAGTTTTTTAGAAAAAAAAATCTTATTTTACCTTCAAATGATGTTATTTTTATTTATAACTAATTAAAAAAATAATTAATTAATAATATACATATGTAAAAATTAATTTTTAATTATTTAGTTATTCCTATTAATACCCCCAATCCAAGGGCCAGTAGATAACTATAAAATTAAATAATAATATTTATAATACAGTTTGTTTAAACTCAATGTTGCGTATAAACAATATATTAAAGAAATAAAATTTATTTAAAAAGAAATATGTCATAAAATACCTAGATATTGAATTATCCACTATTATAAGAACTTTACCATTTTAATTCAATTACTATGGTTTATTAAACTATGGATACTTCCACCCAATCACATCTTCAGTTCCCAACATAGCTTCTTCAAATTTATGGTTTCATAAAAAAACTATAACCATGTGAATGGTCTAGTTGTGAAACTTTTTTTCTCTATTTGAACTCGAATATATACCATTTTTTACTCATAATATATATTCTTATCTAGTGGTATGAACACTGATTTCAGTATGTGTGAATGTTTAGTTATATACTCTCCTAGGAGTGATATATGGAACACATAATTATCTTGAGGGCGATTAAATGAAAGTTACTAGTGATATAAAAATATCCTAATATTACAAAGAATTTATAGGGGACCAATATTTATTAGGATCAATTCTACATTCTCTAAAAATCTTATTACATTGTTCTATAGAGAGATTCAACAGAATACCTTCTCACAAACTTTGATCTCCATATCTCACTAACGATTATCTGCATAACTTTTCTATCACATTGGAGTTACCATGATGTACTAATAAATAACAATTACATTATTTTACATTTCCTCATCTATATCTAGTCCCAATATATTTAATTCTCAAATTTCATTCAAATATATAAGAGTTCTGCACTTCCTTCCATAGAGGGATTTAAAGGATTAATCTGAATGCTCGACTGAAACCTATTGTTTTAATAAAATTAACTATAGAAATTTATTGATCCCAGTCCATATAAATTTAATTTCAATATCTATTATTATATTTTAATGGTCCTATGAGAATGACTATATAACTAATAATGATATGCAACACTGAACCTCAATTGTTTTCCAGGAGCCTATTGAGAACTTATATAGAACTTTGTGGTAAACGTCTAATCCTAATTAGATACTATTGAGAGTGGTAGTACATGAAATCCCACTAGTTAATTTATTTATATCATGAAAATACAATCAATATAGAAATATTATATTATGTAATTTATGTGTGATGAATTTTTAAGGCAATTTACTACTTACCAGATAAGAGTATTCACTTCCGATATTTTGGGGAGTCCAATGGTGAAAACTATATTAATGATTCCGATTTTCAATTTCGGTGTGGGTAATGGTTTTGAGAACAACATAGAGTTATTTATATCAAATTTCCCTTGTTTACATTCTAGGTTACAAGATGCATAATAAAAATATAAATTTTCATGTTATTGTATCTGAAATACTCTTTGGATCTCTATACATTTTTGTACTTACAAGATGAATAGAGAATGAATAACTATGAAATATAAACAGAAAATTATTAAAGTATAGTATTTACATGAAACATACTTAGTTATGACACATATCATTGCCTCATAATCATGGTTTAACTTTGGAAAATTTCTCACCTTCTTAATAGTTTCCATGACCTCTCTGCATCATTAATCTTCGCATGGATGGATGGTTGAACATTTATCTAAGAAAGATATGATATTCCCCATTTGATTTTATTTAAAGATAAATCATTTATAAATCTATAAATATTATATCTATTTAAATCCTCATAATGTAGAAACTATAATGGTATTTCTGTTACCTCTCTCAATTAAGAGAGCATGCTAGGTCCGAATGGCTGCCCAGTGGGATTCTTTGTCAGCTCCTAGAATGTCATCATGGATGAACTTTTTGTAGCTATCCATGAATTCTTCTGTGGATATTTACTTCCCTGGGTTGCATGTTCCACTTCTATGATACTTATAACCAAGGTGAAATACCCATCCTACATCAATCACTACCAAACACTCAGTATTTTCAACATTGCATACAAAGTATTGGATTCCATCATCAATAAGAGGCTCTCTCAATTTATCCATTATTGGGACTCAGAGGAGTTACATGTATTTATCAAAAGTAGGTATATCCAATATGAAATGATAATCTATCAAGATGTGGTTATTGAAATCAAAAGAAATGTTTTGGGTTCCAACATTATCATCAAAATGGAAAGGGATATGGCCTGTGATTTTCTTGAATGAAATTTCAATATTCAGGTCATTAGATTCATGTGGTTCTCTGAATGGGTTAGTGACTTGTATTTTTGGTCTTATAACTCACCCTAGTTCAATATTATTTTAATGGGGAGTCCATGTGGATTCCTTATATTATTAATCGGGATTAGTCATGGAGAATCCCTCTAACCAAACATTTTCATCATGGTTTAACATGCTCTTAGTAGAGATGTTATCTCATTCATTCAGCATGGTCTCCGTTATCATTATCACTGTATGGATCTCTCCTTTAGGCTGTATCATCTTCATTTAACTGATAATTTTATATTATTCATAAATTTACCCAGTTATTCAGTTTTGGGATTAAAAAACTATTATTGGACAATACACCATATGGTATAGGAAAATCATCATCTGGTAAAAGACCTGGTTTTTCCTTCCACCCTCTTGTTTGAACTGGAGAAAGAACAACATTGAATCATGCCTGGATATTCATAGTAAATTTCCCCCAAAGAATATTTTTGTGAATCTATTTATATTTTAAGGGTTTAAATCAATCACTTTGAAGGTTTGGTTTGTAATATTACCAATCATATAATTAATTGGAAGAAAAAACTCCTTTCATTTGGTGGAAGGATTTCTCTTGTAAACTATGTACTATCATCAATCCATACGTATATCCTATCACTAATCATGGTGACCATGTTGATTCTAATGGAGATATAAAAACTCAAAAATATTTTATATGGGATTATCAAGGAGATGGTAGATTCCATTGGGACTCATGGATTAAAATTCTGAGACTTGTGGAACATAGGGGTATCGACATTATGAATTTGGGGGATGCAATGTACTTTCTTCAGTGAAAACTATTGTGGGATGTAATTGACCGTGGGTTACTTTATAAAAGGTTCATCAAAAGTAATTATGTGAATAGTCTTTTAGAGAAATTATGAAATCCTTCCACCCTATGAAACTCAATGCATGGACACATATCGATGCTTCACGACCAGTCTCGATGGATTCTTGGATGTGGAGGCCTAAATTCTAGGAGTAAATAGTGGTTGTGGGATCTTTGGATTTTGAGGGTTCCATATGCTCAACTTGACCTTAAAATAGGCTAGCTATTATCCCTCTTTCATTGATGAAATTTTGAAACCCATCTAGGTAATTTCCGTTTAACAGTATTAGGTTATATGAGACCCATAGACTATGTATATTCATGGGATCCTCATCAAGTAAGGCCTTTAAGAAGATGATGTCTGTGCTACCTACTAACGGCCCTTGGGGAAACCGTCTTTGGTGAAAGGACATCGCATATAAGATCAATTATATGTTTCAGAGAATATTTTACTAAGCGATACCTACAGATGTGTTTGTTAAGTGTAAGGGTGCTCATTTAGCATCTAAATGTACTTGCTTATTGGTTACCAAGGAGGATACCTTGAGGAACATCTTCCAAAGTTAGTGGGTGGGAATATTGTGGAGGGATTGGGGAGAGTTCTAGGATAATATAGGGGAGGTGGATGCATATTATCAATGGTGGTTCAAGGGAATGAGCATGAGAGAAAATGTGGATGGGGAATATATTATTCTCCTTGCAACGAGTAGTGGGGGAATTTGGAAGGTGTGCTTTAATGATCCTCATTTTTAACCCAACAAAAACATGAATGTTTTTTTAAAATTATCAATTACCGAATGGGTAGTTTTTAAAATAGATCCTTGGAATAGAATTATGAGAGTTGGTTCACTTCATAGTGATTTTTTGGAAAAGGGTGAATCCTTGTTAAGTTTCTAGGGTGGCTCGAAGAGTTTCATAACCACCGAACCCAAAAAATAGGGTTTCTGAAAAAGTGGAGAGGGTGCATGGTTTGTATGAAAACCATGTGGAATATTGAAGAAACTGTTCAGCCTTAATTAAATGGGTAGAGGTGTTTTTCATAGGCTAAAAATGGTTTCCAAAACATTGTTTTAAACTCATGTAAGGGGAGTTTCTTAAACAGATAGTGTCATACGGTTGGTGCACGGTTCTCCAAACCATGTGGATGAAACCACATAGACTAGTCTGGTTAATGAAATAAATTAATTTAAAATGAAAATAAAATTTTAAAAAGTAATTAAATATTACTCTAATCCCTCTCCCTTATGTTTGTGATGCACTCTAGGGGGGGGATCACCTCTCGTCGTATGCTCGACCCCTTTCTGACCTCCATTTGTATCGAGTTCCTCTCACCAATTTCTAATGTTTTCATTGTCTAATCATTAAGGTATTCTCTATCCTCTACTCACCTCCATTTTTTGACCGATTTTGGTCTCCCCTTTTCCCTATTTTTGGATTGTCCGAACACCGTATGGTGGGGGGTGTCTTTGATTTTGGTTTTCTTTCAGTCTAGGTTGGTGTGAATTGTCTCTCAGGGACCTTTGATGTGCGTTCCAATAATCACCACCAAAGGTGATGCAAGTAATCTCGTTTCGGTTGGTCATCGATATCCAAGGTTAGTTTTTTTCTTTTTTCTTGGTTTCTCACATACTAAATTAGGTTATTTAGTTGTTTTAAGGTTCCTATATGCTTTGTGTAGTGCGTTGGTCCCTTCTTGTTGATCTCTAGTCACAAAGTCAAGGGTGACTCGCCCATATGTTCATAGGTTTGTAAATATATATAGGCGGGTTCTATCGTTACATTTATAATCACCCATGGTAGTTATTATACATGTATGAGGCTAGGTGTACCAATTTGTATATATAAATGCATGCATAGGTGAGTGACGACTGGTATATGCATATAAGTAGATGTGTTAGGATCCCCTCACGCATGCGCATAGACATGAAGGTGTGTGTCTAGGTGCTAGGTGTCCTTGAATGTGTGTGAAGATTTATATGGACAGTGGAGGAGCAACATATATTACTTAGAAAGATCCAAGAGCCTAAGTGGAAATCCTGGTTCCATTATGAGGTAAGGTCCCTTTTCATTACCCTCGTTACTCTATAAAGCATTGATTAATTAATTTCACCTTCATTAACCCTTATTAATGTTTTTTCACACATAGTATATTTGTCTTAAATAAATTTTTTACTTAGAAAATTCATGTTTTTGTTATAAAACCTCTCAATCATGGTGCACTGCCTTCAAGATAAAAATGTAGTGTTAGACCATATTATTACCGGGGTTATTTCTTTGTTTCATTCATTATAATTGGGTTAAAATTGATAAAGGGAAGGTTAATATTCTTGGATTCCTTTATGTTTATTTTTCCATGGTTGGTACATTCATTGTATCTTTGGCACTAATTAATAAACTTGAACCCTTAAAACCAATTTTCCATATTTAGGAAAATTTGATGAGATGACCTTTAATAAGACACTTCTACTAAATGAAGTTCCTTTATTAAATGGTTTGGATATATTGACTATTTTCCTTATATAAGGTGGTTTTAATGGAATTGGTTCCCTAGGATGGAAATGGGCCATGCTATGAGTCTACCGGAAAAGTCATTTCCACTGGGAATGATTTGAATGTGTTTAACATGAAAATATTTTGACTAAAATTCTTCAGATGGTTTTCCATAAGTGAAAATGTGAACATATTTAAATATGTGTATGTAATATTTCTAATTAAAATTAATAATATATAATACCTTATGAATTAATTTAAAACTATGAAAATGATTTGGTCCTTTTTAGATAGAAGTGTGGGAGGCATTCTTACCGCATGCCAATACTACCATCTAGTATGTATGGGTGGGAGAAATTCTTACCCCATTCCAATTATGACCATTATAAATGGTTGGGTGGGAGACATTCTCAACCCACACCATTGCTAAAATCTACTATGTACGGGGGGGGGGGGGGGTCATTCTTACCCCATTCCAGTTATCTTCTGTTTTGGATTAGATGCATTCTTACCCCATGCCAGTGTTGTTATCCAATGTATGAGAGGAATTATTAACTCATGCCATTATTTATACAATCCCCATGCATGAGTGGAATTCTTACCTTGTGTCAGTTATAAATCCTTATGGAAAAGGGTCATTCTAATCTTGTTCCATTCATAATATATATATATATGTATATACATTTATGGACGAGAGGCATACTTACCTTGTCCCATTGATAACCTAAATATATATATATATAGTTTCATGTTTAGACTATTAATTTGACATCGAGTCAAATCTCGTATAGCTGTTAGGTTTCCCATGGAAACCTGGATGGGTGTTGTTTATTTATTTAGTTATGTCATTATATATTTACACATGTACATAGTAAGGTTAATATTACACTCTCTGGATAAGGCTAGGCACTGGTGATAAGGACCTACTGAGATTTATATCTCACACCCTATACAGGAAACCATTGCACTAGGGTACCCATAT
The DNA here is from genome assembly GCA_963277665.1 of Viscum album. Classification (NCBI taxonomy): domain Eukaryota; kingdom Viridiplantae; phylum Streptophyta; class Magnoliopsida; order Santalales; family Viscaceae; genus Viscum; species Viscum album. The sequence goes on along the minus strand of OY728122.1, from coordinate 934,748,862 downwards.
AGACCTTTCTTGTTTATAGGACTACTGAACTCTGATCTTTCTTGTTATTTTATTCTTATACATGGAGTTTGGAGCAAGGGACTGAGCTAGAGCTCAGGTTTCTCGTGGTGTTTTCCTTAAGACCTTTTATTTCTTTTCCTTATTTGAGTCTTGTATTGTTCTATTATGAAAATAATGTTGTTTGTTTACTAATTTAAAATTATGTATCACCATGACATTCATTTTTCTCATAAACTATCCTTTTCCACTCTTGTTCAGTTATATCAAATATGTCTTCTGCTGCTTTGTCAAATATGTATATTTATTTTCTATTCTTGTTATTTCTTTTTGTTTGAACTCTGATATGAGGGTATAATCTCTACACAATAACCTCTTGAGATCCTTGTTTCTAGTCGGCAGCCTCTGGCGTACAAGCATATGCACTTGAGGCAATGTGACCCAGCATTCTAGCTACCCGGTTTATGGTCAGTCAGGCTGGGATGTTACAAAGTGGTATTAGTGGTTGTTTCATTTCCTTTGACATACATTTCTTGATTGGTGAACATGAGATCAGTAATGTGTTAGTTCTTGGTTAATAACAGTTCTTGGGACTGCTCACCCAACTTATGGGAAGTGACCAAATGACCAGGGCAGGGAATTATTGTTCATACCATTTTCCATTACAATTGATATGATTTCACCTATTTTGATTATTGTACTTATACTAATTATGATTTATGTAATTTCTAGTATGTTTACCCTGGGCCTTCATTGGTAAGGATGTTTCATTGCACACATTATTATTGGGCACATAGGAAGTAACATGCCATGCATAGTGACATGCCATGCATAGTGACATGCGATGCATAGTGACATGCGATCCATAGTGACATGCCATGTAGTTTTCCTATTGATTATACTATGTTCATTGAGTGAAATTAAATGTTTTGTTTCATTTATAATTTTTATATAAATAACATGATATGGTGGTTAATTTTAACATGATTTTCCATGATTCAATAATAATTTTCCATGGTAAGTATCAAAGTAAGAAGCTTAGTTGTACGTGTTTAGGTAACTTTTTAGCAATCCTGTCTTGATTGTGTAACATGCTTATACAATAGATCCCTATTATGCCATGATTTTACTTTTTTTAGTATTCCTTCAATGTTTATTGATTATCATGGGATTATTTTATTTTTTATATATGTGTTGTGAATGAATGAGAACCAGTTTTCCATTATAAGGTGTTTGAGAACCTTATAATTAGGAAATGGTAACTCGTATATTCAAACCTCCTTTAGTATAATGTGTGTACATGATTAGAACTATTGGTCAAAATGTAAAAGGCTACAAAAGTGTAATACTTAAGTGAATTAATTTTGATTAAATGGGATCCAAATTAAAAACTATAAAGTGTACATGAGATTTATAGTTTGGTAGATATTGAACCATCTATCTGAATTGGTGTACTCCATACCGTCGAGTGATAAATGAAATAATAAACTAGTTGATTTTGGTTAAATCATTGTGTTTTGTGACTTTTAGTGCTTTCTCGGGTCATCTCAAGGTAGAGTGACCTATGCGTTAAATGAATAGGTTCATCCCAATGCTTGGAATGAGTTTCTAAATAACCAGGTGTTACGACACACATGTATTTTTGTTTTAGTTTTAGTTTTTGGTTTTACCTTCATTCTACACTTTATATGGTTATGGTTGATTAGAGGAGCGTTAGACGACCGTTTTTTTTGTTTCGTACTAGAACACTAGAGACTGGCTAGTCTATCCACTTCTACATCAATGAGTATAACACTCCTATGGCAAGGAGCATCGTGTAAAATCCGGGAAATGTGGCCTTCCAAGTATAAGGTACACTACCTAAAAAAATTCCTTAGGGTAATGGTTGATCATACATGAATATCTTTGAGTCCTGTGAGTTTTAATTATATGTCTATGTTTTCTCGGTAACTCAACGTTCTTTTTCTTGGTTGTGTATGTGTCCTCTGATAAACACCTTTGTCATGGGATGAGCATTGGTGGTAATGTTTGAACAATTACAGAACTTCTTTGTGTGGTAAAGGCCTTGTGTTTGTAAAATGGTAGTTTATTATCCGGTGAATCCAATTTTCATCTTTGAAGTCAAGTATCTATGGTTTGACTCTCGTTCCTCCTAGTAATCTGGTTTTTTGACTGGAATCCATTTAAAATTATCTTATTGTACTCTTCTATGTGATGAGCATGTGACCAATGTTGTCTTCATCCTAAGTACACTAAGAGAGCACCAGTCTTATGCCGTGCTAACACATCAATGTCATTGGGATTGTTTTTCTTTGTTATCTTAAGGTGTTACATGTGGGATGCATGGTTTACCATGTGTTTGGATCTCAAAAACATCATTAGAAGTCAGGTGTAGGCATCAGAGAGAATGTTTTTTTTTTAAATTCTTATTTTCTTGGGATAAGGCTTAGTAGTTTAGTTGATAAAATAACAGTCTTCTAAGCTGGGAATATTATTAATTAGTCAACTATAGTGGCCTACCTCCTTTGCTCTCTTGTTTAATATTGACAATTGATTAAGGACCATTCAATGTACCCTCATCAATTGAATATGGGTGCTATTAGTGTAGACCAATTCTTTTCATAAAAAATTAGTTTGACTTCGACTTTGAGGTTGATGGGAGTCAACCATTTGATCATTTAAATTTTTGTTGGGAGCATCATTGGAATTCTTATAGGGTTCTTTTAAAGTCAATTACAATGGTGGGTTGAACCTTGGTTTGGTTTTGGTGGAATAATGTTAAAGCCTAAGGGTGGGATGTAACCTTGGCCAGTTGCTTCAAGAGATGATAATGTGATCGTGTTACTGGGTGGACAGGCTCGGGTAAGATCAGTCTAATTTTTTCGGTTGGAAAATGAGTGTTGGAACTAGAATTAGTGGTTTAAGATCCATTTACATTTTAAATGTTTCACGGTCCATTGGAAATTCAAAAATACAACACAACCATTTTACTGAAGCTTCATGACCCTAGTAGGCCGGGTGATGTGTAAATTGTTCCCGAAGGCTTCTCAGGGACCATAATTTCTTTGTTAGGAAGGTTGTAACGATCCTAGTTTTGAGCAAGGCTAAAACATGAATGTTTGTTAGAATTTTAAATTATTTAATGGGTTTTTAAAACTGATACTCAGAACAGAATTCCAAGAGTTTGGTCATTTAAAAGAAATGTTTTTGGATTTGGGTGAAGCCACATTATGTTTCCAGGGTGGCTCGAAGTGCTTCGGGGGCAGCAGACCTGAAAAATATGGTTTTTGGAAATATAGAGAGGGCACACAGTTTTCATGAAAACCATGAGACCTATAGGAGTAACCATGCAACCTTAATTATTGGGGGAGATGAATTTCGCATAGGCTATACATGGTTTCCTAAACTGTGTGCCGAGCCTGTATGAGGGGAGTTAAAAAAATAGTGCCTCATAGTTTGCGTATGGTTTTCCGAACAGTGCGAGTCACTGGTCTATTTAATGAAATCAATTAATTCAAAAAAGAAAATTAAATTTAATAACCTTATTTAACCTTACCATCATCCCTCTCTCCTCACATCACAGACACCCTGGGGGGGGGGTCTACCCTCTCACCATGCGCTCGACCCCTTTCCGAGCTCCTATTAGACCGAGTTCCCCTCAAAGATTTATCATGTTTTCTTCATCAAATCTGCAAGGTAAGCTCTCCCTTCTCATATCCTCCCTTCCTTGGATGATTTTCACCCTCCCCTTTTCCCTACTTGGTTTCTTATGAACACCTTGGGTTGGGTGTGTCTTTTTTTTTGGTTCTGATTCTTTCTAGGTTAGTGTGAATGGTCTCTCAGGGCCCTTTGATGTGTGTTATGATAACCAACACCAATGGTGACGCATTTCGGCTCATTTTAGTTGGTTTCTGATATCTGAGGTGATGGTTTTTCTTGTTTCTTCGTTTGAGACTTGCTAAATTTTGTTCTTTAATTATTTCAAGGTTCCTAGTATGCTTTCTATACTACGTTTGTCCCTGCTTTTGGATTTTGAGTCACCAAGTCGAGGGTTACTCGCCTATGTGTGCATTGGTATGAAAATATATATAGTTGGGTCCTTAGGTAATGTGTATAATCACCCATGACAATGATTATACATGTACGGTGCTAGGTGTGACCATTTATAAATATATAAATGCATTCATAGGTGAGTAGAAAATGGTATATGCATATAAGCACATGTGTAAGGATCTCCTTATGCATTCCCATGACCATGAAGGTGTTTGGATAGGGGATAAGTGTCCATGAAAGTGTGCGGAGTTGCATATGCCCAGTGGGGGAGCATCAGCTGTTAGACAGAAATCTCTATGAGGAAAACTTGATGTCCTAGTCCACTGTGAGGTAGGTTCCCTTTTTATTTCCCTCTTTACTTAAGAAAGCATTAATTAATTAATTTCACCTTCATTCACCCTTATTAATGATTCTACTTACATATTATCTTTCCCCGAAATGATTTTTTTTATTTTGAAAAGTCATATTTTTGTAATGAACCCCCTCATTCGAGGTGAGATATCCTCAAGCTAAAAAAGTAGTGTTAGACCATATTTCTACCTACTTTATTTTCTTTATTCTTTCTTTATTCATGGGTTAGAATTGATAAAGGAACTTTTAGGCTACTTGGCCACTCTTATATTTCTTTTTCCCAAGAAGTTACATGGATTATAGCATTGGCACTACATAATGAACTTGATCCCATAAAACCAATTTTCCATTGTTAAGAAATTTGGATGAGATGACCTTGAATATGAATCATCCACTAAATTATATTCCTTGATTAAATGGTTCAGTCATATATATTGTTTTCCTTATATTATGGGGTTCAGATGAAATAGTTCCCTAATATTGAAATGGGTGTCACTAAGGGTATATGTGAGAATTATTTTCCACTTGGAATGATTTTAATGTGTTTACAATACTAATGTTTTGATTAAAATACTTTTGGTGGTTTTCCTTAAGTTAAAATGTGAACATGTTTTCTTATCGGTATATAGTATATATATTTGATATTCACAAGAAACACTACCTTATGAATTGCATGATAACTATGAAAATTCCTATTACCATTATAGATGTATGGGTGGGAGGAATTATTATCCCATACCATTACTACCATCTAGTATGTATGGGAGGAAATCATTCTTACCCCAGGCCAATTATGACCTTTAAAGACGGATGGGTGGGAGACATTCTTAACCCATACCATTTTTACCACCTACTATGTTGTGGTGGGAGGCATTATTACCCTGTGCTAGTTATCTTATATTATGGATGGGAGGCATTCTTACCCCATTCCAGCGTTATACTCTTAAGGATGGGTGACATTCTTACCTCATTCCATTCTTTATACAATCTCTATAGATGGGATGTATTCTTACCTTGTGCGATTTATTACTCCCTATGGACGAGAGGAATCCTTACCTCGTGTGAGGTATATATATATATATGTATATACATTTAGGGAAGAGAGGAATGCTTACCTCATTCTAGTGAAATCCTATATATATATATATTTATATATAGTGACATGGTCAGAAAAATAATCCAGCATCGAGAAAAAGCTAATATACCCGTTAGGAGTCCCTTGGGAACCTAGAAGGGTGTTGTAAATTTATTTAGTTCTTTCATTATCTATCTATACTTACACACCACTTATTTAATATTACACTATCTGTATAGGGCTAGACAGATGTGGTTCCAGACTATTGATATTTATATCTCACAACCTACTCAGGCCGTTATTGCACTAGGGTACCTGAGTAGAGCTTTCTTGTTCATAGGATAGTGGACCTTAGACCTTGCTTGTTGTTGTATTCTCATACCTGGTGTTTGGAGGAAAGGTATGAGCTATAGCTCGATATGCTCATGGAGTCTTACTTAAAAAATTTTAGTTATTTTCTTTATTTGGTTCATGTATTGTTTTTTTGAATATCATTATTTATGTTTACTAATTTTAAATTATGTATCACCAAGGAATTTATTTATTACAAAAACTGGATTTTTTTTCAACCTTGTTCAGTTATATCAAATATTTCTTCCACCATTTTTTCAATTATGTATACTACTTCCACTATTATTGTTATTTCATACTATTTGAACTCTGATATGAGGGTATATTCTCCCCACTATCACATCCTAATACCCCCACTACTAGTTGGTAGCCTCTCGTGTACAGGGAGACATGCTTGATGCGATGCGACCCACCAGTATGACTTTGAGATTTTTGGTCTGTTGGGATGAGAAATTAGAATGTGGTATAAGAGGATGTTTCATTTACTTTTTATTATGTTTTTTGGGTTGGTAGATATGATATTAGGAATGTTCCAACACTTGGTTTATAGCTGTGCTTAGGACTGATCACCCCACTTACTTGAAATGACCAAGTGACCACAGCTAGGAATTATTGTCCATACAATTTTCTGTTACAACTGATATGATTTCACCTAGAGTTATTATTGTATTTCCACTACATATGATTTATGTAATTTTTTATGTTTTTACCCTTTTCCAACTATAGTAAGGAACTTTCATAACACACATCATTATTAGGCACATAGTAATAAACATGCATTGCATAGTGCCATGCCATATAGTTTGTCTGTTCATTAGACTATGTGAATTGAGTTAAATGACATGTTTTGTTTTCTTTAGCATGACTATACACATAAAATGGTTTTTTGTTAATTTTAAAATACTTTTTTATGATTCAAGCATAATATATAATGTGGAGTATCCTAGTAGCATGCTATGTTGTACATGATTTGGTAACTTCTTAGCATTCCTGGATTGATTGTGTAACATGCTTCTATGTTAGTTGCCTATTATGACATGATTTTACTTCGGTTATCATGTCTTCTGTGTTTACTACTTATGATGGAATTATTTTCCTAGTTATATATGGTTTGTGAATGAACCAGAACTAGTTTTCACTTTTATGGTGTAATGGCGCCTTATAATCGGGAAATAGTATCTTGTATATTCAAACCAAATTTATCATAATGTGTATACATGATTAGAACTGTTGGTTAAAATTTAAAACACTTCTAAAGTGTAATTATTAATTGAATTTATTTTGATTAAATAAGAGCCAAATTCCAAAATATGAAGTGTATGGGTGCTTTATAGGTTGGTAGATGACAGCCATATGTATGTGCTGTTATATTTATATATACATGAGCATGATATATTTTTAAAGTGTTTTTTATTTTGATAAATGGGAACCAATATATAATCAATGAATTGTATGGGAACCTCATGAATTGGGAAATGACAACCCATGTTAAATGTAGTGATGTGATGATGTATGAAATTCATGCTTATTTATGTTAATGCTATTTAATTTTGATATGAAACGAATGGAGAAACTGCTATTGGGTTTCATGAGAATGGGCCTTGGTTGGATTATCAGAACCCTTTTATGATTCCATGATTGTTAAAAAGGAGTTTACTTTATTAAATTTCTCGTATATGAATGGATGTCATTGAATGCTTAAATAATCAAAAGGAAGTTTGCAAATCCTGCTAGTTTTTCCCTTGGCAAGTTGTTTGGAAATCAAGAACCTGGATTTTTTTTTGAAAATTGGTACTTGATTTTTTAAATGATGTCCTTCAATTCTTAAAGAATAAATGTGAGTAAATGAAAATGGTCTAGTAAATGGAACCTCTAGTGGTGACCTTGGTAAAACCCTCATGTTTGGGTAGTTTTGAGTTTCTCTTTGAGTTTTCTTTTAATGGGACCATAGGTGTTTTCTGTAGGAAATGTTCCTTTATAAACGACTTGAGTTTTCATTTTGAGCCTTGTGACTTATGTGAGTGTGTAAAAATTCATGGGTCGACACTTGCTCTTTGCAAGGGGCTGGACCGTAGTAGTTAGTGCCCTTCAAATCTTGAATGCCTTGTTAGTGTTGTTTGTCTTATGATGATTGGTACTATTTGGGTTGTATTGTTCCTCGAAGAAATTTTGGATTCCAGTGGAAACCTTATTCATATGGGTGTTCATGTCATTCTTCGACCTTGTTATGGGTTTGGTCATTGAGTAATTGACATTTTATGCATTCTACACATGCCTTGGTCGTAGTTTACTACTCCATTGTTTATTCTACAACTTCTATCTTCCTTGGGTAGTAAGAATTGATGTACGAACTTTGGTCGAGTGTTAAATGAAATAAAAAACCGATTGAGTTCATTTAAATTGTTGAGATTTGTTCCTTTGAGTGTTGTCTCTGGTCATATCCTAGTAGAGTGACCTGATGGTTATATGAATATGTTAGTCCCAATGCATGTGAAGAGTTTCTGAAGACATGGGTGTTATGAAATGTCTGTTAGTTTCGTTATGGTTTTAGTTTGTCTTTTGAACTTCCTTTTATGCTTGAAATTGTGATGGTATCCCAGAGGAGCATCACATGTCCATTTGTGTTGTTTTATACTCATGTGCTTGTGAGTGGATAGTTGATCCTATTTACCCTTGATGACTAGAAAAATCCTATGGTAGGGAGAATCCTATCTAATATGGTAATTGTGGCCTTCCAAGTAGAACATATACTACCTAAAAAATTCCTATTGGTAATTGTTGATCGTGCTTAAATTCCTTTGTGGATTGTGAGTTTTAATTATATGTCAGTTTTTTCTCAGCAAACAGACATTGTTATGTTTTGTTGTGTATGAAAAAACTGCTAAACTAATTTGTCCTAGGATGAGCTTTGGTTGTAAATTTTGAACGATCATGGAATTTCCTCATGTGTTAAAGGCTTGGTGTTCGGAAAATGGAAGTTCATCGGCAAGTGAAGTTGAGTTTCATCTTTGAAGTTGATTTGTTGTGGTTCGACTCTTCTTCCTCCTAGTAATTTGGTATGTTTGATTGGAATCTGTTTAAAATATTTTTATTGTACTATTCTATGTGATGATATAGTCCCCCATATTGTATTCATCATAGCCACACTAAGAGAGAATTGGTCTAATGTTGTGATAATTATTTGAAGTTGTTGGGATTAATTTTGGTGGTTCTCTTATGGATTTTCATGAAGTATGCGTGGTTTCCCTTGTGGTTTGATCTTAGAAACATCACCTAAATTTAGTTGTAGGAATTTTTTAGATTTTTTTTTTGTAAATGAGTGTTTCCTTTAGTGAAGGAATCATGGTTCAGCTGATAAAACATTTTCCATATAAGCTAGTAATCTTCTTATTTATTCGACTATAGTGGACTACCTCATTTCCTCTTTTGTTTAATGTCGATGGTCGGTGAAGGTCCATTCATTGGTACATCGTCAAGTGAAGATAGGTTTAGTTAGTGTAGACTGGTGCTTTTCATAGAAAATCGGCTCGACTTGGACATTGAGGTCGATGGGAATTGACCATTTGATAGTTTCCAAATTACGATGGGAGTGTCGTTAGAACGCTTAAACTATGATTTGAAAGTCAATTCCATTGATGGGTTGAATAATGGTTTTGTTTTGGTAGGATAACATTAATGCCTATAGTGGGAAGTAACCTTGTCTAGTTTCTCAAAGAGACAACAATGTGATCATGTCGCTAGGTGGACAAGATCTGGTAAGAGCCGTCTCAGTGTATCAATTAGAAAATGAGTATTGACACGAGTCTTGGTGGTTTAAGATCTATTTACCTTGGAAATTTCATAAGCTGCGTTGTATGTTCAAAAATGAAACCATTTGAGTGAATATTCATAACCCTAGTCAGTTTAGTGATGTGTACATTGTTCTCAATGGATTCTCAGGAAGGAGAAGTTCTATTGTGGGAAGGATGTAATGATCCTCATTTTGAACCGGGCTGAAACATGAAGGTTTTTTACTTTTTCAATTACAGAATGTGTTGTTTTTAAAACTAAGGCTCAGAATAGAATTATGATAGTTGGGTAAGTTCATTGTGATGTTTTTGGACTTCAGTGAAGCCCTGTTTAGTTTACAGGGTCGCTTGAGAGTTTTGGGAGAACCAGACCTAGAAAACATGGTTTTTGGAAAACAACAGAGGATGCATGGTTTTTCTGAAAATAGTACATCCAATAGTAGTAACTGGGTGGAATTAATTATTGGGGAGAGGATTTTTCACAATGGTTGTGCATGGTTTTCTAATATTTGTGCCTATATCATGGGAGGAGAGTTTCTTAAATAGAGAGTACCACACATTTGGCGTACGATTTTCCAAACTGTGCGAGTCAAACCCTAAAGACTGGTCTATTTACTGAAATGAATTAGTTTAAAATGGAAATAAAATTTAAAACCCCAATTCAAACATACCCTAATCCATATCTCCTCAAACTATGACACTCCATAGGGGGGTATCCCCTATCGCAGTGTGCTCGAGCCCTTTCTCTGCTCCTCCTAGATCGAGTTCCTCTCACTGATTTCTTAAATTTTCTTTGTCAAATCTCAAAGGAAATCTCTATCTTCTCCTATCCTCTCTTACTTGTCCATGTTTTGGCCTTCCCTTTGCACTATTTTGGTTGGTCCAAACAAACTAGGGGTGGGAGTGTCTTTTATTTTATTTTTATTTCAGTTTAGGTTGGTGCAAATGGTCTCTCAGGGCCCTTTGACCGCTGTTCTGACAACAGCCGCTAAAGGCAAGGAGGTTTGGCTCATTTTGGTTGGTTTTAAATATAATTGGTGAGGGTTTTATCTTATTTATTGGTTTCAAAACTGCTAAATTAGGTGCTTTAATTATATTAAGGTTCTTAGTATTCATTGTGTAGTGTGTTGGTCCGAGCCTTGTGATTTTGAGTTTCAAAATGAAGGAGTACTCACCTACATGTGAATAGGTATGTAAATATATATAAGTGGGGTCCCCCGTTTTGTGTATAATCACCCATGGAAGTGATTATACATGTATGTGGATAGGTTTTCCCATGTATATATATATAAATTAATGCATAGGTGAGGAACGACAATAATATGGACATAAACACATGTGTTATGATCCCCTTATACAAGACCATGGCCATGCAGGTGTATGTATTGGGGCTATGTATCCTTACATGTGTGTGAAGTTAAACTATATTAATGCATTTTTCCCTGCTAATTTCTTTATAGTTGGGATAGAATTAATAGAGGACAAGGTAGGCTGCTTGGCCCCCTTTATGTTTCTTTTTCTCGAGTAGGTTCTTGCCTTGTAGCTTTAGCAATGCCTATTACACTTGAACCATTAATTTTTTTCCATGTTTAGTAAAATTGGATGAGATGACCTTGAATAGGAAGCTTCCACTAAATGATGTGGCTTGAGTAAATGCTTCGTCCATATTGATTGTTTACCTTATATTAGGGGGGTTAAAAAAATGGTTCCCTAGGATGAAAATGGGTGTTGCTAATGGTATATGTGATGAGTCTTTTCCACATGGAATTATTTGAATGTTTTTACTATTCTAATGTTTATATTGGAATTACTTAATATGGTGTGACTTATGTGAAAATGTGAATGTGTTTTCTTATGTGTTTATAGTATGGATATTTGAAATGAATAAGAAATTCCTTATAATTACTTTATAAATATGAAAATGATTATGTCATTTATAGAAGGATGGGTGAGAGGTATTCTTATCACACACCATTGCTACCATTTACTATGTTTTGGTGGGAGGCATTCTTACCCCATGCCAATTATGACCTTTATATATGGATGGGTGGGATATATTCTTTACCCACACCAATACTACCATCTACTATGTATAGGCATGACACATTCATACAACTTGCTAGTTATCTTCTATTTTGGATGGAAGGTATTCCTACCCCATTCCGGTGTCGTACTCCTATAGACGAGAGGAATTATTACCTCGTGCCTCTATTTATAAAATCTCCATGGATGAGAGGTATTCTTACCTCATGTCATTTATAACTCCATGTGGATGATAAGAATTCTTACCTCATGCCATTTATAATATATCACTCTCTATCTATCCATATATATATGAATATACATTTAGGTATGAGAGGAAATCTTACCTCATCCCAGTGATAACACACACACACACACATTTATATAGTTACATAGTATGAATATTAATCCATCATCGAGCTGAAGCTGATATAGCCGTCAGGTTTCCCCTGGGAACCTTGATGGGTGTTGTTTAATTATTTAGTTCTATCATTATCTATCTCTACATACACACTGATTAATTAATATTTCACTATTTCGACAGGGCTAGACACCAGGGGTACTGGCCTACTGGGATTTTTTTTGAGACCCTACTGGGGCTGCCATTGCACTAAGGTACCCGAGTATACCTTTCTTGTTCATTGGATTGCAGACCTTGGACCTTTCCTTTTTTCTATATTCTCATACCTGGAGTTTGGAGAAAATTATTGATTAGGAGTTTAGGATTCTCATGGAGTTTTCCTTACGGATTTTTAGTTCTTTTCCTTATTTGATTCTTCTACTATTTTATTGCAAAAAGCAAGTTGCTTGTTTAATGCTTTCAAATTATGTATCACCAGGAAATTCATTTGTTACATAAATTGGAGTTTTCCACTCTTGTTTTATTATATCAAATCATTCTCCCACTGCATTTTCAATTATGTGTAATACTTCTGATATTCTTGTTATTACATACTCTTTTAACTTTGATATAAGGGTATAGTTTCCCCACAATCACCTCTTGAGGCCCTATCTTCTAGATGATAGACTCTGGTGTACCAAGATACATGATTGAGGCAATGTGACCCACCGGTCCGACTGTCGGGTTTTTGGTCAGTTGGTCTGGGATGTTACAAGTGCAACCAGTCATAGAACAATGACCCCAAATGGAATATCTTCTATGGTGAGGGATAAGTACCTCTTTTCTGACGTTGTGAGACTTTTGAAACACTAGGAGGAGGAAACATTTATTAGGTGTTACATTTCTATATGGATCCCTAATGAACCATCCATATCCCTAAATATATGCCACTGGTTATGCTGGTCTCCTACCCCAAGGTCTCAATCTCAGCACTGATGGAGCATACATCAAGGGGTCATGTGGATGGGGGTGACTATACTGGTTTGGTGTTTTTACCCTTTTCAGTTTTCATTGGGTCAATGACTCTTTAAGGGTGGATGCCAATTTTATTCCTAATGGCCTTGAGTGATTCCATTGAATAAGTATCTACTTTTATATCATGGATATAGAATTTAAAATAATTTGGAGCTCCCTCAGATATATTTCTTATAATCCTTGGAAAATCACCTACTTTACTCGCAAGTGAAAGGCCCTCCTCTCCAATGAATCCAATCTCCTCCGTACATGGAATGAAAAAAATGCGTGGAAGACTTCTTGGATTCAAAGGTTACCCAAGACATTCCCTCATGGAGTTTTGTAACTTAGGATCCCTACCTTGAAAGTTGTTGACATTTTTATGAGGGATTCCCTCAGTCTTCACTTCTATTGGCCCCTTGGATGGTTTTTTTATCCCTTTACCATTTCGATATAAATAAATATATAAATTTGTTTGTATTGAGATTTCATAATAACAAATCAACTCTAACCATATTCTTTGGAACACATTATACTATTTCTATGGGAATAAAAACATAAATATTTAATTATCCACATATATATACCACAATTTTAATCATAAAGATAATTCCTCCATATTTTTAGTGTAAAAATTACTACTATAAACACCAAGTCATGTGTTGGGAAATTTTTCTCCTGAATCTTAATTTGGACTGAGGTATAAACTATCACCACATCATAAAACATGAGGATTCATCCCGATCACTTATTTTATGAATCACTAAAGATCACAAATCCATTTATACTAAAAGGTAGTGTAAGTAATACTATTTTGAACGAAATTAATTTTATCTCATTAAAATGTTTATCACATTCATCCATCCAAGGGAGATAGGGTCTCTTATCATTCAACTTTATTATCAAATTAAATATTTATGAGAAATATACCAAAAAAAAATTGTAGTATGCTTCCAACCTAGGAGAATTAAGGATCCCAGTTACTATAGTTGGGTTGGGAAATTTTTGAACAACTTTAGTCATTGAAGGAACCACTAAAATAATGTCACTTGGGATTATATAACCCAGTTATGTGACTTTCTAAATCCAAAATTCATACACTGTAAATTTATCATACAACTTCCCTTTGATTAGGGTCTTAACTACAAACGTGAAATATTATTCATGAAATTCCTTTTTTATTGAATACAAAATAATATCATCCCTATGGGATACCAAAAACATAGTCAATGTAATCTCTAATGACGATATTTGTTATATCCTTGAATATAGAGGGGGGAATTGGTAAGTGAAAATGAAGTCACTATAAATTAATACTGAATATACCATGTACAGAAGGTAGCCTTGGATATATCTACCTTCTTGACCCTCTATTGATGATATCCAAAACAAAGGAAAATCATGGAAATGTATTAAGATCCATATAGTTGATCAATAAAGTCATCAATATGTTGTAGGGGATACTTTTTTTATTGGTATCTTGTTATATTAATGATAATCAATGAAAAGATTCATTGATCCATCTTTTATATTAACAAAAATAAAAGTTTTAAACCATAGTGAAACATTAGGGCAGATGAATCCCTTATAAAAATTATCTTGGTGTCTCTTATTCATTTTTTACAACTAAATTAAGGCCATTTTATATAGAGTATTTGAAATAGGTGTTTCACCAGGTATGAGTTTTATTCGACACATTACTTCAAAATTCAGAGGAGGACTAGGAAAATCATTATGAAATATAATAGCAATATGCAAAAAAGTAGTATTATCTTATATTTTGAGTTTCTACCGAATTGTTTGTGATAAATATCCTATAGGAAGAGGTAGTAAGATCCTTAAACATAATGTAACTTCCATTGGATGTTCATATTCATCTTCTCCCTAAAGGATGATCATAATTTGATTAAAAATATCAATAGTGACACCCCTTCCTTAGTAAATGGTATAAGATCTACATATAGAGTGAATATATTCCCAAAATCAAATAAAATTAAACTAGATTAGGAATTAATTTTTTTAGAAAGTAAATTCACAAAAAAATTATATTGGAGATGAGCTATTAACATGGGATGTGATCATTGTACCATTAATATTGTTTCTAATTAAAAAAATGATCATTGACTGTGTAACATGATACCATTAGAAAATTCATAATATATTAAAGATTGGGTAGATCCAGAATCAAGTAAGACATTTACAATTCTAGAGTGGATGACGTGTTCACCTTACACCACATTGTTCTTGTGACCCAGTTTAGTATTTATAATCACATCATCTTTTCTTTTTTTCTCTAGGCTTAAGAGATTTATAAAATAAGTTTTCAACATTAAAACTAAAATTCATGAATTTATTGGTGTAATTTTCGAAATCCTTATAATTATATAAGTAGATCATGAGTGACACATCCAGTTGATCTATTTTCACTTTTCCTTTCATGGATTGTCCTCTTCACAAAACTTTGACTTTCTCTTACTCAATTCACATATTTACCAGAGTTATAATATTTACCAAAACCCGTAAGTTAATTTTTTTCCATGATTATGTCCAAACTTATGACTTGACAGAAAATTAATTTTTTTCCTCTATCGGTTTTGTTGTTAGAATTTCTTGAAATTCCATATTTGAATTTTTCACCTGAAAACCATGAGAAAATTGAGAGTTTCAAAATTTTAAATTTATCTTGAAATAATATAAATTATTTCATTATAAATATCAAATTAATTTATATAAATTTAATTTAGGAGGTTCGATTTTAAGCCATTAAAGAATTTATCAACTTTAATTTTAGGATCATTGACAAAACTAGAGGCATTCCTTGAATTTTTGTTGAAATTCTGTCCATAGGTACTAATGGATTCATCATTATTATTATTTATTTAGAGAAATTAACTTTCCATTTTTATGTGAAGCTTTCAAGGAAAATATTTATTTAAACTTTCCTTCATGAGATATTCTGAATTCTTGTATTAAATTTCATTCTATTGACTCATATTATTGGTGATATTCAACCATTTATCTTATTTCACTTGCTAACTATATACATCCATGACAATTTTTTCATGTTCCAAACTATGTAGAATAGAAAATACCTTTTTATTGGTGATGATCCATTTCTCAAAAATTGGTGAATTACAGGAACCACTAAATATAGATGGATATTTCAATATAAAAGACTCAATTGTGAGTTATTCTTTCCATGACCCATATGGAAGATCAATACAATTCATATTACAATTCATAACTTCTGATATTTGGGTGGGAATAACCATAATATATCACATGCCATCTCATATTTCATTTGGTTTCTCATGAGTACCATCATTTAATTTCCCATCGCATTCACCGTTAACATGATTCCTCTAGGGTCCAACTATTTTCTAGGACCAAAAATCATAGTTTGATCAACCAAAATAATTTTTAAAAATCCTGAAATCATGAAAAATCATTAATTGGATGTCTAAATCATAATATATTGTTTTCAATATATGAAACCATAGGTTTAACCTATGTTATTCATGGTCATTACATATTCAAATCTTTCATAATTTCATAGAAAGAAAATGTGAATCAATCTTATCCTATCCCCAGAGGGTGTCTAGCCACTTGGTAAATCTTTGGAATAGTTATCTTTCATTGATGTTGGTATAGATAATACACAATCAGCACCATTTATAGTTTTCACACCTAGTAATATCTATTCCAATTCCACATCAAATTGCCTATATCCAAACATTGATGTATTTTAGAGGAGAAACACATAATATCTACTTTACCAAATCGACATAACGATATCCTATAATTTGAAATTTACCTAGGGTTTTAATCAATGTTTTTAACCCAAATATCCAAATATCAAAAATAAATATTCTCTTATTTGAACTGTGGAGACCTAGGAGTTTCATACATATATATTATAGCACATTAGATGAATATTCATCACATATCATAACAAAAAATTCCCCCAAATTATAAAAGTTTAGATTATTTCGTGACTAGATACACAATCATATAATTTCATAGAAATATCTTATACTTCACCCAAAAATACTTCACACATAATACACTTCTTATACACACCCTATGGAATCCCTCCTTCTTATTACATTACTTTTCATTACATTTGACAAATATAGGATCTTTAATGTATAATGTCATGGAAATAAGGAACATAAAATATGAAAACAAAAACATTATTCTAATACATATGTGAGGATTATTCGTAGGTTTATCCTAAGTATAATTAATATATCTCATAATGTGGAGACGTACATCAAAGGAAAGGGTGAGTAGAAGGCCCAGTAAGGAAAACAAGTGAAACAATTTACATGTGAACTTGAGCGATATCAATAAGAACTTGGAGATAAAGAGGAATATAATAATAATTATAAGTTGAAACATAACATGAAAATATGGCTAAAAAATTTAAATTAGACATTAATTAACATATCAACAAATTTCATCCCCAATGTGTCTTAAAAATTACCATGGTTATTCACAAAGTTCTCAAAAAACTTGTCATCTATAGAGATTAAATTCTATACCCTATGCATTGGAGTGACATCAGGGATCACCCTTAACATGTATTTATTTTAATCTGATCCACATATATCATAATGAAAAATTTCATTAATAACTCATAGAGGGTAAAATAAATTTGTTTCACAGAAAAATTGTGAGGTTTTGAAAAGTGCTTAAAAAATATCATTTTTTCATTTATAACGCATGGAAATTAAATAAGGGTTTTATTTATGTAAAATACCAAACAAAAGATATCGATTTTATATATTTATGAATAACCCTATAAATTAAAAAGGTTTGGGTAGTAAAATTAATAAAATGAGATAATTTCTTTAGAAAGAGAGAGATTTTGAGACAAAACATCAACATCATAACAACTATACATCATGGTTTTAGAAAATGTTAAAAATGGAGGGAAAAAGCGTAACACACCCATAAATAACCCATAATAAAATATGGGTATGGAATAAAAAAATAAATTATATCATTGTATTGATATTTTAATGACATACCACATGAAAAGAAAACATGAGAGAAAAGAAATATGTGATATCTTTTACAAAAGTTTGGCAGCCCAACGACGTCACTTAAAATTTTAGAAACTCAGTTGATAAGAGAGGAAAGGGTATCTAAATATTTTCACATAAAATGGATTGAAATAAGGATATAAAATAACATACCCTACAAAATAAAATGGCAACTAGAATACATAACATAATGAATTTCAGGACTAAAAGAAGAGGGTGAAGGGTTCCCTTGCCTTGAATAGTAACATAAAAAACTCAAAGGTTGGGACCTTAGTGGGTTTGAGGGAACCTTATGAGGACTAATTATAAGGTAAAAAGTCCATATCTTCATTGAGGGGGAATTGGGAAAGAAATTAATGAAGTAATGGGTTGGTATTTACAGAAAAAGTGAGGTAGTATTTTATTAATTTCTAAGGGACACCTCATTAGCGGTATTTTCAAAACCATGGGCTTGAACTTGGTATTTTCCCATGGTATTGGCCACATGGGACACCTCATGAAATACATTACAGTAAAACATTTACTAAAACTTTTACATCGTTATTACATTGTTAATGATGTCATTAAACACCAAAAAACTCAAAACTGTATTTTTACTATTCACTAAAAAATAAAACATTTTATAAAAATCTCATAAATTCACCCTATACTAATATCAATTCTCTGAATTCAAAAATGAACGCCATTTCATGAAAATAAATTTTGAATTATGCGATATTTAATTTTTAACTAAAAACACTATTTAGCCGAAAAATACTACTACTTAACTAATAATTACCGAAACAGTTTTTTACTTATGTTGTTATATCATTTCAGTAATCAAGAGGCCTTAATTATATTTATAATTTATTAAAGGTGGTTACCATTCCATTGTTCACATTAATATTCATAAGTGTAATAATACTATTCATAATTTACTATTTTCCAAAAATTATGTTGATCTTAATAGAATCTAAATTAATTACTGATCACAACTTTAGAATAAATTTTTTTGATAATCATTTAACATATTAATTATTTAAAGTATACATAAATATTTTAAAACACCCTTTTTCCAAAATTCACCAATAATATAGAACTTCTATAAATTAATCCTATATTTATTTTTACATTTTAAATTCCTAAATTTTACCTGAATAAAAAATAACCATTTTATTTATAAAAAAGGATTACACAATGTAACTAAGGCCTTGTTACATATCCCATTATAACACATGCATAAGACCTAATATTATGGTGTGCAATGGTGATAGAATCTTGGGGAGGCTCGGACAACATTGCCTGAGTGGTGATTTCTATCAGCTTGAACTTCTCTCAGAAGCAATTCGGTTCAAGATTAACATGTTGAAGTTCGACTTGGTATTGGTCCTGAGACAAGTCCAATGATGCGACCTTTTTCCCAATCTTTAAAAGATGGGCATCGTATGGCCCGAGTCTTTTGGATGAGTCCATCAAATCTTCTTTCTGTATTAATTAACCATGATCATTTGTATTTATAAAAAATAATCATAATATTAAGATTATAGTTTCTAATAGTCATATTGACCAATGGACATAGAAGTGATGAAACTGAATAGTCTCATTTTAATGAAACTCACATCATTAATTTAAGGATATAATTTTGTTTAGTATAAAATAAAATAACAAAAAAATTCAGGAATAAAAAAATATTCCAAAGTTCGGGTCGTTTTATTCTTCCCCCCTTAAGAAAATTTTTCCCCGAAATTTTAACTCATACCCACTGAAGAGAAATGGTATGGATACTTTTTCCCAATAGACTCCTATGGTTCCAACTTAGCTGCTTCACTTTTTTGGTTTCTCCACAACACCTTAACAAGGCAGGTAGTTATGTTTCATAGATACTTGTCTCTATGATCCAAGATCTCCACCATCTGCTCCTCATAAGAGAGGTCATGTTCCAGTTACCCCACCTCTAGATATATTACCTGTGGAGGGTCAAGTATGTACATCCTCAATAGGGATACATGAAAGAAATCATGAACTTGTTCTAGATTTGGAGGAATTGAAAGTCGATATGCCACTACTCCTATGTGATCAAGGATTTCATAGGTGCCAATGTACCTTGGACTGAGCTTCCCATTCATCCCAAACCACATGAATCTAATCCAAGGTAAAGGTAGTGCCTCCAAATCATCAGACAAAAAACGACCACATCATTCTCCATATCATTCATAGGATAGTTCTTCTCACGATTCTTCAATTGTTGAGATACATAAGCAATTATTTTTTCATTTTTAATGAGGACATACCCAATCCCTTTCAAAGATGCATCACTAAAAATAATGAATCCTTGTCTACATGAGGGTAGAGTTAACACTAGTGTGATAACCAATCTCTTATTCAATTGTTGGAAACATTCCTCACACTTCTTGTTTGAGATGAACTTGACCCCTTTTTGAGTTAACTTGGTTAATGGATTAGAAAGTCATAAAAAGTTTTTCACAAGCCTCCTATAATATTCTACTAATCCAATGAAACTAAAAATCTCAATTATTATTTTTAGGCTGTGCACATTCCTCTATAACCGCTATCTTTGCAGGGTCAACTGTTATTCCTTCATTGGTTACAAATTTCCCCAATAAAGAAACCTTTTGTAACCATAATTCATTTTTTATGAACTTTCCAAAAATACTTTCCTTCTGTAGAGTTTTCAAAATGACCCTTATATGATCCTCATTATCATTGCGAATTTTTGAATATATCAGAATATCATCAATAAAAACCACCACAATGTTATCAAGGTAGTCATCAAAGACTATAATCATAAAATATATAAAAATATAAGGAGAATTAGTAAAGCCGAATGGCATAAAAACAAACTCATATTGTAACATCCCAAGTTTTTCTGAAAATAAATTGAAAATGCTTGAAATTTTGTTTAAGGTATATATTTATAAGTATCCTTTAAACATAATTTTATTTCTTCTATGATTTGAATTTCAAGAAACTGTCATCTACAATTGGGTTCAGTATGTTATTTAGAGTCAGATGAAACAAACTTGTTTTTTTGGTGAATAGTAACATGCCCTTTTGAATAGTAATATGAATAGTAATATGACCTCATGAATAGTAAATAATATTATTATTTTATTTTCTCATGGAAATAGGATAAAGGGATTATAATTAATTTTCCAATGTCACATGAAACTAGTTGCACTTAAATATTGTTATTTTTCGAATTAATTGTGACCTTATTTAAAAATTAAATTAATAATATTTAGAAAATTATTTTTGAAAAATGGAGTTCATTTTTGAATTCTACACATCAAAAAATGGTTGGGGTAAATTTTTGGTATTTTTCTGAAACTCTTGAATTTTCGGTGAATAGTGAAATACGATAAAATACCGTATAATAAATTTATCGGTAAATATGCACTATTTATGACATCATAAGTGATGAAAGGCCACTTTCCTCGAACTCACTTGATATTTTCACTAATTAAGGCCACTTGATTTGAGATTATTCATAGTCTTGATAAAAATATTATAATAATAATTAAAATAATCTAAAATACCTCCCCTCCTCCACTATAAATATCACCCTCACTCCCCTCTTCCTCCCACACCTCTCAAGCCTTGAGAATTGTCTAATTTCTGCCAAATTACCTTCTCAATCTTCTTCACCACGTCCTAGAGCTTCTGGTCTCACCAAAAGACCAAAATCAAAGCCCTTAAGAAGGATCTCAAGGAGAAGAGATCAAGAGGTAAACAACCTCTTTTATTTTCTTTCTTTTCTTCCATTTTATGTTATTCTCTTCCTTTCCCTTTGTCTTTTGTTGGGATATTTCATTAAATACTTCCCCTTACTGTAAAAAGTTTGTATGATGATGAGATATTCCATTCCTCTCATCAATCTTGTTTTTATAAAATTTTAAGAGACGTCGTTAGGCTGCCGAATTTTTGTAAGAAATTTCTCATGTTTTCTTTATTTCATGATTCCTTTTCTTCTTCCTTCACCCCATCTTATCCAAGAGGCATGAAATCTCCTGAATCATGTATATTCTGGATGTTTTCATGTTTATGGAAAATTACAAATCATTATTCCTCTCCTCTCTCACTTATTTAAAGAATCAAAAAACATTGTCCATTTGTGTCGAATTACCGATATCGTGGAAGATGTATTTTCAATTTCCATTAATTATTTCAAGTCTGGTCATGAAACCATTTATATGGTTGAACCAGGTTATAATATATGTTTTTCAACTCATATAAGGTTCTGTAATTCTTTTGTACTCTTGATTCAAATTTATAAGACAAAATGAAGTTGTAATTATCAAAGAACCACTTAAATGATCTAAACGAACATAACTAATGTTTTAACTTATAAATCATCATCATATAAAGCATCAAAGTGATAAATGGTATAATTTATGGTACTAGAAATATGTAAATACTACTCCATTCCAATTCTGGAGTTTCACTTCCAATCAACAAGAACGATTCATCATGAACCGATTGTGAAAATTACAAAAGAACTCACCCAAAATAATGCAAGGAACAAAATACTAACAAATAAGGGGTGAAATGAGGTTATGAAATGACCATATAATATGTTATAAACACGAAAATGTTTCTGTAAAATACTAATAACACTCTTTTAACCATTATACATGAGTTTTAAACAATTTTTAAGTAAGACAAGCCTAAGGTAAGGGAATTCTTAACCCGATTTCCATTCTTTGGGTTAACCTTCTACATTATAATTTATGTGCTATTTAAATTTTTTGTGTGATGGGTGCTGTTTATATTATGTTTATTTATGTGTATTTACAGAGTATATACATATTCCATCCACTAAATTAAGTCTCACTTCAAGTATATGATGTTTATAAGGGACTTTTCTTCTAAAATCCTCTTTTAAAATTCTGTTTTATAAGATTCAAAGGCAATGCTTTTATGATATTGTTTATGTTGTATGATTATGTTTTGGTTATTGGGAATTGTTTATTATGAAGGGTGGGACCTATATTTCCCTCCAATGCATTGGGTATGAGTAAGTTGGAGGTCGGCCGTATGGTTACTCCAAGTGTAACTGTGATGGTTACACAAAGTAAGGTAGCCGTGAGGGTTACAAATTTTAAGGTAGCCAAGATGGTTACAAGATTATGTAAGTAATGCCCCAATATACCTCTATGATTATAATTATGTTTGTGTGGATCTTGTGTAAATCTCATGTTACACAAAGTAAGATTTTATGGGTGTAAATCATGTATTTTGAAAATGTTTCCATACGTCATGCGTATTCATGGACTAATGTGATTTTTCCTTCTTTTTCATACCTTACTGGGCCTTTGTGCTCATCCCAAGTTTTTAAATGATTTTTCATAGGTTAATGGATGAGTAATACAAGGAAGGAAGACATGTTAAATGTTGAAGAATTGTCAAGGAGTCTTGTTTTATGTTTTAATGTTTTATATTCTGAGGAAAATGGAAACTGATTTTATGGTATCCACTATGTAACAATGTGTAATGTTTTGAATGTTTTGTCTTAATTCCCTAAAGCTCTAAAATTGAAAAGGTCCTCAATGTAAAATGAAGTGTTTTCTTGATTAAATTCAAGATTATGTATGAAATAAGTGAGGGTCCTTATAGTTGGTATCAGAGGTCGGTTTAGACAACTTTAGTGATTAGGAGTTCTTGTGAGACACGTGATTAGTCCCTATATCTATTATTTCAGTTAAATCCTTATTTTATAACATTTTTTTTTCAGGTAATGTAAAGTTGGTTACGAATGGAAGGATAAGGATCTCAAACGACATTCCTATCTCTTCCTAATGACATGCTTGCAATAATTATTGCAAAGTCATCTTCGGATGATTGTGAAACTTTTTCTAGCATACAACTCACTTGCAAGCAGTTTTTTGAGATATCAAACATCTCCCCTATACCTCGTTATCATCGTGGATCATGGGTTGTTTTTAGAAAAATACTATTTTCACAATATTCACATAATTTCAAGAAAGGTAAATATTATCAAGGTATTTTCAAATATTTTACCTTATCACAAGAATTTGAAGCATATTATGATTTTAAAAATGGTGCTGAGGAAGGAGACCCTTATGCAACCTATTTATATTTGATTTTAAAATATAGTCTCACATCACATACTTATGGTATTTTAAAAGGACCAATAATAGAAAGTTTCAACTCAATTTCTGTCCGACTATTTTATAGAAATCATGTTTTATCAGATGTTTTGGAATTATATGTCATACATGATTATTTTCCAAAACTGTTTTTCTGTGAACACCCATATGACCCATGTTGTTCGAGGTGTATTTGGGTGGAGGATGCAAATGATTTTTAAGGATCTATAAATCATTGTTGTAATGCATGGGACTTCTACCTACGTGAAAAAGATGACGATGAAACCGAGTGGACACCTTGATCAAGGTACCCTCAGTTGTTTAATAAGTAAATAAAATTGTGAGGACGCAATTTCAAGAAGGTGGGGATAATGTAACATCCCAAGTTTTTCTGAAAATAAATTGAAAATGCTTGAAATTTTGTTTAAGGTATATATTTATAAGTATCCTTTAAACATAATTTTATTTCTTCTATGATTTGAATTTCAAGAAACTGTCATCTACAATTGGGTTCAGTATGTTATTTAGAGTCTGATGAAACAAACTTGTTTTTTTTGGTGAATAGTAACATGACCTTATGAATAGTAATATGAATAGTAATATGACCTCATGAATAGTAAATAATAATATTATTTTATTTTCTCATGGAAATAGGATAATGAGATCATAATTAATTTTCCAATGTCACATGAAACTAGTTGCACTTAAATATTGTTATTTTTTGAATTAACTGTGACCTTATTTAAAAATTAAAATAATAATATTTAGAAAATTATTTTTGAAAAATGGAGTTCATTTTTGAATTCTACACATCGAAAAATGGTTGGGGTAAATTTTTGGTATTTTTCTGAAACTCTTGAATTTTCGGTGAATAGTGAAATACGATAAAATACCGTATAATCAATTTATCGGTAAATATGCACTATTTATGACATAATAAGTGATTAAAGGACACTTGCCTCGAACTCACTTGATATTTTCACTAATTAAGTCCACTTGATTTGAGATTATTCATAGTCTTGATAAAAATATTATAATAATAATTAAAATAATCTAAAATACCTCCCCTCCTCCACTATAAATATCACCCTCACTCCCCTCTTCCTCCCACACCTCTCAAGTCTTGAGAATTGTCTAATTTCTGCCAAATTCCCTTCTCAATATTCTTCCCCACGTCCTAGAGCTGCTGGTCTCACCAAAAGACCAAAATCAAAGCCCTTAAGAAGGATCTCAAGGAGAAGAGATCAAGAGGTAAACAACCTCTTTTATTTTCATTCTTTTCTTCCATTTTATGTTATTATCTTCCTTTCCCTTTGTATTTTGTTGGGATATTTCATTAAATATTTCCCCTTACTGTAAAAAGTTTTTATGATGATGAGATATTCCATTCCTCTCATCAATCTTGTTTTTATAAAATTTTAAGAGACGCTGTTAGGCTGCCGAATATTTGTAAGAAATTTCTCATGTTTTCTTTATTTCATGATTCCTTTTCTTCTTCCTTCACCCCCTCTTATCCAAGAGGCATGAAATCTCCAGAATCATGTATATTATGGATGTTTTCATGTTTATGGAAAATTACAAATCATTATTCCTCTCCTCTCTCACTTATTTAAAGAATCAAAAAACATTGTCCATTTGTGTCGAATTACCGATATCGTGGACGATGTATTTTCAATTTCCATTAATTCTTTCAAGTCTGGTCATGAAACCATTTATATGGTTGAACCAGGTTATAATATATGTTTTACAACTCATATAAGGTTCTGGAATTTTTTTGTACTCTTGATTCAAATTTATAAGACAAAATGATGTTGTAATTATCAAAGAACCACTTAAATGATCTAAACGAACATAACTAATGTTTTAACTTATAAATCATCATCATATAAAGCATCAAAGTGATAAATGGTATAATTTATGGTAATAGAAATATGTAAATACTACTCCATTCCAATTCTGGAGTTTCACTTCCAATCAACAAGAACGATTCATCATGAACCGATTGTGAAAATTACAAAAGAACTCACCCAAAATAATGCAAGGAACAAAATACTGACAAATAAGGGGTGAAATGAGGTTATGAAATGACCATATAATATGTTATAAACACGAACATGTTTCTGTAAAATACTAATAACACTCTTTTAACCATTATACAGGAGGTTTAAACAATTTTTAAGTAAGACAAGCCTAAGGTAAGGGAATTCTTAACCCAATTTCCATTCTTTGGGTTAACCTTCTACATTATAATTTATGTGCTATTTAAATTGTTTGTGTGATGGGTTCTGTTTATATTATGGTTAATTATGTGTATTTACAGAGTATATACATATTCTATCCACTAAATTAAGTCTCAATTCAAGTATATGATGTTTATAAGGGACTTTTCTTCTAAAATCCTCTTTTAAAAATCTGTTTTATAAGATTCAAAGGCAATGTTTTTATGATATTGTTTATGTTGTATGATTATGTTTTGGTTACTGGGAATTGTTTATGATGAAGGGTGGGACCTATATTTCCCTCCAATGCATTGGGTATGAGTAAGTTGGAGGTCAGCCGTATGGTTACTCCAAGTGTAACTGTGATGGTTACACAAAGTAAGGTAGCCGTGAGGGTTACAAATTTTAAGGTAGCCAAGATGGTTACAAGATTATGTAAGTAATGCCCCAATATACCTCTATGATTATAATTATGTTTGTGTGGATCTTGTGTAAATCTCATGTTACACAAAGTAAGATTTTATGGGTGTAAATCATGTATTTTGAAAATGTTTCCATACGTCATGCATATTCATGGACTTATGTGATTTTTCCTTCTTTTTCATACCTTACTGGGACTTTGTGCTCATCCCAAGTTTTTAAATGATTTTTCATAGGTTAAATGATGAGTAATACAAGGAAGGAAGACATGTTAAATGTTGAATAATTGTCAAGGAGTCTTGTTTTATGTTTTAATGTTTTATATTCTGAGGAAAATGGAAACTGATTTTATGGTATCCACTATGTAACAATGTGTAATGTTATGAATGTTTTGTCTTAATTCTATAAAGCTCTAAACATGAAAAGGTCCTCAATGTAAAATGAAGTGTTTTCTTGATTAAATTCAAGATTATGTATGAAATAAGTGCGGGTCCTTATACATATTTCCCATATCATGATCAGAAGTAATTTTTTGGAATATCTTCTTTCTTCACCCTCAATTTATGATAACTTGATCGAAGATCAATATTGGAGAAGAATTGAGCCCCACGAAGTTGGTAAAATAATTCATCAATTATTGGAAGAGTGTATTTTTTATTCACTGTTACCCCATTCAGTTCTCTATAATCAATGCATAGCCACATTTATCCATCCTTGTTTTTCACAAATAGAATAGGTGCTCCCTAAGGAGAGACACTCGGTTAGATAAACCCTTTCTCCAAAAGATCTTGGAGTTGTTTCTTTATTAACTCCAACTCTACATTTTCTCTCCAATACAGTGACATTTATATTGGATGAGATCTAGGTATGAGTTCAATGCATAACTCTACCTCTATTTCTGGGGGAGGTTCGAGCAAATCCTCAGGAAATACGTTAATGTATTCCTAGAAGATGGGGAAATTTTAGATCCTTTACTCTTATTTTCTTCTTCTTATTCACTAACAAACTCCATAAAGAAGTATATAAGAGGTAATTCTAGACATAGATCAGGTTGAGAAATTTCTCCTTGGAAGATAAATCTAGGTTTTTCATTACAGACTATTGAGATTTCATTAAATTTTCATTTGATCTTAGCACTATACTTTGAGGGCCAGTCCATCCCTAGTATGATTTCAAATTCTAGAATGGGAATGAATACTAGATTTTCTATAGGATTGTGATCATTATGGTAAATAATAGAGTTTATAAGTACTGACTATGATTGCATAATCCCTCTAGAAGTCACGATTGATAACTCTATTTTTAGTAATTTAGGGTTTGATTCTAAATTCATTGAAAACATGGAGGAAATAAAGGAATGCATAGAACCAGAATCAAACAAATTACATGCTAAATTTGAGATAACAATAATAGTACCTTCCACCATATCATTCAGAGCTTCAACATAAACTATCGTGAAAGTAAAAACATGACCTTACTCCCTCAGCCTTTGCTGAGGTTGATGGTTGTTTCCCTCCATAGCCCTCAGATTTGGATAGTGATTATAAATGTGCCCAAGTTTTCCACACTAATATAATTGAACATCAGGTAGGGCATGAACCATATTCCATTTGTCATTAGTGTTTGGGAGTTGAGGCTTTACCTCACTATGAAAATTATTCACAATATGGACATCTCTTCCACACCTGTATCATTTCTCACTACCAAGTAGGAATATCCATGAATCCTTCTTCCCAAATTTATGACACATGGGATGTTGCACTTTCTTGCCTCCTCTTCCCTGATAAAAATTAGTCCCTAATCTTGGCTCTATAGATCTCTTCTTTTCATTGGATTGAAGAGACCACTGGGTCTCACCAAACTCCAGTTCAACATTCATTTCACTTTGTATGATCTCCTCATAGCTATCATAGTCTTGACTGGATAGATTCTACCAGAGATGAGTTCTCAGTCCACCAAAGAATCTATTAACCTTTTAATAAGATCCATGAAAATATTGAAGTGTAATAGGAATGTCTTCCGAAGTTTATCTTGTTGATTCCCACAGATTTATTCTCCTTATACTTCAGCTCAAGAAAATTTGTCTCCATTTTTTTCTCATAGAATGAGGGAAATACTTATGGAAGAAGATACCTATGAACTCTTAACACTACAAATCCTAAACCTCCACTCTTGGCCTCATCTTTTTAATCACCTCCCACAACTGATTACCTTCTCCCTCAATGCGGTAAATAGCCAGGGTGACCTTCTTTGGCTCTGAAGAGCAGAGCACATAAAAGATCTTCTTTATAAATATGATCCACTATTCATAAATCAATTGGTTAGTAGATCCACTAACAGTTGGTGGTCTTTGACACATAATGGAATCAAAAGAATATTATTCCCTTCGTGTTGAGATTGGTATCTCAGCTTGATTCTAGTTATTTCCCCTAACTTGAGTTAGTTAGATCATATTTCTCATAAAAGTTTTCATTCCAGCTTCCATCAGAGGGCCGTCAACACATGGTCCATTTTTCTCACCATTTGCACAATTCCTAATATTTTATTTCATTTTATAAAATAATAAAACCTTAGTTAGAATCTTATTTAATTTATGAATCTTTTAAATATAAAGGATTTTATATCCTCAATCATCGAAATTAAATAGTTACATTTCTCTATAAATACATCATAATAATTCATAAGAAGCATGTTATTAACCAAACATGTCCCCTAGGAGTGTAAAACATGGAGTGAAGAAAGGACTATTGTTATGTACCAGGACACCATAGGTCAAGCCTAAAACTTGTTGTCGAAGATTTCACTCATAGGTACATCTGTGCCAGATCCACATCTACTTGTTCATATCCATACATGGTCTTATTTGTTCAGAAACAACATACTTAATATTTCACCAAAATACCAGGATGTTTTCCAATATTTAAAATTTTCTATAGAGTTCTTCTTAAATTTTTTATAGCCTAATTTACATAAATAACTAAAAATCCCTTTGATTCCAAGTATGGCTTCCCACCTTCTTATTATATTACTTTTCATTACATTTGAAAAATAGAGGATCTTTAAAGTCTAGTGTCTTGCAAATAAGGAGAAAAATACATGAAAACATAAAAAATTCTTCTAATACACTTGTAAAGATTCATCATAGGTTTATCATACGTACAATTACAACATCTCATAACATGGATACATACATCAAAGGAAAGGGTGTGAAGAAGTCCTAGTAAGGAAAACATGTGATATAATTTACATGTGAACATGATCGATATCAACAAGAACATGGAGATAAACAGGCATATTATAATAATAATAACTCAAAACATAACATGAAAATGTGTCGAAAACATTTTTTTAGACATTCATGTACATATCACCAAGGTTCATCCCTAAGGTGTCCAAAAAATTACCAAGGTTATTCATTAAGGTATCGTAAAACTTGTCATCTATTGAGATTAAATTCTTTACCCAATGCATTGGGGATCTATCAGGGTGAACCATTAATATGAATTTATATTCCTGTAATACACAAATATAATAAAAATAAATTTCATAAATAACCCATAGAGAATAAAATAAATGGTTTTTATATCAAAATTGTGATGTTTTAAAAAGTGCTTACAAACAAGATAATTTTATCATTTATAACCCATGGAAAGGGAATGTGGGTTTTATGTATGTCAATTACAGAATTAAAAAATATCATTTTTATGTCTTGATGAAAACCGTTGGAAATTAAATAGGTTTGGGTACTCACATAAATAAAATGAAAGAATTTCTTGAGAAAGGGAGAGTGATTTTGAGATGAAAATTCTGCCACATAATAGCTATACAACAAGGTTTTAGAAAACATTAATAAAAGATGGGATAGTGGAAACCCACTAATAAATAAATCATAATAACGTATGGGTACAGAATAAAAAAAATAAGATTATGGTATGGATATTTTAATCACACACCACATGAAAAGGAAAATTGAAAGAAAGTAGAAGATGTGATTTCTTTTACAAAAATTCGGCAGCCTAACGGTGTCTCTTAAAGTTTTAGAAAATTTGTTTATGAGATAGAAAATGGTCTCTCATAATTTGGACATAAAATTGACAGAAATAAGTATATATAATAATGTACCCCCATATAATAAAATAGAAATCAGAATAGAAAAAATAAAGGATGTCATGACTAAAAGAAGAGGGTGATGGGTTCGCTTACCTAGAAAATAACTTCAAAAACTAGACTTTTGGGACCTTGTGGGGCATGTGATATCCTTTGAAGGATATATTTTGAGGTAAAAAAACCACATATTTTTTTAGGAGGAATTTCAAATGAAAGGAATGGAGGAATAAGTTGGCATTTATAGAAAAAGTGATAGAATATTTTATTACTTACCAAGGGACACCTCATCAGTGGTATTTGCAAAACCATGGGCTTTCCCATGGTATTGTATACTTGGGACATATCATAAGATATAATACTATAAAAAATTCTACCATAATTATTACATCATGATTATATTGTCAATGATGTAATTAAACACACCAAAACTGAAAACTGTATTTTTACTATTTATCGAAAAAAAATATTTTTATAAAAATATCATAAATTCACCCTAACCTAATATCGATCCACTGAATTAAAAAATGAGCTCACTTTTGTGAAAATAATTATGTAATTATGAGATATTTTAATTTTTTATGTAAAAACACTATTTACCTGAAAAATACTAACACCCAACTAATAAATTCTGAAACAATTATTTATTTATGCTATTATAGCACTCGACCAGTAAAGATGCAGAAATTATATTTATACTTTCATAAATGAGGATATTATTCCACCAGTAACATTACTATTCATAAGGGTAATTACAATTCATAATTTACTATTCACTAAAAATTTAGTCGATCTTACTAGACTATAATTATTTTTTTCTGATCACAACTATAGAAGAAATTTTTTTCAAAATCATTTCACATTACTAAATTTATAATGTATACAAAAATATTTTGAAATACATTTTTTTCCAAAATTCTCCAATAATATGGAACATCTATAAATTCATCCTATATTTTTTTGACATTTTAAATTCACAAATTTGAAAATAATAAGAAATGAAAATTTTATTTATACAAAAAAAATTACACAAAGTGACTAAGGCCTCATTACATAGCCCCTTATAACACATGCATAGAACCTAAGAGTAAGGTGTGAAATGGTGACATAATTTTTTGGTGGCTCACACAACATTACCCGTGTGATAATTTCTATTAGCTTGGAATTCACCCATAAGCGATTCCGTTCAAGTTTAACATGTTGAAGTATGGCCTGGGCTTGGTCCAGTGAAAAGGCAAGTGATGCTACCTCTTTCCCAAGCTCTGACAGATGGGCTTTGTATGGCCTAAGTCTACTGGATGAGGCCATTAACTCTTCTTTCTGTATTAATTAACCATGATCATTTGTATTTATAAACAATAATCATGACAATAAGAGTATAGTTTCCAACAGTCATATTGACCAATGGTCATATTACAGTCGAAACCCAATGGTCTCATTTTAATTATAATTACTTCGTTAATTAAAGGAATTAGTTTTGTTGAGTATAAAATAAAATTCAAAAAAAATTAGGAGACAAAAATTATTAAAATGTCCCAGTCGTTACACACCCTACTTAAAACCATTACTTATAACCACGAGAAATTAAACATAAGAAAGTGTGATCATAGATGATGAGTTAGGTTAAAAATAAGATATATATATATATATATATTATCATATGTGAGAATGAGATAATCATAATGGTATGATAACATTATCATACCTTACAATATTCATACCCAATAAATCAAATATCGTTAATTTTAAATCATTGCATAAGGTTGTTTCATAACAAAAGGAAAAATTTATAAATGTGTAGAATCATCAATAATGAATGATAAGCCAGGAAAAAATATCATAATAATTTGGTATTTGTTTTTGTAATACAAATAATCATAGAAAATAATTTCTTTAAAGACATATCATTTCCAAGGTTATCATTATGGATTTGGTTCACTCCATATTTAATATTTTTCTCAGTCAAGGTTCACTCCCATGGAAATAGTAGGGAATAGATCCCATTATTAATGTAACATACCAAGTATGTAATGAATAATAGATATTTTTATATATGTCTATTAATGAATTAGATAGTGTTTTAGAGGTTTAAAATGAAAATAAATCCAATCTTAAGCATGAAATACACTAATATTCTTAAAAGATTGTTTTACTACCTTTTGATGGAAAACCCATTTTAAATCAAAATTTTGACAATTTTATAATCTATATTTGTAAAAATAAACATATTAATTATGATTGGTACATTTTAATTTACATTGGATAAATATTTGGTATTTTTCTGACAATGTTCACTTTTTAATGAATTGTGAAAAATACTGCATTTTACATCAAAACTGCTTTTTAATTTAATTTAATTATATGGTTAGATTATATTTTTAATTGGTCTTAAAGTGTAATCTGAATTTATTTTTACCATTTAATCAAATGGTGGTCATTAGGATTAATTTCACTTTTAAAGTGGTCATAAACTAATGCCAAAATTTTCATAGATATTGTTTAAAAAAAACCCGCTATTTGTTTTGACAACGGGAATTATTTTTAAATAAATTATTGAAATTTATGTGTTTTGAATTTGGTAAAATGGATTACATATTTGGAATCAGAATTTCCAAATTATGTAATTAAGAATATTTTGTTTTTGGACATTATTAATAGTAACGACGGTAATTATCTTTAATTATCTTGATTAATGAGTAATCGGGTAGTTAAGGATAATAAAAAAATATCATAATAGCAAAAAATGACACCAACATGTGTCTTAATTATACTGGTTGTCTCATGGCCGACCATGGGATGTCTTGTGCCAAACTTTGGGACCCCATGAAATCACTTTTGTGAGAAAGTGACTTTTTATCTTTTTTTAAGAATGTTAAATGTAACAAAGAATATATCACCTAAGTAAAATATTTTTAACTTTGTGTAAATAAATGATATTTTGGACTATAAATAGTAATTGGAAAGCTAAAAATATTTTCTATATCATAGTATTTGTTTTATAATTTTTATACATTAAATAAATTAAATTATTTATGACATCATAATGATGCAGCGATGACCTCATGATTTGACGATTTAAATAAAATTAAAATATAATGTAAAATATAAGACCTACACATGTCCAAAACCTATTGGGTGGGTATATTTCGAACCCTTATCACCTTATCCTCTAATTATATCAATGTGGGACCTTTAAAATCCGAAACCCATTTGAAAATAAAGTAACATTTCTTTACTTTCCAAGAGTGCCCCTCCTCTCCTCTTATAAAAGGCCCCCAACTATACCTCCTTACCCACACTTCCAAAGCCTTTGGATCGGCCAAACCCTGCCAATTTTGTCTCTCCACTTCCCTATCTTACTCCTTGAAGCCTCACTTTGGGCAGAAGTCTTCCCAAGGAAGCCTTTGAGCTCAAACCAAAGGGAGTTACCCGATTTTAAGGTAATGTATTCACTTGAGTCCTTTTGTTTTATTTTGCTTCTCCAACCCCCTAAAATCTTTTTATTCATTTATTTTGTAACAAATCCAGTATCTTCAATATACTAGGATGTTTTTATAATAAGGATTTGAGCTACACTTACACTCACCTACATCTAATGGTTAAAGAACATACTGTTTCCGTGGATGGTGAATTTCTGCCTCCCGAAACAATGATTGTTCAACATTATTTTAACACCTTCAAAGGTGGCCATTAAGATGACACTATATTTATATATGATATATAATATGTTTATGTTTTCCTTAAGCTTCTGTATTTTTCATTTTGGGCATACCATTATGGTTCCCATTATGGGTAAACGCGATATCTTCATTTAAGGAAGTGCGAACTACCACCCCCTCAAAGTGATTTGATTCGTTAAATACCATATTTGGGACGTATAAAGGATGGAGTTATGATATTATATATGATATTACACTGGAATTATAATATACCTTTATATCATTATGATTCCATTCAATAAAATACGAAATAGATATGAAAGTAGCGTTCATGCGTACGTACGGCTTACGTATCCATTAACGGTGAATTTAATTTATTACCTCTAAATGAATATTTAATATTATAAATGCATGTATATACTGGATATATATGATATATTTGATATATACATCATGATTATAATTCTGGATATAATGGATACATTAACAACTTGTAATTATAAAGGATTTATTTTTGACTCAAGTACCAATGATCGTTAAAACGACCGTTATTAACTTAAATAATTATATAGTGTTCATGACATGGCAATAAGTGATATAAAATTAACAATAAACTTGAAAAAGGTTCTTAAACAAGTATAAATTAACTCATGTTTATTATTCAGTAGCTTAAAGAATGACCGAGTCAAGTCGGACCTGAGGTATGGGACTTCATCTCAATATCCTTTCATTGAGGCATATTTTGTTTTATACAAAACCTTCTTTTATATGGTGTATAAACCCCTTTGAATTTTACATTTATTCAAAAGGAATATTTTTTATACGAAGCGTTTACTAAATGAAAAAATGGAATGTTTTTGTCGTACGTATGCGGCGACAACGACTTCTCTGCCATCGTGACCATTATTTGAGTTTCGGCTTCCTCTACAAGCCATTCCTTTTTTTAAAAGAAATCTAAATACCATGTTTTACTTTTCTTTTATTTTGGTATTGAAAATGGTTTTCATAATGTTTTTATATCAATGTTTTGTATTGACATCTTGTGATTGAATGGTGGAAATGTTATGTTTCCTTTAGGCATGTTTTATGTGATACGATTATGTTGAGTTTCTTGGTCATTATTATGAAGACGGGTGGTTCCGTGATAAACTAAGGGCGGGTGAGCCCGATATAGCTCTCCAATGGATTGGGTAATGTGAAGGAGTGAAACGTTAAGGTTTCTACGAAGAGATTTAGGGAATATACTATGATGGGTATTCCAAACGTAACCAAGAGGGTTACTCCCTACGTAAGAATGTTATGAATGCCTCAAGTTACCTCTATGTATTATGATTTCTATGATTTATTCATGATTTTATGAGGTATGTTAAAGTGCTTATGTTTTATGGGTAAAGTATGATTTCATTCTTATGTATATATGAACTCATGTTTCCTTTCCATATTTTTTTTATATAACCCATACTGAGATTTTTATGCTCATCCCATGTCTTTTTTGAAATGTCTTTCATAGGTCAAGGGAAAGGTACATGATATGATGATAGTGTCAAGGAAGTGTCGGGAAAGAATCCATGTTTTATTTTAAATATGTTCCATTGATGAAAAAAATGAATACTATCTTTATGTAACCACTTTGTTTAAATGTGGAATGTAATGCAAGTTTTATGATATAATTCTCTAAAACTCTAAACCTGAAAAGATCCTCAATGTGTAATCTTGTAATAACTCAAGATTAAGTAAGGTTTAAGGCTGGGGCCTTATAGTTGGTATAAGAGGTCAGTTTAGATAACTTTAGGAGTTAGAATTCTATTAAATGATTCTCCATATTTTTTTATGGCCAAATTGAAGTGATATAGTATTTGAAGATTACCATGTTGCTTCATCTAAGAGATGTTTGTTCAGAATGGTTTTCCGTAGAGGAAACAGGGAAGTAGTGCTAGGAAGACATGAAGAAGGAAATAACCTTCCGAATCAGCATCCTGAGATGGTCGGAGTTGGAACTGAATAGATTTTTGCAGTAATGGCACAGTTGAGTCAAGCGATAAATGGAGGTGGTATCCATACACGAGATCAGCCAGATCAACCGTAGAGGAACATGTCAGTGGTGGAACATTTCATGAGGCAACATCCCCCATAATTCAGAGGATCATCTGACCCTGTGCTAGCTGAAGGGTGGATTAAAGGACTGGAGAAGATGTTCGATGTCATGGGGGTGTTCAGACAATCAAAAGGTTAGTCTTGCTATTTACCGTTTGGAGGGTGAAGCAGATCAGTGGTGGTTGATGGTTAAAAATATCAGGGACGCTGATGAGATTGATGCTCTCGACTGGGATGAATTTAAAGGTATGTTTCTTGAGAAGTATTTTCCTAAGGATCTTGGACTTAGGATGGAAAAATAATTCTTGGAATTGAGGCAAGAGGACGACTCAGTGGATACCTATGAAGAAAGGTTCACTCGACTGGCAAGGTATGCTCCAAATTTTATCCGAGACCTTGATAGTAAAATCAATCATTTTTACTCAGGAATAAAGCCAAAATATCGAAAGGAATTGGCTTCTTGTGAGTTTAAAAGTTATGAAAAGCTTGTTCGATGTGCTGAGAAGGTGGAAATGGAGTTTTCTGATGATCAATTGTTCTATAACAACCAGCAGAAGAAGAGACCAATGTGGCCGGAGAAAGGGAAGAATTCTTCAAAAAAGTCCGATGGTAAGAAATCTATGTTTCCAGATTGTGATAAATGTGGAAAAAGGCATGCTGGGGAATGTCTTCTGAATTCTGGAAAGTGCTACCGATGTGGTAAGATGGGACATAAGGCTCGTGATTGCACTGAAAAAGATCAAGGTGAAGGTAAGAAAAAATTTGATTTATAGTTAGTGAAATGTTTTAAGTGAAATGAGATGGGTCACTATGAAAATGAGTGTCCGACAAAGAGCTTGAGTGATGGGAAGCAGTTAGACTACAAGCATAAAGGGGTGGTGAAATCCTTTTCAACTACTTCAGCTGATGTCGGGCCATCAAATGAAGTTGTATCAGGTACTTTGTTTGTTTTTTCAGGTTATGCCAGTGTGTTGTTTGATTCGGGGTCCACACATTCTTTCATCTCTGAAACCTTTTCTAGTAAAATGGGAATACCATCTCAAGAAAAGACTCCTGAACTTTTGGTAAAAACACCTGGGGGAAATGTTGAGGCAAAAAGAATTTATAAGAATCTTCCTATCCTTATCTGTGGAAAGAACCTACTTGCAAACCTTATTGTTCTACCTCTAGTAGAGTTTGATGTTATCCTGGGTATGGATTGGATCTCTATTTACCATGCTAAGATTGAATGTAGAGCTAAAAAAGTATCTTTTCAGAAATACATTTAGTTTGTGTACAAGAATGAACCCATACTGTTGATAACTTATCAAGAGGCCAAGAAACTTGTAAAAGATGGAAATGAATGTTACCTTGCACACATCGCTGAAAATAAAGGAACTATTCAGATTAATTATGTGCTAGTGGTAAATGAGTATCCTGATGTTTTTCCTGATGAGTTGCCTAGAATAATACAAGATCAGGAAGTTGAGTTTACTGTTGACTTAGTTCCTGATGCTAAGCCAATTTCAAAACCCCCTTATTGAATGGCTCAAATTGAACTTTTAGAGTTGAAGGAGCAATTGCAAGATTTATTAGAGAAAGGTTTCATTCGGCCTAGCACATCACCATGGGGTGCTCCTGTTTTATTTGTTAAAAAGAAAAATGGTTCAATGAGACTTTTCATTTATTATAGAGCCTTGAATAATATCACTGTTAAGAAAAAATATCCATTTCCTCATATCGATGATTTGTTTGATCAGCTCCAGGGAGCTCAGTATTTTTCAAAGATTGACTTGAGATCGGGGTACCATTAGCTGAAGGTAATGGAAGCAGATGTTCCGAAGACCGCGTTCCGTACAAGATATGGCCATTATGAATTTGTTGTAATTCCTTTTGGGCTAACCAATGCACCTGCTATATTCATGGACTTAATGAATAAAATTTTCCATGAGTTATTGGATAAGTTTGTGGTGGTTTTCATTGATGATATTTTGGTGTTTTCTAAAAGTAAAGAGAGCATGAAAGATATTTAAGGGTTATCTTTCAAACCTTAATAGAAAAGAAAATGTATGGAAAATTCAGCAAGTGTGAGTTTTGGTTGCAACAAATTTCTTTCCTTGGTCACATTGTTTCTAAAGATGGGATAACTGTTGATCCTGCAAAAACAGAAGTTGTGGAAGACTGGCCAAGACCCACAAATGTAACTGAGATTCGTAGATTCCTTGGTTTGGCAGGCTATTACCGAAGGTTTGTTAGAAATTTTTCACGGTTATTTAGTCCAATGACTAAGCTAACTCGGAAGGGTGTTAAGTTTATCTGGAAAAAAGAATGTGATGATTGTTTTCAGGAATTGAAAAGAAGATTGGTGAATGCTCCAGTTTTGGCACTACATTCTTGGAATGGTGAGTTTGTTATATATAGTGATGCTTCATTGAAAGGACTTGGTTGTGTCCTAATGCAGAATGATCAGGTAATTGCTTATGCTTCACGTCAGTTGAAAACTCATGAGGTAAATTACCCTACACATGATTTGGAATTAGCGGATGTTGTTTTTGCTTTAAAAATTTGGAGGAATCATTTGTTTGGATTAAAGTGTGAAATATATGCTGATCACAAAAGATTAAAGTATATATTCACTCAGAAATAATTGAACACGAGACAAAGGAGATGGCTAGAATTAATAAAGGATTATGATTGTACAATTCATTACCATCTGGGAAAAGAAAATAAAGTGGCTGATGCTTTGAGTCGAAAAAGTAAAGCTTCATTAGCAATGTTGCGTTTGGAATGTGATTTTTGGTTAAGGATTTGATGAACTTTGGCATAGAAGTTGTTGGTGTAGGAAGTTCTTCTATTTTGTTTCAGGTATCAGTGAGATCATCTCTATCATACAGAATCAAACAAGCACAGAAGCAAGACAGTGAGTTGTAGAAAAAGGTAGAGCTGGTTCAGAAAGGTAAGTTACATGAATTCAACATTGATAGTGATTATGTTTTGAGATTTGGGAAGATATTGTGTGTGCCTTGTGATTCACAGTTGGAGAGAGAGTTGTTATGTGAAGCTCATAGTTCTCCGTTTTCAGTTCATCCAGGCAGTACTAAGATGTATAGAGATATTCAGGAGTATTACTGGTGGGATGGAATGAAAAGAGATATGGCTGATTTTACTGTGAAGTGTTTGACTTGTCAGCAGGTTAAAGCAGATCGGCAGTTACTGAAAGGGATGCTTCAGCCTCTACCCATGCCGGAGTGGAAATGGGAGAATATATCCATGGACTTTGTTGTGGGATTACCGAAGACATCTCGAGGTAATAATGCAATCTGGGTTATTGTTGATCACTTGACTAAATCATCTCATTTCTTTCTTATTCGAGATACCTTCTCTCTAGATCAACTTTCTCGATTGAACCTTAAAGAGATAGTCAGGTTACATGGAGTTCACCTCTCCATTGTATCTTATCGCGATCCCAGGTTCACTTCTATCTTTTGGAAAGGCCTTCAGAAGTCGTTGGGTACTGAATTAAATTTTAGTACAACATTTCATCCTCAATCAGATGGGAAGTCAGAACGAACAATTCAGACCTTGGAGGATATGATACGAGCTTGTTCGATGGATTATCAGGGAAGTTGGGACCAACATCTTTCTTTGGTTGAATTTTCATACAATAACAGTTTTCATTCTAGTATACAGATGACACCATTTGAGGCATTATATGGGAAGTAGTGTCGAACTCCAGCTTTCTGGGATGAAGTGGGTGAAAGGAAGTTTATGGGACCAGAATTGGTAGAAGAGTTGGCAGAGATAGTTCAACTGATACAGAAACACATGAGAACAGCTCAGAGTAGGCAGAAGAGTTATGCGGACAACAGGAGGAAGGATCTCTCTTTTGAGGTAGGTGATCATGTTTTTCTCAAAGTATCACCATGGAAAATTGTGATGCGATTTGGTAAGAAAGGAAAGATGAGTCCAAGGTTCATTGGACCATATGAAATTCTAGAGAGAGTTGGATCAGTTGATTACCAAGTGGCTTTACCTCCGAGTTTATCTCAGGTACACAATTTTTTTCACGTTTCGATGATGAGAAAGTATATGCCAGATCCATCTCATGTTTTGAGTCTAGTGGTAGTTCTGCTGGAAGAGAACTTATCTTATGAGGAACAACCGGTCCAGATTCTTGACCACAGGGAGCAAGTGTTATGGAATAAGGTGATTAATCAGGTCAAGGTTTTGTGAAAAAACCACATGATGGAAGAGGCAACATGGGAATCTGAAAATGCAATGAGGGATAAGTACCCCCATTTATTTGATAAGTAAATAAATTGCGGGGATGAAATCTTCTAAAGGGGGGAATGATGTAACATCCCAAGTAAGTAATGAATAATAGATATTTTTATCTATGTCTATTAATGAATTAGATAGTGTCTTAGAGGCTTAAAAAGAAAATAAATCCAATCTTAAGCATGTAATACACTAATATTCTTAAAAGATTGTTTTACTACCTTTTGATGGAAAAACCTTTTTAAATCAAACTTTTGACAATTTTATAATCTATATTTGTCAAAATAAACATATTTATTATTATTGGGACATTGAAATTTACATTGGATAAATTTTTGGTATTTTTCTGACAATGTTCATTTTTTAATGAATAGTGAAAAATACTCCATTTTACATCAAAACTGTTTTTTCATTTAATTTAATTATATGGTTAGATTATATTTTTATTGGTCTTAAAGTGTAATATGAATATATTTTACCATTTAATACAATGGTGGTCATTAGTATTAATTTCACTTTGAAATTGGTCATAAACTAATGCCAATCTTTTCATAGATATTGTTTCAAAAAAAACCCGCTATTTGTTTTGACAACATGAATTATTTTTAAATCAATTATTGAAATTTATGTGTTTGGAATTTGGTAAAATGGATTACATATTTTGAATCAAAAGGTACAAATTATGTAATTAATACTCTTTTGTTTTTGGACATTATGAATAGTGACGACGGTAATTATCTTTAATTATCTTGATTAATGAGTAATCGGGTAGTTAAGGATAATAAAATAATATCATAATAATAAAAAATGACACCAAATTGTGTCCTAATTCTACTGTTTGTCTCATGGCCGACCATGGGATGTCTTGTGCCAAACTTGGGGACCCCATGAAATCACTTTTGTGAGAAAGTGACTTTTTATCTTTTTATTTTGTAAAGAATGTAAAATGTAACAAAGAATGTATCACCTAAGTAAAATATTTTTAATTTTGTATAAATATATGATACTTT
The DNA here is from genome assembly GCA_963277665.1 of Viscum album. Lineage (NCBI taxonomy): Eukaryota > Viridiplantae > Streptophyta > Magnoliopsida > Santalales > Viscaceae > Viscum > Viscum album. Next base: position 934,706,953 of record OY728122.1, on the reverse strand, counting down.
AGACTATAAATAGTCATTGGAAATCTAAAAATATTTTCTACATCATAGTATTTTTTTTATAATTTTTAGACATTAAATAAATTAAATTATTTATGACATCATAATGATGCAGCGATGACCTCATTATTTGACGATTTAAATAAAATGGAACGATAATGTAAAATATAAGACCTACACATGTACAAAACCTATTGGGCGGGTATATTTCGAACCCTTATCACCTTAGCCTCGAATTATATCAATGTGGGACCTTTAAAATCTGAAACCCATTTGAAAATAAAGTAACATTTCTTTACTTTCCAAGAGTGCCCCTCCTCTCCTCTTATAAAAGGTCCCCAAATCTACCTCCTTACCCACACTTCCAAAGCCTTTGTCTTGGCCAAACCCTACCCATTTTGTCTCTCCACTTCCCTCTCTTACTCATTGAAGCCTCACTTTGGGCAGAAGTCTTCCCAAGGAAGCCTTTGAGCTTAAACCAAAGGGAGTTACCCGATTTTAAGGTAATGTATTCACTTGAGTCCTTTTGTTTTATTTTGCTTCTCCAACCCCCTAAACTCTTTTTATTTATTTTATTTGTAACAAATACAGTATCTTAAATATACTAGGATGTTTTTATAGGAATGATTCGAGCTACACTTACACACACATACATCTAATGGTTAAAGAACATACTGTTTTCGTGGATGGCAAATTTCTGCCTCCCGAAACGATGATTGTTCAACATTATTTTAACACCTTCAAAGGTGGACATTAAGATGACACTATATTTATATATGATATATAATATGTTTATGTTTTACTTAAGCTTCTGTATTTTTCATTTTGGGCATACCTTTATGGTTCCCATTATGAGTAAACGCGATATCTTCCTTTAAGGAAGTGCGGACTACCGCCCCATCAAAGTGATTTGATTCATTAAATACCATATGTGGGATGTATAAAGGATGGAGTTATGTTATTATATATGATATTACATTGGAATTATAATATACCTTTATATAATTATGATTCCATTCTATAAAATACGAAATAGAAATGAAAGTAGTGTTCATGCGTACGTATGGCTTACCGTCTCCATGAACGGTGCATTTCATTTCTTACCTCTAAATGAATATGTAATATTATAAATTCTTGTATATACTGGATATATATGATATATATTATATATACATCATGATTATAATTGTGGATATAATGGATACATGAACAACTTGTAATTATAAAGGGTTTATTTTTTACTCAACTACCAATGATCGTTAAAACGACCGTTATTGACTTAAATAATTACATAGTGTTCATGACATGGCAATAAGTGATATAAAAGGAATAATGAAATTTAAAAAGGTTCTTAAACAAGTATAAATTAACTCAAGTTTATTATTCAGGAGCTTAAAGAATGGCCGAGTCAAGTCGGACCCGAGGTATGTGACTTCATCTCAATCTCCTTTCATTGAGGCATATTTTGTTTTATACACAACCTTCTTTTATATGGTGTATAAACCCCTTTGACTTTTACGTTTATTCAAAAGGAATCTTTTTTATACGAAGCATTTACTAAATGAAAAAAGGGAGTTTTTTTGTTGTACGTATGCGGCGACAATGACCTCTCCACTGTCAGGACCATTATTTGAGTTTCGGCTTCCTTTACAAGCCATACCTTTTTTTTAAAAGAAAAATAAATACCATGTTTTAATTTTCTTTTATTTTGGTATTGAAAATGGTTTTCATAATGTTTTTATATCAACGTGTTGTATTGATATCTTGTGATTGAAAGGTTGAAATGTTATGTTTCCTTTATGCATGTTTTATGTGATACAGTTATGTTGAGGTTCTTGGGCATTATTATGAAGACGAGTGGTTCCGTGATAAACTAAGAGCGGGTGAGCCCGATATAGCTCTCTAATGCATTGGGTAATGCGAAGGGGTTAAATGTTGAGGTTTCTCCGAAGAGATTTAGGGAATATACTGTGATGGGTATTCCAAAGGTAACCAAGAGGGTTACTCCCTACGTAAGAATGTTATGAATGCCTCAAGTTACCTTTATGTCTTATGATTTATATGATTTATTCATGATTTGATGAGGTATGTTAAAGTGCTTATGTTTTTTGGGTAAAGTATGATTTCATTCTTATGTATATATGAACTCATGTTTCCTTTCCATATTTTTTTATATAACCCATACTGAGCTTTTTATGCTCATCCCAAGTCTTTTTTGAAATCTCTTTCACAGGTCAAGGGAAAGGTACATGATATGATGATAGTTTCAAGGAAGTGCCAAGAAATAATCCATGTTTTATTTTAAATATTATCCATTGATGGGAAAAATGAATACTATCTTTATGTAACCACTTCGTTTAAATGTGGAATGTAATGCAAGTTTTATGATCTAATTCTCTAAAACTCTAAACCTGAATAGATCCTCAATGTGTAATCTTGTAATAACTGAAGATCATGTAAGGTTTAAGGTTGGGACCTTATAATTAAATGGGGTTCACTAACCATTCCACTCATTGTTATCTTAGGGGATATCCACCTTTACCTAATGAATTATAATGATATATAATTATTATACCACCTATCACATAATGAATACCTTGCATATTTGTGTCGTTGGATAATAAATCATTCCTCATATAATCATATCAAGACCCATGGAAAGAAAATGGATTTCATAAAAATTTTATCATTTAATTATATAATAATATTTGGAAAATAATTCGGTTTCATATAGGTTTCATCATAATGAAAATAACATATGAAAAAGAAATATATTTACCCTTTAACTGTGGAAAATAAAAATAATTACCAATGTTACCATTCATCGTGTCTAAAAATAGAAGGGACATATTTAAATAATTTGGAAATTCTGATTCCAAATATGGAATCAATTTTTACAAATTAAAATCACAGAATTTGGAGTAAATAATTTAAAATTAATTCCAATTTTCAAAATGAGAAAACATGTTTTTTAAAAGTAAAAACTATCAAAATATTGACATGTGTTTATATAAAATTTCAATGTGAAATTACTTGTAATGAAAAAAAATGGATTAACTAATGAAAAAATAATTTCATTAAATTTTAACAAATATTAAAAGGATAACCTAAATATACACATAAATTAGACGAAAACGTTATTTGGAATTAAAAGCAATATTTTTCACTATTCATTGAAAATGAATTTTATTAGAAAAATAAAAAAAAATATAACCGAAGAAAATTTTTATGTCCCTATTCCAATGAAGATGTTTATTTTTTCCAATAGAAATTATAAAAGTGTCAAAGAATTTATTTAAAAAGGGTTCTCTAAAAAAATGTTTTAAAGAAACCATTTAAGAATATTAGAGTATTTTATGCTTAAAATTTGATTTATACTCATTTTAAGACTCTAAAATTTATTTGATGAATCTAAAAACATTTAACAAAAATGTGTAAACATTATAAAGTTAGTTCTATTCATTCCCTCTAATATAATGTCTAGGTGTTAAATACCATTCAAGAAAATAATATTAGTACTGTATTATTTTTTGGTAAAACACTGTCTTATGTGAAATGTAAGATTTTAGATAAACCTGTTGTTGCATGTTGGGTACACTATCAAGAAAATAATCCCCTTTAATGTGAAATTAAAATATTATTCATAAATATTAATAGATATTAAAATTTCTTATTTTATAATTACATAGGCTATTACATCGTTCCCACATTTTGGAAAATGCATCCTCATAATTTTAAATTTTGGATTGGTTACTAAGTTTTCCCTTTTCAAAATTACTTCATTGAAATCCCACATCATGAAAAGAGTTACTAAAAACTCTACTTAAAAAGAAAGAAAGGGAAATACCAAGATCACATGAGATATCAAATACAATTATTCTATGTAGAAAAACATGGATATGGAAGAAAAACTAAACATTATGTTTTGAAGGAGAGTGATTGAAAAACTGATTAGGATAAATATTAGAATCAGAAAACCACAAACTTGAAATGGGGTAAACAATCATTGATTTCATAATAAGAAAATTAAATGGAAAATGTTTTGGTTTGGGGATTCTTTTTGTAATGTTTTGGAATTCATTTACTACCAAGACTAATATCTTAATGAAATAAACTCACTTGACAAGTAGAGTTTCATTCTATAATGAAATTCCCCAAACAATTCACATTTTTCCCCAAATGATTAGTATTTAAGAGGGTTTATTTTTATCTTAAAACACTATAATATACATAAAATGAATCAAAAAATCCTAAAAATATTAACTATATATATCTCCTTTCTTTAAAAATTAAAAAAATGGTTAGGACTAGGTAAAACAATTAATCAAAAAGAATATACCATTGGATGAATAAAAACTACTTTTAATCTCCAAAATTCCATTGTATAACATAAAGTTCAACATAGACCATTCAATAAATAAACATCATTAAATTAAAATAAAATAATACAAACAAATATTCAAACCCAAAATTTATAAGAATTTAATCACATAGTCTTCTAAGATATATTTAAACATGTATCTTCAAATTAAATCTATCACACTTAATGTCTCATAACAATGGTAATTACCCTAACCACTTATTCTCTATGTGGGGTTAATAATTTCCCTAAATAACCTGAATCAATATAGTCCAAAATAAAATCATATATTCTTTGAAAATATAATTCAACCATTAATCTTCTTTTAAAATCCCAACATATTCTATTTACATTAAATATATTAAGTTACAAAAACGAAGAATGTATTCCAAAATAACATTTATCACATAATCCCCAATCCCCAAATCATTTTCCAATACTATGGATATCTATTTGACAAAACATATATTACAAAAAATAACTTATTATTATTCAATCAACTTGTTTAATGAAAAAGAAAAAAATTCATACAAATCGGGGACTTCGCGTAGGCCATTGGTAGGCAATGCACCCTTCTCGCCCTTCGATTATTGGTTTGATTACCATAGCCTTACCAGATGTGAGAGGTTTTCAGCCATCCTACTTATGGTCCTTTTTCAAAAACTATATCATTCATATAACATTGTAAAAAATAAGATAATGTCCTTAAAAATAACAATAACATGTTATAAACTCAAAGGTTATCTCATACCTTTCATTTCAAAACCCAAAATGTAATAACCCTTAATCACCTCAATAACAAAAGATCATATCAACCCTAAAGGTTATCAATTTTATTTATAATTATGTCCAAAAAAGAAAAGATAATTCTTCTTTGAAAACTATTTTAACATAACAAACTTCAAGTTTACACATAATAGAAATAAACTATTCCAAAGTAATCAAATCATCAAAAGTGCACTAATAATTTTTAACATTTCATCATCATAAAATATACTATAACACTTTAATCCCTTATATGGGGACTTCTAAATTGTTCTACATTCATCATGATACCCTGACCATGATTTTTCATCTTATTCCTTAATACTTCATTCCTACAGAAAAAACATGAATCAAGTCATAGTATTCAATAATACCAAAACAAAAGAAAAGAAATAACCCATACCTTTCATAGGTCATTTTCAGTTTTTTATCCTTAATTGGATGGAATTAGGTATTTCTAAACATATATTTTTATGATCCTATTGATCCCATTCATGAAACTTCTTAATTGGAAACCTATTTTCATAATGACCATACTCCCCACATTTGAATCATTCAATTGAAAAATAAGAGAGGACATCTTTCCCTTCACTGGATTCAACTGAACGCTTCATTTTGCCTTGGAATATTATTGCATTATGACATCCATTTCCACATTTAGAACATCTTCTTGTACCATTAAAACATGTTCCTAGGTGTTTCTTTCCACATACTTGACACTTATGTTGTTGAATATACACCCCTTTATGATCATTTCCTGAACTTCCACAAGGATTAATTTCTATATTAGAAACCTCACTTATGATCCAGTGCTGAATCATGAATCCTAATAGTTTGTTTAAAATATTTATGAGTGTTATCATTGAAGCCACTGTTTAATTTAGTTGATTATTAAGAGAACAGACACATTTTCCTTCACATCCACTATTAGTTTGGTTCCTATTGGATACAACCATTTAATAAAACCAAAAAGGTTAACATGAGTATATCAATAAAATCCTCATATACTATCATGTAAGGAAGATGAAGAGTAAGATATACTTATTAATGGTATCTCAAACTCAATAATTATGACTCTTTCTAATATGTAAACCATTGTGGTTATATACCAATTTTCACTTAATCTTAAATAACACCGTAACTTATAAATTTATCTAAATCGACATCTAATACCAACAATAAGGCCCTAGAACTAATCATTACATAATATTGACTTAAGTCAAGAATTTACATTGATGATATTTTCAGGTTTTGAGTTTTAGATAATTGGGCCATTATTAATACATATCATCCCACAAACATACAATAGGATACTATCAAAAGAGTATCCATTTTTTCACCAAAGGAAACCCTATTATAAATAAAACATGATTTTGTTTCTTGATAAAAATATTCTTAACTTCATCCTTTCTCTTACTTGACTTTATACCCTATGAAAACATTTTAAAAACATGGGATGAGCTCAAAAACTCAATTAGGGATAAAATAAGGAAATAAAATGTTAGACTATGAATATTTATAAGCCCATGAATTAATAAGAATAATGAAAACATCATTATAATTATAAATCATAAAGGTAACTTTTGGAATCCATATCATACTTACATTATAGCTTTCAGAGCTACATAGGGAGTAACCTTCATGGTTACATTTGGAAAACCCATCTCAGTATATTACCTAAATATCTTAGGAGAAAACTTATTGCTTAACTCCATATCATTACCTAATTCATTGGAGATATATCACGAGCTCACCCACCCCTAGTTTATCATGGAACCACCCATACACATAAGAAATACCGAAGAATAATAAAATAATCTTAACACATAAACCATGTATAAAGGGAAAATATCATTTCCACATTGAAATAATAAGATATAATTTAAGGATATTGATATAATGAATCCATTCTCAAAAAACTTTTCAATACCAAAATACCGAAAAATGGGAATATGTTAATTAAATTTCTCTTTAAAAACATTACATCTTGGAGAGGAAGCCAAATATGAAATAAAGGTCACACTAGTGGAAAGGTCATTGTTGCCGTAGAAGTTAAAAAAATATTCCTTTTGAAAATTATTAAAATGATTCATAATAAAAATAATTATTTTGAAAACCGTTGAATGAAATTAAAAGAAAAAGGGTTTTATTTTACACCTTATAAAAGAATGTGGTGTATATTATCAAAATCTACCTCAATGAAAAGTGATTTAGAGGAATTCCCTTAAAAAGACTGCATCATTAGATTATAGAAAAATAAATGAAATAATTATGTGTTAAAATATTAATAGACTAAATAAAAATAGATATTTTTTTTTAAAATAATCAAATGTCATCAATTCATATTCTTGGAAAATTTAAACCAATGACATGGATATTTAATTCAATAAATGGAAATTGAGTTAAGATTTACCTTACAATAAGTTTGATTCATCATGTATGTTTCTTTTAATTCCGGAATAATTAACTTATGTTAATTTTTAATTTATTTATAGCCTTTTTAAATTTTATTATTTAATTTATATCACTTATTATAATGTTATAAAAATTACTTAATTATTTATGTTCACATTGGGTGTTTTGTCGATATTTAGTACTCGAGTTGAAAATGAACATGGTAGCATGTCCATAGTCCATATGGTCATAAATCCATAATATATAGAATATTATTATTGAAATAATAATCACTTTTATACATTAATCATAATTTTTAAATAAAACCGTTAATCATGGTTATGAAAAAATAACAACCTTATATTAGTCGAGACAGTAGGTCATACAAACCCATGAATGACGTTTTCATTTTTCATTGATCATTACGGAAATAAGGTAATTATTATTTTATATTTCAAGAATTATAATAATATTTGTATAATAATTATAATAATTTAAATATACTTATATATATATTTCATACAAGTGATGTGGGGAATAAAAGCGATTCACATCGCTTCGTAGAGGTGATAGTTTACACATACACATGAATGAATTTATTGATTTTATGAGCATGTAAGTTAAGAATATAATTGAATTATTATTCCTTTAAAATGATAAATATTTCATGAATATCACATATGAATATTAATTCTATCATTATAACCAATCTTGATAGAAGGTAATCAAATATGAACTAAATCAGTTCATGTAGTTGATAATTCACACGTATGCATGAATGATTGATTCCTTTCCCATTTGATGGAAATAAAGATGGATTTATGTTATTATATTAACACAATAAAAATTCATTATATTGCTCAAAATGGATTTATTATCTCATCATGGTATAAGAATATTTAAAGGAATAGGAAGAATAAATAAAATTGACACACTAAAAAGAAAACAATACCTCTTATTTTGTTGATCACCCTTTAAAAACACCCTAACACATCAAATATTGGTGTTCTGCATAAAATAATACCTCAAGAACAGGGGAGGGATTCTAGTAAGGGGTTTGGGTAGATACTGGATGATAAAAACGCTTAGGAAGTGTGATTATTAGATAATATTGGGTACCTTTTTATAGGATAGTGGAGGGACACCCTTTGAAATTTCATAAAATATTAAATTAAAATAAATTATTTTTTTAAAAGCAATCAACCTGATATATGTCAAAGATAAAATGATTATATTTCTAAATCCTCTCATCCAATAATTTTTATACATATATTATTTTTATTTTAATCCATTTCTTTTTAGTTTACCCTTAGTTATTCTCTTCTAATTTTAATTGTGGTAACAACGTTTTATATATTAAAGGACCATATATTTTAAATATATGGGGTAAATTTCACATAATTGGACACTTAAGGAACTTTTAAAACATATAATGATAAATTTGTTATTTTAAAATATTATTAGTAATTTTAAATAATTTAATATTTAATTATTTTTATAAAATATCAATTATTTCAATTTATACACTATTCATTTTATTGATTTTAATTAAATTATAACCATAGAGATAACATCAAAAAAGGTATTTAATGTTCTTATGACATGTAACAATCACATGAAAAAATCATTGATGACATAAATTATATCATATAATATTTATTTTAATTTTTATAATATCATTTATTTGATTCCGTCATTAATAAAGCAATCACTACATCATCATTGTGTAATAATTAAATTTAATTATGTAATTTCTAAAAACTATAAATAAAATACCATCATATCAGAAATATTATTATATTTATAATTATTAATTATAGTCAATTATATAACTAAAATAAATCCATATTAAATTGTTTTAGTAAGAAGATATTTGTTTATATCATATTTTTCTTTAATTTAAAAGTTATAAGTCTCATAATCACACCCAAGTGGCTTCAAAAGGCCAAATTTTCATCCTAGGGGTTGTATTGGTTGGACATATCTTATAAAATAGTATTATGAAATGATTCGGGGTAGTTTTATAATATTATATAATTATTTTTACCCTTATTTACCTAATTTACCCTTTAACTGTGGTAAATAAAAATAATTACCAATGTTAATATTCATAATCTCCAAAAAATAAAAGGGACCTATTTAGCCAAAGTAATTTTTTATCTCTATTCTAAATAAGAAGTCTATTTTGTAAAATAGAACTTATAAAAATTTCAAAAATGTGATTTAATGGCGGTTACCCATCAAAATGTAGTAAATCAACCTTTTAAAAATATTGGAATATTTTATTCTTAAAATTGGTTTTATTCTCATTTCATGTATCTAAAATTTATTTGATGTGTGGTAAAACATTTAAAAAACTTGTGTAAACATAATATAGTTAGTTCTGGTCCTTCCTTCCAATACAACGACAAGGCATTAACAGACATTTAAAATAATAATATTAGTAATGTATTATTTTTCAGTAAAACCCAGTCTTGTGCGAAATGCAATATTTTAGAGAAACCTATAGTTTCATATTGGGTATGGTATCAGAAAAAACATCATATTTAACATAAAATTAATATATGATTTATAAACATTAATAGATATGAAAACATCATTTTCTATAATTATCTGAGATGGTATATCCTTCCCCCTTTTTGGAAATTGTGTCTTCACAATTTTTAAATTTGGGCCTTGTAACAAAGTTTTCAGTTTTCAAAATTACTTCATTGAAATCCCACATTGGATAAAAGATTTAACAAAACCTCTACTTAAAAAGAGATAAAGGGAAGTACGAAGATGACATGAGATAACACATAATCCGATTCCATGTTAAAAAACATGAATTTGGATGAAAAACTAACCATCGGGTTCTGATGGAGAGTGATAGAAAACCCAATCGGGAGAAAGTTAACAATCATAAAACCATAAACCTATTATGGGGTAAATGGACATCATTTTCATTGTATGGAAAATTAACATAATACATTTTTGTTTTAGGATACTTTTCCTAAAGGTGTGGAATTCATTTACTACCATGATTAAAATCATAAGAAAATAAACTTACATGAAAAGTAGAGTTTCATCCTTTAATCAAATTACACCACAAACATATATTTTTCCCCAAATGATTTGTAATTAAGAGGATTTTTCTACACCTGAAACAATGTAATCAACTTGTAATGAATAACACAAGCCAAAAAATATTAACTATCTATTTTTCCTATCTTGAAACAATAGAAAAAAACCATATAGTTAGGATAATATAAAATAATTCTCTAAAATGAATAAACCATTGGATGAAGAAAAACTACTTTAATCTCCAAAATTTAACCCTATAACCCAAAGTTCAACATAAAACATTCAATAAATAACAATCCTTAAAATTACTTAAATTAATCCAAAATAATATTAGAAACCAAAGTTTAGAAGGATTTTATCACATTGTCTCCAAGATAAATTTTAAAACATATATATAAATAAAATCAATCACTATTAATATCTCCTACTAAAATTTAATTACCTTAGTCACATATTCTCCAATATTGGTTAATCATTTCCATAAATAACTTCAATCAATGTAGTCCACAATAAAATCACAGATTCTTCCAAAATATAATTCAATCATTACTTTTCTGTTAAAATCCCAAAGTATTATTTTTTACCTTAATTATATAATGTTCCCAAAATAGTGAACATACTCCAAAATAACATTTATCACGTAATCATAAAATCATTTTCCAATACTAAAGATATCTATTTCATATAACATTAGTTCCCTAAATAAACTTATTCTTATTCCATTACCACATTTAATGAAAAAGAAAAATTCATACTATCTAGGGAATTCACATAGACCAGTGGTAGGTGATGCACCCATGTCTCCCTTCGGCTGGGGGTTTGATTATCACGACCATGCTAGACGCAATGGGTTGTCACCCATCACGTGGTGTGTCCTTATTCAAAAACTATATCATTATTATACCTTCCTAATTTTTTTTAATGTCTTAGAAAATTACCATAACAATTTTTAACATAAAAGTTTATCTCATACCTTTCATTTAGAAACCAAAAATGTAATAACTATGAATTACCTAGAAAACAAAAGTTCATATGAACCATAAAGGTTATCAATTATTTTTATAATTATATCCAAACAATAAATTATAATTCTTCCTTAAATAAAATTTTGACATAAAAAACTTCAGGGTTACACATACTAGAGAAAAATTCTTCCAAATTAATCCAATATTCAAAAGTGCGTTAATACATTTAAACATTTCAACCTGCTATAATATACCATAAATATTGAATACCTTTTATAGAGACTTCTGAATCATTATTTATTCAACATGATACCGTAAAATTTATTTTTTAATTCTTATTTCCTACCGAAAAATATGAATCATGTCCTAAGATTCAATAATGTCAAAACATGAGGCAAGAAATAATCAATACCTTTCACTGGTAATTTTTAGTTTCTTAATATTCAATTAAAATGGTATTAGGTATTTCTAAACATATATTTTAATGGTACTATTGATCCCATCCCAGAACCTTCTTTATAGGAAACCTATTTTCATAATGAACATACTCACTACATTTGAAAAAATCAACTGGTAAATCAGAAAAAACTTCTTTCCCTTTACTAGAGTCAACTAAATGCTTCCTTTTTCATGGGCAGGTTATTTCTTTATAACCTTCATTTCCACATCAATATCATCTCATCATCCCTTTAAAGCATTTTACATGGGGTTTCGAGAAACATAATTGGCACATAAGTCGTCGAATATACATACCTTTATCATCATTTCCTGGACTTCCCTTGGGATTCATTTCTACATTAGAAAACTCACTCAGGTTGCAGTTCTTAATCAAAAATCACGATACTTGGTTTAGAACAACCATGATAGTTCTAATTGAATCTCATATTTCTTTAGGTTTATTATTCAGTGAAACACCACATTTTCCTTCACTTCCATTATTACTTTGGTGCCTGTTGGATCTATTCATATATGAAAACCAAAAAGGATAATGTGAGTTTATCAATAAAATCATCATATACAATTTTACAAGGATGATAAACACCAATATATAATTATTCATGTATTCTGAAACTCAATAACAATGAATGTTTATAATATGATAACCATTGTGGTTATCTAAAACTTTTCACTTATTCTTAAATAACACCGTAACCTTTAAAGTTATCAAAACTGATGTCTGATACTAACTATTAATACATTGAGTATATTTTCAAGTTAGAGTATTAGAGAATTAGACCATTATTAATACATATCATCCCTTAATAATAAAATATAATACTATCAAATCTATATCCAGTTTTTCCATTAAATGAAACCCTTTTGTATTTAAAACATGATTTGTTTTCTTGATAAAAATCACCTTTACTTATTCCTTTCTATTACGCCTTCTTATAACCTATGAAAACATTTTAAAAAAAATAGGATGAGAACAAAAACTATGTACAAGATAAAATTAAGAAGGGAATAATATGTACATGAATATTTATAAACCCGTGAATTCATTAGAATCATGAAAACATCATATAAATCATAAATCATAAAGGTAACTTTTGGAGTCCATTGCATACTAACATTGTAGCCATCACAACTATATAGGGAGTAACCTTCATGGTTACGTTTAGAATACTCATCATAGTATATTCCATAAATGACATAGTTGAATCCTTATTTTTTAACTCTATATCATTACCCAAGTCATTGGAGATCTATAATGGGCTCACCCTCTCTTGGATTATCATGGAACTACCCGTATACATAAGAAATGCCGAAGAACCATAACATAATCATACCACATAAACCATGCATAAAGGAAAAAATAAAATTTCCAAACTGTAATCATAAGATATCATTCCATGATATTGGTATAATCAATCCATTCTAGAAACCATTTTCAATACCAAAATACCAAAAAGGGAATATGGTATTTAATTTTCTTTATAAAAATATTAATTCCTGTAAAGGAAGCCAAGTACCGAATAATGGTCACGATAGTAGAAAGGTCATTGTCACCACATATGTTAAAAAACATTCATTTTTTTATTTTAGTAAAATGATTTATAATAAAATGATTACTTTTTAAAACCATTGAATGAAATTAAAAGTTAAAGGTGTTTATTATTCATTGTATAAAATAAGGTGGTGTATATTATCAAAATATTATTTATTGAAACGAGATTGAGAAGAATTCCCCTGTAAATATCATATTATTAGATTGTGGTTAAATAAATGACATAATTATCTGTAAAAAATATAAATACACTCAATACAAGGGCATATTTAGTGTAAAACAATAAAAGGTCATTCAAACAGGTTCTTGAAAAAACAAAATCAATGACATGAATATTTAACTCAATGAATGAAAATTGAGTTAAAATTTCCCTCACCTTAAGTTTGTTTCATCATGTATGTTCATAGTTATTCCTAAATAATAAACTAAGTTTAATTCTTGTTTTCTTTAGAACCTTTTTCAAGTTTATTATTTCTTTTATATCCATTTTTACTAGGTTATAAACATAAATTTATTATTTATGTTTACATCATATGTATTGTCGATATTCGGTACTCGAGTCCAAAATGAACTTAGTAGGATATCAATAGTCCATGTTGTCATAATTCCATCATCTAAAAAATATTAATCATGAAATATTATTCAATTTTATAAATTAACATTTCTTTTTTAATCAAACCATTTTATATGGTTATGAAAAATGAACTACGTTATATTCATGTAGATGATAGGCCGTACGTACGCATGAGTAACATTTTCATTTTTCATTGGTCATTAGGAAAATATGGTAATTATTATTTTATCTTAATATAATGGTAATAATATTATTAACCTCATAAGAATAATTTAAATATACTTATATATATCATAAAAGTGACGTGGTGAATAAAAATGATTCACATCGATTTTTGAAGGGGATAGTCCACACGTATGCACGACCGACCTCATTGTTTTTATGTGCATGAAATGTATGAAAATAATTGAAATATTATTCATTTAAAATGATAAATATTTCATTAATATCACATATAATTTTTAATTCCATCATTATAACTGATCTTGATAGACGGTAATAGAAAATGAACTAAATCAGTTCGTGGAGGTGATAATTCAAAGGTACGCACAAGCAATTATTTCTTTTCCCATTTAATGGAAGTAGAAATGGATTTATATTATGATATTAACATAATTAAAATAAAACAAATTTAGGAAAATGGAGTTATTATCTCAACAAGGTAGAAGATTATTTAAAGGAAGTGGAAGTAGAAATAAAATTGAAATACTTAAAGAAAACTGTACGTCTTCTTCTATTGATCATCCTTGAAGAACACCTTAACACCTCAAATATGGGTGTTCTGCCTAAACTATGGTCTCGATAACTTGGGGAGGGATTCTATGAAGGGTTTTGAGTAGATATATTTTGAACCAAAAGGATTTTTAAGTGTGAGTATTAGATAATAGAGGGAACCTTTTTATAAGAGAGGGGAGGGGCACCCTTGTAAATTCTTAAAATAATAAATTAATATAAATTAAATTTTTATTTAAAAGGATCAAACATGAGATATGTAGAAGATAAGATAATTATAATTCTAAATACTCAAATCCAATAATTCTTGGTCATGTATTTATTTCATTCTAAACCTTATCTTTTCGATTTACCCTTAATTATTATCTTTAAATTTTAACCGTGGTAACAAATTTTTTAATATTTAGGGTATATATTTTACTTATATAGGGTAAATTTCCCATAATTGGGCATGTAATGAACTTTAATAAATTATCATAATCAGTTTGTTATTTTTATATAATTTTAGTATTTTTAAATAATTTAATAAATTATAAGTTTTTCAAACATTAATTATATCAATTATCACAATATTCATTTTATTGAATTTAAATATAACCTAAACAGAGAGATAACTACGAACCAAAGAATTTAATAGTTTTATAACATGTAATAGTAAACTAGAAAAATCATGGATGGATTAAATTAAGTCAAACAATATTTATTTTAATATTTATACTTTCATTTACATGATTTCGTCATTAATATGACAATCACAACATCATCGTTGTATCATAATTAAATTTATGTATTTAGTGTCTAAAAATTATAAATAAATTACCTTTTTGTATGAAATATTTTTATATTTTTAATTACTATTTATAGTAGAATACCACACTTATATAAATTCATATTAAATTGTTTTAGTGAGAAGATATATGTTTATAACTTATTTTCCTTTAATTTTAAAGTTATAAGTGTCATAATCACATCCATGTGGATTACAAAGAATGAAGTATCATTCTATGGGTTTTCTTGGTATCCCGTAACTCATAAAATAGTATTATAATATGTGTTAGAGAAGTTTTATATTATTATAATATTATTTTTTATGTTATTTAACTAATTTAAGCATTAATCTTTTTAAATAAAAATAATTTCCAAAGACACTATTCAGCAATCCAAAAATAAAAATGGCCTATTCACATAATTGGGAAATTCTGATTCAAAATATGGAAACAATTTTTTCTAATTTAAAATGACTTTTTTTATAAATTTATTTAAAATTAATTCCCATTTTCGAAATAAGAAAAATAATTTTTTAAAAGTAAAAACTATCAAATTACTGACCCGTGTTAATATAAAATTTCAATATGAAATTACCTATAATGATAAAAATAGATTAAATTATTAAAACATAATTAAATTAAATTTTCACACTGATTAAAAGGAAAAATTAACCACATAAATAAATTAGACAAAAAGGCTATTTCGAATTAAAATGAAGTATTTCTCACTAATCATTAAAAATGAATTTTATCAGAAAAATACCAACAATTTAACCAAATTAAATTTTTATTTCCCTATTCCAAATAAGAACTTTATTTTTTTAAATAGAACTTATAAAAGTGTCAAGAAATTGATTTATAAAGGATTTTCCATCATAAGGCGGAAAAACTGCCTTTAAAAAATAATAGAGTATTTTATGCTTAAAATTTGATTTATTCTCATTTCAAGACACTAATTTTTTTGGATGAATGCAAAAACATTTAAAAAACATGTGTAGACATAATATAGTTCATTCTGTTCATTATTACCAATACAAAGGCTAGGCATTAACTACCATTTAAAATAATAATATTAGTAATTTATTATTTTTCGATACAAACTAGTCTTGTGTGAAATGTAATATTTTGAAGAAATCAGTTGTTTCATATCAGGTATGATATTAGGAAAAGATTCCCCTTTAATATAAAATTACTATAATATTCACAAATATTAGTAGATATGAAAATGAATTACTCTACAATTATCTATGATGTGACATCCTTCCCCCCTTATGGAAATTTCGTCCCCATAATTTTAAATTTGGTCTTGGTAACTATGTTTTCACTTTTCAAAATTACTTCATTGAAATCTCACATTAGAAAAATATTTAATAAAACTTATAAATAGAAATAAATAAAGGGAAGTACCAAGATCACATGATATAACACATACTAGGATTCCATGTAGGAAAACATGGATATTGAAGAATAACTTACCATCGTGTTCTAATGGAGAGTGATAGAAAACAAGATCAAGAGAAAGTTAACAATTAGAAAACCATAAACATGTGATGGGTTAAGAAGTCATTGATTTCATAGTAGGAAAATTAAATGGATTTTTTTGTTTTTAGGATCCTTTTGATAATTTTTTGGAATTAATTTACTTCAAAAACATAGATCATAAGGAAATAAACTTACTTGAGCAGTATATTTTCACCTTTTAATCCAATTCCACCACAATTTCATATTTTTTCAGAAACTATGAGTACTAAAGTAGATTTTTACTTCTAAAACCCGAGAATCAACTTCTTAATAATCACATTATCCATAAAATATTAACTATCTATTTCTGCAGTCATGAATCATTTACCCAAAAAAATATGGTAATGATAAGATAAAATAATACACAAAAAATAATAAACCATTGGATGATGAAAAAATACTTTTAGTATACAAAATTCAACGGTATAACCCAAATATCAACATAGGTCATTCAATAAATAACTATCCTTAAAACTCCCTAAAATAATACAAAATAATATTGAAACACAAAATTCAGAAGGATTTGATCACATAGTCTTCCATGATAAATTTTAACATGTATCTCCAAATAAAACCATTCACTCATTAAGTCTCACACAAAAAACTAATTTACCCAATCACATAATCTCAATGTTAGTTTAATCATTTCCATAAATAACAATAATCAATAGAGTCTACAATAAAATCATATATTCTTCCAAAATATAATTCAACCATTACAATGATGTCAAAATACTAAAGTATTCTATTTCCTTAATTATACATAGTTCACACAATAATGAACATACTCTAAAATAATATTAATCACATAATCCCCAAATAATTTTTCAATAATAAGGATATCTATTTGATAAATCCTAAGTTCCCAAAATCAACTCATTATTATTCCATCAACTTGTTTAACTAAAAGGAAAAAGTCATAATAAACATGGACATCATTTAGTCTAGAGGTAGGTGATGCACCCATGTCGCAATTCAGTTTTGGGTTTGATTCTCACGAACATACCAGACGGAATGGGTTGTCACCCAACCTATGGGTTTTCCTTTTTCTAAATCTATATCATTCTTATAACATTCTAAAAAATAAGATAATGTTATAAAAAAAACCATAAACTGTTTTATCCTAAAAGATTGTCTCAAACCTTTCATTTTGAAACACAAAATGTAATAACCCTTAATCACCTATAAAGTCCATATGAACCCTAAAGGTTATAAATTATTTTTATAATTATGTCCAAATAAGAAAATATAATTCTTCCTTGAATAAAATTTTCACATAACAAAAATCAGTGTTACATATATTAGAAAAATTTATTCCAAAGTAATACCGTCATCAAAATAGAATTAATACTTTTAAACATTTCATCATCCTACAATCTTATATAACTCTTGAATCCCTTATATGAATAATTCGTAATCATTATGCATTCTTCATGACACCCTAACTATGATTTTTCTTTTTAGTAATTAATAATCCATTCCAACATGCAAAATTATGGGTCACGTCCTAAGATTTAATAATGTCAAAGCATAAGACAAGAAATAATCCATAAATTTAATAGGTCATTTTCGGGTTCCTCATCTTTAATTGGAATGGAATTACGTATTTCTAAACAAATATTTTTACGACCCTGTAGATCTAATCTCAGAACCTTCTTTGTAGGAAACCTATTTTCATAATGACCATACTCACCACATTTGAAACATTGAACTGATAAATCTGAAAGATCTTACTTTTCTTTATTGGGGTCAACGTAATACTTCCTTTTTCCTTGGATTTTTATTGCTTTATGACATTCATTTCCACATATATAATATCTTCTCATACCATTAAATCATTTTCCTAGGTGTTTCTTTCCACATATTTAACACATATGTCATTAAATATACATTCCATTATAAACATTTTTTGATCATCTAGAGGGATTCATTTCTACATTTGAAAACTCACTACGGTTCGATTTCTTAATCATGAATCCTGATAGTCAGTTTGGAATAACCATTATAGATCTCATTACATCTCCTATTTCAATTGGATTCCTATTAATAGAACCACTATATTTTAATTCACATTCACTATTAATTTGGTTCATATTGGATCCAACCATTTACTAAAACTAAAATTGTTATTGTAAGTATATCAATAAAATCATCATATACTATCTTATGGGGAAGAAAAACACTAAGATATACTTATTCATGTTATATCAAACTCAATAACTATTAATCCTTACAATATGATAACCATTGTAGTAATATAATACTTGTTACTTATTCATAAATAATACCCTAAAATCTAATGTTTTCTAAACCGACCTATGATACAAAATATAAGGCCCCAGCCTTAAACATTAGATAATCTTGGTTTATGTCAATATTTAACATTGATGATATTTTTAGGTTTATAGTTTTGGAATATTAGGCAATTATTAATACATATCATCCCATAATCATACAAGAGGATAATATCAAAAAATATCTATTTTTTCCACTAGAGGAAACCTTTTTATAAATAAAACATGATTTCATTTCATGATAAAAATATTTTTGAATTATTACATTCTCTTACTCATCCTTGTACCTAGTGAAAACATTTTAAAAACCTGGGATGAGCATAAAAACCCTGTAAGGGAAAAAATAAGGAATGAAAAAATTAATCCATGAATATTTATAAACCCATGAATTCATAAGAATCAAGAAAACATTATAGTAATCATAAATCATAAAGGTAACTTGTGGAATATATATCATAACTACATTGTAGCATTCACATTTACATAGGGAGTAACCATCATGGTTAAATTTGAAATACCCTTCACAGTATATTCCCAAAATACCATAGGGAAAACCTTTTTTATAAGGCCCCAGCCTTAATCCTTACTTAATATTGAATTAAATGAATAATTCACATTGAGGATCTTTTCATGGTTTAGAGTTTTAGAGAATTAGGACATAAATATTACATCTCAAAAGATTACAAAGTAGACACTTCTACTAAGTTTCCATAAAATAAAAACTCTTAAAAAGAAACATGTTTAGTTCCATGTTTTAGATAGCATGACTTTCCCTCGATCCCATCCTTGACCCTATTCCACATTGAGTCCTGTTAAAAATATTTCAAAAAAACTTGGGGTGAGCATAAAAAGTTCAGTAAGGGATACACAAAGAATGAAAACTGTTTGTTTTTCAAAACAATAATTAAACCAAGTATACTTTATCAAAGTAATAATTTTTCACCTTTATGAAGTAGTAAAAAACTCTTCAATGAATAAAAGATCATTACTTACCCTTTTGTATCCAAAATATTACCATAAAACCTATATAAAGAACACATAACATAAAAACGTAACTTGGGACATAAACATACTTAAATAGAATAACCATACGGTCGACTTCCACACATACTTAATGGAATATCCATACGGCCGACTTCCATACCCAATGCATTGGAGGTTATAACGTAACCACCTGTCCTGGTATTCACGGCACCACTCGTTATGTGGTTTATTACGTAACCACCCGTAAAATGTCCAAGTACCATCATTACACATAAAATATTGAAAATATAAAAATTTCAATAACAAAATTTCATTTTCAATCACAATAATTAATTCCAAGATATTGAATTAATCAATCCATTTTCAAAAACCATTTAAAACAGATTTTTGAATCAAAGTGTGCCATACCACTTTGAAGATTTTAATGGAATTATAATTTTAAAACATTAATTTCCATAGAAATAAATACTGAAAACCCTTTTGAAAACATGGACATTAAAGATAAAGATTTAGAATAATGAATCTTTAAAACATTTAAAACGATATTTTTGTTAAAGAGTTTTTATCAAAATGAGAGACTCTTGAATAGAAATAACTGAGGAATAACATTTAATATTACCTTTATAATATCATGAAAATAAATATATTCGTGATATAATATGTCAAAAGATAGTATACACACCATATAAGAGTGAATTGGTGCATAACAACAATGAATTCTCAATGGAAATGTAAATTGAGATGAAATCCATTATAAAGATGGTATCCTTAAATTAAGGATAAATCAATCACATAATTATGTGTGAGAAATATAAATACACCCAATATAAGTGGATATTATTTTTGAAACAATCAGAGGTCATTCACACATTTTCATAGGATGACATGTTCAAGAAGTACTGGTTGAACCCAAAGAAATCGAAATTGGGTTAAGACGTTCCATTGTAAAAATTCAACAGCCTAAGAGTGTCGTTTCAAAATTAAGAAAATTAGTCGATGAGAGAGAGAATGGTATCTCATCACTTGGACATAAATATTACATCAATAAGGATATATTAGAACATATACCAACATAATAAGATGTAAATCAAAAGACATAACAAAATAAGTCTTTTAAAAAGAGGAGGGTGAAAGGTTCCCTTACCGACTTGGGTAACTTTCAAAACGTACAACCCATGAAAGAAGGGCTATAAAACATTAATGTAAATACTCATAAAAGAAATTATATTACACAAATATTAGAATAATGGGTAGTACATACACCACTCAATGGAAATGGTGGCAAATGTAGCATAAATCTCACGGGAATAAAAGTGAGATGAAAAATCCATTACGAAAACTCGGAAGCCTAACGACACCACTTAAAAGATCCAAAAAATGGATTTATGAGATAAAATAGGGTCTATCATAATATGAAAAAGAAATTACAGTATTATTAATATAAAAGAACATCCCCAAACATATGAATGATTAGCTTATAAGAAATGACATAAAAGAGAGTACTTAAAAAAGAACGAGAGATGTTGGATCCCCTACAAAAATTCAGCAGCCTAACGACACCACTCAAAACATAAAAAATGGATTGATGAGAGAAAATAGGTTATCTCATCATATGAACATAAAAATTTACATTAATATTAATATAAAATAACATCCCAATCGTAAGAAATATTAGCTTAAAAGTAATGACATAAAAGAGTGTACTTAAAAAGAAAGAGAGGGGTAGGATCCCTTACGAAAATTCGCCAGCCTAACGACGCCACTCAAAACATCCAAAATGGATTGATGAGATAAAATAGGGTATCTCATCATATGAACATAAAAAATTACAGTAATAGTAATATAATATATCATCCCAATCATAAGAAATATGAGCTTAAAAGGAATGACATAAAAGAGTGTACTTAAAAAGAAAGAGAGGGGTAGGATCCCTTACCTCAAGTCCGACTTGTCTTGTTCGTTTCTTTATATTTCGGAATAATAAACTTTGGTCAATTTATAATTTCATAAGGACCTCTTTTAAAGATTATTGTTCAGTTCATATCAAATGTTATAATCTTATAATAATTGGTTAATAATGTGAGTTCATATTAGACGTTTTTGTCGATGTTTGGTACATGAGTAAAAAATGAACTTGTTTGAAAATGATTGTCCATGTAGTTATAATTAAATCATCTCCAGAATAGTATTAATTATTTAAATATCATATATATCCAGTAAATAATCATTTTATACTACTCCATAACATTTGGAGATAAAAATAAATGAAATGCACCGTTAATGGAGACGGTATGCCGTACGTACGCATGAACACCACTTTCATTTCATTGTCATATTAATTAAAAATAATTGAGAGATATATATATTATAATTACAGTATAATATATATGTTATATAGTTTACATATTTTCATTAATTTAATTCTTTATACGTTCCATGTATTGCATTAACGAGTCACATCACTTGAGGGGGCGGTAGTCCACACTTCCTCGTATGAAATTATCGCATTTGCACAACATGAAAAGCATAAAGTCATGTTTTCAATATAAAATTCAGAAGAATATGGAAAAAATAAATACCATTGATATTATATATAAAATATAGTGACATCATAACGGCCACCATGAAAGGTGTTAAGTGAAGATTGGATAATAATCATTTCGTGAGGCAGAAATTCTCCATCCACAGAAATAGTATGTTCATTAACCATTAGAGGAAGGTGTGTGTAAGTGTAGCTCGAATCCATAACATAAAAACATACTAGTATATTGAATATACTGTTGTTGGTACAAAATAAAGTAATAAAAAGAGTTTAGAGGGTTGGAGAAGAAAAATAAAACAAAAGAGCACAAGGGAATACATTACCTTTAAATCGGGTAACTCTTTTTGATTTGAGCTCAAAGGCTTTCTTGGAAAGGATTATGCCCAAAGTGAGGATTCAATGATTAATATAGGGATGTGGAGAGATTAAATGGGAAGGGTTTGTCTGATCCAAAGGCTTGAGAGGTGTGTGTATGGTGGTAGAGGTGTGGGCCTTTTATAAGAGGAGAGGAGGGGCACTCTTGGAATGTCAAAAAATGTTACATTATTTTCAAATGAGTTTCTGATTTTAAAGGTCCCACATTGATATATTTCGAAGAAAATTTGATAAGGGTTCGAAATACACCCATCCAATAGGTTTTTGACATGTTTAGTTCTTAGATTTTACATTATCTTTTCATTTTATTTAAATCATTAAATAATGAGGTAATCACTACATCATCATGATGTCATAAATAGGATAATTTATTTAATGTCTAAAAATTATAAAAAATACTATGATGTGGGAAATTTTTTTATATTTCCAATTATTATTTATAGTAAAAAATCTGAGTTGTATAACCCCATGTAAAAATTGTTTTCGTAAAACAACTCATGTTTGTGTCATTTTTATTTTAACTTTAAATAAAAAGTTATTTATGTCATTTTCCTACCAAAGTGGCTCCATGGGGTCCCCAAGTTGACCCATGGATTTTTTCGGTCGGCCATGACACATCCAATAAGGGTAGGATGTGTGTCTAGGTCATTTCATATTATTAAAACATTATTTTTACCTTAAACTACACTAATTATCTCTAATCGCGATTAATTAAAGTTAAAAGTTACTATTCACCAAAAAATTATTTTAATCCCATTGAACCACATTTTACTTCCTAATGACAACCATGTATATTGGATTTTTGAAATTCAAAACACAGAGGTGGTAAAATTTCATTTAAACGAAAAATCAGTTTTTTTACGTACCACTTAGTGGTTTCACTATTCATCAAAAATTGAAGTTTTTAAGAAAAATACCAAAACATCACCCTAAGCTATATTTTATATTCCGAATTAAAAAATGATGTCTATTTTAAAAAAATCAAAACATATAACTTATATTAATTAATTTAATAATTAATTCCCTCTATCAAAACAAATAGTGTGTTTTTATGAAATAATATGTATCAAAAGATTGACACTAGTTTAAGTCCAATTTCAAACTGAAATTAATTCCAATGACCACAATTTGATTAAATGGAAAAAATATATTCTAATTCAACTTTAAAACCAATTAAAAATATAATCTAATCATATAAATAAATTAGATTAAAAAGAGGTTTTGAATTAAAATACAACATTTTTCCATATTCATTAAAAAATGAACTTTATCGGAAAAATACCAAAAATTTACACAAAGTAAATTTTGAAGTCCCGATTCTAAAGAAGATTTTTATTTTGTCAAATATAACAAATAAAATTTTCAAAAAGTGGATTTCAAAGAGGTTCTCCATCAAAAGGCGGTTAATCGACCTTTTAAAGAATATTAGACTGTTTACGCTTAAAATTGGATTCATTTGCATTTTACGCCTCTAACATTTATTGGATAAAAGTAAAAATATTTGAAAAAAATATATAATAACTTTTTATTTAGTTACTTTCTTTCCCGCCATTACAATGGCTAGGCGTTAACTACCATTTAAAATAATAATATTTTATTATTAGAGTGCAAAATAAGATTTCAAAGGAACTCGTTGTCGCGTATTTGGTACGCCATCGAGCATAGAGTTCCCTTTAAAGTAATATTAATATTTTTTTTCACAAATATGGTTAAATAAAAATATGTCATATTCTTTTTTTACCTGGGGTGTTATATCCTTCCCTCCTTTTGGGAATTACATCCTCACAATTTCAAAATTTGGCTTGGAAGCTCTATTGAAAGTCCCACATCGGAAATGGAGTAAATTAAAATGTCACTTTAAAAGAAAGAATGGGAAGTACAAACGTCACCCGATTTATCCCATACTAGGATTCCAGGTATGAAAATATCGATAGGGAGGAAAAAACAAAGGGTCATTTTCTGATGGAGAGTGATAGTAAACATGTCTAGGAGAAAGTTAACAATAAGAAAATCACAAACTTGTGATGGGTTAAACGTTATTGGATTCCCCAGTAGAAAAAGTTAATGGACAAAAAAAAATTTAGTTACTTTTCATTAAGGAATTTATTTTTGATCTTTACTAAAACATGAGGAAACATACTTACTTGTCATGTTGACTTTCAACTTTTACTAGATTTCTTACACGAACTCATATTTTCTTCAAAATATGAGTATTTAGGATGACTTGTTTACATTAAGAGAGATATAATCAACTTCTAGAGAATCACCTAATTCAAAAAATAAAACTATATACTTCCCATGTCTTTAGACATTAACCAAAACCAAAACCAAAAAGGTTAGTACAAGATCAGATAATCCAGAAAAGGATAACCCTTTATAAAAAGAAAATCTATTCTTAATCTCCAAAATTTGTCCAACAAAACCCAAAGTTCAACGAAGACCATTTGATAAACAGTTTTTCCATAAAATTCTTCAAAGTAAACAAAACTAAGATTGAAACCCAAATATTTGAAGGATTTAATCACATAGTCCTCCAAGGTACAAAATAAAACTTATCTCCAAATAACATCAGTTGCTCTTAAAGTCTCATATTGAAAAGTAATTAAACTAATCACATATCCTCCATGATAGGTTAATAATTTTCATAGATAACCCAAAATCTACTTACTCTTAATTCATAAAATCATTTAACTAAAAAGAATTAGTCAAACTAACTAGGGACTTCATGTAGTCAAGTGGTAGGCAATAAATACCATTCACACTTTGGTTGTGGGTTCGATTCCCGCAGCATTGTCTGACACGACGGGTTGTCACACGGTCTGCATGTTGTCCTTTTTATAAAACTCCAAAAAAACACTAACATGTTTTAACCTCAATTGTTTCCTTATACCTCTCATTTTCATCCAAATTCATTACGATCTCAACATCTTAATTCTTGAAGTCTTATTTCACCACCATAATATATAATAAATTATTCCAAAAATGAATAACAGCATACCTTGATCACAGAGTCCACTCGGTTTCATCGTCATCTTGTTCACGTAGGTAGAAGTCCCATGCATTACAACAATTATTTAGAGATCCTTCAAAATGATTTGATTCCTCCATCCAAATAAACCTTGTACAACATGGGTCATATGGGTGTTCACAGAAAAACAGTTTTGGAAAATAATCATGTATGACATATAATTCCAAAACATCTGATAAAACATGATTTCTATAAAATAGTCGGACAGAATTTGATTTGAAAATTTCTATTAATGGTCCTTTTAAAATACCATAAGTATGTGCTGGGAGACTATATTTTAAAAGAAAATATAAGTAGGTTGCGCAAGGGTCTCCTTCTTCAGCACCATTTTTAAAATCATAATATTCTTCAAATTCTTGTGATAAGGTAAAATATTTGGAAATACCTTGATAATATTTTCCTATCTTGAAAATATGAGAATATTGTGAAAATAGTATTTGTCTAAATACAACCCATGATCCACCATGACAACGAGGTATAGTGGAGGTGTTTGATATCTCAAACAACTGCTTGCAAGAGAGTTGTGTGCTAGAAAAAGTTTCACAATCATCCGAACATGACTTTGCAATAATTATTGCAGGCATGTCATCAAGAAGAGATAGGAATGTCTTTTGATATCCATCTCCTTCCATTCGTAACTGAATTTACTTGACCTGAAAAAAGTTATAAAATAAGGATTTAACTTAAATAATAGATATAGGGACTAACCATGTGTCTAACGAAAACTCCTAATCCCTAAAGTTATCTAAACTGACCTTTGATACCAACTATAAGGCCCCAGCCTTAAACCTTTATTAATATTTAATTAAATGAATAATTCACATTGAGGATCTTTTCATGGTTTAGAGTTTTAGAGAATTAGGACATAACTATTACATCTCAAAAGATTACAAAGTATACACTTCTACTAAGTTTCAATAAAATAAAAACTCTTAAAAAGAAACATGTTTAGTTCCATGTTTTAGATTGCATGACTTTCCCTTGATCCCATCCTTGACTCTATTCCACATTAAGTCCTGTGAAAAACATTTCAAAAAAACTTGGGGTGAGCATAAAAATCTCGGTAAGGGATACACAAAGAATGAAAACTGTTAGTTTTTCAAAACAACAAGTAAACCATGTACACTTCATCAAAGTAATAAATTTTCACATTTATTAGGTAGTAAAAAACACTTCAATGAATAAAATATCATTACATAACCTTTTGTAACCAAAAGATTAACATAAAACCCATATAAAGAACACATAACATAAAAAGGTATCTTGGGACATAAACATACTTAAATGGAATAACCATACGGTCAACTTCCACATATACTTAATGGAATATCCATACGGCCGACTTCCATACCCAATGCATTGGAGGTTATAACGTATCCACTCGTCCTAGTATTCACAGCACCACCCGTTATATGGTTTATCACGTAACCACCCATAAAATGTCCAAGTACCGTCATTACACATAAAATATTTAAAATATAAACATTTCAATAACAACATTTCATTTTCAATCACAATAAGTAATTCCAGGATATTGAATTAATCAATCCATTTTCAAAAACCATTTAAAAGTGATTTTTGAATCAAAGTGTCCCATACCACTTTGAAGCGTTTAATGGAATTATAATTTTAAAACATTAATTTCCATAGAAATAAATACTGAAAACCATTTTGAAAACATGGTCATTAAAGATAATGATTTAGAATAATGAATCTTTAAAACATTTAAAACGATATTTTTGTTAAAGAGTTTTTATCAAAATGAGAGACTCTTGAATAAAAATAATTGAGGAATAACATTAAATATGACCTTTATAATATCATTAAAATAAATGGATTCATGATATAATATGTCAAAGTATAGTATACACACCATATAAGAGTGAATTGGTGCATAACAACAATGAATTCTCAATGGAAATGTAAATTGAGATGAAATCCATTATAAAGATGGTATCCTTATATTAAGGATAAATCTATCACATAATTTTGTGTGAGAAATATAAATACACCCAATATAAGTGGATATTAAGTGTGAAACAATCAGAGGTCATTCACACATATTCATAGGATGAAATGTTCAAGAAGTACTGGTTGAACCCAAAGAAATCGAAATTGGGTTAAGACGTTCCCTTGTAAAAATTCGATAGCCTAAGGGCGTCATTTCAAAATTCAGAAAATTAGTAGATGAGAGAGATAATGGTATATCATCACTTGGACATAAAAATTACATCAATAAGGATATATAAAAATATATCCCAATATAATAATATGTAAATCAAAAGACATAACAAAAGAAGTATTTTAAAAAGAGGAGGGTGAAAGGTTCCCTTCCCGACTTGGGTAACTTTCGAAACGTACAACCCATGAAAGAAGGACTATAAAACATTAATGTAAATACTCATAAACGAATTTATATTACACAAATATTAGAATAATGGGATGTACATACACCACTCAATGGAAATGGTGGAAAAAGTAGCATAAATCTCACGAGAATAAAAGTGAGATTAAAAATCCCTTGTGAAAACTCGACAGCCTAACGACGCCACTTAAAACTTACAAAAATGGATTTATGAGATCAAATAGGGTGTCTAATAAAATGAACAAAAAAATTACAGTATAATGAATATAAAAGAACATCCCCAAACATAATAATGATGAGCTTATAAGAAATGACATAAAAGAGAGAACTTAAAAAGAACGAGAGAGGTTGGATCCCTTACGAAAATTTGGCAGCCTAATGGTGCCACTCAAAACATCCAAAATGGATTGATGGGAGAAAATAGGGTATCTCATCATATGAAAATAAAAAATTACATTAATATTAATATAAAATAACATACAAATCATAAGAAATATGAGCTTAAAAGGAATGACATAAAAGAGTGTATTTAAAAAGAAAGAGAGGGGTAAGATCCCTTACGAAAATTCGGCAGCCTAACGGCGCCACTCAAAACTTCCAAAATGGATTGATGAGAGAAAATAGGGTATCTCATCATATGAGCATAAAAAATTATAGTAATAGTAATATAAAAGAACATCACAATCATAATAAAGATGAGCATAAAAGGAATGACATAAAAGAGTGTACTTAAAAAGAAAGAGAGGGGTAGGATCCATTACCTCAAGTCCGACTTGTCTTGCTCGTTTCATTATATTCCTGAATAATAAAATTTGGTCAATTTATAATTTCTTAATGAAATATTTTAAATATTATTATTCAGTTTATATCACATGTTATAATCTTATAATAATTGGTTAATAATGTGAGTTCATATCAGACGTTTTTGTCGATGTTTGGTACATGAGTCAAAAATGAACTTGTTTGAAAATGATTGTCCATGTAGTTATAAGTATATCATCTCCAGAAAAGTATTAATTATTTAAATATCATATATATCCAGTACATATTAATTTTATACTACTCCATAACATTTGGAGATAAAAATAAATGAAATGCACCGTTCATGGAGACGGTAGTCCGTATGTACGCATGAACACTACTTTCATTTCTTTGTCATATTGATTACAAATAATTGAGATATATATATATATATTATAATTCAAGTATAATATATATGTTATATAGGTCACATATGTTCACTATTTTCATTCCTTATACATTCCATGTATTGCATGAAGGAGTCACATCACTTGAGGGGGCGGTAGTCCACACTTCCTCATATGAAATTATCGCATTTGCACAACATGAAAAGAATAAAGTCATGTTTTAAATATAAAATTCAGAAATAAAATAGAAAAAATAAATACCATATATATTATATATAAAATATAGTGACATCATAATGGCCACCATGAAAGGTGTTAAGAGAAGATTGAACAATCATCGTTTCGTGAGGCAGAAATTCGCCATCCACAGAAACAATATATTCTTTAACCATTAGACGAAGGTGTGTGTAAGTGTAGCTCGAATCCTTCTCATAAACGAATACTAGTATATTTAATATACTGGTTTTGTTACAAAGGAAAGGAATAAAAAGAGTTTAGAGGGTTGGAGAAGCAAAATAAAACAAAAGAGCACAAGGAAGACATTACCTTTAAATCGGGTAACTCTTTTTGATTTGAGCTCAAAGGCTTCCTTGGAAAGGATTATGCCCAATGTGAGGCTTCAATGATAAATATAGGGATGTGGAGAGATGAAATGGGAAGGGTTTGGCCGAGAAAAAGGCTTGAGAGGTGTGTGTAAGGTGGTAGAGGTGGAGGCCTTTTATAAGAGGAGAGGAGGGGCACTCTTGGAAAGTAAAAAAAGGTTACATTATTTTCAAATGAGTTTCGGATTTTAAATGTCCCAAATTGATATATTTCAAGGAAAAGGTGATAAGGGTTCGAAATACACCCATCCAATAGGTTTTTGACTTTTTTAGGTCTTATATTTTTCATTATCTTTTCATTTTATTTAAATCGTTAAATAATGAGGCAACCACTGCCTCATCATGATGTCATAAATAAGTTAATTTATTTAATTTCTAAAAAGTATAAAAAAACTACAATGATTTACTAAATAGTTTTATCTTTCCAATGATTATTTATAGTAAAAAATATGACTTGTATAACCCCATGTAAAAATTGTTTTCATAAAACAACTCATGTTTGTGACATTTTTATTTTAACTTTATATAAAAAGTTATTGATGTCCTTTTCCTACCAAAGTGGCTCCATGGGGTCTCCAAGTTGACCCATGGATTTTATTGGTCGGCCATGACATATAAAATAAGGGTATGACATGTTTCTAGGTCATTTAATATTATTAAAACATTATTTTTACCTTAAACTACACTAATTACCTCTAATCGCGATTAATTAAACTTAAAAGTTACTATTCACCAAAAATTATTTTAATCCCATTGAACCACAGTTTAATTACTAATGAAAACCATGTATGTTGGATTTTTGAAATTAAAAACATAGAGGTGGGAAAATTTCATTTAAATGAAAAATCAGTTTTTTTACTTACCAATTAGTGGTTTCACTATTCATAAAAAATTGATGTTTTTCAGAAAAATACCAAAACATCACCCTGAGATATATTTGATATTACGAATTCAAAAATGATGTCTATTTTACAAAATTAAAAACATATAATTTACATAAATTAATTTAATAATTAATTCCCGCTATCAAAACAAATAGTGTGTTTTTAGGAAACAATATGTATCAAAATATTGACACTAGTTTAAGTCCAATTTCAATGTGAAATTAATTCCAATGACCACAATTGGATTAAATTGTAAAAATTTATTCTAATTGAACTTTAAAAAAAATTCAAAATATAATCTAATCATATAAATAAATTAGATTAAAAAGTGGTTTTGAATTAAAATACAACATTTTTAACTATTCATTAAAAAATGAAATTTATCGGAAAAATACCAAAAATTCACACAAAGTAAATTTTGATGTCCCGATTCTAAAGAATAATTTTATTTTGTCAAATATAACCCATAAAATTGTCAAAAAGTGGATTTAAATTAAGTTCTCCATCAAAAGGCGGTTAATCGACCTTTTAAAGAATATTAGAGTGTTTACGCTTAAAATTGGATTCATTTTCATTTTATGCCTCTATCATTTATTGGATGAACGTAAAAATATTTGAAAAACATATATAATCATTTTTTAGTTAGTTCCTTTCTTTCCTGCCATTACAATGGCGATGCGTTAACTACTATTTAAAATAATATTATTTTATTATTAGAGTGCAACGTAAGATTTTAGAGGAACTCGTTGTCGCGTATTGGGTACGTCATCGAGCATAGAGTTCCCTTTAAAGTAATATTAATATTTTATTCACAAATATGGATAAATATAAATATGTCATATTTTTTATTTACCTGGGGTGTTAGATTTTTCTTTGACTTCGTATCATTACCCAATGAATTGGAGAGCTATCATTGGATCACCGAACATTAGTTTATCACAGAACCACCTAGATACATAAGAAATTCCCATGAACCATAACATAATAATAACTCATTAACCATGCATAAAGTGAAAAAAAAATTTCCTCCTTAAAATCAGAAGATAAAATTTCAAGATATTGATATAATAAATCCATTACCAAAACCATTTTCTATACCAAAATACCAAAAAATTGAATATTGTATTTAATTTTATTCTAAAAAACATTACAACTCATAGAGAAAGCCAAATACCAAATAATGTTCACAATGGTAGAAAGGTCATTGTCGCCACATATCTTAAAAAAGTTCATTTTATCATTTAGTAAAATGATTTCTAATAAAATGATTCCATTTAAATGCTATTGAAAGAAATTAAAAATCCAAGGTTTTGATAATACAATGTATAAAATAAAGTGGTGTATATAATCAAAACATGCTATAATGAAAGGAGGTTTATATGAAGTCCCATACAAAGATTGTATCATTAGATATGGGATATGTCAAAGAAATTATTATGTATGATAAATATAAATAAACTCAATAATACTGGATATTTATTGTAAAAAAATTATAGTTCATTCACCATATTCTTTGTGAAACATAACCAATGATAAAGATTTTTAACTCAATGAATGGAAATTGATTTATGATTTTCCTCACCATATGTTTGATTAGTCATGTATATTACTTTTTTTGGAATAATAAACATAGTTTAATTTATATTTTCCTGAGAAAGTTTTTCAAATTTATTATTTAATTTATATCACTTATTACCATGTCATAAAAATTACATATTTAGTTATGTTCACATCGGGTGTTTTGTCGATATTCGGTACTCAAGTCAAAAATGAACATTGTAGGATGTCAATAGTCCATGTGGTAATATGTCCATCATCTACAGAATATGATTCATTAAAGAATCATCACTTTTATACATTAATCATAATTTTCAATCAAATAATTAATTATGGTTATGAAAAATGAGGAACATTATAATCATGGAGATGGTAGGCCATGTGTACACCTGAGTAACGATTTCAATCTTTATTGATCATGATGGAAATAAGGTAATTGTGATTTTATATTTCCATAATGATCATAATATTATAAAAATCATTATAATGATTTAAATATACATACATATATATATATATATCATATAAGTGATGTGATGAATAAGAACAATTCAGATCACTTTGTGGAGGTAATAGTTCACACGCAGGCAAGAATGACATTATTGTTTTTATGTGCATGGAAGGTAGGAGCATAATTGAAATATTATTATTTTAATATGATATATATGTAATTAATATCACATATGAATATTAATTAAATCATTATTACTTATATTTATAGACGATAATGGAAAATGTACTAAATCATTTCGTGGAGGTGATAATTAACATGTAAACATGAAAGATTAATTCCATTCACATTTAATGTAAGTAGAGAAAGATTTAGGTTATGATATTTAAATAATAACAATTAATAGTATTTATGACACTATATTTATTATCTCATAGAGGTATAATATGTTTTAAAGTAAGTGGAAGAATCAATAAAATTGAAATACTTAAATAAAACGATACCTCTTCTTCGGTTGATAACCCCTAATAGACAAGTTAACACCTCAAAGATGGATGTTATGGCTAAAATATATCCCCAATAATGTGGGTGATGGATTCTAGTAATGGATTTAGGTAGATCATGGATGATCCAAAAAGAGTTGGATGTGTGAGTATTAGGGAAGAAAGGGTACCTTTTTTTTATCAGAGCGGAAGGGAACCCTAAGAAATTATTAAAATATTAAATTAACATAAATTATTATTTTTGGTTTAGAAAGGCTGAAAAATGAAATGTGTAGAGTATAATATGATAATAATTCTAAATCATAACATAGAATTACTTTTATACATGTAATGGTTTTATTTTATTCCTTATCTATTCAGTTTACCCATAATTATTCTCTCTTAATTTTAATTATTCTAAACAAAATTTTAAATATTAAGGTACTATATATTTTACTTATATGGGTTAAATATCCGATAATTGGACACTAAGTGAAATTTTAGACCTTATAATAATAACTTTTGATTTTAAGATATTTCTAGTATTTTTAAATACATTAATAAATTATTATTTTTATGAAACATAAATTATGTCAATTTTTATGACATTCATTTTAATAAATTTAAATAAAATCTAACTAGAAAGATAACTTCAATCCCAAGAAATAAATAGTCTTAAAACATTTCATAGTCCCCTATAATAATAATTTATGACATTAATTATGTCAAATAAAATTTATTTCAATATTTATATTATCATTTATTCAATTCCTTCATTAATATGAAAATCACTACATCACCATTGTGTCAAAGTTAAATTTAATTATTTAATGTATAAAAATTATAAATAAAATATCATGATGTAAGAAATAATTTTATATTTATAATTAATATTTATAGTAATAAATATCACTTATATAAATCCATATTAAATTGCCTTAGGGAAAATATATATGTTTATAACGTATTTTCCTTTAAGTAAATTTAAAAGTTATAAGTGTCATAATCCCACCCTTGTGGCTTCTAAAAGACATTGTTTTATCCCATGGGATCTCTCAGTCGACCATATCTCATCCAATAGGATTTTTATAGGTGTTGGGGTTGTTTTATATTACTATAATATTATTTTTAACCTTATTTACTTGATTTAACCTTTAACCATGGTGAATAAAATAATTACCATTTTTTAGCTATGTTACGAGAACATAAAAAAGGAGTTATTTTGAAAATCTTATTTTTGAAACCATATAAATATAGTGGAGTGTAATTGATCAATTTTTAGAAGTATGGAATCTGGTAAACTGGATGCTGGACATCTGAAGGAGGCAATTAGAAGCTACCTCCATGAGCCTGATTGTGGATGTTCAGAGGTAAAAATGACATTCATAAAATCTTTTATTGATGTTATATAAGGGTTATAAAAATTCATGTAGAATTTATAGGTTTCTATAGAATTATAAATAAGAGTATACTCTAGTTTCATTGGAAGTGATCACTATTCACTCGAAGGATGATCTTTGAGAATGTATAACATTGACTATTTGATTGCATTCCCATAAAGATAAAATTCAAATGGGTATACTCTATATGAGAACTAGAAGATAGTGAAAGTGAATTTATTGGATAAAATAAATGTTTTTAGGGTAGATTCATTTTTTATGAATTTATCACAATTTATTCCTCTTATATTTCTTGAGCAGAAGCACTATTTCATTCCCGCATGGTGTAGGACTATGCATAAACCACTTAAAATACTTTAATGTCCTTCGTCTAATTTTGTTTCCATCATTTATTTAAAAATAATTTTCTAATTATTGCCAAAGGGTGCACCATATCATAATGTAATATGTCCAGTTTATCATATAAGTAGAAAATACAACATTAGAAGGATGAAGGATGCTATTGGGTTGGTTAATTTTCATATTGGACGATTGAACTCCTCAAATGTTGTTTTTCAATTTTCTTCTAAAGATTATTACTATCATTTTTGGTTGAGTAATTCATGGGTGTTTTAGGGATTCCTGATGAAAGTAATAAAATGTACACTATATTTCAATACTAACTTTGAACCACCCATCATCCCAATCTAGTTAGGATTTACCGGCCTTCCACTTCATATTTTAAAGAGAGCATCCCTTTTTCAATTTTCCATCTTAATTGGCCATATGATTAAAATAGACTAGGATACCAAAAATCTTTCTAGACCCTCAATTGAGATGGATTTCATATAAATTCATGTCTCTCAACCTATTACATCTATTGTTTCAATATAAAAAGTTTATCCAGACTTTTATCAATAGATAATGAATGAAACCTACCATCCTATTTTAAAATATTTCATAAGATTAGTGATTCCAATAATTTGTGAAATCCTGAGATTACTATCCCACCCCCTCTCACCTGTAATAGGTTAGTATGGGTGGAAAAGGGCAATATGAAATTATCTAATGATGAATTTAATGATTATAATGACAATAACTCAGTGAAAGTTATGTCCCTCGATGGATATGATGAATCCTGAACACACCAAGAGACAAAACTAATGGATAGTGCAAAAACCAACCCAGAAGTAATGTATAAGTAGGCCCCAATGAGGCTCACATAAAATAACTATGTGGTCAGTCATTTTAAATATTACCAACCCCAAATAGTTATTATTGATTATTTCTCAACATTTGTGGATGTTGTGGATAATGCTCAGGCCATATTTGGAACCCTATAAGTTGCATGTCCAATTCAGAAGAAAAAACCAGAGACACAATCCGACTCTAGTGAATAAAATCAAGATGAACATGATTCTGAATTCCCAATATAAGCTGACTAAATGTATTTGAGTGATATAAAATAGAAGAAGCCAATTTTTTACTGAGATGGACATATTACTCCACCCCAAGAAAACAGTAAAACATATCGATTTTTCTATGTTAGAGAGAACTGTTTTCACTAGATCATCAGAGATTCAATTTGAAAACTCATGATCCCTCCTCTGCCAGATGTTGGTGGGGATCCATCCTTCTCATTAGATGAAGAGGATTACTCATTGTATTTGGATATAGAGGAGTCAGTGTATTCAATTATGATTAGGAATTCAACCTATGTTATCAACGAGGGTTAAAAAGGGGAATTTTACCCTTGGATCACTGGAAAAGAGACACTATCCTTTGGAAGGTATGTTATCAAGGAGATAACTATAGATGAGAATATATGTTTTAGAGAGAAGATGGTTAATAGGGTGAATTTATTTTTCATAGAGACCCTGAATTTTATTTTTACAACTTTCTTGAGAATATATGTATTTTTATTAGTCTTTACAAGGATGTTGGTCCATCGATGTGGTTCTAAATTCTGTTCTTGAGAAGTTGTGGTTGTGATATTTAAAGCTTCATTTTTTATGATGCATGATCATTGAAGATATTTGACTAAATGAGGGATCAAATAATTGATCATTCACCATGATGGATTACAAGATACAAGGGGATATATTTTGAATGCACTTTATTCATCGAAGAACCATTTCGAGGATGAATATTTGCAATTAGGCACCAAAAAAGGCTACACATCTCGAGGATTCTACCGTTTGATTCACCTTTTCTTGCCTGAATGGTGATTTCAATTGATATTATTGATTTATATTGGCTTGAATAATGATTTAAAATGTTCTCTGTCAAGCCAATTTCTACAGTATTGCACAACCTTAGATCCAATAATTTTTTGGTGGGTTGTTTTATGCGATTCCATATGTATTCATGTTTCGGTGGATAGATTTATCTCATACTTGTTGATGACAACACTAGATATATGAGGATAATCAATGTGGTATTATATACTAGCCACTCCAATCTCAAAAATATGGCGAAATGTGTGACCTTGTAGGAGGTAAATGGGAAATTGATTGAGTAGAGTAGAAGTCTGCAATTCATGATTGGAAAGAACATTTAATTCTGTCACCAATTTAGGCTAAAATCTTGGTTTTGTGATCCTATAATTCATGAATAATATACAAAATAAAAAATTATGTTGTTTCGTTGATTTTTTCTAGGAAAACATTTGTATGATTGCATGCCATTAGTTTTTTCAATAAGAATTCAGTGATCACCCCGACATTGGGGGCTGATGCATTGAGGATTTTGGATTTTTTTATATTATATTCCAAATAATTGGGAATCATTTCTAACTAATCTCTTCTGTGCCCACTTAGTAATGATTTAGAGGTTTTTCTTGGATCCTAATTTTTATATTGTTTTTCTATTTGTGGTACAAACTCATTGAATCACATGTAATCACCTAATCACTATTTTTTGTTAACATATTTTTAGGAGATTGGGTTTTAACTCATTCTTCAAGACATTCTGGTATCTATACACCATTACAATGGGTTCATTTCAATTATTGTTTTCTATTTTGTAATTTTTAATGGATAACATTTTAGAGTTTGAATGTTTCATGCAACCAATATCACATATGTCCTAAATCCAAACATATTACAATAAAATTTATTCCCTTTAAGAAACATCAACACCGTCCTAAGATTCTATTCATTATATTCATATATCATAGAATAAACTATAATATCATTGAAGAAAACTAACACAAAATTAGAAATAAAAGACTAAAATAACTTATTCATATTCCCTATAAATACAACTGTTGCAATCAAAACTCTAAATGGAATTACAATAACCTAAAATTTTTTATAACAATCCTAAAAATATTTATGAAAAATATTTTCATTATTTCCCCTCATCTAATGATATAGAAAAAATAAATGGTTCCTTGAAAACCAACTCAACCCTTTTATTTGGTAAAAAATATTCAATTATAAGAATAGGGTAATAATTCATCACGGTCACCTAGTTTAATTTTTTTTGATAGTCTATAAAACACCACTAACTCCCATATGAAATTGTTTTGAATAACATAATAGTGTCCAATCATGACACACTATGTTGAACAAAAAAATAACATAATAATTCTTAAATTTAAACTCTCAACTCTCATGTATTTGTTGGTTTTATATGACATCATGTTATATTAATACTAGAGATAATTAGAAATAAAAAATCCCTAAACTAAATCTCCCTTCTCAAATGTAAATTCCTAAATTCACCAAAATATATCAACAATATCATTTAAAAATAATGGTATCTTCTCATCCTTACTTTAGATATAAAATGAAATATAATAATTAATATGGATATAATTCTATATGGCCCAATAAATATCTACTCAAAATATATATCTCTATCCCAATGACCACCCCAAGTTATCTATTCAATAAAAAAATCACCCTCCATAAAAAATAATTGATATAAGAAAATATATAGTATAAAAAATCCATCCAATGAATAACAACACATGGTTTCATCCCTCATAAGGCTAATCATCATGATAACTATTCTCATTCCACAACTCTTCAACAATAGTACACATCAGATATCTTCATTCATCCCTCTACTATAGTAGTTGATTCCTTTTGACATTAATGATTATATAAAATCATTTCAAACTCATAAACTAGGGAAGGGGTTATATATGAATGAAAATAATTATAATCATTCAAGAGAGAAGATAGAGTATAGAACATATCAATTATTCTTCAAACAATATTTATTCCTGAAAATATCTAAACTTATATTTCACAAGGGTTCCCTATACCAATACCTCCAACTCATCACCATCCATTATACCTATCTTTATATTTATTTATATATGAAATATATCCCTATGGAGGCAAAACCTCTTTATAATATTCTCTCCATACAGCACCCAATGGTGGTGGACCTAACTTTCATTTTCCCATTATTTTATCCGGGAACACTACCACTGGGAAGGTAAAAAAAGTAAGAGGTTTCTATATAAATAATAACTATTTAACATTCCTTCTATGTACTCTTTGAAAATATTGGATTAATGGATGGTTGTGGTTCATACCATTTAAGGTGAAATAATTAATAACTTAGCCCCCACTACATGGCGGTGTACTAACCACACCAGATAAATGGGATTATAAATTTAGATAATTCTCATGAAAATTATTGTAATATAATTGCATTGAAAATTTAGAAATTCCACCAATAAATCCACAACGGGAAATACTTCCTAGAAAAATACTCAATAGAAAAATCATTTTGAAAAATCCCATATTTATTAAAAAAATTTCAACTATCTCATCCTTTTTTAATAGCTTCAAAAAATAATTTAGAGAGAATATTCCAGATTATTTATTGACCTCATGCATTAAAAATAATTTAGAATAGTGATATGTCATCTATAATTATTCATAATATCAGGGAAATAAATCATGACATCTATACATCCCATGTAAAAATCTCAAAGAGAGGAATGATCCTATCAAATCATGAAGAAAAATTGAATCCAATTTAATTTATTAATATAATGAAACTATTTTTAGAATACATTTTGAAACTATTTACTCCCAATTATAGACACAATATTATCTCCCTATATTGGCCTCTAATAGTGATACATGAATCCTCAAAAAAATTACATTACTAAATGATACATATGTCTATTCCCCATTAAGATTGACATGAAAGATATGACTACCTCATCCAAATAAATTTTAGTCTCAAGACCTGTGATAGACCCCCAATACATTAGTATATTAAACATTCTTGGAAATACTCAATATTATTTTATAGTAGAATTGATCCTCCGAGTGTACCCTTAAATGTACCATTCTAGGTTCCTACTGTAACTTCTATAGATGAGGTAAAAAATTATAATATAGATTCCACTAATAATAAAAGGAAAATTTTAACTTCACATAGTTATATATAAACATATGGAATTCATAAACATACTACCATAGAATTTATTCGTACATGATCCATCACTCTAAATGTTGTATAAGAAAACATAATAAATGAAAACAATATGATGAATTAATTTTAAACTACAATGATACTCTATAATAAATATAATATTTTCTATATATTGATATTCACATTACAATGACATAGCTGGAATCATATGGTCTAGTCTACATCTTACTAGCCTCTCTATTCCACGTCACATTACATGCTCAAGTAAAACCACTACCTCACCACCTATAAAATTATTATGAGTGTGTACTCTAAACTACAAACTAAATTAGATTACCTTATACCATTATATAATTAACTGACCCAAATTGGACTCCACTTTATCTTGTAGCAATATTTAATTGGGACCCCAAACCACACATTTTATTATACATTACCATGTGAAAAGAAACACTTTTATATAATAACTCAAATATTGAATAGTATAAAATTTTTAAAGAAAAAATATCCATTTCACCATAGAGTTTTCATTTCATAATCCAAGTCATAGTGAAGAATAATATAGAAAAAATTGAGTTTGATTTCATACAAATCCATTTAAAATTAAAATAAAAAACAACAAAAAAACTACAAAATTTTTTAATACCTAAGGTATAATATGATAAAACCCATCACCTATAGTAAATCCGATTTGTCTATGACTTTGGTAGATTAATTACACCAGTAAAAATATTAACTAGATGATCTAAAAAATATTTTAAATAATGTGATAATATAAATATACTTTTGTGGTTCCTTTCAGAAAATATCATGTGTCGATGTAAATGACGTTTACTAATACAAGAAGAATTATTTGAATTTAAAAAAGAATAAGTAATTTCCAATAAAAATAATTAAACCACATCTATATCATGAATTATATACAACATAAATCCCATAGTACAACATAAAATGGATCCCACCATTGAAACACCTGAAATACATATTATCATTCAAGTCCAATTGATTTTCCCCCAATATAAACCAAAATAATTTATATCAGTCAGGTGGGAATTAAATAGTATCATATCTCCATATTATATACTATCAAAACATATGGAATCTCCCCACCAAAACCCACCTCTTCAACTAAATATCTTTATGTAATAACATTTCGGATGTTTTCGACTTGTATGTATACTGATGTTACTAGATGTCCACCCTCATGGACTCTATCCAACTCAACCCATCTCCAGCCCATTATAATGGATCTGAATTTTCAACCTATATATTTATAGATTATAATATGTATTGAAAAAAGAATAATTATATTATTTTAGAAAATATTTTCCAATCAATTCAAAAGCTGATTTCTACTTTTTACCAATACCTATAAATTGTTTTCTAGGTTTTATTTAATTTTAATTCCCTATATTTTAATAAAATTTTTATTCTATCAATTTGAAATCCATCAAACATTGGTGAAGAAAAATACATGGTATATTTACAAAAAATAATATATAAAAAAATCCTGACTAACAAACATTAATTATAGAATTATTGCTAATCCTCAATCATCATTATTCGTCAATCATTCTAATTTTCTATCCCTCTTTATTCAATAAAAATTTTCAATTAAATTTAAATATATTTTACATTTAGATAATTTAGATAAATTAAAGGAAAATTTATTAGTGTATATATAGAAAACTGAGTTCCGAGAATATTTTCCACCATAAAAATACTGACATGACCATTTATAAACGGTTATATGACTTTCACATACATATCCCTTGTTTATTAAATTACTGTGTAATCTGTCTTTTTAAAACCAAGTAAAATACCTACTCTTTTATTTATTTAATATTAAATGACATATTAATAATGAAATTTCAAAAATTTATTATTAAAATAATCTAATAAATATTTAAATAATATAAATAAATAAATAAATAAATAAATAATCCCATCAAATAATGAAATTTTTTATAAATTCTAACTACCTTTGAAAATTATCATAAAATTTTGTCAACTGTAAAATTTATGACATGAATCAAATGAAAAGATCAAAGTTTTATTCCACGATCAATGACATCAGCATTTACAAATAATTTTAGCATAACTGTAGTTTTAAAAAGTTCCTAATAATTGAATTTTTGGGTCTCCATATTAATTGGGATGTTACCATATAATTTTATAATATCTTGCCAAGATGAACTCAAAAAAGACCACTACCATTATTTTTTAATGTATTATTTTAATTTTATATTATGTTGGATTACTAATTACCAAGAATCCGTAATGTTTT
This sequence comes from Viscum album, assembly GCA_963277665.1. Classification (NCBI taxonomy): domain Eukaryota; kingdom Viridiplantae; phylum Streptophyta; class Magnoliopsida; order Santalales; family Viscaceae; genus Viscum; species Viscum album. The sequence goes on along the minus strand of OY728122.1, from coordinate 934,664,023 downwards.
ACTCAATATCCTATGTCCCACTAGGGATATAATTATGTAGTTTTTTCTCTACATGTATTGATAGATTCTATCATTTGTATTTGTTTTCAAAAAATATTTTGTTGAAAACATGAGATTAATTACTTCAAATGACTTATAAAATTTTAAAGTATTATTCATATCAATAAAATAAATACATAAGTAACTTTAAAATTTTCATGGTCAATGTAACCATCAAAGGTGGTGTATAAACACTTAAAATTTAAAAAATATCTATCGAACTAAATACCCCACACTCAGCATTTACATAAAAAGCATACAAAATAGAGTAGTAATTTTCTAAGAACTAACACCTGGGTGGAATGTTATATAAAAATGTATTTCTAGATATAATTGACCCTACGATGTCTATACAGGCATGAAAGATGTAGCCATGAATAGAGGGATAATTGACCTTAAAGGGACCATCCATTCACCATAAGAATAGGTGTGTTGGGTTGAGTCTTCTCTAACTCAACAAGATGGTGTCACCCACTAGGCCTTATATCTAAACATATCTTTCACTAGCCCTAGAGGTAAGATTTTTCCACAACCTAATGCTTAATGAATGGAGCAATCCCTTTTCAGCTGAGTCTGTTTGAAAAAACCTCCCTTACATATAAACCAATCACTAGTGATGAGTTTATTAGGGTTCCTTGATTAATTTGATGCCCATAGAAATTATTTAACCAACAGATCCCATCACATATCCTTGGAAACCATGGTACCATCGGTTCCTTTCAATCTATTACATCAATGATTAAATCCACTACTAGACACTCCAATGGTCAGCAGCCCAATGGCCTCCCTATCTTGACTTAAAGATCCTTGATATGTCCTCCCCTTTAAAAAAAATATTGTGTTTGTAGTTATATGGATGAAAATACCACTACTAACACTTAAAATAACACCTGACTTCTCATTATTTACAATATATTCAATATATTCAATTTATTGTAATTTTTCTGGTCAGAAATATTGAAATTTATAATTTTTTGGGAGTTCCACAATTAGTTGCATTGTCTATGGATTATGAATTTCAACAATAAAATATGTATTTTTAAGATATTGGAAGATACATGGCTTGGTGCATGATTAGGGGACAATTCAGGTCAATTATATAACCTTAAAAAGTCACTTGATGAAAAAATTTCACTTCTAAATTTTTCAAAACATAGTGTAATTGTTTTTTAGAATATTATTATTAGGCTATTATTTTTTTAAAATTATTCTAATGGATAAATTTTGATTTTGTTATTTTTGTATACTTTTAATTATTATTACAGTTTTATGAGTTATTTATCATTATTTTATTTTAATTACTAGTTTATATTGTAGAAAATTTGGGGACAAACCGTTTTGTTAAAAAAGAAACAACACACAAGACCTCTTTTATGGCAAGAGGTAGAACCCAGTAGGAAACAAAAAACCCAAGGCACACAGACCTTACTACAATGGCCTAAAGCCCGTAGGCTCAAAAGGATTAAACCTGATACATACTAGAATAAAACCTTAAATTGACCCAAAAGCCCAGAGGGTCAAGCCCATTACAATGTCATGGACAACCCAAAAAAATCATCCGACAGTGGCTACCAAATGCCTCCATGCCCGTAAACCGAATGACCGCATCTGCAACCTGGTCTGACCCAGATCCACCGCCAAGTGCCGCAGATCTAGAAAAACCAGACATTGACATGACCTGTCTGTCGAAGATGACCACCCGCAGCACGAAGCCGCCAACATCAAACACGCCACAAGACGCGAACCCGCCAAGAGTTGACTCCTCCATGACAACCACCAAGAACACCACTGACTCTCCTTAAAATCAGAACCCCCATCATCTTCTATTGCCTGAATCCTTAGCCGCAATACTAGATCTGACCCGATAAGACCAGATCTGACCCCACTCCGTTGCACACAGAAGACAACAAAAGGACCATATCTGCTCCCAAGCCGCCCTGGTCAATGCCAGACACCGTCAACGCATATAAAACGCTTCCTCAATAGAGAGGAGATCCGCATCCGAATCCATGGACTGGGAATTTTTATAAGTCCTAGTTTATATTATTATGTGGGATATTATACTAAATATTTTTGGGGGAAGTTTTATTATTAGAGTTTCAGTGGTATTTTTAAGTGAATGAGAATGATAATATCATTATTATCATTTGATAATATTAATAATTGTTATTATTATTCATTGAATACTATTATGATTTATATTTACAAATAAAATAATTTAATACTTACCCTCCCCCCTTACCCATGACTGATGCACATGGGTTATAACTAGCCTATCCTAAGTAGACAAGAGTCATTTGTTATTTTATTACAATGAAAAAAGATAAAATTGACCACATCATAAATGATCATACAATGTAGTAGCATTGGAAAACTAAATTTATGCTTTAATTTCACACTATATTTTAAGACATGAAACACAACATAGTATTTTCTTTTAGAAAATTATTATTAACTCCTAAATATATTTCAATATATATCATATTCCACTTTTTGGAATCATAAGGAAAGAAAAAAAGTGTGATCTCATAAGTCCAGTAATTGAATGCATAAAATAAAATGTAAAATAGGATAAATGAAGTATGAATAATGTGGTAGGAATAAATTGCGAACAAATAATATCATATAAATAATCAAATGAACTTGTAACATGTCTATTGATATCATAATTATTCCAATAATCACATAGAAATCAACAAATGATTTCATAATTATGGAATGCATACTTTTGAATATTTTTATTTTCCATTGACACCTCATGACAAGACAACTTACTTAAATGGGCAAGGCCCATGAAAATTACCCTAACTATTTTTCCATATTAGAGTTTATGATGGATCAGAGGGATATGTAATCTGGTCCCACCCAACACTTAATAAGTTCAATTAATTAATCATATGAATAAGTGATACAACTTAATAAATATTCATTAGTTATCAATAACTGTTCGTATTAGAAGAACTAGCATAAATAATGTAAATACTATCCCTAGTAAAAAAGTATATAAGAAATCCCTAGAAATATTATGGATGGTATCAATTGAGTATTTCCATAAACAATCATTGTAATTTTCAAAGGATGTTTACATAGATGAAATTAATTTATAAATACTACAAAAACAAATCTTAAAGAAAAATAAATTTAAAATTTAAAATAATTTTTCTTAAATCGAAAAATTTCCAAAATATTAACTGACTTTTTCTTCTATGGAAATAACTATGGAATCTTATAAAGTATGATAAAAAGAGAATATGTTTCATAATAGTGGGAAAATATGTGCATGATGTGCATGTTAAAACAAAGATTCCATTCAAAACACCAAAAAAGTTCCTTATTAAAAAAAGAAAAAATGGTTTCTTTTAAATATTATTATTGAATGCAAAAAATTTGTAAAATTAAATATATTAATCATTTAATAATAGTAAAAAAAATTCATGAAAATATAGATATAGAAGACAAAGATTCCTGAAAAATATAAAAATAAATTCGAGTTTCCTTAAAAAATATATTTCATAATTATGATTACATAGAGAGTGGAAAATTAATGTAAATATTGTATTTAACAAAAATAATCATTATGTTATAAAATATTAAAGCTTTAAGGTCAAAATTTCTTAGAATCCCACTAATAATAATTAAACACCAATAACCCAAAACATGGAGGAGATCGTGAAATAAACCATTACCTCAGGTCTAGCTTACGTCAGTAGTGATTTTAACATCCTGTATAATTTTTTTAATATATTATAATTATATAAAAAAATATAGACACATATAATTTCTCATATAATCTAATTATCACAATTCAATATTAGTTTTTAATAATTTTTTTATTATAATTTCTATTTATTAGTGTTATCTATTACATTTTTCATAATTGTTTTGGTTCTGTAGTTTTGGTCTTTATATTATAATGGTTCTATATTCAATATAATATAAATCATTCTATCAGTATTATATATATCTATTAATTCAAAATTCTCTTTTTTAATTTTCAATTCCTTTTTTTTAGAAATAAAAAAACTCCTCCTTAAATATTTAATTTCTAATTATTTAATGTCATAAGTATTTTAACAATTTTCTTATTAGAAAATTTACTAATTTTTTTCATCCTTACATTAAGTCTTTTGAGTTTGGAAATTAAATAAATTATCAATAATTTTTTAATGAGTATGTATATGATAAATTTTATACTCAAGAAATCTATTGAATTGGAAAACCTCCATGATTATCATACATAGATTGGATACAATTTATATTGTACACATCATTTGAAAATTGATCAATATACCTAGTCTTTCATACTGAAATGTTTTTCAAAATTAGATGATATAAATATAAATTATATGAACAATGATTACGATTATCAACATTCTCGTTTAGTGTTACTTTTCATATCTTGAAAACATAATTGTCATCATTGGAAATATTTTGAATCAAAATGAAGTCGTGCATTATGTAACACCCTGCCCCTACCTCATTGGCTTGAGGAGGCGGTGAGGTTCACTTGGCCTTATGGGACGTTCCCAAGGCACCAAAGGCTAGAAAAAATGCCAAGGGATTCAAGGAATAATGGGGAAATATTTTCCCTTAATAATGAAACACAACAAACCAACCTATAACAACCACTATATGATGCATGTCAATAAAACATTCAAACATGTATTCCTAAAAGACATCCAAGTTATTCCACAATACAAGACAAAACCAATATAACTAAACACAATATCAGAGTACTATGTGGAATACTAATCAAAGGACCCAAAATAAGCCAAGACACACTAAATAGATCCACACCCAACTCCAAGATCATAGCACCACCTCCTATCCCATGCATTACTATGAACTAATTGTAATGAGGTGCCTTTCCTTTACCTGTATCCCGGAATATGGAATCTTTTAATGAACCAAAGTGAAAAAGCATGGGTGAGTATAAAACTCATTAGGTTTCCCCCAATGACTTCCCTACTCATGAAACTAAGACAGAAAAGTTAGCAACAGTTATAGAAAACAGTTTATATAAAACAATTTCTCAAAACAGTTTATAACAAAAAATAAACAAGTTTCTAATACCAATCATAACCAAAAGCATACAAGTCCAATTTAAACAAATTTTCCTAGAATTTTATTTTTCCAGAAAAATAACTATACAAACTTTAAAACCATTTCACAATATCCCTTTTTGGCATACCCAACCATTTAAAAAACCCATGAAACCACCCAAGAATGCACGTTATGACAGTTCCAAACTCATGAGCTGTTTCTCGTTGATCTACCAAGTCATCACAGGGTAATTGTTTCCCATGTGACATTACTCCTTTGGCACCGAGCACAGGGTCATATTTCAAACAAGCCTCGTATATGCAATTCCCATGTGCCATTACCCCTTTGGCACCGAGAACAAGGTCATATTTCAACCAAGCCCCATATATGAAACCTGAACACACACCACAAATTCCCAATTATCATGCCAAAAAAACCCTTTAAATTAAACACCTTTTTGTTGAAAACCTTTTCCATCAAAACCATTTCAATTCCAAACCATATCAATGTCAAACCATTTCATTAAAACACCATTTTTATTGAAAACCATAGCACAACTCATTTCAAAGAAACATTTAATTTCAATAAAACATTCACCTTTTATTGAAATATTTTAATCCCAATCATGTGCCACAATTAAAGAAAATCCCCTTTTTAAAATCTCTATTTTAAAATTAAGCACTAAGGAACTCATTCAAAATCTCCAATTTTTCAGATTTTACAACCATCACTCAAGAAGGTTTCCAACAAATGTTCAACAACCAAATCACAATCAATTAAACACCACAAATTTAATTTTAAATCATGAAAACATATTCTAATAATTGGACTCGAGAAAGAAGCCTACTACCTCGATGGTTTTGACGTAAACCACAACGAAAGAAGAACACAAAAGAAAACCTGGTTGATTATTCAAGAACCCGCCTTAGATCTCTTTTCCTAGCAAGAACAAGACCAAATCTCATTATATTTGGTATCTAAACACATATATCTACATGTAGCAGGCATAGATCAATGAAACCGAAAGAATATGAGAAGTAAATATAAGTAGATCTAAGGAACCGAACATGAACGAAGAAGAACGATTACATACCACATGAATCTGGCTTCGATTCGCCAAGGAAAGCCTTCAGATCACCTCTGGAATGATGGGAGAACCTTATCTGGCCTAAGGAGGAGAAAAATCCCATTTTAAGGATTCTTAGGAGAAAAAAGTGCCATTTAGAGGCAAAAAGGAGTGAGATCAACATTTTAATGATCTCATTTAAGTGCCTGCATGGTTAGTTCGCACGGTTTAACAAACTGTACGATACCTATGCATTAACTACTACCTCAACATACCCTCGCATGAGCTCCTCACATGGTCTACTTATTCATTCTCCAACCTTGTGGAATCAACTACCTCAATGTGACAACTATGCATGGTTTGGCCGCACGGTTTAGACAAACAATGCGCCACCCGTGCGACTTCACCTTTTACCTCAAAACAATAATCCAAATTTCTCCGGAATCTCTCATTCATCACCGTTAAATTTGTAACCATTAAATGCATTATGTTTTGGAAACATACTAGAAACTGGGGGTACTACATTCTCCCCACCATTGGTCTTTCCCTCCTCAGAAAATAGACAACCCTTGCTGGCCAAAAATAGTTCCAGCCACTGTTATTTCATTTCCTTCTCACATTGCCAAGTCTCTTCCAAAATCTAAACATGTTTCCATAATACCCGCAATAGGCTGATGCTTTTCCCATGAAATACTTTCTCTTTTCTATCCATGATCCACACTGGAATATGTACTAGTGATGCATCCAGTTCTAGCTCAACACGATCCCATCTGATCACATGGTCAGGATCAAGGTGATACTTTTTCAACTTGGATACATGGAACACATTATGCACAGAACTAAAAAAATGGTGGTATTTCCAACCAATATTCCACTCCTATAACCCTTTCTAGTTTCTCAAAATGGCCACTGTATCTAGAAGATATATTTCCTGGCTTCCTGAAACGACGATGTCCAAGCCTTGGAGAGATCCTCAAGAAGACATGATCTCCCACAATGAACGACAACAGTCTTCGACGATGATCTGCATAGGATTTCTAATGACTCTAAGATGTATCCATTATCATTCTAATCAACTAGATCTTCACTGTTGTTTCTTGGACAAGGCTTGACCTCACTAGTAAAGTTTGACCCGTTTCCACCGAGCATAGTGGAGAACAATAAGGACGCCCATACAATTCTTCAAACGGAGCCGTGCTTATCGATTCTTGATAGCTGTTATTGTATGAGAACTCCACCAAGTGTATATGATTCTACCATGACGCACCAAAATCCATTACACAAGCCCGAAACATGTTTTCCAACATTTTTATCGTCTGCTCGGATTGCCCATCCGCTTGAGGATGATACGCAGTGCTCATAGTCAACTGAGTTCAAAGGGCTTGCTGTAATGATTTCCAAAAATGAGATGTGAACTGCGAATCTCTATCTGAGACAATAGACACTGGTACACCATGCCTTTTTACCACTTCTCAGATATAGAGTTTTGAAGGATTCTCCACCGTATGAGTTTCACGAATAGGGATGAAATGGGCCGACTTGGTTAGATGATCTACTATCACCCAAATGGCATCGTGTTTTTTGAACGTTCTTGGAATACCTGTAACAAAATCCATTGCTATTTGATCATATTTCCACACTAGGATGAACACATATTGAAACATACCAGCTTGTCTCTGATGCTCTACTTTAACCTGCTGAAAAGTTACGCACCACGAGATGAACTCAGCCACATTCCATTTCTTGTCGCACCACCAAAGCTGCGCCTTTAATTCCTTCAATATCTTCTGTGTACCTAGATGTACTGCCCATCTAGAATGGTGGTAAGAATGAAGGAGTGGTTCCTGAAAAATCATAAGTACAACCATCTGATCTCTAAAACACAAAAATGAACCCCCATCAAGTTTCCATCCACCAATGGTCTCCCCATCATTGATTTTTAAACTTATAACTAGACATTCTACATTAGATGTTTGTGATTCTTTGATCATTTTTACTAAATCCTGAACATGCATAGTTGAATGGAAAATTGTATAATCACCTTGGTTTTCAAATTCCACAGGCATGTCGGCTAAAAATGACATCAAATGCCATTCATCTAAAGCTTCTTTTGCCAACTTGGCATATGACTTTCTAATCAATGCATCCGTCACCAAATTTCCTTTTCCCTGTGTGTACATCATGTCAAATCCAAACATTTGGAGATACTTCATCCATATCCTTGGACTCAAGTTCAAATCCATTTGTGATAAAAGTGATTCATGATCTTATGATCTGTATATACCATGAATTTCACCCCATAGAGATAATAATGCCACACTTTCAAAGCATGGACGACTGCAGCTAACTCCAAATCATGTGTTGGGTATTTCTTCTCATCCACCCTCAACTGCCCTGAACCATAAGCAACCACATGATTCCCTTTCATGAGAACGCCCCCAAAGACACCAAAGTCATAACCACATATTCATAATGGCCATATCTATTTCTGAAAGGTATTTAGGAATATCGTCCTTCCTCACCCGCAATTGATGATATCCTGACCTCAAGTCGATCTTTTGGAAACCAATTAGATCCCCTCAACTGGTCGAACAAATCATCAATTGGTGGAAGTGGATATATTTTCTTTATCATAACTTGGTTATTTCTATGATAATCAACACAATGCCTCAAAGTTGAATCCGCCTTTTTTACAAACAACACCGACACTGTCAACAGAGATGTTCTAGGTTGGATAAACCCTTTCTTTTCTAACTATTATAACTAGTTTTTTAATTCCCACAATTCAGTAGGTTCCATTCGGTTAGACGGATGTGAGATAGGAGTGGTCCCTGGAAAGAGATCAATCGTAAAATCCACTTCTCTTATGGGAGGTAACCAATAGAATGTTTTGGAAAAAACATCCATGAACGGATCCACCACTGCCGGAAGAACACTTTTCTCAATACCTTCTACTGATTCCAACTACAACACTACTAACTGATATGATAATGTGCCCACTGCAAGTTACAAAAAACCTGTTGCACCCTTCCATTCATGCCTCTCTCATTTAAAGAGATGTTTAACACCATCATGTGTCATAAAATCTGTTGTTCGCGCATTACAGTCGATGTGGGCCTTAAACACCCCTACTCAATCCCTTCCTAGGATTACATCAAACCCATCCATCTCAAGCACAAAGAATTTCCACATTAGCTCAGCCACACCCACAACGATACAACATGCTCTACACAAGATGGATCGACACTCTCTTCGATCCAGAGGAGTTTCATGTTTCAAAACCAAAGGCATCATTTCTACCCTTTAACCCCGCAATTCAATCACACGCGCAACAATAAAAGAGTGTGAGGAACCCATATCATACATCACTTGTATCAAGTTAGAATTTAAAAGAATAGTACCTCGCACCTTGGATGGTCCCGAATGATCATCCACCACAACTTGCTCAGCTCTGCACAACACTTTAGTTGCCACACTATGCTCTTTATTGCCCTACTAAGGAGTTGTGGTGTTTCGAGAATCAGCATGAATGACTTTTCTCTACTGAAAAGGGGTATGCTGTTGTCCCCATCCCGTCGAAGCATACGACGTCTATGATCCCTGAGGAGTGTCAGGTGCACCAGAACCCAGAGCATTCCTACAATAACACTGAAGATGCCCCATCTGCTTGTAATTGTGACATGCACTAGGTTATGTCATATAGTTCAGCTTGATGTGTGTCGTAGAGCCACACTGAAAACATCCTAGTTTGCTCTGGGGATTCAGAGGATGATTTACCGATCCTGATGTCGGATTATGTGACATACTATCGCCTTGGGAATAAGGGTCCCTCCTCCACAAGAACCTAGTGTTAGAGTTTCCACTATTCCCCAGGTGTACCACCATGCTTCCTCTGCTCAGAGATCCCAACAGATCCTGCTCATCCACCGATGCTCGATTCTCCATCTCTGTGTAATCATCGATACACAGCACTGATATTTTTAATGGATCTCTTACCTCAACCTTGGTTCGAAGATCCTTTCCTTCAAAGATGTGCTACCCACCACCTTGGGTGGAAACCACACTATTCTCATAAACATAACTTCCTTCTCTATCATAGACATATGCTCTTGCTTCAGACTGAAGAAATCTGTTGTGCGCTGAATTCTAACGTAATTGGGTAGAATTGGTTACTAAACAATTCCTCAAAGACTTACCACATCATACACTGTTCTGTTCCCACTAGGACTACCAACTCCCACCACTGAAGAGAAAGATCCTCTAGAGTATACATTTATAGCTTTACTTTTATCTCTACTAGTGTCCCCAAGAATGTGAAAATTATGATCATTCTGGACAGCCACGCCTCTGACCTTTCTGAGTCCCAATCACCTCTAAATACCGGTGGATCCTTCTTTGAAACTAAGCTTCATAATCAACATTCTTTGGCTCTTCCACTCTATTCACTCCTCCCACAGCTCTGAAAGCTTTCACTATGCTCTGGATGAAATACTGGTTCACCTGGGGCTTAGGTGAAACCACGTTCTCATCAGCCACTTCTGATTGGTCTCTACGATGCCTACTCAGTTCCAATTTTTCAACCAACAACAACCTCCATCAATCTCACTCTATAGCAACTGATGGATTAGCATTTCAAATTCTATCACATCAACTACCACAACATTGTTTTCCATGACATCCCTTTTCCCATGTTCAACTATTTTTTTGAAACCACTTCACATGTTTTTGAAAATTAAACCATTTTCAAAATACGTTAATCATTATCTTTTTCAAAATCTTTCATTTGAAAACCAATTCCATACTTTTCAAAAAATATCATTTCTCAAAATGATTTATGCACTCCTAGTGGGAAGTCATTCCTCTAAAATGCATTTCATGCTCATCTCATTGGCCAAACCCATGAGAATGAGATTTCTGACATTCTAGAAGTATATCCAAAACACTTATGTACCTAACACCCTGGTAACATGAAGTTCAGTATAAATGGGTCATCTATGTCCTTTTATGCTATACATTTCATGTTTCGACAATCCTACTCCTGTCTAAGATTCCAACCGAAGGAATATACAAAAATAAATTCCAACACCAGGACTAAGAACACTAATGACCATTTGTACCACCAAGGAAGGACCAAAACTGATACCACTGGTAACACCCCACCCCTACCTCATTGTCTTGAGGAGTTGGTGAGGGTTACATGGCTTTTTGAGACGTTCCCAAGGTGACAAAGGCTGGGAATAAATGATGAGGGCTTCAAGGAATAGTGGGGAATGACTTTCCCATAAGAATGAAACCAACCAAACCATCCTCTAACAACCACTATATGATGTATGTCAATAAAACATTCAATCATGTATTCCCAAAAGACAACCAAGTTGTTCCACAATACAAACCAAAACCAATACAACCAAACACAATATCAGAGTACAATGCGGAAGACTAAAAAAAGGACCCAAAATAAGCCAAGACACACTCCACGACTGCGCACCCAGCTCCAAGCTCCAAGCACCACCACTTTTCCCAAGCATACCAAGAACCACTAGTAATGAGGTGCCTTACCTTTTCCTGTGTCCCAGAATATGACATCTAAAAAAGCACCAAACTGCCAAAGCTGGGGTGAGTATAAAACTCAGTAGGTTTCCCCCAATTACTTCCCTACTCACGCCACTAAGATAGAAAAGTTAGCAACTATTATATAAAAATGTTTATATAAAACAATTTCTCAAAACAGTTTATAATCAAATATAAACATGTTTCTAAAATCAATCATAACCAAAAGCATACAAGTCCAATTTAATCAAATTTTCCCAGCAAGTTATCTTTCTAGAAAAATAAGAAAACAACCTTTAAAACCATTTCACAAGATCCATTTTTGGAATACCCAACCATTTTACAAACCCACGCAACCACCCATGCATGCACGTTATGACAGTTCTATACTCATGAGAGGTTTCTTGTCGATCTACCAAGTCATTACAAGGTAATTGTTTCCCATGTGCCATTACACCTTTGGCACCGAGATCAAGGTCATATTTCGACCAAGCCCCGTATATGCAATTCCTATGTGCCATTACACCTTTGACACCGAGCACAAGGTCATATTTCAACCAAGCCACATAAATGCAACATGAACACACTCCACAAATTCCCAACGATCATGCCAAAACAACCCTTTCAATAAAACACCTTTTTATTGAAAACCATTTCCATCAAAACCATTTCAATTCCAAACCATATCAATTGAAAACCATTTCAATAAAACGCCATTTTTTATTGAAAACCAAAGAAAAACCCATTTCAAAGAAACATTTAATTTCAATAAAACTTTCCCCTTTTATTGAAAACATCTAATCCCAATCATGTTCCACAATTCTAGAAAATCCGCATTTTAAAATTTTATTGAAAACCAAAGCACAACCCATTTCAAAGAAACAATTAATTTAAATAAAACATTCCCCTTTTATTGAAAACATATAATCCCAATAATGTGCCACAATTCTAGAAAATCCCTATTTTAAAATCTCTATTTTAAAATTAAGCACCAAAGAAGACATTCAAAATCCCCAATTTTTTTAGATTTCACATCCATCACTCAAGAAGGTTCCCAAAAAGTGTTCAACAACCAAATCAAAATAAATTCAACACCACACATTCAATTTGAAAGCATGCCAATCAATTCTTCTAAGTGGAGTTGTGAAAGAAGCCTCCTACCTTGAAGGTTTTGATGAAAAACAGACAACCAACAATCGTGGCAGTCAGGTCCTGGCCCACCAGGTACCACCAGTTTCCCCACAGACACGGAGTCCCCACCCTAGGGCCCACCCTCATGCCCACATTGGTCATCTGACTAATGAATATCCCTACAGGCCAATACATGTCCTTTCTAGTGTGCTTTTTCCTCACTCACACACACCCTGAGAAACTTCACAGAAGGCCACCTATCCTGATCACTACTCCAGGTCAAGCACGCTTAACTGTGGAGTTCTAATTAGGTAGGCTCCTAAAAAGGAAGGTCCAACTTGTTGACATGAGTCATATCATTTACTAATTTAACCCTTTATCATTTGGGTGTGTTACAATAACCCCCCCTGTTAGAGCACAACGTCCTCGTTGTGGGCCATACATCTTAACCCAGGCAGTTCAACACACTTAAGGCTGGGTACCACCTTTGATACCAAATGTGACAACTGAGTCCTGGTGATAGCACAACCACACCACCTTTACATGGTCGTCGGGTCCTCGCCCACCAGGTACCACCAGTTTCCCCGCAGACATGTGATCCCCACCCTAGGGCCCACCCACATGCTTGCACATGTCATCTGACTAATGACTATCCCCACAATCCAACACATGTCCTTTATAGTGTGATTTCTCTTCACTCACACACACCCTGGGAAACTTCATAGAAGGTCACCTGTCCTAATCATTACTCCTGGCCAAGCACAATTAACGGTGGAGTTCTAATCTGGTAGGATCTCGAAAAAGAAGGTGCACCTTGTTGACATGAGTCATATCATTTAGTCATTTAATCCTTTATCATTTTGTGGTGTTACACATTATGTGTAAATCAAAACAATGTCATGCTTTTAGTTATCATATGTCCATGAGAGTGGCAGGTGTCAAGGTCCTCCCAAAAATCATAGAGAAAATATTACTTTTGGTGATCAAGATGACCATTAGGATGAACCACCTATAAATACCTAGTTATTTTAACTCTTGAAAAAAGAGTTTCTAGATGATATAGATAAAAAATATACTATGTGAGAGATCTTTTGAATTTACTACTATGTGCGGGAACTCTGAATTTTACATATGTGAACTGTTTGTTCCTTGTCCTTTTAATCTTATATTTCATACTTTATTTGTGCTACCCTGACTATTTTGATTCCGATCGAGGGGTTCTAAAGCTAGGATGACAGAAGATATGACCAATTTTATGATCAAGGGCTTCTGGGGATCGGTAGATAGACCTAATTGGGTCATCATATTTAGTAATTACCCTAGTGTGTGTGTGTACTTCCCCAAATTGTTTTGATTACAATAATTTTGTATTAAATCGTTAATATTATTTTTCATGATTATGATTAAAACATTTATTCTAATTTTTATTATAAGCTATTTAAGGTAGAATCAATTGTTGGATGATCTATTAATCTAAAATAATATCAAAATCAACCTGATTAGAATATATATATAACTAGACCCAAGGGACAATCTGTTTTTTTGTTTAATCACCAAAGATGTGTCATAAATCTGAATTGTTTAATTATATTAAACAAAGATTCCTTTATGATTAAATAAGAATGTTTTTAAAATTATAATTCACCCCATCGAGTATTTTTCTATATTTATATAAATTTTAATCCAAAAATATCTGTGACATATATATATATATATAATCATCCTTGAATGGAAAATAAAAAAATGTATACACGTTGCTTCTTAGAGGTGGTAATCCTCATGTTAGAATGAGCGATGTTATATTTTTTTAACTACTGGAATACTAAAAGGATCAATGATATATTTTATTTATAGAATAATAATTATGTCATAATTTTCTGATATATTAATTAGTTTCATATTCGTAACATCCATATAAAGTGGTGATGGAAAATTAATTACAACGCTATGTGGAGAGGGTTAGTCTTATGTATGAACGAGCGATGTATTAATTTTACATAGGATGGAATTAAGAATAATATAAGTTGTTGCACTAGAATAATAAAATTTAAATTTAAGAAATATTTCTATGTTATCATATGAGAATTGTTATAGAATATTTTATAGTGGTAAATGAGGAACGAAAATTAAAATATGTAGTTAAATGTTAAATTACATCTTTTAAAAACCAAAATTTCCATCTGTATTAATAATTATGGGTTTTTTCATTGATAATATAAAAACCATTTAGTCAGGGAAAAAATTTATATAAGGTATATAGGTAGTGATTTTTTTGGACATGTGTTTGAGTACGTGTGGATAATGGAGGATAAGTGGTGCCCTTTAATAAGTGTGGTAAATGACATACATGGTATTATTTAAAATGTTTAACAATATAAAGTATATATATTTTGAATGTGGATCAAAATTATTATATATTAGAATATTATAATTTTAATGTTGAGATTAAATTATCTGATTAGGTTTAATCAAGGTATTTATGTTATTATATATGCCTTTTACCGTTATTATTTAAACATTTAACCCATTTTACCAATAACTGAGGTGATAAATATTTTTTGTGGTTACAATTCATTTTCAATAAAATAATTTGAAATTATTATATAATATTAATTTTGATGATTAAAAATATGTAATAAATTTCAATTTATTCAACTCCTATAAGTTGTAGAAATTACTTTCAATATATGTTGACAAAATGCAATAAAACCAATTTTTAGAAAAATGTTTATTTTAAGAAATAAACTGATTTTACCCAAAAATAAAGTATAATTGATATTACAAGGGAGTTAATTAAACTATATCAAATATATATAGAATCATATTTCTTTAAAACCATACCAAAAATGAAAGGGACCTGGTAAATACTTGAAAAATATTAAATAATGAAAAATTGTTTTTATTTGTAAAAAAAATTAGTTATATTTATAAAATGTTAAACATATAGTTCTCAGTTAAAAATTATATTATTATATGAATTATATTAATTTATAAAAATATGTTTTTCTTAGAAAAAATGTTTCATGTTCTTTAATGTTATTCTTATGTCGTTATAATGTCATAAAATTGACAATTTGTTTTGTAAAATCAATATTTTTCCTTATTCACCCAAAAATCAAAAACTTTGGAAAAAAAATAAACTAAGTTAATTTTGAAATGATTAATTGAAAAATTAAATTAATTTCATTAGAATGAAATTATGAATTTTATAAATTTAGTTTTTAATCAAATTTAGGAATAAATCTATGTGTATTGGTCCATTGTTTCTCTTAAAATAAAAACATACTATAATTGAATCTGGGGTGTTACATTGTTTATTCCATCCAAAGTCTTATTCTTGAAATTTATATATTTTTATGTCATTAAAAAGTGGGGTAGTTTTTTGTCTTATCTTAAGGAGGTTCCCACTTCTCATAAATTTTCTTATTATTAATTAAGTGTAGCTTTACAAACCGTTTTATCCAACTACTCAACAAATGTTATATTGTGTCCAAAATTTGGATAGAGTTTTCATAATAATATAAATTAGTATGTAATTATATTTCCTCAAAGGATACTATAGTTTCTAGTGATTGACATACATGGATATTGAATCATTTTAAATGGATATTAAATACATTACAAAAATACATGCTTGAGGACCATAATAGTTTAATGTCTTTGGAAACGTGGAAAAAATATATTATATCCTAGTGAAATATATTTACAAACTCCCTTAAAGATCTGAAACTATTGTATTTAAAACTTAAAAAATTATTCATAATCTGGGGAAAGTAAACATAATAAATGGGTGATATCAGATGATCAGTAAGTGTAGATAAAGTAAATTCATAAGCATAACATGAACAAAAGGGTATGGAACTTAAGAATATCTTTTGAAGATCATTCCCTATCTGTTAGAGATCATCATAAATTCTGGAAGTTCTTAATATAAGTATCAAAATAGAATTAAGAGTATAAGACATGAAATCATAACATGGAAATAAGGCAAGGGATTTATGGAATACATCTTTTTTATAACCTTGTGAACTTGTATATGCAGAAAAATGTTTACTCATTAAGTTAAATATATTAAATCAGGCCCTCACATAGACATATGGACATGAAACTATGTCTGTGTATAACATTGGGGACATGTAATTATGTTTACACATAACATTATGGATATGAAACCAGTTCCATGCATAACATTGGAAACATGTAATCAGGTATATGTAAAACATTGTGAACATGAAATCAAGTTCATGCATAAAATTATGGACATGAAACCAAGTCCATGCATAATATTCTAAACACATAATAAGGTTTACTCATAACATTTTGAACATGTAATAAAGATCACGTATAAACGTAAAGATGTTCATCTATGTCCATGCTTAACATTGTGAACATGTAATCCTGTTCACACATAACATTGTGAACATGAAATCAAGTTCACACATCACCTATATACTCATGAGTTCTCCATCGCTACCCAATTCCATGGAGTGAGATATATGTCACGCATATCTCATAATAAAATCTTTTATATATTTTCTAGAATGTAAAACATTCATTATATCATGATCCATTAAGATACATAGGTTTTATAAACATAAAATCATAACCTAAGAAATGAAATGGGTACTATTAACATTTTCTCAAATATTAAACTATTAAAAGAGAAAGGTTTTATAATCACATTATGAAATCCTAACCTATGAAAAGAAGTGAGTTTCAAAACCATATAACTCATAGAAGTGAAATGGGTTTCATAAAAATCATTACATCAAAGCATAAACCATTCATATAAAGATTATTAATGACATATTTATATTATTTAATATAAAGTCATGAGTAACATCCTTATAAGTCATCTTAGAAGAAAAATAAATTGGGGATATCATTTGAAAACATTTTTTGAGGAAAATATCATTTATTCCATAAAAAATAATTTTTAAAAGATAAAACCTTATGAAAAACATTTCATGGAAAATAAACATTAAAACATATAATTAAATATTTTGAAATCATTTTGGAATCATTTTTCTTTGAAAACATTTAAAGAATTCTTTAAAATGTTTAAAACATATATTAAACATAAACTTTTTTTGAAATTTTTTTCTTTGAAAGTAGATTTTAATTATTTTAATGTGGTATTTCAAAATAATATAACATTTTTAAAATAATATTTCTTTGAAAATATTCTTTAAGGATAATTTGGAAGCATTTTATTAAACATGGTTTTTAAATAAAACATGTTTCCGACTGAAGAGAGAAATACTGTCAAAATATTTCATAAAAATATTTTATTCATTATATACTGTTCCAAAGAGTGAAAAATGGTACTAATACATTTATATTTCTGGAATAAATAGATGATAAGTAAAATAATTAGTCTTCATAAGATGAAAATCAATATATTTCTTTAAAGAAAGCATAATCATAAATAATCTTGAAAAGTGATGAGATAGTTTCAATAGACACTTATCATTTGGTAACTTGGGATCATACTCTCCATGTAATAAAATGAAGTTATATGTATTTTAAAATATCATTAAAATTATTAGATTAATTATATATCATTATAATATAAGTATATACACCTCAAAAAATAATTTAGGTACTTAACCAAATATGACTCACAAGGAAGGAAAATTGAGAAAAACTATTTTATCGACTTCGGAGCTTTTGAAACTTAAAACTCATGAAATAAAGGGAATATAATGGATATGTAAATACACATAAATTTAATTATATCATTCATATAATAAATCTATGGGTAGAATATATAACACACAAAAGGAATGTGTGGTGAATAAAGCATGCATCTCAAGGAAATAAAAAGTGATATGAAATCCCATTACTTTGTGTCTCGAATCCCTTGGCACTCATAAAATATTCCTATATAAAAAGGTAACTTTAATATAAATATTTTATCAAATTAGATAATTATACCTATTATCATATATGGTTTTATTAAGACCTTATATTACTCTCTTGTTAACAATCATATGTTAGGGTTTCAATTCATGTAAAATTCGCTTTGTTTTTTGCTTATGTATTAATTTGTTATATCATGGGTAATTATAATTATATCATGATTTAAAGAAGGTAAAACATTATACAAATATAATTTATATAAAATATCTGTATCTTATAATAATATATATAATATATAAGTACAAAATGGAACACACCATTCATGGAGACAGTAAGCCATATGTGTGCATGAACACTGTTTCTGTTTTTTTGTCATATTAAAAGAAAGAAAGACAATGAAATATAATTATATATATATATCTATATATATCTCTATTTAATTGGAATTATTATATAATATATATCATAGAATTTCACTAAACCTATCCTTAATACATTCCATGTTGTGGGAGAATGAATCACATTGCTTTGAGGGGGCGATAGTTCACACTTCCTCAAACGAAATTATCATATTTATATCAAATGGAAATTAGAGAGGTATGTTTTGTAAAAGTAATACATAAGACTAAATAAATAAAAAATATAATATATGACATATAAAAACAGGGTTTGCATCTCAATGTCCACCATGAGAGGCGTTAATGGTAACATGAACAATCATTATTTTGTGAGGTTGTTGTTCACAATACACATATATAGTAAGTTCGTTACCCATTAGATAGATGTTTGTGTAAGTGTAGTTAGAGTAATTAGTATACATATATACTAGTATATTTAATATACTAGTGTTTTTATAAAATTTTGGAATATATTTTGTGGAGTGGGTATAGAAAGGAAATAAAAGATTGGATCTTGAGAGAAAGAATTACCTCTTAATTGGGTAACTCCTTTTGGTTTGTGCCAAAAGGTTTCCTTGGATTACTTCTTGAAAACAGGGAGTATTAATGGTGGAATTGGGGTATTTTTCGAATCATATTAGGAAGATATTTTGTTAACTTAAGTTATTTTAGAGGTGTAAAAAAGAGGGAGAGGTGGTGTCCTTTTAAAGGAAAGGGAAATGACACACATGGCATTTTTTAAAACAAATTAGGTGTACTGACATTTTTACCAATGAAAAGACATTCAAAAAAAAAATCTCCAAAATTTAAGGTTTATGGAAACAAATTTCCATTAAATGTTTGTTTTAAATGTTTATAGGTTATTTTGGGTCTTGAATTTAAGGTTTTGTACATTCTTAACCTAATTTTTTCTCTAACTAGGGGTAATTAATTTAAATCACTTTCAGTAATAATATTTGTCAAACGAAGTTGAAACTTTTAGAAATTATAAATTATTTTTAATAAAATTATGCAATCCCTTTTTTAAAATTATAATCACTTATTAAGCATTAATTAATTTGGAAATAATCTTGTGGGTGTGATGACACTATATGTTTTTAAAGTAAAAATGTCAAAATGTTTGCTATGTTTTTATACCGAATTTCAAAGTGCAATTGATTCCAATTACCTGAATTGGATTAATTGATAAAAATATGATCTAATTAAACTTTTAAACCAAATTAATATATAATTTAGCCTTATAAATAAATTATTTGAAATGGCTATTTGGATTTAAAGTCCGGTATTTTTCACTATTCATCCAAACTATGATGTATCTTAGAAAAATCCCCAAAAATATCTCTAAGCTAAATTTGACAATATAAATTAAAAATTGAATTTTAATTTTTAAAATTAAATTTCTAAATGTGTTTAAAATAAAATTTATTGTTTTTCAAAGAAGGAAGTGAAAAATATTTAGTTTTATAAAATAGTATTTTAAAACATATAAGGACTTTACCAAGAATTATTTCATTCATCCTTAATTTGTATTATTAATTTAAAAACATTATAGAAAATATTTTAAAATTAGTTATCTCTATTCATATTACAGTATTCAATGGAGTGATTAAAATTATATCAGTTAAATAATTAGAATAATAAACAGATGTTTCTTAGAAACCTAGTGTTGCGTGTAACATATGCCAAGTCGATGGTGCATGCTGCATATACCAAGTTTGTGTTTTGAGTAATGTATGCCAATTAGAAAGAAAACATTAGTGTTCCGTGTAGATAAGGCCAAAATTTATGCTGTGTGTAGTGCATTATTAACTTGGGGGTTCATATAACACACCCCAAACATAGTGTTTGAATATAAAATAAATTATTTCAGTGTTACACAAAATGAAAAATTATAACAAAGGTTAAATTAATTTAAAAATAATAATTCCCAAAATCACATTGTGTTACATTCTACCCCCCTAAAAATAAATTTATCCCATGAAATTCTTCTGGGTTATCCAAGGTTTAATACTATAATGTTTCATTAATTGAAACCCACATCATAAAAATGGATAAAGTGTTACCTTTAAAAGAAAATTTGGAACCATAATTGTTACCCAAAGAAATAGTAAACTAGGCATCCCCTTAGGAGGAGATAGGTTGTGAGTGAAGATTGAACATGGAGAAAAGCCTAAATATTTATTGGGAGTGATTTAGGTAATCAATCATAGAAAAGTGAATCATCAATGAATAGTTTAGGTCATCAAATTCATAAATATGTGATGATTTAAATGGATATCAATTCAAAAAAACTAAGGTATTAGAATTTTTTTTTGTTGTTGATCATAATCTTGACATTGAGTAATTATATTAATAAATGAGAATATAAGGAAATATACTTGATATATTTATATAATCAAAATTTCATTCTTTAGTTGTGATTTTATCTATTTATAATTCATTCATTTCTTGATGAAATGGATGTCTAGAAATTAAAATTGATGCCTGATGTGCTATAATACACTATTAAAATATCTTAAGGCCCATAAAAGATTGGAATATATAACTATTTACTTATAACTATTCTTGAAATTAAATATAGGTAATACGTTAATATCTAAACATAAAAAGTAACACTACTCTTTCATCATAAATAATTATTCATTAAAAATAATTATTCCTTAACTAGGATGATGCACAGGATAGTGATAGGCGTGGCACCCATTCTGTCTTTCGGTCATGGGTTCTTGTCTCGTGGAATTTCTTGACTTGAATGGTTGTCACCCAAAATTCCTGATATCCTTTTATAAAGCCATACAAATATAATTTCAAATATATAATAGACATCCTTGAAATAAGAATAATAACTAATTAGCCTTTTTACTAAGTCTTTCAACCCAATATTAATATATGAAAACATCATCTAAAGTTTGACATAATATTTTCATGAATTGTTAACCTTATAAACCTATTTAAAGTTGAAAATCTAAAACTGCATAAATAAATTCATGAAATTAGAAAAAAATTGATTCCACTATATATCAAAAAGTTGATCTTGGTTGTCACATTTGGACCAAACGAATACACTCACAATATATTGTCCTGAAATATAGTAATAACATGAATTACCATAAATACTTACTGAAAAAATCCATGCTTACTTATTTAAAGTATATTCATTTTATTCTATTCATCCAAAAAAGTTTTAAACTTTGTTAATGATAGCATAGACCACCGGTCAACAAGTCCTTAATTAGATCCAAGGTAATCAGTACCTTCGAATATTATTATTAATATCCCATATATCATTATCCAAATAACATTATAATAACATAAAGAACATATTACAATTTATCATTCCCTTAATCATGTGTCTTCCATGGAAATCACCTTTCCATTACATCACTTTTCTATTCAATTAGAACCAGTCGACGTGTTCTTGCAAATCCCCAAAAAATAACATAAACTATAAAATGATCATATATTTAACATTTCTCATAACATAATTCTGGAATCCAAATACATAAAAGCTTTTATTATTCCATTTCATCCTTATGCCATTAGCATGGATACCTTATCCTATTACACAATAGCACTTTACTTTTACATTTTATCTGTAGTCTCTTCATCATATGCAATGTAACCATTGCTCATACCACCATGATGATCATCATCATTATATTTCCTCATGGGTCTTTGAGTTGCATAGTGACTATTTATTCAAAACTCAAAACACTTAAACATTGTTGATGTCTTTTAGAGGCCAATATTATCATCTATTTTTTTAACCGAACATATCATTTTTCCCTTCAGTCACCTACTTTGTGTCCTTCTTGTCCATAGTCAAAACATCTTCATGTTCCTCTAGGACATTCACTTTGTTGAATCTTTCAAAATTCTTGAATGAAAAGAAACTGAATCTTATTTCATCCATGGTCTCTATTACCAGAACTCACAATGAATTCCTTCTTTCTCTTCCTTGGTGAGTCTCAGAGTTAGTTAAAGTACATGTTGTTAATCATGATCTGTGAAAAATAATTTTTCACAAACAAAACATATAACACATTAGTGATCATTCAACATGACTTCTCATTAGTAAATCATCCATCACATTTAATATTAATCTAGTTCCTTCCAGTTCATACCATTGACTGAAACCATAAGAGAAATGTGATCATTACATATCATAGTAGAAAACCACATAGTCATGAAAATAATTACATATAGATTATCTAAATCATGAAACCTTTCATAATATATGACACCCTAGTTTCATCCTATGTTATTCATAGAAAAATAATTTTTAAATCCTTCATGATGTTCTATGAATAGTTTCTTAATTCCATATGCATATCCCTCAGAAGTGTCAAACCAAGTGTGCAATAGTACCCATTTTCATGTACCCTATTTCCCTAAGTCAAGACCAAAACATCTTGTCAGAGTTGTTACTCCAAGGTATAACTGTTATAGAGACACATCCACTTATAGTATCCAAAGGTGGATGGATTTCTAGGAAACCTCTCACTCCATCCTTTACCAAAAATCCAGGAATTTATTCATAAATGTTAACTCATCATTATAATTATCCTTAGATAAATCCCTAAAAATCCTTAGAAATATAACTAGTTATCTCTCTACTGTTTTATCATCATTGTTTCCAACAGTTGACTAAAAATTTCCTTTGATACCAACTATAGAGACCAGGGCTTAGAATACATGAATATTGCATCATTTTAGATGAATATTTAGTACATGACAAAAATTCATTCCAAAGGACCATATTAGTTTAGTGTCTTTGGAAACTATTGAAAAAATATTCCATCTAGGTGAAATATCATTAAAAACGCCAATAAAAATCACCATCTTTAGTATTTCTACCAAATACCTTTCTTCATAACCTATGGAATGTAAACATAAGAATGGGGTGAGATCAGATGGTCAGTAAGTGTAAATAAAAGAAATGCATAATCATAACATGAACAAAATTGTCCATAACTTGAGAAAAACATTTGAAAACCATACCCTACAGATTATAGATCATAATAAATATTGGATGTTCATAAGACATGGATCATTAGATAATTTAGAGCATGTGACAAGAAATCATAACATATGAATAAGACATGTAATTTGTGGCATTCAATAATTTTTTTTGTAACATTGTGGAACTGTGTAAGTTGAAACAGGTTCACCCATTAAGTTAAGGACATGAAATCAGGCCTCCAATCAGCTTATAAAAATGAAACTAGGTCTATACATAACATTGTGAATGTGTAATCCGGTTCACACATAACCTTATGGACCTGAAACTAGGTCTATTCATAACATTGTGAACTTGTAATTAGGTTGACACATAACATTGTTAAAGTGATATCAGGTTCATACATAAAACTATGGAAAAGACACTAGGTCAGGTCATAATATTATGAACATGTAATAATGTTCACCCATAATACTGTGAATAGGAAATCAAGTTCAGAAATTACATTGTGAACATGATTTTTTTTTCATGCATAACCTATATACTCATGAGTCCTCCATCGTTACCTAATGCAATGGAGGTAGATATAGGTCCCACCCATATATTAATAACTTATTTCATATATGTGATAAAAAATAAAACATTCATCATATCATTAATCCTAAAAATACCTGGGATTTATAAATATAAAATCATATCCCATGAACTTAAATGGGTATCATTAATATTTCATCAAATCGTAAATTATGAAATGATATAGGTTTCCTAATAACTTTATAAAAGCATAAAAAATAAGAAGAATATGGGTTCAAAAGCATATTATTCATAGAATAGAAATAGTTTTCATAAATATAATTACATCAAATCCAAAAAATTTCATAGAAATAATATTATTTGAAACATTAGATCATTTTCTAGAAAGGCATGAGTATCATCAAAAATCATCATCTTAGATGGAAACTAATTTTGAGATATCTTTTGAAAACATTCTGTTGAGGAAAATATCCATTCTTATTTAAGAAAAATTAATTTTAATGTATAAAACATTTTGAAACCCACATCCTAAAAAATAATATTAGAATCTTAAAAAAACTTTAAATAATTTTGGAAACATTTTTTCTTTGAAAACTTATAAATAATGATTTAAAACATTGAAAACATTTTGTAAACCTAAAATATTATTTAAAAATCTTATCTTTTAAAAGAGCTTTGATATAATTGAAAGGAAGAATTGAAAATATTAAAAAACATTTAAAATATTTTCTCCTTGAAACAAGTATTCAAGGATTTTTTGAATTATTTTTTGAAAACATTTTTGAAACCAAGGTTTTCAAAATGAAATAGATTTTCGAACAAGGTTCGAAATATCGTCATATTTTCTTAATTTTTTTCTTAATTATCATAATTAAAAAATATTGGAATTTTTTTATTAATAAATGGATATATCTTGAATAAATAGGGGATAAAAAAATCAGGAGTTCTCTTGAGATATGGATCATATGATTTCATCAAAGAAATCATAAATATAAACAATCCTGAAAAGCAATAAGGTTGCTTTAATAAACTCTTATCACATGGTAACCTGGGGTCATACTATCAATGTAATAAAAATAAATTATTTGAATCTTAAAATTTCATGAAATGTAATATAGTCATGAAATAACATAATAAATTTAAGTATATTCACCTTCAAAATCAATTTATGTGCATAACCAAATATGAGCATCAAAGGAGGCTAATTGAGACAAAACCTTTTTACCTATTTGCTAACTTTTGAAACATAAACCCCATGAAATAAATAGAATATAATTGAAATTTAAATACCCTAAAATTTAATTATAATTTTCATGGAATATATCCATGTTATTTATACAGAGCATACAAAAGGAATGGGTGGTGAATAAAGCATGTATCTCACAGAAATAAAAAGTGAGATGAAATCCACTTACCTTGTGTTTTGAATCTCTTTGTATTCAAAAAATATTCCTCTATAATAAATGTAATATTATTATACATAATTTAAATGATAATTTTATTATATATAGTACCATATATATTTTTATGAAGACATTCTTCTACCCACTTGTTAACAATCTTATGTTTGGGTTTCACTTTGGGTAATATTCTCTTTGTTCTTCACATGTGTCTTAATTTGTTATATCTTTGGACATTATAATAATATAATTATTTATAGAATTTAAACAATGATATTTATTTAATTTATATACTATATATGTCTATTATTATAATCTATATAATATATATGTATGAAATGGAATACGCAGTTCATGGATATGGTAAGTCATACGTATGCATCAATGTTATTTCTGTTTTTATTGTTGCATTGAAAGAAGGAATTAAAAATAAATATAATTATATATATATATATAATTATATTAGAATTATTATATCATATATATAATATAATTTCACTAAATCCATCTTTAATACATTCCATGTAGTGTGTGAAGGAATCACATCACTTTGAGGGGGCGGTAGTCCACACTTCCTTAAATGAAATTATTATATTTACATTAAATGGAATAAAAAATGGAATGTGTTGTAAAAGGAGTAAATAAAATTAAATACATAATAAATAAAATAATTTACATATATAAATAGATTTTCCATCTCAATGTCCATCATGATAGGTGGTAATGGAAAATGAAAAATCATAATTTAGTGAGGTTGTATTTCACCAAACACATAAACAATTTGTTTGTTACACATTAGATGGATGTGTGTGTAAGTGTAGGTATAACGCTTTTCATTAAAAAATCTTGATATATTAATTATACTGGTGTTTTTATAAAATCATAGAATAAAGAGAGTTTAGGGGCTAGATAATGGAAATAAATGAAAGGATCTTGAGAGAAGGCATTAACTCTTAATCCAGTGTCTCCTTTTGATTTTTTGAGTTGTGTATATTAAAGTGAGAGTTGGTGTCTTTTTATAGGGAAGGGAATTGACACACTTGAAATTTTTGAACACAAGTAAGGTGTACCAACAATTTTACGTAAAACAAGTCATACAAAACAAAAGAAACTCCTTAAAGGAAGTATAATGGAGGAATAATGGAAATCCAATTTAGTTCGTAAATGTTTCAAGGTTTTTTTGTGTATTAAATTTATGGTTTCGTAATTTAGTAACCTAATTTTTCTCTTAACCGTTGTAGTTAATTTTAACCACTTTGACTAATATTTTTTTTCATAAAAAGTTTAACTTATTAGAAATTATTAATCATTATAATTAAACATATAGATACCATTTTGTGAAATTCAAATAACATAAGTTGTAGAAATATATTTAAAATTAATCCTGCTGATGGGACGATATTACTAGTTTTTTAAGTAAAAATGTCCAGACTTTTGCTATGATTTTATACCCAATCTCATACCGAAATTGATTAAAATGACCTAAATTTGATTAATTGACAAAATATGATATATATAATCTTTGAAACCAAATTTAAATATAATTTATTCTTCTAAATAAATTATATTTAATGGCAGTTTTGAATTAAAATCTAGTATTTTTCACTATTCATTCAAAAAATGAAGTTTCTTAAAAAAAACCCAAAAATTCACCTATGATAATTTAGAATTTATAAATTAAAATATGAAGCTTATTTTATCAAATAAAATTTATAAATGTGTATAAAATTACTTTTATTTTTTTCCATATAAAGACATGGATAATAGTTTCATTGAGAAAATATTATTTTTAAACATTAAAAAACATTAAAAAACATTATATCTTTCATCATACATATGTTTTATTTATATAAAAAATTATTAAAATATTTTAAAAATAGTTATAACTATTAATATTACTATGTTTAAGGTCTATATTATAATAGAATAATTAAAATAATTATACTAATAAAAGACATTTTGTAGAAACATATTGTTGCGTGTAACGTACACCTAGTCGGTGTTGCATGCTATGTATGTGAAGTTAGGTTTTCATGTAATGTATGCCATGTTGAAAAATAAACATGGTGTTTCATAGAGAGAAATATAAAATTTATCATTTGTTTAGTGCATGAGTAACTTGGTGTTATGTATAACGCAAGCCAAACATAGTGATTTAATATAAAATAAATTATATTCACTGTTACGTGAATTGAAAAATATCCCAAACATTAAATTAATTCCAAAAAACAATTTAATTTTTTTTATGTATTACAGTGACAAAATATGTGGGGTTAATGTTGTAATTATTCAATGAATATATTTGGGAGACATCACAAACTTTAGGGAGGCCAGGTGACATTTTCAAATGAC
Source organism: Viscum album (assembly GCA_963277665.1). Taxonomy (NCBI): domain Eukaryota; kingdom Viridiplantae; phylum Streptophyta; class Magnoliopsida; order Santalales; family Viscaceae; genus Viscum; species Viscum album. The sequence continues at coordinate 934,635,688 of OY728122.1, read as the reverse complement.
AATCCAAAACTACAATTCCTTATAAAATTTCACAAGGACTTATGTACTCAAAATATAGAATCTATTTATTAAAAAATCTTATAAAACCAATATATTAAGAAAGCTTCATTAAAAAATTAACTCCCACATGAAATTAAAAGTCCTTCATTTTTTATCAGAATAACTTTTCTTTCTTCTTTGAGCAGCCTTAATGTAATTCAGAATAGTCTACACTTTCGCAACTATCTATTTAATATTATCTGGTTCTACAATGTTTCTTTTCTTAGCTTCATCGTAAATAGTTACAGTATGACACGTCTTACTAGTCAAGGATTTATATAGTTATCTTTTCATTCTTAATTGGATGCTATTGTTATATAAATATACCACCAAATACAAATACCAATCCAAGATTCCTTGAATGTAAATCTAGTATGATATTAACATATATTCTAATGCTTGATTTTTTCCTTTATATCAACCTAGAAATTTGAGGATGATAGTTAGTTCATAGGTATAAATTTTTTTTAAGATCCTTCAAAATAATCTTCCATAATTTTGTTGCAAAGCCCAACCAATGATCGTATTCAATTGAAATATGTGTATCATTATTTCACACCAAGATTGTTGTTTTCATCCATTATTATGAATTATGTTTTATCCTTTAGTTTTTTTCTAGAGTTCTGGGTGTTCTGGATTTATGTCTTGAGTTTTGGGCTCTTTTTCTTTTGTTTCACTTTTTAGGGGCACGATTAGTGGAAACCATGTGTTGTTCTCTCAGAAACGGTACATGTCCTTATTTTTCTTATGTCAGAGGCACATGAACCATGACTAGTTAGTACAACAATGTGAAATTAATGTTCATCGTTCTACCATTTTTTATTGAACCATGTTACATATTTGGAAAATGGTTTACCATACTGTGCAGACTAACCATGCACAATGTCCAGGTCATTAAAAATGTGATTTGAAAATATTAGCCTATCATTATTTTAACCCCAAAATTCATATTATCCTTCTATCCTATTTCATGTGACCCAAGGGTAGATACTAACTTATTCTTAAAACTTACTATCCTCTCCCTAGTTGTGGATATGGGGTTTCTTAATGGTTTTGGGGTGATTCTTCAAGGTAATCTTCAACTCCCTTCTTCATCTTCACTGTTTTTCTATCTTCTCAAGAGTTATTATTCCCCATTGGTATTGTGATTCTAGGTTTCATGTTTCATTGATTTTAAATTTGGGGTTTTTTTTTTAATAATTCTCTTCAATGTTCTCACCTCTTGGAACCTTCATGGAGTTATTTCGGGTCGGCTTTTTTGAAATGTATTGAGTTTGAGGTGGGGTTCCCTTTTCCCTTATACTTTAAATTTAAGAAATATTGGTCTATTACATTTCAAATATTTTTTGGATTATAATTAGTTATGTATGTTTTTGGAATAATTTTATGATGTGGAATTAAGAGGTTTTATTTATTGTTTTTAAGTACCTGGTGTTGTTTTATTAAACTATGGACACCAAGTGTATGATAAAATGACTGATTGGATATTTTTATGTGGTTTTTGAATTTTGATGCATGATTTGGTTTTGTAAATGTTTTGTGGAATCTAAATTGATGGTTTGAGTTTCTAAAATGGATTTATAAGTGGCATGGGTTTGTATGTGGCGTGTGTTTTTTTCCCTGAAAAGGTTTTGATACGTGATGATGGTGTGCGGCCCATTTGCCATTTTGGTGAAAGTGAATTTGGGTGAAAATGTGATGTGATGGATTAAATGGTGTTTTATAAAATTTTTGTGAATTTATAAATGATGTGTTTTTACATTTTTGGAATTTTATATTTCGTATTTTTTAAAAAGTCTTGTTTCTTATAGGATTCTTGAGGACAGTTTGGCGATTTTGTGAAAACAGTTGTCTTGAAAAAAACTCCTTGGATAATCATCTTACTTTGGTTATGTTGATTGTTTTGGGAGGACCATTCTGAATGGCTCTTTTATGATCAAATTATTTAAAGGAAATAGATTGTTCCTTGGGGTGGATATGGGGTGAATTTGTTTGTGAGTTTCTTGTGTATGTGGTATGCATATGTGATTGGATGGTTTTTTGAAATTTGTTTGGCTCACCCCCATTTTATTCTTGACATTAAAACAAGGAATAACTAGAAGATTTTTTTGAACATTGGCTACACAAGAATGCGATTCCGCACTATCTAGTGTCCCATAACTGGGAATTAGTTTTTTATTGTTTTGAGAGAGTGCCCCTCAGCCAGACTAGATTGGGTGAAAACGAGCATGTGGGCTAGAATAGAAGAAATTAGGTGAGTCATGACTTTAGGATGAGTCAAGATGTATATAGTACGTTCTAGATTACACCACTGAACTCTTAGGTTCTTCCATATATTTTAGAACTTAGATGTCTATAGTAGATGATTTTGAATCTGGTTGGTTGGTTAATATTTCTTTCTCGTTTCCATTACCCATACGACATGATCATTATTGTTTCTTTGTTGTGTTGTGTTCCACTTATGAAAAGTGATTATTTGGTTTTCAATGTTTTATAGATAATTTTTTCTAATTTTTTACACTCTCATTTTTGGTATTAAATAAAAAAATCATTCTTTTTTCTTTTGGAATGCAAATGGTTTCTCCTTGGAAAGGAATTCCTCTTTAAATGGAAGAAAGGTGTAATGTGCCATGTTTTTTCTCTAAAGAAAAAATGTATGAAAAAACCAAAATTTTATATATTTTATTTTAAATGAGATGTTTATGTTTATTTTTATTAATGAAAGTTCACTAGGAATATATTTTTTCGGGCATGCGTGCTGAGTTTTAATAATCATTCTCATAGTTCATTCTTATGTTTAGCTTTTGGGGAATATTCTCAGATGGTATTTATCACCATATGAGATGGATGGTTTTGGTATCAGTGAGTGAATATCAAGGTCACATGGAGATTTTTTGGTCACCAAGATCAGTTTGTGTTTTTGTTCGGTTTATTGTAATTTTAGATTTTTATATAAATGATGTTCAATTTATAGATTTTTTATTTTTTAAATTGGATGAATGTCCTCATTTCGGTTATTTTATGTGTTAATATTGGGTGAAATCCTTCCATAATATTATTTTTTGACTCCATTTTACTACTTTCTTGCCTTGGAGGATCGATAATTCTTCTCGTTCCATGACTCATGCTGACTCAAGTGACCACTTCGGGGTCTACTCGGGCTGGTTCATGGTAAAATGTCATGAGAGGTGGTTGGTTGTTTAATGAACCTATATTTTGTGGAGAATGTTTCTATTTGTTATGTTACTGTTGATGAAGTAGAACAATGAGATCCTGGGGTGTAGGTATGGGGGAATGTCTGGCCCACACATTTTGCAACAAATAGTGCATTTCCTTGGGAATATTGTTTTTTAGTTTCCATGGTCCTTTTTGATTGTTTGGTGTTTGGGATGCAAAAAAAGAGTTGGAAAAAATATCCCAGTGGACTAATAGATCCTGAAAAGCCATGTTGATCCTAGGAAGTTGTCCAAGAAGACTGTTAGTGATGTTAATATGATTGGAATGTGTCCTCCAGCCATATGTCCAAGTCACCCATGAAAACTACTTTCCCCTTGTGTGTTGTTTTGGGTCATCCTTGATTCTTGAAACTAATTTGAGAACCCATATTTTTTAATTGTGAAAACTTGGTTTAGTGTGTTAATGGTTTGGCTTTGGGAATATGGAAAATGATTTTTCAGATTTATCTTTAAGAAATTGGTATAAAAATTGGTTTTTATAAAATTAGTATATAAACAATTTATTCTTGATGGAAATATTTTTAATGGAATGAATTTTGGTTTTGGATGGAATTCAAATGATTTGTATTTTTTTAATGGAATGAAATAGATTTTTGTGTAGATTTTGAAAATGGATTTTGATTTGTGGTTAGTAGTATTTTGCAAGGTGTTTTTTTTGAATTTTGATAAGGATTTTTTTTTGAAATGAAGGGATTTTTAGAAATTTATTTTGGGTGATTTTTGAGAAGATTTGTTATGAAAATAAATGGAAAGTAATTTGAGAAGCTAAAAAGGGTGATTGATTGTTTTATCTTAGAAGTGTAATTTTTTTGACCTCTAGTATTTTTATAAGCGTTCACATGCATGGTTGTGTTTGAGGAAGTGGATTGCTGATAGGATGGGCTGATGAGTGCCTAGATTATAATGAGTTAATGAGTTTCTAGGGTGGCACAAGAATGTTTGATGTGTGAGGCTCCACGGAATACCATTGGTGATTGTGAAATCCACCATGCTTTTTTTCTTTTAATTTTTTGAAGAGTAAAATTATGATGTTTTGATAACCAATTGTTGTGTGGTGTGTTATCTTGTGATTTAGAAGTATTATTTATGTAGTGTTTAATGTTCAAGAATTCTTGTAGATTATTTGGTTTTGATTGGGTACTTGGTTTTCATATTGGTTAGTGTTCACCTACACTAATGGCTAGATGGATATTCAAGGTGTAGCTATGGGTGGTTTTTAATTTGAAGACTTTACAGTTCATCAACATAATGAATTACTTATTGATTTTAGAAATTTGAGTACTCATATCTTTTATGGTGGGGAGGGTCCTGTCAAATGGAAAGATTGGATGCATAGAATCAAACATATATTCATTTTTATGGAGTTTACGAAATCATTAAATTTAATTTTTTATAAATTTATGCATGATGACTTGACCTAGAAGTTGTCAAAGTTGGTATCTCGAACCAATCCTCAAGAAGATCTTACCTGAGAGTTCTTCCAGGATTCATTCACCATGTAGTATTTCTATGAGGATGTAATAGTGAGTGAGAGGAGGTGATGTGCTATCTACAGTATGGTGATGGATCAGTGTTGGAGTTGTTTTTTAATTTTTTTGTTCTGGTTCCTTACCTTTGGAAATGTGATATAGACGATTCCTTAAAGTATTTTCATTTTTAGAATGGGATTCATCCAAAATCTAAATTGAAGGTGTTGAAGTTTGTCATGACCTCCATTACTGATGTGGGGAGGAAAAATGTTCAGGTTGAAGCTTTGCTAACAGGAGTGCTTGAGGCAGAAAACCGTATACCTGTCTCTAAAATCAGTAATGTGAAACTCGTTAAAGAGATTAGAAATCGGCATGAAGCTGTTGGTTCTGGTTGCAAAATTAATAGGCCTTCAGATCTTCTATAATCTTCCTTTAAGAACAGGATCATGGAATGCCATGAATGTGAAAATTCTATTCATAAGAAGAAGTTGTGTTGGAGTTCTCAAAAGACCTTTCATACCATTTTATGCCGAGGTATCTTGAAGTCGTTCTTTCGAGGTGTTTCCATGAAGAAACATAGAGCTATATCTACCCCTTTGGAAGATACCCCATACCATTTGTAGGGGTAGGGTGTTATTTTGAGCTTTGTTTTAGGCCCCTTTCTATATAATTCTTCATTTTTTTATAATGGTAGTGTCTGTTAGTTTCTTATGGTGTTTCATTTTTTAAAAATGTAAAAGTGGATGTTGTCAATCTATGGAGAACTTTTGTCTTTACAAATGTATTTCTTTTGTAAATTCTAGATTTTTTCCATTTTGAACGGAGGTGTGTTCTATTGTGTGTCTGGTGTTTTCTTCCTCTTATTTGAGATGAAATAGGATGATGTTGTGTGTTGCATTATTTTGGATCTACATGGGGTGTGACACAAATAGAAGGAGTCCTAATTGAGGATTATCAGATCCTGATTGTTAGGCAGTGGATGATTCCCGACATCAGATCTCTTGCCACATTACCAAGAGTGAAGCTTGTTGTAGTCAGGAATTAGAGGGGTGTAGAATTCCTGGGTCAATATATTTTATTCAGTGATGGTATGGGGATAGTTTAAGCTACAATGTTGTAGCTTCTTCATTTTGGAAGGACCCATTTTGTTAAAAAGTCATAGAGAACTCATTTCCTCTTTACAATCATCATGGTTTGAAAGATCCTCTTTTGTCGTAAGAGGATGTAGTGGTATCATTTTTTGGGAATTCTAGTAGTTGTTCTATTTCATATGCGAATCTATGATTGGTTATCCTTTTGCAGTTAGTATTTCTATGTTAGTTTTAAATTTAACTTGTCTCCGTGGATGTATTTTATTTCATTGGGTTCTCTCCACTTTGTGGTGGTAGTTGTTTTTTACATGGGGAGTTTTTATGTTGGTGGGTGGTTGTCCCAACTGTAGAGTGTTAGTGTTTGGCGAGTTCTATTTCTGGGAATCTATATTTATTTTAGATTTTGGGGAGTCTATTTCGACCTCCATTATTGGTGTTCCAGTATAGTCTCTAGTGAATCTTGGAAAAGGGAAGTTTTATTTTCGGTTGTTGGTTCCGAGTCCTTCATTCTATGTGAATGTTGGTCTTTAAGAGTACACCAAATATTATTGCTAACGTAAATGTTGTATAGTTTTAGTTCGAGATTTTATTCATTTTTCTCGATGTTTTATTATAAATTTGTATCATTTTGGGTAAGAGGCATGAGTTTCATTATTGTGGAGGATGTTGTGTTCATGGTTTTAGAGGTTGGATTATATGGTTGTGGAAATCCGTTGTCTTTGATTGATTAACTAGAAACAATTGTGGCTTTATGGGGGAAGAAAGTTTAATAGCGAGGAGAATTGTCACACATGAATTTTTATTTTCATCCTATGTTCTGACTTATCATTAGGAATTTGGATTTACCCTCAAGTTATGAGTGTTCCATATTTAAATTTGGAGTTTCGGTGTTTATTTCTCCAGTTGAACGGTTTAGGTTCATGAATAGGGGAAGTCATGCACCATTATCCAAAAAACCATGTGGTCCTTGGTTTTCTCAGGTCCGATGATAATAGCCCATGAATAGATAGGGAAATCGTGTGGAAGGAGTGCTCATGGTTCAACAATTTTAGACATAACCATGTCGTACTATTGGCGCATGGTTTACCACACTGTGTGGAATAACTGTGTGCATTGTCAAGGTCATTAAAAATGACATTTGAACTTTCTACCCTCTCAACATTGTAACCCCAAAACTCCAATTTTCCTAAAATATTAGTTATTGAAACCCAAAGTGATCCCTTCCTTTGTTATACAATATTCTTCCGCTCTCCTAAGGAGTGGATCTAGGGATTTTTCAAGGTTTTGGGGTTATTATTTAAGGCAATCTTTTCTTGTCTTCTTCCTCTTCATTTTTCTTCCATATTCTATTGAGTTCTCCTTATACCATGGTTTTATGGATCTAGGGATCGTGTTTCATTGATTTTAAATTATGGTTTTTGTGTTCTTATAGTTTCTATGGGATTTTAATGCCTCTTGGAACCTTCGTGAAGTTGCTTCGGTTGGGCATTATTGAAGAACCAGGAGTATGAGGTAGGTTTCCATTTTCACCGGTCCGTTAAATATAATAATTTTTGGTTTTATTCTTTTTGATCCTTAATTGGATTTAAATTAGTGATTTATGTTTTTTAGTATAATTTGTTTTGATGTGAAATGAGTTTTATTTATGGATTTCTTTTAACTAAATCAAATTTTTTTGTTATTCTATGCAAAATAACTGTTTGAAAAAATTCCCGATTGGATTTTGTAAGTGATATTTGACATTTAAAGAATGGATTGGATTTATAAATATTTTTTGGAATCTAAAATTTTGGTTTGGGTTTCTCAAATAGTTTTCTAAGTGGGTTCAGTTTAAAGTGGTGCGTGTTTGGTTCATTGGAAATTTTTTAATATTTGATTATGGTTTGTGGCCTGTTTTGTATTTTGGTGAAAGTGGATTTGGTTAAAAAATATGAAGCGAGTACTGAAACGGACTCTTATAAAATGGTTCTGAAATTTAAAATGATGTGTTTTAACATTTTTGAAAATTTGGATCTGGTTCATTGAAAATGGGTGGTTTCTAGAGGGGTTCTTGAGGCCCATTTGGCTCTTTGGTAAAAATGAATGCATGGAAAAATATCATTGGATAATAATCTTTCTTGAGTTATGTTTATTATTGTTGGAGTCCAATGCTAAGAGGATCACATGTGATCAATTGGTTTAAAGGAAATATATTGTTCCTTGGGGTGGATCAGGGGTGACTTGTTGTGTGAGTTTTTTTGTAAGACGTATATACATGTGACTGGATGCTCGATTGGAATTTGTTTTGATCACCACCCATTTAGTCTTAAAATAGGAATCCTTCATATCTAGAATATTTATCGTCAATGATTAATGAAATATCGTAGGATTTTTCTTTTTCTAATTTTCTATAGAAAGGGAATTTGTTTGGTTTTTGTTTCTATGAGATAGTGACCCTTGGTCAGACAAGGTAGTGTGCGATGAAGCATGTGGTAGAGAATTGATTTAATAGGGTGAGGCCTACCTTTAGGATGAGTCAATATGTATAGTATATTCTAGATTATTCCATTAAGCTCCAAGGTTCTCTCATTTATTTTGGAACTTATTTGTCAACAATGGATGATTGAGATTCTTGTTAGTTGGTTACTATTTCTTTCTTGTTTCCATTTCCCTTACCTTGTGATCATTATTGTTTTTATCTTCTGTGGTGTACCTCTTTTGAAAATCAATGAGTTGGTTTTGGAAGGATTATTAAAAATGTTTTTGAATTTATCTACAATATCATTTTACATTTTAAATAAAAACATAATTCTTTTCTATTTTCGAATGAAAATGGTTCCTTCTTGGAAAGAAATTTGGCTTTACATGGAAAAGGGGGTAAGGAACCATATTTTCCATTCATGTAGAAATGTGTAGAAAAATAATAAATTTATATATTTTATTTCAAAATAGAATATTATTTTTCTTTTAACTAAAGTAAATCAATTGGGAAGAATTTTTTTGGGCATGACTACTTAGTTTCAATACTCATGCCAATAGTTATTTCATCTTTTTAGATTTTGGTGTAGGTTATGGATTGGTTTCAGCCCCCTTGGGAGATAGTTAGTTTTAGTATCAGAGAGTGACTCATAGGGTTAGTTGTAGACATTGTGGTCATTAGGTTCTATTTGGGTTTTATTTTTTGGTTTGTTGTAAAATAATTTTTTATATAAATGATGTTCAATTTGGAAATTTTGTTTTTATTTCATTTGTGATTCCCTCTTCACTTCCAAAATTTTATTTATTTGTATTGGAAAAATTGTTCCCTTGGATTTTATGTTGATTCCATGACACTAGTTTCTATATTTGGTGGATTGAGAATGCCTCCTGGTCCTTGTCTCATGCTGACTTTGGTGACCGGTTTGAGGTAGACTCGAGTTGGGTTGTGAAAAATTATGTCCAAAAAAATCAATAATATTGAGCCACACATGGATCATAAGTCATAGATTATAATATCAAGGGATTTTATGAATTAAATATTTTTAATAAATTTAATTTCTCCCATATATTATGTTAAACACAACATCGAGTTTAGATTACATTACACACAACACTGAGTTTACATTTCATTACACACAACACCAAATTTTATATAAACAATATATACTATTAAAATATAATTATTTAATATTATTGTTTCACCACAACCATAGAATGGTGGGTCTGATATGGATTAAAAAAATAATGAATGTAAATTGTTTACAAATGCATATAAAATAAAATATTTTGGGAAAAATCAGTTTTTTATGGAAATAAAACCATTTAAAACTAAATAAAATCTTATAGAAAAAACTATTTATATGTGAAAAAATTCATCTTAACTTAATAAATTAAAAAAATTACTTTTAGAGAATAATTTTCATGTAATTTATACACTCTATATTAAATAAAAATTTTATCTTCTATCTGATGTGTCTTCTAAACATGATATAATAATAAATCCATATAAACACTTAAGAATTTTATTTTTATAAAAACAGTTAATTCAAATTTGCCCACTAATTTTTAGAATTAATTTTTTAAAAAATTTGAAAATGTTTTTGAATAAATGAAAATAATATTTTAAACAATAATTTGACAATTATGTTGGTGGTGAAATGTTGATAATTTTATGAAAAAATAAACTTTTTAGTGAGTTGTGAAAGAAATGGTTTTTATAAAAAACACCTTTTCAATTTTAGCATTTGCAAGAAACATTTTATTTTAATATGATTTTTAAAAGTAATATTTGTTTGAATATATATCTATAAATCCAATTTAATTCATTTTAATCAATTTATTTTTTAAATTTTATTAAAAAACCTTTTACTTTTTATGAAACTTTTCTCTTTAGAATATAATTTTTTTGTCGCTTCTCCCGGATTGATTTAAAAATAATTTTTCAAATTTACTATACTGAGATTTGAAAAAATATATTCAAATTTTTTAATTGGAATAATTAATATTATCTACTAATTAAAACATTAATTTTCTCCACAATTTATTTTAAAAACAGTAAAAATTAATTACATCGGTTATGGTTAAAACGGGTTTATAGGGGATTAATCTAAAATGTTAAGATTTCAAATGACCTATAAGCTTGTCCAGAACGTATTTTATGGACATAATTCGACCCTATTACCTATAATTGTAAATAATAAATAATTGTTTTTATCATATTTTATTTTTCAAAAAATGGATACACTTTTTTATTTTTAAAAATTTAATATGTGTCCTCTCCCACACTTATGAATGGCTACCCCCTCATCACCTCTTCACACATCCAAAAACCATTGTATAGGTAAATAAATACATAAGTATCTTCATTAATTCTATAACCGATTTCTATAACTATTTTTTGTTATAAATACATCCTATAAAGGATTTTTGGGAAAAACATTAGAAGTTGTCCAAAGAAGAGGTAACATCATTAACTGAGTGTTTTCTTCTATTTACAATTACACCTCCTTAAAATATTTTTACACTATGATGATATAATAAATTAAATATCTTCAATATTCTGAGATGTTTTTATGTTAATGTAATGACATAAAACAACTCTCCCTCCCAAAAATGAGAAACAAAATTATAGATCATGTCTACGATTGACAACCACTTTTCAAAGAGAGGTGATTCATTTTTAACGTAATATTTACATCAAATTTAATTAGGATTAATATGATTTTTATATATTATATTAATGGAATATTAATAATTTTTAAGAGAAATATACCATATAAGTTTTTATCTTACCATCAACTTAATAAATGATAACATCATTTGTGTGTATGGTGAATTACCGCCTCGTAAAGCGATGAAATTCATTTTTCAGTAACACATTAAATTGATGGAAATAAAGGAAAATGTTGATGAATATAAGTGATATATATTAAATAATTAATAATTTTTAAATGTTATTTATTATTTTATGCCATTTCTTTCAACCTTTAGAGTAAATGGAAACACCACTCATGTGTATATATGACTTATCGTCTCCATGAATGGTGTAAATCATTTTCTATATCAAACATTTATGGTTTACTCTAAATAAATTTATAATTAATTTATATTATATTTATATCATGGAAAAATTATTGATATTAAGGAACCATTATAAAATTTAAAAGGACCAAAAATACCAAACCAAAACATAATGAAAAAAATGATGCACTTATTACAAGAAACATCATTTTAACAATGAATTGTTGATAAAGTAATAATAAAAAATCCTAAGTAAATTATATAAGATATGAAAAATATTATTATAGTTCTATAATTTATTTAAGATAAAATTTTATTTATTACAATGGTGGATTTAAATTTCATAAAGGAAGTGGAGTCTTAATGTATGGGATTTTTGTCTCAATTTATCTTATTTGGGTCATGTGTTGTGTTATGGGCCTATATTATTTTATAACGTGTATATAAATAATATTTGAAAAATTATATGATTAATATCATTCTATTCATGATATTTTATGTTTCTTTTTTTCAATCTTTAATAGGAATTGTGATTGAAATGTTACCAAAATGGAAAGTGTTTGATGTTATGATCACATTGTTCATCAAGATTGTTTATGATTTATCATTTGATGGTGAAATATTATGAGCCATATGTAAATAAACTGAAATTTTTTGTAACCCTTTAGTTATTCCATGGGAATATTTTTTTCCTCATCATTTTCATCTATTTATGTTGTAATAATTCCAAAAGAATATTTTGAAAAAAAACTGTATTTATTTCACTCTTTGGTCAAAATCACATTCTCTTCAATATAAATAGTATAAAAAAGGTTTACATAAATTTTTTAATGTTACTATATTATTTTTTAAATTCATTTTTACCATTTTTAATAATTTTTTTAATTTTTTTGAAATTGAATCTCTATGTAGTTTTGAAAATGAGGATCATTTGTCTATTTCTAAAAAAATGTGAATTGAATCTTTGTTTTAACATGCATGACATGATTAAAATTTCCCACCACCATGAACAATAAATGATTTAAAGATTACTTTATATGTTTCAGGGATTATTTTCAAATAAAATTTTTTACATATTTTGTTTTGAATTTCTAGTTTTTAAAATATGATTTTCATAGAATTATTATTTTTCTCAATAAATGTTCCAAGTGGGTTTTTAAAATCATTTTACACATAATATGATGTCATTTATTTCCACATAATAATTAATAAGGATTATTTGTAATGATATAATATTTATTCATACTTTAGGTGGTTTATTTATTAGATAATATGATATTTATGAATCCAGTTTCTTTTCCAGGGAACGTACTTTGAAGAATTTTTTGAGAAGACCATTTTTTCATGGGTTTTGATGCGAGGAATGTTTTTTTAATATTACAGAACACATACATATTATTTTCATCATGTAATGGGTGTGTCATGTATCTCCCTCTGATGAATTGGGTAAATATTGGAATCTCGCGATATAAACAACACTATAATGGGGTGTGAACCCAATTCAGTAGAAGGACATGTCCACTATGATAGTCTTCGGAGCGAACCTTAACTATTATGATGGTTTTGAGAGTTAAACCAATCCACTATGAAATCCTTATCAATGTGACTCGAATAATATAGAAATGATTTTCTATTATTATTTTTATGCTATAGTTCAATGTCTTATGTCAATGTTATTTTCCCATGGATTATGTTCATTGATTTCATTAGGATTCATGTTGTACAGACTAAAAATATTTTTCCCTAACTCAGAATTTTAATATTTAATATATAGGGTATGGTTTTCATATGTTAGTTTTATTTTCTAATACAAAAAATCTCACATTACTTTTATATATGTCACTATTTTCCCTTACTGAGTATCCCATATCACTATTTCTTATGTTACTTTTCACTAGGTAATGATGATTGGTATGAAATGTGATATATATAAGAAGGGTGATAGTATAAGTTACAAAGTGGGAAATTAAGTAAAACTCTTTTGAATTAGTTTTTTTTATGTTTCAATGTTTCCAAAAGAATTGTACCTTTACGATCCTAATGGATGTGTTTCAATAATGTAATTAATGTTTAAAAGAATATATACTATCTATATATGAAAGGTTTAGGTCTCTATAGTGGTATCCTAGGATAGTTTTTTAGGCTTTAGAAACTACGGTGGGAAAACATTTCTGAGATCCCTTGGGATATTTCTACAAATATTTCTATGGATATTTCTAAGTATAATTCTAAGTATGGGTCAAAATATAGGATAATGTAATGGAATTTTGGTAAAGGAAAGAGTGAGTTGTTTTGAAGTAATTATTTCCTTATCTAGACACTAAGAGTGGAAGCAACTCTATAACAGAGGTACCTAGGGGTTAAAACTCTGAAAAGTGTGTATTAATTTAGAACCTATCATCATCTAGTGCTCAAAAATGTTTCTTTATACAAACCAAATTTGAGACTCCTAGGGGATATGGTTGGGAAAATTTTAAACTATTTACAAACCATCATGAAGGATTAGAATATATTATAACCATGAATAACCTAGGATAAAAAAGTATTCATATATTAAAAATAATGTGTCAAAATTTTTAAATTCCATTAATTATTTTTAACGATTATGTGGTTACCTCTATGTTTATTATTTCTCACACAATGGTTTTTGGTTTTCATCAATGGCATGAACTAGAAGGAACGAAGTTAACATTTAATGCAATGGATAATGTGTCAATGGGAAACAAAATCAAATACTGATTTCATTACATGAAAGCATGATTATTTTTAATCTGTTATCATGATATATGATTAAGAACTTTTACCTTTGATAACTCTTAGACTCACCAAATAAGATATAGATAGAGCTCCCTGAGATCCTAAGTGGCGAAAACTGTTAAGGAAAGAAAAATAGATTTTCTATTTTTCATTAATTTGGGATGAAGAACAAAAGGTTACACCTTAAAATAATGAGGAGATGTATTATGGGTGTAGAATAAGGGAATAGAGAAATTAACTACCAAGGAAAACTAAAACGCATGGTTAACACAATAGATATGAATATTTGTCTCCCAATGGTATTATAAATAGGTGATTTATTTAAATATGGATTTTATGAGTATTATGAGAATCATTATTATAGGGGGAAATCTTGTGAAGAGAATCAGCAAGGTTCTATGAGTATTGGTTATATTTATGATGATGAAGAAACTACTTATGAAATATAAATGACATAAGCTATTATAACATAATTTTCAATGTTAAATGTAATAATAAGGATTAAATTGAGGTTGATGGATGTTAAGACATAGTTTATGTTTCATATTGTAGTAATGAGGTATTAAGGAATAAGACGACGAATCCTAGTTAAATGTCTAATAATGAAGTTGAATGATTGAAGTGTTTGTGTATTTTAATTAAATAATAATTTGAATCAGGAAAAATATATAAGTCTTGATCAGTATATGTTTTTCATTAAGGGATTTCATGAATGTCTTGAATAATACAGATGACCTATAATATAGATTTAATGGAAAATTAATATTTTATAAAATGAAATTAAGGGAATATGAACCTTAATATGTACCTAATTTTGAGATAATAGTGTTTAGATTGGGTTAAGAAATGATTGGTATGGATAATGTAAATTTGGTGGTACTTATGACCTTAGAATTAATAAATGATTTGTTGAAATAGAGGTTTAAGTAATCATTTATGGATTTCACATTAATTTTACATTTATTGAATATACACAATAGTATGTTGTTTTATTTAATTAATATGGATTCATGTATGTTTTCATTATTGATTTATGGTAATTCTCATTATTACCATATATTACAAAGGTATTCAAATATTTGTTATGCGAAAATTAATTGATACATTATGATATTTTGGGGTTAATGTTAGGTTGATTTTGGAAAATTTAGTGACATTATTTATAAATTTTAATTTTGGAAGGTTCATAAGTTTAACAATTTATGGAATGGTTTACGTTGAATTTTGGATGATGTTTTGGAGATAAATATACTCTTTAATTTTATAAGGATTTATTCATTTTGGTTAACCTATACTAAAAGTTTTTTTATAATAACTAGTGATATAAGGATGGGATTATCATTATTTTATAGATATTATTTTCCATTAATTCTTCATGCATGAAACATTTATCCCTCATAGTGACATAATATGTGAAAATTGATCAAATCACCACAAATGGGTGAGATTATGCTTATGAAATAGAATGGAATCATGTAAGTATATCTTCTCATGAAAATTACTTATATTTAAGTTAATTATCTTGAAAAAAAATTATGCTTTTATGTTATTTTCATAATATTGTATGGTATTTTCAAAAATCAAATATTTATGGATTTTTGGTATTTTATATTTCTCCAGGGCATATTCTCTATCAATTTTTATTAGTTTTTGGGTGTTATTGTTCTCTTTCAGGGCCATGTTTTTACATACCAATAATTTTACACAATATAGAATCCTAGTTATGTGTTATTATAGATAAAATTTACACATTCCATTATCCCCTTGAAATAGGAATTTTTATTATCCCTTTTTATGATGTGGGTTTTCAATGGTGGTATTTTCAAATGTTAAAACAATGATTACTATGCATAAGATAAAAATGTAAAAGACACAATTTATTTAAGGGGGTAGAATGTAACTCCCTGATATTTTATGAAATATATTTTCCAAATAAAGTTAAATTCATTGATATATCTTCTTACATGAAAAATAGATTTTAGCTGCAATTACATGATAATCTATGTTTTGCTTGCGTTACACTCAACATTGATTTTTAATGAAATACAATATAAAATTAAAATATTATTATTTAATATACTTTTTATTTTATAGAAATTTGAATTTAGGGTATGGATAAGAACATGTAAACTACAAAAATATATGTTTTACACATTCATGAAAAATTATTTTTTTGGTGATTAATTAAATTGAAATGTAGAATAAAAACCATTTAAAAATAAATGAAATATTTTTCTTAGAAAACTATTTTTTGTGCAAAAATATGTTTTAACTCAATAAATTAAAAAATCACTTTTGGTGAATGATTTATAATTAATATTATAAATTATATATTCAATAAAATATTTAACATCAATAATATTTGTTTTCTCGTTATGAGATAAGAATAAATCCAATTTTATACTTAAAAAATATATTTTTCTAAAAGACATTTTGTCGCATTTTTCATAGTTATTATTAAAATTAAAATTTTCCACTTTTAAAAATCTTATTTTATGAAATTAAAATAATTTTTATATCAACTTTTAAAAATTATCTTTGAGTAAAAATTATAATTTTTTTTGAAAATATATAATTTTATGTGAATAAAGAAATGTACTGGTTTTTATATAATAATTGTCGCTTCATTAAAAGAATTTAAAAGGTAAATTTTAATTAAATATGGTTTAAAAACCAATATGTGAAGTTATGTATTTATTAATCCAATATAAATAATTTGAGTCAATTTCATATATAAATTTGATAAAAAATCATTTTTAACTATTGGAAATTATCTCTTTGGAAACACTCTTTTTCATCACATTTGTGAGATTAATTATAAATAAAAAAAATTCAATTCTGTTAAAAGAATTTGGAAAAATTTATTCCATTTTTTAATAAGAATAATTTATATTTTATAATGTTTTCAAATTTATTTTTTTACTTTAATTAATATTAAAATTTGTAAAAATTAATTTTTTGGGGTTAAGGCAAAAATAGGTTTTCAGGGATTGGGGGGGGGGGTTAAACTAAAGTGACAAAGGGTAAAATGACCTATAAACTTTTTCAAAATAGTGTTTATGGAAATATATAGAACTTGTAACCTATAATGTTAAATAATGATCCGTTTTTATCCTTTTTTCATGTGAAACAGATGGGTATATTACATTTCATTAGAAGATTCTTTGTATCCCCTCTCCCCCAATTATAAAGAACAACCCATATACATTAAAAATTATAATAAAAAACCATGATATCATCCATTAAATATCAAAATCAATTCATTAATTTTATACCATAATCCTCTATTCCTTGTTTTGATCAGAAATCCATCCAATAATGTCATTCATTGCTAACCTAAATAGGGTTTCTGAAGAAGAGGTAACATCTTTATCAAAGAATTTTTTTATTTGAACTTAAAACTTATTAAAATATTATTAAACCAGGATTATATAAAAAAATAAAAAAATAAAAAAATAAAAATGTTTATATGTTTTTATTTCATGGTAATAACCTAAAACCATATTATCCACCCTGAAATGAAAAGAAAAACCATTACTTCAGTGTAAGGTGGGATACCACCTCCTGAAGTGATGTGATTGGTATATCGGTCAAAATGGCCCGAAGGCCTTCATTTTTTTTATAATCCACCTTTCAAGGGGTGAGGTGGAACCATTAAAATCCCTGAAGGATTATAGACAATTACATGACCCGTAGGTCTTAGATGGAATCGCCAAGATAAGACAACTTGGAACTACTCCTCCCCAGCATATGTCATGACATCTGCACTCCACCATCATAGGGTTGGTCGAGTAGCTATCCTATACAAAGCTGCATAGGTCCGATATCAGTGTAAACACCATACCCTATCATTCCTCCAATTCCTGTTAGCTTTTCTCAAGTGAATGTGCCTACCTTGTATCCTCATCTCAAGCCTTTTCCCTTGGTTTTCTGACTTGTACATCTTTATTTATGTGTTCTCAAGGCCTTGGGGTGGCCCTAAGACATTAAAGTGGCCTAAAGGCCTTGAGAGAAAACTGGCCCGAAGGCCTTGGGTATCCCGAAAGCCTTGCAGGACCCGAGGACAAAACTGGTGGCCCAAAGGCCCTGATGGATGAATTGTTCCAGCTACAACAGTACTTAATAGTACCAGCTACGGTACCTGCTATAATAACCTGGAAATACACCTCCACCTAGATTTGATATCGGGTCACTTGAATGTACCTGCTGAGTCCTCACCAATAGGGCTGAGGCTCAGGTTATAGTATATCACTTACACATTACATGTAATGTGATTCACGCTCATATTTACCTAAAATAATAAGGTAGGATGGTCCTCGTAGTCTTGCTTGGGTTGTCGACTCCTCAGAGACCTAAGAAGTACCTATAGACACACACATTCTATGGATTGTTTTTGGATATGAAGTGGCCAAATTGGATTGATTTTAGATGGTTTTAAAGGATATCTAACAGATTTAAGTGAATTAAATTTAAAAGAATGAGTTGATCTTAAGTTATCACTCAGGGTGGATTGGATGAAATTCTTTCTTAAACTATTTCAATTTCTTATATTTGAGATGGGTTAATTTATGAAGATCAAAAAACATCCTTACTTACAGTTTTAATACCTAAACACATTAGTACTAATCACATATACACTTGAACGATCAATGTTTTGAGCACTTCAAGGTAAAGGTTCGTTTTAGCACTTGAAGTGTGTGGCCTTAAATTCTACAATGACGATGAAATTTAAAAATCATCAAATAAAAATCTCAATTGAAATAAGTGATTAGAAATTAATATATTGATAAATAAAATCCATTACATCCCCTTTATAATCCCTTGTATCAACCCATAAGTGGATTAGTCCTCAATTGATTCCATGGTTTCAATGGAAGCGGAAATTAGACTCATGAGGGAGGAATTGAAGAAGTAAAGAAAACAATAAAAAGAAAATGATCACTCCACTATAGTGTGAATAATTTCACAAGGTTTGGTGTGAATAAATTCACACCTTGAGGAAACAGTATCCAAGTGAGATAAAGAACAATATAATAATAGGTGAATAATAACTTTTATTAAGAAACTAGGATTAATTAAAACAACATACATGTGAAAGAAGAACGTTACAAAGACAAATTGGCAGCATAACATTAAGATGAAAACAAATCTCAAATATGAAAAACTCCTCCACCACCACTACCATAAATAAGAATTTTGGGAGCCTTGGGTTGTGGCTCCAACAGTACAAAGCATCCCAGTTGATTATGGTAGGCCTAGTGTGGTGGAAAGCTTCTGGAACTTGGAGTTTTCCACATTTGACCCGAAGTGGCAGCCATCTTTCATCCACCAAACTGACGTGCTTGTAAGTCCTTATAAATGGATGAATCCAATGGAGAATAGATAATGAAAATGGATCCACCGATGTACCCTAACCTCCTGTAAAAGTTGGGCCCATTTGAAGTTCTGGATTCCAAGATATGATCATATTGGTAGGGTTTTTTCTGGGCTGCAGAATCTGGACCACAATTTTATCTCCAAATTGGGCCACCCTAATGACCACAATAGATGCTGAATTAGCACTAGTTCCGGAAGACTTATTTTTTCCTCTATATGTCTTCTATAATACAAATAAGAGCTTCATTGTGCCTGTATGTTTGGCCCCACATTCTCATCAGTGGGATGGATTCCAATCTGACTTCTCCAGAATTGTTTCCTTTAATCACAAAATATCTACATCTTCTTCCATGAATTCTCCATTGATCCCTGAATGAAACATGTTAATATTGAAGTGTAGATCAATTTCTGAAAATATAAAGTTAAAATATGGATAATTATATTACTTAAACTCAGATGAATCATTGGGTACTTTAAATGATGTTAAAAAATGTACTACATAATAGTGCATTTTATGAAGGAATTACAATCATAATGTGAAATGATGTTCAAAATGTAAAATGAACTAAAAAAGTTTTTATGAATAATAAAGAACATGATTATATATATTAATAATAAATATTATCCTCATTTAGTGGCTAATCACACCCCCAGCTTGAGTTTTGCTAGTCCCGAGAAAAATGTTTCTCAATAATATGAAATTCGAATTCTTTTTTCCAAAAACATTTTAACACACAATGATCACCAAAAACCCTTATACCAAAAAATAATGAAACCCATGAAAATATTTTAATACAGATTGTTTCATAATTAGATCCCAATACCAATCCCATTCCTTTGTTCAAATTCATTTCTATATTTCATCCAATATCAATTAAGTATGTGGATGTGTTGTGCATCACAATAGAATGGGGGTTCATCCTTATTCAAGGGGGAAATGACAGAAGCACTAGGTGGAATCACATTTCAATATTAATATGAGTATTAAATTTTATTATTGTATTATTTTTTTGTTTTTTTTTGTTTTTTTTTGTTTTTGCAATTTGGCCATGGTAATTGAAATTGCACTCAAAAGAGTCAACCCCTGTAGCCAGACTTTGCCGATGACTCCCAGGCTCAAAGACCTTAGGGCACCAAGTGAATTCCACATACTCGGGCATCATCTTGAGTTAACTTAGTCTAAAAAAATTCAAATTACCAATAATAGAGATAAAATTACTAACACTGGGCCAGAAAACTATGGAGTCACAATCCCCAAGTGCCGAAAGCCACACATTAGTTCATTTCATTTCTCTATGTGCAAATTTATTGTTTTTTTGTTGAATACTCATATTAAAACTAAAATGATCAACAAACTTATGCTATTTATTTGGGGGATCCCATGAACTCAAACTAATACCCTACTATCCAAAGGACGTGTATTGTGATCTTTTTTTATTTGTATGAAAATATAAAGAATGAAATATCACATTGGACAACCACGCTTTCCAAAATCAATGCTCATGAAATTATAAAATGATTTAAATCAGAATCGAGGCATGATAAATTATTTGATATTCAGTTTCATAGTGTGCAATATGTATTACCATGTTCAATGTTAAATGAATTTTTCCTTCTATTTACACACATTTTTTTTCAAATCGTTTTCTTTTTCACACAAAATAAATAAAAAATTTATTTCATCTCCCCCAACATAAAATAATACTATCCCCAGTGTTTAAAGAAAATAAAATTTAGAAGGGGTGGAGATAGAGAAGATGAGTCCTAAAAAGGAATTTGAAATAATAAACAAGGAACAAAGTCACCTTGGGGTTGAAGTTGAAGTTCTTGCTGTTCCAATTTACTCTTTTGATCGTCATGTCACTTGGAGAGTTCCCTAGTGGAAAATTGGAAAAGAATAAAAAACAAAAAACAATACAAAACTATATATATATATATATATATTTAACAAAGAAATTAAAATATAAGTATACATATAAAAATTATAGAATAAATAAGCACAAAAATCCGTAGGTTAGTGGTAAGCGTGTGCCCCTGTCTCCCTTCGGTCCCGGGTTCAAATCCTCGTGGCTTCTCCGGTTGTGACGGGGTTTTCCCCACAACCTACGATGTAGCCTTTTATTATTATTATTATATTTTTATTTTTATTTTTTTTGTATTTTTATTTTAACCTACAAACACATAAAAATAAAATAAAATAAACACATGATACATTGTCTTCTTTTTAAATTTCTGGGTAAGGTATTACTCAAGGATCACACCATGTGACACAGATGACTATGGTGATCCCCTTTCATACCCATACAAACTCAGAATAGAAGAACAGGTCAATAGTCTATATTTTTTTTAAATATCAAAATTAATTAATCATATTTGAAAAATAAAGATGATTCAAAAAAATATTTGAAACATGAAAACCACGGGTTTCCTCCCGTGTAGCGCATTGTTTAATGTCGTTAGCCTGATATGGACCCCTAATTGATTAATTATTTTCATCATATAAGGTCGGTTCACACAATTCTTCATCAAATTCATGTTTTTGGAATGGTTCTATGAATGGTTTGACTTTATGACCATTAACTTTAAATGTTTGACCATTGGTGGGATCTTTAATTTCAACAGCCCCATGGGGGTACACCTTATGCCCTATGTATGGACCTGACCATATAGAACTCAACATTCCTGGGTGTAAATGGAGTTTAGAACTATACCAAAGAATATGTTTACCCGGTTATATGTGTTTGGTTTTAAGATTTTGAGATTGGTAGGCTTGTACTTTAGCTTTATTGATACTTGAGTTTTCCTAATCCTCTATCCTAAGTTCCTCAAGTTTATTGAGATCCAATTTCCTTTTTGTTTCGGCCAATGAGAGGTCAGTATTCATTTTCTTAATTTCCCAAAAATCCTTATGTTCAATCTCCACTGGAAAATGGAATTAATTACCATAAACCAACCTATATGGGGACATTCCTAGAATGGTTTTATAAGCGGTTCGATAGGCCCAAAGAGCATCTAAGAGTTTCTCGGACCAATCTTTCCTAGAAGGATTGACAGTTTTTTCAAGAATATTTTTAATCTCCCTATTTTCTAACCCATCTATACCATTGGTTAGAGGATGGTGCATAGTGGAAAATTTATGATAAATCCCATACTTAGACATGAGTGAAGAGAATGGACGACTGCAGAAATGGGTTCTTCGATCACTGATTATCGCCCTAGGAATTATGAATCTAAAAAATATGTTTTCTTTTAAAAATCTAATCAAAGTTTGATGATCATAGGATTTTGTGGGAATGGCCTTAACCCAATTTGAAACATAATCAATAGCTAAGTGAATGTAAAGATATCACCTAGTGTTTGGGAAGGGACCCATGAAATAAATTCCCCTACAGTCAAAGATTTCAATGTAACACCCCAGGTAAATAAAGAATATATGACATTTTCATATTAATCCATATTTTTGAGTAAAATATTAATATTACTTTAAAGGGGATGCTATGCTCGATGGCATACCCAATACGCAACAACGAGTTTCTTGGGAATCTTATGTTGCACTCTAATAATAAAATAATATTATTTTAAATGGTAGTTAACGCCTAGCTGTTGTAATGGAGGGAATAAATGGAACTAACTAAAAAATTATTATATATGTTTGTCAAATATTTTTACTTTTATCCAATAAATGTTATAGGATTAAAAATGCGAATGAATCCAATTTTAAGCGTAAACATTCTAATATTCTTTAAAAGGTCGATTAACCGCCTTTTGATGGCAAACCTCTTTTAAATCCACATTTTGACAATTTTATGTGTTATATTTGACAATATAAAATTATTATTTAGAATCGGGATATCAAAATTTACATTGTGTAAGGTTTTGGTATTTTTCCGATAAAGTTCATTTTTTATGAATAGTGAAAAATGTTGTATTTTAATTCATAACCTCTTTTTAATCTAATTAATTTATATGATTAGATTATCTTTTGAATTGGTTTTAAAGTCCAATTATAGTATATTTTTACCATTTAATATAATAGTTTTCATTGGAATTAATTTCACTTTGAAAATGGACTTAAACTTGTGTCAATCTTTTAATAGATATTGTTTCTTAAAAACACGCTATTTGTTTTGACAACGGAAATTAATTATTAAATTATTTAATGCAAAATATATGTTTTGAATTTTGTAAAATATACACAATTTTTTAATTCAGAATATAAAATGTATCTTAGGGTGAATTTTTGGTATTTTTCTGAAAAACTTCAATTTTTGATGAATAGTGAAACCACTAAGTGGTAGTTTAAAAACTGATTTTTTCGTTTAAATGAAACTTTACCCATTTTTTTATTTGAATTTAAAAAATCCAACATACATGGTTGTCATTAGGATGTAAAATGTGGTTCAATGGGAATAAAATAATTTTTGGTGAATAGTAACTTTTATGTTTTTAATCGCGATTAGAGGTAATTAGTGTAATTTAAGGTAAAAATAATATTTTAATAATATTAAATGACCTAGAAACATGTCCTACCCTCATTGTATGTGTCATGGCCGACCAAGACAATCCATGGGTCAACTTGGGGACCCCATGGAGCCACTTGTTTTGGAAAATGACATAAATAACTTTTTTATTTAAAGTTAAAATAAAAATGTCACAAGCATGAGTTGTTTTACTAAAACAATTTTTAAATTGAGTTATACAAGTCATATATTTGACTATAAATATTAATTAGAAATATAAAAAGATTTACTACATCATGATATTTTTTTTATAATTTTTAGACATTAAATAAATTAAATTACTTATGACATCATGATGATGCAGCGATTACCTTATTAATAAAGGATTTAAATAAAATGCAAAGATGATGTAAAAAATATAACTTAAACTTGTCAAAGACCTATTGGATGAGTATATTTCGAACCCTTACCACCTTATCCCAGAAATAAATCATTTTGGGACCTTTAAAATCCGAAACTCATTTGAAAATAAAGTAACATTTTGTAACTTTCCAAGAGTGCCCCTCCTCTCCTCTTATAAAAGGCCCCCACCTCTACCACCTTATCCACACCTCTCAAGCCTTTTTCTCGGCCAAACCCTGCTCATTTTGTCTATCCAAATCCCTCTCTTACTCCTAGAGGCCTCAAATTGTGCATAAGTCTTTCCAAGGAAGCCTTTGAGCTCAAATCAATGAGAGATACCAGATTTTAAGGTAATGTCTTCACTTGTGTTATTTTGTTTTATTTTGGTTCTCCAACCCCCTAAACACTTTTTATTAATTTATTTTGTAACAAATCCAGTATTTTAAATATACTAGAATGTTTTTATAAGAATTATTCGAGCTAAAATTACACACACCTACATCTAATGGTTAAAGAACATACTGTTTTTGTGGATGGCGAATTTCTGCCTCACGAAATGATGATTGTTCAATACTCTTTTAACACCTTTAATGGTGGCCATTATGATGTCACTATAATTTATATATGATATATATGGTATTTATGTTTTCTATATGCTTCTGTATTTTATATTTAAAACATACCTTTATTCTTTTCATGTTGTGAAAATGTGATAATTTCATATGAAAAAGTGTGGACTACCGCCCCCTCAAGTGATGTGACTCATTCATGAAATACATGGAATGTATAAAGAATGAAATTGATGAAATTATATGATCTATATAAAATATATATTATACTGGAATCATAATATATACATATATCTCATCTATTTATACTTTCATTAATGTTCCAAAGAAATGAAAGTAGCATTCATGCGTACGTATGGCTTACCGTCTCTATGAACGATACATTTCATTTCTTTTCTCCAAATGTTATGTACTATTATAAGTACATATATATAATGGATATATATGTCATATAATACATCTAAATGGTTTATACCATTCTGGAATAATATATATATATAAATATATATATATATCTCTTTTAACTTTAATTCCATTAATATGACAAAAAATGAGAGTAGCGTTCATGCGTACGTACGACCTACCGTCTCCATGAACGATGCTTTTAGTTTTTTATCTAGAAATGTTATGTAATAGTATAAAATGAATATATACTGGATATATATGATATTTAGAACATCAATACTATTCTGGATATGATTTACCTATAACTACATGGAAAATTATCTTCCAACAAGTTCAATTTTTACTCATGTACCGAACATCGAAAAAAAACGTATTATATGAACTCACTTTATTAACCAATTATTATAAAATTATAATATGTGATATGAACTGAATAATAATCTTTAAAGTAGTTTCTTATGAAATTATAAATTGACCAAATTTTATTATTCAGGAGATTAATGAACGATCGAGTCATGTCGGACACGAGGTAAGGGATCCGACCTCTCTCTATCTTTCCAAGTACCCTCTTTTATGTCATTTCATTTATGCTCCATGTTATTATGTTTGAGGATGTTATTCTAAATTATCTATACTGTAATTTGTATTTTAAAATGATGAGACACCTCCTATTACTCTCATCAATTCATTTTTATAATTTTTAAGTGGCGCCGTTAGGCTGCCGAATTTTCGTAAGAGATCCAATCTCTCCCTTTCTTTTAAAGTACTCTCCTTTATGTCACTTCTTTTAAGCTCATATTTCTTATTTTGGGGGAGGTTCTTTTATATTCTTCTTGCTATCAATTATATGTTAATATGATGAGAGACCCTATTTGATCCCATCAATCCATTTTTTGATGTTTTATGTGGCGTCGTTAGGCTGTCGAATGTTCATAAGGGGATTTTCATCTCAATTTTTATTCCCGTGAGATTCATGCTATATTGGCCACTATTTCCTTTTGTGTGGTTTATGTACTACCCATTATGTAACAATTTTTATAATATAATTTCATTTATTGGTAGTTACATATTCATTGTATAACCCTTCTTTCATGGGGTGTACGTTTCGAAAGTTTCCCAAATCGGTAAGGGAACCTTTCACACTCCTCTTTTAAAAAGAATTATTTTGTTATGTCTTCTAATTGAAAAATTTTTATGTTAGGATATGTTCTTATATATCTTTATTGATGTAAATTTTATGTTCAAGTGATGAGATTACATTTTCTCTCTCATCAACTAATGTTATGAATTTTAAAGTGATGTCGTTAGGCTGTCAAATTTTACCAAGGGAACTTCTTAACCCAATTTCGATTTCTTTGGGTTCAACATGTACTTATTGAATATCTCATCCTTTGAATATGTGTGAATGACTGTTTATTGTTTTACACTTAGTATCTACTTATATTGGGTGTATTTATATTTTTTACACATAATTATGAGATTGATTTATTCTTAATTTAAGGACACCTTCTTTATAATGGATTTCATCTCATTTTCCATTTCTATTGAGACTTAATTGTTGTTATGCACCAGTTCACTCTTATATGGTGTATATACTATCATTTGGAATATTATATCATCCCTTTATTCTCGTGATATTATCATGTTCTGATTAAATGTTATTCCTCAATTATTGTATTCAAGTGTCACTCATTTTGTTAAAAACCATTGAACTAAAATATCATTTTAAATGTTATAATGATTTATTCTTAACAATATTTCTCATTAATATCCATGTTTTCAAAATGGTTTTAAAGATTTATTTATATGGATATTAATGGTTTAAAATATTAAAAGATTCAAAGTGGTATGGGACACTTTGAATCAAAAATATATTTATTAAATGTTTTAAATGGTTTTAGAAATGTTTTTTAGAATGGATTCTTTATTTCAATATCTTAAAATGTCATATTGTTATTGCAATGTGGGAATGTTATCTTTCATTTATGCTTTAGTTATGTTCTATGATTATGTTATGGTTCTTGGGAATTTTTATGAAGACGGGTGGTTTTTTGATAAACTAAGGCGGGTGAGCCTGATATAGCCCTCCAATGCATTGGGTAATGTGAAGGGGTTAAACGTTGATGTTTCTCCGAAGAGATTTAGGGAATATACTGTGATGGGTATTCCAAACGTAACTAAGAGGGTTACTCCCTATGCAAGAATTTTATGAATGCCTCAAGTTACCTTTATGCCTTTTGATTTCTATGTTTTATTCATGATTTGATGAGGTATGTTAAAGTGCTTATGTTTAATGAGTAAAGTATGATTTCATTGATTCTTATGTATATATGTACTCATGTTTCCTTTCCATTTTTTATATATCCCTTACTGATCTTTTTATGCTCATCCCATGTTTTTGAAATGTTTGACACAAGAGTTAAAGATGAATAGGGTCAAGGATGGGATCAAGGAAAGACATGCTATCTAAAACATGTAACTAGACATGTTTCTTTTAAGAGTTTTTCATTTATGGAAACATAGTATAAGTGTCTACTTTTTAATATTTTGAGATGTAATAGTTATTTCATAATTCTCTAAAACTATAAACCTAAAAATATCCTCAATGTGAATTATTCATTTAATTCCATAATAAGTAATGTTTACGGTCGGGGCCTTATAGTTGGTATCAGAGGTCGGTTTAGATAACTTTAGAGGTTAAGGTATTCTCTAAGAATAAGTGACATTACCATAATGGCTAGGATTTCAGAAAGAGTCATAGTTTTTAGATAAAGTGAAGGAGAAAGTATATCTTAGTGTTTATCTTCCTCATTAGTACATTATAATTTTGTTGATATACTCACAGTGACATTTTTGGTTTTAGAAAATGGATGGATCTTGCAGGCACCAACGTGACAATGGGTTTGAAGGAAACTGTGGTGGTTCTCTGATTAAGAGACCGGATGAAATGGGGGATTCAATGAGGAAACTCGTGGTTGTTCTAAACCAACTATCAAGGAGTCATTATCAACCACTTGAAACTTGGTATTTTATCTAATGCATCATGTATGAGATGACTAATCGATGTGGAAGTTCAGGTAATAATTATAAAGGAAACCATTAGGGTTTATATGGTCCTTACTTTTGAAGTAATTATGGGTTACAATATGTTATGATATAATATGAATGACTTGAGATAAACTTGAGGTTAAAACATGTTAGGGTTATTTTTGGAGTTTTATAAAAAGGGACAACACACTGACTGTGTGACAACCCGTCGTGTCGGAAAATGCTGTAGGAATTGAACCCACAACCAAAGTGTGACTGTTATTTATCGCCTACCACTAGACTACATGAAGTCCCTGGTTAGTATGACATATTCTTTTTAGTTAGATGATTTTATGAATTATGAGTAAGTTGATTTTGGGTTATCTATAGAAATTATTAACCTATCATGGAGGATATGTGATTAGGTTAATTACTTTTCAATATGAGACTTTAAGAGAAACTGATGTTATTTGGGGATAGTTGTTAATTTTTACCTTGGAAGACCATGTGATTAAATCCTTGAAACATTTGGGATTCAATATATGTTTGGTTTACTTTGAATAATTTTATGGAAAAATTGTTTGTCGAATGGTCTTCGTTGATCTTCGGGTTTTTTTGGACAAATCTTAGAGATTAAGAATAGATTTTCTTTTTATAAAGGGTTATATTTTTCTGGATTATCTGATCTTGTTCTAAATTTTTTTGTTTTGGTAAGGGTCTAAAGACATGGGAAATATATAGTTATATTTTTTGGATTAGTTGATTCTCTATAAGTTGATTATATTACTCTTAATGTGAACAAGTCTTCCTAAATACTCTTCATTTGGGAAAAGTATGAGTTTTTGTAAGAAATATAGTAAAAGTTGAAAGTCAACATGACAAGTAAGTAAGTTTCATTAAGATCAAAAATAAATTCCTCAATGAAAAGTAACTTAAAACAAAAATGTTGTCTATTAACTTTTCATACTGGGGAATCGAATATCATTTAACCAACCACAAGTTTGTGATATTCTTTTGGTTAACTTTATCCTAAACATGTTTTCTATCACTCTCCCTCAGAACATGACTCTTTTCTTTTTCTTCCATATCCATGTTTTCCTACATGGAATCCTAGTATGGGTTAACTCGGGTGACCTCTGTACTTCTCTTTTTTTTCTTTTAAAGTGATTGTTTTACCGACTCTTGTTCCGATGTGGGACTTTCAATGATGTTTCTGAGCCCAATTTTAAAATTGTGAGGACGCAATTCAAAAAAGGGGGGAAGAATGTAACACCCCAGGTAAATAAAGAATATGAAATTTTCATATTAATCCATATTTGTGAATAAAATATTAACATTACTTTAAAGGGGACTCTATGCTCGATGGTGTACCCAATACGCAACAACGTGTTTCTTGGGATTCTTACGTTGCACTCTAAAAATAAAATAATATTATTTTAACTAGTAGTTAACGCCTAGCCATTGTAATGGCAGGAATGAATGGAACTAACTACAAAATTATTATATATGTCTGTAAAATATTTTTACTTTTATCCAATAAATATTAGTGGATTAAAAATGCAAATGAATCCAATTTTAAGCGTAAACATTCTAATATTCATTAAAAGGTCGATTAACCACCTTTTGAGGGAGAACCTCTTTTAAATACACTTTTTGAAAATTTTATGTGTTATATTTGACAAAATAAAATTCTTCTTTAGAATCGGGACATCAAAATTTACATTGTGTAAATTTTTTTGGAATTTTTCTGATAAAGTTCATTTTTTTTATGAATAGTGAAAAATGTTGTATTTTAATTCATAACCTCTTTTTAATATAATTTATTTATATGATTAAATTATCTTTTGAATTGGTTTTAAAGTCCAATTATAATATATTTTTACCATTTAATCCAATAGTGGTCAATGAAATTAATTTCACTTTGAAATTGGACATAAACTAGTGTCAATCTTTTAAAAGATATTGTTTCTTAAAAACACGCTATTTGTTTTGACAGCGGGAATTAATTATTAAATTAATTAATTCAACATATATGTTTTGAATTTTGTAAAATATACATCATTTTTGAATTCAGAATATCAAAAATAGCTTAGGGTGTATTTTTGGTATTTTTCGGAAAAACTTCAATTTTTGATGAATAGTGAAACCACTAAGTGGTAGTTTAAAAACTGATTTTTTCGTTTAAATGAAACTTTACCACTTCTGTGATTTAAATTTCAAAAATCTGACATACATGGTTGTCATTAGGATGTAAAATGTGGTTCAATGGGATTAAAATAATTTTTTTGGTGAATAGTAACTTTTATGTTTTTAATCGCGATTAGAGGTAATTAGTGTAATTTAAGGTACAAATAAGGTTTTAATAATATGAAATGACCAAGGAACATGTCCTAACCTCATTTTATGTGTCATGTCCGACCAAGACAATCCATGTGCCAACTTGGGGACCCCATGGAGCCACTTTGGTTGGAAAATGACATAAATAACATTTTATTTAAAGTTAAAATAAAATTGTCACAAGCATGAGTTTTTTTACTAAAACAATTTTAAATGGGGTTATACAAGTCATATTTTTGACTATAAATATTAATTAGAAAGATACAAAGATTTAATACATCATGAAAGTTTTTTTATAATTTGTAGACCTTAAATAAATTAAATTATTTATCACATCATGATGATGTAGCGATTACCTCATTAATAAAAGATTTAAATAAAACAAAAAGATAATGTTAAAAATATAACCTACACTTGTCAAAGACCTATTGGATGAGTATATTTCGAAACATTACCACCTTATCCTTGAAATACATCAATTTGGGACCTTTAAAGTCCGAAACTAATTTGAAAATAAAGTAACATTTTGTAACTTTCCAAGAGTGCCCCTCCTATCCTCTTATAAAAGGCCCCCACCTCTACCACCTTACCAACACCTCTCAAGCCTTTGGATCGGCCAAACCATGCTAATTTTGTCTCTCCACATCCTTTTATTACTCCTAGAAGCCTCACATTGGGCATGAGTCTTCCCAAGGAAGCCTTTGAGCTCAAATCAAAGAGAGATACCCGATTTTAAGATAATGCCTTCACTTGTGATCTTTTGTTTTATTTTGCTTCTCCAACCCCCTAAACTCTTTTGTTTCATTTATTTTGTAACAAATCCAGTATCTTAAATATACTAGGATGTTGTTATAAGAATTATTCGAGCTATACTTACACACACTTACATCTAATCGTTAAAGAACATACTATTTCTGTGGATGGTGAATTTCTACCTCACAAAACGATGATTGTTCAATATTCTTTTAACACCTTTAAAGGTGGCCATTATGATGTCACTGTATTTTATATATGATATATATGGTATTTATTTTTTCTATATTCTTCTGTATTTTATATTTAAAACATACCTTTATTCTTTTCATGTTGTGAAAATGTGATAATTTCATATGAGGAAGTGTGGACTACCGCCCCCTCAAGTGATGTGACTTGTTCATGCAATACATGGAATGAATAAAGAATGAAATTGATGAACTTATGTGATCTATATAACATATATATTATACTGGTATTATAATATATACATATCTCTCATCTATTTTTACTTCCATTAATGTGCGAAATAAATGAAAGCAGCATTCATGCGTACGTACGACTTACCGTCTCCATGAATGGTACATTTCATTTCTTATCTCCAAATGTTATGTACTATTATAAGTACATATATATAATGGATATATATGTCATATATTACATCTAAATGATTGATATCATTCTGGAATTATAATATATATATATATCTCTCTTTTAACTTTAATTCCATTAATATGACAAAAAATGAAAGTATCGTTCATGCGTACGTACGACCTACCGTCTCCATGAAGGGTTCTTTTAGTTTTTTTATCTTCAAATGTTATTTAATAGTATAAAAGGAATATATACTGGATATATATGATATTTAGAACATAAATACTATTCTGGAGATGATTTACCTATAACTACATGGAAAATTCTCTTCCAACAAGTTCAACTTTTACTCATGTACCGAACATCGACAAAAACGTCTGATATGAACTCAATTTATTAGCCAATTATTATAAAATTATAATATGTGATATGAAATAAATAATAATATTTAAGTAGGTCCATAAGAAATTATAAATTGACCAAATTTTATTATTTAGGGTATTAAAGAACGATCGAGTCATGTTGGACACGAGGTAAGGGATCCGACATCTCTCTTTCTTTCCATGTACCCTCTTTTATGTCATTTCATTTATGCTCCATGTTCTTATGTTAGATAATGTTATTCTAAAATAACCATACTTTAATTTTTATTTTAAAATGATTAGATACCCCCTCTTACTCTCATCAATTCATTTTTAGAATTTTTAAGTGGCGCCGTTAGACTGTCGAATTTTCATAAGATATCCAACCTCTCTCTTTCTTTTAAAGTACTCTCCTTTATGTAACTTCTTTTAATATAATATTTCTTATTTTGGGGGAGGTTATTTTATATTATTCTTGCTATAAATTTTATGTTAATATTATTAGAGACCCTATTTGATCTCATCAAGCCATTTTTTTTTGTTTTATGTGGCACCGTTAGGTTGCAGAATGTTCGTAAGGGGATTTTCATATCAATTTTTATTCCCGTGAGATTCATGCTACATTGGCCACTATTTATTTTTTTGTGGTTTATGTAATTCCCATTATGTTACTATTTGTATAATATACTCTCATTTATGGGTAGTTACATCTTCATTGTATGCCCCTTCTTTCATGGTGTGTACGTTTCGAAAGTTTCACAAATCGGTAAGGGAACCTTTGACAGTCCTCTTTTAAAAAGACTTATTTTGTTATGTCTTTTAATTTACATATTTTTATGTTGGGATATGTTCTTATATATCCTTATTGAAGTAAATTTTATGTACAAGTGATGAGATACCATTTTCTCTCTCATCAACTAATGTTATGAATTTTAATGTGACGCTGTTAGGCTGTCAAATTTTACCAAGGTAACTTCTTAACCCAATTTCGATTTATTTGGGTTCAACATGTACTTATTGAATATCTCATCCTTTGAATACGCGTGAATGACCTTTTATTTTTTTACACTTAGTATCTACTTATATTGGGTGTATTTATATTTTTCACACATAATTATGAGATCGATTTATCCTTAATTTAAGGATACCTTCTTTATAATGGATTTCATCTCATTTTCCATTTCAATCGAGACTTAACTATTGTTATGCACATGTTCACTCTTATATGGGTTATATACTGTCCTTTGGAATATTATATCATCCCTTTATTCTCGTGATATTATCACGTTCTGAATAAGTGTTATTCCTCAATTATTGTATTCAAATGTCACTCATTTTGTTAAAAACCCTTTAACTAAAATAAATTTTTAAATGTTATAATGATTTATTCTTAAAAATATTTCTCATTAATATCCATGTTTTCAAAATGGTTTTAAGGATTTATTTATATGGATATTAATATTATAAAATGTTAAAACCTTCTAAGTGGTATGGGACACTTTGAATCAAAAATCTATTTATTAAATGTTTTAAATGGTTTTTAGAATGGATTCATTATTTCAATATCATAAATTGTCATATTGTTATTACAATGTGGGAATTTTATCTTTCCTTTGTGCTTAAGTTATGTGCTATGATTATGTTATGGTTCTTGGGCATTGTTTATGAAGACGGGTGGTTCCGTGATAAACTAATGGAGGGTGAGCCCGATATAGCTCTCCAATGCATTGGGTAACGTGAAGGGGTTAAATGTTGAGGTTTCTCTGAAGAGATTTAGGTAATATACTATTATGGGTATTCCAAACATAACCAAGAGGGTTACTACCTACGTAAGAATTTTATGAATGCCTCAAGTTACCTTTATGCATTATGATTTCTATGTTTTATTCATGATTTGATGAGGTATGTTAAAGTGGTTATGTTTTATGAGTAAAGTATGATTTCATTGATTCTTATGTATACATGTACTCATGTTTCCTTTCCATATTTTTGTAACCCTTTCTGAGCTTTTTATGCTCATCCAAAGTTTTTGAAATGTTTTACACATGACTTAAAGATGAATAGGGTCAAGGATGGGATCAAGGAAAGACATGATATCTAAAACATGGAACTAGACGTATTTCTTTTAAGAGTTTTTATTTATTTATGGAAACTTAGTATAAGTGTCTAATTTGTAATCTTTTGAAATATAATAGTTATGTCATAATTCTCTAAAACTCTAAAACTGAAAAGATCCTCAATGTGAATTATTCATTTAATTCCATAATAAGTAATGTTTAAGTTCAGGGCCTTATATTCAATCACTAAGAAGGGAGTGAGTGGAATTTGATTTTTTTGTGATGGATCCTACTTGTTGACACCTAGGATAGCTTTGAAAAAATGTGTAGGAGTACCTTGAGAGAGTGGGCTTGAAGAGACAACACTGAAGAATCCTAGAAGATGTTTTCTTAGAGAAAAGTTGACCTCTACATCCCTCACTATGGCAAAATTTAAGGGTGGAATCTTGTTCAGATTCTAGGACACACCTCCTAATGACCTGGTCAGGGCAGAACTTATGGAGGTATGGATCATCATACACATATTGTCTAACATCATAAAGGAATTTCCTTCACACTTGAGTCCCTAAGAATTTTGGAATGACTCCTATAACTAAGAAATTGGCTTTGTCATCATACCAAGGGCAGTCACTCACAGAGTATAGGTGTTCATCAGGAAATTTATTAAACACAGAAAGGTGATTTCTGTTTTCTTTGAATTCCACCCTAGAGAGGTGATCAGCTAAAAAAATTTCAACTCCCTTTTTATCCTTGATTTTGAGGTCAAATTCTTGTAAGAGAAGGACCCACCTAATCATTCTAGCCTTAGCATTTGTTTTTGGAAGAGGTATTTTAGTGCAGAATGGTTAGTGAAAATAGTGATTGGGGATCCTAAGAGGTAGGACATAAACTTCTCAAAGGAAAAAATAATATCAAGTAACTCATTTTCAGTAGTGGTGTAGTTGATTTGGGTGTCATTTATGGATTTTATTTCATAAGAAATGACATAAGGAGTTTATCACAATATTGTCCTAACACAACTCCTACAGAAAAGTCACTAGAATCACACATAAGTTCGAAAGGAAGGTTCCAATTTGGAGATTTCATAATGGGAGTAGGGGTGAGAGAGGATTTGAGGGTTGAGAATGAACCCTCACAACTTTCTATCCCAACAAATGGAGCATCCATTACAAGCAGAGCACAAAGGGGATGAGAGATTGAACAAAAGTCCTCGATGAATCTTCTATAGAAACCATCATGTCCTAAGAAAGACCTCACTTCCTTGAATGTTTTGGGTGATGGAAGGTGAAGAATGTTGTCAACCTTGGCTTTATCAACTTCAATCCCCTACATGAGACCAGATGGCCTAGAACTAGTCCCTCTTTAACAATGAAATGAAATTTTTCCCAGTTTTGGACCAGATTCTTTTCTTCAAATCATGACAAGACTCTCTCTACATTCCTCATACATCCCTCAAATGTATCCCCAAACACAGAGAAGTCATCCATGAATACCTCAAGAAAATCCCCCACCATGTCTGATAAGTTCCCATCATGCACCGCTGGAAGGTTCCAGGGCCATTGCATAACCCGAAGCGCATACGTTTGAAAGCAAGTGTTCTGAATAGACATGTTAATGTAGTCTTCCCTTGATCCTCTAGGGAGACCTCAATTTGCTTATACCCTAAGTACCCATCTATGAAATAGTAGAAGGCATGAACTTCCACTCTCTCAAGGACTTGGTGAATGAATGGTAAGTATAAATGGTCCTTCTTGGTGAATGAGTTTAGCTTCCTAAAGTCAATGTAGACTCTCCAGCCACTACTCACCCTTGTTGGAAGAATCTCTCCATACTCATTGGTTATCACTGTTATTCCTGCCTTCTTGGGAACCACTTGGATTGGGCTGACCCACTCACTCTCAGCTATGGGATATATGATACCAACTTTTAACAATTTCAGAAGTTACTTCATTACTATCTCCATGAGATTATTATTGAGTCACCATTGAGGTTGACGACATGGCTTTGTATCAGATTCTAGAACAATCCTATGAGTCCCGTTAAGTGGGCTAATCCTCGGAATATCAGACAGGGTCTAACCATTGGTTTTAATATGTTTCCTAAGGACCTCTAGAAGCATCCTATCATTACTGGATTCAAGAGAAGATGAAATGAAAATAGGATGTGTTTGATTTTCCCCAAGGGAGGAATACTTGAGTGCAGCGGGAAGTTCCTTCAATTCAAGATCAGGTTGGTTCATAATTTCAGCAGAATACTGGGGCATTGGATCAATATTAATTCTTTTAATAGTGTTTTAGATAAGATTTATTCCCCACATATATAAGTTTCAGCTACTAGATTGGATTGATCAGATTTAGGGAATGAAGATGGAGTGGTCTTAATGAAAGTGGTTTACTGAATGGTTTCACTGATTTTTGGACCTAAGACTTCATCATAAGAGGAATTTGAAAATGATTCAAGACAAGGAGATAAACTTCCTTCATGTGAAAAAAGGAAATCAATCTCATCCTGACTTAAACATCCATCAAATATTCCTTGCTGTTCTATGGATTCATTTTCAATGCTTCCTATCATGTTTACTTCATGAATTTCCACATCACCCCCTATTTGTGATCTTGAATTATAGATGTTCAAGTATAGAATAATTTTTCCAAAGTTTATGGTCATGTTCCTGTTTTGAACTCGAATAATAGAGTTGATTGTTGCAAGGAAAGGATTAACAAGGATGATTGGGGTTTGTTCCTTATTTCATGAGTTTGGATGGTTGTCAAGGACAATGACTTCAGCAGGGTAGATGGAGTTTTCAACCTTTACCAGAACATCCTTTAAAATACCCTTTGTAACCCTAATGCTACGATCTGTAAGTTGAAGTGTGACAGATGTGGGTTGGAGTTCTTCTAGGACTGACTAGCAGTATATAGTATAGGTAATGAGATTGACACTAGCACCTAGTTCACACAAGGCCTTGACAACATGTCTCTCTCCTATTTCAACATTGATGTAAGGTCAACCTGAGCATTTTAACTTAGGAGGAATGGTCCCTTGAATAGTGGTACTCACATTAGCAGCCAAAAGGACTTGGTTTTTATGTGAAAATTTTCTTTTAAAAGTGCAAAAGTCCGTAAGGTACTTTGAGTAGGCAGGTATGGTTTGGATTTCATCGAGAAGGGGAATATTCAACTTGACTTGTGAGAACATTTCCCTCAATGTTTCACTCAATTCAAGCTTGGTTTTCCCCCTCATGAGTTGAGGAAATGGTGAAAGTTATGGGGTTGTTTGTTGAATAGTTGTTTCCTTGACAATGTTATCATGTTTTTCAATTTGATCATTTGGTTATTTTGAATTTTCATCAAAGTTTGAATCTTTAGGTGGGTTCTGAATTAGTTTTTTAGGTTTCTCAATTGATTTCTCACTTCTTAAAATAGTCACAGACAAAGGTTGTTCATTAGTTGTTTGAGTGAAACTTGAATCTCCCCTTGAAGATGAGGATGGTACCACCTGAGTAGGCATGGGTGCCTTTCCAGTTTTGATGGTTTGAAGTTCTTTTTTAGGAAAGAGACTACCAAGTTCATCCTCTCCATTTGTTTTCCCAGTAGTTCTAGTAGGATTTGTGGAATAGTTTGGGTTGGTGCATTAGAAGATTGGTTTATCCCAGGGGGATATTTTAAAGGTGGGATGGACTATTGAAAATGGAATGGTGGCTGTTGGTGTTGGATAGGTTGGGTTTGGAACTCGTTATGGGTTTGGTAGTTTTGATGGGGGTAAGGATTTTATCCCTGTGGCTGGCTAGGTTGCTGGTTATATTTCCAGTGGAATCCTGGGTGGTCAATATACCTTTGGTTGAAGTTTTTTTTTGGTATTGAGGCTTCTGAAAGTTCAAGGCATTTACATCCATTGGGGTACCTCCTAAAATAACATGCTTGATGGATAGAATTGTTGGGTAGTTGTCTGTCTTATGGTCATGTTTGTCACAAATTGTGCAAATAGGGGCTACATTTTGGATTTCTTGGACTTTCCTAAGGTCTATCTCCTCATCCTTCCTAGATAGTGCTGTGAGTTTAGCCCTAAGGAGTTCCTCTTATCTAAGTGTATGAATTCCAGTAGTTCTTTGTGTATTTTCAGAGTAAGGTGATGTTCCCCATGTTTGGTTTTGTTCAGAAAGGATTTCTAGATACTCGTAAGCATCATTTGGGGATTTGTATTAAAGGTTCCATTACACACCATGTCAATGAATTGTTTGTTTCTCGGACCCAACCCTTTATAAAAAATTCTCACTTGTTCTGGAAAAGAAAAACCATGTTGTTGAACCATGTATAGAGGGTCCTTGATCCTCTCCCTTGTTTCATAGAATGAATTTCCATTTTATTCAAAAATGTTTTGGATGCTCTTTTTAAGTGAAATTTTTTTGTAGTGGAGAAAGTAATTTTTTGTAGAAATCTCTTTGTAGTTGGTCCCAAGAGTTGATGGATGATGGTCTCAAATTGTTTAGACAATTTTGAGCTAGATTATTTAATGAAACAGGAAATAGCCTCATCTTATCTGATTCTAGTTGATTTGGGGGACACATGGTTTTTACAATGTCATTGTACTCCTTAATGTGAAGGTAGGGAATCTCGGACTCCATTCCATTGAATTTGGGAAGGTGGTTTAGGACATGGAGTTTAAAGATGTAGTTGGCATATCCTAGGGAATGGTTTCTAATGCATGAGGGGGAATTTGTCCAGGAAGGTGTGAGGTAGTCATTCATGGTTTGATCAATTGCATTACCCAAGTTTGGGGCTGCCTCATTTGGGTTTCCATTTTAGTTCCCACCTGGGTTTATGAGATGGTTTCTTTGAAGAAATTCCATTGAAATGGGCTCACTTTTTGACTCTGGAGTATTAGTAAGATTAGGATCTAATGGAAAGAGTTATCCCGGTGTACTTGACTCCATAACCCCAGGACGATCTACCCTAACTAGACGGGTTTATTGATCGCGGGTGTATGCATAATGCGCCCAAAGAAAAAAACGAGAAGGGAAAAGATAAGAGAATTTGGATGAGAAAATATGAAATATGGGAGAATATAATGGGTGTTTAGATGACTTACTTGGGCCCCCAAAAATAGTTCCAAAATTTTATTCACACTCAAATTTACCGAAAAGAAAAAGGTAGGATGGTCCTTGTAGCCTTGCTTGGGTTGTGGAGTCCTCAGAGACCTAAGAAGTACCTACAGACACGTCCATTATATGGATTGTTTTTGTCTATGAAGTGGACAAATTGGATTGATTTTAGATGGGTTTAAGGGATATGTAAAATATTTAAGTGAATTCAAATTAAAATAATGAGTTGATCTTAGGTTATCACTCAGGGTGGACTGGAGAAATTCTTTCTTCAACTATTTCAATTTCTTATATTTGAGATGAGTTAATTTAAGAAGATCAAACAACATCCTCACTTACTAGTTTAATACCTAAAAAATTTAATACTAATCACCTATACACTTTAAGGATCAATTTTTTTAGCACTTCAAGGTAAAGTTTTGTATTAGCACTTGAACTGTGTGACCATAAATTCAACAAGGACAATCGAGTTTAAAACTCATCAAATAAATATCTCAATTAAAAGAAGGGATTAGAAATTAATATATTGATAAATAACATCCAATCCAGCCCCTTTATACTCCCTTGGATCAACCCATAAGTGTATTATCCCTCCATTTATTCTATGGTTTCAATGTAAATGGGTAGTAGACTCATGAGGGAGTAATTGAAGAAGTAAAGAAAACAATAAAAACAAAATGATCACTCCACCGTTGTGTGAATAATTTCACAAGGTTTGGTGTGAATAAATTCACACCTTGAGGAAATATTATCAATGTGAGATAAATAAAAACATAATAATAGGAGGATATAAACTTTTATTAGGAAACAGGGATGAATTAAAACAACTTACATGTGAAGGAAGAACGTTACAAAGACAAATTGGCAGCATAACATTAAGCTAAAAACAATGCTAAAAGATGAAAAAATCCTCTACCAAAACTGCCTTAAATAGGAATTTTGGGAGCCTTGGGTCGAGCCTCCAATAGTAAAAAGCATCCCACTTGATTATGGTAGGCCTAGGGTGGTGGAAAGCTTGTGGAACTTGGACATTTCCACACTTGACCCGAGGTGGCAGCCAACTTTCATCCACCGATCAGACGTGCTTGGTAGTCCTTATAGATGGCTGAATCTGAGTGGGTCATAGAAGAAGAAAATGGATCCCCGGATGTCTCCTAACTTCTTCTAAATTTTGGGCCCATTTTAAGTGGTGATTCCGAGATATGATCATAGTGGTAGGGTTTTTTCTGGGCCGCAGAATCTAGCGCAGAATTTTATCTCCAAATTGGCCCACCTTAAGGACCACAATTTTTGCATAATTAGCACTGGCTCCTAAAGCTTTAATTGTTCCTATATATTTCTTCTGGAACTCTACGAAATTTGAGCTTCATTGGTCCTATTTGTTGTTCCCCACATTCACATAAGTGGGATGGTTTCCAATCTGACTTGTCCAGAATTGTTTCCTTTCATCACAAAATATCCCCATCTTCTTCCCTGAATTCTACCTTGATCTTTGAATTAAACATGTTCATATTGAAGTGTAGATCAATATCCCAAAATATGAAGTTAGAATATGGACAATTACATTCCTTAAAATCCTATGAATCATTGGTTCTTTTAAATTATGTTCAAAAATGTACCACATAATAGTTCATTTTAAGAAGGAATTACAATCATAATGTTAAATTATGTTCAAATTGTAAAATGAACTAAAATGGTGTTTATGAATAATAAATCACATGAATATTATATATATTAACAATTAATTTTATCCTCATTTAGTGGATAATCATAAGGTA
Source organism: Viscum album (assembly GCA_963277665.1). Taxonomy (NCBI): domain Eukaryota; kingdom Viridiplantae; phylum Streptophyta; class Magnoliopsida; order Santalales; family Viscaceae; genus Viscum; species Viscum album. Next base: position 934,594,397 of record OY728122.1, on the reverse strand, counting down.
ATAAGGATTAATTTGTTGTTAATATAGGAAATTAATGACAAATTTATTTATGTTTATAAGAAATGTATCTTATACTTTACAAACATACAATCCTTTGAATAAATGATAATGTCATTCATGTGTAAGTCGGACTACCACCTTGTGAGGTGGTGTGATTAAATTTTCACAAAATCTATACATGGATGATAACAAGGGATAAATTTTATTAATATGTTTGATATATATTATATCCCAATAACTCTATAAATGAGATATATTATTTTACATTCTATTTATCGATACATCATGAAAATTGAAATAACGTTCATGTGTACATAACACTTACCTCCTCTATTAATGGTGTAACTCATTCAATATATCTATTTTTAAATTTTTACAATAAATAAATGTATAATGAAAATATATGATTTTTTTAAATCATGTTTAACTTTATGTATTTTATTTAACCAAGGTAAATGTAAAAGGATAAATAATATCAAATCAAATCATACATAAAAAATGAAGAAGTTATTACCCAGAACATGATTTTACAAGGATATATTGATAAATGGGTAATAAAAAGTTATAATTAATTCACATTTGTTATGATACATATGATTAAGGTTCATTAAAATATGTTTTATAAAATTATATTTATTATATAGTTGGGTCAAATGTGTATAATGGAAGTCGATAGATAAGGAAAGGGACTTTTATCTCAATTTCTCTTCTTTGAGACATATGATTTGTTATGAACCAATATGCTTTTATAAGGTGTATATACAAAAACTTTAACTTCTTATATCATGAATATACTTATATTCATGATATTTAATGTTTAGTATTATGTTATTATTTAATTATACTTATGATTTAAATTTTATCAAAATTTTTATGGTTTAATGTTAGGATCTCATTTTTTATCACGGTTGTTATTGATTATTATTTCAATAAACAATATTATGATACATATATCAAGAAACTCATGATTTTTTTCTAATATTTTTATTTCTTGAGAATAAATTTTTCCCTTCATTTTAATATCTTTATGAACTCTTTATTCCAAAATAATATTTTTAATGAAAACTTTCTATATTTATCTCTTCGATCAAAAACACATTTTCTTCGATATTTATGTTTTCCATTTTTTAAAAAAATTATCAGATGTTCCTATAAGATAGTTTAAGTTCATTTTTACCCTTGTCTATTTTTTTAAAAAAATTGTAAGAGAATGTTAATGTCATTCTAAAAATGAAGACCATTTGGAATTTACTAAAAATGAGAATGAAAACATGTTTTAAAATGTATGATAGAAACATAATTTCTTAACCTCATGATCAGACAATTTTTTTTAATGATTACATTTTATGTTTCAATGTTTTTATTTAAAAGAATGAATTTCCTAAATATTATATGAATTTATAGTACTAAAAATGTTATTTTCAAATAATGGTTATTTTTCTCAAGAAACGTTCCAAGTGATTTTCCAATCAAAACCATTTTTCTTCTAAGATAACATCCTTTGATATTAAAAAATATTTACAGGGGATAAGAACCAATGATACCATATTTATTCATTATTGATATGGTTTCTATTTATAATAAAAATATGTTAGTGAAAACCATTGCTTTCCATGGGTTATACTATAATGAAATGTTTATGCATCCCATTTCTTTTCCGGGGTTCTGAAGTGATGAATGATTTCTTGATTTTATGGCAGAAATATGTATGATTTTCCTTTTGTGATATGTGGGACTAATATATCCAACCAAATCATTAGGTAAATATTGAAATATATTGAGATAATTGGAGTTGAATGAGGAGTGGACCACGTTTTAAAAAGTACAATGTTCACTATGATCATATTGTGAGTGGACTATAACTACTATATTAGTTTTTGAGGGTGACTGAATTACACTGTTATATCCCTGGTAATGATCCTTTACTACTATGGAAATGATATTCCATTCTTATGTGCACTTCACATTTCAATGTCTTATATCAACATTATGATCCCAAGGCTCGTATTATTTGATTTTCTTATTATTCATATCTTATTAACTACCAAAATTTATTCAATGACTCAAGATATTGATCTTTGATATGTACGGCATGGTATTCATATTTTATTATCATGTTCTCATACCCTTATTCTCATGTTATGTTTAAATATTTCCCTTTTTTACCCTTACCGAGAATCCGAGCTCAACCTTTCATATGTTTCTTTTCCCCATGTTATGATGATAGGTATTGATTATTATATTTCTAACATGTGTTCTAGTTATAATGAACTAAGTTGGAGATGATATAGAACACTTGTGAATTAGTTTTTATTCTATCTATGTTTCCAAATGAACTATATATATTTTTAATACTTCGGCATGTGTCTGTGTAATGACATTAATTTATGTTAATTTATTTTTAATATATTTGTATAAAAATCCCAGGTCAATATATATCTTCTATTATAGTTATAAAATGTTCAAACATGGTGAGGTGATCAATAAAAACCCATATGGAATTGTTCTTTCTAGGAGTCTTTGGTAATATGGTGATAATGTGCATACAAATATCTTCCTATTTTCACTCAAGAATCAGTAGTGGTTTCATGTATCCTTTTGAGATGTTATCTCTCATCCATAACCTATTGAAAAACTAAAATATTTGAAGCATATTCAACAATTTCTTATATCATATTATCCCCCAAAAAATTTTCCCACAAATATAGATGTATTTTGGTGCTTGTAGCATGTATAGAAAAAATAGAGATTTGATATTAATGTAATACTTCTTTCATAAGTATAGGTATGGATGGAAGACATAACCTCTTTCCAAATTTCAGCACACCATATTTATAAATAGAATTATCTAGTCTCCCATTAATAATAATTTTTTCAAACTGTACTCATTGAGATGAGAACTTTTTATCTTTTTAAATAAGGATGGGTTTGAAATTATTTGGAAAGGATGTTTTGTTTCACCTTTACTAATAATTAACTTATACAACTTTACAAATCCCACTAATAAATAATCCTTGTAACTAATCATCTTTGTTAAATCCCCATGATCATTCCAATTATATAAATTGGTTAAATTGTTATCCTTTTGATGGTGGTAGTGTATTGAGAAATCATTATCATTAAGGTTTTATGGCCATCTCATTTTACTCCTATGGGCATATTTATGTGAAAAGATATATTTTATAATATTTTTATATTTATTTATATATATATATCATATTTTCCCCATATAGATAATGAATAAGTATTTTTAAGGGATCAATTATGCTTATAACTCAAGATCACAGGTTAGATAGTTTTTTATAGATAATTAACTAACTTATTTAAAAGAAAATATAATTATCATTCTTAATAAGGATAGATCAAATGAATTTCTTTTATTTGTCACTATATATAACAAATCCATCACCACTTGATGGTAATGTCAAAACCTTGACATTGGTCAAACTATTATTTAATTATTCAAAACATTATTTATATTTTTTTTGTATAAAAACATAACCCATTTATGTGTCAACTTTGTTCATAGGTTTTATAATAGGTAAATTTTTCAGAAAATTAATCAATGGTAAACTATTTACCATAAGAAACTAAATATATCAGTTATGTTTATTGTTATAGGCCATTGATTCATTTCCTTTGTCTTTTAAGGACATCTGATATTGCATCCTTAGAGAAAATATGACCAAGAAAAGTGTTTTCCGAATGCTTAAATTAAATCTTTCTAAATATAATATATAAATCCATCTCTTTAGGATCTAAAATAATAATTACTAAATGAATCTTACACACTTAATTACTTTTGGTGTATACCAAGATATCTTCAATAAATAATAATTTAAAATTATCATGATATGCCTTTAAATTGTTTGTCATCAGATTCCTTACAACAACGAGTAAAATAGTCAATACCTAGGGAATTACTATAAACTCATAAATTTTAAACATCATATAAAATGTTTTATTTATAAAATATTACTTCATTTGTTTAAATTAAATATTACCAAAATGAAGTTTAATATTTGTAAAATATAGAACTATTTGACATTTATCAAATATGTCATCAATATAATGAAATGTATATTTGTTATTTGTGGAAATGTAATTGATTTCCCAGTAATTGTAAGAAACCAGTTATATATATAAAGAATATATGCATTTAATTTGGGTCTAATTATTAATTATTGACCTAATATGTATGAATAATGAGTTAATGGGAGTTTCAGGGGTATCTGGAGATCAAAAAGATACCAGATCCCAACATTTTTGGGTGAATACCAAATGGTCATATGGTTAATAGAAATCATGCAGGACCAGACACACGGTTTCCCCTAACAATGTAGGGATGTATAGAGAAGAAATATGGGTGTACAATTTTCCTTAACTGTGTTCCATGGATGACACACCCATGCATATGGTCTGCTATTTTTTTCAGATCCATTTCATAATGTTAGCACATGGTTTCCAAACTATGTAGTGTAACCATATGAGTAACCTCATTATGGTGTGATCCAAGAATGGTTGGTAGAATGTTTTTCCAACCATTTAAAACAATTTTTCTTGGGTGAAATGATGAAAATTCCCTTAATTATCTATTATATTAATATATATCATTGTTTCCACTTTTTTATAGACAAATCACTCCCTTATACTCAAATTAGAGCTCCCAAAGGCCCCCCTTCTTAGTTTTTGATCTCGGTTCCACATCTGGTGTCTGATAATAGCACATTTTTAATATTTGGAATCCTCCAGGAATGATCTATATTCAACTATAGATTTTTATTCATTTCTATCCTCCTTAATAGAGTTATTTAGATGCTATCACATACACCCTATTTTTAGGTAATTGATCCATTCTTCAGATTCTGTCTGATCCAGGACAAACCGAAGGCCAATACTGGAAATGTATTTTTTTTATATAATCTTGGTAGTCATTCTATGACTCATTGGTCAAGTATAACCATTTTATTGACATCATCCACTATGTGCACCCCAACTTCATCGGTCGTTACCTATTTTATTCGTATTCCAAGGTTATAATAAAAATGCCCATATTCTAGTTCTCATTCTATATGTTCTATTTATTATTGGAGGTTACGACCTCAATGAAGACCACCACATGTACAATAATTTCCTTCTTTATGCCTCTTATGGATTTTTTATATGTATTTTTTCCATCGTTCGAGTGTTAATACAATTTACCGCCTAAGGTAAGTGTTATAAATTTATCAATTAAATTATTAAAAGGAACATATACTATAGATATAAATTATCCATGAATTATGTAAATGGAATTTGTTTTAGGTTCTAATTTCCTTTTTGTGACTGATAAAAGGAAATAGAAAGAACTTATAAAATGTTTATAACTTGAAATGGAAATTTGTTGCAAGTACTTAGCTCAATTAGTTATTAATATGAATGGTAATGTTATGAATCTAATAATTAAATATGAAATTAAACCAATAAATGGTTGGATTCTATATTATCCTTTTCACATACTATGAATTATTAAGGAATTAAACAACTAAATTATTGAAATGAGTGAGCATTACATATGCTAAATTAAATAATGAATTTCATATAATGTTCTTTTTTCATATATAACACTTTTTTTTAATATGCAGTGTCAGACTTGAGATAGCCCTAGTTTCCTAAGGTAATGACATGACCACTCAAAGGATTCTATTCAGATTGAATGAAATATTTTTCAAGTGAGATACACACATTGGGACATGGTAATTATCTACTAGAATATGCCGGACATGTTTCCATAGGATCCCTTTGGTGTATTCAAGATATTAGGATACCTTGGATAAACTCCTTGGATCTTGAATGATATATTCAGACACAACAAACCCTGGATACAATCCATTGGTCCTAGACAAGATTATCCCATTTTACCTTGGTTGAGATCCTTAGACTTGGTTAGAACTCTTTAAAGTGAAATTCCTTGGGCGATTCCCCTTGGATTACACTCAAAACCCTTATAGATAGGATTCACATTATTATTGAGTTGGCTTGATGAACGAGGTTAAGGATGGCTTCGTTATTACATTATATCCTCTTTCATTTCTATCATAATTACTAGATTACTTGTTATACATTGGATCCTTTATTATTATTATTATCATGATGCACTATTAGTATGAGTTATACCTCATGTGGATTAACTATATAAGATGATCCTAAATTAACCAATTAAATGATTTCATTTTCAGAGACATACCAGCTGAGGATGAAGTGGGTGTATGGTTATTTACATTACTGCATTGCTACACTTTTATATACATTCACACTGTCTCTGTTTATATAACATTGACTAGATGGTATAGTCTCTATTGGTAGGGGCTTATAATGTTTTATCTAACACCTTATCTAGGATTCCAATGGTTACTGAGAAGAAAATATGTATGTAAGTGTTCATAAGGGGAAGTTTCCCACTTTGGATTCCTAATATTCCTTAATTTCATAGGATGGATCTTAGAAGCAGATAAATGAGATAGTTCTTTGAATGCTGGATTGTTTTTGGATTCTTTTTAATTTTTATAGCTTGTATTTCCTACTACCATGTATATGTGTTTTATATTTTTTAGAGATAGGGAATTAATTATCATCATATTTTTTATATTTTCTTCCAGATTCGAGTTCTTTTATCTATTTCTTGAGATTTTATTCATTTCAATGTAGCTTCCACTATGGTAGGTTACTGTTCTAGATGATGTAGTGCCTAATTTTTATGTGTCATATATTTATTTATTCTTCCACTATTATGATTACTCAACCAAGGTCCTAAACTCTGTTAAAGAGGGAATAATATCGCCATAGTCACACCCTAGGAACATAGTGCTCTTCAACGACCTATAGAACATGGGGAGGCACACTTGGGGATATGTGGACAACCAGTTTCGGGGAACCTATGATTACCACCTAGGTCAGGACATCCCAAAGTTGTATTATAATGGTTCCTTTGTCGCTTTACTATTTTGAGACAATATAATGGAGATTAGGAATTCTATGTAACTTCATAATAATAAATTCTTGGTAATAGTTGAGCCATGTTCGGTATAAATTACCAAGTTCCAAAAATATTAATTGTTCTTCTGTTTTATACGTATGACATTTTACATACATTCACCAATTAGTGAAACACAAGCTATGTGATGGTTATTATTATTATAATGGTTGAGTTTTACATTTTATCCTTGAACTAATTAGATGAGGGAAATAACAAATCAATCATGAATCATTTTAATCACCTATAAATTCACATTACATGAATATTCCATTCCATATATATGAATTTCAAATCATTCATTATTGTGTGTTGGCTGTGATTATTGAGTGAGCCATGCTTGTTATATATATTTGTACTACAAACATTTTTTGAAGGGTACAATTATTTATTATTTAATGTTTTATCATTAATCAAAATTATTTTTTAATATATATGTTTGAGGTTTGTTCCTTAAATAGTTATTTCATACCTAGTTAAACTATGTACCACAGGTTACATGAGCTACTATTTGGCTATAGTTGAGTGATTTTCAATTTCAATTCATGAGGTGTATATGAGCTCATGGAATGGTGTAGGCAATTAACATAGACGAGACATCATATAATACCCATTACAAATTGAGACCAAATATAGATATGGATAAATAGAAATTGAATGGGAATTCAGTTTAGTGACAAGGTGTATGGGCCCTTATTCATTAGGAATAGTGATCCATTTTGATTAAACCATTATATATATATATATATAAGTGAATGAAAAAATAAAAGGTATATCCAAAATTATAAAATGAAATAGTTTATAGTATATGGAGAGGCATGGGATATATGACCCATAACCTAATGGAACCTCTTTGAAATAAACTCAAACACGTATCAGTACCTAGCCTCCAAAATGGGTAGTTTTGGTACTATATATTATCCAGTGATCCCTTATTCATACGTTTTACTTCCACCAGTTCTTCTATCTATTTCAAATGATATTATGAGGTTTATTCTTGGTATTTTAGAGTAATTACACCACGACGTCGTCATGTCATGAACCTGAAGGGTGGAAACGACCATGATTCCGAAATTGTGGGCCCTGCGCCGCTAGTCTTTCTACCAAAAGTCCCACATGAGGAACCACCTAATACACCCAATATGGGAACTAAATCATATTTTCAAGAATTATTTCTGCATATGATTCTATCTATACATGGTTCTCTATGACTGACATCTACTATGTATGATATGATTTGTTTGTTCCATTAGTAGCACCATCCCATCTTTTCAGGGGATGGTTGTCCAGAGGATATTGGGTATTAGCTAGTGGATAATGAATATTTCTTTGAGTATTTTGATAATACACTATATTAGAGGATCAATATTTAAATATATATACTTCATGATTCATCCATGAACTGGTGGGATGTGATTACCCAAGCTGGTTATCATTAGGGCATGGTCTGGGCTGATTTCCAGACAATCTTCTACAAACACTTTTTCCCTCAGACGCTGAGGTTTGACCAAAATAGCGAGTTCATGCATCTAGAGAAGGGTCCTATGTAAATCCAAGATTATTAAGTGAATTTTACTTTATTATAGTTCATTTACCACTTCTATAAAGTGATGAGATATCGTGTTCTAGACACTTCGAGGATGGGCTCATACATGCCATTCATAGTCAGGTGAACATCTTTCCTAAACCTACTTTTTATGAGATTATCAATTAGGCTCTTATCATTGAACAAAACCTAAGGGAAGGTGATAGTTCTCTAAAATATGGTTTAGTGTAGAGATATACTAGTAGATCTTCTTGTAGTAGTAATCATTCCCTTGAGTTTTCTCATTAGATCAATGGATGTAATAGTAACTACACTGAAATCTATATTATATTCCATCGATGTCGATGGTAGGGGAAACTATATACTTATTGTGATAGAGATATGATGAAGTGTCTTTATTATGCCTATATAGGGAATCATTAGTGATTCCATCATATATTTTTATCTATTTCGAATAGATAAGGTTTCACAGTATCTCCATCTATAGTGGAATAATCTTTTATGCCGCATCAGGTGGGGAGTTAGAGTAGCACCAATAGTACTAGTATTGGAGGAGGTTGTGTCCATAGTAGGTAGACTTTTGAATATCAACTTCAGCAAAGAATGCATTATTAGGGTAGTCTAGCTATAGAATAGGTGCGTGGATCATGCCAGTTTCATGCATTATAGTTGATACCCGAGGGTCAAAGAGTAGGACTGTATATAGTACAAGTTACTATTCTTATAGCATCCACAATTTTATCTTCTTTAATTATTATAGGTGATTCATATTACTTTATATCATTATATACTAGGAAAATTATACGGATTAAAATTCAGTATTACTATGGTTTTATGAGCCTAGATAATCTTTTGGGAGTGCAATAAGTGGTGATATTACCATTCAAAGAATTCCACCTTAAGTTATGTTTTATCACTTCTTATAGAACCTCTTCATCATTGAGATGATGTGATTCAATATCATTCCTTGGGTTGACTAGTTAGGTCCCCCATCACACCTTTTTGGACTACTATTCAAGGTGTCTTTCACATCACAAAAGTGTATTAGTTATCTACAAACGGAAATTGGGATGTTTAGGCTAGTAGAGATTGACTAGAGCATCATGGGATAGGTGGAGCGACTTCTATGATTTATAGCCTCTTCATAGGGGAGCATGGAGTACTAAATAATTATTATCCTCCTGTTGTAGATATTTTAAAGGAAATGTTTACCAATTAATTTTTTTGGATTACCTAGTGGGGGAGAGGTAGAGTTCCTGATGAAGCTCATTCGAAGAGAAACTCTTGTGTTCATTCCTCCATACAGGATGTCACCTACATGACTCCAGGAGTTCAAAATATTGTTAAAGGATCTAGATCCAAAATGTTTTATATGTTACAACACTTTTTATTGGGGTTCACCCTTGATTTTCCCCAAAAGGGTAAAAGAAACCCTTCATTTATGAATGGATTACTAGGTGTTGAACCAACTTATTGTAAAAAAATATATCCACTTACTCAAATAGATGATCATTTTGAGTTTCTCTAAGGAGATAGGGTTTTCTCAATGATCAACCTGAGATCAAGATATGATCTCGTGTGAGTCATTTCATCACACATACTTCATCTAGCATTTCATAGATGCTATTTAATATATGAGTATCTCATTATTTCATTTGGGCATAGGAATGTGCCTTCTATTTTCATGGCATTGATGAATAGTATTTTACACCCCTATGTGGATTTTATAAATGGTCCTTATGGATGACATCTTGGTGTATCCTCACACTCAAAGAGACTTTCCTATAAAAAATGTGATCATTTTGTATACCCTAAGAAAAAATAAATATTTTCACAAAATTTCTAAATCCCACTTCTGGATTGAAAAAGTTCACTTATTAGATCATATTATCTCGAAAGAAAGAGTATCTATTAACCCAGATAATGTGAGTGTTGTGGTGTCTTGGGATAAACGCAAGAATGTGTTTGAGATAGTATGTTTCATGGGTTTGGATATATATTAAAATAGTTTTATAAAATAAATATAATTGTTTTTTGAACTCTTAGTTTTATTACAATGAGGGCTGTCATTTTACAATGCTCAGAATAGTGAGAGAAAGAATTTTAGGAGCTGAAAGGAAGGCTGACCTTGACAACTATTCTGATTCTTCTAGAGCCTTGAAGATTCTATAAAATGTTCCATGATGAATCAGACATCAACCTATGAGTAGTGATGATGTAGGAAGATAGTTTCATTATGTATATATCTAAATATTTGATCCCTCCTGAGACAAACTACCCAACACATGATCTCGAGGTAGATGCAGCTGTCCATGCCTAATATTGCTAGAGAAACTATGTGTTTGGAGATCTATTTTTGTTGTATTAAGACATTAAAAGCCTCAAATATAACTTTATATAATGTTACATGAATTTAAAATAGTTAATATGGGTTGAATATCATTAGTATATTGATTTTGAGCTTTTCTATGCCCCTAGAATGGTCAACGCGGTAGAAGATGCGTTGAGTTGGAAAAATCTGGTACATGTCGAACATGAATCCAGTGATGAATAGAAATTGATTCCCTCATTTTATGAGTTGCTTATTAAGACTCATGTGTGTCCCATCTATCCTTATATATCAGCCTTGTTTGTTACATATTCCCTCCTTGACATGGTAAATAGTTGGCTGTTTTTTGATCGTAATGGAATTTTTCTGAGAGAGAGTATTACTGGTGAGGACCCCACTCTGGATATATAGGTGGATGGAGATGAAGTCCTCCGTATACATGGTCATATATGGGTTCATATAGACATGTGAGAGGAACTGATGCATGAGTCTCACACTTATCAGTGGTATGTTCACCTAGAACTATCCACGATGTATCGAGATATACGAAACCACTATTGGTGGCCTGGGATGAAACTTTAGAGAATGTGGTTTATCACTAGGTGTTCCACCTGTGAACAAGTGATGGTAGAGAACTAGAGAACTACTAGATTATTATAGCCACTTCAATTGATAGAATAAAATTGGTAGTATTTTTCAATCAATTTTTTCCCATCTTATCTGGTTTCAACAAGATAGAAGAGCAGTTTGAGTAAAATTTGATAGAGTGAAATAATAATCCCAATTCATTACCATCTCGGAGACATTATCATCTGATGAACTGAGATGAATGTATGTTTGTGAGATTAGAACAATACATGATGTCCCTAAAATTTTCATTTCATATAGGGATGCTCATTTTGTATCAGGATTCTGGTAGGTATTATTGAAATCTATGAGTATACAGGTGATGTTGAGCACTATGTTTCACCCTCAAATTGATGGATGATCATAATGGATGATAAGGGTGTTAAATAATATTATAAAATCATATTCCTTGATTTTGTAAGTTCTTGGGACAATAATTTCTCTTTAATCAAGTTCAATTTCAAGAATATATTGCAAGAAATGATTTAGATGAATCAATTTGAGGCCTTGTGTGGTAGTCCATGTGATTCATTCATCTTCTAGTTGGAGGAATGAGAGGAAAAGCCACTAGGTACTCATATCATTTTGTAGACTTTGAGTATGTTCATTTGACCAAGAAGCATATTTCTACTACTGAGTCTAGATATAAATTTTATACTTATTACTATCGAAGACCTCTAGATTTCTAGGTTGGGGATAATGTTTTCTTTTGGGTATCACCTAGGATTGGGAATAGATGAATATGGAGGAAAGAGAAGCTATTTCCCCATTTAGGGCCATTTTATATCTCTTAGAGAGTTGGGATGTTTGTCTATTTGATTATTACTACCTTTGAGGTACCATGTTGTGGATGATGTCTTCAACATTTCACAAATTTCCTATTATCATGCCACTACACCTCACTCTTTTGATCCATAGGAGTTTTAGTTTGATGTTGATGCTTCTTTTTAGGAGTATCCTACACACATCATTGATTGGAGCATGAAGTATATTTAATTCTAGTCTGTCCCTATAGTATGGGTGATACGATATCACAATTGGGAATAGTATGTGACATAGGAGTGGGAGGCTTATGTGCTTGCCCGATGGTCGAAGTTGTTATTAGATGTTTTTTTTCGACCCTTGTAAGCTAAAATTTGGAATGACTTCATTTAATGGGGGAAGACAAAAAGAACCAAAATTTTTATCTCAGGTACAAAACCGTTTAATTTTGGTATAACTATTAATTATAGACCGAATATGGATTCTTATAGAGGTCAAATGTGTTTCATTAGTGTCCAGGGCATGCTCAGAGTCCAGATCCCACCATTTTTTGTGAAAAACCAAACTTGCTATATGGTTCAATGATCTATGCGGGGAAGGACACATGGTTACATCTAACCATGTGGGGATGGACAATGGAGAAATTAGGGTGAACAATTTTCCTAAACTATGAACCTTGTATCACACACTCGTGCTGATGGTCAACAGTTTTTATCAGATCCATTTCTCATTCATTGCACCCATTTTCTCTAACTATGTTGCATAACCATGGGGTTACCCTCTTAATTTGGTAATCAAAGTGTGGTTGGTGAACTGTTTGGTAAACCATGAATCCAAAAAATGAGTCCCATTTTTTCATGGGTGAATTGAAGGAAATTACATTAATGATATAATATCTTAAAAAATGACCTCATTTTCGCTAGAATGATGATGAAGCTCTCTCCTCGTCTCATGTTGGAGGTCCCAAAGTGCCGAGTTCTTAGTTTTTGATCGCATTTCTTTATTACATATCAGATCAAAGAAACTTTTGTCTCTTTGGATTCCTCTAGGTTAAATCTACATTCATCTAAACCCCTTATTCATTTTTATTCTACTAGATAGTGTATATTAGATACAGGCTCATATCCACTATTTTTAGGGCATTGTTATATTCTTAATATTTCCTATGACTAAGATCAAATTAGCGGTTGATAATAGAAGAGGAGAGTGTTATGGACTTGATTTAAGTGGTTTATGAATCATCCCTCAAATATTTCTTGTTTATAAACTATCATCATTGTGAGAATGCCAATTTCATCAGTTCTTTCCTATTTAATTAATATTATATGATCATAATAATTGTTATCATATTATAGATCCCATTCTATAAGTGTCCTTTTTCATTAGAGGTTATGAACTCAAGTATTCCCAACCCATATATGGTTGTTTTCATATTTATTCCTCTCATGGATTTTTTATAACTATATGTGCCCCCATTCGAGTGTGCTTCTAGTTGACCCACATATGGTATGCGTTATAAATTAATCTATTGAATTATTAAAATAATGTAGATTATAGATATGACTTTGTGTTGACTTACGTAAATTGAAATAATCACTTTTCCCAATTTTACTTTCTATGACTAATAAAAGGAAATGAAAAGATCCTATTAAATGTTTATAACTCAATATTGTAATTGGTTTCATGTACTAAGATTGAATTGTCATTAGTTTGAAAGTATATGGAATATAACTAACAATTGAATATGAAATTAAACCAATAAATGGCTTCATCTCCTCTAAGGATTGTCACATAGTATTAATGGAAACGTAATGAACCACTAAATTGTTGAAAGTTATGAGTATTACATCGAATTAATTACATAATGAATTACATATAAGGAGCATTTTTCATTTGGGTCATTTTTTCTTTTTAAGAGTGTTTATAGATGAGCTTAGATGGGATTCCCATGGGAATTCCATGAGCACTCAATTGATTCCATTTTTATTCAAGGAGCCAATTTCCAACAGAGATAACCACCTTCGAACATGGTCCTTGTTTACTAGTAGATTAGTAAAATGATCCTATATGATACATTTAGTATCTTTTAGATATTGTGGTTCCATAGATACACTCCTTTGATCTAGTGTGATGTATTAGGGAATGTGGCGACATGGAAACACTATATTTGGGCCCAATCATTTTTAGGATATTTTACCTTGGACGAGATCCTTATACAGGGTTAGAACTATTTATAGTGGAAAGCCTTTGGAAATTTCCCTCCGATTAAACTCATATCCATTACAACTATGCTTAATGTTATTACGGATTTGGATAGACCCCTATGATCAAAAATTCCTTGGTTATTACCTTGGATCATCATTTACTTCAATCAACATTATAGGATTCCTTGTTAGTTTTTATATCTTTTATTATTATTACCATGATATAATGTCAGTGTGGGTTATACCTCATATGAATCATCTATATATGTTAATCTTAAATGATACAATTAAATGATTTCCTATTCATATACAAACCCATTGAGGGTGAAGAAGGTTTCAAGGTATTTATATTACGGTATTTCTTTACTTTTATTTACATTAATACATTATCTATTTATAATACACTGAAAAGATGGTATAGATAGCATTGGTGGAAGAATATTTAGATATATCTCACACACTATTGTGGTTGGTGATGTTACTTGTGAATTTTATAAGTAAGAAAGTGTTTACAAGGGGAAGGATCCTTATGTTGTCACCCGATATTCCTTGCTTTCATAGGATAGAGCTTGTTAGAAGATGATTGGAAAAGTGGTCAGGATAGTGGATGGTTTTTGATTCGTTTTATTTATTTTATATCTGTTTTTTCCTGATGATACGTATACATGTTTTCTAGTTTTTAGTGACATGAAATACATTATAATAAAAATTTGTATCTGATTTAGTTTGTAGCTTTGAGATTTATTAATTTTTTCTTCAGTTATTATTCATTTATATTTTTCTTGTGTTATCACAGGTTAATGGTCTAGTTTATATAGTTTCTTCCTTCACCATTTCATCTGTTAACTTATAAATTCAATTTTTACATGTTATTATTTCTTAGATTCTATGAAACACTCTATTCAATAGGTTATAGTCTCCCCAAAGTCACACTGTAGGACCTATTTGGTAGTCAAAATCCTCTAACATTTGGGGAGGCATGCTTGTGGCTATGTGGGTAACCAGTTTTGGGGCACCTTTGTGTGGTACAAGGGTTGGTACATCAAAATAATCAACAAATAACCTAAAAGTCCCATCCTTCTTTTTAATAAAAAAACAATATCTACCCTAGGTGAAACACATAAGAATAATAATTCCTTATAAAAAACTATTTATGTTGTTTTTTTTCATTCCACTGGATCCACTATGGCCATTTGTTAGGGGGTCTTAGATATATGTTTCATTTTAGGGATGATTTCAATAGAAAATACAACTTCAAAATTAGGTCGATATCTTTGTAGTTATATAGAAAAAAGTGTATATATTATTTCCCAATAAAAGAATATTATATTCTAGGATTTCTGTCTCAATGTAGTCATTGTGTTTTATCTTATTATACAAGAATTTCATTAAGGATAGCTATTGGGGTAGGTCCAGACAAGATTTAAAAAATGTAGTTTTTTCCCTAAAGACCTGGAATTCCACATCATTATTAAAAATCATGATCTACATCTCTTTGAAATAAATTTTTCTACTTAAACATTAAAGGATAATATATTCCAAGGATCATATAAATTTCTACCATAGAAAAAATAAAAAAAATTTGGAGTAGAGAATTTATTTGAATCCTAATGGGGATTTAATAACATATATTTGTTGGTTAAAATAGTTCCCTGAATCCTTACAATTAAATAACTTTATCTTGATGTATTACACCTTACCGTTGAATTTATGGGCATGATGACCCTTATCTCTATACCTAACGTAATCTCATGCTACCTTAAAGAATCTACTGTGGTATTTCATTCCACATGTATCCATGGTAGATTCACCCTTCCCTTCACCCCTTTATACATTTTTTAATCTTTGAGGAGTTCAACTATCCTCTTATTAATATTCTTCACTTTAATGTTGTAAGACTAGGATAATTCTATCTTAGTATTGATAAGACATGATATTATGTTATCATATGATGAAAATGGTTTGGAGACTATATCTCATTGAAGGATTCACTTTATATTATCAATTAAATTATAAATATAAATCATTGGTTTATTTAATTAGGTTTAAAAATTCAATGGTAACCTTAGAAAGTTTATAATTATTAATATTTTCCATTTCTCTTGGTATTAGACTCAGGAATTGTCTCTCTATATTTTTCGTGTAGTTTTTGAAGAAAATATTTTAATGACTGGTCAGATTATATTAATGTTTGGATAAACGTTTAAGATGAAATTGGTTGTCTAGAATTTATTTTATATGCTATTAGTGAACATCTTGGAGATTACATGGTTTCGTTACGATTTATTGGAATGGTGTCAGGTGTACCTAAGAGGTCTTGATGAGAGAGAAAAGGGGTTTCTAATCAGAAATAAATCATTAAAAAAGTATGGGGATGTTCAAAAATATACCTCATCATTTGATATTAAGCATAAAAGTCATAGCATAGAGGACAATCATGATTAAGAGAGAGATGGAGAGGATCTGTTACCTTAAATCAAGTGGTGTTCTCCACTAGTTATTAATGAACAGAATAAACAAATTAGGATTGTTAATTAATAATTCCATAACCTATTATATATTTAATTGGTTTTGTAAAATAATTTTAAGTTCATTTATAATAGTTTTGACTGGTTATGAGGTTCAATTTCACTATTCGGGCCCGTTTGTTTACTGGGTTTTAATGACCGGTTCACCTATATTCATGTTTGGATAAAGATGTAAGATGAAAGTGGTTTTCCAGAATTGAAGTTATATGATATTAGTGGACATCCTGGTGATTACATGGTATTAAATTAAATTTGGTTACCTATAGTGAAGTCAAATTATTATATGTATGACCTTAGTGACAACCGTTTCGGTTAATCGGTGTGTTTGATTACAAAGAACATGTTTTTCTTTATGACATAATAATGTTAGTAAAAGAGGATTACAAAACCAAAACAATTATATGTTACCTATATAATAATATGGTTAAACCATAACACAAATTGTTTAATGACCATAATGAAATATAATAAAATAAATTGATAAACTGTTGTCCCTGAGTGTGCAAAATTATCTCATCTCAAACAGTGCTTTAATTTCATTCAAATAAAAATGTGGGGAAAGGAGAGAAGATAATGAAATACCCCATTAGCATAAAAACATTCCTGTACATGTATTTTACTGTTTTTATCATTCTATTTGGGTGAAGGGAGGCGCGAAAATAAACAAAAAGAAAAGAAATTAAAAGAAACGAAGGAATCGGAAAGAGGAATTTACCTCTTGAGACTTCCTCCTTTGAGAACCGCTTATGGGGAGAGGTTTTTTGTATTTTGAAGAGGCTAGAAGATTTTTTATGTGGGGGGGGGGATATTGTGGAGTTATTTGGGTAGAATATTAAGAAGGAACAAGTCTTGAGAGGAGTGATAAGAAGAGGGAGTGAGGGGGTGGGGGTTTATAGTGGAGGATAGGAGGGATTTCATAATATTATAATCATTAGTTAATTATTTCTTCACAAGAAAAGGAATCGTAAGTATTCCAAGACCAAGAATAGTAATAAATTAATGTTACTTCTAACCAAAGGTCATTTAAATCATCCATGACTCATGCATGTTTCAAAAATTATGATTATAACATTTATTGTAAATTATTAGATTTTACAATTCATAAAAAATTTGTGTATTTTTGAAAATTCTAAAAAATTCACCCTATCCTTTTTTCAACGTTTATAATCCAAAATTGATGTCTATTTTTCAAAATTAATTTTCTTAATATTATTAATTAAATATTTAATTATAATCCTAATTTGTTATTAAAAACTATTTTTAAAACATTTATTTACAAATTCTAAAATATAGGCACATCGTACATACAACTTGAATATTATCTATATATTATCATAGGTAAGGACACTATTCCTTAAGGTATATCACTATTCATAATGGTATGTTACTATTCATCATGGAATGTTACTATTCACCAAAAAATATATTTTTCTTAACAGACTCCAAATAACTTACTGATCGCATCCGTATATGTCAGATTTTCTAAATTCCAAACACAAAAGTGACAACTAATGTTTATAGGTCACCTAACACATAGTAATTCATTTAGTTTTGTTTAAGGTGATTTTATGACATATTTGTAAGAAAGGAATTTCCATTTATAAATCATTAGGTCGTTATATTCTTTCCCCCTTATGAAATTTCTCCCTCAAAATTTCATTTTACATTCTAATCCAAAAATAGGTACAGGTACTTCTCCTTCATTGCTTTCTCCAGTTCCCATGTTTCTTCTTTTTAGTTATGGTTTCACCATAGTACCATGACCAGATGAGTAGTCTTTTTGCGTAGACCTTTGTCTCTACGATCCAAGATCTTCACTGGCTACTCCTCATAAGAATGATCATCCTCCAAATGTACCACATCTGAAGAGAGTACACGTGAAGGGTATGATATTTTGTTCCTTAAGAGGGATACATGAAAGGAATAATATATTTTCTTCACAGTTGGTAGATGTAACCGTCGATAGGCCATAGCTCGGACTCGATCATGGATCTTGAAGTGGCCGATGTACCTGGGACTTAACATCCTTTCTTTCCGAACCTCATGACCTTATTTCGTTGAAATATGTGTAGAAATACCATGTCTTCAACTTTGAACTCATGGTCTCATCCTAGGTTATTTGCACAAATATTCTGTCAACTTTGGGCTACCATCAAATGATACTGAATGGTTTTCACCTTATCCACCATTTCTTCGACCATTTCAAGTCCTAACAGCTTACAATCACCGACTTCATCCCAACACGCCAGTGTTCTGCACCTTTTCCCATAAAGGGGTTCATATGGTGACATTCAGATCCTCAAGTGGAAACTATAGTTTTAGAAGAATTGAACCAGTGGAAGATGTTTGTCCAATCCTCCTTTTAATTCCATAGAACACACTCTCAACCTGTCTTCTAGTGTTTGAATATTTCGCTCCGATTGACTATCAGTTTGAGGATGATAGGTCATATTGAAGTTTAGTTTAGTGCTTAGAGCATGTTGGAGAATTTTCTAGAATGTCAAGGTTAATCTAGGATCACGGTCGGATACAATAGATAGTGGTAATCCATGAATCCTTACCACATATTTGATATAAATCCTCACAAGTTTATCCAATGAGAAGTACTCTCGAATCACGATAAAGTGAGATATCTTAGTAAGACGATCCACAACGACCCATATAGCATTGTTTCTTCTGGATGAATTTGGAAGTCCAGTGACAAGGTCCATGGTATTGTTCTCCCACTTCCATGCTGGTATGGGTAGTGGTTTTATCATCCCCATAGACTTTTTCCTATCAACCTTCAATTTCTGACATACTAGACACTTTGATGTGTATTCAGCAATATCATTTTTCATATTGTCCCACCAAAAGTCTTCCCAGAGATCTCGATACATCTTTGTGCTCCCTGGGTGGATATAGTAGGTATAGCTATATGCATCATTCAATAGCTCCTTCTATATCTCTGGATCAGTTGGTACACATAATCGTTTCCCAATTCTTACAACACCTTCCACATCAATTTCAAAATCGGAGGATTTACCATTTCTAATAGATTCCACCTTTTTTGAATTTCCACATATTTTCTTTGATCATCCTTTATTTTATCCAAGCAGGATGATAGAGAAATCATTTGAGAAAGGATTGATGAAATTCCTCCATTGATGATTCCCATGTCCATCCATTTCAAATATAAGATGATCATATCCTTTTCAATTATCATCATTGATAAAAATGTAGGATCATTTCTAGTTAGAGCATCTGCCACCCTGTTTACCTTACTAGGATTGTAGTGGATTGAGAAGTAATAATCCTTTATGAAATCTATCCATATTTGCTGGCACAAATTAAACTCATTCTATGTGAATATATATTTGAGACTCTTGTGGTCAGTATATATCTCACATTTCCCCCCATAGAGATAATGTCGCAATATTTTCAATGCAAAGATCACACCCTCTAACTCCAGATCTTACGTGGGATAGTTTTGCTCATGGATTTTTAGCTTCCTTGAGGCATAGGATATCACTTTACCATTTTTCATTAGCACATAGCCTAATCCCATCTTAGAAGGATCACTATACACCACAAAGTGTTATCCACTTGAAGGGAGTGTGAGCACTAGCACATTGATAAGCCTATTTTTCATCTCCTAGAAACATTATTCACATTCCAGTGTCCAGAAAAACATTACTACCTTCCTTTTTAGTTTGATCATTGGATTTGAAAATCGTGAAACGTTCTTCACAAATCATCGATAATACCCAGCTAGACCAAAAAAGTTGGAGATCTCTGTTAGAGAAGTCGGCATGGGCTACTCTTCAATTGCCTTCATCTTGGAAGGATCCACAGATATCCCTTGGCTGGTGATAACATGCCCCAAGAATGATACTTCCTCCATCCAGAACTCACATTTACTATAATATTCATACAAATTATCCCTTCTAAAATCATTTAACACAGTATTCAAAAACTCCTCACGTTCCTCTTTTCTTTTGGAGAATGTCCGAATATCATCAATAAAGACTACCACAAATTTTTCTAGGTAATATCTAAAGACTCTATTCATTAAATTAATGAAATTTTTTGGAGCATTAGTGAGTCTGATGGGAATCACTATGAACTCATAGTGTCCATACCATGTTCTAAAGGCAGTCTTGTGGGTGTCTTCCTTCCTCACCTTCAATTGGTGATATCTCGACCGAAGGTCCACCTTGGAAAAATAACTGGCCCCACAAAGCTGATCGAACAATTCATCTATTCGTGGAAGGGGATACTTGTTCTTTATCATGATTCTATTGAGCTCATGATAATCTATGTAGAGGTGTATTGATCCATCTTTCTTCTTGATGAAGTGGACTGGTTCACCCCACGGTGAAGCACTCAGTCGTATAAACCCCTTCTCCATATTCTCCAATAACTACTTCTTCAATTATTCTAGATCTATAGTGGCCATTCTGTATAGTGTCTTTGAGATAGGAATAGATCCAGGGATAAGTTCAATTGAGAACTCAACCTCTCGGTTAGGAGGAAGACCATGAAACTTTTCTGGGAATACATCTGTGCAATCCCTCCCAATGGGAATGCCTTCATGGATGATTATCTCATTTGTCTCAATAATTTGAGCTAGATATGCTTGCTCATAAGGCAGAAATATCCCAACTAGAGATATAGATTCTAAAGGAGACTCATATTTCTCTTTAAACATGTAACGAATCAGAGGATGCTTCAGGATGGGAAATGTGATCTCCCTTTCCTGATATTTGATGTTGGGATTATATAAAGATATCCAATCCATGCCCAAGGTATAATCAAACTCCACTAAATGAAGTATAACAAGATTTTTTGGGAGGTTCAGTCCACAAACGTTACCTAGAGAGGAGTTATAAACCATGGACGCAACGATTTCCTCATTCATTATTCCCACATATACCATTTTGTTCGAAATTTTGAGTTGGTGATTGAATAGTTATAATAATCTTTCAAGACATGAAATAATGTGTAGAACTAGAATCAAGTAGTACGTTTTCTATTCTTGAATGAATAACTAGAGTACATATCACCACATAATTGTATAGCTCCACCTCAACTGTAGTGATAACATAAGTCCTTCCCTGTAGCTTTGTAGGTTGTTGTTGATTGCCTCTGACAACCCTCAGCTTAGGGAAATTGTTCACATAAATCCCACACTCCATGTAGTTATAACACTGCACTGTAGGCCGAGTGTTGATCTGAACCTTCCTTTCTTCTTCCACATTAGAGGTATTTTTCATATCCCCTCAATAGTTCTCATCTAGATAACCAAACATTCCACATTTGAACCAATTCTTGGTTCCCTTCAAACAGTTACCAGAATGATTATTCCCAAAATGTTTACAAGGGTAAAAGTTAGGATTCTTTCCATTGTGGGGTTTGATTGATTAACCACCCATTTTGTTCTCTATTTTTCTCTTCTTGTCATTTGGCCCGTGAGACCAATGAGAGTCTCCAATATCTATTTCAACCTTGAGGTCAAAACATACAATCTCTTCATAACTGTCGAAGTCTCTAATTTATAACACTTTTCATAGGCTCATAATTAGTCCGCTAAAGAAGCGATCCACCATGCTTTCGGTGCTCATGACAAAGCCACATGCGTACCTTGCAAGACTTGTAAAGTTTTATTCATACATCCTGATAGAATTTTATTCCTTCTACATGAGTCTGAGGAACTCTCTTTACATTTAGAGATGGAGGGTTTAAGGAAAATATTTTTTGAAAAACATCCTCTTGAATTTCCCCCAATCCATAGAACCAATTTCCTCTTGGGAATTTGTATTCCTGATCAGTGTCCACCACTGATTAGCTTCACAACCAAAACTTTAGTTCTCCAGTACAACCTTATCTTCTTATTAGCACTAGAGAATAGATAATATCTTTTCAATGGAGTTAATCCACTATCCTGTGAGTAGGGTATCTGAAGATCCACCAAACATGGGAGGCATTTACCACATGAAGGATTCTACGACAACTTTCTCTTTCCTTGGAGTAGGAGGGAGGTCCGCATGATTCAAGTTATTATTCATAACTCAAGCCAGGTGAGCAAGTACTATCATGATCTTTTGACAACCCACTCTGATCATATTAGGCATATACATAGCGAAATCATCACATTGCCTATCACATTGGTTGTTGGAAGGTGTTCTTTATTTCCCAAAATTTTCTATGAAAATTAACTTATAATTTGAGTTCTTGAATACATAAATATTATGTACAAAAAAGAAACTTTAAACATGAAAGGATAAACTTATAAATAATAATTATATCCTTACTTGTGATTCCTTAGGTTTATATCTAGGTTATACCTGAACAATTTCATAACTTATATTCTTTTGGGCTTTTTTTCCCTTAACAATGGTTTGTGCTAAGCTCTTGAATCTACCAAAGCATATCCCCTGGAAGTGTCATATCGAAGATTGAATCATGAACTGTTTTCATGTACCAGGACACCCCGGTTCAAGCCTGAAACACCTTGCTAGAGTTTTCACTTCTAGGTACATCTATGACAGAGTCTCCTCTACCTACTCTTATCAATACATGGATATATTTTCTTGGTAAACCACTTACTCAATACTCACCAAAATTTAGGAATGTTTTCTTATAATTAGTCTCATCATTAAGGTTATCACTAAGGTGATCTATTCATAATCTCAAAAAATAACTAGACCATCCTATGATTCCAACTATAGCGACCCAAGCCTTTTACATATAACATTACAAGATTTTAAGTATAATTATACATTAGAGTACAAGCCAAGGATCATTAAGTCTAGTGTCTTAGAAGACTAGGTACATAAAATATAAAACATGGGGCTAAAAAACACTTCTTTATTTAATATCCATAAAGAGATCCCAACTTCCTTTTAGCCCTTACATTTATATAAGGTACCCATGGGAACACATGAACAAAGGGATGACCTGAAAATCCCAGTTAGGTAAAGAACAAAAGGATATGTCTTAGGCAAATGAGTTAAGAGGCATGACATGATGATATCCAAAGTGTGGAACATATAAAATCGTATCATATAATAATGTGATCATATAAAAATGGAATCAAATAAATTTGGAAAAATCATTTAACATTTATTTAAAATGTGTCAAGGCTAACCGCCAATCTCATTTCCCATTTTATTATAGGTCGAGGCTAACTGCCAACCCCGTTTCACATCGCATCTCATGAGATATAACTTTACCCAATGAAATAGAGTGCTATCTGGGTGCACCCATCTCAACATTTTCCTGAGTATTCTTGCCACATATATAATCTTTCCACATAAATAATCCTTTATAATGAACCATTCATAAACATAAGGATACCCATGGAATTAATTGGGTACCACAATCTTGACAAAAAGCATAACCAACGAGTGTATCATGAAAGTGTCCATGAAAGAAATGGATTAAAACATACATGGACGTTAATAAGGTAAAATAGTAAAATAACATGGTATGTGGTTTCAAATAGAATTGACAACATATAAGAAATTAATTTGAGAAATATTAGGATTAAATCATTTTTGTGCGCTTTTAAGGAAAATAATATAGAGATATTAACAATAGAAAAGAGGGAAATATTTCATATAAAAACCAGAATTGAACCAATAAGGTTTTCATAATGAATATACTTACTATATAAATAAACTGGTGGCATAAAATATTGGATATATATCACTCGAAATTGGGTATAAATTTTGGGAATTTCCAATAAAACATTCTTGCTTATCAGAATGTTCTAAGGAGGGAATCCATTAAAAAACATGTATATCCCCAAAACAGAATGATGAAGGGGTATTCATAAATGAATTTTAAAAAACTAAACATAATTTATAATATGTACATAAATAGACAAGACAACTCCACTTTGATATAAATAAAGATAAGGAAACCCAAATGAACAAAAGGTTTAGGTAGAATTCATTACGGTTTATTGGAATGGTGTCGGGTGTACCTAAGTGGTCTTGATGAGGGTGAAAAGGGATTTCTCATCACTAATAAATCGTTAGGACATTATGGAGAGGTCATAAAACATAACCCATCATTTATTATTAATAATAAAAGGCATATCATAGAGGACAATCATGATTAAGGGAGAAATGGAGAGGATCCCTTACCTTAAATCTGGGGGTGTTCTCCAGTTGTTATTAATGACGTGAATAATAAAAAATTAGGTTTACTAATTAATAATTACAAAACATATTCTATATTTAATTGGTTTTTATGATAATTTTAAGTTCATTTATAACCGTTTTGATTGGTTATGAGGTTCAATTTCTTTTTTCGGGCTCATTTGTTTACATGGTTTTAATGACTGGTTCATTTATATTCATGTTTGGATAAACATGTAAGTTGAAATTGGTTGTCCAGAATTGAAGTTATATACTATTAGTGAACATCCGGAATATTAAATTGTTTTAAATGTAGTTTGGTTACCTATAGTAATGTCCAATTACTATATGTATAAGCTTAGTGACAACCAATTTGGTTAATCAGTGGGTTTGATTACAAAGAACATGCTTGCTTTATGACTTAACACCATTTATACAAAAGGATTGAAAAACCAAAAAAAAAATTATTACCTATATAATAATCTAGTTCAACCATAATATAAACGGTTTCATGACCCAAATTAATGATTATAAAATAAATTGATAAACCATTGTCCTT
Organism: Viscum album; assembly: GCA_963277665.1. Taxonomy (NCBI): domain Eukaryota; kingdom Viridiplantae; phylum Streptophyta; class Magnoliopsida; order Santalales; family Viscaceae; genus Viscum; species Viscum album. The sequence goes on along the minus strand of OY728122.1, from coordinate 934,568,704 downwards.
GAATGTGCTAATTTAGCACATCTCAAACAGTGCATTAATTTCTTTCAAATACAAAGGTGGGGAAAGGAGAAAAGATAATGAAATATCCCATTAGCATAAAAAAATACAGTACATGTATTTTACTGGTGTTATAATACTATTTGGGTGAATGGTGGTGAGGAACCAAACAAAAAGGAAAGAACATAAAATAAATGATGGAATTGGAAGGTGGAATTTACCTCATGAGACTTCCACCATTGAGAACCACTTAAGGGGAGAGGTTTTTTGTATTTTGAAGTGGCTATGAGCTTTTGGACGTGGGAGAGGATCTTGGATAGATATTTGAGATGAATATTTTCAAGGAAAAAAGCTTGATAGGAGTTAAGAGAAGAGGGAGTGAGGGGGGTGGGGTTTATAGTGGAGGAGAGGAGGGACTTCATAATATTATACTCATTAGTTAACTATTTCTTCACAAGACAAGGATTAGTAAGTATTAAATGAATAATAATAGTAATAAATTCATGTGACTTAGAACTAAAGGTCATTTACATCATCCATGACTCAAGAATGATGCAAAAATTAAGGTTTTAGCATTTATTGTGAATTATCAGATTTTACTATTCATCAAAAAATTAAGTATTTTTGAAAAATCTAAAAACATCACCCTAACAATTTTCTAACATTTAGAATCGAAAAATGAAGTCCATTTTTCACATATAAATTCCTAAATATTGTTAATTTAATATTTAATTATAATTATAATTTATTATTAAAAACTAGTTTTGAAACATTTATTTACTTATTCTAAAATTTCTGTATATCGTAATTTCAACTTGAATATTATCTATATATTTTCATAGGTAAGGTTAATATTTATTAGGGTATATCAATATTAATAATGGAATGTTACTATTCATTAGTGTAAGTTAATATTTCCCAAAAATTATGTTTTTCTTATCGGACTCCAGATAACTTACTGATCGCAACCGTGTATGTAAGATTTTCAAAATTCTAAACACAGAAATGAAAAACATATTTTTAAAGGTCACTTAGGACTTATTAGTTCATTATGTTTTATTTTCATGTAATTTTATGAAATATTTATAATAATGGAATTTCTATTTATAAAAAAAATTTCGTTACCTAATAGTTAAGGGAAAAAATAAAAAAAATGTAACTCTCTTACTTTTGAATAAATATTATATGTCCTCATTTGAAAAAAATCAATTTATGAACAAATATTAATGTATATTCTTAGAAAAAGGAAATTATTTTCTTCGTCGATATTTATTTATTATTTTTAGTAATCATATAATTACATTAAACAATTATACAAAAGTGATGTTGTATTTTATAGATAAATAGAAATATAGAAAAATATTATTTAAAAATATAAAAAGTAATATAATTTTATTTTGTTATAGTTTGTCACTTATTTTTATACCGGAATATGATACAATATTATTTTTTATAATACAATTTTTTTATGTCATTTAAGTCAAATTAAATAAATAGTGTCAAAATTAACATTAATGACATTTTATCAAAATGATATTTTGTCAAATTATTTAAAAATAATAAAAATATTTAAATTGGAAAAGGTGTATAATATATCATAAAAAATTCACCCATTTTCAATATATAATAAATTTTTTAGTTCAATGTATATTATTACCCATTACGGCTGATGAACATGCTACCTCCGTTAATGCTAAAATAGGTTAACTAAGGAGTTAAACTAGAAGATATTTTTTGAAATACAACTTAGAAAACTATTTTTTGGATGTTGTGATTTACCATAAACTATATATATTAATTATAGTCCATATGGAATCATTTTCGGATAGGATTACGTTATTATATTTTAATCTTTTAGAAACTCCAAATAGTTCCCTTCCCCTCAATTATAAAAGGAAACCCATCATTTCTCTTATTCAAACAACATTAGATTGACCTAACTTGATCATAAACTAAATAAATTCATTCTAAAATTCTTTATAATCATTATGTTGGTGTTTTTATTCCAAAAATACAAAACCTAGGAATTTTATGTGGAGATCTAAAGGACTATTTTCAAAAAATATGTAATAAACATAGCCAATAGCTTTCATTTTACTTCTCTTTTACCTCATATCGATATGTGATATTTATATAAATATAATATGTTACATATCCACATTATACTTAAATATTACTATGTTTATTAAATCACAATTATCCACCCTCCATCCCATCAATCGGGACGTGAAAGTATCGCTCATGTATATGTACGACTTACCGTCTCCACTTAGAAAAAAATTCTTTTTCACCACCAAATATCACGGATGGTTATTATGATGGGTTTTATGATTATATATTATAATTATGAAATAATTATTATGAAATAATTATAAATAATATTTACCTTTTTACCTCCCATTCAGTTGGAAAACTCTAACAACACTCACCCGTAAATGTGGACTATTGGTTTTACAAAGTGATGCGAGTTGTTTTTCATTTCCAATTTATATGGATGGTAAAAATGATAGATATAATAAATATATATTATATATTTGATATAATAATTTTTTATAAATTTTAGTTAATATTTATCATTCATTCATTCCATATTCTGAAAAATGAATACAACATTAATGCATATGTACGACCTACCATCTCATTGAATGATGTAATTCATTTACTATATATCTACATTTATTCGTGAATAACTCTATATATATATAATATTAATGTACATTATATTTATATTATGATCAAAATTCTATATATTATTTTACCATTATCAAATTACAAGTACCAAACTACCGAACCAAAACACACCTGAAAAACGAAGCAGATATCACACTAAACAATGATTTTAATAAACATCATTAATAAATGGTTCATAACGGATATAAGTAAATAATTAGTGGTTTGAAATATTATTTTATGGTTATATAATATATTTATAATAAATTTATAAACATTATACATGAGTTTTGAACATATATAAAGGAAGTGAGACATGATTTAGGGATTTTCATCTGACTTTTATTTTTTTGAGATAAATTCTATATACACCACTTACTTATTTTATATCGTGTATGTAATGAACATGAAATTATTTTATTATTATTATAAATAATGTTTTGGTGATTTTAATATCCATATAAATTTATCTATTTCATGTGTCTTTTGATTAAAATGTCTACAATGTTGTAAGGGATTTATTTCACAATGTCAATGTTTTTAGGGATTGTTCATGAATAAGTTTCCAAGGATTATGTTTTATGATATAACACTCAACAAAGTTAAGAATTTTATTATACTATATTTGTTTCTTTATATAACATATTTTCATTTAATTTTATTCTCTTTAAGAAATCAATTAACTAAATTTTTTAAATGAACAATTTTTTTATGTCTCTCTTAGTTCGAAAATCCTTTCTCTTCAATGATTTTTTCCAAAAATATTTGCACGAATGAGTTTTTAAATTAATAAAATTATTTTTAACATTATGTTTTATAAATTTTTTAATTATTTAATATATATTTTATAATTAATCTTCATGTTTTTTCTAAAATTAGTAGAATTTGGATTCTTACACAATTATAAAATGAAGTTTATGTTTTAACATGTACATAATGAATAAGAATTATCCACCATCATTTACACGAAACAATATGAATATTAATCTAAAAATTTATGTTCCTTTTCAAATAATTTTTTTTAATATTCAAAATTTTTTGGATTTTAAATAATTTATTTCAATGTAAAAGGGGTGTTTTCCTATTGAATTATTCCCATAATTATTTTAATAGTATTTTCAATTATGATAACATCCATTGATGTTAATTAAGTCTTAAAAGGAATATGATACAAGAATACTTTCCTTATTATTTATCTAGATGGTTTGTGATTATATAGATAATATTTTTACAAAACCTATTCATTATCCTTTCGTTATTCCATAAAAAATTGACGAAAAAATTATGAAACTCATTTCACTTAGAGAGGATATGTCATGATAAAATACTAATCAAACCAATTTGTTATTAAAAGTTAATGAAAGGATAAATACTTTATGATATAATGGAATACATATGTTGGATTTTCATTATGTTATGGTTTGTACTATAATTATATATCCCATTAGTGAATTGTTTAATTATTAATATATAATGAGATAAAAAGGACAATAATGGGGAGTAAACCCAATTTAATAATGGAATCTAGACAATACTATACTCTTGGGAGTGAATCTTGATTATAATGATATTTTGGGGTGTTTACCAAATTAACACTTCTAGTCATGGAAGTGATGCTTGAATACCATGTAAATGAGTTTCTTTGATTTTCATATTCCAAAAACTAATGTCTTATGACAATGTTATTGTAACAGACAAAAAATTTGTTAATTACATTCCATTTTAAAACAAATATGTGCCTAATATATGTTTTGTGGTTATATAAAAAACACAAAACTATAAATTTATATTCTTTAGGATTTATATGTTTTTTAAAAACATGTTTGTTGATAATATAACTATTTAAAAATAATCATATTATTAGTATAAATTTAGTGTTATGATAAATTCATTTTGACAGAGATAAATGAATCGATGTCCTCTTTCAGTAGGGTTGTACCTAATGAATCCACTTTATTAGATAATATGAGGGAGATAAAATATATATGATTTCTTATTTACTAATCCTAATCCATGGTTTGAGAACTAAAGGATGAGTGATGCTACATACTAGAGAATTTTAGGATCATCGAGACCATGACCCAAATTATGTTCGCCAAAATTCCTGAAGAAAATTTCACTATCACACACTTTACCCACATAGAGTTATATAGTAAAATATAGTCAATTTATATAGATTATAATATTTTGAATATGTACATTTTTTTAATTAAATAATTATTACATTTATTCCTTATTTTTTCACTTTATAAATTATTTAGTAATGTGTTTTATAAAATCAGTTTTTAATATAACATAACCTGAATTGTATTTTTTTTGGTAATATATAGTTTTAATTTATGAATTTCATTCAAATAATTCTGGAATTAAATTATAATTTTAATAACATAATATTATGAAATATTATATATTAAATTTAAATGAAAATATAATTCTACAAAGTGAAAATTTAAATTTTATAAGGGTTAGGAAATAGTTTTTGTAAAAAAATCAGTATTTATGAATAAATGGGTATCTTAATTTAATAGCTTAATTTATCATGGTTATAGAATTACTTTGGTAAAATAAATATTATTTTTTTGAATAATCACTTCAAAATCATACAGTGTTGATTTTTCCCTTATTTCGTAGATAACCAAATTTTTGGTTAAATAATAAATACAATTCAAATTTACTATTTGTATTGTTATATCATAATGAAAAAAATTCATTTACCTTGTTAAATAAAATAAATAAACATCCAAATATACTTTTTCAACAAGAAAAAATATTTTTAGGTTATTTTATTAAAGTTATAAATGATTTATTAATCTTATAAAACCCTTTTAAATTTTATTGTTTTAAAATCAATTCTTTGCAAACATAACTCAATTCAACATCACAAAGGATATTATTTTAATTTTATTTTCTAAAAAATCTAAAAATATTTTAAAACAATATTATTTGGAATAATCAATGGGAAAAACCATGGTAATTTCTCCATTAATAATTACTTTGTTGTAGAGTCCAAAATTGATGAATGGAAAATAATTAAGAACACCCCTAACTTTTCCTATATAAACCAACCCATGATCTGATTAATCTTCATTCAAAACTATTGGAACACAACTATACTCTTCCATTTAGTCTCTAGAGTCCTATAATGGTTCCCCTAGTCTCCCAAGAAGCTCCTACCATGATTTTTGATACACTATCTCTTGGAAAGGGATCCTCTCCCGCTAATATTTAGTCAAGAACCTTCTTTATGCGATGAATTTTGTTTTTGAATTCCATTTGTTTTGATAATATTTTACAGATACCTATTAATAACCTTATTATTTATATTTAATTATACATTCCATTTACTATCATTAATCCCTCTAATTATTGTACCACGTTATGCTTCTGAAATTATCTTGTGATTTTTCCAGGATAACCTTTTATTCAAGAACCCTTTTATGTTATACAATTTAATTCCCAATTATTCACATCAATTTATTTTATAAAATAAATACCTTACACACCTTATTTTTTAAAAAATTGATTAGATAACCCTTTATAACTCATTAATAAATTTATTTCTTAACTATGTAGCCATTTTATGCCATTGATATTATCCTCTAATTTTTCAATTCCAAACCATTGTAATATGAGTACCATCACCATTTCCACTCAAGGGTATTCACGTAGACATAAAATTCCATTTTAATTATATAATTTAATTTATTTTTTCCACAATAATTACTAAAGGGATTAAATGTGTTGATTTACGATCTTATATTGTATGAAATATGTGGAACACTTATGAATGTACATGATATGAAAGCGATGGATGTGCCCAGAATTATATTGAGATCCAATGAATTTGGTAATTATTTAATCCCATGAATTGTTTTTGGGATTTGGGAGTGAAAATAATCTCTTATGGGTCTTTTTACACCATTTTATGATATATTCCTAGTTTTCATTAACCTATGTTTATGATCATATGTTTAATGTTGTTTCCATATTCCATTTCTTCCATTATGCTATCATGTTTTTTCATACCTCATTTTTCAAGATTTTTATTGTCACCCAATTTATGTCCCATCTAAATTAATTTTGACTAAATTTTTACACTTTTATCATGTTATTTTTTATTCCCTCCCTAGGCTTTACAGCTCACCACTTTCTTATTTATGTCCCTAGGTTATGCCATATAGTTTAAAAAGAAGTTGAATTTCAGAAACATGTTAGGATGTTTTCAATAATGTTGTTGCATCCATGTATCATGTTTTTGTTTTATATAACTAATTTTACAAATAAATTTAGATCATCGATCTTCTCGGTGGTTCTAAATATATTTTTAGGTAATAATTAATGAAATACACTATATTAAAGACAAGGATTATAACAATTGGTATCAAAATAAATTCTTGTTAATTTTATGATTAAGATTATAAAAATTTCATAAAATCATCAGGGATAATACTAAACAAAAGTTAATATACCTAAATTTTATTAATGTATATATTAAGTTGTTTATAAGAAAATAAATCATCATTTGGATAGAACAAGTGAATATTGTTATGGTACATTTTTTCCTAGGGGTAACAAAACTAAAAAACATTATTGAGATCGAATCATCAGAAATCAGTGAACAACAATGAGCCTTGATGCATAGATGTTTTGATATACTAGAGTTATATTCATAGAAAAATATAATACGTCCTTATGAACCATTACTAATTGAAAGCAATTATCATAAGTTTTTATATTAGTTAATAGATAATGGATAAATTATATTGAGGCCTAGAAATTCATTTGTCAATTAATATATGTTTTAAATGAGTTATCCATTTAATTTTCATAGTTTTAATTTAATTTTGTAGAACAATTTACATTATAATCCCTCACATTCCCTTTATTTTACTCAATTTCAATAAATAAGAGCAACTTAGTCAATAACCAATGTGATGGGCAACGTGATGACTGAGCAAATGATATGACCAACCCAATGAGAGAAGTAGTCATAATATTCATTATTATAATTTATCAATTGACTTGTGTTTTGAACATAAAATTCCATTATGAAGAATATAACCCCCTAAGATGTGGATATTTTTAATTTATACCTATATGTGATAAGGTCCTTCATATTTTTGGGCTCTTCCAATCCCTGAACTATAGATCAATTGATATTCTCTATTGAAAATATATTCCTTATCCATTTATACTTTGAGAAAGATAATGAAGTGATGGTAGTATATTATATGTCGGTATATTATGATAAATGGATGATGTTGGTCAGAACTACAAAGGCCATAGGGGGATTTAAGTGATGGAGTTAAAGGAATTCCCAAAAAATATTATTCAATAAATTTTTTACATTAACTCTGTGAAAAAATATGGAAAGGAATTCATTTTCATAAAAAAGGATGATGAATTTATTAGGGAATATGATAAAAATTTCACAAGACATTCACAACATGATTACAAATTTCTTGTTACCCCTGAATGTAAATTAGACCACATATTTGGTGTAACAAATAAGATTCTAAAAAATCCTTATCTTTTCATTAATTATAATTCTATGAAATTTGTTTACACTATTTCCTCAAATTCAAAATGTAGACCAACAAATTTCTTGGGTCTCAGGGGGATAAGAAGTGGAATGGGGAATTTAATTCTGGAATTGTGATGGAGAAACATAATGGTGTCATGAAATTTCAACATCTCAATTTAGAAAGCCATGTGAAGAATCAAATGAGAAATTTTATAAATGGGATGGGGAAATAATTTCGGTCCAGGATAGAAAGACACAAAGTTAGTGATTGGGGATGGGAGAAACCCACCAATGTGATGGATGAAATAAATTCTTCAGTTAGCCCTCAACCTACTTTCTAATGTTTTAAATACAAGTAATATGGAAACCATGTGAATCAGTGAACTAATATATTTCTTTTTGACAAACAATTGTGACAATAACCCCAAAAGTAGTGATTAAGGGTGATCTTATTGCATCACATCTGTAGAGGTGGATCCCTAAAGCCTAATGGGGATACGTATACTAGTTATTAAATATAGAATAGTGAAAGTAATTTTTAATTATAATTATATGGAGTATTTCACATATAAAAATTCTAGAATAAATACTCAAAAACCATAACAAATTGTGGATGTAATGCTACCAAGGAAAATGGAAAATGGATTAATTACCACATTAGAATTATATAAACCCTCCCCTATCAATTTTTGTGTGATAAAATTATGATAAAACCTTGTGATACCGCCTTAATTGAATTTTTTTTCTATTTTGGGTTTTTATTTTACTTTCCTATATAGAGGTAGCACAAATTCCCAAGAGAAGAAAATCACCCATTATATCTTGAACGAATTTTCAATTTTATATAGGTGCTATGAGGATTATGGATCTTATTTAGTAGCAAAACATCAAGAATGGATTTCATTTCATCATCAGCAATCATATATTTCCCATATTATTATGGTAATGAAAATATCATACATAAAGACATTCCCATTGTGAGAGAATATGATAACGTGTTTCTTGAAAAATTTCTTGGTCTTCTTCCTTGATAATAAATTTAATTTTAGATCAATCTTATACCTTTAAATTTTCTAATATCAAAGAATCAATATATAATATCTATTTTTTGAAATCAGTGAGATTATTAAACATCTAGATGAGAATTTAGATTACGTTTTATTATAACCATGTTATTCACAATGGGGTGAACCCGTTCCCATCATAAAGAAGAATGACCAATGAATGTGCCCCTTCATTTATTTTTGAGGGCTCAACAAAATAAAGATAAAGAAAATGTATAGTATACCATTTATTGATGACATATTTGATCAGCTATGTGCATCCCAATATTTATCTATTTTTGATCTTCGGTTGGGATACTACCATCTATAGGTGTATAGTGAGGATATCCCGAAGAACTATGTTTTGTAAAATATTCGGGCACTAAAAGTTTATAGTGAATATATTTGGACTCAATAATTCTCTATAATATTTATGTATTTGATGTATATAGGCTTTATAGATTACCTTGACAATTTTTTGGTAGTCTTTGTTGACCAGATTATTATATACTCTAAATGAAAATAGGAATTTGAGAAACATTTAAATACTTTACTAAATACTGTGCAGAAACAAAAATGAATGAAAAGTGTAGTAAATATGAATTCTTGTTAGAGAAAGTGATGTTAATAATAAATGTAATAAAAAATAGTGGTATATTTTTGGATCAACCACAAATATAGACAATTGAAGGATGGCCTATACCAACATATATGATAGACATCTAATGTTTACATAGATTAAATATGATCTACCTTCCATTTGAGTGGATCATATCATGATTGTAAATCCCACTATGCACACTAAATTAGACGTGATTCATGTTAGTTTAGAATGATTAATGTGAGGAAGGATTTAAATATTTTAAGAAGAGCATAATGACTACACATTTTCACACATTACCCAAACATGAGGTGATATTTATGAACTAAATCAATTCATTCAAAAAGATATTGGGTTTTCTACTCATGGAAAATGAAAAATTAAAAGCATATTCCTCCCACCAACTAAAGATCCATGAGATGAACTACATAACTCATGATCTATATTTGGTTGTAGTGATTTTTATATGAAATATTTGATGACATTATCTATATGAGGAGAAGTGTGATATAAAAATGTAACAGAAACCCCCATTTATATATTCGCATAAAAGGACCTTATTGTGCACTAACATAGGTGGTTAGATCTTATTGAGGATTATGATTGTTCAACGAAGTACCATCCTAGGTAAGAAATGAAATTTGACGATTCTCTGAGTAGAAATGATCCTATAACACGATATATGATGAGGAGTGAAAAGGAACAAATAGTATTGGACATGAAATGGATGGGTAAAAGAATAATAAGAGGAATTTTATCTTACCTTTCCCAAATAAATTCTCAAACAGATATTATTGAGAGGATGAAGGAGGCAAAGAAAGGCGATGAGTTGCTACAGAAGAGGGCATCAAAAATTCTGGAGCTTAGATTTGATATAAATGGGGTTATAAGATATGTAATCTAGATATGTGTCCCATAAGAACTATAATTTAATAGGGTACCTCCAGATTATATTTACATATCAACCTTATTTATTCATCAAGGATGAACTATGTTGTATCGAGTGATGAAGTGAAATTTCTATTGGGATACCATAAAGAGGGAGATTTATGAGTTTATAACTCAATGATTAGTATACTATAAATTGAATGAGTAATTATAGAAGTATAAGGGTATGATTATTCCATTTACAAAACCATTGTGGAAATTTTAAATCATAACTGTGGATTTCATCATAGGAATAACTGGGACACCTAATTTAAATAACACTATCTGGGTGGTAGTTAATCCCATTAAAATTGTGGTTCCTTTAATACCTATAATGGAATATTTATATCATGGAAAACTCACAAAGATATACATAAGATAAATTGTAATAATTTTTGGAGTTCCACTATCTATTATACATGATAGAGATCCAAGGTGTACCTCATGGATTCAGATATGCCCTACGAATGAATTTAAAAATAAAATGAGTTGTAGCCCTTCCTATAACCATGATATCGATGGTTAGTCTGAAAGGACCATTCAAACTCAATAGGATATTATAAGATCATGTTTAATTGATTTATAGGGGTATTTTAATCATTACCTTAACTAGTATACTTCTCATATAATGACACATTCGATTCTAGAATTCAAATGGATCCTTATGAGGCTATGTACGGGACGACCTGTCAGACTCTCACATACTTGGGTGAAGTTGGAGGGTTGAATCTTATGGGACATGATCTTCGTTAAGAGATGAGAAAAATGGTTCAAACCGTTCAACATCATTTGTAATATACACAAATTCAGTACAAAATCTATGAAGAAAATCATCAATGAGATATAGAGTGTGGGATTAATGAACAATTATACCGTTATATATCTCCATAGAGTAAATTCATGAGGAATTTGGAAGAATATAAAGCTTATTCAAGATCCATTGTCCCCTTTCAGATCCTAGATCACATCAGAGGTTTGGTTTATCAACTAGCACTCCGACATAAACTATCTCAAGTATATGATGTGTTTCATGTACACCATGACATGTAGTAAATCCATAGTTTGTACAAATAGAGAATTATCTTTCATATGAGGAGAAAAAAGTGATGATCTTAGATCGTAGTGAAAAATTTATAAGAATAATGACAACAAACCTAGTAAATGTGTTGTGGTGGAACCAAATTTTTGAGGATGTGAAATTGAATATAGTAGATGTGATGAAATAGATGTAGCAAAATATTTTTTAACATATTAAATGAAATTTTTTTTGGTGAAATATTTGAAGAGTGAAAATATTTAATGACCCAAAATTTTAGAAATTATATTACATATTTAAATAAATAAAATCCACATTTATGTAATTTTTTTATAAAACACATGTTCATTTATGGTTATATCATGTTTTATTTTAAAGGACATTAAACATTACAACCATCTATAATATTTCTATTTAACATTGATCATATGATTAGTATATATTATGTGTTATGATGAAGTCATATTGACACAGATGAAACAAGTGATGACCTTGACCATTAGGATCACAGACTAATAATCGCATTTATTAGATATTTTAAGGGATATAACATATATGATATTTTCTATTATTGAATCCCAAGACTTGATTAAGTATCTAATGAACAAGTGAAATCATTTATGGTAGAAGTTCAGGCTCATCGAGATGATGATCCAAACCATGTATTCTGAACCAGCCCAAGAAAATATCAGCATCACACACCTTACCCTTAGATAATTCATTGATTCAAAAAAGGTATATGTGTCTCAATGAAAATTTTAATTATTTTCATATTTTATTTTAAATAAAAAAAATATTATATTTTTCCTTATTTTAATTACATTATAAATGTTTGAGTAATGAGTTTGATAAGAAATAGATTTCACTTCTACTAAACTATAAAGGCATTTTTTTGTAAAATGTACCTTCAATTATTTAATCCCATTACATAATCTCATGAAATAAATTACTCTTTAATAAAATATTATTATTAAAACGTATGTATTTAATATAAATGATAATATAATTTTATAATGTGAAAATTTAATTTTTATGAGGTTATGAAAACTATTATTTAAGAAAAAAACTAGTATTTTTAAATAAATGAAGATATTAATTTAAATGTATAAATTTTAATATTTATATAATTGTTTTTATAAAAAAAATATTATTTTTAGAATCATAACATTGAAATGATAAAATAATTATTTTTTTTGAATTTTCTAAGATGATAGAATTTTTAGGTAAAAATTAAATATAGTTTAAATATAATGTTCTTTATGACATCATAATGAAACCAAAGTGATGTGTTATGTTTTATAAATTGAATAACAGATTTATTTTTTTCCCATTTAATATAATGTGTTCTTATGTTATTTTATTAATTTTAAATATCTATTATGAATCCTCCAAAACCTATATTATATATTATGGTTTTGAAATAAATTCATTGTAAACATGACTCACCCCTACATCACCAAAGGTATTATTTTAATGTGCTCAGTTTATGGTCTTATAAAATAATAAAAACCCATACTTTTTGGTAGAATCAATTTCAAGGATCCATGGGATGTGTTGTGGTATTGATTACTTTTTTTGTGTAGATTCCAAAACCTATGTTTGGAAAATAATAAAGAACTCTCATCCTGTTTCAAATATAAACCTACCAAATATCCCATTACTCCACACTAAATCAATTATAGAAAATATAAAATATTCAATTTATATTCTATATCCCTCCCAAGGATCACCCAAGCTCTAAATAATCTCCTCACAATATTTTGGAAAAACCCTCTAAAGATGTGGGTCCCTCACCCTCTAGTCTTTATTATAGAACCCACTTTGGGAAATGCTTTTGTATTTGAATTTATATTGATGAGATGTCATTTTATACAACCATATTACTGGCAGAATAATGTAAATGAAATGATAGATCCACTTTAATGTCATTTTTTAGTCACATAAATCATTATGTTACCCAGTTATGCTGTCAAAATTATGTTGTGATTTTTACATGTAATCATTTTATTGGGAAACCTATTTTTTCATTCACATTTTAATTGTCAAATATTCGTGGTGTATTATGTTATTACATATCTCTATTACACACCTTATTATTATATGTGATGGTATACTACTCTATTTTTCATTAATCTCTCTCATGATTCATTATGTACCCCCACTATCCCAGAAAAATTATCCTATTTTTTTTCCATTCCAAATAATTTTATTTTGAATACCAACTCCATTTCCACTCAATGATATTCAAACATAAATTTATTTACATATTTTATTAATAAATTAAATTTAATCATTCCAAACTCGTTAATAGTTAGATTAAATGTGATTAAATATGGTCTTATTTTAAATGATCTATGTGGAACACTTATGCATGTACGTGATATCAAAGTGACATATATACCCAAAATTATACAATGATCCTCTAATTTTTATAATATTTTAGTATCATGAGACATCATTTATGTGATAAGGGATTAAACATAATGAATTTTTGGATTTTATTGGAAATTTTATTATGTCTTGGTAGTTATCCTTGACCTATGTTTATGATGTCATGCTTAATGTTGTTTCCAAATTACATTATTTCGTTTATGATATACTGTTTTGTCATATATCATTTTACAGTATTACAATTCTTAGAAATATTTCATTCAATTGAAATTCTTATTGACTAAAAAATTATAATTTTATAATTTTATTATTTATTTATCCACTTACTATGATTTATAGATTACTCCTTTCTTTTATTTGACCTATGGTTCTCCCATGTAGTTTGACCAAATTTGGAATTTTTGAATCATGTTAAGGACTTTTTCGATAATTTATTTGTATCCATGTATCATATTGATGTTTTATGTATATAATCTCCCATGTAAAATGGTCTCCTTTATCTGTTGGGTTGTACAAAGTATGTTTTTATGTACTAAATCTTGAAATAAAATGTGTTAATGGAAGAGGTTTTCGTAGTTATTCTATCTTGTCTCATGTTATTTTACTCCTCTATGATTTATGTATTATGAATTTCTAATAATTATTCAAATTATGATGATTATGATATATGATATGAAAGGAATGGTTTTTGAATGTTATTATCATATTCTCAAATTTTTATGATAATGTTATGTTCATGTGATAATTGATATCTCCCTTGTTTACCCTTATTGAGAATATAAGGTAACCTTTTATTATGTTTTCTTATCTCTAGGTTGTGAAAAATGTTACTATGTATGATATGTCTGAAATGGGTCATAGATATGAATATTTTAGTGGGAAATGATGTTGTACACTTATGAATCAATTTTTTAAGTGCTTACATTTCCAAAGATACTCAAAATATAAGATTCTTGAATGGATCATTAGGATATATATTGAATATTGCTATAATAAATGTATTATATATAGATGAAAAGTATTGGTCCCTATATTTGTATCAATGAATGGTTAACTAACCACTAGAAACTAGGATGAGAAATATTTATAGAGGACATAGGGAATATGTATATTTATTGGATAACATCCTAAAGCTCTAATAATGATCAAATATGACCAAAGTTAAACCAAAGGATCCATAGATTGATACGAATGTTCCTTTTATTAAGAATCCTATAAAATATTTTTCATGATTATATGGGTTTTCACTATGGTTTTTTTTATCTCTAAAACTATTTTTTTTTGTTTTAATCCATGGATGGAACCCAAATAAATCCTTTTAATACTTAATGAGATAAAAAATGAAATGATTTCCTCTTGGGAAACCATTTTTATTGGATCCTGAATGAATAATATCAACACTATGCTCAAAAATAATTATCAACATATGGATCGTTCCAAACATCTAATTTATATAAGGAGGGAACACCAATATTGTGAGTTCTTCATGAGGAAAACCCCACTATAATTTAGTGGGTCCACTAATTCAATAGTTAATTAGTAATGGATCAGTACTGCTGAAAATATATTTTCATTTATCTAGTGTTTGGAGCATGACAGAATAATTTTTTTCATTATCATTTAGATGGAAAAGTTTATAAATGGTGGACTCTTATGTAGAATATAAATCAACATGATAAAATTGAATCCATGGAGTAAGATGAGTTTAATATATTATTTTTAAATTTGTAGTATCCTATAATTCTTAATACCAAAATAAAGATGGAATTCATTGAGCGAAAGTAGGTGGATGATGAATCCATTGGTACATATGTTGGAAATCCTATGAGACTTGTGAGGTCTGCTTTAGGTGTTATCAACCAACTTCAAATTAAGGTTGAACGATTCATTAGTGGTTTAAGACCATGTCTCCTAAGAGAGTTACCCATAAGAGTCTTTAGTAGCTAGGAATAAATGATTCAATGAGAAATCAAGGTGTATATGTGGATTTTTGTTATCTATACATCCCATAGTTTTGATAATAAAATAAATAATAAATTCTAATCAAATTATAAATGTCATAGAGAGAAAAATATTATCCTTCCTTTATACTGAAAGTGTGGAAGTAATCATACTTTAAACTATCTTAATGGTATAATTAAATATTTTAAGTATGGAAAGGAATGTCATTGGGAAATAGGATATCTAAGACATGCAATGAGAGAAGTCATTGAAAGAGAATTAAAAAGGAACCATAGAATTCACCACCCACACTTCAATTTTTCAAATGTAAGGAGTATGGTCATTATTATAACCTATTCTCAAAACATAATGATAATGATGACGATCAATGTAAGAAACCTATTACGCCCAAAGGGAAAGGGTAATCTCATGTGATAACTACTAGTGATGTGGAGTATGATAATAATGTAATGAATGGTTCAATTACCATCCATTTTATAAATTCTAATATCTTATTTTATTCTAGATATACCCACTCTTTTATATATGAATAACTATAAATGGGTATCAAAATTCCACCCGAATTATTAGATGTTTAATTAGTAGTGAAAACCCTTAATGGTATGATGATCAAATATCAAATCTATGTATCTTATACGGTTCATGTTTATTTAAATGTGATTCAAAATAATATTTTTATTCTCCCCTAGTTTAATTTAATGTCATTTTCAACTTGGATTGAATTTCTTTACATAAATACTACATCAATTGACAGTGAAGGGAAGTGATGTTCGATATTCTAAAGAAATTTATGATTTTGTATCAATGGATGATAAATAAGAATTTTGGATGTAAATTAGTTCCATTATATAGGTAATGATTCTGATTTAAAGAGGTTTTTATATCATATGGACATAGAGATTCTCTACAACATAGATATTCCAATTAAACAAGAGTTTGATAATGTCTATCCAAAATAACATATTAGTATTCCATTTAACATTGATGTTATTTTCTCAATATTAAAAATCCATGGTGGTACACCTCCTTCAGTGACTCCATAGATAATATCCCCAATTGAGTTGTAGGACTTGATAAAGAAACACATGAAAAATATTGAAAAGGGATTCATTGAACTGAGCGAGTCACCTTGGGTTAATCTAGTTCTTTTTATTATGACGAAAGACAGATCCATTCTACTCTATGTTAATTATAAGTAACTTAACAAGATCACAATCTACAATAGGTATCCTCTACTATGCATTGATGAATTTTTTTATAAACTTGTAAAAGCTCAATACTTTTAAAATATTTAAATTTATTATAGATATCTGTAATTAAGTGTCAAGATGGAGGATGTATAGAAGACAACATTCTATACATTGTATGAAAACTATGAATTTATAGTTATTTAATTTTATATTACTAGTTCCCATGTTATCATCATAGATTTAATGAATAGTGTCTGTAGATATTTTTTTGATCAGTTAGTGATAGTATTTATAGATGATATTCATATACATTCAAAGTGTAAGGAAGACCACGATGATTATTAGAGAGTTCTGCTGATGGCTTGGGAAAGGAGAAGCTTTATGGAAAAAAATCAACATATGTGAGTTTTGGATTTCGAAGTTTCTATTCATGGGACAGAACAAATCATATGAATTTATATCCATAGATACTTTTATGTTAGAGGTTGTTAAAGGGTTTTGTAGACCAACCACTGTGTATGATATCAATAGTTTTCATGTTTTGGATGGATATTACGTATGATTTGTAAATAATTTCTCTCAAATATGTATTATACAAAAATATTTTACATAGAAGAGTAGAAAGTTCTTTTGGACCAATGAATTTGATTAAAATTTCATGGTACTAAAGAGAGTGTCAGTCAGTGATCCATTGCATACATTACCCAATAGTGGAGAAGGGTTTGTAATTTATAATGATGCATCAATGAAGGTAATAAGATCAATTCTCAAGAAAAAATATATGGTGATAGATTTTTCTTCATTAAAATTGATGGTTCAGGATATAAATTACCAAAAACCATATTTAGGTGTAGCTAAAGTAAACTTTCACTAAAGATATAAATGAATTATATTTATGGATAATGGTGTGATATATATTCTAATGAATTTTTATTAATGAATATATTCACATATAATGATATGAATGTGATCTAGATGTGATTATTAGAGTGGATAAAAGATCATGACTACGGAATATATAACCTCCCAGAGAAAGAATACAAGGTTGATTATTATTTAAAGTATCATGTAAGCTTATATATGATAATGATTATAAATGATCCAATGCAACTGGGTTTCCATCATATGGATCTTAATAGATGGAAGTACGAGGATAAATATTATCTTTCTCAAATGAGATTTCAATAATTTATCTAATTGATGATTAAACTAGAACATAAATAAGATATAGAGTTATAAAATAAGGTAATAAATGTCCATGAGTTTAACCATGATTTTTATGGAATGATAAAATTCGTGAATTTTGCATGTGTTCCTTCTATAAAAATATGAATAAAGAACCATTGGATGAGGCTCACAGTTCCACATTATCTATTAATATTATAAGCATGAAGATATGTTGAGATATAAATGTGTATTTTGGGTGGGATAAAATGAAGAGAGAGACTGCTAAGAATGTATCTTAGGATATTGTATGATAGAAAGTTAATGTTTAGAGTCATAATTCTAAAGAGATTTTATAGCCATTACCCTTACCAAAAAGGGAATGGGAAAATGTCACCATTGAATTTTTCATCAGACTACCCAAGATATCCATGGCCCATAATTTAATTTTGGTCGTAGTCAATCACCATATGAATTTAGTACACTATAATTCCATCAGAGAATAATTACATCTCATTAAACATGCCTGAATATATATTACGTAATTTTTAAGGATGAATATAAACCATATTCTATTAAATATAATCGAAATATGTGGTATACATTGATGTTCTTGAAGAGTCATATACAAGATCTAGATAATGTGTCAAGATTCAGAATATCGTTTCATCCTAAGATGGATGGTTAGTCAGAGAAAAGAATTTAAACCCTAGAGGTTATTTTCAGATCTCATTCTATGGTTTTAAAATATTTTTGGGATCATTAACATATTCTAGTTTAGTTTTCTAAAAACAATAGATTTCAGTCAAGGATTTTGATGATTCCTTTTGTAGCCCTCTATAAAAAAAGTGTAGAAATTCAATAAAATTTGATGATGTTTGAAAAAGAATGATATCCAGACCCGATTTATCTCAATAAATGATAGAGAAACTTAGTTCCATTCAATATTTCATCAAGGATACTCAGAGTAGATTAAAATTTTATGATTAAAATTGTGGGTTTGGTTTGGAATTTAACATTGGTAAGATTGTTCTTTTGATAATTTCTTTGTGGAAGAATTTTATAAGATTCAAATAGAATGGATAGCTGAGACATAGGTATACTATACATTTTGAGAATCATGATCAAGTTGGTACGGTATCATATCAGTTAGTGGTTCCTCCAAACCACTCTCAAGTTCATGAGTAATTACATGTATCTCTCTTGATATGGTAAAGGATTGATCCCTCAGTTATATAAAACTTGATGGTTTTACCATTGGTGCATGATAATTACTATGAGGAACAACTAGATGAAATATTAGACCATAGAGATAAAGTACTATAGACCACGACTACTCATCCAAATAAGTTCTCTCGAGAAATTAGAGATTCGATGAAGCTACAATGGAACAAATAGATATCATGAGGTAAAATTATCCAGATCTATTTGTATTAGTGTGAAATAATTTGATGGGAAAAATTATTTTAAGGGGGGTAGAATATAAAAATAGAATATTTTATGAAATATCACTCTATTAATAATTTTTATTTCATCTATGTATTGTGTCACACAGAAAACCGAGTTTAAATGAACAATGATATACTATTAAAATATAATTATTTGATAGTTATCGCCTATACTGTAACACCCCAAGCTTCTACAGTATGCTTCTCTTTGAATAATACAATAGTGTGTGTTGTACGCAACTTCGATTTCTAACACACACCACAACCAATGAAACTAGCCGTTATGAATAGAAATACATAATTATTGAAATTTTATAAATTTTATCTTTCAAATTGGACTTCATATTTGGATTCGGAATATCGAAATTATCCTAAGGTGAAATTTTTGTATTTTTCTGAAAACATTCCATTTTTGATGAATAGTGAAAATACACTGAGTTATAGTTTAAAAATGAAATTTTATTTAAATAATTATTTATTTTTTTATATTTATTTAAAATCAAAATAGATAATTAATACCTTTATAATTTCAATGCAATTCATTGGAGTTATTTTAGAATAATTTTAGATATATAAAAATTTTATTGAACTTTTCACCGTCTTTTACCCACCTCCTAGGAGAATTTGGAAATTTAAGTAAAACTTAATTTTACCACATTTGTGAGTGGAATTTCGAGTATCTAAGAGTCACGATTAATATGAAGGTGTAAAATGTGGTTCAATAAGATAAATATTTTTTGATGAATAGTAACTTTTTACTTTTATTTACCATGGTTAAAAGTAAATAGGGTAATTAAGGGTGAAACTGATATTAATATTACCCTAACACATGTCCTAATTCTATTGGACATGGGTATCTCGACCAAAAACAACCTTAGGAATAAAATATTATCATTAATGTAAACTTGGATTAGATTAGGACATTTATTATTATTTAATTCAAAGAAGAGTTACAAGAGTTAAAATCCAAGTTTAATCACTGAAACATTTTTAATATAGGGTTATACAGAAGATAAATTCGATCATAAATATTCATTAGTAATATGAACAGATTTCATACATAATGGTATTTTGTAACACCCTAAGATTTTATGAGAAATATTATTTTTAATTTCATTAATGTCGTGTGTTTTACGCTACACCAAAAGGAGCTTTCACAACACGCATCCTTGACTTGCCTTTCATTACACGCAATCACGACCTTCCTCGATAGCGCGTGTAGTACGCAATACCGAGTTTCACTAAACAACGATATGCTATTAAAATATTATTAAAACTAGCCATTATGAATAGTAATAACCACTTTTTAAAATTTTTTAAATTTCATTTTTGAAAATGGACTTCATTTTTGGATTCGAAATATCGAAATTAGCTTAGGGTGAATTTTTGGTACTTTTCGGATAACTTTCATTTTCTAATGAATAGTGAAATTAGTAAATTTTAATTAAAAACAACCTTTTTAATAGAAATAATTAATAGTGATAAATTATTAATTTTAGTGGTTTTAAAGTATATATAGAATATATTTTTACAATATAATACAATGTTGGTTATTGGATGTAATTTCACATTTAACCCAGACATAAACAACTGTCAATCTTTTGATAGTTATTATCTCTTTAGAACACGCTATTTGTTTTGACGACGGGAATTAATTTTTAAATTAATTAATGCAACTGATATGTTTTGAATTTGAAAAAATAGACATCATTTTTGAATTCAAAATATCAAATATAGCTTAGGCCTAATGTTTGGTATTTTTCTGGAAACTATCATTTTTTGATGAATAGTGAAACCACTAAGTGGTAGTTAAAAAAAATGAATTTTTCGTAAAACTTAATTTTACCGCTTCTGTGAGTGGAATTTCAAAAATCCGAGAGACACGGTTGATGTCAGTAAGAAAAATGTTGTTCAATGAGATGAAAATAATTTTTGGTGAATAGTAACTTTTTACTTTTTTTACCACGGTTAAAAGTAAATAGGGTAATTAAGGGTAAAAATGATATTATTATTACCCTAACACATGTCCTAATTCTATTGGATAAGTTTAATTCGACCAAAAACAAACTTAGGAATAAAATATTACTATTTAGGCCCACTTGGATTAGATTAGGACATTTATTATTAATTTATTTAAAGAAGGGTTAAAATAGTTAAAATCAAAGATTAATAAGTAAACCATTTTTAATATAGAGTTATACATAAGATAAATTAGACTATAAATATTCATTAGAAATATAAATATATTTCCTACATAATGAAATTTTATTTGTAATTTTTAGACTCTAAATAAGTTAATTTATTTATGACACAAAGATGATGTAGGAATTATCTTATTAATGAAATATTGACATAATTGATGTTATAAATACCCAAATAAATGTAATTTGAGACTTTTTATGAATTACACTAATTATATAGGTTAATATGACATGTTATTATTTATTTAATTAACTTTTTTCCAACTAATAATTATGTTATGAGTTTCACAAAAATCAATTACTAAATAGTGTCAAAATTGACATAAAATAGTTTTTAAAACAAATATTATATTATTAATTGTTATTTTATTCCTAAAAATCTATGGTTCGGCAAAATTACTTATATAAGGTTATATATATTAATAATAAACATCTTGGGGTTCGTTTGGCTTCTTATAGTATGTTTATTAACCTTATAGTGTAAGAATACAAAATGACACGGTAAAAGTAAAATTATCCAACTTAAAGTTAAATAAAAATGATAAGGTTAATATAGGAACCAAAACTTGTCTAAATTCTATTGGATGAGAGGATTTCGACCCATCCCCACAATTGCTTCGAAATAAATCAATTTAGAGCTATTTAAAACCGAATTTGGCTTTATAATAAAATAATATTTTTAGTTTTTCCAAAAGAGCCCCTCTCCTCCCTTATAAAAGGGCACCTCCTCCCTCTCTTCCTCACACCACATTGAGCCTTCAAGCTCGATCAACCCCTGCCAAATTCTCTTCTCCACTTCCCTAACAACATCCTAGAGGTCCGGGTCTTCTTCAAGTACCAATTTTAGTACCCTAAGAGGAGGACTCAAAGAGGCGCTTCAAAGAAGAGGAGGTTCAGACACTTACAAAGAAAATTGAACCTAAGGTAAGGGAAATATCACAATCTCATTTTTATCTGAGATTGTTTATACTTTGGTATTTACTGGGGTGTATTTTATCATCCACATCCATTTTTCATCAATATGTAATATTTATATTCCCCTACAACAGTTTATATCCAATTTTACCCTTCGTTGAGTTTTTAGTAAAAGATATGAAAGGAATCTTTTGTCATTTTTCATACGAGGAACTTTTTGACTTTTCCGAAAAAAGTAATAGAAGAATGTTTTTATTAACATATACGACATGAATGGATTTTTAAAACATTATTTCCAAGAATCTTCCTTTACAAGTTTTCAAGTTTATTTTTAATCAACTTATTTTAGTTTAAAATTGTATGACATGTTAAGAAAGGAAAAATGTTTTTGAAGTAGAAAGGATATTTTCCTCAAGAATGGAGTTCAAGAGTTTTATCAAAATTATCTTCCATATAAGATAATAAATGGTTCTATTTCTATCCCTATTATTACTTTTATTCGATTATGTTGTGATGGAATTATATTTATGAATTCCTTTATCTTATATGAATTGTTTTATGATGTCACGATGTTTAAGATTACCATTTTTATTACATGGATTATGCAATGATGTATGATTTATGATTTTGTGGCACATATAAGAATGGTATCATTATGATATGGGCGGGACCTATATATACCTCCAATTCATTGGGTAAAGATTTTATATCTCATGAGATAGACATGGCTGGAACGGCAGGTTAAACCGGTTCAGTGAAACAGGACTGAAACGAGGAGTGAACTCTGTTCAGAAATGGACTTTCTCCACTAAGATAGTCTTGGAAATGAGTCTTCAATAATAAGAAATGATTCTCTATGATTATATGTATATTCTACAAAGTTTCATGTTTATTTTATGAATATTGGGATTATATTTCACTACTATTATTTATCCCATGTTATGATATTATGATCTCTTTTACAGGTTAAGACTTCCAAAATGTTATGTTCTTGTGAATATGATGTGATTGATATTTCTTTTGTTTACCCTTATTGAGCATTTGAGATCACCCTTTTATGTTTTCTTTTCCCAGGATATAATGAATGGTTTTAGGTATAAAAAAAAGAAGATCTTTATGGGAGATGTTGAAGATCTTTCACCACGATTAGAAGATTATATTCCGAGTTTCCAAAGAAACTAAACTATTACGGTCCTTGTGTGTGTGTTTTTGTTATGTACTAATTATTCCGAAAAAGTAATGTAATGTCCATGTACGTAAAGCTTCGGGTCTCTACATTTGGTATTAGAGGAAAGGTTTAGTCAACCTTTGGAAACTAGGATGCGAAAACATTTGTGAGATCTCTAGAGATATTTCTAAGGTATGTCTAGGGATGTCCCTAAGGATAAGTATACGTATAGGATATAGTCCTAGAACTACGGTAATGATCTTAGAATTTAACCTAAGATGTTAGATATTTATGGAACTCCCCCTTTACTATGTTGTTTTCCCTAGCATGATTTTTGCCTCCCACACAATTATTTTTGGGTTTTAGAAAATGGCTGGAAATAGGAAGATTCATGATAATGGAGGATATGACGGACAATGGAATGATATTCTTCATGAGAAACCAAATGAAATGGGATTTGGAAGTCCAAACATCGTTATTATGCCTAATCAGCAATCTCATAATATGATCAATAATCTCAATTTTGGTAAGTTTCCCGACTCAGATAATAAGAGAAAGATGGAGTTTCTTGATGATCATAGAGGAAAGAAAGTTCAATTTCCCTCATGTAAATCATGTGGGAGGAGGCATCGGGGAGATTGTTTCAAAGGAACTGGAAGATGCTTTTGGTGTGGAAATGAAGGACATAAATCCAGTAAGTGGAAAGGAAATGGTTCAGTTAACACCATGGATGAGGATAATGGTATTGCTACGACATCAACAATGGTTAAATGTTTTAAATGTGGAATGTACGGGCATTATGCAAAACAATTCCCTAAGTTAAAGTCTCTTGAAGAGAATCAGTATGGTCATATGGGTAATATTTTTTTTGATGATGATGAAGAGACTACAAATGATATGTGAGATGAAAGAATTGTTGAAGCTCGGTCAATGGTTTAATAAGGTAGTGGAATGATTGCATGTTTATCAAGTGTAATGTTGTATAAGTAATCTCATGGTACTATGGAATAAAGAGATGTCTAAGGATTGTTACACTGTTGTCTTTCCTAAGTTCTGAAAGTGTATGATTAATTGTATTAGTAACCATGAAAGGTTATTCAGATATTTTTGGAATGTAGATGATATGCGCATAATGAATGGATAAGAAGATAATGAGATGTTTGATTGTATTCATGAGGTCATGACTGATATAAGGAATAAGTGATATTATGGTTTGATTATATAGACATTTTGGGATTTTGGTATGTGGAAAGAGTTAACTTTTGACAGCATTCATGTTTTCACTAAGGTTAAATGGGTATTCATTTTTTCAAGAGAATACATGATTAAGGCCTTCGAATGTTTGGAATGTGACCAACAAGACATATCTCATGATATATGGGGATCAACAATGGTATTAACATGCTAGTTGTATGAAATCTTTGGTAATCGTTTTCACTATAATATGAGATTAGACAGCATTATTTTGGATAAGCCTAAAGATTAGAATGGATTATGTTGATCATAAGTTAGTATTGTTTAAGGATATAAGTTTTTTTAGATATTATGTATGGGATTTTATAGTAATGTAGTTTTAGAAAAAGGACAACCTGCAGGATGGGCGATAGCCCATCACGTCAGACAAGGATGTGAGAATCGAACCCACAACCGAAGTGCGACTGGCCTTTATTGCCTACCACTGGCCTACAGGAAGTCCCTATTTAGTTGAAACTAATTTTATTATATTAAGCAGTATGATATATGAAGTATAAGTCCATTTTAGGAACCATATATGACTAATCTCACTATAGATAGACTTATGTATTTTTTGATAACTTTTCTAACCTTTTGTTTGAGACAGATGGAATGACCCATCATTCTATCACATGATCTATTAACACATCTCGAATGACAAATTCAACTTCATTTCATTAAGGTATGAAGTGGAAATTGTTCAATTCACGAACAACAATGAGATTGTACCAAAATCATGTAAGTATTTCTTTTAATTCATCAACTTTAGGGAAATGATCTTGAAAACCAAAAATGTTGTCTTAGTGATCTTATATCCGATGAATCAGATGGTACCTTAGATCAGCACAAGTCTATGGATTTTTTATTGTTGGCTTTTTCATATCCATGTTCTCTACCACTCTCCATCAGAACAAGATCATTAGATTTCTCTTCCATATCCATATTTTCGCCTATGTGGAAACCCAGTGATTAGTTTATTTGGGCAACCGTTACGTTTCATACTTTTGTTTTTAAAGATTGGTTTTGGTATTCCTTTTTACGATGTGGGTTTCTATTAAAGAAACTTTAAAGTAGTAAACCATTTATAACCCCGACGAATTTCGAGGGAGAAATTCATTTTAAGGGGGGTAGAATGTAACACCCTGAGATTTTATGAGAAATATTATTTTTAATTTCATTAATGTCATGTGTTGTATGATACACCAAAAGGAGATTTTACAACACACATACTTGACTTTCCTTGCATTACACACAATCACGACCTTCCTTGATAGTGCATGTAGTACGCAATACAGAGTTTTACTAAACAACGATATGCTATTAAAAAATTATTGAAACTAGCCGTTATGAATAGTATTAACCACTTTTTGAAATTTTGTAAATTTAATTTTTCAAAATGGACTTAATTTTTGGATTCTGAATATCGAAATTATCTTAGGGTGAAATTTTGGTACTTTTCGGATAACTTTCATTTTCTGATGAATAGTGAAAATTACTAAATTTTAATTAAAAACAACCTTTTTAATCGAAATAATTAATAGTGATAAAGTATTAATTTGAGTGGTTTTAAAGTATATTTAGAATATATTTTTACAATTTAATACAATGCTGGTTATTGGATGTAATTTCACATTTAAACCAGACATAAACAACTGTCAATCTTTTGATAGTTATTATCTCTTAAGAACGCGCTATTTGTTTTGACGACGAGAATTAATTTTTAAATTAATTAATGCAACTGATATGTTTTGAATTTGGTAAAATAGACATCATTTTTGAATTCATAATATCAAATATAGCTTAGGCCTAATATTTGGTATTTTTCTGGAAACATTCATTTTTTGATGAATAGTGAAACCACTAAGTGGTGTTAAAAAAAATGAAGTTTTCATAAAACATAATTTTACCGCTTATGTGAGTGGAATTTCAAAAATCTGAGAGACACAATTGATGTCATTAAGAAAAATGTGGTTCAATGAGATGAATATAATTTTGGGTGAATAGTAACTTTTTAGTTTTTTTCCCACGGTTAAAAGTAAATAGGGAAATTAAGGGTAAATATGATATTATTATTACCCTAACACATGTCCTAATTCTATTGGATAAGTTTAATTCGACCATAAACAACCTTAGAAATACAATATGACCATTTAGGCCCATTTGGATTAGATTAGGACAATTATTATTAATTTATTTAAAGAAAGGTTAAAATAGTTAAAATCAAAGTTTAATAAGTAAATCATTTTTAATATAATGTTATACATAAGATAAATTCGACTATAAATATTAATTATAAAGCTAAAAAGATTTCATACATAATGATATTTTATTTTTAATTTTTATTCTTTAAATAAGTTAATTTATTTATGACACAAAGATGATGTAGTAATTATCTTATTAATGAAATATTGACATAATTGATGTTATAAATACCCAAATAAATGTAATTTGAGACTTTTTATGAATTACACTAATTTTATAGGTTAATATGACATGTTATTATTGATTTAATTAACTTTTTTTGAACTATTATTACTTTTATGAGTTTCAAAAAAATCAATTACTAAATAGTGTCAAAATTGACACAAAATAGTTTTTAAAACAAATATTATATTATTAATTGTTATTTTATTCCTAAAAATCTAAGGTTCTGCCAAATGACTTAGATAATGTTATATATATTAATAATAAACAACTTGGAGTTCTTTTGGCTTTTTATAGTATGTTTATTAACCTTATAGTGTAAGAAAACAAAAAGACCCGGTAAAAGTAAAATTATCTATCTTAAAGTTAAATATAAATGATAAGGTTAAAATAGGAACCTAAACTTGTCTAAATTCTATTGGATGAGAGGATTTAGAACCATCCCCACCTTAGCTTCGAACTAATTCAATTTTGATCTATTTAAAACCGAATTTGGCTTTATAATAAAATAATATTTTTAGTTTTTCCAAAAGAGCCCCTCTCCTCCCTTATAAAAGGGAACCTCCTCCCTCTCGTCCTCACACCACTTTGAGCCTTCAAGCTCCACCAAACCCTGCCAAAATCTCTTCTCCACTTCCCTAAAAACATCCTAGAGGTCCTGGTCTTCTTCAAAGACCAATTTTAGTACCCTAAGAGGAGTACTCAAAGAGGCGCTTCAAAGAAGAGGAGGTTCAGACACTTACGAAGAAAATTAGACCTAAGGTAAGGGAAATATCACAATCTCATTTTTATCCAAGATTGTTTATACTTTGGTATTTACTGGGGTGTATTTTATCATCCACATCCATTTTTCCTCAATATTTAATATTTATATCCTTCTACAATAGTTCATATCTAATTTTACCCTTCATTGTGTTTTTAGTAAAAGATATGAAAGGAATCTTTTCTCGTTTTTCATACGAGGTACTTTTTGACTTTTCTGAAAAAATTACGAGAAGAATGTTTTTTTAACTTACACGAAATGAATGGATTTTTAAAAAATTATTTCCAATAATCTTCTTTTACAAGCTTTCATGTTTATTTTTAATCAACTTCATTTATTTTAAAATTGTATGACATGTTAAGAAAGGAAAATTGTTTTTGAAGTAGAAAGGATATTTTCCTCATGAATGGAGTTGAAGTGTTTTATCAAAATTAATTTCCATATAATATAATAAAGGGTTCTGTTTCTATACCTATTATAAATTTGATTTGATTATGTTGTGATGGAAATATATTTATGAATTCCTTTATCTTATATGAATTGTTTTATAATGTCATGATGTTTAAGATTCCCATTTTTATTACATGGGTTATGCAATGATGTATGATTTATGATTTTGTGCCACACATAATAATGGTATCATTATGAGATAGGTGGGACCTATATCTCCCTCCAATTAATTGGGTAAAGATTTTATATCACATGAGATAGACATGGCTGGAACGGCAGGTTAAACCAGTTCAGTGAAACAGGACTGAAACGAGGAGTGAACTCAGTTCAGAAATGGACTTTGTCCACTAAGATAGTCTTGGAAATGAATCTTGACTAATAAGAAATGATTCTATATGATTATTTGTGTATTCCACAAAGTTTCATGATTTATGTTATGATTATTGGGATTACATTTCACTACTATGATTTATCCCATGTTATGATATTGTGATCTCTTTTGCAGGTTAAGACTTCCAAAATGTTATGTTCTTATGAATATGATGTGATTGATATTTCTGTTTTTACCCTTACTGATCATTTGATCTCACCCTTTTATGTTTTATTTTCCCCAGGACATAAAGAAAGGTTTTAGGTATAAAAATAGATCTTTATGGGAGATGTTGAAGATCATTCACCACGATTAGAAGATTATATTCCGAGTTTCCAAAGACACTAAACTATTACGGTCCTTGTGTGTGTGTTTTTGTTATGTACTAAGTATTCCGAAAAATTAATTTAATGTCCATGTATGTTAAGCTTCGGGTCTCTACATATTTTATTTATAATTTTTAGACATTAAATAATTTAATTTATTTATGACACAATGATGACGCAGTAATTACCGTATTAATGAATGATTAAGATAATTGATATTATAAATATCCAAATAAATGTAATTTGAGACTTTTTATGAATTCAAATAATTTTATAGGTTAATATGACATATATGGATTGGTTATATGAATTTTTTTGATGTAATAATGCTGTTATGAATTTATCAAAAACAAAATACCCAATAGTGTCAAAATTGACATAAAAGAGTTTTTAAAACAAATATTATGTTATTAATTGATATTCTATTCCTAAAAATCTATGGTTCGGACAAAGGAATAATATCATGATAGGTGTATCATTAATTTACCACTTGGGGGTCGATTGGAAGTTTATAGTAAGTTTATTAACCATAAAATATAAAAATACAAAGAGACATGGTAAATGTCAAACTAATTAACTAAGAGTTAAAACTAAAAGATAAGGTTTATAATGTGACCCAAACACCTCTAAAACCTATTTGATGAGTTTATTTCAACCCATCCCCAACATAAACTTTAAATAATACACTTTTGAGCCATTATAAACCGAATATGAATTTATTATAAAATAATATTTCTAGCTTTTCCTAAGGTTCCCCTCACCCCTCTTATAAAAGGGAACTCCCCCTTCTCTCTAATTTACACCTTCAATGCCTTTTGGCTCGGCCAACCCCTACCCAAATATTCTCTCAACTTCCCTCACTTCATCCTAGTGGCATTATTTTGATCAAAAATATATCCTATGGAGCCATTTTGATCAAATCAAAAGGAAGAACCTGAAGAAGAGGTAATGTTTTCACCCCCCTCTTTCAAGTTCATTTCTTCTTCAACTTCTTATTTCATTGTTATTTCCATTCTAAAATAATAGATCCAGTATCTACTATATACTGTGATGTTATTATAAATATGGTACAACCATATTCAGTATTCTATCCATCCCTTGAATGACATGTCACCAAACGTGCGTATGTACGGCTTACCGTCTCCACATCGTGGTGTAATTGTTATTCAATACATTATTATTTTTATGGGTATAATAATGATGTGTAATTCATGTAAATAATAAATATAAAATGATAATTATTCTGTATATATGATAAAAAACCCAATTATATATTTTTTTAATATCAAAACAATGATATTTTTTCTCGTGCATACGTACGGACTACCGTCTCCGCGAACGCGATGAGATTCATTCCCCATCATATCAATTCAAGAATAATTTTCATTTGATTGTTAAAAATAATGTTTGAAGACTTAATATTATTCTGGATATGAATAAGATACAACCTATCCATAACAAACACGGCTTACATAACAAAGTATATAAATGAAAACGAATCACTTAAGACCCGAAACAGTGATAATAAAAAGATATTACTAACAATGCAATGTTAAAAGATCATATATGATATAATATTAATGTATATGATTCTTGAATAATTTAATAACAGTTATTTCACCATTATACAGGAGATTAACCTACCCTCAACTAAGGAAAATTACAATCTAAGGGTTTATTTCACAATCTCTTCATTATCTGAGGTTGTTTATACGTAATTATCTGCTGGGACCTCTTTATCATCCACATCCATGTTTCTTAAAAATTTATTTAAAATCATTCTTAATATTTTATAGACTATGGTTTAAAGTAATTTATACCCTTGTTGACTTCTTCTAATATTTTATAAATGAATCATTCTGTCATTTTTCAAACAAGGTTCTTTTTAACCTTTTCGACAGAATTAAGGTAAGAATGCCTTTTTAAATTATACGGCAGGTGCGGCTATTTTCATCCATTATAAAATCATCAAAAATTCCCATAAAAGTTTATAAAAATATTTTCAAATTAAATGTTTTAATTATGTGGCTTTTAAATGATTTAAAAAGAAGAGACATTTCTCTCAAAGGGTTTTGATTTCATCTATGTCAACATCCTTTGGTGGATGTTAAGCTTATTTGAAGTTGATTTGTTATGATAAAAAACTTCCATATTTTATTGAAGGTTTTGTGATATGTTTGACTGTGGATGTGTTATTTCTATACCATTCATGGTTTATGGAGAATGTAATGACATTTCTTATGCTAGTTTTAATATGAATGTTTATGTTATGTTTCGACCTATTCTTATGAGGAATGAATTGGACTTAATAAGTGGCGGGCGGGGCCCTCTATAGCTCCTCGATGCATCAGTAAGTATCATGAGAAAAACTAGTGTCTTGGAACAAGGCCTTGACAAAATCTTATTTGTAGTCTTGGAACTAGTCTTTGACTATGTAGTTATGATAGTCCGGCATTATGCTTTCTATCATTATGAAAGTGGTTATTGATATTGCATGTGATTATTCAACTAGTAGAATATCCTTGTGAATAAGTAAATTCTATTATTTCATTTCATTTATTCCATATTATGCTGGAGATCAATTTTGAAAGGCTTTTGTTTTTGTTATACATTTCCTTAAATGTTTATGTTTATTTATGAAGGTTTCCACTATATTGTTATCCTTACTGAGCTTCTGAGCTCACCCATTTCAGTGTTTTATTTTTTCCAGGATGTGAATAATTATTT
Source organism: Viscum album (assembly GCA_963277665.1). Taxonomy (NCBI): domain Eukaryota; kingdom Viridiplantae; phylum Streptophyta; class Magnoliopsida; order Santalales; family Viscaceae; genus Viscum; species Viscum album. The sequence continues at coordinate 934,536,174 of OY728122.1, read as the reverse complement.
TATGAATGACCTGCATGGATAGTATGAGGGGTTATGAAGACAAGATGTTGTTTTAGTTTTTACTTTATGGTGTAAGGTAAACTTTATGAATGTATCTAGTGTTTCCAAGGCTAATAAACTAATCAGTATTTCGAGATTTGATCTTTTGTGATCATGCCAATGTTATCTAATAATGCACTGACTCTGGGTAACTGGGGTCGGGGAGTTATAGTTGGTATCAATGGAAGTTTAGTACAAAACTTGGAAGAAATATTTAGATAAAATCTGATTAGAGCACATAGCCCTAAGATAGACTTTGAGGATTAATATAGAAGAACTTCCTAGAATTTTAGTATTGTAGAGATTTTATGAGTTTTCTGAGAAATAAATCCATGTCTAGATATGAGCTGGTAGAGGAGACTCTGGCACATATGTACCAAGGGGTAATACCCGAAAACACCTCTTTGAGCTAGACTCGAACGTGAACTGGTGCACGACAATGGCCCCTGCTGCACTCTTGGTTATGACACTCCCGGGGGATATGCTTAGGATAATTCTAATTTTCATTAGAAACTATTATGAAGGGTTTAGGAGTATATACTTCTCAAAGATTTTTTTTTATGATTATAGATTATATCCATTAACTGTTCAATTTATGTTAAGTGTTTTATAAGTTTGTAATTATGTATTTTGATTCATAAACTGATCTAGTTTATGAAATTGTTAAGAAATGGTGCCTAGTAGAAGGAATGGAAAACGTATCAATGCACGAACTCCATGTAGGGATTTTCCTCCTAGTCAAGATAATTATAGTGGAGCTGGTGATGAAACTGGTGCTGATCAGCTTATCACTATATTGGGACAACTCACTCAGGATTTGAATAATAACCTTACCCATATAGAGCGCACTGATCCGCAGCGTGGAGGATCTTTGTTAGATCGCTTCATGAGGCAAAAACCACCAACATTAAATGGGAGTACAAATCCATTGGAAGCTGAGAAATGGATAAGTTCCCTAGAGAAAATATTCCATGCCTTGGGGAGTAGCGAAAGGTAAAAAGTTGTCATGGCAGTTTACCACCTCACTGGAGTTGCTGATCATGGGTGATCATTGATTCAAAACACGAAGGAAGATGATGATGTATCAAATATGGTATAGAGGGAGTTCAAAGAGATTTTCTAGGAAAAATAATTTCCTCTTGACCATTGAACAGATATAGAAAGGCAATTTCTGAGTCTGAGACAAAAGGGGGATGAGAATGTCGCAAAGTATTAGGCTAACTTTATAAGGTTAGCGAGGCATGAAAAAGATTATATACCTTACCCAAGGAGTAAGATTGATCTTTTATTTTATGGGTTAGAACAATTTCTTTGTAGAGAATTATTCTCACTATCCTTACCTTCATACAATGATATTGTCTCATGTCCTATCAAGATAGAAAAATAATTCTCTAAGTCTTAAGACTTTAATGCAAATCAAGAGAAGAAGAGATCTGCTGATCAATCCGGAAATGGAAATAAGGGGAAGAAGGGAAAAGTTGAATATCCATCCTATAGTAAATGTGGGAAGAAACACCACAGAACATTCTTGAATGGAATGGGAGTCTGTTACAAGTGTGGTGAAAAATGCCACCAAGCTCGTGATTCCAAGGGGAAGAAAGAAGCTACTGATGTTCAATGATACAATTACAGGGAGATGGGAAATTATACAAATGGATGTCCTAAGCGTCAGGGGAACATACCTTAGAAAAGTCTAAGGGATCAAGGCCATGCTTATGCTATCACTACTGCTGAGATAGAAGCTCCGAAAGACGTATTAGCAAGTAATTTAATGGTTTCCTCAAGTTTAGAAAATGCATTATTTGATTCTAGATCATCGCATTGTTTCATATCTTCCCAGTTTTCTAAGAAAATTGGATATTTACAATTTGATTTAATAGGGAGTTTTTAGTTAAATGTATTAAGGGAAGTATAATTGCTACAATGTTCCTTGAATCGGTTCCCATTAGAGAACATAAATATTCTTTATCTGCTTATCTCATCATCACACATATGATTGAGTTTGATATAATCCTTGGTATGGATTGTCTTTCGGACTACGATGTGAAGATTTATTGTAAGGAGAAGGAGGGTATGATTGTTGATGATGATGACAAGGAACACCTTATCTATAGAGTAGAATCATTACCACCAAATTCTTATCTAGATCCACCCCCAGTAGCTCACCTAAATTCAATTATTATGGAGGAAGAGAATGAAATAACTGTTGGTGAGGAAAGGAATGTCTAAATACATTATTTACCTATTTCTAAAGAATATGTTTATGTTTTTCCCAAGGATTTACATGGAAATAATCCAGAACGAGAAATTGATATTTCCATTGATTTAATTCCTGGATCAAGTCCCATATCGAATACCCCTTATAGAATGGAAAATGTAGAATTAGTGGAACTAGTGAAACAACTACAGGAATTGATTACTAGGGGATTTATTCTCCCTAGTGTTTCTCCATGGGGAGCCCCTGTCCTTTTTGTTAAAAATAATGATGGATCTATGAGGTTATGTATCGACTACATGCAGATCAATGCTATAACAATAATGAAAAAATATCCCCTACCTCACATTGATGATTTATTTGACCAAATGAAAGGAGCTCAATACTTTTCAAAGATTGACCTTCGATCTGGATATCATCAGTTGTCTGTGAAGAAGGAAGACATTCCTAAGACAACATTTCGATCCATGTATGGGCATTACGAGTTTACAGTAATGCCTTTTTTGCAGACTAATGCACCCTTTATTTTCATGGATATAATAAATAGAGTTTTCAAACAATATCTTGATGACTTTGTAGTGGTATTTATTGATGATATCTTGGTATACTAAAAAATACATGAAGATCATGAAAATCACTTATGCATTATCCTGAAGACTCTGAGAAGACCTGAATTATATGGGATGTTTAGCAAGTGTGAATTCTGTCTTCAGGATATTTCTTTCTTGGCCACATTGTCTCTAAGGATGGAATCTCTGTTGATACTTCTAAGACCAAGGAAATCCATGAATGGCTAGCACTGATGAGTATAACTGAGGTACACCGTTTTATTGGTTTAGCTGGTTATTATCGACATTTCATCTATAATTTTGTCCAGTTGTCTTACCCATTAACAAAGCTCACGCATAAAAGGGTTAAATTTGTTTGGACAAAAGAGTGTGAAGAATGTTTCGAAGAACTGAAGATAAGATTAGTCAATGCTCCTATATTTACTCTACCATCGGGGAATGATGGGTTTGTTATTTATAGTGATTCTTCCAAGAAAATAATTGGTTGTGTCCTTATTCAGAATGATAGGGTTATTTCCTATGCATCACGACAACTAAAAATTAATGAGTCGAACTATCCTACTCATGTTCTTGAGTTAGCAGCTGTAATCTTTTCTTTGAAGATTTGGAGACACTATCTGTATGGTGAGAAAGGTGAGATTTATACTGATCAAAAGAGTTTGAAGTATATCTTCTCACAGAAAGAAATCAACATGAGGAAAAGGAGATCGCTTGAACTAATCAAGGATTATGATTGCACGATACACTACCACCCTAGGAAGGCAAATATGGTTACAGATGCTTTGAGTAGAAAGGATCTTGGAGTTTTGAACAAGATGATAGTTGAGAGGGATACTATTTTCATGGATCTAGTAAAGATGGATATGGGAATCACCATGGAAGGTGAAACATCAATACATTTTCAAATGGTTTCCAAACCATCTTTACTAGAAAGGATTAAGAGTTCTCAAACCGATGATGAATAATTTCACAAGAAGATTAAAGCTGTGAGTGATGGGATATTGGGTTACATTATGTATGAAGATGGAATTTTGATATTTGGGAAGAGACTTTGTGTTCCCAATAAACCTATTCTAAAAAGGTAATTGTTGGATGATGATGATAGTTCCAATTTCTCTAAACACCATAGGAGCACCAAAATGGATAGGGATTTGAAGGAACATATATTGTGGGACAACATGAAGAGGGATATTGCTGATTTGGTATCACGATGTATGGTTTGTCAAGAGGTGAATGCTGGAAGGCAACATCTTGAAAGAGTCAAGAAAAATCTTCCCATACCTGAGTGGAAATGGGATAATATCACGATGGACTTTTCCATGGGACTACCAAAGACTCCTAGAAAGAACGATGCAATAAGGGCCATTGTTTATTGTCTTACCATGTCAGCACATTTTGTTGCTATAAGGGAAGATCTACCACTTGAACATCTAGCAAGACTATATATTAATGATGTTTTTAGACTTCATGGAGTACCCCTATCGATTGTTTCTGATCGCGATCCACATTTTACATTAATATTCTGGAAGAGTGTTCAGAAGGCCATTGATACAGAACTTGGTTTGAGCACTGCCTACCACCCTCAAACTGATGGACAATCATAACAGACTATTCAAACCTTAGAAGACATGTTTAGATCATTCTCACTTTAGTTTTAGGTTACGTGGTATCAATATTAATCTCTGGTATAATTTTCCTATAACAATAGCTTCCATTCAAGTATTTAGATGGCACCATAGGAAGCGTTATACGGAATGAGATTTCGCACAAAAACCTGTTGGGATGGCATTGGTGAAAGAAAACTTGTAGGCCTAGAACTGGTGGTGGAAATGATGAAAAAGGCGAAGTTAATCCAAAACCACAACAAAGCATCTCAAAATAGGCAGAAGAGCTATTCTGATAAATGAAGGAAGGATTTGGAATTTAAGGTAGGAGATCATGTTTTCTGGAAGGTATCTTCGTGGAAGGGAGTCATACGTTTCCGTAAGAAAGGTAAATTGAGTCCTAGGTACATCATACCTTTCGAAATTCTAGAACAAATTGGGGTTGTAGTATACCGTTTGGCAATGCTTCCAAATCTCTCTAAAGTTCACGATGTGTTCCACGTATCACCGTTGAGAAAATACATGCCTCACCCAACGCATGTACTCACCTATGTGGAAATTAGAACTTGAACCCGGTCTGTCTTATTGCGAAGAGCCCATCAAGATTCTTGATACTAGAGAATAAGTGTTGAGAAACCAGACGACTCGTCTGGTAAAAGTTCTATGGAGAAACCATAAAATGGAAGAGGCAACCTGGGAACCCAAGGAACATATGATGAAGAATCACCCGTGTATTTTTATACAGTAATATTCTATAAATTTCGAGGACAAAATTATTTGAAGGAGGGGATAATGTAACACCCCAAGCTTCTACGGTACACTTCTCTTTGAATAATACAAAAGCGTGTGTTGTACGCATCTTCGAGTTCTAACACACCCCAAAACCAATCAAACTAGCCATTATGAAGAGTAATAAACAATTTTTAAAATTTTATAAATTTTATCTTTCAAAATGATCTTCATATTTGGATTCATAATATCGAAATTAGCCTAGGGTGAATTTTTTGTATTTTTCTGAAAACTTTCAATTTTTGATGAATAGTGAAAAAACACTGAGTTATAGTTAAAAAAAAATTTATTTAAAAAAAAAATTATTTTATTTAAATTTAATTATGGTCAAAATATATACATAATACCCATATATCTTCAATGTAATTCATTGGAGTTAGTTTAGAATAATTTTAGATTTATAAAAATTTTATTGAACTTTTCACCGTCTTTTACCCACCTCCTAGGAGAATTTGGAAATTCAAGTAAAACATAATTTTACCGCTTTTGTGAATGTAATTTTGAAAATCCGAGACACACGATTAATATCAAGGAGTAAAATGTGGTTTAATTAGATAAATTTTTTTTGGTGAATAGTAACTTTTTACTTTTATTTACCACGGTTAAAAGTGAAAGGGTAATTAAGGGTAAAAATGATATTAATTTTACCCTATCACATGTCCTAATTCTATTGGAAAAGTTTATCTCGACCAAAAAAACATTAGGAATAAAATATTATTATTTAGGTCCACTTGGATTAGATTTGGACATTTATTATTATTTAATTCAAAGTAGAGTTAAAAGAGTTAAAATAAAAGTTTAATAACAAATTTTTTTTAATATTGGGTTATACATAAGATAAATTCGGTTATAAATATTAATTATAAATCTAAAAAGATTTCCCAAATAATGGTATTTTTTTTATAATTTTTATATTTTAAATAATTTAATTTATATATGACACAATGATGATTCAGTAATAACTGTATTAATGAAAGATGAAGATAATTGATATTATAAATATCCCAATAAATGTAATTTGAGAATTTTTATGAATTAAAATAATTTTCTAGGTTAATATGACATTTTAGGATTGGTTATAGGAATTATTTTTGTATTAATCATGTTGTTATGAATTTATCAAAAACAAAATACTTAATAGTGTCAAAATTGAAAAAAAAGAGTTTTTAAAAAAATATTATATTATAAATTGATATTCTATTCCTAAAAATCTATGGTTCATCCAAAGGACTAATATCATGAAAGGTGTATCATTAATGGTCCACTTGAGGTCTATTGGAAGTTTATAGTATGTTTATTAACCATATAATATAAAAATATAAAGATACACGGTAAATGTCAAACTAATTAACTAAGAGTTAAAACTAAAAGATAAGGTTAATAATGTGACCCAAACCTGTCTAAAAAGTATTGGTTGAGTGGATTTCGACCCATCCCCACCGTAAACTTTAAATAATCCACTTTGGAGCCATTAGAAACCGAATATGAATTTATTATAAAATAATATTTCTAGCTTTTCCTAAGGTGCCCATCACCCCTCTTATAAAAGGGCACTCCCCATTCTCTATAATTCACACCTTCAACACCTTCTGGAGTGGCCAAACCCTACCCAAATATTCTCTGAAATTTCCTCACCTCAACCTAGAGGCCTTATTTTGATAATAAATCCATCATATGGATCCCTTTTGATCAAATCAAAAGGAAGAACCCGGAGAAGAGGTAATGTTTTCACCACCCTCTTTCAATTTCCTTTCTTCTTCAACTTCTTCTTTCATTATTATTTCCATTATAAAATAATAAAACCAGTATCTCCTATATACTATGATTTTATTATTAATATGGTACAACCATATTCAGCATTATATCCATCCCTTGAATGACATGTCACCATACATGCGTACGTATGGCTTTCCGTCTCCACATCGTGGTGTGATTGTTATTCAATACATCATTTTTTGGATGGTTATAATAATGATGTGTAATTCATGTAAATAATAAATATAACATGATAATTATTCTGTATATATGATTCACCACCCAATTATATATTATTTTAATATCAAAAGAATGATATTTTCGCTCGTGCGTACGTACGGACTACAGTCTCCACGAACGCGATGAGATTCATTCCCCATCGTATCCGTTCTAGAATAATATTCATTTTATGGTTACAAATCATGTTTAAAGACTTAATATCATTCTGGATATGAATAAGATACATCATATCTATAACAAATATGGCTTACATAACAAATTATATAAAGGAAAACAAATCATTTAACACCCGAAACAACGATAATACAAAGATATTACTAACAAAGAAATGTTAAAAGATCGTATATGATATCATATTAATGTTATTGATTCTTGAATAATGTAATATAACTTATTTCACCATTATACAGGAGTTCAACCTACCGTCAACCAAGGAAAATTACAAGGTAACGGTTTATTTCAAAATCTCTACATTTTCTGAGGCTGTTTATGCGTAATTATCTACTAGGACCTCTTTATCATCCACATCCATGTTTCTTAAAAATGTATTTAAAATCATTCTTAATATTTTATAGAATATGTGTTAATTTCATTTATACCCTTGTTGACTTCCTATAAGATTCTTATAATGGAATCTTTCTATCATTTTCCAAATAGGTCCTTTTTAATCTTTTCAACAGAATTAAGGTAAGAATGCATTTTATAACTTAAACGTCGGGTGTGGCTATTTTCCGCCATTATAAAATCATCGAATCTTCCCTTAAAAGATAATAAGAATATTTTCAAAGTAAATGTTTTAATTATGTGGCTTTTAAATTATTTTAAAAAATGAGATATTTCTATCAGATAGTTTTGATTTAATCTATGTCAACATCCTTTGATGGATTTTAAGCTTATTTGAAGTTGATTTATTATGATACAAAACTTCTATATTGTGTTGAAGGTTTTGTGATATGTTTAACTATGGATGTGTTATTTCTATACCATTCATGGTTTATGGAGAAAGAATATACATTTCTTATGCAAGTTTTAATACGAATGTTTATGTTGTGTTTAGACCCATTCATATGAGGAATTCATTGGATTTAATAAGTGACGGGTGGAGCCCGATATAGCTCCTCAATGAATCGGTAGGTCTCATGAGATAAACTATTGTCTTGGGACAAGGCCTTGAAAAAATATTATTTGTAGTCTTGGCACAAGGCCTTGACTGTGTGGTTATGATAGTCTGGCATTATGCATTCCATCATTATGAAAGTGGTTATTGATATTGCATGTGATTATTCGACTAGTAGAATATCCATGTGAATAAGTAAATGGAATTATTTTATTTTATTTCTGCGATATTATTCTAAAGATCAATTTTAAAAGGCTTTTGATTTAGTTATGCATTACCTTAAATGTTTATGTTTATTTATGAATGTTTCCTCTATATTGTTATCCTTACTGAGCATCTGAGCTCACCCTTTTCAATTTTTATTTTTCCTAAGATGTGAAGAAGTATTTTATGAATGACCTAGAGGGATAGTATGAGGGGTTATTAAGACAATATGTTGTTTTAGTTCTCACTTTATGGTATAATGTAAACATTATGAATGTATCTAGTGTTTCCAAGGCTATTAAACTAATCGGTCTTTCGATATTTGATCTTTTGTGATCATGCCAATGTTATGTAATAATGCACTGACTCTGGGTATCTGGGGTCGGGGTGTTACATATACATTGGATTTGTTAGTATGAATAACAAAAAATAAATAATGAAAAAACTTATAGTTTACATACGTATAAAATTAATTCATTGGTTATCATTTTATTTAAAATGAAAATAAAATTTATTTGAAAATAAATGTGGTGTTTTTTCTGAACACCTATTTTTAAGAAGATAATGTTTTTATATTAATTATTTTAATTATTCACTATTTGTGTATTATTATAAATTAATAAATATATTTTATATTAATTTGTGTTTTTTTCAATAATGTTATTTTTTTATTATAATGGGATACGAATTAATCCATTATTTTTCTTGAAAATGTTTTTAAAAAATATAATTTGATCATTTTTGTGTATTTATATTAAAATGAATATAAAACACTTTGATAAAGTAAATTACTATAAATTGATTCCATATTTTGAATTTGGAGAACCAAATTTGGAAAATTGTCCCCTTTTAATTTTTAGGTATTACAAATATAAACCATGGTAAAATTTATCACCATGGTAATGGGTAAATCTAGTTAAATTAGTTTAAAAAAATATTAAGGTCACAATTACTAATATTTATTATTACAAGAGGAATAAAATTAAACCCATATTACCTTAAAATATAAATTTAATTTTTTAAGGGATACATTTAAATGGAAATTACCAATAAATATATAAGGAAAAAAAATAAAAACAGAATGCCCCAATCATAATTATAAATATATATTTTTTGGTCACAGATAGTGAAACAAAATATATGAATGAATATAAATATATACTTTGATAATAATGAAATTATTTTCCTCATGGATATTTATTTATAATTTTTTATGAATTATATAATTACCTTTAATGTTTTTAAAAGACCAACATAGTATTTCTTCAATTAAGAGAAAAATAAATCATATTTATTTAAAAATATTAAAGGAAATATGATTTAAATGATTTTTAGTACACCAAGAATTTGACGAATATAAAATATTATAATTTTCGTAAAGGATTATATTCATATTCCATTATTGTATTTAGGTATTGTATTCTAAATTAAAGAAATATTATCAAAATTGATGTTAAAGTTATTTTATCAAAAAAAAATTATTGTATTATTTAAAAAAATTAAATTCATTAAATAGGACACTGTGGAAAATATATAGAATTAAATGTGATCTTATATATATTTATGAACCAATTTTTTTTATAATTATAATTATATCCCTTAAGTGTGAAAAATATATTATTGTGATTATTGTTAAAATAGGTTAAAAAAGTGCTTAAATTAAAAGATATGGCTTTAAACAAAACATAAACCGATCAAAATTTTATTTGATAATTAAATTTAATAAACATACAAAATTATCATAAAATCATTGGACATTTGGAAGCATTTTTATATTGAATTATATTATTATATTTTATCATTTTAAGAAATCCCAAGAATTCCCTTCCAATCAATTATAAAAGGGTACCCCTCAATTATATTCTTCACAGTAATATTTACCATATATCTCAACCATACCTTATTAAGATTCATTATAAAACTATTTATACACATTATACAAGTTCTGGGTTTTCCAAATCTACAATCCTTGGATCCTTAAGAGGATATCTTAAGGTTTCCTTTCATTAAAGATGTAATCGAATTAACTGATCACTTTTTTACAACTTCTTTTAATATAAAAAATTGATACTATCTATCCTAAAATAATATATTTAGATTAATAAATATACATAAATTTAATTATTAATTTTAAATACACATTATAAACTCCCTTTACTAATAAATGAGAGGTGCATGTATTGCTTCTGTATAAGTATGGATTACCGTATCCACGTAGCGATACAATTCCTTTTTCACAACTATATTTCATGGATGGTTATAATGATGTAGTAAATTGTTTATATATGACAATTTAAAAGTAATTATACCTCTGTAATTACAATATCACATTTACATCCTTACCTTCAAATCCATTGGAAAATGATAACATCACTCATTCATACATGTTGATTACCGCCTCCACGAATGGATGAGATTAATTTATCATTTACAGTTTTTATGAATGGTAATGTGGTTAAATATAATTAAAATATTTTATATTTATTATATACTTGTGATTCATTATTATTTTATTTGTATTTACCTTTATTTCATTCCACCTATCAAAAAATTAAAATAATGTTCAGGAATATGTATGGCATACCGTCTCTATGAAACTTGTAATACGTTATTTTATATAAAATGTTATAGATGAATATAAATATGTGTACAATTAATATATGGGATATTTATTTCATGAATAAAATTATATATACAATGTAATCTTGATAAAAGTACAAGGACCAAATCTACTAAACCAAAATATCATGAAATACGATGTAGATATCACCGAAAATAGTAAATTCAAAAAATAAGATTTAATTAAAGGGTCATGAATGGTTATAAGTAAAAAATAATTTGTATTATATAAATAATAATGTTTCTATAATATATTTATAAAAAATAAATACTTATTATATATGTGTTTTGAACAGTTATGAAGGATGCTAGACCTTTGGTAAGGGATTATCATCACAGTTTTATTTCAATGATACACATGTCATATACACCACTTCATTATTTTATGTTGTTTATATACATAACAAGAATTTATATTATTATTATTAGGGATTTAAATATCCATATATTTTTTTTCTTTCAAGAAACATATGATACATATGCTACTAAAGTGGTATGGTTATGTTGTTATAATCTCATTATTTATCGAGATTTTTTATGATTAAGTTTCCAAAAATAAATTCCCTTGATATACCTATCAAGAAACACTTAAATTTTATTTTCCTAGGTTTATTTAATGAAATGAAATGAAATTAATTTATTTTTCCTATATTTAATTAATAATGATACTGAAATATTTTATATAGGGAAATTTGGATTTTTCTCTCTCTTTGGTCAAAAATACAATCTCTTCGATGTCAATGTCTTCTATGAATTTGTTTTTACTTTTATAAAAATATTTTTGTAGTCATTTTTTTTCAAATTTTTTACTTTTTTTTTTAAAATGTCTTAAATGAAATATTATCAGTTTATTTAAGAATGAGTTATTTTTTTACATTTTATGAAGGATTAAATGGAATTTTTTCTTTTAAATTGTATGAAATGAACATAATTTACCACATTCATAAATACTCAAGGACATGAACATTCCATAAAAATTATTTAGTGTTCATTTCAATGAAAATGACTTCTTAAATACTTTGAAAATTTTTAGATTTTAAATAAGTGATTTCATAGTTATAAAGTGGACTTTAATTATGAATTATTCCAATGATTATTTTAATGAAATTATCAACTATGATAACATAATTTGTTATTTATTATGTTTCACATTGTATATTTTCAAATGATTCCATACTTATTATTTCTATATATGGTTTATGACTATGCATACATGATGTTATTTAAACACATTTCAATTCTATGTGTGATGCTATGATGAATTGAGGAAATTATTATGAAACTCGTTTCTCATCCATGGGTTATTCTATGATGAAATACTTATGAAAACTATTTATTTATCATGGTTTATGATATGATGAATAGTTTTTGATCATTTAGAACATGCATTTTTTTATTATGTGATGTGTAGGACCACAATTACATGTCCTTATAATTCATTGGTATAATATTGATATAGCATTTGACAATGGGGAATGGAATGTGGAATGAACCAAGTTATGTTAGTCAATATTTCCACAATGAGGGTTTTTGAGTGATCCATGACTATTATAATGGTTTGGGGTGTAAAACTGATCTACTCTAATTTTATTTCATGTGACCCCTTACAATCAAGGAAAATTTTTTATATTCTAATTTTTATCCCACAAACTAATGCTTTGTGACAATGATATGATAATATGGATCATGTTATTTGATTCTATTATGATTAATTCAATATGAATTTCCAATAATTATTCCATTATTCAAGGCGGTGATCTATTATATGTATTGGTTTGTTTAATAATTTTATTATCATACTCGTATTCACTTACTATCCTCTTATGTTTATGTAATCATTGATATCTCACTTATTTTACCTTACTAAGTATCTAAGGTAACCCATTCCCATTATTTGTTTTCCCACGATTATAAATAATGATATTAATTATGATAGGTATAGGAGTAGTGGTAGTTATGAATATATTTTTTGGTATATGATATAATACACTTATGAACCACGTTTTCAAATTTTCGAGTTTCAAAATTTTATGGATCTATAAGATTATAAGATTTATCTTCATCTTATGTATTGAATATTAATATAAAAGGATATAATATATGTGTATAAAAAACATGGTTCACTACAATAACACATATTAGTTCTTGTCATCCTACTTCTCTAATTAATTCAGTATTCGAGACATTTTACCTTAATATCCTTCAGTACAATGATATTTTTCAAATAAAAAAATTATTGCGATTTACTTTTCATCTTCTATGTGAATGTTTTTTCCAAGAGTCTTAGTAGAGTTGAAGAAATTATTCTATATATATTCTTCACCACATGTATATTTTTTTTTATTTCAATAGAATATTATTTGATGTTTATTTCTATATTTTCAAAATATAAATTGCCATTAATTATAATAGGTCGGTGATGTTGTTTTTAAAATATAAGAGATGATTCCTAGTTTGAATAATAATTATAATCTCATAGAAATATTTATTTACAATACTAAATAAATATTTCCTTTTAAATCACCTTTAAGACTCATGATATTTCCCTTCTTTAAAGTAAGTTAAAATCATTATGTTTTAAATCATTTGAAATATCCATCTACATTTGAATGAAATTACACCATTATGATATGACACCTTCCTCCCATGAGATGGAACACTTCTAAATATCTCCCAAAGAATCAACTTTTATTTGATGTATAATTTCCTCTATTAATACTAATAAATAATCATATACATAAGATATCTAATCCCTTGAGTAATTAGTCTAGAATCATTTAAATTAACTTATTTTTTATAAAATATGTATTCCAGAGTTCCCAAAAATGAAACACATGCTAGGCAATTTCTTATGGATTGGAAATTCCTATAAGATGTTGAGGATCACATTAATTTAATGAGTTCTGGGTACTAGATAATATTTCACAAGTATATAAAATTTTAATAAATACAGAACATGAAAAATATTAAATTTTTTACAATGTTCTTAATGTCATAAGTGTGTACTAGAATAGTTTTATAATCAACTAAAATCATATGCTCCAATAGAGACTTACATGAAAAATGTTTCACCCATCAGTGAAGTATTATGAGGTCTTTGTTAATGTCTTACAATTTTTTGAAGACTTACATGGCTCTCCAAATTCATACATGTTTACTTAAAAAGTCTTATGTGAATAGGGTGAGTTCTAGCCATTTCACTTTCCAGCATCACAAAATTTCGTACAAACATTCTTATACATAACCATAATATGCTCTAATATTCGATGTGTAAACTCCTCTCGATCAATAGTAGAAACTCTGAAATTCATCTATAGAACTTATTAAACAACTCCAATCAATTCAAGAGATCGTTCATAGTGTAGTATTAATTATATATAGATGTTTTTATATCTGGTAATCAATGAATGGATTCTATAAAATCCCTAAAATATATTTATTTATCAGTATCACTTTCACAATATCCTCACTATAATTATTGTTCTAAAATTATTCCAAATTATGGTATATAGTGACTCTTTATAATAAATTTTTTCCCATGTAGATCATTACACTAACACTACTATAAATAAGGCTTTTAATGTGGCTAGAAATGACCATCATCAATGCTAAAAAAGGATAGAATACAAAAGTGAGGTTAAAAGCCATTGTATTTTACTAGTCCAGAAAATGTTATGGTAAATGTGTCCTTTATTTGGGATAAAAAAGAGATAATAAATGGTACCTTTATCTATTCTTTAAAAGAAATCATAAAAGAACCATTTATTAGCACATTAATTTAGAGTCTCTAAATGAACTATTTATCAGTGCTTATATTATAATTGATAAAGGGTATTTTATCTGTGAATATAGAAGCACTGATAATATATAACTTTTTCAGTTCATTTAAATGTCCTAAAAAATGTGGCCTTTATTATTTCTTTTAAATGATCTCATAAAGGGCTTTTGACAGTGTCCAATAACAGCACACTGCGGCACCAGAAACACAACATATATCCAAAAACATTCCCAATACCAGATTTAATGGAAATGAAATTTACAACACAGAAACATGAAAAAACACTATATTATAGACATTTCAAACATTGGTTTATATAATTACATAAAACAATTATTGCATACATTAAAATACAACAATTTTCTTTTATCGTTTAGCTTTACTCGACACATTTTTTTTTTGAAAAAACCACTTATTATTGAATAAAATAATATACATGTATATTAAGAAAATTCTTAGGATAGTAATAATATATTGAAAGAAATCAATAGAAATTGTTTTTTACTAAAATTGATGTCCATTTTAAATAAATAGATTCACCTAGAGTCACATAGACCACACCGTGAAACATATTGCGGTGTGGATGACTCAAAAACATCTCAAATGCGTTTTGGATTGTTTTCTTAATGTAACAAAATAGCTTGAATGTGTTTTCTTAGTTTTGAGTATGTCAGTTTTCTTTTTTACTAAAATGAAATTTTAAAGAGGATACACACACATTTTAATCATTCTGATCATATCGTGTATTAGTTCTATGTGGAACGACTTCCTACACCTCGGAAATGACGTATAAATCATTATTATATATTATCAAAAATTCAGATTGTGTTTGATCAGGTTTTAGGGAGTAACCGTTTTTGAACAAAAATGCATATTATAAACTCATAATAGAATATTTGAGTCAAATAAGGCCCATAAAGTTTCAAATTAAGGTGAGGGTGATTCTTAAATATAAAAAATGACTTATATATCATTATCATAATGTTTCAAAACATTCTAAATATGCTTTCTTAGTTTTTAGTACGTGGTATGTATTTTGCACTAAAATGTAATTTTGAAATTAAAACATGCACGTTGACTAATACTAGACCCAATTTGTATAATATTGAGGTGTGGATGATTCCAATTAGTCAAAAATGACATACAGTTCACTGAAAAATATATCAAAAAAATCTGAATGTGTTTGCTCAGTTTTGAGTTGGCCAGTTGGCCTTTTTAATAAAAGTAATGACAATTTTATATAAAATGATGCTCTTTGAGGTACACTAGTGACAATGCGCCCTGGACTGAGGGGCGTGCAATTATTACACATACTTAATGACTTTTGGGTCATTATAATAATGTATTAAAATAATATGAATGTGTTTTATCAGTTTTGACTATGTGTCTTGTATTTTTTTTACTAAAATGTCATTTTAAAATTGTTACATGCACATTGACTCATACAAATCACATTGTCTATCACATTGAGGTGAAAATGATTCTTATACATCAAAAATGGATTATGGATTTAATCTCAAAGTATTTAAACAATTTTAAAGAGTTTTATCCATTTTGAGTAGGTTATTTGGCCTTTTTACTACAATTGATGTTAATATAAAAAAACACACACTTGGAGTCATATCAGTCACACCGAGCGTTAGATTAAGGTGAGGCTGATTCATGCACATCTCAAATCAGAAATGGATCATTTTACTAAATCCTAAAAACAATTTGAATGTGTTTTTTCGGGTTTATAGGTCTGTATAATTCTTATAAAGGCAAGACAAATTGAGTCAGATTGGTGTCACCATTCAACTAATTGAGGTGAAAATGATTTCTACATGTCTGAAATGACTTGTGTATCATTTACCTAAGTTTCAAGTAAGTAAAATATTCCATAGAACACTTTTTAAAATCATATAAAACCATATATGCTTTTTATAAATAATAATAATATCTCATACAGAATAATGATCCCACACATAGGTCACAAAGATTGATCTCTAAAAAAATAAACATCTTCAAACAGGCATGATTGAAAGAGGGGAACTAATTCATGAAAATATGACCATTTAAAGGTTCATATTAAAAAAACCATTTGAACTATAAATGGATTATTTCATCATATTTTATAATAAAATATGAACTTACAATAGCCACAAAACATAAACAAGGAAACTACAAATGTCATCACCCCAACACTTTAGATAACAACAGAGCCAATGTACTGTATTCTTCGTTCAAAAAAAAATCATACAAAAATCATCCTACAAAAATTTATAAAAATAAAGATCTTTAGGTAAGAGGAAATTATCCATGATCCTTAGATGAGGACCCCCAAGGAAAATAGAAGATTTCAATAGATCCTCCAACAACACATCCATCAAAATGGAAACCAGCTTTTTGAAGTGTTCAACATAAGACTTCACAGACCGCTGACATTTCTAGATTCTAAATATATATTTCCTTTTCATCAAATTCATCTCCTTAGGTATAAATAATAATATAAACATAGAAAAAAACATACATCTTCATCCCAACATTCATTGATGGAGGGGTAAACATCTCTGATTCTTCCAAAGGTAGACCCCCATAAAGACCCAGAATAACATGATATATAATGGATTTAAGGGTTCAATAAAATCTGAAAACATCATAAACTTCTTTATGCCACATCATTGAATATAAGGAACCTTTATATCTAAATAATATGGTCAAAAATTGTGTAGAACTAGAAGTAGGGCGAGATCCACTAGAAACATACGAATCATTTTTCGGTGTCATATTCTGAATAACGCAAAATCATAAAATCAGGTTCAAAATAAATTCTTCACGTAACCACACATGTGGAAATGCTCAAAAGGAATACCAAGGTTCACAGATACCACTTTATCACCAAACCCAATACTTTACCAAATTTTTAATGCAAAACAATTTCATTCAAAACATATTATTTAAAATTTGAGACCATTTTAAAGAAGTCATTAAAATTTTCAAAATAATTTTCATTTTATAAGATTACTCACAATTGCTAAGACCAAAAGAAGTCGCATTTCCCACTAAACCAAAAAAATGGGAACTAGTGGTCATGAATAACTTGATGGCATGGTAGTGGGACATAGTTTATATAGTATACTAGATTAATATGATTAAAAAGATCAAAAACCCATAGAATGAATAAAATGACAAAAGTAAAACTATATACATAATACTATGCCACATCATTTTTGGGATGTTAATAGGGGCCCAAAAAACACTAGCCTACCAATAGGTACCTGATTCCATTGCATTAGGTACTCAGTGTCTACCGAAAAATGGTACCTCTATCACTTCACCACTCTCTCCTATAGAATCATTTATCCCCCTTTTAACACCCCTTAAACAAAATCTACACCCCAAATGAGATGAAGACACTAAAATTAAAGGGGATTACATTGTTACATCAGATGGGGAATTTAAAACCTCCACAGCCTCAAGCATTTCATACTCAATAATATTCACATGGATTATTGAGGTAATAGCTTCAACCATTTGGTTTTCATATGTGTTAGTATATTTGTTAATAAATTTCCTAGAATTTTTCTTGAATTTTAAATGGTTTGATGTTTTTTGATGTTAATTTACTCCTATTTCTAATCCAATATTGAACCAATCTCATGAAAACATAAATAAACATATGATCATTAACATTAAATTACACGTGTAACCTCTAATGGTTGCTGTAGGACAATGGTTGACATTGATTGATAAATGTTTTTATATGATAATTTTACTAAGGAAAGTAAATCCTTTTAGGATACACTAAAGTCAATAATTAAGGATTAAAGAATATCCTTAAATATCCAGATAGTCTGATTAGAATGAATGTTATTCTATGGAATTATGGAAGAATAAATGTTCCCCCATAACATCATTGAGAATTTATGTTCTTGATATAACCAAGATAAAAACACCAAATCCCTATTTGATACAGAACTAGATGTGACACCAGGAAGGCTTATTATCTCATTGACATACAATTAATCAATTTCATCAATTGGGGAACCCTCTTCAATATATAATAAAATTTGTATCTATTTTAGGTGATCTAGTATAAACCACTCTTGAAATATCTATTTAGTAAATCTAGAAAAATTGTTCAATTAATTCATTATGGTTTCATCCCACATTCAAATAGGGGAAGAAATTATTGAATGTTTATTTTTTTAATTGTATTTTTCCTTCACTAGATCATAGGTAAACAATTTACAGAGTAATACTATGATTTATTTCATCATTACATGCCAAAATAACTGGTGACTAACATCATGGTATATCTTTATGATCCCTATATGAACCAAGATGATTCACACTGGTAGTAGAAAGGATATGAGATGTAGGGTTCATTATGATTTAAAAGAGTGAAAAAAGAAAAATGAAAAATACAGAACCCAAAAGATCAAACAACGATATATGGAGGATAAAAATATAATTCATTGGATTTTAGGTTTGATTCATCTAAGGGAATGCAAAGGAGTCACACCCACAGTAATGGTGTTTCATGGGAGCATGAAAATTGTGGCTCACTGAGTACCAGTTAGGGTTCTTTTTAATAGATTGGTAACACTTTTAACAACACTTTTAGAAAGTGCCGATTAATATATCTTTTATCAGTGTTAAATTGTTAATCCCTTATAAAAGAGATATTTTTAGGTGGTAAAAAGTTCTAATAAAAACATATTTATCAGTGAAAAGTTTTTACAGCAGATATATACTCTAATTAATAATGATTTTTAGAACTAATAAAGGATCTATTTAAATAAATTTTGTATAATTTTTAAAATTATTAAATATAAATAATTATTTATTTATAAAAATTATAAAATTATAAATATATTTATTTATAAATATTTACTTACAAATACTTTTATAACATTATTGGTGGATATATAATCTTAAATAAATTCATTTTAAATATGATTGAAGTTAAATTATTGAAAACGAGTTCATATTAAAAATATTGAAAAATGGATATGTTTTATTAATTTAATTTAATTTTATTCAAAAATATGGATATATATATATATATATATTGAGGTAGGATGAATACATATTTAAAATACTAAAACATAATAAATAAATATTTATAAATAAATAAAATAAAATGATCAAATTGCAAAATAGAATAAAATATTAAAAAATTAAAAATGAATACCCATAAAGTAATTGTATTAGAAATAAATAAATAAAATTGACTGATTAAAATCATAAAATTTTAAATGTATAATGATATAATGAAATTCTGAAATATACTGAAATTAGAATAAATTACAATAATATTAGGTGTAAATGTTTCTTTATAATGCGTAAACATTTTTGTGTGTGAATATGTATATAAACCAACATTAATAGCACACACACATATATTTATATATGTATGTCAAATTAATTTTACACAAGGAATTAGATATATATTAAAATGAAATATCAAAAAACATTAAAAATGAATAAGGCGTTAATATGTTTTAAATTAACATTGTATACATTATATATATATTGATATTAAATATATAGATATATATACTATTTATAATTAATATATATATTATACATAATAATTTGTATTAATAATTCTTTCACTGATAAATTTTTAAATAATTTTTTAATATATATATTTTTAATTTTTTTGTTCAATTATATATTCATTAATATATCTACATGTAAGGAAATCTATTTATCAGTATTTATAATCTATATATATGCATATTAAGAATATTATTTTTTAATAATATTTATTTAATTATTAAAATAATTAATATTTTTCTTAATTTACTCATTTTATAATTTTATTTATTCAGTTATTTATTTTATTCATTTTTCATGTCCATATATTTAATATCTAGTTTTTATTAATTTTTATAATTTATTTATATGTATATTCAATTTATTTTTTTAAATTTATTAATCAAATAATGAGATTGGTAATTTAGTTTAATTTTATTTGTTTAGTTTTTTCATTTTATTGTGGACCTTTATTAGTACTAATAAATTTCTAATAATGGTTACTATTTATTAGTGCTTCATTTTTTCCTTCATAAAGGGTACGTTTTATCAGTGCTAAAAATAATATGATGATAAAGGTGACCTTATATCAGTGTTGAATAAAAATCAATGATAAAGGGTACTCTTTATCAGCTCTTTTACTTAGTGGAGATAATGGTCCCACTTTATTAGTGCTTATTTTAGCACTGACAAAGATGGGGGTTCTCATTGCATTTTTCTATCATTGATAAATGACAGTGCTTTTAATGGTGCGTTTTGTAGCAGTGTAATCAAGACATTTGAGGTATGATACAATGAATATATTTTTAACATCCTACCCCTCCTCATTGGATTGAGAAAGTAGTATGAAGTTATGTGGCCTTAGGTGACATCACCAAGACACCAAATGATGATAATGAATTACAAGTGCTTCAAAAATAGTTTGGGGATGATTTTCCAATTGAAATTAAAGAAAAAAAATAAATAACACCATAACCAAACAACACAATAAGATGGATCATAAATATTTAACTCAACTAAAAATAATAACAAACTAAAAGAAATACCAACCAAAACCAAGAACAATTTCAGAGTACAAGGAAGAATAAAATTCCAATAAAAATCAAAGACTCCACACACATAAATCCACAGCTCCAAATATGATCCATGGTCCAACACCTTAATCCATTCCCATGGTATCATGATGAATCACTAAAAAATGAGATACATTTCCTTTACCCGTACCATGATAAAAAATATCTACAAACACACCAATGTTCCCAAGTAGGGGGTGAGTAACAAAACTTAGTAGGTTTTCCCCAATTGACATCTCTACTCACACCACTTGGATAGAGAATATTAGCACATTTATATATAAAAAGTGTATGTAAAACACTTTAATATAGCTTATATCAAATCCAAACTATTTCTAAGAAGAATAATTTTCATACCAAAATAGTATTCCAAACCAAAAACATATATAAATTAAGAAACAAAATAAATCCTTCAAAGCATTCCTCAATCCATTAGGTCACACATTACTTGGTTCCACAAATCCACACAACCACACATGAATTCAAAAGTGAGACATCTAAAATCACGATAGGCCTCACATCAATCTACCAAGTTATCCCAATGTAACCATATATTGTGTTCCCCAATGGAACATTCCCCTTCCACATGGTCACATCAATGAAAAAGAACACACACCTACCGAGTAAGAAAAATTCCAATTCAAACATGTCATTTCATTACATTTCAATAAATAATATCTTTTATAAAATACATATCCATTAAAACATGTCCATTAATAAATACTAATACATATTTTAAAACAAAATTTTAAAATCATGGAACATGTTATTTTGCACGACAGCCAATTTCCCTAATTTTCCACGCCCTCCCAAAAGTGGGTTTATACCAAGATTTTCACATCAATTTTAAAAATAATTTCATGAAATTCAATCAATATGAATCCAAGAATTAATTTTATAATAAGTTCAGTCAAGGGTGAATCCACCTAATACACAAACTTATATGAAAATGAATAAAAACAAAAATTATTCATCAAACCAGGTTGAAACTCAAAAAGACCACAATAGATCATATTACCTAACATCAATATAACAATACCTCAAAATAATTTTCATCGACCAAAATAGATCTATCCCCAATGAAATATATCTATAAATAAAAGAGATGTAAGGATTAAAAAATAAGTAAAAAAACCATGAAAGAAGAGTTACTGAGGAATACAGCTTCCAATGCACTATGACATTCCAATAGCTATCTACTTTATTGAAGGGAAGGGTCCCCATAGCCATTGGGAGGAGTGGAATTCATGTTTTTCTTTTATTAAATGAAAAACAAGGTGTTATGTGATTAAATAAAGTCAGATCCTTAAATTTGGGATCTAACTATTACCGGTGTACAGTTTTGGTGCATGGTTAGGAAAATCGTGTGCAAACCATGTTTCAAACAGTACCACTAAGAACCACATGCATGGTTTAATTACATAGCTAAAAAAACTGTGTGCCAACTACTATCATCCACTCTATTACACTTTATATAGTTTCACCAGGGATTGAAAATAGTTATTCTAAACAATGCGCAACTGTGCCCCTCCCTGATGACTATTGTTCTGACATACATAGTTTCCTTGAGGTGTTGCAAAGTTTCTACTAATCATGATCAAACCTCGCACCTCTATAAAATCCCCAAAAAACTTATAAAATCATATAAAACCTCAAAACATAACACAATTAGTACAAAAACTTAAAATAGATAATGAAAATTTTAATTACATGAATCCTAAGGTGAAATATTATCCCACCATTAGACATTATATCCCCAAAAAGAAAAAACCCATAATTGGCGTGAAAGTGTTCATGTGATTGATTTCTCATTTCCTTATCTAGTTACCATGTCACTACTTGAATATGACCATGTTCCTATAGAAATAAAAATTGAAAAATAATTTTCTGATGAATGGCTTTATCCATCTTATCCAAAATCCGCATATTTATAGGAATTACTGGTTCATCTGGATCTAGTGTGATCCCATATAATCCCATGGTCATTACTAGGCTAAAAATTATTCAATGAAGATACATGATACAAATTATGCACTGAACTGAAACTTGGTGGAAAATAAAATAGATATTCCACCTCACCAACACATTAATGAATCAAAAGGGCATATGTATCAAATATATGACATTTAATACTCAACAAAATGATGATTCCCAAGTCATGGATAGATTTTCAGGTACACGTGGCCACATAACTTAAATTACAATGGTCATCGACAATGATCTTCAAATGATTTATGATGAATCTAAGATATCTCCGACATTTTATTGATCAATGGAATCTTCTCCTTTATTTATTGATCATGTCTTGGTCCAACCAATAATGTATCACCTACTTCCACCCAAAAAAATTAGATAATTCCTATGATTACAATATAGTATATAATAATTTCCAAAATGTGTCAAGTCTTGATATTTTATTATATGAGAACTCTGGTAATGGTATGTGATCCTCCCATAAGCTACATAAATACCTTACACATGACCACGTCTTCTGTTCTAATGTGTGTATCATCCTTTTGTATTTTCCATCTATTTATGGATGACTCATCATATGTAGTGTCAACAGTTCCCCAAGGGACGTCTATAAATATTTATGGAAATGAGACATAAATCTCGTATATCGGTCTGATACTATCGAAATTGGTATTCCATTTAGTTTTCCACTTCTCAGGTATAGATTTCAGAAAATCCATCTCATGTGTGATATACACAAATAGGGATATAACTGGATTAATTTGTGATTTTATCCACTAACATCAATATGGAATTGTGTTTTTATTCATCCTTGGGATCCCTTTAACAAAATCCATCACTATATGATCCCATTTCAAAACATGAATTGGTAAAGACACTGACATAACAACTAGATTCTTGTTCCCTTCCTTAACCTATTGACATGTGAGGAATCTCATAAAAAAATCATCCTCGTATGTTTTCATTCCAACTAACCAAAAATTTAATTTTAGTGAATTATACATGATCTATATTGAGAGATGAAATTCCATCACAAATTATGGTAACCAAGAATATTTTCTTCTTTAAAGGGAAACTATATGACCATCCGACCCCAAAAACTAAAAACTGAACGTCCCTATAGATTCCATCCCTCAATGGTCTCCTTAACATTTAGGTTTTGCCTCATAGAAAAACATTATGAATCATATTTCTGTTCCTATTTAACCATATTAACTAAATCAAAAATCAATGATTCTTGAAAGAAAACTATATCAATACCTTGGTATTCACAATTAGATTGCATCTTTTCTATCGCTGACATCAACTGCCACTGATCTTAAGCCTTTGTTTCCAATTGACCATATGAGTTTCTTCTTAATTAATCCACTATCAAATTTTCTTTACCCATTGTATACATTATGTCAAAGTAATACATTTAGAGATAATAAATCAATCTTCATTGTATCTTGTTCAAAAATCCTTTTGAAAAAATGTGTTTCAAGCTCTAATGATCCTTAAACACTGATAATTTCCCACCAAAGAGGTAATAATACCAAGCCTTAAAAGAACAAGCTACAAAAAATTGCAACAAACAATTTTTTGGGTAGTTTCTCTCTTGAAACCATAAAATCTGTGATCCATAAGCAATAACACGACCCCCTACATGTGAAAACAACCCAATCTAGTCCCCAATGCATAAAAATACACCATGTACCATTGTAATTATTTCTAAAATATCAATAATGGCGTTGATATAAAGAGATCCTTAAAATCAGAAAAAATTACCCAATATTCCCCATTCCATGGGAATGGAACATTTTTATTGGTCAGAGATATCATTGGTAAGGCCATTTCTGAAAATATAGGAAATAAATGTTGGTAATATCCTTCTAAGTCAATGAAACTAAACATATCAAATACATTATTTGGTGGTTTCCAAGGGATAATGACTTTAATTTTTTTGACATTCATAGAAACACATTTTCCAAATATCCAATGGATAAGGAAATGTACATCTTGTTTCAAAAAATCACACATTAAAAATTTGGAATTCAAATTATGATCCTAAAAAATTCCAAACACCATATCTTGGTGTTTCTCATACTCATCATTTTCCTTATAATAATACAATATGTCATTCACAAACACCCCCACAAATGAATCCAGATATATCAAAAATATCATATTCATTAATACCATAAATTATTCTAGAGAATTACTAAAACAAAAATTCCTATCCACATACACACAACTTTCATATCTACTTATAAAACCTATATTTAGAATATTCCCCTTAGGAACCCACAATTAGTGATATCCTGATGAAAATTCAATTTTAGAGAACCACTAGGATAATCTAATTCATCGAAGAGATATTCAATACATGGAAGTGGATAACAAGCACTTATCATAACATGGTTATGTTTATGATAATCCACACACATACTTAGATTTACATCTTACATTTACCTAAACAACACAAGCACTTCCCTGGGAGACATGCTAGGAAGAATGAACCATTTTCATTCAAACTCATTCAAATTCACTTCAAATTACCTTAATTCTATTAATTAATTCGAAAAATATCTAAGTGAGATTGGAATTTTTCTTATTAAGTGATCAATCATAAACTATAAATATCTTATGGGGTGTAAAACCAAAGAAATCATCACTAGAAACATTTAGAAACTAATCAATAACATATACAAATCCACTTTTATCTACATTATCCAATGTTTTCAATGTCATAACTACTCAATATTATGAGATATATCCTACTTATAGTGCCAAAAATACAATTGATTTTCATTTATATTCTGGTCTCCTATAAAGAAGTTCTCAAAGCCAACATTAACCGTAATAATAACATTTCAGGTATACCCATTGAGGTGTTATTTTAACATTTTAAACCGATCTTTACCCAAGAGTATGTCATAGAAATATATATCAATAATTGAGAAATACATTATCAACATATCTCCATAAATAGTTATCGAACATGTTTTTTATATAAACGGTCAACTATCTCTTTATCTAAGAGGAATTTGAAGTGTTCAAATTGAATTCATCATCTCAATTTGAAAACCTTGATGATCAAAAAAATGAGATGAAATAAGTGAGTGGGATGTTCTTGTATGAATAAATATTTATAAGTTTATAATTCTTAAGAATTATACATATCACCATCAATGTTCTTCATTATTTATCCAAAATAACTTGTTCAGATACAAACAACAACATAATTACTACACTTTTCTCTATGTTAGTCTGTTAAGAGTACCTTTGTTTAGGACTCAAGGTATTACTAGATATCCCATTGAAAGATCAAATTTACTTATGAGGGTTATTACAATTCCCTCATCACATAAAATGATATGAAAACTATGAAAAATGATATGTTTCTCGAGCACTTGACCTTAGATCACCATGGAAATAGCACTAAACATGGTCTATCTGGTTGATATCATAGAATTATTTCAGTGTTTTCATACAATCTCACTTCATGTGGTAAAAAAACCATGAATGAAACAAGAAAGATTAACCTATAGTGTTGGCTAAAGATTCACTAATATAACTATCTGATTCCGAGTAATTATACTACCTTAGAAATAGGTTTCCCTCCTTCTCTTATTCCCAACATTTGAGTTCCCACCATTTCCCTTGGGCATCAACATGTTTCATCCACATATAGTTCCCGAGATATCCTACTCTTCCAACATCTCTCACTTGAATAGATCTATATAATCCATTATAAAAAAGATCAAAAATCTTTAAGGGAATCTATGGCATTATCCCCAATTTAAAAAGTATTCATTTAAGGATGTAATAATAGAATCATCAAGTTTAAGGGAGATGAGATTCATAATTTTAGATGCATACTCTATCACAGATAGACCATCATTCTTTAATATGATAAAATCTATCATTATATAAATTCTAAATGTGTGTGGAAATAATTGTTTATTGAAAAATTCTTAAAAAACATCCCATGTGATTCTTTTTTCTAATTTATCTTGTACTACTAAATCCAACCAATAGAGTGTATGATACCCCATCATATATTTTTCCAACTTGATTTTTAGCTCATCTGGTGTTCCTAGTAAACCAATGATTCAATTCACTATATTCAACAATACCTCGACCTTTTATTCTTCTAAATTTCCCTAAAGGATGGAATGATTCTTCTTCTATAACTAAATTGAATGATACATTTTCCTTGCTTCATCTCTTTGGTTCCATCTATCAACAACCTAATAATCCTAAACAAAACACTGAACCATCTGTTGGTTCACATATGAATCAGGTGAAACCATATTTTTAATATCCTATTCTGGTTGGTTTCTTGTACTCTTATCAGCTCCATTTTCTATAACAAAAAAACACCATAATTCTCACATTCTAGAAAATGATGACTAAACAATATCAAATTATACCAAATCACATATATCAAAACATATCTTGTGAGAAATAAAAATTTTTCCACATTCAATTTTTTAAAATTTTCATCCTCCTTTTTAAAAAAGGAAACCATTTTCAAAATACCAATACGATATTTTTTCAGAATCTCATAAATTTATTTTTTAATGGTTTTCCATTGTTAAATATTTTTCATTTAATGAAAATTAATCATTCAAATTTATTTATGAACTCTTAGTGGGAAGACATGTCTACCAATTCATTTAATTCTCTCCTAATTAGCTAAACCCTTAATAATGAGACTACAAATACTATAAGTGTCTCAAAACACTTATGTACCCTAAAACATGGTAAAATTATGTTCAACATAAATAGTTTAGATATGCCTTTTTATGAACTATATTGGATATTCTGATTGTCCTATTTATTTATACCAACCCAATGAAAGGACTAATCAAGAATGAATTTTACTTATACGAGACTAAAATCCAATACCATTGTTCCCAATATTAAAGATGAATTGGAGAAAATAGATACCAATTGTAACATCCCACCCCACCTCATTGGATTTAGAAGCTATTAGGATGTTACTAGTCCTTAGGTGACATCCCCAAGACACCAATGAGTGGAAATAAATTCCAAGGGATTCATAAAATGTTGGGGAATGATTTTCTCATTGAAATTAAAACATCCATAATAAGAACACCATAACCAAACAACACTATATGATGCATGAGAACAATTTAATACAACTCATGGAAATATAAAACTCACAACAATAACAACACAACCCAAGAACAATATTAGAGTATAAGGTGGAATATGATACAAATAAAACCCAATGACTCTAAAAATATAACACCATAGATCCCAACATACTCCATGATCAAACTAAAAAATCCATGATGAAGGTATCATGATGCATCACTAAATAAATGATATTCCATTCCACTAATTATCTCTCTATAAACATTATATGAACATGCACCAAAGTCCCCAAGCAGGGGGTGAGTAATGAAACTCAGTAGGGTTTCCCCAAATGAAATCCGTAATCACACCACTAGGGTTGAATATGCTATCAAATTAATATGAAAAATTTATATAAACCACTTTAAAATATTTTATATCAAATCCAATCCATTTTTTAACAAAAAAGATCATCACAATGATAAAAATTTTCCAAAACAAACCCATTTACAAGGAATGACACCAAACTATTCCTTTAAACCATTTCCCAATCCCTTTAGAATACCCATTATGTGGTTCCAAAAATCCACACAACCAAAAATTCATTCCCATGTGACATTTTCAAACTCATGGGTAGTGTCTAGTCGATATACCAAGTCGTCACAAGGTAAAAATATTCCATGTACCCCAGTGGCACATACACCTTCCATGGTGTCATGATAATGAAAATGAACACACACTAATCATGTAATCCAAATCCCATAAAAAATAATTTAAATCTATTTCAAAAAATATCGTCTTTTATTGAAAATCATTGTATAAAACAATTTCCATGATTCATAACAAATTAATATTTTAAAACATCATATTAAAATCATGGTATAAGTTACTTTTCACAACGAACAATTTCCACAAATTTATAAAACAATGCATAAGAGGGTTTCTACAAATATTTTAACATTAATTTCAAAGTAAATTTCAAGAAGTTACTAAAATTTGCAAACAATACATGATGTTATAATGACATGAGTCAATAGTTAATCCACAAACCTCTCAAACATAGGCAAAAACAGATAACAAAAATAATTATTAAACTAATTTTGATGAAAATTTAAAACCCATCCTTAGATTTGTCCCATAACATCAAAATAAACACAAATCACTATTATAGGCCTAAAAAACATAGATGTATCCCTAATGGATTATAACTATCAATCCAAAGAGTGAAATATAAAAAAAAATGAAAAAAGTATAACAAAGACTTACCAAGGAATTCATCCTATAACACACCAAGATATTTCAATGGATCACTCCTGGATTGCAAGGAAGTGTCTCCAAAAGCTATTGGTGGAGATGAATTATAGTTAGGTATAGATTTAGTGAAAAACAAGGGATAAAGGGGATAAATTTAGTTAGATATACAATTTTTGAATATATCTTTTAATGGGGCATGGTTTAGGCACATGATTAGCTAGATAGTGTGAAAACCTTGTGCTAAAACCATGAAACAACATTGTGCTTGCCCAATGACGTATTTTCTCCCCCACACAGTTTCTTGGAGGTGATTCATGGTTTCTACCAAACGTTCTAGAATCGTGAACCTCTATAAAATCTTCAAAACACTCAAAAAATAATCCATACCTTCCCAAAAATTACCCAACAACATACATACATAAAATAAATAATTAAGGGGTTGCATACATGAAAAACGGGTTGATACCCTATCTTTCTATATAATTTTATCAACATAAACTTCACTACTCTATTTAATTTTTAATTAAATAAACAACATATATAACAGTTCCTAAAAAAACTATTTTATTATCCTCCACATTTCATAATTTCAAACTAAAAAATATACTAATTTTAGATGGTCTCATTTAGATTTTTTAATATGAAATTTTTTATGACTGGGTTATTGATGGAATTTCTGTAATATTCACTTTATTTAAGGGTGATGGATTAACTATATTTATGATGCTCTTTATAGATATTTTGTTGAGGATATATCCTTCTTTATAAATGATAGAATGTAAATTATTATTGGTAGAGTATGGAAAATATTTTGAAAGCTTGATGTAACATCCTGTCCTTATTCACTATACAATTTTTCGACCACTTCCCTGTAAGACCTCAAGTTAACATCCCCATATGATAAATACTTCTCTCTAGAAATGAGGGTCTAATGTTTTACCAGGGAGATTGGATACCCCCATGTTAGTGTATTAAAATAAAAAAGAGTTCCATAAATCATTCATCGTAAATTCCTTAGAGTATGATGAATAATAAAACAGAACCCTAGTATACCGGGTTAATATGATGCATACAATAAAACAACCCAACTATTTATCCACTATGATGATCTAATATGAAAATAAAAAAAATGTATAAAATACAATGAGGATCTACTAACATCCTAAAGACTCATCATATCCCATTATCTAGACTCTAACCAAGCTGTGTCACATGATCATGTAACATTGAGCCTCTTACCGACCTAAACCTATAAACCCAAGGTTTTCATAGGTTTCAATGTTCCATGGATTTTTAATCAGGGTGAGTGTAATAATTATTAGGGTCACAAAAATGAAATCCGTAACATAATTAGAAATATAGTGTTTTCGATTATGATATTCTAAGAGTATCTAAACAACAAGTGGAATAACAATTTTTTTTTCTATTTTTCATCAAGTTATAAATTGAAACATGATATCGACCAAACCAGATAAATCCAGTTCCTAAATTTCTCTAATCTAGTCCCACAAACACATGGGAAGAACCACATCCTACTACTGAATTATTAATTTAATATTATTCATACATTGGCCAATGATTGATGTATTTTAACCCAAAATCATACAACCTAGGGGGAACCATGTCTAGACTTAAAAGTGTATAAAATTTTATGCTTGGGGGAAAGAAATATAACCCAATTACCATTTTATAAATACCCATTGTGAAAAAACTCATACTTCCAAACCATATAAGAGACTCACAAGTTTAACATCATCCAGCCCAGAAACCATATCAGAATCATACTCCCAAGAGATACTCCGATCACATGGGACCATATTATATACACTTAGGGTGTTTGATACCTCCCATGTGTAGTAAAAAGCTTGCATTACTGGGGGGGGGGGGGGGGTGGGGTCACATCCCACACCTGGTTCTTGGAATCAAATTCAAATTTCAAAAACACACATACGTATTTATAAATTCATGAGAGACTCTAGGGGGACATCCTCCCTAGTGCCTCTTGTCACACCACTCGATTTTCCCACTCACCTGAACCTGAACTAAATATACTGGGTTGGCCTCTCAAGTGAATGACATATCCTCAGAACAAAACATACACAAGGATATCACACTAATCCTTTAATTTTTAGGTTTCACATAAGATCAACAATGCCTTCCCCCATGGCACAACTCTAAACAAGTGTCTATATGAAATTTGTCACCCAATGATGTAATCTTGGCTACATCATAGCCCATACAACCAAAATGGAATCCTATATATAATAATAAATATAATTGATAATCACCTTTAATATTATCAAGTCACATATATTAACATATCTATGATCACACCATAATATCATGGGCCTCATTGACCATTTCATATAGTACTCACTTCAGATATAGGGATTAAGTCAAATCTCCATTCCTGGGTTATCCAATGTCGTTCTTCATACAACCAGCCAATCTATAGTGCTACCTAAGGTATACCCACATGGATTTTGATGGACCCCTGAAGGCGGTGTTCTCACCCAACTCTCTAGACTTCTATCCCATGTGACATATGGAATCCCATGGTCCATTAATTTTTTTATTAATAATCACACACGGTCCTTCACATAGGACTTCTAAATGGATCTTAAGGAACCTTCAAAAAGAAAATAATTATTATCATCATTTCTACCCCTACATGGTTAAAGTATACCATCACTCATATTTTTGATCACAAAATAGATACACAACAGATGGTAAGTCAAATTTGTGTTAAGGATCCTTCATGGTCCTTGACACTTCATTATGTTTTAATGAGAGTTTATTTATAAATTAATTTCATGATTAAGGTTAACCACCAATAAATCGGAGGTAACCTATAACATTAATATAAACACATTTGATATGCTATAGAGAGATATCTAAGGACTAACTACCTCATAAGGTTGTATTTCCTTATGATCGGCCTTACCACTCTCAATCAAGCTTGTCCAAGAATCACATCATCTTCCTAGATCCATTATAAATTCACCAAATCCAAAATAATTAATTTTAACAATTAATAATTTAAATAAATAGTAATAATCACATAAAACTCATTCTGAGGAGAAACATCATCATAACCATGGGGAATGGGGTTTCATCTAGTCTCGACATACACCAAGAATTATGCTCCAAAAAAAAATTTAATTTCCAAAATTCCAAATTAAATACACTTTAATAAAAAATATATTTAAAAATTTATATAGTGGAACCACTCTATTGATTTGTTTTGAGGAATGGTGTTTTATCACCATTTCACGACTTCTGTCTTCTGTGTTTATAAAAATTCCCATCAGTCTCAACCGACCCCTCCACACTATAGTGGAATGAGCACCAAACAATAAATTGAAAATCACAAAAAATTAATAGATTAAATTAGATGAAATAATAGAGGGTGATAAATATAATACCATTTTGATTCTCCATGTAAATTTCAAAAGAATAACTTATCTTTAATGTTATTTTTATAGAAGGAATAAATGGGGAGGACATAGTTGGGTTGCCCCCCCCCAATGTTTTTTCGTCCCAAAAACAAATGGATTCCATTTCTATATTTATAATCAAATACATTTCAATAAAATTACTACCATCCTAGTCATGATACAAATATCAGGGTCATGGTGAAATCAACCCCAAGATATAGGGCTCAATAACCCATAATCTCAATTACTATGTGATACCTCTATGATATAGAATGATAAGATTTTTTCTGGTGAGAATTGGACTTCATGGTGAATCCTCCCTCTTTATGACAACATTTGAACCCAAACACCCCCCTTAAAGGCCTTTCTTCACACATCATTCCATTATAAATTCTGCATGATTGGCCATTGTGATATGACCTCTGGGCCATGAACCAACTAGGCACCTACAATAAAAATCAAAAAAGAATAATAGGAATACCCAATAACCAAAGAAGTGGTCACATAAGCACATGATACACCTTCTAGCCTTGATCGACATCAAAAATAATCCTTTTGAGATATTCCAATCCTCAGATCTTGAATTTGAGAACAATAATAGAAAAAACTATAAATTTAAAATAATTTTACAAACCCTTAGATATGTAAATATTTTCATCCTCCCCAATCTTATGATTCTTATCCATAATAATTCACCTCATGAATTAAATATAAACCATATCAACTATTATTTCCTAATGGATATCCCAAATCTTGTATTTTCCATAAGTTGTAATCATGTTAATACCAAACCCCTAATGAATCTATAAAAGAAAATTTTCATGAAATATGAATCACAACATTGATTATTTCCACCAATCCTGAAACATTTCTGTAATCCCAATGGAAAGAGTGGATTTTCAATATTCGGATGTTACATCCATAAATAGAAGTTATTGGTCCACACAATTTTATAACAAAAATTGCATCCCCCCAAGAATCATTGACTTGTTCACTTTAAGGTCTCACACCAAATATTATAATCAAAACACATGGAAATTCCGTATTTGATATGCCCACACGCTATACCTGATTACCTAAATTTCTACATCGCTTGTTTCATAATTGCTTTTTTCCCAAATTACAGACCTAGTCATACCACCTGGCCATAATATGATATCCAGTGGCTAATAGTTAATAAAATTTCTAACCATTAATGACTTACATCCAATGATACCATCATCTATGTAATTTTCATTTATCACACATAACATATAATCATTCATCCAAGAACTATCTCAAGACCAAAAGTGTCACCTAGTTGCTACCACTATCACATTATCCCTTACATCCATTTAAACAAATAAAAAAAATCACTACACACATATTTAATATATAGTGTGATCCATATCCTTGAAAATTCCATTAAATTATCATTGAGTGAAATGGTTAACAATTTTAATATTACGCACATGTCCCCACTCATAACAGACACTAAAATCATGCTATTACTACCAATCATGATGTAGGTTTAGATCAGTTATATAATGATTAACAAATATATCTTTGAGGATTACTATCTTTATATGTTGAAAACTTATCATTTTCACCAAGACACCTTTACTCCCATCTCCACATTAATAATATCAAAAACAACTTCTCTATGATGAATTTTAATTGAACCAAACTTATAAAACTAATCCACATACACTTTGTGACACCAAATTTTTTTACTTTATAATTTTTCTAAATATACCTAATCTAAAGAACAATACAAACCCATGTTGGTTCACACCCCATTTCCATACTTCCATGTCCTCTAATATTATCCACCTTGTGTCACATTCCATAAATCCTAAGATCATAAACCAAAATCTCAAACAATTTTCAATATTTGTTACTATCATCTCGATGAAAAAATATCACTCAAAATATCATTTAAAATAATACCAACAAATCTAACTAATGAAAAGGTGAATCACATGATTAATCACCAAACCATTCTACATCACTAATCTTGAATAATCATCCCTTATTTTATCAATTATGTATCCAACCATCTTGATCACAAAAAATATATCTTCAGAAACTACTATAAAAGTCACTAAGTCTAGACATCCCACTAATCCCTCCCACGAAATGTTTCATTGATTTCTAATGAACCAACACTCGATGTACCTTACCTGAAGAAATCCCATGTAATCATACATTCCCATACGATGTTCTTGATATAACTTATCATGAATAAATATACAATGAAACTTATATACCCATGATAATCTACTCTAAGGAGTTCAAAATTTTAGGGTAACAACTACCTCAAGGTACCATTATATATCACAACCATCTAAACAAAAATAGGAATATACCCTACTAATCAATCATAACACCCATCTAACTAATATATTGTTCCATATCCAAATGGAACTAGGTCATCAAACATAGCCTATTAGTTCTATCTTATATAGGTATCCCTCCATTTGAAACATCTCTATTCCTACAAAAAATATCACTCAATAACTCATGCTCCAAGACACACACTCAATGGTTCTCATATAAAAATTGTTCATTACATTCCAAGTAATCCTCACACACCTAGGAAGCTATCCTTGTCATGAATCCATTCACCAGACTACCCCCATGAGGATTCCGATTTCATACATGCATATATAACCACATCTTCTTGTGATGAATTCTATTTGGAAATTTATATTCACATGATTATGTTAAGAAGAATGACACAATGAAGTTATATGGGAAAAAAATATATAGGTTGTCTCTAACACTTAATGTAACCAAACCTATCATCTCCAATCTAGGACCATTATGAAGGAACAATATTCCTAACCAACCCACTAGGGGTTAATACACATCTATTATAAGGAGGGTCTATATAGTCACTCTCAAAGAGAATGCCTACATAAGATCTATATGAATTATAATTAGGGAAATATACTATGGTTAAATTGAGTATAATTCAACCAAAAATATACATTGGAAAATAGTGTATAATTTTTAATGAAATGTTGAATATATGAACCCTATAAGATAATTGAAATAAATCACACGCAAGTAAAAAAAATCATCTTGGTGCTACATAACTATTATAATTAATTTACACAATTCCATTTCCAATGGGACATGATCCAAAACAGTAATTATCTCTTTCAAATAAAAAAAATCCCTTTTTGATTAAATATCTAAGTCATAATAATGAAAACCAAAACCAAATATTCCATATTCTAGTTAACCAGGACTTCCAATTAAAAAACGTTCTCATGATGAACTAATATGAGGGCCATAACAAGATTAAAAAAATCTCCATACCGTGTATGAAATAATCCTAATGTAAAGGAAATTAAAAAAGATGCATTTATACCACATTATAGTATCCCGGCCCGGTTTACAATATAATAAATTGGTTCCTCATATGACCTCAGGTGTGTCTCCCCATACACCAGAGTCTTCCAACTTGAAGTTATGGTCTTTTTTGTTACTATGCAGTGACTATATCCTTATATTATAGTAGTATAATAATGTAAAATAATAAAATGTTAATCCTTACAAAAATCATCTAACATAGAATCTTAAAATAGTAATATGTTATATCAAAGGAATTTTGAGAAAATAATTAAACACCATGAAAAATCACTGACCAGAATTATAAAATATTTAATTAAACAAAATAATAAAATACCATAAGGCTATACTACAATCCCTAAGAATCATAAAATTCCAGTCACTTGAATCCATCTGAGATATCCTACTCGATCATCAAATGTTGGGCCTCTACCCTACCTGAACCTACAAAAATGGTGCTTACCCATGCATTGATGTTATATTGACACATATGAAGGGTGTGAGTAAATCTTTGCATGGGACAAAAATTATTCCCCAAAACATCATTTGTAAATATTGTGTATGGACATGTGGTATGACCAGAGAATATAAAAATCATCCGAAATTGAAATAGAAAAGTCATTTTGATATTTGGGTACGAAGGTGAAAAATTATATTGATAAAATATAACTTATCTATTTTTGAATTATGTTTTAGAATGTCACAAAATCTTCCAGGGTGAACCAAATGGTTTGAGGCATATGATGGAGTTCTATTTGTTTGACACAACATCTTCAAGATTTAGATGATTATCCTAACCGACATTAGAATAATGTTTATAAGATAACAATATTTCCTTGGAAACATGAATAGACCATTTTATGTACCCATTTTTATAAGTATATAATTTCATTATCATCCACGAATATACTCTAAAATATTCCTTTATACTTTTTAGTATTCAAGATATAAATCAAGAGTTTTGATGAGAGAAAATTATTGATAGATCCCTATGAAACTAGATGATCACTATATGATTTAGACACTACATGTTCTCCATATGTCTAACCTCTTGAAAATAGAGAGATACACTAATTTTATAATTTTTTTGATGATTAACTAGATGGTGATGTGATTATTTCCTAGGAATGGGTGTTTGGTAAAACAATCCTTTGATAGGTCAAACACCTACAATTATTGAAAATCTTGGGCTTGATTTAATGAAACAAGAACATGGTTCTCAACGATTATTGGATGAAAAGT
This sequence comes from Viscum album, assembly GCA_963277665.1. Lineage (NCBI taxonomy): Eukaryota > Viridiplantae > Streptophyta > Magnoliopsida > Santalales > Viscaceae > Viscum > Viscum album. The sequence continues at coordinate 934,498,318 of OY728122.1, read as the reverse complement.
GATGAAACTAGATATTAAATTGGAAATAATACTCTTTAAACATAGATACCTATGTAATCAAATTATGCCATTGACTACAATCACAAAACTCATATGTGATAGTAAAGAAGAATCATGGAACTCCCTAAAATTATCCTTTCAATGACCATATAGGGATAATAATAATATACAAATGTGAATGTAATTCTCTATAACTATAATGAATCCCTCAAGTGAATCCCCTAAGAAAATGTGGTCCGTCCAAACCTTATAATAAAAAATTTAATATGGGCCCCTTTTACCCAATAATGGAGTACGCGAGTCACTACCTCCAATTGAAGGACCACAATGTCCTCATCATCTACTATATCTAGATATATTGATATGATAAAACTCATAATTGATAAATACTTAGACTCCTTATTCATAAGTTGCATGAAAGTATTCCTACTAAAAGAATTTACCACAAAATTTACCTTTGTAAGAGTATAATTGATCTCAAAATCAAAATCCAATAAAATTATTAACCATGATAACTTTCTTAGAGTAAGACCCCTTAATGAAAAATTCAATTTGGAATCATTTAATTTATATTTATAATAAATAAGACTTTAAGAAAAACATGTTTATAAGACTTTAAATTGAAGAAAACTCTTTATAGCTTCAATTAATGGGTTTGGAAGTTCTTATTTGAGGATTCATAAGTCTATAATAAAAATAAATCACCAAATTACTATATTTTCCCTCACCCAAATCTGGTCTTAGATGGAAAATTTACTACTATATACATGAACCACACCTTATTAAATCATTATACTGTTTATTAAACAACCCACTCCTCAAATATAATAATGACACATAACATAGTCTTGACCAGATTAAACGTTTTCTTATACAAGGTAGGCTTAACATTGTAATATATCAATATTTTAGGGATTTTTTTTTAATTTTTTTTTCGTTCTTCAATAAGTTGTGTTCCACGCAACACTATGGTTCAATAAACTTTGAAATACTATAAAAATTATAATTATTTAAACATGACCATTATAACCTAGCCATTATATTTAGAGGCATCAATAGGTTTATAAATTTTTTTAAAATTATTTATAATGTTTTTAGTATAAGAAATAATTTCGATAAATAAGAATTTATTATTTAGAAATGTCTTTAAATGGAAGGAAAATATATTTTTCTCCATGAAATTATTTTAATTTAATTAATAAAAAATAATATTTTTTTCTATAGTAAGTAATTTTATTTGAATAAATGATCCCTATATATGGAATTAACACATAAAAATTATTTTAGGGTGAATGTTTTTGATTTTTTTTAAATAGATTAATATTTTAATTAATAAGTAAAAATGATGATTTTTATTAAGAACATAATTTTTATTGAATTTAAAACTAAAATTTTGTTTTTAGAATTTTTTTAAAAGTAAAATTAATTCAATTATATAATATTTAATCAAATTTAGTTCATGTTAATCATTTTCATGTTGAATCATTATATTAAAACTATCTACAGTTATGAAAACATTTTATTTGGAAACTCGTTTTTTCATTACCTTTGTATGATTAATTTTAAATTTAATTCTCCAGATTTTGTGAATTGAATTTTGAAAAATGGATTTCATATTTGGCATAATAATAAATAATTTCATTTAATAATAATTACTTAATATTTTTAATAATTAAAATTAAAAATATTAAAACCTTATTACATATCGTATGGTTAAAATAGGGGTTTCTGCATTAAATATGCATGATTTGGAATTAATATTCAACACACTTATGAATATAAAATTATAAATTGTGTTTAATATTTATAATTCATGGGTAAAAATTATCATATAATGATATCTTTTTATTTTAAATTAAAGGCTAAATTACCTAGGTATGTTTTAAGAGACTACTTACTGTGGTGAAAACTAAAATGATCAAAATGAGAAAACATAGAGGGTAAGTGAAGAAAATATTTATAATAGGAGTATTTTTTGTGGTTTGTATTGGCCTTATCATCCACTTAATACATTAATTATAAATTTTGTATTCACATTAGGTGAGATTTAATTCCCGTTATTGAATAGTTTTGGGTATTTGTAAACATGTCAATCCACAATTATAAATGGGATCTTTGTTCTCTCATTTAGTCACACCTATTAAGATACTTGGATAAAAAAAACTATATTAATACATCCTAAAAATCCTTATACATATTATATATCTACTTGTCATTCTAATGTACCCACCCTATGGTCCTTAACAATGGATCTAAAAGAGCTTGTTCCATGAAAAAACAATTGTATCTACTATGATCTTTCTTTTCAATTCTTATATTTTCACCTCCGTTCATGTGATTGTAATTTAAATATTATTAAAAAAATATATAATATTTATATGTATCTATCTTTATTTCATAACCTCTATTTATGTCCTATTCCATCAAATGGGAAAAAAATTTGATCATGTGTACGGTGGACAACCGCCTCGTGAAACGATGTAATTATTTTTGCATCACCACCTCTCACAAAAGGATATAATGAGGTGTTAAAATTATATATATAATATATATAATATAATTATAATTCTGGAATTATAATATTACATATATCTTCTTTCATTCCATTTTTAGTGAATATGATACCATCACTGATGTGTACAGTGGACTACAACCTCATGAAGTGATGCAATTCATTTTTTTACATACAATATACATGAAATATAATAAAAATAAATTAAATTAATATATTTGACATATATGAAATCCTAATTTGTTTTTAATATTTATATAATAGTTACCTATAATTTTTTCCATCCATTGAGAAAATGGGAACAACATTGATGCGTAGGTATGACATACCGTCACCAAGAATGTTTTAATTCTTTTTCTATCTCTAACTTTTCTGGATTACTCTAAGTTCATGTATAGTGAATATATATATATATATATATGATATTTATATCGTTGTTAAAATTTAATATGTAATGAAACCCTGATTAGAGTAAAATTAATGAAATTATAAAAAACATGCCTAAAAACGATGTATTTTCTCCCTCAAACATAATTTTAACATAGAAATATTAATAAAAGTTTAATAAAAGTACATATAAAAATAATATATCAAATGAAAAATATAATTATATTTCTTGAATATATTTATCATAAAACATATATTTATTATACATGATTTTCTAATAGAATGGAGGAAGTTGAGAGTTAAGGCAGGGATGTTTCATCTCAAATTGTATTCATTGGGAAATATGTTATGTGATTCAACTTTCTTTTTTATGTAGTTTATATATATCCCCTTTACGATGTTTTATAATAAATTTATTACTTCCCATGATATTTAATGTTTCATTTAAATTTATTCATTCAGGGTGATTTTGGTTTAAAATATACCATTGCGTAAAGGTTTTATGTTTAAATATCTGTAGTTTGGAGGATTGTTCATGATTATGATTCCGATGATGAACATTTGTGATACATTTCTCAATAAACTCATTAATTTTATTTTATTCTCTTAAATTAATTAAAATAAAACTTTTTCTTTAATATTACTCAATTTATTTACTTAATAATATAGAATATTTTTTTTGGTGAAAAATCAACTTCATTTCACTCTTCTGTTGAAAATAATTTTTCATCCATGACCATTTTTTGTAAAAATGGATTAAAAAAATATTTTTCAATTATCCAATTATTTTTATATAAATGATGACCAAATTTTTAGTTTTTATTAATTGGATTTAATAGAATTATCATATCATTTCACAAATAAGAATATGTTTACTTTTTACAAAAATGTGAAAGGAATCATCATTTTATCATGTATAACAGGAGCAATATTTCCCAAATTTATGACTGTTAAATGATTTAAAGCATACCTAATATGATTCCAATTTTTTTTTCTGAGAACAGTTTTTCTTTGGAACCTAAAGAAATTTTCCAAATGACCTTTCAAAATAATTTTCCTTCTGAGATGAAATCCATTGATGTAAGTTTAGATTTTCTACTTATACGATCCAATGATATAATACTTATTATTTTATTTTTATGGTTTATAATTATGATGATATAATTTTTATGAAACAAAATCTCTTTCCATTGGTTATGATATAATGAAATAACTTAATATTTTTTGAACCCATCCCTTTTCCACGAATTATGCTAGGAGAAAATGTTTATTAAAACCATAGTTTCAATGAGTTTTGATATGATGAATATTTTTTGATTCCATGTCTCACATATGTTTTATTTTCATTATTTTATGTGTGGGACATATATCTCCCTACAATGAATTGGATGATGTTTTATATATAATTATATAATGGTGGTAAAAAATTTGATGTAGTTGATTCGCTATGGGAAAAAAGCCGCTTTTCCTGGTCCAGTATGGGAAATAGGTTATGATTCCTAATCTATTATGAAATGGGAAATATGTGAAGATTTTTAATCCCTTATGTTATGTAGAAATTTGTTAATTATTAATCCATTATAATTTGATGGTCTCTGATATTAACATTGTTATATTAAATAGTTTCTCTAAATAATATATTGATAGACGTTTTTAAAATGAACATACAATTCGTGATTATGTTATGAGGATTTCTCTCTCTTAGGATTCTTGTTTTTGAGATGATAATGTTTTATTCCATGACTCATGTTTATGATGCATGATATATTTTATTCTAACTTTTCATGTTATATTCTTAAAATCATACCCCTATAAAAATATTATTTTCTCATATGATCATCGATTGATATCTCACATGTTCACCATTACTATTCATATGAGCTCATCCTTTAATTTGATTCCTTTTCCCAAGGATATGAATAATTATTAATGTATTGTATGTCAATGAAACAATTACTAAAAGGGAATATCATTATAGGATATGTTTAAGAACATTCATAAAATTAGATGATTGTATAACCAGTCTCTAAATACACTAAATGTTTGCGATCATTGGGTTTGTTTTTAGGAAATGTACTTTATCTTTATCTAATGAGATGTATTATATATGATTTAAAATATCAATTAATTGTAATCATAGTTGTTTTAATTTGGGGAAAATATAAATTTATTTTATAGCATAAACTTGTTAATAAAATGTAATTAAATAAAAAAAACAATCTTAGGACACTCTAAATAAATATGTTCAATTGTATTCTTGGTGTAAACTTCTACCCGTAATTATGAAATGGAATTCCCAAGAAAGTGGACCAACCATACTGAAAAGTGATACTTTGAGAGTTTATCAAATCATTGATTATCAGAATGAGAGTCTAATATTATCTTATGGTTCTTCTTACTCTCATCCTCAATCCTAGAAAATATTAGGATATCATCACTAAAACCACTATAGAATAAATTCCATTATGATACATGAGTATTAATAAATGCATTCTTAAATAGATAATATATAAATATATCTATCTCACTAATCTCAATTAGGTGTATCTAATATACTATTGGTATAATTGGTGTGGTATAATAGTATATATCTATTCTAAAATAAATATTTTCAATATGGGTTACCATAATACATCCAATAAAAATAAATCTATACAATTCTATACAATTTATGGAAGAGGATTCACAATATTATATACACAATGGTGTACTAATCTCCACAATTGAAATGTGATTAGTTAAACCACCCTCACATAAGGAATGCTCACTCTTTGTAATATATTGTTGAGATTAAAATAAAACCTAATTGGTGTCTCTATAAAAATAGACCAGAATAATGTTTGGACTAAAATAGTTTGGTCCTAGAACAAATTTTTACAATACTAAAATTGATAACACTACTTCTTAAAAGATTATTTTAATATAGAGTTCAAAAATATCATACTATAAATTAAATATATATTATCCAAATCAATTACCACTATGTTGTGAACCGGTATACACCCCTGTGTTTCTATTTTTTCCATATTGGCCTCCCAGAACCCGTATAGGACAACTAGGCATAAGTGGCTTTATAATGGTATAAAATTATCATTATAAAAAATCCCCATATTGAAATTCTGAACGAACCACTGGTGGACCACTATGACCATAATGAATCGTTAAATTTTCATTATATATTCCCCATATTAAGGGTCCATTATATTCATACTCTTATCACCAATTTATTTCCAATATATATGTTTTTTCAAACCCTGTGACCACACCCACAATATGAATAATAGCATATTATTCCTTGATAACACAATGAACATTGGGAGAGACCAATTGGAAACCCTTAGGACTAGGGTCTTGAATGGGTTAAAATTATCGTATATTCTATAGACTAATATGACATGATTGTTAATGAAAATTATTTATACCTATGAGTGAAGGGTATAACTTTATTCCATATCTATTGATATACAAAGAATATTTTATTATTTTATGCCCTCTATTGAATTCATGATTATGTAGGAATATAAAATTTTCAAAATTTTCCTTGAATCTCCCTCATATAACCATTGTTAAATTTTCTATCATTGAAAAATCCCTAAATAATACATTAAATTGATTACCTTATGAGTTAAAAAACATGAGGCTGATCTAAAACAATCCTAATGACTTAATGGATTTCTTGTATCTTTTTAATCCATACAATACACAATTCAGTAGGTTTTAATCATCTCAAAAAAACATCAAAAACATTACAGAGTTCATTGAATATTGATTATGCAACTTGGTTTTTAGCCCCCACCATTTTCTGACAATAAAGTAGAGGGTTTTTATGTTAAAAATACCCTTTAGATCTCCTAGACTAAAAACTACACAAAACAAACTATTCCATTTCTGTAAGCCAACTTTTTGTATATTTGACCAGGCCAGCCTTGGAAGATTGTTTTTTCCATAGAGACAAGTCATATACAATATCACTAACCATGAGATAGCTATAACATCCTCACCAACATGTATTCTCTCCAAATAGTTAGTGGTAAAACATCCTATTATATGTCCCCATTAACTAACCCATCCTCACTAAACTGAGTAAAAAATTATTTTTCAAAAATAGATACTTTCATATCACAATCCTATGTCCAGATCATTGCTAAAATGAGAGAGGAAAAAATCCTAAATTTTAGAATAAAGATCTAGTTTTGGAAATGAATTGTGGTAAATTGCACTTAAAAAATTTTATAATGAATGATGAATAATTTTCTCATACTTATCCATCCACCCGTGGACAGTTCCCTCATCCTAATTATTCTTGTGAAAAAATTATCAACCAAAAAATATATAATTCATTTAAAAACCAAACTATGCCTTATAATAATTCCCAATTTACTCAATTCTATAAAAATTTAAGGTCTTTTAATATATTTTTTTCACCACACCATATAGCCCATCCCTCAATGTTATAATTAGAACATGACTACCACATGATTTTCAGAACAAATTTCCAAAAAAATTATCATATGTTTTTATATGAAACCATTATCCCTAAGACAAACCACTCTCTGATACCACTCTAAACAGAATCATCTCACTTGTACCCCAACTCCACTAGAAACAAAACAAGGTATACCACCCCAATAATTCCTCTAATAGGAAAGGTCATGATGAATATAACTAAGAAGTCATAACATTTTATTTGATTCATTTTCCATAATACAATCTATAACGAGATCACATATCTCTAAACCACAATATGATAATAATTTATACACCTCATGAGGTATTGTGACCAAATAAAAACAATCAAACTCTACTATGTATGTAATGATAATAAATATATATATATTCACCATAATAAAATATCATAAAAAATAAAATATAATTTAAATGTCTTTAAATTTTTTTTAAAAAAACAAATCATTTACAATGTTTAAAAAAATACTAAAAACTAACTATATATATTATATTTTTCCATTATTTCACTGAATCTCCAACTACAAATCGACCATTGTGACCACTCAAACAATGAAATTTTCCATGAAAACTAGAAACACATAATAATAAATGTATTAAAACTATGGTGAGTATAAAAATATTAAAATATAAAATCCATGTATTAAGAATAATCAATTAACATATTATTATATAAATATTAGTTATGTGTTGAAACATGGATATAATGTCACAACCTCCTTTCAATCAAATATCACAGGGTTAAAATTCATATAATTTATACACTTAATGTCCCTTATTACTATAAATTTGTAACTTGTACCACTAAAAGATTCACTCCCCAAATATAAAATCTCATGGGGTGGTATATATAATAAAAATGGTATATGAAATTTAAAATCGATTTCCCTATAAAATACATAGTAATTAAAAATCTTTTATATACTCATTCATCCAAACAAGTCATTATGTAAACCCACTCTCTATTTAGGGAATGTATCGTCATGGGTTATTAATAACTACAATTTGATGTGGCCCACACCCCATCATTAATAGTGAAAACTAAATGATATTCTTAAATTATATTTTTTGTGAGCGGAGGGATCCCTATTTGATGGTATTATTGAAGGAGGGAATTCCAAACCTCATTTATAATAAGGTTGACTCATAATCTACCATGTAATGGATTGACCCTGCGGATTCATGAACCCATATGTTAACCTAAATTATGACCCATAGCTACGCCACCCCACCCCATTGTTATAGATACAATAACACATATCTCATTGTAGTGATACGCTACAATTATTTTACTAAAATAGTGAGGAAAACATCAATGGGATCACTTTTAATACCATTCCTATAGTCATTATTTTGATAAATATTAATTATTGTCATTTAAATTATAGAACTCTAACCTAGAAAAATAAATATTTTCAACTATAGTATAACTCTTTTAGTTAATGATGAATAATAATAAACACAAATATAATGTGCACTATTTTCATATAATAAGGAATAAGATAAATAAGTTAATTAACCCTTAACTTAACACCTCATGTCATTTTTTTTGGCATAGATCATCTTTTTGAATGTCACTATCTTTAGTACTTTATATAACCTTGAAACATTTCACCATATTGGATTACATATCTAAAATAATCATTATCATTATACTATCTGCCTTGGTTATATTCAAGTGTTCCTTTTATTGTATGTTAATTATAATTTTTGATAGAGTTATACCATTCAAATTTGTGTCTAAAATATTATTTAGAATAAATTATAGCCAATCAATTATAAACAAATAAAAAATAACCATTTAGTTTAACATGACAAATTAATAAAATGGTACTCTAAAAATTTTTCCAGGCTAAGTTTCCCTTAATGGAGATATATAAATTATTGAAATAATAAAATAACCACTTAAATATATAATTTTTTTAAAATAGACATAATTGTCAATTTAAAAAAATTACAAAGAGTACTTAACTGTTTTATGTTGACACACGGATGAAAGAATTCAAAAAAAATTATTTTTAAATAGATTGGGACCTATAGAGGTCATTTAAGGGTTTGATACTGCAGTGTGATATGGGTGAAAATTATCTAGAAGTCATTATACACATGTATAATATTGGTGCCTTAGGGTGGGGGGGGGGGTGCATGGTGTTTGATGTACATCCTGATATGTCTTGATTTACTCACCCACTCAGCCTTATGAAATTAATTTTCTTCTTCTATTTAATATTTTTGACCAACCATGGCCTAAAACTCATATATTTGGACCTCTCTATTTTTTAACAATGCATGATATCACTTTATATTTTACTAAAATAAATATTATCTTAATAGATTGTTTCAAATGAAAGAATAATGAAAAAACCATTATTTGATTATATAAAAGATGACCATTATAATATAGCTACTAAATTAGTGGGTATGAACCGAAATAACTGTATTTTGAAATCTATGATGGGAATAAATAGAATAATGTTTTGGAAGCCACCATTTTGATGCTCATTTTTCAAAACATGTGAAGGTGGTATCTTCACCATGTTTTGATGTTGGACATACCTAATGAAAACACAAATAATTATAGTTTGAGTGAAATTGTATTCGAGAATAATTCAAAATGAAGTCCATTTTAAAGAGATCTATACAGGTGAAATAACCACCCTTGACTTCCACCATTGATTACCTTATGCTCTAATATAAAAATTTGATATTTAGGGGATATGTAACTATAAATTAAGATTACATAATTAGATAATTATTAATTTAATATATTAGTTATCAAATATATTTTATGTATTTCACATATTGGGCTTTAATGAAAAGAAAGTTTACTATACTATAAAATAGTCTCCCATAAACATATTTATTAAAATATAAATTTATAAATGTTAGAAATTTGAATAGGTGAAATTAATGTAATTTCAAAATGAATCATGTCAATGTAAACATAGTTTTAATTTTTTGTGAATTTCATAACCAGTTGAATTATTTATGTGAATAGGTAACAATATAGATTTTTACTGAAATCAGAGCGTATATGAAATTTTCAAGAGGTACAATTTAGAAATTTATAAAACACTTATCATGATCAAAGTTATAATTTAGTATTAAAAGAATATATTTTGACAATATAATGTTGAATTTAGAAAACTAATGATTAAAATTTTAAGGGAAAATGAATTATTTAAAAAAACAACTTGGGATTTTTTTTAATAAAATATTATGTGGGAAAAAATTAGTTTTAGAAATAATTTAACGAAGAATAAATATTATTGGTTTTATATAAAACTAGTTAGTACCATGAAAATCAATTATATTGATAATATTACCCTTCACATTTATTTTAATCCTAATAATAATTTTTTTAAAAGTGTTTGGCCAACATGATAATGTTAAATTTTTATTTCCCACATTTCTATATTTAAATTATTTATTGTTATTCAGAATGCATATATTATTTAAATATTTTATTACATCTATATTCATAAAAATATTATTACTAAGAATAATGTCAATTATAGATATAAGAGTGAAATTGTTATCTATAAAAACATATTTTTTAATATTGTGTAATTTTTATATAGTAAAATAAAATAACTTATAATAAAAAAAATTAATATAAATTTTAAACCTATATACCAATATATAATCACTCATTTAATTATTAATCAAAACCAAAAAATATTTATAAAACATACTGATAATTTTTTTCACAAATCTATTTTTATATATTAAATTATTAAATTAAAAAGATTATTCTTATTGTATAAAAATTTAATTAGAAAAAATAAAGGATATATTTAGGTTCAAAACACCAATATTTTATAATATATGTCATTTTATATTTTTAGTATATCATATATTACTTATTCAAAATATTTCTTTACCCTGGTAATATAAAATAAGGTAAAGGGGTTTAACCAAAAGGAAAAGTCCACAAATATTTTAAAGAATTTTTTTGAGTGGGTGTTCAAGAATCCTATAAACCGTATCTATTTAGATTTATATTATTTACTAATTTTGGATCCACATTCCATGAGAGTTACTTCCTTTAATGGAAATGATTTAGGTCTTTACAAAAATATCATACAACCTCTTTCCTAAATGGGGAACTTATATCTTAACATCCTGCCACATAAAAACACGAATAGCTCAGTAAAAAATAATTCCAAACAACTCCTAACAATTTCTTTCCACCATAACGTGGTTCAGGTCTTTTTAAAATACCACCAATAAATGATTAACCCCCTTTTAAACATAAATAATCCAAAAAAGTGAGAACAAAATTTATAATTGATCCATTACCAATTGTATTTATTTATGTTCAACTATTCATTATAAAATTATATTAATGAAAATAAAAAATATAGCATTAGTATTATTATTTCCTAATTGTATTGTTTTAATTATGGTATAATCATTTTACACCTTTATTGTTTCTTCTAGGAATTATTAAACTGTCATTCGGTTGTTGTATGGACTACCACCTCCATGATGCAACTTGTTTCATTTTCAATATCCACCATAAAGGGATGATCCTATATTTTAATTTCATAAATAATTATGATTTTTATGATTTTTTTACACTTATAAGATAAACTATATTAGTACCTATACCTATTTTATTGATTATGAAATCACAATCCATGCATACATGTGGACTACTATATCCAAGGAATGATTGATTTCCATTTTTATGGTCATCACCACAACACATGACAAGTCGTGATATTGAGTTCAATGGTGAAATATTATTATTTTAAATAATTAAGGCTATTTTGTAATAAAATGGCCATCCAATTAAAAATATGAGCAATAAACAACCATGGTAAATTCAACTATACATTCGAACATTCTAAGAGAAGAGAATCAATTTATTCATAATATGAATTCACAAAAATATATGTTATATTATTTTTACAACTCTTTAAAATTATGATATACCAACTTAATAAAAACTTAATAGTATCATTATTATTCTATTATAATTATTTTAAGAATATTTCACCTAATAATCATCCATTATTTATGGTATATACTCAATTATGATGGTTTTACAACTCACGTGAATAATGTTATAAATTTATGTCACTGAAGAATATAATAACTTTTAAAATTTTAAAATATGATATAAATAAATAATTTTCATTCTATAATGGTAATATAAAAATTTAAAACATTATTTAAGAAAACACCCTTCATTTGATAAGATTATTCAAAACATGCCAATGATAAAACTCATCTTTATAGTTAATAACCTCAAATACAACAAAAGGAAATTATAAAATTATAAATACATATAAAAATATTCTTCCTATAACTTTTATGATATTGGAATGGGGAATATTAGGTGATCAAATAATTGAAACACAACTATTATAAAACATGTTTAAAATAATTAGCATTACTCAAACCCGATATAAAAAATACATAAAAATAACTAATATATATGCACATAATAATTGTAATAGTTGTTTAATTTTTTTATATTAATAAGATTTTTCTTGGGTTATTATGATATTTAATATTTATACGGGTTGTTGGAGCACATTTTGAATTTGTAGGAATTGAATTTAGGGATTATTTGTCTCAAATTTAGTTTCATGAGATATATTTATTATTGTTCTCCATGGTACATTTAATATGGTATGATTAATTAATAAAGATTTAATTTTACCACATTTTGGGGTTTTAAGACCCACATATTTTAATTTCCTTAAATGGTATTTGATTCATATTCTATGATTGTTGAAAGGGGTTTTGAATAAAATCTTAGGAAAACCTATAAGGGCTTCGATTTCCAATATAATATTTAAATAATTATTGTTTTAGAGAGATAATCAATCTAGGGAATTTTTATTTATTATAAAAACAATAAATATTTTTATTATATATTCTTCTGGTTTTATATTTTCCCTCAATATTTCATTTCCCCTTGAATAAATTTTTTCAAAATGTGTTTCTTATATGTGATACTGACCCTGTGAATTCTTATCAGTCTAGGACCCCCTTTTTTTCATATTTGTATTTTTTTAAATGATTTAAAAGTGTCCATTTCAATTATAAAATAATTTTATAAGTTTATTTCCATCAACTTTAATGTATTTTAAAAGTTATAAATAAAAATTCCCTTTTTTTGAAGTGGTAATTTTCTTTAAAATGTGAAAATCTATTCTTTTTGACATTTATATGTGAATATGGAAATACTCCACATTTTTTATTTTATATGTTGATTTCTCTATTAATATTAATGGCTTCCAAAAAATTATTGTTTTCATATTTAAAAAAGTTATTTTTTTTGAAATGATCACAAATATTTCTTATTTCGAATCATGTTTTGTGTAAAACTTCCCAAATTATACATTTCTCATCTAAGTTAGTTTTTAGTGAATTTTATATTATTAATAAATGGAAATATTCAAATGATAATATCCACCATTTTTAGATTTATGAATTATGTAATATCCCTCTATTTTAGGGTAATTATCCACCACATCTATTCTCTTTAATAATTATCCACATTTTATAAATACGATAAATCTTCGATTGTTTTATCTCTAAAAAAACTTTACATTTCCTTCCTATGATTGAAGATTGTTCCCTATGGTTCATTAAATATTTTGATTGGAGAATTTGTCTCTCAACCACATAATATTTCCCAATATGATTTAAATACCATATGATACATTTTCTTTTTTAAATAGGATTTACCTAGAAAGTTACTTGGTGTCATTAGATACAGAATTATTTTCCATTGGAATATAATGATATTATTATTAAGAGAATTATTATTTATATCCTTATCTGAATCCAATTTAAACTTATATGATTCCATGTTTCTTCATATATGTTTATATAACATGTTGAATAAAACATATTTTCTATCTATGGGTTCATATATAATAAAAAGTGAATGATTTTCATTGGAATGTTTTTTGAAATCCAATTTATTTCTATATATTATTTATTATGTGATATTTTAATGATTTTGACACTGTACATGTAATGTTCGTGGAATTATGGTTGGGGTCCTATATAACCCTCCAATTCATTAGCTAAAATATATATTTGATGAAATAAGTATTTTTGAGTATATTCTAGTAACTCGATATCATGGGAACCGATTGTGTTGATAATGAAGGTATTGTTTTCCAAAATAATGTTCATAAATTTTTTGAATAATTTCTTAGTTTTATTCTTATTCTAGTTATTCTATTGTGAAATTGGGGATCATTTTTTGTTTCATCTATGTATTTTTATGTATATCCTTTTTCCATGATTTATGATATTTTATTTATATTGAATAAGTTTCTTAAATATATTTATTATAACCATACACTAATCATATTATCATTATTGATATTTAATTGACATCACTTGTTTTTACCCTTACTGGGTATTTGGGAACAACCATTTAATATGTTTCAACATCTTTGGTTATGAATATTGGATATGTTTTAAGGTAATAAAAGTGTTTATTATGTGGATAATTAGTGGGAGATCTCTTTTTTTCATTAGGTGTTAAGTAGTTTATTATATAATGAGTTAAATGACTAGTTAATTCAAAAAATATGTTTTTTAGATTATTTTTTCATATTTCTATAAAAAACTAAATATAAATGGTCATGTTAATGTTATCAAATGAAATATTTTATTTGTTTTTTATATATGAGACTATCACGTCTGTGAGATACTATAATTTTTATCGGATTATGGTTTATATAATGATGGATATTTGGTTTATATAGGGTGAGGATAAAATGTTAGTTATAAATTTCCAAAATGGTTAATAAGTTAAGGTTTATAATAATTAAAAATCAATATGACTATATTTTATTATGTTGAGGTAATATTTAAGGGATAAATAGACGATTAATTTAGTAAAACTCCTAGAGATGTGTTTAATGTATAAGAGTAATTATAATATAGAATCATGAAATTTTTGAAAAGTAGTTATTGTGTCGTGGTCCAATAAATTACATTCCTATATAGATATTACAAGTGGATATTGGAATTATCATATATGTACATGTGGTTAATAACCTCAAAATGATGTATTGGGTGTTTTCTCAATATTCACCAAGTGAGCGAAAAAATGGCATAACTGAAAAATGGTTTGACACTCCTTGGAGATATTATTTGGATAATA
Source organism: Viscum album (assembly GCA_963277665.1). Taxonomy (NCBI): domain Eukaryota; kingdom Viridiplantae; phylum Streptophyta; class Magnoliopsida; order Santalales; family Viscaceae; genus Viscum; species Viscum album. The sequence continues at coordinate 934,482,809 of OY728122.1, read as the reverse complement.
AAATTTATTTACAATCCATTATAATGGATTTAATTTTCTATACCATTAGGAAATGATGTATGAGGGAAAGCAATTTATATGAACCTAGATGGAACTAAAATTGATATAGGTTTAACTAAAATGTGTTGTACTTTTTTTTGACAAGTAAGACATATCAAGGTTTAATTAATCATATAATTCTCTTTAAATAATTATATTTTAGGATTAATTATTAACCACCCAGGATTAACTCATTTTGGTTTCAGTAATGGGCGAAGCTATATGAAACTAAGTTAAAACTGTATGCTACTGACAATACAAAGATTTTTCATAATGAGAAACATAATAGGATAATATGTAGATTCAAAAATATTATGGAAATCTGAAAAAATCTATCCTGGAATATGCTTAACAATGTATACATATAATTACTTTAAGACACACAAAAGAAGATAATGATAGAGTCTCATGGAAGTGCGGTCGATGAAGATAATAAAGGAAAGAATGGTAAAATTCTGTTGGGTAAAAAATGTTGTAATAATAACCAAGGGGAATTTATTAATTGAAGTAGAGGATTCTTTATGTATGGAAATGGAGGGAATATAGTACCTAATTACAGAGTAATGTGAAATAAACATTGGACAGAGTGATTGAAGAAATAGTTATTCATAATGTTCAAATGATAGTTTATGGTCTAAAATGCGTGGAACATAGAAATTATCAAATAAAATTCTATAATCCCATGGTTGAAAAGGACAATAGAAACCAATAAATTGAAATAAAATGTAATTCTTATGAAATTACTAACATTGAAGGTAGTTTTTAATGAAATATGGAGTGAGGAACACAGATTATACACTCATAAAATGTAATTATTTAATTTTTTTCTTATTATACCCAATTATTTATATAAATATATTTTACTAAGAATATACTATAAAAACCTTCATGGATATATATTTAATTATTAATAAAAAATATTAATTCCCAATTATATAACTCCCCTTTAATAGATGTTTATAGGAAATGATATCTAATGAAATCCATTTAACCTTAAATTAATAAAATTTTAGGTTATTTTAGGAATGGATTATCTCTAAAAAAATGATACATTAGATGATGGAAAAATAACATCAAAAAGCTTACCCATGATCACTTATTAATACAAGTATGACTATAAAATTTCCATAAAAAACATTACTCCGGTTATATTGAGGATGTAGTACAAATGGTTAAAGAAAAACTCAATAATAGTTAAACTACATTTATGAGGAGGTATATGAGATGAGAATATAATCCTATCATAGTGAGGATAAATTATTAGTGGAATTAACATCTCGAGTTATAGAACACCTTAATTTTTAAGCGACTAATTATTAAAATTTCTAGGTTGTTATTTTGTTTGGGTGGATTTAGAGACATGAGGTTTCACTATATATTTTCAGTAAAAAATTTATCATATTAATTTCATGTTTCAAATAAAAAAATTAAATGAAACCATTATATGTTAAAATAAATTTTCTATGTAATAATATAGCCATTAAAATATCAAGTATGAAACAAAGTAACAATATTATGAAATCTATAAAGAATATAATGGTAATCGAGTAGAGGAAGTTTCCCTTTTTAAGTTAATTTTAAAAAAAAATTGGTAGGGTATGGATTCTTTAGGGTTTTTTCTAGACTAATACCAATGAAATTTTTAACAATTATGGTATAAAAGAAATCACATGCAAGATAATTTCATGTATATAAGAATTTATTTGAGATGTATGCTAGATAAATTACTACCATCGACTACCACCAGAGAATAAATTATTATTTTGTAATATATATATATATTTTTAGGGTCTATGTAACTATTAAATAGGAGGAAATAATAGTGTTATTATTAATACAATAAATTATTTTTGGAATATACTTTGTATGTTACACATTTTGATCTTTTAATAAAAAGAATGTTTTTTTTTCTAAAAAAGAGTTTTTATTTATATTTTGTATCTAAAAGATAAATTTAGAAATTTTAGAATTCTAAATATATAGAAAACATATTTATAAAATTCATCATTTCAATATAAACATATTATTAATATTTTTGATTTTCTTAATGATTTTTGGTGATTGGTTTAAAAAAATTCTTTTCCTAAATTTATAGAATTTATGAAAATATTAATAAGTTAGTATAAGATTAAAAATTACAAGAAATTTTACATGATCAATGATTTATTTAAGGTTAAAACAAATAAATTTAAAAATACTACAAGTAATTTTGAAAACCAATAATTAAAATTTTATTGAAATAATAACTAATTTTGAATAAAAAATATTTTTGGACTTTGTTTTTATCAAATATAATATGGATAATATTTTGGTTTGGATTAATTTAAATGAAAAATAAATATTTATGTTGTTAATAAACTAATTAATATAATGAAAATTTATGATACTATGTTTTTTCTCTACACATAAATTTTTATCGTAAAAATACATTTGTTCTAGAAATGAGATTGACACGCTAATGTTGAATTTAATTTTACCCACATTTAAAAATTTTAAATGGTAAATTGGATTATATATTATGAATAACTAGGTACAACATATTTATAATATATTATTGAATTTTTATTTGTAAATATAATATTTCTCTAATTTATGTTAATTATAGTGAAAATAATGGAATCATTATTTGAAATAATTTAGTTTTTTAATATTGTGAGATTTTCTCTAGTAAAATAAATTTACATCTTCATAAAATTAAATAATTGTAAATTTTAAAGATATATATAAAAATATTAGCACTAAAATAAATTAGTAATCAATACAAATAAAATTATGAACACAAAATTGAAAAAACAATATTCTATACAAAGAAGTTCTTTTTATATATTAAATGAATAACTTTAAAAGTTAAATTTTTATTTTATATAAAATGAATTGGAATAAATAGAAGGTAAAATTTGGTTCAAAACTCCAAAATTAATTAACAACTGTTATTTTATATTTTTATTAAATCATATATAATATAGTTATAAAAGTAATTACCATGGTAAAATATATAGAGTTAAATAAGATTTTACAAAGAAGGAAAGACCACAAAAATGTTGATAACATCTGTGAGAGTGGATTTTTATGTCCATGAAAGACCATATATCTTCTAAAATTCTATATTTTTTATATTTTGAGTTACATTCATTAGGAGTGGCTACCCAATATTAAAAAATTAAGGGTATTTAAAAAAATGTCATCTGTTTTCACAATTAAAAGGCCATATCTTCAACTCAATTACCCTCAACAAAACCCACTTAATTCCACCCAAAATATTCAAAAAAATCTTAAACATTCTTAGACACCATGAAGTGTTTTTTATTCTCAAAAGATTATCCCTAAAATTATTAACACTCTTTGTAAAGGATATAATCCAAGAAGAAGGTATAAATTTATGATATGTCCTTTATCATTTCTATTTCATTATGTACACTTATTCATAATAAATTTACAATAAAACATAAAAAATGAGGTATAATTATAATTAAGTTATAAATATTTTTTTAATAATAACATTTAAATAAATAAAAACCTTTCCATTTTTTATTAATAAAAATGAATCTGTTAGTCGTTTGTTTTGTAAATTAAGACATCCATGACAGGTTGTGTTTCACTATCCTTCACTGAATTACATGGATTTTTCATGTAGAGAATTTATTTATAATTATCACATTTACTAAATATTTTATATTTTAAAATTAGAAAACACATTACCCATTTTCTTTGTTTTATGGAAAACAAAAACATTGTCTGTGCGTACGTGTGGCTTACTGCCTCCATGAAACAATTGATATTTATTTTTATTATTATCAGAAAATTATATGGATGGTAATTATAATGGTTTTAAAGGATAATTATGGTCCATTTGAAATTTTTGTGATTAATGACTCTTAAATTGAAGAACCTGTTAACAATATGAGAAATAAACAATCATGTAAAATTCATCCGTCCAAAAGGGTATTCTATGTAAAAAAATTATTTCTTCAAACTATGAAATTTCTACTTATAGGTTACATTAATTTTATAATTTTTAAATATTGTGATATAAATTAATAATAAGAAAGTAATAATTTCATTATGATTTTTTATAATCATATTACAACAAAACATTTCATAATCATCTATTAATTATGGTATATTCTTGTTTTATTTTTTTAACTACATATTTGAAAAACGGTTGTTATTCATGTGATATATGACTATCTTAAGTTACATTCAGGTAATATATGATAAAAATAATTAATTATGGAGTTTTTTATATAGTGTAAATTTTAAAATTAGAGCCATTATTTAAGAAAACAAGCCCCATTCACTAAGAATCATGGAAACATTTTAATCAATAAATTCATCTCTAAGGATCATAAAAGAATCCAATAAAATAAACCAAAACCATTTTAAATAATGATAAAATTTCTCTTATTAGACATTCAATGATCTATTAATGTATAATTTTTTTGTAATAATTAAAAATAAAAGAACTAATATGAAAATAGTTTAAAATGATCAGGATTACTTACAACCAATATCAGAAATTGATAATTATGAAATAATATTGATGTAGAGAATAATTATAAATGGTTTTTATAAAAGTTTATTGAATTGATAAATTTTATGAAATGATTGATTAAGATATATAATTTTATTATAAATGATGTTAGAAAAAATTTCGACTCTATAGTAATTTAGAAACTATGTTTTTTGTCTCGAATTAAATTTCCTGATACATATTTATTATTGTGCACCATGATACCTTTAATATCTGTGATTTCTGCCTAATTAATCTATTCTTCCATAATCATTGGCTTTTAAGTTATATATCATTTACATTATTTAGATATAGTTTTATGTAAAGGATATAAATTTTTAAAGTTTTTCTATTAGTATTATCCACAAACAAAAGGGTTTGGAATTCCAATCTTATTTTTAAATTAGAATTATTTTAGAAAGATAATATATCTATTAAATTTTATTTTATTTGTAAATATATCTTCATTTTCAAAGTACATTCAATATTTTTTACATGTTCTGATATAATTTCATTTTATGATGACTTATATTTTTTTCAATGTTTTTCTAATAAAATAGATCAAGGCTATATTTTCTTCTCAGTTGGTAGCCTCCATTTTCCATATCCATATTTGTTCTATTATTTTTAATGTTTCATTTTTTAGGATTCAATAATTTATAAAGATAATTTTAAACAACATTTTGTTATTTTAAATGTTTTAAATAAAATTTCACATTTTTCACATGGTTTATATTCATAAATAAGTTAAAAGCATCTCTTTTTAATGTTTACAAGTAAACACATAGTTATGTTTAATTTCCCATTTTATATGAATAATTATAATTATGTTTTCATGGTTTGAAAACAACTAATATTTCACTTATTTTAATCTAATATTTATTTTTAAATTATTTTATGTGATCAATAACATTTATTATTTTAAATGTGTTTTTTCTAAAACATTAAAAAAAATTCCTTTTATAAATTGTTATTATTCGAATATTATCTTTGATAATGTTTATTATTCAAATGATACTACCTAACTTTTTTCACAAGATGGATTTTTAAGATCACTCTACTTTAAAGAAATGATCCATTTCTACCTATGACTTTCCAAATCACCCCACATGTAAAATTATGAGGTATATTATACTGTTTTCCTATGTGAGAAACATACACTTCCTTCCTCTAATTGAAGAGTGTTCACCTAATTCCTACACATTGCTTTATTTGGAAAATTATTTTCTTATCTGGATTTGAATTATTAATAATGTGTAACTACCATATAATTTGTTATGCTGATTAAATAGTATTAAAAATGAATTATAATAAATATTATTGGATACCCATTTACCTTCCATAAGTTTCTACTGTTATAATTATTGATTTAATTATTAAGTTTTCCTTTATTAAATCCATTTTAAAAGAATATAAAACCAATTATATTCCTATAGGTTCTTTTTAATGCGTTGAACTAAAATAATTTTATTTCCATGGCCAATTTATTCTATAAAATGTAAATAATGTTAATTTTAATGTTTTATGAAACCAAATTTATGTTTTTTGGGTTTTTAATATATAAAAGGTGAACTATTTTCTAGTTGAACATTTAAGTACGTATGAATGACATTATGGGTCTTACATCTCCATATAATACATTGGTCAAATGTTTATATCTCATGAGATAATTATTCATTAGTGAATTATAGTTTATTAGAAGAAAGGATACTTATAGTGTCTCATGAAAGTAATGTTTCCATTTATAATTATTTATTCCATGTTTTAAAGATTTCATATTTTTATTTTTATTTTAAAATTTTATGATCTCATGGCACATTTTTATAGACTCATTTATGTGTTACGTCTTGAAATTCCTTATTCCATACTGTATAATCTAAGCTTTATTGGGTATATGTTTCTTATGTATGATTATTTAACACATATAATCATCTTATACTAACGAATGATATTTAATTATCATTGCTTTTGTTTATTCTTATTGATCATCCAAGCTCACCCATATCCTATAAATAAATTTTACCATGATATAAAGATAGTAACAATATAGTGTATAGATGAGTTTTATATAATGATAATTTGTTTGAGATATTGAGGAACCATTAAGAATTAATAGGCTTCATATATAATGGAAAAAAAGTCAAATTTATGAAATGAACATGGGTTTTATATTAAATTGTTTTTTCATAATTCTATAAAACTATACATGAAATTGTTATTTGGATCTAATCAAAATTAAATATTTTATTTTTGTTATGTGGATAAGATATTCACATTAAGAGGCTCTTATTTGGTGTGACATATTTTTTTAAATTTCACACCCTCTTTCCTCACCCCTAAAACCCATGTTCTTCGCTATCATTTCACTCTCCATCATCCTTTTTTGAAGCCATTTATAGCTACTTCTAAGGATTAAAATCAATAGTCCCTGTTTATTGATATTTCAATATATTCTTTGACCTCAAATTATAATAATTCATAGTACATGTGGGGATCTAAAGCATAATAGTTTAGTTTATGATTATTCATCACCTCTGTGGTCCACAAAACCAATGAGGGTCAAAATTGGGTATAGGATTCTCATAGTGGATGTTAAATGTTTGTAGGACCATTGATATGTAAACCAAAAATACCTGTATTGGTCACCACTTCCATTTGAATATACATGTTATTGGATAATATCATTTTAACCAATCAATTATTCAATAGTTTTTAGTATAATTAAAAAATAGAAAATTAAAATCAACACACTAAACTTATATTATAGTAAACTTATTGAACATATTCTCATATTTAGAGAAGTGGTGAGATGGTATACTGATCATTCCTGGTGGTTAAGTACATTTTCTCTAAAATTATATAAATGGGTCTCTAAAAAACAATAAATGAGTATGAATATATATTATTAATTATTTTATGTGTAAACCTATTAGGGACGGATGTGGATCCCATATTTATTTTATATCACCACTATGTGAGACAATGTATTTTAAAAAATATTGTAATTATTTAATTTCAATGCAATGTCTCAGTTGTATACTATTTTATTTTTTTCACTCCTAACCCTTTACCATGGTAAAATGAATTTTTAATATTTATATTATAATGTTAACATAACACTTAATAATATCCTATTGAATAGAATTTGAGTAAATTATTCCAAAAATTAATAATTTTAATAAATACCCAAAATTAAAAATCTATTTCATTTATAGATCTAAATTCATGGAAAATATACTCTTTGTTATAAAACATGTTGGAATTATGAAGCCCTCTTCTTGTTACCAGATTCAGTTTATAAGGAAGAAATCCAATAGAAATCATGGTCTACACAAAATGGATTCATTTTTCAACATCAAAAATAAATTATGTTTTTTTATAAAATGGGGTTTTAAAAATGGATATTGTTGTCTTTTCTACGTTCATAATTTTATAAATAGTTCCAAAATATGTTAAATGGATGGATAATTTTGAATAGTCTACCAGTTGATTGTAGTTTTGGATACATGATATCTGAGGATTGAACAAAATATAATTGATATTCGTTAATAAATCATTGATGGTGGTGTAACCTATTCCACCAACTAAATACCTCTATAATATGGGGGTATGAACAAATGCATAGTAGTAATTGAGGAGCCAAAAATTGAAAATAAGTATAATAATGAAATATTTCTCTATTATTATGGTAAAACATTTATTTTCCTTGAAAAAAAATTTTATAGTGTTCTCCCATGGATGTAGGATGAAATTAAAAATCAAATAATCTTATTTATATAAATATCACTTTTCCTACTACTTCCTTTTGTGAATCTTTCTGTGAGTTGTTTAAAGATTTTTGAGAGTTGAGAATTAGTGTAATGAGTGGGTTGTTTTGAATTTCCAACATCCAAATATTATGTCTTGTGAGGTTATAGTAGTTCTAATTCCCCTTAACTAGGATCACCATGGTGTGATATCTTCCAAAGAACAAACATTTGATCTTCTTATGATTGTGTGATTTGTCACTTACCAATACGTTGTATCAAAGCAAGTCTAATAGATCAGTTTTTCCGAATAAATAGAATATCTTGAAGCATTCTTAGTCACCATGGTGTTATATTTATTTATTTTAAGATTATTATATTTACAAGATATTAATATAAAAGAATGTAAGGATCAATTTCATATGTTCGATGGAATAAAAATAATTTTCTCAATGATATATTGAGAAGGGTATCTCATCCCAACGCACTTAAAAATTATTTTGTATGGAGTTAATTTATATTATAAGAAGATATTTTAATTAGAAAATATGGATAAAAAGCACTCATTTTAGGGATAATTTTATTAGAATTAAATACATCTTTCAATATCTATGAGAGGAATAGTAGTACTTAGCCGATGGTGGCCCTAAAGATTAGGTATGAAAAACAAATGTAAATAAAAAAATGGTTCCTAGTGAAATAATTATATAGTATATTGTTATCTTAAGGAAGCATAAAAATATATCATGTGAGTGATTTTATCAAGAACAAGGGTTAGCTTTTTGTTAATGTAACTTCCCAGATGATATGAATGTAATTATTATATTTCCATCATTACCATAATAATGAGATGGAATGGTTGTGGTAACTAATCATTATTTCCAAAATACCAATATGGGTTTTCAGGATGTTTGAAATTTGATCCTTAATTAGTAACTAATATGAAAGGATGTTCATGTTACTTCCAATAATGAAATTAATTTTGACTAAAGGTGATTTGACCATCATAAGGGAAATGAACAAAAACCAATGAAGAAATTATAGAGGAGTAAGAATGAAAAATTTAATTATATATCTCTCCCCTAGTATATTTGTGGGGATCTTGGAAATATTATAAAGTTTATTAAAATTAACAATGAATTAACTATAATTAATGCCTCTAAAATATTAAATTCTATTATCACAATTGAGGTATTCAATAATCTGATGCTCAATAATCATTTTTTGGGGGATTAATGCGAGCTCAAATCTTGTGAATAATTCCATTAAATGTGTGAATGTAAATTCATGGTTAATTATGCCCTATAAATATTTGGAAATGTTTTTCTAAATGATGTTGAAGTAATTTAATTTTTTTAAATGGTATATTTAATCATATGGATAAAACATGGGTGTTTATTATAAAATATATTAGACGAGAGAAATTATAGTTTTCTAATAGAATCTCATTTTTACGAGATAATTTGATGATTCTAGGTATTGAACATCTTTTTTTGATGGCATCTAGAAATTGAATTATTGAACCATGGTTGTTGAAAGATGAGTAAATTATGGATTTCATTACATTATTAGAAATTTTCATTGAAGTTCAATTGAAAAAAATTCAATATTAGAAGAATTAGGGGTTGGGAATTGAATGATTTTTCTCCTTAGTAAGAAGAACATAAAGGTACTAATATGGAATGGAGTACTAAGCCTTTATCACCCAATACCTTAAATATTGATTTTTTGTGTGATGGTGAAATAAAGGTATGATTAAATAAATTTTAATAGTAAAATTCTGGAATTAGATCACTTGGATTAATAGTTACTACCCGATTATGATATTATGGGTGATCTATATACATTATTAATTTAATTAATAATACAAAAATGATGGTATGTGTGTATTTAATTAGTTATAATTCTCATAAACACAACACTTTTATTTAGTGGAAATCCATTATTTAATATTAAAATTTTATAATATTTAAGTGAATCCAATTAGATAATGGTGGAGTACGAAAAAATAAAAAATTCAAGAAATTTTAATGGAATAAAAGGATCTAACATGAATGAAAAAAATAGGATAAATATAAAAAAATTCTATAAACAAAGGCTAGTACATTAAAAAATATTTAATTATACATGAATATAAACATCAGTATTTGAATGAATATTGGGATCAAAGTCATGGACAGTGATGTATATTTGGTTAATTGAAGTTCAAATTCTATATATGGGGTTGGTGCAGTATACGAACTATGGTTCTTCAAGAAATTGATTTTTGTGGATCATTATTTATTTTTATGATTGGTTTATATACATATCATTGCGAAGGAAAAAAGAAAAACATTAATAAAATTTCAAGGTGTGTTCTCTTGTTGGGTAAGTGATTAACGAATTTGGTTTTTGATGGTGGAATAATCACAAGAACCATTTCCTTTGTTGTCAAAATGATATGTTGAATCATATGATCTTATCGATAGTTATAAACTTTGGAAAATCATATCCTTCTCTTATTTTACCTATGAATACGAGACATAGTTCATTCAATAGTTTATAAACAACATCTTATCATAATTTTTAAATTTCATTAAATCACTCATTTGGAACTTTTTATGTATAATCTATTCTTTTTATGACTTGATTTATTTTCAAATTAATGATTCTTTTTTATTATAACTATATCTTTTTCAAGAGGATCAATAATTTTATCTCCCTTTGACGGTACCACTAAGTTCATTTATTATATTTTATTGTTCCTCAATAAATTCCTTGAAATATAAAAAAAATATATATTTTATTTGGCTAGACCAAAATTATTCATCTATTTTTTTGAGAGGGTTAATTTCGACAATGAGTTGGTTAATATATTCATATGTGTCCTTCAATAGAGAATTTGTTTTTCTATTTTCTATTTTTTTATGATCATGTTTCAAAAGTTATAATTTATGTTATACCATCATGTCAATAATATATTCTAGTTGTTCATCTATCTAAAAAATTAAAATTATCATTCCCATCATTTTCAATCCTCACATCCACCAAATATAAGATAAATTTCATGTAATCATCTTTAATTCATGAATAATCTTTATCTTTCTCTCATAGCATCAATATTTTACATTGAATCACCTTCCCTCATGAATTTATAGAATTATGACTTCTTATCATGGGTTTTTTATTTTTATAGGTAAAATTCCACATTTGTTTCCTCATTAATATTTCTTTTAAATATCATCACAATATGTCAAAAATTCCTATAATAAAAGAAATCAAATGTTTTTATGTAAATACCTCCATTTTCCTCACTTAAATTTTCTTCTTGTGAGTGATATAAAATATATGATGATATAATTTTATTAGTTTCCAAAATCTTGTATATAAATGACCTATATAGATTTTAAAAAAATCTCCCATGATCATTTAAAAAATATACCTTCTAGGGGTTCTGTCAATTTATAGGAAACAATATTTCTATACAGATCTTCAAGAGAACATTTTCTATAATCATTTTCTTCCAGATTTATTAATTTTTAATATATAATAGTGTAATAATAAAATATTTTTTCAATTTTTATGACTTTAGTTTCATCACCAGTTCAAGAAATACCTCTTATAACCTTGATGAGTAAGTGGAAGAAACCATGTATATTTTTTCATCGGATCATCTTTATAACATAGAACACACTTTATATCACCTTTTCTTATATAAATGTGTTACCCCATTTGGTTTGAGTGGTTTGGAAAATAAATTTTCCTACTTCTCACTAGCATTGTGAAGCTTTTCAATTATATCATTCATAAATAAATATGTATCATCACCTACATTAATCTCATGAAATGTTGTTGAGTAAATGATAACTCAGAGATATTATAAATGATACTACCTGGAGTTCGTCCAAATTTTATAGATGCATGAATAAATGTGAGGAACTCTATTTTCATTGATGATATTATTCATGTTTGATTTTTTTTACAAATTCAATAATCTGTAGCCATTTGTATTCTATAAATATTATTCAACCATAATCCATATGAAACCCTAAGATAGTGTTATGGGTGAATTAGGGTTTTATGTTGTTTTTCCTTTCATTGGGATGGTTTTGTATGACATATATAACTATTGAAACACATCTATCTCATGTGTTAATAATATTCATATATATAAAATAAATGATGTGTCCCAAAATATATATTTTCTGTCCATTAAGTGATATTCCAAGGATAATATCTGTATGTTTTGGTAATTTATTTAGGGTATCCATTCTCAATATATATGATTTGGACATTTTGGAATGATCCACTATCAATCCAAGGGCCACTCTATCTTTCTCACTATCTTTTCACTACATGAAATAAGAGTTACAGATGTGTATGTAACACAATTTTTTCATATAAGAACTATTCTCCAATAATGAGTACCAAAATATAATGGATGTGGCAGTTGTGCTTATAGTGTTCCATATACTAAAAATATACAATAAAATCATTTTATCATCAACTGTTTCATTTAATAATCAAATGTGAAAATTAACTTCAAAAAATTTATTATCATTTTCATTGATATACCCAATATGAATCAATAATATTTTCCAATAAATAGTACATGAATTCTATAAATATCTTCCATTTAGTTGTTTTGTAAACACCCCATAATTGAAAAATTATGTTGTTAATGTCATCCTAAATATCATGAAATAGGATATGGATTTTTAATTTGGAAACATTTTTTGGAATTACCTATATCATAAAATGGCTTCCTTTATTTTTTGCGACACTCCACATAAATTAAAAGTTTATAGTGTGATGATATCACTCATAAAATAGGATATCAGTTAGTAGTTAGCTCCACAAAATATAGCTATATCTGATTATCCCAAACATCCTTTTTAATTGAACCTGTTTTGATTTGGTCACCCAATTGTGGATTTCATTCATATTTATCAAATATAATAGTGAATAATACATTTCATTGAAATCAATAATCCATCGTGTTACCACTATTATCATTTTAGGATCCAATCAAGCTAGATTTTTATACACTATATAAATAAATCATTGGGTATTCACTATTACATAATCCATATCATTATAGTTCCATGTACATTATTATGGAGTGATAATATATTTATTTTATTTAAAATCATCTTGGAGTACAAGGTGCTTATTCTTAAATATGATTCAGTTCTTCATCCTCAGAAGTAGTTGTGTTTTTTCACATCCACCATAATGAAATAAACATTTTGTTCAAAATTCATTTAATAATATATATTTATTCTTTTGATATAGTACATATATTCATAGTGTGATTAAGTCATGAAAACACTTGAATTAATATTGTGTAGAATTTAAAATAATTAGTCAATCATATATAGATCATTTCTTTATCACAAACTAGTCTATCGTATCATTCCTTTTTTGCTTTATCACCACCATTGTGTTGTGAACCTATTTCATTTGGAGGAGAAAAATCTATATATACCTCGGATATTTTTTCCCTCTAAAAGAATCTATAACACTTATGATATCCAAAATAGAATATAACACACATGTATCCTAATATGATCAGTGATAAAAAACACTTCAATCCTTGATTTTAATACTCTTTTATTTAATCCCCTAAATTCTACTATAGATAGCAATGGTCACAATATTAGAGACATTGGATTCTTCTCCACCTCTTAATTTTTCATGATAGTTCTTGAGGGTTGTTATAATTGATTAAATATATATCTAAAAACACATGAATATCTATTTTTATATCATGAAAAGAATATTAAAATGACATAGTTCGAGTCATAACATGGCATTATCTATTTTGTGCCCTCATATTTCTGAATCTTATATCAACACACATTTATTTATATTCAGTGGTTAGACATAAAAAGTATTTTTGGTTGATTAGATCCTTGGTATTTTACAAATAGCAATTAGTATACCATTTTAGTTCTCGATGGTATAAATCAAGGAATTATATATTTATCCCATCACCCTTGGATATGATAAAGGATAATAATCACAGGGAATCAATTGGGTTGGTCACAATTTTTTTGAATTGTTATTTATATTAATATCATAGTATTAATAATTATAAAAATTCAAACCCTCTAAAATATATTGTTCCTTTTTTTAAATTCTAGAAGGTTCAACTAATCATATTTGATTGTTCTTATGATTCATTGTGAAAATTTCATTGGTTTAATTATACTAAAAACCTTGTAAAACAAAAAAATTTGAAAATGTTTAATTATTTAATAAAAATTATTTTCATTGTATTTGGGGGAGAGAAGGATATTTCTATTTTTATTTGATACCATCTAATTTTTCTTTCCTTTCACCTCTTGTCATCTATTTTTTTCATTTCTTTATTCTTTATTGGATAATAATTTAGTGTTTTTGTGAAATATGTTTTCCATATTAATCATAATAAATCTAATTCAGTTGAAATCTTATTTATATGTTTTAATATACATTATAGAAAATACTCAAATATTGATACTAATTCTATTTTTTCATCTTTTCTCATTTTGGCACATTATTTCTATCATGGACATTTCCAACATCATTTTGATAATTTAATTTTATTTACTACATGTTTTTCGGGTTTTTTTGTAACATACTTACACAAACCACTAGTTCTCAGTGGTAGTGTCACAAAACCTCATGTGCGCATCCCCATACGCAAGAGGCTGTAGACAAGAAATGAGTGACTATGTCTATCAATGTGGAGACTATACCCTCTGTATCACATAATATGATTAATAGTAAATAGTTATAATATAATATATAATAAAAGTAATCATGTGTAATGTATATAACATACTTTTCAGTAAAATAATACCAATAAACAGTGTAGAAATTCTATCTATAATGAATAAAAAAGATGATAATCAACGTAATTATAGGGTCACCCAGTGCATATCCCGGTATGCCTTTCTCTATGATGCACCTTCTCAGCCATCCCCCATTCATCCCTTTCTGTTCACCAGGTATTTCAGGATATCGACATGTTCATCAAAATTATCTTATAGGGTGTGGGTATATGAATGAGTGGGGCCCCACCAATTCCTCCTTAACCTCATTTTCTCAACAATACATGTGTATCACATAATAATAATACATACAAGAAGCACATAAACATACAATCCAAAACTGAGTGGTAGTGTGCCAACCAAGCTTCCATGACACCCGGCTATACCTACTTCAACTCCATGTTGGAAGATAACTGAATGAATTTGAAGCGTAAAACCATCCCTTTTACAACATCAACATAATGTCATAGAGGTGACACCTGACATCATTTATCCTTCAAGAGGACCATGTCACCTATAACATATAGATGAGAATAACTAGTTCTCACATCGACCAAAATATCACACCGTGAATGGAACCTGGAAAATCAAGGATACCTCAAGAACACCCTTGAAATGATGCCTTGGATACCCCTTACCTCCACCTTGTTTTTAGGCCCCTTATCACTATCATCCGAATCAGGAATTCTCCCCTACTAAGAGATGAATTTTTCATGATGGTCCACCTATCGAAAATACCAATAACAACAAACAAGGCATGGTAACACATATAAATGTAGAGAACTCATATGGACATAGTATATCATCATGAGTATACAATGGCATACCCTAAAAGATGTTATCATAATAAAACATTTAGAAATGATAAACTAAAATCACTCAGGGAATTATAATGAATTTAATGGGCCACTAACATGGTCACATGCAATCATAATCAGACACATTCAATAATAAATGCAAAAAATAATAATTATAAAGGATATATGTGTTAATGTGATCCTAATTATGTATGGAACATCTAACCTCAAAATTTGGGGATGTAAAAAATAGGGATAAATTAGCTACGACATCTCGTGATGAAATTATTATAAATACACCGATAGTTGACATTTATCAATGTTTTGTAGCACAGAAAACATATATTTTATTTCCTAAAAATAAAATATATTACGCAATGATAATTTCTCTCCCATAGAAAATTATCAAATTTTGATTTATATTGTCACATGGAATGATATTTTATAATTTTCAAATTAACATTTAAATTATAACTTGTGATAATAATTTTTTTACTCCTATAATTTTATGATTATAATTTAAATTATCGCATATTATATTAAGTATATTTCCTGAATAATTTAATGATCATCATCTAAATTATCACATGTTTTGAAAATTATAATTATCAAATTTCTATTTATATTATCACATGTGATGATAAATTTTAATTTTAAAAAATCATTTAAATTATCATATGCAATGATAATTATATTTTCTAGATAATTTGGAAATTAATATCTGAATGGTCACATGAGATGAAAATATATAATTTTCAAAAATCATATAAAATATCAAAAGAGGGGATAATTATATTTATATAAAAAATTTAATTTCTCATTTAAAAACAGCTCATGTGTTTTAAATTATCATTAAATAATTACATTTCTGTGATTTCATAATAATTAATATTTGGTAAATTATTATAAATCCATGGAATTACCATTTTTTAAATATAATAAAAATATTTATATACTTAAATGAAAATATTTTATTATAAAACATTGTAATTATCATTTGATAATTTCAAAAAAATATTCCTTATCATTTTAGGTCATTATAAAATTATTGAACTTCCACCACCATTTCATTTGTAATTTTAGAAGAAAAAAATTTCAGAAAAAATAATGAAAGGAAATATAATAACGAAAATAAAACCAACCTTGCATAGTATATAAGGAATAACACATACAACACAAAAAGAGTGAAACCAGAACCACAAATGGATTTTCCAATATTATGTACAGTTGATCTATGGTTTATAATACTTGTCATGATCAAAAACACTAGATGGACCAATTGATTAAACTATTTCATAATCCCAAGCCTCATATTATTCCTCTATTGAAAACCCTCAAGAAAAAACTAGTTTTAATGTGTGATTCATTTGAAAATTAACTACAGATCATTTAACTTCACCCAATTTAGGCTTTAAAATTAATAATTGGTAAAAACAATTGAGAACAATGGTTTTGAAACCCTTATGCTTCAAAAATGGGGAGTTAATGTTTTCAAAATATGAATAAATATTGTAATCATATTTTCTGAATAAAAATAATAACTAAATTAAAATAATAAAATAAATTATTTGATATAGTAATTAAATAAAATAACATTTAGTAACTAGAACAAACTCCTATTGCTCATAAAAATTATTCCCAACCAAGGGTAAAAACCTCATTATGTACCCCTTTGTGGTCTCAGAATTATGATATGATGCACTGTTTGTAAGATATCAATTATTATTTGTTTAAAAAATGCATTTAATAATTAATTAAATAAAAAATGAATTTTTTTCTTGATTGAGGTGTCCAAACGTCTCACTTTTTTAAATGGTACACTCTTCAATTGTTAAACACCACATCATAGAGCTTATGGTATTCTAAAATTTGTGATATGAAAAAATTATTCGGAGATATTAAATTGTTTTATGACTAAGTATAATAAAATTTATTAAATAAATTATTTTTTCTAGCGAGACATCCAAATGTACATAACATAAAAATGTTATACCCACAGGGTAAAAACCATGTCCAAGACCTAATGGTTGTGTCAGATTTCTCATATGATGAATTTTTTTGGTGTTACTGTATTATTTGAATAAATTGTGCCCTCTTAATATATGATATATAATAATATTTTCTGGCTTTTATAAGGATTTTCAGGCCCCAAAATTTCACACCAACTCATTATCTGACTCTAAAAATATTAAATTGAGTATTCATAATAGATAACTAGGATTTTAACCTTATGAAAATTCATAACACTTTTATTATGATATTTTCATTTATGATTAATTTTTTCACATAAGACACTTATAATTTATCCAAAAGAAAGTTTTTATTATATTTTCTAAAATCCAGATTTTAAAATTTTCCTCTCCAATCAAATACTAATCCTTAAGAAGTATCTAAAGTGATATTACTTAAAAAAATAGGAATCTAAGCTTGAACAACAAACTCATGCTCCCAAATTTCTATCGGGATTCATCCATGATACTATAGAATTCAGACTACTGGTATCATCTCTCCTCACAATACCTTCTCACTTTGATCCATGATACAAATTGAATGCTCATAATAATATTCATATATCTATAGCTCAATAACCTCAAAATCAATAACCTGCATAGGTTCAATTATGTACCTATAACTCTATGAGACATCGGACACCTCATGCATACCTCTATAGCGAGAATAGAGGTCCAGATGACATACCACGTCCCCTATATGCTCGGTGCTCTCAAAGGGTCCTAAAAACAGTGGTGATAACATTATCTTCATTACCAAACTTTTATCTCTATCCATGGAGTCACTATCAAGAAAACCTATTTTCCCATAGCAAACTCTAGGGATCTCCTCATATGGTTGACATATAGTGTCTGTCTTCTATGGGAATTGTTCAATCTCTTCATTAATGACCTTGGATTTTCATATGTCAATATTACATGTTTTTATATGAATATTTACTCAATGATCAAAAAGCCTTCCCAAGGACCATCATAGTTTAGTTCCTTTAGAAATAGGGAACAAATTATTTGAATTTGGTGGAAGATCTAAAATATCTCTCATAAAGAGAATTCCCTTGAGTACTCACACATAAAATCATTCTTTATAACCCATTGAATGGATACATATGAAAAAGGTTGAGATCATATTCCAAGTAAGGTAAAACATGGAATATATTAGTTAATTATATTATGAATTAATTAGATAACAAATATGGGTATGTGATTTTGAGAAAAACACAAACATTTCATATCCTACCAATCATTGATCATTTTCTTGAGTTATGGAAAAAACATTAATATAAACCAAAATAATGAAACTTCATTATAACTCATTCTTGAAACGTTAGTTTATGTCAGAAATATGTATGGAGTCATCATAAATATATATAATAATTTCATATATAAAGGTTGATTATCAAGACTATCATATTCTACCTTATCACATGTTTACCATAATGGATCAAGAACATCATCTTGTTTCCAATCATAGATCATGCACATTGACTAGTTTTACATCCCAGATCATAAACATCAACTTGTTTATCTTAATTATCTCATGATATATAATTTATTACACAATGATTTGGAGGGAGATACATGTTCCACCATTTACATATTGAAAACTATACGAATATTTTCCACAATACCATATATCATTCATCACATAATAACCCTTATAAAGAAATGATTTTCATAAACACTTCATCATAACATAACTCATGGAAGAGAATTACGATTCATAAATATCCTGACATCATAACCATATACCATTCAAATAAAAAATAACAATGGTATCCTTTGGTCATATCTCTATTACAACATAAGTAACATCATATAATGTTATCTTAAATGAAAAATTATTTCATATAGATTAGTTGAAGAAATTATTGAGTAAAATATCCCTTATTTTGTTAAATCATTTTTTCAAGAGACAATTAATTTTAAAGGAAAATGTTTTTATTGAATAAAACCTAATAAATTTTTAATGTAATATTCAATAACTTTTGTTGTCATAAAGGTGAATAAATATTTTCATTCGATATAAGTTAGAAGACATTCCTTCCATATTTTTGTCAAAAAAGTCATAAAGCACCTTGTTAGGAAAAGGAAAAATGATTCATTTTAAATTGTATTTTAAAATTAAAATATTTGTAAAAATTAATTTAAAAAATAAATAATGACAGTAAAAATATTTTGGAATACATTTTTATGAAACATGTACTTTGAATATAAATATTCCTCAATAATTACTTATGTATAAACTATCTCAGATATTTAAGAGATCTTGTGATTAACACTTATAAA
The DNA here is from genome assembly GCA_963277665.1 of Viscum album. Classification (NCBI taxonomy): domain Eukaryota; kingdom Viridiplantae; phylum Streptophyta; class Magnoliopsida; order Santalales; family Viscaceae; genus Viscum; species Viscum album. Next base: position 934,462,625 of record OY728122.1, on the reverse strand, counting down.
TTTATAATCAGTAGATATGTATTACCCAGGGAATAAAAGACAATATATGGACATAAAAATAACATAATATTTAGAATTATTCTCATAAAATACATTTATGGGGAGTTTTTAAACCATACATAAGAAATATGTAGTGTATAAGGCATGTGTCCCACACTACTAAATGTGAGATAAAAACCCCTAACTTAAGTCTTATCTTTTTTTATACAACATAAAAACCGGTTTATAATAACTATATGCTTATTATAAACACAATAAAAACACATATTAATGTATATGATTTTGTAAATTATTAATTTAATATCTTATATTATTCTCTTATAAACAATTCAAAATTTTAGATATGTTTTGGCTAATAACCTTTTTGTTTCTCATATATGTTTGGACTTGTTATTATTGGTCCTCATAATTAGATCATAATTTTATATTCATAATAATGATAACTCGGAAATAAATATCATATTTATTCAGTATATTTTTATTTTTGGTTATCTATAACATTTCTAGGAAGAGAATAAAATAAACTGTTCTGGGAGACGGTAGGTTATACGTTCACATGAATAGTACGTTCATTTTCCCATTGGATCAGTGTAAAGAAAATTATTTGATATATTATACAAAAAGAATAATTATTATATTATTTATATCATATATATTCTTAAAATTAATCCTTATTACCACCCATGTGATGTATGATTGAAAAACGAATCACATCGCGTCAGAGAGATGGTAAGCCATACGTATACACAAGCGATGTTATCATATCCCAAAATATTTGTTAGTAAAAGGGTAGATATGATATTATCATTACAAAAGCATTATAATTTCATAAATATCATATATAATCATGAATTGAATTACAATTTCCAATCTTAAGATATGGTGATGGAAATTGAATTGTATCGCTATATGGAGACAGTAAGTCATACACACAAACACACGAGAGACACTTTAACTTCATTCTTGATGGGAATGGGGATGTATAATGGTGTGTTCAGAATAGTAATAATTTTCTTGAATAAATAGACTGATGAGATTATTATTTAATTATATATATCATAGATTTATAGGAGGTATCGAGGAGTATAAAAAGAGAGTCATCAGTTAGAGAGATTACCTCTTCTTCGAAACAACACCTCTTGTTCTCCTCTATTGGAATTTACAAATATACATTTGGGAAGAATTATATATCTATAATGTGTCTAGTAAAGTGGATAAGGGAATTTGGTATATTTTATTTATCTAGAAGACTATTGGTGGTGAAATGAGATGAGGGAGGAGGTTTCCTTTTATAATAAAGTTGAGGGCCACTTTTGTAATTTCTAAAAATATTAAATTATAATAAATTTAATCTCAGTCCAAATACCTCAAAATGGAAAATTATTTGAAGATAATACGGGATAAAGTGGTTAAACCATAAAAAAATATATTTTATATTTGATTTGGAATAATTTAAAACATTATAATTTTGAAAAACACTTATTTAACTAATTTTAGTTTTAACTATTATAGAAAATTTTTCAATATCAAAAGGATTGGAGTTTTAATTTTAACTGATAAATTGAAATATAAATGGAAAAATTATGATATTTTCAATAATAATATTTCCCCTATTTATATAAATTGGGTTTTTATTTTTTAACTAATTTCATAATATATTATTTCGATACAATATAATTTGTGTCCATTTTGACAATATTCATTACACAGACATCAAGAAAGTCCGTCCAACAATATATCTTCAAAAAAATCATTTAATACACACATAAAATGTCATATTTACCTATAAAATTTGTGGATATCTTTAATTAATTTACATTATATTTTTTTAAATATTTATAACATCATTTAATTGATAGTTTGATTAATTGGAAACATAATGCAACATTTTCATGTAATTATTTATGAAAATTATTTCTTCATTAAAATTGAAAAATAAAATACCATGATTTATAGAAATTTTTATTATTCACAAAGTATATATATAGTTGGGTATGTATTTTATTTAACAATATATTAAAAATATTATACTTATTAAATGTGAGAGTGAAATTTTGTCACACACTTTGATTATAATAATGTTAAAGTCATTTTCATGAAACATTGTGCATTAAAAAAATTAATTTAGAACTTTATGTGTTAAAGGTTTTATTAAATTCATCAAATAACATTTTATTCATGTTTTAGTTATATTTTTTTATTGTTATAAAATTTTTTTACACTTAATTACCTGATTTACCCATAAGAGTGGTAATAAAAATTAATAAAGTTACTATTCATATTATCTAGAAATAAAAGGATCCTATTTAATAATTATAGACAATATGATTTAAGATATAGAATTAGTTTTTCAAAATTTTATACATATCATTGGATAAAATAAATTTAAAATTAATCCCATTGACAAAATATGAAAATGAGTTTTTAAGGTGAAAAAGTTCAAGAGATTGCAATGTTTTTATATAAAAAAGTATTGTGAAATTGTTTCAAATGAATTTAATTGAATTAAATTATGAAAAATTAATCTAATTATAATTTCAAATGAATCAAAAAAAAAATTTAACAGAAAAAAATTATTTTGGTGAAAAAAATATTTTAAATTAAAATTTACTATTTTTCACTTTTTATTAAAACCTGAAACTTATCAGAAAAAATACCAAAAAATCATTCAAACTAAATTTTTATTCCCCTATTTCTAATAAGATGTTTATTATTTCAATTAAAATGTATAAAAGTTTCATAATTTTTAGTTAATATAAGTTCTCCATCAAAAGAAGTCAAAATGTATTTTTAGAAAAAAAATTATTTTACGATTAAATTTGGATTTTTTCTTATATTATGTCTAAAAAACACATAAGATGAATGTTAAACATTAGATTTAATATTTTATTACTATATTTATTTAATATAATGCAAAATTTTAATTTTTTGTTTTTTTTTAATTTTAAAATGCACTAGGTCACATTTAAATAGTTTTACAGAAATAAATATCACTTTCTTAATTTTTTTTAAAAAATTATTTATAATTAATTGTTAGAATAATTATATATAAATATGTAAACCATATCTCATAATTATGTTAATGTTTTTCATACCCTTCATTCTATAAATTATATTATAATTTCATTATTTATATAATTATAATAATATAATGGTGTTTCATATCAACTCAATGTTGTGTGAAATGCATGATAATCTGGGGCCACCTGTAGCACAAGATTAACATGGTGTAGAGTGCATTGAATGATATTAAATAAATCATATTAATTAAAAATATATCTCATTAAAATCATAAGGTGTTATATTATACTATTTATAAAATTAATTTCTTCCTCGAAATTCACCCGAGTCACCAATGGTATAATACCTGAAATTTCCTTTAATAGAGGCCCACATCTTATAAATAAATACTAAAAAACAATTAAAAAGGGAAATTCGAGAACATAACGGTTATCCAAAGTAATGAATAATAGGATTTAAAATTGGAGAACAATGTAGGACTATGAAATCATGGACATATTATAGAAAACTAACCATCATGTTCTGATGTAGTGTGATAGAGAACATAGCCATGGGAAAGATAACAGCCATAAAACCATAATTCTTCTATGATCTAAGGGATCATTTGATTCAAAAAAATTAAAGTACTAGGAAACTTTTATTGTTTCAATATAATTTTCCTATAGTTAAATAATATTCAAAAGAATATATAGTAACATGATTTTAGGAAAACATCACCCTATTTTATTCCTTCATAAATTTATACTTCATCTATTATTCGAAGAAAAAATAAAATTGATGTGGTAATTATTGAGGAAATAGTGGATAAAATTTTTTTTAATAGGATTAAATATTTTTCAATCTACCTCTAGTTATCATTAAAACAAAATTTTTTCACAAGTAATCCAACATTTATAAGTATTTATATTAAAAAACATTAATATCTAAATTCTCCTCAAAATTTCAATGTAAATAATTTCATAAATAGTTACCCTTATGAACATTCCAAAATATATAATTCCAACTCATTCGTAACAAGGTCACTAAACTTATAATATATCCCTAAAACAAGATTTAACTTTTAATTATTAAATAATAAACATGTGAAGAACATTATCTTGTGTCATATTGAAACATGGAAATTAACTGAATAACCATAAAAAATTAGTGAAAACATGTATGTTTTCGAAATTTTACACTTTCAAAGATTTTTAAAAACTAAATATGTGATATCATAAAACATCATGTCATTTTATCAATCCAAAGGTGATCAAAACTATTTCATATATTTTATCACAATGAAGCACCTATTTTTTTCATTCTCACAACATAATGCACCCTTTAAGGGTTATCATTCCCTTAATCATGTCTTTTCCAAAAATATCACCATACCACCTCATTCTCATTTCAGGTTTACGAATTCCAATCAGAGTATGCTTGTAAATACTTAATGGAAAAAAATGTGGACCAAACATAGTTGCATTATTTTTCTATATTACCATAAAACCACTTCTACAACATTATTCTTGAATTTGATCACATAAATACTCAATCTTTACACCAATTCATTATCATAAACCACATCAACAAAATCAATCATCGGAAATTTCCATTTATCATTTGTTTTAAGAGGTTTTGACATCGATCATCATCATTCACCATTATATTTGGGAACTGGTTATGATAATCACCATTTTAATTACACTTAAAGTACTAAAGTGTGGGTGGTGCATCAGATGGAATCATATTTTTATCAATTTATTTAACCAGAATACTCAAAACCTTTCTACATTTAAGACCATTATTTCCTACATTTACAAATTTAAATAACATTGTAGTTTAATTAAAACACTTCCCTTTATGTTATTTCCAACAATTCGGGAATGAGTATGGTTGGAATTTGTTTCTATCTGGTGATTTATATGAGTTTTTAAGTGGCTAGATCGTTCATTTATTATCAAAACCATGTGAATTGTGGGTATCTATAATTTCAATTTCCACCAAAGGACCACATCTAAATATTTAATCATAGATAATAAGTTATCTTACGGAAAACTCCCATAAAACGCTTTGTTTTGATCCTCAAAAAAATCTGGGAATCTTACCTTTAGGTTGGATAATAATACCAAAAGGGTACCTCGAAAGTCATATAAAATTTTCCCCATTGTTTACAAAAAATTCTTCAGCCTTTTTCTTTAACACAAGGAATTAATTCTCCATTTTTATGATGAATAGGATAAAATTACATATTGAAAAATTAGTTCATCAACTAATCCCATTCCATTGAGTCAATTTTATCCCATTTCCACATATTCTTGAGAATATTCTTCTATTGATCTGCTTTACCTATGAAAATAGATACACCAAATGAATTTATCATATTTTGAACACTAGAAAATGAATAATATATTTTGATGGCACATCATGATACATTTCTTGAAAAAGCTATGTACGAATAGCCCCATGATTTTTCATTCCATCCCCCATAACATTCGGTTTCTCGGGAGGGAAATAATTACATTTCCCATTGCATTCCTTACTAATTTGGTTTGGTTGGTTTACATCCATTGAAATAAAACCAGAAAGAACCAAAATAGTTTTACTAATTTTTTCTCATCCTGATTTCAAAAGTTTTAATTATACTTTATTATAATACCAACTATAAGGAACTTAGATTTGTTTACATGGATGTTAAATTATAAGATTATTATTAACTAAATTAGAAAAACACATTCCAAAGAACCAAAATAGTTTAGTGACTCTGTAAAACTAGAAAAATTATACTTATTTGGGGAATTATATTAAATATCTCTCAAAAAGACATTTCACTTTAATACTCATACTTAAAACCATTCATTATAATATGTAGAAAAGATGTATAAAAATATTGAGATCAGATTCTCCGTAAGTGAAAACATGGAAGATATAAATATATATAACCAATGAAATTATAAGATAATAAATATGGAAATTTGATCATGAGCATATCATACCAATTTCTAACCCCACTTATCAGGGATCATATATAGGTGTTACGGTATAAAACATTAACATGACCCATAAGAATTAAATCTCATTATAAATAATTGTTGAACTATATGTTGAAGTAAAAAATGTGTGTGGAATCATCATAAGTATATAAAAAAATTTATACATTATGGGTAATTACGAATTATCTAAAATTAAGCCTTTTCAACTATTACCTTAATGGATCAAGCACATCGACTTGATTCCCATCACTAATCAAGCACATTGAAATGTTTTCCTTCACATATCAAAAACATTAAATTGTTACCATTAATTATCTTGTGATATATAATATGTTACCCAATTAATGGGAGGGAGATATTAGTCCCACCCAAAACATAATGATAAATATATATATGTGTTCCTCAACATGATTAATCATTAACCAGATCAAAAACCTTGTAAGGAAATGAGTTTTATAAACACTTCATCAAAACATAAATCATGAAAACAAAAATTGATTCAAAAATATGATTCCATCATATCCATAAACAATTAATATAAATAATAATAGTGGTATCCTAGGTTTATATTATAAGTAAAAATAAGTAAAATCATATAGTTTCATCTTTGATAGATAATTATTTTTTAAAAGGACTAGAAATGTTTCTTTAGGAAAATATCCTTTCCATTAAGAAACAATTTTTTAAAGACCCGAGAAACATTGAAAGAAAAAAATTTCATTGAAAATGTACATATAAGCTTGTAAGGGAATATTAGTGGAGTTATTATGTCATGACTGTAGGGAAATATATTCTTGCTGTATATTATTAAAAAAATACCATCCATAATTTTATAAAAAAAATCTTAAAATACCACATTAGTAAAATGACAAAATATTACTTTCAAACTGTTTTAAAAAAATAATAACAAGGGTAAAAATGATGTTAAAATTTTTAGATTAATTTTAAAATTGTTTTGGATTATTTTTTTAAGATATAGAGACATTGAATATAAATATTAAGTAACAAATAATTAACTATAAACAATCATATATAATAATGAGATCATGAATTTTACCCATAAAAATCAAAAATCAATACAATCATATGCCCAATAAAAAAAATTATATGGATATGAAAATAAAATAATATTCTAAATAATAATCATAAAATTCATTCATGGGAAGTTTATAAACCATGCAGAATAAATATGTAGTGTATAAGGTGTGTGTCCCATAGAAATAAAATCATGACAGAAATATCTTACCTTAGGTGTTGAATTCCTTCGTACATGTTAAGAAATCCTGTATAATAAACATAATATTATTACAAATCTACCATCAAACCATATTCTTTTATATATTACAATATATTATTTATTTATGAATTTATATGAATCTCTTATTAACAATCCCAAATTTATGTAATACTTCGGGTAAGAACTGTTTTGTTTCTCATACATGTTCTGACATGTTAATCTTGATCCTCAAAATTAGATCATAATTTCATAAACTTAAGAATTATATCCATGATATAAATAAAATATATATTCATTATATTTGTATTTAGGTATATATATATAATTTATTGGTAGAAAATGAAATACATCATTCATGGAGACGGTAGGCCATACGTAAGCATTAACACCATTTTCAATATCTCTTCAGATTAAAAGAAAGAAAATTATATGATATATTATCATTAAAGAATTACTATTATGTTATATATATAATATATATTTATCAAATTCATCCCTTTATAGTGTGACAATACCATCAAAATATATATTTTAGACATATTTTAGTGTCATTTTATGCATTATCATTTTTACTAATGCTTAGTTAACATAATTTAGGTTTAACTATGGTAACAACCTTTTTGATATCATAAAGTCATGAGTTTTAATTTTAAGATGTAAATTGAACCATAAAGGGTAACTTTAGGATATTTTAGAACCTTATTTATCACAAATTTTCGTAATAATTATAATTATTATTTTTAACTAATTTAATAAAATATTATTTTCATAAAATATAATTAGTGTAAATTTCGAGAGTATTAATTAATTTGACATTAATAAAATCAATCCAGAAGTATAAATTGACCCCAAATAATTTATTAAACAAATAAATTGTTAGAAATTAGAATAAAACTCTATTATCACCTTAATTAACTCAAACTATGATTCTTTTAATATTTATAAAATCATTTAATTTATTACTTCCTTAACTGAATAATTACAACATCATTGTTGTATCATTATTTATAAAAATTATATCTTTACTAAAATTTTGAAATAAAATACCCTGATTTGGAAAAAATCTTTATATTTTATAATTATATATATTAGTGTATATCCTATATTTGACCCCATATTAATAATATTATACGCATTAAAACAAAGTGTGTGACATTGGGTCACTCAATTTGATATTTATAATCTCAAATCCATTTTCATGTAAATGAGTAAATTAAAAAATAAATTTAGAAACTTATGTGTTTGGGATCAAATAAAATTTATAAAATAACATTTGGGAAAGTTTTAGGTATTTTCTTAATATTTATAATCTTATTTTTTTCACTTAACTACCCGATTTCACCTTAACTATGGTAATTAAAATTAAAATGTTAATACTCATATTATCAAAAAAATAAAAGGGGAATATTTAATAAATTCATAACATATAATTTAAAATATTTAATTAATTTAAAAAAATTAGAAACATATAATTGGATAAAATTCATTTAAAATTAATCCCATTGATGGAACATGAAAAATGTTTTTAATGTGAAAATGTTCAAAAAGTTGTTTTTTTAATCCAAATTCAACAAAACATTTACTCCAATGACATAAAATGAATTAAATGATAATAATTTAACATAATTATATATTAAAAAAATAAAAATTATAATTTAACACAATTATTATTTCAATGGAAAATCTATTTTCAATTAAAATTCAAATATTTCTACTATTCATCAAAAATCAAACTTATTCGAAAAAAAAATAAAACAAGTAAATTTTGATACTGATATTTCTAAGAATAATTATATATTTTAAAATATAATAAATTAATTTTTCAAAAAATTTCTTTTAAATTAGTGCGCCTTCAAAAGATGGCAAAACTTACTTTTTAGAAAAATGCTTCTTTTATACATAGAATTGAATTTTTTCATATATCATGTCTAGAAAAAAGATAAGATGAATGATTAAAATTATATTTATTATATTATTAATATTTTTAATTAATATTATCCAACAATTTTATATATATTTATTATTTTTAAACCCTTTTACACATTTAAATAGGTTTGAGAAACACATTTCCCATTCCAAAAAATAAATTTTATACATTAATTTATAATTATTTGTTCAAGGAATTATATATAAATTTTGAAATATTAATTGATAATTAAATTAAACCTTTTAATTTTTTCTATTTTTATTATTAGGTTATATATTTGTTTTTTACATAATTTTAATAATAAAATGTTGTTTCACAGAATCTCAGTGTTGCACACAACACAATTTATGATGGTGTTGCCTGTAGATTAAGATAAACATAGTGTAACATGAAATGAAGGGTATTAAAGATAATATATTATTTAAAAATATATTTCACTAAAATATAGGGTTGTATAATCTATTTTCCCTACTACACTCTATTGGAGGACTCTTGAGCCATACCACGACCAACAAATGATACCCCACCTACCTTATGGCAACAGTGAGGTGAGAGGAATGACCTCCCATGAAGAGCCTCATAAAGTTCCATATGAATCAACGATTGATAAATTTTATAGTATGATAACTCAACCAAGGATAGGTTTCCATCCCATGATCATTTAAAATAAATCACACAATCTCAAACTATATCCTCTCATATGCATATTGTTTGTTCGGATTGTCCATCAGTTTAGGAATTATACGTCATGCTCCGTCTCAGTAGAGTCCATAGGGATTTATGAACTCCATTCCAAAATAATGAAATAAATTGGGCATCTCTACCTGAAAAAAATACAATGATAATACATTTAGTCATAAAATCTCATGGATGTAGAGCTTCCCAGCTTGTCTATCGAGTGAGACTCTCAAATCGGTAAAAAGTGAGAAGACTTTGGTAGCTAGTAGAAAATCACCTAGACTGCATCCTAAACCCTTGGAGTCTTGGGTAAACTTGTCACAATGTCCATTGTGACATCCTCCCAAAACCATATATATATTTTAAGTGACTGTAACAACCCACCAGGACACTTGTCCTTAGCCTTTACCCAATGATAGGTAAGTCATTAGAAGACAAAACTAGTAATATCTCTCTTCATCCCTAGACACCGAAACATCATCCAAATGTCATGATGAATATTTTCCACACTAGGATGTATTTTCCATCTAGAGGAATTATAATCCATCATCATCTCCCCTCTGATTGAATCTTGGGAAACTACTCTCTTTTGTACCATGATCTCATAGTTGTCACACAATGGCTATCTGGGTATTGGGTCACCCCCTTCAACATGCTCCCTTATGAAAATAAAATCTATGTATAACTCTTGAGTAGTATTCAGTAGGTCTACAAGAGATTACATAATCATAAAAGAGGAAAAATATATACATTCTAGATCCTATGAAGAATCATCCCTCCAGTCAGCCTATAAGCAAATCCATTTCCATTGGTCAGCTGAAAGCCTTTTGAATGTCTCATTATCATCCTCTATCATACAACTAAGAGAATAAAAATGACATTTCCCTATTTAGGTGATTATTCCATCTCCATTTTGATATTCTATAGTCACTAAAGCTACTTCCCTTGTATCAGGTTGATCTCCCACATAGTAAAGATAGAGAGAAGCCTTTTGTGGTCTATGTAAAAAATAATTCTTTCACCAAAGTGATAGTGCCTCCAAAATTTTATAGAATTTGTCAATACTACTACCTCCATGTCATGTGTAGGTTAGTTCCTATCATGAGTTCATAGACATGGATACCTAGAGGCTACAAACTTATTTCTTTGCATCAACACTACCCAAAAAAATGCCTGATCCAACACATTACAATACATAACCGATCATAATATTAGGGAGTGTTAGTACAAGATATGATTTCAACATTATATTCATGTCAAGGGAAACCTCTTCAAACTATTATACTAACTAGAAACTCAGACCATTCGTGGTCAATGTAGTCTTGGGTGCTTAATCTTGGAAAAATTCATTGATAACCTATCTCTAAAGTCTTACTAAACCCAAAACTATCAAAATCTTAAACAAATTCTTGGGATGTGTCTAGGAAATGACTTATTCATATTTCTCTATTTAACAAGATATAATAATCTTAGATATCATATGTCAAAGAAATTTCAAATCATGAATCCATAAGTCAATATTTTATAGCTTGTGTAATGCCTATGTTCATGAAGCTTACTCAGGACTATCTCTATGTTTGAGGCATGTTGTTCTGGTGTCAGTGACTGGATAAAGATATCACTGAAAAATACTACACAAAATGAGTTCATGTATGGATGGAATTTCTATTTAATTAGTTACATGAACACTACTGGTAAGTTCTTCATCATGAACACCATTACCAAGTAAGAATATAATCTAGATCTAACCCGAAATGTTGTCTTTGAAATATCCTCCACTTTAACTAACAACTACTGAATGAACAATCTAAAATCAACTTTAGAGAACCTCTAGGTTCTAAATAGATTATAAAAGAGATCATCCATCAAGGGAAATGGATATTGTATATTCACTGTTACATGGTATAGATTCTAATAATAAACACATAACCAAAAACAACCATCCATAATCATGGAAAATAAAACAGGTGCACCCCACAGTGAAGTATTACGTATGATAAAACCCTTCATATCTAAGTAATCTAAATATAAATTTAGGTCCTTCAAACTTGGTTGGAGCCATCAACTACAGAGTTATTAAAATGGGTTTCTCACATAGTATGAGAAATAACTAAATGTAAATTCCCCTTTTAGGAGGGAGTCCTATGAAGTCAACTAGAAATACATCTAGATAGAGATATACGACTGGAGGAAAAGATTATGGGGCTGCCACTAATGTTTCTAAAGGATCCAATGTTTCCATCTATTTAGTAATCATTTTGAGATGACTCAAGTATGGTCCAACCCTGCATAAACCGACCCCAATATCCAATCACCATGGAATTTTTTCCTTATGGATATGTAAATGATACCCATCTATGATATCAATTAATGTGAACTTGAAGGATGGTCATCATATCCATGTCAAGGATCGCATAGATATTCATGGTCCCTAGAATCTTGAATTCCCACCAATTTTTATAGCCAACAATAACTATTGCAAACACTAGGAATTGTTATAGAAAATCCACGTCCATGACCACTGGAGTATCAAGGGAGACTAACTCAGATGATAACTTGACTAGTAAGTAATTTCCACCAAATACTTGTGTAGATATGAAAGAATGGGAAGCACCAATTTCTATAAAATTAGTAGATAAGGTGGAATTGATCAAAACAATACCTAGAATGGTGGAAGTTATATCCCCACCGTCAGTTGGAACATTATCTACAACATAAACCCATTCTATGTTAGCTATAAAACCTTGTCACTATGACGGTACTGTTTAGGAAGTTTGAAACTTCTAATGAGGTCACATTCTCATCCTTTGGTCCGTAGTCTGTATTTACCTCACTATACATGATGATGCTATAGCATCAAATTGTTAGAGGTATCAAACCCTACCTCATTGTTTCCACTGACTCTTGGTTACTAGGGATTCCAAACTACAATGTAAATATCTCATAGCGATAAAGCACTACAAGTCACCTCCAGAAGGGATTTAAGAGACTCATCTCTACTTCACATGAACACAACTACTTTTCTTCATTTTCATGGATTTCATCATCATGCCACTAGAATAATTACTCACAATAACATTGGAAAATACACCTATCTATGTAGTTAAAGGAAATAAAATTGTACCTGTTTATCAATCCTCAAGAATACACTCAATTGGAAGGTCCTTCCATAGATTCTCCACGTATAAAGGTAGGTTGATGATCATTTCATATATTCTACAGTTGGGTCAAAGTACAATTTAAAACTTCTTGGACTTATGGTACTCATTACTAGCAAAAATCACTATAAAACAAAGGAGCTATGTAAATAATGCAATGTATTCCTATGCTAGCAACAAACACTAATGGAGCTCCATGAAATCCTATGAATTATTGATCTTCTGTGTGTTGGGGATAAAATATCTGAAAAAATGCCTTAAAATCCTCCCAGGTTACACCCTCATGTCATCCAGCCCGTTCCATAACTACCCACCAATACCTTATGGGTCCATGTAGCATGAAAGCATTCAACTTGACCTTCTTGTCTGATGGTGTATTTATATGTTCAATGATACCCTAAATGATATCCAACCAATCCATAGTATCCTATGGTCAACCGGTTCCCTAGAAGGATGGATGATACTACAGCTGGAAATCCCTAGCTTATCCGATTGTGGATTTTAGTGGTGACAGGTAAAGAACCACTGCATGCACTCTTTGAGATGGTATGAGGACATGTTCAGGAGGAGAATACTCATCCAAAAATCTCACAACACGTCTATAAGTTATATTTACCCACATGTTAAAGGATTTAATCCTTTATCTGATTCAATTTTTAAACATCCTGACCAAAACCACCATCTCCGTGCCAGAATTCCACATTACCTCATGGACACCTCCCTATATGAAGGTTGATTCCAACTAGCAGTGAGGGTCTATATCTATTATTAGGGAGAGTATAATCTCAGTATCACATTATAGGATCAATAATAAATAAGGAAAATATAATATATAATCACTTTAATAATGTAAATAGTAATTAACATACATTTCATATAAATAAAATAAAGTCCTAATGTGGAAAGCCTATGTATAATGATTAAAATAGATGAAAAATAAAAGAATTATATGGTCCCACAATGTCTATCCTGGTCCTCCACAACTCAATGATCCACTTGCTCATCCATTAACTATAGAGCCATTTCCCATCTCCAGGTCCTTCACAGACTTTACAAGCATGTAAAAACATCTGATTTGGTCGTGAGTTCAAGACTTAGTAGGACACCACCAATTCATCTGTAACCTAATGTACTCTAGTATACAGGTGTTTTCTATAATTATAATAAATTCATGAATAAAATAAACATAAAATACAAAACATAGTGGTAGTTTATTGATTATGATTCCACAACCCCTGACCATAGCTTCTCCAGATCTATGATGGCAGATAACTGAGTGAGTTGGAAGAAGAAAATTAGCCCATGTACGACGTCATCATGATGTCGTGGAGGTGATACAAGGAATCATATATCCTTAAAGATTAATATGTCACCAGGATACTCTAGATGAGAATGATTAGTACTAAAATTTATTAGGCTATGACATGGTGAATGGAACTTGGAATATTAAGGATACCTCGATCACTACCTCAACACAATGACATGGCTACCTCATACCTCCACCCTATTCTTGGGTACTTCATCACTATCATCACAATCAAAAATTATACCACACTAAGAGATGAATATGTCAGGATGGTCTACCTATCCAAAATTCAACTAATAATCAACAAGGCATGGTTACACAAATACAAGGAGAGCACAGAAGTAGGCTTAGTATGTCTACATTAGTATATAACATCATACACAAGAACTTTCGATACAAATCAAACATGGATAAAAGATACCCTAATATCACTGAATGAATCACAATGAATTTTATATAATTAAAAAACAATCCCATGAAATCACAATCAATCATATTCAATAAAATATTCTAGAAAATATAATTATCAATGAAATATGTATAAACACATTCCCATGAATGTAAGGAACTTCCTACCTCAAATGAATTCTATGTAATAAAAATGGGGATAAAAATGTCATGTCACCTCTTCAAGGCCTTATTATAGATATTTCAACAATCATGGTCTGTCAAGGTTTCCAAGCTCCCAAAAATAGCTATTTTATTTTAAAAAGAAATAATATAACTTTTCCATGCTACTTTATCTCACCTTGATAATGCTAAAATTATCATTTAGATTATCCCTTTTGATGACAATTAATGCTTTTCAAATTATCATTTATATTATCACAGACAATTGTAATTATCTTTTCATAATAATTTTATTATTATAATTTAAATAATCACATGTGATGATAATTATATTTCCTATATAGTTTTAAGATTATAACATAAATTATCACATGATAAGATAATTTAAGATTTTCAAAATTTTCATTTTAATTATGAAACAAGATAATAACTATATTTATTGAATAATTTTGAAATTATCAACTAAATTATCACATTCGATGATAATTTATAATTTTAAATATTCATTTGATTTATCACATACAATGATATTTATCTTTCACAAATAATTCTATGATTATTATATAAATTATCAAAAGAGAGAATAATTTATAACACTAAAAATTAATTACAATTATCACATGCGATGATAACTATAATTATATGGTAATTTTAATTTATCATTTAATAAGACATCATAAATAACATTTTATAATTTCACTAAAACATTCCTTGTTAATTTAAATCATTAAAATATATTTAAATTCCAACATTGTTTCCATTATAATTTTAGAAAAAGAAAAATAAAATCAAAATGGAGGAATGAAAATAAAATAATTAAAATAAAACCAAATTACACAGCAGAAAACGAATAACACTAACCACATGCACATGGATAAATTAGAACCATAACTAGAGTACTATATCCCAAGAAATTTAGATATAATTTTTCTATGATTTTTCAGGATAAACAACACCTAAATAATTGATTTATATACTTATTTCTTAAACCCAAGCCTCATACCATTATTTTTATCGAACCCCCTAGTAAAAGACAAATTTTAATGTGAGATTCATCAAAAAAATTACTATGGAGCATTAAATTTTACCTGGTTATATCTTTTCAATTAAAATACTGACAAAATTTTTTTAAAATAATACTTTTAATCCTTGATGTGTCAAAATTTTTGGGTTATAGTTTTGGGAAGATGAATGAATTGTGTAATATGAATTTATCAACTAAACAAATAATTAAATTAAAATAATAAAATAAATTATTTGATTTAGTTATTAAATAAAATAAAATTTATGAGTGACCTGACCGAACACCTACTAGTCATGACTGTTATGACCACAGAGAGTAAAAACATCATTCTAGACCCAACTATGGTCTCATATTTCACATATGATGCACCATTTGGGAGATATTAATTATTTAATTCTTAAAAATTTAATAAATAATTAATTTAGTATAATTATTTTGTGAGTAAGGCATCAAAAAATCTGATTTGTACATATGTTATACCCTGAATTGGAAAAAAATGCATCTTAGTGCTAACTATTGTCTCATATTTGTCCTTAGACACACTGTTTGAGAGATATTAAATTCTTTGGAAAATATAATATATTAAAATTTATTAATTCAATTATATTCAAGAGCTCGGAGTCCAAACATCCTATACATTCAAGTATTGTAACCCACCTTGAGTATACACTTAGTCCTAGATCTAATGGTATTCTCATATTTCTCATATGATGAACAATTTTGGATTTATTTAATTATTAGAATATATTATGTGTACAAAATATATAATATTTAATAACATTATTCTGCATTCACTGAGAATTTATGGGTATCAAAATCTCACACTAATGTAGAATCAAACATTGAAAATATTAAAATTGAATATTCTAAATATTCAACTACCCTTTTAACCTTATAAAAATATTTAACACATTAATTAAACTATTTTCACAGAAAAATAATTTTTGTTCACATAGGACACATATAATTTATCAATAATAGGGTTTTTATTAAATATTTAAAAATTTGGATATTAGAATTATCCTCCTCCACTGACTTATCATCCTCAATAAGTATCTCTATAGAGATTTCTAAAAAAATATGGACATCGAGCTCAAACATCACACTCACAATCCCACACCTCTTCCTTGATACATCTATTCTACCATTGAAACTATACTAGTGGTTCCATCTTTCTTCACATCTCCTTCTTACTTATATCCATGATCTTCACCAGATGATCCTCACAAGATGCATCTTCGAAGTTATTATAGATGGAACACATCGTGCATATATTGATAGTGTGATGGGATGTTTAGACAATAGGACACCTCCACAATCTGCTCAGTGATCGCAAAGGGTCTTACAAATCATAGTGCTAAATTTACAAAATTTATGAAATGTTTGTGCCCTAACCATGGAGTCACAGACAATAACACGTGATCTCCCAAAGAAAAACTAAAGTCTCTACTGCTATCCTCAGAATATAGTCTCTAATATCTATAGGAGACAACCAACCACGTCCATATCTACCGAACCCTCTCAGAGGACACTTGAACCATACTGGGGCCACAATTGTAACCTCTCCCACAACACGCCAATAAAGAGTTTAGCATCATGAACAAACCTAAAGAGCCTCATAAGGTTCCATTTAAATTTATGGATGATAAAATTTATTTTATGGGAACTCAAACAAGTCTATGTTTTTATCCCATGATCCACAAAAATCATGCATGAAAACACAAAGAATATCATCTAATATGTGTATAGTTTACATGTAGATTCCATCGAGATAGAGACGATACATTATAATCAATCTCAGATGAGTTCCTTGGGCTTTCTACAAGTAGTTCAAAATTTGTGATGTAATAAATACATATCTATATAAAATAATTTTCAATGGAACTCCATTCATGGGTAAAATAACTTAGTAATAGATCATTCCTAGCTCCTCTACTGAGTGAGTCTATTAGATTGATAAAATGTGAGAATATTTTATTAGTTTGTCAAAAATAACCAAGACTATGGGACAACACCTCAGGGCCCAATGTATCCCCATAAAAAGTTCCATTACGATATCCTCCAACTTCCACATAGGTATAAAAAGTGACGGTAACATCCCACTAGGACACTGGTGCTCATACTCTACCCTCTGATAGGTGAGGCATCAGGAGATGAATCCATTAATGCCTCTCATCATCCCTGGCCACCAAAACTACCTCTTAAATCATGATACATCTTGGTCACACCCGAATTAACTTCCAATCTATAGGTATTGTAATCCCTAACCATCTCCTCTCTAATGGAATTTGGGAATACCACTCTCTCTTTTCCCATGATCAATGTTTCATCACCTAAACTCAAACTAGATATTGGGTCACCCATAGCTAGGAGCACCCTCATGAAAACAAAATCTCATCCCAAATCATGACTAGTTTTAACTCGGTCTATATTATATGACACAATCTAATACGGGGATAATGTCATTGATCTCTAATCTTCCGATGCATTGAACCTTCAGTTAGAAAAAAGAACATAAACCTTTACTACACCATTGGAGTCCATTCACTAATCTCTTCCTCATCATGTGTCTTACTGCTAAGGCCATCTCTAACGATAATACACTTCCTAGGTGAATATACAATATCAATGTTGGTCATCTTCAAATAATCAACCTAGTGCCTTTATCTCAGGGTTAGGTCCCTCTATGTGAAGATATAGTGAAGTAAATTATTTTATGTGTAAAAAATAAATCATTCACCAAAGACATACCACCTCCAAAATTTTAGAGAATATAGATTATAGATCCAATTCATGTATAGGCCAGTTCCTCTCAAGAGGTTATAGCTAATGAGACCCATAAGATACCACATTTTCTATATTCATCAACACTTCCCCCAAACCAATGCATGATTCTCAATAGTACACTACACAACCGATCACAGGCTCAGGGGTTTTCAATACATGAGTAGTCCTCAACCCTCCCTTTTACTAGAGGAAAACATCTTTATAGTGGTCTTTCCAATGGAACATCACTTCCTTGATGTTTATTTCTTTCATTGGTGATGAATTTTTGGGGATGTCCTAGAGAAGCTGTGGGTAATACCTTGATTACCCTAGAAAGATCATAATCTTAATCACATTCAAGGGACATGTCCCAGAAATGACTACATCAAATTTTTTTAGGGTATATAGAAATACATATATCAAACACCATATGTCCAAAAAAAATCACCTATTAAATCCAAAAGTCAATATTCCACATCTTAGCATAATTCTGGTGTCCTCTGTGTACTTTGGACTATCTCTTGAATCCTTTCATGTTGTTTTGGTGTTGGAGAGTAGATAAGGTTATCATCAGTGAATAATACTATGAAGAGTGAGTCTGTTTATGAATGGAATATGTAGTTCATGAGGGCCATGAACACTTCTGGAGTGTTTTTTTAGTCTAAAAAACAATAGAAAGTAAACATATAGTTCATATTTTCTCTGAAGTGCTGTCTTCGAGATATCATCCCATCTAATATGAAACTTGTGATATCTCAATCGAAGATCATGATTGGAAAACCACTAGGATCCCAGTAGATAATAAAAGAGATCATCCTTTCATGGTAATGGATATTGGTTCTTCATCGTCACCATGTTCAGTTTCCAATATTCAAAAAATAGCCAAAGGATAACATCCTTCTACATAGAGAAAACATAGGTGCACCCCATGGTGAAGTACTAGGTCTTTCAAAACCCTTAAACTCCATGTCATCTATATATACAATTATATGCTTCATCTTATTTGGATCCATATGCTACTGACGTATAAAAATAGGTTACACAATTGGTATGAGATATAACTCAACGTTAACTTATATTTTAAGAGTGTGACATGTGAATTCAAATAAAAACCATCAAGATAGATATCCATGGCTGGTGGAAATGATGGAGGGTATTACACTTATCGAATTGAATGATCCAATCCTACCATTTGTTTTATAATCATCCCGATATGACTCAAGTGTGGTCCAACTCTACCAACTCCCAGTTACCACTATCCAGTTAACATGAACTAATATCCCTTTAGCTACATAAAAGATTATAGTATACAGTTGTAATCAATATGATCATGGAATATGGTCAGATAGTCTATTCCAAGGATCACATCAAACGTCATGACATTGAGTATCATGAATTCCCACAAATTTCCATAGCTGAAAACAACTTGTGAACACTCTAGAAATTGGTGAAGATGGTCTTGTCTAGTTCCAAAAAACATATCAAGGGAGAATAAATCAGATGATAACATGATTAGTAAGTCATGTACAAAAACTACATGTGCATTCATGAATGGATGGGAAGCCCCAGTATTTGGCAATGTATTAGATAGAGTGCAATTGATCAAAAAAAATTCATCAAATAGTGGATGGTCACCCACAATTTATTGGAACCTGATCATCTGCATAAACCAATTTGGTGTCAGCTCTACCACAATTTCCCTATTTTTTCATTATCGTGGGCATTTTATTCTTCTTATGAGGTCCCATGCTGGAGCTCTAACCCCCTGGTTGTGTTGGCCTCACACTTTTAGCTAAGGCTCAAGAAAAAGAACATCCGGAGGTGTCCTACTCTACCACATTATCAGAACTGGCTCAGGGCTGTTTTTAACACACAACTGTAATGTCAAACAATTTCATAGTCAATGTATTTTGGGTCCCATGAAAATGTAAATGAAGTGACTAAGCTCTGTTGCACCTGCATACCACTCTTATACTGTATGCTCATAGCCTTCTTCTTCTTACCATCAGAAGAGCTATTCACAATAGTAGTGGAAGTTCAACAAGTATGAGTAGTGAATGGTAGGAAAATGTTTTATCTTAGTCTATCCTCTATAATCCTCTCAATGGACAGGGCCTTACTCAGAACCTCTAGGAATGAAGCAAGGTTGAATCACCGAAAATATATCTATGGTTGGTTCAAATTCAGATTTCAAACATCTATAGGCCTCATTACCATCCATAAGCGGTGAAAAAATGGGGTAGCTCACTAAATCATACAAAGTATGCTGATACTCTCATGGAGTCTTAATAGATCTCCATGTACTCTTATTCTCGATTGATTTTTAGCTTGTCAAAGAAGAATTCTCTTAAAAACATGACCCTGATATCCTCCGAGGTGATACCCTCACATCATCCAACATGTCCTATGATTCCCACCAATGGCTAGTTGGTTCTTGTAGCATGAAATCTGCTATCTTTAGCTTCCTTTCCGATGATGTATTTATGAGGTCTATGATACCCTCTATGATATCAACCCAATCATCGGCATCCAGTGGTTCACCGATTCTCTAGAAGGTAATAGGATGCATGGGT
This sequence comes from Viscum album, assembly GCA_963277665.1. NCBI lineage: Eukaryota > Viridiplantae > Streptophyta > Magnoliopsida > Santalales > Viscaceae > Viscum > Viscum album. The sequence continues at coordinate 934,441,396 of OY728122.1, read as the reverse complement.
TTGAAATCCGTGGCATTTTCAACCATAGATCTTAGTGGAATCTGATAAAGAACCAATGCATGTACCACTAGAGTGGGTGCACAGACAAGATTTGGATTATGATTCTTAGAAGGATATTGCACCACATGACTTTATGGTGGTATCACCCATAGGCCAAAGGATATAAATCTAGATTTGATACCTTTTAGTAATATCCCAACCCAAACCCACAGTTTTGAGAATGAATTCCACATAACCCCATGAGAGCCTCCTCAGACCCAAGAGGCTAACGACTAGAAGTGAGGGTCTAATTCCATCATGGGAGAAAATATAACCCCAATATCAAGTCATTGGTTAAATAATAAATAATTAAAATGTAATAAATAATCCAAGTAATCATGTGGAAAATAAATTAAAAACATGTCATTCAAATAAAATAAGCTCATTGTGTAGAAATAGAGTCTATTATTAATAAAGGAGATGATAAATAAAAGAAATGAATGGTCCTATATTGTATATCCTAGTGCTCCCCAACACCATGCTCCAGGTTCTCAGCTATCCACCATAGGTCCCTTTCCCTTCACCGGGTTATTAATGAAATCTACAAGTGCATCAAAACGACAGAGTGGGGTGTGAGTACAAGACTCAATCTAAAATAACCAATAATCCCTTAAAAAATGTTTTCCAGAATACACGTATACTCCATAATAATAATAAATATAGGAAGCACATAAATATAAATCAAAAAACCCAGTTTTAGTGTTATAAACAAGCTACCCCAACCCTAAGTTATACCTGCTTCATCTCTATGGCAGAAGATAACTGAATGAATTGGGAGAACCAAACCATCCCTTGTAAGATGTACTCCTATTGGTTAATTGGTGATACCTGAAATAATCCATCCCTTAAGAGGACCATGTCATCTGGATCGTCTATACGAGAATAACTTGTTATCTCATCGACCCAAATATCACAGGGTGAATGGAAAATGGGAAATAAAGGCCACCTTGAGCACAACCATGCCATGATGCGATGACTAACACATACATCCACCATGTGCTTAGTTACCTGTTCACTATCGTCGAAATAAAGTGTTTTCCCCCACTGAGAGGTGAATATTTAATGGCAATACTCCAATATCAGATACAACTAACAACCAACAAGGCATGGTAACACTTACACCGGACAAATACACTAGTATCTATAGTATATCAACATGATTATATAGTTTTATAACAAAAAAAACGTTATCACAATACAACATGGATAAAATATACACTAATATCACTCATTAAATCACAATGAGTTTTACGGGCCACACACACCCACACAATCACATGCGATTATAATCAAGAAAAGTCAATGAAGAATGCCAAACAATATTCTCATCAAGTAAATATGTGTAAAAGTGATCACCAAAATGTAAGAAACTTTCTAAATCAAATTTCATCGATGTAAAAACAAATGGGGATAAATCTTTAATGGCACCTCTTCACAACTTTGTTGTACATTCTTTGACACTCGATGTCTATCAAGGCTTCCTATAACCCAAATATACCAATTTTATTTTGATGAGATATTAAATATATTATGTGATGATACTTTCTATCCCATAGATAATTATCAAATTATCATTTAGATTATCACATGTGATGATAAAGTATAATTTTTAAATTATTATATATATTTTCACATGCGATGATAATTATTATTCCTAGAAAATTGTTAGAATTCAATAAAAATTATCACTTGTGATGATAATTTGTAATTTTAAAATTTCCATTTAAATTATCACATGATATGATAATTGTCTTTGATAGATAATATTAAAATTATAATCTAAATTATCAATTGAGATGATAATTTATAATTTTCAAAAAATAATTTAAATTAACAATTATTATGATAGTTTTTTTTCTGGATAATTACGAAATTATCATTTAAATTATCACACACAATGATAATTTATAATTTTCAAAAATTAATTTAAATTATCACAACTAATGATAATTATCTTTCTTAGATAATTTTTAATTTTGAATTTAAAAACAGCACTTGTGTTTAGAATATCAATAAATAATTTCAATGTTTTAATTTCACAAAAAATATCATTTGGTATATTATCATAATTCCATGTAATTAAGGCTTTATTTCTATAATAAAAAATTTTTAATAAATTGATGAAATTATAATTTGGTAAAACATCATAATTATCCTTCGATAATTTGAATCAAACATTCTTTGTTGATTTGGGTATTTTTAAATTTATTTAAATTCCACCATAGTTTCCATTACAATCTGGGAAGAAAAAAGGAAATGAAAAATCGATGAAATAAAATAAAATAATTAAAAGAAAATAAACATTTCACATCAAAAAAGGAATTAAATGTGCCACACAAAAAAAGATAAATCAAAACCACAATCATCTTCCCCTATCCCATGAAGAATATATATGATGTTTCTAAGATTCCTCAACATCAACAACAATAGAATAAATAATTGTTCCGGCAATTTCAAAACCCCATTCCCCATAAATTTATTTCCTTCAAAACCCTCAATCAAAAACTCTTTCTAGTGTGTGATTCATCTAGAAATTAAATATGGATCACTTAATTTCTGCAAAATATGGATTTTCAATTAATAATCGGTCCAAATAGATGGAAAACACAGTTTTCTAAATCAAGATGAGTAAAAAACGGGGGTTAGGGATTGGGGAAGATGAATGAATAGTATAACCTCTTTTTGGGAATTAAATTATTAGTTTAATTAAAATTAAAAAATCAATTTTTTAATATATTTTTTAAATAACATAAAATTTATGACCGACTAGACCAAACTCCCATTACTCATGAATTTTACACCCATAATAGGGTAAAACATTGATATGAACCCATCATTGGACTTATATTTCTCATTAAACACACATTTTGGCAGTTATTAAACACCTATTTTTTAAAAAATGAATTGAATAATTAATTAAATATAAAAAGTTTTTTTGCCTGAAAGGTATAAAAATTCCCGAATTTTAATAATGTTATACCATTCCTATGGTAAACATCATGTCATGGACCTAAACCTCGTCTCTAATTTGTTATATGAAACACCATATGGGAGATAATAAATTTATATGAAAAAGAATATAATAAAAATTATTAAATAATGTTTTCCACAAGTTGGACTTCCAAACATCTGATTCTTGAAAATGTTATACCTCACCCAGGGTAATAACCACATCCTATACCAAACAGTGGTCACACATTTCTCATATGACACACTTTTTCAAAGTTATCCAATTATTTTTATAAATTTTTTGGGATTATTACATTACACATAATAATTTTATTCCATCTTCGTAGAGAATTTTTAGGCCGCAGAATTGTACCACATATTATAGTCAGTGGAAAATTATATTTGATTGAATATTCTAAAAAGTTAACAAGGATTTTACGTTTATAAAAATACTATTTATATTTATTAGGTATTTTTCATTGATAAATCATTTTTTCAAATAAAACACATATAATTTATCAACAAGATGGATATTATTATCTATGAAAAAATTAGGATTTTATAGTTCTTAATTTACTCCCATTCTCACACTATTGTTGTAAAATAATAATCATAATTTTTATGTAGATTTAATTAATAACTTGAGAAACATTTATAAAGGTTTTTTTCTTGAAACAAAACAAAATATAGAAAAAATACCTCAAACCGAAAATTTTGAATCTAGAGTGTTGTAATGAAACCAAACATAAGAAAATATTAATAAATTTCCTGAATGAGGCCCTAATCCAACTAAGAGTTAACATAATAATGAATTAAAAATTTTATATGAAATAATAATATACAAATAAGAATTATTACACCCTACATTGAGTATTTACCTATGTATATCTATTACTCCTAGATAGCCCCAAATATTAATCATATGCCTGCCATTATCTTTCACCTCCTTAAATTTAATAGTCTTCTAGTCGAGGGAACTCATAGAACCTAAAGGAGTTATACAATGTTTTCTTCACTATGAAACTCAAAAGGGTCAATAATGGAATCATTAATTTTATGGACTTCCCTTTATCTCCAGATTAAGGAGAAAAATGTCAATCCTACTACCATCCCACCACTGTAGGTTATGACCCTAAATGTAATCGACTTTTTCTCAATAATTTCTTCCCTACCAACCAAAATATATCTATTTGGAATGAAATATTTGGAATTAATATAGTATAATTAGAGAGAATAAATTAATATTATTATAGATTTAAAATTATTTTCACCATTTTACTTGAAAACTATATTGAAAACAAAATTATTATAAAATAATTCTATTTGTAATTTTTCCCCATGGATCATGGCTTGAAAGATGCTACATTTAGTGTCGCTCTATAGGATAAAATTCATATGGCCTATCTTGAAATGGAAGCTGTTACAACTCAAAATGAATAATAAATTAATACATTAGCAACAAAAATCATTAAATGTGTCCATGAGTATAATATTTTTATAATAGTAAAAACTTTGGAGACAAAACATGAAGAAATTAATACTTTTATATAAAAAAGGATCACATGCCATGGTAATTCCTAATATCATAATATTTTGTTACATTATTGTATTTGGGTCATTAGTGATCAATTCTTTGTTCTATTCCTAAAACTTTTTGATTCATTTGAGTCCTATGTAGAAAATTTTATAGGGAATCCATTTTAGTAGTAACCTCCAATATACAAATAAAACAACTAAAAACCAATATTGTGTGGGATGTAAAATAACAATACTGGTGAGTGGGAAACTCAAAAAACGATAATCATTCTTGATTCCATCATGGTAAACATAATAATCCTTAGCATCCCACTCCTTTAAATTCACCCATACCACTCATAAGGATAAACCAAAGTCTCATGGATTTGAGAAAGAAAATTGTATAAGAAAACACCTGTTCTAGTAGAGAAGGAATCAGTAAATTGGGACTTGTGAACTCAAGTGAAATAATTCTATAATACCATTGGTGAGATAAAGTTTAAAGGTTTAAAATGAATTATTTCCCAACTTCTTGTAAATCCCAAATGAAAAATGTAATATGTGAGGAAGTACACTACATATTCGAAAGGATATATCTCTTCCTAATGTTTTTCTAGATAAAAATTATATCCCAATAGAATGTCTCATCCTAATAAAGTCTCATATTAATCTCTAAAATATACATTTTAAAATTAAAGATACAGAAAAGGAAAAATAGTTATTTAATCAATGAATTTAAATATTCATCGTAAATTTCCCAATACAATCCAGCATTTTATGAAAAAAAATTTAATGAAATTTATAATGAAATTATGGATATACCTAAAAAATTATAATTTATCATTAGAATTATTAATATAGTGAAAAAATTAATATATTAATGAAGATCATTAAGGAACTTTGTTCCAACCATCAATGAATTTGTGGGAATAAGAGAGTAATAATTGGAAAAAATATCTTCATATTCATTCATCCATCATTATCAACAATGTGAAAGGTTCCAAGAAACATAGAGATTTAATGAACCATTGGGTAGTTTTATATCTCTAATTATATTTATAAATAATATAAAAAAATTTATTAATGTAAAAAATGTACCATATATGAATAAATTGATGGTGATGTTTTTCATTTTAGTTTTCAATATACAATGAAACACACTAAGGAGAAGCATTCCACCTTCTTAGTTAAAAATCATAATGTGCTTCCCTAAGATGGTTGTATTTAAAATTTATATCTCAGCACAAATCTTATTTTTCTTATAAATTTTTTTATTTTAGGTAAGGATTCATAAAATTATAACTATATTAATGTTAAATAAATTCATTCCTATAATTTTGATGACGATTTATTATGTCTTAAAAGTGTTCAATCCATTAATGATTCTGTAGTGAACATGGGGATTAAATTATCCATAAAGAAGAGAAAAATAATTTAGTTAGATGTTATTAATGAGAATATTCCAATAAAATAATATATTTTTATTCTCAATATACCTTTTCATGAATAAAACCCACTTTCAAACAATAAAATATGTATTTCATGGGGATTTTGACTGATAACATGTCATTACTACTAATTACCCTATCTCTAGATCATGAATGAGAAATATATATCCATTTGAGATATTGTAAAAGTTTAATTGGATAGATATTTTTCAATATCCATCCTATTATCCCATCCACATAAATACATATAAGTATTTATTAGGATAAGTCTAAACTTTCTAGGATACCCCAATGATAACTAAAACCAACCTTCTTGACATTTTTAGAAAGAATATAGAAACCGATTAGTAAATGGAATCATATACTCCATATCTGATGATAACTGGGATAGTCCAATACATATTATAACTAAAACTATTCTTATAGTTATTTAAAATGATCATAATGAGTTCCTTCCATATAGATTGAAAAATAGTTAGAACATTTATTTAAACTAAAAAACATAGAAATTTCACCCAAAAGAACTATTTTTTATTATAATTTATTGAATGGATGTTTAAAAAGATGGAAGGTAACCCTCATTAATTCTTTCTTGATGGATTGCAAAAATATTTCCAAATACACATATCCAAAGAGGTTAAAGAAAATATATTTTTTATATACGTATAAAGAAAATTGCATGCTTGAGGATTTCATTCAGCTTATATAATATCTCGGTTACTTTATATTGTTGCACATTTAGTAATTTCATATTCTACCTAGAGCATATAAATAAATTAATTAAAAATTATTTTACTATTTTTGGAACACATTTTAATTCATGGTTTTTTATTCCGAATTTTTTTCACTGTTGTTGTATTAAAAATAATTCTATATTAAAGTATGAATATTTCCATTTTATAATTGAAGAAGGATTTTTTTCCGGTTATATTGTATATTGATAGGGTATAAAGGTTTTTTTTAAATTTGATGTTATTTAATAACTGCTGTACCAAATTTTGTTTAAGTATATATGATTATTTTTGTGTAATATTAGTTATTATTATCAATTTATCAATCATTTTTGTTAAATTACACTCTTATTTTTTTAATTTTTATTTAATGATATTAATTTTTTTTAATGAAATTATAAAATTGAATTTTTTGGAAGAAAAAGGAGGTGAACATCACCACCAATCATATTACCACCAAGTTAAGATCTACCATTTGAAAACCTATGTGATGCCTGAAACTATTTAGTTTATTCTATCCTTTAACAATATATAGTAAATACCTTTCAATTCATATGACATTTATTGTACACTTATTAACCAAAATAAGTATGTTACACCAATATAAGAATGGAATTCATTTTAATGAATTTTATATTTAAAAATTTCTATCTTATTTTATTTCCTCTAAATTTATGATGTTTTCAATCCTTGTTTCCATTAAATATTCATTGATGAATCCCAATGATAGAGCAAAAATTATTCTATGAATTATCTTAGTTTAAGTGTTTGATATATAAATTTGATATAAATAAGGATTGTAAAATTTAATATTTGGTCACACTAGATGAAATATCCCTACCATATAAATAATTTTTTCAATAAGCCACCAATTCAAGAAACCTAACATAATTTGAATTTATACATTTTTCATGACATCACTACATGGTTTTATAACTTGGTGACATTATTTTCACACCGAACGATCTTGTAATAAATAAATAATAAATATTCATACATAAGAGTGATTCTGGATTCTATATATTGAAAGAACCTTATTTATTGATAATATATTGTTAAAAAGTAAAAAAAAGAGTTCTAAAAAATTAGTTCATAACAAAATCATATCTTCCAGAGCCATTCTTGTGGTGGTAACTTCGTTCACCAAATAAAAATACATAAATTCCATGATTATGCTCTTTGTTGGAACAAATTATTTTTATATGATCATAAATTTTAATATCCAAGTGAACTATATGATTTTATTGGAAATTAATTTAAGTGTAATTAGATTCCCAAGGGGGAACACACAATTATTGGTATATGATGTTCAGGGTATGAAAATATTTAGGAATTCTTCTGGTTCATTTGGATTTGTTTATATTCTTATGCTTGTGGATTATTTATTAAAATGGGTGGAGGTAATAGGAAAAAATATAAAGACTCTAGTGTTGTTGACAATATGATATGATCAAAAATATTTTATTAGTTTGGTTTACCATGATTCATTATTAATGACTTTGGGGATATTTTTTAATAGGATCACGTTATCACTTTTATTCCATTATGGGGTTTCATAGTATGTACATATAAAGTATAATATCTAAAATAAAAAAGAAAACTTATTTACAAACTAAGTGGTTATGAAAATATTATAAAAATGGTTTATCCCAAATCAAATGATTGCATAAATAAAATCAATGATGCATTTTGGAAATGCCATGGAACTTTTGAAACTACAATAAGAATTTCTCCATTTTGATTTTTGTGTAGGAAATCCTATCACATTCGATTTAATCATTATAAATATCCATATTTTTTTGTCATTAATTGGTTATGGATGTAAATATTAAGGGGGGTTTTATTTCATTAAATTAAATGAGTGTTTAAACTTCTAATTAAGAAAACGATTGCTCCAAGAAATAAAAAATTCATGAAAAAGAGTTACAGGAATTATAAAAAATAAATGGTGGGAAATAATGATGAACAAAAGTATTTTTATAATAATTTCAATCTAAATGTCCTTGTATCTAACATTTATACACAGAAATTGGTGCATGTTTCCAACTATAAAATATATAACATATGAATGAGAGTGAAAATACATTACAAGTTATATTCTCACACCTCATGGCTCATGTCACCAACTCATCTTCTAAGGAGACATAGAAAGAATGTTCTTATAAGGTGATAATATAAACCCAGTATTCTAATGAGACCAACCAAACCCAATTAACAGGTATTCAATAGGGATAGAAGAAAAATAATATTGTAATGGGATAAAAAACTCGATAACATAGACTTCTAATGGGATATACTAAAGGATGACTTATAAGGTGGTATACCAAACCTAGTCTTGTTATGGAAAAACATACCCCCTTAAATACTATTTATAAGGGTAGGATAACCCCTTGAAACATGAACAATTGATTGAATTTATAGTACAAAAGGTGAAATACAATTAATGATTAAAAAATGAAAACATGTGAATGATTATGGATTATGGATAAAACATTTTGGATTGGTAGTCCTTTGACTGTTCTTAATGAAGAAAAATAAATCATAGAAAACCATGGAAAAAAATATAATAGTATAATCAAATATTTAGGTTTATCTTTACAATGCTTCAAGGTATTGAACTAGGTAGCTCATGTAGTGTTGTTTCATGAATATGTAGAACCATTATTCATCCTCTCTTTGCAGAACATGTTTTAATATCCTTATTCTCCAAAAGAAACTATATAAATGTAAAATGAAAATATTAATGTGCGTGCTTCATAAATTATCCTCAATGCTCTTTGAAATGAAATACCCTCATGCACAATATTTTTCTTATTATAAATATATTATAAAAATAGATATTCACCATAACAAATGAAAACAAATTCTTTATAACTCTCAATGATAGAAAAATATGAAACACTATTTAAATTATCAGAGATTTAAATTTCAATAGACCCAATTTAAATATACATCATGAATATAGTACCATGCATATACCCTATTTTTTCGTCATTAATTTCTTTATAAAATAATTTTAAACAACTCATATAGTATATATATATATAAATAATTTTTAAAAAATCAAACCAACGAATTAAAAGATCTAATATTAGTATGTAGAAAATAATAATATAGAAATAAGTATAAATACGAGAGTCCCAAAATTTATTGTTTTTCATTTTACATTATTTTATTTTTATATAACTGTTAAGTATAATTTGATGTGACACTATGTATAGGTAATATGAAGGGATAAATAAAGACATTAAAGATTATAAATAATGGTAAATCAGGTTATAAACATATATCCTTTTAAACAATGTATAAGTGTAATTTAAAATTTCATGTGAATATGTCATAAGAAATTCTGATGTAATGGTCATTTATTGAAGATAGAATAAAGGTAAGTTAAATAAGCTTCTCATAATGTAAAAACTATACACATGTAAAGGTAATAATATTTTTTACAAAATGGTAATACAAAACACTAAACTAAGATAAAGGTATTTCTAAAAAACTCCAGTTTAGACATAGTTATGATTTACTTGCATAAAGGTAGAATTACTAAATTGTGTAAAGGTAACACCCCAAAATAGTATTTTCATAATATTTATAAAAAAATCTTCATGCTATGAAACTATACGTTTATGTGGTCGTGTATGAGTATCTTGTAATCTCTGTACATGTATATATTACTTCATGTTGTGCAAGGGTAAAACAAATGTTCCAATATTTTTCTTAAAAATACTTTAAACATCATTAAGGTTATTTAATACTTATGTATGGGTAGTCCAGTTTATGAAAATCTTGAGTAAGGGAAAAATAAAAAAAAAATTGAATTCTACTTCAGAGAGAATATTACTATAACAAAAAATAATAATAATTAAAATAAATAAATAATTAAAATCAGATAATAAAAATAATTATTTAATTTCAAAATAATTAATTTAAGGAATTAATTAATTCAATGTTATTATTTCATTCCATAATAATTGTATCCTCCAATAAAAAAATAACATTATAATACTCGACATAGAAGGAATAAATAGAATAAATATTCTTAAATACAGAAAAAATATTAATTATGAAAGATAATATAGAATTTATAACTTTGAAAATATAAATATAGTGGATAATCGAGCCACACAAAAATATCTTCCATTTTGATAATTTTAATATTTGATGATAATTTTAAAATTTAACCCTTTTTAAAAAAATGATAAAATGAATTAAAGATTTGAATACAAATATTCAACATTTTCAAAAATAATGTTTAAAATTTAAATGAAAATTTGAATTCTATATAAAACTTTTTATGCCCATATAGATGTTGAACTAATTCTCATGATGTAAAAACAATAGAATCTACACACATAAATATATATGCCTATGAATGTTCAAAATTATTTAACCTATTTGAAACAGATAGTAGGATATACACTGATATTAAGAGAAATATTATTTAATATATTTAAAAGAATAATTTTTCACTAATATTAATAATAAAAAATGTATGAAAATATAAATTCAGGCCATGAAAAATAATTTAAAATGCCAAGATTTAATCTGATTTCAATATATAATTAAATTTTACAAGATATTAGTATAAGGGATAAAATATAACCATAATAGAGCTTCCTTTATATTACCTTTCTCATTTTTTTTCAAAATAGAGTATCATCTTTCATGAAATAGTATAACAATTGTGATGCACTAGTTATTTCATTAAACATGTTTTAAAATGAATAATATAATTTATATAATTTTCTAAAATGGGGTTTCCATTTTTTAAAATAGATTTATATTTTTAAAAACGAATTTGAGTTTTATTTTATTTAAAATATAATTTGACACATTAAAATAACCTAAATTTATTCTTTTTAAATGGTATACCCCCTTAAATTTAAAAAACATTGATGATTAATTAAGAGGGATAGACTCAGTATGTTTGTAAAGATATTATGCTTTACATACATGTGGATTTAAAAAATTCAAAACTACAATCTTTACAGATTTTATTATGAAATCGTATTTATGAAAAGAAAATAATCAACATTTAAAACAATAATTTTTTTTGAATAGATTTAAAAAGTTATGCAATATTATATTATAAACAATAATTAAAAATATGAAAACATACTCTTGAATATTCTTGAATAGTTTTATTACATATAAAATAAAAAAATGAAAGTGATTAAACTGTTAGAGATTGATTTAAATAAAAATTAAAATTAAAGAATATTTTAGCAAGCTCATTTTTTTATTTAAAATCCTAAAATAATCAGAAAAAACGTTTAGGGAAAAAATTTATATAAACAGATCATTTATGTTTCCACTAGGTTCAACAAGAAAGAGATTAAAAGTATTGATGTAAAATTTCTATACACGAATGAAAAGTAAAATATGAATAAAAATTTTACATTATTGTAATGGATTTTAATATAATTGTTTCCTATAAAAAAATGTTGTAATTTAAAAAAGTGTAACTCCTCCATGTTGATGAATTTTAAAATTATATCGAATAAATCATATATATACTCCCCTAGAACCTTTGGAATCTTAGAAAATATTAAAAAATAATTATACTATATTATTTACTATAGAATATATTTAAAAATATTTGAACCAAATTAAAATTGCAAAGAAATAAGATAAAAATTGAAAATTGCGTGTTTTTATTATTTATAAATAAGAAATACATACATATTTCATAAATAAAGAAATCTAATTTATGTAATATTTCAATTTATGTTGTATAAAATATGTGAAATTACCATATATACATGCATTATCAACTTAAAGGAGCCGTGAAACACGTTTGTATATTCAAAGAATTATATAAATATTTTCAATGAATTAAATGTAATCCATAGTATGAGATATGATATAAAACTATAAATTTGAACAAATAGAACTTGGGAACATGCCATATTAAGTAGAAATTAAATTTAAATTCCATCATACAAATTTTTATAATAATAAATTATAAATGATATCATTATTAAGACCGATTTATGTTCATGTTAAATGATAATAAAATAAACCTTGGTTTACTCATTTTTCAAACCAAATACTTAAAATTGTGTAGCCCATACAAGTATTCAAATGATAAAATAAATGTAAGATAACCAGGATAAACGACTAAACAAATTATATACCACTTATGTGAACACGCAAGGAATAAATTTGAAATTACATATATCTTGGCCATAAAACCAATAAGTCACGTCATATTAAATCCATTCAATTTTTTTTCCAATAGGACTAGAATAAATATATTTACTAAATTAGGATAATGGTGGTTCCCAAATGTTATCTTTTAATGTATAATTATAAATTAAGTCTCTCTTATGACTAATTGATTGAATAAACCTTAAAGAATATGAAGATTCATAATTTCCCTAAGCCCCATAATTAAAAATGATAACTGAATAAAATAATTTTTATTTTTCATTATAAAAATTATTTTTTGATTAGAAAAGATTAAGAAGAAAATTTCATATTCTATTTCTATTTTTAGTTATTGTGTTTAAGGTATCTATTTATATATATATATCATACATGGAATAAATAGATAAATATTTCCCCAAGAATATAAACATTACATTTTCCTTCTAAATAACCTATAAATAATCAAAAATCATTACATTATATTGAAATGTAGTATTTATTAATTTTTCATTCTTATTATATAATTTTTTATAGTTTATTTTTAGTCTAAAAATTCTAGAATTGGAATTTTACTCTAATAAATAAATACATTTTCTCTAGATGATTTTTCTTATATTTTTAATTAAGTGTCAAACATTTATCAGTAATCTATTTAATCTTATGTTGATGATTAGTAAACATTTCACAAAAAAAAATTGATTCATAATTAAAATACGAACCCGCTTTTTTTTACGTAGAGTCAAAATTAAACAAATAATTATAAAATATTTAGCATATGAACATAAATACAATGAACAATAAGAATGAGTATATAGTATGTTACCTTATAAAAATTTTTCTATAAATTGACCATTACTCATTTATTTCAGACTTTTTTCATCATTACATGATCAATTTGAATAATTCAATGTATTAGGAAAAATATTTTCTTTTTTCTGTGACCCTCCATTTATTTTTGAGCTTTAATAAATTGGGTTTATTTTGTAAATTTTTCTTATATACATAAAATTTAATATTTGAATTATTTAACTTTAAAAATTATATAACATGATTATTTTCGTCATTTAGATAATGACTTTATTCTTTTTTATTAGTTAGGGACTCCACATGAATGTGTCCAAATTGAATGAATCTAAAAATATACTTCCTAATAATGCATTAATCAGAAACCTTTTCCTCATGTTCTTTCCAAATTTTATGAGAAACAATAAACTTATGAATATTTTAAATATTACTTCCAAATAAATAAATAAAAAACATTCATTAATTTAAAATTAAAATAATATTGAATAGCATCCACAAATGTAAGATCAACCAGATCATATTCAAGTAAATGGATGATTTAATTATAATATCAAAAAAATAAAATATAAGTAATGCTTTGCTAAGATTCCATATAGATCATGCACTTAATATAATTATCACCATCGATGTCTCTCTATATGAAAATAATTAGTGTTTAAATGTGTAGTGTAGAATATGATCAGTATAAGAAATAAATAATATAGAGATAATCAATTTTGGAAGAACTAAAACTTTTTAAAAGAAATAAAAGGATAAAAAATGTAATTTTTTGTAGTTTAAATCTAAATTATATAATGTTTACACTACACACCGTATCATGATTTCATGACACCCAGTATTGATATGTCAATTTTTATGAAGATTGAAAACTCATTATATCCACCTTTTCTACTCCTATAAGCTTAAACTAAAAAAATGTTCTCTAAGGGTAAATACAAATCATAGTCTTCTATGGTTAGAAACTGAACCCAGTATTCTAAGGGGATTGACCAACCCCAAATAATGAGATTTACATGGGGATAAAACAAACCCAATATTCTATGGGGAATAGTTAAAAATATATAACCAAACATTTTAAGTGTATAATATAAAAATATTTTTCTAAGGTGATAGTGCTGGTCTAGTTAAGATGGACACTATGGGATAGAGAAGGTGGTGTGGGTGTGAATATTACCTTTTTATGTTTCCTGAGAATCTAAAAAACAAATCATTTAATATTAATTAAAAAATAATTTCTTATTTTTATCATATTAATATCATTTTAATGCAATAGTTATATATAAATATAATGTAATGAAAATAAATATTAATGACTCAAGATTTTTGTCATAGATCAGTTCTTGGTGAACTTACTATAATCTACACACTTCTATAGTACTTGAAAATAATTGTACTCAATAAGAACCTCAATTTTGAAAGGTGAAATAACCTTTTAATGACCAAAACACTAACATACTCATAGGAATAACAAAATAAATTGTTTTTAGAGACCATGGAAAAACAAAAAAATCTAATTTTTTTAGGGGTCACAACCCATAATCCATCCTTTTTGTTATGAGGTATAATTAAAGTAAATTTGAAATAAAAAAGAATAATCTAATTGTAAAAAATAAAAATTATTAAAATATAAAAAAATGGGAATAAAAAAGCAGAATGGTTGGGGAAAATAAGATGAGAATGTTGATACGGTCATGAAAATTGAACACTTTAGTAAAAGATGAAAAAATGGAGTTCCTTCATGATCACACCAATGTAACAATTTCCTTTAGAGTGTTTTAGAACATAATAATTCTTATATGAATATTATATCTTAAATAATCCGATTCGATCGTTTTAATCATCTTCTCATGATCACACTCCATTGGATAAATAGTTGACATTTACTCTATGATCTTCTTGAGCATTTTGGATCTTCTTAGGAATAAAGAATACATTTCCATGCTAAAAATTAACAAACATAAATATGTATCTATTATCTATTATTAGTAATATCAAGCAATTTTTTAATAATTTTTTGCGATCTTATATTCCTATAATAAATTACATAAAAGAATTAATTGAATCATTAGAGTATAAATGTTTATTATAATTAACAAAATAATTAAAAATAGATTATTTAAAATCACAGGTTTATAAAATTATAAAACACAATTAAAATATAGTCTTATAATGTTAAGATTGAAAATAAAACACAAATAACTAGTTCATGTAAAAAAAATTATAAAAACAAAATTATCATTACCTATAATTATAAGTACATACAAAATTAAGACAAATAATATACTAAAAGATATTTAATTTTAGTTAATCTGAATAAAAATGATATAGGAAAACATAGAATCACACAAAATTTTAAAATTTTACCACCACTAAGTATTCCCAAACAGAGTGAATAATATACCATGTCATAGGTAAGACTCTATGTTTTCATCTTCATCACAACATGATATGACACCATCAAGAAATATATCAATGTAAATTAGATTATGATCCTCATATGAAAATAGATCATGAATGTGGGTGTCATAATTATACTATATTTCTATGATTTCAGTGGAATCAGAATAATTTCCTATCTATACAACTGGTCATCAAACTATATGCTTAGTTTTCTTCACAAATATTGTAACGTGTAAAAATCATTTCACAAAGATCATAATAAATTGAAATCAAATAATATATTTTGAGAACTAAAAGAATAATAGAAATATATCATCTTCTAGAAAATAGAATTTAAAAATTATATACTATAAGATTCCACCATGTGAGCTTGTTGTATGTGTTCAAAAAATGAGAGCTTCGTATTTAAACAAAATGAAATTACATAAAATTATGTACATATGTTTCTAATAGAAATATTTGGTAATGAGATGAAATGGGATTCACATGATTACAAAATGGTATATTATGGTCAATTAAAAGTACTTTATAATTGAAAACAAGTAGAAATAGGTCTTGGATGTGCGACTAATAGACAACTTCATAGTAGTTTTTGCATTGTAGGATGTGTACCATTTAAACCATTTAATTAAATTAGTTTCATGGTAAGATGAAAGTACTCTCATAGAAGGATAGAAACATAGTATCACACTTATGGTAGGATGATATATATTCTGGTGTAGATTTATATGGTCATGGTAGGTTCAATGTTTTCCATGTTGTAGGTTTCTTAAGGTGTACTCAATATAGGTTCAAACAAATCATGTTATAGGTTCAAAAAAATATGTTCCTCTTTTGAAAAATGTTGAGGTAGGTTGAGTGTTCATGAGGTATACTGATGCATAGAAATAATATGTCATGTAGAAGTTTATGTTATGGCTAGAATAAGTGTTTCGGTAATCTGTATTAAGAATAAAAATAAAATCGAATGTATGGGATAACAAATGTTAATAACCCCCAATAATATAATACCAACAAACCATAATAACAAAATATAAATTGACTCCCGGAAAAAAAAATATTTATTTTCTAAATGTATTAAATATTAACTAAAAAAAGTGTGAAAATAATATATGTATCACCGCATATTGATCACATTCTAAATGAAGTGACAAATTTTAATACCATCATTTTGCAATAATTTTCAAGATTAACAATTATCATTTTTAATTGTGATGTATTTTTAATTTAAAAAATTATTTAATCACACAAATTAGAAATCCCAAATAGTAAAATATAGATCAACCCTAATCCTATAAGGGGATAATCTAAATCTGGAAATATATATTTTAAGGCCAGTTTAACCATGTTAAAAAAAATATGAAGTGATAGAGTTTACATAACAGTTATTGAAAGAAAATAAATTATAAAAATGATAAACCCTAGTGAATGATTGTTGATAAAGGAGTCTTCGTATAGATTAGGTCATTATTTGAGAAATTTTAATGATGGAATAATAAATCCTTAGAAAATTTGATATTATTCTTAATATCATTATCAACAAAAAATAGTTAACTTTGAAGCACTTAATAATATAAAAAATTGTAGCCCATGTAGTATTGATGTACATATAGAAACAACGAGGTTTTTAAGTATTTATATATAAAAATATTCAATGACCATATTTTATGTTATCCCCCTTATAAATAAACAATGATAATAATCATGTGAATTATTCTTAAATTTTCCTTTTTGATGTGTAAAATAAAATAAGACTAAATTTTTTTATTAAATTATTGATATGATATATTATAAAAAACACTCCCCCTAAAATTAGACAATAAATTTCTTAATATAATCACTAATATGAAGAAACCAAATTCATAAAATTAAAGCATATTCAATTTTCATATCCATAATTTATGTATTTAAAAAATTAATATCACACTATTCATGGAACCTTTTTTTCATTACAAAATTATTTAGAAAACACTTTAAAAACATTAATCGTAATTTCTATGTAATTTGTATCACATAGATTTTTTAGAAGAAGAAAATTGGGTTTGATAGTGTGTTTGAAAAATGGCCCTTAGCATAATTGATAATATAAAACACCAAGAATTTATGATATAGATCATTTTAATAATATGAATCTCTTTGACAAATTGTTATGCCTGCAACACCAGGTTTAAATGAAACACAATACTCTATTTAAATATTTTCATTTTAAAAATTAACATTATAAAAAAGCCTTTAATTTTTTGGTTATTAATAATAATAACATAATTATGAACATTATATGGTTTAGAAATTTATAAATTAAATTAAATTGATATTTATTTATTATATATAAAATAATAATCATTTGAATGAAAAAGAAATGGGTTTGAATAATTCTACATTTATAAAAGACGGGTTAATCAGACATTGTGTTTATAATTTAAATTTATAATTTAACACTAATATAAAATATAAATCTAAAAAATAAATTATTTTATTGAAAGATACATGTAAATATTATCCTCGGGTTATTTTTTTATATTTATGGAATTATTAATTTTTTTGATGAATATTGAAAAATAATTATTTTTTTTTCTGAAACCTACCTTTTTATATAATTAATTTGCATAGATAAATTAAATTTTAAATTTTTTTAAAGTAAAATTTGTTTTTTATATATTAAAAATTTTCTAATTTAGGAATTTGGAAACAATTTAATATTGAATTTTGATATAAAAACATGTTTACCTTTTGAATGTTTTTTACTTTGGAAAACAAGTTTTTCATCTCTTTTGACAGTTTAATTTTAACCTTAATTTGACCACGTATATGAATTGAATATGTAGTAGTTTATTAAATATTCCTAATCAGAATAAATTTTATTATATAATACGTTCTATATTTTTTTTACAATTATGAAGAATAAATGCATTAAAAATTAATTACCACGGTTATGGAAAAAACTTATTTACTTGGGGGTTAAAGTAAAACGATAATGGTTATGAATGAAATTATGTATCTAAAAATACATTATATATATATTTTAGTACCTTATAATAATAATGGTATGATAATTTCACATTTATTGTCATTTATTCATATGGACAAGGGGGGTGCACTTAATTATTTTTAAACATTCCATTGGTGTCCTCTCCCCCACTTATAAAAGTCCACTCCCTCATTTCACTTATTCACACCACCAAATCATTTTGGCTTAACCAAAAACTAAAAAAATATCCCCCCAAAATCCTTTTTTATTCAATATATATTCACGTATTCCATGGATCCCAAACAAGAGGTTTTTAGTAAGAGATATAAAGGTGGATTCTCTAAGATAAGGTAATTGTCATAATGAAGCAATTAAATTTTCTAACTTATTTCTCACAATAAAATATGTATTAGTACATAAAATATAATAACATATGAATATATCATATAATTATAAATTAATCATTTAATTTGTTATTACTTTTCCACATTCTCCTCTATCAATAGGAAAATTAAATCATCGATTGTGTGTTCACATACTACCGCCTCGCAAACTAATGTGACTAATTTTCCATAAACACATCCCATGACTGTTTATAGTGATAAATTTAATATATATATATATACACACACAAAATATTTAATATAATATTATAATATTATACATTTTATATCTGATATACCTTCATACATTAGATTTCATTAAAAATACTACAATGTTACCAGTGTGTACAGAGGACTACTGTGTCACGAAGCAATGTGATTCGTGTTTCACATGAGATGTAAATGGAAGGTAATAAATAAAAATAAAATGAATATATGTGATATATATGACATTATATTTATTCATTAAAATTAATATACTATCCAATTCTTTACCCATTCCCTAGTTAATGGAATGATATCATTTCTCATGGATTTATATTTTATAAAAATAATAAATTTATTTATTAATTCTCAATTCAAATTTATGATCAATTTAAGGGATTGGGTCTCAAATTTATTTCATCGGAGCATATTTGTTAATATTAAGATATTCACATTAATTTTGTGTATATGAAACACTTTTTATGTATTTTACATGAATAACTATTTATAAATTATTATTAATTATTATTTTCATGTTTATTCTTTAAACTATTAAAATTTAAAATTTAACAAAGTGATAAATATTATTATATAATACTACATTCTTTTGTGATATTTAACTTTCTCTGAAGCAATAACTTTGTTTAGATCATTTTCATTAGAAATAATATTTATATTATATACCCATATTAATGTATGATGGATATGATGATTTCATAAACTATATACCATTTTTACATATTATTTTTAGTTTGAATGTTATTTGTTTAACTGGGGGAATATTCAAAAATCTATATTCATTAATCAATACATATATTTTTTGATAAATAATATTGGTAATTGAATTAATTCTATAATTTGAAATATGATTAATGTGTTTGAAATTTAGATATGGTTGTGGGGTTGGTTACAGAGAGCCCATTGATGCATCCGTAATCTCATGAGATGAAATAGTTGGGTAGCCTTTGTTAAATGGGTATCCAGTGTTTGCCTTACAATCATTTTTACACTATATTGTGAAAGGACATTGCAGTAGAGGTATCATGATTCCTATGATCATGGAATTAAATAATTATGAATTTAATTCAATAAGAATTCAATTATTATTACCCACAATATGTTCAAAATGATATTATAGCCGATTCCATTTCATTCTCAGTTTACTATTTAATTGGCATGTGTTTTCTGATATTTAACATCCCATACAAAGTATTATGTATATAACCATTATAGACATGTTATTTATTAAATTAAATGCATGTTCAATTGTTTAAAACACTATATTGGGTATTAATAATTTATTATTCTTCATTTACTCATGATAGTTATTTTGTTATAGTGAATTTGCATAGCATTTGAGGTCACCCAAATTTTATATCATTTTCTATGATTCCAAAATTTTTACTATGATTTATATGAAACCATATTCTAGAGGTAATAATGATATTCTTGGAAAAATTATGTTTTAATCTGTGTATTTCAATTTAATACAAGACTCATGTGTCATATAGTTTATAATGACTACTGCACGATTTGGTCAATTTTATGTAATCACTTGTATCTGATGAAAAACTAATAATGTATCCCTATGATTTATGATATTGAGGTAAGGGTATTTAAAAAATAATTGTGTATTTATTTAAAAAATAAATTAATTTATACAACTAATATTATTTTTTTACAAATCAAGATATCAATATTACAAAAAAATAGAGTATCCAAAAATTTCATGTTTCCCCTTCCATGTAACAGTAGATCTTCTATACTGTATACTTGCCACGACCCGTCCTCGGGGCCTGTGCCATGACTACTCCAAGCCTGCCTGCCATAGGCCAGGGCCTGGCGACTAGCATCAAAGGCGTAAATCCCAATAAAAAGGGAAGGAATTGCATTTATAAAAGTAAAAAACACATCAGAGTACGAAAAAGAAGTAAGCACAAGTAATAATGAATAATAAGTAAGTGCTAAAAGGTAAATGGGCCAGAATACAAACCCAAGTGAAAATCTAGTACAAAATTAAATAGAAACCACCAAGTCATCCTCTAGGAATTCCACCTGATGGGTGGGTACAAATAGTATCCTCAACACCTCGAGTCCATCGATCAACTCTAAGTACATCTCACCATGTGGTCCAACTCCTGGTACCATCCAGCTACACAATCCTCAACCACGATCTATGTTTTCCATCATCTGCAATCAACACAACACAGTGCGGGCATTGCCTATGTAGGGGTTAGTATAACGATACTCAGTAGGGACCCCAAGACCCCCAAAGGTCTCTGAGAATCCACAAAGATAAACCACAAAAAAAAATTAATCACGAAGTATCAACCAACTCTACTTAGATATATTCTCATACATATACCTAAGTCATCAATTCCAGTTCGACTCCAACTCTCGAGTCCAAGCACAACCCAGTCCACACAGGAAAGAAGTCAATCACACTGATGGTATTGATTGAAAGTCAAGACTCAGCTCACACAGGTATACATCTTTTGTAAAGTGATACAGTTGATTAGATGTAGTCATTGATTCATATAAGTCGTTAGACTAACATAGGATACTAGACCAGCTAAGTTGTCGGACTCACGTTGGATTCTAGTCCAGCTACTCTGTCAGATCCACGTAGGATACTATAACAGAAGTCAAACTGTCGGACACACTGAGGATTCAAGTATGGTAGTCATCACTGTCGAACCCACGAAGTATTCCAGTACAGTTTTCGTCATCATCGAACACACAGAGGATTCCAATACATTTTCCATCATCGTCGAACACATGGAGGATTCCAGTATAGTAGTTGTTGCTGTCACAGCTAGCACTAGGGTTCATGGACATAACACGCTCGATTCTAGGAGGGTCTGATCCTCATGACAAAAGGTCGACACATCAACTGTCATGAAGTCTATAGTTGATAATTTCAAAGTTCTGTCTCATCTATTGGAACCCAACGCGACAAACAACGTGTCAACCAGATGCCCGGTCTAAGAGTTATTATCATTTTTTGCTTCGGGATCCTGGTTGGAAATATGCTCTTTCCAAACCTGGAATTTTTCCATTGTTGTCCAAAACTCACTTAGTGTGTCGCAAAAGGACCACCTCGTCACGAGGTGCTAGTTCCACAAACGACATGTTGATCGGACGCGTGATCTTTATGTTATTCACCTTTAAGTGAAAATGGGTCCGGCCAGTTATGCCTAGTGGGCTGGCGGGTCGGGTCAACCCAGTTTTCACGGGTCCAACCCGGTAGAGGGTCGGACCGGCCCAGTGATTTGCACGGCCTGGCCCAAAGTGGCGCGGCCCGGCCCGGGGGGTGAGGCCTGCCCGAGGGGGTGCGGCCCGGACCGGCCGCGGCTTGGCCGGCTGGACGAGCGGCTCGGCCCGAGGGGGCCAAGCGGTCCAGGGGGAGCGGTCCCCTATCTGCCCGAACTGGCGGCGCAAAGCGGTGCCACCCTCTCTAACCGGTGGGCCGAAGCCGACCAGACTTCTTGGCACAAGCGGCCCGCCCGGGCGGGCCGCGGTCTCTCCAGCGCAGCGCCCGCCTAGCGCCACAGTTCTGCTCAGCCCGACCGGCCGCCTGCCAGCCAGTTCTCCCACCGATCAGCCCGCAGAATGCGGGCCGCGGTCTTCCACAACGCGGTGCCCCTTTTGGAACCACAGTCCTCTTTCGGCCCGAACGACTTTATCCATCCAGTTCTTCATTGGCCGAGTGGCTCGCGGTTCTTCTTCACGTGGCCGGTGCACGACTGCCGCTTCTGTTCATCGCCACCTTCCTATCATGATCTTCATCTCAATCAAAAGAGACTACTGAGGTTCTTCGGGCCGTGTGTGTTCGTCCCGCGCCCTCCGCGTTAGGTGGTAGCAGCTGGGCGAAAATAAATAATGTTTTCTAATGAAGAACGAGGTACGAGATAAACACTTTAAAACGATCAAACCCCAACCTTGATTTAAGGTTCACGGTAGTCGAGGGTCGCGGAGGTCGATATCGTGGGGAGACAACATCAACTCATTTACGTCAGGGTAGAAGGACCGAGGATGGCGCATCGTCAGCGTTCCTTGTGGGTGGCTCCTTCTCCTTCGGTTTGGCTAAAGATCGAAGGTGATGATTGACGTTCCTTGGCGGTTCTTCGTTGGAAGAATGGTATTATTCATTGATAGAAGAACACTCTTCTCTCTTTCTCCAAAGGTCTCTCAAAAATCCTCTCAACACAACGAATTCACAAAAAATAATAATAGCTAAGTTATTTTTTTATTCACACATGTAATTCAAAATTCAAACAACTTAATTAATTAATTGAAGAGGTTGAATCCATTAGTTAATGTGTGTTGGAAAATATTAAAGATATAGAGATGGAGGTGAAGATATCTCTTAATTAAAGGTGGGTTGTCATAATAAATGAAGGGGAGTTAATTGGGGAGTTGAGGAGTTAGGGGTTCGTGTGGGCCCCACCTCACAAATATCCTCTCATGAGAGGTTATGTGGTTGTATGCCCCACCAACATCCTCCACCTTTGAGGATATGACTACCGGATATAAAATACAATTGTGTTCCACAATTTTATTTATTTTATTCTAAATCCCCAAAATTAACATCCAACCCGCATAAAACACTACTGCGGTAAAGGTCCCCATAAGCAATTACCAGCGCTGCGAGTTCATCGGTGCCCTCAGAATTCGATTCCAAGCACCACTTCAAAAGATAGAAAAACATGCATCTATGTTTACTAAACATACACGAAAAAGACTTCAGAAATTGATTCCAAGCACATCGGGCCTCTGAATCAAGTGCTGTAAAAAACCACGGACTCGTAAAATTACAACGTATTGGAGAAAAAATTTCCTTTGATATTTATGGGTCTTTAAATTACTCCCACCTCATGGATTTACGTCCTTGTAAAGATACAACACACACTAGAAAAACAAATGGGGGTACTGAGCTCGCATCTGAGCCTCCCGCTCCCAAGTGCTCTCTCGGAGGTTCCTGTGGTACCAGCGAATGCGCACCAGAGGTATCGACCGTCCATCTGGGACCCACTCCAATATATCCTCGATCTCCACCAGCACCTTTACAAAGGTCTCCACGTCATCGATTTCCATCTCACTGTGATCGATAATGTGGGTCTGGTCGTGCATGTATCTCCTTAGCTGAGATACGTGGAAGACATCATGCACCTGGTGAAATTGAGGTGGAAGGGCCAGGAGGTAAGCCACCTCACCTACTCTGCTGTGGACCTGGAAAGGTCTGATTAAATGCGAAGATAACTTATCGCCCCAGCCAAATCCCCATATACGTCATCGAGGTGAGACTCGTAGGAAAAGGTGGTCTCCATCCTTGAAATCCTATGGTCTCTGTCTCCTATCAGCATATGACTTCTTTCTGCTTTGTGTAGTCTTCATCTGCTCCTGGAAAATCTACACCTTCTCCGTCCTAGCCTGAACCATCAATGGTCCTACAAGTTCTAACTCCCCAGGGTCAATCCAGCACATTGGTGATCTGTAAGGTCGGCCGTACATTTCCTCGTATGGTGTCATCTCGATGGTGGAGTGGTAACTGTTGTTGTATGCAAACTCCACCAATGGTAGGTGATCCTCCCAGATATGAAAAATTTCAAGGATGCATGAACGGAGCATGTCCTCAAGAGTTTGAATGGTCCTCCTAGTCTGGTCGTCTGTCTGAGGATGGAATGCGGTGCTCAAGGGATGATTTGTCCCAAAGGCCTCTTGTAACCCCTTACAATTCCAGGAAGTGAATCAATCATCTCGATCAGAAATGATAGTCAATGGCACACCGTGAAGCCATACAATCTTCCGAATATAGAGTCGTGCCAAGTTCTCTACTAGGCCCTGCTCCCTGATCGGTAGGAAGGGGCACGACATGGTGAGTCATTCTACGATCAACCAGATAGAGTCGTGACCTCTTGATGTACATGGAAGCCCCATCACAAAATCCATGGATATCCCATCCCACTTCCACTCTGGGACCTCTAAGGGTAATATCAATCCCGCTAGTACCTGGTGCTCCGCCTTAACTTGCTGTCATGTGAGGCATCGGGAAACGAACTATGCTACATCCTTCTTCATACCCGGCCACCAGTGCTGCCGTCTGAGGTCCTGGTACATCTTCGCCACTCTTGGATATACCGAAAGAGGGGAAGTGTGAAACTCCCTCAGCACTTCCTCCGGCAGTGCAACTCCTACCATCGTACGTCCCCTGAATAGGATGACGTTCTCTCCTCCTTCAGAAAATCCATCAGGTTCCTGACTTGTGGATATCTAAGCATGTCGTGTCTCACAGTCAACATCCCCACACTGAGCCTCCCTGACTCACTGAAGGAGTGGAGGAGTGACTGTGAGTGATAGTAGAAAGGCTGCTCCATCACTGTCTGCAAAGGATATCTGCAACGCGGCTAGCTGCTTCGTCGCCTCTCCTAGTAGCTGAATGCTCGATCTCCTGCTCAGAGCATCAGTTACAATGTTCCCCTTTCCAGAAGTATAGACTATCTCAAAGTCATAGTTATGGAGGAACTCGATCCATTTCCGATGTCTCAGGTTCAGGTCCCTCCGCGAGAAGATGTACCTGAGACTCTGGTGGTCAGAGTAGACGATAAGATGCTCGCCCATCAGATAGTGTCACCACAACTTCAAGGCGAAGACCACTGCTACTAACTCCATGTCATGGGTAGCATAGTTTTGCTCATGCTACCTAAAATGTCATGAACCATAGGCGATCACTGCTCGCTACTACATCAGGACACACCCGAGTCTGGTCCCTAATGCATTGTAGTAAACTATGTACCCAACGCCCTCCTCCAGTAACATCAAGATGGGCGCACTAGTCAACCACTGCCTCAGCTCTTGAAAGCACTACAGACATCTATCTGACCACACGAATGGTTTCCCCTTCTTAATCAAGGATGAAAGCAGTGCTGCAACTCTGGAGAAGTTCAGAAAAAATCTCTGATAGTATCCATCCAGACCCAGGATGCTCCGCACCTCCATTATGCTCCTGGGAGGCTCCCAAGCTAGCACTTCATTGATCTTCACTGAAACCACTGCAAATACTGCCTCTGATATAGCGTGTCCCAAGAAGTTTACCTCTTCAATCCAAAACTGACACTTCAAGAGCGTACCATAATGCTGGTGATCTCGATGTGTATCCAGTACAACCTGTAAGTGGTTGGCGTGCTCCTCCTCAGTAGTCGAATAAATCAGTATCTCGTTGATGAAAATGATGAAAAATAGATCGAGGTAAGGCTTGAATATCCTGTTCATGAGAATCATGAACACTTCTGGAGCATTGGTTACACCAAAAGGCATAACCAAGAACTCAATGTGTCCATACCAACACCTGAATGCCGTCTTCTGCATATCCTCATCTCGAACTCTGAGTTGATGACAGCCTAACCTGAGTTCTATCTTCGAGAACCAACGTTCTCCCTTGAGCTGATCAAGGTGGTCGTCAATCCTCTGGAGTGGGTACATTTTCTTCACGGTCACCTAATTCAAGAGACGGTTGTTGACACACAGTCGAATGCTCCCATACGCCGTCTTGGCGAACAGAATCGGAGAAGCTTAGGGTGAAACACTGGGTGTGATGAATCCCTTTCCATGTAAGTCCTCCAGCAGTACCTGCAGCTCACGAAGCTCAGCGGGAGCCATCTGATATGATGGAGTGGATATCGGTGTGGTCTCAGGGCACATGTCAATATATAAGTCTACCGCTCTGCGAGGAGGTAGTCCTAGAACGTCGTCAGGAAAAACATCCGCATACTGGTCCACCACAACAGGAAAACTCAGACTCTGCACATAACTACTCCAAAGATGAGACTATCCAACTAATTTGTGATCGGATGCCCTCTCTTCTTTGTAAGTCCATCCTACACTGCTAAGGCTCCCTTCTCTCTGGTGAAGCTGAACCTGCTCCCATCCGTGCAGACACACCGCACTTTGTTCCTAATGCAGTCAATATGAGCATGGACTGTAGAAAACCACTCCATACCCAAGATGATGTCGTAAGGACACGATGCTACTACAAGAAGATTCCAGCCAAAGCTCTCACCTACTAGAGTACGATCACACTGACAGAACAAGTGTGTAATCATCGAGTCTGCTCCCGTAAGAGTCTCTAGTCGTATGGATCGAGCCAACAACTCTATCGGAATCTTCGAGCTCTAAACAATGGCAGTGGAAATAAAAGAATGACTCGCTTATGTGTCTATAAGTATAACATCAAGGGTGGAGTAGACACATATTGTACCTCGAATCATCTCAGGTCTTCTGTGGTCATAGGCCTCCACTGCCTGGAGCTGAGCCTAGCTCTTCCCGCCAACTCCCTCTGGTCAGGGTGGACCTCATGGTGGTGGTGGTGGTAGAGCTTGAAAATGACTTCCACCACCCGCTGCTTAGCCAACTCCTCTGCCTTGTCCACCTGGTCCATGAAGACTGCCACAGTCGAACATCTACCTCTTCCTGAGAGGTACCTCCACTGTCTGCTGCTCATCTGCACGGTGGGTCGGGCAGTCTCGAGCCATGTGACCCTGCCCGCCGCATGCATAGCACTGCCTGCTCCTCGTATAGATGGATCTGTTCTGTGTGCCCTACACAACTGAACCTATATCCTGAGGTCATTCTCCTGATGGCCTGGTCTTCATGGACCTCTGCCACATCTGTCTAATGTCGGTTGCAGAAGACTCCACTATGTGTCGCCGGTGTTAGGTCTCACTGCTGGTGTCGGCTCAGGGAGAAAGCTCTACATAAGAAGGGATCTATCCAGCACTCCTGCCTGCGTCGGAATGCTGAGGGAGATCATCGAGGCCCTGATCTTGTGTCTAATTCCCTTCTCAAAGGTCTGGGCCCTGAAAAATGGATATTGTACCATGTCCGTGGAGTAGCGTGGGAGGTCAGTAAACCTCACTGAGTAATGCCTCATTGTCTTGCTGCCCGGCAGTAGATGAGGTAACTATTGTATGTGCACTGCACGGAGGGTGGAAAGAACAAACTATGATAGGAAGAGACACTGGAAGTCTGTCCAATGTAGAGATGCCTCATCGTGCACTTAGAGCATCAAACTCCCCTATATACTTGCTGCTGCGTGCAGGATACTTGCAGCAAGGATCACCATGAGATCTGTTGGTGTCCCTACTAATCTGAAAACCCTAACAACAGCCTCCAGCTAATCCTCGGCTGCCTGTGGGTCCGTCTCTCCATCGAACCTGGGTGGCCTCTGTCATTGAAACTCGTGAAACGTGCTCAGGAGGCGTGCACTATCTGCTTCTAGGGCTGGTAGTATCGGTGGCTCAGCGGGTAGTGGTACCGATGGTGCCTCCACTGTAATGGGGCCCTGAACCGAGGCCTCGTCGTTCGGTGGGCTGCCATCTTGTACGCGACTCATGAACCCTAGTTGGCTTCCTTCATGGGGCCATCTTGAAATGAAACTGCTGTGCCACTGTTAAAATAGTATACCTGGTGAGCTGACAAAAATTAATCACAATGAATACTTTAGAAACACAAATGCAATCAGTGTTTTCATGCACTGCGTCGTAAATAAGTGGTCAGGGTCTTGGTGTATGGATATGTCGGCCGCCGTACCAACCCTAGACTCCCTAGAATGAAATCCACACTCAATACCCTTAACAACATTTCTTCACAGAAAGGAATGATTAGAGCTCTGAGTTTTGTGGTAGAACCGACTTCTTTGATACCAATTTGCCACGACCTGTTCTCGGGGCTCATGTCGTGACTACCCCAAGCCGGCCTTCCATAGGCCAGGTGCTGGAGACTAGCACCAATGGCGTAAATCCCAATAAAAAGGGAAGGAATTGCCTTAATAAAAGTAAAAAACACATCAGAGTATGCAAAAGAAGTAAGAAAATGTAATACTAAATACAAAGTAAGTGATGAAACATAAATGGTCCAGAATAAAAACCCAACTGAAAGTACAGTATAAATGAAAAAATAGTGCAAAATTAAATAGAAACCACCAAGTTTCCCTTTGTGAATCCCACCTCAAGGGTGGGTACAAATAGTCACTTCAGCACCTCGGGTCCGTCCGTCAGCTCCGAGTATGTCCCACCAAGTGGTCCACCTCATGGTACCATCCAGCTCCACATGCCTCAACCACGATCAGTTCTATCCATCGTCTACAACCAACACAACGTAGTGAGGGTATTTCCCGTGTAGGGGTGAGTATAAAGATACTCAGTAGGGACCCCGAGACCCCCGAAGGTCTCCTAGAATCCACAAAGGATAAGCAACAAAAGAAAGGTATAATCACGAAGTATCAACCAACTCTACTTAGGTATATGCCCATACATATATCTAAGTCATCAATTCCAGTTCAGCTCCAACTCTCATGTCCAAGAACAACCCAGTACACATAGGAAAGAAGTCAATCACACCCATGGTATTGATTGAAAGTCAAGACTCAGATCACATATGTATACATCTTTCGTAAAGTGATAAGGATGATCATATTTAGTCACTCATTCATCTAAGCTATCAGAACCACGTAGGATAATATACCATCTAACCTATCGAATCCATGTAGGATTATAGTCCACCTACTCTGTCGGACCCACGTAGGATACTGGAACAGAAGTAAAACCATCGGACCCACTCAGGATTCATGTACGGTAGTCATATCTGTCGAACCCATGGAAGATTCCAGTACAGTTGTCTTCATCGTCGAACCCATGGAGGATTCCAGTATAGTTGTCATCATCGTCGAACCCACGGAGGATTCCGGTACATTTTCCATCATCGTCGAACCCACATAGGATTCTAGTATGGTAGTCGTTGCAGTCAGTATTTCATTTCCACCGACCTTTTTCGGAGCTCGGAGATTCCGACGGAGCTGTTCGATCGAATCCTTACTGCTAAAGACTTCTACGGGAGCATACGCGATGATTACACATTGGTGTTAGTAGTTTGATCTTACTATAGGAGGCGAGATATTTGGCTGGGATCTCTTAGTAGTGGTGTCGAGGTCTGACGACATCATATTTTGTTTGGTCTGGTTATCTACAGTCCATACTCAGATTGATTATATTAGGAACAAAATGTGGTGTGTCCACATAGATGGGACCAGGTTTACCTTTACCAGTGAGAAGGGATCCATTTCATCGCATAATGGACTTACCCAGAGGAGAGTGCAGCCGATCACTCATCAGTTGGATTGCCTTACCCTCGTACTAGTTGATGTGGAGAGTATGAGCTATCCTGTAGTGGTCGACCAGTACGTGGATGTCTTCCCTGATGATGTTCCAAGTCTACCTGCTCATAGAGAGGTGTAGTTTTATATTTACTTGTAGCCCATGACAACACTGATATCTAATCCAGTATATCGGATGGCTCCCACGTTTCTTCGCGAGCTTCGGGTACATCTAGAGGACATGCAGGGGAAGTGATTCATCTGACCCAGTGTTTCTCCATGGACGGCCCTGATTCTATTCTCCATGAAGGAGGATGGGAGCTTGAGGCATTGTGTTGACTATCGGCGCCTGAACTCTGTGACCGTGAAGAACAAGTACCCACTCCCAAGGATTGATGAACTCCTTGATCATTTTAAGGGAGCACAATAGTTATCGAAGATAGACCTCAGATCAGGCTATCAACAGCTCAGAGTTTGAGATGTGGCTGTGGAGAAGACAACCTTCACATGTCGGTACATCGACTCTGAGTTATTTCATATTCCATTCAGCGTAACCAACGCTCCCTCAGTGTTCATGGGACTCATGAACATGATCATTTAGCTATACCTCGATCACTTTGTCACAGTTTTCATCGATGATATTCTAATCTATTAGACTACTGAGGAGGAGCATGCCTATCATCTGCAGGTAGTATTTGACACACTCCGAGAGAACCAAATTTATAGTAAGCTCTCGAAGTGCCAATTCTAGATCCTAGAGTTTCATTTTCTGGGACATGTCATATCGGAGGCTGGAGTTGCAGTGGATCCAATGAAGATTGAGGCGGTACATTCTTGGGAGCCACCCAAGAGTGTGACGGAGGCACGGAGTTTCCTGGGATTGGCTGGATAGTACTAGTGGTTTGTACCAGACTTTTCCAGAGTTACATCACCACTATCATCCTTGGAGAAGAAGGTAAAACCATTTGTGTGGTCGGAGAGATGCCATCCGAGCTTTCAGGAGCAGAGGTAGAGGATGACTAGGGCCCCCATCTTGAGGCTTATAGAGGAAGGCGTAGGGTACGTAGTCTACCATGACACATCAGGGACTAGACTCAAATGTGTCCTGATGCATGAGCGATAAGTGATTTCATATTGCTCTTATTAGCTGAGACAACATGAGCGGAACTATGCTATGCATGATCTATAGTTATAAGCAGTGGTGTTTGCCTTAAAGATTTGGCGACACTATCTGATGGGCGAATGTTTTATCGTGTACTCTGATCACAATAGTCTCAGGTATATCTTCTCTCAAAAGGACCTAAGCCCGAGACAATGATGTTGGATTGAGTTATTCAAGGGCTATGACTTCGAGATAGTCTATACTCCTAGGAAGGGGAACATTTTTGCAGATGCGCTCAGAAAGAGAACTTGTATATAGCTGCTAGGCGAGGCGAAAGAGCAGCTGGCTGCTTTAAAGATACCCTTTGTGGATAGAGATGGAGCAGCCTTCCTTCAGTCTCATACAGTCACTCCCCCACTTCTTTATAGAGTCAGGGAAGCACAACATGGGGAGATTGACTGTGAGACACGACGTGCTCAGATATATACAGGGCAAGCACCTGATGTATTTTTAAATGTAGGGAGCACGTCATCCTCTTCAGAGGACGTACCATGGTACCAGTATCACTTCAGGAGGATGTGTTGTGGGAGTTCCACATGTCACCTCTAGCGATACATCCAGGAGTGTCCAAGATGTTCCATGATCTTCGATGACAGCACTGGTGGCTGGGAATGAAGAAGGAAGTTGCAGAGTTTGTCTCTCGGTGCCTCACTTGTCAGCAAGTAAAGGTGGAGCATCAGGTAGCAGCAGGCTTGGATCAGCCTTTAGAGGTTCCAGAGTGGAAGTGGGAAGGGATATCCATGGATTTCGTTACATGACTTCCATGAACATCCATAGGTCAAGACTCGATCTGGGTGATCGTCGATCGACTCACCAAGTCGGCCCACTTGCTACCGATCAGAGAGAAAGGTTTAGTAGAGAGCTTGGAATGCCTCTATATGCAGATGATTGTGTGGATACATGGAGTAACTTCATCTATTGTCTCCGACCGTGACACACGATTTACATCCCAGCTATGGAAGGGGTTGTAGGTAGCATTTAGGACGCAACTTTGTTTGAGCACCACCTTCCATCCTCAGACAGATGGCCAGACTAAGCGAACCATTCAGACCGTCGAGGACATGCTTCATGCTTGTGTCCTAAAATATGGTAACAGTTGGGAGGATCACTTGCCTTTGGTGGAGTTTTTATACAAAAATAGCTACCACTCAACCATTGGGAAGTCACCTTTCATGGCATTGTACGGGCGACCTTGTAGGTCTCCTTTGTGCTAGACTGGCCTAGGGGAGTCAGCACTATTGGGACCAAAGATGGTACGAGCTACCACAGAGAAGGTGCAGATCTTCCAAGAGTGGATGAAGACAACACAGAGCAGGAATAAGTCATTTGCAGATAGGAGACAGAGACCTCTAGAGTTTGATGATGGTGACCACGTCTTTCTATGTGTCTAACCTCGATGAGGTATACATAGATTTGGCCGAGGCAGCATGTTACCTCCGAGATTCATCGGACCTTTTCAGTTCCTCAGCATAGTTGGAAAGGTGACTTACTAATTAGCTCTTCCACCTCAGTTGCATCGGGGGCATGACAACTTCCACCTATCCCAACTGAGGAGATACGTGCATGACCCTTCTCACATAATCAACCATGGCGAGCTGGACATCGACGATGGGGAGAATTTTACCGAGGTTCTAGTAGTGATTGAGGATTGACATAAGCGGGTCCTTCGTGGACGGACGATACCTCTGGTGCACGTTCGCTGGAAGCACGAGAACCTCCAGGAGAGCACATGGGAGCGGGAGGCTCAGATTCATGCTCAGTACCCCCACTTGTTCCATTAGTATGAGTTGTGGCTTTTGGGGATGTAATTCCCTTAGATGGGGAGAATGTAATGACCCAAAATTTCCATGAAATATTTTTGTATTTAAATTGGAATTTTACAAGTCCACGAAAGATTAAGGCACATGATTCCGAGGCCCGGAGTGCCCAGAATCAATTTCTTAAGGTTTTTTCTGGTACGTTCAGTGAAAGTTCGAGTAAGTTTTTATAAATTTTGAACCGGTGTGTGGAATTGAAATTTGAGGGCACAGTTGAACTCGCAACGCCGATATTCGCTTAAGGAGACTTACACCTCAACGACAGTGGGTCGAGAGTGAAAAATAGGATTTGGGTTTTTAGTGAATTAATAAAATAAAAATAAAGTTGTGTAGCTTTATTTTTTTTGTTGGTTAAAACCACCATGTGGAAGTTAGAGGGGGTGGGGGGTCCACCAGAACTAAATCTCCTTGTTGGAGTTGAAGAGTGGGGACCACCCGGCCATAACCTCCCATGAGAGGTTATGGTGGTGGGACCCACCCTAACCTAACCTCCCACGAGAGGTTACGGTGGTGGGGACCACCCGGGACTAATCCCCCCTAATAATGGTGGGAGAGGAAAAACTCTTAACTCCCCTAATTAGTTAGGGGGTGCCTCTTGACCTCCTCTACCAAATTAATTTTTCCAATGCTCTTTCCTTTAATTTTCTAGTTCCTCCCCATTAATTAATTGAGGACATCAATTAATTAATTAAAATATTTTTTATTTTTGTGCCAACAACTAAATAATAAGAAACTTAAATCTATTATTTTTTCCTGTCTCACTTTCATTTTGGTGGAACTCGAGAGAGGAGAGAGCTTGGGAGAAGGTTTCCAGTAAAGAAATTCATCTCCCAACGAAGAACGCTCCACCGACAAAGAAATAATTCGAATTTGTTCCTCGGAACCTCATTCGACGTTGGACGTTCGCATCTACAACGAATTGACGTCCACTTTCTCGTGCCAACATCGAAGAACAACAAACAAAGCTAGGAAATTTATTTGAATATGATATTATTCCTTTAATTCTTCCTTTATAAAGAAAATAATCATTGTGGATGTTTTTCCTTGCGGGTTGGGAATTGTTTTTTCCAGATAATGTGTGGTGTTGGATTGATTTTTATTCTATAATCCTTTCTTGTTAATTATTTGAAATTCAAGAAAGAATTGATCTGATTGCTTCCAACCTAAACGCGGAGGGTGTGGGCCAAACCAACATCGCATGGCCCCTCCGTCGTTCTTGTTTCTGATGTTCTATGACATGGTGACGAGGAAATGATATGACAAATGCAATGAAGGCAATGACCGCACTCCCCGCAGCCTTCGTGACCTACACCGCCTTCCGGCCACGCCATCTGCCGGTCAAACCATTCCGACCCACGCGACAACCCGGCTGAACCGGTCTCTGCCGCGCCACACCCCGACCGTGCTGCCCTGGCCATGCCTTCCCTGCCGCCCGCGCCTCCCAGCCACCCACGCCCTCCCGGCCAGCTACGCCACTAGGCCGATCCGGCTCCCAACCGAGCTGACATCCCAAGCCCCGACCGAACCTCACCCCTCACAGCCCCCGGCCGAGCCAACATCCTACGCCCCTCACGGCACCCCGGATGAGCCGGCCTCCCACGCCCCTCGCAGCTTCCCTTCCGAACTATCCCACACCATCACGGTGCCCTCTGGGCCCAACCACCCTTATGTTGTTCAGTTTCCGGTCCGCACCCTCGTGACCGGTCCGCGCTCTCGCGGCCCTCATGACTGGCTCGGCGGGGCCCAGCGGGTCGGGCCTAACCAAACGGTCTGACCCACCTAACAAATTGGGCCAGACCCAATGGTTCAGGCTAGGGTGACCAAGACCGAGTCGGCCCGAACGTGGTCGGGCATGGTTGGTTCGACCTGGTAGTACAAGACCCGGTCCCACTACGACCCTTTACCTTCTTTGGCCATATCTTTGGCACCGGGTGTCCGTTTCACGAACCTTAAAAGGCCTTGTTAATCTTAGAGCATGACGGTACCTTTAATTACACCCCACTAGAGTTTGGGGAATAGTTGAGATACTGTCAAGTTGGATTCCGCACAAATCTAACCAGGCCCCTGGTTCTAAAAGGTTAATAATGCGTAGACCAGGTTTCTGATTGATCTGTCTGTTGCATTGACACATCTATGACGTGGCAAACCTTTGAGATATTTCTTTGTGGGACTTTGTGACAGATGGGGTATTGACCTATAGCTCATGGAGTGGATCTTTCCGGTGACAAGCGAGCAGAGTGTAGAGACCCTGTAGCTGGTTGAGGCTTGACGACTGCTGACCGATTGACTTGGAGTGACTTGACATGCCCCATGAGGAGTTTCGTTGTGTCACGGCAGACCCACGGTAGAGGAGCGCCTAGTTGTGGCGGAAGACCTGCCGTACTCGACAGGAGGGGTACCTATGGAGGCTATTAGGGGGAGTGTCTGGTTGT
Organism: Viscum album; assembly: GCA_963277665.1. Classification (NCBI taxonomy): domain Eukaryota; kingdom Viridiplantae; phylum Streptophyta; class Magnoliopsida; order Santalales; family Viscaceae; genus Viscum; species Viscum album. The sequence goes on along the minus strand of OY728122.1, from coordinate 934,405,242 downwards.
GGCGGCAGAACAATGGTGGGGAGCACCATGGTGAGGCAGCAGTCCCATGGTACTCGATTGGAGGAGTACCTCAGCAGTACAAGGTTTGTGGGAAGTGCCTTGGTGTCATGGCAGGCCCACTGTAATCGATAGATTAGGAGTTCTCCATGAGCCAAGATTTAGTTAATGTGAATAAAATCCTAGTTGAGCTGAGTCACTAACTTTTGTGTTTACCTCATGATTGATATTGATTAAATGATAACTTAGGTATATGTATGGGTGTATACGTAAGTGGGGTTTTCTATTTGTTTCATTCTTTTTGGTTTTGACTTGTTGTATTTTGTGAGACCTTGAGGGTCTCGGGGTCCCTACTAAGTATCGTTATACTCACCCCTACATGGGGTATGCCCGCACCTCGTTGTGTTGGATGCAGATGAAGGACAGTGCTGACTGAGGCTGAGAGCACCAGGACCAGATGGTACCCAGAGGTGGACCATATGGTGTGACGATACACAGAGGGGATGGATGGACCTGGAGTTATATGGAGGCGATCTATACTTACCCTTCATTTAAGAACCTCCAAGATGACCCAGTGATAGTTTTTATTTTCTTCACTTGTACATTCAGTTTGTTGTACTCTCTAGTTGGGCTTGTATTCTAACCCTTTTTACTTACTGTACTCACTTGTTGGTTATTCAGTTTACTCGTGATCATATCTGATGTGTGTGTTTACAGGTTATAAAGGCAATTCCTTCCTAGTTTTATGGAATTACGCCTTTAGTGCTAATCGCCAACCTTTGGCCTATAGAAGGCGGGCTTGGGGTAGTCATGGCACGAGCCCCGAGGGATAGGTAATTACAAACACTTTCCCAAATAATTCATTTGTAATTATGAAAAAATAGAAATTTAAAAGAGTATTTTTAATAAAAAGTCCATTACAAATGTAATATAATTGACATAAGAGTTAATAAAATTGATTGAATAGGTGCATTCACTCTAAAAACCCATAATAATACAAAAGATAAACAAAATTCATTACAAAAAATAATATTAGTACCATATAATCAATGAGGTATGTGGGTAACCCAAAGAATGGAAATTGGGTTAAGAATTCCCTTACCTCAGTTTTGTCTTACAAAAAACATGTTCAAATATCATATATAATGGATAAAAGAGTAATATTAATATTTAAAATAAATTTATTGAATTTTATAACTCCTTATATAATAATTTTATAACATTATTACACCCATTAATTAATAATATATTTTCTTTCCATTGTTTCTGGTGTGTTCTTTACATTATTTCCACAATCGGTTTCTAAAGTATTTCCTTGTAGAATAGAGAAAAACAGTATTAGTGGAATGAAATGGTATTAATATGTATCTAAAATATTAAATGATTTCATAAATTATTTTGGTTATATGGTGTGAGGATTTATTAATAGATAAATCATTAGTGATATCTGTTTATATCATTTTGGTGGTTCTTTGATAATCATGAAGTTGTTTCACTATATAACATAATATTTTGTATATATGTTAACTCCAGTACATTAAATAGGATATATCATAAAATTTATAATATGTTTCATCCATTAAAATTGTTTTATATGTAGTTGTTTATTGAATTAATGTAAAATGAAAATAGATCATCCACAATTTTGGTATATCATCAGATCATGGACGATGTTTTGATTTTTGGAATAAGAGGAAGAGAAGAGGAAGAATGATTATTAATCATTCCCTTAAACATGATAAAAATTCCTCCAATATATTATACAATATCTTTAATTCTTATTTGATAAGTGGATATGATGAGAAAATATGAAAATAAAATAAATTGAAAAGAAAACACAAAAAATGAAAGTGGATTCATACCTCTTCATCTCTTCTCCTAGTGATCCTACATAAGGCATTTGGTTTTCAAATTTGGTGACTCAAGAAGGAATTGGACATGAGGAAGGTCCTTGGAAAGGGTATTTGGTATAATCTAGATAATTAACATGGCTTTAGAGGTCGGATAGGAAGATAGGGGAGAGGGTGGTATTTATAGTGGAGAAGAGGAGGGGGTTTCCATTTTTTTAATAATTAGTTTAATATTTTTTCTCAAAACTATGAATAGACTGAATCCACGTGACTCTAAATAGTGAAGGGATAATTATAGTTTGAACCTAGAGTGATTATATCCGGAATGATTTTTGGAAGATGGTATTTATCTACTAAATTATATATATGGTATATTAGTGTATTTTACTATTCCTTACAAACCCATGAATTTCATAAAAATCCCAAAAATTTTCTGTATCAATCTCTAGGTGTGTAGAAATAAAAAATTGAACTCCATTTTTCAAAAGTAAATTTCTTAAATATGATTAATTTATTTAAAAAAAATTCATATCTTATTCCTAAAATAATAATTTTATAACTATAACTAATTTTATATCATGTTGAAAAATTAATCAGGATCTCATTATATTACAACCTTACAAAAATTAAATAATAATATGATTTAATATTCCTAAAGTTAATTTTACTATTCATAAGTGTCGTATTACTATTCGTATTACTATTAATAATGGTATGTTACTATTCACCAAAAAAACATGTTGGTTCTATCAGGCACTAAATAACTTTTTGATCACTAATGTGGATGTTTGAATTTCAAAAACCAAATCAAAGAAGAAAAAAATTATGTTAATGGCTAGTTTAAAACTGTATCCTTAGAACAATGTTTCTTTATATAGTGATTCAACATTTTAGTCATTTCAATTTATTTTTTACACCTTGGGAGTGTACCATTTTTTCCACCTTCTAGAAATTACGATAATGTAATTTTGTTATTTACATACCTAAAATATGAGGCTAACATTCCCTCATAGAAAGTTTAGATTCCGATGTTGCTTCTCCAACCATGTGGTTTCTACACAAAACCATTACCTGGTGGATTAATTTATTCCTCAATACTTGTTCTCTTCAATCATGAGTGTGAATAGGTTTCTCTTCATAATAAGACTTTCTTCTGACTCACTTACTTCTGGGCTCAAAACGTGAGATGAATATAGCACATACATTCTCAACATCAAAACATGAAAATCCTAGATAACCTGAGGTAAATTCATAGGAAAAGGTACTCAGTAGGCGACTGGTGAAGCATTCTCTAGGATTTCATAATGTCTGATGAATAGTGGACTTATCTTAACTTTTTAACAAATTAAATAACAATTTTTCATGGATTGATTCTAAGAGAAACATGACCTTTGAATTTGAAAGAAATGTATTTCCTCTTATAATTTTCCTTACTTTTCTTCCTACTCCAATATTTCCTCATGTGTTTTTTGGATCATCATTACTTTCTAAGACAATTGATCTACGAATTATTGTCCCATCAATATACTTTCCCCAAATTCCTTACAAAATCTTAGAGTTCGACCCTTCTTCAAATACAATTCCTTAAAAAGATCCATCATTATATTATAATGAATAATATTATTATAATAACATTCATCTAATGAAATATGTTGACCCCTACTTCCCTGGTAATCCATGGAACATGTTCGAAACATATCTTCTAAAGTCTGAATCTCCAATTCTGATAGCCCATCTGATTCTTGATGAAATGTGGTATTAAAATTTAATTCTATTCCCAATGACATTTGATGGACTTACCAAAAGTTGAAGTGATCTTGAGATCATGGCCAGATATAATAGAAAGAGGAACTCCATGTATCCTTAAAATACTATAGAGGTATAGTCGAGAAATATTGTTCAATGACATAGTATCTCTAATTGGATGAAAATGAGGAGATTTAGTAAGTCGTAGACAATAACCCAAATTTAAATGTTACCTATAGATGTCTTTGGTAGCCCCACAATGAATTCCATGGATATATTTTTCCATTTCCACTATAGAACTGGTAAAGGATGAGGCATCATCTTCTGTAACTACCTCACTAATTTAACCTGTAGACATTTCAAACATTTCCTGGTTAGGTATCCAATATCTCTTTACATTATATCCCACTAGTAGTACTCCTAATGCTCTATATACTTATTTGTGCTTCCAGGATGAAAATAAATTGGAGAACTATAAGCTTCTCAAAAAACTCTTTTTTTAGTTGTGAATCAAACGGCACAATGAATGATTTTCCCAATCTCAAAACACAATCTTTATCAATATTAATATCTAGAAGCTTACCCATTTTAACCAATTCTACATTTTTCTATAGCTCCCTGTATGCTGTTTTCACTTTCCAAATTCTATCTGACTATGATGAATACAATGAAACCTGATACAAAACATACAAATTTCCTGCACCAACAACATCTAAGCCAAAATTCATGAAATCATTAATCAAAGGGTAAGGTTCCATTCAAAACATGGTTACGATGTATGATATTTTTAACTCAAGGAATCTATAACTTTTTTTTCTTTTCTGGGATGGTAATTGATTGTGAAATCACATCAGTTTTTCAATTCAAGCAGTCTTCTCTATCTCATATTTAGTTCCTTATGAGTGAATATATAATTCATACTTTTATGGTCGATATATATTTTACATTTGGATCCAATAAATGATGCCTCCAAATTTTGAAAGGAACAACCATAACTAATAATTTCAAATCTTGTTTTTTATATTTTAACTAATGTGGAAATATTTGTCTTAAAGCATAAGAAAGTACCATAAAATTATATATCAGAACACAACCAAGTCCCTATAATGATGCATCAATGCCGATTGAATACTCACTATTTTTGGAAGGAAGGTCCAAAACTGGAGAATTCACCCATATTTTATTCAATTATTAATAACAATCCTCATATTCTTTCATCCGAACAAATTTAATCCGTTTTCATTTTTACTTAGTTAGAAGTCTAGATAACCATCAATGTTTTTAACCAATTGTCAGTAGTAACTGACTAATCCAATAAAGAAAATAATTTATATAAAATTTGTAGGTCATGGCCATTAATAAAGCACTTTTATTTTGGTTGGATCAACTATTATTCAATCTTTATTTACAGTATTGCCATGAAAAGAAATTAGTTTCAACCAAATTTCAATATTTCTGAATTTTACATACATTTTATTTTCATTTACTATTTTAATTCCATCCTTTATTTGTTATTCATGCTCCTCTTTACTTTTATTATGAATAATAATGTCATCATTAAACACAACCATGAACTTATTCAAGAACTCAGGAAATATTCTATTCATACGATTCATTAATATAGAATGTGAGTTTGTTTACTCAAATGAAAATACATCGAATTCATAAATCCCATATCCAGTATGCAACGTAGTCTTCAAGATGTTTACTTCCTTTACATTCAACAAATGGTACATTGACCTCAGTCCATCCTTGAAAACAAACTGTGCTCCTTCAAACTGATCAAACAAATTATCAATATGAGGCAAATGATAATTTTGTTTGATACTGATGTTATTCAACGATCTATAATCAATGCAAAGTCTCATTCCAATATCTTTCTTTTTAACTAACAAAACTTTGGATCCCCATGGTAAAGTGCTATGATGAATGATGACTTTAATAAGAAACTAATGCAATCGATTTTTCATGTGAGGAATTTCTATTTGATCTATTCGATAATGGGGTTTTCAAATTGGCACCGCATCAAGAACTACGTTAATTGTGAATTCAACATCATGATCTGGTATAACACTAGGTAGTTCATAAAAAAATAAAGATAATCCTTCATGAATGGAACATAAATAATCGGAATAGTTCCCTTGTTTTCATCAATATTAGAAAGATAACATCCATCCCTATCATTCAACTGTTTCTCATCATCTTGATATATTATCAATTATATGTGTTCATCATTGTATAAAAAATGAAATAATTTCTAAAAATAACGTCTTTAGCTCCATAATTAATCTTATAATGATAAATAGGAAGGCAATCCACACCCAAAATGACATCAAACTAAAATAAGGACAAAATAATAATTTTTAAGAGAAATTATTTCTTTAGACCATAATAGAATGATTATTATAATTCCTCTTTGCAGTAATATTATCCCCATAGAGGTTTAACATAATGTTATAGTCTCATTTATAGAGGTGATATTTCTAATTTTAAAAAAAAATCTAATAAATAATGGAATGTGTAGACCCTATTTCAAACAACACAATATAAAAATATGAGGTACCTGATACAACTTCATTAGATAGATAAATGTGAGAATAATTAGTTGGAAATGATATCACCAAAGCATTTTTCGTATATTTTGTCTTCATTATAAAATTGAGATCTCTCTTTGGGAAGTCATTTTCATAATGACCCATCTCACCAAATTTATAAAATTTAATGTTTTATTATCAATATTAGTCTTAGGATCATTATCATCACAATCTAAGGCCATATGTCTAACCATGCCACATTGAAAACACTAACTAGTTTTGGTATGGCATTCCCAAGGGTGCTTTTTAGAACACTTTTCATAAACTAGAAATTGAACTGTCTTACCATAATATTTCATTAATTGATTCTTATTTATCACATTCCATTTGGACCTATTATTGTTTTTGTTTTCATGGAAGACATGGTCATTAGAAAACTCCACTTCTACCCTCAAAATATGTCATACATGTTTCTCCTAACTTTTGAACTCATGGGAAGTCAACGCCTTTTCATATCCTTACTTCAATCAAGATTAAAATTGTTTGATTTTACTATCAAGATACAAAATATGATTTGGATCATACTTCACTAGTTGGGTGAAGTTTTCTTAATACCCAACCATTTAATCTTCTTGTTTTTTATTATATTCAAGGAATTTATTCTCTATTATGTGTTAAACCATATTTGGAAAATAATTTTCAAGGAAAAGACATTTAAATTCATCCCACTATAAGGCATCAATCTCCTCTATATATATAATATTCATGACTATTGACCACCACTGATCATATTTAACTTCAAAATGATAAATAAAAAGTAGTAACTATTGATTATATAAATATAAAATAACATTGAATATTTCAGCAAGTTCTACAATCCATCATTAAACTACTACTTGGTCAGAAGATCCCTTGAAAAAGGAGGGTGTTGGCTCATTAAATGTTCCATTATCATCATGTTCCATTATGGTAACTCTGATTTCTATATTTTATGGATTCCACCACCAATTCATGACTATAAAAAAAGAGCCATTATTTTTTAACAAATTCTCTATTCCAATTCCCACCATTCTCGGATGCAGATTCAGAAAGATATCAGCCTCTCAGTTCCTTCCATCTTCAGATTCCATATTTCTTCTCTGAAAAACCATTTTTAATAGACATATCAATAATTACGCAACATGGTAATAATTAAATTCTACATCATATTAGTATATACAAAAGATAAAAATAATTTATGGTATTGTATTAACATCATACTAACTCCTAGTGTTATCTAAATTGTGCTTAGATACTAACATTATGAAACTGACCCTAAACAATACATATACAATTTATTTTAACTAGATACCACTTCTTTAGATTCAAAAAAATATTTCCAGTTTAGTGTTTTAAAAAATTTGGACATAACTCATTCATATCATCCAACAAGAATAGAAATTGGGTACCATTAAAACATTATCCTTTTATTCCAAAACAAAAAAAAGTTAAATAGAAAACAACAACATGATTTCCTTGACAAAGTTTCATAACATTTAACATGACTTACTCAATTCTATTTCACATCCTTATAACCTGTGAAAAGAATTAAAAAATAAGGGATGAGCATAAAAATATAAGAAAGGGATAAAAAAAGGAAAGAAACCACTATTCTAGGAATACATACAAATATATGAAATCATTTTCACAAAGACATACTTCTCACTCGTAAAGACTAATTACTTTGTGAAACATGTGATTTCAATAAATCAAAGAAAAAATAAATAGAAAATAACGGTATACTAGGGAATTAATTACTTATATTGTAACCCTTGTGGCTACCACATGATTTTTAACCGTTTGGGATACTTTACAATGCAACCCTCATGGTTACCATACGGTGTAACCGTCACAGTTACCCTTAGAGTAACCATGAAACAGACATCAAACTTACACATAACTAATGAATTATGAGTATAAACTATAAATAAAAATAATTATAAATAATATAAACAAATTCAATTATGAAAATTAATATTAGTAACATATAATCAATGAAGTGGAATGTTAACCCAATGAATTGAAATTGGGTCAAGAATTCCCTTACATCAGGTTTGTATTACATAAATAATGTTAAAACATTAGTATAATGGTGAAAAGATTATAATTTATATTTTACTAAACCTTATTTATGTTTTTAACACATTATATGATAATTCTCTAAAATGATTCCACAAGATAATTAATAATATTTGGGTCTGTCCATTGTTTCAGGTTCGTTTTTTACATGATTTCCAAGGCCTGTTCATAAAAGATATCCTTGTAAAATGGAAGATAAACTACTATGGTGGAATGAAATAGTAATAATATGTTTCCAAAATATTAATTATTCCATAAATTATTTTGGTTAGATGGTATGAGGATGAATCATTAGAAAAATCGTTAGTGATATCTATTTAGATCATTTTGGAGGCTCTTTGATAAACACGAAGTAGTTCCATTATATAACAAAATATTATGTATATATATTAACTACAGAATGTAAAAGAGGATATATCATAAACATTAATATCAGATTCAACCATGAAAATGGTTTCATAACCAGTTTTGATGGGTGTAATGGAAAATGAAAACACTTCATCAATGATTTTGTTAAATCAGCACATCACGAATGGTGTTTCTCTTTTTTGAATAAGAGGAAGAGAAGGGGAAGAATGATGAATATTTTTTTCTATAAAAAAGATAGAAATTAGTAATATATATCTTATAGGATATTTAATTCCCCATGTATAATAGGAGGATAAAAAAATATGAAATATGAAATAAAAATTAAAAGAGAACACAAGAAAATGAAATGGGATTGACACCTCTTGATTTTTTCTCATAGAGATCCTCTGTTAGGACATTAGTTTAGAAATTTTGGTGATACTAGGTGGCCTTGGATGATTTAAAGGGACCGTGGAATGGGACTTGGTATAATTTAGACAATGATAAACACTTGATAGGTGTGAGAGAATGAGGGGGATGACCGTGGTATTTATAGTGGAGGAGAGAGATTTTCCATTATTTTCATCACTTGTTTAATAATTTTGATCAAGACTATGAATATTAATTTCCAATGTAAACCTAATTAGTGAAGAGAGAATGTGATTTTGAACCAAGGGTGCCTACATTTTCCCTGATTCTGGTAATAGTGTATTCAATGGATTATGTATATATGTGCTATATTACTGAATTTTACTATTGATCCAAAATTCACAAATTTCAGGAAAATACCCCAAATTCACTCTAACCATTTTTCAACATGTATATTTAAAAAATAAACACCATTTTTTTAAATAATTTTCTGAAATGGAATAATTGAATTTCTATATAAAATCTTATTTTATTCCTAAAATAATAATTTTAAAACTATAATTGATTTTATATTTCCTTAAAAAAATAATCAATACATCATTATCTTATAACATTAAAAAAACAAGATAATTTTATGAATGACAGTTCATAAGGGTAATATTACTATTCATATTACTATTCATAAGGGTCAAATTACTATTCATAAGGGTTTGTTACTATTCACCAAAAAACATGTTGGTCCTATCGGATTCCAAATAACTCTTGATTACAACCGTATATGTCTATTTTTTGAAATTAAAATCAATGAAATGGAAAAATTATGGTTAATGGATAGTTTATAACTATCTCCTTGGAAAACAATTTCACTCTTTAGTGATTTAGTGTTTTAGGAATTTCAATTTTTTTAACTCCTTAGGGTGTTACATAGAGTCTTAGAAATTAACGAGAAATATGGATAAAATGTCATAAGGATAATTATTGAGAAAATAACTCCTTGAGGCACCACATAATCACTAATACTTATTAATATGAAGGATAAATCTTGGGTTATATTACATAGAATCCAAAAGAAGCACAACATGCACCACATATAGATATTCAAAAATATAATTCCTTACTAACAAAATATATTTATGATTAATTGTCGGGGAGTTAGATGGGTTTGGATCATGAACATGGTGGTTCTTTATATATGGACTGTGGATGTTAAATATTGGAGAGAAACTGTTTTGATGAATTTTGAATTGATCTATAGGATATGGGACTTTATTAGATTGTTTATATCTCATAGTCATTTTCTCACTGCAACAAAATATTCATCCAAAAAAATTGTTGTACTTGGAGCCCAGATACCATTAAATGTTTCCTAATATATAGGTAGGTTTTCACCCATGTTCTGGGAATCTATATGATTTTGGGAGGATCATTCATGGGGGAGATGTAGGATGAGTTAATCCATCCTTCATCTATTAGGGGTCATTGGGAGAATATTACTCATCTTGAAAGGGTACAATATTTCTTTTAACATAACATCTTGGAAGAGAATCTTCGTCAAAATATTATCATTCCTTCCATGGATTGGGCTCCGGATTTTATTTCAAAACCCTATATAGAGCATGAGTTTAGGTGTAAAATTACCAACCTCTCTAAAACTAATAATGGAATTATGGAAGTGTATTATAAAATAATTGAATGGGGGGAAGTATAATGAATGAGATAGGAATTTCATAACTATAGTTAATTGGATATATTGATTGTTTTATTTTATGGACATATATTTTTTATATTATTTTCATCCAATATATAATCCCCAAACCAAAGTGAATGTCTCAAAATTTGTGATCGAAACTCACTTGTAGACCAAAAAAATCAACAACTACGACATTTCTACCTTTTCATATTTATTTCATCTCCTTTGTCACATTATCATTAGATGGAACAATTTATTGTTTTTGGTCCATTTTAGGCAATTCACATATTGATTGAAGTCCACATGGGTGTATATAACTTATTGAATGATCAACTGATGCCAAGGAATCTATATTTTCTATAACTTCATTTTAAATGAGGAGGGGACCTAGAAAAGTTGAAGGATAAAAAAAGAAAATTATATTGAGTAAAAAAAACCACTCATTATTCAACACATAAATTCCTATGGATGGAATTAATAGGGACAATGAAACTGTTATCCCTAGTGAACTAAGATAAATCATCAAACTGAGATAAGTTATCTTGGTTGATAGGATTAATGGGATGACGATATATGTTAGTTATTTACCTTGTTGGTTTTGAAAAAAATTAAAATTAATTCATAAAAGTAATACATATACATCTTATATGAATGAAAAATGATATTAATTTTTGGCCAAATACTAATTATGGATGACATTTACATGGGAGGAGACTTGAATTCTATACGTTTTTCACCCCATGGATGATATAGAAAGAAATTCAAAAAAGTATCATGTGTAATTGATCCATTCGTACATGGATGAGGAATAAATTTAATTAGTACCCTTTACTGAGGGTCCCTCTGTAGTTGAGGAGGATAATAAACTACCTCAAAAAGAAGAAATTAGGCATCCAAAAAGTCAAACTCCATTGAATCCTTAAATTTATTAGATTAAAAGGAAGTAGTTTTGATGGTTGTTTCTCGCTCCATTTATTAGTTGGGAACCCCCTAAAATATTTGTTACTCTAATATCATCATTACCAATAAAATAGATGTTATTGGATGTATGTAAGAATTGAAATCTTTGGGAATATGCCTAGAGAATAATCAAGGATGAAGAGATTACAACGAGTGGTTTTGAGCTTGTGACGAATCCTGTCCACTTTTTATTTTTTTACTAAATTAATGATGTGAAACAATATCATAAAAATTTTTAGGCCTGGATTTAGTCCCATAAAGGTAGTATTTTATATGTGAATCGATTTCATTTTGTTCATGATTCATGGGCAGTGAATGCAGATGATGAAGTATGAGAGGTAATAAAATTTTCCCCATTTAATCTTCATGTTGTCATTCTAAGTAATTAATTATCATCATTACCTATCTTTTTAGGCAGTTAAAGGAGTAATCCCACGTTGTATGCTTCATATATACTCAGGTAGAGGGAGGACTATCAATCAATAAAGTTTTCTATTTTGACAAGTAAAAGATTAATCCTCCCCTTATTGGAGGATCATATGTAGGTAGTAATTTCTGATCATTAGAGATAATTTCAACCACCACCTCCATCATAAGATTCTCTTCCCATGGATTTATCCTCATAAGAGAATAATAGGTGGAGGTAAAACAAAACAAGACAATATGTATTCACTTGGGAAGGAAAATTAATTATTATACCTTTTCACGTATGTCTAAATTTATTTCCATTTATTTTTATAAAATTATTGGTTTATACAGGTGTCAGATTGATTTTTTACATGCCTAGGGGTACCATATATAAAAAAGTGTGGAAATGTCATTCTTTTGAAGAGGGAACCAATTAATGTTTTTTCGGGAGAGATTCAAGGGGGTTTTGTTCCAAATAAAGATATTAATTCATTAATCATTATAATTTAAGAGAGATGGATAGATCGCAATACTAAAGAGGTTCTTTATTCTTTTGTATCATCTCACCATGAATGTAAATTTCTAGACCTCATGAAAGGATCCTCTATGGTGGTGATTATTATTAAGACTCAAGAGTGGTTAAAAAAATTTCTTCCACTCGTTTTTATCGAAATCTGGGGATTTCGTATGTCATGTAAGGTGTTGTAGATTTATGGGTCACAGAATCACTCGGATCAATTGATCATAATATTTCTTAAATGGAGTTTTATATGTGTCGTTATAATGTTCCAACTTTAAGGGGAATTAGATCCTGTTGATGATCCCAATTTCTTGGCCACCATCCCCATGCATCCCAACAAAATGAGTGTATTTGAGGACATCATGGAAATGAATTTTTACTCATCACTAATTTTTTTTATTGTGGGATAACATTTGGATGATGTTATGAATTTTTGAATTTCATTACTATCCTTTATGGTAATCTAAACTATTATGATTTTCAAATATATTTATCCAGGATTGTAGGTCAAGGATACCATATAAGACTATTTTTCAATTATGCAGAGTAGTGCCTCTGGTAATGTAAGTGGTGTTACAATGTCTGTTAATGGATATACCATAGAGATATCCTTATACATTTTATATTGATGGGGGAAGTACAATATTGAGGATCTGTTCTCCATTGTATGATAGTATATATTGACATTTCTAAAAATCAAGATTCTTTATTTTTCAATTAAGTAACATATTATAGTTATTTATTTTAGATATACAGTAATGAGCTAATAATGTATAATGTTTGGATAAAATAACATCTGTAAAAGTATAGAATACAAGAATTCCAAATGGTATGATTACGGCTAACTGAGGAGGTGTTGGGAATGGGTTCCCTTTAAGTGATTTTTTCCTGGAATATAACCCACCTTTATAGAGTGATATTTAAACTAAATATGGTAATGTAGATGACATTTATGTTTATCAAAAAATTATAAGGAAATATTTATAGTGTCCATCCCCTTAGTTGACCTTGTGTTTTCTTGGGGGTGATGCTACTCAAGCTCTGTTAGGTGTCCTCTAAAATAATGTAAAAAATGTTTGATTACTGTATGATCTAAAATTCTATAAAATAGTTTCGTAAGAGTTGGGAGTGTGGGGTGGAATCTCAAAAACACTTTATCAAAGTAATATTAATAGTATTATTCCATAACCACTAAACTATAGTATCCCTAGAATAATCTTATCTTGATGAGGTGCCAATATAATAATGATACAATGAAGATGAAGTAACCATTCTATTGGGACTCCTTTAGTGGGAACTGAACATCAATAATGCAAAGATGGATAAGCTCTATATTTTAAATGTGGATGATGAAACTAGAGAAATGTTTATTATTAATTAGTAATTTGTTAATTGTACTTCTACTGAAGCTGGAGCTGTGAATTTGGCCAAATTTCAAAATTTTATTTTTGAATCCACATAATCCATTAATGAACTCAAAATCATTGTGTATAGAATTTTATGATTTATACCTACTATAATAGGGGCTCCTATAGGTTGATTTTAAAATATATTTTCCGTAATGAATGATTTACCTATTCTCAATCATCTATTTCTCTGGTAGTCACTTCATAATAACTTGTGATATTCTTAATGGAAATTTCAGGGTTAAATGAAACCACTAGAACATGGAATGTTATCAATAAATATCAATCATGATATACAAAAATTCAAGAAAAATTGTTTCTCCATGTTATGGATAACATATTTGTAGAAGAACAATAATAATCACTATAACAATATAGTTTGTCCATTCAGAAACAAAATGAATTCCTCCTTGACACGGATCAAGGAATCTTATTGGCACAATCACTACCACCTTAACAATATATTTGGTCCATTTAGATGCGTATGAAGATGAATGAATGTGATATGGATCAAAAAAGTAATTTTTGGACTTTGGGTTCCATTGTTTTAGTGGTGTAAACCACCAAAAAGTCATGTCATCATGTATTTTACACAGATTATTAGAATCGAAATAAGAGATGGAGAATATGGGTGCTCTAAATTTTTCAATGGCCATCTGAACTAGAATATATGACCTAACTTCTACTTGGATTACAAATGAAACTCCATTTTATTTTTATTTTTTTTCAACCTAAATTTTTCATAAATATCATATTGAGATATTTAATAGGAAGAAACATAGATTTCACCTAGCTCAACTTTCATAGTTTCTCTACCTGATTTGTTTTGTAACTCTTCTTATTTATTTTTAACATGAAAATTTTTCATGGGATATAAGAGGTTCATTCCTAGTGGTAAAAGAATAAAAATTTACACGATCTTCTATTTAAGGGTATTCAACTTCATGAGTTTTTATAGTCTCTTTTCTTAGAACGTTTTAGGTCTTGTAAGATAGACCGATATAGATTGTGTTTCATGAAGGATAAATTTGAAATTTTTTTACTAAATATTTAGGACATTAATCTTTTATAAAAGGGGAGATATATTAGGATTAATAGAAGTGAGGTGAAAACCTAGTATGAGTGGAGAGTCTATCAGTGGTTTAATATATGTTAGGAATCTATGGATTTTAGTGAATAGAGGTAATTCCCAAATGATTATGTCAAATGTTTTAAGGACCATTATTTGGGATCAATAAATTGAATAAAGATAAATTTTCATAATATTTCATTAGGGATTCGTATTATGTAGAATAGTATAAAATCTGAGAATCAAATCCACTTGAATAGATGGATTATCAAATTTTTCAGACACATTTTTGGATATTTGAATAATCTGCCGGTGATATGGATAAGGTATAAAGTGGATAAATATTAACAAAATAATAATGAATAATTATACTATAATGATGCTGAGACATTTGGATATTAGAGGATATTGCAATTGAGATTAATATGCCTATGGTTGGTAGGTAATTTTTTTGATAAATAAACAATGTGATATTGGGTGAATTTATGTAGAGTCAAACAAAAGAATACTTTGGAGTTCAATACACTAATTGTTGATAGAAAACAAAATTTTACAATGATTATAAAAACTGAAAAATATGGCATTTTTATAGAAAACTAGGTATTAAATATGGTTTGAAACACCACAATAGTTTCAGTAATGTGTATCAAATAGATTCTCTAGAAGAAAAGGTATGAAATAAGAATGATTTATCATTTGTTTTAACTAGTAGGTCTAGTGAGCATGGCTTGGATATTGGTAGAGTGACAGGTTCATGGATATGAATAACTAATATCAATGTTTACGTATAAAAATATTTGACCAAATGGTGGGAAATTTATGTAGTATGGGAAAACTAAATCCTAACTTTAATGAAGGACCTATTTCTAGTATTGACATTATCCTGAAGTGATAAACATAGTTTGAAGTTCATGATGCTAAGACCTATGGTTATCAAGTAATTTTTTGGACGTGTTTCAGATAATGGTTCCAAACATCAATATATAACTTTTAGTAGCATGAAATAATCCATAAAAAGTAATTATAAAGTGGCCACACATATTGATCTAGTTTATATGAAAGATAGGGTAATCTTCCCATTTTGATGTGGCTTCGCACTAGGTGGGTCACCTTGACCACTCTTAGGATACTGTTTTTGCATACTATAGGGGAAAGTGATTTCATACATAGGATCATAATCCTTTAACACTAGGTTGTAATTTTATAAGGAGAATTTTATCCTAGTGAAAATTTTTATAGAAACCTATATCCTGTATCAATTCATAGATGTGAAATTCATGTAGGAGAATAATTACATATTGAATAGACAACCATATGTTGTTTAACGTCACAAATAGTGGATCATGTCTCATGAAATTTAGTGCCATGGGATACTGAATAAGATTTCAATTACTTTATGTTCATATCATATTTAACATGATATTAGAGATTTTTTATAGATCTGTCTCATGCATAAAATGATATGACATTGTGTCACTATTGAAGTTGTGAAGGGAATCCTAACATGAATGAATGGATCAATTTATGGGGGAGGATTAATGTTTTTTAATGTGACTCATGGAAGGGTCCATGATAATATAATGTTGAAACATTATATATATTAACCTAGATAGAATCAATCCAAACATTATTCATATAATGGATAACTCTTGTATTTTTCTAGGTCAAATTTTTGGACTAGGCCTTTTATCTTAGTTCATCAATTCACTAAAAGTTTTCACAAGTATTTGGATCTCTCTTTAGGGAAAGGGTTTAAAAAACAAGCTAACCCAAATAAATTCTGGTGACTCTGTATAGTATAATTAAATTCATGTAATGAGGACAAAAAATATTCTTTTTACATTCCTATAGTCAGGATTATAACTGTGTGGTAGAAATTGTATCCATTATGGAAACCAAGAATTATTAAATGAAAATGAAATTGGAAATCTTAAATGGATCCAATAAAAAAGTAGGGACAATTGGACTAAATTGGTAGTGATTTGTTGATAGGACAAAGATAAGAGAATCAAACATCACTACGTATCCTGTTTGGGTAGGAATAAATCCACATGTATTTTTATAGACACTTCTACATAGATCTATCTCATGTATTGAACAAGAAGTGAAAATTGTATAGGTTCCTGATTAGTCACTGAAAGTGGATAATATTAATTTTTAATATCTTTATATTCATTTTTCCAAAGTTCATAAACATTTTTTTAGTGCATTACATAAATAGAACTTCATTTCTCATCAAAAATGCAATTCATGTTTAAAATGAAAATTTGGGGTCAATAATTCATTTGTTTGTGGACAACATTATATTAATTTTATGAATTTGAAATTTTGGGATATGATTTATCACTTTTCTTGGAACATTTTATCTTTTAGTTCCAATGGATGAATCCCAAAGGAAGATGGAGAATTTTGCGCCTGAAGACAGAAACTTGCTGGAAAAAGCATAATGGGCCTAAGGCCCATCAAACAAATGTGGGGCCTAGAAACCAAGCCCAATGAAGCTAAAATTTATAAATTATAAAGATAAAAATATTAGGATCATTTTATTCAACTGTGGACGGAGCTAATTTTGATGTTTTCATGATGATAAAGGGATCTGAAGTTGATATTTAAATGGTGGACCCGACATTAATACACAGAAATCCATCCCGCCATTTTGACCATACCATTCAAACGGGTGAGCCATATTTCCTGAAGTTTTGATATCTTCTAGAAGACACATGGAAGAAGATATGTTATATTTATGACACCTTCGGATTCAGCCGTATGTAGTGTCAAACACACACGTCAAAATGGAGGATGAATCTGGCTGGTTTTGTGGTCAACTTTGCAATATTAATTTCCTTTTGATTCTTCACCGTCCTTTTGACTCTCTTAATTGATAGGGGGTGAATTTATTGTTGGGGGTGGAACTAAGCCTCTTAATATACCTATATAAGGAGATGGTGGTGAAAGGAATAATTATCTAACATTTTCCTTTAAATCCAAGTTTTTCTTTCAATTGTAATTTCCCGCTTTCATTTTGTAATGGCATCGTCAATTTCTCTTATGTATGTTTTTCATTCACATTTAGTATTTTAATAAAATTTATTCTTTTTCACTTTTTATTTTCCTTTTCTTCCCACGTTGATAACATTGAATCGTAGTGTGAAATTATTCACACCCGCACTTGTGAATTCATCACACAACGGTGGAGTGTTCATTTTGGTTAATGTTTTTTCTTTCTTCTTCAATCCCGCTTCTTTAAGTCAATTATCCACTTCCATTGATATAATAGCATCAATGGAGGGATAACCATTTATGGGTTGATCCTTGGGAGTTGCATGAGTTGGATTTAATGTTATTTGATGTTCTTAAATTCTTAAATTTGTTCTTTATTTTAAGATTTCCTTTCTTTGATTTATCTTCTTCATTGTCTTCACCGACTTTAACGATGACACATTTTGAGTGCTAGTATGATCCAATTCCTTGGAGTGATCATTTAATTGATCCTCTAATTGAATTGGTGATTAGCCTTGAAATTTTGTATGGATTAAATCGGAGAATGATACTGAGGAATTATTTCATTTAATGGATACCTCTTGAACCGATGAACAGAAAATCTAATGAAAAACAAATACATCCAATCAACCCCAAGGGACAACCTAGGATCAACTCACCTTAATTATTTGTTTTAATTAAAGTAATTTTATTTGTTTTTTTCTTTAAATTAAATAAATATTTCTTCAAATCAATCAACACCATAGTTGGCCACTTCATAGCCAACCCGCATCTAATCAAAGTGTCTCAAGGTTTCTTCTTCGGTCCCTGTGGATTAGATCCCTACATGTACTTCAACGACCACTTTTACCGGTAGGGTAAATTTGGGTGCAACCAAATTTTGGTGCTGTTTCCGGGGACCCTAGTAAGTTTTCTTAGACACCCATCGTCTATTCTCACCTAACTTCTCTTTTCTCACCTCTATTTCTCTTTTCTTTTCCCCTTTCTGTTTTCCGAAAAAACAAATCCAAATCCAAGTTTCATTAAACTCCAATGGAGTATCATCAACAATTTCATTTCATAAAATCAGGCTGGAATCGAATAGAAAATCAACATTGGGAATCCCCTCACATAGGAAATTACTTTATCAACCTTTAAATGAATACCCCACACCCGATAACATGAATGATCAATGGGATGCTGATTTTTTAAAGGATCAACTTCCATACCTCTCAAGTATGATTGAAGAGATCAAACTTAATGATGATGATGATGTACAAACAACAATCAATCCTAATTCTGAAAAAATTATTGAACATTTGTGTGAAAAAATGGTTAAAATGAATTCAAAAGTTTCATCACTGAGATTAGAAATACAAAACATTGAGACTTATGAAGAACCCATTGCAACTCAGGATGTCCTTTCCACATCACTTATAGAAGAATCTTGTTTCCCACATAACTCATGTGATTTAGTAAAGAACCCACATTAAAATCTTGGAATACAGAGTTGGATAATGAAGAGATTTGGTCAGGTAATGTTGAAATTCAAGATAAAGAACATGAAGGAATTGTTAATGAGTATTTAAATCAGGATGAAATTGATTTCATGAATTCACAAGAGGGAAATTATTCTTCAAGGATTGAATGTCCAGAATATTGCACCAAAAATGATTTTTTAGAATCACCAATCATTGAAACATTGGGAGAGTTAACAAATATTGAGTCTATACCCACTCCCGACATTCAAAAGGAATTTTTTTGGGAGGAATAAAAATTTTAAAAGGAACCAATTATTTCTAAATTTCATGGAGAAGAAACTGTTTTTGATTCAAATTTCCATTCTTTGTTTGTAAATGTTTATCAACCTGAACTCAAAATTTTTCTCCTTTCTTCCCCACTCTTAAATGTGGATAACTAATACCATGAAATTTCAATTTATTATCCTCTTGAAACTAAAAAATTGGGAATGTTTTTTGATGTCTTAGGAAATACTAGATATTCAATTAAATCTACCATTTATGATATTACATGGATTTTACCGCTCATTATAGAAAAAAGGATTTCACATGAAACATATTTCAAACAAATAATCAATCTCAATCTTGTTGAAGTGGAGAAATATGGGTTAATTAAAATTTTGAAAGTTGGAATTGGATAAGTTGGGGGGTTCAAGTCGAGCTAACGACGTTAAACAAAAGCGTTTCATGGGAGGAAACCCATGGTTTTCATGTTTTCTAATCATTTTGAATCATTTACTTTTTCATATAATAAATTACCATAGACTGTTGACCTGTTATTCTTTTATGAGTAATGATGGGTATGAAAGGGGAGCTCCATATTCATCGGTGTCACGTGGCGTGATCTCTGAGTAATACCTTACCCAGAAATCTAAAAAGAAGACAATGTATCATCAGTTTATTTTGTTTTGTTTATTATTACGTTTTTATAGGTTAAAAAAATAAAAGTACATGTTGTAAGTCATATGGAGAATCCATTCACCACCATCCAAGCCGCTGAGACTCAAATCCAGGAGTGAGGGGAGACTATGGCATGCACTATCATCATCAACCACCAGGTGACTTCATTCCATGATTTTCATTTTAAATTTATTCTTTGAACTCCTCTCCTACACCCTTCTAACTTTTCTTTTCTTTAAACACTGGGAAAGTGTTATTCTAAGTTGGGGGGAGATAAAAAATGATTTTTTTTGTGAATAAAAACATACATGAAAAGAAAAATTCCCTTAACCTTGAACATGATAACACACATTGAAAACTATAAAATTGGATATCAAATAATTTTGTATGCCTTGATTCTGATTTTAATGCAAGTTTAAGTTCATGAGCATAGTTTTTGGAAAGTGCGGTTGTCTGATGTGATTTTTCAAAATTTACATTTTCATCCCCTTAATAAAAATTCCACAATGCACGTATTCTAGATTGTGGGTTTAAATTTGAGTTCTTGGGTCCCTTTCATTATAGCATAGGGTTGTGGGGTCACTTTTAGTTTAATTTGAGTATCCGAAAAAATAACAAAAAAAAACAAAAAAAAAGACCACATAGAGCAATGTTTTGTCCAAATGTGTGGCGTTCGGCACTTTGGGATCGTGACTCCATAGTTTTGTTTCCCAGAGTTAGGCTTTGTATCTCTATTGTAGAGCATGAAATTGAGAATTTGTGTGGCGTCCGACACTTGGGGATCGTGACTCCATAGTTGTCTTGCTCAGAGTTAGTCTTTTCATATCTGTTGTGGTTTAAAAAAAATAAAAAAAAATACTCATCTTAAGGTTTAATATGATTCCCATCTAGAGCTTCCATTTTTTCCCCTTTAACAATAAAATGGGCCCCATATCTTTTATGATGCACAACACTTTATCATGCTTAATTAGAATTTGATGAAATGTGGCAATGAATTTGAACAAAGGAATGGGCTTGGGCTTGGGATATGCTTATGGACCTAGCTTATTTTTAATGATTTTGATGGGTTTTCATAATTTTTTTTTGGTATTAGATATTTGGTTGAGCAATGTGTATTAAAATGTTTTTGGAAAAGGGGATTTGAATTTCATATTTGTAATTAATTTTTCTCCGGACAAGCAAAACTCAAGTTGGGGGTGTGATTAGTCACTGAAAGTTGCTAATATTAATTGTTAATATATTTATATTCATTTTTCCAATGTCCATAAACATTGATTTTAGTGCCTTACATAAATAGAACTTCATTTCTCATCAAAAATTCCATTCATGTTTAAAATGCAAATTTGCGCCCAATCATTCATTTGATTGTGGACAACATTATATACGTTTTCTGAATTTTAAATTTTGGGATATGATTGATCACTTAGTTTGTAACATTTTATATTTTAGGTCCGATGGATTAATCCCAAAGGAAGATGGATAATTTTGCGCATGAAGGTAGAAACTTGCTGGAAAAAGCATAATGGGCCTAAGGCCCATCAAACAAATGTGGGGCCCAGAAACCAAGCCCAATGAAGCTCACATTTATAGAGTAGAAAGATAAAAATATGAGGATCATTTTATTCAACTGTGGACAGACCTAATTCTGATTTTTTCATGATGATAAAGGGATCGGATGTTGAGATTTAAATGGTGGACCCGACATTAATGCACAGAAATACGTCCCAACATTTTGACCATAACATCCAAATGGATGATCCAAATTTCCTGAAATTTTTATATCTTCTAGAAGACACATGGACGAAGATATTTTCTATTTATGACACCTTCGGATTCGGCCCTATGTAGTGTCAAACGCACACGTCCAAATGGAGGATGAATCTGGATGGTTTTTTTGTCAACTTTGTAACGTTAATTTCCTTTTGATTCTTCACCCTCCTTTTGACTCTCTTATTTGTTGGGGGTGGACCTAAGGCTCCTAATATACCTATATAAGGAGCTGGTGGTGAAAGGAATAATTATCTAACATTTTCCTTTGAATCCATGTTTTTCTTTCAATTGTAATTTCCCGCTTTCGTTTTGTAATGGCATCGTCAATTTCTCTAATGTAAGTTTTTCATTCACATTTAGTATTTTAATAAAATTTATTCTTTTTCACCTGTTATTTTCCTTTTCTTCACACGTTGATACCTTTGAATCGTAGTGTGAATTTAGTCACACCTGCACTTGTGAATTCATCACACAACGGTGGAGTGTTCTTTTTTATTAATGTTTTGTTTCTTTCTTCTTCAATCCCACTTCTTTAAGTTAATTACCCGTTTCCATTGATAGAATAGCATCAATAGAGGGATAACCTTTTATGGGATTATCCTAGGGAGTTGCATGAGTTGGATTTAATGTTATTTGATGTTCTTAAATTCTTAAATTTTTTCTTTATTTTAAGAGTTCCTTTCTTTGATTTATCTTCTTCGTTGTCTTCACTGACTTTAACGATGACACATTTTGAGTGCTAGTACGATCCAATTACTTGGAGTTCTCATTTAATTGATCCTCTAAGTGAATTGGTGATTAGACTTTAAATTTTGTATGGATTAAATCAGAGAATGATATTAAGGAATTATTTCATTTAAGGGATACCTCTTGAACCGATGAACAGAAAATCAAATGAAAAACAAATACACCAATCAAGCCCAAGAGACAACCTAGGATCAAATCACCTTAATTAGTTGTTTTAATTAAAATAATTTAATTGGTTTTTTTCTTTAAATTAAATAAATATTTCTTCAAATCAATCAACACCATAGTTGGCCACTTCATATCCAATCCCGCATCTAATCAATGTGTCTCAAGGTTTCTTCTTCGGTCCCCGTGGATTCGATCCCTACTTGTACTTCAACGACCACTTTTACCGGTAGGGTAAATTTGGGCGCAACCAGTTCCCTAGTGTTAAATGAGAGATAAATATATACTTGAATTAGTCGATGTTCTTACCACTAGTTCTTGACCAATCTGAGTAGATTTCATGGATGTTCTAGAGATTAAGGGATCCATGTTTTACTATATATCCCATGGTACGATAATTAATCTTCATGTAGTTCTTATGATTTATACCCATGAAAATAAATCTTTTTGAAAGGGAGGGGAACAGTATTTTTAGAGGCTAATGAATGGAAGGAATCATACACCTGGTATCCCAAGATGGAAAAAATTATTATGTTTTGGGAACATATGTATAGAAATATGGATACTCTGAATATTTTAATGTCAGGATGGGTGGAGCCAATGTTGTGCAGAAAGGAGAAGACTATATACACTTGAAGAAGTTCCAACCACATTGATCATGATATGGGGGGAATCTCTCTAGGAGTAATTTTAGTTGTACTAACCAATAACACATATCTTTAGTGAAACAAGGATAGCTTAGTTTTCTTATTTATGTCAGGAAAAATTTTTTATTAATAGACCAATAAGCTTTGTAATGTGTGCTATCATTTCACATTCATCCATTCCAAATCATCAAATTGAATATGATATTGATCATATTTATATAAATGGTAATATAAGATAAAAAATAGCGAGGGTATTAGAACCTCGATGTTAAGAATAGTCTTCATACTATGATGACGCAAATATGGGGTTACTTGCATAGTAGTATGAGTTGTGGTGTGATAATCTCACCATTAGTGAATGAGTTTCTCTAGTGAATATTTCTTTTTTTTTCCAAAGTATTTAATTTATTTCATATATAATCTTATTAAAACCTATATCTATCCATTTTCATTTTCATAATAGCAGGTTAATAGGTCATAATGAATGTTATATTAATGAAACCACATTTTATATTTTGGAGAACATAAATTGGTTCCATTTTTGGTAAATATTTTTCAAAAGAAACCAAATTTGGAAAATATTTTTGACATCAAGAAATTGATGATATCATTTCTTATGGGTTATTTTAGGGAAATTCCCATTTATTACATCGATAAAAGTTAGTTTTCGTAAGGATATATTTGAAATACCTTTCTATTGCAGGGGGATAAAACTCCTTTATAACTATCACCTAAACAAAGAAGAACTATGAATACATTGAGGTATGTAGTACTTTTTGAGGTTGATGAGTGATATTAGAATGTATTTGAAATAAATTTAACTTAATAGGAAACTCTATAAAATATTATTTTATAAATGGATAAAATTATCCAAGACACTTGATATGATGTGTTTGACTGATTCCTGACTGATGAGAATCAGAGGTGTCATTACTATAAAAGAGTCATTTTACACAATTAGAATTGGCCTTTATCAACGCTAAAAAAATTAGTACTATAGTGGAGTTAAAACCTATAGGATTCTATTAATTCTTTTTAAAATAAATGATAAAACACAAAATTTATCTGAAGATTTATTTTGAGCTAGTAAATGTAGCCTTTATCAGATATTTTTCAAGTGTTAATTAATGCATCTTTTATCAGCACTAACTAATGCACTAATAAATAAATCCTTTATCAACAATACTAAATGAATTTCTAAAGGGTGTTTCATAGTGATTACTACAATGTTATATAATAGATCACTAAAAAAATAGGAAACAAAAAAAAAATATCAAAATTAGAAACAAAAAATAATTTAAATGAAATAACTTTTACCCCACAAATAGATGGAAATAAACACTATTATAGAGAAAAACACCTTTATAGAAGAAAAACCACCCATACTTTGGGAAGATAACCCACCTATATAATAAAATAATTCTTATTTTAGTAATAATAAAAATAAATATTATTTCGAATGATTGGGGGAGGGTAACTATTAAGCTACAAATAAATAACAAACACACACATGCTGGAATCTGAGAAGACTAGAACCCCAGACCTCTCTGACACCAGATATGAAACATTTCTACTAGGATAATCCTTGAGAAAAGTGATAAAATAAATATATATTTTAAATAGTATTAATTTTAATTAAACATTGAGACGTACAAGGAACAAAGTGTGTTAGATTGATTTGTGGTTGATCCTAGAATGACACACCATTGATTGTTCATATTCAAGCATTATATTTATGAATTTTAACTAAATTAGTATAAAAAATTATAATGAAAATAGTTAATTAATATTATATAGAATGGATAAAAAAAATCTTGGCTCCTTTGTTTAGTTTTGGTGATGTGATGCGTATTTTACACTAAAATGATATTTATATACTCTAAAGTCGCACTTGGAGTCATACAGATTGAATGATGTGTTAGATTGATGTGTGGTTGATTCATATACATCCCAAATGAAATATAGATCATTTTACAAATGTATTAAAATAATAATAAGGTGATTCATCAGTTTTGAGTATTTCATGTCGGTTTGATTACAAAAATGTTATTTTAAACAACAAACATGCACTTTGAGTCACACTAGTCACATCATGAGCAGGTTAGAAGTGATATTGATCCCAATATATAAAAAATTAATTATGAATCATTGTTCTGAATTATTAAAATAAATTTTAGTTTTCTTGGTTGGTTCTTAGTGAGTGATGTTTTTTGGTATTAAAATGTCAATTTTAAAATGATAACATAAACTTTGTGTCATACTGGGAACATTGTGTATCTGATTGAGGTGATGCTGATTCCTATATGATAAAAATGACCTCTGGATCCTTTAAATAATTTATAAGGAAAAATGAAAATGTATTTTATTTGTTTTGAGAATTTCTGATTCCTTTTCTACTAAAATTAATGTCATTTTTAAATAAAAAGACGTACTTGGAGTCATACTAGTAAAAATATGCATCCTATTGAGGAGAGGTTGATTCTTACAAGTCCCAAATAATTTATGGATATTTCGAAAACATATCAAAATAATCCTAATGTGTTTTCGTGATTTTGAGTATTTCACTTGTTTATTTTTACTAAAATTACCTTTTAAACATCAAACATGTACATTGAGAAATACCAGTTTCATTGTGTGTGGTTTTTGACATGAGGCCAATTTGAAAACTACAAAAATGAATTACGAATCGGTTCAATAAATTTTCCAGATAATTTGATTGTTTTTTTGGTTTTAATTAGTGTAATTTTTTTACTAAAATGTTAATTTTAAATTGATAAAGGACACTTTGATTAATACTAGACACATTTTGTATCAAATGTGGTGTAGATGATCCCTACATTCCATAAAAAATTATATATTATTTTATTAAATTATCAAAATGATCCAAATGTGGTTTCTCAATTTTGAGTATGATTAACGTCTTTTTTACTAAAATTATTTCAAATTTTAAACAAAAAAGTTAATTTCACATTCATACCAATCACACTATCTGTTAGGTTGAGGTAATGTTATATCTGAAATTTCCTAGATTACTAATGCATTCTTTTTCTAAAGTATCAAAAAACATTGTATACATTTGTTTCATTTTGATCACATCTTGAGTTTTTTACTAATATATCCTTTCAATATAGATACAATCACTTTGAGTTATACAAGTCACATCTTGGGTGGTTTTGATGTGAAAATGATTCATAACTATTGAAATTTAATTAGGAATCATTAAACTAAATTATCAATACAATCTGAGTGTATTTGGTAACTTTTTAGTGAATAATTTTTTTTGTATTAAAATGTAAATTATAAATTGATTAGAGAAACATTGAGTCAGATCAGGGGCACCATGTATCAGTTTGTGGTGAAAGTGATACATACACATTAATAGTTTTCCTAATATATTTAAATAATTTGATGGTGTTTTCTTGGTTTTTAGTATATCTGTTGACTTTTTTCCCAAAAATAAATATGAATTTTAATTAAAAAGATTCACATGGAGTCATACCAGTCACACCGTGCATTAGATTGAGGTAAAAATTATTACTATATATACCAAATGACATGTTGATCATTTTCCTACCATATAAAACCAATAATAATCTATTTTACTAGTTTTGAGTATTCCACATATGTTTCTTAGTAAAATTCCCTTTTAAACTAGAAGCATGCACATTGAGTCATAATAGTGACATAATGTGGTGTTTTTATGTGAGACTAATTATTAGACATAAAAAATGAATAATTAATTGTTTACAAAATTATTAAGACAATCTAAACCAATTTACTCAGTTTTTAGGGAGTGCAACTTTTTGAACTAAAATGTAAATCATAAATTCATAATGGACACTTTGAGTCACATCGAGCTCATCATGAATTATATTGAGGCACAAATTACTCATAATAATAAAAATTAGTTGTAAAAAATTATTAAAATAATCCAAATGTTTTTCCCTTGTTTAGAGTATATGAGTTTTCTTTTTTACAAAAACATATTGTCTATTTTAAACATAAAATACCCACTTTGAGTTATACTAGTTAAAATATGTGTTGGATTTATGTAAAGATGATTCCAACCCATACTAAATTACTTTTATTCATAAATTATCAATAAAATCCTATTTCATTTTTTGGGTTTTTAGTACACCATTTTCATTATAAATATAATATAATTTTAAAGAGGAAACATGCACATTCTATAATACCAGTCACAACATGTTTGTTTTTGAGTATGCCTTTTTCTTTTTTTTTTTCTTTACTTTGTTCGTGGTGAGGGTTTTCTTTCATAATTGCATATTATTTTCTAGTACATTGAATGTGATAATAGTTTTTATATCCTATGATAATCTGTTGGAAAAAATAAGTGGTGTTTGATTTGTGTCTAAAAAAAACTCATCCTCTTATATTGATTAATTAAATCACTTAAAGAATTGGTGAATATTATTTTTTTAATGAGAAACATAAAACACATGTACAATGGATAATAATTGAAGTGAAAGTTGTTGATCTCACTTTAAAAAAATTGTTCTAGAACACAACCTTGGTATTCTTGTCATTTGACTCCATTTCCTTACAATTTATTTATTTTCAGACCATCTTTTCATATCCTCCTCTTCCTAAGTATCTATGTAGTCCTTTTACTCTACTGCATCATTCACCTCATTCTCTGAATATGAATCTGAATCAACATTCACCTCCACCTCCACCTCTACTTCTTCCCCTACCTCGACCATTGACATAAAATTTTATGGTATGTAGTTCAGTGCTCTAAAAAAATGATTTCTTCTATTATAATTCTCCCTATGAAACATTTAAAAAACAACATACATACATTAAATACCATATTATTCAGATTCGATATATATTTTTATGTTCATAGCTCATAGTAGAACACAAACATTGTAGGTAATCACCTAAACATTTATCAAGAAAACATTTTTTCTAAAAGTACACTTCTTACACATCTCATAAATAATTTACTTATTCCTTTTCATATGTTGGTTCTAAAAAATATTGATAGCACTATGAAAACGTTTACATACATATTTTTAAGAAGAATATTTAATGAAATTTTAATTAACTTTAGAAATAACATATTAGGGATGCTGGACTTTTCCTGCTTTATGGTCTCTCTCATAAATTTGAAATCACAATATCTACAATTGATTCCATTATCTTTCATAAGAAACCATAGAAACATTGACAAAGATGAGTTTTTTTAAAATTTCGTATTATAGTTACAAATTTCTATATGTACTCTAATCAATTTCCATTTTTTATAATCCAATTCTTATCTACCCAGACACCAACTTCCTTCCATAATTTTTACTATATTTAAAGATAGCCTGATTTCTTAAAACATAGAATAAAACAAATAAATCATTTTTTCTATAAAATATTGATTTAAATGTATCAAAAATACAAAATACACATCATGTTTTGTCAGTTTTTTGGATATCCATGCATTGGATCCAAAAAATAAATATTTATGGAAACCAAATTGATTTCAATCAAAATATATTACTACCTAAGAAAGAAACAAAAATTTATGGAATAATCACATATATATTTTCTATAATTAGATTTCAGAGATTCCCTTTTGCATTTTAGGCCTAAAAAGAATCCATATAATTTATTTTCATAGAGGATTCAAGTGGTTCATATCTTATATTTATTATTTATATCTTTTTCAAAGTATGTTTTACCACAGAAATCATACAGGTATAAATGAATCCGAAATTCTATTCACATAGTTTTCAATTTAAATTATAATAATATAAATAACTAAAAAATATATGAGTTATTACTATCATTCATAAATATACTAGATCACAATATTGAAATATGTATTATGAAAATATACTTTATGTATGTATTCAAAAATAAGATTCCCAACCAATCATGTTCGAGAATATCATTTATAGTATCGAGAACAATTACGTATGACTTAAATGCTCCATATAATTTCCCTTAAAATGGAATATAAGACATATTTCAATTTTTAAATATATTTTCTTCATGATTTTTTAATGATAATAATTTTTTTCTCTAGAACTACCTTGGGATATAGTAAGGTACTCCCAAAAGTTTTTTTTGATTTCTTGGCCGATTCACTATATTTTTTTGATCTAGCCTTTAGTTTCCCCGTCGATTTATCCATTTGAATTATCAAAACTCACTTTATGAATTTTATTTTAATTGTTATAGGTTTTTCAAATGAATTCTTTTGTTAAATACATAAAAAATGAATATTTCTAATATTATAAGTCCATTCTAGGAAATTTCCATTAGCATCATTGATTTTTTTAATATCTGGAACACTAAGTGGAATATATAACTCAATAGTTAACTGATGATCTATCTAATCCACATTATCGTGTGAGATTTTGGGAGTTGTTTCAGGATTATCTTATCTCTTGGGATATTATACATAGTTCCCCTCACAAAAGGAGGTGTGTGGGTGTTTATAGATACAAATATCATACAAATGTATGATGTTTAATTTTTGTATTATAATGTTACAAGAAGTTAGGGGATTAAAATTTTGGAGAAAAAGTAATAGAAAAATTTATTACCTCTGGTAAGTTATGCTGATGGGGTGAAATAATATACTCAAAGATATTGGGGTCATTTAGATCATGTGGGGATCGTTATTCCAACACTGTTTATCTTTGATCCTTTATAATGCATTGGACTTCTAAACAAGACTAAATAGTAATATTTTGAAGTGAGTCTATTTATGTATAAAATCACCTTATCATATAACATTTATCGCCATGTTGATTTACCATCTCAAAATATGCTTTAAGAGACACTCCAAAACATAATCCCCTTACATGGACATATTGTTTAACCCACCTCAATTGTACTAAACTTAGTTTCTCTTCTAGTAAGATCACTTCTGATTATTGTGTATAAAAAAATAAAAAAATATTAAAAAAAGTAAATTTTATATAGTACAATTATAAATAATAATGAATTAATATTATTTCATACATACACATGTTTTTCAATACATTTTATTTGTTTTCATTAACTAGTTTTCCTACATTATTTATGCAAGTCTCCTTCCATAACACATGATAAGGGATGTTGGTGGATTTATATTTTGATTAATCAATCTCCATATAAAAAATAGAATATATGTTGTTTCATATCACATAAATATTTTATTTCTGATTTAAAATACATACCAATTTATTCTCTAGTGAATTTTATCTAACGCTTACTTTGTGGTATGGGTACATTGGTTTTTATGCACGTTCATTATTTTTAGAACACTCTTTCAATATCATAAATTAATAACATTAAATAAAATAGGATAAAATATATAATTTAAAATAATATTTTATTGAAATAAATACACCATAAATGATATCTCATTTCGACAATTGATGAAACAATTCCATGTTTCCTACTTTATACAGTGTGCATAGATAACTGGTTGGTGAGGATTTACTTTAAAATGAACATCCCTGTTCTGTAACATTATAAGAAGAGTCTTTAATCCTCTATAGGATTTTCGGGTAGCCAATAAGAAAAAATTATTACAAAAATATACTAAAATAAATGAACTGTGAAAGTAATAAGTAAAATTAAATCAATGTTTCATTATATACATTTTTTGTTGAATTGAGAATGTATATCATTATAGTATCATATTATATTTCCAATGTATTTCCATCATTAAAGGCTCAACGTGGTGACATAAATTAATATAAATTGGCACATTCATCCTTGTAGTGACCGACACATAACTAATTGACATTGTCTTATTGGGTTCAAAAGGTTTTCCACATTCATTCCCTACCAACCTCAAAATTTAAACCCTGACATTGTTCCTTGATAATTATATTCAAGACTATTTTGTTGCCTAATTGTTGTTATTTTCATCATCATGATGTTGATCCCTTAATAATTCTATAGTTCCATCAGGAATAGTTTGTTCTTCCTCAGGATTGGTAACATCATCATGTGAAAAATAAATTTTATACTTTAGTAGTCAAACATATAATTAGTCTTGAATAACAATAATGTAAAAATAAATAATTGATTCTAAAAGGTTCGCATGAATAATCTATTGAAATCATGATAAACTCCTAAACTCCATCTTCATAATATTTTTAGAAACAAATATAATTCATAAATTTTGAAGGAAACTGATAATTGAATTTAAGAAAATAATTACTCTATTAGGGTACACGTTATACAATGAATTCATCTAAAGGTGAATGTATAGACAATTATATTCCTCACTAGATTCATATCCCAAACAATTATTATTAAATTTTATTGATTTAGAATCATCCTCCATCACTTTTACAAATTCATCAATGTTTCATGAACTACTGTGAGTAGTTGTTATACCATACTGGGTAACAATGCTCATTTTGAATGAATACTCTACAGAGTAGTTCAAGCAATATAGATGACATGGGGGTTGCATCTTAATCAATAAAATGAAATGATAATTTTTTGGGGGATGATGCCAGTGAGGATGAAATTTGTCTCCTTGAAAAATTTTAAATTACCACGTCATAATATAAATTTGATTTCTCATTTCAAATTGATAAATGGTCCTTGACACTACCATGAGAACATCAACTCATCCCCACTATGCTAAACCGACTCAAATCAATGATACTGGTCATTTTTTTGACCTATATCTCAAATATAAGATCTATGTAATGATCTAGGTTCATGTATATGGTGTGAGTATAAAAATAAACACATAAATACTAGGAGTTCCCTTAAAATATACAACACTTCATGAGTTTGAATATATATTCCTAGTAACACTCAAGATACACATGTAAGTCATGTCATTGTGTGATAACCAGGACAACAATATAATATACCATCTTAATTTTTTACAATGAATTATAATAATCATACCGTATGTTATATCATTTTTATTACATGAAATTGAAATCATTTCACAATTAATAGGTTAACATTTGAATCACATGTGGAGAAATAATTATTTATCTCTCTATGGAAATAAGAATATCACTGGTACCTTGAGATTCTTCATTAGACCACTTGCCTCCAAGATTATTAAATAATTGTCAACTTATTATACATCTACAGTAACTCGCATTCTAACATACCATACCTATCCATTACATAATACCTATCATATTCTAATATATGATAAAAACAATTTTTATCCCATCCACACATGTATTTATTTTTGAAGAAATTTGTATTCATACATTGAGATGAATATTAAAAATCATTTCATATAATATCAAGTGATTATACAAATAAAATTTTATAATGAAATTGTCATCAAAATTAAAAAAACAATTATTTAGATAATACATTTTATATAATAATTTTCAAAATAAATATTATAGAAAAAAAATTATTAGGCAATTAAACAAATATCATTATTTAAATAATCAATAAAAACAAACAAATATATCAATGAATAAAAAAAATGAAAATTTACTTTTCCAAAATTATAATGTTTTGAAAAAATATATTTATAAATGTGTATTGTTTCATTTTACAATATAATGATTATTGAAACTATATTTGTGTTTTATTACAAAAAAATAATTAGAAAAATATATTTAACATATCTATATATAAATATATTAGGTACCATTTCATATGAAAAACATAATATCAAATACATATATAAATAAATTGCTAATCTTGAATAATAAACATCAGATTCCTTAATCTAATAACAAAACCTGACAATCACATAAATTTTTATATTATGGAATGTGAAATACATAATAATTCATCAATATTCGGTATAGACCATTTTCCTCAAATATGACATAAATAAAACCATTCTATACAATTGATTATGTTCAAAACCACTCTAAAACCCTCATCAATGGGATTATTTAATTATTATTTAGTTATTGAAATCTGGAATAAAATAATTCAATGCTTAATAAATAATATATTCTCTATGTTTAAAAAATTATCCAAAAGGAAAATATTATAAACTCATACCTATCCTAAACAATCTAGTTATTGTGAAATTAATATAGACATACTTATCATTAATGGAAATCATGAATTAATTTATATATCTAATGAGAATCTATTTTTTTATATATAAGTAGAATTAAAAACTAAATAATATTTGTTTAAAAATAATTTTCACTAATTATATTATAACAATATTTCTATCCCATGTGCACACTATACTCAATCATATTACAAAATTAAACTAAATTGAATTTTAATTATATATTCTAACATATTATATTTCAAAAATATAATTCAATTTCCACGACAACATACCACCAAACATAATACAATAATAAAACCTTTTTCACCTTCATTTCATCAATCATACTAGGTTATCATGAAGGATGAAAAAGATAATAATATATATTTCTTTAATATGAAACAATAGCAATTTAACATGAAATCATTGGACATGCAGATAAATAAATAGTCAAAATGTGTTTATATATCAGTTGGATAATCCTAGAAAACACTATTCCATTTTCACTGGCTCGAATTTATCAATTCATTTATTGATTAAATTTCCACAATAATAAATATAATATAATAGTTATAAACAAAACTAAATTTTCTAATATTTCACTGAAGTTAAAATTAACTCATTTAATAATTCTTGCATGTGTTATATCATGATCTCATTATTCAACAATATGTTCAACATGCCAAATTATATTAAGATTTATATTAGTATTTTTTATGAACCCAAGAATAATCAAATGATTGAAAATATACATAGAACACTATAAAATTCTATCATTTTATGATAGAGGATCAAACTACATTTATTCATTCAACTATATAACCTAAAAAACTAATCATCCATCATTAATTGAAAGAAAATCGGCACCTTCCATTCCCTAAAATTGTATGAACAATAATTTCCCAAAATATACACTTATATTCAAAATTATTGTTATTTTATTAATATTTGTTCATATTCATGTACATTAATTAATATGGAAGAAATATTCAATTAATGAAAATCCAAACAAAATTAAATGTAGAATGAAATAATAATGGTAACATTAAGAAAATCACCATCAGTGGCAAGAGATCACACATCTTACATTAATTCTTTAAATTTTGAGTTAGTTATATCATATAGTTGGTTAATTAAATTTCATAGTGAAGAACCATGTATGATAATTTTACCCTAGACATAAAATATATAGAGATTATTAATTTTATTCCCTAACTAGTGTATTACAATCACAACAACTGATTGAGATGCAGTTTGCAATGGTATGGTATGTAACTGGAATGAGTTTTCAAATTATGGGTGGAATTGGGTTGGTTTATCAAAGTGTTAATGAAAAATATATAGAGATTATACTTCAGGTTCTTCATGGTTAATTAAACCAAAATAATGAGAACTAAGAAACTGAAACAAGCATTCAATGAGAGAGGAAAAGGAGAAAATAACATACCTTGGATTCTATCCATGACTTGTCTGAGAGAATGTGGAGGATGAGCACCGACTATAGGGGTGTTCCATAAGATCTTGAGAATCAAGACTGAATTATTTTCAGATAGGGTTATTTAAAATAGATTAGGGGCACTTTTTTAAGGCTTGAAAAAAGCATTGAGAAAGACCCCTTTTATCAGTGCTAAATAGATAAGCACTAATAAAAGTCATCTTTATTAGCACTAAAAATATATAAAATAAAATAAAATTGTATCATATATAAAGTCTTCGTACTAATAATGATGTTTAATATTAGTTTCTTTATGCATTGATAAACCTATATCTTCATTAGCCCTAAAATATTGGTGATAAAGGAATTGTAATTGTAATTAAAAAATAAAAAATTGTAAATATATTTCTATATTTAATTAATTATTTATTATAATATTAAAATTATTTAAATATATAAAGATTTATTTATTCTTATATAACTATTTTTACCAAATTTATATATTTTTTATTTATAGTTATTAATACATAATTTTATAAATATTGTAAATATATATTTATAAAAATACGTGTAATGTTATTTATAAATATTTATTTATAATTATATATATATTTATATAATAATATATATTTTAAATAAATATATTTAAATATAAATATTTAGAATAAATCAAGTAATCAAAATTTTTAATTATTATGATATAATTGTAAATATATTTATATCATTATATATATTTATATAATTATATATACCTTTTTTGATATATGTATAAATATAAATATAAATATAAATATAAATAAATATATTCATTATTTGAGTATATTTATTATAATTTGATAATTACATAAATATATAATTAATTATTCATAAATATATGAGTACTTTAGAAAAAAATAATATTTACATATTTATTTAATAAATAGAGATGTGTATATATATTGTGTATTCATTGTTTAAATAAATCCATTATAATATTATTATTATTTAAATATATATAATTATTTATTTATAATCATATAAATAGTTTTTTCAAAAAATAATATTTCCTTATTTATAAAAACTATAAATATATAATTTTTATAACATAATAAATATACATTTATAAATCAATATTTTTAGATATATTTAATTATTAATATATTTCTGATTTTACTAAGTAATATATATTCTTAAATACATGTATTTTAAAAATGAGTGAAATTGAATAACTATAAATGAGTATACCTTTTTTAACACACAAAGGAAATCCCATTAATTATGAAAGGAGATACAGGTAGAAGAATAATAGAGATATATCAAAAATCCAAAATAGCATGAAATGAGCCTAAAAACACCAATAAAATGAAATCAAAGAATTCACAAAAAATGTTCAAAACATGGACACCAACTAAAGTGCCCACATAACACATAGATCTTGACTATATTCTGATATTGATCATGAAGACCAGTATTGAATTCTCTATCATCAATTTTTTCATCTACCCAATCTATGGAGAGATCTCCCTCTTGGATGATGAGCACATTTCAAATTATCTCTTTCCTTTTACCATGGATCATGTACATAAAATGTCAAAATTGATACCTCCTCTTGTTAAAACTCATCATAAAATTTTAAAACATCCTTTTCTTCATTATAAAAGGAAGAATAATATTTTTTAAAACATAGTTTCTTGAATGGTAGACACCAAATCTTGTTATGTTGACACACTAGATGAAAAGTATCGAAATTTACATTTTAACTCTGCAGAGTGTCATCATGTTGTTTGGGTAGAAAAACCTCAGTTTTCTTAAATAAATAATTATCAACACCCTATATAGATTCATCATAAACTTTGATAACATCCCAATTATAATTAGGAGAAGAATATTCATATTTTGAACATACAATATGTTGAATTTTCGAGGCAATATCATGTTGTTTTAACACACTAGATGAAAAATATCTGAATTTACAAAATCAATATGAAGAGATTCATCATGTTGTTTGCAAAAAAAATCACATTTTTCATAGTATCATTAGTATCCACACCATTAATAGTTACCATTGTAATTTACTCATCCATTTAAATGTCCATCCGATAAATCTCTCCCCATTGAACAATAAAATTAATCTAATGAGTTAATTAGACATAATATTTTAGAGATAGTTAAATTGTAAAGTATAGTAGAATCTAAACATTCACCAATGAAACATATCAACCCATAATAATATAATCATGAAGAAAAACCCCTACTACAAGAACCATAATTGGGAGCATTATGAATATCTAGATGAGAATTAACATCCACCTTTGAATTACCTAATAAATCATAATTTGGTTCCTTCACCTTTATTGGATCAGTTTCTAGATTCAAGACAATAACATTCTTATAAAAATAATCAAATTGTCCAACTCTTTGTGGAAAAATTGTAATATGAATCTCTTCTTTCTCAAGAGATGATAATGGAATCTTAAATTTATAATTATCAACTACATGTCCATATCTTTTACAATAAACACACATCAAACCATTTCATCATTATTATTTGAATGTACAATATTTTAGCAGACATGAACTATATCAGTATTATTTTCGGTATAAATATGAAATTATAATAGAATAAAATAATATATCAATGATGAAAAATTGATTATTATTTAATTTAGGTCAATTTCCGCAACAAAATGATCTTTGAGAGAGAATATATACCTTTCTATTTCTTTTTAAAATGAAACTGGAATTCATATGGTATATGTGACATCCCATGTCATCTAGGGATTCAATATGTGCTAGCTTAATCCAAAAATCTCAATCTATGTCTGAGTTGATGAATTTCCAATAGTTGTAGGAATAAATTTTTCATCTGTGTATTGGATACAAAAAACACCGAGTTTAAGATGTATAAAAACCATACCCCATGTTTTTAACTTCAATTCCAAAAGAAGGGATGATAATATGGAAGAACCCGATTCCAAGAGATGACATCCTTTATCCATAAACACCCTAGAAATGAAGAATATGAGATCTTTGGTCATCAAGATGATAGTTTTGTTTCATATTGACCAAGCAATCTAGAAATGATAGAGGTCTTTTATTCAGAGATACTTTGAGAGATAATAAAACGGTTCATTTTAACAAGATCAAGGGACCAATTTTTTTTATTCTCCGAGAATCTTAAGATATAAAATGTAACACATTAAAAAATTTGGAGTGAGAATGATGACCTATTTTGTCATATACTATCAGATTTATATCACCATGGATATCTCATCAGTCTTTAAATCCATTACCTTCAAAAATATTATCTGAATGTGGTGAAGATTAAGAACCTAATAAAATACATAAATAAAGGGAAATTATCACCATCACTCTTCTAGGGAATTATATATTTCATAACATCAGTAAAACCAGAATTAGAGTTATAATTCATTGAATCGTAGATAAAGAAGGATCCATTTGGAACGTTTGGTTCTCCCCCATACTCTCAACATTATGATCATCGAAAAATTAGCATGCTTTAAAAATATTTTAAAACAGGATTTTATTTTTTAATTAAATGTACATTATGAAAAAACATGGATTTTTATTGAATTAAATATGAATAAATATTAAAAATACCTAAAAATATTAAATGAATATATATAAATAAATATTTGAAAACCTATAAATTCAAAAAACATATATTAAAATTTAATAAATAATACTAATCTTTAACAATACTAAAAATATTTAAATTAAATTTTCAGATTAAAACATAATATATTAAATGCATCTTATTATAATGAAAATATATATAATACAAAAATTAGAATAAATTAAAAAAATATCATGTATATGTGTGTTTATATAATATTTCATTGATTGCGTAAATATATATGTGAGTTAAGTTTCTATTAAAATCCATTAATTTTGTATATGCTTTTGAAATCAATTTAACACACATTTGATATACGTTAAATTGAAAAATTCAACATTAATAATGAATAAGACATTAATATGTTCTTAACTATGATATTATATTCATTATATATATAAATATTTATTTTAACATATTTTTTTGTTTATATTTATATTTCATATATATATATATATATTACAATTTTCCATTTTTATTAATAATTGTTTCATTAATAAAATTTTAAATAATTTTTCCAATTTTTAAATTATAATATTTTTTGTTATTAAAATTTATTCATTTTTTATTATTATATTTGATTATTAAAATTTATTTATATTATATATAAATATTAAATGTATACTATTTATTAATATTTATAATCCATATATATGTTGATTAAATAAATTCATTTTTAGGAATTATTATTTTATTTCTAAAATGTTCTGTTATTTTCATAATGTACTAATTATTAATTTTTATTTGTTTATTTATTTCACTTTTTTAATTATATATATATATATTTAATATATATTATTTATTAAAATTTATAATTCATATATATATATATATTTAATTGATTCACTTTTAACAATTTTTATTTAATTGATAAAATTGTTAATATTTTTTTCTTTTTTCTTTGTTTAATTATTTCATTTTATTCTTGGCTCTTATCGTCACTAAAAATAAATATTTGAAAAAGGGAATCTTTTATGAGTTAAAATTAAAAGTGTAGTTAATGGTAAACATTTATCATAGGAAAAAAGAGCTAATAAAGGGTATCGTTTATGAGATATTTTTTATCAGTTATCAAAGGTAACCTTCATCATGGATTTTTTAGTAGTAATAAATGAATCCTTTATTATTTCTATTTCTTAAAGAAGATAACGACCACCCTATTAATGTTCAGTTTGGTAATAGGGTGCCTACATGGACTTCATGAATAAAATTAATGTTTCATCCCCATAAATTCATCTACAAATTAATCTATCAATTCCATATTGATAGTGTATTGAATGAGAATTAAGGTGATTAGTAAAAA
Source organism: Viscum album (assembly GCA_963277665.1). Taxonomy (NCBI): domain Eukaryota; kingdom Viridiplantae; phylum Streptophyta; class Magnoliopsida; order Santalales; family Viscaceae; genus Viscum; species Viscum album. The sequence continues at coordinate 934,365,178 of OY728122.1, read as the reverse complement.
ATAACATTTCTTCCCAATATAAAATATTTTCTTTCTTGGCTTGTTCTAAAATGATAATTCCTATTTAGATGTAGTTTAATGGTGAGGACATGAACCTTGTTACGTTATCCACTATAAATAAAATCGACTTTCATTAATTTGGGGTGATATTTATTTTACTGATCTATTATATGTAATTACTAAAAAAATTAGATACCACTCCGTTGTGTATGACATTGATGAACATCTCATATTGTAATTGATCTCTCAAGGATGTGGTTACATTAACCAATACATCAACATATGTGTTCTTGGAATATCAATTATGGGACAATGTTTTCTTTGAGTGTAATTGAATAATTAGCCATTACATGTAACCAAAAGTGGAAATAATTCATCTCTTATAATGAAATATTCACCCTTAATTTACTATATCACCGACTCCAAATCATATATCATATTTAATTGGGATATTAGTTTCTACAATACCAACTCTAAGACAATAATAAGTGTCTTTTTCATGACCGTCATAATGGGGCACAATTTGTGACTCCCCTAGACTGAATCCAATAGGATAAGGGATGGAGACTAGCTCTAGTAGTCCTATAACTAACATGGGGGTGCATACCATAATGTACATGTTCACACAGACAAACACAAATATTTCTATGTCCGTACAATGATGAAATTTAATAACACTGATAAACTATGCATACATACATCTATATCACATAACCTGAGTATGACAACAAATGTTGAAAAGTATAGATGGCCAAATACAATCCCACTGTAAAGTGTCTGAAAACAAGTTCAACCTAAAAGTAAATATGGGGATTTTTGTCAAGGTAACTGTAGGAACACAACTCAGTCATTTCAAATCACTATGAACTTCCTTGTTTTGTTCTCTCTAGGGCTCTATCAAAACGTCGATCATCTGAAAAAAAAAACACGAAACATTTGGGATAATAAGGTATGGGGGTGTGTATTATGATACCTAGTTTGAAGACACTAATCTACAATGCACTTATCAACAAGAATAATAGAAATATATATACAAGATTATATATAGAAAACAAATAACGTGAATATCTATATATACTCAACAAAGACACAAAATTTCAATGTTGAATAAAACCATAGTGCCAGCCTAGGATTAATATTTGAAGGTTCCACTTTGCACTCATCCTATAGATCAATCTTCTCTATTCAGATATCACTGATGATGTCTATCTTAAATGTCATGATCATCGGGTCTAATCATAGTAAGGATAAAATAGAAGGATGAATTAGTATGATACGTAGATGAGGATCACATACTTTGTCATGGGGTATAATAAAAATTCAATATAGAATATCCTCCTATGTAGAGTGTTCTCCCATGTGTAGTTTTAGTTACAAGGATACTGAGAACACTACCTAGGGAAATTATATGATATGTGATCTTACACCAGGCTCCCAGAAGGATTCCATCAACTCTATCCAAAATACCTTGGAGAAGGGATCAATATCCTATTTATATGATGTGATTCCATACTAATCCTTAGGGAATAGATATAGGGAACCCACACTAACAAACTTGTCCAAGATTCTAGGTAAGGGGGCTTTAATCTATTTTTAGAGGATTAGACGACCAATACTAGTAGTACAAGGCATGTTCCATCAGCAACGGGCCCGGCCCAAGACTGAAACCCATTCCCATGTTCCTATAAAAGTACACTGCCTTCAAATTAAAATATATCTATTTCCATGTCAATGTACATTACAATGCCCATGTAATCCATTCCTAGTCATGTCCGAGTCAGGGAACAATGCATGACCATGTCCTTGTACTCCTGGTCTTATCTGTGTAACATACAAGGCATAGACTATGCAATTAGGGAGGGGTCACATGATTATTTATAGATTCATATTCCATGTGATACATAAATTCACTCAAAAAACCTAGCCACCACTTTCATGGTCCCATTGTACATATAGCTCCACAGTTCACACTATGTACTATGAGATATTTCAAGAAATACATATCCAGGACCTATCCTCTCCTCCACACATCTATCCATTGATCTAGCTATGGCTGATGATGGAAAGAAAGGAATACCATTGGTTGGTCCTTTCCATTATTGAACATGAAAATGCATCTATCACATCTATTATGAAAACACTCTCTTGAATCATTCATCTTCCTATGACGATGAAATTGAACTGGGTACCAAAAATCCTTTTGATCTATTTCGTATTCAAACACTGTGTGATGTTGATATCATATCGAGACTTAATATATTATATCAAACTTTGGTGCCATGAAATAGGTGTGAAGAATTCGATTTGGGTGTATTCTTCAAATCCCTGACCGAAACTTTTCTCCATCGATGAATGTAGAAAAGATGGAATGTAAATTTACAAGAACAACCATGAATAACATACCTTGGTTGATGATTGTGTAGACCATGATTCACTACCCTTATAATGATGAATGAATATATTTAAAAATAATTAATAATAAATTCCCAATACAGAATCATATCTATTCAATACCTGTAATACACATGATCTGAGAATCAATTTATTGATTGATTGATTCACATTCGTCACGAAAATCATAAAGAGGAATTAGTCCAATAAAAAACATTCCATACATGATTTTTATTGATATCTAATGAAAAATAAATCTATGTCATTTCCATTGGTGCGATCCTAGAAATCAGTTTCATGATGATCGATGTTCCTCAATCAGAATGTCTTCCATGATGGGAAGATCTTCTACGCCCACTAATGGAACTCCTTAATTTGAAGGGTAATGTGGATAAGCCAATTTTTTTCCATAACTAAGTAAAAAAATGAAAATATTTAAGCTGATAAGTCATTTAAAAATAAATTAAAATAAATAATTCATTTTATAATTTTTTTTCCTACGATGAATTTTTAACAGATGGGCCACACCAACAATAGTTTTGTCAAACCTAGGGTAAAATCCATGATCTAAACTCAACGATGCCCTAATATTTTTGATATGAGAATACTTCTATATGTTATTTAGTTTTCTTAGGAAAATAATATGCACATGATATTTAATATGTTTAAAAAATTATTCTCTGCACACTAAGCCTTGGAATTACAAGTTGTCTCTCTGAATGATTTCGAAAATAATCCATACAATATCCGAAAAATAATATCCAGAAAAAATAAATTTCATTAATATCTCCCCATCTTTAGGATTTTCATCCCAAAAGTCCAAAAATATTTCGATGAAAATATGTGTTTTATGTAAGTCTGTATATGAGCCTCCCTCTCCATGGTGCTCTATTGAAGATTCTCATGCTACTACCAGACAAAACCTAAAGGAATTGATCACCAATAAAGGATACACTTCAGATTATTCTTTATCTCTACTATGTACTTATAAATTTTTTCACCATCATAAATATCTATTTTAACCTAGTCGATAATGTGTGATGAGTATAGCATTTATCACCAAAGATGCATCGAAGGGAAGAAATCGTGTACCTTATCTAACTGTTGATGTATATCTAAGTGGTATGCAACCTCTCTAACTCTATTTAGTATTTTTAGTGGGCCAATGAATCTTAAAGATAACATTTTACCTAGACCTAACCTCTACCATCCCCCTCAACGTGAGACCTATAGGAACACATGACCCCCGTCGTTGAACATCAAACGCCTCTACCTTCTTTCTGCATATGACTTGTGATGAATCTGTATAGTCTTCATCAACTCCTATATGATCTGGTCCTTCATAGTAGTGGAAAACACAAAATATGATCCCATAAGTGTTGAGTAACATGGATCATTCTTGAAAACATTATCACATGCTGGTTCAACAAGAAAATGCCTCTAATAGTGGCATACTATTGGTGTAATGGTAGATTTTATTGTACACAAACTCCAAAAATGATAAGTGATCATTCCAAATATCCCCAAAGTCCAAAATTTAATCCTATATCATATCCTCTATGATATGAATGATTTGTTTATTCTGGCCATCATCCAGGTTGTGAAATTCCCTGTTCAAACATAACTAAGTCCCAGATTATTCCTAAAATAACGTCCATAACAGAGATGTGAAGTGATAATAATGGTTAGAAATGATCTTCGAGGGAAATCCATGGAGTCCTACTATCTCATGTGTGTATATTCATCTTAAATACTCTACTAACCCCTAATCATAGATAGCTAGTAAATTTCTAGAATTTTTTAGTCACTCCATGATCACCCATATGGCATCATTTACCCATTATATATATCTTAACCCTGCAATGAATCCCATGGATATTCCATCCCACTTACTCTCTATCACCACAAGGTGTTGAGATAAACCTACTAGACCTTGGTTCTCATCATTAAATTTTTGAAATCAATGAAATTGAGAGACCAACACTGCAACCCAATTATTCATCCATTGCCACAAAATTTGACATCAGAGGTCATTGAACATCTTTAACACACCAAGATGTTAATTCAAAGGATATGTATGAAACTCTATCATAATCTCCTCCTACAACATCTTTGATACCATCATGTTTCTTATAAAAGGTATGCCATCCTCACCACCTTTAAAAAATCCATGTGGAGAATTTCCAGTTGATATCTGATCATGTAGGGTCTCAATGTCAATATCCCAAAATTGTGACTCCCTGAATCGCTATAAAATTATAGGGGTGATAACCATTGACTAGATATAAGTTGATACATATACATCCAAAAGGACATAAAAAATGGGGCAAACTACTCTGACTCCCAAATTAGAAACTGCGAACAAGATCTCTAGCGGAGAGCATCTGCTACCATGTTCCCCTTCCCTGGAGAATATAAAATATCAATGTCATAATCATGTAGGAAATCTATCAAATGCCACTATCTATATATAAGTCCCTTCTAAAATAGGATAAAAGTTAGACTCCTATGGCCATAATAAAAGATAAACCTCCAACCCTTCAGGTTGTGTCACCACATATTTAGTGCAAAGACTATCACTATAAAGTCAATATCAAGGGTCACATTGTTCTTCGCATGTGGAATCAAATAATGCGAACCATAGTAAATCACCTCATACCACTTCATAGAACAAAACAAAAAATGGTTCTTAATGCATCACATAACAACACATACCCAAAACCCTCCTCTAGAAATCTAAATGTCATAACACTTTTCACACTCTATCTGAACCCCTAAAAACAATTATGGAACCTCTCCATCCCCACAAAAGGACACCCCATGTAGGTAAAATATTTAATGGGGGTTGATATAATAGATAATTCATATATGAATTGTTGGTAATAGAAATCCAACCTAAGGAATATCAGCACCTCCATCATGCTCTTGGATGGATCCCTTGATAACACTACCCGGTCCTCTTATAGGTTTACATCCACACCATATGTGGAGATAAAATGTTACAGAAATTAGTTCTCCTAAATCCAGATCTAGAACTTCTATATAATACTATAATTATGTTTCCCTAGGAGTAATTCTATAACCATCCTCAATTTTATCACATGGACCTCTTCAAAAATAGAGTAAAAAGGATATCACTGATGAAAACTACCATTACCTCATCTAAGATGGGATGGATGGCATGGTTCATCAGTCACATTAACTCTGTTTGGGAGGTTCTCATTCCTAATAGAATAACCAAGGTCTTATAATGATCGTAGTGAGTTGGGAATGTCATCTTCAGTTTATCCTCATCTAGTACTCACAACTGGGACAACCTAATTTGAGGTCAACCTTTGAGAACTATAATTCCCCCATCAATTGATTGAAGGCATCACTAATTATTGTTAGTTGATACTTTTTCTTCCTAGTAACTTAGTTAAACTACAACTAGTCTATAGATGACCTTAATCTCCAATCTTCCTTCTTTGTTAACAATACCTGGGATGCCCTGGGTGAAACACTGCGTCTAATATAACTCTTCATCTATAGGTCCTACCACTACTCAAAAAACCCCTGATATTCTATCAGTGTCATCCAATGTGGTGGAGAAAACATTAGTTCCATCATAAGGTGTAGATCTGGGAAAACGTTATATCTGTCAGTAGAGAGGTAATCCTGGAATGTTTCCAAGAAAGATATCCTCATGCCGAGCCACCACAATAGAGAAATGGAAAATCATAGCATCCATTACACGAAGGGTAATTCTATACAACTGATGAGTAATGGGATGAGCCATTATATGCATTAGTCTATCACACATTATCTAGGTTTCCATTTCACTCACAATACAAAACATGTTACCATCACTGAATAAATAACGTATAATCCTCCAAAAAAGGCTTATTTTGGTATCATGTATAGATTTAAATTCAATATCTAAGATTAATTCATAAGGCATCATCACTTCCATAAAGATATCCCAAATAATAATATCACCTCTAAGAGCCAGGTCACAATTTCTGAAAACATGTGGGATCACTGAGACATCTCTTGTGGGAGTATCCAAGTGGAATGGTCACGCCAAAGACTCAACAAGAATCTCCTCATATCGAAGAAGAAATATTTTCATAATGGAATGAATATAAACTAAATCTACAAGCACTGCATATAATGTATAAAAGACATATATTATACATCAAATAATTCAATGAACATCTGAGTCATTTGATTCGACCGCCTGCAGCTTCCACTACCCTTATCCTTCTACACCCTATCCATATTGTAGACCACTATGGGGAGGTGTTAATAACATGTAGTGGTGTCTAAACCACCAACATCCATCCTAGCTCATCTCTCCTGTAATCTTCCCTAAATACCATCTTGATCTAGTTGTTTCATATAATTCACTAGCTGATCCACTATGTCCTTCGATGTAGTACAACAATTCATAAAATCCAAGGAAAGAGGTCATATTCCATCACAAGAGCTTCATTACCTCTCTCTATGCTTACTAAACCCATATTTTGATACTTACCATATATAATCTATCCAAGAATCTCCATCCAAAATATACCTAACCACTAGGTCCCTAATAATGACATTATATTTCTGATGTTGAAGTCTCTTCTCAGGTGTTCCCACTGCCTCCAACTGTTATCTACATCTTCTTAGGAAGAAAAATACAATCCAAAAAATATTAATCTAGCATCACAACATATTTAGGAATTAATAATGGTGCAAGTGTGGGTCATATTTCTCTACACATCCTTCTCTTGAATGTCTGACCTCGTAAGAGCATATATCCAACCATATCCAATCAAGTAACTTGTGAAGTTGGTGATCCTTGAAAATTAATAATCTATTTTCATTCTACCCCATAAGAGCTAAAGAAGCTCTTGGATTTTATATCCCTCAACATAGTTATAGGGAACTCCAATTTAAGAAGGAACCCAATCTATAACCATTATAGATTCAACTCATATTATAACTAGGTCACCAAAACCCACCATTCTCTTACAATACTTTAGAAAATGATAACATCCATAAGCACCATCAGATTTGAAGGAGTCCAGAAAACATGAAAAACACACATCACTGCATCATTTTAGTCATCAGCCAACCGTGGGTTGTGATTTCCATGAATCCAATAGGGTACCTATCACAAAAACTCATAAAATTACTCATCCCATAGACATAATTGATTGGTACTACATGTACTATATACTACTCAATAAGTGGTTTTATTGCTGGGGAACCACTTGGATTTCACTCCAGTTGACCAGGCCCCTGTATAGATTCCTCATCACTAAGTCGACCACCGTCATGATATTAATGTTGAGTCCTAGTTTCAATACATCGTAATGATATATTTATAGTAAATAAGATATACTATAGTAAATAAATATATCGGTAGAGATTTCTGAGGAAGGACATGGAAACCACAATCCATTTCAATATAATTCATGGAACTAGTTTCCTCATGTATTGACTCAAAATGTATTTTAACTAAGTCCTGGTGTATGGTTGCTCAGAAACTACACAAACACTAGTGTTCCTGGACTAAAATATGAACTCAAAATATGAAAGGTGATATGACAAACAAATCTAAATGACATTAGTTTTGTGGAAGAACCAAATGATATGATACCACTCTTTCACAACCCACCCTAATGGTTTACGTGATACAACTCCCCAATCCCTCATCCAATAGTCATGAGGATGGTGACTAGGGCCAAATTGGTATATCACTATCAATGGGGGCCTTAGTCTAAATTAGTTTTATAGATTAAAAAATCTCCAAACACATACAACTATACAATGTAAAAAACCTAGATAAATAGCAACTTATAAATCAAAATACAAAAACCAGGGTATGGAAACATGTAATATAATGTAAAAAGATCCAAATGAAATCCCACCACAAAGTGTTTAAAAACATGTCCAAACTAATAGTGAAGAATATGATTACTGCCAAGATAAAAGTAGGAACACACCTCATATTCTCTGGATCAATAATCATTGTGCAGTCCTAGTTCCTCTAGGACTCCATAAAATAGTTGACTATCCACAAAAGACATGACACGATATGTGTGGGAAAATACCATGTGGTGTGCGTATAAAAATACCCATTAGGACACCCCAAAACAAAAAAATAAAAATAATGAAAAATAATAATAGTAAACTATATATAGGAATATGTCTAATAGACATATAAACAATATTCAGATAAAATAAACAAAGAATAAATGTATAAAAGTAAGTTCACTGTAGCAGCGTTAACCTAGGATGATAGCTTGAAGTTTCAACATAGATCTATTATGGGAGAAAAAAATCCATGAGTTAGATATCAGTTATGACTTCCATATGAGAGGTTCTTCCCATAGAGTCTCATCAGATGAAGGATATGATAGAAGCCTAAAGAGATAAGATACACATATGAAGATCCCACCGAAGGAAATGGTGTATACCAAGATATAAATCAAGAATAATATTCTAGATATATGATTGATGACCATGTAATGTTTTTCATGAAGATACTAAGAAAACCACATAAGTCAAGGTGATAATAGAGTATCTCACTTCCATCCTCATTGATGTATTCTTACTACTCCATCAGATAAGTCCTCTTGATGGGATCACAATCCTATCTCTATGATGAGATTCAGTAATAATGATTAGGAAGTGGGTATAATGAATTCAACGTAATGAATCATGTACAATATTCATAGGATAATGGATCTAATTAAATTCTGGAGGAGTACATGTCATGTACATTAAATATAATACATGTCCCATCATCATTAGATAATTACCATTTAAGTGGACTATTCCCATGTCCATGTAATAGTAAAATACATGACCATAATTGTGTACTTTTTCCAGTTTCTATGTACATTGATATACACATGTAAACATGGCCCAGATCTGTTCATGTAGGAGTACACATTGTGCCCGCGTTCATGTACTATTGGCCATGTGCATGTACCATCCCAGATATATACTGATCCATGAGTGATGAGGAACAAATCAGGTGATAGGGTCACATGTTTTGTTACATGTAACTTCACCCCAAAACCATAGATGTGATTTTTAGGGTCCCATGTGGTGTGTAGCTCTATTATACAAAATGGGTACTACATGATTTATCTATATTTCTATATCTAGAACCTGCGCCATCATTTTCATATCTATCCACTAATCCCATCGCATCCCATACTGGAATCCAAGGAATACAATCAAATGAGACATTCCTTCATTGATCACTAAAATCCATCCATTCAGTCTATTTATAAAATGTTCCCATGTATCATTCATCAAGGAACATTAATCAACACAAACCAGGCATCCCAAACCCATATTATCTGCTACCTCTTCCATTATCACATGATTATCACATCATACCAAGACCAAATATATGATATTGAACCATTTTTCATAGAAATTAGTGGAAAAAATTTTATTTTCAGTTATTTTTAAAACCATAATCCTTGGAAATTTCCCATCATGAATGAAGAAGAATGGGAAAGGGATGAAGTAGAAAAACTATTAGTAACAAATCATATTTTATGTTCATTATGAACATGGATTTTTTTCATTAAAGTGATGGATGAAGAGATATAAAAAGAATCAACCTGAAATTCCAAATCATGAAACATAACCATCCCATACCCTTAATACACATGATTCTCAAATCAATTCATTGTTTAATTTATTTGAGTTCATTCTAAGAATCATAAAATTGGATAAATTCAATGAAAACAATTATTATTCCTCGATTTTGATTGACTGATGTGTAGAATAAATTTGAGTCTTTTCTTTGGAGAGATCCCGGAATTTCATTGCATGCTGATCAATAACCATTGATTCGGCTTTCATCTACTGATGGATGTTCATTCACACATTGAAACAAAAATCATTGACTTTTAGGGTTATGTAGAAGTCCCTGAAAATATTTCATATGAAAGATTAAAAAAGATGAATTAGGTAGTTATGTAATTACATAATAGAATAAATAAATTTATTAATATTAATCATTTTAGGCCCATGATTACGTTTTAAAATATACATCATTCCGAAATTGGTATGTCACATATATGGTAAATGATATTATCTAAATTCAAAGGTTCAATTATAAATATGATCCATACATCTATTTAGATGTTATTATACTTTTTCAGGAAAACTATGTGCACATGTTATTTAATATATTTAAAATATTTCAATCAATTATTCTTACACAATGGCCCTCAGAATCACATGTTGTCCCATCAGCTGGTCTCAAAAATATTCCATTCAATCTTGAAAAATAATACATGGAAAAAATAAATCTCATTACATGTTTTGTAATTTTCATCAATATTGGCTAATCCTTATGAAAACATTAATGATCATGGAAAGAATACCTTTTTGGAGAGATGATTTTAATTCAAATTCAAACACTGTTGTGTTTTCACTTTCCCTATATCTTTAAAATATTTATTATATATTCACTATCAAAATACATATCCAACGTCCAGGGATTTCCATGAATAGGGAATTCCACTTCATTTGGTTATTCATAACTCATTTGTTGTTCTTTATAAGCTGTTATACACTACGATGATTTCTACCATTTCATTATCTTTAAATACCCTATGTGATTAAAATTGGATGTTAAATAAATTTAGGATGATGTCGAACCATAATAAACATCATTATATAATCTGGAGAGATAAGATTAATTTTTGTATTTTGACATGAGAGACCAAGTGAACCTCATGATGTTGTAGGTCTTTCCTTCGATTTTTAACTATGAACCTAAATTCATGTAAATTATTTTTGAAAAATATTATTGTGCCACATTTTCATAGAATTATTATAAAAAATATTAAATACTATTCTCCTTCATTTCTTTATTCATTTTCATGAGAAAGGATCCAATTAATTGTTCTATGGGTTTCAAATATAGAATGACTGGATTCCTATTTCCGAGAGGAATTAAACTCTATGTAAAGAAGGTATAGGGGAATTTCTTCATTAAAATATTTTATATGGGTAGACACTTTACTTTATGGATTTATATTATGAAATTTATTAAATGAGGTGTCCCTAATGACATGTCAACTCGGTGATTTTGATGAGGTTTCGTGTCAAGGATCTCCTGGGATTTCTCCGAGCCAACAATGATACCATGATGGTGTACCATGAAGATGAGAAATTTTTTCTTTCTATCACCATAATGTTTGTTTTAATGGATTCATAATTTTCCTATACAACTAATTATTTTTGAAAGAGTTATCAATATCAATAAGTTGGTAATAACCTTATTGACATTTTATAATAAAATCATTAACAAACCCTTCCATGGATTAACTAAGAATGGTATTGAGGATATGATGCATGGATTGTTGTTATAAGGTACCATTATTCACCATGAAAAATGTAATTAAAATATATAAATACATGCTTTGGGGTTTCTTGAATATAGTTGAAACATAATCTTCATGTGACATCAGGATTTGGTTATAGCTAGAGTACCCACCCAAAATAGAGAGAGCTAAAAATCTAGCACTTTCATTAACAAAATGTTTTTTTATTGGGACATGTAAATCATACTAAATGAATTGAAAATGGAAATCCAATAAATAATTAAAATACAAAAAATTTCAATTATTTGTGTGTGTGATAGGGCTGATGTTGTTGAGAGATTTTAGGTATTGGACCTCATGACTAATGCTTTTTTCAAAGAGATTATCATATTTTACCTCCACTATAGATACATGAGTTTGAGGAATTATCTTGGATACATATTTATATCCATTTTTAAAATTCAAAAGACCAAAATTATTGGAACAAAAATAAATATTATGTATATTAATTTCAATATAAGTATAGGTGAAGTTGTATTGATGTTGCTTCTACTAGGAAATGTATTCCTATTTCTGTTCATAAGACATTGATGTTCGGATTAATGTAAGAGTGGGTCATGTTTTTATCCTTGATTTACGTCATTGATTTAATAAATGGTGGTAGATATTCCTACCTAAAATTATAGAGAAACAACTTTTATATCTTCTTCATCTTGTTTCATTATCTCAATTTTCATTGATGTTGGTAACGAAGTGATAAATTTTAAATTGGAAGATTATTTGGGAGCATATTAATATTTATTTAATGATGAGTTGGTTTCTCTATAAAATATGTTATCTAATTATGGTTTTTTTGGATCCTCATGTGAATGTTTAAAGTGGAGGTTAAATAAAAGATAAACATGTCAGTCTCAGAGGAATATAGATTGTAAATATATTAAAAAAATAGGTAATGTAAAATAATAAATTTTCATCCTCCAATGTAATGACCATGAACCCTATGGACAAGAACCGATTGTTTAATTCTATCATAGGAATAATATAAGAGTAATAAAATCCCAATTGAATGAATTTTTTAATAGTCTTGGTAAACAAGATACATACATGAATCTTATATTATATTGGAAAACATAATCATACAACATTGAGAATATAAATATTCTTCATTCTTGAACTTTTTCAACGATTCTACCTTTATATATTAGTGAATACAAAAAAATTGGTGAGATAAAATTTTTAGTAAGGGTTATTAACAGTGAAAGATAATGTGGGTAAGTAAGGAATTATAAGTATGGAGAAGTGAAAATCATAATACATTCCATTTAATAAACAACCTTTTCATAAAGAATAATATTGCAACAGTAAGTGAAGATATAATGATTCCAAATAAAAAAATCAAGAGGATATAACTAAACCATATATAAAATATCTAATTAAATAATCACATAGATATATATAACTAATCACATAATTTTGTAATGCGTAATTTCAGGCATCATAAACGTTTCATCGAGGCCCCATGCTAAAAATTATAACATAAATGGGTAGGGCATCATCCAAATACCCATTTTTTGTCTCATCAGATATAATAAACCTTTATGGACCTATAGAATTATAGTCCCCCCAATCACTTAATATGTCCATTGAATTCAACAAAAACAATACAACACCGTCAAAACGCTTTTTTCAAAAAATGTCCATATTGGAAGAATTAGAAAAAAATAATGAAAAAACATTCCCATGTCAAAGTAATCAAAGATCATATATAGAATTAATATTGGTGATATAATTAAATTATATTCGTTATGGAACATTAATTTTTTTTTAATTGATGAATATAAATTCTATAAATATTTTGTTAAAATCATTCTTAAATAAAATAAAATTATAATTCGAAATTGAATTTTAAATTCTAAAAAATTACAAGATATTATGAAAAGAATTTTTTGAATATAAACATGAATACTTGTTAAGGAATCTTCAATGAATTTAATAGCCATGTCTGGTACACCCCAAGGTTTTATAAAATAAATGACAATCAATTTTTTTTTGTTTTGAGTAGATTTTTATAACAAGTATTTAAGATAATATTGTAACATCAATATTTGGAATTTCAAAAAACCGTCATCTACAATTATGATCAGTATGTTATTTGGAGACTAATAGAACCAAATTGATTTTTAGTGAATAGTATCCTACAATTATGAATAGTAATATTAATAGAAATATGACCCGAATGAATAGTAAATTGTACTATTGTTTTTTTGGTGATAAGATAATGAGATGTCGATTAACTTTTCAAGGTGTTAAAATTGAATAATATATTTAAAATTTTTATTTTTTATTAAATTATGATTTTAATTTAAAATTAAATTAATAATTTTTAGGACATTATTTTCAAAAAATGGAGTCTATTTTTTAATTCTACATATCAAAAAATGGTTAGGGGGAATTTTTTGTATTTTTTGAAACAGTTGAATTTCTGGTGAATATTAAAAATACACTTTTGAGTATTAGTACGTTTATTGACATCATTAATGATGTAAAAATTATGGTCAACTTGTGTATAGTAAAATAAGATATGAGGTGTTTCCTGTGGCCTATACCAAGGAGAAATACTATGGTAAAGACCATTGTTTTGAAAATACCAATAATGAGTTGTCCCTTGGAAATTAATAAAATATTCCCTCACTTTCACAATAAATACCAACCGATTCCATCATTACATTCATTCAAAATTCCACCTAAAAGAATCTCTTGTCTTAATACAACCATATTAGTCCTCCAAAGGTTTCATGATGCCCCCAAGTTCCCAACCTTGATGTCTTAGGAGTAACTCTATAAGGTAGGAGAATCCTCAACTTCATTATTTTTCCATTCAAGTTCTCTTTTATGTGGGATAACATTCATGATTCCATACCAGGTTTTTATTTACATTTTATTATATCTCTATAAATTATTATGATTCATTTATGGTAGTGTGACCCATGTAACCTCTCTTTTTAATGTTTTTTAAAACCATGATGCATAGCTGTTATGTTGTAGAATTTTCGTAAGGGATTTATCCACCACTATTTTATTTTGAGTTCCTTTACTTTATTATTCATTTCTAGTACACAATTATCCTAAAGAAATAAATGAGCCAGTATTTTAAATATTCATGATTTCATCACATTTATTTAAGATTCATGATTATACTTCTTCTTCTATCATACTTAATTATGAAATTAAAACACCATCCATGATGTGCCAATTTACCGACATCGTGGTCGATGTGATTTCAATTTATTTTAATTTCTTAAATATTGGTCATGGAAACATTTTTATGGTTGAACCAAATTATAATTTTTGTATTATATCTTATATAAGGTTATGGAATCTTTTTTCCCACACATGATTAATTTATAAAACAAAATGAGTTCTTAACGATCGTATAATTACCAAAATGACTTAAACAAATATCAATAATGCTTCAAATTTTGAATCATCATCTTGTAAGAATTAAAAATAGTAAAAGGTATAATTTATGGTTCTTGAATCCTGTAAATACCACTCCATTCCAATTTTGAAGTTCCACTTCCAATAAAAAATAATTTCCATCATGAACAGATCATGGAATCCATGAAAATAATTCACCTGAAACAATGTAAATAAGAAAAATTACTAATAAATGTGTCGAATGATGTTATAAAATTATCATATATGGTGCTATAAACATTGATATCTTTTGCTAAGCTATTAATAACACTATTTAATCAATTATACTGGAGGATTAAACACATTTTAAGTATGAAAATCCTAAGGTAAGGAAATTCTAAACCAAATTCCCATTATTTGGTTTAAACTTTTTATTTATTCATTATATGATATTAATATTATGGGTATGATTAATTTTTGTTTATAATATGTTTAAAAATGTGTATTTATAGTGTATACACATTTCTATTCCATTATATTAATTCTCAATCCATTTATATTTTAAGGGACTTTCCTCTAATAATACCTTAAAAACTTTTTTTAAAAAATCTCAAAATGATTTTTTATGTGTACTGTATAAGTTGTTTCTATAGATTTTAAGATACATTATTCCCATGATATGTTCCTTGGACATTGTTTATGTTGGCTCGATCCCATTATAATGAATTATATGTTGGGTTCATCCCATTATAACATAAAATAGAATGGGTGATCCCCTTTATAGCTCTCTAATGCATTGGGTACTCCAGAGATGGAAGTTGACCAAAATGTTATTCCCTATGTAATGGTGATTGTATGAGTGATACGGTAAATATTCCCCAAGGAAGCTACATGATTCTTCTTTGCCTACGAGTTTTTATGAATATGGGTTTTATTGGATTTTATGTTATCACTTCACTATCGCTTTATTTCATTATATCCCTTGTAGAGATTTACACACATCCCAAGTTTTTTAAATGTTTTTCATAAGATATAAGGATGGGTAAGAGAAAGAATTGATTCATGATGTTTTATATGGGGATTTTTCAAAGAAATCATGTTTTATGTTTTAATGTTTTATATTTTACAAAATGGATACTATTTTTAGCAGTGTCATTTTTGTATGAATGTGGTATGTTATGTAGGTAAGATATCCTAATTATTTAAAACTATAATCCCGAAAAGACCCTCATTGTGAAATATTGTATATTCTTGTCTAAAATTCCTGATAATGTAATTTTTTAATGCCATGTCCTTATAGTTGGTATCAAAGTACAATTTAGATAACAATAGGGGTTTTGATGATGTTAAAATAATTCCATAAATGAATTTTACTCTAATAGTTTTAAAAGTTATATCATTTAAGGTTTACCATGTTTCATCCTCAATGTTATGTCTCGTAATAATGGTTTTCTACAGAAGAAATAGGGAATCTAATGTAGGAAGGAATCCATAGGCTAATGTTTGTACGAATTTGTAGCTCAGAATGGTGGGAATCAGAACCAGGCAGTTTGTGACGTCAATGGATCAGTTAAAGCAAGAAATAAACGAGGGTGGTATCCATGATAGATAGGAACATGATATACCATGAAGAAACATGTCTTTTGTGGAGAATTTTATGAGGCAATATCCTCTATCATTCAGTGGATGCCAGATCCAGTGATAATTGAAGGATGGATCAATGATCAAGAAAAGATATTTCATGTCAAGGGTAGTTAGGAACTTCAAATGGTAATACTATCAATTTATCATTTGTAAGGTGAAGCCGATCAATGGTGTTATTTGGTTAAGAATATGAGGGAATTTTCCACGAACCAGCCTGGGTGCCCTGGTAACCCGATAACCAAGCTAGCCCTGACATATCCCGAGGGGCGTTCCCAATCCCCACGGGTCGGTGACTAGCACCTAGAATCGTACGACATACAAGTGGGAACAAATTTTCCACAAGGATGCAGAAGCAAGAGTAAAAAAACATTATGCATAACAATGAAACTCCACTGGGATCGTTGTAATAGAAAACAAAGAGGCACAGAAAGCCCAACGTACTATAACCCAAGTACATAAAACAGGAAAACCACCCCAAAGTCCCCAAGAACACAACTCACCACGTTGAAAACTCTAAAGTTGGATCCACCTTCAAGTGATCTTTTCCCCTTGCACGAACCTGGAAGAAGGAGGCCTAAAAACACCTGAAGGAAAAATAAGGGTGTGAGACTATGCCCAGAGGGATACAACCAGAGATTCCATAACAGATTCCAAATAAGATTATCCAATGAAAAAAATTCAATTTTATATTAAACAGGTTTGGAAATAGGAAAGCCTATTTTTAAAAAATCATGCTATACATTTTCAAGTAAAAGAAGGTTCACCAAGGAAGGTTTTTACAATGATGAAATACTTTTAATACAATAGATTAAATAAAAATAGTTCCATAAAATAGTTTATATAAAATCATCAGGCATGTAAAGCTGTTCAAATGCATTGGAAAACATTTATACATCACATATAAATATTTAGGCGAGCAAAATTGTCATCTACCAGAAGGTAAGATTGTATTAATCAGTTATGGGATTCCAGACTCTCTATGTAAACTCAGCAAAATGTGTATGCACACGACCCTGTGACACTATCCAAAAGAGACTCGTCACCAACCCATCATGGATTTGACCCACCACAAGTATGTTTTAGAACGTTGTCGTTTCGTAGAGTGTATCCAAATAACTCACTAACTACCTAAGGCTTGCATGAAGTCTTACATGATGTGCGAACTATTTTAAGAATTCATAAAATACGATCAATCCCATTCTTCCATTTCAAATTTCAAATTCCATTCCATATAAAACCACAACAGGTTTTATTAAAAAAATGCCTTTTTGCAAGATAAAACCAATGGGTTTCTATCAAAACATTTTAATCCATTTTCACCTGTTTGAAATCCATTCAAAACAAATTAAATAATATCACAATTTTTTTCCACAATTGAAATCAATAATTAAATTGAAAACATTTCCATCAAATACATTACATAAATTCCACAATTTAAATTCCCCGATTTCCATAAACACACACACCCCAATTCAATGGAATTGGGTGTTTATCAAATTATCATGCCAAAACCAATTCAAATATCTCAATTCAAAGGAATTGAATTAAAATCAACAAGTGAAATAAATCGAGCAATGAAGATAATCAAGTCGGAAAGTCGGGACATAACCACCTACCTCAAAGGTTTTGACCAAAACCACAACGGTTGAATTGCACTCAAGAATCCCGGTTGATTCTCCAAAAAACCATCCTAGATCCCTTCCCCTAGAAATACCAAGACCAAAACTCATCATTTGGGCATTTACACAATTAGATCTACCCATAATAGGCGTAGATATAAGAAATCAAGGGAAGAGGGGAAGTTGATCTAAGTAGATAAAAGAAACTGATCAAGAAAGAAGACGAACAATCACATACCTTGAGAATCCCACTTCGATTCACCAAGAGGAGCCTTTGGATCGCCTCCAGAACAATAGGAGAACCTTCTCTAACCCCAGGAGAAGTCAAATCCCGAGTTAGGGACACTTAGAAGGAAAAACGAATCATTTAGAGGCAAAATGGCCAAGATCCACAATTTTACGGATCTAATTTTAAGTGACCGCACGGTTTTTCCACACAGTTTGTCAAACCGTTCGCACACCATGTTGATCTCACTGGCCATGGTTGCTGGTCCGCATGGTTTAGTCGCACGAGTTACCATACCATGCACACACCGTGCATACCTTACCGTCAAGTGCTGATAGGATGGCATGGTTTGATCGCATGGTTTATCAAACCATGAACAAGGAATTTCCTTTTTTTACTTAACATTTAACCCAAACGCACCCCCAAGTCACTACTCCAAAAAAGAGGCACTTAGAGACATCAAAAGTACCTGAAAACGTAATGGGATGTTACAACCTCCCCACCATAAGACCTTTCTGTCCCCAGAATGCCTATAAAGAAACATCCACGTCAAAAAGATGAGGCTACTACTCTCTCATTAGTGCCTCCATTTCCCACATCTCATGTGAATCTTAAACATGCTGCCAAAGTATATGGACCAGAGGTGTGGTTCTCCCATGTAGTACCTGGGTCCCAGAATCAACAATCCTGATTGGTCGTTCAGTCACAAATAAATATGGTTCAATTTCAAGATCACTCCAGCTCACAACATGAGATGAATCAGAGAGGTTCTTCTGTAGCTGTGATACATGGAACACATTATGTATCGACGTCAGCTATGGTGGTAGAGCTAGACGGTAAGCAAATTTTACCACAAGACCAACAACCTCGAAAGGTCCCACAGACTGAGGGGCAAGCTTCCCTTGCCTCCCAAGACATCGATGACCTAAATGGGGTGAAACATTCAAGAACACCTGGTCACCAAATGAGAACTCTAAAGGTCTATGGTGACGGTCAATATAATACTTGCACCGACTTTGCACTATCAACATTATCTGACGAATCTACTGGATCTTAGGTGTCGTCTCTTGGACCAAACTCAGTCCTAGCAAAGAAATTTCACCAATCGCTGACGAACATAAGGTATATTTACACAGACGGGCATACAATGCCTCAAAAGGATCCATTTTAATCGCATATTTATAACTTTAGTCATAAGAAAACTCAGCTAACCCCAGATGATCATGCCAAGATCCACCAAAGTCGAGAACACAAGCACAGTGCATGTCCCCAAGGATCTGAATAGCTCTCTCTATCTGGCCATCTGACTATGGATGGTAGGCCGTGCTCAAATGGACCGGAGATCCCAGTGCCCCCTGAAGGCCTCTCCAAAAGCGAGAAGTAAACCGAGGATCCCTATCAGATACTATTGCATATGGAACTCCCTGTAAACGAACAATTTATTTCACATAGATATATCTCAACTCCTCAACTTTGGTTGTATCTAGAATAGGTATAAATTGAACCGACTTGGTCAGTCTATCGATCACAACCCATATCGCATTCTTCTTCCTCTAGGTTTGAGGTAACCCAACCACAAATTCCATTGAGATTTCATCCCACTTCCATGTAAGGACAGGAAGTGGTTGAAGGAAACTCGAGGTTTCTGGTGCTCAGCTTTCACCTGCTGGCATGTATTGAAATGAGATACAAACTCCGTAATGTATCGTCTCATACCTGGACACCAGAACTATCGCTGTTTATCATAGAACATCATCGTGGTCCCCGGGTGCACAACCCATAGAGATTTATGGCAATCCCTCATCACATCCTTCCTTGCCGATAACGACACAACATAACAGTTTTGATAACATAGAACACCCTTTTTAGAGAACGACCAGAAGGTATCAGTCTCCCCACCCTAAAGAGAGTCCCTTTTTCCATAGAATTCATCATCCTGTTGTTGTTCCTGAATAATTAACTCGAGGAGAGAAGAAGTCAACTGAAAAGTGGCTAAAGAAACTTCATTCCCCTTTAAATGAATTCCAATATGCAACTTAGAAAAAAGATCCACAAAACTCCACTCTTCGGAATATTCTTTCATAGCCTGAGATGAAGGTTTCCTACTTAAAGTATCTTCAACTACATTCCCTTTCCCCGGGGTGTAGGAAATGTCAAAGTAGAAATATTGCATGTACTCCACCCAATGCCTTTGGCGGAGATTCAAATATTTTTGAGAAAAGATATAACTCAATCTCTTGTGGTATGAATACTCAGTAAACCATTATCTATAAAAGTAATGTTTCCAACACATGAGTGCATGAATTACAGCTGCAAGTTCAAGGTCATGGGCAGGGTAGTTCTTCTCATGAGGCTTAAGCTGATGTGATCCATAAGCAATATAATGATTACCTTGCATAAGGACACATCCAAAACCTGAACCTGATGCATCACAGAATACCACATAACCTACCCCAGCCTCAGGAAGATTTATCACCAACGCAGTAGTCAAAAGACGCTTTAGCTCAACAAAAGAACTCTGACATTTTTCATTCTAGGAAAACATCACTCCCTTTTGAGTCAGAGCAGTCATTGGAGAAGATAACATTGAAAACTCTTTTACAAAATGACGATAATATACTGCTAAGCCCCAGAATATCCGAGTCTCGAAAACATTTCGTGGTTGTTCCCAATTCATAACATCCTTCACCTTCTCAAGATCAACTGGTATTCCTTGCTCTGACGCCACATTTCCCAAGAATTTCACTTCCCGAATCTAGAAATTGCAATTTGAAAGCTTTCCATAAAGACAATGATTTCTTAAAAGACCCAGAACTGTTCTCATATGAAGCACATGATCCTCCTTAGACATGGAGTATACAAGGATGTCATCCAAAAATACTACCACAAATTTATACAGATACTCATGGAAAACATGATTCATCAAGGCCATGAAAACTACATGATCATTTGTTAAGCCGAAGGGCATGACAAGGTACTCATAATAGCCATACCTACTTCAAAAGTTGTTTTTTCTGAATGTTACAATCCTTTATCCTCAACTGATGGAAACCAGATCGAAGATCGATTTTTGAAAACCACTTTTCCCCTTTCAATTGGTCAAACAAATCATCAATTCGTGGTAACAGATACTTGTTCTTTATCATTACTCGATTCGGATTTCTATAATCAACACATAAGCGTAGTGAACCATCGATCATCTTGGCGAAGAGAACTGGTGCTGCCCAAGGTGACATACTCGGGTGTATAAAACCTTTCTCAAGAAGATAGTCTAACTGAGACTTCAGTTCTTTTAATTCGTAATTCGGTTGGAGCCATTCGGTAAGAAAATATAGAAACTAGTTGAGTATGAGGAATTAACTCAATTGAAAAATAGATCTCCCTTACCGGTGGCATACTAAAGAAGTCATAAGGAAACACGTCTGGAAACTTAGCGATGACTAGAGGAAGATCACCACTCGTTGGATCTTTCTCTAGATCAAAAGAAATCACTGATATAATTTTCCCCAGCTCTGGATAAGAAGGTACGGCTCTAACTGACCTGGGGTCCCATTCTCCTTAAAAAAAAGAGGCACACCACTGGGTGTAGTACGGTAGATCCGTCAGAGGTGAAAATCAATCTGGGAATTATTGGCGATGAGCCAATCCATCCCAAATATGACATCAAAATATTTCATGTCAAGAACCAAAAAGTCCCAAACAAGATCGACATCTAATATAAAGAAGATGCAAGCAGGACTACGAAGACCCTTTTCTCTCACTGTACCAAGAGGTGTTGTAATACTCATCACAAAAGACAAAAGATCCATGTGTAGATTAAGTAGATTAACAATATGAGTTGAAATAAAAGAGTGATATGAACCAGTATCGAAAAGTGATGTCACTAAGGATGAAGATATAGTGATGGTACCTCTCACAGTTGTAGGACCTGCTTCTGCTACCTCTGGTGACTCTTCCATTACGTGAAGAAGCTTCGTTCCTGATGTATGTGGCTCGAAACTTTTAGAGTGTGAAGCATTTGATTGCCTCGCAGTTTCTGGAGGTGCTGATGATCATGTTCCACTACGTGGAGTAGAAAAGTGATGGAGGAATCTTTGTATGTTCCCAAAATGTCCCCAGGAGATACAGTTCTTGGGTGCCTCAGTGTAAACCCTCTTAGAATACCCCGACTTTCCACACTGATAGCAAGTCAAATAAGCCCCTCCTGGTGCTACCGGAGGTCTAGAATGACTCTGATGTCGAGAACTACCATATGAGATTCTGTGCTTCCGTTTCCTTTTAAAGGGACCAACACTATCACAAGAAGGAAAAGAAACTCCCTTCAACCCTGACTTTCTACAAGGTCCATCTCAACCATCAACACCCTATCCAACACATCAGCTTAAGTGGGAAACTTCAAGAAGAAAACATGAGAACCGATACCTGATTGAAGCCCCAAATCAAATTATTGAGCCTTCATCCTCTCATTAGATACAATTTCAGGAGAAAACTGTACCAATACAGCAAAGAAATTTAAGTAATCAGTCACGGTTTTGTTGACCTACTCAAGCTTGAAAAACTCCACAACCTTGGCCAACACCATTGATTTCGGATAGAACTGATCACTGAAAAGAACCCTAAGGTATTTCTACTCCAAACCCTCGTTTTTCCCTGTCGTCACCATTGTGTCCCACCATCTCCTGCTTGGTCCCTCCAGCACGAAAGTGGCACACTTCACCTTGATCACATCAGGTGTCTCCAAGAACCCAAATAGACGTCAATCATACTCAACCATTCCTCAACATTTTGAGGTTCAGTGGAGCCTTTGAAAACTGGTGGCTTCTGGCATAGGAACTCTTGAGAATGACTTCGGAGAATATAACTTTGAGGATCTAAATCTAGAGTCCGAACATGGACTGTAGGTGGTGTCTGTCCTAGAGCATGGATAGTTCGGACGATCACCTCAACCAGACTCGGATCCACAATAGCAATCGCTTGCTGAGGTTTAGCAGCAGCCTCTTTTTGGATCTGATTCCCACGTCTTTTCGGAGGCATGATAATACAAAACACCAGAAAAGACAGATATTAATACACCAGAAGATTAACAAGGGAAACTAATAATAAAATAAATAATAAACAAGATTTGGATTCAAGTGTATCCATATCAAAACAAGGAAAATACTAGAACTAATCCACAAGTCGTATTTCCCTAACTACCCCCGGTGACTTAAGGTTCATTGCAGTGAGAGCTGGAAAGACACTCAATCAAAACTACCTCCTAAGTCCCAACAAGAAAACTCAAATTCATACTGACATTAAGGTAATATGTTCAATAAACCTACCTATGATTCCAATTTATCACAAACCATCCTGGGTACCATGATAACCCGATAACCGAGCTGGCCCTGACATAGCCGGAATGGCGTTCCCGATCCCCATGGGTCCGGAACTAACACCTGGCATCATATAACACACATGTGGGAACGAATTTTCCACAAGGACGTGGATGCAAGAGTAAAACAAACAGTATGAATAACAATGAATCTCCACAGGGAGCATTGTACCAGAAAACAAAGAGGCACCGAAAGCCCAATGTACTACAACCCAAGTGCATAAAATAGGAAAACCACCGTAAATTCCCCAAGGACACAACTCACCACATTGAAAACTCAACAGCTGGATCAACCTCCAAGTGATCCTTTCCCCTTGCACGAACCTAGAAGAAGGAGGTCTACAAAAACGTGAAGGCAAAAGTAGGGTGTGAGCCTAATTCCAGTAGGATACCACCAGAGATTCCATAACAGATTCCAAATAATGATTATCCAAAGAAAAACATTCCATTTTAAAGTAAAAAATTTTGGCAATAGGAAAGCATATTTTAAACAAATCATGCTATACATTTTCAAGTAAAGGAATGTTCACCAAGCATGGCTTTTACAATGATGAAATACTTTTAAAACAATGGCTTAAATAAAAACTATTACATAAAATACATTATATAAAATCAGCAGGGATGTAAAGCAGTTCAAAACCATTGGAAAACATTTATACATCACGTATAAATATTTAGGAGAGCAACATGGTCATCTGCCAAAAGGTAAGATATTATTAATCAGTTATGGGGTTCCACACTCCTTATGTGAACTCAGAAAAATGTGTATACATGCGTCCCTATGACACTGGCCAAAGGAGACTCGTCACCAACCCATCAGGGATGTGCCCCGCCACAAGTATGTTTTAGAACGTTGTCATATCGTAGAGTGTATCCAAATAACTCAATAACTAACTATGTCTTTCATGCGCTCTTACATGATGGGAGAACTATTTTAAGAATGCTTAAAATATGATCAATCCCATTCTTCCATTTAAAAGTTCCAATTCCATTCCATTTAAAACCACATCATTTTTTATTCAAAAACATGACTTTTTGACAAGATAAAACCAATGGGTTTCTATCAAAACATTTTAAGACATTTTCACCAATTTGAAATCCATCAATAACAAATTCCATTATTCCACAATTTATTTCCACAATACAAATCAAAAATTCTAATTGAAAACATTTCCATCAAATACATAACTTATATTCCTCTATTTAAATTATCCAATTTCCATAAACACACACACCCAAATTCAATGCAATTGGGGGTTTTCCAAATTCTCATGGCAAAACCAATTCAAATATCCCAATTCAAAGAATTGAATTAAAATCAATGAGTGAAATAAATCAAGAAATGAAGATAATCATTTTGGACAGTCGGGATGGAACCACCTTCCTCAAAGGTTTTGACAAAACCCACAATGCTTGAAGAACACTCAATAATCCCAATTGATTATCCAAAAACACGTCCTAGATCCCTTACCCTAGAAAGACCAAGACCAAAACTAATCATTTAGGCATTTACACACTTAGATCTACCCATAATATGGGAAGATAAAAGAAATAAAGGGAATAGGGGAAGTAGATCTATGTAGATCTACGAAACCGATCAAGAAAGAAGAAGGACGATCACATACCTTGAGAATCCCGCTTTGATTCACCAAGAGGAACCTCTGGATTTCCTCCGGAACAAAGGGAGAACATTCTCTGACCCCAGGAGAAGACAAATCCCTAGTTAGGTCCACTTAGGAGGAAAAATTAAGCATTTAGAGGAAAAATGGCCGAGATCAACAATTTAAGGATCTAATTTTTAGTGACTGCATGGTTTGTCAAACCGTGCGCACACCGTGAAGATCTCACTCTCCAGGGTTACTGGTCCACATAGTTTTGTCACACGGTTTACCAAACTGTGTGTACACCGTGCATACCACACTATCCAGTGCTGCTAGGTTGGCCCGGATTGATCGCACGGTCTATCAAACCGTGCACAAACCGTGCACATGCCATTTCCTTTTTGTTTTACATATGATTTTCACCCAAATGCACAACCAAGTCACTAATACAAAACAGAGTCACTTAGAGACTTCAAATGTACCTAAAAACGTAATGGGATGTTACAGAATTTGATAATATTGGATGTCTGTAATGGTATGATGTTAAGAGTATTTTTATGGAAGAAGATTTTCCCAAAACGGTTCGACTCAAAATAGGGAAACAATTTATGGAACTAAATAAGAAAGATGATGATTCTTTGGCAGCATATAAATCCAAATTTATAAGACTGTCCAGATACATAGTGGGTTTTAATTGGAATTTTTATAGTAAAATTAGTAGGTTTTACTCTGGTTTGATACCAATTTTGTGAATAACATTGGCTTTGTGAGAGTTTAAAAGTAATCTGAAACTAGTTCATTGTGCTAAAAAAGAGGAGATAGAGTTTTTTTACACATATGTGACCTCTTAGGACAAGAATAATAAGAGGTCCGGTTGGTAGGCATTGTGTAAGATTTATTTAATGAAATATGGAGGTAAAAAAATTAATTTTCCTTCTTGTAAAAAGTTTGGTAAAAGGAATCCCGGTTAATGTCTTGTAAATTATGGGAAATGCTAATAATGTGGAATGTTTGGAAACATGTCCTATGAGTGAATGAAAAATTATCCATAAATTAATGAGAAGCTGATGGTGAGATTCTTTATCTATAAGGAATTTGGTCATTTTTCTTATGTTTGTCCGAAGTTAGTCACTCATAAAGTAAATCAGCAAGACTGGATGTATAAGGGTTTGGTAAAACCATTTGAAACCACTTCAATAGATGTTGAGATATGAAATGAGGTGGTTTTGGTTACATTGATTCTTTTTACACATCTCAAAAATGTGTTGTTTTATTCCGGGTCTACACATTCCTTTATTTCTGTGTAATTTTCTAAAAAAATGGAATTTAACCTTATTATATGAATCATGATCTCAAGGTAAGAACAGTTGTAGGAAATACTATTCCAAAATGAAATTATAAGAATCTTCACATCCTTGCTTATGTAAATATTTTACCTTCAAACATTGTAGTTTTTCCTATAGTAGAGTTTCATGTTATCCAGGGTATGTAATGGCTTTATTTCTATCATGTCATGATATATTGAAGAGAACAATAAGTTATTTATCAGATAGATTTTCAATTTGCATAAAATAATGAAACGATACCATTGATAACTTATCAGGAAGCTAAGAAACTGATAAATTATGGATATGAATGTTATTTTTCTCATATTTTGGAAGATAATAGAACTATCCAGATTAGTGATGTACTGGTGGTAAATGAAGACCATGATGTTTTTCCTGTTCATTTTCTAGGTGTTACTATTAATCGAGAGGTTGAGTTTACTATTGAATTATTTCCTAATGCTAAGACAATTTCTAAAACCCTTTATCTAATATCCCCAATGGAAGATATGGATTTAAAAAAGTAGTTACATGAATTATTAGATAAAGGCTTCATCTGACCTATCACATCACCATGGGGAACTCTTTTCTTGTTTGTTTAATGAGACATTTCATTCATTATAGAGCCTAGAATAAAATTAGTGTTAAAAATAAAAATCATTTTCCTCATGTAAATCATTTGTTTGATTAGATCCCAGGAGCACACAATTTTTCGAAGTTAGACCTAGGGTCGGGGTACCATCAGTTGAATGGACATGATGAAGACATCCCAAAGACTGTATTCTGTACTAGATATGGTCATTATGAATTTTTAGTTATTGATTTTGGGATAACTAATTCACTTACTATTTTTATAGATATTATGAATAGAATATTTCATGAGTTCAATGATATGTTTATGGATGTGTTTATTTATTACATTCTTCTATATTCTATAATTAAGGAGGAGCATGAAAAACAGATAAGGGGTTTTTTGAAAACCATAAAACAAAAGAAACTATATGAAAAATTCATAAAGTGTGATTTCTAATTACAACAGATCTCTTTTCTTGGGAAAATTGTAAATAAGGATGGAATAAGAGTTGATCCTGCCAAAACAAATGAGTTTGATGAATGGCCAAGTCCTGAAAATGTTACAAGGATTCATAGATTTATTATACATTCAGGTTATTACTGATGGGTTGTTATAATCATTTCATAGTTATCTAGTCTGGTAACTAAGTTAACATGAAAATGGGTTAATTTGTTTTGGATAAATGAATGGGATGTTTGATTTCATGAATTGAAGAATAGATTGGTGAATGCCCCTGTTTTGGACATGAATTCCTGAAATGGTGATTTTTTTCATCTATAGTGATTCTTAATTGAAGGTACTTGGTTGTGTTCTGATGCAGAATGATCAGGTAATTTCTTATGCTTCAATAAAACTAAAACCTCATGAAAAAAGTATCCCTCACTTGATTTGGAATTGGAAACTGTGGTTTTTTCTTTGATAATTATGGGAAACCGTTTATATAGAGCCAAATGTCAAATATTTAATGACCATACAAGTCTTAAGTATATATTCACTCAAAAAGAATTACACATGAGTAAAAGAAGATGGATTGAACTGATAAATGATTATGATTGCATGATCAATTACTAACCAAGAAAAGAAAACTAAGTGGAATATTCCTTGAGTTGAAAACCTCATGCATCATTAACCATGTTACATTTAGAACATGGTCCCTTGATTAATGAGTTGATGAATTTCGGAATAGATGTTATTGGTGCAGGGAATACAACTGTTATGTTTTAGGATTCAATGTAGTTATCATTATCATAAAGAATTAAGTAAGAATAGATGAAAAACCATGAGCTAAAAAAGGTAGAATTTGTTAAATTGGGTAAGCTTCCAAAATTTATCCTTGATAAATATTGTGTTTTATGATTTAGAAAATGGTTGTGTGTGACTTGTGATTCCTAATGGAAGAAATATTTATTTTTTGAAGCACATAGTTCTCCATTTACAGTCCTTCCTGGAAGTACTAAGATGTACATAGTCCTTCGAGAGTAATACTGGAGGGATTGAATGAAAGGAGATGTTTAAAAATATATTTTGAAATGTTTTTCATGTGAACAGGGTAAAAAAGAGCGACAGTTACCAAAGGTGATGCTTCTACCTTGGTCAGTGCTAGAGTGAAAATGGGAGAATATATCCATGGAATTGATGGTGGGACTACCTAAAACATCTCAAGGTAACAATGTGTTTTTGGTTATTATTGACTGGATGAAAAAATCTGCACATTTTCTTTCTATTCGAGATATAATGTCATTGTTCAGCTTTCTTGACTATACCTCAAATCGATTTTCAGGTTATATGGAGTTCCACTTTCCATTATATCTCTTTGGGATCCCATGTTCACTTTTATCTTTTGGAAGGGACTTAAAAATTTTCTGAGTGTAGAATTAAAGTTTAGTACAGATTTTTATCCTCAATCTGATGTGAAATCAGAATAAACGATTCAAACATTGGTGGAAAAGATTTTAGCTTGTTCAATAGAATACCAAGGAAGTTGGGATTATTATCATTCTTTAAATGAGTTTTCTTATAATAAAATTTTTCATTCCATTATACAGATGACAACTTTTGAGGCATTGTATGGGAATTAGTGTCGAACTCTGGTTTTTTGGGGATGAATTCAGGGAAAGGAAGTTGATGGGAGTAGGGTTAGTGTAACACTCGAGACTTTTATGAGAAATATTTTGCATTTATGTTATATACATCATCAAAGGAAAATTTCACTACACACAACACTAGCATGTATTTCTTTACATGCAATCACGACCTTCCTTGATAGCGTGCGTAGTACGCAATACTGAGTTTCACTAAACAATGATATGCTATTAAAATATTATTAAAACTAGCCATTATGAATAGTAATAACCAATTTTTGAAATTTTATAACTTTTATCTTTCAAAATGGACTTCATTTTTGGATTCCTAATATCGAAACTAGCCTAGGGTAAAATTTTGGTATTTCTCTGAAAAGTTTCAATTTTTGATGAATAGTGAAAACACTGGGTTACTATTTAAAAACCGACTTTTTATTTAAACAATTATTTATTTTATTTAAATTTACTTTAGGTAAAAATTGAAACATAATACCTATATAAGTTCAATGTAATTCATTGGATTAATTTTTTAATAATTTTAGATATATAAAAATTTTATTGAACTTTTCACAGTCTTTTACCCACCTCCTAAGAGAATTTGGAAATTCACATCAAACATAATTTTACTGATTCTATGAGTGGAATTTCGAAAATCCAATTTACACGGTTAATATCAAGGACTAAAATTTGGTTCAATGAGATGAAAATAATTATTGGTGAATAGTAACTATTTACTTTTATTTTCCACCATTAAAAGTAAATACGGTAATTAAGGGTAAAAATGATATTATTATTACCCTAAAACATGTATTAATTCTATTGGATAAGTTTAATTCGACGGAAAACATCCTTCGGAATAAAATATGACCATTTCGGTCCACTTGGATTTGATTAGGACATTTATTATTAATTTATTTAAAGAAGGGTTAAAATAGTTAAAATCAATGTTTAATAAGTAAATAATTTTTAATATAGGGTTATATATGAGATAAATTAGACTATAAATATTAATTAGAATGATAAAATTATTCCCTACATAATGGTATTTTATTTATAATTTTTAGACATTAAATAATTCAATTTATTTATGACACAATGATGATGCAGTAATTATCTTATTAATGAAATATGAACATAATTGATGTTATAAAAACCCAAAAAAATGTAATATGATACTTTTTATGAATTAAAATACTTTTCTAGGTTAATATGACATGTTGTTATTGATTTAATTAACTTTTTTCGAACAAATCATGCTGTTATAAGTTTCCAAAAAATCAATTACCAAATACTGTCAAAATTGACATTAAATAGTTTTCAAAACAAATATTATAGTATTAATTGTTATTTTATTCCTAAAAATCTACAGTTCTTACAAATGACTTAGATAAGGTTATATATATTACAAATAAACAACATGGGGTTCTTTTGGCTTGTTATAGTAAGTAGATTAACCACATAGTGTATGAAAACAAAAAGACACGGAAAAAGTTAAATTATTGAACTTAGATTTAAATCTAAATGATAAGGATAAAATAGTAACCTAAACATGTCTAAATTCTATTGTATGAGTGGATTTCTAACCATACCCACCTTATCTTTGAAATAAATCAATTTAGAGCTATAAAAAACCGATTATGACTTTATAATAAAATAATATTTTTATTTTTTTCCAACGGTGCCCCTCTCCTCCCTTATAAAAGGGCACCTCCTCCCTCTATTCCTCACACCATTTTGAGCCTTCATGCTCGGCCAACCCCTTCCAAATTCTCTTCTCCACTTTCCTAGAAATATCCTATAGGTCCTGGTCTTCTTCAAAGACCATCTTTGGTGCCCTAAGAGAAGGTAAAGAAGAGGCGCTTCAAAGAAGATGTAATGTTCGTTACCGATTCTTTCAACTTTATTTATACTTCTACTTATTCTTATTTAGTTGTTTCATTATGAAGTAATAACATCAGTATCACTCATATACTGATATGTTATTATAATTATGAAACAATCATATTTCACCTTCTATCCATCCTACGAAAAATGAAATCAATGTGCGTGCGTACGTAAGGAATACTGTCTCCACGCCATGGTGTAATCTATTTTCCACCACCACCTTACTTGGATGGGTATAATGGTGTAAAGAATAACTATATATGATTATTGTAAAGTGATATTGATTCTGAAATAGTATACATATATTTCAATACAATTCCACGATCATGAAAATGATATCATCGCCCGTGCCTACGTACGACCTACCGTCTCCACGATGTGATGTGACTCGTTCTACATGATCTTCCATTCATAATGATTATATAAATGAATTTAATGAATAAATATGATATATAATACACTAATACCATTCTATAAATGAGGTATCTATTACCTAAAAAGAAGAATAATAATTTATTCGAAAAAACACAAATAAGAACAAAAAGCAATAAACACCCAAATAATAAGTAACAATGAAATGTTACTATTAAGTAGCTAAGAATATGACCATATATGATATCATAACAATGATTACGATTCTAGAATAAGTCAATTACATTATTTA
Organism: Viscum album; assembly: GCA_963277665.1. Taxonomy (NCBI): domain Eukaryota; kingdom Viridiplantae; phylum Streptophyta; class Magnoliopsida; order Santalales; family Viscaceae; genus Viscum; species Viscum album. Next base: position 934,333,052 of record OY728122.1, on the reverse strand, counting down.
AATCATTATACAGGAGGTTCAGACACTTATGAAGCAAATCAGACCTAAGGTAAGGGAAAATCTCACAATCTCATTTTTATCTCAGAATGTTTATACTTTGGTATTTACTGGGGTGTATTTATCATCCACATCCATGTTTAATCAATATGTAATATTATTTCTATACACCTACAATTGTTTAAATCCAATTTTACCCTTCGGTGAGTTATTAGTAAAAGATATGAAAGGAATATTTTGTCATTTTTTGTACGAGGTACTTTTTGACTTTTCCGGCCAAAGTACGAGAAGAATGTTCTTTTTTAACTTATACGACCTAAATGGATTTTTAGAACATTATTTCCATGAATATTCCTTTACTAGTTTTCATGTTTATTTTTAATGACCTTATTTTAGTTTAAAATTGTATGACATGTTAATAAAGGAAATTTGTTTTCGAAGTATAAAGGATATTTTCCTCAAGAATGGAGTTCAACTGTTTTATCAAAATTATTTTCCATCTAAGATAATATAGGGTTTTGTTTCTATCCCTATTTTTACATTGATTTTATTATGTTATGATGAAATTATTGTTATGATGTCCTTTTATCTTATGATAGTATGATGTTTAAGAATCCCATTTTTATTACATAGGTTATGCTATGATGTATGATTTATGATCTTCTGGCAAATGTAAGAATGGTTTCATTATTATATGGGTGGGACCTATATCTCCTTCCAATGCATTGGGTAATGATTTATACCTCATGAGATAGACATGGCTGGAACATCAGGTTAAACCGGTTCAGTGAAACAGGACAGAAACGAGGAGTGAACTCGGTTCAGAAATGGACTTTGTTTGGTAAGATAGTCTTGGAAATGAGTATTGACTACTAAAAAATGATTCTCTATGATTATGTGTGTATGCCACAAAGTTTCATGTTTTACTTTATGATTATTGGGATTTTATTTCACTACTATGATTTATCCCATGTTATGAAATTATGATCTCTTTTGCAGGTTGAGATTTCCAAAATGTTATGTTATTATGAATATGATGTGATTGATATGTCTTTTGTTTAACCTTACTGAGCATTTGAGCCAACCATTTTGTATGTTTTCTTTTCCCCAGGTCAGGAAGAAGGATATTAAGTAAGATATTCCAAAAGGGACTCTAGATATGATAAAATAAAAGGGAGACAGTGTAGATGATTTATGAACCAGTTGTTTATGTTTCCCAGTTTCTAAAGACACTATACCTATACGATCCTTTCCTGGTTTTGTTATATGTTGTAATAAGTGTGCTTCAATTCTGAATAAATAACAATGTATGTAAAGTATTGGTCATTATAGTTGGTATCAGAGGAAATGTATAATCAACCTTTGGAAACTAGGATGTGAATACCTTATTAAGAACCCTGAGGATATGTCTAAGCATAGACCACAATCATAGTGTTTTAAAAATGTCCATGAACAACCTATGATAATACCTTAAGTGTGAAATTGTATTCTTGATTATGTGATTTTCCTATTATAATTAGTATTGCTCACACTATTCTTCTTGGTTTTAGTCAATGGTTGGAACCCGAAGGAATCGTGTTAATGTGGAATGCGACGATAAATACAATGATTGTACCCCTGAGAAACCAAACGTTATGGGAGCTGGAATTCAAAATCATGTAGCCATGCTCACACAACTTTATCAAGCTATGAATCATACAGGACATCCTAATGAGCAAAGTAAGGAGAAACATTCTGTTGAATCCTTCTTGAGGCAGTGTCCACCCTCATTCAGCGGGTCTACTGATCGATTAGTGGATGAACAATGGATCAGTACCACAGAAAAGATATTTTCAGTTATTCAAAGTTCTGAACATGATAAAGTGATCTTAGCAGTTTATCATTTGGAAAGTTAAACTGATCAATGGTGAAATATTTTCAAGAATACGAGGCAAAGGGATGAAATTGAGTCCATGGAATGGGACGAGTTCAAGAACTTATTTTTCAATAATTACATCCCTCGTCTTCTCTGAACAAATATGGAGAAGGTGTTTCTTGAACTAAAGAAAAAGGATGATGAATCTGTTGGTACCTACAAAGAAAATTTTACAAGACTTGCATGGTACGCTTATGGTATTATTATCCAACCTAAGAGTAAGATTTATCGATTCTTTAGTGGATTAAAACCAAGTCTTCGAAGGGAGTTATCCATAAGGGACTTCAGTAGCTACAAGGAAATAGTTCGATGTGCTCTCGAGGTTGAGATGGAGATTGGAGTAACCCATCAGTCATATGCATTTGATAAGAAGATGAAAATGGAATTCAACGGAAAATATAAATAGCACACTTAAAAGAAGACGAGTTTTCCCTTATGCTCAAAGTGTGGAAAAAACATGGAGGGAGTTTTCATAAAGGGACATGTAAATGATTCAAATGTGGAAAGGAAGTTCATCAAGCATTTGAATGCCGCAATGATGGGAAGAAGAAGTCTAGTGATGCAAACAACGAAAAGGCTACACAGAGTGCACCTCCCACACTTCAATGTTACAAGTGCAAGGAAATGGTGAATTATGCCAATCAATGCCCTAATCCATGTGTTTTTATGATGATCGACGCCAACATACTCTTAAGGATAAAGGCAAAGGAATTTCACATGAAATTTCTATCAGCGATGTGGAGTATTATAACCAAGTGGGGAAAGGTACACTAACCATCCACTAAAAATTAGAAAATGTTTTATTTGATTCTGGATCCACCCACTCTTTTATTTCTGAAGAATTTTCTAAGGGTATCACCGTATTACCTCAACAATTAGATGTTGAGTTAGCTGTGACAACCTCTAATGGAACAACAATCGCATAAAGTTTATAATTCTTCTACGAGTGATGTTTGTGGGAAAGTGCTTCCTATGAATATTGTGATCCTTCCTATAGTGGAATTTGATGTGAATCTTGGCATGGATTGGATTTCTTTATATGGAGTTCATATCAATTGCCAAAGGAGGGAAGTCACATTTCATATTCCAGATCAATCTATGATCGTCTATCGATGCAAGGATGAACATAACCTTCCAGTGGAAATTTCATCCATCTTATGGGACTTGATTCTACTAAATGAAGGTTATTTATCTCAAATTGTTGGTGAGAAACTCATGATTAAGAATATGGCCATTGTACGGGAGTTTGATGATGTCTTTCTAGAGGAATTTCCGGGTCATCCACCAAAACGTGAAGTTGATTTTTCAATAGAACATGTACCTGGTGCTTTTTCTATTTCAAAGACAGCTTATAGAATGGACCCAATTGAGTTGCATGAATTGAAGAATAAACTACAAGAGAATCTTGATAAGTGATTCATATGCCCTAGTGTGTCACCTTGGGGAGAACCTGTTCTGTTTGTTAAGAAGAAATATGGATCAATGAGACTCTGCAATGATTATCGAGAACTTAAAAATATTACTATCAAGAAAAAATATCATCTCCCACACATTGATGACTCATTTGACTATCTATGAGGAGCTCAATACTTTTCCAAGATTTATCTTCATTTTGGGTATCATCAATTAAGGGTCAAAAGGGAGGATATACCAAAGACGGCTTTCCGTACAAGGTATGAACAGTATGAATCTATAGTGATGCCATTTGGTCTTACAAATTCCCCCGCTATCTTCATGGATCTGATGAATAGAGTCTTTAGAGACTATCTTGTTCAGTTTGTGGTAGTCTTTATAGACGATATTCTTTTCTATTCAAAGAGCAAGGAAGAACATGAAGATCACTTGACAATTGTATTGAAGTCCCTGAGAAAGGAGAAGCTTTATGCCAAATTTAACAAGTGTGAATTTTGGATTCAAAAAGTTGAATTTTTGGGTCACATAATCACAAAAGAGGGGATATATATGGATCCAGAAAAAACCGAGGTTATCGAAAGATGGTCGAGACCAACAACAGTAATTGAGATCTGGAGTTTTCTTGTTTTGGCTGGATATTATCGACTTTTTGTGAAAGATTTTTCACGATTATCTAATCCACTCTCGAGGTTGACTCGGAAAGGAGTTATGTTTGTTTGGACATAGGAATGTGAAGATAATTTCAAGGAGTTGAAAAGAAGGTTATCCAGTGCACCTGTGCTCACACTACCTTGTAGTGGAGAAAGGTTTGTGATCTACATTGATGCATCCAAGAAGGGTCAAGGGTGTGTTCTCATGAAAAATGATATGGTGATAGCTTATGCCTCACGATAGTTGAAAATCCATGAGCAAAATTACCCAACTCATGATTTGGAGTTAGCTGCAGTAATCATTGAATTAATGATTTGGAGGCATTATCTTTATGGTTAAAGGTGTGATATTTATACTGATCATAAAAGTTTAAAGTATATTTTCACATAAAAGGAGATGAATATGCGCCAAAGAAGATGGTTTGAGTTGATTAAGGATTATGACTACTCAATTCATTACCACCCTGGGAAAGAAAACAAGGTGGAAGATGCATTAAGTCTACAAGACCATGCTAGCTTATCCATGATGAGGATCACAAAAGATCCAATATTTATGGATTTACAAAGGATGGATCTTGTAATTATAATGGAAGGGGAAAAATCTTATCTTTCTCAAATAAATGTTCAACCATCTATACATGTGAAGATTAATGAGGCACAAAAAGAAGATGTAGAGTTACAAAATAAGGTGATAAATGTTCTTGAATTCAACCTTGATTGTGATGGGATAATAATGTTCAGGAATTCGGTTTTTGTTCCTCCCATCCTCGAATTAAGGAAGGATATGCTGGATGAGGCTCATAGTTATTCATTCTCTTTTCATCCTCGATGTAGGAAGATGTATATGGACATGAAAGAGTATTTCTGGTGGGATGGCATGAAAAGAGATGTTGCTGAATATGTCTCTCGATGCTTGGTTTGTTAGCATATTAAAGCTGAGAGATAGAAGTATAAGGGGATGTTAAAACCATTACCCATACCCGAATGGAAATGGGAAAACATAACTATGGGCATTGTCATCAGACTTCCTAAAACATCCAAAGGAAATAATGTTATCGGGTTCATAGTTGATCGTCTTACAAAGTCTACACACTTCATTGCTATTTCAGAGGATTTCCCTCTGGATCAGCTTTCCAAGATATATGTAAAGGAAGTGCTAAGATTGCATGGAGTACCACTTTACATTATATGTGATCGGGATCTGAGGTTTACCTCGAAGTTCTGGAAAAGTCTTCAGCATACTCTGGATGCATAGTTGAGTTTCATCATTGCTTATCATCCACAGACAGATGGCCAGTCTGAGAGAACAATTAAAACTCTAAAAGATATGTTAAGAGCTTTATCTATGGATTTAAAAGGTGGTTGGGATAAAAACCTAACTTTGGTGGAATTTTCTTATAATAATAGCTTTCACTCCAGTATTCAGATGGCTCCTTATGAATCTCTCTATGGAAAGAAATGCCGAACTCCAACTTGCTTGGATGATGTTTGGGAAAGAAAGCTATTAGGACCTGATCTTGTTGATGAGATGTAAGAAAAGGTCTGATCTATTCAACAACACATAAGAGAAGCTTAGAGTCGACAAAAAGGTTATGCCGATAACAAAAGAAAATACCTAGAGTTTGAAGTGGGTGATAAAGTGTTCTTTAAAATACATCCTTGGAAGCGATTAATGAGATTTGGAAAGAAGGGAAAGCTGAGCCCTATGTATATCAGCCCCTTCGAAATACTGGATCATGTTGGGAAGGTAGCTTACCGATTGGTGCTTCCAGCAAATCTATCTCAAGTTCATGATGTGTTCCATGTATCGCTCCTGAGAATGTATATACCTGATCCATCACATATACTCAGCTCAGAAGTTGTTCCGCTGGAGAATGATCTTTCTTATGAAGAACAGCCGATATAGATTCTGGGTCATAGCGAAAAAGTCCTACATAACAAGACCACTTGCTTGGTGAAAGTTTTATGGAGGAAACATCACATAGAAAAATCTACATGGGAGATTTACGATATGATGAGGGAGAGGTATCCTCATCTGTTTGTTACAATGTGGCGAATTTCGAGGGTAAAATCATTTTATGGGGGTTAGAATGTAACACCTGAGACTTTTATGAGAAATATTTTGTTTTTATGTTATATACATCATCAAATTAATCATTCACTACACACAACACTATCTTGGCTTCCTTTACACGCAATCGCGACCATCCTCGATAGCTTGTGTTGTACGCAATACAAAGTTTCACTAAACAATGATATGTTATTAAAATATTATTAAAACTAGCAGTTATTAATAGTAATACCTACTTTTTTGAAATTTTATAAATTTTATCTTTCAAAATGGACTTAATTTTTGGATTTGTAATATCGAAATTATCCTTGGGTGAAATTTTCGTATTTTTCTGAAAACATTCAATTTTTGATGAATAATGAAAACACTCGGTTACTATTTAAAAACTGACTTTTTATTTAAACAATTATTTATTTTATTTAAATTTATTTTAGGTCAAAATTGATACATAATACCTATATAAGTTCAACGTAATTCATTGGAGTCATTTTATAATAATTTTAGATATATAAAAAATATATTGAACTTTTCTCCGTCTTTTACCCACCTCCTAGGAGAATTTGGAAATTCACATAAAACGTAATTTTACCGCTTCTGTGATTGGAATTTCGAAAATCCGAGAGACACAGTTAATATCAAGAAGTACAATGTGGTTCAATGAGATGAAAATAATTTTTGGTGAATAGTAACTTTTTTACTTCTATTTAACACGGTTAAATGTAAAAAGGGTAATAAAGGGTAAAAATGATATTATTATTACACTAAAACATGTCCTAATTCTATTGGATAAGTTTAATTCTACCAAAAAAAACATTAGGAATAAAATATGATCATTTAGGTCCACTTGGAATAGATTAGGACATTTATTATTAATTTATTTAAAGTGTTAAAATAGTTAAAATCAATGTTTAATAATAAATCACTTTTAATGTAGGGTTATACAAAAGATAAATTCTGCTATAAATATTAATTAGAAAGATAAAAAGATTTCCTACATAATGGTATTTTATTTATAATTTTTACACATTAAATAATTTAATTTATTTATGACACAATGATGATGCAGTAATTATCTTATTAATGAAATATTAACATAATTGATGTTATAAATACCCAAATAAATGTAATTTGAGAGTTTTTATGAAATAAAATAATTTTATAGGTTAATATGACATGTTACTATTTAATTAATTAACTTTTCCTTCTAACTAATCATGCTTTTATGATTTTCGCAAAAATCAATTACCAAATAGTGTCAAAATTGACAAAAAGTAGGTTTTAAAACAAATATTATATTATTAATTGTTATTTTATTCCTAAAAACCTATGTTTCGGAAAAATGATTTAAATAAGGTTATATATTTTAATAATAAACAACTTGGGGGTTCGTTTGGATTGTTATTGTTAGTTTATTAACCATATAGTTTACGAAAACAAAAAGACACGGTAAAAGTTAAATTATTTATCTTAGAGTTAAATCTAAGTGATAATGATAAAATAGTAACTTAAAATGGTCTAAATTCTATTGGATGAGAGGCGTTTTACCCATACCCACCTTAGCTTCGAAATAAATCAATTTGGAGCTATTAAAAACAGAATATGACTTTATAATAAAATAATATTTTCAGTTTTTTCCAAAGGTTCCCCTCTCCTCCCTTATAAAAGGGAACCTCCTCCCTCTCTTCCTCACAACACTTTGAGCCTTCAAGCTCAGAAAACCCATAACAATTTATCTTCTAAACTTCCTTAGAAACATCCTATAGTTCCTGGTCTTCTTCAAAGACCATCTTTAGTGCCCTAAGAGAAGGTTATGAAGAGGCTCTTCAAAGAAGAGGAAATGTTCGTTACCGATTCTTTCAACTTTATTTCTTCTGCTAAATCTTCTTCATTAGTTGTTTCATTATGAAGTAATAACATCAGTATCACTAATATAATGATATGTTATTATAAGTATGAATCAAACCTATTTCACTTTCTATCCATCCTTCAGAAAACCAAATCACCACGCGTGCGTACGTACGGAATACCGTATCCGCGCAGTGGTGTAATCTATTTTGCACCACCACCTTACTTGGATGGTTATAATGGTGTAAAGAATAACTATATATGATTATTTTAATGTGATATTGATTCTGAAATAGTATACATACACTTCAATACAATTCCATGATCATGAGAATGATATCATCGCTCGTGCGTACGTACGGCCTACCGTCTCCACGATGTGATGCGACTGGTTCTTCATGATTTTCCTTTCATAATGATTATATAAATGAATTTAATGAATAAATATGATATATATTACACTAATAACATTCTTTAAATGAGATATCTGTAACCTAAAAAGAATAATAAGAATATATTCGACAAAACATGCATAAGAACAAAAAGCAATAAACACCCGAATAACAAGTAACAATGAAATATTACTAATAAGAAGCTAATAATATGACCATATATGATATCATAACAAAGATCAAGATTATATAATAAGTCGATATCATTATTTAAATCATTATAAAGGAGTTTCGGACACTTACGAAGCAAATCAGACCTAAGGTAAGGGAAAATCTCACAATCTCATTTTTATCCGAGATTGTTTATACTTTGGTATTTACTAGGGTGTATTTATCAAACAAATCCATGTTTCCATTATATGTAATATTATTTATATCCTCCTAAAATGATTTAAATCCAATTTTACCCTTTTGTGAGTATTTAGTAAAATATATAAAAGGAATCTTTTGTCATTTTTCGTACGAGGTAATTTTTGACTTTTCCGGCCAAAGTACGAGAAGAATGTTATTTTTTAACTTATACGGTCTATATGGTTTTATAGAAAATTATTTCCATGAAGATTACTTTATATGTTTTCAGGTTTATTTTCAATCAACTTATTTTAGTTTAAATTTGTATGACATGTTAAGAAAGGAAAAATGTTTTTGAAGTAGAAAGGATATTTTCCTCAAGAATGGAGTTCAAGTGTTTTATCGAAATTATTTTCCATCTAAGATAATATAGGGTTCTGTTTCTATCCCTATTTTTACATTTATTTGATTTTGTTATGATGGAATTATTTTTATGATGTCATTTTTTCTTATGATGGCATGATGTTTAAGAATCCCATTTTTATTACATGGGTTATGCTATGATATATGATTTATGATCTTGTGGCACACATAAGAGTGGTTTCATTATGAGATGGGTGGGACCTATATCTCCCCCCAATTCATTGGGTAATGATTTATATCTCATGAGATAGACATGGATGGAAGGTAATGTTATACCAGTTCAGTGAAACAGGACTAAAATGAGGAGTGAACTCAGTTTAGAAATGGACTTCATCCGCTAAGATAGTATTGACAATGAGTCTTGACTACTATGAAATGATTATTTATGATTATGTGTGTATGTCACAATGTTTCATGTTTTATGTTATGATTATTGGGATTACATTTCACTTCTAGGATTTTTCCCATATTATGAAATTATGATCTCTTTTTCAGGTTAAGATTTCGAAAATATTATGTTATTATAAATATGATGTGACTGATATTTCTTTTGTTTACCATTACTGAGAATTTGAGCTCACCCTTTTGTATATTTTCTTTTCCCCAGGTCATGAATAAGGATATTAAGTATGATATTCCAAAAGGGACTATAGATATGATAAAATAAAATGGAGACGTGTAGATGATTTATGAACTAGTTGTTTAGGTTTCCCAGTTTCTAAAGACACTATACATATACGGTCCTTTCCTAGTTTTGTTATATATTGTAATAAGTGTGCATCAATTCTGAAGAAATAACAATGTGTGTATAATATGGGTAATTATAGTTAGTATAGGAAGTAGCTGAGAATGCCAATATGATCCAGCAACATAAGAGAATTTCTCAGAGAAAGTAATAAATTTATGCACATATCCGAAGGAATGACTTCTCTTTCGAGGTTGGTGACCATGATTTCCATAAATTTTCTCCTAGGAAATGTGTGATGTGTTTTGTTAAGAATGGAAAGATAAGTCCAGGGTTCATCATTCCTTTTGAAATCCTAGAGAATGTTGGACCAGTGGAATACCGAGTAGATTTTACTCCATGTTTGTCTTAGGTACACAATGACTTTCATGTTTCTATATTGAGAAAGTATGTGCCGAATTAAACTCAGGTCTTAAGCCTTGAATCTATTCAGATAGAATGTAACCTTTCTTTTAAAGAGAAACCCATTCCGATTCTTTATTGAAGGGATTATGTATTACAATAATAAGGTAAACCACCAGGTATTGGTTTTTTTAGAAACCACATGGTTGAAGAAGCAACATGGGAAGCAAAAAATTCTTCGAGGGAAAGGTACCCTCCCTTATTTAATGAGTAAATAAAATTGGGAAGACTGGATTTACAGAAGGTTGTGATAATGTAACACCCCAAGGTTTTAAAAAATAAATTAAATTAATGAAATTTTGTCTTAAGTATATATTTTAAAGTATTCTTTAAAAAATACATTGAAACATCTATGATTTAAATTATGAAAAAAGGTCATCAACAATTTTGATTGGTATGTTATTTGGAGCCTAATGGAACAAACATGATTTTTATTAAATAATAACCTACCTTTATGAATATTAATATGATAAGTAATATGACCCTAATGAATAGTAAATTGTATTATTATTTTATTTTATTGTGGGTATAAGATAATGAGATGTCGATTAATTTTTCAAGGTATTAAAAATGAGTTATAGATTTAAAAGTGTTATCTTTGAATAAATTATGATTTTAATTAAAAATATATTAATAATTTTTGAAAATTTATTTTAAAAAAATTGTGTACTTTTTTGAATTCTACATATTGAAAAATGGTTAGGGTGAATTTTTGGGATTTTTCTGAAACATTTAAATTTTCGATGAATAATAAAAATACAATTTTGGTTTTCTGTGTGTTTAATGACATCATTAACGATGTAATAATGATTTAACAAATAAGGTAGACATGTGTAAAGTAAAATACTAGATGTGGTTTCCCATGTGGCTAATACCATGGGCAAGCCCATGGTTATTCAAATACCACTAATGAGGTGTCCCTTGGAAATTAATAATACATTCCCTCACTTTTGCTATAAATACCAACCCATTCCTTCATTAAATTCATTCCAAATTCCTCCCCGAATATGATCTGGTCTTATTACGTTCATATTAGTCCTCCCAAAGTGTAATAAAGACCCCAAGGTCCCATCCTTGAAGTCTATGGAGTCACTCTATAAGGTAAGAGAATTATAAACTACTTACATTTTCCATTCAAGTTCCCTTTTATGTGGTATAACATTCATGTTTCCATACAATGTTCTCATATAAATTTTATTCATTCACTATACAGTATTTTGATTCATTTATTGATTGGTGATGCATGTACCCTCTCTTTTTAATATTTTCTAAGACTATGTTTCATAGTTGTTAGGCTGTCAAATTTTTGTAAGGAGTTTCTCAACTATTCTTTTATTTCAACTTCCTTTGTTTTCTTATTCTTTCCATTTACCCACATATCCAAGAGTCAAGAATGATCTAGTGTATTACATATTCTGTATTTCACCATGTTTATGTACGATTCACCATTATACATATTCTCCTCTCCCACCTATTTAAGAAATTTAAACACCGTCTTTGATGTGTCGATTTACCAACTTCGTGGACGAAGTGATTTCATTTTCATTTAATCCCTTAAAGATAGTTCATGAAAACATTTTTATGGTTGAACGTGATTGTAATTTATGTATTAATATTATATAAGTTTCTGTAATTTTTTTGTACACATATGATTAATTTATAAATAAATGAGTTCTTTACAATTGAAGAATCACCAAAATGTCTTAAATAAATATCAATAATTCTTTAACTAATGTATCACCATCATGTAAAAATTAAAATTTATAAAAGGTACAATTTATGGTTTTTGAAACATTTAAATACCACTCCATTCCTATTCTATATTTCCACTTCCAATTGAAAAGAATATCCATCAGGAACCAATTATGGAAACAATGTAATGAACGCACCCAAAACAATGTAAATAACAATATATTACTAATAAATGTGTCAAATGGTGTTATAAAATGTTCATATAATGTACTATAAACATTAATATGTTTCATGAAGTTATTAATAACACTCTTTAAACCATTATAAAGGAGGTTTAAACACATTTTATGTAATAAGAAAAAGAGGTAAGGGAATTCCTATCCCAATTTCGATTCTTTCAGTTAACCTATTTCATTATTCATTATGTGGTATTATGATTATTGGTGTGATAAAGTTTTTTTATATTATGTTGAACTATGTGTATTTATAGTGTATACACAAATCCATTCCATTCTTTTAATTATCAATCCATTTTTATTTTAAGGGACTTTCCTTTAAAAATATTTTTAAAACTCTCTTTAGCATATCTATAAAAGATCATTTTATGTATATGGATTGAGTGGTTTCTCTTGATTTCAAGGTTGGTAATTACCATGATATGTTCCTTGAACATTATTTATATTGTTTTGACCCCATTATATCTCAATATTTGTAGGATTGATCCCATTATAACTCAAGAGATGATTGGTGAGCCCAATTATAGCTCTCCAAATGCATTGGGTACTCTAGAGATGGAAGTTGACCGAAAGGATATTCCACGTGTAAGGGTGAATATAAGAGTGATTTGGTAAATATGTCCCAGGTCAACTACATGATGCTTCTATACATATGTTTTTATGATTATGGGTTTTATTAGATTTTTATGTTATCATTTTCCTAATGATTTATTTATTTATATCACTTAGTGAGTTTTATACACATTCCATGTTTTGAAAATGTTTATCACATGATATTTGTACGGGTAAGACAAATAAGGTATTTTTAATATTTTATATGGTGTGTTTTCAAATAAATCCTATTTTATGTTTTAATTTTTTATATTTTAAAAAAATGGATACTGTTTTTAGTGGTATCATCTTTGCATTTATGTGATATGTTATGTATGTAAGATATGCTAATTCTTTAAAACTCTTAACCCATGTGTAAAGGCCATACATGGAATGTAACCATGTTTTCCGGGAAGAGATATTTTACCAATTACACACCATGTAATCCTAGTATAAAACGTGTAGTTGAGCAATGTATGTGGGATATACATGGCATGTGGGGAAGTCAACTAGGAATATAAGAAAATACAAGTACACACCGTGTACTGCCGAGTACACATTGTGTAATGCCTAATACTTTCTGTGTAACAATTTCGGAAGGGCATAGATTGTACATCGGTAGAAATCAACCACCAAATGAATAGTTAAGGAAGCCACATGGAATGTATATCTATGTACACACCTTTTATTTTCTTTTTTTTTCACTTAAATAGGTAGTATCCTCGTTTCATTGGTTTTGGATAAAACCCTTGAGAAATAGGCATTCGGGAATTCAAATTGATCTAATTCCTTCATCCAAAGTCATATTCAAACACCTTTTGATCCATTAGAACTCCATTGGTAAAGCCTTGGTTCCAATATAGCTGTTCATCATTATTTCTATTAGAAACAATGTTATATTGGTTTGAGTGTTTTTTATTATTTTATAGATCTGCCTTTATTTAAACCAAATTGGTTGTTGTTACAAGAGGAAGATCATTGTACATGTATGAGGTAGGTGGTGAATAATTAGTTTTGATTTTTTGAGTATTTTTTAGTGTCATGACCATTGGAGTGTATTTGTGTATTTTCATAAAAAACATTTTATACATTCTTTAATAATTTATATTGATTATGAGACCCATGGGATGCCTTTGGGAATTACCCAAACCATTTTTTTTCAAGGCTAGACGAGGGGCCATTGCTCGAATGGGGAATTTTGGTCAGGTATGCCAAAATGGTTTTAAAATGAATTGTGATGATTAAACTACAATGTTTAGATTGTTTAAGTAGGATTATGTGTATCACAGGCATTCAAGTCCTCAGTGCTGTTTTGGGGCATCACATTTCTAGTGTAATTCAACTGTTTAATTGATTTTCCTTTTTAATGTATTTCTATTTCTTATATATATATATATATATATGTAATACATGATATTTCATATGGTGGAACCTTCAGGTAGAGGGGGGCGTAGACTGGATATTTTTTAGTGATGTTTTTCATAGGTTGGATGTGTCCTGGTTGTTGTGTCTTGGGAACTTATTTTGGTGATTACTGTTCCAACTGAACTTTGAGTACTATGCCCACAGATAGACCCTGTGATGATTTGGTTTTGAAAACTCATTGTGTAAGGCCCCCTATAGATGTGGTTAGGTGAAATTAGATTGGGGTTGATTTCCATTAGAAGCCACGTGGATGGTGAGGATACTTCAGGGGATAGTGTTGATGCTCTCTGGTTGGGGGAAGAGGCTATCCATGATTTGAGGGTAGACATCATTGTACCTCCATTTACTAATTTGAGTGAAGACATCAATGTTCCTCTGGATTCTGATATAAGGGCAGACATCGATGTCCCTCTGGTTTCTATTTGCGGATTGACTTCACTACTCCTCCAGTTTTTGTGCCACAGATATGTGTGGGCTTTTGAGGAGGGTCACTATTTTTTTGGTGTGGCTCCGGGATGGAAATACTTGAGACATGAAGTGTCATGAGGAACATGATTTCGAGTTACATGATTGAGATTCCGAAGTTGGTGGAAGCAGGTGACACTCCATGGTGGCTACTGAGCACCAGGGGATTTTATGTTTATTTGTGAATCCTACTGTTTACTTAATTAACTAGGAATGTATTCCTACTTAAACAATTATATTAGGTAATCACCATTCGGTGGTTTCATACTGAGATTCTCCTCACACCATACACATGCCCTTTCAGAAGCGTGTTGAATTTATGAACTTGTGTGAAGAAAAAGGGTATGCCACAGGGGTTGGACCTTAGTGATGTTTGGCATGGAGACTGGTATGGACTTTGAGGTCCTTCCTAGTTGGATTTTAGTTTGTTTCACTTCCAGGTTTCTGTAACAACCTGTTACTATAATATGTATAAACTATTGGTTAGCCTTCGGCTCCATTTATATAGATTTACATGTACGAACTGTAAGGATGCATTCTTTTTTTATTAGATGTTGAAATTGATCACTTTCATGCAGTTCTGTTTACCTTCCACAACTATTGTTTCAACTTTACTTCTTTTGTATATCTGATATTTATTGTGCTTCACCTCTGCGAGTCAGGTTCGAGTTTGCTGTGTCATTTATTTCCACTAGATGTTATATATTATAGCTTGGACCAGTGCCATTATTATCTTCTGATAAGGTATAATCTCCCCACTATTACTATCAGACCCTCACTACTAGTGGGCAGCCATTAGAGTTCGGGGTAGTGCACGATATGTAGTAACACCCGACCCGTTTGGCATTGTTCGGGTGGATCTTCGGGTCTGGGTCATTACAATGTATTATCAAAGGAGTTATTGACATGGATTTAATAGCAATTTTTTGCTGGCTATTAATGACATTGAGACTTCTCTTTTTTATTTCCACAGGTTTACTATTTGAGATATGGTAGACTGGAGATTGGTTGTAATTAGAACTTGGTTTCTAGCTTGTCCATGGCTACATGTAGTGCCATGGGGATGGTCCATTTTACCTTGGGTGGGAATTGCTATTTTTCCTTTTCTCATATTATAGTTTATATGGTTTCCACCTCAGTGGCTCACTTGGTGTGTGATGTTATTTATTGTGATATGTGACAATTATCCTAATGAGTTAAGGGAAAAATTGGACCCTAGACAAGTATAGAATGGTGTGTTTTCTTATATTTTAATAGGCAAGTTTTTTGGGTATTTCAATTACATAACTGCACACATGCTTTTTGATGTTATAATTCCATGTGAATAATATAAAATTCCATCCTTAAAAAGATTTTTAAATGTGATATGTTAAATCACTAATAGAATTTCTTCTTTATTACAATGTTCTAGGTCATACAGATGGGGTGACTAGGTGGTCAGTTTGAGAAAATGTTGGTTGTCAGGATGGGCATGACCCGAGGTACATTTGGCTTTGTTCTGGGCAGGTAAGGAGGCCATGAGGCTAGGATGATGTGGGTATGGTTGCTGCTGGGGAGAGTTAAGTATTATTTATTCGATTCCATTTAAAAATTTATTTATCTGCGTTATATATATATATTGTTATATTTGTGTGATATCTGACGATTTTGGTATTCAATGGGTTCCTCCTTGACTATTCAGATTGAGCATCCGGTGGGTGATGGTATAGTGCCGCATTTGGTTCTGACACCTGAGGGATAAGCATAGAATGATCCATAGGTACATGCTATTAGAAAATATTAGGTTTAAGATCCAGTGTAGGTAGGGAAACAACTAGGTTTGGCAGTATTCTGACCGTGGCTCGATGAGCAGCTCTGATCTTGCCTGGTATGTGTCTTCCAGGGGATTGGCAGAGGAGCACAGTGTACATAGCCCTCTATATCATTTTTTACACAGTTGTTTTAGTCACACCACCCCATGGTTTTTCAGGATGAGGGTGGTCTATAGGTGGCAGAGAAATGGATAGAGGGAATGTAGTTGATCATAGAGCATCTTGAGATGTCTCATTCTTTGAGGGACAAGTTAGAGTTATACATGTTGAGAGGACCGACAACGCTCTGGAGGGATGTGATTGTTCTAGCTCGCAAGCACAAAAAATTACATAGAAGGACTTCGAGGATAATATTTTTAGCACTTTTTCTTGGAGACACTAAGGGAAGAGATATCTTAGGAGTTTTGAGCATCCAGTAGGGTGACATGTCTGTCAGGGGCTATGCAGCTACCTTTTCAGAGTTTCCTCTCTTTGCACCTAGTATGGTGAGTGATGACAAAACAAGTGTGAGGTGCTTCAAGGATGGATTAAGACATGCCATTTGGATCTAGGTAAATATAATTAGCCTTTCCTCATTCTCAGATGTGGTGAATCAAGCTCTCATGGATAAGGGAAACATGATGGATAAGTCTGGTTTGAGTCATGCGATGGCTTGAGGTAATGGTCCAGAAAGTAGGAAACAAGGTTTGGATGAGTTCTAGAAGGGTGTCCAGTCCAAGAAATCAGCTAAGACTCCTCATGGAGGTTAACTAGAGGTTTTATTTCAGTGTGGGAAGCTAGTACATTTCCGGACTCAGTGCGATAGTCCTATGAAAGAGTGTCAACAAGTGGAAAGGTTGGGAATCTCGAGAGGTTCTGTAGGAAACCTTCTCAGATGGATGGTAATCAGGGAATTAGACAGACTGTGGCATCTAGAGTTGGTTCAAGTATGGTATTAAGAGAGGGTACATGAGTGTTAGTTTCACATAGAGGACATGATAGAGACAATGGGACCCCGATGAGGGGTCAGTGGCTGGTGACTGGGGTTGTACTGTAGGGAGGAAAGGCTTCATGCAGTAATATGTCAAGCCATGTGCATGCAATGGAGCTTCTTGGGGATGAGAAATCTAGTGAGAAGATGACAGTTATAGGTACACCACAAGTGTGGCCGTGATCTGTTTTGATTTTACTTGTTTTCGAATGGCCTATTGAGGCATGTTCGTTTTAAGTGCATGAGGTGCGCATGATATATATGGACGCAGTAGATGATGGTCCGTGGGATTGGAACCATATTGGGTGCATGATATATATATATATATATATGTATGTATGTATATGTATATGTATATATATATATATATGCCAAGAATTAGGATCATCGTTAGATACAGGTTTCTTGAGGTGATGTGGTTATCGGGGTATACATGGGATGTAGGTTTCTTGCGGTGTCGTGGGAAACATGAAATTGTGGATGCGAGTTACATGAGGTGCAAGGTACCATGTTTTTTTGAGAATACATGCGATGAAGGACCTCATTGAGGAGGACATCGATGTGGTGCAGATACGTTTGGGCGTTGGAAGAAACACATGAGCACCTAATGTGTTGTGGGGGTGACGATGCATTACGATAGGACCATGAGTCTAGAAACAGGTTAGTGAACCTTTACATGAATTGTGTTTTGGTCTATTGTAGTCCTGAAGTGTTTTCTTCTACACCATTGGAAGGTAAATTCAGGGAAAAATTTCTTCAAGTGGGGAAGTTTGTAAGAACACGGTTCTTTCTTTGAGGTACGAGTTTCTTTTTCATTCATTTTTATTGATGTTTTTTAGAAAACCTGGAAAATGGGAAGTTCTAGACATTTCAGGGTTACACACAATGTATTCCTATGTACACACCATTTACCCTTGGTCATGTGTGAGTCCATACATGGAGTGTGAATCTATTTTCCGGGTAGGGATATTTTACCATGTACATTCTGTGTACTCCTAGTACATATCGTGTAGTCTAATCGTGTTTGAGGGATATACACGACGTGTAGTGATTTCAACAATGAATAGATGAAAAACATTATACGTAGCCTATACTTCCTAGTACATTCCATGTAGTCATGTTAAGAAGGATTGGAAATTATGTCGGTGGAAAGTGGATGTCAAATAAACAGTTAAAGAAGCAACACAATGTGTATATGTAAGTACACACAATGTATTATCTTTTTTCTCTTAAAATGGGTAGTAGCCTTGTTTCTCACATTTTGGATAGATCCCTCTAGAAAAAGGCAGCCAGGACTTCTAATTATTCTCACTCCTTCATCCTACGTCAGATTAAAAACCCATTTGAACCATTGGAACCCCCTCGGTATGGATTTGATTCCTCTTGATTTCTTCGTCTTGATATCTATTCTAAACCATGTTATGCGAGTTTGAGTGTTTCTGATTATTTTAATGATCTACATTGATTTATACTAAATTTTAGGTTTTTACCAGAGGAGGATCATTATACATTTATGAGGGAGGTGGTGCATTCTTCATTTCATGTTTTTTGGTATTTTTGGGTGGCACGTCCATTGGTGCATTTTTTGGGTATTTTGAGAAAGACCATTTAATAACTACTTTAATAAGTTAAGTCAATTATAAGGCCTAAGGGATTTTTTGGAAATTCCCTAAACATTTTTTTTCTTGAGCAAGGTCGGGCAAGAGTTTGTTGCTCAAATGTGTGATTTCGGTTGGGTATGCCAAAATGGAATTAAAACGAATTGTGATAATTAAACTATTGAGTTAAATTGGTTAATATTGATTATGTATATCAGAGGCTTTACAGACCTCAGTGCTAGTATGGGAAAACACATTGCTAGTGCAATTCAACTATTTAATTTATATTCATGTTCAAAGTTATTCTATTTCTTATATATATGTGGTGCGTGATATTTATTATATAGGAACCTTCAGGCTGTGTTTGGCGTGACATGTATATTATTTAGTGATGTTGATGATAGTTTGGGCTTCATCTGTGAAATATTATGAGGTTCGACCATGGGTTTGGGCATCATGGATGTTGCCTTGAAGCAGTCTGGCTATCTGGTTGAGCATGGCCCGAGATACTCAGATCATGGGGCCATCAGACTTGAGCTACATGGTCGCAGCTAAACGACGTGTCTGAGATGTTGTGGCATGGGAACTTATTTTAGTGATTACCGCCCACCCATAAAACTGAATAGTTTTCACACAGGTAGAATCCATGATGAGGTAGTCTTGACCACTCATTGGGTAGAGGCCCCTGATAGATGTAGTTAAGTACAATTGGTTTGGGGGTGCATTCTATATCAAGCCTTGTGGAAGGTGAGGAGACTTCGGGGGATAGAGTTGATGCTATAGGGTGTGGGAAGAGGCTCTCAATTATTTGAGGGAAGAAATCTCTTTCTCTTGATTTTTTGATTTGAGGGAAGAAATCATTATTTATCTTGTTACTAATTTGAGGGCAGACATCATTTTCCCTCAGGTTCCTATTTGAGGATATGCATCACTGCTCCTCTGATTGTTTTTCAATGGGATGGTGTGATATTTATATCTGGGTTACTACTATTTGGGTGTGCCTTTAGTATATCATTAATTGAGACATGAGGTGTCAGAAGGCACATGGTGTTGGGTTGAATGATAGATATTTCGGCATTGGCCGATGAAGGTGACACTACATGGTGGCTACTGGGAACTCATGGAGTTTATATTTATTTGTGTATCGTACTATTTACTTCATTTATTATAAATGCATTCATTATTAAACACTAATATTAGGTAAACAACATTGGGTGGTATCCTACTAAGATTTGTCTCACACCCTACACGGTCCCTTCGAGACGCATGTGGACTTTATGAACATGTGTGATGGAAAAGGGTCAGCCTCAGGAGCTAGACCATAGTGATGGTTGGAGTGGAGACTGGTATGGACCTTGAGGTCATTCCTAGCTAAAGATTACTTTGTCTATCTTTCATGTTTCTATATCATTATGCAAAAAATTAATATGTAGAAACTATTGGTTAGACTTTTGTTCCATTTATATAGGTTGACATGTATTACTTGATATGGATTCTGGCATGATGTTTAGTAGATGTTGTAATTGATTGCTGGCATGCTATTCTGTTCACCGTTCACTCCTATTTTTTCTTATTTTCTTCCGTTGTTTGTCTTCTATTGATTGTGGTTCCACTCTTCGGGTCGTGTTCGAGTCTTCATATTTTCTTATTTCCACCACATGTTATATATTACTGCTCATACCAGTACCATTATTTTCCTCTGAGAGGGTATAGCCTCCCCAATATACCTATAAGACCCCCTCGTGCTAGTCGACAACCTTTGGAATTCACATAGGTGTACCTAATGTAGTAACACCCGACCCTTTTAGCACTTCTCGGGTGGCTCTTCAGGTTTGGGACGTTACAGAAATCTTAGTAATGCCAAGTATGTTAAAATGAATATTCCTTTCACATTTTCAATAAAAAGTCAATAAGTACATTGTTCGGAAAATAAAGGAATGATTTTTTAATAAAAAAATATTATAAAATATTATAATGGGTAAAAATGAATTTAAATAATTATATTAGAGTTTTAAAAACATTCATGTAATCATTTTTATAAATCAGGGAAATGGATGTAAATATTTCCTACAAAATAAAAAATAAATTCTATTTTTAGTAAAAGAACTAATTAATCATTTTAGTATTTAAAAGATTAAAATTAAATGAAAATTTTATAATTTTATAAAATTAAAATATTATAAAAATATATATTAGTTTTAATATATAATGATCCTAAAATTCCACAAATATAGACCTTAACAAAAAAAATATTAAAAAATGTTGAAATTGTGAAATAATCCCTTACATCTTTGGTAACTTTTGAATCATATCCCCAATTAAATAGATAACATACTATAAAACAATAAATACAATCAATGTAAATAGATTCATTATGTATCATATCAAATTGTCATTATAATCTCCTTATAAAATAAAATTGGTGTATAACATAACATATCACCCAAAGATTGAGAATTGAGCCATAAAACCTTTATAATGATCATAAAATCGTTTGGTGACGAAATCAGTGACGCGACTACGATTAAAAAATTTAAATGTAAAAAAATGAATGTGAAAATTTAACATAATTAAAAAAAATAGCTTGACACATAATATGGAAATTATATAATAAATAAATATGTGATATTACCCAACGAAAAAATAATTGAGTTATGAAACACTTACCACCTAGAAACATTCATGTCAAATCTAATGGGGTGGAAATATTTGAATTGAAAATTGTAATCCAATTATTTGTTAATTATTGAAGATATAACATATAAAATTGGGAATATATACACATTATATAAATAAATTACATCTATAACATTAAAATGCGCATCAATAAAATGATATTGAGGTGAAGTCCCTTATTGTTTGTTTAAATCATCACGTATCTTATGTATCTTCAGGAATAATAAATTTTTTTAATATTTAATTTATTAAGATTTTTCTGTTTATTATTCCTTTAATTTAATTTTTACACGTTCTATATAAAATTATTTCATAAATTAAGTTCATCTTGAATGTTTTAATGATATATAGTTCGTATATAAAAAAAGACAAATGCTGTTCAAAACTGGTAAATGAGATAATTACTCCATATCATAAACAATAATTATAATTAAATTGATATTATTTTTATAAATAAATTATACTATTTAATCCTACCAAAAAAATGTTTATGAAAAATGAACTATTTTACTATTTTGGAGATTGTACGTCATACAAACTCATCTGTAACCTTACCATTTTTCTTTGATCATGATGAAAATAAAAAAAATTATTTTACATTTATAGAATTTCCATTAAAAAAATATAATATTATTTCTTCAAATAAAATATATATATCAATCATATGATGTGGATACAAAAAATGAATCACATGGCTTCATATTGGTGGTAAACCTTGCATATGAACAAATGACATTATCATTTTTCAATGAATTGAAAGGTAAATAATTATGTGTCTTATATTCTTCATATATTGGTAAATATGTCAGGAATATCATATTTAAATATAGTAAATAAATAATAACTATATCTAATAATTGGTGATGGAATTTAAGTTACATAAGTTGGTGAGGTGGTAATCTGATTTACACATGAATGAATGTTTCGTTTCCCATTTGATGGGATAAGAGACAGAAATAGGGTATTCCATTAACATGAATACATATTATTATATGGGATATACTAATTTTATTGTTTCATCATGGATAAATAATATTAGAATGATGTGGAGTCATAAATTAAAAAATTCTCAGTCAAGAATAATACATGTTTTTTAGACAAAGAATTTGTGTTAAAAAATCCTCGCCGAGAAGGATTTATAATTAAACAAAGGCCCCTAAGATATTTTATCTATATTTTTAAATTTATTTGTTTTTGTATTTTACAAAAAAAATAGTATTTTTAAATATGATGCAAAATGAATAATATGTTCTCTTTTATAAGAGGGAGGGGTACTTTTGGAATTTGTTGAATGATTAAAATCTAAAAAATAAAATTTTTTGAAAAAATTCAAAAAAATGGTCTAATATTAAAAGAGAAGGTATTATTTTTTTGAAATACCAATATCCCATTAAATTTATACATTCTTATTGGGTGTGTTAAACCATATGTTTATGTTGAATCACTAAGTCAACATATTTTTACCTTAATCTCGTTAACCTATTTTTTATGCATAAAAGTTTATAATTAAATATATAGGTTGAAAATTGGATTATTAATTTATTCATGATTATTTATTTTCCATATTTCATTTCAATTTTCCTCTTTAAATATTTTTATGATTTTTAAATAATTTAATAAAAAATTATTATTGTCATTTTTGACAAAATTAATTTAATTTGTCTTTAAATACCCCAATATAAGGATGAAATTAAATTAATGATTTTTTACCTACCTATTAAGTAATATCTATCCATAAAGTTCATGTAACAATATTAATCACTCAAATTATAATTATTTTTTATTTTTAAAATAATATATATTATTTTTGTTTAATTGTAAAAATATTGTGTTGGTGATGTGGATGAATTTATGTTAAATACGTAAATAAAAAATTATAAATAAAATAAAATTATGAAAATAATTTCATTAAACACAAAATAACATAGAATATTCCTTCAAAACCTTTTTTCATTATATGAACACATAATATTTTTTTATTTTAGTGATACATTTATCTTTTTCATTGCTTAAATTATTATACAGGCCATTTACAAAAAAAATTATCCCATAAAAAACAAATATAGAACCAAATGTTTTAACGTTGAAAATAACTTCATACAATAAAATTTAATATGAATGATGGTGGATTTATATCATAGTTTTAACCTAGGATTACCTGATTTTTTATTTTACTATGGGGGTATACATTTATTTTCTGCACTATCATTATGACCAAATATTAAGTCAGCCTTATTACATATTAGAAATTAGATTTTTAGAAAAAATTAATCTATGGTAGAAAATTAAATATCTATATGTGCTATAAAATAATATTATTATAATCCACCAATGGGTGACAAAAAGTGGTTTTTTAAAAAAGTAATGTTTTCATATGTAAAAAATGTTTTTATATAAAAATAAACCTAAAATTATTTAAAATATGAAAAAATCTATTTATAATAATATAGTTGGGATAATTAAACATATAATTCCATTTTAATATAAATTTTAATTTTTTAAATGTTGTAAATGAAATGACAATATTCACTAAAAATTAGTGCCTTCCACTTTTCATTGAAAACATCATTATTTTTTGAAAATTCAATAAATTTCACTCTAAGATAATTTTGGAATGATTATTCCTAAAAGTAAGTTCGTTTTTTATGATATATTTCCTAAAAATGAAAAAATATTATTTTATTATTTTTAAAAAATAATAATTAATATACATTTTTTTCGAAAACATATTTTTGAAAGTTATAAAGTCTTTACCAAAAAAATAAGTACTTATTTATCAAAATATTTTATTTGTATAAATATTATTTAATTTATTTTGAATATTTTATTATTTCTATTCATATGACATGTTTTATGGAATGTTTATAATGTTCATGTTTGAATAAAAATATTTTATTTATATATCTCAGTTTGTTTAAAATCATTGTGGCAAGTAAGACAACATAAAAAAAGTTAATATATTTTAAGATAAATATATTCTAAAATCATGGAATATCAAATTATTCACCCCTTAAATAAATTTAAACCATGAATTTATATCATGGTCATTAAAAGTCCAACATATAGAACTCCGACTTGTGGGACACTTTACTTCTTCTTCATGAGGGATGGAAACTAAGACTTAGTTGTTCTTACCCATTGGGATATGGTTTATAACTAGTATCATGGATAAAATTAAATGTTATATTAGAGAATATACCCTTTTGTGACGAAAATAATAATAAAAAGGTAAATGATGGTAATAATAACTATAGAAATGAATCATTCAATCAAACTCAATGAAGCATTAATAGTCAACAACAATAACAAGCCAAAACAAAATCAACTGCAAGTAGAAGAAAAAGTAAACGTGTAATGAAATTCAAAAAAATATACATGTAAGATTGTTCAAGGACGATTATATAAGTATGAATAAAAATAAATAATATAATCTCCATCTAGATGAAAAGTATCCCCTTGGTCCATCTTCCTTCTATCCCATGCATAAGCGGTATCTCCTAGCTCACTAAGGTCTAGCCCCTGAGTTTGTCTCTGTAACTTATCCAAAATCCAAAAAGTATACTTATGGAATAATGATCTAATCTAGGTTGTGAGAATAATCTTAGTATACCCCCCCACTAATGTGTTCCTATTTTACAACCACAATTTATACTACTGTATGCTTATTTAAATAAATAGAAACAACTCACACACAAAAAAATATCATGCGTTACTCATTCCCAACTTCCCTGAGAAAGATTTTACCTAATTAAACCCAAATTTCAAATATAGGGATGTACCCATGATCAATCATACCCTATGAACCACAAATCTTTCATCTACAAACATGGTACTCAAAAACGCATTCTATCACATACAACTTAAAAAATGAAAATTAAATCTGACATGCCAGTGACATTCCCAATATGTGAGTCACATGCCCCTTATAATTCCACTTTAGCATTTACCAGTGGGGCAATATGATGATTCCCCAAGGCATATTAATATCAATCCTTCTATTAACCCAACCCATGATGCTAGAAAACATGGTGAGCCTATTACCCTATATGACTAACTCATGCACCAAAATCTATGGAATTCTATTATGATGAACTCTTTCATAACTGATGGAAATCACCATCCCCTTAGGAAACAATTCTATAGATGCCTCCACCTAGGTCTATTATGAAACACCTCCATAATGATTCCTTTACTATGTTCACTCAACTCTAATAACACTATCTTCCCACCTAGGTGAGTATAAATCAATAACATACCTAATCCATTTCATATGGTGTAACTTCATCACCACATGTGAACCTCATCTCGCATCTATATCATGTTTATCATTATCAGCCTCATTATGAAGAACCACACCATCTCAATATTGATGATTGTCATCCCCAAAATCCACTTGATCCAAGCCCATAATGTTCAAGTGGAACAAATTTAGTCATGTCAAAATCTAATTAATTCAACTAATTTATATAGTAAGAATAACCCAATCATCCGAAATGGAAAGATAGTTTCATTCATGCTTGGTCATACCAAGATCGTCACATTTATATAAGCCTCAAATTTTTCATTATCACCTCACAATTATAAATTATTTAAAAAACCCAAAAAAATATTTTACATGAATCAATCCACTCCAACATATAAAACTCACCAAATAGATACCAACATAAGATAGGAGAAAGATAGGGAGAACCAACCGTTTATTTGAAGGTACAAACTCCTCAAATATAGACCTATTAATTGAGACACATAGGAAGGAAAAAACATTTAAACAACATGGTAATATGGAAAATTTTCTTGGATGGAAATATAATTACAAATGGGAAGATAAAATAAGAATAGATGCATGAGGACTATTATCGTACCTCTCAATGTAATGTGACATACAATGACTAAATCAAAGCTCAAATTAAGCAGAACCCTAAAATTCTATAAATATGGAATATGGGAGGAGATCTATAGTTGGAGGTAGGTTCAGGTAGAATATAAGGAGAAAAATGTAGATGACATATAAAATAAGATAATGGAAAATTGGAAATTTCATTCCCTTTAATGAACTACACGACAATATCTCATGGTTTTCCTAACTGTGCGACAACTGTGTAGTGCCACTCTCAAAATGGCTCCAGACCTCCTAAAGATAGGAAAATATATTTTCAAATAATGAATAGTTTATACACCCCTTGGTATTTTCCAATTGGCGCCTTTCGTGGGCTGATAGCCACCTCCTGAAGTTATACCAAATCATTACCCTATAGAAAATGGATAGAAATGACTTTGCACCTCGTACTATGTCACTTCAAATTGGGTTTTTGATTCATGATTATTTGAAAACCTAACTAAAAACTTATCCACATTCAAGTCATTAATCCCTATCCAAAAATATTTTTTAACACCTTTTTTACTCTAAAAATTAACAACTGACGGTCAAAATATATGATGGCCATTCCGCAATACTAAAAATTATAATTTCCTAATTAATTCAAAACTACTCAATGTCCTAGGAAGTGAAAACATATCCACCTTATCAAAACTCATACTTGAGTGATGTGGTCTCATTATGATATTCTACAAAAAGTTCACATATCATCAATATCTCAACCAAACTATCCTGGTCACTTATGAAAAATTGATCGTGGGAGTCCTAAACTTATGATTACCTACATGGTCTCTCCCTAACACAACTCAATATTCTGATAGTTCCACCAACCATACTCTTAACAAGCATGTCTCTGCATGATATACAATCATTTGTAAAGATCATCAAAATCTCAGTCATACCCATGTCTCACATGTCGACCATACAGTCCTGCATCACAATTGATGTCGAAAAGAGATAACTAATAATATATATTTATATATATTCCTTTCTCAGAAACATTGTGATTAATAAAAATATCATATAGGCCACAAAATACACTTTATTCCAATATATTGACCCATTCCTTAGTAATTAATGTACCAAATGCGCTCTTCGAGCCCCAAAATCTGTCATAATAGGATAAAATGATTACATATAACCACGATGCACCTATAAAAATCATCAGTTCCTTGGCCTTCTCTGACCCTACTAGATCAACTGCATGATTCTAGATGAAATCCACAATACCAAAAGCCTATCATTCTATCAGAACTACACCAGCTACCATCCACTAAGTATAATGCCACCAATAACTTATAAATGATATCAAATTTTAGTTTTTGAGGATTTATTAAATTGAAGAACCCATTCATTGATCTATATATACCCTTATCATATTCAATCCCACATTCAACATATACACCTATGATTAAATATTAGTCACATCAGAAACAACATACTTGGGATGGGTGAGTATATTTTCACCAATAATCTAAACATGAAAAAACTATTTAACTTATTGTAGAGAAATTAAATTGCCCATACCCTTTTTTATATTCTAGGTTATATTAGATAATTATAAAAACAAACATTTTTCATGTAATCTTTTGTACATATCATGATGCTTGAATTATCCTCACTTTAAATATCGAGAACAGGGCCACAGTATCATAAACTAGTAAAATCACATTGAATTGTGCCACTAGAGGTTGATATTATTCAATGGTAATAGTGGAAACAAAGACATAAATTCACCACCACTATAAACTTGATATATCCCCCATGCATGGGTTTTTGAGCACCCAAACATTAGCTCTTTACATATCTTCTATCTAGATCATTGTCTCTGATCTACCATATCTAAAATTAAATAAAAAATTAAACCAAATATTAATAAAACATGGCAACTGACCGACCCTTATTTCTAATTTTGATACATGTACCTGGGTTACCCTTATAAAACACTTACATGGGATCCACAATACCTATCATCCAAGAAAGAGGACCAATGGGAAATAGATGCATCTCCCATTATTCCATCAGGTCCCGACTGATAATGAAGGTTTAAATAGGTGATAGTGGGGTGACAATACACTTAGGTGATGGTAATAATATTAATAAAGACAAATAATGGTCTAAATAAATGTTCTATAGTCGAATTTAATATTTTTTTGAAGAATGAATAATAATTAATGGCAATAATAAAGAAAAATAATTCCATCCATAAATTAATAATAAAGTATAAATGTTATAATAGACATAAAAAGAGATATGAAATATTTCCCCAGGATGATAATATAATTGCATTCATAAAAGAATAGAATAAACATTATCTTGATATAAAAGAGCCCCCAACACATCTGTCATTCATCCCATGCCCGTGTAGTGTATACCAACTCACTAAAGTCCATCACATGAGTCTTCCCCTTATCCTAATCACAAATCTATAAAGTCTGAACATGTCTTGAGGGGATAATTCATGGTGTGAGTATGAACTTAGTAGGCAACCACCAAATTGATAAAATATTATATATATAATAAAGTAATGTTTATTATTACATAAGTAAATATAAGTAGCTCATAGAGAAAAATAAACAATCTACATTGATTGTTCCCATTATCCACAAAGAAGTGGATACACTCTTTTTCCAACCCAAGAAGTGGAATGATATTTCACTGGTCAGTCATATCCTGAGATGCATAGATCTCTAATCCATATACTTGGCCACTTGGAACCTTATTCCAACCCATAAACCCTTCACTACATGAAATTTAATTTCGGTTTCCTTATAGTATTCCCAAATAAGCATGTCACGAGTCCTTTTAAATTCGTATTAAACATTTCCCTTTGGATCGGCACTAAAAACCCATGTCATAATGATATCCACAATTCTATAAACCCAGTCCTTCCCCCTAAATAACTCAGTGAGCCTCATCCACCTTATCAAGGTCTCACGCAACATTGACATGTCCTTTTTACGGTGATTACCTCCTCTATAACAGATGGTCATCACCATTCCGAAATTAACAAATTCCACTGAGGCCTTTACCCACATTAGGTGGTAACAACACCTCACTGAGTCCCCTAATGCTTTCTTTCATCTCCAATGGTGAAATCATTCACACTAAATCATTTGAAAAACACAAAATACATAATAAACACCATCTAGTGGAACCCCATCGCCGCTTTCATATGTCATCACCTAACCATTTCATGATCATGACCATTCACATATACCTAAAAAATAATGTCACCCAAATACTAATGATCATCATAACCCCAAGTCACTCGTACCAATCCCAACATGATCCCACAAAACCAATATTGTTATGTCCAATAATAATTAATTTTATAAAATTAAACAATTGAAATATCTACCAATAAATGTAATCCTTATGTCATTCATGCCATTCCAAACTCGGCTAAATGCATTAAAATTAGCGTATAAATTTCCATGGACACATCACAATTATAAAATAATAATAAAAAACTACAAAATTGATCATACCCATACCACACCCTCATGCATATTTACTATGACACATAAAACCAATATTAAATATGAGACATATACGAAAACCCTACATTTTAATCTTAGGAACCCACTAACCAGAGATCATCCTCTAATTCGAACCACATCTAAATAATAAAAATAATCATATAAACAAAATAGGGATATGGAATATGATATCATTTGGAAATATAATTCCAAACAAATAGTTAAAATAAAAAATAACAAAAGAGGATAAGTATCCTTACTACAAGATATCTAATGCATTAGATAACTCTCTAATTATTCAATATATAAAGGGAAACCATAAAATTCATCAAAGAGGGAATAAGGGAGGAGCTCCATGGTTGGATGGAGGAATTTTTGGAGAAAAGGGTTGAATAAATATAAAATAATGGAGGGGGAAGTTGAAATACGAATCTATAAATAAACCACAGAGTTAGGGAGCACTATTTCATTAACCACCTACCAATAGTATAGTTCAACTGTCCAAAGGGCCCCTACCTCACATGGCAATGAAAAAAGTTTTTCAAACCATGTTCACCCAATGAAACCCCTCTCTAATTTTATATATGCATATCTCATGGTATGATCAAAACATTTTATGGTTATATAAAACCATGTCTCAATAGAAAATGTGTCTCGTAGTTGTGCCGAATAGTTTACACTAAATGTTCAATGACCGTTCTCCTAGTGATATATCCCACTGATTTTGGTTTTTGAAGAACTATTTTTTTGAATCCAAAACAATCCCTAGAGATACTTTTCTGGCATTGAACCGAGTGAAGAAAAAACAAATTAACACATTTTAATTGTTAAAATTTACCTATGAATCTCAAAACTAATGATGTTGAAATTCTAAACTAAAAATTTGAATTCACTTGATAATTTAAACCCACAAAAATACCCAATACATTACCTAACATTTTTTGAAGTCTAAAATCATAAATAAGAGCACTAAAACTTTTTTTATGAAATATAATGTTGAAATCGGAAAGGAATCCTGAAATATTATGTAATTTGTTTCCAAGATAATGAAAAAGTAGTTGGGAAGTTAAAATATAGATATATAAGGGAATACTTCCATCCAAGGAATTATATAGTGTGATAGAAGGTATTTTTATGATAATGGTAGTTAACAAAAATCTATAAACCCATACATGTAGAAAAGGCCATTAATTCGTTGAAAATTAATGAAGTTGGATAACTTTTTTGTTTGAAGATCCATTTCCTAGATATGGGAAATTCCTTTACCATGTAGACAAATAACATAAGGAATTATACTTACTTTAAAATTATAATTTTATCCATTAATATATTCTCACCACAATATCACCATTATCTCCATGTTTGGAATATTAATGATAAATTTGTTTTAATGTATGAATAACTAAAATATACATCTTACAAATCTCATAATCTAAAAAATAGTTCCAATCTATTAGGAATGTCATTAAAAATTAAACAAAAATAATATGGTTATAATAATGTTAGTTAATAACCATAATTTAGAATAATTCATATATGGATATAATAAATTTTATATAAAAATTTACACAATAACCACAATGGTTTAACAAATAATTTTTCAGAGACAAATAAATCTGCATCCTAAATGATGAAAGACTATCATAGGGAATCAAAAATGAAAATTTACATTCCTAATGGAATATATAGGCAGACCAAGGTCTTTGGATATGAGGATATTCAATGTTGTTCACCTATATAATCTAATTAACCTATTATAGATTTTTACAATGTTTTATAAAAAAATAGAAATTTTTTGGGTTTTTTATTACACTCTATAATATTTAAATGAAATGAAATATAAAAATTTAAACTTGTACCAACCTGAAATTTCTAGCATAATGTTATTAGGTATAATTATAATAAGAAATTCTAAAAAATGTGATAAAGAAGAAAGAACGTGGTTCGAAGTTTGGTTTTTATTTCTTTTTATTATTCTACCTTATTTTATTATATTTAGTTTGATAATAAAATCATTAAATATCATGATGATATAAAATACATTCATTTTAGAATTTTGAAATATAAATTGCAATAATCATTATAAATTTCACCTCCATTCATAATGAAGGCAGATAAAAATCCTTTATCGAGGGCGTGTCATATTCTTGGACCTGACTCCATCGAATTCCCCATAATCGATTGATTGGATAAACATAATATTTTGAAGATAGAATCATTAAAAAAAGTGATAATAATTAAAATTAAATAAATATAAATAAATTTGAGTTAGATGTCATTGGGGAAAATTGTCACACCCATGCATGCCAGTCACATCTATAAAAAACATAAAATAAACATTAATAATGAATTCAAGAACACTTATCATCTTTCATGAATATCCTAAGGTCAACTACTTATAGTTAAGGGTATGTGATCACCGAGTGTACAGAAATAAGTGAAGATAAATAAGGATAAAAATTATAAAATAACATTAAAATAGATAGATAATAATTAAATAAAATAAGAATACACATAAAATGACAAAAAATAAAATATTATATAATGATAGAAAAATATATATATGTAAATCATATAAAAATAAAAAGTAATAAATAAATATAATATTTAGGGAGAATGTTTAAATAGGAAATTAAAAATAAAAAAAATTAAAAGAAGAAGAAGAATAAGAGATGGTGGAGAGAAGAAGGAGAAGATTGTAAAAGTGGTGACAATTTTTTTAAATAATTGCATGAATTATTTTATTTACAACATAAATTGAACATAAATAAGAAATAAAATAAATAAAACGTTAAAATAAAAATTGAATTGTACAAAATAAAGGAAAAAACAAGGAAGAATATTCCTGATATGGAAGCCTCCTAATCAGGTGGATGTACAACTCTTTTGGGCATTGGGGAAGCTATATTTTTTATAGGAAATAATAGTGGAGTGTCAGCCACCTTTGGTGAGGATATTCATTTTAAATTTACCCATGAATCAATATTTTTATAATTATAAATAACCAAATATGATGTGGCAAAAAAATGATGGATAAACCCAATTTTCAATCTGGCTTCCTCCTCACATGGACAATCTGCATGGATTCATCAATCCATTCATCGCCACGTGTGATGAGGTATAGTTGAAAGAAGACATGAGTGGTGATATTTTGTGTATGAAAAATGACCAGATGTGGTTAACCAATAGTATATTCTTCTAATTCCAAAACGACATTTGATGTGGTTATAGGTGATCTAAATGAACTCATGGGGTTCAGTCGAGGGTTCCCATAGTGATCTGAGGTGGATGAAGTGGATTCGAGATCGATATCAAGTTACCAAGGAATTGGGCATGGAAGATCTCGACAATGAATGTGCTGGACAGAGAAGTTTAACGGTGAAGGAGCGTCAGAGACAATGTCATGGGGGTGTCCAAGCATTGGGGTGGTGGATTCTTAAAAGGATAAATTGGAACTCAATAACCCAAACCCACATTGAAACAAGAGTGTATGGAGGTGAGTGTTTTTAATTAGAAGAGAAATATATTGATCTTATATGAATCTGGTAGGGTTGACCTCTTACATACTCACCCATACCAAAATATGGGCCGATCCACATTGTTCGGCCTACGCTGGCATTCGGTCCAACTTTTCTCACATTAATCCACAGTCTCACATGCCCATTCCAAACCATGCAGGCTCACCAACTCGATTATTTGAAGGGTTGTCATATCCGTGCATGGATATAAGGATTTCTGAAACATTTTATAGACTTCATGTCCTAGAAACAATTTTTTAGCATATCACCTAAAAAATAAGATATATAATTAGAATAATTCAAACACTCTTCCGAATATATCATTAAAAATCGATAAATATGATTGATAACTAATATTTATCTTTCATAATTTTTCTTAGAGGTTTTAAATTCTATAATTATGAATTATTAATTTATAGGAAAACAATAATTTCAGGGATTTTTAGATCACAATTCATTCTAGAATAATTGAAAATTGTTCAAAAATATCAATGAAATTTGAGCGTGTCACCAAATAACCTCAATATCCTTAATATTAAATTATGTTTTGACATTGAATGTTATGTAATACACTTCATCTTACACCTCCAAACTATAATATAATTATCCCTATATAACACATTTCATTAGACCTAAATGTTATAAATACCTCGACCTAAGAAAAAATCTCCTAAAATATCCTTAATAAATTCAAAATATAAAAATTGAGTAATATTAGATCCTATAACATGCCTCCCAAATGAATATAATATCAATTAATCAATTCCTTTATATAAATAATGATACATAAATTAATAAATCACAAAGGATAATGGTATAATTTGAATTGTTTTCACTCATGTATTTTGGTTTCATGACCCACAAACTTATGTGATATGATGAGTTATCACCCGACAAGTGAGCTGTCCATTTTCTAAAACCAAAAAAATAAAAATCCAATACCATTCCAAAAAATATGATGGACTTATTAAAAAATACAATTCAACATTAATTCACTTTTAAACCACTAATGTTTTCTCTAAAAAAAATTTCCACCCCAAAATATAATAATCATATTAAACTATTATTACCTTAACATAAATTAACCTATTAATCATTATGTTTATCATGAACTATATACTTATACAGACAATTTATAAAATAATTATTTATTAAATTAACTTTATAAAAAAACACATACTATACCAAGTCATTTTATTCCTTAAAGGTATAAAAATAATATCCTTAATACTCTTAAAACAGTAACCCAGAAGACCTAAAAAGGATTATATAAGGCTTTACGCTTATGATAAAAATTATACTTATCAACCCATGACATTTTTGGTTCATCCCTTATCACTATGGCATATCATATATATCTAAAGGATCTATTTTCTGGTTTATTATAATTGTTTATAAATGAAATGTGTATTAACCAAATAATTTACCTTGATATTGTCAAACTAGGTGTGCAATATGATCACACTCACCATGCACTAGATTGATTATTGAGATATACTCAAACTATTCATTTTGGTGTTTTATCTCATGATTCATTTATGCCAAAACCAAGTCCAGTTATTATATGCCTATATGGATTAGATTCTTGGAGAACCACATAGTATTTATATCATAAAAACATTATGTTTTTATCCTACACATTAATTTTTCCTAAAATTTAGTCATATCCTTGTCTTCCAAAATCTAGGTTTTATTAAATATACAAACTAAGATATTTACTAATCATATTTGGATACCAACTGTAATGAACCCAATGTTAGTGTTCCATATTTTATTGTTTCATTATAAAATTGTAATATGATATGAGGGATCAAATCCCAAGGACTGAATAGTTTATTCTCTATGAAAACATGTTAGATATTTTAATCTAAAATTATATATGAAAACATAAAAATTCAATATTGTGTATATAAATAGTTTGAATCTACACAATCATTAAAAAAATTAAATTCTCTATATCATGGGGAAAAGAAATAAAACTTTTAGGGTGGTATGAAATGATCAAAAAGGTCAGATATGGTGTAAGTTTCCCTCAGTATAAAAGGAATATGAATTATAGAATATTAAATAACTAAAACTCATGTCATGTAGTCAATATCATTTTCATGAAGAGTAATATGTCTGGTGTAAATGATAATCGAATGATTCCATATAATTAAACTCATGGACATGAATGTAATCCACATATATCATATGTAATCAAACAATCACTTGGAAATCTGTTGTATTTGGGGTTTGGCTTAGTGGTAAACACCCCTTAATTCAACATGAAAAACGGGGTCTCAAAACCCATTGGGTGTAGGCACTGTAACATTGCTGTAGCAGACTGCAGTAGCGGCGACACTATAGCAATGGCAGGAACTGTAGCGGCAGCATGTTACTGTAGCGACGGCATGGTACTATAGTAATACTATACACATAATGGGCCTTGGGAAAAAAAGTGGGCCTATGGACCATGTAATGGGATAAATGCCCACTGGGCCTTTGGGCTATGTAATGGGTCTCCCTCTACCTAAGTAAATTGGTCTTTACTTTGCTTTAATAATAATGGAGGCTTTAGCCCCAACCATTAAACCAACATTAAAATCAACATATAATCTCATAATGAATGTGTAAATAAAGATGGGTATAATAAAAATACTTTTAAATCCATCTGTAAAGTTCTTTAACATAAATGGCTAAGTCCATTGCAAAATACCCTAAAACATTTGTCACATGAGACATATTGATGAATTGAGGGGTAATCTATTTATGGGCCCACTGATAAATTAATAATTTAATTTCAATAATAATAAGTAATACAACTTAATCCACAAGCCTTGTAAAAAAATTTCTAAATATGATAAACTAGAAAACTGAGTGACAATACATTTCCAAGTCAAAGTGATCATAAACCTTCCTGATATATAATATTCCTAATATCATCAAAACATAATCCTATAAGAGAATAATAGTGATTTTTTAAATGAATTATAAAAATACCATAAAAAAGTCCATACAAACACTATTGAGTAAAATACCCATTACACATTGACCTTCACTTTCAAAATAAAAATGTTTCTAAAATTTTATTAAAAAAAATTACAATACAACACCCTGAAAACCTATAAATAAATATTCAAATCGTAGAGTTTATATAATGGTAGGAAATAAAATTCAAATTTTTATTGAAGAATCAATAATTATATATTCTAGAAAACAAAAAAATATTATGTTTAAAATTAACTAAAAAATTATATCATGGGTAAAAATGTTGTTAAAATGATAAATTAGTATTAAAAGAATTAATTACAACATATTTATAAGACATTGACATGAAAGGAAAATATTATTTACTAAATAAGAAATGATTTATGTTTTTCATAATTTTTTTTATATTTCGAGTTCATGAATAATTAAAATGAAAGGAAAATTTATAAATAAAAAAACCAGTGGATAAGAAACAATATTGGTTTTATGATATAAGTATATAATAAATCAGCATAAAAATACATCACCACATATAATAATGAGTAATTGTGATATTGGTAAATAAACACTAACCAGTTTGTTAACTTTGGAATCATAGGCCCAAAGAAATATTTAAATATAAATGAGACATTAAATAACATGAATGTGATTATATTCATGAAAAAACATACATTAGTTGATGTAGATACACTTACTACACCCAAATCGGTGTATAACATAACATATGTACCAAATAATAAAAGTTTAGATTAAGAACCCTTGTAATGATCCTAATGTTAATATAAAAATTTATCAATGATGTGATTATGTGTAAGAACCCTAAATCCATAAATAATAGTTTCAAATATAATATATATAATAAAAATTCCATTTGACACTAAATCTTGACTTGGTATAATAAATTAATATGTGATATAACAAAATGAATGAAAATTGTGTTATAAAACACAAATCAAAAAGTAAATTTCAATTAAATTCTTATTCAATGAAATAATTTTAATTGAAACATAAAATAACATTATTTATGGTTTCTTCACTATAAAACATGTAAAAGAGAAAATACCCACCATATAAAATAAAATTCTCCCATAAAATTAAAATATGCTTCAAATAAATAAAATTGATCTGAAATCCCTTACCTATCATTTTAATAATCACATATGTTCATTATCTTCCTAAATAATAAAATTAGGTTAATTATATACTTTCTTAATAACCCATTTTAGTTTTTTATTATTTTAATTTTTTTTAATATTACATCATAATTAAATATGTAATAAAATAAGTTCATATCAGACCTTTTAATGATATCCAGTTCATTTGTTCAAAATAAATTCTATATGTTAACTATGATAAAAGTGGTCATTAATCAATAATTTCAAAAGTAATAATAATTAAATAATAATTTTTTTACATAAATTATATTCTTCAAACCAACCATGATATATGTCCATGAAAACTGAACTACGTTACCATGACAGATATAGTAAACCATGCATATAAATGTGTAAGGATTGAAATTTTCAACGATCATGATGTGAAGAACATAAGTGTTATTATATACATAAATAATTATAATTATAACTCAAATATAATATTATTTGTTTATATACACTTATATACAGTATTCATGTGATATAGTTGTGAAATAAAATCATATCACATCATAGAGGTGGTAATACATGTATGGGCTAGAACAAGGCTATCATTTTTAAATGATTAAGAATGTAATAAAATATATAATATATTTTCCTTCCATAATAATAATTATTTCATGAATATAATTTATGTAGATTAAATCCATCATTAATACCATTCATTAGTGGTAGAAATGGGAAATTAATTACATTAGTCTTTGAGGAGTTAGTCCTTCATACACTCGAATGACTCTTTTATTTCCATTTTGTTGAAATAAGAGTTGGATATAGGGTATGAAATCAACATAAAAATTTCTCATTACATTTTTATACTTATTTTATAATTTATACATTACTGAATAATATTTTAGGTAGGTGTAATAAGAAATTAAATAATAAAAGTCAGTTATGAATGACACTTTTCATTTGGACAACCTCTTGATGTTTATAGAAAAAGACCACCATGAGTGTATAATTATTAAAATATGTCCTATTGAAATTATTAAAGGTACGTAATTTTTGAAGTTTAGGTATAAAATACATATATTTGGATGTGTGATGAAAATATAAGAGGTGGTTTCATTTTGTAATTGTTGGGAGGGGCGGTTTTGGAATTTCAAAAAGTATTAATATATAAAATGGAAATTATCAAAAAAAATTATAAAAAATGTATATATATTAAAATATAAGCTATTATATATTTTAAATACCATCAAACACAAGAATATGGGCTTTTTTAGAAGGATTTTAAAACCATATCATTTGGTATAACATGATAGTTGTCCAATTTTAAGATTAATTATAGTAATGAGTTTTTTCTCACTTAAAGAGGTTTAATTTTACTTATAATGTAAAAATTGGATCCTAAACTTATGGGGAATTAATTTTAGACCCTATATTATACACCTTCTACTTTTTCGTAATTTTCATAATTTTTCATAATTTAATAATATAATATTTTCATAAAATATTGTTAATTTCAATTTTGACACTATTCATTTAATTTGGATTTAATGATCCCAAGAAAAAATTTAATTTAAATATAAAATCCTATAAAATCTCCATTCTTCATATATATCTATAAAAATTATTTCAACACTCTTAATCAATAAATTATATTATTTTTATTTTTTCAAATATAATTTGTTTTATTTTGGCATTAATTGAAGAAATAATATGTTGGCATTGCATAATCATTAAAGGTAATTTTATAATTACTAATAAATATGTATGAAAAAATATTATAAAAAATTTCATTTTTTTAATGTAACAATTATTATTCATTTGAGATAAATTTTTTTCAATATGTACACATTAGTGTTTTTTAAACAATAGAGAGTACATTCTTTATTATTCATTGTTTAAATTATTAAATAGGTCAATTTCATGTAAAAGTATCTTATTAACAATTACATATATAGAAGAAGTCAATAAGTGTCCAAATACATTAATTAAATAATATTGAAGGTGATATTGTTTGGATGCAGCACATGGTTTTTACCAACGTTAATATGAATTATCCTTTTTTCAGTGGTGAAAATTTTTTATGCTTTATAAAATTAATTGTGACCAAAAAATATATTTCCTTTATTAAGTAATATAAATAATACTTATTCAAAATATGTAATAATTTTTATCAAAAATCAACTAATATATTTTGAAACTTTTTATTTTATAATAATCCTACTAAGTGCGACGTAAAGCTGTTTTTCAAAATAAAAAAAAATTCTAAAGTATATAACATTATTATATCAAAATTCCATATTAATTTTATTTTTCCAAATTTCTAAATTGAATTTCTAATAATATAATTTAATAAAAATTTAATACAATTTTAGTGAAAAATGCATTTTTTTTATTTTTATAAATTAATGGATAATTTTATGGGAAAATCAATATTTATCATTTTTCATAAAAAAAAAATAAACATGTTGATAAAATTCTAAAAAAATTAAACTAATATAATTTTAAGATGTTAATTACATAAATTGTTTTAGTTTTTATAAAAAAAATCTCACAAATTGTAAAATTTATTTATATATTTATTATCAAAAATAAATAAAAATTATTTTGAGGGAAAATTGTATTCTTGGAACATATAAATACATTAATAAAAGTTATGTAAATAATTATAAATATATTTTCTTTATGTCAAAATTATTAAATAATTTTATTTTTTTTTTGTTTTTATTAACACCATAAATTTGATTTACAAATTTATAATTGTCACATTAAAATAATAATATATTAATAGTATATTAAAGCTCGTTTAAACTCATTGTTTATTATAATGAATGATATCAACAAAATTTATTTTATTTATTGATAAATATTTTTTAGAATTCGAGGGTTTTACAATGAAAATTCAATGTATTCTATCTCTTTCCTTGGATGTATTGTGCTTGATAATGACAATGAAGATAAATATAGGAATTTATCCATCCCCATTAGAGGATCACTGGCCAATGGATCCATGAATGATTCTAGAAGACTGTTGATCTCCAAAAAATAGGGTAAGGCCTTCTTTGATTTTTGAAAATGAAATATAGTATCACCCAATATGAAATCATCATAAGAACCACATGCACACATAATATAAGAGAGGATCACATCATATTATAGGAATCCTTAATGATCTTCATTGAATGGAGTAAATCAGCCATAAAATAATGTATCACTTTCTATCTAAAGTAACTCAAATATTACATCTCTTGGTGTAAATTCATTGGACACTTCAATGAATGTGTTTGATATACTATAATTTATTCAATTATCTACTTCATAATTGATGAAATAACTCAGGGGGTTGTGAAACAAAACATAGACAACATGAATGTAAAATAAAGTGTGGTTATCATCCAATAAATAAATTTCACTAACATAATGTATTGATTCCAATTTTACTTTGAATCCCAAAATCCCCCAATTTCACTGAAATCCCATAAGTAATGAATGATAACACTCAAAAATATTTTTGAGTCCATCTAAAAAACCTTGATTTATGCTCTATCTAACACTATAAATTTTAGACGAAATAAATTTCCTAAAATAAAATCTATCAAATTGCCTAGATATTCCCTATGGGATGTAGTACCTTTTATAAAAAGATAAATTTATATATTTTAAATAGAATAAAATAGTATTCACTAAAAGTATATAAGTTTCAATAAAGATACTATGGGGCCTCATGGGATATTTATCAAATATACTCAAATTTTTATACAATCATATCTCTATCAAGATGTATTATATACATTGTTTCTGTAAATGTATAATTATTTCGTCCATTATGTTGAGTGACCACTATACTGGGAACATATCAGACTCATATAGGCCTCTAAAATTTTAATGATTCTTTGTAAAATATTGGAAATTAGATGAATACATCACATGTTATTCATATATACAATGAGTGTATCATATGTATCTCATCCATTTAATTTATCATATCATATGTGTGTAAACTAACAACAACCATGAATTTCCTGATTCTAATAAAATTAAGGGTTATATTCCTTTGAATATTAATGCAAGAGAAAAAATCCCATCATGAATGTTCTCTAATCTACAATAGGATTAAAAACATACCTAAATAGACTTACATTAGATAATTTCACTGCAATATTAAATTAGTAGTGTATGAAATTACAATGGTTCTCATTGTATGCATCTCACTGGCCTTAGGTATGGAGGACTAGTAATAAGACTACCACCTTAAAAATATCGATGTCTATTTTACATTCTGAGAGATCTACTTTAGAGGATCAATCCCAGTAATAATAATCTTTATATAAATTTAGGGATCCATTATTTTATTGTCAAATAAAACATATTATAATGTATAAAATAAATATACCCAAGATAACCTTATAAGGTTATCCATACTTAAAATACTCCTGAAAGATATACTATTTTGAAAAACTCAAAGTCATACCCGGGAGAGATATTATCATTGAACTATTTTTTTGTTAAAAAATTATAACACACATGAATAAATGATAAAGTTATATATTAGTTATTTTAGTAACATGATATGTTTACAAAAATTAATTCCAATCTACCATGTCTCTTACACACATTGGTTTTATATTACCTTGAAATGTTTTCGATGGTAATGGTTTCATCAATATATCTACTACATTTTGTTCTAGAGTAACCCAACTGATCTTTATATCTCCCCTTGAATAAATATCACATATGATAAGTTAGTTTTAAAGAATGTTTATTATATGTTGGATAGATTATGGTTCCTTATCGTGAGTAATAACTCCATTATGATCAAATTATATATTAAATGATTTGTCATGTTAGGATCCACTCCATTTTATATAATGATATTCTTAATAATAAATACTTATTTTAAGACATATGCTAGAGAAATGTGTTCAAAAACTATTTTTGAGTCTTCTATAGTTTATTATTTGGAAATCTTCCAACCGATTACTCCACTGTTTAAAAAAAATAATCTATATTGATATTTCAAATCATCTTTTTTTATTGGAAACTAGCATTTCTGAATCCCTTAACATAGGTTTTATCATTTTCTCTATGGACCAATAATATATACATAGAACTTATCATGTTTATAATAATGTTCTTCAATGTAATTTAGTGAATGTCGTCATTATTATATTATTATGTACTAGTCATTCTCAGTGAATTTGATGAATTTGTAGTGTATACAATGTGAAAAAAGTGATTTGTCCAAGGGAGGATAGATACCGAATCATATCCATAATTATTTATTCTTAAGAAGGATCCTAATTATTCCTATTTTTTGTTCCATGGAACACTAGTAATGTCAACTTCATGGGGTTTTCAATGTTAATCTATATTACTATTTTACAATATACATATTCTGACACATTTTATGAAATCTATTATATCTATCTTCGTAGATATTCCTACCTAGTATATAGGTATAATAACTAATTTATTTTAGTTATATGTTTTTTGGAACGTATATTTTTGTCCACTACAATCTTAGGAATAAGAATTAGGTAAATGACTATTTTTGTAGAAAGAATCCTACAACCTAATCAATGATAAGTATTGAGTGGGAGAAAATATTAATGGACATTCAATAGATATACATGGTTTTATAAAGGGTATAACATCATATTACCTTGATAAAATTATTTCATAATCATCCATTATAGATATGTTTATGGAGCCTCTAATTGAATATGTGGTGATATTGAAAAATATTGATGATTTTTAGAATAACACCATGTAACCCAAAAAACTCATATTTACATAATCTATAATAAGTATTTCACCTTATGAAATTAAATGGATATTTTAGGTTTAGAGTTTTGGTAATTATACAAATATTAAATAATAATGTGGAATCATTCAAAAATTGTAAAACATTCCCCAAAAGAGAGCTTTATGTATATACACCTATTAAATTCAAGAAAATTTTTATTCTTTTATTAAGATTCATCAGATATGAAATCAAGAGCATGATAAAATTTTCAATAGATAATATATTATTTGAAATACAATTGAATACATTAGAAGAGAAAAAAATCACTCCGGGATATCAAAATTGAATAACCCATTTAGTATAGTAAAGAATATAAAAACTGCAAAAGAAGTTTAACTTTTTTATAATAAAACATTAGGAACATAAATAAAAAATTACCCATGTGATAAAT
Organism: Viscum album; assembly: GCA_963277665.1. Taxonomy (NCBI): domain Eukaryota; kingdom Viridiplantae; phylum Streptophyta; class Magnoliopsida; order Santalales; family Viscaceae; genus Viscum; species Viscum album. Next base: position 934,289,241 of record OY728122.1, on the reverse strand, counting down.
AAAAAATTTCTCAAATGATTTATTTTAATACCTCTTATTAATCATTAGAAAACCATACAGGCATATCGAGGAACTTGAAAACTCTTGAATAAATTCCTAAACATTTCACCTTTATAATTTCATAAACATTCATTACCTTATGAACTAAAAAATTATATTAAAAAACCGTTTTATAGGTATTATATTTTCATGTTGGAGGATCATATTTCTAATCTATGTTAATTTTTTTAATTAATGTAGAAATAAATGATACCCAATTAAATCCATTGGAATAACATCCATGGTTGTCTCCCAAATTTTCTACATTCTAAGACTTAATCATTGACCAATGTATTCGATAGATATAATGGTCTCACCCATCATCACTAAATATATATGCCTATCATTTCATCATGTATATTAATAATGGACTATATGTTGAACAAATCAAATATAATATTGCAGTTTTTCATTACAAAACCTTATTAAAACCCTATGTCAAAACACTTTTGGTTTTCGCACTATCAAAATGAGAAATAATATTTTTATTTGAAAACACATATAAAATAAAAAAACCATAAGAAAATGGAAATTGAATTTACTATGTAAAACCATGAAATAATGAATATTATTATTTATAACAAATAAATTAGATGATAATAGGAAATTCCACTCATGTTGTATAGGTTAAAAAAATTATTTCTTGCACTTTTGTAAAAATAAAAAATGAATCGATATAAATATAATCTAAAAAATTGATTATTTAAACTTTATAAAGTAAGATATATACAGTTCGAAATGAAAATTATAAACCATTAATTCATAATTATTAAAAATATTTTAAAAATATAAGTTACATAGATTTTCAGAAGAATATGTTTGACACATTTAAAAAAACATATTAATGGATAACCACTTATGTGTTTGATAAATTTTTAATCAAAAGAACATTGAAGGAGGTGACATTAAAAGGACTTGTTAAAAATGTGAATTTTAGTAAATTAATTGGAAAATATATCCATGTTGATTTATATGAAACATGAATGAGAAGATATGTGGTGAAAATGTAATGAGTCTCAAATAATTGAAATTGTGATGGGAAATCCCATTTCTATAGTATAGACTAATATTTTTAATACCTTCCTTATTAATAAAATGATATCTTCGTCAAAATTTACCAATAAAGTTTTTATTTTTATTTCATTATCAATATTTTCTTTATTTTATTTGTAACCATTTTTGTCACTGGAATGGATTAGTTCACAGTGGACGTTTTGATGATGTTCGGTTTTTATTCAGAAAGAAAAATTTATGCATTGAACATGGTCAAATGTGTAGTATTTAATTTATATAAGAAATGTTAAAATTGTTTTAATTATTATATATAATCATTTTATAATCATTTAAAATAAAAAATTAATGAAAATCTTACAAAATAAACCTTTTCATTTCATGTTTATGATGTTCTATTCATACATATGAACACTAGTTCAATTTATATAATTGGACAAAAATAAAAAAGTAATATAATATTTTAAATTTATTGAATAGTAAAAATGATATAAATTTCAATTTTAATCATTAATAAATATCCATATGATCCTATTTATATATGGGATATCAAAAACAAATCACATTGCTTTGTAGAGTATATAGTCCACATGAACTTAAAAGTAACACTTTCATATTCCCAAGGAAGGTAGCGTTTGAAGTGAAGTAACATAATATCACTAAAGAATCATATTTAGTTCATAAATATTATATATATTTATATGTTCCACCATTTTATCCATCTATATGATTTAGTGATGAAAATTGAAATACATCGCTTTGTTGAGGAGAAAGTTGATACGTACATAAAATTGAGGTTTTCATCCCCCATAATATGGAAATAGAAAAAAAAAGGTTATAACACAAAAATAATATAATTTAACAATATGTAAGAAACATATGATATTATTTCAACTTTTATAAAGAGTATATAAAGGAGGTAGAAAAATAAATAATCATTAAACACTAAACTGAGAGTTATGCCTCTTCTTTGGAAACATTACATTGGCTTACACCTTAAGAATTATTTTACAGGTCTTTTGGTGATACATAAATGTTGTGGAAAAGTTGATGGAATTTTTTCGAAAGATTTTTTTTGGTAATGGATTTTCTAGAGGGATTAAAATTGGTGAGGAATAAAGAAGTGGATACTCTTTTTATAATGGTGGGGAGTGGAACACTAATAATTTATCTAATATATCACATATTAAAAATAACGTGATAATTATTTAGAATCTAAAAAAATATAAAATTTAGATTTTAGTTATTTAATGGTCTAAATAAATAATAATAAAAATGATATTAAATTTAAGGCCTTATTATATATAATTAACTTCATTAACCGGATATACCTTTTATGATGGAGAATGATTTTTACCATGGATTCTTTTCATAATGATGAAAAAAGAAATTTGTAACATTAATAAAATTGAAACTAATAATTCTAGAAATGTAATATATTTTTGAAGATAAATTTTTTATTTCAATAATAAATAAATTTTTATATAACTGTATAAAAACACAATTTAAAATGATTTTCATGAAAATTTTGTTTCACGAAAAAATATTAACTTATACAAAATTAAGAAATATTATTGATTAAAATCATATTTTATATATTCTGATTAATAAAATCTATTTTATTTTAATTTGAAATAAAAAAAATAAAATTTTTCTTGTTAAATTATAATATTTAATATAAATAAATGATAGTTGGTCATATATAGACATGTTTCACTATTCACTCAAAAATAAATATTTTTTGAACAAAATCCTAAGATATATTTGATATCATGATATAAAATTTTGTTTTTTTTTCATAATAAAATTTTTTAAATTGGAATATATTAATTATAATATTAGTGAATAAAATGACATAGAAAACATTTATTGAAAAATAATTTTGAAGAAAACGTATTTTTCATTTTTAAAATGACTTCATCCTTAATCAAATATTAATATTAAAATTGGATGAATTTTAGGTCAGTTGGTTTGATAAGTAATATAATAATTTAATTAGTTTAATTTATCAATTACGATAAATTTAATATGTTATGATAAAAAGAATATTTCACCAATTAAAATAGTTTTATAAAAAATACATCCTTTACCTTCAAAAGATCTTATATTAATTTATTACCAAATTATCATAAATTTACTATTTATTATTCATCTTATTAAGGGAATATATTATAAATATATATATATATATTATAATAATTTATTTCTAGTTTATAACCATCAAATTAAGGTCTACGTTATCATGTTCATATTAGAATAATAATATTATTGTTTTATATTTCCATTAGTTTAAGAAAAATGTTGTATATACCACATGCTATAGAATGTAATATTATTTAATTAATATACATCTTGAAATATTGGGAGTCATAATGTGGGATGTGATATTATTATAATTAATAATTTTTTAATATAGAGTTGTTAGAATCGGAATGCTACAATGCATACAATCAGAGCCCCGGATAAAGGAGTTTCTTAATGATTCTCACCACTCAACATTCTCCATCCTCCTAGAGAGCATAAATATGTAAAGTGATCATCGAGCCCACAGATGGTGGGAAAATATAAAGAGGGAGACTGTGGAATATTCTCTAATTTTATTGGTATGTTTGGAAGAAATAAATGAAAAATTCAGAAGGCATAAAGAAGCCATTACCTATACCAATATAGAAATGGGAAAACGTCAATTTTTAATTTTTAGGGTTATTCTAAGGGAAGAAAAATCATGAAATTCTATATAGGCTATGGTGGACTATTAAATATGAACTCTAATTTCATAGAAATTATATACAAATTAAATCTTGATCAACTTGATTTTATATACATTATAAAAACGGTGAAGTTACATGGAACACGTCTATAGATATTATTAGATCAAGATAAGAAATTTACGACAAAATTATTGTAATATATCAAACATTATTTGAACTTAGATATGAACATTACTATGTATAATAACCCTTAGACTGTTGAAATTTATGAATAGACTATTTATCCACTCATGGACATGATGACAGATTTCTCAATGGTCATCCAAGGAGATTGGGATCAACATATTATTTTTGTCAAATTGTCATATAATATCTATTTTCACTAAAGTTTTTTTATCTTTCATTATAAATCCATTTATTTAATGAAAATAATAAATAATTACTATTTATCTAAAGGCAAAGACTGAAAACTATTTAGTACAGAATTGGTATATGGAATTATTGAAAAGTTCATAGATAATAAGAAACACATCAGAGTAGAAAAAATTTGAAAGAAGAGTTATAATGAAAACAATTTTTGAGACAATGAATTTTAGTTTTGAGATAAAATTATTTTTAATGTGTCTCCAAAAAATAGATTCATGAGGTTTGGGAAGTTGGGAACATTATTTACTATGTACATTGGCCCCTTTGATATTCTTGATTTCATTGGACCAGTGTCATATCCACTATTACAGCCACCAAACTTGTCTCAAGACCATGATGTATTATTTGTATCCCCCATGAGGAAGTAAACATTAGATCCATCACATATACCAAATATAAAAGTAGTATAGTTTGAAAATGATCTCTTTTATGAGGAGTACCTACTAAAAATCATATACTATAGAGAAACCATTCTGTCAAATATGGAAACTCAATGATTCAATGGTTTGTAGTGAAACCATTTATTATAATATAAAAAATATGAACCAAATGTAGTTATGAAATATTATTTCTCAAATTTTACTTTGATATAGTGTTTGAAATGAAATTTCCTGGGTTTAATTTCTTAATTGAGGAAGAGTACAATCACATAGAAATATATATATACAATATCACTTCAATATATGAATAAATGCAATTTTAAGTGATGTAGTACAATATATAACATAAGTATAGAACATTATTTATTTAATGGAGAACATTAAATTTAGTTTAAAATTAATCCATGTAAAATTTACATTATTATAATGGGAAAAATAAGAAAAATGGTTAACTTGAATTTGAAATTTTGGATTATGTTGATCTCCTGAGAATATCAGACTAGTGAACTACAAATCAAAAATAAATTTGGAGTCAGTCATTTTATATTTATTTTGATAATCAATATTTTTTAACCACTATTGATATTTATGTAATAAATATATGAATAAAATATAGTGTAATTGTTAGGAATAAAAAACCACTTTTACAAATGACAATTATGAATTATGGGAACTAAGATCAGTGATCATTATAATGGTTAAAAATTATGATTGTTGTTTATTTTGAAGTTATAATGTTACCTTAAAAATTATTTAATAATAATTGTATCCAATAAAAAGAATTTATATAAATGTGATAAATTATTACATCAATTCATAGAATCATGCCTCAAAAAGATCATTTATCTGAGCTTTGTTGGGAGGTAGCATCACTGGGGTTCATTCTTGACTTAGCCAATATAGATCTTCGATATGTTAATCTTGAAAGAACCCAAATACAATAAATGTTTATTTTATTAAAAATAACATCTATATTTATTTTCGTTGTGCCAACTCGTGAAAGTTCCACCATCATTCAACTTACCCTTAGGTATATCCACGTGTGATAAGTGGTTATTTATTAATATCATATCATTATAGTTATATATTTTTATATAAGGGAAATAGTTGTTTATTTAATCCAATTATTATTATAATTTTATAAAAAACATTAATATGATATGAATATTAAAAGGGAATTTTGGATATAAATAAAAAAATTCAATTTTCTAAAAAATATATTATATAAATTAAAAACCACTTCAATAAGAAATTAAAAATTTAAATATAAAAAATCATCCTTAAATATCATTATAAAACACAATTTAAATTAATATTAAGGATAATTTAATTCTATAATTCCCTAAATAATCTTTTTAAGGGGATAAAATATCATTAATTTCCTAGAAACAGATATTTTTCTATTAAATTGGGATATATATATATAAAAGTTAGATTTATCATAATTAGAATACTTGTTTATAAAATCAATTTCCTTATTTATTTCCTTATATTAGCAAATGGTTATTTTTTCATATTTCTCTACGAAAATCGATTTTTTGGTATAAAATTACATATGGTATAAATATATAAATGGTATTATACTAAAATAATATCCCAAAAATGGATGTATCATATACCATAGAGGAATTTAAAATTTATGTTTTTTCCATTATAATATTTTTTAAATGTAATGAGGAGAATTTTATAGAACTATAATGAATCATCCAACACTTGTAGCATATTTGATGATTTTAAAAAATTATTTATAAAATGAATCACTTATTTGTCTTATTGAGAAATTTTTTAAAGAATTTTCTATCATAATGCATTAAAATAATTAAAGAAAATATCACTTTGTTAAAACCATAGGTTAAAATCATGGGAGAGCTAAAGGATTTGAATAATTTTTTACATAGATTTAGAAACCACTATTTTGAAATTAATAACATATACCCTATATTTTTCTTAATAATACCAACCCATTCCCCAACTTTTCATAACATAAAATACATTAATCACGGATTTCTAATCATTTACCTCTAAATTTCTCCCAAAGAATAAAAAATTTCATAAGGAACACCTCCTAAGATTTTGGAAGTAACTTTTCAAGGTATAGGTCTCTCCCTATTCTTTTCCATTTAGAAAATTTTATTATCCTTTATATTTTTATTCCGAATTACGAATGCTGAATCTATTTATTGGAATTAATTTACTATCAATTTGATTCCCGAAAAATTTTAGGTCCTCTTTATCTCTCATAAATCCCTTATAAAAGCATTTATGTACAATTATTATGCAATTGGAATCATACCAAAATTTTATATCCTAACCATTAGTATTTTGAAAAGAAAAACATCTTTTTAATCAAATTAATTCACCCATATGTAACAAATGTTCATTTAATTTGAATATCATGTGTGAATTCGAAATACCCATGCCAAATTATTAAAGAAATAATATATATTATTTTTATATATGATAGATGTGGCACAAATCATGCTCGTAAAAATTAAGGTTGTTCCCTATAAAAAAATAATGAATTGGTTAATTTTTTCATCACATTTGATACCAAGTATGTTGGGTAGGAATTTATCTTAAGAAAACTATGTTATTATGTCTGGATAGTTATCTTCAACATATACTATGATTTGATGTTTTATGTTGTCCCAAATTTCTATGATACCATTATTTAGTCATGTTTTATTCACATGTCCTACATCAAGGTGATTATGTGTGATGATTACCTCTTAATGCTATTTCTCTTGAATCGCACATATTATATATCATCATGTCATGTTTTTATTATTCTAGTTTTGGCTTTTATGACTCACCCCATCTTTCTTAGGTACTTGGGTTATCCTATTCTCTCTTAGGAGTTCAAATAAAACAAAAATCACATTATAGGTGATTAAATGGAAATAATATATTATATATTAAGTTATTTGTTTATGTGTACAATATCCTAACAAAAAAATCCTCTATTTTTCTTGAATTTTATTACGTGGTTCCCTATGATAAAAATAATGAAATAAAAAGTATTTTAAATATGTTTTATTTTAAATATTGAATATTTGGAGATGTTATATATGAAAAAATTCCATAAATTTTAAATGGAGAAATTAATTACTATCATAATTGTTCCCCACTTCAATCTGAATAGAGAATATAAATAATATACACTATTAGATTTTTTACTTTTTTTCTAAAAATATTTGAAATTTTAAAATTATTCCTACTTGTGTTTCAATAGAAAAATATAAAATATTGAGTAATTTAATATATAAAGGTAAAAAAGTTCATAAAATCACAAATTGTTAGTGTACTCATGAATCAATATATATAACTATTTGTAATATTCAATTGTCCACTATCCCATTCACTTTATCTCCTAGAAGGTGTCATTTTCATTATTTCCTGGAAATAATATTCACATATGTGATAGGATTCTTTTCTGAATGAGTAAAAAAATCTACATCGACAATGTAACTGAATGTGTTTCTTATTTATATGATTGAGGTCATAGTGAATAATGTTGGTGTGATTAAAATCTACCATGACATTTTTATTCTTAAATTTCTGAACATGATTATAAATATTTAAAATGTATAAACCCTTAATTTTTTTGATCCCATATATCATTTTAAATATATATATATAAACACTTATCCTTAAATGAAAATTAATATATATTATTTTTTAAATTACATGAAAAATTAAAATTATGTTTATGGGAATGAGTATAGTAATACATATCTAATTATATGATTAATATAATTGTTAGACATATCTCATAAGTGATACCTTTTAATGCATCAAATTAAACTCAATTATCGACAGGTTGATATAATTCATCATTAATGAATTCCCTCATATATACGAGTCGGTGTTTGCAGAAAATATTATGACACACACCCAATATCCAATATACATGAGTTAGTATTAGTGAAATTGAATTAAATAACATTAATATTTCGGTGCTCTGTAAACAAATCCATAAGAACAATTCTCAAAAACTGGATAATTTTTTCAACTATTCCATAGGTTATAGCAATCTATGATGTTAAAATTATTAATTAAATGTATTTCATAATCAATCACAAGAACATATAAATGGGTGGGTATCACATTATATATATTTACATTTTGAAATTTCAATGATATTTCTCCCACTATAATTGATCACCCCTAATATCATATTCATTTAGGGGGAAATAATATATATTTCATTATGATTTACATAGGGTTACCATGTAAATAATCCATGATTATTTACAAAAGGTATCATCCTAATCGTAATAGTATGATCATATGATAGTTATATTGTTATCCTTTATCCAAATCCATCATATTGATTCACTAAAATCTATTCATATGGTATCCTATCAATTTGGGTTTCCCAGATACTGTAACCCAATTAGAACACCAAGAATAATATAGTAGATTATAATCAAGGTCTTGTCATGTTGATCTCGTTCTACCATATAAGAGAATCTAGTGAAACTTATAGCTTCCTTCCTTAGATGAGTTAATCAAGGGGTACTCATGTTGAGCTCTATAATACTAATAAAAATGATTGATGTCTTGAACATTATTTCATTTGAAGGAATCTAGTGAAAAGCATATAAGGGGTTTCATTTTAAGGTACCACCAATTTAATATACATCAAATACATATGAATTTCATAACAATTATATTATATATAATCATTATCATTGTGTATTTTAGTCCCTTTATGTACAAATTCTTCTAAATGGTTTTGTTTTGTAAACCCTATTCCTAAAACCCAATAAATGTTTTCACACCACATTAATGTAAAAATCCATCAGAACCCTATATCATGGATAAATCACTCAAAAATACAAGTTTAAACAAATTCATACATTTTTTACTTCTTCATGTGTATCAGGTACATCAACTATTCATGTAATGTCATAGATTTATATAAGAATGATATTATCCACATGAGTAGGCCCAATGAGATAGATATCCAATCCATTCAACTTTTTAAACAAGTCATAAGCCTCTAGGATTCTTGGTAGTCCGACCCCATGTCCCTCTACATGGGGAGACATTACACAAGAGGGAATTCAATTCAAGAAAACTATAAAACCTAATATGACCAAACTATTCGAAATTATCATTTTTAAATCACATTATTATAATTGAATACTAGGGTCAAGGTATATGAAAATTAAATTTTATAATATCTAACATAGAATTTCATGAAAATCTATATCCATGAATCAATTTTCAATTAAAAGTTTCAAAAAAAAATAAATTCTGTATAAAATATACAAAATAAAAATAAGAATCTAATTATCAATTTCAAAAAATTTATATTTATTTTCTAAACTATTAGACATTAATCAACTACTCATAAGTCTATTCTAATGATAAATATTTTATAATTTATCATAACATTTTATTTATTCTATATTTTTTGAATATAAACACTTTTGTACTTCAACCAACATGAATCCTATCATATTAAATGTTATATAGAATTACAAAAACCAATTAATTGTTTATTAACATTAATCATCCTATAAATTGTAATGTAATGTAAATAATATCGTCAATATGGGTTCATTTTATTATGAAATATTTCAAAATGAATATGGTTAAAAATTAATTATTATAAAAATAGACACATTATTATTTGTCATTATAATTTATAACCCATTATGGATTATTCCTTATGATATCAAAATATTTTCATCATTTCTATATGATTAGAAATAAAAAATAACACGAAAAATATTTATTTTTAGTACACACATTAATTATCCTTGAATATTTTCATTATTTCAATAAAATATAATTTACTATAAGTAATTTAAAATTAATGTATTTATAAGAATTTTATAAATTAAATTATCCAAAATACATTTATTATGAATTTATAAAAACCGTATAAACCATTTAAATCAAAAAAAATAGAATAAATATTCTAAATATTTTATTTCATCATAATGGTTTTCAATACTCCATGGTTCCCATGATCTACCCACTATAGAAAAAAAATCCACAACGAGAAAAATATAGGACACTCTGGGGAACAATTATTTACTGAGGAGGCCTTAGTGCCTATTGAAACAGATTAATTCCTCCAACCTCAAAGGGTGAAAGACAAGAAAATAAATTCAAAAATTCCTTATGAGGAATTCTAAATGGATTTAGTGGTTCTAGCATCCATTTTAACAATGAACAATTTTTTGGAATGAATGATATTATCGAATAATGTGTAATCATCATAGGAACCACTTATACACTAGATAAAAAAGGATCAGGTCCTCTTATCAACATCCTAATTTCTCATTATTGAATTAATGTTGCTAGATATAAATAAATTATTGGGTTCTACCTACAAGATCTATAATTTCCAAGTATTTTGGTGTTAACTTATTTATTACTTCACTGGGTAAGTTACATATGCATAACTGGATCAACTATTTCGTTTTTAACAGATGAAATACTGTAGTAGGTATGTGGAAAAACACATATGTACCATGAACTGGAAATCCAATCTTGTGTTTTACAATGGAATCTATTTCAATTAAATTGTATAATGGTGCCTATTTTAGTGAACATCTAATTGGAAATGCATAATAATCACTGAAAGAGACATTCTTTACATGCTATCCTTTTTATCAACTATAATAGAGGGATGTATAATTGATGAAATCCTAAGATTAATGAGATGATATGAAGACATATTAAGGGTTTATTATACATTTTATAAAACCCTTTTTTATTATGAATCAAGATTTCTTAAGGAATTTTTTTTATTTGAAATATGGTGGTCAAAATGTTTTGTATACCAATATATGGATTTAGAATATTGTAGTTTGGTTATCATAAAATGATGGATTTAGAAATATATTGTGGATGGAGAGGTGATTTGGGTGCTTATGAATGTCTGGAGAGATTCTAGTATTTTTTTTAAGGTTTTTGAAGGTTTTAGCCTTGGGTTCATGGTTTAGTATGCCTGGTTTTTTTAAAACCATGTTACACATAAAGTGTGTGGATGATTTAAGTTTAACTTCCATTGATTATGGTGTGCATGATCAAAAAAATGTGCTTTATGTTAATACATGAGGAAATTAGAGGAACCCATGTATGGTTTATTGTTCATTGGAATAGTAAACATTCGGTGTATGGTTTTAAATAAACCATGCGAAACATTATTGGCTATGGTAGTAACAATTTTCACTTTGGGAATATGGTTTTGTGTCATACCAAAACAATGATTTTTCTTTTCTTTTATTTATTAATTAGTTACGGTTCATTCAATAGATATTTGGGTTGAGTTCATAGTTTTAATTTTAAATTTTTAGTGTTTCTGGGTGACTTTTTAACGTTTTCATGATTTGTGTGCATGGTTTAAGGGCTAATAGTGTGACTTATCAAGGATTAGCAAATTTCAAGTTCAGTCTATTCTTGAAGAATATGAATTTAATGGATTGAGAAATGTATTGTAATAACCATGTGAGCTAAGGGATAAAAGTTGTGGAATATTTTGGGTGTCTAATCCTAGGTTCATCAATTACGCACGATCAGAATAAATCATGAAAATTGTGTGATAAATGGCTATGAAATTTGTATGATTGAAATCACACAATTAGAGAATCGTTTCTCCAATCATATATCCAAACTGTGTGGGTTGTCCAACCTCTCCAGTAGGGTGTGTAATGTTAGAGAACAATTTTTCATACCATGTGGCCAAATCATGGGTGTTTCCCGGGTTATTAAAAAGTTGTAAATATATCTTTTTACCTATTCTCTTGTTACCTTATTCCCATCGGCTCAGTCTTGTTGCATGAAGGGGTCCCAAAACTGCATTCCCTTTGGATTACCTTCTCCCATGTAATATTGCAAAAAAATTATGCTCAGTTAATTATGGCTAATAACCAATTTTCTCCTCTTCCTTTTCTTCCCCTTGTTTATATGGTTCTCTATGGGATGGTTCCCTCTTGTCTGGACCCTATAATCTAATGTTGTTATGCTGGATTGTTTTTATTTTGTTTTTAGGATTGTGGATTTTTCCCTTGGGGTGTATTATTTATTGTTTTGTCATTTTCTTACATCCTCATGTTATTGAGATAGGTGTTTTTGTCCATTTACATTCTAGACAATTATATTTATTCTCTGGTATTCCTAAATTATTTATAAATTAGTTTTTCATACTTGTGTTTTGTTTGTGTGATAAATTGTGGTGTTCTAATGTTTAAAAATTAATATGAATCGGTTTTCAAAGGGGTTTTCTATTTGTTCTTATATTTTTGTTTGTGAAATATATTTGTTAAAATGAAAAAGGACATTCTAAAATCTCTATGGTTGATTGAGATATTGATTATCCTTGTTTGTGTTTTTCTAGATTTTAGTTCTGATTAATTTAAAAGGTTGTGTGGTTTGGGTGTATCTTTATGGCTTGATAGCTATATGTAAAATGTTGGGAAGTTTTCTCTGACATTAAAATGTAAATTTTGTGTGTCTTGGATATCTTTTGAGTGATTCATTGGATATAGGAACATCCATATGTTCCTGCAGTGGACATATGGAAGTTCTAAAAATATGATTTTGGCCTCTTATAGATTATATATTTCACTTGATCTTTGATTTTCATACACTCATCCTCTCTTCCATTTTCCCAGCATCATCTTCCCATTTTTTGTTCATTAAAATGGCACGGTTCTTTCTAAAAGGATTCTTGGCCTTGAAATTGTTATACATTTTGGTTTCATATTTTTTTTGAAATCATAGAACTTTTGGAATTTGAGACATTGTTTGGTAAATAAATGGTTTTATGTATTTTTTGGAACCATCATATACATTATGTGTTTTTCCAATGCATTGTTAATAGTATAGAAATGGATCTAATTTGAAATGTTAATGGATCAGATGGTACCCTGAGTTGTCTTTATGATGTTCATTTTAATGTGACATTATTTTTAGTCCCAATTGGTATTTTAAAATAGTTTGTCAAATTCATTGATATTTCATGTAACAGGAAGGCCCAGTTAGATCTTATGCATTGATTGATGCCAAAAAGGAAACTCTATTGTGGATCCTCTAAGGAGAGGGTCATCACATAGTTGGATTTAGTGTTTCGGCATGTAAATATTGGTGACTCTGTAATTTTTGGTTCCATGCATGTGATGACTTCCCTCATCACTTATTAATATTATCATGGTATTCAAGGTCATCATCAAGTTGTTCGAGTGATAGTTTATTGTAAAGAATGATTAGATGGGTTGGTAGTTGCTCTATTTTTTCGGGGCCAGTGTGACATTCCATTGGATTGACTCGTTTAGAGTGTCATGTTTGTTATTGACTGTGGAGCTACACCATATTATGACTGAAAAACACATTTTTCATTTTCAGAAAGCCATTTTAAGGGTATCCAGTACCCAAATAGAGGAATCCAAACCGCATACAATCCAAATAGCCACAACATCATACATAAAAATAAAATTCAACATTCAAAAACAACTGCTCACAAACATGAGCCACGAACCCACGTGGCAGCCACAAAGCATGGGAACCCTCAATTCCTGCATTGCCTAGAACCGTGGTCATCCTCATAACACAACCAAAATGACTGGAAAATCCGCGACCCGAATCACCGGTGAGCTTCACCGGTGTTCATCATCCTCGTCACAACGAAAGGAGATCGCAACATCACTCATGCCGACTTCCAAAAACCAGAATGACGTCGACCCCAACCGAAGCATCCAAAAAGATGAAATAAACCACAAACAAAAACAAAACCAGCAAACCACCATGCCAGAGAGAATCAAATGAAGCAGAACCAAAACCCAAATTAGTAAAAACAACAAGCAGAAAATCGAATGCAGAATCCATCCGTAGCCTAGGATCCATGGACTCCATCCACGCATCACCTTGTAATCATGTTCAAACATCAGAATCCTGAAACACATCACCAAACCGGAAATATGACATCAATATAGAACCAAAATCCTATCACCGCCAACCCGATCTCGCAAGGAGACATGATTACCCGCCCACACACACAGTAGAGGGTGAGTAGAAATTCCACAAACCACGAAAGCAGGGAACTCGTCCGCTAGGCTACCACCATGCCACCAAGAATCCATGTCTAGCATATGGGAGTTGAGCGAGGAACAGGTCGACATCGATGAGAAACGCCGAAATGGCCGAGCCCGTGAAGCACACCACCGTAGTATGGGAACCGCCACCACGATCTCGCCGAGTGAGGGGAGGATGAGCCGAGCCATCCCGGGGAGGAACGCGGCGGTGACGATGAGAAACCCTATGGAGGGAGAACCCCTTATAGGACTATCTTTGACCATAAAAACATCGCTACACCATATTCATGTAGGAGAGTCTAAACTATTTAATTCCGGATATTACATCAAGATATGTTTAGTAAAATCCCAATATTACCAATTTTTATATTCCTTATAATTTCTATTGAACTTTGTTTGTAATCTCATATAGTTTTTTATTTCCAATTATTTTTCCTTCATTTTAATCAAAATCCTTTATTATCATCTTATTTGAAATCTTGGATTGGTTTTTGGGTTGAAAATTTAGTTTATAATTGAAACCCATTTTCTAAAGTGAAGCTACATGTGTTGTGTCTCAAATGGAATTACCTTGAAATATATATTTGGTTCATTCAACTGATAAATCCTTATCTTCATTAATTTAAATCAAGTTAGTTTTGATCGAAAATGTTTTGTAAGTAAATTCTTTGATACTATGGTGATTACATACTGATCTTTTCCATTGCAACAACGTACTTATTTCAGTAGGGGTCAACATACCTGAGATATTTAGGCTTCTAGTTTGAGTTTATTTTGGTGTATGTTGGCCTTTTAGTTTTTGAAGAAAAATAGGCGACGTGGAGATCAAGTTGTTCTCAATATGGATTTAGTTTTATTTATTTTTCAGTTTCGTTAAACTAGTGTTGTATTTGAGATAAGGTGGTATTTATTTGTATATAGTGTTTATGGATTATTTTGGTTTCATTTCATTCCCTATTTGTTATATTTTTTTAGTTTAATTTTGGGCTAAATCATTCCCATTATGATATATTTAATGCGCAGTGCTAGTCTCCAACTCAAGAAGACTAGGAACTACACATGGGCCTTGTCACAAACTAGGGCGAGTGTTGATTTGGATGGTATCTGAGGATGGTTCTTGAAAAAAAAATATCAGAGGGATCCATTTTGTATTTAGGGAATAAGGTAGAGAGTATATATAACTTTTGGTGTAGGGGAGGTAGGTATGGGAAGTGCATTATGAACACATTCTCGCTCTAACCGTTGGGTTTCTAAGGGTCATCTATGATTTGATTATTTTTTCCTGGTTTTCAGATGTGTGGATAGGAAATTAAAATGGAAGTGAGTAAGTGATGTATGGTGGTATCACATAGAGTAGTGACCCATGAGGAGATATAGTTTAGTTATCAAAATACTTTTAGTGGTTGACGCTTTCTTCAGGAATGACCCACTAACCATATCACTAGGTAAATCACAAATACTAGTTATCTATCTAAGGAGTTCAGTGTCAGTTGTGTATTGGTTATTTTTTATATTGCGAGAGGATTTTCGAAAGGAAAATTGTTTTTTGTATTATTTTTGAAAAATGAAAATGATTTTGGAATGGGATATATTTTAAAATAGGTTTTAGAGATTTTAATTTGATCCAAAAATGGGTTTTGGGTATTTGAAAGGTGTATTGGGATTTGTGGTGGTTTTGAAATTTAGATGAAATGGTGGGTTTTGAAAGTCATTTTCTAGATATATTCATGATGTTTGGATTATGAGATGATATTTTTTCATGATATTATATATTTGGTTGATGTTTGATTTGATTTTATTATTGGTTGATGTTGATTTCTATTATGTATTTTCCTTATACTCAGAGTATGCAACCCAAAAAAGTCGAAAAGATTTCTAGTGCCTGTATTACAGTTTTTTTCCCCACCTAGACTCTAATTGGGGTGGTAGAGTCAAGTTAATATATGTTTTTGCAAGTATTTTTTGGAGATCAAGTCCCATTAGATGATGCATAGTGGATTGAAAATGTTAATGGAATATTCATGTTTTTGGGAATTCTCGATGCGGACAGGGTTCGAGAAATGATGGGGTTGTTTGATGGTTCAACTTTAGATCAATGAAGGTTATCATACCGACATAATTTCAGATTTTTTTGAATTTGGTAGTTCTTAAGAACACATTTTCTGTATGGTTTATAATTTAAGAGGTGAATATGTTGTAGGTGTATGAGCTTAAAAATAATCATCATGGTCACCATACATTAATGGAATATGTTGAACACTTCACGGAGAACGTTTCCATTACTAAAGTTTTTTTGTCACATGATCAGTTGAGATATAATCTCATTATTTTGGGTCTTTTTCCCAAGATCAATTAATGAATTGTTTCATCTGGTGATGTTTGCCTTGAGAAATTGGTTTGTGAGTCATTTTTAGGACAGTTGGTTCCTGGTGTGCAGTCCATGGTGGTTGATGAAGTAATTTCTCATTGTCATCATAAATGTTCCTTATCTAAAAAGAGGCGTTTAATATAAGAACCTTTTCTTTTGGGGTTTTCTTTATCAATTATATATTCTCTCTCATCTGGTAAATTTCTATTGTGCTTTCATTTTGGATGGTTCAGGTAATGTACACCATATAGTCATGATCCTCCAAAGGAGTGTCATCGATGTGGCTATTTGGGGATCATAAAGATGTTCTGAATTTGCAGTGGCTTGAAAAGAAATTTTAGTTAGAGGATGTTAGCTCATGACTGCGGGGAAAAGGTTGATTCATGGAAATTGGCAACAACCATAGTCCTTGAAGTAAATCTCTTCAGATAGTCATGAATCCTTGGGGTTTCGGGTAAAATTGGAGCGGGAATAGTTTGCGTTCTTTTTTTTATGTTCTATTGATTACCTTATGTTTATCATTGTTTTAAAATGTTTTGTGATGTTTTTATCGTGTAATTATTGTTGTTTTTTATTATTTATGTGTGTCTTTGAATATTTTTTCTGTCTTGTGTGTGATAATTATTTTTGTGGATTAGTTTTTGTTTGAGGTTTTTCTGGCTTGGAAATGCCTGAGTTTTATCAAATTGATGAATTGTTTGTGGGTTCATAGTTTTGTTTCAATTTCATCCGTGGGGATTCATTATTTTTAGGTTCTAGGACCATGTAGGGGGTTCCCAATGGATATCTGTGTTGTTTTGGACTAGATGTTTTGTGTTAGTTCAAATTAGGTTTCCATTATAGGTTTCATGGTCCATGTCAGTTTCTTGTAGAGGGGAGAACCTATTTAATTTTCAATAACCAATGGATCCCATCAAGGTAATTTTTTAGAGTTTGTTGTGTGTTACTTGTGGATCTAAAAAAGTCACTCCGAGGTTTGGGGTTTCATTATATATCTATTGGTGTTGAGCTCGAGTTTAGTCCTCATTCAACTAGCTGACGTTTGGGGTGAAGATTTGTTTTTTCATTGGGGATAATTATTATACCATGATGGTTTATTTCATTTTATATTATTATTTCATGGGTACTAGATCATTTATTTGATGTTCATGTTGAGATCATAGTTTTAATTTTTAATTTTTAAAGTTTCTAGGTGTCTTTTTGACTTGGGCATGGTTTGAGGGATAAATTTTTAACTGTTCAAGGCATTGGGAGTTTGTAGTCTAGTTTGTTCTCAAACTTTTTGAATTTCATTAAATAATAATAATAGTTTCTCCCAAACTGTGAAATCTAAAAATAAACCATGCATCTTATTTTAGGTGGATAATCCTATATGGACGACCTGTATAGAGTTAGGGGAAACTATAGATTATGCATGTGAAAGCGACCTACAATTTGATTAAACCAAATAAAACAATTATCATATAGTATCCCAAACTGGGTGGCCTAGGCATGTGAGGGTCTCCCTCCTTTCATTTAGGTTGATCAAGGTAGGTTCATTGTTCTCAAAATTATGTGGCCAAACCAAGTGGGTTTTCTATGTCATTAAGAAGTTAAAAATTCTTCCTTTCCATCCTCTATTTTCCATATTTTTTTATATCATATGCTAGGGTCGATTTAAGAACATGAAGCGGTCCACAAATCCCCACCACTTTGGATTTCCTTATCTTAAGGATGATTCTCCAAGGATCAAAGGTGATTTCTTCATGGAGGTTTTTCCATTTTCTCATCCCTTGGTTATTTTAATTTCATATGGTTTCTCCCTCTTGGATGAACCCTAGAAGCTAGGTTTGAAATGTTGTTTAGTGTTTATTCTTTTTAGGGTGTATATATTTTCCCTACGGGTTATTTATACCTTTTAATGTAGTTTCATTACATGTGAACATCATTGAGGTATGTGAATCTGTATATATTCTTTCGGGAACATTCCCTTGATTCTTATATGTTCCTAAATAATTTATAACTTTGATTTTCATGCTTTTTTTGTGTCTTTTTAATGAAATATTTCTTTTTTTACTAAAAATATTATTTTAAATAGTTTTAATATTGGTTTACGATTTATTCCAAAATGTTTTTGAATGCATGGTGTTTATTAAAATTCCAAAGGACTCTTTAAACTATGTTTGGGTGTTTGTGATCACGATGGTAATTAGTAGCGTGTTTGTATATTTATTTTATTATGAATTGAATGTGTAGTGTGGATTGCGTTTCTTTTTATGCATTAATGGACATATTTAAAACATTGGAGTAGTTTATTTTGATTTCAGATGGGAAATTTTTATAACTTGGAATTGTTATGGTTGAGGCATTGGATTTGGTCACATCCATATGTACATAGGGTGCACATATATATGGGATCCAAAATGATGATTGTCTCCTGTAGGAAATGTCTTTCTCTTGAATTTGGATTTTAAAAAACTCTTCTCTGCTTCTTTCTTCTATTACCACCTCTTCCCATGTTGGTTCTTAAAAAACCCAGGGATATTTTTAAATGGAGACCTCGTATCAAATAGTTATAAAATGTGGTTTGAAATGTGTCTTCAAAATCTTGGCCCATTTTAATTGTTTGGGAAAAAATTTATATAAAAGGTCATTTTGAACATTCATATATCTTGGGTGTTTTGAATATGTTATGGAAATATTTTTGAAATATATTTTCTATTGAAATGTTAATGGGCCGGTTGTTACCCTAATTTGCCTATGGGAAATTTGTTTTAATGTGACTGGATATTTTGGTCCAATTAGTATTTTATAATAGTATAGAAAAGGGGATGAAAGATCACATGCAATGAAGACCTAGTCAGATATTTTTTATGGATTGATGTGGTATAAGAACCTCCTTGTTGTATCCACTAAGGAGTTAGTCATCACAAACGTGCATCTAGTGTTTGGGCTAGGACGACACAAAGTCTATTGGTTTTGGTCTTAAAAATGTTTTAGAGGACCTCCCCATTCCCCATGAACTATTATCATGATATTACTATTATTCATTTAGAGGGTTGAGTGATGGTTTGTTGTTGACCCCAATTAGATGGGTTGGTACCACCTGGATTTCATAGGATGCCAAGTGGGACGTGCCACTAGATTAGGTAGTTTGGAGTGGAAGTAGGATGTTGAATGTGGTGCTACACAATATACCAACATGTGAGTCTGAACTATGTATGACTAATGATTTATTATAGATATGTTTATAAAAATGCCCTAATTATATATTTGTATAATCCTACTCTTTTTATTTTTACTTCCTTTGTTAGATCAATATGTCTTTTTACCCATTTGGTTTCATTTATTCCTTACATAACTTATTTTTATCAAATTTTAGGGATTCTAGTTTTGGTTTTTTGGGTTTCAAACTCGTATTATAATGGAATAATATTTTTAAATGAGTTGTTTAGTGTGTTGTTTCTAAATTTTTTTTACCTGGTGTTTTCTATTTGGTTATTTAAAAAGGAAAAAACTTATCATCATTAATGTGTTTAAAATTAGTTTATATAGACATTTTTGGGAATAGAAATTCAGGGACACTATGTTGATTACCTAATGCTCTATGACTAGATCACACACTACTTGTTTCACTCTACATTAGTACACAAGATCTATTTTTGAATGCTCAGGTTTCTTATTGGAGTTACCATTGTAAAAGGATTGTATTGTTATCACTGGTGACCAAGATTTCATGTGGAGACCGAGTTGTTTGGGGGTTGGCATTAGTTTTTTTTTCTAGTTTTTATTTTTTTCATCTATTGTTGTATTCAATATTAGGTCATATTTATTTTTATCTATGTCTATGTATTATTTTGATTTTTCTATGTGAACTATTTGGTGTATTTATCTCATATTTCTATTTATTAAAATAGTTTCCATTGTGATTTCATTGATGCTTGGTGCTAGTCACCAGCTGAGGAGGATAAGGAATGACACTTCGGCATTATCACATACCAAATTTGGTGTAAGTTCGGATAGAAACCAAGATCTAGTCTTGAATGTTTGGAGAAATAGTAGGAATAAGAATGTGACATTTGTGTTTTGAGATAGTGTTGAACAATCTATTGGTACACAGTTTGGATCACCGTGTATCTCATAAAATTGGTGAATTGTGTTATTCCCCATTTTAATTCTAAATGGCACACCTATTTTGACCCATCCCCATCATGCATGACTGAGAAAATCCCCCTCTTATTTAAGATTTCTTCCTCCTTCATCAATATTGTTTTTATGTGGGATTAATTAGAATTTAAATTGAGATTCAACGTCCATTGATCTTTGTTCAAGATTTTACATTCATTAACCTCATTTTAAATTCACTAATTTATGGTTTTTATTGAAATTCCTCCATATTCGGATGGAATCATACATAATTATGTTAAATTGATATGGATTTGTGAGTGGAAATCACCATATTATATACACATTCCAGAAAAAATTGTTGAATGTACATCAACATTTAGGTTTTCATTGGTTTTTGAGATAAATTTATTTAACTTTCTCATGGAATAGATATATGTGTTAATGAATTTTTCTTAGAGAAATTATAGGGGAGATTCATGGACACTCAAGGTGTTGTGGTTTTAGTTTATATGAATCATATATGCTCAATGAGTTGTTGGTGGTTATTCATGTTAAATTAAATTACAAATAAACTATAAAATATATAAATAATTATAATTATTTTGAAATATTTACTTGACCATTTTGTACAATCTAGGTGTATTGTTATTTATTTATTTATTCATTAGTTGTCCTTGAAAAATGTGTTATGAAATGGATTTATGGAGGAATTGGATTAAAAAATAAGTAGGTGGTTATTTTTCATACCCATGGATAATTTTTATTTATTTATTTATTTTGGAATGTGTTGTGTGTTCACACTACCAAGTTCGATTGATAGATCTAAACTAAAATAATGATTTAATTAAGATTAAATTACATTAAAAAACAATAGTCCAAGGTTTGACGGAAAATGGGGTAATAGATTGATTGCTTTATTTTTGATGGTTGAGGGATTGACTATATTGGGTTTCTCTAATATCTTAGAACCCATAGGGGTGTTTAAAAAACTAAATGTGTAAAATTCTATGGCCCGTGGATTAGGAGCCTATGATTTCTACCTCAATAAGTGGGATGTGTTGAGTTGGTATGAGTGGACTATGTTGGGTATCCAAGAACCCAAAGATAGATTAGAGACATGGGATTGGTGATATGATTTTGGGGTGATAATTCGTACCACACTAACTTGGTAATTATTTAGTGGGAATTCACTATGTTTTCTATGGATGTCTTTAGTGCATGTAAAATGACATAATTATTACTTGGGATGTGAGACAGGACTTGTGTCGTATGTGTAGACTGATGTCGAAACATATTTCCTTGGTGACCATTGGGGGGAATATATGAGACATTGTTGATGTCAAGGTATGTTATTCCCTGTGAATGTTTTATCTTGATTGGTGATTCTTGAAATAAAATGTGGATCCATGATAGGGCGTCTAGTGTAAGATTTGATTTAATGGACCTTGGGAGGTTACCATGTTGATGTAGACCCATGAAACATTTTTTACTAAAATTTAAATGAAACAAATTAAATAAAAAATAAAAAATAGTAAAACCTAATGATGTGGTTGTGCTTTTTATTAAAAAATGATAAGCATAAATGGATAAATCAGGATATAAATGAAATTTTAATTTATCATGGACTGAACATTATTTATATGACATGAATCATGATAATGGAGTGATATTGATTCCTTGGTATTCCATAGACCCAATGCATTGACCTTTGGGTAGGGAATAAATCCCAAACATATTTTTAGATGATAAGGTGACACTCCATTGATACATAGGTTGGGAATGGAACCACCTATAAAACATTGGATTCTATAGCCTAACCATATTTGAAGTCTTACATTTAGAATATACACTATTGGAGTAAGAAATTGGGTAATTATTCCATTTATATTAAGGTGAATCCGACCATGATATTTTATCTCACATATTCCAGGGTGAGTCAAAACCTTGGGTGATTACAATGATTATAATGATTACATGACATGATCAGACACACTCAGACACGTTCCAAATTAGGTATGATATTAGGTAATGGATCTAGGTTATGACTTGGAACACACATTTTTTATTTCAAATTTTTTCTTGATCTCACTAAATTATGTCTACCATCTTTCACATAGCCAAGTAGTTATGAAATACATGGGTGACACATCTAAATTGGATTGACAATAGTGATTTATTTATTTCTATTTAGTAGATTATTTATTTACCTATGCTATTAAAATTAATTTAATTTACATTATATATATGTGTGTGTGTGTGTGTGTTAAAAATATTGTGGTTCCTTGTTTATTTGTACCCTCACCATACTTGGGTGGCCATAGAACATGGGTACGGAAGTTGGATTCACTTATTGCAGGATTAAGTTTGGCAGAGGTTCATAGTTTTTTGATGGAATAGTATAGATAATATGGTAATAAATATTAATAGTAGTTGTCGTTTTAGGGTTATTTTATATCCTCCTAAATTTTAGAGTTTCTTTTACTATTATATGTGATCTGTTCTCAGGGTGATTGTTCCACTATGGCAGTACTCTGCCACATTAATTTAGTTTTTAATAATGGTAATGTTTATTGCAACTTCTCATTCAAGTTTATGTTATAGATTATTTATGGTTCGTTTTACTATTATTTCACACAATGATATGGGGTTACAGTTCCCCTAGTATTACCCTAGTTCTTTGTAGCATGTTTCCTACAGTCAATATATGGGAAGTTGTGTTTGAGGTCTATTCACCCTATAACTAGTAATTATTTAAAGAATACCAGGGTTGAACATGACACAGTGGTATAAAATAAATCATTTATGATGATATCCAAGAGTAATTATAGTTTTTGGACTATTTAAAGGAGGTAATAGATTAGATATATTGGGATTATCAAAGCCTATGACGTCACTTAGATTGGTGAAACATGAACACATATTCTAGAGGAATTATAAGCTTCTCCATAGATGTGATTATTATTTATGGTTTTCTATGTTATGTTTGAATGAGAATACATTTTCGGTGAAAAATGGAGTTTTTTATTTAGGGTTTATTTTGGATGTAGTCTCTTGGCCTACAATGGTAAGATGTGTTTTATTCCTCATGAATGGAATATAGGATTGACCTGACATACTCTTTCTGATATGTAAATTTACTAACAATTAGATTCAAGTATTTAAAAATACGTGACAAATTATATGGGTTTTCAAAAATAATGTAGAATTAAATTAATATTAGATGGAAAACTATATAAATTTATTATGAATAAATGTCATGGGGATCTATAGAGAGATTATAAGTTGTGATGACTTTGAATTCTTAGAGTGAACTATATCCGTACAGTCTTTAGTTGGACATAAAATTTATTGGGCTCCTGTATGATAATCATGTTATTGGTGGCTGTGATACTTGTAATAGTTCTATTGAAAATAGGCATGGTTAATTAAAGGGTTAATAACAGTCTATATGGTGTTTTTTACATATAGGATCCCAGTGGAATTCAACTTAGTAGAACCATGTAACTATGACTCTTTGGATAAAAATAATTGTAGGGAGACATCTACTATGTATATATTCCTATGAATGAGGAATGGCCCTCTAGGGATTAGTAAGAAGTGTATATTCCTAGATAGGGTGGGTTCCCCAGAAGTGGGTGATTGATTTTAGCATGTGACACCCGATGTGTATCTTTGAGAACCCTAGATTAGTTTTTTGGAATGTGAGTCACCATGTGACGTTAAACAAAGGTACAATTTGGTGTTTCTGATATTTTGTAACATATTCTAGATATAAACAATCGGTTATGTGTGTTAGAATATTATTTTTGAGATTATTACTTGGGGATTTGTGATCTGAGCACTGTGTTTGTGATGGGAATTTCTGGGGAAACCCATGAGAATTGATTTCCTTCTGTTTTCATTACCTTGAATATAGGAAGAATTATTAGGTTCTTTAGAGTATGAGATGGAGCACAAGAGCATATTACAGATGTGACGTATGGTGATAGGGATGAATTATTGGTTTGTGAAGGGCTTCATATTGAGTTTATTGGTTATTGAAGATTGAATTTGTGGGTGGGTTCAGTGGTATACCAAGATGTATGTTTTTTGTTTGCATTCCGGAGGGAAATATGGTATTACATGTATAAATGATTTTGATTATGGAATGATTCCTTAATTAGTAGTTGGTCATGTGATAGATCTTTTAATTATTGAGATTCCATGTTTTGGAGAGTAGTTTAAAGGGTTCTTTTGGTTAACATCATTTTTTATGAAAGCAACATTGTCAGATGTGTAAATTTTGGGGGCATGATGGGTGTTTTTCTTAGGATCACATGTGTGTGTGAGAACAGTATATATAGGTTAGTCTCACATGAATTATATCTTGGAGTTTATGTTTTGTTAGGGATATATGGTGTATGTATCAGGGGATTGTTAGTCTATTTTTTTAAACTAAGTGGTACCTGATTTCACACACAATAAATTTATACGAGATCATGGTAACATAGGTTAGACATGCATGAAACTATTGAATTATGGTCTAAGTGGAGACTATGTGTTGACCATGGGTTGTAAAAATGTTAATGAGGGATTACAAACCTATCATCCTTGGTCATGGATATGATGATTTTTTGATCTACTTTGATAGGTGATATTATGAATTACAAGGTGTCATGTACTAACACTAGAAGGGGGGTGCATGGGAGGAATGATATGAATGTGATAATGATATCCATTTAGGTGGATCTCATGGTTTATTATTAGGAGAGACATATAGTGTGGTATAAACATTTGAAAATTTGTGGGAATTACCCTAACCAATTATGATATTTTTCTAGTTATATTAAAAGTTCACCCATTATTAAAGAATGAGTTATAGTGTAATGATTTAAGATTGTTATTGTTTTTTTCCCATAATTTTATTATCTAGTCCTCATGTCAAATAATGGATTTTGTGTGGTCCATAGGGTCATACAACTGATTCAGCAGAGTGAATATTGTTTCAATCCCATTGTATAGAGTGTTGTATCATTTGTGTCTGTATGAACCTCATGTTATGTGGGACATTGACTTGATAATACTAATCGTTAGCTGATGAATGTGGTAATTTTGTTCCACTGGGTAGAAGAATTGAATTAATTTGGATTTATAGAAAATTATTGATTTTAATTTCTAATTTATGATTATTTATTGTTTGAGCATTATCTTTGGGCTCAATGTGAATTTGAGATAATACCAAGCTATTCAGATCAACAGTGCCTGGGTGATCACATTGTTAACTAATGATGGATTCATATGGTTGATAAATAAACCATATAATGTCTCTAGGTATCAATTTATTACTTTGGTGTGTCTATTTTGGTGATCATGGGATGACATTGGTTTTTATAAAATCAAGATTGGGTAAATGGATATTATGTCAGTGGATAAAGAAGAATGTTACTGTAAAGACCCGGAAATGTAAAGACCCGTAAAATTCAAGGAAAAGTTTTTCTTAATTTTCTTTAGAATTTTACAAGAGCGCGGTTTCAGACGACACCTGATTCCGAGGCCCGGAGTGCCCGGAATCAATTTCCGAAGTTTGGCTCGGGTACGTTCAGTGAACGAACGAGCGGGAATTCCTATCTTTTGATCCGGTGCTCGGAATTGAAATATGAGGGCACCGATGAACTCGCAGCACCGATATTCGCTTAAAGAGACCTTTTCGGAAGTTGCGTTTGTTGCGGGTTGAAAGTTAGTTTTGGGGTTTTTAGTTTGAGTTAAATAAAATTTGTGAAGAACAAATTTTATTATAACTTGATAAAACCTACCAAAGGGGGTTGGAAGTGGGACCCACACCCACTTAACCTCCCTTGGGAGGATTAAGTGTGGTGGGGCCCACACGAACCCCTAAACCTTTCATATTCCTTCAACTCCCTTAACGCCTCAATAAATGACTTGAGTTACTTATTTAATTAAGGGAGTTAATCCTTTTTAATTTCAAACATTTGAAATTCTAGTGTGTTAATAAAATAAGATGATTGTCTTATTTTATTTTGGTTAATTGTTTGTCTTCTTGAGAGGTGGAGAGCTTTTTCTTCTTCTTCTTCATCTCTGACGAAGATCACGAAGAACGCTCAACTTGACGAAGAACGCTCAAGTCCCGACGAAGAACGCCGCTCCTCTCTTCTTCGTCTTCCGTGTCAACGAAAGGGGACGCCACTTCTTCCTCGGACAACCTTCGTCGGCGTACAAGTATTCGCCAACGACGTGTCTCTTCGGACGCACCCCCTTCGTCATCGGATTTGACGAACGGCTACCGCGACGTCGACTTCCGTGGAATGTTGACAATCGTCGAACCTTATACCAAGGTAGGGGTTGATATTTTATTCTTTAATTATTCCATTTCTTGATCGTGGATCTCGCATGTCAAACATGAGGCTTTTGAATGTTTAAGTTGAGTTATTTATTTAACGTGAGGGGGCCGGACCGCATGAACACGGCCGAACCCCCCTCCATCGTTCTTGTTGTTTATTCTTGCGGGTAGAAGCAAAGTGGCGTGGTGCCGTCGCACCACGCGGATAATCATGCAATTATTTTGCGCGGCGCCGTCGCGCCACGCCGAGGAAGAATCTTCAAGAACGCGGCGCCGTCGCGCCGCGTTGAAAGGAATCAAGGCACGGCGAAAGGGTGCGGTACCGTCGCACCGCGCCGGACGACGAACACCGCGGCCAGTTCCGGGCCGCGGCGGAAAGAGGAGACCGCGGCCGGTTCCGAGCCGCGGCGGGATGAGAAGACCGGCGGCCGGCCCGCCGGCGTCGGAAGCTGAAGAGGGGACCGGAATTTCCGGTCCCGTTGGAGAAAACCGGCCGGCCAGCTGGCCGGCCGGATGACGTTAAACCGGGGAAAAATTAATTCCCCGGCCAACGTTTAAAACCCCCCTCTTTAAGAGGGGGGCGGTTTCCATGTAGGAAGGGGGGGGGGGGGGGAAGCAGCCCCCCGGTTTTCTTTCAATCAATCCCCCCACGTGAGGGGGGGCGGTTTTGCTGAAGGGGCGCGACATAATGCCGCGCCGACATTTCAATCAGCGGGGGCTTAGCCCCCGCGTGCAGCCACCCTGCGGCGACAGGCCGCCGCGGCCCCCGCGCCGCCGCGCCGCCGTGCCGCCGCCGGCCGCCGCGCTGCCGGCCTTCCGGCCGGCCGGGCCGCCCAGGGGGGGGGGGGGGCGGGGTCGGGCCGGGTCGGCCCGGACCCGGACCCCCCCGTTTCGAACCAGTTCCGGTCTTTTGGCCATAACATGAGCCTCGGACCTCCGATTGATGAACCGTCTACGGAAACGCGAACCTTGGATCAAGACGGTCGTTTCGGTATATAGAACTTAAGGTTTCGGATTACTTTGAGTTCGTCCGGGTTGGTTCGTTCACGAAACCAACCGGGCCTTCGGAGCGGAAACACTCATATCTTGAGCTACGGATGTCCGATTGACGTGCCGTCAGTCGCGTTGTGTTCCTCTTAGTGAGACGGATCTTTTGGAGTACTCCGCCTGAGGTTTGGACGCAGGTGGAGTACGGTCGGGTTGGTTTTTCCTTAAAAACCAACTGGGCCCCGGGGACGAAAATGCCAATAACTCTCAGACCGGGCGTCCGATCGACGCGCCGTCTGTTGCGTTGAGTTCCTGTTGACGATACAGAACTTTTGGATACATCAACTCTGGTCTTCGTGACAGTTGATGTATCAGCCTCTCGGCTCGTGGAGCGGACCCTCCGAACGAGCTTGCTGTGTGCGGGAACCCTAGTGCTGGCTGCGACTGTTCTACTGCTACTACTGCTATTGTGACTGCGACGATGACAGTACAGAGATCCTGTGTGGATTCGACGACGAAGAATTCAGCACTCAGCGATCCTACGTGGATCAGTGCTACAGGTCCTGTGTGGGCCCGATCCTGTGTGGGTCCTTGCGCTCAGCGGTTCTGTGTGAGCCAGCGCCTACAGTTCATGTGTGGGCCCGATCCTGTGTGGGTCATTGCGGGGGTTGGTTACCTATCGATCCTTCGTGGGTCCGACGTCTTAGATGGATCAGTGATCATCTTTATCGTCCTTTGAAGAAGTATACCTGTGTGAGCTGAATCCTGTTGCTTCCCTGTGTGGATTGTGTTGTGCAATCCTGTGTGGATTACGTTTTGCTTTCCTGTGTGGAATACGTTTACTTTCCTGTGTGGACTGAGTTGTACTTGGGCTCGGAGGTTGGAGCGTATTTGAATTGTTGACTTAGGTATATGTATGGGCATATACCTAAGCAGTGTCGGTTATTACTTTGTGATTGTACCTTTCTTCGTGGTTTATCCTTTGTGGATTTGAGAGACCTTAAGGGGTCTCGGGGTCCCTACTGAGTAGCTTATACTCACCCCTGCACGGGCTTTGCCCGCACTACGTTGTGTTGGTTGCAGACGACGGACAACGTTGACCTTAGCTGAGGCTTGCAGAGCGGGACGGTACCCGGAGGTGGACCACTGGGCGGGACGTGCTCGGAGCAGACGGCGGGACCCGTGGAGCAGAGGAGCTATCTGTACCCACCCTACAGGTGGGATTTCCAGTGGACAGCTCGAAGTAGCGGCTTTTACTTTTCAGTTGCTGTTTTTCCTTTCGAGTTGTACTTTACTTTCAGTTTGGGTTTGTATTCTGGCCCATTTACTTTTCCGTACTTTCAGTTGTACTCTGTTTTTGTTTAGTGTTTACTTTCCTCTTGTTACTCTGTGGTGTTTTTTTACTTTACAAAGGCAATGCCTTCCCTTTTTACCGGGATTTACGCCTTGGTGCTAGTCGCCAGCCCCTGGCCTATGGAAGGCGGGCTTGGGGTCGTCACGGCACGGACCCCGAGGGCGGGTCGTGACAAATTGGTATCAGAGGAGTTCGGTTCTACCGCGAACTCTGATCTTTTCTATGTGAAGCAATAATGTTTAGCGTATTGAGTGTGGTTATTAGTCCAGGGAGTCCAGTGTTGGTGCGGCGGCCGACGTATCCGTACACCAGGACCCTGACTTCTGATTTCCGACTTAATGCACGAAAACATTGATTGCGTGTGTGTTTCAAAGTTTTCTTTTTGATTACTTATATTAGATCACCAGGTATACTGTTCTAACCGTGGCGCACCTGTTTTCTTTTCAGGATGGCCCCACGACGACAGCCAGCTAGTGTTCCGAGAGTCGAGCGAGACGACAGCCCACCGAGCGACGAGGCCTCGGTGCAGGGCCCTTTTCCAGTAGTGGCACCGGCGGTAGCTTTACCCGCCGATCCCCCGATGCTTCCAGCAGCAGCCGCTGACGATGCACGTCGCCTCAGCGCACTGCATGAGTTTCAGCGCCAGCGACCGCCCAGATTTCGCGGGGAGACGGATCCTCAAGCAGCAGAGGACTGGCTGGAGGCAGTGGTTCGAGTGTTTAGGCTAGTGAGGACACCAGCAGACCTCATGGTGATCCTCACTGCGAGCCTACTACACGTAGCAGCAGGATGATGGTGGAGCTTGATGCTCCAGGTGCACGATGAGGCATCCCTACTTTGGAAGGACTTTGAGAGCCTCTTCCGCTCGGAGTTCGTCCCAGCCACCCTTCGTGCGGTGCGTATCCAGGAGCTTCTACAGCTGCGGCAGGGCAGCATGACGGTCGCTCAGTACTCGGCGAGATTTACCGATCTCTCGCGCTACTCGACCGACATGGTACGGGACCCATTCTTCTGGGCCCGGACCTTCGAGCAGGGTTTGAGACACAAGATCAGGGCATCGCTGATTTCCCTCAGCATACCGACTCAGACAGGAGTACTGGAGCGGGCTCTTCTGATCGAGAGCTTCCTTGCTGAGTCTACACCAGCACAGCGACCCATCGCAGGGCGGCACGTGGCAGAGTCATCTGCAGCAGGCAGTCGACGGATGACTCAGGGGTCCAGACAGACCAGACCTTCGGGCAGACGACCTCAGGACACTGGCTCAGCAGTGAGGGGCACACAGCGTGGAGCCAGTCTTACGAGAGGCAGACAATGCTACTCGTGCGGCGGGCAGGGCCACATGGCTCGTGACTGCCCGACCCGCCGTGCCGAGGAGCAGCAGACGGTTGAGGGACCACCGAGGCAGAGGCAGAGGGTCGACTGTGGCGGTCCGCAGGGAGGAGGCGGACGAGGCAGAGGAGCTGGACGAGCAGCCGGTGGTGGGCGACGCTTTGAGGCTCTGCCACCACCACCACCAGGAGGTCCACCCCGACCACAGGGAGCTGGCGGGCAGCGACAGGCACAGCTCCAGGCAGCAGAGGCCTACGACCACGGCGCACCCGATATGATTCGAGATACTATCTGTGTCTACTCCACCCTTGCTGCAGTTCTTATAGACACAGGAGCGAGTCACTCTTTCATAGCCTCTGCCCTTGTTCGGAGCTCGGAGATTCCGACAGAGCCGTTGGCTCGATCCTTACGGCTAGAGACTCCTACGGGAGCAGACTCGACGATTACGCATTGGTGCTGGAAGTGTGAGCTTACTCTAGGAGGCGAGAGCTTCGGCTGGGATCTTCTTGTAGCAGCGTCGAGGCCTTACGACGTCATCTTGGGCATGGATTGGCTATCTACGGTCCATGCACATATTGACTGTTTTAGGCGCAAGGTGCGATGTGTACGCACCGACGGGAGCAGGTTCACCTTCACCGGCGAGAAGGGAGTCTTAGCAGCACAGGATGGACTTCCGCGGAGGAGAGGACAGCCCATCACTCATCAGTTGTCTAGCCTCATCCTTGGAGCAGTTGACGTGCGGAGTCCTGGTTTTCCTGCAGTGGTGGATCAGTTTACGGACGTTTTTTCCGACGACGTCCCAGGGATACCTCCTCGCAGAGAGGTAGACTTTTATATTGACTTGTACCCCGGGACAGCCCCGATATCTACTCCAGCATATCGGATGGCCCCCGCCGAGCTTCGAGAGCTACAGGTACAGTTGGAGGACTTGCAGGGCAAGGGGTTCATCCGACCCAGTGTTTCACCCTGGGCTTCCCCGATATTGTTCGCCAAGAAGGCGGACGGGAGCTTGCGACTTTGTGTTGACTATCGTCGCCTGAACCAGGTGACAGTGAGGAACAAGTATCCGCTACCGAGGATTGATGACCTCTTTGATCAGCTCAAGGGAGCACGGTGGTTCTCGAAGATAGACCTCAGGTCAGGCTATCATCAGCTCAGAGTCAGAGACGAGGATGTGCAGAAGACGGCCTTCAGATGTCGGTATGGCCACTATGAGTTCTTGGTTATGCCATTCGGTGTAACCAATGCACCAGCAGTGTTCATGGCTCTCATGAACAAGATCTTTCAGCCATACCTCGATCGGTTTGTCGTGGTCTTCATCGACGACATTCTGATTTACTCTACGACAGAGGAGGAGCACGCCTATCACTTGCGAGTTGTTCTTGACACACTCCGAGAGCACCAGCTTTATGGTAAGCTCTCGAAGTGCCAGTTCTGGATACGTGAGGTCCACTTTTTGGGACACATTATCTCTGAGGCGGGAGTTGCAGTGGATCCCGCGAATATTGAGGCTGTGTTAGCATGGGAGCCACCCAGGAGCGTGACTGAGGTTCGGAGTTTCTTGGGACTAGCTGGATACTATCGGAGATTCGTGCCAGACTTCTCTAGAGTTGCGGCATCACTCACAGCTTTGACGAAGAGGGGAAAACCCTTCGTGTGGTCAGACAGATGTCAGCAGAGCTTCCAGGAGCTGAGACAGAGATTGACTAGCTCACATATCTTGAGGTTGCCTGAGGAGGGAGTATGGTACGTAGTCTTCTGCGATGCATCAGGGACCGGACTCGGATGTGTTCTGATGCAGGAGCGGGCCGTGATCGCCTATGGATCACGTCAGTTGAGGCCGCATGAGCAGAACTACGCTACCCATGACCTGGAGTTAGCAGCAGTGGTCTTCGCTCTGAAGACATGGCGACACTACCTGATGGGCGAGCGCTTTACAGTCTTTTCCGATCATCAGAGTCTCAGGTATATCTTCTCGCAGAAGGACCTGAACCTGAGACAGCGACGATGGATCGAGTTCCTCCAGGACTATGACTTTGAGATAGTCTATACTCCTAGAAAGGGAAACGTAGTAGTCGATGCCCTTAGCAGGAGGACGGGCATTCAGCTACTTGAGGAGGCGACGGAGCAGCTAGCATCTTTGCAGATATCCTTCGTGGATAGAGATGGAGCAGCCTTTCTTCAGTCTCTCACAGTCACTCCTCCACTACTTCAGCAAGTCAGGGAGGCACAGCGCGGGGACGCTGACTGTGAGACACGGCGTGCACAGATATCCTCGGGACGGGCACCAGATGGTTTCTCCCTTGGATCAGAGCACGACATCCTTTTCAGAGGAAGTACCATGGTACCAGTAGCTTTGCGAGAGGAAGTGCTGAGAGAGTTTCACACATCACCTTTGGCGGTACATCCTTGAGTGGCGAAGATGTACCAGGACCTCAGACGACAACACTAGTGGCCGGGCATGAAGAAGGCAGTAGCAGAGTTCGTTTCTCGATGCCTCACCTGCCAGCAGGTGAAGGCAGAGCATCAGGTACCAGCAGGCTTGGTACAGCCCTTGGAGGTTCCGGAGTGGAAGTGGGACGGCATATCTATGGACTTCGTGACTAGTCTTCCACGCACTTCCAGAGGTCACGACTCCATATGGGTGATTGTTGACCGACTCACCAAGTCGGCACACTTCTTACCCATCAGAGAGCAGGGCTCAGTGGAGAGCTTGGGACGTCTCTACGTTCAGGAGATTGTGCGGCTCCACGGTGTGCCATCATCTATCTTATCTGATCTAGATGCTCGCTTTACTTCCCGGCTTTGGAAGGGGTTGCAGGAGGCGTTTGGGACGCAGCTACGTCTTAGCACAGCATTTCACCCTCAGACGGATGGTCAGACGGAGAGGACCATTCAGACACTCGAGGACATGCTCCGCGCATGTGTCCTCGACTTTGGTCGTAGCTGGGAGGACCACCTACCTTTGGTGGAGTTTGCGTACAACAACAGCTACCACTCCACCATCGGGATGGCACCGTACGAGGCGTTGTACGGCCGACCTTGTAGATCTCATTTGTGCTGGACAGACCCTGGAGAGTCAGCACTGGTGGGACCGGAGATGGTCCAGGCCATGACAGAGAAGGTCCAGGTCATCCAGGAGCGGATGAGGACAGCTCAGAGCCGGCAGAAGTCTTATGCTGACAGGAGGCGGAGGCCACTAGAGTTCGAGGATGGCGACCACGTCTTCTTGCGGGTCTCACCTCGACATGGTATTCAGAGATTTGGCCGAGGCGGCAAGTTATCTCCGCGCTTCATCGGACCCTTCCAGGTCCTCAGCAGGGTTGGCGAGGTGGCTTATCGTCTGGCTCTACCACCTCATTTGCACCGGGTGCACGACGTCTTCCACGTATCTCAGCTGAGGAGATACGTGCACGACCCGACGCACATCATTGATCATGGGGAGCTTGACGTTGACGATGGGGCGACTTTTACGGAGGTCCCGGTGGAGATAGAGGATCGACAGGAGCGAGTCCTGTGTGGGCGATCGATTCCTCTTGTGCGTATCAGATGGCAGCACGGGAATCTCCCGGAGAGCACATGGGAGCGGGAGGCTCAGATGCGTGCTCAGTACCCTCATTTGTTTCCCTAGTTTTTGATGTAACTTTACGGGGACGTAAAGCCCTGAGGTGGGATTAATGTAAATACCCGTAAAATTCAAGGAATTTTTTTTCTTAATTTTCTTTAGAATTTTACAAGAGCGCGGTTTCAGACGGCACCTGATTCCGAGGCCCGGAGTTCCCGGAATCAATTTCCGAAGTTTGGCTCGGGTACGTTCAGTGAACGAACGAGCGGGAATTCCTAACTTTTGATCCGGTGCTCGGAATTGAAATCCGAGGGCATCGATGAACTCGCAGCACCGATATTCGCTTAAAGAGACCTTTTCGGAAGTTGCGTTTGTTGCGGGTTGAAAGTTAGTTTTGGGGTTTTTAGTTTGAGTTAAATAAAATTTGTGAAGAACAAATTTTATTATAACTTGATAAAACCTACCAAAGGGGGTTGGAGGTGGGACCCACACCCACTTAACCTCCCTTGGGAGGATTAAGTGTGGTGGGTCCCACACGAACCCCTAAACCTTTCATATTCTCTCAACTCCCTTAACGCCTCAATAAATGACTTGAGTTACTTATTTAATTAAGGGAGTTAATCCTTTTGAATTTCAAACATTTGAAATTCTAGTGTGTTAATAAAATAAGATGATTGTCTTATTTTATTTTGGTTAATTGTTTGTCTTCTTGAGAGGTGGAGAGCTTTTTCTTCTTCTTCTTCATCTCTGACGAAGATCACGAAGAACGCTCAACTTGACGAAGAACGCTCAAGTCCCGACGAAGAACGCCGCTCCGCTCTTCTTCGTCTTCTGTGTCAACGAAAGGGGACGCCACTTCTTCCTCGGACAACCTTCGTCGGCGTACAAGTATTCGCCAACGACGTGTCTCTTCGGACGCACCCCCTTCATCATCGGATTTGACGAACGGCTACCGCGACGTCGACTTCCGCGGAACGTTGACAATCGTCGAACCTTATACCAAGGTAGGGGTTGTTATTTTATTCTTTAATTATTCCATTTCTTGATCGTGGATCTCGCATGTCAAACATGAGGCTTTTGAATGTTTAAGTTGAGTTATTTATTTAACGTGAGGGGGCCGGACCGCATGAACACGACCGAACCCCCCTCCATCGTTCTTGTTGTTTATTCTTGCGGGTGGAAGCAAAGTGGCGTGGTGCCGTCGCACCACGCGGATAATCGTGCAATTATTTTGCGCGGCGCCGTCGCGCCCCGCCGAGGAAGAATCTTCAAGAACGCGACGCCGTCGCGCCGCGTTGAAAGGAATCAAGGCACGGTGAAAGGGCGCGGTGCCGTCGCACCGCGCCGGACGACGAACACCGCGGCCGGTTCCGGGCCGCGGCGGAACGAGGAGACCGCGGCCGGTTCCGGGCCGCGGCGGGATGAGAAGACCGGCAGCCGGGCCGCCGGCGTCGGAAGCCGAAGAGGGGACCGGAATTTCCAGTCCCGTTGGAGAAAACCGGTCGGCCAGCTGGCCGGCCGGATGACGTTAAACCGGGGAAAAATTAATTCCACGGCCAACGTTTAAAACCCCCCTCTTTAAGGGGGGGGAGGTTTCCATGTAGGAAGGGGGGGGGGGCAGCAGCCCCCCGGTTTTCTTTCAATCAAGCCCCCCACGTGAGGGGAGGGGGGCGGTTCTGCTGAAGGGGCGCGGCATATTGCCGCGCCGACATTTCAATCAGCGGGGGCTTAGCCCCCGCGTGCAGCCACCCTACGGTGACAGGCCGCCGCGGACCCCGCGCCGCCGTGCCGCCGCGCCACCGCCGGCCTGCCGGTCGGCCGGGCCGCCCAGGGGGG
Source organism: Viscum album (assembly GCA_963277665.1). Lineage (NCBI taxonomy): Eukaryota > Viridiplantae > Streptophyta > Magnoliopsida > Santalales > Viscaceae > Viscum > Viscum album. The sequence goes on along the minus strand of OY728122.1, from coordinate 934,252,739 downwards.
GTCGGGCCGGGTCGGCCCGGACCCGGACCCCCCGTTTCGAACCAGTTCCGGTCTTTTGGCCATAACTTGAGCCTCGGACCTCCGATTGACGAACCGTCTGCGGAAACGCGATCCTTGGATCAAGATGGTCGTTTCGGTGTATCGCACTCAAGGTTTCGGATTACTTTGAGTTCGGCCGGGTTGGTTCGTTCACGAAACCAACCGGGCCTTCGGAGCGGAAACGCTCATATCTTGAGCTACGGACGTCCGATTGACGTGCCGTCAGTCGCGTTGTGTTCCTCTTAGTGAGACGGATATTTTGGCATACTCCGCCCGAGGTTTGGACGTAGGTGGAGTACGGTCGGGTTGGTTTTTCCTTAAAAACCAACCGGGCCCCGGGGACGAAAATGCCAATAACTCTCAGACCGGGCGTCCGATCGACGCGCCGTCTGTTGCGTTGAGTTCCTGTTGACGATACGGAACTTTTGGATACATCAACTCTGGTCTCCGTGACAGTTGATGTATCAGCCTCTCGGCTCGTGGAGCGGACCCTCCGAACGAGCTTGCTGTGTGCGGGAACCCTAGTGCTGGCTGCGACTGTTCTACTGCTACTACTGCTACTGTGACTGCGACGACGACAGTATAGAGATCCTGTGTGGATTCGACGACGACGACTTCAGCACTCAGCGATCCTACGTGGATCAGTGCTACAGGTCCTGTGTGGGCCCGATCCTGTGTGGGTCCTTGCGCTCAGCGGTTCTGTGGGAGCCAGCGCCTACAGGTCCAGTGTGGGCCCGATCCTGTGTGGGTCATTGCGGGGGTTAGTTACCTATCGATCCTTCGTGGGTCCGACGACATAGATGGATCAGTGATCATCTTTATCGTCCTTTCAAGAAGTATACCTGTGTGAGCTGAATCCTGTTGCTTCCCTGTGTGGATTGTGTTGTGCAATCCTGTGTGGATTACGTTTTGCTTTCCTGTGTGGAATACGTTTACTTTCCTGTGTGGAATGAGTTGTACTTGGGCTCGGAGGTTGGAGCGTATTTGAATTTTTGACTTAGGTATATGTATGGGCATATACCTAAGTAGTGTCGGTTATTACTTTGTGATTATACCTTTCTTCGTGGTTTATCCTTTGTGGATTTGAGAGACCTTAAGGGGTCTCGGGGTCCCTACTGAGTAGCTTATACTCACCCCTGCACGGGCTTTGCCCGCACTACGTTGTGTTGGTGGCAGACGACGGACATCGTTGACCTTAGCTGAGGCTTGCAGAGCGGGACGGTACCCGGAGGTGGACCACTGGGCGGGACGTGCTCGGAGCAGATGGCGGGACCCGTGGAGCAGATGAGCTATCTGTACCCACCCTACAGGTGGGATTTCCAGTGGACAGCTCGGAGTAGCGGCTTTTACTTTTCAGTTGTTGTTTTCCCTTTCGAGTTGTACTTTACTTTCAGTTTGGGTTTGTATTCTGGCCCATTTACTTTTCCGTACTTTCAGTTGTACTCTGTTTTTGTTTAGTGTTTACTTTCCGCTTGTTTACTCTGTGGTGTTTGTTTACTTTACAAAGGAAATGCCTTCCCTTTTTACCGGGATTTACGCCTTGGTCCTAGTCGCCAGCCCCTGGCCTATGGAAGGCGGGCTTGGGGTAGTCACAGCACGGAACCCGAGGGCGGGTCGTGACAGGAAATTTCAAGGAAATTTTTTTCTTAATTTTCTTTGGAATTTTACAAGAACGCGGTTTCTGACGGCACTTGATTCCGAGGCCCAGAGTGCCCGGAATCAACTTCCGAAGTTTGGCTCAGGTACGTTCAGTGAACGAGCGAGCGGGAATTTCTATCTTTTGAACCGATGCTCGGAATTGAAATCTGATTGCACCGATGAACTCGCAACGTCGGTAATTGCTTAAGGGTACCTTTACCACAGTTGCGTTTTATGCGGGTTTAGATTTTATTTTTGGGGTTTTAGTTTAAAATAAATAAAATTGTGTGAACAATTTTATTTTATGTCTTTGGGAGTTATTCTCTCCCATGGGAAGTTGTTGGTGGAGCCCATGACCAACCAACTTCCCATGAGTGGATACTTAAAAGGTGGGGCCCACATGAGCCCCAAACATTCACATTCCTATAACTCTCCTTTAACCCCCCATTTAATCTCCCTTTCTTTAACTCTTGAACTTCTCCCCCTTATTAATGAAAACTCTTCTCATTCCACTCCCCCTCTTAAGTGCATGCCAACACTTTTTAATTAATGAGTTCAACTTCTTAAATTAATTAAGTTATTTGAATTTTGGAATTTGAAAAGCTTGGCATGTGTTAATAAAATAATGGGAGACCTTATTTTTATTAGGTTGCTTGGTTAAGTGAGGATTATGAGAGATGAAGCTCTTAGTTTTGAAGAACTCCATCACCATCGTTGAAGAACATCGAGACTTTGACAAAGGATGTGATGAACACCGACCCTCCGATGGAGAATGCGAAGGCACCAACGACGTGCCTTCTCTTCTTCTTTCTCCGCGTCAAGGGAGGAGGCATCACCGCAGGGAACGTCGCCTTCGACGACGGTGCTCACTCCGACGACGAAGGAATTGATACCGTTCTACGGCGACACTACCATTCCGCGACTTTGTCAACAAACGAAGGACGACACGAGGTAGGGGAATTTATTTTTGGAATTATCTTATCTTTTGAGAAGAGAACGACGAGCACGGACCAACCAATACCGGGTTGATCCGCGGATCGTTCGATCATGCGGTTTGATGTTGATGGTTATTATTTAAGTTGCTCGTGTTTACTGCCTTGACGAACTTCGTGAAATATGACCTTTTGTTATCGAATGACGTGAGGGGGGCCGGACCGCAAAAACACGGCCAACCCTCCTCCTTATTTCATGTTGGATTCTTTTGTGGATTGAAATGGGAATGGTGCGGTGCCATCGCACCGCAGGGAAACGTGCGACAAGTAATGCGCGGCGCCGTCGCGCCGCGTCGTGAAAAACAAACAAAGGCGCGACGCCGTCGCGTCACAACGGAGAAACCCGAAGACATCCGTGGACGGATTCGGGCCACGGAGAAGGGGAGCGGCGACAACGCGTCGTGCCGGAGAACCACGAAGACGGCGCGTTTCGTTTTTGACGTGCAGTTTGTCGGGTGACGACGAAGCAGGCCGTTTGGGCATTTGAATCCCTTCACAGTGAAGGTGGGATCCCGGGGGGACCATAGGCGAAGATGGTAGGAGGAACGGACCACCGGAGCACGTACGGTGGTAATCGGAAGGCGGCGGCGGCGCCGGCGACCGGCGGCGGTGGCGCGCTACCAGAAAGGAGGCGGCCGGCGGTTCGCCGCCGGCCCCAATCAGCGGCGAAGGGTGGGGGAGACGCACACCCCGCCGCTCCGCGATTCGGCTCGGCCACGCTGGCCGAGCCGTGGCCAGCCGGTCGGGTCAAACCGAGCCGGACCACGCCGGGCCGGGCCGGGCCCAGCCGGGTCGGACCCGAGTCGACCCGGTTCGGCCGCCCCAGGGGGGGTCGCCCCGGGTCGCCCCGGGCCCAGACCCCCATTTTCGGGCCACTTTCGGTCAAATGCATGTAACTTGAGATACGGGCCTTCAAACGACTCTCCGTCAGCGGCAACACGATCCTTTGATCGAGACGGTAGTTTTGGTATATCGCACTCAAGGTTTAGGATTACTTTGGGTTCAGCTGGGTTGGTTCGGATACGAAACCAACCGGGCCCTCGGAGCGGAAACACTTATATCTTGAGCTCCGGACGTCCGATTGACGTACCGTCAACTTTGATGGAATCCTCTAAGTGAGTCGGATCTTTTGGAATTCTCTGCTCGAGGTTTGGATGCCGACGGAGTGCAGTCGGGTTGGTTCGCTCACGAAACCAATCGGGCCCCTGGAACGAAAAAGCCAATAACTCACAGACCGGGTGTCCGATTGACGCGCCGTCTGTTCCGTTGAATTCATCATGATGAGATGGAACCTTTGGCATACTTCGCCCGAGTTTTGGATATAGTTGGTTGTGGCCGGGTTGGATCGCACCCGAAATCCAACCGGGCCCCTGGAACGGAAAAGCTGATATCTTTCAGACCGGACGTCCGTTTGACGAACCGTCAGCGGCGTTGGTGATCACGTTGAGAAACGGTCTCTATGAGCATACCCTATGAGAGTTCAGGGTACATTTTAGATACGGCCGGGATTGGATCGCTCACGAAACCAACCGAGCACCTGGGATGAAAAGGCTAGTAACTCACAGACCGGGCGTCCGATTGATGCATCGTCTGTTGCATTGAGACCCCTATGACGAGGAGGTCCTTTGAGATACTTCTTCGCGGGACATTGAGATACTTGGAGTATCGACTTGTAGCTCGTGGAGCGGACCCTCCCAAAGACGAGCGTGCAGAGTACGGAGATCGTGTAGCCGACTGAGACCTGACGACTGCTTGACCGACTCGACTTGGAGTGAGTCTACTAGCCTAGTGGACGGAGCACTACATTCTGAGGTGCAGACCCATGGAGGACGGAGCACTACCTGTGTAACAGTGCAGACCCACGGTACTCGTCCGGAGAGTACCTCAACAGGCTACTAGGGGGTGTGCACTACTGTGTTTGGGTGACATACCTCGGCGGGAAGCACTACTGTGTCTGGGTGGCTGAACCATGGTACTCGACAGGAGGAGTACCTCATAAGTATTAGGTTAGTGAGCAGTACCTCGGAGTCATGACAGGACCATTGTACACTCTAGAGACGGAGCTCTTCAGTAGTTACGGTTTCGATAATGAAAATCCTGGTTTGAGTTGAGACTTTTGACCTTTGTGTTTACCACATGATTGAGATGGGTCACTTGATAACTTAGGTATATGAATGGGCATATACCTGGGTAGTGGTTATCCGTTGATTTCATGATCCTTGTGTTTCCTCTTGATTGAGATGGGTTACTTGATAACTTAGGTATATGTATGGGCATATACCTAAGTAGAGGTTAACTGTTGAGATCTTCTATGTGGTTATCCTTGTTGGTTTTAGTGATACCATGAGGGTATCAGGGTCCCTACTGAGTATCGTTATACTCACCCCTTCACGGGCTATGCCCGTACCTCGTTGTGTTGGTTGCAGACGACGGGCAGTGCTGACAGAGGCCGAGTGTTCGAGGATTGGACGGTACCCGGAGGTGGAATAAACGACGAGTCAGTATCCGTGGTGGACGATCCAGGAGCTGCGCTATCTGTACCTACACTTCAGGTAGGATCTTTTGTGGACGATCCAGGAGCTGTGTCATCTGTACCTACCCTTCAAGTAGGATCCGAGGAGGACTACCCAGGAGCCACTTCCGTCCCTCCAGCTGTTGTCTTTTTCTGTTGTACATTGTTCAGTTGTAGTTGTACTTTCTTTTGGGTTTTTATTCTGGCCCATTTTCCTTTCATCACTTATCTTTGTACTTAGTGTTTACTTCCGCTTGTTCTCTATGGTGTTTTTTTACTTTTATAAAGGAAATGCCTTCCCAGTTATTGGGATTTACGCCTTTGGTGCTAGTCGCCAGCCCCTAGCCTATGGAAGGCGGGCTTGGGGTAGTCACGACACGGGCCCCGAGGACGCGTCGTGACAAATTGGTATCAGAGGAGTCGGTTCTACCGCAGAACTTATAACTCTAATATTTTCTTTCTGTGAAGAAATAGTGTTACGGGTACCAAGTGTGGTCTTCAGTTCAGGGAGTCTAGTGTTGATGCGGGCGGCCGACGTATCCATACACCAGGACCCGGACAACTGATTTCCGACTTTGTGCACGAAAACACTGATTGCGTGTCTGTTTTCAAAGGGTTTCCCTTAAAACAGCTCAATCCAGGTCAGCTCACCAGGTATAATCGTTTAACCGTGTTACGTTATTTCTATCAGGATGCCTTTTTTCGGACGACCAGCTAGAGCCCCGAGAGTGGTTCGTACTGACAGCCCGTCGAGCGACGTGGCCTTATTACATGGCCCTTTTTCAGTTGAGGCACCAGCGGAGGCACTGACGGTACTACTACCCATTGGGCCACTGATGCCACCAGCCCCAGCAGCAGAGGGTGCACGTCACTTGAGCACACTGCACGAGTTCCAGCGCCAGAGGTCACCCAGGTTCCAGGGAGGGACAGACTCGCAGGCGGCTGAGGATTGGCTGGAGGCTGTGGTGAGAGTCTTCAGGCTAGTGGGGACGCCGACAGACTTCATGGTGATCATTGCTGCCATCCTCCTTCAGGCAGCAACAGGCAGATGGTGGAGCCACTTGTTTCAGTTTTGCGACGGGATGACCTTCGAATGGGAAGGCTTTGAGACCTTCTTCAGGGTGGAGTTTGTGCCAGTAGCTCTACACCCTGAGCATGTACATGGGCTTCTTCCTTTCTGCGTGTTTTTAGATCAGTAGCTGAGTCATCTGTGGGCAGTAGACAGATGATGCAGAGGTCCAGGAGGACCAGACTAGCAGTTGGACGATCTCGGGTTTTAGGATCGGTGGTATGGGGCACCCGAGGTGGGGACAGAGCTAGGCGTTCCAGAAGCAGCGGCTGGTGCTTGAGCAACAGCCGAGCAGTGGAAAAGGCAGTAGAGCTCTGGAAGCAGGTGGACAGGAGAGGAACTAGTGGATACGTCCCTTGTACTTCTAGTTCCATTTTTCTGTTGTATTCGTGTCTTGTACTATGAGCTGCAATAATAAAAATACACTTATCTTTGAGATGTTTTCTTTCCTGTTCTTTTATTTGGTTGATAATGAGTGGTCCTGGTTAAGACTGTTGACTTGACCCTCACCTTCGAGATTTCTACTGGAGGAAACGCAGTGACCTCACACTGATGCCGACAGTGTGACTCGACCCTTGGAGGCGAGAGTGACAGTTGGATCTCTTGGCAGTTACGTCGAGGCCTTACGACGTCATCCATGGCATGAATGCATCATTCATGTTGGGATTGAATGTATTAGGCAACGAATGTGGTTCATCCAGGGGATGAGACTGGATTTCTCTTATCGGCAAGGAAGAAATCATAGCAGCTCTTGTGAGACTAAAGAAGGTCCAGGTCATCCAAGAGCAGATGAAGACTGCACAATGCAGTAAGAAATAGGAAACCGATGCCAGTCTTAGAGACTCGGGCGTGTTAAATGTTAAAGAAGATGAAGCTTAAAGGAGAGATGAGTCTACGAAGCAGCAGACGTGGAGGCAGAGCTAGGAGAGCAGCATGAGGTGGTGTACATCCTAACATGGTACAACCACCCGCCTTAGTTATCCACGTCAGGCTCAGGGAGCTGGAGGGCGGAGGAAGAGTGCGGCTGCATGCGGTCAAGTAGTGTGACCCAATGGTTCTAGAAATGATTCAAGGGATAGTATGTGTCCACTACTAGCTACTATAGTAACAGACGTCGATATGAATCATTCCTTACTTTCACAAATCTTGTTCCAGACCTAGAGTTTCCGGTAAGTCGTGGACTTGACCCTCATGTCTGGAGATACATTAGGAGGAGACTCGATAATCACACTTACGCCGATGGTGTGGTCAGACCCTCGAGGCGAGAGTTCCGGTTGGAATCTCTTGGTGGCAGCGTCGAGGCCTAACGATGTTAGTTTGAGTATGGAATGGGAAATAGCTGTTCATACTCAAATTGACGGTTTTAGGCAAACGTTGGGATGGTTTTTCCTTGGTCGGAGAAAAGGATACCCCAGGCAGCATAGGATAAACTCTTTCACAGGAGGGTGCGACCGATCACTCTTGATTCGGTCAACCATACCCTCGTAGCGGATGTTGTTTCGAGTTCCAGTTCTAACATAAAATGGAGACCTCTGGAGTTCGAGGATGTCGATCACGTCCTTATACGGGTCTCACCTCGACGAGGTTTATGGAGATGTGGCCAAGGCGACATGTTATCTCGGAGGTTCAGCGGACCTTCTTAGGTCCTCAGCTGGGTAGGCGGGGTGGTTTACCACTTGACCCATTCACCGCAGTTGTACCAGGTGCACGACGACTTCCACATATCTCAACGGAGGAGATACGTGCTCGACCCTTCGCATATCATCGACCATGAGGAGCTGGACGATGGCGATGAGGTGTTTTTCACAGAGGTTCTAGTGGGGATCGAGGATCGACAGGAGAAGATCCTACGAGGATAATAGATTCCTCGGGTGCACTTTCTCTGGCAGTACGTGAACCTCCAGGTAAGCACATGGGAGCGGAAGGCTCAGATGCGTGCTCTGTACCGCTTTTGTGACCCTAGTTTGTGTTGAAGCTTTACGGGGACGTAAATCCCTAAGGTGGGAATAATGTATAGACCCGGAAATTTCAAGGAAATTTTTTTATTAATTTTCTTTGGAATTTTACAAGAACTCGGTTTCTGACGACACTTGATTCCGAGGCCCGGAGTGCCCAGAATCAACTTCCGAAGTTTGGCTCGGGTACGTTCAGTGAACGAGCGAGCGGGAATTTCTATCTTTTGAACCGATGCTCGGAATTGAAATCTGATGGCACCAATGAAATCGCAACGCCAGTAATTGCTTAAGGGGACCTTTACCACATTTTCCTTTTAAGCGGGTTGAGATTTTGTTTTTGGGGTTTTAGTTTAAAATAAATAAAATTGTGTGAACAATTTTATTTTATGTCTTTGGGAGTTATTCTCTCCCAGGGGTAGTTGTTGGTGGAGCCCATGACCAACCAACTTCCCATGAGTGGATACATGAAAGTTGGGGCCCACACGAGCCCCAACCTTTCACATTCCTATAACTATCCTTTAACCCCCCCATTTAATCTCCCTTTCATTAACTCTTGAACTTCTCCCCCTTATTAATGAAAACTCTTCTCATTCAACTCCCCCTCTTAAGTGCATGCCAACACTTTTTAATTAATGAGTTAAACTTCTTAAATTAATTAAGTTATTTGAATTTTGGAATTTGAAAAGCTTGGAATGTGTTAATAAAATAATGGGAGACCTTATTTTTATTAGGTTGCTTGGTTAAGTGAGGATTTTGAGAGAGGAAGCTCTTAGTTTTGAAGAACTCCATCACCATCGTTGAAGATCGTCGAGACTTCGACAAAGGATGTGATGAACACCGACCCTCTGACGGAGAATGTGAAGGCACCAACGACGTGCCTTCTCTTCTTCTTTCTCCACGTCAAGGGAGGATGCATCACCGCGGGGAACGTTGCCATCGATGATGGCGCTCACTCCGACGACGACGGAATTGATACTGTTCTACGGCGACACTACCATTTCGCGACTTTGTCGACAAACGAAGGACGACAAGAAGTAGGGGAATTTATTTATGGAATTCTCTTATCTTTTGAGAAGAGAACGACGAGAGTGGACCAACCAATACCGGGTTGATCCGCGGATCATTCGATCATGCAGTTTGATGTTGAGGGTTATTATTTAAATTGCTTGTGTTTATTGCCTTGACGAACTTTGTGAAATATGACCTTTTGTTATTGAATAACGCGTGGGGGGCCAGACCACACAAACACGGCCGACCCTCCCCCTTATTTCATGTTGGATTCTTTTGTGGATTGAAACAGGAATGGTGTGGTGCCATCGCACCGCGCGAAAACGTGTGACAAGTAATGCGAGGCGTCGTCGCTCCGCGTCGTGAAAAACAAACAAAGGCACGACGTCGTCGCGTCACGGCAAAGAAAACCGAAGACATCCGCAGACGGAGTCGGGCCACGGCGAAGGGGCGCGGTGCCAACGCGTCGCGCCGGAGAACCACGAAGACGGCGCGTTTCGTTTTTGACGTGCGGTTTGTCGGGCGACGACGAAGCAGGCCGTTTGGGCGTTTGAATCCATTCGCAGTGAAGGTGGGTCCCGGGGGGGGGGACCATAGGAGAAGAAGACAGGAGGAACGGACCACCGGAGTGCGTCCGGTGGTCCTTGGAAGGCGGCGGCGGCGCGCCGCCGGAAAGGAGGTGGCCGGCGGTTCGCCGCCGGCCTCAATCAGCGGCTAAGGGCGGGGGAGCCGCGGACCCCGCCGCTCCCAAAATATTTCTTTTGTAAAAAAAATAGTTTTATGGGTATAATTACATAAATATAAAATATTAATATTTATAGTTGTTTTTATATTATTATTAAGAAGGTTTTTTCATTTATAAGACAATATTGTTTGGTTTTAAGGACATGTGGTTGTGTGAAAAACTAAGGATGAATGGTTCTACGATATCTATCAAATGCATTCGGTTCAGAATTCAACTATATGATTATTGAGTTATTAATTATGGAATATAAATTATGTACCAATTGACCTAAACATATTATCTATGATTACTATGGATATCCACAATATTATTTCGATTTCTAAAGGTAGAATAATTTCTATTTGTTTAATATAAAGTATATTTTATTTTTTAATATTGAAAAGTATTACATTGTAAAAATGTTGTTATAATTTTTTCAAGGATTCAATGAAAAATTGCATTATTATTTTTTATAAAATAATATTTAATAAGAAATTTTTGGGGGATGTATTTTTATAGAGAATTTGATCCCTTTTTTATGAAGTTTTTTTGATCCGAATGTATAATTTGAAAAAAGAAAATGTTTATAATGACTCATGCACAGATTGTTTCTTTCATTTTTGTATTCCTTTATTAGATTTTATTCTTATCACAAATTTGGAAAAATTTTATGGGTTTTATGGATAAATATGGAAAATTTTGTTGTCAATATGAGATTGTGAAGATTTTTCATGAAAATAAAATAAGATTTTTTTTAATACAGATGTTTTCTTGGAAAAAAAGGATACTGAATATAAGTATCCCAATTGAAATATAATGGGTTTTTATTTAATATTTATCAAATAAATATAAAAAACTATTAACCTAAATCATATTTGGGAATGTGAGAGTTCTAATTAATGTTAAACTCAAAAGAATTTTTAATATTTATGGTTGGGTGCCTTAAATGAATATAACATATAATAATAGCATCCATCCACCAATTAAAATAAATCATAAAAATTATATTTTCTCATAAAAACCTTCATATAATATATTCCATAGAATAAAATTTCCCTCTCTATAGATTCTGGTCATAATATATTATTTAAATCTCTTCATTTCAATTTTATGAAATAAGAGAAATGGAATATTCTCAACATAGGTTAAATAATTTCACTAAAGTATTTTTTCCCTATTTTAATTTTTATTTTTGTTTCCAAATATTATTTTTTGAATTCAGTATTTATAGTATAGTGAATATTTCCATAAATTGGAAGTAAAAAATTACTATAATTTCAATTTCTTGTAAAAATATCTATATGGTTATTCGTGCATCGTGTAGACTACAACCTCTACTACACAACATATTTCATTTTCCTTCACAACATTATAAAGATAGATAAAATTATGGTATTAATGGAATATTATTATTTTTTCTAAATCATTAATTTTATATTCCGAAAAATTCGATAACCTATTAAATATATGATCAACAAATGATCATTGATAATTCATAAATTTAAAATATGTGTACTAAGAGGATAATATTTCATTCAAAATGAGTAATTTTTTAATATCCATCACATTTTATTTTAATTACATAAAAATATATTATACCACACTAATGAAGCATAAATAAGATCACTATGATTCTTGTATAATGATATTTAAAAAAACCACACAATCATTCACAAATATGTGCATGTCCATGTTTGGGGTGTTTAAACCAGCTAAATATAAAATACAGTCCATTTATGTCATAAAAGAATATGGGCAAATAATTTCCTGTATATTTTAGTAACTATGTGTAAATAATGGTTTTTTACATATATATTATATCTATATTTAATTCAATAATTAATAAAACTCAATTTAACTGTTATGAATCAATGAGACATGATTCTTATTGATATAACAAACAATTTAAAATACTAATACACTCAGGTAATGGATTTGAAATCTAAAAAATAAATATAAATATTCCATAAGAGTGACTTTAATTTTCTAGTAATTTTGAAAATTTTTATATTAATGAATACACATACTAGTATTACGAATCAATTTCAATAGATCAATCCATAACACCCAATGTGGAAAATATATATAATTCACATAGAGAAAGAATATTTATGAAGGGTTTGAATTAATAAATATATGTGTATATTTCTAAAAAAATTGATTAAGATATCCATATTTGGGATAAAGGGGGTTAATGTATGTTCATTATAGTCAAGATAAGAGGTATGGAATTTTTTCTCTCAAAATCTTATTTCAAGAAAATTATTTTATTAAACACATAACATCCATTACATAATGTATAAACTAGATATTTTAATTTTTAAATAAAAAATTTCATTATTCATGTTGTTTCTTACAAAATTTTAATCTTTATATTTCATTGTGTAATGATTTAATTACTACCCAATTTGTATTTCAGGTTATCCTTATAAATTTTAATTATTTTGAAATTATATTGTATTCACAAATCATTTATTTTAGACAGTGTGTACATTTACATGGATGGAATTTTTCCACATTAATTATGAAATTTTTGGAGTTTAAATTTATACATTGTTATACCCCTCTCATATTTTTTTTATACAAGAGTTTCCAAAATCCAAGGTTAAACTAATTACTTTTTGAGGTCAAAGAAACATGCATTATTTGTATAAAGTAAAACTGTGTGTAATTTCCATGAAAATAAATCCCAATCTACATACTTGTATGTTGGTAAAAACTGGGTACAAAAGCACCTAGGGTTAACCACTGAGAAAATTGTTGGCTAACCATTGAATATATTATCACCATAATGCTTTATGAGTGCGACTATGACCACATGATTTGTGAGACACTCTCAAGGGATATGAATGGTAATATTGACACACTCTTAATAAATAACTATAAATTATTTCACTTACCATTTCCTTGGTCTCCTATAAATGAAAACTATTGATCCTAGTTACTATCTTCCAGGGATATCATATTATATTAAAAGCAAAAACACAAATATATTTATCTCAAGAGGTTACTTAATGAATTGTTGATGATTCCCCACAATTTTCATGTAGATTAAGGTATTTTCTTATAGTTATCCACATTATTTTGTTTAATGATGAAGTGTTTTATTTATGGATTTATCTTTATACGGGCAGAAAAGTTTTATTCTGTTAGAGGTTACTTACAATATGGTATTAATGGTCTTAAATACTCTTACGAAGACTACATTGGACATAAAAAAGGTGATGGGTGTGGAAACAAATTATATACCACATAATTCATTGATGAATCTCATGAGACCAACATTTTGGGTTTTGTGCTTATCTCTTCCCATATAAAGAAAGGTTCCTTTGTTCAAGGAAATGAAATAAGGTTATGATTTCCTTCATTATTAATTCCATTAGTATGATATAGATTATTACTATAATCCATGCTTTCATATATTTTCAAGGATATATAATGACCGTATTTTTTGTTTATTTTGGATTCATGGTATTGAATTATTCATTCCATTTATGTTAGGTTGTGTTCATGTTAGAAAAACATTAAATTTATAATACTCCTTATTGAGAATATAAGGTCACCATTGTTTGTTCATTTCACAAGGAGACCTAGTGGTGTAATATTTATAATTTATTGGGATCTATTGGAAGGGATACTAATGTTCTAAAAATATTTTCATGTTTTATATTATGTTTTTGAATGTAATTTATAAGTGTATCTGGTATTCCAAGACTATGAAGATGTTTGATTCACTGGGAACTCATATATTTTGTTCAAATATTGTAATATAACTACATGATCTATGTTTCTAGATTCTATTATGTTATATTTTGTTTTAAAATGATTTTAGTATGAAATATGGGGCTTGATTTTAATGGACCTTTTTAAATATAGTAGGTTGTACAAAAACCCATTAAATTTATAAGGAGCACTCTATAAAAATAAAATGTATTTTATCCTAAAATAAAAAATCATGATCCAATATTGTTGTAAACATTTTATAAACATGGTGACTAATCGTAAAAAAAAATTATATCATTACCGGTAGTCAATTCGATGATATTACCCATAAAAATGTTAATGAATACGATGTCCAGGTTACTCTATGAAAAAAATATTTTGGTTGTTTACTCAAATTTTAAAAAATAATGAATCTTTGATAGAGCATCCCACTAATAAAAATAATTGTGTAACATTGTTGGAATTTTTTATGGGACATTAATCTCCAACATTCAGTTCAACTATTAATCCATTTGCAGCAGAACAATGGATCGTTTCACATGAGAAGAGCATTCCCTGTTAGGGAAGTAGTAAAAAGGTAAAGGTGATCATAGTTCCATATAATCTCAAGTGGGATGTATACCAATAACATTCCCTAATTTAAAACACAAATGTGGATGGTAAGATATAGATCAGAGATTGGGAATCTTTCTTTGGAAGATATATTCCTCATGGGCAGAGAATGAAAATATTATAGAAGTTACATAGTATTAGACTTACATGGTAAGAAAATGTTATGGAATAGGATTCTGACAATAAAAGGTATTCAAGACATGTCGCAGACTATTCTTGTGGACTGGAAAGGCAGATTTATTAGTTTATTGATGGGTTTCAGTTGTTCCATCATAGTGTTTTGGTATCTCAACACATTTCATCATATGAAGATTTGTTATAAATAACCATTAATATAGAAATGGTGTTCTCTATGATGTATATACCCATTAAAAAATATAGTGAATAATATGTAATATGAGAATCATTGGTGGAAAAAATACAAAATATGGTAAGAACATATGGGTGGGATTTACCAATTCTGAAAACGATTGGATGAAACATCACATGGCATTCCCGATGGGAACCATGATAGGAACTAGATGATATGGATAATGATTATATTTAGGTATTATCTTTTGTTTTCAAGAATGTTTTATGAAAAAATATTCTCACTTAGTATTTAGTGAAAATTAAACTAACCACTGTATTCAAGATAATCGTATTCACAATGGTTAAGAAATTCCATCATATTGTGAATTTGTATTCTAAAGGAAATGGTTCATCAGAATCACATCACATTTGAAATGGTAGAAAATATCATAACGAGGTGTTGAATTATAGTATGTAGGTCTATGATATAAATGTTCTGATGGTTTTTTGATCATGGAGTTCACATAAATCATAAGTATTATGTAAAACTTGTAATGAAATCATGATTAAATAAAAGGGGTGAAAATGTGATGGAAATCATATTCAGTTTAATCGTAATCATCGAAATCAAATTTTTCCTAATAAGGAATGAAGTATGTTAATTGGGATGTCACTATAAATTCCATTGAATGTTAGACATTGTCGAAGTTAATATTAAACATAATCAATTTCATTAAATAAGTCATGATATAAGATTGATTCTGTGAATGATAAATGTTTGTGAAGACAATGTTTTCATGATCGTCATTACATGATTTATAGATATATATTTATTTAAAGGTTGAGAAGGATTATTGAGACCCACCCTTATAGAAAATTAACATTTAATTACATATGAATAATAGTTTACATTATACAAAAATAATCCCAAGGATAGTTGTTAGTACAGTGCCTTTGGAAACATAAAAACACAATCACTGGTATATAAGTGAGCTAGATTATCTCCCACATTGTTCTTCTTTACTAGTTCCCATCATTAAAATATCAAAAATTGTATATATCATTACAATATAGAGAAGGAATCATAAAAATATATGATCTCAAATGTACATTAAGTGTAAATAAGGGAGACTTGTATGCATAAACATAATAATATGGGTATGATAACATAATCATGAAAATAAAAAATCATACCTTGAATATCAAAGATCATGTACATGAATCGTGGAATAATTCTTCACATTTCATAAGACATGAATAAAAAAGAAGGAAATTATATAAGACATGAAATAATAATACAAGAGTAAGACATGGAATTGTTGCGACACATAAAAATATAATGATATCTAGAGTATCCAAGGCATAACTTCCATGTAAATTGAAGGGGAAAAAGTCCATTATTGAATCGGGTAACACCCATTTTAGACCTGTATTTTTGAACTATGTTACCATCATTCCATACTTGTATTACTGAACGTTTTGAAAATCATTTCAGCCATGTATTATGAAATCGATTAACCCCTATTCTTACAAAGTATTATCTAATGAGATAAAAATCCGTATCCAATCTATTTTAGGGAGAAATAGGTCACCCCATCACACAATAAAATCATAAATTCATATACCACAAGATCATAGATAACATATCACAACCTTTGAAAGGAAATGGATGTCAAAAACTTGTAGAAATATCCTAACCTTTGGAAATATATCAGTTTCACAATCATTTCATCAAAACATAACCAGTGAAATGTTGTGGGTTTCAAAAGCATATATCCCATGAATGAGAAACGAGCTTTATAAAAATCGTGCCATAAAAAAAATACATTCCAAGAAAGAATATGAATGTGAAAATTGAATAATTTCCCCATAAAGGCATGAAAAACACTAATGCATGTTATCTTAGTGTGGAAATAGTTTTTAAAGGACTTTTTCGAACATTTTTTGAGGAAAATATACTTTTTTCTTTGAAAAATGTTTTTTATAACAAAAAAACATTTGAACCCCTTTTTATGTGAAAATATATTTTAAAACATATAAAATAATCTTTCAAAACTATAAAAAAATTTAAAAACTCTATTTAATTTATGATTTTAATTAGGATCGTTTGGAAATATTTTTAAAAACATAATTTTTGAATACAAGTGATTTCTCACCAAAGAGAGAGATGGTCTGATTTTATTTATAACATTATATTGAGTAAAAAGAGTGGAAAATGGTACTAACAAGTGAGGATATCTTCAAAAAACATAGGATAATGATACTTGTAAATATTATTGATATATTTCATCAAAGTAATCATAAACATAAATAATCTCAAAAAACGATATGATTATCTCAATGTACTCTTATAACATGGTTACATGGGATCATACTATCCAAGTAATAAAAGGAAATAAAATTAAGATTAAGATTTCATGAAACGAAAAAAATTCATGATATTAAATGTATAGTGGATGTATATACATATCAAAAAAATAGGTGCATATGAAAATACCGGTCTCAATGATGGAAAATTGAGACAAAACTATTTTACAGATTTGGTATCTTTTGAATAATAAACCTCATGAAAGAATTATCATAGAATGGATATATGAATAAACATAAATTTATTTATAAGATAAATAATATTAAATCATGTTCATTACATACAACATAAAATAGGAATGACTGGTTATCATAACATGAATCTCACATTAATTAAAGATGAGATGAAATTGCCTTTACATTTTTTCATGGATCTCTCCATACTCGTACAGGAATCCAGTATAATAAATATAATTTTATTATATATATTATATATATAAAAATTATTATATCCATTACCATATATTATTTGATTATGACCGTATATTACCCACTTGTTAATGATCATATATTAATGTTTCACTTCGGGTAATATTAGCTTTGTTCTTCACATGTGTCTTAATTTGTTATATTGTTTATCCCAATACATATATTATGATTCAAGAATGTATAACATGATATAAATATCTGGTATATCAATTATTACAATGTTATACTAATCTATTTCTTAATAATGTACATAATGTAATACACAGTTCATGGAGATGGTAAGCCATAAGTACACAATAAGGCTGTTTTTAGTTTGTGTTGTCGTTTTGATAAAAAGATTGTAAATGAAATATGTATCTATATATATGTATATATATATCATTATTATATTATAATTAATATATTATATATATATATATATCATATAATTTCATTATACCTATCCTTAATACATTCAATGTGGTGCGTGAACAAATCACGTCGCTTTGAGGGGACAATAGTCCACATATCTTCAAGAAGGATTATCATATTAACACAAAATAGATGGTAAAAAGATGTGTTTTTTAAAATTAATATATAATATTAAAGGGTTAATATATTTAATATATTACTGATATAAAGAATGTATCCATCATAATGGCCACCATGATTTGTGGTAAATGATAAATGAGAAATCATCGTTCCCAGATAAAGTACTTAACCCTACACAGAAATAGTATGTTCAACATCCATTAGATGGAGGTGTGTGTAAATGTAGGTCAGAAACTTTACATAAAAACAACCTAATATATGGAGGGTACATATGTTTTTACACTATAAGTGAATAAAGATAGTGGAGTGGAGGAGAAGGAAGATAATGCAAAGGAGCATAACAGAAGACGTTACCTCTAAATTGGGAAACTCATTTTTGTATGTGACAAAAGGTTCTATTGAGAGGGATTATTACCAATGGGAGGATTCAAAGTCAAATTTAGGTTTTTTTCATAATACATTGGTTTATATTCGATTATCATAATGTTTTTAGAGTATGGAGGAATTGATAAAGGTGGTGGCCTTTTATAGGGAAGGAAAAGGACTCACATGAAAATTTTAGAAACAAATTAGGTGTGCACTTGTTCATACCTAAAAAAAGTTATACCCAAGAATCCAATATCAGTAATGTATGGTTTATTTCCTTACTATGGTCATCCAATGGGTGTTGACAATGTTTCTAGGTCATTCCATCCCTTCATTTTATGGTTTAGTCCCAAGTTAATCTTAATTTGGCCTTAATTACTATGACTAATTTTAATCATGTTTACTAATAATTTCAGTTAAAAATTAACATGGGTTCATTAGACTATAAATTTTAGATCAAAAAAATGGTGTATATAAGAATTTTTTATTTTCAATGATAGAATCGAAAAAATTAGGATTAGTGTTAATCATGCAAACAGGGAGAAATATTGTGGTGTCAAATTTGGAAAAAGTTCAGAAGTATGTTAATATTTTACCTTTAGTTTCAATGTGAAATTGATTATAATGAATTAATTTTTATCAAAAGATCTAATAATTATAAAATTTTCCTTAAAAAATATTTATAATATCATTTATCATTAATATTTAATTATAAAAAATGTATTTTTGAACTAAAAAAATATTTTTCACTATTCAACCAACAATAATGTATCTCAGTGAAATCATGAAAATTCATCAGTAGGATAACATAGATGTTATAAATGAAAAAATGATGTTTATTTCATCCAATTAAATTTATCAATTTTTCAAAAACTAAATTTATTATTAAAAGTTATTTATTCAAGAAAACAATATTTTTTACATAAAATCAAATTTCCAAAAATATTATCCTTCAATATCAATATGATTTACTAATATAAAACAAAAATGTTTGAAAATAAGTTATATATAAGTATAAATGATAGGTTATACTTATCTTATTTAAATATTTAAAACAATAAAAAGAGATGTTTTGTAGGAATTCAGTGTTGCATGTATCATATACCAAGTCAGTGTTTCTTTTATTGTAAGCCAAGTTGGCATTGAATGTAAAAGGAATTTTCAAGTTATTATTTTAATATATATAAAAATAAAAATTTCCAGTATCATGTTAAATGAAAAATATTGAATTAAAAATTAATGAAAAAAATTCTCAAAATCTCTAGGCCATACATTCAACCCCCATTAAAATGAATTTTACCCCAGAAATCCGTCTTGGTTATCAATGGTTTAAAACATTAAAGTCTAACTAACATAAAATCAAATCATTAAAATGGATACTAAAACCATCCTTAAAATGTGAAATTTGTGAACATAATAGTTACCAAATTTAACATAAAACCCTGTTTCCTCATAAGAGAACATTGGTTGGGATTTAAGATTGGATATAGATAAAAAGTGTAAATATTTATTGGGAGTGATTGAGGTAATCAATAAAAAAAGTGAATGCTAAAAATAATGTTGAGTGGATAAAATTCATAAATCATTGATGATTTAAAAGGCCACCATCTCAACAAAAATTAAGGTATTAAGAAAAAATATGTTTTTTGATCACATTCATAATGTTGAGTAAATATCTATAATATTTTTTGAAAAAATTCCTTATTATGGTTGGACTTGAAAAATTTATAATAAACCCATTTCCCATGGATTTAATGTCCAGAAAATAGCATTCATCAATAATGAACAAAAATAATCTTTTATCAGAACTTAAGGCCCATAATGAATAATAATCTTAAATATTTTTCTCTGAAAATACCACATACATTAATATATAAAAATTAACACTAATAGTTCATAAGAAATATTTATTCATTACAAATAAATACAAATTAATAAGGACATTACGTAGGAAAGTGGTAGGCATGAAACCCTAATCATCCTTCAGTAATGGATTCAAGACCCGCAGCCTTTCATAGCTTGATTAGTTGACTCTCAACATATATGATCGCCATTTTAAAACGACACAAATATATTATATAAGATAGACTTCATTGAAATTAGGTTAATGATTGATTTGAATTTTAACTAAGCTTTTCAACACACACTCTGTGCAGAAATTATTCCTCTGAAGTTTATCTTTAACAGTTCACAAACGGATTACCTTATAATCCTTCATAAATATAAATATCCAAAACCATATAAAGGGATTCATGAAATCAGATTTACAATGATTCCCATTTATAACTAATATTCTCTTGGTTGTAACAGTCCCAAAAAGTGAATACCCTTTTTTCACATTCCCATGAAACATGGTAACAGACTGAATTATAATAAATAATTTTGGAAAACATGAACGATTTCTCATTCCAATGGATATTAGATTTACTCTTTAAATCGAAAAATGTTATAAACATCATTAGTGGTATAACAAGTACAAAAACCTTTTTTACGTTAGTTTTTTTTCTTTTTAATGTCGGGTTTTAAGCGACGTTATTGCAAGTGATGTTCAAAATATAACATTTAATTCGGATATATAATAATTGACGTAAAAAATTGGTTTTCATGGTTTTGAAAAAACCGATGTTAAGTGTCATTTTTACGTCGGGTATTTAATATCTGATCTCAAAAGTAATTTTTCGCAATGGTTTTTTCATAACTGATGTCAAACATTTTTACCATCTGGAAGATAATTTCTAAATCATTGATTTTATAGGTCATAAATCTCAAACGGGGTTACGGCTCAAATGTTATAACCATCAAAAGTTTGATATTTTTTTTTGAGGGATGATGGAATGAGCCAACCGCAGCTTCATCTTTGAAGGAATTTTTGAATTCGTAGGAAGATTTTTAGTTTTACCATTATATAAAGCATTATACCTAATTATAATAAATTAATAATCATTAAATTGTAGACTAATTAAGAAAACTACTCATAGAAAACTTAAATAATGTGATAATAATTACAAATACCTTGACGAGATCACGAAAATAAGAAATTGTGGATTCACATGGAAGATCAAACAATTTGAGTTGGTG
This sequence comes from Viscum album, assembly GCA_963277665.1. NCBI lineage: Eukaryota > Viridiplantae > Streptophyta > Magnoliopsida > Santalales > Viscaceae > Viscum > Viscum album. The sequence goes on along the minus strand of OY728122.1, from coordinate 934,231,405 downwards.
GAACGATGATGGTTTAATGAAATGATGGTAAAATAGTATATCAATTAAGAAAACAAATCATAAAAACCCAAAATCAAGGATAAATGATCAAATATACCTTGACGAGAACGCGGAAAGAAGAAATAATTGAATCATGATGAAGATCAAACAAGTCGAGTTGGGGGAACAAAAATGGTTGAAATAAATGATCAATAAATTGGGATATGTTTACATTAGAAACTATAATTAAGATGATAAGAGAAAACGCAGTATAAAATTTTTTTGGCAATAATTTGAAATTTCGATGTCGCGATGTTAAATAATTGAAAATTCCCATTCCTGAGATATTAAAATTATCTTTCATGCCGATTTTATGATAACTAACCTGAAAATATATTGAAATTTTCAATTAATATTCACATTGGTTTATAATTACCGACGTGAAGAATCAATCTTCATCACTTTTTCACATCAGATATTAAATAACCGATGTGAAAAATCAATTTTTATGACTTTTTCATGTCGGTTATTTAATAACCGACCTGAAAAAAGATTAAAAAATTATAGTTATTTTATCAATATTTAATTTGAAAGGTCACAGTGCACAAATAGAGTTACGTATTAAATGTTATTTCCTTCAGAAGTTCGCATTCTCTAATACAACGTTTAGTGATGATCATCTTCTGAAAGCCATAACCTTTAATCCGTAACTCCGTTTGAGCTCAGTAACCTGTCAAATTAAAGCATGGAAAATGAACTACATGTTTTTGATTTTTTTTCATGTTGGTTATTAAATAAATGATGTGAAAAAGTCATGAAATGTTATTTTTCAGGATGGTTTTATAATAACTGACGTGAAAAATAAGAGAAAATTTCAATATATTTTCATGGAAATGGATTTTTCACATTGGTTATTTAATAACTGATTTGAAAAGGTGATGTACTATAATTTTTCACATCTGTTATATAATAACCGATGTGAAAAATTGGATAAAATAGAATTTTCACATCAGATCTTATATAACCGATGTGAAAAATTGGTGAAAATGTATTTTGATGTCGGTTATATAATAACCATTTAAAAAAATCTATATTTTGATATTTGCACATCGGATCTAAAAACCGACGTGAAAATAGGTGACGTAGAAAATAGTCTTTGTACTAGTGTAGCATAAACCACCTATAAATATGCCCTTTATTAGTTCCAAGGTTATTAGTAATGTCTGATTTATGTATTAATATTCGATGTATCTTTATATATACAACATTATCTAAACATAAAGAACATGTCAAGGGTTTATTTCCCATAATCCAGATCATAACATTCACGTAATAACGTTTCTAGTCCATCATGACCGTTGAACCTATTCTTGTATATCCTTATCAAGACATAAATGAAACAATCCATACATAATTCTCCATTCTAAATTATTGAATCCAAATATATAAATACTTCTATTACTTCACCTTGAATTCCATAACAATGCTACCTTATCCTATTAGACAATACTTTTTTTCTATCCCATACATTTAATCTGTAGTCTCAACATCACTTAAAATGTAACCATTAATCTCACCACATTATTGATTCACATTAGGAATATTCCACTTAAGACATTGATTTTCATGACCATTTATTCCATGCATAAAATTCTTATCCTTTGATAATGAATTCAGGAGGCCAAAATTCCAATCAAATTTTCTAACCTAAATATTCATTTTTCACTTGCATTTACTGGCTTTGTGTCCTAATTTTCCACAGTAAAAATACATTCTTATTCCATGATGACATCTAGTTTGGTGATTATATCAACATTATTGACACAGAAGAACCAGAATCTTCTTTCATTCAAGGTCTCCATTACACGAAATCTCAGTGAACTCGTTATTTCTCTTCTTTTGGGAGTCTGGAAGTTGGTTAAGGTAATCATTGGTAATCATATTCTGTGAGAACTAATTAGGCATGTTTAAGACCTCTTTCTATCCAGTGATCATCCCACTTGACAATTCATCAAGAAAATCTTCCATTATAGTCAACGTCAATGTAGTTCCTTCTGGTTCCCTCCATTGACTAAAACCAGAATCATAGTGTCAGCATTACTTTTCAAAGCATAAACCGCATAGTAATGAAAATAATTACTTATAGGATATCTAAATCATAAAACATTCCACATTCTATGAAACCAATGGTTTATCCTAGGTTATTCATAGCTAACCTGTATCTAAATCTTTCATGATGGTTCATGAAGAGTTTGTGAATTCCAAAAGCATATCTCCCTTGAGTGTCAAACTAGCTGTGAATTAAGGCCCATTTTTATGTTCTATGTTACCCCAAGTCAATCCTGAAATACCTTTTTGGTGTTGTTACAACTAGGTACATCTATTTCATGGCCACATACACTTGTACTATCTAGACAGAGATGAATTTCTGGGAATCCACTAACTCTTACTTTTACCAAAAATCCTAGAAATTTTCCTAAATGTTAACTCATCCTTACACTTATCCTTAGACACTTCCCTAGATATATACATAGAAATATACATATAGATATCACTATGTTTTTCCAATCATAGTTTCTTAAGGTTAGCTATACCTTCACTCTATTACCAATAATAAAAAACCTCTCTTTTCAAAAATTAATATTTCATTACATATATGGAATAATAAAACATTATACAAATAGTTCTACAACAAGATTAGTTGGTATAATTCCTATGGAAACATGGAAACATAAACACTGGTACATAATTCATGTACAATATTAGCCACAAGGTTCTTCTTGACGAGAACTCTTATTGGACATATCAATCAGAGTTCGTGTTTTCAAAACCATGGTAATGAATAATAAAATGGGATGATCTCAAAGGATTAGTAGATGTAAACAAGGGATACATGTAATAATATATATGAGAACAAGGGTAGGAGAAATTGATCATGAAAATATAAGCTCATACCATGTATATCCTAGTGTATATACATGAATCTGGGCATAAAGCATGGAATTTCATAAGACATGAATCAAAAGGATGTAAAGTACACAATCCATGAAAGCCTAAAATAATTCCATGAAATGGAATTGTGGAAATTCATATGAATATAATGATTTACCTAGTAGATAAGGAATAACTTCCAAGACCATCTTAGTAGGACAATTCCTTTACTAAACCTGGATACCCTCATTCTAGCCATGTATTCTGGAACCGAGTGACCCTCATTCCAGCCCAGTATTAGATAAACTGAGTAACCCTTATTTCATCCATATATTACTACACTCTGTAACACTAATTCTATCCCTGTATTATCTCATGAGATATAAATCTTTACCGAATGCATTGGAGGGGGATACAGGTCCCACCCATCACATAATGAAATCGTATATATATGTGTCACCTGATAACAAATGAAATATCACGTCCCATGAAATTTAATTGGTTTCGAAAACATGTAAACATTTCATAACATTTTGAAAGGAAACCTTTTCATAATTATTTCATCATAAACATAACATGTGATAAGAAGCGGGTTTTGTATTCATATAATCCGTAAAAGAGAAACGAGCTTCATAGACATCATTCCTTCACAATCACAATCCATTCCGAGAAAATAATATGAATGAATTCATTGAATAATTTTTTTATAAAGGAATGATAAACACCAACATATGTTATATTATACGGGAAATAATTTTCAATGTTATTTTTAGAAACATTTCATTGGAAATATTTCATTTCATCTTTGAACAATTATTTTCATAACATAAAACTTTTTGAAAACTTTTTTCATTGAATGTACATTTAAAAACTAGTAATGGAATATTTGAAAACAATAAAAAAATTATTACCCAGTTTCGAATAAAATTATATTCATTGATATTTTGAATAAATTTTTGAAAACATGGGTTTTGAATATAGTGGATTTCCAAAAAAAGAGGGAGACATTCCGATTTTATTAAAAATATTATCATAAGTACCAATTTGTGGAAAAAGGGTACTAACAAATGAGTATATAATAAATAAATAGAGGGTAAGGATAATCATGAATATTTGTGGGACATTTCATCAAAGGATTCATAAACATAAACAATCTCGAAAAATGATAAGATTGTATCATTAAATTCATATAACCTATATAGGATCCTGGAATTTTTTTGCTTTAGTATTACATCATATGAACGATAAACAAAATAATAGTATTACACATAGAGGATCCATAGGTTTAGTGTCATGGGAAAACTAGGACCATTCAAAAAAATTACAACATCAAGATTAAACATTTATTTAATTTCTTCTTCTCTAGCTTCTTATTGGAACTTGTCCTCTCCTTAGTACATGTAGCCACCTGAGGATATAAATAAATAGGGGTGAGATAGAATCCTAGTAATAGGATATATAAGAACAATATATCCTGGGGTGAGCATAATCATTACATAGGAAAAAGATCATGAACATGAGAGGAGCATAAATAAAAGACATGAAATGTGGCAATGCATAAAAATCAAACATCATGTCTTTGTGGTTAGGTACCACACATACTTGCGAACCAAGCTAGCATCGTGTTCACACTTCATTTCACATCTACTCATGAGATTAATCTCTTTAACCAATGCATTGGAGCGCTTTATAATTTTGGGTTCACCCATCACATTCAAACATTCATATTGTGCTATATAATTCCGGGCACACCCGTCACATCATATCATTATCATTAACATGCATGACACATAGAACATATATCAATAATGAACATAAATAACCCATGTTAAGGAATGGGTTTCATCTCATAAGAATAATTTCATATGATTTGGGTTCCCAAAAGAAAGAGGGAACAACATACTTGATACAAGAACCATCAACCATGAATGAGAGGTAAAAGTATAGTTCTTAAAGGCAGAGTTATTTTAGAAAAAATTTGGATTGAAATAAACCTCATTAGAAAACATTTATATCCCAGAAACGAAAGTACAATGATGAAAAAATGATATTTAATGAGTGACTATATCAGAAATGGAGTGAAAGAGGTAAAACCCGAAGGATGAAAGTTGGGTTCGAGAATTACCCCTTACATTGTATCTGAATTCTTCCTTCTCTTTAATGTCAGGTATAATGACATTATATTAATTAATTAAAAATTATATAACCTTTTATACAATAATAGGGTTAATTATGGTTTCATTATGTCATTTTATTTTCCTTTGGATGACATATATAGTTTAAAAACTTAGTTCGGGGATGTTCGTTTTTATGTTTTTTCTTGGCTGGTTCACTTGTATTCATAAATTGACGTTCGGGTAGAACATGGGTAAACATACAGAAATTATATCACATGTAACTAATGATATTAAAGTAGTTTTAATGATCTTATAATGAATTATATTATATCCATATGAATGAATCATTAGATAAGAATTAAATGATGGTTATTTGGGTCAATTTGGGCGGTTTTTAGATCACAATGAACTTGTTTTAACTTATCAATTAGTAATATGGTCATAGATTATTTCCAGAAAATTAAATAGGACATAATAAATATAAAATATTCAGGTTCAACAATAAAAATGGTTTCATGACCAGTTCTGAAGGTAGAAATTGAAGAAGAATGCATGTCGTTCTTGAAGTTGACAAATTAACACCTCACGAACAACGTTCTCCTTAATAAAATAAAAAGGAAGAGGGAAAGGGGGTTGGATGATATAATATCCAAATAGAATCTTAAAATTACAGTATAGGTATAATACTGTAGTTAAAATACCATTTTGATGAAGATAGGTGGGGAGAGATCATTAAATGAACTTGAACTTGAAAGGAAATTAAAATAGACGAGGGAGAGAAATTACCTCTTGAATCCTTCTCTTGAGAACCACCTTGAGGGCCTAAGCATGGCCTTTTGATGAGACCCGCTGCTCTTGTACGTGGGGGGAGGGATAGTTAAGGTGTTTGGGTAGAGTTTAGAGAAGTAATGGAGCTTGAGAGGTGTGAGGAAATGAGGTTGTGAAGGGTGGCTTTTATAGTGGAGGGGAGAGGGGTTACCTTAATATAAAATTCATCAGTTTGTTAATTTCCCCAAAGACAAGGAATAGTGAGTCTTTATTGACCAAGAATATTAATTTTATCATGTGATCCAGAACCAAGTGGGCTTACATCAACAGAGCATCATCAATGACTCAATTAATCCATTATTTAGCATTTATTGTAAATTATCAGATTCTACTATTCATAAAAAATTCAAGAATCTCATAAAAAACCCAAAAATTTACCCCAACCATTTTTCGACCTGTATAATCTAAAAATGAAGCCCATTTTCCAAAAATAATTTTCTAAATATTATTTATTTATTATATAATTAAAATAATAGTTTACATAAAAAACAGTTTTTAAGATTTAAACTAATTTTATCGGGCTTTCAAAAATTACATAGGGTCTTATGAAATTATCTAATAACTATTAGAAATTGATTCAATAATTTATGAATACATTTTAAGGAAATAAATATTTTTTTAAAATTAATTAATTAATTATAATTAATTATTTATGACTTACAAAATACAAAAACGTTTACTAAGGTCAAATTGTCACTTTCTAAGATGTCTAAATTTTATTTAATTATTCATAGGTAATGTTACTTTATGTTGGATGAATTACTATTCATAAGGGTAATATTACTATTCCTAAGGGTATGTTACTATTCATAAGGGTAGCTCACTATTCACAAAAAATTATTTTTGATTCATTAGACTCCACAAATCATCTTGAACACAACCGTGTATTTCATATTTTCAAAATTCCAAACACAGAAGTGACAAACTTATGTTTAAAGGTCACTTATCACATATTTGTTCATTATGTTGTGTTTTCATGTTATTTTATGACATAATTATAAGAAGGAAATTTCCATTGAAAAACTTTGGGTCGTTTCATTCTTCCCCCCTAATGAAATTTCGCCCCCAAATTTCACTTTACACAAACAGGTGAGGGTACTTCTCTTTCATTGCCTCTTCTGGTTCCCATGCTGCTTCTCAAACTTATGGTTCCTCCACAACACTTTGACAAGATGGGTTGTCTTCTAGTGTAGAACCTTATCTCTCCAATCCAGAATCTTTACTGGCTGCTCCTCATAGGATAGATCATCTTCCAGCTGCACCACCTCTGTGTTTAGTACATGTGAGGGGTCTGGTATATACTTCCTCAGTAGTGATACTTGAAACACATCATGAACTTGAGCCATATTTGGTGGATGTGCAAGATTATAGGCCACATATCCTATGTAGTCAAGGATCTCAAAGGGGCCAATATACCTTGGGCTTAGCTTCCCTTTCTTCCCAAACCACATGAATACCTTCCAAGGAGATATTCGAAGGAAGACATTATGTCCAACGTCGAAATCCAAGTCCCTTCGAAGGATGTCAACATAGCACGATTACCAATTTTTAGAAGCTTTTATGTGTTTCTAGATGACTTGAACCTTCTCTGTCCTCTCCTGAACAAGATTGGGTCCAAGTTGCTTTCTTTCTCCAACTTCATCACAACAGGTTGGAGTTCTACATTGCTTTCCATACAGTGCTTCATACGGATCCATCTAGATACTTGAGTGGATGCTATTGTTGTATGAGAACTCAACCAATGGGATATTCTGATCCCATCCACCTTTCAATTCTAGAGAGAAGGCTCTTATCATATCTCCAAGCATCTGAATAGTCCTTTCAGATTGGCCATCGGTTTGGGGGTGATAGGCCATGCTGAAAATTAATTCAGTACTCAATGCATGTTGAGGGCTCCTCCAGAATTTAGACGTGAACCTTGGATCACAATCAGAGAAAATTGAGAGTGGAACATCGTGCAGTTTCACAACTTCCTTCAAATATATCCTTGCAAGTTGTTCAAGTGAGAGATCTTTCCGAATAGATATAAAATGGGCAGTCTTGGTGAGTCAGTCAACCACAACCCATATCGCATTATTTCCCTTTGACGCCTTCGAGAGACCCGTGAACAAGTCTATAGTAAAATTTTCCAATTTAAACATGGTTATAGGAAGTGGTTGCACCATACCTTTGGAATTTTGTCACTCAGATTTCACTTACTGACATACCAAGCACCTTGATATATATTCTGCAATATCTTTCTTCATGTTATCCCACCAGAAGTGTTCTCAGAGATCACGGTATATATTGGTACTTCGGGGATGGATAGAGAATGTTGAGCTATGTGCCCTGCCCAATAGCTACTTCTTTATCCCGGGTGATGAAGGCACGCAAAGTCGCATTCCAAACTGAATCACACCATCAACGTCGATATGCAACTCTTGCAGCTTCCCTGCCTTTGCGGCATTCACCATCTTTTGTATCTCCACATCATCCCTTTGTGCTTCCTTAATCTTCTCTAGGATAGATGGTTGCACAATAATTTGGGAAAGGTAAGATGTATCCCTACCCTTATGATTTCCAAATCCATCCTTTTCATATCTAAGAAGATAGAGTCTTTCTCAGTCCATAACATGGATAGCGTAACGGGTACTTTTCTACCTAGAGCATCAGCTACCTTGTTCACCTGTCCAAGATGATTGTGGATAGAGAAATCGTAATCCTTGATTAGCTATAACCATCTCCTTTGACACATTTTGAGCTCCTTTTGTGTGAATATATACTTTAGGTTCTTGTGGTCAGTCTATATGTCACACTTCTCACCATAAAGGTAGTGCTGCAAACTTTTCAAGGAAAAAATCACGGCTGCCATCTCTAGATCATGTGTTGGGTAGTTCTGCTCATTGATCTTCAACTGTTATGAGGCATAGGCTATCACAATGTCATTTTCCATGAGTACACAACCCAAGACTTTCTTTGAAGCCTCCCTGTATATCATAAAACATTATCCACTTTTCTGTAGTGTGAGTACAGGTGCTGTGATCAGCCATCTCTTTAGCTCCTTGAAGCTTCCCTCACATTCTTCTGTCCAAAAACACTTTACCCCTTTCCTTGTTAACTTAGTTAGCGGTCTTGACAAACGTGAGAAGTTTGTCACAAAAAATCAGTAGTAGCGAGAAAATCCAAGAAAACTACAGATTTCTGTGACACTAGATGGACTGGTTCATTCCTCAATTTCCTTTGTCTTTGAAGGATCCATAGAAATTCCCTCACTTGTGATCACATGTCCCAAGAACGTGACTTGTTTCATCCAAAAGTCGCACTTTCCGATCTTGGCGTACAACTTCTCCTTTCTCAATTTCACCAACACAAGTATTAGATGTTATTCACGTTCATACTTTCTATTAGAGTGGATGAGAATATCATCGATAAACAAAACCACAAATTTTAAAGGTAATGTTTACAGAATATATTCATCAAATCCATGAATATTTCATGGGCATTAGTTAGTCCAAAGTGCATCACCAATAACTTGTAGTGACCATACCTTATACAGAAGGTAGTCTTCTGAATATCTTCCTTTTCACCTTTACCTAATGATATCCAGAATGAAGATCCACCTTTGAGGGGTATTGAGCTCCTTTTAACAGGTCGAACAAGTCATAAATCCTTGAGAGAGGATACTTGTGCTTTATGGTGATCTTGTTGAGTTCCTGATAATCGATACACAACCACATTGTTTCATCCTTCTTCTTCACATAGAGCACTGTTTCACCCCCAGGTGATGCACTAGGGAATATGAACCCTTCTTCTAGACGCTCTTGTATCTACTTCTTTAACTGCTCAAGTTCGATAGGATCAATACTATATTGAAAATTTGAGATTGGAGTAGCTCCAGGTATGAGGTCAATTGATAACTCTAACTCACGATCTGGGGGAATTCCGGGTAATTCTTCGAGAAATACATCATCGTATTCCCTCATGATGTGTATTTCATAAAGGTTGTCACTTTCTTTCGACTCAACCATTTGGGCGAGGTATGCTTTATCATAAGGAATAAAAAACCACACCATTGAAGGATTTTTCAAAGGAGATTTATGATCTTCCTTGCATTTGTAGAGGAGCATGGGATGGTTTGGAATATGAAAAGATATTTCCATTTCCCAACAGTTGATATGTGATGTATATAACGAGAGCCAATCCAATCCCATTATAGCGTCAAATTCCACCAAGGGAAGTATTACGAGATTTTCCTGAAGAATCTTCACACATACGCCAACAGGAGAAGAGTCAAACACTTGGTTTGCACTGATTGCACCACTTGGTGTTTTTACAGATTTCTCTACTTAAAGGTTTGAGGGCTTCGATTCTATAGTTCTAGAAAACATTCATGATATAAAGAAATGCATAGAACCAGAATCAAACAAGACATTTTCCATTCTTGATTGAATAAGAAGTGTACCTTGTACAACTTCATTATCATGATCCACCTCTGAACTAGGGATGGCATAAGACTTTCCTTGTTCCTTGGGCTTCGGTGGCTGTTGATGATGATTACCATCAAGAGCTCAAGGTTTAGTGCACTGGTTTGCATAGTTCCCTACCTCCCTACAGTTGTAGAATTGAACCATGAGTGGTCCTCTACTTTCATCGGCTACATTATCCTTCCTTTTTGTATCCTTTCGACACTCTCAAGCATGATGTCCTTCTTTCCCACACTTAAAGCACATTCGTGTCCCTTTGAGGCAGTTCCCATGGTGAAAATTCCCACATTTTTGTCATGTGGGTTGTTGATTTTTATTCCCACATTTTTCATTAAATCCACCAGCTTGAAACTCCATCTTTCTTTTCTTATCCCCATAGCCATGGGACCATTCTCCAAACTCCATCTCAACTTTGAGAGCAAATCAAAAAAATTCTTCATAACTCCCAATGTCTCGAATTTAAAGAGCCTTTCGAATGTTTGGATTTAATCAACTAAAGAATCTATTAATTTTGCTATCATTTTTGATAATAAAACCTGAAGCGTACCCTACAAGCCTTGTGAAATTCGCTTCATAGGTTGTGACAGATTCTCCTTCTTTTTTCTTGAGCTCTATGAATTCTCTATAGATCTTCGTGTGACGATTTCATGGGAATACTTATTGAGAAACACTATCTCAAAGTCTTCCCATTCAATATCTTAAATTTCCTCCCTTGGTTTGGTGTCCTTAATCAAAGCCCACCATTGATTAGCTTCTCCATCCAGACGATAAACAACTAGAGTCACCTTCTCCATCTCAGAACAGGGATGCACGGAAAGGATATTCTCCATTGAGTTGACCCACTGTTCTGCAACTAGTGGATCAGAAGATCCACCAAACATCAGTGGTCCTTGCTGCATAAAACATTCGAAAGCCAGTTGCTCCCTCTTTGGTGAAGGAGGAAGTTCCCCATTATTATGGTTTTTGTTCATAACCTGAGATAATTGGGTAAGCATCTCCATGAATTTTTTAACTCCACCTCCCAAATCATTGGGGATGTCGTTCGAGAAATTGTTGCATTGGCCCTTGCACGAGTTGTTGGCCTGATATCTCCTGGTTCCCACCATTTTCTAAAATAGAAAAGGTTTGAACTAAAAAAAAGTGAATAAGTCATGAATAACTTATTCATTTAATCAATTTATAACAAAAACATAACATATGGGATCCCTAGGTAAATATTCATGTGTGCATAATTGTATATTGTCTCGTGTTAGAGGTTTTCTCTAGGTTTCACTAATTCTAATTCCCAAATTAACTAAACCTTTCCTCTGATACCAACTATATCATCCTGGACTTTTCATACATTACTAATACATCATTTTGATGATAAAAAACATAATAGTATTACACATAGAGGATCCATATGTTTAGTTTCTTAGGAAAACTAGTTCCGTACAAAATAGTTACAACATCAAGCTTAAACATTTATTTAATTTATTATTCTCTAGCTAATTATTGGAACTTGTCCTATCCTTAGTACATGTAGCCTCCTGAGGATATACATAAAAAGGGATGATCTAGAAGCCTAGTAACAGTTTAGATAAATACAATATTGCATGGGGTGAGCATAATCATAACATAGGCAAAAGATCAAGAACATGAATGGAGCATAAATGAAAGACTTGAAATGTGGAAATGCATAAAAATGAAACATCAGGTCTTAATGTTTAACTACGAAATTTTATTGGAGAACTATACCCATTGCATTGGAGCACTTTATAATTCCGGGTGCACCCGTCACATTCAAACATTCATGTTGCACTATATAATTTCGGGCGCACCCGTCACATCATAACATTATCATTAACATGCATGCCACATAGAGCATATATCAGTAATGAACATGACTAACCCATGGTAAGTTATGGGTTTTATCTCATAAGAATGCATTCATAAGATTTGGGCTCCCAAAATAATGAGGGAACAACATACTTGATACAAGAACCATCAACCAGGAATGAGAGGTAAAAGTAGTGTTCTTAAAAGAAGAGTTCTTTTGAAAAACATTTGTATTGAAATAAACATCATTAGAAAACATTTATATCCCAGAAAAGGAATGAAAATGATGAAAAAATGTTCTTTAAGGAGGGACCATATCAGAAATGGAGTGAAATGGATAAAACCTGAAGGATGAAATTTGGGTTTGAGAATTTCCCCTTACCTTGTATTCGAATTCTTCATTCTCTTTAATGTCTTGTATAATGACATTATATCGATCAATTGAAAATTAAAGAACCTTTAATACATTAATAGGTTTCATTCTGGTTTCATTCTGTTATTTTATGTTCCTTTGGATGACTTATAGAGTTTTAAAACATTGTTTAAGGATGTTCGTTTTTATTGTTTTTCATGGGTGGTTCACTTGTATTCATAAATTGAAGTTCGGGTAGAACATGGGTAAACATCCAAAAATGATATCACATGTAACTAATGATATTACCAGAGTTTTAATTATCTTATAATGAATTATATTAGATCCATGTGGATGAATCATTAGATTATAATTAAATGGTGGTTATTTGAGTCAATTTGGGCGGTTTTTCGATCACAACGAACTTGTTTTAACTTATCACTTAGTAATATGACCATAGATTATTTCCAGAACATTAAATAGGAAATAATACATATAAATTATTCTGGTTCAACCATAAAAATTGTTTCATGTACAGATATGAAGGTAGAAATGGAAGAATAAAGCATGTCATTCTTGACGTTGATAAATTAACACCTCACGAACAACGTTCTCTTTAATAAAATAAAAATGAAATGTGAAAGGGGTTTTGATGATATAATATCCCATTATAATCATAAAATTATAGTATATGTATAATACTTGAGTTACAATACCATTTTGATGAAGATAGGTGAGGAGAGATCAAGAAATGAACTTGAACTAGAAAAAAATTAAAGGAGAAGAGAGAGAGAAATTACCTCTTGAATCTTTTTCGCGAGAACCACATTAAGGGCCTAAGCTTGGTCTTTTGATGAGACCAAAAGCTCATGGAATTGGGAGAGGGGCTAGGGAAGTTTTTTATGGAAGAGTTTAGATAAGGCTTGGAGCTTGAGAGGTGTGAGGAAATGAGGGTGTGAAGGGTGGCTTTATTAGTGGAGGGGAGAGGGGTTTCCTTAATATAAAATTCAATAGTTTATAAATTTCACCTAAGATAAATAATAATGAGTCTTGAATGAACACGAATAGTAATTTTATCTTGTGATCCTAAACCAAGTGGACTTACATCAACAGAGCATCATTGATGACTCAATTAATACATTATTTAGCATTTATTGTAAATTATCGGATTCTACTATTCATCCAAAATTCAAGTATCTCAAAAAAATCCCAAAACTTTACCCCAATGATTTTTCGACGGGTAGAATCCAAAAATGAAGTCCACTTTTCAAAACCTATTTTCTAAATATTATTAATTTAATATTTAATTATAATCATAATTTTCTTAAAAATAGATTTTAAGATTAATACTGATTTTATAGTGCCTTCAAAAATTATGTATGGTCTTATAAAATTATATAAAAACTATAAGAAATTGATTCAATAATTTATGAATACATTTTAGGGAAATAAATTTTATATTAAATTAATTAATTAATTATAATTAATTATTTATGACTTACAAAATAAAAAAACATTTACTAAGGTCAAATTGTCACTTTCCAAGATGTATAAATTTTATTTAATTATTCATAGGTAATGCTACTCTTATGTTGGATGATTTAATATTCATAATGGTAACATTACTATTCATAAGGCTATATTACTATTCATAAGGGTAGGTCACTATTCACAAAAAAAATTATATTGGTTTCATTAGACTCCAAAAATCATCCTGAACACAACCGTGTATGTCGGATTTTCCAAATTCCAAACACAGAAGTGACAAAATTATGTTTAAAGGTCACTTATCAATTAGTAGTTCATTATGTTGAGTTTTAATGTTATTTTATGACGTAATTATAAGAAGATAATTTTCATTGAAAAACTTTGGGTCATCAAAACCGAGTTACATGAGATCATAATCTCCATTTATGAAATGGAAATTACATTAATATTAATATATATATAAAATAAATAGATTCATGATAAAACATTTACAATGAATTATATAGACCTTAAAAAAATTAGGTGCATAACAAAACATGAGTCTGAAAGAAGGAACATTGTGACAAAATAGTTTTAATGATTTGATAACTTTTGAAAGATAAACCCCATAATAGAGGGATCATATAAAGGATATGTTAATACACATATGATTAGTTATATTATATTTATAATTTTATCATGTTTCATAAATAACCCACATAAATGGAAATAGTGGTGATCATAACATGAATCTCACATGATTTAAAAGTGATATGAATTCCCATTACCTTATGCCTTGATGCTCTCCATACTCATACAAGACTCATTTATAATAAATATTAATTTAATATAAATCCTTTAAAGAATAATATTCTTATATCTATTATCATAAATTCTTTTATTAAGAACTTATATTACCCTCTTGTTAATGATCCTATAATAATATTTCTCTTCGGGTAATATTTTCGTTGTTCTTCACATTTGAATTAATTTGTTATATCTTTGATTGTTATAATTATATCATTATTACAGGATTTGGAACATTATTTAAATATTAGGTATATCCTATATTACTATATTTTAAAAATCTATTGAAAAATTATGTACGTAATGGAAAACACCATTCATGGAGACAATAAGCTGTATGTATGAGTGCATGTTTTTCCGATTTTAGTTACCATTTCGAATGAAATTATGTAAATGTAATATATATATATATATATATATATCATTATTAAAATGGAATTAATATATTAAATATATATTATATTTTCATTAAATCCATCCTTTAAACATTCCATGCGGTGCGTGAACGAATCATATCGCTGTGAGGGGGATGTAGTACACACTTCCTCAAACAAGATTATCATGTTAACAACAAATGGAATTTAAAGGATGTGTGTTTTAAAAGGAATATATAATCTTAAATAAAATATTAAATATAATATATTACATATAAAAAAATTCTTCATAATGGCAACGATTATTGGTAGTATAGGAGAAATGAACAATCCTCGTTTCATGAGGCATTAATTCACCTTACACAGAAATAGTATTTTCCAAAAACATTAGATGGAGGTGTGTGTAAGTTTATGTCATAACATTTTCACAGAGGTTTTGTCACAAAACATGTAAATAAATAAATTGCAGGTGGTGTAGAAGGAAAATAATGGAAATGTTCTTTAAAGAGGATGTTACATCTAAATCAGGTAACACCTTTTGGTTTGTGAAAAAAGGTTACCTTGAGAGGGTTTCTTCCCAATGGGAGGATTAAAAGTATAAGGGAGAATTTTTGGGTGGATAATTGGGATGATATTGGATGAACATAAACGTTTTGAGTGGTTTGAGGAACAGGTAGAGGTAATAGCCTTTTATTGGGAAGGAAATGGCCTCACATGGATTGTTTTGAAACAAATTAGGTGTGAATATATTATTACATAACCAAGTCTTACCAAACCAACAAAACACAATAATTTAAGTATTATGGACTAAATATGGATATCAAATTTGTTTTTTACCTGTTTACAGGTCATTTGGGCCCTTAAATTTAAGCATTAGTCCCTAATGAAGCTTAATTTGGCCTTAATTGCTGTGATTAATTTTAATCTCTTTTACCATACATTTTGGAAAAAAAATATGGTCTCATTAGAATCTAAATAATAGATTTAATAGAATGATTTATGTTGGATTTTTGAAATTCCAGTCCTACAAGCATAATAATTAAGATTAGTTCTAATCCTGTAGACATGATGAAATAGTAATGTTTTAAAGTAGGAAAAAAGTTTGAATGATTGTTTAGATTTTACTTTGAATTTAATAGTGAAATTGATTCTAATGAATACAATTTTATTAATTGATGTAATATATTTCTAATGTTACATTAAAAAATATTTATAATATAATTTATCATTAATAATTAATTATAACAAAATGACTTTTTTAACAAAAAACAATATATTTTTCTATTGATAAAAAATATTGTATCTAATAAAAATACCAAAACTTCACCCTAGGATAGTTTCAAAATTCCAATTTTAAAATGAATTTTATTATATTCAATTAAATTTATAAATTTTTATAAAATTAATTTTATTATTAAAAGTGATTAATGCAAGAAAATAATATTTTTAACACAAATGGACTTTTGAATAAAATATATCCATCATTATCAAAATGTTTTATTTATATAAAACAAAAATATTTGAAAGGTAGTTATTGATATTTTGTATTCATAGGTTATAATTATCTTATTTAAAAATTTAAAACAATAAAAAGGTATGTTTTGTTGAAACTCAAGGTTGCGTCTATCATACACCAACTCAATGTTGCTTGTTGTGAAAGCGATGTTGGTATTGCATGTAAAAAAATGTTTGAAATATTGATTTAATACATATATATATATATATATATAACTAGTCTTAGTTTCATTTTAAATTAAAAATAATTAATAGTTAAAAAAATTGAATAAGATAATTCTCAAAATCTCGTTGTTTTATGAGGATGATCGTAATGAAGAAATGAAAATTGTTTCTAAATTAAATTCTATTAAAACATATCCACAATATTCATTATGTCATTATAATCATCAAATGTATAATTTTTTGATCAATAATATTCATTGGTATAGTATTCAGATGATAAATAAAATGATGAGGTTCAAGGTATAGATATTGATCCATCAGGCATGGTATGCCATCATAATCATAGGAGGAAGAATTATTTGGAATTGATGAATGAAAAGAAAAAGAAAAGTATGTTGTGACTAATATGAGGAATAAATCTAATGTTTATTAAAAAAATTATTCAACCATTTAGAAAGTGCTAAATTATATTATTTTCTCATTCAACGCGTCAACCAAAATTGAGAAGAGGAATATATTATTTTAATCTTTTTTCACCATTATATGTTATATCATTATGAAAATAATAAAGGATAATTGGAACTATAATATTTATTTTTAAGGAAGTAATATGATAGTTGTTATTTTAAGAATACTCCTAAAAGATTTATAAGAAACAAGAAGAGTTGAGAAGCATTGATGAAGTCAAAAATAAAACCGCAATTGAAGGAAAAATCATGTATTTTGTAAATTTTGTTGAGAGGGAAATTATTTTGGAATCCCTCCCAATACATCATTAGGGTGACTATAAATTAAATGGTAAATTACAGTTTATGAAAATTTTACTATTCATTTAAAATAAGAGAGATAGAATAGATTTGAAGAAATTATACAGAAAAGAAGAGGTTTCCATATTTTTTAATGAAGATGTCATACGAGATAGAAGTGAAATGAGAAGAGACAAGTTTACAATGTATTTTTATGATCATAATATTAATATGATTTTCATATTCAGTTGGTTAGCATATTGGGATGAATTTTTAAATTGGGATTTCAATACGGAAGAAGATAGTTTTAATAATTGTCTCAATTGTCTTCTCAAAGAGTAATATATTAAAAATTCACACATTATGCAAGGACACTATAATAATATTTATAAAAATGTCTTGGATGTTCTTAGAATATTTTAGGTAAGAAATTGAAAAATATTTTTGAAGGAATACATTTTTGGACGTTGATAATAAAGCACTATAAGATGTTTTCTAATGAGACAATGTATTACATAATTTTTTCTAGGAGGAGCACACACACTATTTATTTGTTTAGATAGTGATACATAAGAGAAAAGGATTATTCATCTCATTTTATTCCACCCAAAATGATATTTTTCTAATGGATTGTTTGGTATTGGATCACTTTCAATACATAATAATGATGTATCATCCCTTATTTAATAGTGAACCTTGTAAATACTTATGTTTATTTGGATGTGTGATTGAACTTTTTTTCAATAAGGAATGTAATCACTAAGAGGAAGTGAAGGCAATTTCATAAACATGGAATCATAAAAGTAAAGACATCACTGATACACCCAACCCCTCTTATTGAGGAAATTATACTGGGAAATTATAATTTGTATTAGAGATAAGCTCACATCATTTTTAATTGGTCATGTTTCTATTTGAGGTTGATATAGAATTTAAATTGTGTGAACAATAAAGGTATCCCAGTGTTTGAATTAAAGAACAATAATATCTAGACATTAATAATGTTGTCCTGTCTATTTTTTATTGGATATAATGTTCTTTAAGATACCTTATATGGGTTTCCTCCTATTTAAGAGAAAGATCCTATTATATCTTATGATAATAAGAAACAAGAGAATGATGGAAGGTCCAAGAATGATTTACTACCATTACTTTATGAAATTTAATTATTAATATTGAAAGGTATTTCCACATGAAATGGTATTTTTGATATGTTAAAAAATATATATTAAGGAAATAAAAAATTAATAAAGGAAAAATTACAAATATAGAGGCTAATGTATAAAGATATGAAAATGGGTGAGTATAAATCTACTGGGGATTTCATTACCTAGGTAAATTAAATAATCATCACTATCATATGTCTTTTTGAAAAGTTATTATATTCTATAATTGTAGAAAATACCTTAATAATCATTGTTAAATGTTTTGATGAAAAAGTTTCTTCATGAGAAGATATAGACCCTAAAACATTATTATTGCATAATATTCATAGAACACTCATCACTTATAAAATGAGAATGGAGGAAGATATGAAAATAATAACAAATATTGATAGACAAATATTTTTTAATAATATCAAATAAGATAGGTAAAATATGATTCATTTTGAAATAATTGATAGTTATTGTCCCTTTAAAAATGATGTATGTATTAATATTGATGAAATATTATCCTTGTTTTCTAAAAATGTGATAATATATACATGTAAATAGAAAGGGAAATAGACCATAAAATAATTTGAATGTGTTTTCATTTGAATCGATGTGGATAAATTTTCCTAAAGAAATAGAGAATAATATATTCATGAAGATGAAAAAATATATCTATGAAGGTCATGGAAGAAACAAGGTGATAAATGAAAATTTTATTCTATATTGAAAGAAAAAAATATCAAAATTTAAAAGGAAGAGTTTCATATATAAATATGATGAAATATAAGATAGTGGAGTTGAATCCAAAATGGATAATGATATTTTTGATGAGAATAATTTTATTAAAATAGTTAATGATAATGAATTAAATATAATTAGTTCTAATGAAAAAAATATTTAACGTAAAATTCCATTTTAAGAAGAGTTGAAAGAATATATGAGAAAGATTGGAAGGCTTGAAAATCAAAACAAGAAGCTGGAAGATGAATCATACAAAAAAAATTAAAATTATTCAGAACATAAGAACATGATGCTGCTGGATATTGATGATTTTTTGAAATATATAGAGAAAGAAAATAATTCTCATGAACATATGGAACTGAAGTTGAAGGGAAAAGAAGAAGAGTATGAACATGTCCAAAAAACACATTATATATAATAACAGAAAGGTACAAGTTTCAAAATCTCAGTGATTGAAGTTAGTGAAAGTTCTTGTATGGGAATACCATATAAGTATACAAAACATTTACCTTCAAATGATGATTATAAAGCTTGAATTGTTTCTGAAAAGAAGAATTCTGGAAAAGATATGTATGTCACTATGATTAAAGATGTGGAGAATTAATAAAATTTAAAAAACCCTTAGATCAACAATGCTTCAAACCATTATGAATTATAGAATGTTTCTAATAATTTTGTTTTTGATATAGATGAAAATAAAAATGAGGTGAAAAATAATATTTCAATTTATTATATAAAGGTTTGTGGTTCAGGTATGAAATAAATTAATTTTGCTAAGAAATATTTTCACATCTCTGGTCAGTATCGATGTTAGAGAGGAAAATACTCTTTATATGGCTACTAATAGTATTTTGGTGGATTAAGGCATATAATAAATATGTGATTGTTTGACCCTCAATGTTATTCCACAAATTAAAAAAGGAAAAGTTTGAGGGTGATCCAATGACTAGAAAGGGAGAATTAGGAAAAATTTATTTTAAAGAGGCATGTGATGGACGCAATAAATGTTGAAAATAGGTTCCAAAATCAACAAACTATTTGTAAAAGAAGTGAAAAACCTTGAAATCTTGAAATTTTGTTTGGAAAAAAATATCATTATCAATTCTCAGATGCCGAAAGTGAAGAAATAAGAGAAAGATGAAAATACTACTATTGTTGGAACTTCTCTAAAAGATATAAAAGGATAATAAACATTGATTCTTGATAATTGGGTTTCTTCTCATGTGACATGAGACTGAAGGGTTTTAAAGAATATGAAAGGATTAAAATAATGTATGGTATCATTTTTCTATGATTAATCTTTGAGAATCAAAGGTGTTTGTTCAGCCATAATTGGGAAAGAAAAGAAAAAATCCATGAAAATATTAAATGTTGACGAGTTGAAAAATAAAACATTCCAATGGATTCAAATTTGTTTTTTCTGAGGGTAAAAATTTAATTTTTAGTAATGATGAGTTTTTATGAAAATTGAGGGATATGTAAATATTTTTGGAGGATTCCAACTTCAAAATGGAAACTTGTTTCAAGATGGTAAAATAATAAACAATTGTTATTTTAGAATGGAGGAATAGAATTAGTTGAAGAATGAATGATTATGAAACATGTGTTGAAGAAACATGGGAAAGTTATCAAATAGAGATAATATCATAGACAATATTTATCTTTTAAGAAGAAGATATCGGTGTTTCACAATTATCTAAAATTGAAGAATTACAAACTTTGTGCATATGAAAGATGATATTTTTCTAAAAAAACAGTTAGAACACATTCATTCAGATATTTGGGTCTAATGACCTATGGATATAGTTTTTCATCACTTATATATAATTCTTTACTCTTAATACTTTTAATATGTATATGAATCATAAATTAGATTCTCTAAAATTGTTTAAAATTTTTAGGAGGAAATATGAGAAGGAATACAAGTACATAGTGAAAACATTGAGAACTGATAATGGTGGTGAGTATATTAATGACCAATTTTAATTTATTCACAAGAAAACATGTATTGACCCACGTTTGGAACCAGACTAAACCCCAAAGTAATTTGAACTTTTTCAATTACTAAACCGGTCGTTTTGAAGACCGGGCTTCGAAACAAGGTTCCGAAGGTTGGAACCCTTCCTTTTAATGTTTTGGGCATGGGAAAATGCCCGTTAAGTTTCCTGATTCTCTTGAGGGGTTATGGGAGTGTCGGACCTGAAGGAAGCTGGTTTTTAATGGTCAGAAGAATGTGCCTGGTGGACTCAAGGTTTCTCAAACTGTGCATCCCAAACTGTGAGGCTAAAATTAGGGAGATAGAGGAGTCTGCACAGCCTGTGCACAGTTTCCCCAATCCTTGCGACCAGCCCGTGTGGGGTGTCTGGGGTGTCCAGTGGGGGACGCACGGTTGGCGTATGGATTGCCAAACCGTGTGGCCCAATCCATGTGATGTGCCCTGTTTTGGGTTTTTAAAATATTTAAAATGAATTTAAAATAAATTAAAAACTTAAAAAATAATATAACGTTCACTTCCCCTCTCTCCAGACCCGCACACATCCCCGAGGGAGCTCCCACTTCGTCCCACAACACCCCCTTCTACGAACTCCTCTTTCTTCATTTTCTTCCACTAATTTCCTCCGGTTCCTTTTTCAAATCTTCGAGGTAAGGTTCTCTCACTCCTCTCCTCTTGAGTTCCGGCCAAATTTCGGACTATCCGTCGACCCCCGGGATTCGGCCGAACCCTAGGTATTGGGGGTTTCTTGATTCCTATTTTTCCTACATCCTAGGGTCGTGCTAAGGTTGTCTTGGGACCCTAGGATTCGAGTCTGGGCATCCGCCGCCGAAGGCGAGGTGAATACGGGCGGTTTTGGTTGCTGGTTTTGGCTCAAGGTAAGGGTTTTACCCATGGATTATTTTCACAGCTTCTAATATAATTCCTTAGTTGTTCTAAAGGGTCCTGGAATGCTTTTCATTGTGCGTTGGTGGGTTAGGGTTAGTTTTTCTTTGCCAGAGCTTAGGAAGATCTTAATTATAATGAGACAGGAGACAGAGTGTACGGATGGATCCACCTTGAGGTAGGGTCCCTTCCTTTCTCTTTAATTTAAAGTGTTGTAGAAAAGAGTTATTTCTGCATGGTCTTAGTATTTAAATTCTGCAATTTAGTCCTGAATAAATACTTCGGTGAAAATAGTTTGAATTGCATGAATAAGATATAATTGTTGCATTCTAACAAAAATCGAGATTTAATAATAAAACCCATTGATCATAGATGCGATGTCTTCAAGATTAAAAGTAGTGATAGAATGTTTATGCTTTCCTTATGGATTGTTCTGTTGCTTCTTTGATGCTTTGTATGTGAACTTTCCTTGTTGAGACAAATAAAATGATATGGTTGTGATACTTGTGGTTGGGTCAATTTTCCATGTTTAGGCAAATTGAGTAAGATGATAACCATAGTGGGATGACTTAAGACTAAATGACCTGTTACCTATAGAAGGTATCATAGGGTTAAAGAATGATAAACATATCCTTGAAGATGAAATGGTTAACTAAAAATGAATGGACTACGGTGATATGTCCACGCCTTGGGATAACGTAAGGAGCATGACTTATGTTTGTAAAAATGAATATGTGAATATATCGACTTAGATAATTGAGATTGATTTCCTAAAATATGAACGTGGATGTGTTTTCTTATGTTTAGGTGGAATGATTCATTGAATTCTTATGAGGTAATGCCATAAGAAGTAAATTATAGGCATGTTTGTATTGTGAGTGTACACATGCTGATGCCACTTAATGAATGATAATAATGGTGAGTGCGTGCTGAGAGCACCTAGTGACAGATACGTTGTTGGATGTGGGGCAGTTATACCCCATGCCAGTGTGACAATACATTTCTGGAAGGGAGGAATTCTTACCCCTTTGTAGTTGACTGCTATTGATGATTACATTTCGGGAAGGGAGGCATTCTTACCCCTTGTCAGTTGACTTCTATTGATGATTACATGTCTGGAAGGGAGGCATTCTTACCCCTAGACAGTTGACTTCTATTAATGGTTACCTTTCTGGAAGTGAGGAATTCTAACCCCTTTCGAGTTGACTTCGGTTAATGATTACATGTCTGGATGGGAGGTAGTAATACCCCATGCCAGTATTTCGAATGTAACAAATGGGAGACAGTTATACCCCATGCTGGATGAATGAATGAGATGGAATGGAGGCATTCTTACCCCTTTCTAATTGACCTATAGTGATGAGAGGCATTCTTACCTCGTGCCTGCTAATCTCGACTAATGGGTGGGAGGCATTCTTACCCCACACCATCTATGATCTAAATGCATTTGTATATATATATATGGTGATATGATCATGGTACTTTACTGACAATGAGCCGAAGCTGGTATAACTGTCATGTGTTCATTGGGAACCTGGACGAGTGTTATTTAATTATATAATTCTACATACCTGTTTCTACATACCTGCTCACTGATTAATTATTATACACTTTCTGGATTGGGTTTGACATCGGTGGTGCTGGAAGACTGAGATTTATATCTCACACCCTACTCGGGCCGCCATTGCACAGGGGTACTCGAGTATACCTTCTTGCATGCAGGACCTAGGTTGTGTGTTGTGCTATTTGTACCAAATGATTTAGGATAAAAGGACCAAGCAGGAGTTTGTGATGCTCAGGGGATCGCCATCGGGGTTTTCTATCTTTTCTTTTTGTATTGTCTGTAAAACATTCTGTATTGTTTCTTGATTTGATAAATATATCATCATATGTACATGCATGAAATGTAAACTGGCATTTTCTGCCTTTTATAAAATTGTTATTACCTGTATTTTTCTTCTTCCTTTAAATTGTTTACTTCTTCCACTATTGAATATTAATTACTTTGATAATACTATTGTGTTACTCTGATATGAAAGTATAGTCACCCCATTATCACCTCCCGAGAACCCCACTGCTAGTCGGCAGCCTCTGGCGTATGGGGAGACGCGCTTGAGTCCATTTGACCTACTGGTTCGGCCACTGGTTCGATGGTAAGTCGAGCCGGGACATTACAAAGTGGTATCAGAGGTGTCGCTTTTCTTTTTCCTTATTGTTTTGGGTTGGTAGACAAGAGATTAGGAGAGAGTCAGCGTTTTTCTTATAGCTTTGCATGGGAATGATCACCCCACGTACGGGAAATGACCAAGTGGCTAGGGCTGGGAACTGTTGTACATGTTGTTTGCTATTAAAGTTGATATGATTTCACCTTTAGTGATTGTTTTATTTTTTCTTCTTATGGTTTATGAAATTCCTAGTATTTTACACATGGCCTGATATGGCAAGAAAGCTACATTTCATGTATCACATTAGGCACATAGGAAATTAACATGCCATGCATAGTGCCATGCCATATAGATTCATTAGTAATTTCTTGATAATATAATTTTGTGCCTTGATTGATATGGAATGCTTCCATTATATAACATGTTATGTGTTTACTGCTTGTGAGAACATGTTAGTTAATTTTTAACATGTCAATGTTTGCGTGGGATAAAATAGATTGGTTGTGATTATGATGGGATCTGGTTTTCAGTTGTAAGGTGTATGGGTGCCTTTCAACCGGGAAGGGGTAACCCATATATTTAAACCATTCTTAGCATGATATAAATACATTTGTAGAGATTTTGTTAAAAAATGTAAAGCTGTGGAAATTAAAATGCTAAAGTAAATTGGTCTTGATTAAAAATGGGAGCCAAATTCCAATTTATAAGGTGTATGGGTGCTTTATAGGTTGGTAGGTGGCCACCCATATACTTGGGTCGTTGTGTGTGAGCAAGTTAAATTCTGGATTGGAATCTAGTTTTGATAAAAAGGGGAGTCAATTTTCAAACCATGACGTGTATGGGCGCTTCAAGAATTGGGAAATGGAAACCCATATTAAATGTAAAGGCTTGATTTTTTTAAAGGTTGGGGTCGAAGCCTCATTTTTATTATTAAATCAAAGCAAAGACCTCTTTTAACTGGGTAGAGGGAAACCCATTACATATCCCGATGGCCCAGTGGGCTTGTAGCCCATTACATAGCCTGTAGGCCCAAATTCTAAGGCCAATTCACATTCTGTGAATAGTAACATGCTGCTACAGTACCACACAATATCGCCGCCGCTACAGTGCCCTGCCGCCACTACAGCACCCGCTGATGAACAGTGCCACCGCTGCTACAGTACCGCTACAGTACTTTTACAGTAAGCTTCGCCCCATGGGTTTTAAACCCCCATTTTCCATGTAGTATTACGGGGTGCTTACCACTAGGCCAAACCCCTTCTACAAACGTAAAGGCTTGCTGTATTGTGAAATGATAAAAAGGAAAATGTAGCCTAATTTCGAAATTTAATGGTTTTGGATAACTGTTAAATGTGAAACTGGACCCGAGTAGGTCAGTTGAAAAGTGTTGTATGAGATAACCTAGTTTGGGGTGTTAGAGAAAAATTGATAATTTTCATTGGGGTTGCTTCTTTACGAACCCGAGATGGATTGGATGGGACCCTCGTAGGTCTCCCTTTTGTTTATATGGTTTTGTTTTTCTCTTTTGATTGATTAAGATGGGATGTCTATGAATGTTTAAATGTTTCGAAAAGGAAGTTTTTGAGAAACTTTCTTATTTTCGTGATTTGTTTATGAAACTTTTAAATGGTTAAAGATTAATGTGATTTAATAAATAGGGCTTGGAAATTGAACCCTTAGTGGTGTGTTGAGAACATCATGTATGGTTCGGACTTCTCTTTGAGTTTACTTGAATGGATTCTTGAGAAAATTTTGTTGGTGCTCTTTCCTTTAGTAATGGTTAGATGTTTGGTTTTTGAACCGAGTGACTTTGTTTTGTGTGAACCGATGTTAGGGTCAGCACTTGATCATTGGAAGGGGATTGGCCATGGTTGGTAGCACCCCTAGCGTTTTAATGCTTTGCTTGTACCGTGAGTTTTCTGACGTGAGGTGTCGTTTGGGTGCCGTTGTCCCTTTTTGGACTCTTGTTTTTCTAAGGACACCCTTGTTCGGATGGGTGGTCATTGGGTTTTGACTTTCGTTGCAGTTTTGGGTGATATCCTCAGTAGAGTGGCCCGACATTAAATAATTGTTTCCTCCAAATGTTCAGGATGGCTTTTGAATGACTCGTGTGTTTTAACTTGTTGGTTTCCTTGTTTGGATCTTCTTTGTTTGATTGGTGATGTGATTGTGGCGGAGGAGTGTCACATGATCGGTTGCAGTGTTTGTGTAATAGCAAGCTTGTGCTCGGCTAGGTTATCACCTTTCTCGTCGATGACTAGGACACTCCTATGGTTGGGAGCGCATTGTGCTAAATTTGGTAAATGTGTCCTTTCACGTGGAATGGATGCTTCTCGGAATGCCTTTCAAAATGGTTTGGTCATGTCTGAATTCATGTGAGACATGCGATTTTAAAACGTGTGGATGTGTCAGCAGGTGAAGCTGAGTTCCTTCCTTGAAGTCGACTAGTTGAGGTTCGACTGTTCTTCATTCCAGTAGTCTGGTATGATTAACTGGAATCTGTTCAAAACTCTTAGTGTATTCTGTTTAGTGATGAACATGTCCCCTATCTTTTATTCATCCAAGATACACTAAGAGAGCATCGATCTTATCCGTGCTAATTCATAGAAGCTGTTGGGATTAATTGGATGGTCCTATTTCAAAGTTTCACGCAGGATGCATGGTTTCCCTTATGGATTGATCTTGGTAACATCATCGAAATTCAGGTGTTGGATTCGATGAACGTGTTTGTGCTAAATGTATGGTGCCTTAGAGAAAGGCGTTGTTGTTCTGTTTGAAATACGTCAGCTGTAATACCCGAGACTTTTATGTTATATAAATCATAAAAGGAATCTTTTTCTATACAACACTTTCTTGGCTTTCTTTACACGAAATCGCGACCTTCCTCGATAGCTTGCGTCGTACGCAATACCGAGTTTCCCTAAACAACGATATGCTATTAAAATATTATTAAAAATAGCCGTTATGGATAGTAATAACCACTTTTTGAAATTTTATAAATTTTATTTTTCAAAATGGACTTCATTTTTGGATTCGGAATATCGAAATTAGCCTAGGGTGAAATTTTGGTATTTTTCTGAAAACATTCAATTTTGATGAATAGTGAAACCACTAAGTGGTAGTTAAAAAAACTGAATTTTTCATAAAACTTAATTTTACCGCTTCTGTGAGTGGAATTTCAAAAATCCGAGAGACACGATTGATGTTAGTAAGTAAAATTTGGTTCAATGAGATGAAAATAATTTTTGGTGAATAGTAACTTATTACTTTTTTTTACCACGGTAAAAAGTAAATAGGGTAATTAAGGGTAAAGATGATATTATTATTACCCTAACACTTGTACTAATTCTATTGGATAAGTTTAATTCGACCAAAAACAAAATTAGGAATAAAATATGACCATTTAGGCCCACTTGGATTAGATTAGGACATTTATTATTAATTTATTTAAAGAAGGGTTAAAATAGAAGTTTAATAAGTAAATAATTTTTAATATGGGGTTATGCATAAGATAAATTCGACTATAAATATTCATTAGAAATATAGAAATATTTCCTACATAATGGTATTTTATTTGTAATTTTTAGACATTAAATAATTTAATTTATTTATGACACAATGATGATGCAGTAATTATCTTATTAATGAAATATTGACATAATTGATGTTATAAACACAAAAATAAATGTAATTTGAGGCTTTTTATGAATCCCACTAATTTTATAGGTTAATATGACATGTTAGTATTGATTTAATTAACTTGGTTCGATCTAATAATTCTGTTATGTTTTTCACAAAAATCAATTACTAAATACTGTCAAAATTGACATAAAATAGTTTTTAAAACAAATATTATATTGGTAATTGTTATTTTATTCCTAAAAATATAAGGTTCGGAAAAATGATTTAGATAAGGTTATATATATTAATAATAAACAACTTGGGGTTCGTTTGGCTACTTATAGTAAGTTTATTAACCATATAGTATAAGAACACAAGAAGACACGGTAAAAGTAAACTTATTTAACTTAATGTTAAATCTAAATGATAAGGTTAAAATAGGAACATAAACTTGTCTACATTCTATTGGATGAGAGGATTTCGACCCATCCCCACCTTAGCTTCGAAATATATCAATTTGGAGCTATTTAAAACCGAACTTGACTTTATAATAAAAAATAGTTTTAGTTATTCCAAAGCTGCCCCTCTCCTCCCTTATAAAAGGACACCTCCTCCCCCTCTTCCTCACACCACATTGAGGCTTCAAGCTCGGCCAACCCCTTCCACTTTCTCCTCTCCACTTCCCTAGAGACATCCTAGAGGTCCTGGTCTTCTTCAAAGGCCAATTTTAGTGCCCTAAAATAAGGTCTCAAAGAAGCACTTCAAAGAAGAGGTAATGTCTGTTACCGATTCTTCCATCTTTATTTCTTCTTCCACTTATTCTTATTTAGTTGTTTCATTATGAAGTAATAAAATCAGTATCACTCATATACTGATATGTTATTTTAAGTATGAAACAACCCTATTTCACCATCTATCCATCCTACGGAAAAAGAAATCTCCACGCCGTGGTGTTATCTATTTTCCACCACCACCTTACTTGGATGGGTATAATTGTGTAAATAATGACTATATATGACTATTATAAATTGATATTTATTCTGAAATAGTATACATATACTCCAATACAATTCCACGATCATAGGAACGATATCATCACTCGTGCGTACGTACGGAATACCGTCTCGACGATGTGATGCGACTTGTTCTACATGATCTTCATTTCATAATGATTATATAAATGAATTGAGTGAATGAATATGATATATATTACACTAATACCATTCTGGAAATAATGTATCTATAACCTAAAGAAAAGAATAAGAATTTATTTGACAAAACACGCATAAGAACAAAAAGTTATAAACACCCGAATAACAAGTAGCAATGAAATATTACTACTAAGAAGCTAAGAATATGACCATATATGATATCATAAAAATAAGTATGATTCTGGAATAAGTCAATAACATTATTTAAATCATTATACAGGAGGTTTGGACACTTACAAAGCAAGTCGGACCTAAGGTAAGGGAAATATCACAATCTCACTTTTATCCGAGATTGTTTTTACTTTGGTAATTACTGGGGTGTATTTTGTCATCCACATCCATGTTACCTCAATATGTAATATTATTTCAATCCACCTACAATTGTTTAAATCCAATTTTACACTTCGGTGAGTTTTTTGTAAAAGATAAGAAAGGAATCTTTTGTCGTTTTTTGTACGAAGTATTTTTTTGACTTTTCCAACAAAAGTACATGAAGAATGTTTTTTTAAATTATAAGGCATGAATGGATTTTTAAAAATTATTTCCAAGAATCTTCCTTTACACGTTTTCAAGTTTATTTTTAATCAACTTCTTTTAGTTATAATTTTATGACATGTTAAGAAATGAAAAGTGTTTTTGAAGTAGAAAGGATCTTTTCCTCAAGAATGGAGTTCAAGTGTTTTATCAAATTATTTTCCATCTAAGATAATATAGGGTTCTGTTTCTATCCCTATTATTACATTGATTAGATTATGTTGTGATGGAATTATTTTTATTAATTCCTTTATCTTATATGAATTGTTTTATGATGTCATGTTGTTTAAGAATCCCATTTTTATTACATGGGTTATGCAATGATGTATGATTTATGATTTTGTGGCACACATAAGAATGGTATCATTATGAGATGGGTGGGACCTATATCTCCCTCCAATGCATTGGGTAAAGTTTTTATATCTCATGAGACAGACATGGCTGGAACAGTAGGTTATACCGGTTCAGTGAAACAGGACTGAAACGAGGGTGACTCGGTTCAGAAAGGGACTTTGTCCACTAAGATAGTCTTGGAAATGAGTCCTGACTAACAAGAAATGATTCTCTATGATTATGTGTATATGCCACAAAGTTTCATGTTTTAAGTTATGATTATTGTGATTACATTTCACTGCCACGATTTATCCCATGTTATGAATTTATGATCTCTTTTGCAGGTCAAGATTTCCAAAAGTTATGTGCTTGTGTATACGATGTGATTGATATTTATTTTGTTTACCCTTACTGAGCCTTTGAGATCACCCTTTTGTATGTTTTCATTCCCCAGGTCAGGAAGAAGGTTATTAAGTAGGATATGCCAAAAAAGGGACTCTAGATATGATGAAATAAGTGGGAGGCAAAGTTGATGCTTTATGAACCAGTTGTTTATGTTTCCCAGTTTCTAAAGACACTATACCTATATGGTCCTTTCGTAGTTTTGTTGTATGTTGTAATAATTATGCTTCTATTTTTAAGTATTAACAATGTATGTAAAGTATGGGTCGTTATAGTTGGTATCAGAGTAAAGGTATAGTCAAACTTTGGAAACTACGATGTAAAAGCCTTAGTAAGAACCCTAAGGATAAGTCTAAGCGTAGAACACAATATTAGTGTTTTAGAAATGTCCATGAATAACCTAGGATAAGACCTTAAGTGTGAAATTTTATTCTTGATTATGTGGTTTTCCTATTGTAATTAGTGTTGCTCACACTATTCTTCTTGGTTTTAGTCAATGGCTGGAACCCGAAGGAACCGTGTTAATGAGGAATGCAACGGGAAATGCAATGATTGTCCCCCTGAGCAACCAAACGTTATGGGAGCTAGAATGCAAAATCTTGTACCCATGCTCACACAACTTTCTCAAGCTATGAATCATGCAGGACTTCCAAACGAGCAAAGGAAGGAGCAACATTCTGTTGAATCCTTCATGAGGCAGCGTCCACCTTCTTTCAGTGGGTCTACTGATCCATTAGTTGCTGAACAATGGATTAGTACTATTGAAAAGATATTTTCAGTTCTTCAATGTTCTAAACATGATAAAGTCATCCTAGCGGTGTATCGTTTGGAAGGAGATGCTGATCAATGGTGGAATCTTATTAAGAATACGAGGCAAAGGGATGAAATTGAGTCCATGGAATGGGACGAGTTCAAGAACTTATTTTTCAATAAGTACTTCCCTCGTATTCTCCGAACAAAGATGGAGAAAGAGTTTCATGAACTGAAGCAAAAGGATGAGGAATCTGTTGGTAATTATGAAGCAAATTTTACAAGACTTGCAAGGTACGCTTCTGGTATTATTATCCAACCTGAGAGTAAGATCGATCAATTCTTTAGTGGCTTAAAACCAAATCTTCGAAGGGCGTTAGCCATAAGGGACTTCAATAGCTACGAGGAAATCGTTCGATGTGCTCTAAAAGTCGAGATGGAGATTGGAGTAACACATCAATCATATGGGTTTGATAAGAAGAGGAAAATGGAATTCAAAGGAAAATCTAAAGAGCACACTGAAAAGAAGATGAGCTTTCCCTTATGCTCAAAGTGTGGAAAGAAACATGGAGGGAGTTGTCTTAAAGGGACAAGTAAATGTTTCAAATGTGGAAAGGAAGGTCATCGGGCATTTGAATGCCGCGATGATGGGAGGAAGATGTATAATGATGAAAACAAAGGAAGGGATACACAAAATGAACCTACTACACTTCAATGTTTCAAGTGCAAGGAGATGGGGCATTATGCCAATAAATGCCCTAATCCAAGGGTTGATGATGATGGTCGATGACAACAAACTCTTAAGGCTAAAGACAAAGGAATGTCACATGCAATTTCTATCAACGATGTGGAGTACGATAACGATGTGGTGAAAGGTACACTTACCATCCACTCTAAAGTAGAAAATGTTTTATTTGATTCTGGATCCACCCACTCTTTTATTTCTGAATAATTTTCTAAGGGTATCATCGTATTACCTCAACAATTAGATGTTGAGTTAGCTGTGACAACACTTAATGGCACAACAGTCGCATCAAAAGTTTATAATTCTTCTCCGATCGAAGTTTGCGGGAAAGTGCTTCCTGCAAATCTTGTGATCCTTCCTATAGTGGAATTTGATGTGATTCTTGGCATGGATTCGCTTTCTTTATATGGAGCTCATATCAATTGCCAAAGAAGGGAAGTCACATTTCATATTCCAGATCAATCTATGATCGTCTATCAATGCAAGGACGAACATAACCTTCCAATAGAAATTTCTTCCATTTTATGGGTATTGATTCCACTAAATGAAGGTTATTTATCTCAAATGGTTGGTGAGAAACTCACGATTAAGAATATGCACATTGTACGGGAGTTTGATGATGTCTTTCCGGAGGAATTACCGGCTCTTCCACCAAATCGTGAAGTTGAGTTTTCAATAGAACTCGTACCGGGTGCTTTTCCTATTTCAAAGATACCTTATAGAATGGACCCAATTGAGTTGCAGGAATTGAAGAAGCAACTCCAAGAGAATCATGATAAGGGATTCATACGCCCTAGTGCGTCACCTTGGGGAGCACCTGTTCTATTTGTTAAGAAGAAAGATGGATCAATGAGACTCTGCATTGATTATCGAGAACTTAACAAGATCACTATCAAGAACAAATATCTTCTCCCATGAATTGATGACTAATTTGACCAACTATGCGGAGCTCAATACTTTTCCAGGATTGATCTTCATTCAGGGTATCACCAATTAAGGGTCAAAAGGGAGGATATACCAAAAACGTCTTTCCGTACAAGGTATGGACACTATGAATTTATAGTGATTCCATTTGGTCTTACTAATGCCCCTGTTATCTTCATGGATCTAATGAATAGAGTCTTTAGAGACTATCTTGATCAATTTGTGGTAGTCTTTATAGACGATATTCTTGTCTATTCAAAAAGCAAGGAAGAGCATGAAGATCACTTGAGAATTATATTGAAGACCCTGAGAAAGGAGAAGCTTTATTCCAAATTTACCAAGAGTGAATTTTGGCTTCAAAAAGTTGCATTTTTGGGTCACATAATCTCAAAAGAGGGGATATCTGTGGATCCAGCAAAAACAGAGGTTATCGAAAGATGGTCGAGACCAACAACAGTAACTGAGATCCGAAGTTTTCTTGGTTTGGCTGGATATTATCGATGTTTTTTGAAAGATTTTTCACGATTATCTAATCCACTCACCAAGTTGACTCGGAAAGGAGTTAAGTTTGTCTGGATAGAAGAATGTGAAGAGAATTTCAAGGAGTTGAAAAGAAGGTTATCCAGTGCACCTGTGCTCACACTGCCTTGTAGTGGAGAAAGGTTTGTGATCTATAATGATGCATCCAAGAAGGGATTGTGGTGTGTTCTTATGCAAAATGATATGGTGATAGCTTATGCCTCACGACAGTTGAAAATCCATGAGCAAAATTACCCAACATATGATTTGGAGTTAGCTGCGGTAATCTTTGCATTAAATATTTGGAGGCATTACCTTTATGGTGAATGGTGTGATATTTATACTGATCATAAATGTTTAAAGTATATTTTCACACAAAAGGAGCTGAATATGCGTCAAAGAAGATGGTTGGAGCTGATTAAGGATTTCGACTACTCAATCCATTACCACCCTGGGAATGCAAACAAGGTGGCAGATGCATTAAGTCAACAAGACCATGCTAGTTTATCCATGATGAGGATCACAAAAGATCCAATATTTATGGATTTACAAAGGATGGATCTTGGAATTATAATGGAAGGGGAAAATCTTATCTTTCTCAAATGAATGTTCAACCATATATACAAGTGAAGATTAAAGAGGCACAGAAAGAAGATGTCGAGTTACAAAAGAAGATGAGAAATGTTCCTGAATTCAACCTTGATTGTGATGGGATAATAAAGTTCAGGAATCGGGTTTGTGTTCCTCCCATCCCCGGATTAAAGGAGCTGCTGGATGAGGCTCATAGTTTTTCATTCTCTATTCATCCTGGAAGCACGAAGATGTATAGGGACCTGAAAGAGTACTTCTGGTGGGATGGCATGAAAAGAGATGTTGCTGAATATGTCTCCTGATCCTTGGATTGTCAACAAGTTAAACCTGAGAGACAGAAGTCTAAGGGGACGTTACAACCATTACCCATACCCGAATGGAAATGGGAAAACATCACTATGGACTTTGTCACAAGACTTCCTATAACATCCAAAGGAAATAATGCTATCTGGGTCATAGTTGATCGTCTTACAAAGTCTGCACACTTCATTGCTATTAGAGAGGATTTCTCTCTGGATCATCTTTCTAGGATATATGTAAAGGAAGTGGTAAGATTGCATGGAGTACCACTTTCTATTATATCTGATCGGGATCCAAGATTTACCTCGAAGTTCTGGCGAAGTCTTCAGCATACTCTGGATACAGAGTTGAGTTTCAACACTGCTTATCATCCTCAGACAGATGGTCAGTCTGAGAGAACAATTCAAACCCTAGAAGATATGTTGAGAGCTTGCTCTATGGATTTCAAAGGAGGTTGGGATCAACACCTACCTTTGGTGGAATTTTCTTATAATAATAGCTTTCACTCCAGTATTCAGATGGCTCCTTATGAAGATCTCTATGGAAAGAAATGCAGTACTCCAACTTGATGGGATGAAGTTGGGGAAAGAAAGATATTAGGACCTGATCTCGTTGATGAAATGGAAAAAAAGGTTAGATCTATTCAACAACACATAAGAGCAGCTCGGAGTCGACGGAAAAGTTATGCCGACAATCGAAGAAAAGACCTAGAGTTTGAAGTCGGTGATAAAGTGATCTTACAAATATCTCCCTGGAAGAGGGTTATGAGATTTGGAAAGAAGGTGAAGTTGAGCCCTAGATATATCGGTCCTTTTGAAATTCTGGATCGTGTTGGGAAGGTGAAGTTGTACCGCTGGAGCATGATCTTTCTTATGAAGAACAACCGATAGAGATTCTGGATCGTAGCGAAAAAGTCCTACGAAACAAGACCACTCGATTGGTGAATGTTTTATGGAGGAACCACCAATTAGATGAAGCTACATGGGAGCTTGAGAATATGATGAGGGAGAGGTATCCTCATCTGTTTGTTACAAAGTGACGAATTTCGAGGGAGAAATTCATTTTAAGGGGGGTAGAATGTAACACCTGAGACTTTTATGTTATATAAATCATCAAAGGAATATTTTTCTACATAACACTTACTTGGCTTTCTTTACACGAAATCACGACCTTCCTCGATAGCTTGCGTCGTACGCAATACCGAGTTTCACTAAACAACGATATGCTATTAAAATATTATTAAAACTAGCCATTATGAATAGTAATAACCACTTTTTGAAATTTTATAAATTTTATTTTTCAAAATGAACTTCATTTTTGGATTCAGAATATCGAAATTAGCCTAGGGTGAATTTTTGGTATTTTTCTGAAAACTTTCAATTTTTGATGAATAGTGAAACCACTAAGTGGTAGTTAAAAAAACTGAATTTTTCATAATACATAAAATTACCGCTTCTGTGAGTGGAATTTCAAAAATCCTAGAGGCACGGTTGATGTCAGTAAGTAAAATGTGGTTCAATGAGATGAAAATAATTTTTGGTGAATAGTAACTTTTTACTTTTTTTACCACAATAAAAAATAAATATGGTAATTAAGGGTAAAGATGATATTATTATTACCCTAACACATGTCCTAATTCTATTGGATAAGGGTAATTCGACCAAAAACAAACTTAGGAATAAAATATGACCATTTAGGCCCATTTGGATTAGATTAGGACATTTATTATTAATTTATTTAAAGAAGGGTTAAAATAGAAGTTTAATAAGTAAATAATTTTTAATATGTGGTTATACATAAGATAAATTCGACTATAAATATTCATTAGAAAGATAAAAATATTTCCTACATAATGGTATTTTAGTCGTAATTTTTTGACATTAAATAAGTTAATTTATTTATGACACAATGATGATGCAATAATTATCTAACTAATGAAATATTGACATAATTGATGTTATAAACCCCAAAATAAATATAAATTGAGACTTTTAATGAATAACACTAATTTTCTATGTTAATATGAAATGTTATTATTGATTTAAATAACTTGGTTAGAACTAATAATTCTGTTATGTTTTTCACAAAAATCAATTACTAAATAGTGTCAAAATTGACATAAAATAGTTTTTAAAACAAATATTATATTGGTAATTGATATTTTATTCCTAAAAATCGATGGTTCTGCCAAATGATTTAGATAAGGTTATATATATTAATAATAAACAACTTGGGGTTCGTTTGGATGCTTATAGTATTTTTATTAACCTTATAGTATAAGAACACAAGAAGACACGGTAAAAGTAAACTTATTTAACTTAATGTTAAATCTAAATGATGAGGTTAAAATAGGAACCTAAACTTGTATAAATTCTATTGGATGAGCGGATTTCGACCCATCCCCACCTTAGCTTCGAAATATATCAATTTGGAGCTATTTAAAACCGAACATGACTTTATAATAAAATAATAGTTTTAGTTATTCCAAAGGTGGCCCTCTCCTCCCTTATAAAAGGACACCTCCTCCCCCTCTTCCTCACACCACTTTGAGCCTTCATGCTCGGCCAACCCCTGCCAAATTCTCCTCTACACTTCCCTTATGACATCCTAGAGGTCCTGGTATTCTTCAAAGGCCAATTTTAGTGCCCTAAAAGAAGGTCTCAAAGAAGCACTTCAAAGAAGAGGTAATGTCCGTTACCGATTCATTCATCTTTATTTCTTTTTCCACTTCTTCTTCTTTAGTTGTTTCATTATGAAGTAATAACATCAGTATCACTCATATACTGATATGTTATTATAAGTATGAAACAACCCAATTTCACCATCTATCCATCCTACGGAAAAAGAAATCTCCACGCCGTGGTGTTATCTATTTTCCACCACCACCTTACTTGGATGGGTATAATGGTGTAAATAAGACTATATATGACTGTTATAAAGTGTTATTGATTCTGAAATAGTATAAATATACTCCAATACAATTCCACGATCATAGGAATGATATCATCACTAGTGCGTACGTACGGAATACCGTCTCCACAATGTGATGCGACTCGTTCTACATGATCTTCATTTCATAATGATTATATAAATGAATTGAATGAATGAATATGATATATATTACACTAATACCATTCTGGAAATAAGGTATCTATAACCTAAAGAAAACAATAAGAATTTATTCGACAAAACACGCATAAGAAAAAAAAGTTATAAACACCCGAATTACAAGTAGCAATGAAATATTACTACTAAGAAGCTAAGAATATGACCATATATGATATCATAAAAATAAGTATGATTCTGGAATAAGTCAATAACATTATTTAAATCATTATACAGGAGGTTCAGACACTTACAAAGAAAGTCGGACCTAAGGTAAGGGAAATATCACAATCTCACTTTTATCCAAGATTGTTTTTACTTTGGTAATTACTAGGGTGTATTTTCTCATCCACATCCATGTTCCCTAAATATGTAATATTATTTCCATCCACCTACAATTGTTTAAATCCAATTTTACCCTTCGGTGGGTTTTTAGTAAAAGATAAGAAAGGAATCTTTTGTCGTTTTTCGTACGAAGTACTTGTTTGACTTTTCCAACAAAAGTATGGGAAGAATGTTTTTATAACTTATACGACATGAATGGATTTTTAAAACATTATTTACAAGAAGCTTCCTTTACAAGTTTTCAAGTTTATTTTTAATCAACTTATTTTAGTTATAATTTTATGACATGTTAAGAAATGAAAAGTGTTTTTGAATTAGAAAGGATATTTTCCTCAAGAATGGAGTTCAAGTGTTTTATCAAATTATTTTCCATCTAAGATAATATAGGGTTATGTTTCTATCCCTATTATTACATTGATTTGATTATGTTGTGATGGAATTATTTTTATGAATTCCTTTATCTTATATGAATTGTTTTATGATGTCATGTTGTTTAAGAATCCCATTTTTATTACATGGGTTATGCAATGATGTATGATATATGATTTTGTGGAACACATAAGAATGGTATCATTATGAGATCGGTGGGACCTATATCTCCCTCCAATGCATTGGGTAAAGATTTTATATCTCATGAGATAGACATGGATGGAACGGTAGGTTATACCGGTTTAGTGAAACATGACAGAAATGAGGGTGACTCGGTTCAGAAAGGGACTTTGTCCACTAAGATAGTCTTGGTAATGAGTCTTGACTAACAAGAAATGATTCTCTATGATTATGTGTGTATGCCACAAAGTTTCATGTTTTAAGTTATGATTATTGTGATTACATTTCACTGCCACGATTTATCCCATGTTATGGATTTATGATCTCTTTTGTAGGTCAAGATTTCCAAAAGTTATGTGCTTGTGTATACGATGTGATTGATATTTCTTTTGTTTACCCTTACTGAGTATTTGAGCTCACCCTTTTGTATGTTTTCTTTCCCCAGGTTAGGAAGAAGGTTATTAAGTAGGATATGCCAAAAAGGGACTCTGGATATGATGAAATATGTGGGAGGAAAAGTTGATGATTTGTGAATCAGTTGTTTATGTTTCCCAGTTTCAAAAGACACTATACCTATACGGTCCTTTTATGGTTTTGTTATATGTTGTAATAAGTATGCTTCAATTTTGAAGTATTAACAATGTATGTAAAGTATGGATCATTATATCGGCCGTTTAGGCCAAGCGTTCATGTAAATAGTCAGCCGGAGATGGCTTGACTCGGGGTTCTTGTTTAATGTCTATGGTCAGTGACATACCATTCTCTGGCACGTCGTCAGGTATAGGCGAGTGTGGTTTGTGTCGGTCGATGCCTAATATGAACAACCGGGTCGACAAGGGCATTGAGGTCGATGAGGAATCGACCATTTGATCTATTTCAAATCACGCTAGGAGCGTTGTGGGAATGCTTGGGGCGTGCTTTGAAAGTTAATTCCAAAATTGGTCTGAACCGTATTTTGTAGTTTGTTTCTTAACGTTAAAAATCTAAGGTGGGAAGTACCTATGGTTGGATGCTTGGTGAGATGACGATGGGTTCGTGTCTCTGGGTAGATGGACTTGGGAAGAGCTGTCTTGGTGTGTCGTTTGGGAAACTAGCATTGTCTTGAGTTTTGGTGGCTTAAGCACCATAGGGTTTAATGGATGCTTAAGGGTGTGTTGGGCATTTTTGAACGCAATGTGATCATTTGAACGAAGCTTCATGAACCTTGTAGGTTGGGTAATGTGTACCTTGTTCTCAAAGGCTTCTCAGGGAAGAGAAGTTCTATGGTGGGAAGGATGTAATGAACCGCATTTTGAAGCAGACTAAAACCAAAAGGAATTTGAACTTTGTCAATTACTGAACGAGTCGTTTTGAAGACCAGGCTTCGGAAAAAGGTTCTAAAGGTTGGAACCCTTCCTTTTAATGTTTTGGGCACGGGAGAATGCCCGTTAAGTTTCTCGAGTGTCTTGAGGGGTTATGGAAGTGTCGGACCCAAAGGAAACTGGTTTTTAAAGGTCATCATAAGGTGCACAGTGGGCACACTGTTTCTCAAACCGTGCAGCCCAAACCGTGAGGCTTAAATTAGTGAGACAGAGGAGTCCGCACAGCCGGTGCATGATTTCCCCAAACTGTGCGACCAATCCATGCAGGGTGTCATGGGTGTCCAGTGGGGGACGCACAGTTGGAACACGGTTTGCCAAACCGTGCGTCCTAAGCCATGCGTCTTTCCCTATTTTGGGTTTTTGAAATATTTAAAATGAATTTAAAATAAAAGAAAAACATAATAACTAATCTCACCCTTACTTCCCCTCTTTCCAGACCCACACGCAGCCCCCAGGGAGTTCCCCTTCATCGAGTGACTCCCCCCTCCTAAGGCCTCCTCATTCTTCATTTTCTCCACCCGATTTTCTCCGGTTCCTTCTTCAAATCTTCGAGGTAAGGTTCTCTCCCTCTTCTCCTCCTGTTTTCCTGCCGGATTTCGGCAATTCCGTCGACCCGCAGGATTCGGCCGAACCCTAGGTATTGGGGGTTTCTTGATTCCTGTTTTTCCTTCATCCTAGGGTCGTGTGAAGGTTGTCTTGGGACCCTTGGGTTCGATTTTGGGCATCCGACCTTGAAGGTGAGGTGGATACGGGCGGTTTTGGTTGCCATATTTGGTGCGAGGTAAGGGTTTTACCCATGGATTGTTTTTTCAGCTTCTAATATAATGCCTCAGTTGTTCTAAAGGGTACTGGTATATTTTTCATAGTGTGTTGGAAGGTTCAGGTAGGTTTCTCTTTTCCAGAGCATAGGCGGATCTTAGTTAGAAAGTGCCATGAGATGGAGTGGATGGATGGATCCACCTGGAGGTAGGGTCCCTTCATTTCCCTTTAATTTAAAGTGAAGTAGTAAAGAGTTAATTCTACATGGTCTTAGTATTTAAATTCTTCATGTTAGACTTGAATAAATGCTTCGGTGAAAATAGTGTGAATTGCGGGAATAAGATAAAATGGTTGCCTGCTAACTAAACTCATGATTTAATAAAAAAAACCCAACGATCAGAGGTGCGCTGTCTTCAAGATAAAAATTAGTGATAAAATTTTTATTCTGGCCTGCTGGATTGTTGTGGTGCTTCTTTGATGCTTTGTATGTGAACTTGTAT
Source organism: Viscum album (assembly GCA_963277665.1). Classification (NCBI taxonomy): domain Eukaryota; kingdom Viridiplantae; phylum Streptophyta; class Magnoliopsida; order Santalales; family Viscaceae; genus Viscum; species Viscum album. The sequence goes on along the minus strand of OY728122.1, from coordinate 934,190,356 downwards.
TGTTGAGACAAATAAAATGATGTGGCTATGATACTTGTGTTTGAGTAAATTTGACACGTTTAGGCAAATTTAGTAAGATGATAACCATAGTGGGATGAGTTAAGACTAAATGACTTGTTACCTCTATAAGGTATCAAAGGGTTAAAGAATGATGAACATATCCTTGAAGATAAAATGGTCAACTAGAAATGAATGGACAAGGGTGGTACGACCATGCCTTGGGATAACGTAAGGATCACGAATTATGTTAGTAAAAATGAATATGTGAATATCTTGACATAGATACTTAAAATGGGTTTCATTAAGTATGAACATGAATGCTTTCACTTATGTGTATGTGGAATGATTCTTTGAATGCTTCTGAGGTAATTTCATAAGTAGTATACTATAGACATGTTTTTATTGTGACAGAGCACATGATGATGCCACATAATGAATGATAATAAAGGTGAGTGCATGTTGAGACCACCTAGTAACAGATACATGGTTGGATGGAAGGCAGTTAAACCCCTTGATAGTGTGACTGTACATGTCTGGAAAGGAGGCATTCTTACCCCTTTCCAGATGACTACTGTTGATGATAAACTGTCTGGAAGGGAGGTATTCTTACCCCTTTCCAGTTGACTTTTGTTGACAATTACATGTCTGGAAGGGAAGAATTCATAGCCCTTGCCAGTTGACTTCTGTTGATGGTTACCTATCTGGAAGGGAGGCATTCATACCCCTTTCCAGTTGACTTATATTGATGATTAAAAGTCTGGAATGGAGTTAGTTATACCCCATGATAGTATTATGAATGTAACAGATGGGAGGAAATTATACCCCATGACGGTTGAATGAATGTGATGGAAGGGAGGCATTCATACCCCTTACCAGTTGACCTATAGGGACAAGAGGTATTCTTCCCTCATACCCACTAATCTAGACTAATGGGTGGGAGGAATTACCACCCCATGCCATATATTATCTAAATGCATTTGTATATATATATATATGGTTGCATGATCAGGTTACTTTACGGGCAATGAGCTGAAGCTATTATAACTGTCAGGTGTCCTTTGGGAACCTGGACAGTTGTTATTTACTTATGTAATTCTACTGACGTGTTTCTCCATACCATCTCAATATTTAATTATTATACACTGTATGGATTGGGTTTGACATTGGTAGTGCCAGCCTACTGAGATTTATATCTCACACCCTACTCGGGCCGCCATTGCACTGGGGTGCCCGAGTAGACCTTCTTGCTTGCAGGACCTAGGTTGTGTGCTGTGTTGTTTGTACCTAAGGAGTTAGGAGAAAATTACTAAGCGGGAGATTGGGATGCTCAGAGGATCGCCATCGGGCTTTGCTGTCTTTTATTTTTTTATTGTTTGTTAAGCATGTTTTATTGTTTCCTTCTTTCATAATTTTATCGTTATATATACATGCAAGCATTGTAAACTAGCATTTGACACCTTTCCTAAATTGGTTATTACCTGTATTTTTCTTCTGCCTTTCAATTATTTACTGCTTCTTCTATTTAATATTATTTACTCTGATAATACTGCTGTGTAACTCTGATATGTGGGTATAGTCTCCCCACTATCACCTCCCGAGACCCTCGCTGTTAGTCGACAGCCTCTTGCGTATGAGGAGATGTGCTTGAGGCTATGTGACCTACAGGTCCTGCCACCGATTTGATGGTAAGTCGGTCCAGGACGTTACAAAAAAGGAATTCAGAATGACTGTAGTTTCCCGTACACTATTAAAAAAATGGGGTTTCTGAAAGGAAGAATATATGTTTTGTGGAAATGGGCTGAACTATTTCACTTAAAAAAATTCTATCTCATTACTATTAGAGGAATTCAATTTGTAATATATTATATATTCAAAACCAATATTTCTAAAGGAAATGTTTTTATATATGTCAATTTTAATTTTTTATGCAAAAACTCCTTGATTGAAACACATAAGAGTTATTAGGTTTCCATGCACTATAAGGAAGAATGGGGTATTCCTGGTTAATTTTATATATAATATTTAAGATGGAATATTTCTTGTATATGAATCATAAAAAATCATATACAAATGTTTCAATAATGAAACATGATTCATTTTTGACTATTGTGATGTTTATATTATGGAAAAAGAAAGCGAAGATAAACAACTCATATAGATAAGGAAGTTGAGTACAATATGGAAACATTTCTAATAATTCTGATAACGATACAAAAAATTGCAATCCTACTCAAGATGAAGAATTAGAATAAATATTTCCAGTTATGAGAAAGATACTTGAAAATCTCAATCTATGTGGAGGAATAAACTGAAATTTTAGAAAATAATTGGTGATAAATATTATAAAGTTCAAACAAGAATGAAATCTAATTATATTACACATAATATTGTATATTTAAAACATGAACCAAATGATGTGAAAAAAGATTTTGAGTATCTAGAATTCATTCATGAATTTACTGAAGATCTAGATCATATGTAAAATAATAATAAATGGGAACTCATATCTAAACCTGATAAAAAATGTTATGGGTACATAGTAGGTATTCTGGAACAAACTGAATGTATAAGATGAATATATATTAATAAAATAAATATTTGTGTTCTGTGTTTACCCACAAATTGAAGGAGTTGATTTTGATGAATCTTTTAATCTCATGGAAAGGTTATAAAAAATAAGAATTTTTAATTCTGTTGATGCACAATAAAGAAACAAAAGATTCAAAATTGATGTAATGTCCATATTTTTAATGGTGATCTTGATAAGGTAGTTTATATTGAGAAACCTTATTGATCTATTTTTGGGAAAGATGAATGTTAACTATGAATATTGAGGGAAGCCATGTATGAGATGATACAAGCACTAAGGGAATGGTATTCCATATTAGATACATCCATAAATATGATTAGTTTCAGGAAAAAAATAGATTGTAATAATCATAACATAAAATAGTTTTAATAGATGTCCCTCACCATAATTGATAATTTTGTTGATATTATGATTAATGGGAATGATTAAATTAGTGGAGAAAGATTTTTTAAAGAGATAAAAAAGTAGATTGAGATTCTTATGCTAAGGGAAATGAAATAATTTCTAGTGTTAAGAATTTTACAAAATAAGAAATAATTATTTATTTTTTAGGAAAATTATTACAAGGAACATATCAATAATTTTGTCATGGAATACATGATAGTAGTTTCCACACTGATATTAGTTGGAAAAATGTTATGTTATAATGTATAAGGTAAGATTTTTTATCAAAAAAACATTGATATTGATTATGAGTTTAATATATTTGACTACCTTGTGACCTGAAAATATTGTTATTGTTACCTTATATGAAATATTTTAGAGTGATCTTAATGAATAACATATTCATTCTAGAAAAATAAATTCATAGGTACATCAAATCCATAATATTTTTCTGAATATGGTATGGGAGATCTGAAATTATTGATTTTTTTGGGAATTTTAATGCTAATTGGGCATGGAATAATGATAATAGAAGATCCACATCAGGTCTAGTTTTCTTTTTGTGAAAAATTTGTGTTAGTTCTAATACAAACAAAACCAAATTTTGTAAATCGTTGTCTGGCTGAATTTACGTATGTTGTAGCTACTCAACCCTCTACCCAAATTTTTTATGAATGAAGTCTTAGAAAGAATATTTTCTTGTACAAGTGAAGTTTCCCTTTATCATTGGTTGTGATAATCAACGTGAAATCCTCCTCACTAGGGATTTGGTACAACAATATCATTCAAAAAACATTGAAATAAAATATCATTTCAAAAAAGTTATTTTGGAAAATAATGAATTGAAGATAGAATATATTCTTATATCGAAACAAGGTTTTGAAATTTAAAAAAAATTACCTAATGAACCTTTTTATAAATTGTGGTTGAACATGGGAATCCTACCTCTTTCTTGTCATGCATGAGGTACATGTTTTTGTCCCCTATCTCATCATACATTTGATAGAGTTTTCAATAGGTATAATTGTTTTATTAATATATCATTTGTTGAAATCATCTAAATAAGGGGAGTTGTGGTTTAGCAGTGAATTCCGCATTTCAAGTGTGTGAATTATTCCATCTATTTGTTAGAGTGGTTGTAGGAAACAACTTTTTTTCATTAATGGAATGATGAGAAGACGAGGAAGGAATATGATGAAGTTTTCATACTAATTTATTTTTGAAATCACATACATTATGGTATTAATTATTGTTTCTCACAATGATTTAGTTCACATAGGCTTAGAATTGTTTATCATTAGTCCATAATTTAATCATACAATGTTTAGTGATTTATGAACCTTGGTTGACAACAGAAAACCAAGGGAAAGATTGTTAGGACCAAGATGATAAGGAATATGATCATATTCATGTATTTTATTTTTATGTTAAAAATGTTTTAGGAATAATGTAAATCACCTCACTTTGTATTTGGATAAAATCAGGCCAACCATCCTAGTCATGATAATCATATTCACAATGTGTATGAATTTACATCATATTGGGAATTTTTTTTCAAAATGAAAAGGTCAATCATACTCACATTGGGGGAATAATATAAGAGAAGATACTAATGAGGTGTTACATTGGAGTCTAGATGACTGCAATTTAATTATGGTGATTATTTATGGTTTATTGAGTTTTCATAAATCATATGAATTCTGTAAAACATGTGATGATAAAGATAATCTTCAACATAAAATATTTCATGAAAAAATTTATGATATAAGCTGTTTTTTGTGAATGAAGAATGTTTATATAGACTATGATTTCACGATCATTATAATATTTTTTCCAGAAAAATATTTTTTTAAATGATGAGATGGATGATTGTAATGAAGAAAATAAATAAGTTGTTGAAGTCAAACTTACAATAATTTGTCCATGAGATTCAATATGTTAACATACTCATCAATGGAATGGTTTTCTACGATTGAAAATTCATAGAAATAATATTTAGAAGAGAAAGAAACTAATAATGTTGAAGCTGCTGATACTGGTCCATCATACTTGGAATACCATCTCAATCATCAAATGATTTTTTTGGTACTGATGAATTAAAACGAAAAGAAATATACGTGTTGACCAATATGAAGATGATTTCCAAAGTTTCAACAATGTTTTCAACCATTTAAAATGAGTTGAATTAATTTTATTCCCATTCAATTGGGTCAAGAGAAAATGGTAAGAATAACATATTTTTTTAAATTTGATTTCAACGTAACAAGATAGATCACAATGGAAATCAAAATGGAGAATCACAACCAGACTGATATTTTGGAAGACATTCATAAGTGAGTTAAAGTTTTTATAAAATTCAATAAGGATCATGAAGAAATGAAAAGTGTTGAAAAGCATTGAATAATTCATAAATATACATAAATTCCTGGAAAAGTCATGTTTTTTTGTATGTTTGGTTGAGTGAGAAAAATTCATGAATCCCACCCAAACCATCTTTGGAGAGAGTATACATGTGAAAATACATTGTACATTCTTATATTTAAATATTTTAGGAAAAATAAGAGTGAAGGAAGAGTGTAAATGAAATTATTGAGAGAATAATAGTTTTTGAGAATTTATTTTAAATATGTCATGCTAGATAGAAGTGATAGGGGAAGAGACATGATTACAAGGTATTCACCTGATCATCATATTTAAAACATTATTTTATTTAGTGGATTATCATATTGGGATTTCAGGATTGAAGAAGAATTTTTTCATAATTATGTCAACCGTATTTTGATAGAGTTACATTTTTGGTATAGAGAAATCTTACTAGGAGAATCATTCAGGGAAATCAGACCGAGTTTTATAAAAAAAATCTATGATTTTATTACCATCTTTTGGGTTATAATTTGAATAATAGTTTTGAAAATATACATTTTTTTGATGTGGATAAAGCAACTACATAACATGTTATGTTAAGAAAACATTTAATTAAATAAATTTTTCTAGAGGGAGAACACACAATATTGAATAGTATACATAGTGCTACATGAGTGAAATGTCATATCATACTCAATGTATTCCACATAAAAGGATTGAATTATAGTGGATTTTTGTGGCATTGAATCATTTTCAAACCATACCAAGGTTCTAACTATTCTTGTTCAGTAGTGAACCTTTAAATTAATTATGTTCCAAAGGATGTGTGTTTAAATTTTTTACTACCAGGAAAGTAATATTTAACTGGAGGTGAAATTTGTTTCTTAGGAAATAAAATATAAAAGAAAAGATATCACTGATTCAACGTTCACCCAATTAGCGATACAAATATCCCAGCCCGGAAATTACAAAATGAAATATTTTCTAATCATAAATAACAAAGATATTATGGTATAAAATACTTAGAAAAGGCTTAATATTTATATATTTAATGCTTTAACATTATAGGTATGGTTCATTTGGTTAAACTAGTACCCAAACATCAAGGGAATTTTCCTTTGAAAATGATTAGAGATAATGGCCTAGATTACGCGATTACCAAAACTAATGTTAATGTTCCTAATGATGTGCTGACTTGTACATTGATCATTCCCTCAATGTTTGATATTTTTTTTGATTATAGATATTACCAATCTTTTATATCATCTTGATTTTCTAAAAGAATAAGATTATTCTATCTGTCCCTAGTAATGGTTTTAACCATTAAATCAGAATGTGGAAGTTTTATAGAAACCAAGATTTTTCTAGAAGATCAAATTATGATGCATGTTAATATGAAAATTTTATGAAAAATTGTTATTTTAGAAATGGTTCTCATTGATATAATTTTTTTGTGGATTAAATTTTGTTTTATAATAAGAATAATTATTTTTTTAGGAGAAGGATATTATAAATTTAGATGGAGTGGATGAGTCTGTTATCTTTAGTATAGAAATTACATCATCAAAATATTTTATGGATTATCCCCCAATGAATCTATTTAATGAAATTATTGGAATAGAGTAAGATTATGCATGATATTTGGATAATGGAGAAATCCCAAAGATGTAGGGTGTACCCATGGTACAAATATTAAATGATATTGTTCCATAATAATTACATGTTCATCCATTAGAGAATGAAGTCATGTTCTCTATTAAAATTCATCCAGATATAAGACCAATATTTAAAACCCCCTGTAAAATGGATCTAGGGGAGATGGTGGAGTTTAAAAAATTAGCCACAGGAGTTTTTCTCTATGGGATTTATCCACCCTAAATTTCCCTATGGGGAGAACTTGTAATTTTCAGGACAAATAAGGATGTCTATTTGTGATTTTTTATCTATATTAGTTATATTAATTCCCTTACTATAAATAATATATATCAATTACCATGTATTTATTACTTGTGTGATCAAATTAAAGGATTCCATGACATTTTGAAGATAAATATTCACTCTGGTAATCATCATCTAATGTTGGTGAAGGATAATATAACAAATATAACATTTAAAACAAGGGACATAAATTATGGGTTTACAATATTTCCATTTGGATTGAATAATAAAACTTTTATCATTGTGGATATGATATATAGTGTGTTCAAGTAGTATGAGAATATGTTTTTTGTGGTATTGAATAATTATATATTGATATAATATAAGGTCTATGAATACAATAAAAGTTCTCATGTAAATAATTTTAGAGATCATAAAAAATGAGTTATATGTGAAATATGATAAGTATGATTTTTTATCATTGATTTTTCTCTTCATGGATATATTGTCTCAATGTATGGAATTTCAATTGACCCTTTAGTGAAAAATGAAATAAAATAATGGCTGGTAGCGTTGAATATAATTGAGATCTAATGTTTAATTGTCTTAGTAGGCTTCTATCAGTAGTTTGTTCATGATTTTTCATCGGTGTCCAATTCATTAACCATTTTTACTTATAAAGTAGTTAAATTCTAATGGTTTGGAGAATGTGATGGATTTTTGAAATATGTGAATATGAGAATATTTATTGAATTAGTATTATCTCTATAATAATGTAAGTAATGTATTTTAATATATAGTGATTCATCGACTAAGGGAATTAGCTGTGTATTGATGTAGAATGATAGGGTGATTTCATATTCCCCAAAGAAATTAAAAATATAGGAAAAAAATATCATACGCAAGAACATGAGTTTCACTTTATAATATTTTCATCGAAAATATTTTTCTCGTACCTCTTTCTTGAAATATGTGATATATATATAAACCAAAATAGTTATTTTTATATATTATCCTAGAAGAATCTTGCTATGAGGCAAGGAATATAGCTGGGATGTAATGGCCCGAACCTCTCTGACCCATTCCTTTGTCACAAAGAAGGTCAAGAAGTGTTCTGGAGGGTAAAATGGTCTTTTCACACACTTTCCAGAATTTTGAAACTACACGCAGTGTAGTTTGAGTACACGTCATGTACCCCCTTTCCGGGTATACCCCGTGTTGCAGGTCGAGTACTTGTCGTGTGCAATAAATGGATACACGCCGTGTGTCCAAACTACACGCCGTGTAGTCCTTCCCCACGTACGTGTTACCAGTCAACAACCGTGTACCGTGTTGGAGCCGTGTCCTTTCCGTGTGCAATAAATGGATACACATTGTGTGTCCAAACTACACACCATGTAGTCCTTCCCCGCGTATGCGTTACCCTCAAACCGTGTGTTGACCAGTCAACGGCCGCAGAGCTGTATTGGAAGCCACATGGAGACCGTGTAAAATAACCGAGTACACTCCATGTACCATAAACCACATGCCGTGTACTTTTCCTTTTCTCTCCTACAAAAGGAGGGGTCCCCTCCTCCTTTCAACTCACTCCTCTCATCCCCTTTCCTCCGAGTAGAGTTCTCCCAAGAGACTCGAAGGATCCTTTTCTTCCATAACTTCTTCGTCCGAGCACCGATTTATGATCCTTCAGCGGCTACGGGATCGTAACGATGAGTCAAAACATCTGAGCCTGGGTCCGTTGTCATTCCTTCAGCCTTTCCATTCTGACTTCCACCCGAGGAGGTTTTTCCGGGACCCGACAGAATTGACGGACGCCGACGGACTTCTTCTAAAGTTGATCCGGGGGAGAGCTGTGATCTGAACATGTTAAGGTAGGGATATTACCTTCATCTCTCTATTTTTTTCATCATGTGGGGTGGGTATCCTCTTGTTTTCATGAGAAATAGTTTAACCATTAAATAAAGATAATAACTGGTTAAAGAACGGGGATGGGATGTTTGTGATTTCTGTTACTTTATATCCTATGATATTATGTTGTGAATTGAATGAGCATCTACCTACAGAAAATTCAATGTAGTTGGAGGCCTTTTCTTGCGCAATTAAATGTTTCCCTATCTTTCTAGACCGTTTTGTGGATGGAAATTTATGGAATGTGGAATTGGTTAATCATGTAAAGTTGGCTGTTTAAAATCTGGAACCCTTGTGTGATCACCCCAGTTAAACAAAATGGAATAATGAACATGTGGGTGTTGGCTTGGATACATGGCATGTGATGTGGGTGTTTTATGGGTTGTTGTGTTGGTGATGAGCAGCGGGGCTGCGGTTGACTTGGTTGTTGGTTGGTGTGAATGTTGTGTTAGTGATGGCAGTAGGGATGCAATAAATGGTATTTAAGGGACAATGATGTACGGGTTTCGTTGCGGTTGTGGTGATGGTGGTTGGTAGCGGGGCTACAGGGATGGGTTGAATGTGAACAGACTATGGGTTGTGAATAATAAATAACATTGGAAGAGTTAATTAATGGTGGGGTGTGGTAATGAAACAGAGTTAATAATCAATGGGGTTGGTTGGCTGATAATAAGGGACTTGGTTGTGTTTCTTGTGTTTTCCTAACTTGATTTGTGGATGGCAGGGATATGTTTTACGAGCGATCGATGTGGTTGGTTGTGGATATTTGCCCAGCAGTTAAGGAACTAATAAACTAATTCTGCTGAAACGTGAAATCCTAAATGGGGCTGGGGTTGTTTGTTGTATGCATGCTTCGTAGTAGCAGTGTCGAGGCACGTGCTCAGTCTATCTGTTTAGAAGCCATAGGTTGGGCTGTGTGGTTGGTATATATATATATATATATATCTATATCTTTTGTGTTTTATCTCACCCCACCCATGTTGAGCACTTAGTGCCGAACACTCCCATTTCATGGGAGAGAGTGTTTTTCCTTTAGTTACTAGCTCCTTCATGCTCCGTCTCCCCTATGCTATGATGGCTTGAGGCAAACATACACCTAAGACTCTTCGGGTAGGTTTCTATTGGGGTGGATTTAGCCCAAGACACTTCGGTCATGTTCTACTTTTTCCCAAGAATCTTCGGGATGAGGCCCAGGTTTGTCCGGGCGGGATACGTGGTTGTGAGGCCCAAGTGTGTGCGGGTGGGATACGTGGTTTTGAGGCCCAGGTTTGTGCGGGCGGGTAGAGTGTGGCAGCGTCAGGACATTCGCCATTAGTAAGAGTATAAAACTAAAGGGAAATGGTGCGGGTTACCCAATACTCTTGTTCTTATATACTACTACCAATTGTAATTGTGTTTTTGGTGAGTGTGGCTGGTGAGATTGGGTGGATACATTTCCTTGCTAGGTTTGATCTGTTTTTCTCACGGGACATTAGGATGTCTCCCCACTTCTGCATGAGAAATTAATGTTTCCCTACTGAGTATACTTGTATGCTCACCCTACGTTTACTTTCAGGTTTCCAGGAGGACTACCAGGGCCGTGCGGGACCCTACTAGTCGGACAATTGGAGTTGTTGCAGTTGTTGTTCTCTTTTTTTCTTTTGGTATTATACTTTGAGGTTTCATGTACTTGTACCTTGTTATAAAATTGTTTAAACATGCATGTGGGCTGGTTTGGGTTTATTTATATACACTTGTTCTTTTCCTTTTTGGTTGTTGACTTGTCCTATTTCCCGATCCTAAATAATAAAAAGGGTAATGCCTCCCATATTTGAGAAAACTCATACCCTAGGTGCTAGTCGCAACCACGGGGCCTACTGGAGGAGGGACTCGTGGGTCTTTATCTCCCTTTCACCATTTCCAGCTCAGGAGGGTCATCTTTGGTGGGAGGGGGTTGTGACAGAATTGTATCAGAGGCTGATGGTTGAGATATAGGATGGAGTCTGGAGTTAGGCACAGGGAGAATTACATGGGATAGTAGGGTGACAATGTTAGTCAATCTTGGTGCGTGACATAGGCCAGCGAAGACTATCTAGGACATGGGATTTTAGGGCACCCCGTGATCCGATGAAAGGTCTTTGAGCCTACTAAATGACCAAGTGATACGACATTGATTACAGGGTAGAGACTCTAGGGAAGGTACATGCATCATCATGATAGTGTTTTACATGATTTTGGTGTTCTGGGAAAGAAATTGAAATAAAATGCTAAAATAAAACCTTAAGGTTTCCTAACTACTTGGGCTTAGGCGATCCTTGTTTACCATACAGCTATGGCACCTAGACGTCATCCCCTGGTGGCTCAGACAGCCGCGGCCCAGCAGATTTAGGTGGTCGATCAGTTGAGGATTGACCGAGAGGAGGAAGATAGCAAGTGGCAGAAGACTCTCTGTTCCTTACAGCGGCAGAACCTCAAGAAGTAAGATGGTAGTACTTAGGATACGTAGACAGAGGGGTGGTTTGAGGAGATAGGGATCTCTTTTACCTTGATCCGTGTCCGAGGGAGTAATGGGTTCCCCTAGCAGTCAGTCAGCTGAGAGGTGCGGCACGACAGTGGTGGGCACTCTTCCTCGGAGAGAGGATAGAGGCAGAGGTTCCATGGGCTGACTTTGAGAAGGAATTCTGAGAGGAATTCCTTTCATCCTTGATCAAGGCTGAAAAGCGGCAGGAGTTACTCTCCCTTCAGCAGGGGAGTACGTCAGTACGAGAGCTGGGGATCAAGTTCAAGGATCTCCTGTGCTTTGCTCCGGATCTCTTTCTGGATGAGGAGTCTCGGGTGAGACATTTGGAGGAGGCGCTTTGTCCTTCGCTCCATTATGTTGTCACCCCCATCACCCTTCTGACATACATGGCGGTACAGTAGAAGGTAGAGGTTGTAGAGAGGATGCACTCACTGGGAAGTGCACCCTGAGAGGGGATCCAACCAGGCACATTGAAGGGAAAGGCAGTCAGCAGCAGGTCTCCTACGACGGGACCTTCCAGGTTCAGGCCAGTAGGGAGCAGGCCCCAGTAGTTCCAGTTCATATCTTCGGGTCCTCGTCCCATTTTCACGAGCCCAGGACCGAGGTGATTTTCTTGTGGAGGTTTCGGGCACATTCAGAGTCAGTTCCCGACCCGATCTCAGTATGGTGGAGGTGGTCAGGTTCAACACCGACCTCAGTAGCACCGGTTTCCAGAGAGGCCCTTCCAGCAACAGCATGACCATGCTCCTCCGAGGGTAGACTTTTGGGGGGGAGGCTGACCTCAGGGTGCTCCTCAGGGACCTTGACCAGGGCATGTTCGGGGAGGTGGATGACATCAGAAAGGCAGAGGAGCTGGGCGTGGATAGTTTAACGCAACATAGTCGATAGCTCTAGCAGGACCAGAGGTAGTGCGAGGTACGATTTGTTTGTTCAGCACTCTTGTTTCAGCTTTGCTCGATTCAGGAGCTTCACACTCCTTCATTGCACCTGGTCTATCCCATTCTTTGGGACTAGACGTAGAGAGACGTTCCGTACCACTGGTGCTGAGTACACCAGTTGGAGGCCAGACCAGCGTATCTTGTGTTTGCCGGGGTTGTGGGATGATGTTGGGACCACATCGATCTAGTGGGGACTTTCTTCTGTTACAGATGCAGCCATACGATGTCATCCTAGGCATCGACTTGTTGTTTTCTGTTAGTTCCATTATTGACTGCTTCCAGAGAAGAGTTGTGTTCTCCGACGTGGACGGGCAACGTGTAGCTTTGGTTGTAGAGAGGAGCTATCAGGTGGGAAGCCGGCGTGTGGAGCCTCTCCTTTCCTTGTTAGGTGGGCTATCAGTGGTTCCAAATGATATAGAGATGGTGGATGTCTCGGAGGTTGTGGGGGAGTTCCTCGATGTTTTTCTTGAGGAGGTTATGACTCTACCCCCCAAGGTGTCGTTGAGTTCAGGATAGACTTACAGCCTGGTGTGCATCCGATTTCGATGGCCCCTTATCGGATGGCACCTTCGTAGTTGCGGGAGTTGTGGATTCAGATTGAAGATCTGATAGAGAAGGGTTTTGTTCGACCCAGCATATCGCCATGGGGTGATCTAGTCCTGTTCGTGGAGAAGGAATATAGTGGTCTCAGGATATGCATAGACTACCAATGTTTGAACCAGGTAACGTTCAAGAACCCTTACCCTCTTCCAAGGATAGATGATCTCTTCGACCAACTCAGGGGAGCAGGTTGGTTTTCAATGATTGATCTACGATCTGGATATAATCAGCTGAGGGTAAAAGATAGAGACATCTTGAAGACGACTTTCAGGTGTAGGAATGGGCACTTCGAGTTTGTGGTGATGCCGTTTGGAGTTATGAATGCATCGGATGTGTTCATGGGACTTATGACCTTTGTCTTCCGGGAGTTTCTAGACCGGTTCTTCATTTTGTTTATCGATGACATCCTGATTTACTCTAGGTCATAGGAGGATCACGTGGAGCATCTCAGGGCAGTCTTGGAAGTGCTTCGACACCACTAGATCTAATGGAAATTGTCGATGTGTAAGTTCTTGACGCAAGAAGTACACCTCCTTGGGCACGTGGTGTCTCAGCATGGAGTGTCAGTAGACCCGTCGACGGTGGAGGCAGTTGTTTCTTGGGCAGCACCCAAGAGCGTGGTAGAAGTTTGTAGATTCCCGGGGTTAGCAAGTTAATATCTGAGGTTCATTTCAGACTTCTATCGAGTTTCTTCTCCATTGACAGCTTTGAGGAGGAAGAACCAGGTCTTCCTATAGAGCGAGCAGTGCCAGAGAGCTTTTGACTACCTGAAGGAGAAGTTGGTCAGTGCTCCCGTACTCAGGTTTCCAGAGGAAGGGTTGTTGTATGAGGTGTTTTGTGATGCTTCTGGCCTTGGTCTAGGGTGTGTGCTGATGTAGAAGAAGGGAGTGATCTGTTATGGGTCTAGGTAGTTACGACCTCACGGGCGTAACTATGCCACCCATGACCTAGAGCTTGCAGCTGTAGTGTTCGCACTAAAGTTGTGGTGACATTACCTATTTGGGGAGCGCTTTGTGGTCTTCTCAGATCACAAGATCTTGCGTTATATCTTCTCCCAGTGTGACCTGATCTTACGGTAGTGGAGATGAGTCGAGTTTCTCCAAGATGATGACTTTGAGATCTCTTACACTAAAGGTAAGGGCAAAGTTGTGGCTGATGCCCTGAGCAGGAAGTCACACTAGGAAGTTGTTCGGGAATCCACTGATGCTTGGAAAGTGATGGGAGAGTTTGCTTCCTTGCACTTGGATTCTAGGGTAGAAGGTGTTAGAGGCTGTTTGTTTTAGATGACGGTGCATTCTTCCTTGTTGAAGCGGGTGGAAGAGTCCCAGTGGGGGTACTCCGAGGCAGAAATGATGCGGGATCGTGTCGATTAGGGGAATGCTCCAGAGGGATGGTCAGAGGACAGCCAACATCAGATGCTTTTCCAGTGAAGGTTGTTTTTCCCAGAGACAATGTCTGAGGGAGTTTTCTGTGAGTTCCATACCTCATCCTTGGCAGTACATCCAGAAGTTTCGAAAATGTACCGAGGCCTGAGGAAACAGTTTTGGTGGCCCGGGGTGAAACAAGTAGTGGTGGATTTTGTGGCTAAATTCCTAGTGTGTCAGCAAGTGAAGGCTGAACACCGTGTTCCCAGTGGTTTGTTGCATCATTTAGATTTCCCCGAGTGGAAGTGGGATGACATCTCAATGTACTTCGTCACAGGACTACATGGAGCACATGGTGGTTATGATGTTATCTGGGTAGTGGTGGATCGACTGACGAAATCAGCCCACTTCTTAGCAATTAAGGAGTCAGGCCCGGTGAGTACCTTAGCACAGAGGTATGTAGACGAGGTGGTACGTTTTCATGGAGTTCCAAATACTATCATCTCAGATCAGGATACTTGGTTTACCTCATGAGTCTGGAGGGGGTTACAACATGCATTTGGCACCCAGCTACGCCTTAGCACTGCTTTCCACCCCCAGACCGATGGGCAGACGGAGCGGACTATCCAGACGTTGGAGGACATGCTGCGAGCATGCGTTCTGTATTTCGGAGGATCATGGGTATGACACTTGCCTTTAGTAGAGTTTGCCTACAACAACAACTTCCACTCTACTATTGTCATGTCACCGTATGAGGCGTTGTATGTAAGACCATGTCGTTCACCAATTTGCTGGGAAGAGGCTGGTGAGACTGGTGCTCTTTGGCCAGAGGTAGTGCAGAGCACCACAGAGAAAGTCCAGCTTGTACGTGAGAGGATGAATGCAGATCAGAACCGACAGAAGCCTTATGCTGATCATCAGAGGAGGCCCTTAGAGTTAAATGTAGGAGATCATGTGTTCTTAAAGGTTTTCCCTCGACGGGGGCAGTAGAGGTTTGTGAAAGGGAGAATGCTCTCACCTATGTTCATCGTACCTTTTAGGTTTTGAGGTGAGTTGAAGAGGTGGCATATCAACTAGCCCTGCCACCACAGTTGGAGAAGGTTCATGACGTCTTCCACGTCTCCCAGCTTCACTAGTACTTACACAAAGACTCTCACATTATCGACGGGGGAAAGTTAGATATGGGAAACGACATGACCTTTGAAGAACGACCAGTCAAGATCGAGGATTGTAAAGAGAAGGTGCTCTGGGGACAAACCATTCCGTTGGTTCATGAGTTGTAGAGGAATGGCGGCCTCTAGGAGAGCACTTGGGAGCGGGAGACCCAAATGCACACTCAGTACCCGAAGTTTTTTTAGACATGTGTTTTCCCTTGTTCCTCTGAGATTTGTGTTGATGTTGTACTATGTACCTTTGATATATGGAATTCTTGGATTGTCGGTTGTGATACCTTTTGTTTCCTTATTCTCTGGAAGTGTGTAGCGTGTCTGGATGTGTGGGGAAGGGGAAAACCTGATCCTTAATCGAGACACTTTAATGCGGATGCGATTGAACCCGTGCGAGAGAGTCAGTGCCGCCTAAAGCGGATAATATCTCGACATAGGAGAAGGATGTTTTCCCCAAACCACATCTTCGTGCAGTGTGTTGGTTGTGTGGTGTTAAGGGTAGTGCGAGTTAAAAAATCCTGATATATGAAGGTGGGAAGACCCAATTCTTAATCGAGACACATTAATGAGGATGTGATTAAACACGTGCAGGCGAGTCAGTGCCGCCTAAAGCGGATAATATCTCGACATAGGAGAAGGAATTCCTAACACATATGATTAGGGTTTTTGGTTGGGTTCCTGTTATAACGAGAACCATAAGAGGTATGTTGTTGGGTTTCCACTGGGTTGGTTTTTGAATTCTTGGGGACGAGAATGTTTTAAGAGGTATCTAATGTAATGGCCCGAACCTCTCTGGCCCATTCCATTGTCAAAAAGATGGTCAAGAAGTGTTCTGTAGGGTAAAATGGACTTTTCCCACACATTCCAGAATTTTGAAACTACACGCCGTGTAGTTTGAGTACACACCGTGTACCCCCTTTCCTGGTATACCACGTGTTGGAGGACATGTCCTTGCTGTGTGCAATAAATGGATACATGTTGTGTGTCTAAACTACATGTCGTGTAGTCCTTCCCCACGTACGTGTTACTAGTCAACGGTCGTGTACCGTGTTGGAGCCATGTCCTTGCCATGTGAAATAAATGGATACACGCCGTGTGTCCAAACTACATTCCGTGTAGTCCTTCCCCATGTATGTGTTACCCTCAAACCATGTGTTGAACAATCAATGGCCGCGGAGCCGTGTTGGAAGCCGCATGGAGACCGTGTAAAATAACCGAGTACACGCCGTGTAACATAAAGTACATGTCGTGTACTTTTCCTTTTCTCTCCTATAAAAGGAGGGGTCCTCCTCCTTTCAACACACTCCTCTCCTCCCCTTTCCTCTGAGCAGAGTTCTCCCAAGCGACTCTAAGGCTCATTTTCTTCCATAACTTCTTCCTCCGAGCTCGGATTTACGATCCTTCACCGGCCACGGGATCGTAACGACGAGGCGGAACTTCTGAGCCTGGGTCCATTGATATTAGTTCGGCCTTTCCTTTCAGACTTCCACCCGAGGAGGTTTTTCCGGGACCCAACAGAAGTGATGGACGCTGAAAGACTTCTCTTAAAGTTGATCTGGGGGAGCGCTGTGATCAGAACCTATTGAGGTAGGGATCATACCTTCATCTCTCTAATTTTTTCATCATGCGGGGTGGGTATCCTCTTGTTTTCATGAGAAACTGTTGAACCACTAAGTGAAGATAATAACTGGTTAAAGAACAGAGTTGGGAAGTTTGTGATTGTTATTACTTTATATCCCGTGATATTATATTGTGAATTGAATGAGCTTCTGCCTACTAAAAATTCACGGTTGTTGGGGGCCTTTGCTTGCGTAATTAAATGTTGCCCAATCTTTCTAGACTATTTTGTGGATGGAACATTGTGGAATGTGGAATTGGTTAATCACGTAAAGTTTGATGTTTAAAATCTGGAACCCTTGTGTGATCACCCCGGTTAAACAAAATGGAATAACGAACATGTGGTTTTTGCCTTGGATACGTGGCATGTGATGGCGGTGTTTTGTGGGTTTTTGTGTTGGTGATGATCAGCGGGGCTGCGGTTGACTTGGTTGTGGGTTGGTGTGAATGTTGTGTTAGTGATGGGTAGTGGGGCTACAATAAATGGTATTAAAGGGACAATGATGTATGGGTTTCGGTGCGGTTGTGGTGATGGGGGTTGGCAGCGGGGCTACAGGGATGGGTTGAATGTGAACGGACTATGGGTTGTGAATAATAAATAAAAGTGGAAGAGTTAATTAATGGTGGGGCGTGGTAATGAAACAGAGTTAATAATAAATGGGGCTTGTTGGATGATAATAAGGGACTTGGTTGTGTTGCTTGTGTTTTCATAACTTGATTTTTGGATGGTAGGGATATGTTTTACAAGCGATTGATGTGGTTGGTTGTGGATAGTTACCCAGTAGTTAAGGAACTAATAAAATAATTCTACTGAAACGTGAAAACCTAAATGGGGTTGGGGTTGATTGTTGTATGCATGCTTCGTAGTAGTAGTGCCGAGGCACGTGCTATGTCTATCTATTTAGAAACCATAGGTTGGGCTATGTAGTTGGTATTTATATATATCAGTATCTTATGTATTTTATCGCACCCCACCCATGTTGAGCACTTAGTGCCGAACACTCCCATTTCATGAGAGAGGGTGTTTTTCCCTTAGTTACTAGCTCCTTCTTGCCCAGTCTCCCCTAGGCTGTGATGGCTTGAGGCGACCTTACACCTAAGACTCTTCGGGTAGGTTTCGATTGGGGTGGCTTTAGCCCAAGACTCTTCCGGTAGGTTCTACTTTTTCCCAAGAATATTCGGGATGAGGCCCAAGTGTGTGCAAGTGGGATACGTGGTTGTGAGGCCAAGGTGTGTGCGGGCGAGATACGTGGTTGTGAGGCCCAGGTGTGTGCGGTCGGGATACGTGGTTGTGAGGCCCAGGTGTGTGTGGGCGGGGAGAGTGTGGCAGCGTCAGGGCGTTCGCCATTAGGAAGAGAAGCAAACTAAAGGCAAATGGTGTGGGGTACCCAATACTCTTGTTCTTATATACTACTACCTGTTGTGATTGTGTTTTTGGTGAGTGTGGTTGGTGAGATTGGGTGGATAGATTTCCTTTCTAGGTTTCTTCTATTGTTCTCACGGGACATTAGGATGTCTCCCCACTTGTGCACTAGATCTTTAGGTTTCCCTACTCAGTATAATTGTATGCTCACCCTATGTTTACTTTCAGGTTTCTAGGAGGACTACCAGGGTCGTGCGGGACCCTAATAGTCAGACAGTTGGAGTTGTTTCAGTTGTTGTTCTCTTATTTTCTTTTGGTATTGTACTTTGAGCTTTCTTGTACTTGTACCTTGTTATAAAATTTTTTAAACATGCATGTGGGATGGTTTGGGTTTATTTCTATACACTTGTTCTTTTCCTTTCTGGTGGTTGACCCGTCCTATTTCCCGATCCAAAATAATAAAAAGGGTAATGCCTCCCATATTTGAGAAAACTCATACCCTTGGTTCTAGTTGCCACCCCAGGGCCTACTGGAGGAGGGACTCGGGGGGTCATTATCTCCCTTTCACCATTGCCAGCTCAGGAGGGGCATCTTTGGTGGGAGGGGGTCATGACATCGGAATTCTTAAGGACTATGGTAACCTGATACATTAAAACCATAGGAAGGATAAAATGGCAGTTTAATCATTGATTAGGTAGTAAAAAATAGGTTATGTACATGATGAAGGTTTATATGGATACAATATATAAGGATCCTAAAATTATGGATATGGTTATTTCTAAGAAAAGGGATGCATCATACATTTTCTTTGAAACTGATAAAATATCAATACATGAAATTATAGAGATATAATACAAGAATGAAATGAACATTTAAAATAATATCAACATTTTAATTGATGGGAAATTTACATATATCATTTATAAATAAGAACTGTTAATTTTTGGGAGACGTTACATGTAACATCCCTGGTAAATAAAGAATAAGAAATATTTAATATTTATTAATTTTTTTAATTCAATATTAATTTTACATTAAAGGGGTTTCTATGTTTTATAGCATACCTGATACGCAACAACGAGTTTCTTTGAAATCTTACGTTGTTCACTAATAATATAATATTATTTTAAATGGTAGTCAAATCCTAGCCTTTGTATTGGAGGGAATGAACAAAACTAACAACAATATGATTATACATGTTTGTTAAATTTATTTACATTTATCCAATAAAAAATGTTAGAGGCTAAAAATTTGAATGAATCTAATTTTGAGCATAATTTATATTAAAAGGTCGATTTACCGCCTTTTAATTGAGAACCCTTTCTAAATATAGTTTTGGTCACCTTAATAATTTCTACATGACCAAATAAAATCCTTCTTTATATTGGGGACATAAAAACTTACTTTGTGTAATTTTTTGGAATTTTTCTGATAAAGTTCATTTTTAATGAATAGTGAAAATATTGTATTTTAATTCAAAACTGAATTTTAATATAATTAATTTATATGGTTATATTATATTTTTAGTTGGTTTTAATTTTTAATTAGAATATATTTTTAACATTTAATCCAATGTTGGTCAATATAATTAATTTCACGTTGAAATTGGACATAAACAAGTGTCATTCTTTTGATAGTTATTGTTTCTTAAAAACACGCTTATTGTTTTAACAACATGAATTAATTTTAAATTAATTAAAGCCACTTTTATTTTCTGAATTTGGGACAGTAGAAATCATTTTTGAATTCGGAATATCAAATAAAGCTTACGCTGAATTTTTGGTATTTTTCTGAAAAACGTCAATTTTTTATGAATAGTGAAACCACTTAGTAGTAGTCGAAAAAAATTAATTTTTTTCATTATAATGAAATGTTACTGCTTCTATGAATTGAATTTCAAAAATCTGACATACATGGTACTTATTATTAAGTAAAATTTGGTTCAATAAGAAGAAAATAATTTTTGGTGAATAGTAACTTTTGACATTTATTTACCGTGGTTAAAGTTCAATAATGTAATTCAAGGTAAAAAAGTATTATAATAATTAAAAATTACCTTAAAACTTGTCCTAACCTTTTTGAATGACTAATGGCTGACCTAGGGCATCTTTGGGTCAATTTTGGGACCCCATGGAGCCACCTATGATAGATAATGACACTTGATTAATTAATTTAATGTAAAGGAAAAAAAGGCATAAAAAACTCTATTAGTAAATTAATTATTATATGGTGTTATATATAAAATATTTTTGACTATAAATATTCATTGGAAATATAAATAGATTTTCTCCATCAAGGAATTTTTTTATAATTTTTAGACATCTAATTAATTAAATTATTTATGACACAATAATGATGTAGTATTTACCTCATTAATAAATTATTTAAATAATTAAGATTATAATGATTAAAATATTATCCACAACATGTCCAATTCTGATTGGATGATTTTATTTAGACTATGAGTCATCTTATATTCGACCTTAATGATTTTTAGACCTTTAGACACCGAATATCATTATATAATAAAATAATATTTTCACACTTTTCTAAAGAGCCCCTCCTCTCGCTTATAAAATGAGACCACTTCAAACCAATTCCTCACACCTCTCGAGCCCTTAGGATCGACCAAACTCTACCCAATTAACCTCCCTACACCCCTCTCCTCTTTCTAGAAGCCTTACCTTAGGCAGAAGGCACTTCGAGAATTTCTTTTGGCTCAAACTAAAGGAAGATACCCAAATTAAAGGTAACATTTTCTCTTAACTTCTTTTCTTTTATTTTACTTCTCCAACCCCTATACTCTTTTTATTCTAATATTTTATAACAACACCAGTATCTTAAATATACTAGGACGTTTGTATGAAAATTATTCAAAATACACTTACACACACCTCAATCTAATGGGTGAAGAACATAATGTTTCTGTGGATGGAAAACTAACGCCTCACGAAATGATGATTGTTCAATTACATCCTACCACCTCTCATTGTGGCCATTAAGATGGAACTGTATCTATATATGATATATATTATGTTTATGTTTTCTTTATGCTTCTGTATTTTTACATTTATATCATACCTTTATGGTTTCCATTATGGGTAAACATGATAATTTATTTTGAGGAAATGTGGAGTACCGCCCCCTCAAAGTGATATGACTCCTTAATTCCATATGTGGGATTTATAAATAATGGAGTTAATGAGATTATGTATGATATTATACTATAATTAAAATATAACTATGTATCATTATGTTTTAATTCCATCAAAATAAGAAATAGAAAAGAAAGTAACGATCATGCGTACGTACGACTTACCGTCTCCATGAATGGTGCATTTCATTTCTTACCTCCAAATGATATGTACTATATTAAATATATATATATATATACTGGATATATATGATATATATGATATCTAAATAATGAATACCATTATGGATATAATGAACAATTGACCACATGTAGAACTTGTAAATATAAGGTGTTTATTTTTCACTCAAGTACCAAATAAAGACAAAATGATCATTATTAACTTGAATGATTAGTTAATGTTTATAAAAAGTTAATATGTGATATGAAAGGAATAATAAACTTGAACAGTGTTTTTAAACAAGTAGACATTAACTTTATATTATTATTCAGGAGATTAAAGAAAGATCGAGTCATGTCGGACACGAGGTAAGGGACTTCGTCTCAATCTCCTTTCATTGAGGAATGTTTAGTTTTATACACGACGTTATTTTATATGGTGTATAAACCACTTTTACTTTTCATTTTATTAAAAGTGAATCTTTTTATACTAAGAATATTACTAAATGACAAAAAGGAATGTTTTTTAACGAAAGCGGGGACAACGACCTTTCCATCACCACGAGTATTATTTGATATTTGGCATCCTTAACAAGTCGTAATGTTTTTAAAAGGAAAAATAAATTCCACATACTATTTTTATGTATTTTGGTATTGAAAATGATTTTGAGAATGGATTTATTATTTAAATATCTTGAAATGATATTTTGTTATTGAAATTTGGAAATTTTATCTTTCCTTCATGCTTATGTTATGTGTTATGATCATGATATTGTTCTTGGGCTTTATTTATTTATATGGGTGGTTCCGTGAATAAACTAGGGTGGGTGAGACCAAGATAGCTCTCTAATGCATTGGGTAACATGACAGAGGTAAACATTAATGTTTCTCCTAAGATATTTAGAGAATATACTGTGATGGGTATTTCAATGTAACTCCCTATGCAGCTGTTATAGCTACAATGTATGTATGATATGGATGCCACAATTTATGTTTATGATTTATGATTTCTTTGTGTTATTCATAAAATCTTATGATTTCCTGAGGAAAGTGAAAGAGTTCATGTTTTGTACGTATTTATGAAAAAATGTTTTCTTTATTAGTTTCATAACTGTTACTAAGCTTTTTATGCTCATCCCATGCTTTGAAATGTTTTCACACGACATAAAGATGAATAGGGTCAAGGATGCGATCAACGAATACTCATGCTATCCAAAACATGGAACTAGACATGACTCTTTTTTTTTCCAGAGTTTTTATTTTATGAAAAAAATGGAAACTGTGTAGAAGTGTCTAATTTTTAATCTTTTGAGATGTAATAGTTATGTCCTAATTATCTATAACAATAAACCTAAAAATATCCTCAATTTGAATTATTCATTTAATTAAAGATTACATAATGTTTAAGGTTGGGTCCTTATAGTTGGTATCAAAGGTTATTTTAAATAACTTTTGGAGTTAGTGTATTGTTAAATGTCAATAAATTAATTTATGGTAATATTGAAATGATATAGAATTTACAGATTACCATGTTGCTTCGCATAAGATATTTCTGTGTTCAGAATGGTTTTCCATAGAGGAAATTTGGCATCTATATTGGAACAACATCAGGAGGAAGGAAACCTTCCAAATTAGCAACCTGAGATGGTCTGAATCGGAACTGAATAGTGTGTTGCAGAGATGGTACATTTGACTTAGGCTATAAATGGTGGTGGTATCCATGCACCAGATCAACCAGATCAAATATAGAGGAACTTGTCAGTAGTGGAGCATTTAATGAGGCAATATCCCCCATAATTTAGAGGATCATCTGACCCTGTTCTAGCTTAATGGTGAATGAAATCACTAGAAAATATTTTTGATGTCATGGCTTGTTCAGAACATCAAAAGGTTAGTTTTTCTATTTATCGTTTTGAAGGTGTAGCCGATCTGTGGTAGTCGATGGTGAAAAATATCCGGGATAGTGAGGAGATTGATTCTCTCGATTGGGATAAATTCAAAGGTATGTTTCTTGAGAAATATTTTCCAATGGTGGTTTTTCTTGGGATGGAAAAACAATTCTTGGAATTGAGGTAGGAGGATGACTCAGTGGATGCTTATGTAGAAAAATTCACTCGACTGGAAAGGTATGCTTACAATTTCATACGAGATCTTGATAGTAAAATCATCCAATTTTTACTCAGGATTAAAGCCAAATTATCAAAGGTCTTTAGCTTCTCGTGAGTTCAAAAGTTATGAAAAACTTGATCATTGTGTGGAGAAGGTGGAAATGGAGTTTACCGATGATCATGTATTCTTTGACAAACAACAAAATAAGAGGTTGAGGAGGGATGTGAAAGGGAAGAACTCTTCAAAAAAGATTGATGGTAAGAAAATTAAGTTTACAGTTTGTGAAAATTGTGGTAAAAAGCATTCTGGGGAATTTATTTTGAATTCTGGTATGTGCTACCGATGTGGTAAAATGGGACATAAGGCTCGTAATTGCACTGAAAATGATCAGGGCAATGGTAAGACTAAATCTGATTTACAGTCAGTAAAATATTTTCAGTTCAATGAAATGGGTCATTATGAAAATAAGTGTCCAACAATGAACTCAACCGAAGGATATAAACTAGACTATAAGCAGAAAGGGGTGGTTAAATCCATTGCAACAACTTCCACAGATGTTGGGACATCAAATAAAGTAGTATCATGTACACTATTTGTTTGTTCAGATTATGGAAATGTGTTGTTTGATTTAGGGTCTACACACTCTTTCATTTCTGAGAATATTTCTAGTAAATTGGGATTTCCATCTCAAGATATGAATACAGAATATACGGTTAAAACATCAGGAGGAAATGTTGAGACAAAAATAATACATAAGAACATTCCTATCCTTGTGTGCGGAAAGAATCTACCTACAAACCTTATTGTTTTTCATCTAGTAGAGTATGATGTTATTTTGTGCATGGATTGGATTTCTGTTTAGCATGCCAAGATTGAATGCAGAGCTAAAGTGGTTTCTTTTTAGAAAGATTTAATGTTTGTGTACAAGAATGAATCCTTTCTTTTACTAACATATCAGGAAGCCGAGAAACTAGTAAAATATGGGAATTAATGTTACCTTGCAAATATTGTTGAAAATAAAAGAACTATTCAGATTAATGATTTTCCAGTGGTAAATGAGTACCTTGATGTTTTTCCTGATGAGTTTCCCAGAATTATACCTGATCGAGAAGTTGAATTTACCATTCAATAATTTCCTGATGCTAAGCCAATTTCAAAACCCCCTTATTGAATGTCTAAAATTTAACTTTTAGAGTTCAAGAAAATATTGCATGAGTTAATAGATTATGGTTTAATTCGACCAAACACATCACCATGGGGTGCTCCCGTCTTGTTTATTAAAAAATAATGATGGTTCAATTAGACATTGCATTGATTATAGAGCATTTAATAACATCACTGTTAAGAATAAATATCATTTTCCTCATATCAATGATTTTTTTATCAGCTACAAGGAGCTCAGTATTTTTTGAAGATTGATTTGAGGTCGGGGAACCATCAGTTGAATGTAAAAGAAGAAGACATTCTGAAGACCAGATTTCGTACAAGATATT
Organism: Viscum album; assembly: GCA_963277665.1. Taxonomy (NCBI): domain Eukaryota; kingdom Viridiplantae; phylum Streptophyta; class Magnoliopsida; order Santalales; family Viscaceae; genus Viscum; species Viscum album. Next base: position 934,164,769 of record OY728122.1, on the reverse strand, counting down.
TCCATTATGAATTTGTAGTTATGCCTTTTGGTTTAACCAATGTACCTGGTGTATTCATGGATCATATGAATAAAATTTGCTGTTAGTTCTGCGATAAGTTTTTGGTTGTGATCCTTGATGATATTCTGGTTTATTAAAAAAGTAAATAGGAACATGAAATTCACTTAAGGGTTGTCTTGAAAACCATAAAAGAAATTAAATTGATTGGGAAATTCAGAAAGTGTGAGTTTTGGTTACAACAAAAAATTTTCCTTGGTAGCATTATTTCAAAAAATGTTATAACTATTGATCCTTATAAAACAAAAGGTGTTAAAGAATGGCCAAGACCCAAAAATATAACCACGATTCGTAGTTTTCTTGGTTTGGAAGGTTATTACCAGAGGATTGTTGAAAAGTTTTCACGGTTATCTAGTACAATGACTTTGTTAACTCGAAAAGGTGTTAATTTCATCTGAAAAAAAAGAATGTGATGATTGTTTTCAGGAATTGAAAAAGAAGATTGGTGAATGCTCCAGTTTTGTCACTACTATCCAGAAATGGTGAGTTTTTTTTCTACAGTGATGATTTGTTGAAAGGACTTGGTTGTTTCCTATTTCCTAATGATCAGATAATTTTTTACGCTTCATGTCAGTTGAAGCTACTTTAGTTAAATTACCCTACACATGATTTGTAATTAGCTGCTGTTGTTTTTTATTTAAAAATTTGGAGGAATAATTTGTATGGAGAAATATGTAAAATATATACTCACCACAGATGTTTAAAGTATTTATTCACTCAGAAAGAATTAAACGTGAGACAGAGGAGATGGATAGAATTAATCAAGGATTATGATTGGAAGATCCATTACCATCAGGGAAAAGAAAATAAAGTGGCTGATTCTTTGAGTCGAAAACGTAATGCTTCATTAACCATGTTACGTTTCGAACAAGATCCTTTGGTTTTTGATTTGATAGAATTTGGCATAGAAGTTGTTGGTGTAGAAAATTATTTTGTTTTGTATTAGGTGTCAGTGAGATCTTCTATATCAGACATATTTAAGAAAGCATAGAAGGAAGATAGGGAGTTACAGAAAAAGGAAGAGTTGGTTCAGAAGGGTAAGTTGCCTAATTTTATAGTTGACCATGATTGTGTTCTGAGATTTGAAAAGAGATTATGTGTGACTTGTGATTCACAATTGAAGAATGAGTTGTTATGTGAAGCTCATAGTTCCCCGTTTTCAGTTCATCCTGGAAGTACTAATATGTACAGATATCTTTGTGAGTTTTACTGGTGGGATGGAATAAAAATAGATATTGATGATTTTACTGTGAGGATTTTGACTTGTCGGCATGTAAAAGTAGAGCAACAGTTACCAAAAGGGATGATTCAGAATTTTCTAGTGCCCAAGTGGAAATGGGAAAATATATCAATGGACTTTGTTGAGGTATTACCAAAGAAATCCCAAGGTAATAATGTAATCTGGGTTATTGTTGATCGATTAACTAAATCTTATCATTTCCTTCCTATTTGAGATACTTTGTCTCTAGATCGAATTTCTCGGTTGTATGTTAAAGAGATAGTCCAGTTACATGGAGTTCCCCCCTCCATTGTATCTGATCTTGATCCCAGATTTACTTCTAACTTTTGGAAAGGCCTTTAGAAGTCATTGGGTGCTGAATTAAATTTTAGTACAGCTTTTCATTATCAATCGGATGGGAAATAAGAATGAACAATTCAGAAATTCGAGGATTTTTTAGGTGCTTGCTCGATGTATTATTAGGGAAGTTGGGACTAACATATTTCTTTGGTTGAATTTTCATATAGTAATAGTTTTCATTGTAGTATACAGATGGATCCATTTAAGTAATTATATAGAAAGTGCTGTCGAACATCATATTTTTGGGATGATGTAGGTGAAAGGAAGCTTATGGGACAAGAATTTGTAGAAGAGATGGCAGAGAGAGTTCAGTTGATTTAGAAGCACATGAGAACAGCTCAGAGCAGACAGAAAAGTTATGCAGATAACCGGAGGAAGGATCTTTCTTTTGAGGTAGGTTATCATGTCTTTCTCAATGTTTCTCCATGGAAAAGTGTGAAGCATTTTGGTAAGAAGGGAACGTTGAGTCCGAGGTTCATTGGACCTTGTGAAATTATAGAGAAAGTTGGATCTGTTGCATATAGAGTGGATTTACCTCCATGTTTTTCCCAGGTACACAGTGTGTTTCATGTTTTTATGTTGAGAAAGAATATTCCAGATCCATCTCATGTTTTGAGCCCAGAGGTAGTTCAGTTGGAAGAGAATCTCTCTTATGAAGAACAACTAGTCCAGATTTTTGACCGAAGAGAGAAAGTATTTCAGAATAAGTTAATTTCCCTAGGTAAAGGTTTGGTGGAAAAATCATATGGTTGAATAGGCAACGTGGGAATCTGAAAATGATATGAGGGATAAATACCCCACATATTTTGATAAGTAAAATTGCGTGGACACAATTCCCAAAAGGGGGGAAGGATGTAACATCCCAGGTAAATAAATAAATAGGCATATTTCATAATTTTTAATGTTTTTGAATTAAATATTAATTTTTCATTAAAGGGGTTTCTATGTTTGATAGCGTACTTGATACACAACAACGTGTTTCATTGAAATCTTAGGTTGCACACTAATAATATAATATTATTTTAAATGGTAGTTAACTCCTTGCCATTTTATTGGTGGGAATAAACAAAACTAACATCAATATTGTTATACATGTCTGTTAAATGTTTTTACAATTATCCAATAATAAATGTTTGAGGCTTAAACTATGAATGACTCAAAATTTAAGCATAATTTACATTAAAATGTCGATTTACAACCTTTTAATAGAGAAAACCCATTAGATATAGTTTTGGTCACTTTAATACATTATATATGACCACATAAAATCATTCTTTAGAATGGGGACATCAAAACATACTTTGTGTAAATTTTTGGAATTTTTCCGATAAAGTTCATTTTTTTATGAATAGTGAAAATATTGTATTTTAATTCAAAAACTGCATTTTAATATAATTTATTTATATGGTTATTTATATTTTTAAATGGATTTAATGTGTAATTAGAATATATTTTTACCATTTAATCCAATTTTGGTCATTGGAATTAATTTCACTTTGAAATTGGACATAAACAAGTGTCAATCATTTGATAGTTATTGTTTCTTAAAAACATGTTATTTTTTTAATAACGAGAATTAATTTTAAATTAATTAATGCCACTTTTATGTTTTTAATTTGGAAAAATATACATCATTGTGGAATTTGGAATATCAAATAAATATTAGTCTTAATTTTTGGTATTTTTCTAAGAAATGTCAATTTTTGATGAATAGTGAAACCAATTAGTAGTAGTTAAAAAACTGACTTTTTTCATTTGAATGAAATTTTTGCGATTCTGTGAATTGAATTTTGAAACTCTGACATACATGGTTGTTATTAGTAATTAAAATGTGGTTCAATAAGATGAAAATAATTTTTATTGAATAATGAATTTGGACTTTTATTTGTCGTGGTAAAAGGTAAATTGGGAAATTCAAGGTAAAAAGAATATTATAATAATTTAAAATTACCTTACCATTTGTCATAACCTTATTTTATGAGTACTGTTCGACCATGGGAATCTATGGGACGATTTTGGGACCCCATGGATCCACTTATGAAAGATAATGACACTTTAGATTAATTAATTTATTGTAAAGGCAAAAATGACATAAACAAAAATAATTTTGAAAAATAATTTTTATATGGTGTTATATAATAAATCTCTTTGATTATAAATATTCATTTGAAATATAAAAGGATTTTTTACATCAAGGTATTTGATTTATAATTTTTAGACATCAAAAAAATTAAATTTTTTACGACACAATAATGATGCAGTATTTACCTCATTAATAAGTTATTTAAATAAATAAGATTATAATGATTAAAATATTATCCCAAACATGTCCAATTCTGATTGTATGATTTTATTTAGACTATGAGTCATCTTATATTAGAAATTAATGATTTTTATACCTTTAAAAACCTAAAATCATTATATAATAAAATAACATTTTCACACTTTCCTAAAGAGCCACTCCACTCCATTGTAAAATGAGACAACATCTAACCAATTCCTCACATCTCTCAAGCCCTTAAGCTCATCCAACCTATGAACAATTAAGCTCCCTACAATCCTCTACTCCTCCTAGAAGCCTTACTATTGGTAGAAGGCACTTCAAGAATTTATTTTGGTTCAAACCAAAGGAAGTTACCCAAATTAAAGGTAACAGTTCTCTTAACTTCTTTTCTTTTATTTTACTTCACCAAACCCTATAATCTTTTTATTAATTTATTTTATAACAAAACCTGTATCATAAATATACTAGGATGTTTTTAGGATATGTATTTGAAATACACATACACACACCTCCATCTAATGGGTGAGGAACATAATGTTTCTGTGGGTGACAAACTAATGCCTCACGAAACGATGATTATTCAATTACTTCCCACCGCCTCTCATGGTGGCCATTAAGATGGAACTGTATTTATATATGATATATATTATGATTATGTTTTCTCTATACTTTTGTATTTTTTTATTTATATCATACATTTATGGTTTCCATTATGGGTAAACACGATAATTGCATTTGAGGAAGTGCGGACTACCGCCCCCTCAAAGTGATATGACTCATTAATACCATATATGAGTCATATAAAGGATGGATTTAATGATATTATGTATGATATTATTCTATAATTATAATATAACTATTTATCATTCTGTTTTAATTTAATTAAAAAAATAAATAGAAATTAAAGTAGCTTTCATGCGTACGTACAACTTACCGTCTCCATTAACTGTTCATTTCATTTCTTACCTCCAAATGATATGTAATATTATAAATATATGTATATATACCTGATATACCTGATATATATGATATCTAAATAATGAATTTCATTCTGCATATAATGGACTATTAACCACATGGACAACTTGTAAATATAAGGTGTTCATTTTTGAATCAAGTACCAACTATCGACAAAATGAACATTATTATAATGAAGGATTGCATAATGTTTATAAGAAGGTAATAAGTGATATAAAAGGAATAATAAACTTGAAAAATGTTCTTATGAAAGTATAAATTAACTTTATTTTATTATTCAGGTGATTGATGAATGATCGAGTCAAGACGGGCACAAGGTAAGGGACTTCATCTCAATCTCCTTTCATTGAGGCATATTTAGTTTTACACACCACTTTATTTTGTACAGTTTATAAACCCCTTTGACTTTTCATTTCATTCAATGAGAATCTTTTTATATAAATATTTTTACTAAGATAAAAAAGGAATGTTTTTTATAGAAAGCAGTGACAATGACCTTTCCGCTGCCACGAGTATTATTTGATCTTTTGATTCCTTAACAAGTTGTAATGTTTTTAAAAGGAAAAATAAATACCATATACTCTTTTTACGTATTTTGGTATTGAAAATGATTTTGATAATAGGTTTACTATTTAAATATCTTGGATTGATATTTTATTATTGAAATGTGGAAATTTTATCTTTTCCTTATGCTTATGTTATGTGCTATGATCATGATATGGTTCTTGGGAATTATTTATGTAAACGGGTGGTTCCGTTATAAACCTAGGGTGGGTGAGCCTGAGATAGCTCTCCAATGAATTGGGTAATGTGGCAGAGGTAAACAAGAATGTTTCTCCTAAGAGATTTAGATAATATATTGTGATGTATATTACAATGTAACTCCCTATGTAAATGTGATAGCTAAAATGTAAGTATGATATAGATTACACAAGTTACCTTTATGTTTTATGATTTCTTTGTGTTATTCATAATATATTATGATTTCATGAGGTAAGTAAAAGAATTAATGTTTTGAATGTATTAATGAACAAATGTTTTCTTTCATTGTTTCATAACCATTACTGAGCTTTTTATACTCATCCCAAGTTTTGAAATGTTTTCACAGGACATAAAGATGAATAGTGTCAAGGATGGGATCAAGGAAAAGTCATGCTGTCTAAAACATGGAACTAGACATGATTAATTTTATAATGAGTTTATATTTTATGAAATAATGGAAACAATGAAGAAGTGTCTACTTTGTAATCTTTAGAGATGTAATAGATATGTCATCATTCTCTAAAACTCTAAACCTGAAAAGATCCTTAATGTGAATTATTCATTTAATTCATGATCATGTAGTGTTTAAGGCTGGGTTCTTATATTACATGTTGCTCCCATAGATGAGTTATAGTGGGAACCACTAGATGAATCACAAATCTCAAATTTCTACATATATCGTGGTAGAAAATATATATATGGGGATTTAATAGAACATTTCATATGGGATGGTATGTGGTGGGTAATTGAAGAGTATGTTCTTATATTCTTGGTATGCATTCTTGCGAAGGATGAATGAAATCATTCTAAGCGAGTCAAACAACAATTATACACATATAAAATTGGGAAAATGTTATAATGAATTTTCCATTGGAATCCTCAATTCTCAAAGAAATAATTATTCTATATGGGTCATTTGTGATTGTCTTAATATGTTGTCTCAATTAATAGTGATAAGATAAGATATATTCCTTGAATCCCTAACAGTAATCTATATCAATAATATGTAAGCCTTCCAATGGAAACTTTATTTATACAATATTACTCTAACGTTAGATCATGTCAAAATTAGGGATGATTTATGTATGGTTTCTTAGAAATAAGACATATTTTGGAACCACCTTTTATCCTAATATTTATGATATGTCATAATGGATGATATATACTCTAAAATACATGATACGATCATGTTATCTTGACATTAATGGTTTGTGGGATATATATCTTCAATTTTTGATATTTTGAAAAAAGGATTAAATTTGATCATTTGGATTAAAAACTATAAATAAATATATAAGAAGTCGTTTGGAACTCTAACCTATTTGTTCAGTTAGAGAAAATATGTTAGGTGGGTAAAACATTGTAATGGAAAAGATAATAAAATCACAGATAATTATGGATCACATTAAATGTTCCGATAGAATAAAAATATATATACTAAAATTATAATGGAACACATGGAATTTCAAGTTAGAGATCATGTATTAATGAATTATTTAACAAAGAAACAATTTTTAATATTTGGTTTAAATGGGATGTTATGTCCATGGTACGTTGTGAATTTGAATATATTGGAAATAATTAGGGATGTATAATACTATTTGAATATGTCTTCTTTTATTTTAATGTCAATTAATGACAATAATTGTTAATTTATAAGGAAATATTATACATATTAAATGAATGGTCTCTCATATGAGGGAATAAACAAGGATAATTAATTTTACTGTATGTAAGAGCCAATCGATTTTTTAATAATAGATATAAAGTGTCTGATATAAAAAAAATTCAACTGGTGAATGTTTTTTTTGTGAAGCAAGAATGTAGAAGTTCTATAGTAGGATTCTTAAAAATATCTGAGGATGGAATACAAAAAAAAATTGTATCTATTATATACACTAATCTACAGGGAGGAATTATTTAGGGTGTAGGATGGACCACCTAGGGCTCTACTGTATTAGTCAGAGACCATATCAAGAACAATCACACATTCAAAACCACAAAGATCCATAATTCAGATGTATATTTAAATGTTGTATGTGTTCATTTTACAAAATTAATTTTTATAAATAAACTACTTTTTAAATTTTTTAATAATGATACTATCCTGAGAACACTTTCTGGGTTTTTTATTTAACTATTTATTTATAAGTGAAATTTATAATAAATTTTTTTTCTAATACTGGGAAATTTTTTCCCTTATTAGTTCAGAAGAATGAAATAAAAAAATTATTAATCAATTTTATGGAAAATATTCCATTTTTTAAAATTTAAATAATTCAATTTAAAAATTAAACTATAATTTAAAAAACCTAAATTTTTATTTTAGAACTCAGGTAATTTTTTTTTTCAAAAACTATTTTAATATATTACATAATATTGATATGAAAATTAAATTTTAAATATTATAAAAATTAAAATAATAAAAAATTATTTCATATTTAGAATTTGTATGTGAAAATTATCTAATAAGGATCAGTTTGTTTTAGGAATAAATATTAAGTGACCCTACGTAAAATATAGTAACATCTGTAAAAGATAAAATGGTAAATATAATAATTAAAAGGTAAAGACATTTAGAATGATAAAAACATGAATATAGTTGATTCTTGGTGGTTTGACGGGACCATATCTCCTCCAAAATATTTAATTTCATTTTTTATGGATCCACATTACATATTTAACATGTGAACCATCTATATTAAGTTAAAATATTTAATGAACTTCCATTATAAACAACTATATATGGAATCTATCATCAACCCATCAAATAACTCTTAAAAATTCATATTACTCCTGAAAACCATATTTAATTCATTCCCGTATAATACACTTTCACTCTTGTGATATTTAGGTCTCATGATACTTTCCTATATCTTTATTTTGTGGCGAATCCTCGAAGAGAAATCGAATGTTCTCTACATATGTTCATTAATTTCACTAATGTATATTATTTTCTATATTTTGGCATAAAATTTAATTCAATTAATATTATATTTGTAATTTAGTATATCTATTATACTGATATTTTAAAATAAATTCAAACAATGTAGTCTATTTCCAAAAATAAAAACAAAATCATCATTCATGTCTTGAATGGACTACAAACTCCAGGATGAATCCAATTAAATTTTATTTCACCCATATAGATGGACCAATAAAATTTTGATATTAAAGAATAAATCATATGTTTGTGAAATCAGTAATGTTTTTAGGAATTTTTTGAACCTACAAATGATATATTCAATAAAAAATTGTCATTAATTATATCATTTAATATAAGATTACTAGGAGGATAATAATTTATTAAAATTGTGTAATTTCTTCACATAGAAAAACATTATTATATTTCCATTATAAATAAAACTAATAATAACTAAATAAGATCATTATTCTTCTTGTAAAATGATATTTTAACAAAATAACCTTATAATCATTCATTAAAATGGATTATGTTCAAGATTGGGCTTGTTTAACACTACAGGAAAATGGCCATTTAGCGGCGGTTTTTTCACGGTGGTTTTAAAAACCACTGCTAAATGTGTTTCGGGCCGCCATTTCACGACGGTTTTTAAACTGCCGCGAAAAAACCGCCGCAAATTTGCTTAAATGTTATTTATTTATTTTTTATTTATTTTTTATTTTTTTAAATTTTTTGACGATTAGTGGCGGTTTTTTAAAAAAACCTCCCCAAAATAGCGGCGGTTTGGGTAATACCGCCGTGAAATGAAAGGCAAAAAATAAAAAAAACATGAGAAACCCCGAGATCATTAAAGGACCGTAAATTTTGATCTGGGCTGTTTTTAAAGCACCACGACCAGTAAAATCGAATCTCATGAAGAGATCTAGAGGCTCGTATAATCAAAACCATGAGACGGTCTACGATGCATATGATATGAGAGTTATAAGAAAGTTGAAAATGGTTCTCCAACTTCAAACGGCCATAACATTGGCTCCGGGTGTCCGTTTGGGCTCTACCACATATCAAATCGAATCCAGTGAAGAGATCTACGCACTAAATTATCACAAGAAATCTTTTCTCGTGTTTTTGAACCCCAAAAACCCATCCAAAATCCTCATAAACCCTGTTTCCATCACCGATGTCCCGTCGAACTTGTCTTCAAATGGACCTAAATTTTGATCTGCGTGTCAGTTCAGACTCCTCAACCTGCCAGATCGTAGGTCGTTCCATAAGCATTGGATTGATTAGTCGTGGCACCCACATGGACTCCTAGATCATACGTTATGGCCTTTTTAGTGAGTATCGTGTTTGATTTGATTTTCGATGCCTCGTTTCTAGAACTCGTTCCCCGCCAGCTTTTTTTAAATGGTCGTAACATCAGATCCAACGGTCCATTCGGTCTCTTTCAACTATTAGCTCAAAGAACATTTTAGGAACTTTTATTTGACTGGTCGTAGATCTAGAATGGATTCTCGGATCATAAGTTATCTCTGTTAATGTGAGTCCAATTTTTTTGTCACTTTATGACCATTTTGACGGGTTTTAACGGTTGCTCCATTCATTACTGTTTATTTGGGTTTCCATGACTTGTTATCTTTATCGATGGTTTATTGTGGGTTATTATGATGTTTATGTTGAATTCATCAGGGGTTTTCTAGAGTTGTCATGAGTTTTCATGCATTCTCATTCTTTCTAATGCCCCATTCTTCATGTTTCTCCATCCGTTTTCATGCTTTTCATGATTTTTCATCCCTTATCACGTCTTTTCATGCTTTTTCATGTGTTTCATTTATTAGTTATTATTTTTTATTTATAACATAATATAATTTATTTTTTATCTATTATTTGTTACGGGTTATTTATTATTTATTATTTATATTAATTTATTATTTATATTTATTTATTATTTATTATTTATTATTTATTATTTATTAATAATAATAATAATATTTGTAACTGGTTATTTTTTATTTTTATTTGTTATTTATATTCATTTATTATATATTATATATTATTTATTATTTATTATATATTATATATTATTTATATTTTTTATTTGATTATAATTATTTATTATATGTTTATTTTTATTTATTGTTTTTTATTATTTAGTATTTAATATTATTTATTATTTAGTATTTATTATTTATTATTATTTATTACTATTATTTATTATTTATTATTATTTATTATTATTTATTATTTATTATTATTTATTATTTATTATTTATTATTTATTATTTATTATTTATTATTTGTTATTTATTATTTATTATTAATTATTAATTATTTATTAATAATAATATTTTCTTCATTATGTGTTATTTATTATTTAATATTCATTATTAATTTTTTTTATTTTGTATTAATTATTTATTATTATTTATTATTATTATATATTATATATTATATATTATATATTATATATTCTTTATTCTTTATTCGTTATTATTTATTATTTATTGTTTATTGTTTATTGTTTATTATTTTTTGTTTATTATTTATTATGTATTATTTATTATTTATTATTATTTTATTTATTATTAATTATTTATTATTTATTATTTATTTATATTTATTATTATTTATAATTAATTATTGTTTATTATTTATTTTTTATTATTATTTAATATTTAATATTTAATATTATTTATTATTTATAATTTATAATTTATAATTTATAATTTATTTTTATTTATTATTTATTATTTATTATTTATTATTATTTATTATTTATTATTTCTTGGTTCTTATTATTTATTATTTATTATTTATTATTTATTATATGTTTATTATTATTTATTATTATTTATAATTAATTATAATTATTTATTATTATTTATTATTCTTTATTATTCTTTATTATTTATTATTATTTATTATTATTATTTATTTATTATTATTTATTGTTTATTATTTATTGTTTATTGTATATTGTATATTATTTACTATTTATTATTTATTATTTATTATTTATTTTTTATTATTATTTTTTATTATTATATATTATATATTATTATTTATTATTTATTACTTATTATTTATTATTTATTATTTATTATTTATTATTTATTATTTATTATTTATTGTTTATTGTTTATTATTTTTTATTTATTATTATTATTTATTGTTTATTTTTATTTTTATTTATTATTTATTTATATTTATTATTATTTATAAATAATTATTGTTTATTATTATTTATCGTTTATTATTTAATATTGTTTATTATTTATTATTTTTATTTTTATTTTTTTAATTTATTGTTTATTATTTATTATTCATTATTTAATTATTGGTTATTAATTTTTGATTATTGCTTGTTTAATTATTATGGAGTTTATATCTATCAGTTATGTATTATTTGTTTTTTCAATTAATATATATATGTATATTAAATTCTGTTTATTAAACACATGACAAGCTTGATGGAGTGGTAAAGTCTTTAGAAAATATGCAAGAGGTTAGGGGTTCAAATCTCACCAAATGCAGTATTTAATTATATTACATGGGCATGTGCATGTGCATTTGCATGGGCATGTGCATGAGCATTTGCATGGGCATGTGCATGGGCATGAGCATGCATGCATGGATAAAGTAAATAAAGTAATCTGAAATAAATAAATAAATTACGAAATAATTAAAATAAAAATAAATAAAATAAGAAATAAATAAAAAAATATGAAAAAAATAAATAAAATACGAAATAAATAAATAAAATAAAGACGAAATAATATAAATAAATAAATAAATAAATAAAATTAATAAAATAAAATAAAATAAATAAAATAAAATAAATAAAATAAATAAATATATATATAAATAAATAAAATAAACAAAATAAATAAATAAATAAATAAATAAATAAAATAAACAAAATAAATAAAATATATAAAATAAATACGAAATAAATAATATAAATAGGAAATGAATAAAATAAATAGGAAATGAAAAAAATAAATAGGAAATGAATAAAATAATAAATAAATAAGTAAAATGAATACGAAATAAATAAATAAATAAATAAATAAATAAAACAAAATAAAATAGTAAATAAATAAAAAAAATAACCGCTGCTAAAAAACTGCCACGAAACGTTCTACGACGGTTTTGAAACCCGCTGCAAATAGTTTCCTGACGCACGATTTCATGGCGGTTTTTCAAAACCGCTACCAATCTATTTAGCGGCGGTTTAAACCGCCGCTAAACGTAAAACCAAACCGCCGCTAAATGCATTTTTTGCCGTAGTGCCCCCTATATGAACAATAAAACTAATTGGTATCATGAATTAATATATGAAAATATTTTCTTGTATTATAATATATAAATTTCTAAAAATAAAATTTATTTTTCAATATATATTATATCGTAATTTAATTCATTAATTTTGAAAACACCAAGTAATTTTTAAGAATTTCTGAAAAATTATTATTATCGATCATTTTTTGACGTTTTAAGAATAAAACCCTCACAAAATGAATTTAAAACCTAGTTAATAATTATAAATCTTATATAATAAGGAATATAATTATTTAGGAATAGCGAAATTTTGAATATGAATGAATAGAGATACAACTATTAAGAAAGTCATACAATCGATAAAAACGATCAACACGAGTAGTTGAATATCAATAACATTTATATATAGAATGATTATATATGATGAGAATGATTGAAAATGGATTCCAGTTAGGTTTTAATTTAAAATGTTAAGATATATATTTATTTGATAAATTATTCTAAATTATATTTATAGATATTCGGAGGAGGGGTAAAAGTTTTTCGTCACAGATTCCTCTATCAAGAGAGATTTTGTATCCTGAACATAATTTACCCTGTATTGTGTATTTAATACCAATTAGATATTTTCTATCTTGAAATTTACTTGCCTCTTTATTTGTAAAACTCAATATTTTGACCTCTATTTTGGGGGTTTTGATTGATGTTGAACCCATGGCATATTTGGTTCTTTTCCATCTCATTTGTCGTCTCATGAGTAATTAATAACCCCAGCTGTTTTATTTTATGTGGTATATAAATTTCCATTGAAGAATTGTTTTACATATTACTCAGGAAATTTAAGGGATATAAAAGGCTACTTTGTTACCCGTTCCTATTTTTCTTTTTATTGAAGAGTTACTAAAGTAATTGTAAAACTCAATCATTTCCATGGTTGAAAAAAATACAATGTTTTGGTTGTGTAGAAATGTTTGTAAATTTTCAGAGAACTAATACCTCTATTTATGAAGAAATGTTGATGAATATTTGGAATATATGATCATAGGTTTAATCATCCATAATTGGGGTGGTTGAGAATTGAATAAATTATCACTCTAGTGCACGATGAGTTCTCCTTAGTCTATAGGATTGGGGAGATACTCCTGTGTGATATAATTTTTTATAGTCACATACTAATAAATTTGAATCATGATGTATTTTTTGAGCATTTTTTGGGTACTGTAAAAATACAAGTTATTGAAACCAATTATCTTATTCCATGGTTAACTCAAAACATTTAATGAACCATATAACATATATTTAGTTGATGAGGATAATTGATGTTACTTTTATAATACCTCGTAGATTATAAGATGATTAAATCATGTTATACAATTACTACACTTTATTATTTTGAATATTGAGTTATTTTAATTTTTTATTTATCATTATAAAGATATATATACTTTATTAAATAAGTTGTTCCTTTGGGAATTTTATTAATGTTCATCTTGACTCTTATGGGGGATGCATTGGAATTAATCATACAAAGGGTGGGAATTAGAATTATATAGAACATAGATGAATCAATATGTCACTTGAGGATAAAAAGGTTTAATTTTTTATACCTTTTCCCAAAATAGGATAGTGTTTCTGTAAAAGGGCATGAAAACATGTTTTTATTCATGACATTTTAAATTCAATTAATATGAAATCAATGTTTATTATTATCCATGTTCTAATTTATTTTCATGTAGTTAAAACAACATTTTTTTCATTTGATTATGGATTCATTTGTTTCATTTATTTGTTCAATATCCCTAATTACCTACTTATAATATGAAATCATACAGTCTTTTCTAATCCTTATTGATTATCAGTGATCTCCCTTTTTTGTTTTCCTTTCCATAGGAATCAAAGAAGAGGTTTTAGTGTAATTTCCATGGAAAATATATAAGGCATAATATTATTATCATAATATGTTCAAGTTTCTTGCTATGATTTCAAATAAAATGTCTATATTTATATTATCTTAAAAGACTAATATGTTATCCTATTATTCAACAACCCTGGAATTTAGTACTAATAATTTAATATAGTAATTACATTTTAGATTCTCGTGTTTGGGATGTTACAACTACAACATCAACCAATAAATTTATTTTAAGGAATAATCAAGAAAATAATAATGTAACTTCTCTATGATCTGATATCAATATTTTTTGTAATATGTAAATACCTATCAATCATGGAAATAGAGGCTATAACCATGAATATAACCATTATTCTTGCAATAGAGAGTGATTTTTTTTTGGTTTTGGCCAATTTTTTTTTGATAAACTTGCCCATCCCTTAGATTCTGATCATTTTCATTATTATAAACATTATTCTGGAATGTAAATATTTAGTGTAAGATCCTAGAACACATATCGGTGACAATGAATATGTGAAGAATATATATTTAGAAGTTAGAGTGTATAATTGGGTTTAGATATTAAAGGATGATGTCATGAAAAAAATAAGGGTCTGATGGATGGGGAGTCTCGTTATGAATGTATGATAATAACTAAGACACAATTAAAGATTAACATGTTGACAAAGAATGAAATTTCACATAGAGGTATCCATTAAACTAAATGGGTATATTAAGGTGGAAAGTGGAACTCTATTGGACTTAATTAATTGTGAATTAGATATTCAAAATACAGATTTTTTATAGGTGAAAATAATTTTTATTATGTGTCAATTCTACCATGTCTGTTACTCAATTTAAAAAGTTATGAACACCATAAGTATGAATGAAAATTCTAATCTACCCAATCCATGATTAATATAAATCTATGGAAAAACCAGGCAATAATTTCACATGAATTTCACCCAAAAAAATTTGTACTTAATAATTTACCAAAAAAGATTTAGTTTTTCTTGTTTTTGAATGGCGAAGAGAGGAGGAATAAATAGTGAATTCAAAGGGTCCACCCATGTCATGTTCCGACCAAAATCACATAAACCTGAGGGAAAGAGGATATTTTTCAAATATGAATCTTTAAATGGTCAGATAATAAAATAAAAAATGTGAATAGGCCACAAATAAGAGATATTGATGAGGATTTGAACATCAATGGCCCCATTAGAAGATTCCTAATGAAATTATGGATGAGACCTATTATTTGACAAAAAATAATGAATAAATTTCATGGATCATTATAAAATATTTTATTTTGAAGTGATAATTTAATGAATGGAAGTTTATCTTCGGAAGAATTATCATGAAATGAGAAAATATTACATATTTCTTTAGGGATATAATGAAATTAGATCATTTGAATATGATAATTTCTATTGAAAGGTGTTTCTAAAATTTTCATGGATATAATATTTAAACAAAAGGGTTTTCTAGTTATATCCTATTCAAATTCATCGATCGTTTCATATTTGGTAATTGTGTTAGGACTCACACTACACCCATTAACGAATTTTTCATTGAAATTAATAATATTTAAAGGGGATAATATGAGGCATGAAATTAGATTTCTTTCTACCACCTATATATATCATAAAATAAAATTGGTCTATATGAATACATGGAATAACATAAACAACCAGGAAATCATATGAAATGACATACTTATATTTGTTATGAATTATATAAAAATATATTATATGGTATTATTGGACTAATATTTCAAGGTCGGGTATCAGAAAAGAAGTAATAGAAGAATTAATTTGTGAGAGTAGATGAATATATGCTTTGGGATGCATATATTTTCAATTGAATAACCTCATTGGTCATAATGGGTGAATTATGGAATGAATTACTTAGGACAATTTAGGAGGTTATATAATGATCTATTTCATTTGGTTGTATTGGGGTGATACGCCTGTATGATGAATAACCATGGCCACCTATCAAAAAATATATATTCTCTTTAACCCCATTTTATGAAAAGGTATTAAAACACTATGGAGGGTGAGGAATCTAGTTTTAAGGTCAAATTATGTTGTGTAAGTAGTGGATTTCACTAGATCCACGATTTTATCATTTTCCAATTATGTGATATTTGACATGAATGGATAAAGGGGGATTCAATTGTTGAACTAAAATGTATGTTATGTGAGATATTCTTATTTCCTATTTCGTTATTTTTATTTATTTATAAATGTTGATATTGGGGTTGGTTTTGTGATTGCTTCCTATTTTTCGAATATGAAAAATATTTTCATTAATACACTTTATTTCTTGATTTAATACTTAAAATCACAATTAATACAACCCAAATGATCCAAAATAAAAGTTTATTTGTCTGATTATATATACAACTTAAAACATGAGACATTGACATAACCAATTTTCTATAAACATTCTTAACCTTATTCAAAATATTCCATTAGATATTTCACACTAGAAGGGATAATTTATGGACATATATATGAAATGGATGAACTAAAAGGTACATTAAGGTAGTAAAAACACATAAGATGATGAAATTATTATATGATAATAAATATTAATTTCAATGGAACATAAAATTGTTGAGAATAAAAATCATGAATAATGTAGAATGATACACCTATATATCAAAAAAAAACAGGGAAATGTTAAAACAATATACAAAATTTCATAATGAATATATGTTATGGGAAATTATATATACATCATATCATGGTTAAAAGGGTCCAATAATGGATTATTTTTACTCCAAAATCAATGAATTTCATCTCATGTGTCTAAAATATTACCCAATACATTAGAGGGATATATAATTCTAGGGACACCCATGACATTCATATCACGGACATGAATAGGTCTTCCATATAGGTCATTAAAAATTAGAATATATTTCATCTCATGTAATCCATTTATAAATTCGTTTTAATGAATTTATGGAATCCTTTAATCAATGAATAACATGTATATCTAGGTGTGTAATGTTGTGTTTAATGGGTGATGGTATTCATAATACCAAGGATTGACATGAAAAAATTATAAGATAATTTTTACATCACACCAAGAGTTCATAATGAAATATACTAGGGATTAATGATAGTTGAATGTCTCTCTCATTAATTGGAAATCATAAGGGAATTTGGAGGGATCTATTTAATCATATATGATCAATACTAATTGATTGATTTAGGGAATTACATAAATATGGTGATTGAATAAAGAAAAGAAGGAAAAGATCCCTTACCTTCAACATGGTAATAGATTAGGAAATGGTCATGATGTTAGGTGATAAATGACCAATCATCCTTATAACATAAATTTTATAGTAAAAATATAATTACAGTGACATGAGGAAATAACCAATTGAGATTAAAATTATTAAATATAAAGAAGGGTATTTAAGGTAAAAGAAAATTGAAAGATACCCGACATTATTCTTGGTAAAAACATAGGGAATAGTAATTAATAAAGGCTAAATATAATCAATACTAAAATAAAATCCTTTGGATATTAAATTTTTTATCATTTAATTTTGACATAAAAAACTATATTCCATTGGATAATTACAATATAGGGGATTGAATGGAAAATAAGATAAGTAGATCCTGTTACCATGAGTATGTGTTTCAAAATGACAGGGTGGAAATTCTTTCTTGCTTGTGGGAACCAATAGATAGATCTAAAGAGTAAAGGGTTGAGTATAGTCATGATAAACTTGTTTTCAGTGAATAGAAGTGGGTTTTTGGGTGTCTTCATATTGGAAAAGGGAGGGGAATTATTTTTTTAATCATAAGTTTTAAACACTATATAATAATGTTATAAGAACCAAAAACCATCCCCATATTTTTTCACATGTATTCCATGAAATATGAGTGGTCTTAATTATTTTAATGTTCTTAGAATTGATCAGATTAAAAATTACCCTTGGTGATTTTATTGTGAGTCATGTTTTTGATGAAATTATTTTAAAACCATTAAATAAAAAATTTGATATGGAGGATTCATATAGGGTTTATAAAATTAAAAAAATAAACTTAAAAACACTATATTTTTTAATGGTGTGCATTGATTTAGAATTTGAAATCCTTTTTCTATCACATTTTACATCACTACATAAATTTGAATTTTAAATTATTTTAAATATAAATAATTTACTAATAATTTTTTTTAGAAATTTAATTGAATTTAATTTTTAATTTATTATTCAAAATAAATATCCTAATTAAAACTTTCTATTTCCCTAAAACACAATTTTATTTTTTTAATATTAAAATATAATTTTTATCAAAATCAATTTTTTAATAATTTAGAATATAAAAATAACAATGCATAAAAATACACATTCATTTTTGAAAATGAAAATTTAAATATTCATACTATTGGGATCTAGATCCCTACCCATTTATAAATGTACCTAATTCTCTAAGGTTGAGGTATGTGATATAGAGATTTTTTTCAGATAGTTGGGCGAACATCGTTTTGGGATGTGATATTAATGACCCTAAAATTATACAAACAATGTTTAAATATAGGTTTTATTTTTAGTATTAGCAAGGCCTTGGTTAGGGTAAAAATCCAAAGATGTTATCTCCCTGACTATCTATAAAAAATGGTTTCATAAGGTTTCATCTTACTATTTAAGGACATCTCTTTTTTTGTCAGTGTGACTTTATCATTACCCTTTATATATACTAAAAATATGATCACTTTTAAATAAATATATTATCAATGTTACTCAGTATTAAGGATATTTTTAATATAATATGACATAACCAATTAAGTGCGTGTGTTTTTTTCCACCATATTATATAAATGAATCTTTTCTTCACCTAAAATGGGGATTTCATCTGTAATTTTTTTGGTCATTAAATTAATCCCCATTTAGAAATTTCACCGTCAAAATTTTAATTTCATATACTAAAATAAATGATGTTAATTATATTTCATCATGTATTTTGGTTCCAATGTCGGTTCTTTATTATTATTGATCCATCAGAATACATTTATTAGGTGAGTTTCCTTTTTTAGAGCTTTTTCTCTATAACCAATGTTCCTCACCACATGCTTATCAAATGAAAGATAATTTTACAACACTACCATTTTTAGATTTAGTATATTTGAGTGGTGTGGTATGTACACTCTTAAGAAACGTACATGGAACATTTCATAATCTTGAGATAGGTTAGGTGGGATTTCTAGTCGATAGGTCAATGCTCAATGAAATCAGGGATCTCAAAGGGGTTGATGTATCATGGAATAATCATTCACTTCTTTCCAATTATTGTGAATTATTTTTAATAGTGATATATGAATGATCTCTTTTTTACTGACCTTAAACTCCAGGTCTCATTGGCAATTACCCCCATAGCTTGTAGTCCAAATATTATGGATTTCATATGATATTTAATGGTTTATGACTTTTGAATCATATCATAGAGCATATCATGTCCCACAAGATTCCTCACTATAACACCATCCCAGTACATTGGATTCCTACACATATTCCCACATATAGCCTCATAATGTACTATTTGAATGCTAGAATGAAAAATGTTAATATATGAGAACACCAATAAAAGAAGTTGTTGATCAAAAAATCAATGTAAATTCATTGAATATGATATTATAATATCCACGTGAGATTTAATGGCCCTTTTAGTCAGACTATCATTCTATGGATAATAATAACTAATGAATCCCTATTTGTTATTCAAAACTTCTAGATAATTTCCCCAAAACAATGACATGAACCACGAATAATAATATAATAAAATATATATGGTAACTAACTACAATATTAACACATATCTTATTTATATAATTTAGATTTAACGAAGAGATATAAATTATTTTACAGAAATAAACCGTGTTGACTTTTTAAGGTGATAGACTCCCACTCATATTCCATTATTTCCATTAGTTATTCTAAGGATTAATCAATTAAAATTAATGTTATTTTACCAAATTCCATTTTGGTATAGGCTATGGTTTCATCATTCCCTTATTTTTACATCCTTAAACCATTACATTTTTTTTCAATCAAATCATTAAATATTTAATTCCACATTTTCTCTTTTTATATTTCCCAAAAAAAAATTTATCTTTAAATCACTATAAATATTAATGTGTCTTGGATAAATAGAGAGGGATGATGTATTCACAACATAGAGAAGCTCCCTCTTTAATTTTTTTTATGGAACAATTATTAGAGTTCCAAAAAATATAAGACAATATTAAACAATTATTAAATTTTGAATATTTTCTAACATCTTCTGCTCGAACTGATCATCATTCTTTGTGGCCTTGATTCATTTAAGAATTTCTAGTTGTGTATTTAATTTAGAAAGGAAGGATGGAGTTACATATTTTATTCCGTTGTCAAAAAATTTAAAGTATAATGTAAGTTTATCCCTTGAAATACACATCATAGATAAATTTTTCTGACCCTTTATTCTAAGATCATATTCCGCTCAGTTTTCGTTCCCAATATGGTAACAGATTGAAAAATCATAATACTTGGTACTTCATTAACTACCTTTGTTTATACATATTAATCTCTTTTGTGAGAATATATACTAGATGATTTTTAATATATATACATATATATATTTATATCACACCTCTCCCTAAATAGATAATATCACCAAATATTTTACATTTAGAGCGTTGTAGGCAATTCTTTATCATTAGTTGGGTAGTTATAGTGATGGATATTAAGTTGGTAAGAGGTATATGATATCACATTGTTATTTATCCGGAGTAGACAACCAAATAAATTCATGGATTCATAAATTTAGATCATAAATCTATCCCTCAGATGGGTAATTTGAGAATAAGTGTAGTGATTAGCCACTTATTTAGCTCTTTATAAATTCACTCACATTAAAAATTCCAAAAAACATGATTCATCTTCCACATCATCAAGGTTAGTGGGATTAAAAATTGGGGTTAGTTCCCAAAAACTATATGATTGAATCTATCTTATTTGTGGAAGAAAAAAAAATATGTTACATATATTGGTCAGGACATATTTCAATTGCCTCTATTTTTTAAGGGTCCATAAATATTCCTTTTTTGTTAATGACATGCCCCTATAATTTCAATTTCTCCAACCAAAACATAAAATTTCTATTCTTTTATTAAATATTTTCTTCCCATAATTTTCTCATTAAAAATATAAAATGATCCTAATGTTCCACCATTCTTTGGGATTAGATGAGAATATCATCAATAAGGCAAACCAAAATATTTTCAATATAATCCATAAAGAATATATTTATTAAATCCATAAAGATTAATGGAGAATTATTGAATGTGAATGAAATAAATATGAATTATTAACTCATTTACCTTTTATAAAAAGTAGTCTTCTAGATACCCTCCTTCTTCACCATTACATTAAAATATCTCAAATAATTATTTGTCATAGAGAAATACATGGTTCCATAAATATGTAGATATAAGTCATCTATCAATGGTAGTTGATACTTTTTTTTTCTCCTGTTCTTTTTAAGTATATGATAATCCATGTAAGGGTGCATTTAATCATACTTATTCTTGATGAAGTGGTCTGGTGAACCACACAATGAAGAACATGGGCATGTAAAACCATTAATCATATTCTCATTTAGCTAATTCTTAGATTACCCAAATGCAAATGTGGATATTATATATGGAGTCTTGGAAATTATAAAATCTACATGTATAATATCAATTTATAATTTATTCTCTTAACTAGGATGAAGACTATAAAATTATTTTGGGAACACATCAATGTTTTCATGCACAACAAAAATGTATTGAAGGATTATTTTTTCCTTTTTCTCAATAACTTCATATATACAGCATTTCTTATATTAAAAATAATATTTTTCCAAATAATTTTTTAATAATGATGATTCATCCTCTTACTTTAACTTGAGTTGAATGATGGGTCGACTAATTATAAAAATCATAATTTTATATTATCAACAATTTATGTATGTTTTATATAATGAAATACAATCTATAAACCTAATTACTTAAAATTAATCAATAGGATGTATCATAAGGTTATATGGGAATTTTTTACAACAAGTATTCAGAGGGGAGGATTTATGTACATACGACAAAATAGTTTTCCCATTTTATTCCTTTTACTAATATATCCACTTCCACGATTTTGTGGTGGTTTTTGAATAGGTCTACAAAAAAATCGGGATATGAATGAATTAGAATAACCAATGATTCTAAACCTTCCATTTAATATTTGATTCTGGTTATAATAATTTATTTCATCCAAAATAAAATTTTAGATGAGATTATTTTAAACTATTAAACTACAAAAATCTTTTTGAACAATAAAGGGATAACATGTATATAATTTATATTCCTTAACTTATGAATTTTTAGGATTCATTTTATATTTTAAATGATTAGTTTCATAATAATGAATAATATGATAATTCTTTAGCCATAATAATTTTTCCTAATTAACCTTTGTATTTAGAAAAATGTAACACTCAGATAATTTTTGAAATATTGTTTTTTGAATTACTTTTATATTTTTATATTTTTCATATCACGCAACAGTAAAAATATTTTTTACAATGTTAACTAATTAAGTCGAACAATAATTTCACACATCACTAACATGGATTATGTTACAGAAAACATTGAATTTTCATATGTAAACAGAAGACTAACTTGGATACATTACATCGAACTCCGACAAAGCGTACATTATAGAAAAAAATAAGTTTCAACAAAAATAATTTTATTGTATATTTATTTAAACAAGATAATTATAACCTAGATATTAAACATAGTAATATGAATAGTAATAATTAATTTTCCAATATTTTTTATAATGGTTTTATTCATAATTAAGTTTATAATTTTTGGTATTGTCTATATATTTTTTAAAATAATAATTTCTCAAATAAACTCTTTTTAATGTAATTAAATGGAAAATAATAAAAATAAATTAAAAAATATTTAAAAAATTTATTTGATAAAATAAAAATCACTTTTGAATTTAGATTTTCAAAATTATCTTTGGGAGAAGTTTTTGGATTTTTCTAGAAAAATAACATTTTATGAAGAATATTGAAAATACCGGATTTTAACTCATAACTACATTTTTTTTCTAATTTAATTATCAGAATAAATGATAATTTAATTTGGTTTTCATGTTTATTTAGATAATATTTTTATTATTTAATCCAATTTAGTTCATTTTAATATATTTCACTTCAATATTTGGTATAAATCATTTAAAAACTATTGGGATTTTTTAATTTAAAAACACATAGTGTCATCCCATATACATGATTAATATTATATTATTTTCATACAATTATTTTATTTGAATTAAAAAAATAGTTTCCATATATTTAATATTCATAATTAAAGATGTCTAATATGTTCAAATTATTTTTTGACTAAAAATATTAGTGAAAGTTATTAAAATTAATTATAATGGTTAAGAGAAAAATTAGGTAAATAAAATACTAAACAATATATTTATGACCCAAAACGACCTAAAAATTGCAAAAACAACCAATTGGATATCCATTATTAGGACACTAACCATATATTTGGGGGTTTTTGGTTTTTATGAAAATTTTTATCTAACAACATGTGTAAACCTAACTTGTTATAAAAATTCCATGTTTGTCTGTTCCCTTCCCTATAAAAGGCCACCATATCTCCCTATTCATTAAAACTATCAAACAAATTAGGTTAGGAAATGATCTACCTAATAATCATACTAACATACCTTCCTTCCTTCTTGAATCCTCCATTCAGGATGAATGAATTCAGTGGAAGCCATCTGGCATAAACCAAAAAGAGTTACCCGATCAAGAGGTAACATCTTTTTTGAAGCTCCAATATTTATTTCATTCCTCAAGCCCATGGACTCTCTTTATTACATTCTTGTATAAAAAATTATCTTAAATTTAATATTATTTTTAATTCTATGGTTTCAACCTACACTTACACACACATCCATCAAATGGGTAACGAACATATTGTTTCTGTGTACGGCGAACTAATTCCTTACTAAACAATGATAGTTCATTTTTCCATTACGGACACTCATTGTGGATTTTATGATGGAAAATATATTATAATATTTCATATAATATATTTATAATTAATTTGAGATTATTTATTCCTTTTTAACAAATATATTTTCACTGTCTATTTGGTGTAGATACAATAATTTCATTTGACGTAGTGTAGAATACTGCCCCCTCAAATCGATGTGATTCATTCAAACACTTCGTAGAATGTATTAATTACTGGTTTAGTGAAAATATAAATAATATTTGAAATAAAAATTATATTTTAATTATATATATATATATATATACTTATAGGTTATTTTTATTCTTTCTTTCAATACGATAATAAAAATAGAAACCACATTAACACATGTTTGAGGATTGCGATCTCAATGAATGGTGTAATCCATTTTATACAAATATTTTCAATATATTATTATATTAAACATAAAATGTATGCAAATGATATTTATATCATTATTTAAATTATAGAAATTTTTTTATAATTATAAGGACCATATATATAAAAAATTAAGACACTTGCTAACAACAAAGTGAATATTACTTAAAGTGAAACTCTAATCTATGATTTATTACAAGGCTATAATATAAGGTCTTAATCAAACCATATATGATATTATATATAATAATATTAATCTTTAAAATATTAATAATGATCATAAATTTATTAAACAATTATATTTTATGAGTATGAATAATGTAAATAAATAAGAAAAGGGAATTTCATCTCACATTTATTTCATTGAGATACATATCTCATTCTCCAATAACATATTTTTTAGTGTATGTACTACCCAATAATTCATTTTATGTATATTATAATTAATTTTATGAGTATTTAAATATCCATTTTATGACACTTCTTTCTTGGGGTTTATTATTCAAATATAACCAAATAGTTAAAGGAAATTTGTCTTGATATCTATTCTATCAGACAAAAGTTTGTAATGCACAAAAATTATTTTTTGAGGTGTATACACTTTCATTTTTCATGTCATATCTTGAATGATATATTTTTAATAATATTTTAAGATTCATTAAATTTCCTTTTCTTACATGGAGAGCTTCATACCAATTGACCAAGTGATAAGAGTATATTGAAACAATCTCATCATTTTTTGAGAGTTTCAAGGATTATGCATCTTTGTAGAAATGTTATGATCAATTTCTCAAGAACACTCATGAAATTAATTATCCTCTGTTTATTCATGATATATCCATTTATTATTACAAAATTTTAACTCTTTGGTACATAAAAAAATTAATAATTTTTTTAAGAATGATTAACCACATATGTATCAACTTCAAGAAATCTATTCTATTTAAAAAACCATATTTTGAATTTTTTTAAATGTTCTAGGAAGGATATTATCAATGAAAAAGGATTTTAAAAATGTTATATTTTTTTCAAATATTCCTTAATAATATTTCAATTATAGTTTAAAATAACTTCTTTTCTAGAATGATTTATGTTTACTAAATGTTTTAAAAGTTTTAGAGAATTATTTAAAAGTTTTTTATACAAAAGGGTTTCCAAAAAGATTTCAATGATTTATTTATAATTTTTCTTTTTTCTTTTCTAGGATAAAATTCTGAAAATTTTCGATGGAACAAAAAAAATATATTTTTCAAATAATAAATAATATTTTCCTGGTGTAATGTTTTCAGATG
Source organism: Viscum album (assembly GCA_963277665.1). Classification (NCBI taxonomy): domain Eukaryota; kingdom Viridiplantae; phylum Streptophyta; class Magnoliopsida; order Santalales; family Viscaceae; genus Viscum; species Viscum album. The sequence continues at coordinate 934,138,240 of OY728122.1, read as the reverse complement.
ATATTTCAAAATAATTTTCAATATAATATGGCATATTTCTATTTTACTAAGGCATTTCAAGGAAATTATATATAGGGTCCAGTCATATTATTTTTATGTATGGTTTATAAACTGATGTTATGATTTTAAGAAACATTTCTCTTATCCACAAGTCATACACTTTCGAAAACTTCTTCTTTTCATGGGTTATATATTAATTAAGTAACTATGAAACAAATATATTTTCATAGTTTGTGATTTTATGAAATGTTAAGGATACCCATATAATTTCACGGGTGATGATTACAAAGATTATAAAACCTGTGAATTTTTATAGGTCCCTATATAATTAATGTTTTTTTTTGTAACATGTATGAAGGATGTTATTATGATTTGGGTGAGACCTATATCTACCTCTAATACATTGGGTAATGATGGAGGACTCCTATGTATATATTTTATGAGTAAACCTGAATTCATTTTCCCAATGTTATGTGTTAACCTCATTAAATGATTAAAATCATATAAATGAAACTATATCTGTGTCCATATTTTTATGCATAAACCGGATTACATGATCAAAATGTTATGAGTGAACCATATTAAGTGTTTAAAATATTATTCATAGACCCAGTTTCAAGTCAAATAGTTTATGAATGAACCTAATTACATGTTGAAAAAGTATTCGTGAACCTAATTACATTTTCAAAATGTTAGGCATGGATCTGGTTTCATCTCAATAGAGTTATGTGTGAACCTGATTACACGTAAAAAATTTTAATCATGGGTCTACTTTCATGTCCACAAGCTAATGCAGGGGAATAATTTAGGTCCATAACATAATGAGTGGACCTATTTCAAAATATACATGCTCAAAAAATTATAATCAAATGTGCATGAAAAAAATTCAATCTCTTATTCCTATGTAATTCTTTCATGAAATAATTTCGTAATAATCTAATGATCCACGTCTTAGGAATATGTAATCATTTTTAAAATATCAAATATGTAGGTTATTATCTTCAAATATATTTCATTTGTTCTATACACTTTTGTTCATGTGATGTTTATCCATTTCCTATATTTAACTTTACTGAGCATATGAGCACACCCCTTTATTATGTTTACATTATATAGATTATGAAGACTAGTTTTATGTAAAACTACTAGTGTTGTAGGTATTTATGGGGGTTGTTAAAGATATTTCATCAGGGTAGAGGATTTTATTTCCATGTTTCCAATGACACTACACTATTACAGTCCTTAGGAATTTATTTCGGTAATGTACTAAATATTTATCTTAAATTATGTATTATTGATGTTTTCTTGTTATCAAAGGAAAGGTTAATACAACATTAATAAACATGGTCGAGAAATATCTAGTGAGATATCTCGGTATATTTCTAAGGGTATGTCTAGGTATGTCTCTATGGATATGTAAAAGGATTAGATAATGTTTTAAAAAAATCATAAAATTTAGGCAAATGATAGAGTGAGTGGTTTCCAAGAAATATATCCCTATCTACATACTATAAGTGGATTTGGTTCAACAATAGGTGTACATAGGAGTAACAACTCTCACAAGATTTTATGGGAATGACTGAGGGTAATATGTACACAACAATGGGCCTTGCTGCCAACTTTTATTGAAAATCATAGTGGATTTTCTTTTTGAATTTACAAACTCTCCATGAATGATCAAGAAGGATTTAAATTGAAGGTGGATACACAGAATCTAGGATAAACCAATGGTGTAAATTTTTAAGGATGGTTTCATAATTTAGACATCCTATAAGTGTATATTCGTTATTTTTTGGTTCCTCATTATGATAATTGTTTCATACTCTATGTTATTAGTCAATGGACAGAACCTAAAAGAACCATGTTAATGGTGATTATGATATAAAATAAAAAGATTATTCACCTAAATACATCAATTCAATGGAATCTTGAATAAAAAATATCATTGATATACTCTCACATGTTTCTCATGCTATGAATCATGCTGAACATTCAGAGGAGTAAAAGATTAAACAAAACTCTGTTGAGTCGTTCATGAGGCAATTTCCTCCTTCATTCAGTGGGTCTTCTAATCCACTAGTTTCAAAAAACTAGATCAGTGCCACTAAAATGATATTCTCCATTCTATAGTGTTTGGATAATGAAAAATTTATGCTGAAAATTTATCCACTAGAAGGTCATGTAGACCTATGGTTGACTCTAATCAATAATACGAGGAAGTAAGTGGGAATTTATTACATGGAATATGGTGAGTTTAATAACTTATTATTAAATAAGAACATTCCTTTTGTTTTTTATAAGAACATATAAATGGAGTTCTTTGAGTTGAAGCAAAAGGATAATAAGTTTTTCTGTAATTTTATGGAAAATTTCAGAAGACATGTGAGGTACGCTTCTGGTATCATCATCCAAACCCAATGTAATGTTGATAGGTTCTTCAGTGGCTTAATGCAATGTCTTATATGGGAATTGGACATAAGATACATTAATTTATATGAAGATATTGTTCATTATGAAATCAATATTGAAATTGAAGTTGGGGTTCTGTATAAATATCGTGGATTTATCAAGAATATGAAGAAAGAGTTCAAAGGGGAATATAAAAACCAGGGAGAGAATAAAAGGATTCAAAATCATACATTCCAAAAATATATGAAAGGTAAATTAGGAGAGCGAATCAAAGGAAAAATATGGTGTTTCAAGTGTAGGAAGCCATTTAACCCAGAAAAAGAATGTAGATGTTATTAGTAGAGGATAGTCAATAAAATGAGTAGAGAGAAAGCTCAAAAGAAAAATACACACACACTTTAGTGATTCATTTTCTGGTGTTGGGGAATAATGGGAATCCATGCCCCAATCCAAGGGCTAATATGGACGATAAGATAGAAAAAAAATATGAAGAAAAATTTCAAAGGGAAAGATTATGAAATAATAATGGATGAAGTGAATAATGAAATTTTGGGGAAGAAATATACCCCATATTTTGATAATTTCAAGTTTGATTATGTACGAATAATCCCTAGGATAATATTGTACATCATCCGTTACTAATGTTTCATGTGATTATAAACCTCAATGTGGATTTTGGAATAATGAAATCACATTTAATATTCTATTGGTGTAAGGTTGAACACATGTATCAAAAAATATTAAAAAATATAATCTCATATTTAATGAATAAAGTGTGAATCATATTCTGGAAGGGTCATAAGATTAACCATTTACAAATATTTTACGTCAAGAATCAAATAATGTTTTTGAGACTAATGTATTATCTCTCTAATGAGGAATCATGAATATTGGATAACCTATTATTGTTGAATGTAAATAAGGGAAAATGTGATGAATTATCATGGATGTTATGATCTTTTATTACTACCAGAATGAAATGAAAATGTTCTCACTCATTTCACAGGGTAAGAGATGATCTGTAAATCTATAATTTAAAAATCAAAGTGTGATATTGTGCATATAAAAGGGAATGAAATCAATTATGTATAACTTATCTTGAAAATTCTTCAACTCTAGGTAATTAATACTAAAATAGAAAAGGTTATCTATGTTCCTTTGTTTCTGATGAACCAAATAGTCCCTTAGATCATCACAGATATATGGGTGTGTGATTCTTAACATTATCCTTAATATTCTCTATTTAATATCCATCATAACATGATTGTTTTATTTCTTTTCCATGTACATGTTTTCACATTCCGCCTATGTTATCTAATTTAGAAACAGAATTATATATTTTATTGGGTAACTATAATGTTTCTAACCTTCCTTTTTAAAGGAAGTTTTAGTATTCATTTTTAAGATGTGGGTTTATATGAAGAAAACATTAAAGTTTTTATCCTTTGATTACCGAGGTGAATATAAATGGTGAAATTCATTTTAAGGGGGGGGGATTTAACACCCAAATATATTTTGAATATTTTTTTGGAATTAATCTATTATTTTAATATTTTTCACATCACACAACCCTGAGAATAAATTTTTTCATATATTAAATAACAAATTCAAAAATTATTTTCACATTGAACTGATAGATAATTTGTTACACTAAACATCGACTTGGTGAATGTTACATAGGACACTGACTCCCCATACGTTACAATGACCACCAACATGGCGTACATTACAAGAAAACAAATGTTTCAAAAAAACATCATTTTATTTTAATAATTATTTAATTTAGATAATTATTAACCATACATTCAATAGACTAATACAAATAGTAATAAATACTTTTCAAATTATTTTTGTATGGTTTTATTGATAATGAGGTATACCCAATTTGGTAATGCCATTATATGTTTTAAAATACTAATTTCCCAGATAAACTGTTTGTATTACTTTCTTTGAAAAATAAAAAAATATTTCTTGAAAAATTTAGAAATTGATATATATATATATATATAATTCAATTTTTAATTTAGAATTTAAATATTAACTTAGAGGGAATATTTGTAATTTTTATTAGAAACATCACTTTAGATGAATAGTGATAAATATTGGATTTAAATTCAAAACACCCATTTCGTCTAATTTATTTATAAGGATAAATTATATTTTAATTTTTTTCAAGGTTTAAGAAAATCATATTGTTTTTAATTTATACAATTAGGGTTATTGAAATAAATTTCACTTTGAAATTAGGTATAAAAACAAATAAAACATATAGACATTTTTACTTTATAAACACAAATTGTCATGCCTTCTACATGATTAAATTTTAATTAATTAATCCCACTAATGTGATTAAAATATGGAAAAATATATTCCATATTTTAAATAGTCATAATTTTTAATTTTTAATATGATCAACTTAGTATTTGTCCAAAAATATTAGTGAAAGTGATTAAAATTTCATTCAATGGTTATAGTAAGAATTTGGTTAAGAAAGTACTAATCAACATATTTAGGACCCTAAATGACTAAGAAACTTGTAAAACCCCCATTTAATTAACATTTTCACCCCTTAACCACCAATAATATATTCTAGTTTGATTTTATTACAATTTTAATCTGAAAATGTGGGTGCACCTAACTTGTTTTAAAAAATGTCATGTTTGTCATTTCCCTTCCATATAATGTACCGCCACCTATCCTTCTTCTTTATGCCTCTTAAAACACATATTATTTTCCATGATCATTCCAATACAAATTACAATAAACCACTATTCATATTTGAATCCACCCTTTGGTAAAAAATAAACCATTTTATCTTTTTGACATAAACCAAAAGGTGTTACTTGATTAACATGTATTTCCTTCTCTAAATCTCAATTATTTTATTTCTTTCCTCTTCCCCTCAACTATATTTATTGATTTATTAAAAAAAATAAGTCTCATAAAAAATATTAATTTTTTATTTTAGTGGTTCAAACTAAATTTACACACACATATATCTAATGGGTAACAAACATATTGCTTATGTCTACAGCGAATTTCCATCTCAGTAAACGATGATTGTTCATTTCTTCCTTTACCGTATCTCATACTGGAAATTACGATGGAATCTTTGTTTAATTATGTAATATGTAATATTTATTATTTATTTAAACTTATTTATTATTTTTATAGAACATACCTTTTTACATTACATTTGGTGTAAATATGATAATTTAGTTTGAGGAATTGGGACTATTTCCCCCTCAAAGCGGCTAATTTATTCACACACTACATGGAATGTTTTAAGGATGTGTTTGGTGAACTTATATGATATATATGATATAATAATAACACATAATTAATTAAATATATAAATATATAGATAATTACATGTATTTTTTTCATTCATTCAATATGAAAATAAAAAATAGAAATATCATTCATGCGTACATAAAACATAATGTCTCCATAAATAGTGTATTTAATTTCAAACATATATATTAGATATATTATTATATTACCCATAGAGTGTTTTTAAATTATATTTATATCATATTTTACATTCTTTAAATCGTTATATATTTATATGGACCAATGAAATAAAAAAATTAAGACACATTCGAAGAACAAAGTAAATATTACCCGCAGTGAAACTGCAACATAGAATTTTTAAAAAGAGGGTAATATAAGGTCTTAATGAGACAATATATGGTATTAGATATAATAACACTAATCTGTAAATTCTTTATTATAAAATTAATTTTTTATACAACAAATAATGTACGAGTATGAAGAAATTCAAGAGAAAAGGTGAGGGAATTTGATCTAACTATTGATTATATGAGATACATTCCTTATTAACCACTCAATTATTTTTTGTTGGGGTATGTACATAAAATAAATGAATTATTTGTGTCTTATATTTATTTTTATGGTTATTTAAATATCAATTTTACTATAATTATTTCATGGGGTTTATGTTTCAAAAGTTACCAAATCGGTAAAATTGTTTTATCTCAATTTACCTACTTTTAGAATTATTTATAGATATGAAATAATTTTATTTGTTGTGTATATCCATCAATTTTACATGATATAAAATTAAAATCCTTATTTTCATTATAATTTTTTATTCATGTAATTTATTTTTCTATCATGGTAATTATTTCCCAATGTTACCTTGTGATAAGAGTTTATTGAACGAATATCGGGTTTTTTGAGATTGTCAATGATTAAGCTTATTTGATAAATGTTTTGATAAATCCCAAAATTATACTCAATATTTTACATATCCTATGTCTATTAAATATATATCAATTTATTAGTATGATTTTTTTACACTTTGGGGATTCAAATAATTAGTAAAATGTTTTTACGAAAATTTCACAGTATGTAGCAGTTCATTCAGAAATCTATTTGATTTCAAAAACCTTGTCTTAAAAATGTATTGAAATTATCCTTGATGGAAATTTTCAAGGAAAAAAGTATTTGATAATTTTTATATTTTTTCAAATATTTCACTAAAACATTTTAATGTTGTTTTCAACGAAAAATGTTTTCTATATAATTTTATGTTTACAAAATGTTTTAAATTTTATCATGTAATAATAATATTTTATAAAAAATGAAGTTTTATAAAATTATTTCAAATAATTATTTATAATTTTATATTTATTTTCACTGGTTTTTAATTTTTTTTATGTTTAAAAAATAATTTTTTATCAAATAAGAATGGAAATGTTTCTCAGGAAATGATTTCAAAAGATAATTTAAAATTATTTTCTAGAAAATAAAACATCTGTTAATGTTAAACATGTCATTATTGGAAAATATATAAACAATCAATTCGTATTATTTTTATGGAAGGCTTATACATTGATATCACTATGTTTATCAAACCTGTTTCTCTTCCACAAGTATTACGATTTTGAACCCCACTTCTTTTCCAGGGTTATGCATTCATGAAGTTATTACAAAACCTATATCTTTTCATAGATTATGATTTGTTCAAATTTTAATGATACCCATCTAATTTAATAGGTTAATATTTTATGTTTATAAAACCTATGTCTTTTTATGTACCATGATGTGATTATTGTTTTATTTTGTTGCACATGTATGAATGGTGTTATTATGAGATGGGAGCGGCAAAAATATCCCTTCATGGAGTATGTTTTCAATAGAGGGCTCATGAGTGCATTTATTATGAAAAAACCTGATTTCATTTCCCAATGTAATGAGTGAACCTGATCACGTGTTCAAAATTTTATAAAGGGACCTAGATTCATGTAAATAAGTGTATGTATAAACCTGATTACTTATTAAAAATGTTACGAGTGAACCTAATTATGCGTTTAAATGATTTATACCTGGACCTGGATTCATGTACATAAGTTTTTGTGTGAGCATGATTAGATTTTAAAAATGTTATACATGAACCAAATTAATGTTCCCCAAAGTTATGAATTGATCTAGTTCATATCCATAAGATTATACGTTAACCTAATTAAGAATTCACAATATTATCCATGGATTTGGTTGAAAGTTAGTAAGTTTATGTAGGGGGGGTGACGATTTCATTTCTATAACTTAATGAGTGAAACTGTTTCTACTTATACACATTCACAATGTTAAAAAGGTAGGTTCATGCCAAAACTTCCATTTATTATTCCTAAGTTATGCTTTCAAAAATTATTCTCTAAATTTCATCAAGATCTATGTCTTATGATCATAAAATCATTATTATTATCTCTATTATTCAGGGAAGGGTCTTTAAATGTTATACTGATGTTTTATGCCCTTTTATTCATGTCTTGATTATGTAGTTAAATTATATACAATTACAGAACATATAATATCACCCCTTTATTATGTGTCATTTCCATAGGTTGCGATGAATTGTTTTAGTTAGAATTACTAAAGGTGGAGATCATTATGGGAGGTTTTGAAGATCTTTCACAAGGATAGTATATTGTTTCCACATTTCCAATGACACTAAACTATTATGGTCCACATACATATATTTCTTTAATGTACAAAATATTTGTCCAAAATAATGTAATATCCATGTATGATAATAATTAATCACTATATATAAAAATATTCTATAGGATAATAAAATTTGGGGTACAATAATGCCTATTATCATGTAGTGGGTTATGATCAATTCTAGATCCGTGTACTATATTTTGGGGGTCTTTCCCTTGGAACATCAATTCCAATACCACATCAACATTTATTTTCTAGATAAGGATTAATTATATTGGAAAAATGTTAATCTATAATTTATAAAAATTTAAGAACACATTCATATGTTTTTTTATATCTTAGGCTTTCGAAATAGTTTTCTAATATTAATCCCAAATATAACATGAATTTACTTTGCTAAAAATTAAGGCAAAACATAATTTTAATTCACATTATTTAAGGATTTATAAAATAAAATAACGCATACTAGAACCCATATGATAGATAATCCTATTTTATTTTGGTTATTAGGTACATAGAACATCAACATGATATATGAATACAATTTTTTAAGAATTTTTATTAGGGTTTTAATATTCCATTCCCCATTTAATACCGCACAAGATAACCCAATGATATATATAGGAAATGGTTGAGATATAAATTCTAGTAAGGTAATTAACATTTTAATCACATGTTGAATTTATTACATGTTAGTAAATAACAATTGTAATGGAACAAAAAATTCCTGAGAATCATAATCCTTAACATTGATCCATATAACAAAATGATATCATAAATTAAATATTAGAATATGGAAATGAAATTAAATAATAAAACATAAGAAAAGGTCAAGGATAACTACAAAAACCTCATAACATGCTATAAGAGGTATGATAACGTATTAGGATTAATTTTTAGTCACATACATGATATATCATTAGAATATAACCTTATCCAAAGCATTAGGGTTAAATATAATTCTGGACTCACCCTTCACTTTTATATTATGTACATTCATATGTGTGTCACATAGATCATTGAAAATAATATTATATTTCATCAAATTTATTCCCATGATTATGGAATGTAGAATGAATGCATAAAATTTCCCAATGGACGAAGAAAATGAATGTCTAGGTGAGTTAAATTGCATAAAAATGACATTGGTAATAAAAATAATATGGTTCATCATTGAAAATTCGAAAGATAATTTCAATATCATATTGAGGGTACATAATGAATCATGTGATATGTTAACTAGAGTGAAATGGGTCTCTGATTACTCAAATAATATAAGGAATGTAATAGGTATGTGTAAAATTATTTCCCATACAAATGATTTGAAAGATAAAACTCATTACATAAAGGAGGTTCTGGAATAAAATGAGAAGGGGAGGATAACATAAGTTAAGTGTGGAAAATACTTAGTTAAAGGAAATAAAAATATAGGATATATGTTTTCTATTCTATAAAATATAATTTAAAATGTAAATTCATATTCATCAATACATGAAATCATAATCAATTGATATTCAATAGTCTAAATTCAATGATGGTTCTTGAATAGAAACAAATATTGAAATATCCATTACATTTGTTTTGGTAATGACTTAAGTAATGGTTATAAAAAGAGGAGATAAAGGAAATCAATTTCATTGAACATAAATTTAATTGTAAAGGGATGTATAAAAAGGGTTGAAATCATTTATAAGTTTATATTAAAATTTATAATTAAAAAGATGGTGCGTGAATGGAAAACAAGAGTGGTATATCCCATAACATTAGAGGGTGTCTCAAAAATCCTAAAAGGAACTTATTGAGAGCTCAGAGGAACCATGAGATGGTTATATAAAAAAATATATAGATAATATATTTGTTCTAGTGTTTTTAATGAATATTAATGGTATCTTTGGTGGGTTTTCATTGGAAAAGAAAGTGGTGTTGTTTTTGTTTTTCTAAATAGAGGTTTTAGACCCTATAGAATCACCTGATCAAAATGAAATGAATTACCATGGGTATTTCCTTGGTTTCAACCAAATATAAGTGGTATTAATTCTTATATAAGTATATTATAAAAGAATTATATAATACCCATGGTGTATGATAGTGACTAATTTTACAATGATATGATTTTATAACCTTAGAGATAAAATAGATTTTGTAATATTTATAAAGGATTTATAAAAATAATAAAATAAAATAAAAAACTTGTTATATAAAATAGAAATGTATATTTAGTCTTTTATATATTTTATGGAATATATAACTTCACTTTTTGGTCATTATGATTCCATAATACATAAAATATGAATATACATTTTATTATTTTTACTAAAAAAATGACTATATTGGAAAATTATGAAAAAATAACCATTGGATAATTTCAACATAATTATTCCAAAATTAATATTTATTTTATAAAAATAATTCCCTAATTTTATGATTTTAAATATTTAAATTAAAATATTAATTTAATGAAAAATTCTGTTTTTACAATAACAGTCATTTAAACCTTATGGAAATTACAATTTCACATCAAAAAATTATATTTCTATTTTTATTTAACATATAAGATTCTATAGTAATTTTTCTAAAAAATATAACTCTATTACTAAATTCTCAATTAAATAAATGGTTATTTTTTATATTTAAATTTTATACTGACCAATAATTCAATTCGAGCTTTCCCATATTAAAATCTATTTATAATCAACATAATTTTTTATTCATGTAAATTTTTTTAAAAATAAGTAATAATTATAATAGAAATTTTATTGAAAAAAATCTATATATTAATTATATTAGATTCAAGATACTAATCACATTATTATACCAGTTAATTCTCTATGGGAACGGTCTGAAATCTTAAGTTATTATTTCGTTTGTTTGTAAACATGGTTTGGGAAGTGAACATTATATGCATGATCTTCTACCATGAACATGTTCTATTATGATTTATATATGGAATGTCATCATACAATTGCTTAAGGGAAAATCCTAGACATTATGTCCTGACCAGATTCTCTGATAAATGGACATCATAGGGTATCACCCAACGAGTTGAGGGCATTTCATATTTTCCCACATTCAATAGTATTTTTCCAAAACCATTAATCTATTTTAATTATATGATCACTCATAAATGAAGATATTATCAATGATTATGATGCTTAACTGAATTTTAAATCCAATAGGATATAACAAAATATGTTCATGTGTTTTCAATAACCACGTTACATAAATAATTTATTTATTAATTTAATATTAGAATTTCATTTATAAAGGTTTTGGTTTCTACATAAAATTACTACTAACACAACCCCATGAATCCCAACCGTGTTATTCTATCATCCCATATAATTATATTTTTTAAATCAAAAACATAATGATGAATATTCATATTATATATGAAGTTAGAAAATATGACAGAATGATTTTTCTATGGAATATGAATAAAATAAATAGATATTAGATATGATAATTGTTCAATCCCATTAAATTTAAATATTAATTCAATACCTACCATATGATATCATGATATCATATAATGCGATCTCCTACACTAACTTAACAAAAACATGCTATCATTTTGATAACATGATATATCTGTATATAATGACATTTTATTCCTGGGAAACCTAATATATTAGGTACATCATATTTTATGATAAGAGTATATATTGTAATTAATGGTAGATAGAAAAACCTTATATGCAAGATTTTTATAAATTAACTATATGAGTATTATTCGTGATGTATGTTTGATAGAGTTTTATTCCAAAACCAAATAGTCATATCAAAAAAATCCTCACGATCATATAGTTTTTTCATGAATATTACTGTATGATCAGTTTTGTTTCATAAAATACTATTTATATGAAAAAATTATTTTCCTTAATATTTAATTACATGTTGGATTTTTATTATTTATGTAATGTTTATAAATAATATAAATGGTATTTTCAAACATTTATTTTTCACAACATGACTGATGATGGCGCTCGAGCCACAACTACCCCATGCAAGCCTCCACATGCCAGGGGGTGGTGACAAGCACCAAAGTCCCAACAATAAGAGTGGGGAATTTTCTTCTAAACTTTTACACAAACGCACACACACACAACAACCCAATGAAATAGTTTTTGGGGAAATAGAAGAGGATTATGCAACACTCATATAAATAATCCAAGTGTGCATGGACAACTATATTGTACAAGTGTGGTAATGTAAACTAGAGTGTAAAGGGGAAAAAGACATGCCCATCTTGAAAAGTGTCCCAACAGAATAGAAAACTGAAAAAAAGTATAACAGATGAGAGATTCATTATCCATGATCTCATGTGATAAAAACAAAGAGTTCAAGATCCACATATCCCGAAGCTACATCAAGTCACAGTCGAACATGTATATAATCGATATAAACTATGGTACGGGTGGGAAAAGACCATGCAGGGGTGAGTATTAAAATTCCCATAGGACACCCCGAAAAGGAGAAGGGGGAGAAATAAGTGGAATATAGGAGGGGAAAAAATTGATGTCTAGCTCAACCCAACAAGAAAGTAAAGGTATGATTATCCAAACACAAGGAGATAGAAATGGTGAGAAGACAAACATCGTGTCATGTCCTTATTACAAATATTAGGTGAGTAGACTCATCCAAACATGGTAATATAGACACAGAAAGCACATGGATTAACACATGACTCCTTTCCTCCCCTGGAAGGAGTGTAACCAAAACTAACTAGTGGATATTGAAATAGGGTGTATATATATATGTTGAGTCAATGAATCCAAAATAAGGGATTAAGGGGATCTCCATATCAAAGATTATATGGGGATGATGATTTTTCAATAGTTTCAAGGGTATCTATCACTGATGACCAAAATCTTATATGTGTTCCCAAGAGATAAAAGTCAAAGGGGCCCAATTAGTGCACCTTGAAACTATCCAATTCTGGTGGGACTGACTCACCCACCTAGTTCTAGGTCGCATCACAATGACACTTCTTAGTGAGAAAAGTACCCATCTTACTCATGATTCCAAATGTATGACCACCGATGTCCCCCACTAATCCTCATTGTCAAGGTTTCTAATCTGGTAGTCAATAACGAACACCACTACACCTCCCAACAGGTGTGTACCACTTAGGAAGGTCCCCGGGGAACACCACTTCCTAGACCCTATAAGAGGGTTAGCATGGAGAGTCATCATATTAACTCCACTTCCCAGCCTTGTTCGAGGGTTACACCTGGATGATGTCATAGGGTAACCACATTTCCAAGCCCTGTTTGAGGGTATGCCTGGTAGGACCATCAGGGAATGCCACTACCTATCCTAGCTATAGGTTATACCCAGTACCACTACGGTAATCATGTATAGTAACTAATTTCATCTGGTTTCTTTTAATATGTGATCCAAATGTTAAACATTCACATCAAACACCATAAACCAAAATGGAGGTTTCCATCACATCCGACGTGAAAAACATGTAGGATATGCTATTTACATGTAAAAAATGGATAACTGGTAAAAATTATATATACAATAACAAGGTCATACATGTCATCATGGGGCCAACACCATAGTTCTAAAATTTTAAATTCCAAAACTGACCTCAAAAGGTGTTCCTCAAAAGGACTATCTAGTTTCCACACATGACACGTCAAAACTATTTTCCATGTACAAGAAAAGTGGTTTTGACAACATAGGACCAAAATCAATCAAGGACCAAAGGGGACTGACTGTACGGTCATTCAACCTATAGAGGCAATCAAACACCATGTCCAACCACAATCCTCAGTAGGATGCCCCACAGTATCTCCCCCAAGATGGCTTCCACAGTCGACCACCGTAGTTGACAGTGGTTGCAATCTCTCTGACCGACATGGTCCACCTAGGTCTGGACTATTCAGTTGGACCCAACCCAATTTGGGTAGGGCTAGACGCTTTCCATTGGTTTGGCACACCTACCGCTAGCCCGGTCCAGTCTCCACAACGACAAAACAGCCCTCCATATCCCTTGGGTCTTTGGCACCTAGGGTCGTGCACAACAACCCCACAATTTTCTTCGCCCACAACTCATCCATCATGGTCATTGGACTTTTGTCGTGACCCCTCTCCTCCATTCCATATGTCAAACACACCACCTACCTATCCTGCACCATCTACTCTCCCAGCGATCCGGCTTCCATGCACACTGCCTCCATGAAGCTCGTCGCTGCCTCCATGAGTCATAGTTGACCTCCATCTACTAGTGTCCCTTTTGTGTTCCCTTCTGTGGACCACTTAAAATCCACCAAATGTATGAAAATTATTTTGAGACCATTTATGTGATACATGGGTCGAGCTCTACTCATACATAATCTCTGCTCAATGATCCCTAGAATATTTGACATGTCCCAAAATAATCATCGAAGAACATGAAGAACGAGAAAAGAATATGATGAACAAAATGACTTCAAGCATGGATTGATGGTCATGATATTGAGGCCATTGAAGATGATAAAAAAATTATTATACAAATTGGAAACAAAGGATTTTAAATCAAGAAATATAATTGGAAGCTAAAATGGAAGAATCTTACCTCGATTCAATCCTCACATCATCAAAAATGAATTCGACGCACTTCCATTGTGATCAGTTCGAGTTTTGTCATGGTCTATCTTAATTTTTCAATGAATGAAGGGGGAGAGAAAGAGATTTAGTGGGGTTAGATTATAGGAAAACCCAAATTAAGAAAAATTAAAACCCAATTTATACAAAACCTATAAACCTCCTTCCAAAGGTTGCAGTATCTCCAACTCCCACACCCTCTACATTTATAAAGTGATTATTTGAAACTACCCATTACCACTTCAATAAAAGTATTAGATTTCCTATCCAAGGCCCTGATTAAAAATTATTTTATATGGAATTGGGGTTTAAAAATGAAATTTAATTTATTTATTTACAATTTTTTCCTATGTAGCTTTTTCCATAGATATCCCTCCCAGATGAATGTTATGTTCTGCTTAGGGTAAACTGTTTTGCGCTCGACCATGCCCTCATATTTCTGATCCGGAAAACCTTTTAAGAGTAATCCTATTTTTCTCATGTTCACAGTATAAAATATTATTTATATTATTATATGATTTATTCCAGGAACATCAGGCCTCATAATTTCACACTATATAAGCACCTAGATCTAGAAATATATATAGAAATACTTAAAAGTATTAAAAGGAAAAAAATGGTTTATATATCATTCTATCCTTTAATATTTTCATCCTTGAAAAGAAAATTGGGAAAAGAACTCCATAAACTGAGCATACATCTAACTCTACCATTTCCAAGAACCCTCTTAAATGCTTCCATGCTACCACAACACGCAAACCAAATGGATGGACTATCCATTTAAGGTCCACCCCTGTATTTTCTCAATCTCCATTGAGTTCTTTGAAAAAGTATCCTCTTCTTAAATATCTAGATCACCCCAATCGATGACAAGTATATAATCATTCATGTATCTCCTTATATGTGACACGTTGAAGACATTGTGCACCCGATCTAGCTATGGGGGTAGAACAAGGTGGTAGGAAACCATGCCAACCGTCCATACGTTCTTGAGTGGCCTAATGAACCTCAGGGATATTTTTCCTCCCTGTACGAACCTATATAATTCATGTCATCACGAGACTCTCAAGAAGACATGATATCCCTACTTGGATTCAAAGGGCCTTAAATGATGATCTGTATAGGATATTTGTCTGTTGTAGGTCATATTCATCTGCTCATGGATGACCTGAACCTTCTATGTTGCCGCATGTAACAATTATGGGCCTATAAGGGATTACTCACAAACCATCGTTCATCATATAGGTGAACTATATGATATCTCGTATAGGGCCCCAAAATATTTCATGCTGATAGTAAAGCGGAAGTTATTTTCAATGAAAACTCTACCAAGAGATTTTGATCCTCCTAGATCCAGTCATAAATTTTCATGCAATTCCTTTGTATATCATCCAAAACATTGATTGTGTGGTCAATCATCCCATCGATCTTAGAGTTAAAGGACATAATAATCCATAAATGAGTACTATACCACTCTAACCCCTACCCATCTCAACTCTAAAAGCTCATGAATCTAAAAGGAGTGTAGGAGGGTGGGTATGTACTCGACAAGGAAGAGTAGTTTGATGTCAATCCATTAGTGTGCTAACTCATCGTGCATCTGTGTGACCAAGCTCAACCAACTTCTATCCATCCCATAAAAATGAAAAGCTACAAAATCCACCATCAAATTTTTCTGTGTTTTTGCATGCCTGTTGTGGCATACCACAGACTCAAACCAGTCCTCCTCTATCCGAGGATATGGGTCACCATATTACATCAGCATTCTATGGTGCTGGAATTCATAGAGTGTCGTCATCCTGCACATGTCCTCAGTTAGATCTACTAGGACATAATGTTTCTACATAGTCAGAGGAGCTCCTACTAGACCACATTGAGGAAAAAAATTTCATAATGGACCATACACGGAGGTGTCATCGCTCATCGAGTCATCATCAAGAACTAGAGATGGTATTCTGGCATTCTATCATCAGAGAGGAATCCTAAAAGTTATCATGGAATACTGCTGACAAATGATAATATATATATATATATAACAACAATAATGGGGAGCTTGTTCAAGGAAGACATTCAAGGATTCAATCATGTCTGACACATGTACCACTTTCTTAACAATAAGTGTCTCAATGTGCTGAGTTGACAAGTGGTTAATCAGGGTCCTAGTGAATGGATATTTCAGTCTCCTGTAACATCACTAGACTCTCTGGCCTATGATCCACTCTCAAGAAACATCGAGACTGTTTCTATAAACCTGAGAAATACTTTTAAAAGGGAATCATTTGAACAATGTCCCAAAAAGTAAAACTTATATGATAGAACAATTGGATGACATGAACCATGCTGGGGATAGAGCCGATACTACCCTAAGCCCACCTCCATAGGACATGGGGTGGTTATAAGAACCAAAGGCACAATGAACTTAAGAAGGCCATTGCGTAAGTAACTATACACATAGAGAAACCAAAAAAATTAAAAAGTACATGGGAAAAGGAAAAGAATGATTAAAAACTACTCTAAAATAATCCAAAAAAAGTGTGGACGACTATAGATTAAAAGTGTGGTATTGTCAACTTTAAAGTAAAGGGGAAAAATACATTCCTAAAAATAAAAGTTTTCCAACCTGACAGAAAACTAAAAAAGTAAAATTTCTTAAATTTCCATGCTCTTGGATTTGAGGCGACCAATGCAAGGGTTCCAACCTCCATTTAGTTCCCTAAAGTCACGATCATACATGTTCGTCTTCGGTATAAGGCATGATATATGTGGTCCAAGACCTTGTAGGGGTGAGTATAAAAATACTCAGTAGGATGCCCCAAAAATGTGATGGGGGAGAAGTAAGAGGAAAAATGTAGGGGAACATAGTATATAGAACCACTTACAATAGAAAAATAATGTTCAGCTCAACCCAACAAGAATGAGAAGGTAATTTCATCCAAACACAAGGAACGTGACATGGTGAGAAGGTAAACTTATCGTTGAGTCCTTGCTACACATAGTAGGAGATTAGAGTCGTCCAACAATGTGAATATTGAAAAAAAAGCATGTTCCACACCCCATGCTTGATCGCCTCCCCTAGAAGCAGAGTAACCAAAATCAAGGAGTGGGTACCTAAAATGGGTGAGTATATATATATTCTCAGTCAAAGGAGCCCAAATGAGAGAGTAGGGGGATCTCTGTCTCACAACTCAACCCCAGAAGAACAGTCACCAACAGTTCCAAGGTTTTCCATTAATGACGCCCAACATCATATATGTTTTCCCAGGAGGCACAAGTCATAGTGGGATCATTCTACATAGCTTGATATTATCTACTTAGGGTGGCACAAACTTTCCTACATATATTTAGGTTATGTCATAAAGACATGTCTTAGTGGGGAAAGAACACATATTGCTCATGAGTCTAAGGGTACATCAACCCATATTTGGACACTAATCCGCAATGTTAAGGATTATTACCTAGTAGTAACTAAGAAACACCACTACCAATCTTTCACAGAGGGTACCTCTTTGGTAGTTCATCGTGAAACACCACTTCCCAGTTCCAGCTTAAGGGTAAGCCCAACGAGTCATTAGGGAAAATACACTGCCCAACTCGGCTGGAGGGTTCCGCCTAGATGATGTCATCAGATAATGAAACCACCGAGTAATGATGTAGGGTAATCCTAATAGGAAAATTAGGTAATTCCACTACCTAGCTGAGTTGGAGGGTAATCTCAGTACTTCTCAGGTAATCCTATATTGTCCCTTCCATCATCGGGTGCTTCCTATGTGCGTTCCAAACCTGAAACATACACATAGTATCTTGAAATCCAAAAATGGAGGTTTCCATCATGATCTATGTGGAAAGAATATCCATGATAGACAATTTACTTATTCCAAATGGATAACAGGTAAACAAAATTTACTTTTAGAGGCTCGTACAAGAAGTCATGGGGTCAACGCCTCAGTTCTGAACTTTTAAATTCTTGAACTGAATTCAAAAGGCCCCCCTAAAATAGAGGACCAAGCTGCTACATTTGGTACATAAAAAGGAACTCCCATATATAAGAAAAAGGGTTTTTAAGACACAAGATGAAAACCCATTGGGGCCATTAGGGGACCGACCAAACGATCAGTCCAGAAACTACGATGGTCGACCGTCGCAGTCAACGACAACCCACAGTAGATCCCCATGGTAGGTCTCCCCATGGTATTTCCCCATGGTCCACCTCCGTGGTCAACTGTGGACCTTTGGCTAGTTGACCGAGGTCAGTTAACCATGCTCAAACTCCCCGTTCGACGGTGGACCTGTGATATGTCACCCCAAAATAGATAGAGATACCTCGCCTCACAGTTGACCGCCTTGGTCAACCATGGCCATGGTCCGCTCCAGCCAACTCGGTCCACCTAGGTCCATCCCATTCAGTTGGTCCCAAACCAATTTGGTAGGGGATGACCCATTCTCCTAACCATGTCTGCTTACAACCATTCTAACCAACCAGCTACCGTCCCGACCCGGTCTTCATGTCATTGTTGCAGTCCGCTACATCGTATGGGTCTCTACCCTCCAAGGTAGTGCGTTGGGACCCCGCTATCATCGTCTCACATGGATCCACCATCTTAGTCACTGACCACCTTTTTTGATCCTGCTTCACCTTGTCATAAATTGTGCATTCCACTTCTTGACATACACCACCTGCTCGCCCAGCCGATCGACTCCCACGGAAGCCGACTCCACTCTCCATGTCATCAAGTGATGGGCCTCTAATGGTACTTTCTATGAACCACCATTACTCCTATGGATGTGTGAAAATTATTTCGAGACTAGTTCTATTATCCTCAGCTCTAGAAATTCATAAAAACGTCTTCTCATGGCCATCCATTGAGGATTTAATGTTTCCTGAAATAAATGTCCAGGAACCTGAAAAATGGGTAAATAACCCAACAAAAAAATGATTTCAAGAAGGGATTGATGGTCTTGTTATTTCATCTCTTGAGGATAATATAAAACAGTGATACAAATAGTAAACAAAGGATTTTCAATAAATAAATTTTATCTGATGATAAAATGTAAAACTCTGACCTTCATTCAATCTGATTTTCATCGCCAACACATTCGCCACACTTCTGTTGTGATCTTCTTGAGTTTCAATGACGTATTTCTTGATTTTTCAAATAAAAAAGTGAGAAAAGGATAAGTATTGGTGTATTCTTTGGGGTCTCACACTAATCAATAACACTTAAACAAAAATTTGTTAAAATCCAATGAAATTCCCACCAACGATCACAGTATCTAAAACTCCCACATACTCTCATTTTATGATGCACTTATGTAAATAACCCCACTACAAAATCAACAACAGTCTCATATTCAAATTTGAGGCTCCGATAAAAAGTTATTTGATTTGAATTTTTTGTTAAAATAATAAAATTTAATTATTATATTTATAATATTTACCTCTCTGGATTTTTCCACAGAAGTCTCGTGCTGAGGAATGTTAAGTCCTACCTACGGTGAACATCACGTTTCAGACTCAACTTCTCCATTAGATTGAGGATCTAGGATATCATTCAAGAGTTATAACATTAACTTCACATGCATAGTATAAAATATACTTAACATCTTCACAAGATATATTTCCTGACCACTCGGTCTCGAAGCTCTAGAAATATATATATATACATATTTAAATATCTTATAAGGAAAAATAAGGCCTCTAAATTATAAATATATAAAATTGTTTTAAAAATAATTGATTATAAATCATATATTATTATATTATTATATGTTTTGAGACCTAAATTATAAATATTCCAATAATATATGTTAATTACATTAAAAGCCCATATTCAAATTAAAATGCAACACCCTATAATTTAAATATAATTAGGATATATGAAACATTATATGGTTAATTTATAGACATTTTATGAATTATTACCTAAAGAATAATATTAAATGTTAAATTATAGAAAAAATCATGAAAGACGTATAATGATTTATTTACAAATATAAAATTTAAAAGTTCGGATTTGGAAACTATATGAACCTCACAAAAATATTTTTAGTAAATTAATATGAATAATGATTTAGATGATATTAATATGTTATATTTGTGTTATTTAAAATGATTGCATAAAAAATATATTAAATCTTTATAAGGTATGAAATATCTTATATTAAAATATAATTTCATATAATGACCATTAGTGAGATCATATTAGAATAAATTTAATTTCATTATATTTCTTATATTATTAATTGAATTATAAAATTTTAATAATAAATATTTTATGAATTGTCCTTAATTTATTTTCATGATTTATGATACATGAATTTTTATTTATTTAAATATTATTTAATACATTACCCAAAATTATTATTTTTTATCATATTAGTATGTGTTTCATTTAGTATAGAATGATTAATTTTTTTTAATTATCATACAAGAATTTAAGAGTCAAATGTTGGGTATAATTACATGTGATTTTGTCTTCATAAACCTTGAACTATGGTTTGGATTATATATTTTAATACGAATTCAGTTGTTGATACTAGTTTATAAAAATAATGTGTGAGATTTATAATGTGTTAGATTCTCTCTTGAGTATAGTCTCCTTTGGGTGTGGGGCTTTAGGATAGAGTTCCAACAATACTGGGTTCTAATGCCATATTCTAGAAATGTCAAGGTTAGTTTTAATTTTATCAGAACATGTATATGTGGTTATTATCAATTTCCTATAAATAAAAAACATTAAATTAATATTTTAGGAACACAATATATGTGATTCAGTTTCATATGTGTAAATCAAGTAGGTTTTTATTTTTGTACAAGACAGAAAAACATTATTTTCTATAAAGAATTTCACATTAATAAGCACTGTGCATATTAATTTTATTTATTGAATGAGATTATGACAATAAACCAATAAAATCATGCATAAATATAAAGTAACTATACGAGATAAGGTTGTGGTATTAATAAAAATATAAAGACTAAGTGTATAAATCCTTCATAAGAGGAACTTAATATGTCCTCGATCATTTTGTACATGTGAACATATATTTTAGTTGCACATGAATTATCTTGTATAAGGAATGGTAGTAAATAGGTGAACCTAACCATTAGGTTCCTTATTGTTGGTGTTTTTTTATGTTATAGTTATTTGTTAAATAATAAAAATTAGGATACAGTTATTATATATTTTTATTTATTATAATTTAATGATTTGTATAGAAATTTTTCTATTGAGGTATCATTAAAATTTATATTGTACAATTGACAATTTATGACTATAATAAATAGATAATTCCAATAAACATGAAAAAATTTGGGTAATTTATAGTGAAATATGGATCTTGGACAACTAACATATATAATGCATTTAAACACTTATTTTATGTTTATGGGAACACATTTAATTGAATTAATAATTTTGTGGTTATAAAATATTATCCTAGGATTATAAATGATTCAGTTATTAAAAAATATCATCATCATTATCAAAAAAACATATCTTTTACATCAATATAACATGAATTACAATCGTCGAATAATAAATTCTCATGACTAGTAATTTAAAAAGTGATTTTAAGTAAACCAATTGTGTTAGAAGAACAACATCTTGAGTAATGAAATATTAAATTTGATCAATGGGTGAATGATTATTATTATGAGAATCATAATTTGATTTAGATGTGGTTTAAAATTAGTTTGATTCAAAATTATCTATGGAATTTTTTGTATCATATATATAGAATTAATTTTTATTTCAATTATATTCAATATGGTTGAGTATATCATTGAATTTTTGAGACATTAGGTTTCCTAATGGATTATTATGGTTAATTAATTAATTCTATTATCATCAAATTTAAATGTGTGAAAAATTTGAATGATTTCAAGAAACAATTAAAAAATATTTCCATGTGTTAATAAAAAAATAACATGGAATATGGTGTGAAGCATATGGTATTGAGTTTCCAACACAAGTTGGTAAATGTTTATAATAGAAAATGAAATTATAAATGGATATTTTTACAATGTTTATTTTTGTATATTGTCAATATTTTTGATTACTTGGACTTATAAAGAAGGAGGGGTAAGTATTTAATGTAATGTATTTGTAATAAATACATAAAATGTTTAATAAAACACTAGGGAAGTTCAATAATAATTATAATTATTATAGGAATTGATTCATCTGTTTTGTAGGGTTTGCGATAAAAAATTAATATTTTACATGTTTTAAATGTACAATCAGTAATAATAAATTTAATAATTCATTGATATTGTACATTACATTAAAATTGTGAAGAAACAAGTTTCTATATCACCATTGGGAATGTAATAAAATTTATCATGATTAAATTTATTTAGTCTAATTATGTGTTTCTTAATCTCATTTACCTTGTACAATAAGAGGAATATTTCAATTGTTTCTGAATAATTAGATGTTTTATTAGATACATATTTTGCATGATCCATCATATTATTTATAATTTATTGAATTGTTGAAAATGATAAATTTTTTGATCTATTATAATGTGTCAAATGATATATTTGATAAAAATGTGATAATAAGTTATTTCCATTTATTAGATAAACTTTTAATAATGTATATTTTTTAATGTTAAATTATCTAAATATAAATAACACCCTATATGATATGAAAAAAATATTTATATCCCATTAATTCCTACTAAAATGAATGAAGGTATGTTTTATAATAAAAAGATGTTTTAATTTCATAGTGTTACATCTTGAAGAGAATATAATTTCTAAGAGGCTAATGTGAGTAGGTTTTAACATATAGAATAAAAAAATCAAATTATTCATTTTTCTATTATATAATCATAACATAACAAATAAATTATTTAATGATATTCAAAAATAAAATTTAAATTTATTACATTAAATTTAAATAGAAAATAAATGTTAAATTTACTAAAGTATAAGGCCACTAAAAAAAATTATTTTTCAATTAATTTTTTAAATGGGATATAGGGTGTGGTTGTAGAAAAAATATATGGAGTTAATTTTAGTTACTATTATAATTAGTTTTTTTATCATTATCCTCAATGTTATTGTATTTTCGATTAAAAATAATATATATAATATTAATATTTATATAATATTCCATGGTAAGTTTTTAATATGATGTTATACCTATAAATATTTATTGGTAGATTAAAAATATGGCATCATCACATTTGATTTTATAGATTTTAACAGTTTGAATATGTTCAAAGATTTTCATATTGTTAACGCAATTCCAAAACATCACCATTATGAAAACATTCATTATATATATATGTCACTCAATAATGTTTTAATTAGTACGATATTATAATATAGTTAGAAATATATTTTTTTGAAATTACACAGGGATGCAATGAATTAATAAAACACTAGAAAGTTCAATAAACATTAGTATGATTTCATATTTTATCATTTTTGATATAATAGATAGGAGTTTATATTTCATTTTGATAAGTATTCATAATGTGCTTTAAGATAATGAAATGTTTCATATTAAAGGTAATCTGCATTTTTTCATTCTTTCACATTAGCTTAATATATATATGTATATATATATATTGGTATAAATTTTAAGAAATGCATGAATGATTGTCCTCCAAAAGTATGACTTTGTGTTATCCCTTATAATTGTTCATCATATAGATTTAGGTATTATAATTACATGTAAAAGTTTTCCTTAGTGGGGAAATTTTATGGTGTGTGAATATTCCAATGAGGAATAAAACATATTTTTGTACACTGGATGAACCTACAATTATACCAAATGGTGTGTAATATCATATTTATATTATTTACTAGGGTGAGAAGATTAATTCAAATTCCTCATAACCCGTGGTTTGAGAGATACCTATAATGAGAACCTTCATAAATTGATACCTTTATTGTTAAAGTAGTTATGGTATATGCAATTAGAGTCTGAATATGTATATTTATGATCAACCAAAATGGGATTTATCCTCTAATATGATGAGTATGACATCTAGGCCTCAATTAATATTGATACAGGAGTGTGTAATAAAACATATGTAGTAAATATGATGTGGATTTCTATTTATATAGGGCATATAATATGTTCACATCCACAATGTTGAGAGACATGTGATGATTTAATGTATAGGTGAGTATATGCTTGAAGTGTTGAGAACATATAATTATAATATATCTTATTGAGACACATTGTATCTTATGTTCACAAGATGTCAGGAAATTATGGAACATATGTGAATTGTTGATTTCTTGAGATATTTCAAGTGGTAATAAATATAATGATACGTGTGTTTGATAAAGATCACACAATACCCCTTTATAGACTAAGAAGTATTGATGCTTTGATAAAATCCTCTCACGATTTGTATTTAGGGATTTAGTTATTCAATATTTTTAAAATTATATATAGTCACATGTGGTCACTTTTTTGTAGTTGAGTGAATGATGTTTATGTTTCACTCAATGAAAATTATACAAAATTATGATAAATCATGATTTTATTAAATATTACTGATGTACAGAAGTAAAAAAACATAAATGTGCTTTATATATTTCATGAAATACACCATTGTAGCTTGAGTATCAATGATTATTTTATTGAGGATTCACATATTTATATTTAGGTGTATATTTATTAAAATTTATTATAAATTATATATTCTTATGTGGGGTCACACATTATTGTAAAACAAAAATGGATTTATTTTGAATTAGAGATATGATCTAAAATCATTTTAGATTTAATTAAAAATAAATTTATGATTATTTATGTTATACAAGTTCAAATTAATGACAAATTTTGAAACTTTATCTAGATCATAAATATAATGAGTTCAATATGAATTTAGAACTCATTGTATACAATTTGATATAATATGAAATTTCACAATGGATATAATTTATTAAAAGTGAGATATTGGTCAAGATATATAACAAAATTCAATTTTTTTGTTATGATGTAATGGATTCAATAATATTTTATAATTTGAAAAATTATAAAATAAAATTCAATTGGGAAATAAAAGAGATTCATTATACTTTTTTTCATCTATGATATAGGAGTAATTGTAAGTCATTAAATTATATATTTTTTTCCAGGACCATGATCTATAATACTATAGTATTCAGTCATATCAATACATGCTAACTCTTATGAAACCATGAAATCAAATTATATGATTTACTCATATAAATTACTATTGATTATGTTGAAGCACATTTTGCGATTGCATTTTTTAAATCATTAATGGATTAAAATAATTAAAGAAGGTTTTATATAAGATGAGATGTAAGATATTATATCCATAATGGAAATAGTTTCCATGTATCATCCATGGCATTATATACTGTTCGAGAACACATCATTTAATGCATTGATTATTGAGCATCATCCCCAAGGTTATATAAATACCTATTCAAATTGATAGAAGATGTGATAGTTGATTTCAAGATTATTTAAAATTACTCCATATCACTAAATCTCTTTTCTATTTTATCACCATTTTTCTATGACATAGAATTAGACTATGAAGTGTAAAGGATAATATTAAGGTGTCGAATGATTCTTTATATCCCGGGGATACCTTTAACGATGAGAGTTTAACTATATCAACCTATGTTAACAAAATGAATCATAAATGATGATTGATATTTTTTTTCATTATGTTTTAATCCAACTAAAATATCTTTATTTTCAGTTACATATGTTTTTTATTTACCAAATCACGAAGATCCTTGGTTTGGTTACATGATGTGTTCTAATTCATTAAATAACTATTAATTGACCAATATGAATTCAAAATAATATCCCATATGATAAAAATAATTACCAAATTCATTAGATAAAAATAATAGACCTTGTCATTTTATAATGACAAACACACATATGTGCACCTGGACAACGAACATAACTTAACGACATTATAATTGAACCATGGGAATGAAACAAGTTTAACAAAAACTGTCTAAATGTTAAAATAAATAAACCATTGAAATGAATTTTATTATTTAATTATTATATATTCATAATGAAAATTTATAAATAGTAAGTCATATTGAAATTTATATAAAAAATATTAGACGAATGTTAGAAAATTGTCTTAAAAATAAGAGGAAATAATGTTTATTTATGGAAAAATTCTGTTTTCAAATGAAAAAAATTTAAAAAAATTAAATAATTTAATAAAAAATTAAATAAAAAATAATTTAGTGGTGAATAAATAAATGGAAATTATTCTTTATAATGAGTAGTGAGGAATGTTTTCAGGGAATTTATGGTATAGAAAATGATAATAAAGTATGTTAAATGATTACATACAAAATTTTTACAATATTTTAAAAACTAAAAGAAGTTGGATAATATAAATAAAATAAGATATGATATTGAATCATATAAAAAAATATTGAAAAATGGATTTTTAATATATATATACTTTATCAAAATAGATATATATAGAATGTACCACTTATAGGTATCTTTTGGGGGTGAATTACAAACCCATGGGAGGTGAAATGGTAAGATGTAATTTAAACCCAAAAAACCTATTATGAATAAAATATATTGTTTCAAGAGATATATATAATATGATTTTCCCTTATGAAAATTTATACAATTGAAATCATGATTTCAAAGTGATATAAGACGAAAAATCCTTACCTTTACTCCAAATTACCAACACAATGATTCGACCTCTTGTATAATAAAAAATAATCACTATTTTAGAAATAGAGGTAAATATTTATAAAAAATAGAGGTAAATATGGAAGAGAAAACCTAATTCAACAGGTTTCTAATATATAATTTTTTTACTATAATTGAGGATCCTTGAAGATGAAAAAACTAATTTTATCCTACATTAATGATGATTTATATAGAATTTCTCTAGATATCCCAAAAAAACTATAAATATAATTGATTTGTTTATTTTATTGTGAAGATAGATTCTTACACATTAGATTAAATCATTAATGGAAGAAAAATTATTTATTATTATGGGAATTTGAATAGAAAAAATTATATTATATTTTAAAATCACCCCCATCGATCTATAAAAACACACACTTACTCATTTATTCTACAAATATTTCATTCCCCACATAATTGATGTAATGAAATGTTATTCATATCAAGAAGACATTCCATAATAAGAATATACATTAGAACCAGCTTCACTACCAACACATAAGAAGATAGTAAATAAAGGGGAAAATTAATCTAATGATTTGGACGATGACTTTTCCTAAAACTATTAGCATCGAAATAATCATATAAGAATAATATTTTAATATAAAAAGGAGTATCAAAAAAATGAATTGTGTACTTTTTTATCGATTGATTAATGAAAAATGAGAAATAAAACTATATTTCCTTCACCACATTTTGGGAATCAAATTTAACTTATTGGAAAAGAAACATTAAATTATATATAGGAATAATACCTCAATAGATTATTATGAATACATGACATTAACCACATCCATAACGGACCATGAATTGTGAAAATTAAAAAAATAATCTGAGGCCTCTTTAGGATTTCTAAAATATTTGTGATTCATTAAATATCATTCACCCACTATACATCACATGAACTATTCCATACTTGACTGATATGAGGATTAATATTCATGAATCTGGCCTCTTTGTTGAGTTACGATTGGGGTAAAAATATTTTTCATTATTTTAATGGAATGATTGATTAAATAATATATAAATCGATCAAATGGATAAGTAGAACATAATAAATCACCTACCACTCTATCCGAATGATTCAATAAGAATTTCCTTGAAATAATAAATCTAGAATTTTGAAATATAAATAATTAATCCAAATATGATGTCAAATTAACGATATACATGAAAAGATATAATCTATTTAATAAACATGAATAAATCGTGATTATTATAACTATTCTAGAATAATTTATAATAAAAATTCATCAAATTCATATACAACATGACAGAAACCAAATATGGATTTTGAAATAGTATAAGAAAACTACGAATCTATTTCATTAAATAAAACTAAATACTATTGATTATAATTTACCAAAAAATTGAAAAATACATTTACATTAAAACATTTCCCATCAATGTTCAATAATTTTACTTTTTACAAAACTATAATGGGTATATTAAAAATATTTCATTGTAATTTGAAAATATTAAAAATTAATAGTAGAAATTATTATTAAATTAAATCTCTTTTTACTTGCGTCATACCAAAGTGGAGATAATAACATTTTTTAAAAACATTTTATACTCACAAAATTATCGTTTCAAAAATAAACTCCAAGGATTAATATACAAATTATCAAACTAAAAAAATTAATATCAATATATTATTATTATTATTTTAATCTACCTCTAATAAAAAATGAGAGGTAGTAAAATTTATTTAAGTTCATAAATATTTAATGGTATTAAGAACATGGTGTTTTTAATGATACATGCGTCTTATCCATGGTGTATAGTCCATGCACTCTAATAATGAAAATTCTGTTATTACCCATCCAATTCTATTTTTCTCTAGAAAATAAATAAAAGAACTAATAATTAAAATAAAATTACAGAATTACACATTCCTAATATCCCCTTTATACTCTAGGTTTATCACAATATGTGTTAGGTAGGCTATAACATCCCTATAAAATTTAAATATAAATTTAGTATTTATTTCAAAATTTGTTTATAAATTAAAACTAACTATGAAATTATATCATAAAAAAGTTTATAAATATTTTTTATAATCAAAATATGTCTTTAATCAAAATATAAAATATTACATTATATTTCATGAAATTATATTTAAATATATTAATAAATTAATATATATATATATATATTTATTTGATTAATTTTAATTTTTACTTTTTAAAACAAAAAAATGATATTTGAATAAATAATTAAATTAATAATTATTCAAAATAAATGAAATTATAAAAATATATGATTATTATTATTATTTTTAATTATAAAATTTATTTAATATATTATAAAATATAGGAATTATAAATATAGTATGATATTTTATAATTATTTCTAAATAAAAGAATTATATAAATGATATATTTTTTTATTAAAAAATTAATGTATATGAATGATTTAAGTATTTTATTTTCAATTGTGATTTGTTTTTAAAAAATTATACCAAAATAATATGTTCTAGTTATGCACTAATAATGTTAATATTAATATGGGAATAAAAATTATTGAAGTAAGAAAATTAATTGAATATTGATAATTAATTTAAAGAATAATGAAAATATTTGTTTAAAAAAAATAAGAATCGGGTTCCATTGCTTTAGCTGGAATGGTTTTCAGTGAGGCCTCAAATTATGAAATGCATGTGTGTCGCTACCAGGGTACGTGGAAGGAGATACACATCATTGGGGTGGACAGTGACATTGTGGTGGTTCACACGAAGTCGAGCCCAATCTAATTGATTCGGCGATGGAGATTAGTTGTAGTCCTGGTCGAGGGAATTCACATACTAATGTTTGAGCTCAATCGAAACAATGTTTTTCATATTAAGTCAGAATCGAATGGCTCCAACATGTTTTGAGTTGAAGTTGGGTTTCAGTCTTTAGATCTATACAAGGCATGCCTGATTTTCATTCTAGGTATCTGAATATTTATCAGATTGATTTTTGTTTCCTTCCCCCTTAGTCGTGTTTCTTTGCTAATGTAGACATGAAATCATCAATTGAATCATACTTGTATAATGTTTTTATTTTATATTATGAAGAGTCATTTTTTATTTTTTCATCCGCAAATATAATTTTAGATTCCCCTATAGAGTAATTTTATATGATTTGTTACAATGAAATGCCCTTGTTCTGTGTCGATTTTTCATCAGACGAATAGATGAAAAGAAAAAGTATGATTACACAAATGATTTATGTCATTCGTTTCATAGTTATTTTCTTAAAACCCTATATACATTGTTTTATTTGAATGCTTATCTATATCACTATTTATGCAGTGGTGGTTATGGCAATAAAATCCATGAACCATTTTGAAAATGAAATTGAAAAATAATTTTTCTATTCAATGAGATTATGGGTGTGTAAAATGATGCAGCATCATAAGTAGTTCATCAGCTTGTGTATGAATAAAATAAGGGGATTTGTTAATTATTTTCTAATTTATTTTGTAAGGTAATTGTATTTTACCAAATCATGCTTTCTATACATTTAATTCTATTTCAAATATACCAAATAATGCATTTAAAATATACATATATATTTTTATTTTTATTTTTATTTTTCATGTTTTAATGTGGTTCAATTATATTTATTTTGATTATAGTTACTTCATGGGTTTTATTTCATTTTTAATCAATTTATTATTGATTTATAAAAATTTATATATATAGACATATATCTATATTTGTATCTATAATTATCTTTATAATTTGTTATTAAATGGATCAGAATTAATTATTTTATATTTTTCTAAAATTTATCATTGAGTCACAATGAGGTATATACAAATAGTAATCATTAGTTGTTTTAAGAGAGGGTTTTTTATTCATAAAGAGTTTATTTTATTTTATTAAATAAATTTTGTTTGAAGGAATGTATGTTGATTTGTAATAAATATGTGTATTCAGTCAAATTTTAATGGTAGCATGTAAGGATTTTTATATAATTTATCATGTTAGTTTTTATATAACTATTTATTATTTTTTATATTATATGGCTTCATCTATAAAATAAATCCCTAGGGAAGGGGCATCATTTTACCAAAAAATGAAATGTTTATAAATTTATATAATTATGAATTTATATTTATGGAATCTAAATAAGATCATTTGTTTTATATAGGGTTTTTTTTGAAAAAAAATGATTTTATAGACTTTGAGAAATATGTTTATTACATGTTATAAGAAAGGTTGTTTTAATTTATATGAAATAATTTTATTCTTGTATTTTTGAAGTTTTTTTGGTTAGTATGGAGAAAGTTATGTCCACTAAAAGTGTTTTAAAAAATTGGCACATGTATAAAAATTGTTTTGTTATGGGGATTGAACACATTAATATTAAGGGGACTTTTTTCCATAAATCTTATATGTTTTAAAATTATAATTTTAAGTATTTATAGATTCTATAGATAAATTTATTTTAAAATAATTAATGAACATATTTAAAACCCCTTACAAGAAAAAATAATTACACACCCCTTGTTTAAAATTATTTTTCACAACTTTAGTAGAGTCTTCCGAAAGTTTTTTTGTGGAGTTAGCGCATGCAAAGTATTTTTGTTTGATTTGTTTTAATTTTTTAGTTTTGATAAGTTGTAAGGAATATATCTAATTCTTCATCACCTATTACCGTAAATGATACAAGTATGTATTATATGTTATGTATTTGTTCAGTTTATTTTATAAAAATAATTAACAACATTTATATGAGAGGAGTCTGGAAGTAAAAACATGGTTTCTAATAATTGGTAAGAGATAAATTATCATGATAACTTTGGAGATTAGATGTTTTCATCTAAACAATAGAGTATATAGGTTTAACAGTCTTAGATTTTCACAATTCTGAAGAGAGAGATGTATAATTATTTTTTGGTCAGAATGTTTGCAAGGGTACAATTATTTTTAGGTGGGGAATATAACATCCCAATAAAATTAAAATAGTAATAAAGTATTTATTTCAAAAAGAATTTATATATTAAATATGAATATGAAATGATTTAATAAAAATGTTTATAAATGTTTTGTATTATTAAAATATGTATTGAATTAAAATAAAAAATATTACATTGTATTTCTTGAAATACTGGTTTTTATCATAATAAAGTAATATACACAATAATATATATATAAATAATTATTTGATATGTTTTAAATTATTATTTATCAAAAAAAATAGTATTTCTAATTTTTTTTAAAAATTATAATTATTCAAGATAATTGATATTATAAAAATACAGGTTTATGATTATTATTTTCAATTATATTTTTTTAATATATTATAAAATATCCAAATTGTAATTATATTATTATATTAAATTATTATTTTAGAAATAAAAATATAATAGAAATGTAAGCATTTATTTTTAAATTGCAATTATATGAATGAATTAAGTTATTTATTTTCATATATGAATTGGTTTTATAAAATTATAATAAAATAAATATGTTATAAATATATACCAATTATGTTAGTATTAATATATGAGAAATTTTATTAATTTTATTAAATTTATTAAACAATTATAAAAGATTAAATGAAAAATGAAAAGAATTATTAGAAAAGATTCAGGATCCCTCATTTTAGAAGGAATGGGATAGAGAGTGGCCTCCCATTGGGTAATAGGGGTGCCTCAAAACTTGGGTAAAGTGGGGGTTCCCATGAGGTACATCACCCGGAGGAGATAAGGCACTTTGATGGTTCAAACCCAGTTGAGGCAATTTGAGTTGGATTCAGTGAAGGAGATCAGTTGCTGTCTTGGCCAAGGGATAATGAAGACAGATGTTCGAGCGCAATCAAAGCTAATGTGTTTAGATTGAGTCATAATCAAACATCTCTGTCCTTTTTTGAGTGAAAACAGGGATTTTATTTGGAGATATATATGAGGTAGGTCTATTTTCAATTCTTTGTCTTCAAGGCTCAATGAGATTAATGTTTGTTTCCTTACCCATCAGTCATTTTCTTCTGTTAATGTTGAAATGAATTCTTCAATTGTCTGATTATTTTATAGAGTTTTTATTTTAGATTATCAATAGTTTTTTTTATTTTTTGGGTTTACATATATAATTTTAGTTTCCCTTTTATAGTAATTTTAATATATATTTTTCAATTTCAAGTACTAGTTGTGTGTAAATTATTATTCTAATTAGTAGATTGAATGGGGCAATATGATTATACAAATGGTTTACTTCATTATTTTTTCTTAACTATTTTCTTAAAGCTACGTATACACATCTTTCTCTACAATATTGTCTATCTCACTTTCTACCCAGTGGTGTTTGTTGCTATATAATACTTAAAAAATTGTGAAAATGAAAATGAAAAATATATTGTGGGTCTAGTGAGAGTGAGGTTGTGTGAAACGACGTAGTAGTTGATCAAATTATTCAGCTTTTTTGCAAAATAAGAAAGGGATTTGTTATTAATTTTCAAATTTATTTTTTATGGGTATTGTTATTTACCAATTTTTTATTTCCATAAATGGAATTTTATTTAAAATTAGTTAAATAAATAATGTAATATATATATATAATTATGTATACAACTATTTTTATCTACATATTAAAATTAAAAATTATTTCTAAATAGATTGATTCAAAATTTATCATTATTCAATAATATTTACTATATATGTGGCTACATCATGGGTTTCATTAAATTTTTTAATCAATTTATTTTTGATTAAAATATCTTTTATATATAAAAATATAAAACTATATTTCATTTTTCCACTAATTTTCATTGGAAATTATGATAAAAATGATTCGTATTAATCTGTTCGATATTTTTCTAAAATTTATGTTTCATTTACAATGTGGTATATATGAGAAGTAATAATTAGTTATTTTTAGAGAGGTTTTGGTTTTAATATCAAGGAATATATTTTATTCTGTTAATTTTATGGTGTTTCGAGGTGTTTGTTTTTATTTTTAATACTTGTGTCTATGGTTTAAAATTATAATGGAATCATATAATAATTTTTATATACTTTATCAAGATTTTTGTTGAGAACAAATAATTATTGTTTAATTTATATGGTTTCATCTATAAAATAAATCATCATGGATGTTTAAATTATTTTTGTGGAAAAAATTTATTTTTATTCGTTTCTTTTATTATGAATTTCTATTTATATCTTCCAGAAAAGTCCATTTGTTTTAATATAAAGATTTTTTTTTGAAAAATTAGTTTAAAAACTCTCTTAAATATTTATTTGACATCATATAAGAATAGTTATACGATTTTAAATTAAATAATTTTATGTATGTATATTTGATATTTTTTGTTTTTGGATTTAGAAAGGATGGTTAATTAAAAGTGTTTTCAAAAATTGGAACTCGTATAATAAATTCGATGATACGTGGAGTGAACTAAAAAATCATAAGGGGAATTTCTTCTATATAAGTTATGAATATAAATGTTATGTTTTTATTACATTAATCCATGTATCATTAATGACCTATCAAAAATTAATATTTTTAATGGAGAAATCCCAATATGATTTTCAAATAAAAATATTTTGAGAGAATATTAGTTTTTAAATTGATTGTAACTATTTGGATTTATGGGTTTTAAAAATACAATCT
This sequence comes from Viscum album, assembly GCA_963277665.1. NCBI lineage: Eukaryota > Viridiplantae > Streptophyta > Magnoliopsida > Santalales > Viscaceae > Viscum > Viscum album. The sequence continues at coordinate 934,102,972 of OY728122.1, read as the reverse complement.
TAAGTATATATAAATTATTTTCTGGAAAATATTTTAATGTAATTTATAAAAATTCTAAAACCACTTAGAAAAATAATTTCTCAACCCTTGTGTTAGATTAATCTTCAGATGTTTAATAGTGTTTTCTAAAGCCATTCGTTTCATATAAGGAGTCCGCATACATGATGTATTTTTATTTAATTTTTTTAAAAATTTTGATATGTTGTAAGGCATGTATCTAGTTATCCTGAAGCTAGACCCCTAAAAAACCATGGAATGTTCTAGATATTGTTTTTTGTTCAGTTTTATTTATAATAAAATAGACTAGACAAATTTTTACTAATTTTGAAAGTGCATGATCAGGTTGTTATATTGATAATTCGTCATTACAATCCTCTTGATTTTAATGAACGTATCTCTTATCTTCCACGAGTTCTAAAATAAAATAAAAAATTTGGTTTTGGATAGTCTTTTATATCAAACAAACAATTTCTAACCAATCATTATACTTATTTTATACTATTAAAATCCTAAAGGGTCTTCTTTATTAATGTTGGCTTGAAACTTGTATTAGGCATCTAAAAATTCTTATTTATATTAATATTCTTATGAATCTACAAATCTAATCGAGAATCTCTAATGGGAATTCGAGAATGACCAATTTTTACATTATAGAACCATATATATAAAATAAGAAATTTTTAAAAAATAGTCAAGAAAACAAATAATAACCATATAAATAACATGTTTAATAAACTGAATCATCATAGTATGCAACACAATCTTATAAACAAAATTTTTTACAATGAAAATCCTCATAAAAATTTTAATTGTTTTTAAAGAATATTAAATAGGATCTTGGGAAATGAGTTAGAATTAGAAATATTCATGATGTTATAAAAAATGATTAAAAAAATGTAAACAAAAGAAGACCCCAAATATCCATCTCTAAATAATAAGTGAAAAATATTAACTTATAACCACTATTAAAGTAAAATAATTAGATATGTTTTATTATCTTTATAAATGTTTTTCTTCTGACATCCTTCCTAAAAAACCATAAAATCATCATATATTTGGAATTATTCTATTGGTATTGAGTGATAAGGGAAAGAATTATTCCATCATATTCTCAATCTAAAACATTAAAAAATAAATCTTTACAAATTTAGTTTCGAAAAAATATGTGAAAATATCATTTTTTGTTTTGATAAAAAAATATTCCTAGAGACATTACAAATAAATATTAATATTTAAAGGGAAAATGGTTTCTATACTCAATCCTATTTTTTATTATAAGGGAAAAATGTCAGTTAGAGCTTAACATATTTAAAAAATAATTTAAAACATTTATGATCCCTATCCCATGATAAAAAATTCAAATTATATAAATTATAGCTTATTTATGTTGAAAAAGGTAATAATGGAACACAATATGTTTTAGTGGAATAATAAATTTGGATGCAGGATAATTTTTAAATTAATGAAATAAAAAAACATGTTTATGAATTCCATTAAACCATTATTAATGAAATTATTAATAATATGTAAAGTAGTAATAGAAATTATTAATAATAAAAATAATCATATATCATGATATGGTCTCAATTATTATGGAAATAAATATTTGATATCTTGATAAAATAATGGAAAATTGATGATGAATTGTAATAAAATTAAGAAGTTTGTGAAGCAATCAAAATAAAATTATAACACTGTATTTCTCTTCATAGACTAAACGGGAAAAAGAAATCCCTAGGTATATAATATTATTAATATAGGGGATATATATTGAGTCTCATCAAATAATATTGGAGTATTTATCTATAGATTTCATTCAGATATACCCAACTTTTCCCAAGATATACAAATAAATATGAGAAATGTAATCAAATACATAATAATATAATTATAAAAAAAACTACCCACTGAACAAACTTCAAATTAGAATAATTTTTATAAAAAAAATTAATGGAAAAATAATAACCACTATATCTGATAATTTTCTTTCTTATCAAAAATATTCATTTAACCCAAATGACATCAATTTGTTCATTTTAATGGGTAAGGGAAAAACCGATATCATAAAATTTTGAAAATATATCCAATAATTTATATGAACTTAGAAACAATTTGTGAGGAGATATATAATACATTTAAAACTCAAATTCATGAATTATTCAATATGAAAAGAAAATGTGAATTTTAATTAACTATCACTAATATATATTCACTTTAAAATAGAAAAAACATGCCATTAACCTTTGTAAACTATAAAAAAACATTCTATAAGTCATTATAAATTATAGTAAATCATTTTAAAACATCCCCCTAAACACCATTAGAAAATAATAGTTGGAATTTTAAATAATACAACATTCTTAAAAATAAAATTTCTTTAAATTTTAGACATAAAAAAACCGATTATTTGTCAAATAATTTTATTAAAAATAGGTAAAAAATACATTCAATCAACACATTAAATAATTATAACATTTATTTCAATTTAAAATAATATTTTAAAAATTATAAGCAGACATAGGTATATAAATAATGAGAACTAACAAGATACACCTCACAAAAAATAATAGAATATATTTGGGGAAGTCAAAATCCAACACAAAAACACATGAAAACTAATGAAGGGTGATTTAGTACCAAATAAATTATTAAAATATAATTTATAATCAGATTATAAACATGTTCTAGGCAAAATTGACATAGGAAATCTTAAAAAATAAGAAAAAAGTAAGTTGAAGGTGATAAACTAATAGAATAATATGTTTTGATAGGATTACATAAGTAAATCACTCTATCAGATTGATATTTTCCATTTGGAAATTGATTATAAGAGATATTATTTAGGAGGCTATAGAATCATTGTGCTAAGGGAAATATGAAATGAGAGGCTTAAATAATTAAATTGGAGTTCATAAATCAAAAATATAAGAATAATAAATGAAAAAAATTCCAAAAAACCAAAACATATATGTGGTAAAATATTTCACTCTTATTAAAGATATATATTATATAGTTGTATTATTCCTTCATAATTTTATATTCTCAAAAAATCAATTCGGTCTATAGAAACTATATTTCCTCAATAAATTTAGTACTCAATCTCTATAATAAATGACAAAAAAAGGTTGTAGAAAATATGTTTAATAAAATGACATTATGGGTGTCATAAAACATACAGATCATCCATAAAAATAAATAAATGAACCCCATAATTATTTATATATTTATTTTTCTCACTATGATATTGAGTTTAAAAAAATTATATTTTCACCATAAAAATTGGTATGAATAATATTATAAATTTGATTCTACATAATTCTTAAAATATTTGATTTATTTATTAAGGGTATATAATACATTATACATGAAATCGAAATGTAATAATAGAATATGATAAATATTATACATTGATATAATAATGTAAAATGATTTATATAATTTCACTCATGTGATAAAACTAAGATCAATAAAGAGTGAAAAGTTATATAAATCATGAAATTTCTGGTATATACGAGAATCCAGATTTTATTTTTATAGAAATATGTAAAGATCATTTTTTGGATTTTATAGATATAGTAACCCAATAAACCATCAAACTAGATATCATAATCTAGTAATTATAAATATTTTTTATAACTTATATTGAAATTTATAAATTAAAAAATATGTAATATATTAAAAAATATATGACTGATATAATTAAAATAATAATTAAAATTTAGTGAATAATAAATCAATGATAATAATAGAAATATATTATCTTGTATAATAAAGATAATTATAAATATAAATAATCATTTTTCTAGATAATATATTTTTTATAGATTTTCTATCATATTATTAACATTAATTTATTCATATATAAAGGTATTATTAAATAAACATTATATATAAGTTAATCAATGATTTATAAAATATTTTTGAACACATAAAATTAATTCAATGAAAAAAATAGTCTATTTAAAAATTATAAAATTATTTTCCAGAGCTAAAATAAATTTTGAAAGGTAAAGTTATATTTTATTCTAATAAAAAATATTTTCGATTCCATTGTTTAAGAAAATTTTTGCAATGATTTCATTTATTTTTTTTGTTTAATATTAAATATTATATATATTACTTTATGAAACATTAATAATAATAATAATGAAAAATATTTATAGTTTTCTTCCTAAAGAATAAATTAATTACTATTGAATTCGTAGACAACCATCCTCATTGTATATAAATACACCAATTCTCCAACAATATATCCTCACTTATATCAATATTATAGTTTATATATATTTAACAAAATGACTATCTAATCATTTTTATCCCTCTTCTTAAGGTCATGTTCCAGAACTAATACCTTCCTAGAAAGGATTAATACTCCCAACAAATTTGTTGTCTCAGTGAGAAATTTATGGATTTCTATATTATGTATTTAATATTCAATTCTATTTAAAATATCCATTATTCTCAATTATAGATTCAATATTACCATTATTCTATTATAAGTATAATATAAAAGCTATGAAACATATAACATTCTATTTTCATCATTTTTTATGTATTACTATCATCATTTATGAGCTCATTGGTCTATTTTCTATTCATTAAATAGCTTTTAATGTTATCTCTTTCAAGAACATTTTCTTTTATATTATATCTTGATCCTTATATAGGGACTCTAACACATTTTTTAATTTCATGTTATGAAATGTTTCATTTAGTACCTATAGTAATTATTTTATTTAATTTCTTATAGAAATTATGGGATTTGTACAACTTTTCATTGGGATCTCTATTATTTACGATTAAGTTCTACGTAAAAAAGTATATAAGTGACTTTCCTCTCAATATCTATTCTAGTTTGAGATTTTTTATACCCAAATATCTTCTATTAAATTTTAATGGAATTTATAATTATATACACATATTCTATCACTTATTGAAACAATTATAATTCCTAAGTTTTTATATAGTTCTATTCTTAATAATTCATCATTTACACATTTCTGTAAATGGAAAATGAATGTTACATTTTCTCACACTTTCATTAATCTTCATAAACCATATCCATGTTCATTATTATCTAATTATATAAATTTATTTGAAATATGTTTATTATGTAATTAAAGGTTCATTAAAACCCCCCAATTATCTTTTCATATCATTCAATTACATTTATATCAAAAGTATTATAAAAAATATAAATACTCAATTTATTTATTAAAAAATATTATAATATCCCCTAGATTTAATATCAATGAAACATATTTATTAAAAAACCTCTATTATATATTTATAAAATATTTAAATTCTATAATTATTATAATTAAGGCATTTTTTTTAAATTTAATTTATCAATTATTCTTATCCTAATTTGTGATTGTACTAACATTCGGTGAACACCAGTTATTTTGTTAAAAAAATTATAAAATTTATTATATTACTTATAAATATTTTCATTTATCTCAATACCATTTTAGATTCTCTAATTCAAAATTTAGATACATTATATTTTCTTTTTTTACTCATATTCACTGTTTTTTATTGTTTCTCAACAACAATTTGATTCAATATCTAATTCATATTCTATAAGTTGTGAATTGGGAATAAAATATATATGTGAGGATGGTTATGTTACTGCCCATTTATTTTATTATCATCATATTTATGTATGGAGATAGAATTTATTCAAATACCTTTCCCTTTTTAATAAACTATATATATTTATTTTCATAGAATGATATTCATGTATATAGCCGTAATTTTAATGGAATAAGTAAATATATTATATACATCAAATCATCTATTATTCTATAATTTTTGAATACCAAATGAATTATTATTTTAACTAAATGTTATTCAAAACGATTTCTACATTACATATAAGGTATATTATTTTACTACCTTAGGGATAACCATAAATTTATTTTTATGGATTTATGTTTCATTAAATACTCATGAGGAACATGTATATGTCGATACATCATTATTTGATGAGTTGGGTAATAATTAATTATCCCAAAAATGAATCAGTTAAATATTTATTTCTTGTGAGATAACAATATCTATAGGTCTTTGGATTAAATCCAATTGACTATGTTTTAATTTTATTTCTATTGAGGAATGAAAAAAATTAATATTTTTCAATGATAATTCATTTTTTCACATTCCTATTTTAGGTCACCATGGATGAAAATTAATTCAATATGATTTTTCATTATTATTTCTCCGTATATATTATGTTACCAAGACCACCCTTTTATAGATTTTCTACCATGATCTATTGATATTATATCACAATTTTTTATTACTTTTTTTAATTCCATGATCTTATTTAATTTTTCATGAAATTATTTGTTGATTATATCCCTCACTTGTTTATAATCTACTTATAACATTTTAATATATCATTTACTATGATTTAATATTTAGTAACAACATCACTTCACCCCATTCCTAGGATTCCCCCTTTTATATTAGTGATCCAATGTATTAATGAGTTTATAAATGAATATAATAGGTATATGATGATATATTTGATTAAATATATGGTATAAGTTTAGTTTGATAATGTATTGTGTACCTTTTTCATAGAACACTAATATTTTTTAGAATATTTTATTTTATATATTGTTATGTGAAGTATATGTATGATTATTAATTAATGTGTTTGTGGGTTTCCAAGGGTGGTTCACAATAGATCCAAAATTATATCAACGAATTTTTAAAAATTTTATCTAAAAAAACAATAACTTACATAGTATTTGAAACTTGCTTATTTGATCATTTTCAAAGTGACCTGAAGGGGAAAAAATAGTTTTAATGATAATAGTAAATAATTTTAATGCAACACTTGATATAGGATTAATATATTATGTATATATGAATAAATATTTAATGAGATATATCTATATATATTGGTTGGAAGATGTAGTCAATAGAAAATCTACAATTGGGGATCTTTATAAATTGTAAAAAAATTAAGAATCCATTTTAATAAATAAGAATCTACCTCTCATAGCCATAATAACACATCATATTTTTGTTTTAATTATTTTTGTACACAACTGATTGTGATGATGAATTTTTTAGTGGATCAAGAAATATATGTAATGATTTCTATTTTGAAATTTAATGATAAAAAAATTTAAATTTATCTTACAAATATTTATTTATATCACTCATACATAATGAAAATTTAGATTCAATACCACTTCATTTCAATAATTGTTGAATAAGGTATTTTCATGGAGAATAATATTTCATGAAATAAATTCTTGGTGTATATTTCCAAAAATTACTCTCTATAATTTTATTTTGAAATTATTAGTCAAATCATGAATTCTAACAATCTCCCTTGATTTGTGATTTTTTGGATATTATCCCCCCATATATTATGTTTTCAAATTATTAAATAGATTCATGTATTTATCAGATTTATAAGAATGAACATTTGGTTTATTATTAAATGTGGAGAAATGAAAAATGTATAATTCACTTGATATTGGAGAATTAAAGTGGGGAGATTTAACAAAGTAAGAGTACACATTAAGAAATTCACATAAGGATTTACATATTTTAAGAGTGGTTAGTTTTGAAAAAACTAGTTTCAAATGAACAAGTGGTATTGTTCACATATTTTATACATACGTTGTTTTCTATATGGGGTTTTGATCAAGTGGGATTAGTGTTTTTAAATGTGAACTAAAAAGTCATTTAGAACTATTAATATTTTATTTTTGGAATTATACTTTTACCGTCAAGAGAATAATTACTAATAACCACAATGGCGGAGAATTCCTGAATCATTTGATCAATGATTGAAACATGTGAGTAACATTAGGGAACTATATAATTTTTTTTAAAATTGTGTTTTATTTTTTTAAATTAAATTGGTATTAGGGATTTTGGTTGGAATTTGAAGGAATGACATTAGAGATGTGTTTATCTTGGAATACATGTATATTATTAAAAATTCCTCAACCAATCCATAGACAATGGTTTTTTCGCGATCCTATGGTAAAGTGGTAGATAATTTCAAAAAACAATGATCATTATGTTTGATAAAATTATATAAAATTTTAATATTCCACATCTAATGGTAGTACAACTTTGTATAATATCAAAATCCAAGGACATGGTATTTGTAATATGACTCAATTTTAAACTCCCTATATACCAATTATTTTGGGCTTAAGGAATTAGATAAGTTATTTGGAGTGAAGGTTATTGGGGAACCATAGATTGAAAAATTAAATGTTAAAAATTGTAATATTTTTTATAGAGGTAATTTTGAATGTGGTGGACATCATCATCTCAATTTACCATGGAAATATCGTTGATATCATTAAATTTAACCAAATGGGCCATAATGTTTCACAAATAGATCATATAATGGTTAGTAGAAAATAAAATTTTTATATATTAATATATTTTAGTTTAAAATTTTACTAATATAGAATGAGATAATTTAAGGAAAGATCAAGGGGTTTTTGGAACTGCATGAAAAGATTCATGCTGTCATGTTATTGTAAGACCTTAAAATGGTTAACCATTTTTATTAAAAGAACATATTCATAAACATATTTTATTTTGGTAATGTCTACAAATTTCAATGAATATATATAATAATTTTTATGGGTTGTAACTATTCATTAATTGGAACAAAACATGAATTATAAGTGGGTGATTTTGAGGACATAAGGAGATCTTAGCCATATATGAGAGGTATATATTATCTTTTATTGTATGATAACAAGTATATTTAATTGTTGAAAATATATAATATTTATAAAATTAATCATAACAAAGGGATTAATTATTGACATGATAGTGAATTCAAGCTCTAGATATAGAGAAGAAGTTGAAACCATTTTTCATTATGATACAAAATAGAAATTTAAAAACTTATTTGTGTTTGCATAGTTTAATCATTGATACATTAATTTCATGGACTTTGATCCAATCATTTTGCAAGTATTGTATCAAAATATATATTCGTGGGTGAAAAACGATATGTTATTCTTAGTCTATGTAAGGAAGAAAATGAAAAACGTTGCAATCACAAAAGTGTATTAGTGATTTTTGGTACTCAAATTCAATATCATTTTTAGGCTCATTTGATACCATCCATTTAAAGAATTCCTAAAAAAATCACTACTAATTTACCTACATGTGAAATTAATTCTTCTCTCTGACATGAAAACAAAATAAAATTAAAATAATTTATAGAAATTAAATAATGACATGATGGATTGATTTTTCATGTTAATTATGAATTTTATAGAATCATTTACCGATATAAACATAATTTGGACTTGTGCGACTACTATATTTTTCTGTAAATATCAATGGATATTTATAGGTGGAACTCCTCTATTTCTGAAGAATATAAAAAAGTTTCTTGGAAATATATAGAAATAATATATCCATATGATCTCTATCTTCTATACAAGGATTTCTGATAAAATATAATCAATTATGTTTTGAAATTACACTGTAGAATTCATAGATTAATTAAAATATTTATATAATAGAATTTTAATATAAAATATTAATTATTTTATTCATTTATTCTTGAATAATAATTATGATGAAATATTTTTTAATCCATAAAATTTAATCCATTTATCAATATTTTTTGAAAAAAATTATAAAAATTATGATTTTTATAAAAACATCATATAATGTTATCTTCATCTAGTAAAAATGTATCCTATGTTCATATTTTAAAAAATATAGAAGTTAATTTTTCCACATTTTAGAAAATTAGTTTTTTTGTCTTTTGTTAATTATAAATGAAAAAAAATTATTACGTGTATAATGATTAACCTATACCCAGGGCTTTGAATATAAACATGGAATTATGAAGAAAATTTATAATATCTTAGTTTGAAGAAATGTTCTATGGAATAACCAATAATATCCATTGATTTATCAATTAATATATGAATTTCATCTATTTTAATAAAATCTATATCCATTAAAATATCTAATATACCAATGATGATATTTCCAAAGTTACACATTCAAACCAAATTTCCATGTCCCATAATATTGTGTCATTAACACTCACTTTAATGTTTTGATAATGTTGAATATTTTTGTATGTTACAATTTTTTACCAATCATAATGAATGTTATATTTTAAAGAAAAAGAGTAATGTATTATATTTTGAACCAAGTAATCAAAATATTTTAAATTATTTTAATGCTAAAAATCATCAATATTTTGAATCTCTAAAATTTATTCATTAATTTATATACCACAAAAGTGTTATTTTTATTTTTTTAATGTTACACTCATTCAGAATCTATTCTCAACACCAAATATTAAATATAATTTTTTTACTCCATTATCTGGTTTTGAAATTTTTTTTCATAAAATTAATTTCTTTATTGTTTAAAATTTAAATAAGTAACAAACTATTTATAATAACAAATTTTAATTTACATGTTTAATACATTAGTTAATATAATATAAATAAAAAAACTAGTATTGTTTAGAATACTAAAAAAATTCAAAATATAGATTACGATAGGAACTGAAAATGTTAAAAGATAATGTTAACATTTGTTCTATTAACATCAAACAATGTAGATGAATATCACAAAAATCCTTATAAAATATTAAATAATGCGTTTTTGTATAGCTAATACAATAATTCCATTGAACGGATCTATTTTGTGAATATAATTTTAATAATCTATATCTGAAACATGCTATCAAATTGTACATTTTTGTAGATATATTGTGGAAACACTTTATATAAATAATGTTAAGTCATGATCCAGCTCTATAAGAATTTTTTTCAGAGTCGCCAAACTTATTTTGATCATAAACAGTCACATATTTTCATAATATGCCTATACATTTGTAGTAAACCTATATAGTTTTGTTTATCATTCAGTTATAGCTATATATATTTAAAAAAACTTTAAAAAATTAATCATACCACTGTAAAAAATCTAATTTTAAAAAATCATTCATAAAATTATTATAGAAATATTTTTTGATTCTTGTTGTAATTGGGATTGTGTTTTTAGCTAGTGTAAAAATAGACATATTAGTGGTTTTGGGATTATAATTATTCTTTCATTCCAAAAAAAACATATACACCTGATGTAAATTCAAAAAATAGCATATTGTTGGTTAATTTAATCATAGGCACTTATAAATAACTATATTCTCATTTATTTTAGGTTTCTATAGTTTTACTCAGTCTATACACGTACTATTTAGGGACCATTAGTTGACAAATATTTATTTTTTGTCAATGAAAATATATGGAAATCATAACACATTTAGAAAGAATGGTTCATTGATTTTTAGGTTTATGAAAAGTATTTTTTACATCATAGTGTGATATTGGTGGATATTTTAATTCCCCTAGAATATTGACCAAATGCATTGAATTTTGCGCCAGTGTATTCATGGTGAATATCCTCATAACTATCAGCTACTAATTAGAATATCCTCCCATGATCTAAGACCAATGTGATGTGCCCATGTGGGAGAATTTTTCTCATGATACCAGAAGAACTTCCTAGTGTTCTAGTGGCTAATGACTATAATATGAGGTCTAGGGTGTAATATTGGTGGTACAATAAACCATATCATATCTCACACAAACAATAAAACTTTTAGGGTAACATCCATAAAAATAGTAAACATATGTTAATTAAATGAAAAATAATATGACTTAAAAAATGGTGACACAAGGCCATAGATTCATAAAAACTCATGTTTTTATGAGCATACATTAAATGATCACCAACTGGTCTGATCATGTATAGAAAATAAAAACAATAAATGAAATTAAATGAGTCAAATGACATCCTACTACCATACCCCACATATATACCAACTCTATCAATGGTATCCTTCTAAATGTTCATTAGACATTGGTTTTTTGACCACCGTGATTTATAACACCTTGAGATGTTATTAACTTGTGTTTTTAATCTAATTAAAATTTAATTGAAATATTGAACAATATAAAACACTGAGTTTTAACAAAAAATGACAAAATATTAACATCTAATTATATAATTTGATAATTATAAAATTGCTGTTAGAATGGTCGGTATGAATAAGACATAAAAAATTATGAAAATATATGGATGTAAAAAATTATTTATTCATTTAAAAATTATTTATAAATCAAAATTTATGCCATTGAAAAATAATGGAAACCATTCGTTGTAAAAAAAAATTTTATATGAAAAAAATGTTTTATCTAATTGAATTCATTAAATCAATTGTCCTTAATGATATTTACAAAATGTATATGTTATATATTCAATTAAAAGTTTAAAAGTCACTTAACATGTTTTATATCTATGATATATGAATATATAAAACTTTATACTAATAAACTGCACTTCTTGTAAATAGTCATTTTGAATCCTTCTGAGCACTTAACATGAATTTAATATTTAATAACTATAAAAATTTTAAGTGAAAATTAAGATTTATTTTTTATAATTACATTTAAAAATTATCTTTGAATGAAGATTGGAGACGTTTTTATAAAATAGAATTACTTCAGTAAATAGTGAACATGTAAATTTTTATTAAGAATTATATTTTCATTTACAATATTGTAATCACACATTTTATGAGCCATTTCATAGTGAAAATCTAGTGTTGGTAGTGTTCTTATGTGTGCTTCTTGTCCGACATTTTTCCAGAAAAAATAAATCCAACAAAAGGTTCCACCGAAATGATGGAACCATAACTATGGCATTATCACATTCATATAATAAAATAATGGAACTGTTAATGGTGTCTCACAAACTGGTAGCACTGTTATGGTGGCACTGTAACACCGTCTCCCACCCTTTTCATATTTTCCAATTTCCTATGTTTTTCAACTTCCACCCCGGTAACGTATATTTAACATAAAAATGTCTCAATACACTTTTCGAAGCCATTTAGCATTAGTAAAAGAATTTTTAAACCCCCAAGAGTTGGGTGACTATTCCTTACCAAAAGGTGTTTACATTTTAACTCGGTGTCACACTTTTACCCATGATTTCTAGTTTTTTTCATTTTACATGGTTACTCTTTATTTGGAAGACATATGTTAGATCATATCTATTATCTCTACCATCTCTGAAGAGAATTATTAAATAACAGTTAATCCTGATGTGTGAAACCACCCAACTACATATCTAAGCCACAAACTGTCTTTTAAGAAGTTTGAAATGACTTATCCCGTAACACTTGGATTAGGCATTTATAACCTGAGATATTATTTTTCCCTGGTCTCTTGGATTTCCTTGGTGAATTAGAGGGCCCCCCTCCAGAGATGAATCATGTTTCCATGCTAGAGCCCTTCCTGCCTAGACATGTATCCCTTGGAGATCTTTCCCTACAAGTCTCACATCCCCAGTTCTTGGCACAAGGAGAAAAATTTGATCATTGACCATAAAAATAGGGTGTTTTAATTCACGTATCTTTAACGTGCATCTTTTAGGGTGGGTGTGATAATGTTTTCCCTCAAGAGGTAGATAAAACCAAACCTTAAAAAAGATAAAAAGTGGACATTTAAATAATGAAGGGGTGTTCCTGATGGAGATGTTAATGTATTCTCTTTATCAATGTTTTATGTTGGCAATTATATGGGCGTATGCACAGTGAGAATTGGGGCCATTGGTGGTCCTTTCTTGTGCACTAATGAACTTCGTTTTTTTCTAGTTAAAATTTTTATTGAATGGTTGTATTATGGAAAATAGTTAATCATGTAAAATTGGTTGGTTAAATAGATTCCAAATGTATAATAATCCCTATGTGATCACCACGATTATCCAAATTGAAAGAAATAATGTAATGGATTGTCTTGGACGAACCTAAAAACATCATTACTCTCTCCTCCTGATATGCATGTTTGTCAAGAACGATGCTTTGTGGGGTGGTGTGGTTGTTAATGGAACATAGACTTGATGGGGTTTTGGTCAGCAGTCCTGAGGCCGCATGGGGATGAAGGATGGGGCTTGGTTTGGTTCTAGTACATCGAGGGATCTCTTATATCCCTTTTGATGTTCTAACTTTACAAGGGAACCATGTTTGAATGATTAAATTTATGCTTGGATTTTTTCCTTCAGTTTTTGTCTTGGCTTGTGGCTATGTTTGGTAGTTTCATGATATTAGAGGAATACAAACGTGGAATCACTCAAAAGTGACAAAGAATGCATATAATGGTGGATTTGTTTTCAAAAAATAGGTTGTGGATGTTGTGTGTGTGTGCATGTAGGAAGAGTAACGAGGGTGGTTGTGATTATAAATATTTAGGTTGGGTTTAATTTTTTTTACCAATATATAAAATGTTTAGTTCGTGTGTTTCTTATATGAAACCCACCCACTATGAGAACTTCGTGCCAAACAACCCATTTCATTTGGGAGGGTGTTTTTCTAATAATTCCGATGAGTGTCTAGTTATTAGATCTTTTCTAATCCCTCCCCCAGGTATCCCATGATTCATTGGGTAGGCTATGATGGCATGAGGTCCATTATAGCCCATGACTCTTCGGTAGGGTATGTTGTGGTGGTTGGCTCAGGTGTGTGCGGGCAGGTTTGTTTTCCAAGTTTATTCTGGATGATGCCTATGATTATTCTGGTGTGGTGAAAGCTATTTTGAACCAGGTGTCTGCGGGAGTGGTTATGTATGGTTGTGGTTGCCTAGGTGTCTATGGGTGGGATGTGTGTTTGTGGTTGCCCCAGTGTCTTTTGGTGGGATACGTGGTTGTGGTGGCCCAAAGGTTTGTTGTTGGGGTGGCAGTTAGACTGCAGTGAAAATGGAGGGGGAGGTCCAATGGGTAGGATGTCTACAATAACATGTGGTAATGTTGGGTGGGTTTCCAAATATTGATATGCTATTACTATTACCTTAACTGATTTAGGTTATTTGGAGAGTGTTCCATTGTGAGGTTCACTGGATAGTTTCCTTGCTAGGATATTTGGTTACCTCTAATTTTTTATCATGGGGTATTAGAATGGTTTCCCGCTTGTGCATGAGAGATTTTGGTTTTGCCTACTGAGTATACCTGTGTACTCACCCTACATATATACAACTTCTTTCAGGTTTCTAGGAGGACATTGAAGACTGTGCGAGACTGTATTAGCCTGGACATTGGGACTTTTGATTTTTATTTTTTTCTTTTCTTTTGGAACATTCCACGAGAGTTTTCTTATACTTTGTGTTGGTTTATCATTGAACATGCATATGGGAACATGTTTTGGTATTGCTTTTACCTTTAGTTTTGGAGTTATATGTGTTTTTACTATCTTATCTCCAGATATTGTTAAATAACATTTGCAATGCCTTCCATCAATACATGATATTCTACACCCTTTGTGCTAGTCGCCACTCTAGGGCCTATTGAAGGTGGGACTCTGGGGTCATTATATCTCCTTCAACATTATGAAGAAAGGGATGAGAAGTTTTTCAATTTCCTGATCTTGGTGAAGGTGGGTCATGAAAGAATGGTATCAGAGGAGAGAGGTTCAGAGAGATATGATGGGGTCTGGGTTAGGTATAGTGACAATTTCATGGGAAGGTAGGGAAACCGTGTTAGGAAATAATGGTGTGTGAAATAAGCCATGGTAGTCTAGCTATGACACTGGATTTTATCCCCCAATGATCTGATGCAAGGACATTGGACCTACTAAATGACCATGTGATGCTTCTTTGATTTCATGGTAGATACCCTAGTAAAGGTATATTCATCATAATGACTTGTGTTCATGTCTGTTCTTGGTGTATTGGGAATTTAATATGAATATATAGTTTATGAAATTTTTTAAAATAAATCTTATACACTACTTGGGATTTGGAATTCCTTGTTTACCTTATAGATATGGCACCTGAACAACGTCCATGAGTAGTGTGGGAGATCGAGGCCCAGGATGCTGATCTGGATGATCATTGGATGGATGATCAAGAGGATAAAGATGAAAAGTCACCGATGATTCTTCATGCCTTTTAATGGCAGACCCTCGGGAAGTATGAGGGAATTGTCTCAGACATGGAGATAGAGAGTTGTCTCAAGGATATAATGATAGCTTTCATATTTTTCCGAGCTCTAATAGAGTACCGATATCCTCTATCTATGATCCATATGTGGGGAGTGGTGCATTAGTGGGAGATTCTCTACCTTGGGGAGAAGAGGGAAGCTGAGGATTGATGGGCTGACTTCGAGAGGGAGTTCCGAACTGAATTCCATTCATACATGATAATGGTTGAAAAGAGAAAAAAGCTACTATCCCTATAGTAACAGAGTAAACAATGATGGATTTGGGGGAAAAGTTAAATGTTCTCCTTCATTTCACTCTATTCCTCTTCTCGGATGAGGATTCGCAGGCATGCTTCTTAGATGAGATGCTCTGACCCACCCTTCACTAGGTGGTTACACCATTCACTCTACCGACATACATGGAGTTCCAGATGAAGGATAAAGTGGTGGAAATGATAAAAACTCTGGGAGGTTCTCTGAGAGTGGGGATTGAATTTGGTTCTTCAAACGGGAAGACATTTAGTAGTAGGCCTCCAGCATTAGGGCCATCCTAGTTTCGGCCAGCCGGAAGCAGGACTGAACTGTTCCGGTATCGATCTCCCAGCCCCCTCCATTTCTTTATGGGCCCATGACCAAGGTTCTTAATATTTGGAATCCATGGTCACCTTCTCAATTAGTTCCTGAACCGAGTTAAATAAAGTGGATTTGGGTAGGCACAACACCCACCTCAATATCAGATGTTTTCGGCCTGGCCTTTGCAGTAGTAGTACGGACCGCAAGCTCCTTCCCCTCTTTAAAAAAAATTACACGAGGAGGCCATCCTTAGGGTGTTCCTTCGGGCCCCCGACCAGGGTGTTGTCATAAAGGTGGTTGATAGACGAGAGGCAAATGAGTTGGGTGTGCTAAGTTTCACACCATAGAAGCTATGTTTCCAGTTAGGGCAGAGGGAGTTCGAGGTTCGAGGAGTTTATTTAGAACACTTACTCATTACTTGTTTGATTTCAGAGCATCTCACTCCATTGTTTCACACTCTCTATCCCATGCATTGGGTACAGATGTAAATAGACTCTCCATTCCTCTGGCAAGGAGTATTCAATTTGGAGGTCAGACTAGTATGTTTGATGTTGGTAGAGGATGCAGACTGATGTTGGGGCTGCATCAATCCAGTGGGGACCCCATTTTGCTGCTAATGCTGCCATACGATATCATCCTCATTATCGACTAGCTATTTTCTATGCATGCCATCATCGAATGCCTCTATAGAAGGGTCATGTTCTCAGATATGGGTGTCTTGTATGTAACATTCATTGGTGAGAAGGGTTTCCAAGAGGGATATCGGCATATAGATCCCCACATTACCTTATTAGTTGATTAGCCAACAAAGTCAGAAGACTCAGAGATGGTGTAAATTCAGAGGATTTTCAGGAAATTCATTGATGTCTTCCCCATAAAGGATGTTACTCTACACCCTCGATGTGATTTTGAGTTCATAATTGACTTATAACCTAGTGATCGTCCGATATCTATGGATTCTTATGGGATGGGTAATCCTAAGTATCAAGAGATATAGATTCAGGTTGATGAAATAATGAAGATAGGTTTTACTTGACCAAGCGCATCACCGTGGGGTGCTACAGTATTTTTTGCAAAGAAGGAATATGGTGGTATTAGGTTGTGTATGGAAAACATGAGACTGAATCAGGTGAAAATCAAGAACCATACCAACTTCTGAGGATCGAGGTCATTTTTTATTAGTTGAAGGGGGTCGATGGTTATCAAATATTGACTTATCGTAGGGTTATAACCAGTTGAGGGTGAAGAAGGGTAAAAATTGAAGACCATCGTCAGGTTAAGATATGTTAACTTTGAGTTTGGGGTCATGCCATTCGTCAGTATGAATGCACTAGTAGTGATCACTAGGCTCATGAACTCTATACTCCATTAGTATCTGGACCAGTTCATAGTCATTTTTATTGACAACATCCTTATATACTCAAGATCATAGGAGAATCATGCCGAGCATCAAAGGATAGTTTTGAAAGTTCTCTAAAGACACCTTCTCAATGAGAAGTTTTCCAAGTGCATGTTCTGGACACGAGAAGTGAACATCATTGGACATGTGGTGTCCTAAATAGGAATAGAAGTGGACCTATCAAAGGTGGATGTGATTGATTCATGAGAGGCACCCATGATTGTGGAAGATGTTTGTAGTTTCCTTGGACTAACTAGTTACTACTGGTGGATTGTGCCTGAATATTCTCCAGTTGCAGATCAACTGAAATCCCTAATTAATAAAGAAAAAGCTTTCATTTGGATTGAGAGTTGTTACGCAGCCTTCAGTTATCTAAAGGGGAAGCTGGTCAGCACCCTGATGCTGAGGTTCCCGGGGACATGGTAATGTTTGAAGTATTATGTAATGCTTTTGGAATGGGAATGTAGTATGTGTTGATTCATCAGTTGGGAGTGATCTCTTATGGGTCTAGGAAGTTACTTACTCACGAATGTAACAATTCAACCCAAAACCTAGAGCATGCAGCGGTTGTGTTCGCACTAATGTTCTGGCAGGATTACCTCATTGGATAACTCTTCTTGGTCCTCATAGATCACATGATCTGGAGGTATTTCATCTCACAGTGAGACTTAAATATGTGACAGAGCTGGTGGATAGAGTTTCTCGCAGACTATGACTCCGAGATCTCCTATACCATAGGAAAGGGTAATGTGGTGCTAAAATCCTTGAGCATTAAGTCACAGAAATATATAGAGTTTGAGTTAGTGGATTCTTGGGAATCAATGTGGGAGTTTTCTACCTTGCACCTCAATGAATGTTTGTAGGATAGTTGAGATTTCCTATTTCAGAAGACAATTTAGTGTTCCTTGGAATATAAAGTGGAGGAGTCTCAGTGGATAGTCATAGAGACTAAAGTAATGTGTGATCGTGTTATCTCTGGTAATGCTCTTGAGGGATGGTCGAATGATGGTTATAATTAGATTCTTTTTTGGGCAAAGTTTTTTGATCCATAGACGATGCAAAAGAGGTTTCTCTGTGAGATCCATACCTCACCCCTCGTGGTACACCCATGAGTTTAAAAGTTGTACCTAGGCTTGAAGAGTTAGATTTGGTGGCCCAAGGTGAAATGGGATGTGGCAGAGATTGTGGAGATGTGACTCATGTTCCAGTTGGTGAAGGTTGGGCACTGTGTTCCAGGTGGTATGTAGTAGCCTCTAGATGTCATAGAGTAAAAGTGGGATGGCATCTCGATGGATTTTTTGACTGGACTACCCAGGGATAAAGGATGCTATGATGTTATCTGGGTGGTGGTAGACCCTCTGACGAAATGTGCTCACTTCATAGCGATTAAGGAGTCGAGCTTCATGGATTCCTCGACAAATAATAATTTGGTTGAAGTTGTGTGGTTGTACAGGGTTCCCGGAACCATCATTTCTGATTTGGATAAACGCTTTACTTCTTTAGTATAGAGGGGATTACAATATGATTTTGGCACCATCCTATTCCTTAGCACTTATTTCCACCCACATACGGATGGGAAAACATAGACGACCATCCAGATGTTGAGGACATGCGGTAGGCATGTGTTCTAGACTTTGGAACAACATGGGTGCTACACTTTCCACAGGTTGAGTTTTCCATCAATAATATCTATCATTCTTACATAATAATGGCTCTATTTGAATCCTTTTATAGAAGACCATGTATTTAATCATTGTGTTGGACATATATTGGGGAGGAAGGTGTTCTTGGCCCAGAGGTGGTGCAGATCATGATGGAGAAGGTCCAGCTTGTGCGTGAGAGGATGAAGGTGGATCAGGACTAGCAGAAATCATATGCCGATCATAGGAGGAGACCCTTGGTGTTCGGGGTTTGGTGTAACTACCCAATCTTTTTGAGTAGTACATTAACTTACTCTTATTGATTTAAAAACATGTTAATGGTTAATGCAGAAAGAGGAGTCGATGGCTTCATCCAGTAGACTCGACCCTTATGAAGCCCACTTATCAGAGCTTGGGAAGGAGGTAGAATTTGTGGGCTTCGCTTTGGACCAAGCCCAAGCCGAGCTCCAGCATGTCAAGCTTGAACGGAAACGCCTACGGGAGAAGTTCAAGTTAGTAGAGATTACTACTAGGGCAATGTTATCTGAGCCTCCCTCAGATTCTCTCACCATAGCACACCTTAAACTCAGGTCTTATGCCGGTGTTATAAGGGGCTATGTGATGAGACCCTAGCTTCCTTGTGTAATCCCTTCGGGTGAATAAATTGAGATTTCTTCCTTTAGTGATGTTTGTGAAATTTCAAATGTCCAGATAATTTTAGAATGTATTTTATTAATGAATTTTGAAAAAGGGATATTTTGAAATATTTATGTAAACCCTAAATAACTAATGATGTGTAATGATTTTCAAAAAATGGTCTTCTACAAAAGTGTTCATTAAGGAATTTGGAGTCTAATAAGGTCAACTTAATTTTTGATGAATAGTAAATAGTGAATAGTGATTTTACGCTTAGGATTAGTAATGTGACCAAATGGATTAGTAATCTCACTTAAAGAAAGTTTTAAAATAATCTAGGCACCATGATTAAGTAATGTGATTCAATAAAATGGGTAAATAACGGTTTCATAAATTATTATTCAAGTATTAGTTTTTTCGAATGAATAGTGTTTTTAATTAAAAATTTAATTAAAAATAATTAGAAAATTATTTTTATAAAAATGACTTTATTTTTGAACTCAGAGCATCGATATTTTGTTATGATAATTTTTGGGGATTTTTCTGAAAAAATAAATTTTCGGTGAATAGTGTTTTTATTTAAAAATAAAATTAAAAATATTTAGAAAATTATTTTTATAAAATGGAGTTCATTTTTTAAATCGTAGCATTAATATTTGGTTAAGGTGAAATTTTGGGATTATTCTGAGAAGGTTGGATTTTCGGTGAATAGTTAAAGTATAGTTTTTAAGTTACGGGTGTTTAATGACATCATTAAATGATGTATTAAGTATATATTCAATATGGTCGAATTATGAATATTATGATAAGGTGTGAGGTGTCCCATGTGGCCAATACCATGGGCAAATACCATGGGCAAGCCCATGGTTTTGCCAAAACCACTAGTGAGGTGTCCCTTGGCCTTTAATGCTTTGTCCCCTCACTTTCCCTATAAATACCCACCCTTTCCTCCTTTATTTTTCACTCCCAACTCTCCCCCAACGAAGTTCTGGTCTTCTTACCTTCCAAGGAGTCCTCCCAAGGTGCCCCCAAGCCCTCAAGGTCCAATCCTTTGAGTTTCAAAAGTCACGTTTTAAGGTAAGGGATCCGACCCCTCTCTTTCTTTTCATGTAATCTCTTTTATGTCATTCCTTTTCTGCTCCATGTTTTTATGTGAGAGGATGTTCTTTTATATTCCTCTTACTTCCCTTTCATGTTTATATGATGAGAGATCCCCTCTTACTCTCATCATTTCGTTTTATGAATGTTTAAGTGACGCCGTTAGGCTGCCGAATTTTTAAGGGATTTTTTCACCCTTCTCATTTTTCAAGTTCGATTTTCATGTCAAGTCGTTCAAGTTCCTTTTTATTATGTTGGGGCATGATCTCTATATCTATCATTCTGATCTCTTATGATCATATGACGAGGGACCCTATTTGAGCTTGTTAAATCATTTTCTTTTGAAGTTAAGTGACGTCGTAAGGCTGCCGAATTTTCATAAGAGAAATCTAATCTTTTTTTTCCTTCCATGTTTTTCATTTCAAATGGTATGTCCCTAAAATTTCATTACCATGTCCATATGTCCTTATTATTCTTTCACCCTACTGTTTTATGGATCATTTATGAGTGGGTGACCCATGTCCCCTCTCATTTCAATGTTTTCTAAAACCCCGAAACTTAGCCGTTATGCTGCAGAATTTTTCCCTCAAAATGCCTCTCTCTTTTCTCAAAAATTATTTTATGTTATAAAGTGAATACTCAAAGATCTTATTTCTACAAGGGTATTCACATATATATCAAAATGTTCCATTTTAAATTCTGGGATTTACATACATGAGAACCTCTTCCCTTTCTGTGGGTTTAAAGTGACGTAAAGATCATGTCTTTAAAGCAGTTTTTAAAACGTTATGATTATGAAATGAAAACCATTTATTTTATGCTATGTGTGTTATTTATGAAATGTTTGATGATGATATATGTGGCTCACATGATAATAAAGGCAAATTTAAGGGTGCTCCCTGATAGCGCTCCAATGCATTGGGTAATGATGTAACCACTAGAGATTACAATTTTCACGATACCTTGGTGAATAACCTTGGTAATTTTCAAATGACACCTTGGGGATGGACCTTGGTGATATGTTCATGATTGTCTATGTTAAATTATGTAGCCACATCTTCAAGTTATGGAAAATGTTTTTTTTATTATGAAATGCCTCATGATTTTCTTTCTCATTCCTTAAAGTTCTTTTCATGTCCTTATTGAAGTATATCAAGTTCACATGTAAAATGTTCCCCTTGTTTCCCATACTGGGCCTTCTGCTCACCCTTTCTTTTGATGTATGTCCCCAGGTTATGAGATGCAGTAATGAACCTAGAATGAACTTAAGGAGACACCTTTCAAGTGTTTAAGAAGAATGTTTTATGTTGTTTTCATGTATTATGTTCCTGGTTTCCAAGACACTAGACCTTAAAGATCCTTAGTTTTGTGTAATGTAATGAAAGTTTATGTTATAAAATGGCGGGATTCTATAGTTGGTATCAAAGGATGGTTTAGTTATTTGTGGAAATTAGGATATAAAAACTTTAGGAAGAACCCTATATAAAAGTTTAAATATAGAAAAACTTCCTGGTATTTTGGTAAGTATTGAGTAAGTGGTCTATCAAACAAATATATCCCGGTCTGGATACGAGCAGGTAGAGGCGGCTCTGGCACAGATGTACATAGGGGTAAAACCCGAAAACACCGCTTTGAGCTAGACTCGAACGGGAACTGGTGCACTATAACGGGCCTTGCTGCACTCTTGGTTACGACACTCCCGGGGGATATGTTTGGTTAATCACAAGCTTTTTATGAATCATTATGAAGGAATTATAGAGAAGTATAATTGTTTAAGCATGAAGTCTTAGTTAAAAGATTCATAAATGAAATAAGTTTCTCACTAAGGTTTTATTCTTTTAGAAGATGGCGGGAAATAGGAGGAACCGTGCCGATGGTGACCGCAATGCACCATGTGCGGATGGACCTCCGATGGAAGCCGGAATGGAAACATTCATGCGAATGATGAACTAACTGACTCAAGTTATGAGTAATAACTTGAATCAAGCTGAGAGGCCGACCTCACCACGAAGGGAACAACTTTCTGTTGAGTCCTTCATGCGTCAACGACCGCCAACATTCAGTGGATCTACTGACCCATTGGTTGCGGAACAATGGACAAGCTCCATTGAAAAGATCTTTTCTGTACTTCATTGTTCGGAACAAGAAAAAGTCACCCTTGCTGTTTACCGCCTAGAGGGAGAAGCCGATCAGTGGTGGTCACTGATCAAAAACACGAAGCCACGAGGAGAGATGGAAGCTATGGAGTGGGAAGAATTTCGGGGGATTTTCTTTAACAAGTATTTCCCTCGTTCCATGAGAACGAAAATGGAGAAAGAGTTTCTCGAGCTGAAGCAGAAGGAGAACGAATCTGTCGGAAGCTATGAGATGAACTTCACAAGGCATTCCCGTTATACCTCAAGCTTCGTCATGGACCCTAATGGGAAGGTTGATAGATTCTTTGGTGGACTACGACCTCATCTGCGGAAGAATCTAGCCAACAGGGACTATGATAGCTATGAAGAAATAGTTCGAAGTGCCATGAAAGTCGAACTAGAGTTTGGGGAGACACAATGGTCTCACAAATCTATTGAGAAGAAGAGAACTCTAGAACCGATCCTGGGAAGAAGTTTTGATCAGGAAAGAGGTGGAAAGCATATGCAACATCCCACATGCAATAAATGTGGGAAGAAGCATTCGGGGAACTACTTGATCGGAAGTGGTAAGTGCTATAGGTGTGGAAAAGAAGGCCATATTTCTCGGAATTGTCGTAGTGATGTGAAGCCTCAACTTCCCAACACTAACGACAGAGGAAAGATGGTTCTGGCCCTACCCGAAGTCACATGCTTCAAGTGTGGACAACTTGGGCACTCTGCTAATCAATGTCCAAATCCGAGGGCGGTGGGGGGGAATCACCATCAACCTCAGCAGAGGCCAAGGGAGCAAGGTCGTGCTTTCGCTATCACAACAGCTGAAGTTGAAGTCCCGAACGATGTGGTAGCAGGTACTCTTGTTGTCCTCTCAAAGCTAGCAAGTACTTTATTTGATTCTGGTTCTACGCATTCCTTTATTTCCTCCAAGTTCGCAAGGAAAATAGAATCAATCCCCGAACTGCTAGAGGTAGAGTTGTCAGTCAAGACTCCAAGTGGGATTATCCTTGCATCAACAGTATTTAGAGACTCTAGTGTTTACTTTGGTGA
Source organism: Viscum album (assembly GCA_963277665.1). Taxonomy (NCBI): domain Eukaryota; kingdom Viridiplantae; phylum Streptophyta; class Magnoliopsida; order Santalales; family Viscaceae; genus Viscum; species Viscum album. The sequence goes on along the minus strand of OY728122.1, from coordinate 934,078,436 downwards.
GCACAATCTTATCGCAAATCTAGTAGTCATTCCCATGATGGAATTCGACATTATACTAGGGATGGACTGGCTCTCAAAGTATAATGCTAAGATCAAATGCAGAAGTAAGGAAATCTCAGTAGTCTTGAAAGAACGACCTACAGTTATCTTCCAAGGAGAGATATCCCGAACTGATCCCCATCTAGAAGCACCTCCTATAGCTTTCTTTATGGAGTTAATCGGTGATGATGAAGAAAGAAAAGGGAGAATACAAATAGAAGATGTTCCGATTGTTCAGGAATACATGGATGTATTTCCTGAGGAGTTACCTGGACCTCCCCCAGAGAGAGAGGTAGAGTTCTCCATTGAACTTGTACCTGGGTCCCAACCGATATCAAAGACTCCGTATAGAATGGAAAATGTGGAGCTAGAGGAGCTAAAGAAACAACTCCAAGACTTGTTGGAGAAGGGTTTTATCCGACCGAGTGTGTCTCCTTGGGGAGCAACAGTTCTCTTTGTGAAGAAGAAGGATGGATCAATGCAGCTATGCATTGATTATAGAGAACTGAATGGGATCACAGTGAAGAACAGATACCCTCTTCCAAGAATTGATGACTTATTTGACCAACTTCGTGGGGCTCAATTCTTCTCTAAGATTGACCTTCGATCTGGTTATCATCAACTGAGGGTGAAGAAGGAAGATATTCCAAATACTGCCTTCCGATCGAGATATGGGCATTATGAGTTTACTGTTATGCCCTTCGGCTTGACTAATGCTCCTGCTATTTTCTTGGATTTGATGAATAGAGTCTTTAAGGACTACCTTGATAACTTTGTGGTAGTTTTTATTGACGATATTTTGATATATTCAAAAAGTCGTGAGGAGCATGAAGATCATCTGAGGGTTATTTTGAAAACTCTACGGAAGGAGAGGCTCTTTGGGAAGTTCAGCAAGTGTGAGTTTTGGTTACAGCAAGTGGCTTTCTTGGGGCACATCGTAACCAATGAAGGAATCTCAGTTGACCCTGCAAAGACAATGGTTGTGGAGGATTGGCCTCAACCCACAACAGTAACTGAGATTCGTAGTTTCCTTGGTTTAGCGGGATATTATAGGAGGTTTGTGAAAAAATTTTCACGGCTTTCTAATCCACTAACCAAGTTGACTCGAAAAGGGCTTAAGTTCATCTGGACAAAGGAATGCGAGGAAAGTTTCCAAGATCTGAAGAAGAGATTGGTTACTGCACCTATGTTAACACTACCCTCTATCGGAGAAGGATTCGTTATTTTTAGCGATGCATCTCTGAAAGGGCTTGGGTGCGTCCTCATGAAAAACGACAAAGTAATTTCTTATGCATCTCGACAGTTGAAGATTCATGAGAAGAATTATCCTACGCATGATCTAGAGCTGGCGGCAGTTGTTTTTACTCTAAAGATATGGAGGCACTATCTTTATGGGGAGAAATGTGATATATACACTGACCAACAAAGTCTAAAGTATATCTTCACTTAGAAATAATTGAACATGAGACAAAGGAGATGGTTGGAGCTTATTAAAGACTATGATTGTTCAATTCATTATCACCCTGGAAGAGAAAACAATGTCGCGGATGCGTTAAGCAGGAATGATCCTGTTGTTCTGGCAACAATGAGGATCCTGGGAGATCCCTTGATTAAAGATCTAGTAAAACTGGACATGGGAATTATAAGGAAAGGGACATCATCAACCCTATCCCAAATGATTTCTCAACCTTCATTACTAGAGATGATCAAGAAGGCTCAAAAAGAAGATACTTTGCTGCAGGAGAAGTTCGAGGCTGTAAAGAATGGGAAGTTCCCTGATTTCAATATTGATCAAGAAGGTGTATTGAAATTTCGTACAAGACTATGTGTTCCATCTATTCCGAAGATAAAGAAAGAACTGATGGATGAATCTCATAGCTCTACTTTCTCTATACATCCGGGAAGCACTAAGATGTATAGAGACCTTTGTGATCATTATTGGTGGGATAACATGAAGAGGGAGATTGCCGATTACACTACAAGGTGCCTGGTGTGTCAGCAAGTAAAGGCAGAACGACAACTTCCTAAGGGGGTATTACAACCGCTACCCATACCAGTATGGAAGTGGGATAATATCACTATGGACTTTGTAACTGGTCTCCCAAAAACATCCAAAGGGAACAATGCGATATGGGTTATTGTGGACCGTCTCACCAAGACAGCCCATTTTATCCCTATTCGGGAAGATTTCTCTCTGGATCAGCTTTCCAAGATATACGTGAAGGAAGTGGTAAGGCTACATGGGGTACCACTATCCATCGTATCTGATCGTGAACCACGATTCACATCAAAATTCTGGAGAAGTCTTCAGCATGCTCTGAATACTGAATTGAATTTTAGTACGGCCTATCATCCTCAAACAGATGGCCAATCTGAAAGGACTATTCAGACACTCGAAGACATGTTGAGATTATGTTCAATGGAATTTAAGGGTGGATGGGATCAACACCTCCCATTAGCGGAGTTCTCCTATAACAACAGCTTCCATGCGAGTATTCAGATGGCACCCTATGAAGCTCTGTATGGAAAGCGGTGTAGAACTCCTACTTGTTGGGATGAAACTGGTGAGAGGAAGATTCTTGGGCCTGATCTTGTGCAAGAAATGACAGAACAAGTTCATGCCATCCAACAACACATAAAGGCTGCTCAGAGTTGGCAGAAGAGCTATGCTGACAATCGTCGAACGGACTTGGAGTTTGGTGTTGGTGACAAAGTCTTCCTTCGAATTTCTCCATGGAAGAGAGTCATGCGGTTTGGGAAGAAAGGGAAGCTCAGCCCTAGGTACATTGGCCCCTATGAAATCCTTGATCGCATAGGAGCAGTGGCCTATCGTCTAGCACTTCCACCGAACCTAGCTCAAGTTCATGATGTCTTCCATGTATCTCTCTTGAGGAAGTACATACCTGGCCCTTCACATGTACTGAACCCAGAGGTGGTACAACTTGAACATGACCTCTCTTATGAGGAGCAGCCAGTGGAGATCTTGGACCGTAGAGACAAGGTCCTACGAAACAAGACTACCCACCTTGTGAAAGTGTTGTGGAGGAATCATAAATATGAAGAAGCGACTTGGGAGCCTGAGGAAACGATGAAGCAAAAGTACCCTCACCTTTTCGACTATGCCACAAGTATAAATTTCGGGGACGAAATTTCTTAAGGGGGGAAGAATGTAACGACCCAATCTTTTTGAGTAGTATATTAACTTACTCTTATTGATTTAATAAGATGTTAATGGTTAATGCAGAAAGAGGAGTCGATGGCTTCATCCAGTAGACTCGACCCTTATGAAGCCCACTTATCAGAGCTTGGGAAGGAGGTAGCATCTGTGGGCTTCGCTTTGGACCAAGCCCAAGCCGAGCTCCAGCATGTCAAGCTTGAACGGAAATGCCTACGGGAGAAGTTCAAGTTAGTAGAGATTACTACTAGGGCAATGTTATCTGAGCCTCCCTCAGATTCTCTCACCATAGCACACCTTACACTCAGGTCTTATGCCGGTGTTATAAGGGGCTATGTGACGAGACCCTAGCTTCCTTGTGTAATCCCTTCGGGTGAATAAATTGAGATTTCTTCCTTTAGTGATGTTTGTGAAATTTCAAATGTCCAGATAATTTTAGAATGTATTTTATTAATGAATTTTGAAAAAGGGATATTTTTGAAATATTTATGTAAACCCTAAATAACTAATGATGTGTAATGATTTTCAAAAAATGGTCTTCTACAAAAGTGTTCATTAAGGAATTTGGAGTCTAATAAGATCAACTTAATTTTTGATGAATAGTAAATAGTGAATAGTGATTTTACGCTTAGGATTAGTAATGTGACCAAATGGATTAGTAATCTCACTTAAAGAAAGTTTTAAAATAATCTAGGCACCATAATTAAGTAATGTGATTCAATAAAATGGGTAAATAACGGTTTCATAAATTATTATTCAAGTATTAGTTTTTTCGGATGAATAGTGTTTTTTAATTAAAAATTTAATTAAAAATAATTATAAAATTATTTTTATAAAAATGACTTTATTTTTGAATTCAGAGCATCGATATTATGTTATGGTAATTTTTGGGGATTTTTCTGAAAAAATAAATTTTCGGTGAATAGTGTTTTTATTTAAAAATAAAATTAAAAATTTTTAGAAAATTTTTTTTATAAAATGGAGTTCATTTTTGAAATCGTAGCATTAATATTTGGTTAAGGTGAAATTTTGGGATTATTCTGAGAAGGTTGGATTTTCGGTGAATAGTTAAAGTATAGTTTTTAAGTTACGGGTGTTTAATGACATCATTAAATGATGTATTAAGTATATATTCAATATGGTCGAATTATGAATATTATGATAAGGTGTGAGGTGTCCCATGTGGCCAATACCATGGGCAAATACCATGGGCAAGCCCATGGTTTTGCCAAAACCACTAGTGAGGTGTCCCTTGGCCTTTAATGCTTTGTCCCCTCACTTTCCCTATAAATACCCACCCTTTCCTCCTTTATTTTTCACTCCCAACTCTCCCCCAACGAAGTTCTGGTCTTCTTACCTTCCAAGGAGTCCTCCCAAGGTACCCCCAAGCCCTCAAGGTCCAATCCTTTGAGTTTCAAAAGTCACGTTTTAAGGTAAGGGATCCGACCCCTCTCTTTCTTTTCATGTAATCTCTTTTATGTCATTCCTTTTCTGCTCCATGTTTTTATGTGAGAGGATGTTCTTTTATATTCCTCTTACTTCCCTTTCATGTTTATATGATGAGAGATCCCCTCTTACTCTCATCATTTCGTTTTATGAATGTTTAAGTGACGCCGTTAGGCTGCCGAATTTTTAAGGGATTTTTTCACCCTTCTCATTTTTCAAGTTCGATTTTCATGTCAAGTCGTTCAAGTTCCTTTTTATTATGTTGGGGCATGATCTCTATATCTATCATTCTGATCTCTTATGATCATATGACGAGGGACCCTATTTGAGCTTGTTAAATCATTTTCTTTTGAAGTTAAGTGACGTCGTAAGGCTGCCGAATTTTCATAAGAGAAATCTAATCTTTTTTTTCCTTCCATGTTTTTCATTTCAAATGGTATGTCCCTAAAATTTCATTACCATGTCCATATGTCCTTATTATTCTTTCACCCTACTGTTTTATGGATCATTTATGAGTGGGTGACCCATGTCCCCTCTCATTTCAATGTTTTCTAAAACCCCGAAACTTAGCCGTTATGCTGCAGAATTTTTCCCTCAAAATGCCTCTCTCTTTTCTCAAAAATTATTTTATGTTATAAAGTGAATACTCAAAGATCTTATTTCTACAAGGGTATTCACATATATATCAAAATGTTCCATTTTAAATTCTGGGATTTACATACATGAGAACCTCTTCCCTTTCTGTGGGTTTAAAGTGACGTAAAGATCATGTCTTTAAAGCAGTTTTTAAAACGTTATGATTATGAAATGAAAACCATTTATTTTATGCTATGTGTGTTATTTATGAAATGTTTGATGATGATATATGTGGCTCACATGATAATAAAGGCAAATTTAAGGGTGCTCCCTGATAGCGCTCCAATGCATTGGGTAATGATGTAACCACTAGAGATTACAATTTTCACGATACCTTGGTGAATAACCTTGGTAATTTTCAAATGACACCTTGGGGATGGACCTTGGTGATATGTTCATGATTGTCTATGTTAAATTATGTAGCCACATCTTCAAGTTATGGAAAATGTTTTTTTTATTATGAAATGCCTCATGATTTTCTTTCTCATTCCTTAAAGTTCTTTTCATGTCCTTATTGAAGTATATCAAGTTCACATGTAAAATGTTCCCCTTGTTTCCCTTACTGGGCCTTCTGCTCACCCTTTCTTTTGATGTATGTCCCCAAGTTATGAGATGCAGTAATGAACCTAGAATGAACTTAAGGAGACGCATTTCAAGTTTTTAAGAAGAATGTTTTATGTTGTTTTCATGTATTATGTTCCTGGTTACCAAGACACTAGACCTTAAAGATCCTCAGTTTTGTGTAATGTAATGAAAGTTTATGTTATAAAATGGCGGGATGCTATATTTGGGAACACATATTGTTAAAGGTCTCCCCTCGACATGTGAAATAGAGGTTCTTCTGGGATAGAAAGCTTCCTCCAATGTCCGTTGGACCCTTAATGGTGTTGCGACGGGTCAGAAAGGTGGCTTATCACCTGGTGCTACCAACACTACTATAGAGGGTCCACGAAATCTTCTACACGTCTCTTCTCTATCAGTATCTACACGATGATTCACACATCCTCAACTAGGGAGAGTTGGACATCAAGGATGATACAACATTCATGGAGTGACCAATAAGAATCAATGATCGTGACGAGAAGGTGCTTCATAGGTAGACCATTCCCCTGGATCTTGTGTTGTGGAGGCATGGTGGGTTGAGAAAAGTTCCTAGGAATGGAAGGACCAAATGTGTGCCTAGTACCAAGAGAAATTTTCAGTTTTTGTTTTTTTACATTTGTTTTGATGTGGTGTATTGATTAAACTTTTTTTCTATGAGATGGTATGTTTTCCTTATTCTCTGAATGTGTGTAATGTTCTCATTGTGAGGAGGGGATAACCTGATCTATAATAAAGACGCGTTAAGGAGGATGCGATTAAACCTGTGTGGGTGGGTCAGTGTCACCCAAATCGGATAGTATCATGACATAGAGGAAGGGACTCACTTTCCCATATGTAAGGATGGTGACACCAATATATGTCTGTGTGGTATCTTAGGGGAGAGGGGCAGTAGTGATTCTATAGTTGATCTATATGAGGGAGAGGTGATCATCAGATTTTGAGGAGGTGTCCATGTGAACCCTCAGTGTTTCCCAATTATTTAGGAGATAGATATCAAGGCGGTTTACTCATGATATAAATCTTAAGGATAGTTGTTCATACCTATTTTCTTCAATTTAGTTTTAAATTATCTAAGAAGATAATATTTTGAGAGGTATCAAATTTAATTACTTGTTTTTCTGAGCCAGTAATTTGGGAAAAGCGTTGGTCGGTAGTGTTCTTAGGGGTGTGCCTTTCCTGGGAGTTTTCCAAAAAAACGATTCCACCAAATTGTTCCACCTAGAATGGTGGCATCGTCATAGTCACACACCAAAATTGTGACATTGCCTATGGTGTCTCACTGATCCGATGGAACCATTATAGTGTCTCCCACCGTTTTCCTTTTTTCATGATTCCTGGTTTTTTCTATTTCTACCCCCATTATTTATCTTTTAATGTATATGTGTTTTAATACCCTTTTCAAATCCATTTAAGATCAGTAAAAGATGTTTCAAACCCCCAAGAGGCTGACAAATCTTCCTTACCAAAACATGTATCGTTTTTAATCGGCGTCACACATTTCAATGTGCTCTCATGTTCCACCCATGTTACGTGGTTTATCTCTTTTGAGAAGACATCTATTAACTCACAACCATTATATCCACTGTCTCTGAGAAGAATTGATAAATAAAAAATTAACCCCCACGTGTGAAACCTCCCAAATGTGTAGTCAAGCAACGACCATTCATTCAAGTGACTCAAAGCGGCTTATCCCGTAACACATAGATTGAAATTTTATCTCCCGAGAACTTATTATTACCTAGTATCTTTCCTTTCCATTGTGTGTTTGGAGTCCCTCCTCTAGAGATTAATCGTGCGCCCGTGTTGGATCCCTTCCTACCCATCCCTGGAGCACTTTGAGTTCTTTCCATACAAGTCACGCATCCCCAATTCTTGGTGCGAGGGGAGAACATCGATCACTAATCATCTATGTAGGGTTTTTTTCTTCATCCCCCATTACTATGTATCTTTTGAGGTCGGTGTGATAATTTTTTCCCCTGAGAGATAGTTTTAAAAATGCCTTAACAGTGATAATAAGTGTAATTTTAATGAATTAAGGGTTGTGGATGATGATTATGTTACTAAATTATTTTCATTATTGTTTTTATGTTGTGAATTATTTGGACCAATGACCACTAAAAATTATGGCCGTTATTGGTCCTTTTATGCACACTAATGAACCTATTTTTTTCTGGATAAGTCTGGGATTGAGTAGGAGTAATATGGAAACTGTTTAATCACATAAACTCGGTCTATTAAATAGATTCCCAATGAATAAGAATACATATATTATCACCTCAGTTTGATGAACTGAAGGATAGAATGTAATGGATTTTTTTGACTGAATCTGAAATCTTCCATGCTCAGTCCTAGTGATATTCATGTTTTTCCTAAATGCCAATTTTTGGGGTGATGTGGTTGGGTATGGAACCAATGGTTGAGGGATTGTTGGTTGGTTGACCTGAGGCCATGTGGGGCCATATGTTGGGACATGGATTTCTTTTAGTACTTCGATAGATCTCATTGATCCCTTTTTTGTTGTGACTATACAAGAGAACCGGGTGTGAATGATTAAAATCCTACTTTGTTGTTTTCCTTCAGTTGTGTTGGACTCCTCATTTATTAATTGTGTATTAGTGATCAAAAATCATATTCAGTCTATAAACCATGTTAACTCTATGTAATCTATCTCACAACAAATGTATAGTTGTTTAGTAAATTCTATCCAAATCTATGAGGTTCTATACACTCAACATGGTTACTGTACACTATCTTTTAATATACATTATAACTATTTCTCTGAAAAATGATTAAGTTTAATCCATTTTATAAATATCACTACTTAAGTCTGAATACAGTTAATTTCCTAAGACATGAGACACCATGAATAAGCAGAGAACGTGACCAAGAGACACCGTGAACAATCAGACCCCGGGACCATGAGACACTCTGAACAAGAAGACACGGTGACAATGAGACACCGTGAACAAGCAGACACCATGACCATGAGACACCTTGAACAGGAAGACATTGTGACCATGAGACACTGTGAACAAGTAGACACTGTGACCATGAGACACTAGGAACCATACACCGTGAACCAAACACCGTGAACAAGACACCGTGAATGAGACATCATTTCCATGAAATACTGTGACACCGTTTCTAAATTTGTTTTGTTGTCTTTAAATTTAATATTCTAAAATTAATATTTGATTATTTTAAATGAACTTACATAATTAATGTTTCTTTGTAGACATGTCATCTGATATTACGAGGTACGAGGTGCAGAATTCATGCAACCTGCCAGCTCAAACACACACAATCCATGATAAAAGTGTAGTGCGGCCCAAAAACAAAAATATGTGTGGCATGATTGATGAAAGCAAGGAAAAATGGGAATAAGAATGATAATAAAGAACTCACATAGAGAATTACTTTTTAGAGATAATTTTCACACGAAACTAGACATTATTGGAGAACACACAAAGCGCAATTGTATACCAGAATCAAGAACATCTTCGTACTTTCAAACATCACGAAGAACACAATCCATATCTATCTGACTTGCGACAATCCGTTTTCCATACGATGACATGATTTCTGCATATACTTCATCACAGAAGTCCAGAGTTACAAAGACTAACATTCAAAGCATTTCTAAATCTATCTCAATATTTCTGCTCTACTTTTGTAGCATTTTACTAGCATTCAAGCAGTGTGTGTATCAGTATAACAACACACTATGTATCTTACATTAAACTGAAGGATACAATATATACTTACTCAATCTTCATTTTACACTTGTGTATTCCCACTAATAACTGTTGAAGAGGTCCCTCTATAGACTTGTTGTTTTTAGCCACGAAAAATTGTGGAAGAGGTCCATGTGTGACCTGGATAGTACTGTGTACTATAGTTGACCAAAATCCTGGGTGTGGATCAAGTTTATTTAAATCTACCTCCTGGTGGAAGGTGATCATCATGTGGAGTTTATTAGGTCTTGTCTTGAGATAGAACAACTTGTTTCATATCTACTATGCTGCTTAATTTAGTCTTCTCTGTTTCAATAGCTTACTGTCTCATTCAAAAACCACTAAATTCACTTGGATAGTTAATATTTGAAAGAAGTTAAAATTGTCTTTTATTAATAGAATATCTTCAAAAGTAATATTAATAACTGAAATTAAGATTAATGATAATTAATCAATCTTCTAAGAAGTTATTTAAACCGTCAAACCTTAATAGCCATATTACTTTGATTAAATGGGTTTTATTTAACATTATTTGGGATAATGTTTAAGAATAATTTTCCACCAGAAATATTTAATGATACTAAATTCACCCCACCGCCTCTTGAGTAATCTACTTCAACCAACATTTGGTATCAGAGGGTGTTTGTTAAAAACCTTGTTTAACCTTTTCCAATTGTGATTGTAGTTGTACTTCAATGATCTATAAATTTCTTTTAATTATAAATTTCTAGATCATTGAAATAATTTATGTATCATGGATAATAGATTGGAAGGTTCTACAACTAACAAACCACCATTCATTAATGGAACCAACTATGCTCAATGGAAAATTAAAATGAAAATGAATTTAGAGAGTATGGGTTTTTATATTTAGTCTTCCATTATAAATGAATATATGATTCATACTACTGATAGAATCACAGGGGATGAAGCTATAAAAACTTCATACAATGACAATTTCAAATATATGAATGCTTTATACTTCTCTTTAGGAGATGAAGAATTCAATAGAATGTCTTCTTGTAAAAATTCCCTTGAAATTTGGGATACCATGTCTGTCTAACATTAAGGTACATCTAGTGTAAATAAAATGGGACTTAATACTTATACTATTAAGTATATTAACATTAAAATGAAACCCAGTGAGCCTATATCTGACAGGTATCATAGGTTCAATGAGATTCAAAAAACAATGATTTCTCTTGGAAGAGAAGTCATTGCCATGGAATTGATCATGAGAATTATCATATGTCTTCCTGAAAGATGGAGAGGAACATCTATCTGTATTAGATAAACATGGAACATCAAAAAGCTACCTATAAAATAACTCATTGGAAAACTGATGGTGTATGAAGAAGAGCTAAACGTCATCAAGAAAGAGAGGGATGGAAAAACAAAGAAATCTGGTTCATTCAAGGCCACCACATCTAAACACAATGAAAAAGGGAAATTGGATGCTTCTGTTGAATGTTCTAGTAGTGAAAAATCATCACCGGACAGTGATGTGGAGATGGCTCAATTATCCAGAACCTTCAAGATATTTTACAAGAAGAAGAACTTTTTCTGAAAGCCAAACTTCAAGGGAAAATATGACCAAAAAGGATGTTGGAAGAAGGATTGGAAAAGAAGTGACATGACTAATGAGATTGTATGCTATAAATATAAGCGCAAAGTACACTACAAGGCTGACTGTTCAAAGCTCAAGTACAAAAAGAGATACGAAGAAAAGGATTGGAAGTATAAAAAGGAAATGAAAGCTACCTGGTGTGCTTCTATGGACAGTTCAAGCAACTCGGAAACATCACATGATGAAGAAGATAACAAAGTCAATATGTGTTTTATAAAAAACACATCTGAGGTAACAATGGACTCTTCTGTGTGTAATTCACAATATTCAAGAGATGAGAGTGACTCTGAAAATATTACTAATGAAGAAATGTTTGAATATTGTATCATTATTGATGAAACATGCAAAGATCAAAGATACAAATATAAAACATTGAAGAAACAATATGCTCTTACTGTGACTATTAAATCTGCACTCACAACTAGAAAACATAAAAATGTTGAACAACTCAAAGAGAACAGTGAATTTAAAATGTCTAATAAGAAATTGAAGAATGATCGAGAAAAGTTTACCAATGGGAAAACTACCCTTACTCAAATGCTAGGTAATCAAATTCCCCTTAAATAAAACATTGGAATACGTTATCATCCTGGAAAAAAATCTTCTTAGAAAAGTTTTTTTTCTAAATTTAGGACATATAGTTTTACTCCCAGTTCTGGGCACAAATCAACTAGTTCAGTTTAGGATACGCTTTCTACTGTTTCATGTTTTTTTAGACCAAATAGTGTATTTTTCAAATACTTTACAAAAATATTACAGGAAACATTTGAGGTATATATGGGTTCCTAAAGCACTTATTACTAATATTACTGTACCCAAACAAGTATGGGTACCAAAATCTGTTTTTGCATAATAATATTTTAGGAAAGATTCTTAAAGAGTTCAGGTAAATGTTTATGGTACATGGAAAGTGGATTTTCAAGACACATGAAATGTGACTACACATGCTTCAAGAAACATATAAAAAAAGATGGAGGACATGTCACATTTGGTGACAATGCTAAAGGAATGACTATCGGCCTTAGGCAAAATGGTCACTCTAACTCAGTTTTAATTTCTAAATTACTGTTTATTGAAGGATTAAAATATAACCCGCTTATTATCTCACAATTATGTAGTGATGGATTTCATGTTAGATTTGAAAATGATGTGTGTGATGTCTTTAATTATAATGATGAATTAGTTTTTTCTTCATTATGAAATGAAAATGTTTAATCTGTTAACATAGATTCCCTAGCTTCTGAAAATGCTTCATGCTTAAGTGTATTTCAGAAAGTGTCCTGGATCGGGAAAATGAGACTAGGACACTGTAATATTCACTCCCTTAGAAAGATAACTAGAAATATAATAGTTATAAACATACCTAAACACTAGTTTCCAAATGACAAAGTGTATAATCCCTGTCAAAAGGGAGAACAATACAAAATTTCCTTCAAACCAAAGAATGAAGTGTCAACTTTTCATCCTATCGCACTGGTTCACATGGATTTGTGTGGACCACCTATGGTATCTAGTTTATATGGGAAGCACTATGTTTATATTCTTGTATATGGATTTTCTAGATATACTTGGACCATCTTTTGGCTCAAAAAAGTAAATCCTGTTCTTATTTTACTAAATATACCATGTCTGAGGAAAATCTTAGGGGACATAGAATTAAATCCTTAAGAAGTGATCATGTTCATGAGTTTGAAAATCAAGAGTTTGAATCCTTTTTCTCACAAATTTTTTATATTAGAAATTTCTATGCCTCTAGAACACCTCAACAACATTGAGTTGTATAAAGAAGAAATAGAACCCTAAAAGAGATTGCTAGAACAATTCTTAGTGAATATGACCTACCTATTTTTTTGGGATGAAGATGTGAATACAACATGCTACATAATCAATAGAGTGTTGATCAAACCTATTCTTAAAAGAACTCCTTATGGGTTACGGAACTATCAAAAACCAAAGGTTAACTACTTCAATGTTTTTGGTTTCAAAGTCTATATCCTTAATACTAATGACAATATCGACAAATTTGGATCCATGAATGGTGAAGGTATATATTAAGGATATTCCCTATCTAGTAAATCCTATAGTGTGTTCAATAAAATAACTAAATGTGTGGAATAATCTATCCATGTCAAATTTGATCAAACATATCCAAATTAGCATAAAACCATTCTAGAAAACATGGACGATGATGTATCAAATCTTAAAATTAATTCAAAATCCTCAAACCATTCTGTGAAAGAATCAGTGGAAACATCTAGTACTAGAAACTCCTTAGACTCAAGTCTAAAAGAACCTAAACCACTTGATGAACCAGAAATCACTAGTCCTTTTTCTATAGCTATTAGAACTCTTAAGAACCATCCCTTAGATTCTTTTGTAGGTGACCTAGACGAAGGAACTCAAACTAGATCTTCGTTTAGAAATCAAGTTGAACATCAAGTCTTCTTGACACAACATGAACCAAAAAACATTAATGATGCTATAAATGATGAATTTTGGGTGATTCTTATGCATGAAGAACTTAATTAGTTTGAAAGTAACAATGTTTGGAAACTTGTAGAATGGGCCAAGAACACATTAACCGTAGGAACTAAATGGGTGATTAGAAATAAGGTAGATTAAGCTGGTAAAAAAGCTAGAAATGAGGCTAGATTGGTTACATAAGGTAATAGTCAAGAAGAAGGAAATGACTAAGAAGTGTCCATTTCACCAGTAGATAGGCTTGAAGCCATCAGAATCCAGCTTTCTTATGATTCTCATATGAATTTCAAACTATATCAAATGGATGTTAAGAGTGCATTATTTAAATGTTATAGAACTGAGGATGTATTTGTTGAATAAGCCCTGGTTCTAAAAACCCCCATTTTCCAAAAAATATTATTAAATTATTAAGAGCATTATATGGATTAAAACAAGCTCCAAGATCCTGGTATGATAGGTTGAATAATTTTCTTATTTCTATAGGTTTTACAAAAGGAATAGCTAATCCTGCCCTTTTTATAAAACAAATTTCTAATGATGTTTTAGTTGTTCAAATCGATGTAGATGACATCATCTTTGGATCTTCAAGAAATTCTATATGTATTAATTTTTATAATATGTTACAAAATGAATTTTAAATGATTTTAATGGGTGTACTAAAATTATTTTTTAGATTTAAAATATTTCAAAATAATGATGGTATTATTTTAACTCAAAGTAAATATACTAGAGATATCTTAAATCATTTTGTGTTGTATAACACTTAAAGTAGTGACACTCCCATGAGTTCCACTTTTATGTTAGATAATGATGTAGATGTAAAATCTCTTGATCAAACCACTTATACAAGAATGATTGAAAGTTTACTCTACGTAACTTCTAGCTAACCGGACATTAGGTTTAGTGTGTGTATGTGTGATCGTTTTCAAGAAAATACTATGGAATTTAATTTAAATCCTATAAAAATAATTTTTAAATACTTCAAGAATACACCCAATCTTGGAATGCGATATCCTAGTGGAAAATAATATGAATTAGTTATTTATTCTAATGCTGACTTCGGTGGCTGTAAGCTAGATGGAAAAAGAACCTCTAGAACATATAACTTTTTATGCAAGACACTAGTATCATGGTGTAGTAAGAAACAAAATTTTGTTGCATTATCTACGGTAGAAGTTGAATACATAGCTTATAGAATTTGTGGTGCACAAATACTGTGGATGAAACACACTTTACTAGATTATGGATATCAATTCAAGCACGTACAAATAAATTGTGACAACAGATGTGCAATTAACTTCTCAAAAAATTCTGTTTCACATTCAAGGACAAAACATATTTATGTAAGTAGTCACTTTTTGAGAGATCATTACCAAAATGGTGATATCACTTTGGAGTTCATAGGTACTGAATACCATCTTTCAGATATATTTACCAAACCATTAAATTCTAATAGAATAGACTACATCATACATGAACTAGGCATGATAAATCTTAAGTAAATGTCTTACTATTTTATATCTTATTGTTCTATGTCTTAATTTTTTGTATCTTACTATTTTATATATTATTGTTCTATATCCTACTATTCTATGTCTTACTATTCTATGTATTACTATTTTATATTTTACTGTTCCATGTTTATTGTTTCACCATAATGTTCAGCCATTTTCTTACCGTAAGGTGCTGTCACTCTCTCACTGAAAAGTTCAACAACCATCTCACCGTAAGGTTTAGTCACTATCTCCCCATAATGTTTATTCACTATCTCACCGTAATGACCTGATACAGTCTCACTGTAAGGATTATTTATGGGGTTTGTTTACAAATTTAATACAGTAATGTGATAATTATTCTTTTCACTTTTTTACATTACCATGCTTTTATTTTTGCAACGTTTAGTATTCATAAATGATAAAAGAATGGAATTTTAAGTTGTTCTTCACTCGAGCATTATTCTATTCACTCAATTCATAACCCTTATTCCACCCTGAAACCCTTCTCTCTCTCTCGAAACTTCAATAAATGCCTTGGATGAAATGCACTTCAACATCGACTACTGAGAAATGTATGTCAAAGAAGAAGAAGATCACACCTATGATAGCACCTGAAAGTCCTCTAATTCCAGATCAGGTGAACCAAGTATTAGTACATGAGGACGAGATATTCCCTAAGTGTATTTTTTTGAGTAAGCCTCTAGTTTGGATAGATTTAAAAGAGAAAGGCTGGTAAAAATGGTTTTCAGAAGAAGATAATCCTATCTACCCTAAGCTAGTGGTTCAATTTTATCAGTATGTTCCGTTCTCTATTGATTATTGTGATGGATATGCTGTAAGATGCTGGATAAATGTCCGGATATGATCATTCTTTTTGAGGTTATGGGATGCATGCCTCGGGATACCTAATGAACGTATCTGTGAGGACTATCAGAGAGGGCCTTCACCTTCTACTGAATTTTTTGTTTTGGATGATGATTTGAAAAGCTTAATCGAAAATGGCATCAGGTGGAGAGCCATCACTACTGAACTGGATGGACAATCCAGAGTTCTATTTATGTTTATTCAGAACATGATTAGCCCAAAAAAAGGGTGATTTTTCTCTACTAAAATATCAGTATGTGTTTTGGATTCATCTTATGAAAAATTGGAACAAGATAATTCTTTGAAAGTATGTCATACACCATATGTGTGATCTGATCAAAACCACATTCAAGTCAACCTCCTTGTTTTAGTCTTGGTTTATCTCAGTCATGATTCAGTCCAAAGGTATGGTTGGACCTAATGACAACGAAATCAAGGATTGTGAGTTCTGTTTTTCAATATTCATTATCAAGAGGATGAAAATCAATTGGAATCCTTGGTAAAAGTCATGGGTGGAAGACAATGATAGGATATATGAAAAGTTCAATACAATGGAACATCACTCAAGACCAAAAGATATTTCTAATCCTAGTTTGGAACCAGATGAAGTTGTTGACTGTTCTGATGAAGAATAATAACAGGCTGATGTGCCTCCCTGGGAAACTATTTCGGATAAGGAAGAAAGTACCCTTGTTCCTTATGTAGTAATTGAAAAGGAAGTCTCTAATCCTAAAGATATTGCTAATCTGGAAGATCAACCTAAAGACGAAACATAATCTTCTTCCAAAAAATCCAAAAAGAATGCTATGGAAGATCTTATATCAGAAGAGTTACCTATAATGTAAGAAGTTGACCTTGAGGAACTCCCAGTGGAACAATCTATTTTTGAAGTCATTCCATCGGTAGAGGAAAGGCTGAAACTATCTTTTCATTTGGCTAGAGAGGAAATGGATGAGGAACTTAGAGATGAATTCATGGAATTAGATCCAGACACTAAGCCTCTCATTCCTGAGAAGGATGAAACTGTTGAGAGGGAGAAACCCCCAAATCTAGAATCTGTTGAAGTAACATACCCGATTTATCCTAGCCCTATAGACACCAAGTATAAATTAACCAATTTTTATGATGTTAATATACCTCAAGAAGTCTCAGAAAAAGGCCTTGAAATTTCCACTATGTTCCAATAGAAATCTGTCTTTAATCTTTCCCATGAAAAACAACCCTATTCAGTCTTAGTCCCCATCCTTGAAAAATCACCAGAACAACCATCCTTGGAGAGTAATGATGATCTGAAATAATTTGGAGATACCCTTTTGTCACCAGTTGAAATAATCTTGAAAATCCATCCGTATCCTGTAAAAAATCTATGTGTGAGAGATGCCTCACTGTTGTTGGAAAAAGTTATTTGGTAGATTCAACCCAAAATGCTTCCTGATATTCAAGATGTCAGAGTTGAAAAAAAACATCATAGTGATGATGTAAAGACTCTAAGAGGTACGATTTAAGACATTCATAAAGTTATGAATTCGATATCGAAGCATGCTTCCCATCCTTTGGAGCCTTTTTTTCATCAAACCCAACAGAATATTGCCTGAATAATTCAACCTTATTTAGCCTCATTAGCTGAAAAAGTCACAGAAATAATCAAACAGATTATGAAAGAGTTGCGAGATCTTGTTGTTAATCTTAACAAGCCCACAGCTGAGTATACGAGGTGCGTTTTAAAAGTAACAAACCCACATAAATCTATTACCTCAGTTGTCACTCCTTATAATGAATATAGACATTCATCTCAACCTTCCTTAGACAGTGACCTTCTCAAAACAGTGGTAAAACAAGAACTTTAGACTGTTCTTAGTGGATTCAATAATAATTCTCTATCTAAAATTACCAAGAACATTGATATTGTCCTTGATCTGGTCCATATACAGTCAAAAATTGCTAATGATTGTCAATAAGAAATTTCCAAGAAAGTGGATTTCTACTTCAACCAAATCTTCTCAAAGAATGACATGACCAATCATTTCAAATATTTTGTCGAAAATCTGAGGATTCCTCCTGTTACTGTAGTGTTCAAGACTCAAGTCCAAAAGATCACAGAGTTCATTTTTCTATTGGATATGTTTATGGAAGACAAGGATGACTTCAATATATCTATGCAGTATAGTGGAGAAATATTTTCTGATTTTATCAAGCTTTTGAGGCCCTATCATCACGTCCAACGTACAACCATTGTTTCTCCTGTGGCTATACTTCTGAGATCTGGTTTTCCTACATTAACCTCTACCCTCTCCTCCACTACAATGTCTGTTAGTCAAGAATTGAGTCAGATCAGAATTGGGATACTTGATCAACAACTAAATCAGTATTCTACTAGACCTACATTGGCTCCCTCTATCTTTGATGGTCTTCCATACCTTCTCTCTCAACTAGCTCACTTCCTTCTTCTACCTCAACCTCTGATCCTATGGATTCCTCTTCTACAGCTACTGCTAAGGGAAATGAGAAGGCCAGCTAGTGAATAAGGATAGTTCTTACTCCCTTTTCATAGGAATCTTGTTTCATTTGTTTTACATTTGGTAATGCACCTCTTTTTATCTAATACATTATTCACTTTTCTTGTCTCTTTTGTATGTATTTATCTTGCTCCTTTTTGATAATCACAAAAGGGGGAGAACACTCTATAGAAGAACACTCTCCATAAGAGAACTATAACTCTATATATGTTATATGAAAATTAGAACTATGTTGTTAGAACAAAAATAAAATCTAAATATACATGATTTTTGGTCATCAAACGGGAGAGATTGTTGGACTCCTTATGTATTAATCATTTTTTAATGATTAAAAATCCTATTCAGTAAATAATCCTTGTTAACTCTATGAAATATATATCACATCAAATGTACAAATGTTTAGTAAAAGCTATCCAAAGCTCTTAAGTGTTATACAATCAGTTTGGTTACTATATAATATCTTTTGATTTAATTTATAATGATTTCTCTGAAAAATGATTATGTTTATTCCACTCCATAAATATCACTATTTAAGTTTGAATACATATATTTTCCTATGCCATGAGACACCGTGAACTAGTAGACACCGTGACCATGAGACACTGTGAACAAGCAGACACCCTGACCATGAGACAACGTGAACAAGCAGATACCATGACCATGAGACACCATGAACAAGCAAGCACTGTGACCATGAGACACCATGAACAAGAATACACTGTGATGATGAGAAACTGTGAACAAGAAGACATCATGACCATGAGACACTAGGAACCAGACACAGGGACCAAGACACAGTGAACCAGACACTGTGAACGAGCTACTGTTTCCATGACATATTGTGACACCATTTCTTAATCTATTTTTTGGTCATTAAATTTAATATTCTAATAGTTATATTTGATGATTTTAAATGGACTGACATAATTAATGATTATTTTTAGACATGTCACCTAATAGTAGTATGTACTAGGTGCATAATACATGAATCATGTCAGCTCAAACACATGAACTCCAAGATAAAAGAGTAGTGCGGCCTAGAAACAAAAATATGTGTGGTATGATAGAAGAAAGCAGTGAAAAATAGGCATAAGAACAATAACGAAGAATTCACTTAGATAATTCTTTGTAAGAAATAATTTTCACATTCAACATGATGTTGTTGGAGAACACACGAAGCGCAACTGAATCCCAGAATTGAGAACATCTTCACACTGTAAAACTTCACCAAGAACACAAGCCATATCTGTCTAACTAGCGACACTCTATTTTCCATATGAGGACTTGATTTCGGAATTTTCTTCATCTTAGACGTCTAGAGCTAAAAAGACTAACATTCATAGAATTTCTAAACCTATCTCAATATTTCTACTCTGTTGTGTATCATTTTTCCATCTTTCGGTCAATGTCTGTATCTGAATAACAACACACTATATCTCCTACATTAAACTAAAGGATACAAGATATCATTAGTCAAACATCTTTTTACACTTGTGTATACCCACTAATAAGTGTGGAAGAGTTCCCTGTATGGCCTGGTTGTTTGTACCCATGAAGATCTTTGGAAGAGGTCCATGTGTGACCTGGGCAGTTCAGTGTAATGTTGTTAACCCCAATCCATGGTGTGGATCATGTTTATTTATATAAACTTCTTGGTGGAAGGTGATCATAAAGTGGAGTGGATTACGTCTCAGAAAGGGACTAAATCACTTGTTTCTTATCCATTTTTCTTCTTAATTTAGACTTCTCTATTTTACTAATTTACTATATAATTCAGAAATCACTAAATTCACTTTGAAAGTTAATCATGGAATGAAGTTATAATTTCCTTGACTTAGTAAAAATAGCTTCAAAATTAATATTAATAACTAAAATTAAGTTTACTAAGAATTAATCAATCTTCTAAGAAGATATTTAAACAATAAAACCTTAATAACCGTATTGTATTGATTAACTGGGCTGTATTTAACCTTATTTGGGACGCTATTTAAGAATACTTTTTAACCATAATTATGTATAGATTCTCAATTCAACCCCTCTCTAGAGTAATCTACATGCACCAACATGTTTTTTCATAGGATTCTGACAATGTCTGTTAGTTTCCCGATAGTGGGGGAATACTTAAATGCAACCACATGAATGTGACATTGAAAACATGTAAAATGGGGCATTTGTTTTCCAGAAATAGGTTGTGGATATTGTGTTTCTGTGCATGTAGGAAGAGTAACGGGGGTGGTTGTGCTTCTAAACCCTTCGGGTTGGATTAGTTTTTATTTAACTATATATAAAATATTTAGTTTTGATGTTTCTTATATGCACCCGAGCCTTGTTTAACCCTTCGTGCTAAACACCACCATATCATGGGGAGGAGGTTCTTCCAAACATTCCTATGATTTGATGGTTATTTTCTCATTTCTACTCCCTCTCTAGGGTATCCATGTACTATTTGGGATAGTTTAGATGGCATGAGGTCCATTGTAGACCAAGACCCTTTGGGCAGAGAATTTTTTGGTGGTCTCCATAGGTGTTTGCAGACATGTTTGTTTTCCAAGTGTGTTTGGGATGAGTCATAGTGGTCTTTAGGTGTAGTGGTAGTTGTTCTGGGCTTGGTGTCTATGGGTGTGGTTATGTGTGGTAGTAGTGGCCTATGTGTCTGTGAGAGGGATGTGTGGTTGTGGTGGCCAATGTGTGTGTGGGCGGAATGCATTGTTGTGGTGGCCCAAAAGGTTTTTGCTATGGTGGTAGTGGGACTACAGAGAAAATGGAGTGGGAGGTCTGACGCATAGTATGTCTTCCATAGCTATTGGTAAAGCGGTGCGGGGTACCCAAATATCGATGATCAATTACTATTATGTTACCTAACTTGTGATATCTAGGTATTGTTCCTTGGTGAGGTTGGTGGATAGTTTCCATGTTATGATCTTTGGATACCTCTATTTTTTCTCATGGGGAATTAGAATTCCTCCAGACATGTTCATGAAAAATTTTAGTTTTCACTACTGAGTATACCTGTATACTCACCCTAGGTATATAAAACTACTTTCAGGTTTCCATGAGGTCTTCAAGAACGGCACAGGACAGTATTAGCTCAAACGTCGGGATAGTTTTTGTGGTTGTTTTATTTTCTATTGGTACATTCCTCTGGAGATTTCTTATAATATTTGTCGGTTTGTCCTTGAACATGCATATGGGAACTGGTTTTGGCTTTTCTTTTACCTTCAGTTTTGGAGTTGTTTGGGTTTTTTCCATCTTAACTCCTGATCATACTAAATAAAAGGGTAATTACTTCCATATTTACATGAGATTCTATACACTTCGTGCTAGTCCCCACTCTGAGGACTTTTAAAGGCGGGACTTGGGGGTCATTATCTCTCCTTCTACATAAAGAAGGAATGGTCTAGTGATTTTTTGTCCCTTTCCTCATCTTGGTAATGGCGGGTTGTGAAGCAATTTATTGAGATCCAATATCTTTTATTATGGTATTAGATGAAATATTAGTAAAATTATAATTATATTAATAAATTTTAGGTCATTGTTATAAATTTCACGTTGAATTTTGATATAAAAAATTTCAACACTTTGGAATCTTTTCTCTTTTGATAAAAATATTTTTTTAACATATACGAGATTAACAAAATATTAAAAATGCCCACTTCCATTAATCGAATTTGAAAAAATGGATTACATATTTTGAATCACAATATTTTTTATTTTTTCATAATTTAATATTATTTTTTACCATTAATAATTGTAAAATCAATTAAATGTAGTTACCATGGGTATGGTGAATATGTGTTGACTTGTGGGTAAAACTATAATAAGAGGGGTAAAATACATATAAAATTTTCCAAAACCCATTGGTTGGCCATAATATAAGCTTGTAACAAACGTGGATTTATAATGACCCATTTATGAGAATTTTTCAATGTGAATATCTTGCATAAAGCATTTCATTTAAAAAATTACAAGCTTTCCAATCACCTCACTTATAAAAGGCTAATCCCTCTCCACTGCTATTCACATTTCCAAAAAAAATAGGAAATATATGACCAATGTATTTTTTAATTATACACAAAACTTATATTTCATTGTGGTGATTGTAATCCAATATAGTTAGGCTTTATGTTAAACCAATATTTGATCTCCAAAGAAGAAGAAAAATTCTTAAACATAAATTTTCTTATTATTTCATCTTCTACATTCTTTAAATCATATCCAACTTTTCTAAAAAATAACACTACTATATACTATATTCATATATGTTATTATGTTAATGTAATGAATTATATCCATATAATTTTGATCAAATGGGGTAAGTAATAATCATTTTTGGTACATTAGACTAATTCCTAATGAACTAATGTTGTTTGATTTTTTATCACTATCTCTCACAACTCAATATAATGATTTATTAATTTTTATTCTATATATTTATGAAATTATTACAGTTATTTAATTAAAATATAATAGATAAAATCATAATTTACATCTTTTGGGAATGTGATAATGTCATTTGTGTGTACAGTGGACTACCACCACACGAATTTATCTGATTCATTCTTTACATACAAATTGTTTGGAAAGTAATGATGATATATTTAAAAAAAATTATATGTGATGTTTATGAAATAAGAATTAACCTCTAACATTAATATATTGTTTTTGACAGTTCCACTTGGGTGTGCTCTATTTTGTTATGACACGCTGGTTGTTTCCCCACATTCTCACTTTCTAATGGAAGGCGCCATCCGTTTCTTATTCTGGGATGTTTGCTCCTAGATAAAAATGGGATAATGAAATGTTTGTCTCTCATTCTATGGATTCCTCCTTCGAAATCGTCTCTTAGTATAGGTATCCCTCATAGATTTGAGTCATGGATCATAAAACTCTTCTTGGTTCCTTGTCATTGAGGACAACAGTTAAATATGTTTCTTCTGCCAGGACATTCCAATGTGTCAACTCAAGTAAGAAACCTACGGTCTAGGGAGTGTCACCTTGGACATTGCTGTAATGTCTGGATGCTAAAACATTGGTACAACTGGATTTCTTCCCCTTATGATATAGATTCTTGAGGGTGAGGAAGCCCAAGGAATCCCACATCGTGTTCAGGGAATTGTATGCCATAGGCAATTCCCTGAGTTATTCCTCACCTCACCTGGTTTAACACGGGGTATTCCACCAATTTAATGTCTGGTGGGGAAGGAATGAGAGGGTTCAAAGTTCCCTATAGAGGAGGATCAGATTCGTATATCCCTTGGAGAGAGTTCCTGGAAGGTTTACCATATGGATGGATCCGGACACCCAATAAGATCAGTCTTAGGGTGGTATTTCCCATAAAGGAGAGATATCACATAGTGAAGGATGATCTGGACACCATTAATGGTGGATCAGGGAATCTGGACCCTTGAAAGTGGGACACCAAGGTTTATGGTTGGATGGGATTGTACCTTAGGGATGTTTCCAACATATCCTTTGTAGACAACAGGGATCAAACAAATATTGGTCTAAGGGTGAGACATGGAATTGGGGTGTACACAAAGGATAACAAACAAGAGACATTATGGGGCATGCACATGGATGGAAACCCTTTGCAAGAGGGGATCCTTTGGTTGGATTGTTATGGATTTTTTGGGGATTATTCATGGTTATATAGACAAATGGACGACATGATTTCACGGGTATGTGGCAACCCTGGTAAAAATCAAGATGTGTGATGGATGATTGAGTGAAGTAGATAGAGGGAACTAGATGGATCTAACATGATGACAACGAGGATATTGGGCTTGAAACTAGAAGATTCTTCATACATATCCCCATGTAATGGAATCAATTTCCACATAGTTGTGTGGGGTGATGGGACACCTAAAGAGGCAGACAGTGATTGTGGATGCATGGGTGGGACAGAAATGAAGTAGAACCATCAGGTTGGTTCATGACATTCTCAAAACACAATGTCTTGAGGGAGATACCATGATGATACATGGTTGATGGACTTGATCCCTAGGGAGGATTCCTACATATCCTAGTTATAGGGAATCAATGTTCACAAAGTTACAGATGGGACATAAAATCGGGTCGTGCGTAATGGAGAACGACATGATGATATGTTGGGGTTCATTGGTGGTTAGCATCCCATTACAATATGGACACTGTTTGTTAGAGGAATGTGTATTGAGTGTGGGGCTTATGTATAGTTAGCTTCATGGGTTTTGGTCTGATTCCATTAATGGATGAACCATGGATTTCGGTCCCAACAAATGGGACACCAATGATTACTTGTGTTTTAGGTTGAACCTCAGGTGGGGCTCACTATAAGAGAGAGGACCGAGTAGTGTTGCATATGTTTGAGGAGGATATTTCCATCATACCGAACTCATCATGTTAGAGGGTGACAGGGCATATGTGCAGACTACCCGAGGTGTGAAGGGAGATAAAGCATAGAGGGAATAAGATAAAGGGAGGGAACCAGTGCCCATCCCTCCACTGATCCTCCTGGACCTATCGCTTATGCAGTGATCACTGTTTAATGTCTTGTGCCGAGGACATAGGTTCTTGTTGTATAACATCCAACTGCTCGAACAGGGGGAGGGGGGATTCACTACCCACCATTAGGACTTACATAAATGGCACACTTCAACCCCTGTTGAAGGGAAGGAACCAATAATTCCATGTGGAGATGAGGTTGTGGATTTATCCATTTAGGGGACCCCATTACCATGGCTATGTAAATTAGAAAAAGTCATTAGAATGGATATGAGAAGAAGCATGTGGCAGAGAAAAAACACATGAGTTACCGCTCGAGGGACATTGAAGTAACTTTGTATGAGCTTACAGGGCAGTATGGAAGATGGGTGTGAAAATCAAGATATATTGGAAGAAGGTACTTCGTGAAGAGGATGTGATATGAGATTCTTGGTTTCTTTATTAAGAGGAAGGTCTTCACAAAGCCTGATCTCTTCACGAAGAAGATTTACTTTGAGAAGGGAAGCGTCATCATGAAAGGAAGCCATCGATGGAGTAGAGATTCAATTTATAAAATCCCACTTTGTTTAGAAAGTTATTTGTGAAGGTTCCACGCTTTTTGATGTTTCTAGAACATAGAAGGGCCTCCTTCATTTACGAAGGACATATGCCTTTGTGAAGGGCATCCCCACCATAGGTAGAGGCTGGGAAGAACAAAAATGGTCACAGATCGAAGAGGAAAAGTAATATTAGCAATCCATTTTGGGGTTTCACGATGCTCTTTGAGAAATAGTAGATTTGGATGTTGAAAATGGTAGAGTAAAAATGGGTTGAGAGGGGGTAGAGCAATCTATTTATAGGAAAAAAAGGTTGGAGAGGGTCATAGAGCATGTCGTGAAACTGAATAATGCTATATAGAGGGAGGGGTCTATTGGAATACGTCAGTCACATAGAGGGGTGTGACACCATAGAAAGAATAGGAAAAGCTTATGGTGCAAAGAGGGGTGTGGAGATCGAGGAATGCATGGATATGAAGTGTTTTGTTGTCATGCGTCAAACCCACATAGTGTTTGGGGATTCCATAAAGAGATATTTGAAGGCAGCCTAATAGAGGAAGACTCACCGGCCAAAGTGCTTCTTGATGGAGGCCCTTTGGGATAGTTTTAAGGGATTTTAGGCCCCATGATGTGATGATTTACTATAGATCATTGATGAGTTCTCTCCCTTAGTGGTAAAAATATTGGTTTTAACAAGTGTCCCCCCCTATGAATTAGAGATGAAGGATAAGAGATGTGTATTATGAGGGTAGGAAGCTAAAAATACCTAGAGGATCAATTTCACAACAAATATCGAGGTTGGGCTTCCATTCCATGCAGGAAGATATGTCACATAAGCCATTGTGGGAAGGTCTTTGAAGTTGTGTATCACTCATTTCAAGTGAGTGTCACCTCAAAGAGGACCTAGGGATCATCGAAAAAACAATACACGAGTCTCCGCGAATATGGGGATGACCACACATATATATTTGTGTATCGATTCATTTTTCAACATATGGATCTTCGTGGACCTTCGTATCAATGATTTATCTTCTCAAACTTATCCTATATTAGAATTCTTTTAGAGAACATGATTTATTTGTTCTAGTGATTCTATAAATCTTTTAGAAAACGTGTTTACCACAATCCCTTGCTTCCTATGCGATGTAGGCCATGGAAAAGGCCGCTTCATATAGATGAAGTGATTTGTGAACTTATTTATTAAATGTCTTCACGAAAATCCTCCACAAAAAAATTTTCTTTCAGCCTTCATTCCCCCAACGAGAAATCATTCTCAACGTCTCTAGGATCATGTATTCTCATTATACTGCGCAAGAGGTTCATGTTGATGCCACACGACGAGATTCCACAACCAAAAATATGAAAATTATACTATACATCAAGAGAACTTCCGTTCATCCATCATTGATGAACAGGTTGACGAAGGTGAAAACAGAATACCTCATGTGAAAGCACCATCAACTATATTACTTTAGTTTGTGGGAAGATGTCTCCATCCCAAATAATAGAAATGATGACTCAGCCTACTGGTTTAGGAGCACCCCTCGAAATACAAGTGGTACGTGGCTGCAGATTGGCATGTTGAAAAAGATCATACCCTGATCACATTACATATTCTATAAAATCATATAAACAATATAAATGGAATTTAATTGTTGTTGGAGAAATCTCCGCCCATTTAAAATTCTATCATCTAGGTAGTGATAGAAAATCCAGTCATGTGATTGATCAGAAGGTGGGATTTTCACCAGGGTAGAAACTTCACTAATGACTGGGTGTGGGATATTTTTCTTGCATATCTTGTGAAGAGTTTAAGAATGTACTGATGTGGGTAGGACAATATGAAAAGGCATGGGCCACCCAATTAAGTGTATTTATGTAAAGGGAGTTCATACCATAATATCAATGTTAGTGGTTCCCAGATACCAACACATTACATCTTCATCAAGGGGAGGTTGACATCAGCCTTTGAGAACTTCCTCAATTTTCTAATATCCCAATCCAATGATGGATGTATGATGATTTCTTCCCTGCCATGAATATCTAGGGGAACATGGTGTAGATATTTCCTTTAGTGATGGCACTGCTGAGGAAAGTACATGGTACCAATGAGGATAACCATATCACCTGAGATCATCCCTTTAAGCAGTGGTTTGGCTATTTCCTCAATTTCCCACCAGAGGAGGGAAAACTACCAGAAAGGACCTCCACATGTCCTCAAGGAGTTTAGATAGGTAAATAGGTTTCAAACTAGTGTATTCTAGAAGACTGATAAGGGAAATAGTGGGGATACATTGTCAAGAACAACAATCAGCTGATAGTCATGTTGGACGTGTTTATCTAAGTATTGATCGGTGGGTAGATATTACCGGTCATAGATTCCCACATGGGGATGAAACCATGTAAATTTATCATGGAGACTCAACTGTATGGTGGGGACCACATCAACCTATTTTTATTAGTGCTGGAAAATTTAAACCATTTTATTTGGCACACCAGTGAAGGAAAGAGGCCACTGTAAGTGTGCGGGCCATTCCCCATTTTTTACATCTAAATTGTGAAACACATGGGGGCCATGAATAAATTAAACTCATTGCTACTCTATTGTTATATTAATGTTCAGTGATTTTCAATATTGCAGGGAGATCACCATTGAAGATAAACACAATGACTATTTTAGAAAATATGGGCCGGGCAGAACAGTTCATTTCTACCCATTTACTTTTCCAATTGATACTTATGATGATGAGGGAACAAATACTATAGAGAATTCTCAATATCTTCTAATATTCCAATGATGTTTTTTAGTAGAAATAGTATCCTGTGAACCTATATGTGAACCATTTACTCTATATTGGTTCGTTCGATAATTCAGGGGTATATAAAGGCTTACTCTATAGGTGTATACAATTGTGTTCCATAGGAGCCACCAATGTGTGATGAGAAAACTATAGTTAATTATCAGAAGGGGAGAATGGGAATATGTGCAAAACGTTTCCTTTATCTAATGTTGCATTCAGACTAGTTTACAGGTATACACAGAGATGGAAGTCGACCTACACTGGGGAGATGCTGAAGAAATTGACTATCCTGGCCAACAAGGTGGTCCCTAAACCTTGATGCCGAACAGTTCCAGCGAGGGGTGTCAAGAAGGTTGTGAAAATATAACTCCAGGAGATGAGGTTATAGTAGAAGTGGTAGTAGGAATTGAATCACCAATCCCTATATGAGTGTTGGTGGAAATAGAGAGAGAGAGGTTGTAGTGCAAGGCCTAGTGGGTTCACCTAAGATGGCCGTAGAGAGAGGTTAACCGTATCGAGGTTTTCGTTGTCCTCCCTGAAGATACAGGGATAAGAATGCATCTAGTAATGATTTTTATTAATTTAGTATTCCCAAAGGGTGGGAAATATTGGGAAATGTGTAAACATTACCTCCGCATTAATGGCCTGTGGACATACTTGAACATGCATGGGATGACGTTAGGAGAGCGTGGATTTGTAAACGGTGGATTCAATGCTACTGCTGTCGAGGGAAGAATTTTTGTAATGATGTTGGAGGACGCAATATAGACCCATAGAAACATGTGGAAAATGATGCATCAGGTGAGGGTTCTGTTAAACATGAACACTCTAATGAAATTCACCGCAACTCAACTAGAAGAGTGTTTCACCAGCACAGTCATGCAGATGAATCATGGATGAAGAAGTAAATAAGGGACATTTCCAATGAGAAATAGAGGGGACATCCTAGGGGCCTCTATGGAATAAGGAAAGATAGTGGTCTTTAGGGGAATATACTTGGGTAAGTTCTCCACAACATTAGAAGTGAGTTCATACTCCCTTTCATTGTCCTAGAGCCCTTCCTACTTTATCTTGGTTTTCTAACTAACACTTATCTATGTAGGAGAATCATCAATTGATCACCCCCATTGATGAGTATGAAGGCGTGATATGCATAGAGAATCAAACCTCGGGGCCTACAGCTGAAGAGATGGTAGTTGCTGAATCCTGTAGTGCAGAGGGAGTAGGGGTGACCTCCTCAGAATAATCTAAGTCCACACTCATATATGGAGGGTCGTGTCCAAGACTCCCTGTGATGATAGACCCGAGGAAACATAATGTGTGTGACCGGGGTAGGTCTCATAAATAATAGATTTACCAATTGTCTAGTCCATCAAATTTGCTAACAGGACCCATGCCTACACAGTTCCCAGGATGGTACATTCATTACTAGTGAAAATGGATGGATGACCGGAGGATTCACTCTAGATAGGTGTGCTAATCCATATAACATCATGTTCTGTAGCTGAAAAGGCAATGGTTTCATATGAGTGGTCTGTAGTGACAAGAGATACTGTTGGTGAGGATGAGTCTGGAGTTGACTAGGTTAACATAATTGAATTACAATCCAATAATGAAGACCAGCCAAAAAAGGATCCTACTACTGAAATAGGGGTGACATTTTCCAAATATGAACCCATTGACCAAGGGGATAGGGATAAGACTGCTTCCAATGAAGAGGATAGAAAGGTCGTCTGTCTTGGGTCTTGGATCCTGATCTGGTGCTTTATCGATAACTCCCTTTAATCATAGTGGATATGTCATGTGGTAAAACATCGCCTCGAGCTATGAGAACTGGGAATTGGAGGAGTATATTCCCTATACCCTCACATACTCATTCGAGAATAAAATTCCAAGAAGTTGCAGGAAGACGTGTGAAACATCAGTGTTGGTTGGAAGTGGAGGAAGTTTGTCAATATTCAAAGACTCCAAGAGGCTGAGAAAGAGATCCAATGCATGTGGTAATGGGAGAACGAACACTCAGCTTCCCTCTATGTCGAATCAGGAGACATATCAAGAATAAAGGGACAGTTGAAAGAGGTTGAGGAACAAAATTTGATTGCATCCCAAGAGATGTATAATATCTAAGATGATGAGGATCAAGACTGGGTTAGGGATGATTAGCTACACCCTATCTTTATTAAAGATGAAGTAGAGATTAATAGGCCACAACAGATCCTGGAGGCTATAATCTAGAGAGTGGTGGATTTGAGATGTTGCATTGACTAGTTCAATCTATATATTAGAGGGGCCAATCCCTGTAAATTTCAATTTTTTAGAACTCATAAATGTACTTCCATTCTTTCTTGATTATTTTGGTTGCTTCCATGAGTTTCGTTATATGTTTTGATTTATGAATTTCCATCAAACTCATGAAATATTCAGTGATCTGTCCCTAATCTCACATGGATCATGCCTGATGTGAAAAACAAGGGATGAGCACATCATTATTCCATATTAATATGAGATTTCTAAACAATAGCTAGGTATTTTGGGTTTGAACGACCTCTTTATGTTTTTGGGAACAACAAGGGGGTCATGGTCTGAGAAAGGGATTTTTAAAATAGCCAAACATCCATCTCCCAACATTCTATAGAGAAAGACATAATAATTATATGGGTCTTCGAATAAATCCAAAGAAAAGTGGAATGATGAATGTGAATTATGATACCTAAAATTCGAAACATAGTGATATGCGACATGATGGTGGATGATAACTGTTTACCATATTTGAAAAACAATATCCATAATTCATTAACCTAAAATGGGGACACATAAAAGAGTGCCATTAGTTGACCATATTCGAAACATAGGGCCAAACTCTAAATGTTTTCCATATCATCTAGAACATTGTTCTCAAACGGTATGCGAGCTGAAAATACAAGAATCCTTGTCATTTGGGGGTCTCTTCAGATGTGAAAGAGGGTGAAGATCTAAATAAAGGGAATAAATAAAAAGGGGTGGAGTGATGGGATGTTATAATGGAGTCCAACACTCTTAGAATTACACCACCATGAAAAAAATGCATCGAGTGAGCTTATCATTTTGAATCGATATCAGGCCAACTTCCTGGAGGGGCCTCTCTTGCGAGTACCTAGGATGATCAATTATTTTACCTCATGATGTGAGAATGATAGTTTCATTGTTTAAGGTTGTATGGTAGAACCCCCGGGTCATACTATTCCATATATGGATACTAACTTACCACAACCACTAATCATATGTGGCCCACGCTCAGTGTAGGAAACAACGAGCATTTTCATGCCTTACCCACCTAATTGAGTGAACGAAAAGGTTATAGGAAATGTTTGGTGGGGAAAATCCTAGACCAACCAAAATTCCTACTCGATGTGCGCAAATTCATGGAGTTACAACACTAGTGGAGTCGAGGATCTATAAAATAGAAAGGGGATTTGAACGTGCCATTGAAAACATTTTATATTTGGGATGAAGTGGGAGTGGCATGAAGATGAAGGATACCTATTGAAAGTGTTCGAAACACATCATCCTTTTCATATAAGCCTAGAATGAGAATAATTAAATGAAGGATGACCACTAACCATGTTAGAAACTTGGAACCAATCTCATAATGTCATTCAAAATCCTCTTGGATGTTGGCCGAAAATGTTAGTCGATCCATATGGCTAAGAAACATACAGTTCGGCGGTCCATTTAAATGTGAAAGAAAATGAAAACACCAAACGAATGAATTTTTGAAGAACAAACATTATTTTGCAGTATAAGAATTATGCAAGAAGAACTCAGGGGAGGATGGAAGAGGTCCACACAACACCATAGACTGTTTGAGAGATACTAGGCCAGAAGGGTTTGAGGAGGAAAATGTAGTTGTGGCTAGAACACATATCGAAAGAATGTGTGTCACTCTGTATCCCATAAAGATGGGGATAAATCCAAAAAAATATCTTAGAGGTGGCATGGAAGGTTCACCATACCACAATGGGGGTGATACATTCTTATGAAGAGGAATAATGTAGTTGTTATGTATTTTAACATCTTGAGAACCTAGAAGAAAATATTCTTAGTTTATGGTCATAGAGTTCAGACCATTAGATGACCAACTTAATGTCATGCACATGGGACATGGTTGTGGAGTTTATTATAATATAGTAATGAAATTGAAATGAATAACTCTCAAAAGAGGTATGTGGTGTGGAAAATAGAAAACCCCAAGAGAATGAGGACAAAAGTAAATACTACACCACATACATTTTAATACTCAAGTTGAAATGGAAAAAAAATTACATTTTGATGCGGATGGAACATTGAAACATTTTGGGGATCACTATGTATCCCATAAGGATGGAAATAAATCAATATTTATTTATTCCTGGGGGTACGGTGGGAGGCCAATACCAAAAATCCAAATTCCTTCTCATGTGAAGACATCGAACAACATGGTAATTTATCATTGCACAGCCTTGGTGTAGAAGATGTAGTTTAGCACCACACGATAAAGAAGTAAGAGATCTTAGTTTATTTTGTCATGGAGATTAGACTAAAAGATGAGAAGACTCTCAAAGTGGAAATATGTGAAGTGGTTCCACAAGGCGACCCCATGTGAATGGGGACAAAATAGTTGGAACCGCCATAATATTTCACAAGAGTAGACAAAATTTAATTTCATAGTGCCCGGACTAAGGGACCAAAGCTCATAGTTTAATTTAATAGATTTCATAAAAAATGAAATGCAGTTACTTCATGTATTCCCAAACGTTCCCTATATCCAAATCCTAAGTGATCTATGCTCTATGTGGGTAACAAGGGTAGAGAAGATCCATGAAATAGCTAGAATACATAGCTGGGAGAGATATTGTGGAGTTGAATATGGACATCAAAGCATTTATTCACCACATCTAATTCACATAGGAGGATAAATGGATAATACTGAGGGTGTTAAAATTTTACATGAACCTGATGTAGTGGAAGTGGATGTGAATCACGTGACCAATATCCAAGGATTTATAACTGTTCCATAACGATGGAGGATAATTATTTTCCCTAGTTAAAACATAGAATCCATATCATGTGACATGAAATAGGAAAAATAAATGAAGGTTAAATTTTGACCATACTTTAAACGAAAAACCTGCCTCAAAATGTCGTTCAGAATCCTATGGAACGTTGGCGCAAAATGGTATGCGAGCCCTATTGCTGATCATCGTTATAGTCTAGGGTACATTAGTATGTGAAAGATGATGGAAACCCAAACAATGAGAGACATGAAGCCTTGAATTAAATGAGAGAATGTCCATGTGGAATCCAAGAATCTATGTCCTAAACCCCTATGAATCTGATGACGTTGGTGGGGAATAGTAGTAGTTGAGAAGTACATACGAGAGGGGGAATAATAGGGTTGACTGACCTAGGTTTTGACCCAATGAAAACATTTCTATGTATTCCTACATATCGAATGAGAATGGGAATCAAGCCATATGTAGTTCCATATATTTTGTGAATGTTTGTCCCTTGCACTAGAATAAGAATCATTTATCGGATCTTGTTTTTTACATTAGAGTGGATGTGTTTTATTAAGATATAAACCAATGACGGAGAATATGGACATCATCGAAAGAATAAATCCTTATGTACAATTATAAAAATTCAATGGTGAATGACTAATAAAAAACATGATGTCCCCTCAAATGAGGATACCACAATGCAGTTCCGTTTTTCAGCGTGCGTCTAGGACTATAGTGTAGTAGTTTACGATCGTAGGACCGGACTAGCCCATGCATTTTAACATCGTGTGGAAAAGATGAAAAAGTTCAAAGTCAGGAGAGACAAGGAAACATGGTTTAAAGTCACATGGTGTGGATGAATAGAGAAGCACATGGTTTTAAAGGGGATGTGCATGAAGTGATAAAACATATCTGATGTGATAGGGATATGACAATTCCCAATAACACTGTGGAAACTCCCATGGCAGAACCTCAAGAAAATAGTCCAAAAAATCAAAGGCAATGGGGCTGGACCCATAGATGAAATTTGTCATGAATTCATATATATTCCATGAGGATAGGAATCAATCCAAATGTAGTTCCAGAAATGTCTGGTAGTTTATTGTCATACAATAAGGGCACATATTGGATAGACTAAATCTTAAGGGGGAGAACGTGGTGCGACTATTATAGAAATAACATGAAAAAGGACATATGTAACCACAGTCCACACCTTCAAATCCTATAAGAGTCAGGGCCAAAAGGCTAAACAGGAGAAATAATTAGTGGATCCTGAGCTGGTCCCAAAGACAACATGTATGAGAGTTTGTATGTATCCCATGAATATGGGAATCAAGCCATATGTAGTTCTGGAATCACCTCACTATTTAATGTATCAAGATAAGGACAAGAGAGTGTATTAGTTTAAGTTCATAGATATCAGACTATAATATGTGAGATATATCAAACAAAGCGTTAATCATGACCAAATCCCGAAGCCTGCATGACCCACACTTGATGTAGGAAACAATGGATGGGAAGGTCTTCCCTAAACATGGATGGCTCATTAGGGGGAAGTAGTTTTTTGTCGAAGATGACATTCATGATGTCGATTCTCCATTTTTTACATGTATAAGTGCATTGAGGGATAACACCAAGGGTGTTGAAATTCCCCTTGAACGTGTTGTAGTGGAGATGGATGTGAATATTGCGGCCAATATTTGGGTCATAATGAGGATGGAGAAACGATGGAGGATAAATGTTGAACATGTTCGAAACAAAACATCTAAATTCTGTGACCAGAAATGGGAACAACATATGAGCATTGGCTGCTTACCAGGTTCTCAACATGTGACATGTGTCAATTTTTCTTTCCAGACCCTCCATGACATTGGGAAAAGATATTATGAGAGCACTGAGGCATAACATCATGGTCCTTCAGGGGTCCTTTCGGATGTGAGGAATTATGAATCCCCCAAATGAATGAAGACATAAAGCATAATGATAGAATGAACGCATGTCTATCCGGAACCCAACATTCTAGTTCCCAAACCAAAGTGCATCTGAGCACATTTTTTGAGGCACCAACAGGGTTGACAGGGGAAATTTTAAGCATTCAACACGAGGATATGATTTTATGGATGGTAATGGAGAACACTCATGTGAGAGTAACATGGGGTGGCTATTACAAACCCAATGTGAATGAGGACATAAGACTACACCACAACATATAACCCAAGAGAACCTATGAAATGGTGACAAAAGAAAGAGATGGTTTCTAGAAATTAAGGATTGTCCTGATGACGAACTGTTTGGGTGTTCCAACGTATCCCATTAGGGTGGGAATCAATCCACACATAGTTTTGAAATTCACATAGTTTGACATCATGAAGTACGTACGAGGGGGAAAGGGTATATTGAAGATGAATGTGTATGGAGTGGAAAATAACCGAACATGAATGAGGACATAAGTCCATATACACCACAAAATATATAAGTCTAGGAGAAAAATTAGGCCAAGTGGCTGAGAGAATGGATAGATGAACCCTGGCTAGACCCAAAAATGAAATGTTTGGGTGCTCTTACATATAGTATTAAGATGGGACTCAATCCATATGTCATTTAATTATCACTATGATGTTTAGTGTCACATGGTAAGGATGTATTGGATGAAGGATGTTCTATAAGGAGGGGAACATGATGTGGCTTTTGGAAACTCGGTGTGACTGGTGACCAATGAATTCAACATAGAACACCATATGTAATCCCTTGATGTGAACTAAACACGGTGGTTGAAGAGATTTCTTTTGATGGACCCAGGGATGAAATGTCTAGGAGTACATACGTATCCCATCATTATGGGAATCGTGAAATACATTGTTATGAAATTTTATTCAGTTTAACATCATGAGATAAGGAGGTGGGATGAGGGAGTGTCTCAAGGGGATGTGTGGTGTGGAAAAAATAGCCTGACATTAATGAGGACGACATGTCTGTACCACATTGCACATTCTAAAGTGAGAACTTGGGCTAATAAGATGGAACGGTCAAGGGACATGACGCTGGTCCATGAATGATAGGTTCATGCATTGATACATATCCAATAATGAGGTAAATCAAGACACACATAGTTTATGGAAACAATTTTCAGTTTAAATTCTTGTAGTACGGTCATGGGAGATCATAGTTTATGTTAATAGTGCTCAGACCATTTATAGTTTAATTTATTGCAAGATGATGAAGAGATGTTTAACACCATCATGTGTGGTAATACAATGTAACATCATAAGTGATTCTATGATATTTAAATGTCATGTGGCCTATTCTATGCAAAGTTTTATGCCCATCATCCTGGAAAGACCATCTAGTTTAACATAGTCCAGTGAATACCTATTTGAATAAACCAAATGAGAAGGCTTCACATGCTAAGCTCTATACCGGGTCTACTACCTAGTCTCAGTGGGATGCATAGCTTGGCTAGAAGCACTGACCAATGCATTAGGGTTACTCAAATAACCACCTCTACATTAATGCTATAGTTAGTTGGGGATGTTCAGAAGATCATTCTGGTGCTCTTCATTGTCGGCAACCATTTAGGGTTTTACGAGCTCCATGGTATTTCCCTAAGCATACCATTGATCACCACATGAAAAATATTCCATCTCTAGGTCGTTTATGGGGGCATATTCCATATCTGGGGACATGAAATCAATGAGAGTATGGGTTGAAAATGGTATCAGTGGGGGTCCTTTCATTCCATTGTGTTGTCGATGCATCCACTTTAGGGAAGAAGAAGGATGAGATGTCGATGTAGATGTAGCAGATACATGTATCATGAAGACTTATGAAGGATTGGGTTGATTCAAATGTTCAAGGATAGTACCATGGTCATGAGTGACTAGCCTATGATCCTTCCAGTCATTAGATTTTTGTGACCCACAGTTAGAAATCTACTACCATTCACCTTTACTGTCAATGTTGCTATCATGTTTTATAGACAGACATGCCACCTATTCTTGGGATGTACCTAACATGAATATGTTGTGATCAACATAGTCTTGGAGACAGTCTTTAAACACATAGAACTATATGAGGGTGTTCCCAAGGATCCAATAATTGGTGTAGAAATTGGTGCGATCTGTGAGATCCACCTCTTTGGTCCCCTTGCGTTCCATAAAATGTAGGATTCCATTATCTAGGGACCTTTGGAAATAATCTAGGACCTAAGACTCATTAAATTAGTATCCTTGATTCCTTCAGTCTAGTAATGGGGATCTAAGATCCTAGCCCAGATGAGGGGATGGAGGAAACTAGTGAGGAGGGGGAACCTTATTATCTCTCCTATGTGGTGTTGACATGCTATGTAGGGGTGCTTTCCGATTCTATGGTGGGTGCTACTATGCTAGAGTCTGCCCCTAAGGTGGTGGACCTGGACAAGGTTGAAGAGAAGGCTCCACTAGTAATAACTCCTGCTTCTAGGGGGCCTCTATTTTTGAAATAGTGGAAGGATTGTTCTTAGTGGCTCTTCTCACTTCAACTACAGGAGGCAATGGATGTGCCATCATGGCTTGCTATAAGGTTTCAACTAGATGATACGATTGGTCAGAGAAATCCTGAAATCCCCATAGGTAGTTCTGAGTGATTAGAGATGGGGATAATTTATTTTTGACATTCCCCACACATATTTTATTAATATTTTCTTGAGGTAGCGGCATATCTAGGGAGTACATGGGGCCATTCCACCTAGGGACAATGTTTGGGACTTGGTTTTCATACCTCTTCTTGCACCTGAATTGGTCAGCAAAAATCTTTTTCCTGGTGGTAGAACTGAACTAGTAAGGAATCATTCAATGATGTTCCTCCCAACCCGCTATTGACCCAATGGGTAACAAGTTGTATCAAACGAATGCAGGACCTTTTAGAGTCTATATGAAACACATGAGCTTGGTGGCCTCCTGCTACATTGTAGTTCATATCATGGGTCCACACCTTGAAATAAAATGGTATAGAGGCTATAGTGAATCTCCCATTCCATTAATGTGGGAGAAGGTAGAATTTATGAATCCTGGGGGAGCCGACATATCATCCACCCTATCTGGATTCATATTGTCATCACGAGGGATATTTAATTGTCCCGTCTCCAAATAATCAAGGTGGTAAATGAGAGATTCCATTGGATTATCTAGGGTGGGATTTTACTCTTCATGATGATCTTTGACCACCGGTATTTTGGAAGGTTTTTCCACATGGTAAGAAGACCCAGAAGCTTGAAGAGCTGCTGGTGGGATGACATGCGGGGTTGTCAGAGGGATGACCTATAATACATCTAAGGGAACCTATGTTGGGCCTGAAAGAGGGTTATTGTGCAACTTTGGTGGATTTGGTGATGTATATCTGACCCTCTATCAATTCATTATGGTCTCTACGCTATCTATATGGGATGGATGGTCAAGGTAACCTAGAGGAAACTCAAAGGGGGGAGTCTATACATGCCCCTACATCCCTGTTCGTGGATTACCATATCCCAGCCGTTGTTCCCCAACACATTCAACAAGAAGATCATCAAATATCTTTTTAGATTTCGTGTGTTGTGGACGCAACACAGCCTTTCAGGGATATCATCCCTCTTTTGCACTGATCTCGATAGGTCACAGGGTTTGATGGTTCCATCGTGCTTGTTAACCATATTGGGGTCCCATGTAAAGGATAAAGACTCTGAAGATGTAGAAAGGCCAAAACAAGTTTGTGTATGGCAAGTAACCCTTCCAAAAGGATCCTATAGTTGTGGCCTCACCCTAGGTGGTTTGTTTTTTTTCAATGCGTCCTATCCTAGTTTCTTTCTCTGATAGGTCGGCTATGTTAATTGTGACTGTAACAGGAGGAATATCCTCAATATCACTTGGAATGTCAAGTTTTCACCTAATAGGACTAAAATAAATGGTAGCATACAGCCTCCAACAACAAATCATGAAGTGGGGGGAAACCTCATTAATAATTCTATAGAGCACTCTAATGCTCTAGACACATAATTTCATGACTGTTTGATGGAAATCAGGTGACTCTAGGCACTAAGACCTGGGGAGCACATCCATTTTGACCTTGCCTCATTACTTCCTGATGTCGTCAATGTGATCCCAGATCATGGGGTAAGCCACCCATTGATGACTGAGATAGAAGTGTGTTTCCCAAAGAGTTTGGCATAAGCATGTGACCTCCTTCTTGGTGAGAGAATCCATGGTACTGATTTTTATGCTTTCAATTAAGAAAAACATCTATATGAAATGGTTAGTTTTGAGAATGTACCATAAGCTTCTCAGCCTAGACTCGTAATCTAGAATGTGGATGCACTTTTCATCAACAAGAGGTAGTTGAGGGACCCGTAATGGAACTGAAGTGGGCCGTTTTGAAGTAGACTTGCTGGTGGAGAGTAGGACGTGCGAGTTAGCATACTGCTACATCTAGTGTATTCTTCTAAAGAGTGTAAATATTATGCCACCAAATCCCAATAAGATGGACTAATGAATATTCCTTCACGTACTAGGTCTGCGATTGTTGGATATTGGTCATGTTGTTTCTCATCCTCTATTTTCCCCTAAAATAACTCTTCATGATCTCAGGATGAGGTAGAGAATGATGTTGTTGATGAAAGGGAGGATTGTACATCTAGTACATGCAAAGGGGCCAAATCTTCCTCCACATTTATGTATCTTTGAAAGGATTTAGGGATCCGGTTGACCTGACTTTCAATATGGATGAGGCTAATAGGCCATGTTCCATCCCCATCACAGGACACAGATGATCGGGGTGATGGTTCTATCATAGAATCACACTCTTCCTTAGAATATGAAAAGCCTATGTGTTTAATTATGGTTTAGAGCATCCCAATAATCTTCATATGGATGTGGAGACCCACCCTCTTTCCCTAGTATGGTTCTTCAGGATAGGGTTGGTTTTGACACTGGAAGGTCCTCCATGCCGATTGGTGATAGATTAGTGAAGGACATCGCCCGCACTGGATGGGATGTGATGAGGGCCTTCATAGCAGCTATTGATTACATTGGACGATCCTTTGATCTGATGAGCCTGGGTTTGAGGGAACCCAGGAAAATGCCGAAGGGAACACATGGAGTATCTCTACATTTGATAGTGCTAGAGTGGGGAGGGTCTCTGTTGGACCTTGAAAATACATGGGAAGGACCTCCATTGTGGTCGTCCGTCATGCGGGGATGACCCCCACGTCAGTCAGAACTGGTAGTAGTTGTATGAAGAGGGCTGTTATAATTATTACACAACACAAGAGAGGGACTATCGTGTATTCCCTTGATAAATCATGGAGGAACTCCCCAATCATTATTACTATTGTGGGGAGGACATCAGCTGGAATCAATGAGAAAATGGGGATAGCCTCCATGCTGTTGGGCGACCAGGGAAAGAAAACTCTCACATTGAACATCTATAATATAAGGGAAATTCTCATACATGAGGACAAGAGCATGGGGAGGACCTTCATTCCAAATGAATGAGTGGGGAGTACCTTCATTATGTATGATATTAGTATAGGGAGGAACTCAATACTGAGTTCCATCTTCGTGAGTCGGCCCGTGAGGGTTGCTTCATGCCCGGAAAACCAAGAGATCTCATTCAACTTGTTCATTGTGAAAGTGGTTCTTCAACTGTGGTCATGATTAGAATTTCCCCTGATCGTTAACAAGGAGGTTCCCCTTTCTAATGATAACAGTGGTATAGAATATCATGTTGTTGGTGGCTCGTTCCACTAAAGCTGAGGATGATGGTTCCCCTAGAATTCATAATCCTATATTTTCACCCATCTTTGACGTCAAGTTAGCTGAACTAGATCCAAATATGAAGAGGTACGGACTACCAACTCCTTAATTTATAGTAAAGGATAGAGAAGCTCACGCGGCCAGGTGGTATCCATCCTTGGATACCCCCTAGATGATGTCCATGCCTGGTGCACTCGGACATCCCTTACAAGTTTATCATATGGAGGTAAGTAATAGTAGTGCTCTGTGGATTAGATCCTGAAGCTATTTATGGTATGTGTGGAAAGGAATGTCTCCCTTCATGGCACTTGGGGGTGGTAGTGCTGACGATGAACAGATGCCTCCATGTCTTGACGAGGCATGTCCCTTGTCAGGATGACCCATTCTAGTTCATTTCATCAAACAAGTGTATCGATCGACCTCATATGAAGAAATTAATATGGTGAGAGGGAGCGCACATTCCCAGTAGCTGCAGGTGTGGGATCCATCATAGAGGAGATATAGCTATGTGCAATATCATCATTTTTATGACCCCTTCCCCTATTGTCAGGGGAGGTTGATGACCGACTTCCTATACCATTATCTTGGGTCCCGCGAAGAAGGAAAATCTAAAAATTTTCATATAAAATAAGAAATGATGCAATGTGTCCCAAAATTGTAATGTCTTCCAAGGATAGATATAAAGAACCAAGGTTACTACGTCTTAGACCGGGATTCCCAATCATTAACTACCCCAAACATTGGGGTGTTTAACGCTAGGCCCACTATTTTCATGGGGTGACATGGCGCTAGATTGTTGGATCCAATGACATGATTCTCTATTGATGTCTCGAATTCCACTGATCTCCATATCAATGAGAAGACTCATATTTGGTTCACCATTTAGGTTTTTTATTCTTTCTATGGGGTGCACGCTAGCTGTTGACCCGCATTCCAGCATTCCAATGACAGACGACATCTGTTGCTCGTTTAGGGAGGTTTTATCCTTGATCAAAATGTGATGATGGGATGTGGGTATCTCATTATGTGTATTCCTCCTTTGAACTCGTCTCTTAGTACATATCTCCCTCATAGATTTGAGTCATGGTTCCTGAAACATTTCTCAGTGCCATGTCTTTGTGTACTCTGGTTAATTACACTCCTTCTATTAGGAAATTCCAAGGGGTCAAGTCAATGAAGCAACCTTCAAACAGGGGAGTAGTCACATTGGACATCACTGGTGTGTTGGGACACTGAAACACTGGTACACATTGATTTCAACCCCATATGATAGGGCTTCTTGAGGGCACGGAATCTCGTTGCATCCCATAGCGAGTGCAGAAAATTTTATTTCAGAGGCATGTCCCTGAGAGTTTCATTAGATTCTCATGTTTAACATTGTAGTGGCTCGGTCCCCTCTAGTCCATTCCTTGTTGAAATAGATATGGTCAACATGACGCATGTTATAATGATAATTTTTAATACTGATGATAACATAAAAATATGTTAAATAATGATGATGATGATATAAATTGTGTGATTAATTAAACTAAAAAGAGAATAATCATGATAAAATGATTTAATGGGTGTTATTATTATTAAAGATGTGAAGTGGGAAGTTGTGTGATCCATTATACGTTGATAAAAGAAACATGAAGTTTATTATTAATTGAGTAATTGTTGAAATTAAATTTGAATAATAATAATGGGTGTGTGTTATTAATATTATTCATAATATTAATAATAACGAGGAATTAATGAAATGAGTCATGGTATTTATTGAAAAAAAATAAATAAAGAAGAACCGTGGAAGCATGGTGTTGCATTAATATAATTAAATGTGAGTTCGTTATTATTATTATGTTAAATAATAACAATAGTGGTGGCGTAAAAATATATTGGGTTTATTAAATTGAATGGTTTTAATTTAATAAAAGTGGGTCAATTTAATCAGTGTGAAATAAAAATAAAAAGAATTAAATAATTAAATTAACGTACGTTATGCGACATTGACATGGCATGGTCAGATTCAGATATCCAGTGGGGTGGTTTAACGTGGTCAATGCGATGAGCGTAAATATTATCATCATTAAAAAAAATAACAGTGATGAGTTAATAAAATAAGTTGATGAATTGTTATAATTATTTAAAATAAATAAATAACAATGATGGCATAAAACTATGTGCGAGAGGTTAATGAAATTAAATGTATTAAAAAGGGGTTGATTATGTAATTTATATTAATTTTGTTTTGTCATTTAATTTAATTAAACGGAATGGTTTTAATTTGATATAAGAATAACCATGATAAACTAATTTAATTGGATTAAATTAGAACCTTAATGATGGATGTTATTAATATTAATTTTATTTATAATGACATTGATGTGAGATTGGAGAGAGATTACAAAGTGATGGAATAATAAAGGAAATAATTATAATAAACCATAAAGGAATGAAGGATGGGGCGTGTTGGGCATGAATAAAGAAGGGGAGGCGCCACTTTTGGTGGAGTGAGGGGATTGTGTAATAATTAATGAAATTGGAGAGAAAAAGAGTTAAAGGAAATAAATATTTAAAATTTAATACAATAAAATAAATAAGCTAAAAAAAGGAAATAAATCAAGGTGTGGGGAATGGTTGACATGGATTCAAAGAGGGGCCTTTTGTTAATGTGGGGCGTAGATTTTAGATATGAGGATTTAATAAGTTAAATTAAATTAAATTAAATAATAAAATAATCATGTTATTGTTTTTGTTGATAAAACACTTTTTTTGATCGAAACTTATTCATGTGACCTCGGTTTCATGAACCGTCTATGGCAGTGTGACCATTAATATGAGATGGAAATTATGAGTCCAATATGGGATGCATTTTTCAGGTTTTTGGATCGGGTACCTGAAACTCTCGTGAATTAATAGATTAAATATTATTATTAAATCTTCGACCCGTCATAACCCCCCGTGCGATATCCGATTGACCTGCGGTCAGTGGCGATGTGATCCTATCATTAATACTGTCGATTCAAGTCTACTGTTGGATATTAAATTATGGTTCGTGTCTTGGGTCCATGAAACACCCAGTAAAAATAATCTCATTATTATTATGGGGTCTTGTATCCAACGTATCTCCCTCATACAGTATCAGATTGAAAAACCATCAGCGGCAGCGTAACCCTGAAATTATGAAAGTTATTTTAAGACCAATGATGAATACCTTTTTATGAATCATGTCTTGAGTCAATTAAACACCTATTGTTAATTGAAGTTATTATTATCATTAAACGAATGGAAACCACGTGACGTGTCGTGTGTTGACCAGTCAAACAGCGTAACCATTATACGGTCACGTCGTGTATTCAGTAACACATGCAGCATACCATTTTACCTTTTCATTTCCTATATAAGAGAGGTTCACGTGTTATTTACGGACCTCTCTGATTTTTTTGCACGACGACGCTCCCGGATGACCTAGAAGCCTTCCTCCTAACTTCTTCATCCGGACTCCGATCGTCGATCCATCAGTGACTGTGGGATCATGTTAGTGAGGAGAATATCATAAACCC
This sequence comes from Viscum album, assembly GCA_963277665.1. Lineage (NCBI taxonomy): Eukaryota > Viridiplantae > Streptophyta > Magnoliopsida > Santalales > Viscaceae > Viscum > Viscum album. The sequence goes on along the minus strand of OY728122.1, from coordinate 934,033,673 downwards.
TATTTCGTTCCCTCTTCTTCGACTTCCCCTCCACAGTTTCCAACTGAGTAGACTTGTGATAATTGACGGGAACAAAGTTCTTTGACGAACCACTCTAAAAAGGTATTTTAAACCTCTGTTCTTGTATTCTCTTTCCGATCCTACTTCTCCCGTTTTCTTTCAATGCTACAGAATGTGATCTCCGTGTTGAGGGAGTTTCATGTGTTGTTGATTCGGTGGTGCCACGATGTCCTTGGTGGGTGTAGTCATTCTGGGAGAAGCCTTGGGATCGTGGTGGTCGTATTCGTAGAAGAACATCAGAACTTGTTGAGGTAGGGATCTTACATTCGTCTATCTAAATTTGTGCATCATGCGGGGTGGGTGTCCTCTTGTTTACATGAAACACATTTGAACCGGATTAAAAAATATAATAATTGGATTATATAACGGTGAAGGGACGTTTGTGAATAAAGTTACATTATTTATATCTTGTGATATTATGTTGTGAATTTAATGAGCTTCTGCCTACTGAAAATCATGGTTGTTGGGGGCCTTTTCTTATACAATTAAATGTTTCCCTCTCCTTCTGGATTTTTCTTATGGATGAAAATGTTATTGAATGTGGAAATTGGTTAATCATCTAAAGTTGGATGATCAAATACCTGAACCCTTTTGTGATCACCCCGGTTGAACAAAATGAAATAATAAACATGTGGGTGCTAGTTAGGGTTTGTTTATGTGAATGAGGTGTTTTGTGGGTTGTTGTGGATCGGGTGAGCAGTGGGCTGCAGTTTACTTGGTTGTGGGTTGGTGTGAATGTTATGTTGGTGATGGGTAGAGGGGCTGCGATAAATGTTATCCAAGGGATGATGATGTATGTGTTTCGGTGTGATTGTGGTTATGGTGGTTAGCAGCGGGGCTGTAGGGATGGGTTTGAATATGAACGAACTATGTGTTGTGAATAATAAATAAAATATGGAAGAGTTAATGAATGGTCGGGCTGGGTAACGAAACGGGAATAATAATCAATGGGATTGGTTGGCTAATAATAACGGACTTGTTTGTGTTTTCCTAACATGATTTTTGGATGGAAGGGATATGATTTATGAACACTTGATCCAGTTTGGTTGTTGATAGTTTCTCGGTAGTTAAGAAACATATAATTAAAGCTGTTGAAACATGAAAACATTAAATGGGTTTTTGGGATAGTTTGTTGTGTGCATACTCTCTAAGTAGCAGTGCCAAGGAACGTTCTTAGAACGTTGTGTAGAAGCCTTAGTATGGGCTTAGTGGTTGTTATACTTATATAAATCTGTATGTTTTATTTTTATTTATGCACCCCACCCATGTTGACCACTTAGTGTCGAACACCCCCATTTCATGGGGGAGGGTGTTTTTTCCAACACTTCTATTAGTGGCTGGTTATTAGCTCCTTTTTGCTCCATTTAATGGGTAGCCCAAGTATCTTCAGGCAGGCTGTGATGGCTTGAGGTCCATTATTAGCCCAAGAATCTTGGTACAGGGTAGTGTGGTGGTTGGCCCAGGTGTGTGCGTGAAGGTGGTTTCCCAAGTGTCTTCGGTATGAGGCCTAGGTGTCTTCAGGCGTGGCAGTAGATCTTCTAGCCTAGGTGTATTCGGGCTTGGCGGTGGTTGTTCTGGCCTAGGGGTTTGCAGGCGTGTTACATGTGATAGTTGTGGCCCAGGTGTTTGTGGGTGAGGTTTGGCAGTGGGACTGCGTGAGGATGTGGCCCAAGTGTGTGCGGGCAGGGTGAGGCAGTGGGACTGCGATGAGAATAGCGGGATTGGTCCGATACATAGGATGTCTTCAGTAACCATTGGGAAGGTGGTGCGGGGTACCCATACTTTGATAACATTACTACTATACTCTATTGACTTGTGTTACTTGGTGAGTGTGACTGGTGAGGCTGGGTGGATAGATTCCTTACTGGGTTTTGGTTCTTCTATTTTCTCAAGGGGTATTAGGATGCATCCCCACTTCTACACGAGAGATTTAGGTTTCCCTACTGAGTATACTTGAATGCTCACCCAAAGTTTACTTTTAGGTTTCTAGGAGGACTACCATGGGAGTGCGGGAGCCTACTAGTTGGGATAGTTGGATTTGTTTCAGTTTGTTGTACTCTTGTTTCTTTTGGTATTGTACTTTTTGATCTTTCTTGTACTTGTACCTTGTTTTAGTGCTATTTAAAAATGAATGTGGGATTGGTTTGGGTTTATTTATATAAACATGTTCTTTTCCTTTTTGGTGGTTGACTTGTTCTATTTCCCGATCTTAAATAATAAAAAGTGTAATGCCTCCCATATTAGTGAAAACTCATACCCATGGTGATAGTCGCCACCCCGGGGCCTACTGGAGGCAGGACTCGGGGGTCATTATCTCCCTTTCACCATTGCCAGCTCAGGAGGGGCATCTTTGGTGGGAGGGGGTCATGACAGAATGGTATCAGAGGTGATGGTTAAGAGATAGAATGATGTCTGGAGTTAGGAACAGTGAGGATTGAATGGGATGGTAGGGCAACAATGTTGATTAATCTTGGTGTGTGACATAGGCTAGGGAATACCGGCTAGGAAAAAGTATTTTAGGGCCCCCTGTGATCCAATGCAAGGACTATGAGCCTACCGAACGAATAAGTGAGACTATATTTATTTCAGGGTAGAGGACCTAGGGAATTTAGATGCATCATCATGATTTTATTTTACTTGATTTTGGGTGTTCTGGGAAAGAAATTGATATAAAAATGATAAAATAAAACCTTGAGAAATTTCCTTACTACTTGGGCTTAGGCGATGCTTGTTTACCATACAGTTATGGCACCTAGACGTCATCCCTGGGTGGCTCAGACAGTCGAGGCCCAGCAGATTCAGGTGGTCGATTAGTTGAGGATTGACCGAGAGGAGGAAGATATCCAATGGAAGAAGAATCTCCATTCTTTCCAGCAAAAAACCCTCAAGAAGTACGAGGGTAGTACATCGGATATGGAGATGGAGGGCTGGCATGAGGAGCTAGAGATCGCTTTTACTTTGATTCGTGCTCCGAGGGAGTACTGGGTTCCCCTAGCAGTCAGTCATCTGAGAGGTGCGGCGGGCCAGTGGTGGATGCTCTACCTCAGGGAGAGGACAGAGACAGAGGTTCCGTGGGCTGACTTTGAGAAGGAGTTTCGAGAGGAATTCCTTTCTTCCATGATCATGGTAGAGAAGCGGTAGTAGTTACTCTCCCTTCAGCAGAGGAGTATGTCAGTACGAGAGTTGGGGATCATGTTCAAGGATCTCCTACACTTTTCTTCGGATCTCTTTCTGAATGAGGAGTCTTGGGTGAGATGTTTGGAGGAGGCACTTCGTCCTTCGCTCTAGTATGTTGTCACCCCCTTCACCCTTCCAATGTACATGGTAATACAGAAGAAGGAATAGGTTGTAGAGATGATGCACTCTCAAGGAGGTGCACCACAAGAGGGGATCCAGCCGGGTTCGTCGAAGGGGAAGGTAGTCAACAGCAGGTCTCCTGTGATGGGACCATCCAGTTTTAGGCCAGTAGGGAGCAGGACCCAGCAGTTCCAATTCAGATCTTCGAGTCGTCGTCCCTTTTTCACGATCCCAGAACCGAAGTGTTTCTCTTGTGGAGGTTTCAGGCACATTAAAAGTTGGTGCCCGGCCCAAGATCACTACGGTCGAGGTGGGGAGGTTCAGAGCCTGCCTAAGCAGCACTAGTTTCCAGAAAGGCCCTTCCAGTAGCTGCATGACCTTGCTCCTCCAAGGGCAGACCTTGCAGGAGGAGGCCAACCTCAAGGTGCTCCTCAGGGACCTCGACTGGGACATGGTCTAGGAGGTGGACATCAATAGAGAGGCAGGGGAGTGGGCACAGACATTTCAATGCAACAGAATCAGAAACCCTAGAAAGGCCAGAGATCGAGAGAGATGTTTTTGGTTTTACTTAAATTCTCTTTTTTATGTTTTGTTTAAATTCAGAAGCATCAAACTCCTTTGTTGAAACTCATTCTCGCCCATGCTTTGGGCCTGGACCTTGTTTTTCATGAGTCTATAATGCTAAGTTGTTTCCCTATTTGCTTTAAATGTGTGGGAAGAGTCCTAACATGTGGGGAGAGGAGGACCTGATCCCTAATCGAGATGCATTAATCTGGGTGCGATTAAACCCGTGGAGGCGAGTCAGTGTCGCCTAAAGCAGATAATATATCGACATGGGAGAAGGAATTCTTCAAGACATGTGTTCAGGAAATTTATTGTTGTTATGTATGGTGTTGGGGGTAGTGTAAGTTTGATAAATCCTAATATATGGAAGTCGGACGACCTAATTTCTAATCGAGATGCATTAATGTGGATGCGGTTAAACCTGTGCAAGCAAATCAGTTCCGCCTAAACCGGATAATATCTCGGTATGGGAGAAGGAATTCCTAACTCATATAATTAGGATTGTCGGTTGTTTCCTGTTATGACAAGAGCCTTGAGAGGTATCTTGTAGATTGGTTGTTTGGATCCATTCTTTTTTCTGGATTGGTTTTTAATTCTTGAAGATGATAATGTTTTGCGAGGTATCTGATGTAATGCCCCGGACCCCTCCAGTCCATTCCTTGTTGAAATCGATGTGGTCAACACGACACACGTTATAATGAAAATTTTTAATACTGATGATAACATAAAAATATGTTAAATAATAATGATGATGGCATAAATTGAGTGATTAATTAAACTAAAAAGAGAATAATCATGATAAAATGAATTAATGAATGTTATTATTATTAATGATGTGAATTGGGATGGTGTGTGATCCATTAGACGTTGATAAATGAAACATGCGGTTTATTATTAATTGAGTAATTGTTGAAATTAAATTTGAATAATAATAATGGGTTTTGTGTTATTAATATTATTCATAATATTAATAATAATGATAAATTAATGAAATGAGTCATGGTATTTATTACAAACAAATATATGAAGATGTACAATGGAAGCATGGTGGTGTGTTAATAAAACTAAAGGTGAGTTTTTTATTATCGTTATGTTAAATAATAACAATAATGGTGGCATAAAAATATTTTGGGTTTATTAAGTTGAATGGTTTTAATTTAATAAAAGTGGTTCAATTTAATTTGTGTGAAATAAAAGTAAATAGAATTGAATAATTAAATTAACAGATTTTATGCGACATTGACGTGGCATGGTCAGATTCAGATATCTAGTGGGGTGGTTTAACGTGGTCAGTGCGATGAGCGTAAATATTATCATCATTAAAAAAAATAACGGTGATGAGTTAATAAACTAAGTTGATGAATTGTTATTATTATTGAAAAACAATAAATAACAATGGTGGCATAAAACTATGAGCGAGAGGTTAATGAAATTAAATATATTAAAAGGGGGTGAATATTTAAGTTATATTAATTGTGTTTTTTCATTTAATTTAATTAAATGGAATAGTTTTAATTTGATATAAGAATAACCATTATAAACTAATTTAATTGGATTATATTAGAACATTAATGATGGATGTTTTTAATATTAATTTTATTAATAATTACATTGAAGTGACATTGTAGAGAGATTACAAAGTGATGGAATAATAAATAAAATAATAATAAAAAACCATAAAGGAATGAAGGTTGGGGCATGTTGGGAATGAATAAAGAAGGGGCGGTGCCACTTTTGGTGGAGTGAGGGAATTGTGGAGGAATTAATGAGATTGGAGAGAGAAAGAGTTAAAGGAAATAAAGATTTAAAATTTAATGAAATAAAATAAATAAGTTAAAAAAGGAAATAAATCAAGGGGTGGGGCATGGTTGACAGGGATTAAAAGAGGGTACTTTTTTTAGTGGGGCGTGGATTTTGGATATGAGGATTTAAGAAGTTAAATTAAATTAAATCAAATAATAAAATAATCATGTTATTGTTTTTGTTGATAAAACACTTTTTCAACTGTAACTTATTCATGCGACCTTGGTTTCGTGAACATTCTGAGGCAGTGAGACCCTGACTACGAGATATAAATTATGAGTCCAATATTGGATGTCTTTTTTGGGTTTTCGGATCGGGTACCTGAAACGCTAATGAATTAATAGATTTAATATTATTATTAAATCTTCGACCCGCCATAACTCTCACGTGCGATATCTGATTGACCTGCATTCAGTGGAGATGTGATCCTATCATTAATACGTTCGATTCAAGTCTAATGTTGGATATTAAATTATGGTTCGTGGATCGGGTCCAAGAAACACCCAATAATAATAATAATATCATTATTATTACGAGATCTTGTATCCAACGTATCTCCCTCATACGGTATTGGATTGACGAACCGTCAGCGGCAGCATAACCTTGAAATTATGAAGGTCATTTTAAGACCAATGATGAATACCTTTTTATGAATCTTTTCTTGGGTCAATTAAACACCTATTGTTAATTGAAGTTATTATTATCATTAAACACATGGAAACTGCGTGACGTGTCATGTGTTGACCAGTCAAACAGTGTAACAATTGTACGGTATTGTTGTGTATTGATTAATACATGATGCACACCGTTTTTACTTTTCATCGCCTATATAAGTGAGAGTCATGTGTTATTTATGGACCTCTCTTCTTCTCCGCACGACGACTCTCTCGGATGACCTAGAAACCTTCCTCCTAACTTCTTCATCCGGACTCTGATCGTCGATCCGTCAGTGACTGTGGGATCGTGTCAGTGAGGAGAACATAGTACACTATTTTTCTTTCCCTATTCTTTGAATTCCCCTCCATAGTTTCCAACCGAGGAGACATCTTATAATTGACGGGAACGTTGGTCTTTGAAAAACGACTCTAAAAAGGTATGTTAAACCTCTGTTATTGTATTCTCTTTCTGATCCTACTTATCCAATTTTCTTTCCATGCTACGACATGTGATCTCCGTGTTGAGGGAGTTTCTTGTGTTGTTGATTCGGTGGTGCCATGACATCCTTGGTGGGTGCAGTGGTTCTGGGAGAAGCCTTGTGATCATGGTGGTCTTATTCATAGAAGGAAATCAGAACCTGTTGAGGTAGGGATCATACCATTGTCCCTCTAAATTTGTGCATCAGGCGGGGTGGGTGTCCTCCTGTTTATGTGAAACAATTTGAACCGTTTTAATAAAGATAATAACTAGCTTATATAATGGGGATGGGATTTTTGTGAATAAAGTTACATTATTTATATCCTGTGATATTATGTTGTGAATTGAATGAGCTTCTACCTACTGAAAATCATGGTCATTGGGGGCCTTTTCTTAGGCAATTAAATGTTACCCTCTCCTTCTGGATTTTTCTTATGGATGAAAATTTTATTGAATGTGGAAATTGGTTAATCACATAATTTTGTCTTATTAAATACATTGAACCCTTATGTGATTACCCCAGTTGAACAAAATGAGATAATAAACATGTGGGTGCTGGTTAAGGCTTATTTATGTGAAGGGAGTGTTTTGTGGGTTGTTGTGGATTGGGTGAGAAGTGGGTTGCGGCTGGCTTGGTTGTGGGTTGGTGTGAATGTTATGTTCGTGATGGGTAGCGGGGCTGTGATAAATGTTATCAAAGGGATGATGATGTATGGGTTTCGGTGTGATTGTGGTTATGGAGGTTGGTAGGGGGGCTGCAGGGATGGGTTTGAATGTGAATGAACTCTTGGTATTGAATAATAAATAAAATGTGGAAGAGTTAATTAATGGTGGGGCTTGGTAATGGAACGGTAATAATAATCAATGGGGTTGGTTGGATAATAAGAAGGGACTTTTTGGTGTATTCCTAATGTGATTTGTGGATGGCAGGGATATGTTTTATGAACGCTTGATCCAGTTTGGTTGTTGATAGTTTCCCGGTAGTTAAGAAACTGATAAATAAAGCCGTTGAAACATGAAAACATTAAATGGGGTTTTGGGATTGTTTGATGCGTGCATACTCTCGAAGTAGCAGTGCCAAGGCACGTGCTCAGAACTTTGTGTAGAAGCCTTAGGATAAGTAAAGTTTTTTTTATACTTATATAAATCTGTACGTTTTATGTTTCTTTACGCACCGCACCGATGTTGAGGACTTAGTTTTGAACACCCCCATTTCATGGGGGAGGGTTTTTTTCCCAACACTTCTATTAGTGGCTGGTTATTAGCTCATTTTTTCTCCCGTTACTAGGTAGCCCAAGTATCTTCAGGTAGGCTGTGATGGCCGGAGGTCCATTATTAGCCCAAGAATCATCGGGCATGGTAGTGTGGTGGTTGTCCCAGGTGTGTGCAGGCAGGTGGTTTCCCAAGTGTCTTTGGGATGATGCTGAGGTGTCTTCGGGCGTGGCAGTAGATATTCTATCCCAGGTGTCTTCGGGCGTGGCAGTGGTTTTTCTGGCCTACGTATTTACAAGCGTGGTTACATGTGATTGTTTTGACCAAGGTGTTTGCGGGCGGGTTTTGGAAATGGGACTACATGAGGATGTGGCCCAGGTGTGTGCGGGTGGGGTGAGGCAGTGGGACAACGATGAGAATTGCGGGATTGGTCCGATGCGTAGGATGTCTTCAATAACCAGTGGGGAGGTGGTGCAGGGTACCCATACTTTGATAGCATTACTACTATACTCTATTGACTTGTGTTCCTTGGTGAGTGTGACTGGTGAGGCTGGGTGGATAGATTCCTTGCTAGGTTTTTCTTCTTCTGTTTTTTCATGGGGCCTTAAGATGTCTCCCCACTTTTTCACGAGAGATTTAGGTTTCCCAACTGAGTATAATGTTATGCTCACCGTATGTTTACTTTCAGGTTTCCAGGAGGACTACCAGGGCCGTGCGGGAGCCTACTAGTCAGGACAGTGGGAGTTTCTGCAGTTTTTTGTACTCTTGTTTCTTTTGGTATTGTACTTTTTGAGATTTCATGTACTTGTACATTATTTCAGAACTATTTAAACATGCAAGTGGAATTGGTTTGGGTTTATTTCTATACACTTGTTCTTTTCCTTTTTGGTGGTTGACTTTTCATATTTCCCAATCTTAAATAATAAAAAGGGTAATGCATCTCATATTTTTGAAAACTCATACCCTTGATGCTAGTCGCCACCCCGGGGCCTATTGGAGGCGGGAATCGTGGGTCATTATCTCCCTTTCACCATTGTCAGCTCAAGAGGGGAATCATTGGTGGGAGGGGGTCATGACAAACATGGCTTATTACACAAGTTTAACATCTAGAAAAGATGGAATGTGATTGATCAGAATTCCCCATGGAGGTGGATCTGATTGGTACATCTATATGAGGTAGTTCCTAGATGGTTTACCCAATGGATGGATCATGACAACCAATAAGAGAAGACATAGTGTTTTTCCCATAAAGGGGAGATATCACACCATGAAGGCTAATCTGGACACCACTAGGGGAGCATTAGGAAAGTGCACCTAGAATGGTGGACACCAAGTCTTACCATTGGAAAGGATTGAACCATTGGGAGGTTTCCAACATATCCAATGTAGAGGAAAGGGATAAAAACCAATATAGTTCAAAGGTTGAGACATGGAATCATGGTGTACACACAAGATAACAACTTGGTGAAATTTGGGGGCTTAGGCATGGATAGAGGCCCATCATAAGGGATACACTATTGGTATTATTTTTATATATTGTTTGGAGCTTACGCATGGTTAGGTTCCCAATTAGAAGGCATGATTTCACCGAGATTTTTCATATCAGCTAAGAATAATGATTTATGATTTATAGTTGAGTGAAGTTGATAGGAGAGAATAAGATGGAGCTGATGTGAAAACGACAATGATATAGGTCCCAAAACATGAAGAGGATTCCTATGTATCCTCATAGAAATGAATCAAAGTCCACATAGTTCATTATGGCGATTGGACACCTGAGGAGGTGGCTCATGAGAATGGACTCAAGGTTGAGACCTGAATGAAGTAGATCCTCCAAGTTGGGGCATGACTATCCTGAAACACAACGGATCAAGGGATAGATTAGGAATGACACACGAGTGATGTGCTTGATCCTTAGGGAGGATTCTTATATATCCCTATAGTAGGGAATCAATGTCCTTGTAGTTTAGTATGGGACAGAAAATATGGATGGGAATAATGGACAGTGACCTGAATACATGTTGGGGATTACGCATGGTTAGTATCCAATCGCAAGATGGACACTCTTGGTTTTTGGGGTGTGAATTTTGTCTTTCTCTTACACATGGATAACTATCCGGGTGCTGGTATCACACCACTGAGGGATGGAACATTGATATGGGTCCCACCAAATAGGACACCTATGTTTACCAATGTTTGGGGATGAACCTCAAGGAGTCTTACTACGTACCCTACCTAAGAGAGAGGGCTAAAAACCCCCAAATATTGAAATAATACAGTTTAACATCAGGTGGGATGAACATGGAAAATAGTTTGAATTCATACTCGATAAGCGGGAGATAATGTTAATTGGTCGAGATTGATGGGTGATGGGCTTGAACCTTAGGTAGGCTTCCTACGTACCATTTCGGGAATGGCTCAAGGATCAATGTACAATTATTTCATTTTGAGGTATGGGGCTCACATACGAAGGCATACAAAATAATGTGTCATGCTCGATGAATACTCTAAGACCTCATGAGTCATGCTTGGTGAGAAAAACAAGATGCAACAAAGACCTAATGATCACATTGCGAGAGGTGTGACTATGAGGAATGAAATGGGGATTATGTGTGGTTGGTTGCCCAATGTGGAAAAATAGGCTGACTCTAAGAGGTATTCCCATGTAGGGGTCCAGATGTAAGAGGAGGATAATTCAATCATATAAGAATCGTCCAATAACAGGGTTTTGAGTATGATGTTGTGACTACCTATGGTGTGAATAGAGAAAAAGCCCAAAATGAAAGAGATAGTGGGAGGTAACCTGTATCAATCCCCCTCTGATCCTCTTGGACCCATCACCTATGCAGTGATCATAGTTTAATATCTTGTGTTATGGATGCGGGTGCTTGGCAGTTTAATGTCTCACAACATGAACGTGGAGGGGGGATTCACTCGACACCCTTAGGATATACATAACCTACTATCGTCAATCCTTAGTGAATAGTAGGCACCAGTTATTTAATGTGGATATGAGGTTGTGGAGTGATCCATTGAGGGGGTCAAATTAGCATGGTTGTTCGAAGAACCAATAGCCATTAGGGTGCATTTCAGAAGATTCATGAGTTAGAGAAAAACAACATGTGGCACCACTAGATGGAAATTGTAGTTAATTCATAACATCCTAGAGGGCTGTATAGAATAGGGGTGTTCAAAACAGGAGATCTTGGATGGAGATGCTTCATGAAGAGGATGGTAATTGTGAAGCATTGTCACTTCATGAAGATGAAGGGATTCACAAAGCATAATCACTTCACGAAGTGGATGGACTTAACAAATGGAAGTGTCTCACGATGGGAATCCATCAATGGATTAGAGCTTTGCTTTTGAAAATCCCTCTTTGTTTAGAGAGTACTTCACGAAGGGTATATGATTTACGTAGTCTCAGGTGATTGGTATTTTAAAATTATGATTATTTTCTGTGAGACACTTTCCATATTCACTATGTGTTACTTTTATGTTGTGCATATATATTACAAATAAATTATTTTATAATAATTATAAATAAAATTATGTTTATTTACATATTTGTTTTATGATCATTCTTTCATGGGGTTAATTATTCAAAATTTTCTAAAGGGGAATTATATTTTTGTCTGAAATTTCCTTTTAGAATATAATTTATTTTATGTACATATATTCTTCAATGACTTGTATATAATACATCCTTTAAATGTTATATATAGAATATAATTAATTTCAGTATATTTTAATTTGTATTTGATCTTATTTTTTATGGGTCATATGATTCAAAAGATGAAAAATTGTTAATGGTTTGATGTTACAATTTCATTATTTAATTGTATTATATAGGATTATGATTTCCACAGTGAAATATAATTATCTATTTCAAAATAATATCATGAATTTATTCTTCACTGGGTATATCAAGACTATACATTTTTTAACTTAATTATCCTATCCTTTTGTACTAAAGTGTTTAAACAATTTTTTTTATGAAAAATTAACTTTATTACACCCATCACCCAAAAATATTTATTCTTCCATAAAAAAGATTTTTAAAAAAATAATGAAAATTATAAAATTTTCCAATTTATTTATTAACTAATATTTTAGACATTTGGACCTTTTTATGAAGTGTTTTAAAACTACTATTCGATTAAATTTCCAAAATATTGGCCCATTTTTCTCTTAATAAAAATGATAATAAATATTTGTTTCAATGTGTACAACATGATTCCTAGCATCCTGAACATTTTATGACTAGAATCAACAATTTTAATTTTTCATAGTTATTAGAAAAGAAAATTATTTTCAAAACATTTTATGAATTTATATATTTTAAAAATTGTTAATTTTGAAAGAATGATTATTTTCCTCATGAATTGATTTAAATTATTTCTAGTGCTTCATTTATATGTTTTAAAGGTAATTTTCAAATAAAATGACTACCAAAATATTTTAAAAAATAAAATTTTTAGAAAGTTAATTTTCATGAAATTTTATTTACTTCATGAAATGTTATAAATGTTTTTAATGTTTCCTTTATAAATTTTGAATCTTATTTCAATGAAAAAGATTACAAAATTTTTTTATAAATTTTTATTTTTAAAAAGTGGTTTTTTTGGGATTGTTATTCTCCCTAAGAAATGTCTCCAATGTCTTTTTTAAAATAAGTTTTCATTTAAGATGAAATATATTGATTTGTCATATTCTTTACTAGGGATAACATCCGAGGATTCCATTATTATTATTTCTATAAATGTTTGACTTTTTTTGATGAGAAGATGTTTCTAAAAACCCATTATTTTTAATGGGTTATACAATGAAAAAACTCTTCTGAAATAATTTTTTTTTACACTGGTTTTTCTATAATGAAGTGATGAAATTTTTATGAAATGCATTTATTTTCCACTTGTAATTATATGACGTAATTGTTATACAACCCATTTTATTTCAATGACACTGATTTGATTATCATTTTTCGATTTTGTGGCACAAAAATGTATGATATTCATTGGGTGACTGGATGAAACTATCTACCTACGATGGATTGGATAGTGATTAATATCTCAATATATAAACATGAATATAATGGAGTGTGAACACAATTTTGTATGGTAATTTTTGAACTATGTTAGTATTGGGAGTTATCCATGAGTACAATGATGGTTTGGGAGAGAACACATTCTACTATGAAGTCTTTTGAAATGATCTCTAACTACTATGGAAATTATTTTCAATAATTATGTGTATTCCTAAACTCCCTGTCTTATTACAATGTTATCATAACTTGTATGGTATCTTTATATTACTATAGAATTAATTTCTTATGAACTGACAATCATTATTCCATGATACATGATCAAAATGTTTGAGTTATAGTATATGGTTTTCAAATTTCATTCTCATATTCTCAAACTCTTATTCTCATGTTATGATTAGATAATTACCTTATTTAATGTTAATATAAAACTATAATAAATCTGTTTAAATTTATTATTCCATGGGTATGATGATAGTAAGTATTTGTGATATGTTTATAAAGGGTGATAGCTGTGAGGAACATAGTGTAAGATGATGTAGAACTATTATAAACTATTATTTAATGTTTACAAATTTCCAAAGGAACTGTATCTTTTGGATTATGTGGAATTTGTCTGTATACTGAAATGAAGGTATATTTTTTATGATTAAATATCAGTATATGAAAATCCTGGGTCACTATTATTTGTATGATAGTATAAGTTTATTTATCCTTTCGAAAATTGGTTGTGAAAATTTTAGTATGCTCCATAGGGATATTTTTATATATATTTCAAGCGATATAAGGATAATCATATGGATAAATTAATTTATATAGAAAATGAAACAAAATTTTATTATAATATAGAGATAGTGGTTTCAAAGTAAAAATATCCTTTTATGGATTCTACAGGTGGATGTGGCTCTAGATTATAGGTCCCTAGGGTATGAACTCTAAAAATGTACCATTGAGACTGACTCGATCATCACTTAGTGCATTAAAAACAAGCCTTTCGTCAAACATGCTTTGACACCCAAGGGTTAAATGCTTTAGAAAATCCCAAACAGTTTATGAATCCACATGAAGTATTTGAATAATGTCCAAGAGTAACTTTGGATAAAACTAAGTTGTCGTAGACTATAACGAAAGTTCCATGATTTAGATATCATTAATGTGTTCATTCATTATAACATAGTTTCCTACATCGATTATATTTTCTCACATTATTTTTATAGAAAATTGATAGAACTATAAGGAATCTCATTAGAATTTGACCTGATGGACAATTAGGTCATTATGAGCAACTAAATAGCATGATGACAATATGGAAGGATATTGTTATTCATCATAATCTTATATTGCGATATATGATTAGAAATCTCAACTTTAGTGAGATTCATAATTATTAAAATAAAAAAGTTTAAATTTTATGATTTTTCATGTGGTAAAGAGTACTGAGGAAGGAATGTTCCACTTCATACATGCCAATAAGATGGTAAGAAGCACCCAGAAGAACATCTCAAATCATGGGGAAGATGTCATTTATTTTTATATAAGGAATATGAGTGAATAATTAGCGAGGTTTTTAACGTGTTTGGTGCGGGGAAAGTAGAGATTATCTATTCAATTAAATGAAGCAAGAATTTACTATTATTTTAAGTAAAGTATTATTTCATGTAAATAATAGAAGTGGATTTATTGATGTATTTTTGTATTGGGATCATGTAATATGCAATAAAAGTTTTTCTTCAAACATGTATTTGCATTGTAATAATCATGAATAATCTATGGATTGTGTTAATTTTGAAATAATATATGTCCCAATGTAGGATTAACATATTAGTTGTTCATACAAAAAGTTTTTAGGTTTTTCAGGATAAACATATGTTCAATTTCAAGGGAAACCATTTTGAGGAATTAGGGGAAATGTATTTATGATGATTAAATATATTTTGGTTGAAATTTATTGCTATAAAACATTTCATTTTATATTGTTTTTATTAAAAATTATATTTTATGGGGAAATGCCAAAACATTTCCTAGAAATTTAATAAAACGTATTTGTATTCTTTAGAGTTTATAATGTTTATTATTGTAACAACATCATATTTTATGAAATATATAATTTCAAATTAATTAAAATTATTTAATTGATTATGTTACAAAAAATGATTAGTTAAATTTCATACCACACAACAATCTTTTTTCTTCTATCGCATGAAAATTTTATTTCCATTGAAAACTTGTGATACAAGCAAGGTTGGGTCTTACTAAACAATAATATACAATTAGTATTAATATTATTATGAATGTTATCACCTAGCCATTATATTATTTGTGCTGAATATAACTAACTATATTTTGTTTAAACATTTTTATAAAAAACTATAACATTAATGAAATACATTTAATAAGATTAAAATAATAAATACAATTTTTATCATAAAAATTTGTATATATTCTTTTTAAATCGATTTACCTCCTTGTAATGGTTATCCTATTTGAGATATAATATATGAATATTTAATATTTTTTATATGAAAAAATAATATCCCCTTTTGAAATTGTAATATTTATATTTACTTTGGGATAATTGTTAGTATTTATCTTAGAAGTTTGATTTGATAACAAATATTTAAAAATACCACATTTTAGTGGAAAACCACAATTTCATTTAAATAGTTAATAATGATAAATTATATTTAATTTTTTTTTCATGTCATAATAGGTAAATTATAAATAAAATAATATTTTTTAAGTTATAATAATATTTTATTTATATTTAAATAAAATAACATATCTTAATGATCTTTAGAATAGTTTCACTTTAAAAACTCACTTTCTCTCCACGTCTAAGGGATTATCATGAAATTAAATTAATAGACATATTTGAGTTGAATTTTCAAAAATGGAAAACATGGATATTAATATTATGAAATTTTTTGTCTAATAAAATCAACATAATTTAATTAAAAAACATTAGTGAATGTAAATAAAATTAATTACAATGATTTGGGTATAATTATGCTTAACAAGGGAATAATCAATAAACATAAGGGCCAAAATGATCGAGAAACTTGTCAAAATGCATTGGAAAACAATAGTTCTACCAGATAAATTATTTTTTCTAATTATATATTTTATTGGGAAATATCTTTATGAATTATCCCTATATGATATGTTATTTTTTTGAAAATAAAAAAAACAATTTCGTAAATTTATTATTTATAAAAAATCAAGATATGTGAAAAACAAATTCATCGTTGTTATAAATTTCATTTTAAAACATAAATGAGTTATTTTTATCATAATTATGTATAATTAATTTTTCGAGATGATTTAGTAACATTAATTTCTCTAGAAATATCAAAATAGTGATTGTTTTGTTGATAATTAACTAAAATAAATGATACTATAAATATTAAAATTGAAGTAAATTTATATAATTATTGCCTTTAATTAATTTTTTATATTATATATCATGTTAAATACATAATAACATAACAAATATTAATTACAATAGATTTTTTATATTTAATAATTAAATTTAATTAATGGTGTCAATATTGACGTTAATATAATCTTATAATGAATGATATTTTATTAAATAATATAAAATTTATAAAAAGTCTAAATTCTTCCAAGTTACTAGAATGTATAAATAAATATGAACTATTTTATATAAATTCACTAATTTATATTTTATATTTAATATATTAACCCATAGATAGTAACAACGTTGTTTACATTTCCAGGTTTAAAGGAGTCTTTTTGCCCGAATTAATTTCCCCAACATATGACAACTCTATTGTGTAAATTAGATATAACAGATATATTTTAGTGGGAAAATATTGTATCAAGAATATAGAATAAATTTATTTATACTGGTTAAATAAATTATGTTAGAATATCAATACAATAATAAAAACAAAAAAAAAGATACATTCAGAGAAACGTTGAAGTCATGGTTAGAAATTAAAAAAACTAATTTTATTGGGTAGTGGAGGTTTTTCTCAATGAGAAGTACAATTTAATATATTATTTATAAACGTTTTAGTAATATTAGATTAGGGATTCAACCTAATTAAGTACATCATTTTCTATTTACAGGAGTTCCTCTCACCTTACACTATAAAAGGCAGTCACCCCTCCCACATCCTCTTACCTCCCAAGCCACACTTTCTTGACCAATATCTATATAAATAGCTCCTAAAAATATCTCTAATCAACATAGAATCCTCTCCATTTCAATAAATATATCCTAGGAAGCTCTGTGGTACAGACCAAAAGGAGTTACCCAAATAAGAGGCAGATAAAGACGCATATGACAAGATAGACTCAAGGTAGCAAATTTTCTTCTCACTTTTTATGTATGTGATATAATCATCATATTCACTACATACATATTTTTTATGGGGTTTATACTGCCCCTTGTTATATTTTATATTTTCAATGCTTTTATCATAAGGGAATTTAATATTTTTAAATAAATTTATTACTTATTAGGGATTTTCATTTCAAATAATTCAGTGTGGAATGAGAGAAGTTGGAATGCTTAATGATTTTTTCCATCAAGTATAATTTTATTTCTCTCTAAATTTTATTAGAGAAAATATATGATCATTTTCCAATAAAACCATTCTTTTTCCTATCCTATGGTAATTCAAGTCCTTTTTTTAATATGAGTATCATTATTTCAATATTTTGTTCCCAAAATGTATTTAAGAAACCCCGACATCATTAACAATTTAGTTGGAGTATCTATTACCTTCAAAAATCATGATATTCTAAATTTTTTTTCAAAAAATTTTCTAAACCCTTCCAAAATGATTTATTATATATATTATCAACCTTTTTCTTCATTTACCAATGTTTTCAATGGAATATTCTTGTCTCTTTATAAATAGATAATCTTTTTACCCTTTTTATCTTAAAAAATGCATGTTCTTTTTTCCCTATATGACATGTATGAGTATCACCTCCATAATTTCTTTAAATATTTATTTCCATGAATAAATTTTTAATTTTTAATGAATCATTTTTCCAATTTTATTTTCAAATAATTGAATTTAAAATTTATTTTCATTATTAAATGATATTTTCAACAAGAATGGTATAATAATATTTTAGCAGTATTACAGTTCACGAATATCCAAAAACCCTTGTTGTCTTTATCCTATAATTGTGATATTTTTTATTTATACCATCATTAATTTGTATTTTTAATGGACTATGTTTATGTCAAACAAATTTTTAGTTTACACATTTTTTTCAGTTGGCCAGTCTTCAAACAATGATATAGTTTTTAAAACCATTTATTTTGAATGGTTTAATCATGTTTTATGATTTTACAATGGTACATAATTATATGAATGGTGGATACATTATAAATGAATGATGGGTGGTTCAATGATAGACCAACAACAGGTGGGTTCATGATAGCCTTCCAATGTACTAGCTATGACAGTTAGCTGCATGGCTATTCTATTTTTAATAGTGAAATGTATCGAATTATGCTGCATTGTTATTCCATTTATAAGTGTGAAAAGTATAATGATTTCCCAAGGTACCGTTATCTATTTATAATGGATTTATATATGTCTATAATGTTTCTAATGATCATGATTGATATCACATGACTCATGATTGTTGATGCTGATGTATCTTTTCATTTCCCTATCTTCATATTTGATGGTGTAGGTATTGATGGGTATGAGTAGTTTTATAATCTTCACAAACACTTTTACATTTTTATCATTCCGTTATTCACTCTTATCCACATTGATGTCATTTAGTATTTAATGCTTATGTTTACCATTACTTTGAATTTGAGACCATCTTTCTTATGTTTCCTTTCTTCCAATATTATAAAGAATGTGGTTAAAGAGTTTATATATACAAAGGATATAAAAAGGGTGATTTTGATGACCTATTATGAAATAATAAAAGATGAGTTAAATATGACAAATGAACTTTTAATGGATTATGAGTCTATTCTTATTTAATATATTTATATATGTGTATTTCCTAAACCTTCAAAAAAACTAATCCTAAAGGGTCCGTTAATATGTATGTAATCCATGTTTTTATTTTTATTTTTTATGGTTTTTATAGAAAAAGTTAGGTTACAATTTCTAGACATAATATCAAGAAATGTTTATTTACGGATTTTAGCATTAGATCCATGAGTGTTGTTTATGTGCTATTATTATTGGTATTAGATGTCATTTTTAATACATTTGGAGATTATGAGGGTTTCATGTGATGAAATATTAATAGTTATTCATATATTCATTGTTATATAAGACTAAGTATAATCAAATATTCAATGCATTAGAAACCCCATTGAGGTTTTAAGTGATGTGATCTCAAAAACATTTTTAATAATTTTTTTTGGGATGAGGTATTTTTATCTCTTTGGATAAAAATTAAGCGTTTTTAGGGAGTATGTTTTATTCATGTTCATAGAAAAATGGACAACCCATATTATCATTAAGAACCAATTGTATCTATCTTGGTGTTCAGGATTGATCCCATAGATATAGGAAATAAGTGTTTCAAGCCCTACCACTGGAATACATTATGTTGAGGCTAGTATAATCATTGTTTCGGGTAAATATTAAGATTATTTAAATAAAATGTGGTATTTTTATATGATAATTATGGGATTATTTATCATGGAAAAATATATAATCAATTTATTCTTATAATTTTATTTCTAACATAGATAGAAACGATTTATAGAATATTAAGGATTGTTATTTATAGAGT
The DNA here is from genome assembly GCA_963277665.1 of Viscum album. Lineage (NCBI taxonomy): Eukaryota > Viridiplantae > Streptophyta > Magnoliopsida > Santalales > Viscaceae > Viscum > Viscum album. The sequence continues at coordinate 934,013,806 of OY728122.1, read as the reverse complement.
AATTTATTTTCAAATTTGGGTTTTACTTTTTAATTTTGACGGTTAGTGTATCAGTCGATGGTTTATCCATTTTTTAAAGTATATTACCATGTAATTTCAATTTTGGTTTTTTCCAATATCTATTGAAAGGTGGAATTTATTGACTATCAATTTTATGGATATATGGTCTTTAAAATTTGATTTTAACACTTCAAGATTTAAAAAATCATCTCAAATACTCATCATGTAGAAAATAAGGTGATATTTTTGTTTAAATATATTAAATTATGATATAATACTAATTTTTTATGTATAATTTTTGTTGGACTACATGGTAACATATTTATTTAACTATTGGAGGAGGATCCGGTAGAAAAAATTATTATCCTAATATATTTAATTATGAATAAATAATGGTCTTTTTGATCATCCCAAATTTATGTTTTTGTGTCCATAGATTTCATTGATCATTAAATTATTTTTGATTGATAACCGCTATTATCCCTATAATTAGTAATTTATTTCCTCTACTCCCACCCAGGATCTCCCTTAGAAGAATCCTAGTAATGTGTAACTTCTGGGAAACATTATGTTTTCTACTTTCCATTTTTAATATTACGTATTATTAAATATTTTAATTATTGGTGTTTCAATAAAGGAGTATTATAAATGATAATAATTTGATAACCATGATGAATTTCAGTGACATAATTAATTTAAATGGGGAAGAATATAACGTTCTACGATTTTATGAAACATATAATGTCAATAAAATTTAAAATCTTTAATATGTTATCTAACAAAAATTTAATTTTTAACTTGAATAAAGGAAACAAAAAGTTTATCAGGTGTTTTATGAAACATAGAGTCCCTTTGTTGTCTTTTGATACATGCAAGGTCGAGACATACTGAACAATAATATAGTTTTTTAATGGCCAAAATGCCTCATTTTTTAATTAATTTTGATAATCCACCTTTCAAGGGGTGAGGTGGAACCCTTACAAGGCCTGAAGGATTAAAGACAATTACTTGACATGTATGACTTATTGTAAATCACCTAGAAAAGACAACATGGATGTTTTCCTATCCATAAAATGTCATGATATTAGTAGTACACCTTTTCAAGACTGGTCGGATAGCTGTCTTGTGCAGAGATGCACATGCCCTGTACTGATGGCAAAGCCACCCAATCTCTTTCTTCCAATTCCGGTTAGCTCTGCTATAGTGATTGCACCTACATGGAATCCTCATGTAGAGAATTTTTTTCTTGTATTATTACTAGTACATCCACATATTCATGTGGCCTAAAGGGCTTATAGTGTCCTGAAGCCTTGAGGAATCCCAAATGCTTTGAGAGACAGTTGGCCCGAAGACCTTTGGTGGCCCGAAAGCCTTGTAGGATCCGAGGACCAAACCGGTGGCCCAAAGGCTTAGATGGATGAATAGTTATGACTACTAAAATACCGATGAGTTCCTCCTACAATAATGACACAGTAACCAGAAATAAGACTCCCCATAGATTAGATCTCAAGGCTCTTTGATGAACTTTTTTAGTCCTTACCAATCGGACTGAGGCTCATGTTCCAATAATATATTGTTGATATTATTATTTAATATAGTTGTTATCACCTAGAAAAGATATTGAAGGTGGTGGATATGAATGTCCATAATTTTTTATAGATTATTATAATATTTATTTATATTAATTCAATAAAGTTTATTGTATTAATGTAAGAATAAATCCCATTTTTTGGCATAAAATGGTGTATATATATATATATTTAAATAGTTTTACACCCTTTTAATGGGGAAAATATTTTAAATATATTTATGTAAATTTTATAATTTTTATAATATACAATATTATTAATTTTTGAAACCGAAATATCAAAATTTACATAGGGTGTTTTTTGGTAATTTGTGAGAAGATTCATTTTTTGATGAATAGTGAAATTACTGCAATTTAGTAGAAAATTACCTTTTGGGTTAAATATTAATTAATGATAAATTATATTTTCAAATGGGGTTTAGGTCATTATTGATCAATTATAAAAATATTTATCCAACTATGTTCATATTAATAAATTTTTATCTTTAATATTGATATTAGATTTTAATAAACTTATTAATTATTTTCACATGAAAAAATTCTTTCTCACCACGTCTGTAGGATTGGCTCTAAATTTAAAATTTCCACTTCAATAAATAGAATTTGGAAAAATATAAATACATGGTTTTCAATAGTGTGATTTTTTTCCAAATAATATAAACATATTTTTTAAAAAATATTTCTAAAATTAATTAAAATTAATCAAATAGATTATGCTAAAATTAAGTTTAACAGGGGAATAAACCTAAAAATTAAGGGAGAAAATGGGCTACAAACTAAACCAACTAACATTGGATGTGAATAGTTCAACCATATACCCAAATTTTATAATTTTATTACTTAATTGGACATATGTTCATGAATTTTCCATATAGGATTTTTTTGTTATGAAAATAGAATAAAGGAACCTCCCTTACAGTTAACTTATATAAAACATTGAGATATGGAAAAAAATACTTTCGATTATATATATAAATTTTATTTTTACATTATTTATATTTATCATAATGATTTATCATTAACTTTTATATATGAATTAGTTCATTGAATTGCTTAAGAAATTCCAATATTATGATTTTTAATTAAATTAATAACTAAAATAAATTATCCTATAAATATTAAAAGTGAAATAAATTCATTGAATTGTTACCATTAATTAATTTTTAGATTAATATATCATGTTACACCACATTGAACATAATAAATATGAAATCCAATATTTGTTTATATTTTTATATTAAAATTAAATAAATAATTTCAAAATTGACATTAATGTTATTTTACAATTAATGTTATGTTATTAAATAAATTAATATTATTTAAAATATAGTATTTTGAAAATTGATTTTTATGTTTAAATTAATATAAAACATAGTCTCTTAATGGACGAATTTATCTTTCTTAATTAAAATAGTGACAAAAATATTGTAAAAACATTGTTTTCACGGTTCTGGTTAATGCATTATTTTTGGTACTAATACGTCTATTTTAAAATTAATTTTAAAAACACGTTTTATTTCTATTTTGTGAATTGGATATATTAGTTAAATTTCATTAGTTTGATACTATATTATTTATATAATTTTAATTTATTCATAATGGATTAATTACCTATGTTATAAATGTAGTTACATTCATAAAATCCATAGTAATGTTATCGGGGAGACATAGATGTTAATGAACAAAATTATATAGATGCACTTTTTTATTTTTTGTGGGGGTTTTTATAGACCATGAATCCCTTTTAATTCATTATTTTTCCATCAAGGAGTCACATTAGGTAAGTGATAACTCCTAGAACAATGTACCATTTGGTGTTTACAAGATTGCCACACCCCTCCACTATAAAACAAACTCACACCACTGACTTCCTCAAACCTCTCAAGCCACCATGGATGAAAATATGTCTTCCCAAGTTGTTCCTCAAAGTCATTCCCCATAACCTAAAAGCCTCAAATTGGGTATAAATGCATCCCAATAAGCCATTTGTCAGAAAATAAAAGGAGTTACCAGAATAAGAGGAACATAGAGACATAGTTGAAAAGTTGGACTCGAGGAATTGTACTTTAATCTCATTTATTATATATTTGAGATAAACATCATATTCACCACTTAATTCTGTTATGTGGTGTATCTACATACAATTTTGATATATTATAAAATTAATACAATTATCATAATTTTATATTAAGCTTTAATTTAATGTTATTTTCTCATGAGTCTAATGATTTAAAATGTTTTGGTGTACTATGTGACACATTGGAATGTTTAAAAATTATTTTCATCTAGATTAATTTTAATGATTTTATATTATTATTCAATGACATTTTAGAAATTTTTTCTACAAACCCATTAATTTTACACTCATGTGATTAATCATGACAATTTTCAAGTATTAGTATAACTAACTTACTATTTGGTACTCAAAATGTTTTAGAAAATATTTTTATGAAAACTAAACTTCATTATTTTTTTTCGGAGCACATGTTTACTTCTAAAAATCCATTTTTCTATAACGGTTTTAAAAATATGTTTTTAAACGTTTAAAAATTACTTATTAAATAAATTTTAATCAATTTTCCCATTTACCAATGTTTTAAATGAAATATTCAAATCTATTATTGAATAATAAATTTTTCTATCCATTTTACAATGATAAATGAATGTTATTTTTACCTGGTAAGGAATTTATATATTTTCCAACTATCATTTCTTTGAATAGTTATTATCATTTTTAAATGGTTACTTTTTAATGAAATTGTTTTGAGATGTGATTTTCATGGAAAAGGTTTTTAATTTTTTTTCAATATAAAAATCATTTTTCGTAAAAAATGGTTTAATGATATTTTAATAGAATATTCATTCATCTACATTAGGAACACTTATTCTTATTTATCCTCCCCTGGGGATATTTTTATTGATACCATAGTCATTAATTCATTAAATGGATTATTTTTTGTCGAATATATTGTTATTTAACCCATTTATTTACAAGTGTTAAAGTTGATTCAATGATATTTTAATTTTTCTCATTTATTTTCCATTAGATAATCATGTTCTAAAGGGATTGTTATAGAACCCAATTTTTTCCCATTAGATAGTTATGTGTGATGATTTTGCAATGTTACATATAGATTTGGTGGTTAGTAAAGTTATAATTCAATGACACAGGGTTCTGTGATAGACCAATGATGGTTGTGTACATGATAACCCTATAATACGATCAGTATTGAATTTGGACTTATGAATATGGTATTTTTAAGAGTGTTATCTATGAAGGATACCTAATGACTATTCCTTATATATTTTTTAAAAGTATAATAATTTCTTAATGTAACCTTATGTGTTTCTTTATGCCTATTACATGTTTATAATGTTTCTAATGGTTGATATTTATATTACATGGATCATGATTAATGATTCAGATGACTCTTTCCATTTCCATGATTTAATATTTGATGGTCTAGGTATTGACGAGTATGATTTATTCTATGAATATCTCATACAATTTTATTAATTCCTTATTCCCATTTGCTCTATTATTATTATTGACGACATTAAATTGATAATTATTATGTGTTCCAGTAATTATGTTTCGAGTTCAAAATTATTATGTTTCCTTTTATATAGGATTTAATGAATTATTTTGATTGACATATTTCTATAATTGATATCACGAGGTTGATTTTGATGACATGCTATCAAATAATAAAGGATGGGTTAAATTAATGACGATTACTTTTGATGACTTATGAATCCAAGTTGATTTGAGTTACTTATGTTAGTGTTTCTAATAATTATCTAAACCTATAAACCTCAAGCCCCCCCAGTATAAGTGATTCATGCTTTCCATTTTTTTGTAATGCTTCGATGGAATAATTTGGGTCACAATTATTGGCATCATAGTAGGTAATGTAATGTTATAGATTCTAACACAAGATCATGGATTCTATGTTCAGGGATATTATATTGATGTTGAGGTAATTATGGTTTTTTGAAATTTAGGAAGGATATAGGAATTATTTAAAATTTTGTATATAAGTTTAAACCACATACTGAGTGACAACACAACCCATCTGCAATGGTATCAGTGCTTAAACATACTACTGAAGGATGAAAAAGGTATAACTACTACCATTGGGCCATATAAAGGAGTATTTTTCTATGGGAATCATAATAATAGTTATTTATGAGTATGTAACTTGATGTTTGGTATGTCATAAATGTAATTAAGAGTGGAAATTTCATGAAATGATTCAATAACCATTATACACACTAGAATGGAAACAAGAAAATATCACCATTTTATTTTTTAGAACTCCCCTATCCTTCATAAAGGAATTATGCAACATGGTTTGTAGTTTATCAACATAAAAAATTATCACACATTATATCTATAAGTTATTTATTTTATTTTGATATGATTTATCAGTTATAAATTAAGTACAAGGTAAGGTTACATGGACTAACATGTTTTATTATATATTATTTGGATCTGAGGATTACATCAAAGTTATTTAGAAGTACTAAACAAGATCTTGATATAAAGTTGTGTTTTATCACTACAAATCATACTCAGATAGATGGTCATTGTTATTGAACAATGAAAGTACTAGAGGATATATTAAGATCTTATCTTATTGTTTTCTAGGGTGGTTGGGATCAACACCATCCTCTAGTTGTGTTTTCATATAATAATATCATCCACTAGATTATTTAGATGGACAATTTGGAATCCCTTTATAAAAATATGTTTATAATTCCAATGTGATAAAATGAATATGTATATATAATTCCATCGGGAATAGGGAAATATGAAGAAATTTTAGAGAGTGATATATCAAATATATTACACATCAATTCATCATAGAGTTGGCAGAAATGATGTACTAATAATCCTTAACATGATTTTGGATATGATATTGGTTAGAATGATTTTAAAAAATTTAGTATGGATTTATTTTTGGGGAATATTTTCCCTAGTAATATCGGTCCCTTTGAAATTCTTTGTTGTAACTTATTTCATGGCTCTTCCACCAACCATGTCTATGGTACATGATGTATTCCATTTATATATCTTAAATAAGTATAGACATGATCCATCACATGTAATGAACTAAGAGGCTGTACCATAAGAGTATGATCATTATTATGAGGAATAAAAACATGAAATTTTGGATCATATATATAATTTTTTTTGAAATAAGGCCAATCTCTTAGTCAATGATTTTTGGAGAAACTACCATCTTAAAGATGTTATATGGGAACCTGATGATTTAATGGCACTGGAGAATCCTCATTATTTTGGGACCATGGTATTTAATTTAAAGATATAAATTAATTTTATGTGTTTTTGAATGTAAAAACTTTTGTTTTTAAAAATTTGGTTCGAATAATTTTAATTGTTTTTTGGTAGTGTGGAAAAAATTCAACTCTAGCCTTTAATGAAACCTGATAGACAATGAAAAAATTATTATTAAAAAAATAATTGTTATTATTAGGAATTTTCATTTCATATATATATTATAAAGACTTCAAAAAATTTATAATATTTTTTAAAACATAATGTAATTAAATTATTTATCTGTTTATAAAATATAGGTAATTTTAATCATAGTCATATAGTTTTTTATATAAATATTTATTAAACATTTCATTATTTTACCTTTTGAAAACCAATTATTCGTCGTATCTACAACCTTAATTTAAAATAAATATTTACCACATTTGAGAATTGAATATTGAAAAATGGATTCAGTTTTTGTATTTATAATAATTTATATTATCTAATTTAACTAACTTAATTATTTACCATTTTGAATAGTAATGGTTTTGAAAATTAATTTTGGTTGATATAGTGGAAATGGGTTTACTGGGGGTCAGCCAAAAATGGTAATGCATAAAATCACATAGAAAAATGTAAAAAAGTATTTTAATGGAAATATATAGGCCTTATAATATCTAATTTTTTTTTATAATTGACCATTTTGGAGCCTTGTGGTATTTGAAAAATGTGGGTATACCTATTTTTGTCAAAAATTAAAAGTGTGTCTCTCCCTACACATATAAAAGGACACCTTCTATTGAAATATTCAAACCATTTGGATCATCCAAGACCTTAAAAAATTTATTCCTCACCTACGTACCTACATAATAGAGTCCTTGGTGATATAAAATATCCATCATTTTAAAGAATTTGTAAAAACTAAAGAGGCTCTCAAAAGAAGAGGTAAAATTCATTTACACAATTTTTTGTTTTATTTGTTATTAAACTTCCATTAAATATAATAAAACCCTTTTGAAATAATTTCACCAAAAAACATTCTACATACAAATTATATTATCTTTATTTAGTATGTTTTAGCGGTCTCCTCTTCCATTAAATGTGATAAAAAATCATAATTTGGGTTTATAAAGGTCTCTCACATTTGGAACCAATGATATTTTTTTCCATAACCACCTATAAATGATGAATATAATGAATTATCTGATGTTTATATGTTTTAGTTATTATATTATTAAACTCATTTGATTACAATTATCACTTCTTAGATCTTATATTCCGTTATGTGGGATTATGATTGTTTCATTCATGTGTCCGGATGACTGTAGGCTCATGAAGTGATGTGATTTACTCATAACATATGATTTACATTGAAGATAATAAAGATATATATAAAAAACTTATGTCATATATATGATAAAAAATTGTCTTTAATGGTAAAAAAATATTTCTATTTCTTTCTATTAATCTGTTTAGACAATGGAAACAATGTTCATGGGTACGTATGACCTACCAGATCCATGAATGGTGGGGGAATATTTCTATCTATAACATTTATGGACTTTTCTAAATACATATATAATGAATATATGTCATATTAGAATAATTTATCAAAATATGGATATGATTTATCTAATAACAGAATAATAGTATGAATAATAAAAAATCAAATCACATAAGAAGAACGAAGATGTTATTACCCAAAATGATAATTTAGGATTTAATATTTGATAAACAAGAAATAAAAGGTCCTAATATAATAATATATGGTATAATAAATATTATTATTATTATATAATATATTTTTAATGATATTTTATTTATTATAGAGTAGGTTCATATTTTTATAGACGATGTTAATATTTAAGGAATGGGATTTCTATCTATGTTTTATTTTATGTTATTCAAAACCCATTTTCAGCACATGTTTCTTTGATGGGATTTATATATTGATAATGAATTTATTTAATTATTATTATTTATAAATTTTTTGTTATTTATATAATTTTTTAATTAACTATCTGGGGGTTTACGATTCACAATTAACGTAATTTTTTTGGGATTTTTTTTCCAAATTGTCTTCTTTTGGAAAATGTAATATTTTACACAAATTTTATTTAATTAAGTGTATATACATTTATTTGGATTTTTTTATCAAGAATATTTTTATTTTAATGATATTAAGGGTTTAATTTAATGTTATTATTTAATGGATCTAATGCTTTTGATGATACCAATGTGCTAATGTGTTGATGTTATAATCTCATTGTTTATCAAAATTATTTGTGATTATGATATCAATAATGAAAAATTAGGATATATTTATTAAAAATCATTATTATTGTTTCCCTATGTTTTTTCATGAGAATACATGTTTCAATTTATATTAATCTATTTTTGTACTAAAGAGTTTAAAATAGTTTTTCTATTAATAATCCCCTTTATTTTAGATATTGATTCAATGTACTTTTTATTCAATTAACATTTTATAAAAAAAGATTTAATTTTTTTTTACAGTAATCTAAATAATTTATTGATGCATTTTCTTACCAATGATATTAATATATTACTTGATGTGATTTTGATCTTTTGGATATTTTCAATATCATGTCAGATTTGGATTTTAGGAAGAAGGTAAAAGGAATCATTGTTTTAGCGTGTATTCCAGGAATAAAATTTCTCACAATCACAAACACTTTAAAAAATGATGAATCCTTAATAAAGTTTTATGCTTATTTTAAATAACATGGATTTCAATAATGTTATTTGAATTTTTATTTTTTAATGCCATTTTCAAACGATGTTTATTTTCCACTGGAAATGTTTTAAATGATAATAAATAATATATATTAAGTTTTCAATGTTATTATACATGAAAATTATTTCTATAATATTTTATGAATATCCATTTTAAAAAGTATATTTTAAATGAAATTCTCTTTTACTCAAAAAGTATTTTAAATTAATTTTTATGATTCCTTTATATGTTGCGATGTTTATTTTCAATGAACATTATTTCCAAAATCATTTATGAATTTCTAGTTTTAAAAATGTAATTTCAATGAAAAGTTATTTTTATTATTAAATATTAAAACAATCTAGTGAAAATTATTTCCCATATAATATAACATCCATTTATGTTACATATGCATTTTTGGGGATATGATCTAATGACACCGTGTTAATTATTTCTCCAAATTGTTTATGATTATTATTAGAATATGTCTATGAAACTCATTTAAATTCTGTGGGATAAATGATGATAAAATGTATATGAAATGAAGTAATTCCTTATGTGATTTTCTATGATAAAATGATGAAATGAATATGAAACCAATTTCTATTACATGTGTTATGATATTATGTAATACTTATGAAACACATTTCTTTTCATGGGTTCTCATATAATAAATGTTTTATGATCTTATGTCATACATATGAAGGATTTTCAGTATGTGATGGGTGGGAAATATATCACCCTCTAATTAATTGGGTAAATATATATTTATTATATGTTAAACATGAAACACCCTAATATTTTTTGAATTATTGTTTTTTGAATTAATTTATCCTTTTTGATATTTTTCATTTCATGCAAGACTGAAGATATTTTCTATTATAATAAATAACTATGTTTTGCTTGATTTATATGCAACACCATGTTAATCATTCACTACACACTAAAAAACATTATCTTTAAATATTTGGGAAACCCTGGTTATATTGTGTTACACACAATAATGACTTTCCTTGAGGTCTTACATAAGATATAAAAATTAGAAATACCGAATAGTAGGATATTATTAAAATGTTATTACCAAATATAAAAATATATGTCTTAGATGTTAAATTAAATGTCATGAATATTATTAAATAATTTAGGAAAATATATGTTTCATACCAATATAATATCAATTTATAGGTTGCCAAATAATGAATATGAAAAACGATTAGATATAATGGAAAATATTGTTATGGTTACAAGGATGTTCTAACCTAATAAATTTAAATAATTATAATAAGGGAATGATACTAAAATAATTTTAATGTTATATATTGAATAAATTATTTTCTATATTCATCCAATTGGATTGATTGACATATGTTAAAAAGAAACCCATTTTTATACTTAAAACCCAATATTTTCTTAATGATAGTTTTTTCACATTTAAATGGAGAACCAATTTTAAATCCAAATTTTTGATGTTTCATTTATTTAATATGTCAAAAATAAACATCACATGTGAAATATAAATGTTAAAATTTTATTTGGATAAATGTGGGTATTTTTCTATAAGGTTTCATCTTTTAATAAATATTTAAAAATAAACAAGTATAATTGAAAACTACCTTTTAATATAATTTATTTACAAGATTAAATTATATTTTAAATTGGTTCCCAAGATTAATTATATAATATATTTTTAAATTAATACAATTTAGGTCATTTTTATCAAATTCAATTTAATATTTCGTATAAAAGCTTTGCAAATTTTTGAATGTTTTTACTTTAAAAACACGTATGATCAACCAGACTACGAGATTAATTTTAAGTTAATTTCAACCACTTATAGTATATGAATTTGAAAAAAGCTTCTATATTTTTAATCTAAATAATTTATAATGTCTAATAAGGTTAAATTTTATTTTTAAATTTTTTAACTGAATGTGATTAAAAATAATTACAATGGTTAAGAGAAAAATTCGGTTAATAATATTCTAAACATTAAATTTAATGAAAAAAAGTCCAATAGAATCGTTCAGAACCTATTTTATGGACAATAATCATCATTTGACCTTAAATTATTTATATTTGTTTGTTTTTTATCTATTTTAATGTGAAGATGTTGGTATAGGTTACTTGTTTTCAAAAATTCTAAGTGATTCCTTTCCCTTCCTAGTAAAAGGCCCCACATTATTCCACTTCTTCACAACCCTAAAACCCCTTTGGTTCAGACAAAATATACCAAATACAAATAAAACAATCCCTCACTTACTCTTAAAAACCTTCCATTGGGATGAAAGCAATCTAGGGATGCCTTTTGGCATGATAAAAAAGGAGTTTCCCAATATAGAGGTAATGTCTTGTTTCAAGCTCCTTGTTTCTCCACCCCATACACTCTTTTTATTCCATGATTTAATAACAAAGTATATTAAATATACTAGGATGTTATTATGATAATTTTTATAGACAAACATACATAGACATCCATCATATTGGAAATGAACATAATATTTATTTGTAATATGAACTACCGCCTCACTAAACAATTATTGTTAAGTTTTTCTTTACATCCTATCATGGTGGAAATTATGATGGAAAATAGATTTATATATGAAATATATTATATTTATTACATAATTTATCATCTTTATTAATTTTACAAAACATATATTTTACCATTACATTTGGTGTCAATACAGTAATTTCATATTAAGAAGTGTGGACTAACTCCCCCTCAATGTAGTGTTGTTCAGTAAAACACTAAATTCAATGTTTTATGGATGTGTTTAGAAAATATCTATGATATAATAAAGATAGTATTATAATTATATATAAAAATATATACATATATTTCATTTAATTTCATTTATTCAACAAGACAATTAAATAGAAATATTGTTCATGCGTACGTACCACCTACCATCTCTATGAACATTGTATTCCATTTAATAATTATATATTACATAGATTATTATAATAGACATATAATTCTTATATACGATATTTGTATAATTTTTTAATTCATAAAATCATTTTATATGTAAAATGGAAAAATATTTAACAAATTAAGACACATATGAAAATATTATTCTGAAAGAGATGTATAATAAATTTATATTTATTATATAGGAATATTTTTTTAGTACAAATACTCTCAAGACACAAGGTAAAGGGATTTAATCTCAATTATTATTTAAATAAGATACATGATTTATTCCACACCCATTTCATTTTTATGGTGCATATACAGCCCATGGATGTATTCAATGATTCTTATAGTTAAATTTATTTGTATTTTTATATCCATTCAATGAACATTATTTAATGGTGTTTATGTTACAAATGTTACCAAATCGCTAAAATTGTTTTTTCACAATTTAACTTCTTTGAGACTCAATTTTTATTATGTGTCTACATTACTTTCGAGGTGTACATACATCCAATTTACATGATATATCATGAATCTTCCAATTTTCATGATATTTTATTCCTAATATAATTTTCTATTATTAAAGAAGGACTATGATCCCATGTTACTATGTGATAAGAGTCTATTGAGTTAATCTCATCTCTTTGGATGATTGTTCATATTTATTCTCCCATTGATAAAATATTATATCCCATATCTCAAGAACATTGATGGAATTAATCCTCCACTAGTTATACATGATATATTAATGTATTGGTTCTATTTTTCTAATCCTTGTTATATATGATAGTTAAGAATTTTTTTATGGAATCCCAACTTTACCCTCTCTTCGAATTTTTTTTCTTTCAAAATAATTTTTTCTAAAAAGGGTTCCCATAAATATTGGACCATAAAAGTGAAATATTTAAAATAATTTTTTATAATTTTTTTATTTTACAAATCTCATCAAATTAATATTTTATTTTCTTCCCTAATAAGGTATTTTTATAAAAATTTATAGTGTAAAAGGAATGTTATTTATACCTCATACATCATGTACGGATTTACCTGCTGCCATTTCATTGAAGCATCCATTTCATTTTAAAATGTTAAATTTTTAATAAAATTATACATATAATTAATTTTAGTGTATAAATGTTTTCAAAAATTATTTCTTCCTTCTTTTATTAATTTTCAACAGAATTTTTTTTTTCAAAATGTTTTCACGTAAAATTTATATGATTTCATTATTTTCCCAAATAATTTTTTTTCAAAACATTATAATGTTTATTTCATATATTCTCATGTAAAAGGGGTTTCAAAACATTTTCATGATTTAATTATAAATTTCTTTCTATTTTAAAAGACAAATGTTTTTAAATATTTTTAAATGATGTTTTATTAGTATTCAAGGAAATTGGTTTTGAAAATGATTTCAAGTATTCATTGTAGGTTTTCAATAGATTTTAAAATAATATTATATTCAAATGGTCTAATGTATAAAACAAAATTCATATAAGAATGTATATTTTCTTCAAGAAATGTTTTTGAATGATATTTGAAAATTAATTTCTAACTAAGATGATATCCACTGATGTTACTCATTATCTTATAGGAAATGATCTAAGGGTTCCATAAATATTATTTCATAGAATGGGTTATACTAAATTTCATGGTCTAGAATATGTCCATCTCTCATTATTGTGTTATTTATTTCATGAAAAGAATATGAGATAAGTGTATTTTTTTCACGGGTTAAGACATGTTTACATGTTTAAGATAAACATTTCATTGCATGGGTTATTATATGATTATTTATGATTTTGTCTCACTTATATGTATGATTTAATTATGAGATAGATGAGGCAAATATATCCCCACAATTTATTGTGTAAATGTTTTTATATCCTGAGATATATATGGGTTGAATGAGAAATGAAATTGGTTCAGTATTAATGGGATGGAATGGGAAATGAATAGGGTAAAGCAATACTGGGTTGGAATTAGAAGTGAAAAAGGTTAAACAATTTAGGGATTAAATGACGTGTGAACTAGGTTACGTAACACAACACTGGAATGGGGTTTGAATATAGTTTAGTAAATGGTTTTTCCACTATGATTCCCTTGGTAGAAATTCCTTGACTACTATGGAAATCATTATATATATTGATGTGTTTTAAAAAATTCTAGGTTTTATTCCAATGTGATGATTTCATGGATTATGTTCTATAATACCATTTGATTCATGTCTTATAAAAATGTGAATCTTTATGTCATGATTATTGTATATTATATTTTTTATGAGTGGAATGATCTTATATTTTCATGATCATGTTATCATACAATAATTCTCAGGATTATGCTTATATATATCGCATATTTACACGTACTAAACCTTTTAGCTCACCCTTTTTAGGTTTCCTTCCATTGGTTAGGAAGAAATGTGTTTTTTATGTGCCTATGTAGAGTTATTGACAAGAATAATATAGTGGGAAATAATTCATCACGTTTTTTTATTGGTGTTTATGTTTACATGCTTCCAAAGTAACTAAACTACTATGATATTTAAGCATCTATTTGTATAATGTTTAATATATTTCACAAAAATATGTAATGTCTATGTATGAGACGAGAGGTTCTCTATAGATGTTATCTATGAAAAGGATTAGTTACCCATTAGAAACTATAAAGATGAATTTTTTTTGGATATCCATAGGTATATTTCTATGGATATGTCTAAGGATGTTTCTAAGGTTATGTGAATGGATGGGTCATAATTTTGGAACAAGTCCAAGAATTTTGATAAAAGAGATAGTGATATTTTTCCTTGAAATGCATCCCTTTCGAGATACTACAAGTGGATGGGGCTCTGGAACATTTGTACCAAGTGGTAACAACACTGAAAAGTTGTTTTGCACCTGACTTTGGGTAATCTGGTAGAAGACAACCAGCCATGCTACACACGAGGTTTTATAATACCATGTGATATGGTTTGGGAATTCAGTAACTCTTCACAAACATTCATAAAGGATTTAAATATAAGTTGGTTGTGAATAACCATGGATGAACCAAGTGTTTCATATATTTTGGATGGTTTCAAGATTTAGATATATAATACGTAATTATATTCGTGACTATATTATTTTCAATTATGATAAGTAATTCTAACACTACGATTCTATTTTTAGTCAATGGATGGAACCAGAAAGAAATAGATTATAATTAAATTCAATGGATATTTTTTTATGACAAGTAAAGTGTGATGATCATTGGTGTGAATGATGTTGTTATCATACCAAATAATTTTTTATGGAAGATGATTAAAAATGTTTACCTTAACCAATTATCACACTCCCCGAGGAAGATAAAAATGGAGTTTACGGTGATTTACGGTAATGGAGTCGATGGAGGAAGGAAGATTTAGTTTCCTTTATGTCATGAATGTTGGAAGAATCAACTAAGAGAATGTATTATAGGAAAAAGGAGATGTTTTGATAGTAGAATAGAAGGACAGAAAGAAAGCATATGGCATGAAAAATGAAGAGTTCGGTTAATGAAATGGATGATTATATTTTCATCTCTAATTAATCATAAAAGGTTATCTGTTTCATGTATATAAAAAATTCCCATTATTCAACTCAAATTTTGAAGAGGGAAAATCTTAGATAGGATCAACAAGGTGTTATGAGTAATGGTAACATTGCAGATAATGATGAGATAACAACTGGAATTTAAAATGAATGATGTATTGTGTAATTGTATGACAGAGCATTTTTAATGGATTGATGATATTATAATCGATCTATTTATGTTTTTTGATTCAATAATTATATTGTATGAATTGTGAAATATATAAGGATTGTTTAGTCTATTTTTTTCTCTATGGATTTAGAAGAACACATTTAATTGTTATGATGTAATAGAAATGTGATTTAATAAAAAGATTATGTCTATGAAAATCACTTGATTAATGGAATGATAACTGTTAATATGTACCTTATGTTACGATAATGTTTTTTGGATAAATATATGTTGGATATAAGTAAATTTGACACTACCTAATACTATAGATCTAATTAAGGACACATGGAAAAGTAGTTTATGCTATCATAGATAAACTATACAGCTTCTTGTATTTATGGAATATATTCAATAATCTACAAATTAATGAAGAAAGTATGTTTTCTAGAAGTATTTATAGTAATTCAATTTATTAAAATGATTTAATTGAATGTATGGGGAGGGAATTTAGATGTTTGGAATGTAACAACTAAGATCCACTTAGTGATATACGAGGGAATCCATGATAATATGATATCATGAAATTATTTCTATTCTTTTGAATTTTAATCTTGTCGAAGGATTATAAGGTTTACCATTTGTGAAAATTTTATGTTAGTCATTGGTTGACATATTTATTCACATAGTGTGTGTTGAAAACCTTGATTAAAAGGCTATTTAGTGATAAACATTATTTTAACGATGTATATATTATTAATTTTGTAAATTATATTAGTGTGGCTATATAAAATGAAAAATTTACATTTGTTGAAAACTAATCAAGTTCGGCCATGTTGTAGGTCTTGAACCGATGACCAAAGGACGATAAGGGTTTCACCCCCAGCACTGTCCTATATGATGTCTTGGTAAATGTGTAATTATTTTTGTTGAATAAATATTATTGATAAACCAATTGATTTAATTATTATGTTTAAAAATTAGTGTATTAATGATATTTAATTGAAGAATAGTTAGAGGAAATAGTAATATTTTTCATTCTTTAATGGGACATAGGATCTATAAAACTGTATTTTTTCATTTCAGGTGTCAAAGTTCATTTCTGGACATCAATTTATGGATGTAATGGATGAATTATAAAAAGTTAAAATCACAACGAAAAAATGGTTTTTTTAAGAAATATATAAAGTAAGTATATTAAATAATATTCTTTGTTAATAAAATAAATACTCAACGTTACGATAATGATAAATAGAAAATGTGATGTCCTTATACCTTAATTTATTTTAACCGATTGCATTTTAAATCATCAAAGATTCATGAAATTAAGGCCATCAAATTTTCTCTGATCAATTAGATGTTTTTGATTTATGACCTCAATCAATCCCTATTAATATTTATGATTTTCTTTAATGAACAATCTTCACTCCCTACCTATGTTCTTCTATGTGGAAACATAGTTATATGTAACTTCGGGTAACCATTGGGGTTCTAGTATTCCATTTTAAGGGAAGTTTTCGTATCAATTTTGATGATGTGTGTTTCTATGAATGAAACATTAAATTATTAAACATTTCATAAAATAGAAGAATATCAGGGGTAAAATTCATTTTAAGGAGGTTATAATGTAACAACCTATGGTTTTGGGAATTGTTCTTTTGAATTAATTTAGACTTTTTGATGTTTTCAATTTCAAGAAACACTAAAGATAAGATATTCTATATTAAGGAAATTTGTATTTCCTAAATTATACACAACAACATGGTAATAAATCACTATTGAAAACATAAAATTTATCCTTCTCAACTTGGAACACAAAGTTTAGCTTCTGTCATATGAAATAATGACTTTTATTGATGGATTTCATAACACAAATGACCGAGTATTACTAAAATTCAATATATCATTAAATAGTTATTACATAATATAATAAGATATAACCATACATTTAAATTAAATTTCAGGAATATTATTAATTGGTTTATTAAAATATATGATTTAAACAAATATAAAATGAATTTATAGGTTGCTAATTAATAAATATGAAACCAGATTGAATTTGAAGGAAAATATTGTTAAGGTCACAATGTTATTTTAGCCAAATAAATTAAATATATTATAATTAGTGATTAATATTAATGTAATATATATTTTATTTATTCAATAAAATGTTTTTGATATTCATTAAAGAGGTTTTATTGATATAAAATAATAACAAACCCACTTTTAGGCCTAAACACCTATATTTTTATAATTGTAGTTTTACTACATTTTAATGGATAACCGATCTTTAGTCAAAATTTTGGATCTTGAATATATTTAATATGTCAATACAAACATCATATTTGAAAGAAAAATATAAAAATTAGGTTAGGATAATGTTTTTGTATTTTTCTCTAGGTTTTCATTTGTTAATGAATAGTTAAGAATGCATAATTTTAATTAAAAACATCTTTTTCATCTAAATTATTTATATAGTTAACATATATTATAAATTTGATTAAAATATTAATTAGATAATTTTTTTATCAACTAATATAATTTATTTTATTTATATCGTATTATATTTTAGACATGTTTACAAAAACATAGGAAGATTTTAAATGATTTTACTTTAAAAACCTGCATTATCAACCCGATTTTATGATTTATTTTAAATTAATTTCTACCACATATAGGATTAAAATTTTTAAAAATGGATTTTATATTTATAATATTAATAATTTATAATTTCTATGAAGGCATACATTATTTTTTACAAAAATTATTTGTGAATGTGATTAAAATTACTTACAATGGTTAAGATAAAAATTATGTTAATTAAGTAAGAAAACCTTAAATTTATGTGCCAAAACAACCTATTAAATTTTAAAATCCTCATTGGATGGATATTATTTATTGATTCACCTTCAATTACATATTTGTTTTCGTTTTTTATGAATTTTTTAGGCAAAAGCATGGGTACACCAATATTGTTTTAAAAAATGTCATGTGAGTCCTTTACCTTCCCTATAAAGGGACACCGCCTCTTACTATTATTCACACATATAAAACCGCATTGGTTCAAAAAAATTCTTCCCAATACACTTCCCAACATGCATAAATTCCACAAATAAGCTGACCATTGAGTACACAGAATTCTATGAAAGTTTTTTTGGCACAAACCAAAAGGAGTTACCTGATTTAGAAATAACATCTTCTCTTAGGATCATATTATTTTTTTCTTTCCCCACCCTCCACAATATTTATTCAATGATTGAATAAGGATAATAGTTACATAAAAATAATAGGATTTTTTATTCTAAGGGTTATAACTACACTTTCATGCACTTATTTTTAATGGGTAATGGACATACTGCTTATGTGTATGGTGAACAACCACCTTACTAAATGATGATTGTAAATTTTTTTCCTTTAGCGTCTCTCATGGTATCCATTATGATGGAATTTTTTTTTATATATTTCATATATTATATTTATTATATCATTTATCTAAATTATTCCATTTTAAACATACAAATATATACCTTACGTTTTGTGTATATATGATTATTTCATTTGATAATGTGTGGACTACCGTCCCCTCAAAGCGATGTGATTTGTTCACACACTACATGCAGTGTATTAAGGATAGAAATAGTGAAGAAAATTGTATTAATAAATCTAATGTAATAATGATATATATAAATATATACAGTTATATATTTTTACATTATTTCATTCAAAATGATAATTAAATGGAAATAACATTCATGCATCCATACGGCCTACTTTCTCCCAAGACAGTATATTCCATTTCATACTTCTATAGTATATATAAAATTATAATAAACATATGATAAATATATATGATATTTATATCTTGGATTACATTATTTAAGTCATGAAATATGTATAAGGACATAAGATATATCCAAATAAGACACAAGCAATGAATAAAGAGAATATTAGCTGAAGTGAAACCATTACATAGGATTGTTAACAAGAAGGCTATATAGGGTTATAATAAAATAGTATATGGTATTAAATTTAATATTATGGTTCTGTAAAATATGTATAAAAAATTATATTTATCATACATGAATCTCGTAAGAGTACGAAGAGTTTCAAGACATAAGGTAAGGGGATTTCAAATCACTTTTTATTTCCATGAGACATATGCCTTATTCACCTCCCATTCCATTTATTTATTATTTATAATGAAAATGGATTTGTAAATTATTATTATAGTTATATTTATTATTATATAAATAACTATTACATGACCATTATTGAATGATGTTTTAGATTCTAATGTTACCAAATCGGTAAAATAGTTTTGTCTCGATTTTCCTTCCTTGAGACTCATGTTTCTTTATGCACCAAAATTCATTTTGATGACTATATACTCCGATTTTACATGATATATCATGAATCACCATTTTTTATTGATATTATAATTAATTTAATTTCCTTTTCATACATGGAGTTTATGATCCCAAGTTACAATGTTATAAGATTATGTCAAAACAATCTCATTAATTTTCAAGATTATTTAGGTTTATGCTCTATTTGATGGAATCATATATCCAATATCTAAATAACATTCATGAATTTTTTTTCTATTATAGTTATTCATGATATATTTATTTATTGTTACCATTTTTTCATCTTGTTTTAAATTTTTTCAAGGAATGTAGTTTTCAATATTTGTACATGATTTATTTATATATTTTCAAAATATTTTCAAATAAATGGGTTTGAAAACATTTTCAATATTACTTCTTATGTTTTCACGTAAAAAAAATTCAAAAACTCTTCATTATTTTATTATTTTTTTTTAATGTTTTTTCTTGGGTAAAGGTTTTTATAATGCTTTTAATATTATTATATATTTTTTCAAGGAAAATGGTTTTGAAAATGACTTCAAGTATTATTTACATGTTTTCAAGGTATTTATATGAAAATGTTTTTAAAAAGGTTTTATGTATTAAAAATTATTTTCAACGAAAAAAAGGTACATTCATTAATAATTATTTTTAATGATATTTTGAAGTTAATTTCCACTTATGATTACATCTCTTGATGTTACTCACTCCATTATAAGAAATGATCTAAAGGTTTCATTCACAATCATTCTATGAATGGGTTGGGCATAATGACACAATCATTATGAAATCTGTATCACTTTCACCATTAATTCGTTAGTTGAAATGATTATGAAACCAGTATATTTTTTCATATGTAAGATATCTTTACTTATTTATGATACCCATTTGATTTAATGGGTTATAAAATGATTGTTTATGATTTTTTGAATCATTTATGTAGTGTTTAATTATGAGATGGGGGACCTATATCTCTCTCGAATGCTTTGGGTAAAGATTTATATCTCATTTGATAGACATAACTCGAATGAGAAATTAAATCGAGTCATTATTATAGGGATGAATGAAAAATGAACTCAGTTCAACCACATTGGGGTGGAATGATGAGTGAACTTGGTTTAGTATTATATGGATGGAATGATGAGTGAACTCGGCATAGTAATACTAGGATATAACTGGGTGGGTAACCAGTAGATTTAGAAAAATTATCTACGAATATGTCCTTGGAAGTGATTCATTGACTACTATAGAAATAATTATAGGTTCTTATATGTTGTCCAAAATCCCATGATTTATTCCTATATTATGCTTTCATGGAATATAATCTTTTTTTCTTTAAATTTTATTTCTTATGAAATGCCTTGATTTTACCCATTTTACATTTATATTATATTTGATATGATGTTTATGATCTTATATTTTCATTATTAAGTTATCATACCATTATTATAATGATTAATCTTCAATATATCCCCTATTTACCCTTACTGATCATTTGGGATCACCCCTTTTAATGATTCCATCCTTAGTTTATGATGATATGTATTATTCTTGATGTGTTTAATAAGGGTGCTACTCAAAATGAACCTAAAATGATATTATGTAACTCATTTTTGTAAAACGGTTTATGTTTCAATGTTTCCAATGGTGCTAGATGAATACGGTATTTGGGCGACTTTTTTGTATAATGTTATAAGTATTCAACAAATTTTATGTAATTCATATGTATGAAATTAGAGGGTCTTTATAAAATATTACTGAAATGGTGAGAGAACCATATAATGTATCATAAGTAATCTACTATAATATAATTGGTAGTGAATATTTACATATACAATGTTTTAAGGAGGGAACCCATTCCACTATGATAGCCTAGGAAAAAAGGCATGACTTCAATGTAAATGATTTTCTATGATTATTTATATACAAAAAATATATAATGTAGGCCTATTTTATCCACTCATGGACGGTGATAATTTATTCGTTAATGTTTCATTTATTATGAGGGTAAATTATTTATTCCATGAAAAGTGATTTTGATCATTAAAATTTGTGGTGTGTTGTTCATATGATATTCTCATGTTATCACACCACTATGAGGAATTTATGTTTATGTATTTTCCTTATTTACCCTTACTAAGCATATGAGATTTGAAATTACTAGGTTTCTTTTCCCCAGGACATGGTGATAGGAATTATGTGTGATATGGATAAGAAGCATTATTGTTATAAAGTGCTAAGTGTGAGATAACATAGATCTCTTATGAAAAAATAATTCAAGTTTTTATGTTTCTAAAGGAACTATACCTTAATGATCCTTAAGAGTGTGTTTCTGTAATGTAATAAATATTTTTCTATTAAGATGTAGTATATATGATTGAAAATCCTAGTAACATACCTTAATGTGTGAAAAATGTAGTCATATTGGGTACTAATGTTCCACGGCCGTGCTAGTAAGCTATTAATACAACTCAATAGGGAACCAATTTCTGAGTTCTATATATGAAGAGTAAATGATGGTTTTTAAAATGTGATGTACTCTATATAATTAGTAAATAAGATGTTCATGTATTAATAAATAACCATTATTGATCCTTAGGTCATAATATGGTACTAGGTATATATTATACCTCATTTGGGTAGTGCCAAACTATCTCTTAGTATATCACATGACATCTTCATCCCATAGACAAGAAAAATGGGCATATAATAGGAGGGGAAGGAACCAAATATTATGAAAGATCCAAAATAAAACTTATAACACACTGAGATTTTATGAAATATATTATTTTAGTATATTTAATTTCTTCAATAGATTTGATTACCCAAAACATAACGTTTTTACAAACCACGATATATTATTCATATGATACATAAATGGGACGATTATCAAAAATTCATTAAACATGGTTGTATGAATAATGTCAAAAACCAACTAAATATTATGTGATATGGTTTTAAAAAAATAATACATACTTATAGATAAGTACATAAATTTTTTAATGTGCTTATAGTCTTTAAAAATACACTTTTAGAGTAAATTTTTATTTATTTTATGAATAAATAATTGAATTAATTTTTTAGTCATGGATATAATTTTTCAAAAAAATTAATATTTATTTTTGGAATCAACATTTAAAAATTATCTTATGTTTAATTTTTATGAATTTTTTTGAAAAAAATAATTTTTCGATAAATAGTGGAAATACTAGTATTTATTGAATACTATTTTTTTTCTATTTAATGAATTTATAAGGATTATTTTTCTATTATGATTGTTTAAAATGTAAAATTTTTTCAATTAAGTTTCTATTTATCTAATTTGTTTCATTTAAATTTATTTCATTTTAAACTCCAATATATATACTTTGTAAATTTTTTGAATATTTTTCTCTTTGGAAAACTGCTTCTTTCTAATTTATATAGGACAAATTTTACAATAAATTCTGCATCTTAGGTGATTTTAATTTGAAAAAATTTATTATATATTAGGAATAAAAAAAATTAATGTTATATAATAAGTTTAATTTTTTTTCTTGGTTTTAATGATTATTAAAAACCAAATAAATTAGTCCCCTCAATTAATGATAAAATATGATTTTTCACATTACATGCTCTTATGAAAAAAATAATTTTCCATATGCATAATGTTTATATTTAATAAATTGGATTTCATATATAGATTTGGTTGGATTAAATTATATTATTTTTCTAACATTTATTTTTTTCTTAAAGGATAAAATACCTCGGTAAATAAAAATATACATGTTAACAAATTAAGTAAACCTAAAGGATAGGTTATTACATTTTGGCAATATTTTGTCTTTGTGTGGGAGGTGTTGGTCAACAGTATCATCAATAAAATATATTATTTATCAAATTTTTTTGCACAGGTTAAGGGAGTTACTTCTACTTATTTAATAGTTTAGGGTGTATAAAATAATGACACTCCTGCATTGTTAAAGACAAACTCCTCTCCTCACTATTTAACACCACTTAATACCATTTCTCATCTAGTCCATACTAAAATAACTCTCCAACAACCTTATCCTTTTCTTGGGATTATTGACATCACAGAATACAATAACCGAGGTCCTTATAGACTTATCAAAAGGGGTATGTTGTATGTGAAGGATGTATGAATATTTAAAATGGAAGTTAGGACTTAAGGTAAGGGATTTCCATCTCTCATATATTTTCTGTGAAAATCAATCCATATTCAATAAGTATTTATTATAAGAATTATATATAATAACCATTAATATATTTTATGAGTATTATCATTAGAAATATAAAAATTTACTTTTCCATTTGATGCACTATCTTTTAATGGGTATATGGTTAAAAAGATACCAAAGCGATCAGGGAATAGGTCTTAATATCCCATATTTGAGATATATGTTATATGATGCACCTATCTTATTTTATGAGGAGTGTATAATTCCACTTTGATAGGTTAATTCAAAAATATACTTCTATTCATGATATTTAATGTATCATTTGTTGTTATTTGTTAACGGGACATGCGATTTAAAAGAAACAAAATTGGTAATGGTTTTTTGTATTTCAATATCATTGATAATCGATATTGTTATTGAGTATGTTTCTGATAATGAAACATTATGTTTTAACTCTAAAAAACTAATTTATTTTCTTTTTCTCTAGTGGTTTGTGGAAAATATATATTTTTTATTCAATTTATTCTATTAATGGATTAAATAGTCCAAAAGAATGTTTTTAAGAAAAATTAACTGTATTTATTTATTCAATCCAATTTTGTTTCTTACATATAAATGTTTTATAAAAAATTAATTTTTTTATATTTTATATAATGTTTTTATTACATTTATTTCTACCAATGTTTTACTTTTTATAAAATTCTTAAAAGTTATCATTATATAATTAAAAAAAACTTCCAATTAGATTTTAAAAAATGAGTATAAGGAATCATTATCTCAATTTGTATGATATGTACATAATTTTCCAGTACCATGACCATTATTATCATTTAAGCTTTAATTATATTTTTTCTTGGTTATTTTAAATGAAAAATATGATCAATTTTTTTTTTTGGATTTTTAGTTTTAAATTGTTACTTTCTTTGTGAATATTTCATTTATGGCATGAAATGATATAAATAATCATTATTTATACATTTATATGATTCCAAGTATATTTTTAAAACAAGTCTCTTGAAAATGTTTTATTTTTTTAAATGATATTTTTAAATAGAAAATATATTTTCTTGAAAAAAAAATTGACACAACATTTAATGTTATGTTTATACATTTCTTTTGGTATTTTCAATGAAAAGGATTTTGGAAATTTTTTATATTTTAAAAAACTATTTTTCAATGTTAAATGGGTATTCTCCACAAAAAAATTTCTATCTGATCATTCAAATTAATTTTCTAGAAATTCTAACATCCAACTATTTTACTCTTTATTTACTAGGGATATGATCAATGGACACAATATTTATTATTTATCTGAATGGTTTATGTTTTTGAATACAATATTTTTATGAATCTCATTTCTCACACTTGTGTTATACCTTATTAAAATACTTATTAAACTCTATTATTTACCAAGCATTTTTCTATGATGAAATTCTTTATAAAACTCATTTCATTTTATGGGTCTGATATGATTTAATGTTTTATTGAATCACATTTATTTTCAAGGATTATGAATGGGTGAATGATTTTTTAATCACATTTCTTTTCATGGATCTAATATGATTAATGTTTTATGATATTTTGTTACATGTAAATATAATTTGAATTATGTGAATGGTGGAAACAATACCTCATCAAACTCATTGTGAAAGTATTTACATCTCATGAGTTAATAATGAGAAAAATACTAATTGGGTTTATCCATAAAGGGAAACATGCTAATGAACATGATATTCAAAATGAAATATGTGATGAGGCATGATGTACTATGTTTTATGGTCTTGGTATTTATCCTAGACCTATTATATGGTTTCTAAACCTATGTTTGTGAAAATATTTTCTAACATGACATAATGGTTCCAAAATTATGATGATTTTATACTTTTTCGAATCATGTAATTTAGAATGGTGAATATTTATTATATGAATAATTTTTATGATCAATGATAGGTAACATATGAACATAGTATGTTATGTTCAAGACTCATACATGTATACTATCATATTCTTTTGTAATACCATGACGTAGGTTCCATATACCAATTCCTCGAGGCTGCTTTCCACATGACCATAGGCTTATCTCCACGTAAGCTATAGGCAGACAACTAAAATCTAGTTTCTAACAAGTAACATTGGGAGAATATATTATCTTTTTTAAACAACACAACAACAAAAATAAGTATGAATAATTTCCAAGATTCCACAATAATAAATAATCAATCAAACAACACATTAATAAATCCAAAATAGTGAAAATGTCCTTAAACCAATGATGTAAATATTTCATTCCATAAGAGTGTAATATGTTTAATGAAAATTCAATAAAAATACAGACTGATAACTCCCAAATGGGTCCCAACATCATGTATAACTCCCTCATCCATTCTCCATCCAAATACATACTCTTCCATCTAACATAGGGCTCTTCACATTATGTATTGACAAAAACACGAAGTCTATTCAGGTCACAATTTGGTATAATGAGTAGGGTATGAGTAAAACACCATTGGCCACCAACAAGGGGGTCTGAAGCAATATACATTATATAATACCATTTATGTTTTCATAAATAAAAAAGAACACATGATAAAAGTAAACATGTTTAAATTTTATTATTATTGGGTTTACCACACCATACATGCTTCTGATGATGAGAGAGTTTGAAACATACACAATATGGATTTTAAAATTTACACTTCTCATTGAATATAATTGTTATTTTAATTCCAGTTTCATTCAGCACCCTAGAGTTTTAGTCCAGTTACAATTACACTGGGAACAAGGAACATAAGCCGAATTCCTATAAATCATGTGCCTAGAGAAGAAGAATGTCATCTGTGGGTATTAGGACCCTTAGTTCCAAATGCTGAACTCATTTTCCACTTTCATGGATCAGGGTGATAGAGAAATAGTCTAGAACCATATGGGAATTTGGAGTAGCATTCCCTATCCAAATACGACTTGATCAATCATTCAAAACTCTCACACACACACACATATATATATCAAAGGTGAACACAATTACCTTATTATCAATCATTTACTTCATGGAGCCCATTTAATTTATTTATCACAACCATAGTAAGTTACATTAATCATAATTAATTACCTGTGAAATCCTGGATTAATTCATTGATCATCAATAATTAATCAACTCATAAATACTTAATGAATAATAAATTTAACCTTTATAAAATCATTATTAATCATGAAATAATGATTTAATACAATTTCATAACCCAAAAATATATCCTTATAGATTCCATTAAATTTCATTTAAATGTAATAGAAACACCCAAAGGGTTTCCATCATGTATGGTCTCATAATATCCAATGGTTGCTATAGGTTTTGTGAAGGGAAAAAATAGAAGGGAATTATATTCAGGTTTTAAAATTTAAATGAAATTGTGAAACATGGAAATGAAGTGTAATAATTATATACACATGATCATTACCAAGAATATTCAAATTATAATACATACCACCTTTCTATTGAATTTTGACTAACGGTATCCAAACCATATACCTCAATTCGACGTAGAACTATCAAAAGAACAACAATGTAGAAGATCTTGGATCAATACCTAGGGTCTTAAACCCAAAAAAGATGTAATCTAAAAACTAGATATAAAATATATAAAAAATAATTGAACCCCATAAAGGGGAGATGAAGACATTAGATTGGGGAAACACAAAACAAAGAGTTCACATACTAGATTAGAGGTCGATGCTTCCAGCAGATCATTAATTTACAAATAAAATAGTTAGGGGATCCATAGAAGTCATTCCGGATCCCCTAAAAGTGATGGAAATAATGTTAGGATGAATATTGGTGATTCGGGAAAAAATAATGGTTTTGGAAATTACAATTAAATTTTAGGGGGTTTAAAATCACATGTTCCTAATTTCCATGGATGGCTGAACGTTTTATAAACTGTGTGCCATAACTGTTATCCCCTATTGTTTATGGTGAACGGTGAGTATGAGGAGGGTGTAAAATATGAAAAATCATACCCCAACCATGAAACCACCATATGTCTATGGGTTTATGTCCTGGTGGGGATGGCAACATGGTGGGGTCAAACTGTTTACCCCTTTTAGTGACTCCAAATTGGGCACACAGTTTCCACGGGAAAACTATATGTATTCCCTAGTCATGTTTCTACTATATGGGATTGAAAAATACACCAAATTCATTCAAAATGTCCCTAAAAAATACCAACCCAATTATGATCAAAATATGGGTAAAATTATAGTTTAAAATGGGTGATAAAAATCTTTATAATTTTAGGGATCCTATAATAACCATAATTTATAACAACTCATACTTGAGCTACAGTATGGAGAATCACCAATCATACGTGGTAAAGTGGTCAGGACACTGATTCCACATATATTCTTCCCTCTACCATTTTTCATCTTGAACATGTCCTTACTTCCAAAACACTCGTACTAATGGTACAATATTTCCATACAACACTTTTTCACTATGATCATCAACACAAATCAGATTCTCCTCAAAGGACACATCAACATCAAGCTCAGCATCGCCAAAATAGAAGAAATGATAGGGTCGTAGGTGATGATTATAATTCTATTAAACATGAATAATATCATATATTACACTATACCTCTATTGAAGAATGAATCTATTTTCCACTGGTCTGATTCTCTCTACAATCTGAAACTGTCCAACAATCCAGGGCACCAACCTCCCCTACCTCCGAATCCTAAATTGTCATAATCTCAGGGAAACCCAGTGGACTACGTGATCACCCACTAGAAACTCCAGAATTTAATAATTTAAATTATCATAAAACTTCTCTCTATATTGACTTTTTTACATTAATTTCCCAATCCAAAGAAACTGCTTTAATATCTCCTACAAGAGACCCGATCCCAACAACTCTAACTCACCTGAATCCATCCAACATATAGGTAATCTTCAATGGAAACCATAAATTTACTAATATGGAATCATATTAATATTCCTCAAATAATTATTTTAATATGAGAACTTAGTGAAGGATAACTATTTCTCCCAAGATCATCATTGTCTAGGATGCATTCTTGTATTATGTCTTCTAGCACCAGAATGGTAATATTTTATTGTCCTTTTGTCTATTAATGAAAAACGAAACACATAAACACTAGGATAACCAATAAATTCTATAATTCATTCAAGAAGTGAAAATTAAATCCTGAATCAGGATTTGAAACTACACACCATGGGACCCCATGAAAACAAACTATCTCCTGAAAACACATACCCCAACATATCAACTATGAAATTCCCTATATAAGATAAAAATAGTATTATATTGTAAATATATCCCCAATAAAAACTATTTTATTTTTCTCCTAAGTATTATATGGAATAAATACCACAATTTCCATTTTAACATTGTTCAACTTTCATTTCAGAATATGGAATCACTGTAACTAACAACATGGTCATTGATACTCATCATTAACCTAGGGATAGGTGTTTCATCATGTTTTAAAAACCACAATATCATTTTTCATTCCAATACACCTTTACTGTCGACATAGGGCATGGTTGATTTTTCTAAAAATAGTATGAACAAAAAACATTGTGGCATTAATCTCACAAATTATCTCCTCCCTCACACACATGGGCACAACAAAATGGAATAAAATCTAGATGACCTCATCCACATATATTCTCCAATCTGAAGGTGAATCCCCATAATCAACGGTGTCCTTCGAGGATAAACAGTAAGGAACCTCATACTTCCAATCATTGATGTATATTATATTAATGTATCCAACTAATAAGTTTACAATGGTC
Organism: Viscum album; assembly: GCA_963277665.1. Taxonomy (NCBI): domain Eukaryota; kingdom Viridiplantae; phylum Streptophyta; class Magnoliopsida; order Santalales; family Viscaceae; genus Viscum; species Viscum album. The sequence goes on along the minus strand of OY728122.1, from coordinate 933,983,206 downwards.
ATATTTTCATTATACCCTTGAATAGAAACACACGTCTCAATAAACAACACCATCATCTTCTTCTCAGAGTTAGAATCATGGACTTCATGCGTCCACTACTTTCATATTAAAGCATCACCAAAATTATTTCAATTCTCATACATATTGGCCATCTCTATATAAAATGAATTTATATATTCAAACCACCTCAACTGCCATAGATACAAATATCACTATGAAAATATGTACTTTACACTTTTATGACCAGTATACACTATAAAATATTTTATTATCAGGTTGTGTATCCAACACATTATGGAATAAACCATTGTGGAAAACATGGGATCATTAATAGGATTGTTTCTATTCATTTGGCCTCAAAATTCTTGATCCATATGTTATGTATCGATCATTCTGCCGAAACAATACCCCAAGTATGATCCCATATACATCACCAAAAAATATATACCCTTCACCCAACATGAGTAGAATCCAAATCAGTATAGTATTCAAATGATTCTAGAACACCTGAAACTAAATATCACATACTATAGATAATTCAAACATTATACCCTTCTTTTTCATGCATGAAAGTGTTTTTGTTAAATGGGAAATTTCACATATGAATCTCTGATATAAACAAGCTAAAACCATAAATATTCAAATTTCAAAAATAGTCTTGGGCTACTTCCAATAAAAAATTTATAAAAAATTATCATTTCCTATATGCAGAAAAACCTAATAGATGATGTGACCCATGAAATAAACCATGTTGATATAGAATTTCCACTTATATGGATTTTAATATAGCTGATGCTATCTCAGTGTCATTGGGATGATGTCCTAGTATTGGTCATGATCATTAAGAGTCTTGGACTAAACCAAGACTTCATCCTAAAAAACCATTAACTGATGAAGATATGTCTGAAAGATTCATTTCATCATGGATATTGACATATATAGAGGGTTATTCAGCTCGAATGACATCATTTCAATCTATTATGGGTTATACCTTGTTTTGAAATCAGTGTAAGATATATTAAGAATAATTAATTCCCAACAAATTCTACCCTGAACTCAACTACTAAAAGTATAACAATAAATATCCCCTCAAATAGTCAAAGAGATCATTGATATGTAGAAGATGATACTTGTTATTAACAATAATTCAATTAAACTTCCTATAATCGAAACACATACTAAAAATATTAATTTCCTTATTACAAAAAAAACTAGAGAACCCACATGTGATGTAGTCAAATGGGTAAATCTTGTATATATTAATTATTCCAACTGATATTTAAGATCTTTATGCTATATTTATTAAATTCTATAATGTTTGATATAGAGTAGATTGTTTCTGAGAATGATATCAACTGTAAATTCAATATTTCTATCAAATGAAAGTCCTATGATGTTCTCAAAAACAAATCTATAAAATGGTCCACTGTGGGTGGAAATAAATATTTATTCATGCACTCATTATGAAAAAAAATCATAAACTAAGTGATGAGATCCCATATATTTTAATGTCCATTCGTCACACATCCTTCTGAAACTTCCCAATCACTGTGATAAAACTAACTTTTACCCTTATGAGACTCAACAGTTACTCTCACATGGTAACAGTTGACATGGGATCAATATATTTCTAGCTAGTCTATTCCCAAAATGAAGTCAAAATCTAACAAGTAAATAATTAAAAAATCCAATATGAAATTATTCTGAAAACCCATGTGGGAATATTCCACTAATAGAAAGATTTCCCCCAATCATACCAATATCTGTATGTCCATCATAAAAAATCCACTCACAAATTCCACCAGCATACACAAACCATAAAAAAAATTGTGAATATAATGTATCAAATAATGAACTATATTTAGATAAATATAAAATAATTTTACCTCTTACTATTGAAGGTCCATTCTCACTATAAAAATGTTCATGTCGAGATGCATGTAACTAATATGTTTAACAACTTATGCTCTAGTCTAGGTTACATGGGAAACACTACTCTGCTGAAATGTGTGTTCCTACCCTAAAGAACCTCACCAAACCATAATAGATGGATTGACAATTTGTGCTTGAAATGCCTACCTTGTATGGCGTAGAAAACTCCCTTATAGTTCTATGGTTCATCCTAGTTACCCCATCACTACCCGTCAATTGATGATTCTTCCAACACATCACGATGTTTCCCATCCAGACGCATGCTTGGAACTCCAACGAAGGTCATAAAAACTAATAATTTTTTTTAACCATCATACCACATAGATGAATGTAAACATGATTACATATTTGGGTAACTCATACAACCCCTTGGATAATATTTTTCCATTAACCTGGTTATCATTTTTGTAGTGTCTTTTTAAACCATCAAAATTCATACCTTCTATTCATCTAGAAAGAGCCACCTATCAACCATAGGAATCCTCCTTTAGTTTCCCACCAGAAATGGGGGTGTGATTTACTACCTATGAAAACTCTTTCATATAGAATATAATGACCCATGACATAATATCTCTTCAAAGTGCATCCTAAAACTGTAACAATTCATTTTTATCATCTTCTTATACAAATGGAATAAATAAATAAAAATCATTGAAGATAACATTATAGCCCATCATAGACATACTTCCCTATGTCAACCACATAAACCCTGCTTCCCCATCCTTCACAATTTTTTTGGGTTAATGAAAGCCATGAATTTATATATAAAATACTTTCATTTAATTGCCTCTAACTTTTTATCATGATTCAGAATATGAAATAGATTCTTCACTTGATCATGTATCATATAAGAATTCAAAGTTAATTTTTTCTCTATTAGAGTCCCAATGTTGTCCTAAATTTTTTATATTGCCTTAATCTAGAAGAAAGATACCTCAGGTCCACCCACTTCGGTGAATGTTGGAGGGTGCTACAACTAGAACAGTCATGTATGATCAAACATATTCTACACAACCCACACTGGGTCTCATTCCTTGTACTACAAAAAGACTGAATTGTTTTAACAGAAATACTCTCACTCCTCCTCACATTGAACTACCGTGACCTCTCACTCAACAATTGGAGTAACATTTATAGCTATGTCCTCCTATCATCCCATAAATAATTTTCATCATGGATTCATGTCTCTACAATTCCACGGAGATATATAAGGACACCTAACACATCATCAACATATTTTTTTAAGATAGGTTCACATAATGAAATAACAGTCATCCAACATTATCTACCTCATGGTCATAAACTGTGGACATATCGCTACCGTAAACCATCTATTACCTGGACCATGGATATCATTTGGTAAACAACATTTCACATCACAATTTTACCTTTTGAAAACCATTTTTAACCTTTTAATATTACCCCATTTAATATCGTTGATGATAATTAGTTCATCATAAGGGTCTATTTATTCTAAATTAAATACACAAATAAATAAATTTTCATTCCTCCAAACCCACTCATAAAATACTTCTCTATGTATTCTTAGTATTACGAATGTAACATAAAATCCTGAGAAGAAAGAATAATAAATGGATACACAACCAACATTCCCTACCAGGCCATGAATAAAATCTCATAACAAATAATCCTATATCAAATGCATCACCCTAGGTGAAATAACAAACAACTAAAACCACAAACATCACACACTATCCAACCATGGGAAATTGTTTTTTACCCCCCACATGGTTCAACAACTCCCTTTCATGGGCTCATAACCGTCACCCCACTCATCCTATTATATTGTGCATCTTTCACAAATAATCATAAAACATAAAATAAATTTAAACTCTTTTAACACCACTTTTTAATTTCCAGACCTGGTTTCCATATATTGGCACCCTAATTGGGTTCTCTATATGTCCTCGGGTGTGCGTCCCCTTACCCCATAGGCTTCCAAATAATAGAAATGAAAAATTCGTAATGTGGTGACACTATAACATATTAATCCATGTAGAAAAATTGTGCAAATTAGTATTAAATATAACTAGGATAGTATAATGATTAATAATCATCCAGACAACCCTTGAATAAATGTAAATTGGGGAAAATGATAATATGAAAAGTAGTAGATACATTAAGCCATATGTTTGTCAATTGCCTTCTAAAAACATAAAATAAAGGAACAATGAAATCCCCTAATAAATTCCCAATATCTAGTATAGTTCCCTCATACATGCTTCACCCAAAATCCAAAATCAGCCATCTATCATATGGATCTTCCATAGTTATGTCCTCAAAACATGATGTCTTTTTGTGTCTCGATCAGGAGGCCCAAGTAGGGTGTGAGTACAGATCAGTATTCCACCACCATTGGAACAAATATCAATATATTATCTATAAGAGTTTATGATGTTCTTTAAAGAATAAATAAAAAATGACCATTGTAAATAGGTTCGACATTTATTATTATTTCGTCAGCCACATCATACCCTCTACTTCCCATGCTATATTATGAACCATACACCATTGGGATTTCACGTTTTACTATTTACAAGGTATTTTATTTCTAAATTTTATTCCAATTTTATTCATTACCCTAGATCATCAATCCTGGAACCATTATATTTGTAACATTGAACATCATTCCAATGATAATGTTTTAAGATTTTAGAGTGGTGGTCTGACACCACATGGTTAGATTAGAGCATTGGTATCTAACCTAGAAGTCATTTTTCACATGTATCAATTAGAAGTTTATATAATATGCCTTATAACACTAAGGTATTTGGAGTACCATTCCTTGACCCACAACTCATTTATCATTAATTCAAAATTATCCAACACACACACACATATCTTGGATCAAAAACACTAAAAATATTATCAACCATTCACACCCTGGATAACTATTTCATTAATCAATCAAAAACATGGTTCATTACTTTAATCACATTGAATAACATGTTAAATCACTTATTAATTCATTTATAATCAATAATTAAAAAATTCATTAACCGTTAAAGGTTAATCCATTTATCCATTTATATCCCCTACTCAATCATGAAATAAAAAATTAGTTAAATTTCATAACTCCCCAACTTCCCCAAATAAATTCCATTTATCATGATTTCAAAGAAATATGAACACCGGATGGTGTTCCACCATTCCCAGTCTTATATTATCCAATAATTCTAATGTGATCATCTATGAGTCTCACAATTTCCTTCAATTAAATATATATTTTTCATTTAAAATTAATTTCACTACATGATAATGAAAGGGCATAATTATATACAAATGATCATAATTATGACTATTTTATTTCAAAAATAGACAACCTATATGTAGATAATTGATGTAAACTTCCCAAATTATAGCCCTAAATTTGATATACAATGATCGAAATAACAATGACATGGAACATCTAGGATCAAAATCTAACAAAATTGTCCAATTCATTTGGATCCATTAAAAATCAGATCTAAAATATAAAAAATATTGAAATTAATCACTTTAATATTTGATAAAAATATACGATAGTGGGGACCCAAAAAAGTAGATATCACACATCAGAATATCTGTTAATTCTTCCTCCAAATCATTGATTAAAAAATTGAGTTTAAGGATACTTGTAACCCTGTATAGATCATATAAAAGCAAGGAAAATCATGTTATGAGAAATAGAGGTAATTAGATATATATATATTAGTATATTAGTAATTTTATATTAAATTTTCAATATTTTAAAATTTATTATGAATGGAATCCTACGAATCCCACAAAATTTGAAAAATGATGCACCTAATAGTACACCCCTAATATATGGGGAGCATGGTAACATATAGGTTGGTGAACCATTTTTGAAATTGGTTTGAAATCATGATGTCTCCATATATACAAGGTTTCATGGTTTGTAGGGGGTGCTACATAGTTTGGTCAAGCCGTTCACCAGATAGTAGTGGCTCAAAATTAGGTACACAATTTTCTTGTGGAAAAGAAAACTATTTTCCCTTACCATGATCCAATCGCGCACAACCATATGTCATACCAAGATTCTATAAATTCTCCTAAAATTACTTTGATGAAATACTTGACCAATTATAGTAAACGTGTAAAAAATATTTGAAAACTAGTATGATACATATATAAAAATTTAGAGATATTAATAATATTATATGGACATAAATTAATATATCCTATTATTTCCCTTATTGAGCATCTCAACTCGCACTTTCTTATGATTCCATTCCCAAGATTATAGAGAGAGGGTTTGAGTAGGGTATTTTTATAAATAATAAAAATTATGATTATTTTTATAGCATATATTGATGAAATTTCACTAAATTGTAATATTTTTTACTTAGTCACCAAGACTATAAATTATTACAGTCCTTGGTTGTGTATTTATTAAATCTATTAATTAAATAAACAAAAAGATGTTGTATTTTTGTACGAGAATCCTGAGTCATTATAGTGGGTATTGGAGGAATGAATTAGTTATACTTCGGAAACTATGATGAGAAAATGTTTTTGATAACCCTTCAGATATTCTTTTACCAACAAAAATTTTAATTCTAAATTATTATTAAGGATTTCAATATATGAAAATAATATATGAAATTGGATATACATAATGTTTCATATATAAATATTATGGTGTCATGATTTAGTCAATATGTAAATGATTTTTCATAACCATGTGGTTTTCCACCATGAATATAATTTCCCACACTATGATCTTTTTTTAAAATAATTTAAGGAACTAGATTGAACGTGGATAACATTGAATGTGATTGAAAATGTATTTATGAGAAAAAATAGATTATTTATAGAGTTAAGGAAATTTTGAGTATTCATGATTAGTTATCAAAGTATTTTATTATCAAATAGTTCCATAATGAAATATCAGACTCAAAACAGAATAGAAGGATATAGTTTATTGAGAGTTTATGTGATGGAGATCATGGAAAAAAGAAGATTTAGTTTCCCATATGTAGAGAATTTGGGAATAATCAATCAAGATAATATAATTATTATATTAGATGTTTTTATCTGTGTTCATAATTGGGGAATATTTAAATTATTTAATTAGAAAAAAATGACATTTTCAATTAACACTTTGGATGTGAATAATGGTTTACCAATAGAATTATCAATAGTTAGATGTTTTAAATTTGGAATGTATTAGTATTATAAAAATCTATGCCAAATGGTGAAATCTCAATAGTTTACTAGAAAGGTTTTATGTGTATTGTATTTGGAATTTATGATGAAGAGAGTGTAAATGAAATATGAAAGGAAGTATGTATTGAGGAATAATTTAATGTAGTGTATTCAAATTTGAAAAAATGAAGGAGAATTATTTCTGTTTTTAAATATTATAATTCACTTATATTATTATATGAACCATGAAATATATAAGGACTTTTCTATAAAAAAAATTAAATTGGAAATTTTTAAATATATTTTTAATGGAACCAATGATCATGAAAAATGATTATATAGAAAGGGGATATTTTTTAGGAACATGCAAGATTTCTGGAAGATAACACGTAATATGTTCAACATTTTTAGAAAATGATTTCTATTTTTAATAAAGAATTATTGATATGGATAATGTAAATTCTATATTATTTATGACATAGAAAACAATAAAATATTTTATTCAACGTGTTTTCTTTTTTTCATATTGGGTGTTTATAACATTTTTTTGACATATAATATATATTTAATAATATTCTAATTTATTTAATGAATGAGGAAAAAGATAACTTTTCAAATCATGCTTCATTTCATTATAAGTTTATGGAAATTTTGGATATTAACCAATTTTAGGAAAATATATTATCTATGTATTTATATATTTGGTTTGTGACATTAATATCTTTATCATATTTTTTTGGGGGATTAATTATAATTTTACTTTTGAAATTTTGAGACATTCTTTCTAAATTCATGGATTTGTTTTTTTGGTTTGATATAGTAGAGGCTTATGGTTATCTATTCTAGTAATAAATTATTTATAATGTGTATTTTTATTGGAAAACATATTCTATATTTTTTGGATTTTGTAAATATTTATCAGTTTAATGAATAATCTATGGATATTTTGAACATTTAATTTCTCTCGGCTAGAGAAATTCACCATGACTATTGATTTGATGTATTAAGTGGAAATTGATCATGTAATAACTGAATGATGAAATTATTTTTATGATATAATGTAATTTTATTCCCTAGATTGTTTCATCCATTTTAAATATTTAATCATATCAGGGTAGTAGATGATAATTTGGCAATCATATAAAATATATCCCATGTTTATTATGTGTTATATGTATCTATCAAGAGAAAGTTAGTATCTTATTCTTCACACGTACTGAACTCCGAGGACTTATCATGGGAGAAATATCATTCCTATGAGGAACAAATTTTGTAGATTTTGGACAATATAGAGAAATTTCTACCATACAAGGCCATTCACATGACAAATGTTTTGTAGTGTAACCACTATCCAGTGAAATCCATGTAGGAACAATAGGATGTGATGATAGAAATGTATACATATTTTTCTATTATAGATTGATTAATTTCAAGGTATAAATTCATTTTATGGGGGTTATAATGTAACCAAACTATTTTTTATGAAATATTATTTTTAATAAAATAAATTTCATTGATTTAAAACATTATAAGAAAAACAATGTTTTAAAAAACCACAATATTATATTTATACTATTTATCAAATATTAAATTTATAAAAAAAACACTAAAATTAGAGTTATTAACTCAACTAAAAATATTTTATATAACATGGGTAAAGGTCTTATATAAAAAAAAATGGAAAAATCTAGTTAATTTTCAGTAATGTTTTAAATTTTTTCGAAAGCACCATTCCAAAAAATGATTTTTATTTATTTATAGAAAAAATAATAAAATGAATTTTTGAATATTTTATAAAATAAGTTCATTTTTCCATTCAACATGATAAAAATAGATTATGGTGAATTTTGTGGATTTTTATGAAAGGATTAATTTTCTTAATAATAGTGGGAAATACATGATTTTATTGAAAAACTAATTTTTCAAAAAATTAATAATTTTTTACCTTAAAAATTGTTTTTAAAGTACATTTAGATCTATAAAATTATAATAAATTTGAATTTTTCATTTGAATCACTTTCATTGAATTGTGTTTAATAATATTTTAAAACATTTGAAAATTTTCTCTTTGAAAAAATACATTTCACCACATCTACAGGATTAATATTACGTTAGATTATTCTATTTATTTGATTTTAATTTTATAAAATGGATCCCATATTTTTAATTAGTATAATTTATATTATATAATAATAAAAAAATTATTTTTTGGTGATACTTGTTAACTAAGATAATAATAATTACATACCGTGATTAAGGTTAAACTGTGGTTTTTAAGGTTGCATGTTATTGGGTCAAAATTGTTTTTCCAGACATATAGTAATTTTTCCTAATATATTGATAATAATATTTATAAATATTCAGTCTAAATTATTTAATATGTTTTAATTTAATTTTTTATTATATTATATATTACCTATTTAAATAAAAAGATACAAATTACTATTGTGAAAACTAAAATGGTAAAATTAAGTGAAATTAATGTCTAAAGAATTTCATCTGTAATACATGCGTTTTGTTGGTGGAGGAGTGCATAAACATTATCATACCTCAAATATATTATTTATAAATTGCTGTGTAACTTGGGGTTAGAGTGGTTTCCCATTATTGAATAATTTTGGGTATTTACAAAAATTCCACTCCCTCCCCATTACAAAAGGCCACCTCCTACAATAACATCTTCACACTAACTATGCTCTTTATGTTGAAAAAGACATAAAATGTTATAATGAACATCCTTAGATATGTTTTAGAACTACAGTTCATCCCAAAATACAAACTTTGGGTTCCTAATAAGCGATCCAATTGGTGTTATTCTAAGAGAAATAAGTTCGAACATGTATAATGAAAGTCGAGATAGTGATATGGGATTTGCTTCTCAATTTTATTCTATTTGACAGAAATTCTGTATTAACTATGTTATTATTTTATATGTCCTATATAATTATCATGAATTTATATTAAAATGGTAATCCAAAATATTTTGGGGATATTGATATCAATTTTAGGGTCTCTCTATCATGGGGTTTATAGTTCAAAAGTTTCTAATGTGGTAAGGGATTTTGTCCCAATTTTCACCATTTGAGATATAAGTTATTTAATTCAAATATATTATTTTAAGACATTAATATACCTCCCCTTTTAATTTTTATGTTATTAATCTCTTTCAATTCATGATATTTAATATTTCATTTCCTGTTATTCTTGAATGATTCATATGATACAAAAGATACCAAACTCGTAATGGTTTTATGTTATAATTTAATAGATTATTGTGGTTGTTTATGAATATGTATAAGATGATTAAATATTTTTATATTCCTCTCATGAAACAGATAAATTTTTATATCCTCTAGAAATTTATAGAGAATAATTGATTTCCTTTCCTTATCATCTCTTAATGTATTAAAGAGACACTTATTTTACGAAAAAACATACTTTTTATGTCTATTATGTAAAAAAAATTTATTCACCCTCCCCATTTTATAAATATGTTTCCAAAAAAATTTCATCATTCACCAAAGGAATTATTAAAGAAAATTTATCCCATTTATTATTTTTTACAATATGTTTTAAAATTAATGTGTAGATATTTTTATAAAACCCATTATTTGAACTTTTACATAATATGTGATAAGAATATTTTTTTAACACATACAACATGAATAATGTTTACCAATGATACAACCATTTATTTATTTGAATCTACCTTCATAAAATTTGATGATTACATTTTAAGAAAAATATTAATAAATATTTTTGTAATTAATTTTAAAAATTTATTTTCCAAGTGAAATTTTTATTCCCTTCAAGAATGTTTTTTGAAAATATTAAAAAAAAATATTTTATCATGTTTATTATATATAAAAATATTAAGAATATTTCATATATTTTAAAAATATACTTTCACATGGAAATGGTAATTTGAACCAGGATTCATTTAAATAATATTTAAATAACCATTTATAAGATTCCATTATTATATTCATTGAAAATGATTTGGAAAATACCATATGTTTTAAAAAGAAATTTTCAAAATGAAATGTTTATTTTCCTCAAGAATTTTTCCAAGTGATCTTCCAAAATCATTTTTCACCAATGATGAAAAACAATAATTTTAATATTACATTACTAGTGATATGATCCATGTATAACATTCTTATTCAGTCACTAAATGGTTTATGTTTATAAGGACAATAGGTCCATGGAAACTTTTTATCGTCCATTGGTTATTCCATAATAAAAAACTTATGAAACCTTTTTCATTTCCATGAGTTACTCTAATGAAAGATTTTATGAAACCCAATTATTTTCATGGATTTTGATATAATGAAAATTTTTATGAAACTAATTTCATTTCCTGGATTTTGATAAGATTAATATTTTATCAACCCATATCTTTTCATGTGTCCTGATACAATGAATGTTTTATGATCTTATGACACATATATACATGATTTTTATTATGTATTGATGGTTCATATATATCCTTCTAATTTATTGCGTAATGATTTATATCTCTTGATAATGAAATTGGAAACATGTTAATCATCCTGGTACACAATGGAAAATAAGAATGTTTTTCATGATCCACAATAAAAATAGTTGTCATGGACTGGTTCATAATGATAGATGGTATTGGTTGATAACAATTAGATAATAAATATATTTGGAACTATTGTTGGTGCTACACAATTTTGACATGATATTAGGGTTCTTGAATTATAATGAATATATTATTTTTGAATCATGACTTTAGGAATGGTCATTCTTTGTTTCAAGATTCATTTTTATGATCTATGATAGATATGGGTATTAACATTGCTTGTTGTGTAAATGATCTTAAACACATATTTTTATCATATTTTATTTGATAATTATAAAATAACATTTCCTATGTTTTCATATACAAATCATCTGATATAGCCCTTTTAATGTTTTCTTACCCCAAGATATGAATGAATATTATAAGTGGTAAATTTATATTATGATTAAAATAGGGCAAAATATATAAGATATATATTAATTTTCATTCACTGAATATGAAAATTGTGTACGAACTCTCCGAATTTGTATTTTCCTTTTGCGTGCATTTTTGAAATTTATTGAATATTCATATAAAAAATTGTTATATATATTTATGGGAAGCCTGGATATTTACAATTCAAGTAGTATCGGTAAAAAAATGAATCAATTTTTATAATCCTAGGTATTATATATGTATAAAAAAGTATCAAATTCATAGGGGGATGACAATAATCAATCTAGAAGTATCATTATATGTACATATGATTCATAGGTGGATGGTCATTTTAAATAAAAATATATCTACATCCCAACTATATCAAAGGATATTAACCATGTAACTCTACAATATATTTAAATGAAAACAGATTTATAGTTAATCACCAATAAAATACATATAGTATTTGGATTTTAGTTTCATAGACTTGAGGGTAGTCCATACCTCCCACAATTTCTCATAAGATAATGTTTTCACCCAAATCGATCTCATATAAATTGTGATAGCCTCTCAAGAAAATGACCATTAGTACTCACTATAATAATATAAGGCTCAAATCCTTTATTCTGGTTGTAATGTTTCACCTAATATTTTCTAAACATATAAACATTCACGACCACTTTATGGAAACAAATCACAGAGGCTACCTCTTTGATTCCCTAGGATGCATCTTGTCCTAGCCACCATACATGTGAACCTTTAAAAAATTCATATCTCTTTGGTCAACATCCTCAAAATAGAGGGAATGAAATGCCATTGTGATATAATATTCATATCATGACCTCATTGACCAATTAGAACAATCCATAATGACATCCCATTAGAGAGATGAAAATATCCATATCTCTTACCAGAGTTCTCATAATTATGTCTATATTGAACAATCCTTCTATAAATTCATGGAATCTCATATGTATAAGTTAAAACATCTCACAAGGGGTGGAATTCATTCCCAATATCATATCGACTAGAAAATTTGTAGAAGGAATCCTATATTTATTGCATGACTGAATCTTACCTATCATTCAATTCAATCACTTTTTATTATAGAGAATTTTTAAGGGATCCTATAGTAGGACCACCAATAAATTCTCAATATAATTAATTTACACCCTTAATGTTCAATGTTTCAAAGTGGATGCACTTATAATCAAGGATTTGTCCATCAATGACCAAGTCATCCATATATTCCATAAGATTTCATTATGTCCCTAAAAACATTGTCGATTCTAGGAATTTAATTATAAAAAATCAATATATTTAATCAAAATATTAAACAGTCTCATAGTGGTCAGAACGTAAATCAATGAAAAACATAAGAAAATGAATTAACTAAATGGGTATGTTCAAGGAACCACATTCCTCATTAATAGAGTTATTTCCATTGATCCCATCCAAAAACAATCACATGAGCTTATAAAAGTTTAATAGTCGACCACCAAACCATTTTATGACCAAATATAGAACATAAAATCCATATTAATTAATAATAAAAAACTATAATATAGCTAAAATTTTTAATTAAATATTATAATAAATTCCAATTATAAGTATTTCTTAATGGTGACCAGGATGCATTATCATATCAAAATGGTGTCTCGACACTGTTGAAATGTTCATGAGATAATCATGATTCCATCTCAATTAATTTACCGAACATGAGAAAAAAATTAATAATAAATTTTATTTAATTTAATTTAAATCAATAAAAAATTTCAGACAACCACATACCTTTGACAGAAAGACTTTAAATTTTGTGTGATCATTATCTCAATACCTCATTCATCTATAACCTAAAAATTCCCATTTCTATCATGATGAATCTACCATACAATAGTGAAATTTCAATTGAACCACTTAAATGGGTTTCCCAAATTTGTTGAACGAACATGAGGATGAAGAAGTATGGCAGAGAAGGGAGATAAAAATTAAAAAATGGAGAAATTGAAAAAAATATACCCCATACCAATGGGAAATTGATAGAGAAAATTTTAGGTATTCTCCCTAACTTGACAATGCATTCGAGAGTAATTGAATTTGAAATAAAAGTGTGAAAATTAATAGGGAGATTGATTGTTTTGTAATAAATTTAAAACTAAACATTGTTGTACTATATGTTTGTCGAAAGATTGCACAATGAAATTGTTTTCATTCTATTTGACCCCATGAACCATTGATATTCTTAGGGAGAAGTCAAGGACACCACCTATTTCAGCACATAATTTACGATAGATAGTGCATACCACCACCATGTGGACCTCCATGACATAAATCCTCACTATGTCTTCCATAAACCCCCAAAATATTTATGTAACTGTGCATGGGTCCATTTCTTTGTTCCCCATTCACCCTGATGACATATAATTACCCCATAGTCAATCAAAATCATACAATTGGTATTTATGATCCCCCATTCCGAACAGTGGGGATCTCCTTGTCCTGCAACCAAAAAAGGGACTATGTGAAGCTCCAAGATATGGTGGAGTCTTCATTTCCATTTTCTAGGAGCCACATGCTCTAAATTGGGTGTGTTTTGTTTCTTCTTCCCCACAACGTGGTTACCTATAACTCATGATTATCTAAGAGAATTATTCATATGGCACCAGGGTCACTCAGGTGTGGAACCCCTCCACCAATGTTCCTCACTCATTCCATCGATTGAAGCATGTTGTGGTGATTCCCATGGTCCCTAAATGTAGATAGCCCCCATATAATTGTATATATTGTCAGTTACCAAAGATAGAACCTTCATGTTACACCAAATATACAAAATATAAAAACCATATATCTGGGTTATTCTACCTTAACCGTGGAATGCACAAATCTATTGTGATACTAGTGGAGGATCATCAGTATCAAAAAATACTATATGCCAACCTGGACTTGCCCAAACATCCACTAGAGAAACCAAAACACCTCTAAGGAAACATTATACAACTAATAATTTATCCTAAATATATTAAAACTCTCGTAATTCATGATATATTTTACAATTCCCAAATTATCCCCTCAAACAAAATTAAAATTAAAATTTCCTGTAAATTGTATAACTTATCATGGCTGTGAAATTTTATAATCTCATCACTATAAAAAATTTCATATTCCAAGAAGTTTCATTGGTCCATCATCCATGATGCCGACTTATCCTCATAACCAATTCAAAATGAAGTCATCAAATATTATAGTATAATATTTAAGCATATTACAATGCATAAATTGAAATATAAGGAAGAATATTAAATAAAATTCAAGTCTCTTATACATAATCATAATTTTAATTCTAAGACAACACATTCACACTCCTGTTTACTTCAATACACTATGTTTTATCAATCAATTAATAAATTAGAATACAGAAATCCCAGCTATTATTCTTAGCTCATAAAGACCAATAATGATCCACGATGCTCCCCACCATGAGAATTTATCACCAAATACATTTTTAGGGGTAATTGAAACTACATGGTGTGTTTTTTGTCCCACCACAACCAATTATGCATGAAAAAAATGGTTAAAAACGTATTTTTGACCATTTCTTGAAATTCCATTCCATATATGATCTTTTAGAATTAAATCAATTTATCATAATTTATATCCATTGGAATATATTCAAAATTCATCTATTGATAGACACTAATGTTGGAAGGTAAATCCTAGTGAAGTATACTAGTTTGATCATTAACAATAAAAATTACCCATAATGATGACACAACTAAAACAGGCAAACCAAAAATACAAATCACAATCAAACCACATCAAAATCACCCTGAGACTAGTGTCAATGCATGGAATCCATATAATACATCATCATAATCTCAATTCGGTTATTCACAATGAATGAAAATAAAAATTGGATTCATCTACACACTAGAATATAAGAACCTCATCAAGAATCCAATGACTTGACTCTTCACACCCATCTCTCTACAAAATGATGTTTTCTTCCATCACATCACAGAATCTATACATTACTACACATAATGACTACACATTTCAATCCTACTTAAATCCTTTTTCTAATGAGAAACATAAAATGAAAACCACTAACATCCAACTAAAATTTAAATCCCCAAAATCTATCAAAAATAAATTCATAATGAGGGTCATACTATCAAAAAACAATTGGTGTATATCCTATTAGAAGGATTTAAAATTTCCACTAATAGAACACAATCAAAATAGATTCCAGAATCATTCCACATCAAATATACTTGTATGAGAACTCACTTTGGTTAACCATAACATAACTACTAGATCTATCTGTAATTCCAACACACACCTAAGAGAAAAAGTGTCAATTTCCATTAAAAAACCATGAAATAATGATTATATCAATTTCATTAAACCATCAGTCCTCAACTGTTTCCCAACCAAAAATTATTTTTCAACTCAATATATTTTCTTGAAACTAACACAAACATTAATTATCTCATCATAATCCATCAAATGTATTCCTCCATACCATAAAATAATAAAAAAAGGATTCTGCTCCCATGAGTCACATATATTTGAATATAAGATATTACACCTAATACATTGACCATACACCCAATACATAAATATTCCTAGAGGGAAGAACCACAAACCATCTTACTTGAAAACAGGTATTTCTCAAATTCCATGTTCTACCACATGAACACCCATTAACTCGATCATCATTCCAATTCCATATTTGTTAAAATGTTCTATATACATGTCAGATACAAAAATCTAGGATAATAATCCAAAATATATTTAGAAATTACACTTGAAAAACACAATGTTTGGCATATTACTGATCCATACCATTTGAGCCAAGCCGAGACACAAAATGAAGCTTGGTGTTTTTAATAATAAAATCCCAATTAATATTTTTTTCTATATCACATTCCCTAGTAAAAACACACTTGAACTGATCTCATTAATTTAATCTTCCCTTCATGATACCAATTTTTTAGGCACTCATAACCATATATAATCCTTAAACTAGTTTTCAATCATATCAAAAAACTCATATTTACCATAATTCAATGCTCTATAATATCCAAGTTCATATATAAAAGGAAATATGCACTCCCAGATAGCATGGAGGACATGTCATGTGTGGTTCTTCCCTTGTGGGGAACCACCTTTTCACCTACCTCATAGTTATTTGGAATATCACTAGTAAATTCACTCATATATGTTTCTTATATGTTTATATATGTATACACATATTAAAAATTATATGAAATGTCACAAACCTACTGGGGAACTAATCATCATCGGCCATTTATACACAATAACCGCAGTAATGAAGACCATGATCTCAAATAGGTATATATATAGACACACACACACATTGACATCACTCCATCTTGTTTTTTGTCGAGTATACCATTAAAATATAGTTTGGTTAAGATGAATTCCATAGATAATCAATATGGGAAAATATAATATAAGTTATTATTGACAGTTTTTATAACTAATCTGTTTTTGAAATCACCATTAATTAGTCCATATATATGGTATCAAATTCATGTATTGATCTAATAGGGTAACTATAGATCACCTACAATATAGAATATATAATCATCAGAATGGTTAATTCTCTATATACTCCATATGAACTATCATTTTAGGGAGTATTTTGTTGTTCATCGTAGTCTAATTCCAAAAAAAATATGGGAAAAATTCATTATTATATATTATTGAATCATTAAACAATTGAACCCTAATAATACATGATATTAATCAGAGATAGGAACATGAATTCATTTGAATCCAATATGCCAAAAATTATTCTTTAATGTTGGACTCTTGAAAATGGGAAAGGTTCCAAAATCTAATAAATATTAAATTTGTAATAAATAAAATTGGAATCAATTTAAATATAAATCATACCAACCACAAACATGAAAACCATGTATAATAAAATTATATTTTTGGCAACCTTTCCTTATTATAAACAATAAGATTCATTAAATACTAGGAAAACATTTATCTTAATCATTGACACGTTCCTATGTCAAATTTCTACTATATCCCGAAATAATAATGAAAAACTATGATACATTTCATGACATCGTGAACTTAAATTATCCAATACCACATTGTATAACCCTACCCCATCCCACAACCACTATGTAGTTCCCAAAATGAAGAAGTTTCAACATGAAATTAGTTCCCCCTCCTAACATGCAAGAGGATAAAAACTAGATACATGGGTCTATGTTGTAACCGTGTGGAAAAAATACCCCCAAATTAGATTTCTCAATAATAGAATAATAACCAAACAATACCCATAACAAATAATAAATTTTAAATTAAGAAATGACACACAGAATTCATTAAAAATTGTGATACAAAAACATACAGTAACACATTATAAAATTCATGTATATCGAATTACATCCCAATGGTCCAATCATGTATAAAAAATAAATATATGAAGGGAAATTTCAAGGATATATAGATACCACTTAACTATACCACATTCATCTCCAGAATAAATCTAATTGATCTTTATGAATTATCATGGGTAAAATTTCCAATTACCACCCAAATCATCAAAAAAATGATGTTATCTTAGGTACACAAATTCCATGCATGTATAAAGAAGGGGTGATCAGAACTATGTATGGAAAAAATTTTGGGTCCCACAAAAACCAGTAAATATAGATTTTACATTTTTATTTGATTTTCTAAATATAGAAGTGATAGTAGAAATCAAAAAAAAATAATGGTAAGGTTATACGATGGCTATAATGATCAACTATAAATGAATTAGCTAGTGCCAAAAATTCATTGAGCATGTTTCCTTGCAGTTAAACCTAGTATATATTCCAAATAACATTATACTAAATGGAATTAGAAGATGGTCTTTATAATTTTCCATATCCCCCATAATAGTGTCATGTAGAAACAAACGCATTCATACGAGGTAATCCTAGGAATTTCATTGCTATCATGAAATCAGTACATTCCTAAGAGGAAAACCCTGGGAAATCTAGTAGTAGTATTAGGTATAAAATAGATTCCTAAATGGATGATCCTTAGTAATATAAATATATCAAAATCACATACAAATATAATAGGATCAATCTATATTCTATATTCATTATATATGAATCCAAAGGCACTTCATATGGAACTCTATGTCAAATAGGATGAAATTATAAATCCTTTGTAATCCCTCACACAATCCCTATAATATTAGTCAATCATTTATTAGGAATACTTGGTAGTTAAACCCTATCATAATATCTCAGTATAGATATACATCCACCTAAAACCATTCACACATGAAAAAGGAAAACATCTAAATTTCAAGACCTCTAATATTCACTATAACTATATAGGGCTCACATTACTGATTTTGGTCCTAATGAAATAACTAAAATCATATATTTCAATTTCTATAAGAATTATTTCTATAATCAATGCACCACTATGAAACCTACTAGACCAAATGCATTGTATCTCATTATAGACACCCTACAATGTATCTTTTAACTAATTCACATCAAAGACCCATCCCATTGAGGGCATGAAATCTCCCAAAACAATCCTAGACATATTGGTACCTCTTCAAATCCCTTGGAAAGACCATACCTAAATCCCTATGGAGAGATGGAAAAATTCTTATATCCAATCCCAATGTTTTCTTCTGTTTTTCAAAATAAAACCATCCTATCATATATCCTATCAAACATACCAACCTATGAGAAAATATCTATGGAACACCTCTATATTCTAAAATAAGGGCATTGAATTCAATTTCATGTATGACATGAATAAAAAATAATAGATGGGAATATAAATTATGAACACCTTAAAATATATTTAGTACTTTAAATAAATTTAATATATGATAAATAATAAAATGCACACAACACTGAGTGACATTGTGTTACATGAAACAATGACTTCATTTATTGATTGTGTTTCATGCAAGACTGAGTATACTAAATTATTTTAATATTATTATTTAAAATCAATATTTTCCCCTAGAACATAAATTTATAGTTGTGAATATTATTAACTATCTTATTAAAATATATGTTTTAACTAATAGGTTACCATTTAATTATAAATTAATATATAAAACAATTTAATATTAATGAAAAGGTTTTATAAAAAACTATTATTAATTACCAACGATTTTTGACCCGAAGAGGTAAAATTATTTACTATAAGTCCATGACCATAATTAGATTTATATATTATAAATGCAATAATTTTTTTAGATTTATTCAACAAATTTTATAAGAATTACCTAAGAATAAATCAAATTTATAAAAAATGTATTTTTTCTAAAGGGTTTTTATAGCCATTTTAATGGGGATGTTTTTAATGCAAATTATAGAATATTTAATAATTTTATTTAAATAAATAAAAAATTTCTTGAAATTTAATTTCAAATATGGGTTTATGTGATTTTTTTATTTTTATGAGAAGATATATTTTTTATTGAATTGTAAAAAATATGGGATTTTAGTTGGAAACTACAATTTATATTAAATAATTTATTTTATAAAACACTATTTTGAATTTGAATAAAAGTAAAAATATTTAAATGATATATCAATTAATGTAATATAGGCCATTAAAATTATTTTTATATTTATAATGAACATAAAATCATTGTAATATTTTAAAAGTTTTACTTCAAAAACAAATTTTTCGACATCTCTATAGAACATGTTTTTAATTACAATTTTAAACATCTATGATTTGAACATTGAAAAATGGATTCTATTTTAAAAATAAAAATAATTTATAATTTATAATGAGGTAAACATAATCATTTGAGAAAATTATTTTTGAAATCATATTAAATTAATTGCATCAATTAAGAACAAAACAGGTTTACCAAGTGAATGAGCATTATACTTAAAGGGCCAAATGACCTAGAAATTTATCCAAAACCCATTTTATGGAAATATTTTTAAATTAAAAATTATTTTATTTTTCTAAATACTATTGGAATGATTTTACTATGACAAAATGTCGATGGAATACCCTCTTTAAAAAAATAAATGTTTTCCACTCAACACACTTATAAAAGGCCTCCCCCTCTCCATCATTTTCACACCCATAATACTGCATCAGTTCATACATTACCTAACCAAATAACTCGAAAAATTCCAAAACATAATCCTATAAAGCTTCTATTTTGGAAATTACTTTTAGGAAGGAATTCGTGCAGACCATAGGAGGATACCCAAGGAAGATGTAATGTTTTTGTATAAGTTTTTTAATTTTATTTCATTATTTACCACCTTAATTTTTTTTATAAACATTGTTATATAAAAAAAGTAAATATATTAAATAAAAATATGGGGTTTTATGTTCATTTTAATGCACAAAAATAAACACACAACCATCAAATTCGATTCCAAATTATCCCTCATGTGTATTAAAAACTACCACCACAGGAAATGATGTCATTTTTTTCTATTAACATCTATTATGATTATGAATGATGAGGAAATTAAAATTTAAATATTAAATATATTATTTTTATGATTTATGTAGTCTTAATTAATTATTATATAACACTAAACTTTAGGATTTCCATTTTTTAAAGAATTTTATAATGTCCAACTTGTGTACAGATAACTACCACCTCACAGAGTGATGGGATTTATTCACACATTACATTGAATATATTATAGATAGGATTGATAAGTATATGATATTTATATAAAAAAGGATACATTATTGATAATTTAAATAGATAATTTAATTTTCTATCATTTAATAGGACACAAATATGGAATAAACGTTCTTGCATATTTACGAACTACCATGTCAACAAACAATGTGTTTCATTTCCTACAAAAATATTTTATGGATAATAATAAATACATATATAATAAAAATATATTATATATAAATCATTGTATAATTTTTATATAGGATTAAACCATGATAAAATTAATATGAATGAAAAATAACAAGTCAAAAAATACTTAAAAACAAATCTATTATCACCTAAAACAATGAAAACAATGATACATTTTTACAAAAGAGTGATTGGAGGTTGAAAAAAATAATATATGATATAATAAATATTAATATTTTTCTTTTACATTATATTAAAATTATTAAAACCATTATACATGAGGTTAAAAATCATTCAACCAAATAGAAGCGTTTGGTAAGTGATATCGCCTCAATTTACCTTCCATTTGGGCTTGTTTTTTATTTTACACCAATTTATATTAATTTGGTTTATATATAGAACATTTTTCAAGTAATATCATGAATGATTTATGATTTATTATATTTTAAATTTTAATCTTAATATTCTCAACCAATGGGAATGGACATGAAAATTAATGAATGGTAAAAAATAGCGTGGAATCTCACATTCAATTGTGATTTTTAGTATTCTCTTAAAACAATCACATTACTAAAACGATTTTCCATTTCTAATTAAATTTAAATTAAATATACATATTCTTGTATAATTTATAGTATTATTCTACAAACTATAAATAATATTCAAATATGGTGTTTACATTGAATGATATGGAATAATCCTTGAATTATTGTCCAATTTGTATCGTTTAATAAAGATGAATATTTTATAAGGAACATAGTTTATGAATTTAATATATTATTCAAGATATTTATATTTCTCTTGAAAGGTAATAAATGTGATAGGGACTATTTAATGTATTTTCCTCAATGTATCATAAGTCTATATAGTTAAATTTGTTGGCCAAATGAGATGTGTTTTGAACTAGTATATATTCAACCACCTTGTGAAGGCTCTCATTAGTAAAGGTACCATATTCTTGGGAAACATGGAGTCCCTTATATTATAATTTCATTCAGTGATAATTATGTTATTATTATTATTCAAGAAATTTATTCTATTATGTTATCTGTAGATTCATTTGATTATAATTTTATTGATTAAATTTCATGACTTTCAGATATCTTCTTTTTTGTATTGGCTATGGTTTTTAATTAATGATAGATTCCTATGAAATTAACCTTTATTGTGAATATGATTTCACTTTTAAATTGTTTCCCTTCTCTATGATATGAAAATGATTTCTTGGAATGAGTTTCAAGTATTATTGGATGTTTACATTTTGTAATTATTTATGTTATTCTCCCAATTTAATATGGGTATCATGTGTGTATTTGGGTTTCCTGAAACAATGAAATTGTTTGGTCTTTTGGGACTTGAAGATTATATATATTCTAATGTAATAATTTAGGGCACAAGTTCCGAGCTTATATATTCGTAGATGTTACATCTACTATCATATAGATGTTTATCATAAACCATGAAAACTATATTTAGGAAAACACAGATAATGGGACATAACCCTGTAATAATTTTTTTGTATAATTAGAGAATAAAATAATATTGTTTTGGTAAGGTTGAGATTATGTGTGAATTTCTAGAAATGAATCCTGGCCTGGATACTATAGGAGGACATGGTTCTGGAATATTGTTCCAAGGGGTAATCACTCTGAAGGGAGAACATCATGAATCACTAAAGCAAAATATGGAACAAGAAACTCACTACATTACTAACTTGGTTTGACACAGCCTCGGGATATCCATAGGATAATTCATATTTTCACTAAAAACCACTATAATGGTTTTTATTGTAAATATATCACCAGATAATTTTTTTATTAATCTAAGATTAATAATGCATAACATTGTAATTTATTTTGTGAGTTACTATATATTTTTAAGTACACATTTTTCATAATCTAATGAGATATTATATAATATTCCATTTATTAGAATATGATTCTAAAAATAAAAATGTTATAAATACTTTTGGCCAATGTAGTGTTTTATCCACGGTGGATGATTATGTGGTTGGTATTCAAAATGAGCATGTTATATAGATATTATGGTAGATTAATCTGGTTATGACACATACACATTCTCATATAGAGAAACCTTTTCCACTTTGATAATCTACTATGTTTGACAACATAATAAGATTGACTCCCCCATCTTTAAGTGGGACTACTAATTCGATGGAAGTTGAGAAATTGATTAAATATTTTTAGAATATATTTATGGTAATGGGATGTGGTGAAATGTAAAAGGTTAAAATTTTAGTTCATTATCTCAATGGGGATTATGATCAATGGATGTCATTGATAAATAATACTTGATGGGAAAAAAGAAATATAACCCATTGAATGGAATGATAATATGCATACATATATCAAAAAATATTTCCATCATGTGCAATAAAATTAGATGAAGGGAAAGTTACTTAGTTAAAGTAAATGAAGGAAGAACATGTTATAGAGAATAAAGCTACCATTACAAGAATAGCATGGTATTCTATAGACGACATATGCAACAATGAAAAAAATCTTGACCATTTCATTAATGTTATTGAGGAAAATATCTAATGGTTACTATTCTCTCCAAAATTATCTTCATTTGTTAAAATACGTTTTTTTAATATCAATATAAGAAAATAATTATCCAAGTTATATAGCTTGAATAGGAAGGAAGGTATGAATAGAAAAAATGAGTAAATAATGGATAAATTGAAGAAGTAAAGGATTGATTTCCTAACATGTGATTACTATGTAATGAATCACTATGGGAAATTGTTGATGGTAATGAGAGTATGTTATAAGTGAATAGATAATGGTCAGTAAGAAAAAGATTGAAAAATAAAGAATGGGTTTATTTTATTAATTGTTTCAATAAGAATGTGATTGGGAACTATATAAATGAGTATCCAAATAGTGAATGTAACATACCTCTGAAAAATATAAGGTATAATTTCCAATAATATGTAATTGATACTGTCAAATACAAATGATTAATTACCTTCAATATTTAGATCAATGATAAATGTTGTTAGATTCTTTAATTGATTATATTCTAGTCATATGAATTATAAAATATATAATTAATGTTATAAATTACTATTTCATTAAGGATTTGAAAGTATATATCGAATTTTACCAATGAATAAGACAAATAATTCGTATAATGTTGATTAAATTATCGAAAAACATGATTGAGGGAAGGATAATGATTAACATGATCATTATATTGATGTAATGATGTGAGTATAATGAGTAAATGAAATTTATAATGTATATTGTATTTTACTCACTACTATATAAATGACTAATTATTTTTGATAAATTAATTTATTCCATCATTGAGGGTGATAAATTCTTTTAGAGATATATATCAATTATTCTATGTTTTAGAAATGTATTATGTATGAATTCATGTTTTAGTTATGGTTTTAAGGTAATTTAATTCAATACTATGTTTTATGAGAATACATGTTGAACATATTCACATGTTTGATATGTGAATATTTGAGATACTTTATGACATTTGGATTAATGATAACATAATTCTTTAAATTTATTGACCTTATAATGTTTTGGTTGTTAATATTTTGTGAGTTACAAAAGAGTAACCATTTATTAATTTTTTTGTTTAAAATTTTAAAAATATTTTTTAAGAGAATTTATTTCTTCACTATATGAACTGAATGTTGAGTCATGATGAAGGTAATGATTAGAAAAAGATAAAAACCCATATTTAGTGTATTCAGGTCAATATGGTCCCAAATACAGTATATATATTAAATATGAAACAAAAACCAAAATATATGTCTCGGGGCATCAATTAGCTTGTAATTAAGGATGTGTAAATATTTTAATGTTGTTAATAAATATGTATATATATATAAACATTTAACCCATATGTCTATAAAGAGGACAAAAAATTGGGTTATTGACTCGATTTGAAAATGATGATAAATTTAAATGAAATGAGGATACAGGATAAAAATTTCCAATTATATGTATATATATTATAACTTAACTTGAATGATTGTTCAAAAAGCATCGGTCCTAAAATATAGTCAAATCAATTCAAATGAAGTTTAAAAAATTGAAAAACAATTCTATTTAGTTCATGTAGATAAAATCACTATTGTGGCTTATAGGAATAGAAAAAAATGATCAAAGAAGAAAATTTGATGAAATGAAAGCATTGTATTTATTAAACATAAAAATATTCTTCACGTAGGATTTCCAATTATATTTGAAAAAAATCACATATATGGAAAATATTTACAAATTAGACTAAGATGGGACATCTATGTTCATTTTCCTCTTATCCTTGATCAAATCTTTATTATAGTTGAATCAACCATCTACATTCGGGACCTCTCGAGTACCCCTTCCGAACACATTGTGTAATGAAAGACTTCATCATCACTCAGTCGATGCTTGAATATTTTATCTGGAAGTTGATCCATCTTTGATCAACTTTTCTCAATCACAATTCTCCCTAAAAGACAATGCCGCCATCCACCGGTTTGAGGGTCTCTCGGTGCTCACCCAACCTACACGCAAACTCCATAAATTGAAGAACTGGGTTTCATCACCATATATTTGATCATCTTAAAACTAATTATCTTAATATATATAGTATTTTTAATTCAAAATTTATAATAAAAATATAATTTTATTATATATATAATTTCATAAATGTGAAAATTCATATTTTAATACATTTATTTTCATCAATTTCATAATTTTATTTATTATTATCTTTAAAATTTTATAATAAATTACCTTTAATTTTATAATTTAATAGTTATCATAGTTATTATAATATATTATCTAATTTTTAATCATTGGTCAAAAAATTATTTTTTTTACTTAAAATATATTAAGTAAAATTTTATTTACATATTATTAATGTATTTATATTTAATCAGATTTTATAATAGTTAAGATTGTTTTCATTGATATCATATGTTAAATAGTCAGTATATTTTATAATATTTTATATATATTTTATATAATGTTATTAAATTATATGAATTTAGTAATTAATAATTTCTAAATATTAAACAATTTAATTAATTTTCTTAATATTAAAATACTGCGTGTAACCAATTTTTTGTATAAAATTAATTTCCAAAATATAACTATTAAACAAATTACGAAATTTCTATTTTAGATGTGTCCCCATAAATCCTTTTAATTTATTACTTATTTTCATTTCATTATTCTTTGAAAGATAATGTAAATAAATATTATATGTAATATTTATTATTATGTACTATTAAATGATACACTTATTTTATAATAAAATTTTATTTTGATTAAATAAATTTACATAGTTTTATTTTTGATAACATAGTTTATTTAAATTGTAAAATAAACCATTTATTTAGTGCTTATTAATATTCTAAAATTTATAGAATGATATAGTTATGAATAATAATAATTAGTTTTTAAAATATATGTCTGTATTCATTGGTTAGTAATTAATTATAAATTAATATAAAAACAAATTGAATATAAAGGAAATATTTTTACAAAAAAGTATTGTTATGCACGAAAGGTGTTTTAAAATAATAAATTAAATTAATTACTATTACTGATTAATATTTTTATATTATATATTCAATATAAAGTTTTTATAATCATCTAATATATTGGATATTCATGAGATAAGAAAAAATCAAATTTGACAGAAAAAATTGCTTTTTGTAGAGTTAAATTTGACCGTTTTAGTGGCTAAATATTTTAAAAAGTAAATTTTGATAGATTTATAAATTTAATTTTTAAAAAATAAAAATAATTTTAAGATCCTAAATTTAAAATTATCTTATAGTTTATATTTTAATTTTTCTATGGAATTTAATATTTGGATCAAATAGAAAAAATATAGGTTTTTAATTAAAACATTATTTTAATTTAAATAATTTATAATGATAATATTTATTTTTAATTTGATTAAAAGATAGTATATTTAAATTATAAAACTATTATTCCAATTTAGGTCACTCGAATCATTTTCATATCAAAATTGAGTAAAAAAACATTGTCAAATATATATCATTTTCACTTTAAAACCCATTTTCAACCAAACTATCGTATTGATTTTAAATTATTTTTTTAAACTTCTGTGATTTTAATTTTTAAAAATTGGATTCTATATTTTGAATTTGAATAATATATAATGACTAATAATATAAAAATAAATTTTTTACGAAAATGATAATATTTAAATTTAATTACATCAATTAAGAGAAAATATGTTTACTGAGAGATTAAACATTTAACTTAATGTGCCAATTTACATAGAAACTTATCCCAAACCCATTGGATGAACACATTTAGACCTATCCATTATCCGGTCTATTTTATGAATTTTTAGACGAACCTGACATGGAAAAAATATTCATAAGATTCCCTCTAAAAAACATTTAAAATTTGTTTGTAAACCCACTTATAAAAGGACTCCCCTTACATCCCTTTATCACACCGATCAAACCACTTTTTTCATGAAATACCTTCCAAAATGACTACAAAATATCCCTCCACTCATTCAAGAAAAAATAACTTTGGATTAATTCCTTATTAGTATGTTTTTATTGTAAACATAGTGAGGATACCTAAAGAAGTTGTATTGTTTTTTTAAATGTGTTGTTATTTAATTTCCATCACAAAATCCTTCAATTAATTTTATATCATGATTATATTATATAATAAGCATATCAAACATAATTATATTTTATTATATTATGGGTATGACCTACAATTTCACATGATTCCATCAAATGGTCTATGAAGTCATCATTTTTGTGTACGGTGGACCATTACATCGCGATCTAATGTCATTCATTTTTACACTACAACCTTTTAAG
Organism: Viscum album; assembly: GCA_963277665.1. Classification (NCBI taxonomy): domain Eukaryota; kingdom Viridiplantae; phylum Streptophyta; class Magnoliopsida; order Santalales; family Viscaceae; genus Viscum; species Viscum album. Next base: position 933,954,418 of record OY728122.1, on the reverse strand, counting down.
GTTAGATATAATTTTGGAATTAAAATTTATATATTATATATATGATTTTTATGATGTATTTATGATTCTTGAAATATTATATGACATATATAGTCATGATTTCATTTTCTAGGAATACGATAACAACGTTAATGTGTACGAAAGAGTTCGACCATATGAAGAGATGTGATTCGTTAAATATTCCCTGGAATTTATTAGGGATGAGATTAATAAAAATATGTGATATATATAGTATAAAAATTATTAAAAAATTATAATAAATATAATTTTTATTTTTCTTTCTTTCAACATGACTTGAAAATGGAAGTAATGTTGAATCATATGTATGGCCTAAAATATCCATGATAAATGTAATTAATTTCTTATTAAAAAATTATATGGAATAATATAAATTCATTTATACTTAATATATTTTATATTTATATCATGTATTATCTTCTATATATGATTAAAAATTTACTGAATTAAGGGAAAAAAATATCTAGTCAAAAAAACTAATAAGAACAGTGTGATTAACCACAAAAATAATGGAAATAATACATGATTATTAAAACACCTATGATAATATGTTATTAAAGAATCATATATTATATCATACATAATTGTTTGGTTATGTTAGATTATAACACCATTATTCAAACCAATCTACTGATAGTTAAAGAGTGTTCAACCAAAATTTAGTGTTAGGTATGGAATTTCATACCAATATTTATGCATTTAATTCGTTGATAATTTAATAATTATTATTATCCATTGTATGTTTCAATTTAATTATATATCTATGGGTTATATTATTAATTTATTGATTAAATCACATTTGATTCAGTTATCTACCTTTCCATATTTAGAAGGATTATTGATTCATGATAGCTTCCACTCTAAATAACCATTAATAAGAATTTTAACTCACCTTTATTTTATTTATTTTTCATAGGATATGAAGATAATTTGTTTGAGTTAGTATAGAGGATGATGAGATTTTACTTTTTTTGTTCATTATTTTCTTTTCCCAAAGTAAAATTGGTATCATGCTTATAATCAAGTTTTCAAAAATTTCATAATTGTTCGGTCAGGTGGTATTTGAATCATATATATATTATAATGTTACTAACATTTGAACTAGCTCTAGGATTTAATTGGGTCATTATAGTGGGTACCAGTGGGAGGTTTAATAGATTCCTGGGAAACTATGTTTATGAAAAAATATAATAGGGAAAATAACTCGATGATAGACTTTTAGGACACATATGGAATAATATATAATTTTTTTAAGGTTGTAATTAAGTGATTTGTCCTCGTAACAAATACTTATCTAGATAACACAAGTGGACATTTTTTTGGAAGATATGTACCTATGGTTAATAACACTAAAAAGGGAAAAACATACATACTCGAGCATTGACTGTTACATGAAATGGGATTTATGAAACACTTGGTTTTACACTCTCAGGTTATATTCATAGGATAATTGAAATTTTATTTAAAAAAATTTATGTAGGAATTTAAATTGATTATTTTTTCAAAGAAACCACATTTTAATGTTAGAGTATTTTAAATACATAAATTTATAATTTATGTTGAGTGTTACACCATATTTTGAAATATACATTATTCATAATATTATGATCTAATTCAGTATATGTAAATGATTAAATATTGAACCTATAAATAATAAAGGATTCAATAATTTTAGAAAATTATTATGTTTACCTACAATGGAATATGATATGGTTGGTATTGCAACTAAGAAACTTATGCACAAATTAGGGTAGTTTTATAATGTCATGACACATAATCTTTCCCTCTTTGTGAAACAATTTTCACAATGAGAATCTCCTATGTTGGATATATTATTGTTATAGGGGACCCTATAATTTAGCGGGAATACAAATCTAACTACAACTAATCAATTAGTTATGCCTTTGGAGATGATATTATTGGAATTCAGATGTGTTGAAAAGGAATAATATAAACTTGTATTATATTATCTCAAAGTATATGTTGATCAATGGTGTTCATTAATCAAAAATTCTGGGGAGGAAAGGGAAATATAACTCCTGGAGTGGAATGCTTGAATGGATAAATTCATTGATAAATTTCATCCAATGGGAAATAAATTTAGATGAATATAATTTTGTGTATTTTAATAAAAAAGTAATAATAAATTGTTATGGATTATGAATGTACCTTTAGAATATTATCTAGGTATTGTATGGATTACATTTTTCAGAAGGAATGGAATGTTTATAATTTCATTATATGGAATAATCCTTGTCTCTAAATGGTAAAATTATCTAAAACATTATCTTCATATGAAAAAATATATTTTTGTGTTATCCAAATAGAGAAAGAATAATCTATGTCTCATGGATTTGATGATAATAATAAATTAAAGAGGATGAAAGAGAAAATAATGGATACATGGAAATGGGAAAGGATTATTCTCCAACTAGTGATAACAATTTAAGGAATCACCATTATAATTTATTTAGGAGATATAAATTTTGTAATATGTTTTGAGAAAAGGGGAAAAAATAAAAATTAATGTAATAATGGTAATGAAAAATTATAATTATGTGTTTCAACTATATGGAGATGGGGAACTATAAAAATAAATGTCCCATGTTTCAAGAGAATATAACTCTATAAAAGATAAGGGATTAATTTCAAAAATATGTTATTGATACAGTCATAGAAGAATTATTAATGTTCATATTTATTAGGATCCATGAATACTTTGTGAAAGTTATTTAATTGATTATATTATCATAATATTTAAAATGAAACATATTTAGATAATGTCGCAGTTGAATATTAGAAATGAATTGAAACTGTTTTTTGTATGGTATAGATTAATAAGGAAAACTATTTGTTGGTATTTTGAACACATTGAAAAAATACATGATTGACGGAAATATAACCCTTTCTATGTTCTTAATTTTGATATAATGATGTTAGGATAAAGGGATGGTTTATGTGTATAATGTAAATTAGATATTATTTACATCATTGGAATTGATTAATAATTAGTCAAAAAAGTTTTTATTCTATTATTGATGTATTTTACAACATTATTGGATTTATTTATTATTTCAAATAACTGGTGTTATACTTATGTATTATTGTATAATTAATGATTTCATGAAGGTTTTGTGGTAATTTTGGTTATTACCATGTTCCAAGATAATACATGATGAAGGTATCAAAAAAGTTTTGTATATAATGATATCGAGCAACTTCATGTCATTTTGGAAGAGTGGATTGATTATTTCTCAAATTATGTGCCATATAAACATTTAGAACGTGATATTTTTAAAGTTATATAAGGTTGAACATATATTAAAGGGTGTATCCTGATCTTTCTAAAAGGTTTAGTGATTAATGTATTACTTTATCATATGATGAAACCCATATTAAGAGAAGAAGTAGAAATATTTAAACGTAAAACAAAAGGATAATATTTTTTTATGAAATATATACAGATAAATTATGTTTATTTCCTTATATTCTTATAGAATTATTGAAATCCCCAACTCTATAAAAAGGGTTTAGAAAATATATGTTGTAATATTATCATCATTTATGATATCACAAATGAAATTTTCACCCATATAGTTTGTGTATTTATTGTAATTAACATTATAATGAACATGTTATCTATAACAATCCCCCATTCTTTTATAGTTATTTTTATCTTCCCAGTCATTGCTTTCATTTCCCACTAATTTCATCATATAAGAGGTACGTGATATGTGATTATTCATGATGAATTTTGAACTTTTGATTCACTATTATTAAAAACATATTTTATTATTGAAACTTCTAAATGGTTTTTTCGATAATTGAATTTCCAAATATAATGATCTATATTTTAAATATCAATTTTTAATTGTGAGTACACAATTTTTCTAAGGTTGGGAAAATGCTACAACCCAAAATTCTAAAATAAGTCATTGTATTGGATTTTGTGGTTGTCCTGAAACACCAAGAGTAAAATGTAATATAACATCATAATATCAAAAAATATAATCACTGTTTTAAATAAATTCAATATAGGATATAGGTTTTCCAATGGATGTAACACAATGTTATTTTATGTTACATGAAACGATGACTTTCTATTATAGCTTGTGTTATATGCAATACCAAGTTTCAACGAAAATTATTAATATTAATATTTAAAATATAAATTACCTCCTTAATATTAAATTTGTAGTTATTTATATTATTCAATATGGAATTAAAATATATTTTCTAATCTTTCGGAAGGCAATTAATTATTAATTAATATAAAAATAAATTGAATATAATGAAAATATTTTTCTAAAAAAAATAATCTTATTCACCAAAGTTGTTTTATTCTATTAAATAAAATTAAATACTAACAGTGACTGATCATAATTATATTTATATATTATATATTCAACAAATTTATTTCTGTTAACCATTAGATTTGATAGTCATTTGATAAGAATTAATATAACTTTCTACAAAAAAGGGGTATTAATCTATATATATCATTACCATCTGTTAATATAGAACATGTATTGAAACTATTATCTGAAACATATATAAATTATATTTGAAAAATTACATTTTATTTTTAATAAAATTTATTTACAAATTATATTAGGGTTAATTTCGTTGATTTTTTGAGAATTTTCATTTTTTGACGAATAGTGAAAAATATGGCAATTTTATTAAGAGCTACCTTTTAAGAAAAATAATGTATAAGTTTAAAATATATTTTTAATTTTTTTTCTAGTCCAAATAGTCCAATTAAACATGTATTAATCCAATTTATGTCATTTAAAAGAAATTTATATTGAAATTGAATATAATGTATTTTTAAACTTTTGAAAATTTTCACAATAAAATACAGTTTTCTTGACTGGTCTGCAGGTTTAATTTTAAATTTAATTATGAAAACTTTGGGACTTTATTTTAGAAAATTTTATTCCATATTTAGAATCATCATTATTTTAAATTAATAATTATTTGGACATAATTTTTGACCAAAATTATTAGTGGAATAAGTTGAATTTACTTATAATGATTAAAAGAAAAGTGAGTTTACTAACGGGATAAAATATAATAATAAGGGAAAAAATGACATAAAAACTTATAAAAACCTCTTTTTATGGAAATATTTATAAATTATTTCTTATATGATATATTATTATAAATTATTGGATCCACAATACAAGGAAAAAACATGGGTGAAATTACCTCTTTAAAATATTTACAGGTTTTCCACTCACCCCACTTAGAAAAGGCCTCCCTCGTATTCCATTCTTCCAAAAAACTAAAACCACATTTGATTGAATAATACATAAAAAAATCCCCCATAAATTTCCCTCCCCTCACACATGAATACTTATATTGGTTATAAAGAAAATATAAGAAGAAATTTGTGTAATATTATGAAGGATAACCGAATAAGAGGTAATGTTTTTATAAAAGAATTTTTATTTTCATTCATTACCTATTTCTGTTAATTAAATTTATATCATGATTATATAATTAAATAATTATCCTTAATATAATTATAATTGTTTATGTGATGGTTATGACATAAAAATTCACATAATTCCATCAAATGGATGAAAAGATCATCATTCGTGTGTACGACAGACTACCGCCTTGCAAATAGATTTGTTCTCTTTTCTATTACCGCCATTTGTAGGTATCAATAATTATAGAAATTCAATCTATATATTATATATATTATTTTTATGAAATCAAATGGCTTTAGGAATTTTTATATAAGACATTATTATATTCTTTCTACTTTCTAGGAATCTGATAAGGTCATTCAAGTGTATAATGGAATATCTCCCCATAAAGCAATGTGATTTGTTAATGTTTTACATAGAAGTTATTAAGGGTGTATTTAAAAAAAAAATGAATATATGAAAAAAAATGGTTCATAAATAATAATAATATATATATATAATATTGTTTTCTTTCATTCAATTCAACTATAAAATGGAAACAATGTTCATGTGTTCGTATAGACAACCATCTCCATGAATGGTGTATTACATTTTACATCACCAAATTTAATGAACTACTCTATATAAATTTATAGTGAATATAGTGGATATTTAAATCATGGTTTAAATTCTTTAGTTTATTAAATCATGATATAGTTAAGATGGGAGAAATATTAATTTCTAATAAACACAAAAAATAAGGTAATTGGCAGTTGATGTAATGAAAATAATAACATATTATTACCAAAAGAAAGAGTAAGGTAAGAGATTTCAGTTTAATTTTCATACCATCTAAATATATTTTTAATTATTCAGTAATTCATTTTTATCTGGTTTATATACATTCTCTTTTTAACATAATATCTTGACTACAATATTCTTCTTGGAAAATTATATTTCAATATGAAATATCTAACCCAAAAGGGATTAGAAAAGAAAATTGACATATGTAAAAAATTATTAAGAAATATCACATTCTTCTGTGATTTTCAAAATTCTATTGAAACAATAACTTTATTGTAATAAATTTATAGAAAAATTTATATTTCTCATAGATATCTAGATTATTATGTATTGGATATGATTACTTCTTAAACCAAAAAAACTTTTTTAACATATGGTATTTACCATGAAGTATATTGACTAATTATGGAAATATATTTAAATATATATCCTTTAACAAATATAGATATTTGATGTTGAAAATTATTTATGAATTAAATTGATTATTGAATATTTTAAGAAATCATTGTATTAGTATTAAATGGCTTATGGACTATTTAAAGTAAACCCATCGATGAATCGATTGTCTAATGTGAAAATTCAGTTTTCTAAATTAGATGGATTTTTACCGAGTATGCTTTAAACCATGATGTGAATTGTATGGATGGTAAAGGTTCCATGTTCCTGAGAAAAATGTTTTCTAAGAGTGAAGAACCTCTTTAAATTAGAATTCATTTATTCTTGTTATCCAATATATTTTTTCTATAAAATTATCTATGGATTCGTTTAAACCTCAGTTTATTGATTAAATGAAATGTGATTCAGTGTTCTACCATACCTAATTGATTAGGATTATTGATTCATGATATATTCCATTGTATATAACCATTATTGAGAATTTGATATTACCCATATTTTGTTTCCGTTCCCCATGTTATTATAATGAATTCTTGGAATCAGTTTCATGGATACCAAACATATAAAATGTTTATGATTTTTTTTCATTTTCATAATGTTATATGTGTATAATTTGTGTAATATAGTATTCCATAATTGCTAAAAAAATTGGTCCATTATGATATAAATATTGTTTCTAAAAAAATTATTAATGAATAAAATTGGTTATATTATTCCAGAGTTAGGGTTATTATAATCTATATGGTGATGGAAATCTCTGCCGACTCCAATCACAAATATCCTAGAGGATAAATAGAATCTGAAAATTATTACATGACCCAATTAGGCGAGTCATTTATTGTTAGAACACTCATTTATATGTATGTGTCCATGGTATCCTATATTAGGGCCACAAGGTTATGTTTATTCCAATTAATTTATAACCCTTGGTTCTATGTGTGGCATGTAATTTAATAATAATCACAACACCATCCTTATGTAGCAAGGTCATGAAGCTAATTCCCAAGGGTTTATTGTGTATATTGGCACTTTTTTTCTATATGATTCATTTAAATATTATTAGAATTGTATGTTTAATGGTCCTTTATTTACAATGGTGAGACCAAAAATCACACGACCACAATATAGAATGAATTTAATAAAGGTGTGTCTTCAGAGGGACACCTGCATCATTAGAAGTGTTTTTATATTTGATGGAAGACAATGAAGATTTAACATACCCTATAGAAGTCTAACATTTCATTGTCAAACTATATAATCCTCTAACTCAAAACAATTCATCCAAAATTATAAAATATAAAAATATATTAGTTAATAAAAAATATATAATTAATTAATATATTAAATTTAAATATAAATAATTTTTTAAATCTTTCTTGGAAACCTCATTTCATTAAAATAGGTACCCAATAATTATAGCATGTCCATCATGAACTCTATATTACATCTTGAGAAAAATCCCTAACATGGGAAAAAATATTTTGATGATGTAATTTAATTTTAAAAAAACTAGAATAAACATAAAATGGTGGTCTACCATCAGTTGAAAAGAATTCTATGAGTTCTGGTCATCATCCTAAGACATCTGTTTTTTCATTTAGAAATATCCCCATCATATTATCAATACTCATCCATGATCACATTTAATTTTCAAACATCCAAAATCCTAGTTTCCCATACAAGTAGAAAACATAAGAGGGGGTCATTGAGAATTGGGAATGGTGTTCATAACATAAAACACCAATAAAATGGTATCACAATAATATTAATTGAATGGGGATATATATGAGGAAAATAGGGATCCTCCGTGAATTCAAATTGAACTTTAATTTGAGATGTGAGGAAGATGAGATAAGAGTATTAAAATCAAAAATTTAAAAATATTTTTTAACATAAATTTTAATATAAAATCATTTAGAACCAAGACAAACACGATTATGTGGTTTTCCTTTTGGTAGATCATAAGAACCCCACACTCTAAGATTTTCCCAATGTTCCCCACATCCCTAATTTATTTGTTTCACACAATCATTATATACCGTCAACATGGCTAGATAACTGGAATAGAGTTTGCTATGATCATCCAAAAATACATAAATAATGTAAGCCATGATGTAGGGGTCCTATTTCGGTCCCCTAGGAGCCCTAACATCCTAGGATTCTACATCATTCAACTAAAATTAAAATTATGGGAATTTTATCCACCCTTTTCCAATTGTGGGGATCCTAAGGTTCTACACACACTAAGGGAACCATCACTAGGCTCCACGGTGTGGTGGATTCTTCCTTAGCATATTTCAGGAACCCTAGGCACCACCATGATATATATAAAATAATTGTGTCCTAGAAATGTGCCTCTCAGGATCCATCTAGGTATAATAGTATGATTCTTCATGAAACACATTGAATTAGTTATGCAGTCCCTCCAATAAGGATCCTCCCTTTGACCACAACATGAACCACAACATGATACTGACCATGTTCCAACAATACACCCATCATGTCACAAACTGAATATAGTCTCCACTAATATCGGCACTAATTCTATCCCATGAAAAGGCCCGAAGGGTGTTCCCTATCCCCACGGGATGGAACAAGTTCACGGGTATAAATAGATTTGGGTTGGGAATCATTTTCCCATGTTTGAAAGCATAAAACAATAAAAACATTCAATAATTAGAATATTAAATTCTAATGCAATATAAAACATAAAAAACCAGAACTAAATATATGGTTCTTAATAAGATACAATATTTCAAATTATAAATAAAAATATCCACAAAATTGCCTCTAAAACTCCACATGACAAGGGTTCGTCACACCTAGCCACCTCCACAATACATCACCAAGAGGGGACTAACAAACTGAACAGCCTTCACCCGAGGCTTTTAATTTACCTTATTCAAACATAAACAAGTATACATACACACATTGGGTGTAATTAGGCTCTGATACTAATCCCAATTGGATACCAACCAATGATTCCAAAGAGTATGCAGCACAAGGTAAAAACAAGCAGTTTAAATATGTAATGAAAAGCGGTGTAAAATTCAAAAAGAATACGACTTTAAATGAAAATGGATTACAATCTAAAAATTTAGAAATGTAGATACAATTAAATAGGACATGTTATATAATGTAATTTACACCCAAATACACCCTATTACCAAGGTAAATACCACAAATAAAATGATCACGAAAATAAAGAACACCCCTAGGAAACTAGATTGTCTCATGCCCTATATACCTCATACATAGGTGTAAATTAAACATCTCCCAAATCATTTAACACACATTATACACAAGTATGAGTCATACCAAAAACCTAGTGGTCACAAAAAATAATTTATATATTTTAGTTAGAGTTGTTTCTATCCATTTTCGTAGGGAAACAGGGACAAAATCCATCTGGTTCACTAGTCGTACTAGTATATATCCATCCACCTAGGTACCTGTGCTTCCCCTTTTTGCTCAAAAAATATCAACATCCCACATAGAAACCTTTTCATATAAAAAACCACTAATGCTCACACACAAACAATACAGTTTCTAAACACACTTTATACCACTTACAACACACAACATATCATTTTGATTTTCAATAAACAACCTCTCAAAATATTTACCTTGTTTTTCAACCAAAACACCTCGAAATCCCTAATTTTCACATAATTTGCACACTTTGAGTTACAAAAAAAATCAATTTACATAAAAAAACCTTCCAATAAAACCAAAAAATTAATTTTTGAGCAGCCCTATATGATATAATAACTGATATTGTTGTAAATCCTATATTTTTCATAAACATGGCACTTAAAAATTTACGTGTTTCACAAAAACCATTATGAAATATTTTCCCTGCAAAAACCAAAGGAGATAAACATTAAAAACAATACTTCATCTCAAATACATTTCAATAAAATAAACTAAGTAATTATAGGGTATTCTCAAGTGAATCAATAAATGATTTCAATGAAAAAACCCCAATTTCACATAAAAGTGACCCAAAAAATCATTTGAATTATAAATACCATTAAAACCAATTTTCCTAACAAAATTCTAATACTGTAAATATTAATATATCATAAACAAAACATGAAAAGTCACAAAAAATGCACACTCAATGTAATCACAGAACAAATTTGTTAACACCTTGAATCCTTTGTGGAAAAACTCAAACGCACCACTGCCGCATCTCAAGTAATGTAGATCAAGCCTAAAAAAAGAATATTAGAAAAATAAATCCCATGTTTTAAAACTAGGTTAGAATCCCAAACATTTGGTCATTTGGAACTTCATGAAAAAAAATTAAAGAAACCTAATGGAAAGGGGAAGGAACTTACTGGAGATTTTTTGAAGTTCCTCCACCAAATCCACCTTCAAAATTAAGATCCAAGAGAGTATATAGGTAATTGGGAGGTTGAAATGCTTTATGGGTCTAATGGGAGAGGAAAGTTATTGGTTTGGATAAATCTCAAGAGGTTATAAAAGTAATTTTCACACTTTTATTATTACATGGACAAAGGCCCACGTTTTGTGTTCACGTTTTGGTAAACCATGCACCTAAACTATTAACCCTCCATTCTCCCCTCAAAACATATTCAAAATCCTCCAAATATTGTTGGGTCATATAGGGGACATAGGGGATAATTTTAGGATAAAAATGTGTGAAATATAAATACCTTTAGGGATGAACTTTGGTATGATAATTTCCCCCACCAGGAAAACTTTTTGTCCTAGAAATTCGACTAGAGGCTTGATCAGAAAACACGAATGGGTACTCTTCCTAGACAATGACTTCCAATCCCAGGTTTTATTTTCATCACTAAAATGCTTCTAATAAACCCGGAGCGGCATAATAGACTTCCCTCGAAGCGCCTTCTCTTGGGAGTCTTCTATTTTCACTTGCTGCTCAAAAACTGACAAGTCATGCACCCTCACTAGTTCTTCCAAATATTGCAGATGGGACAGATCCATGTTGTATTTCTTTAACTAGGGGACATGGAAGAAACCATGGATGTACTTCAACTAAGATGGTAAATTCAAATAGTATTCCAACATTCCAATATGCTCGAGGATATCAAAAGGTCTAACATACCACAATGTCAGCTTCCCTTGCTTTCACAATCAATGATGGATCACACACGGTGCCACTTTCTTAAATACCCTATCACCCACAAAAAACTCTAAGTCTCAATTCATCTGGTAAATATATGATTTATGGAGAATCTGAGCTGTCTATAAACATCACCTGATCAATTAGACCTCATGAGAAGTCTCATAGACTAGACTCGGCCCCAGAAGTGAGGTCTCACCTACGGCATCCCAATAGAGGTGGGATCAACAAGGACGAACATAGAGAGCCTCAAAAGGATCCATTAGAATTAAGTACTGGGAAATGTTATTAGAAGGGAACTAAACCAATCCCAAATGGTTATCCGAAGAAGCTCCAATGTCTAGAATGATTGCACGGAGAACGTCCTCCAACATCTGATTCACACGCTATGTCTGACCATCCGTCAGAGGGTGGCATGTCATGCCCACCTTAATCTGAGAGGCCAATTCCCAATGAAGGACTTCATAGAAGAGAGAAGTAAATCATGGTTTTATATTTGAGACAACATCTCCTGGCACAAAATGGAGCCTTACAACCTCTAGATGATACAAGTGGCCCAACTCATCCACTTTAGTATTATCTCTGATTGGAATGAAGAGGGTTTATTTGGTCAAACGATCAATTACCACACAAATGGAATTCATACCCTAGGTGTATGAGGCAAGCCAATGATGAAGTCCATGTTGACCTCATCCCACATAAATTTAGGAATTGGTAATGGCTGGAGAAAACATGGGGGCCTCTGATTCTCTGCATTCACCTGTTGGCATGCGTACCATCTAGACATGAAGTTTGTGATTTCCCATATCTTACCTGGACACTAGAACTACCGACACACATTATAATAAATCTTGGTGGAACTTAGATGGACATCCCACTAAGACGTCCAACTATCCTCCATCACCACATTCCGTAGAGATAATGGCACTTCTGAACTGCCCTTGAAGGACAATATTCCCTCGGGAGACGACGAACAATCAAAGGTCATCTCCCCACAATGATGAAACTCCCTCGGCCAATAACCAAGATCATCACTAGGATGTTCCCACTAAATCAAATCTAAGAAAGAAGGATTAAAATAAATTCTAGAGAAGAACGCACAGCAACTGTGCTCCTTGGTCTCCACAAGAATCTGAGAAATGAGCACCAAAAATGTTCCCTCATCACTAGACTTATTAAGAGCCATCACTAGAACACTTATACTTAAGGCGTTGGCCACCACATTACCCATTCATGGTGTATATGAAATGTCAACATCAAACCCCTTAATCTACTTGATCAAGCGACGCTACCTCATGTTGAAGTCCTTCTTCGAGAAATAGTAGGCCAAGCTCTTGTGATCAGAGTAGTCCACAAACTTCTCGCCAAATAGATGGTTATTCCAAGTATTCAAAGCATGCATCAACACTTACAACTCCCTATCATGGGTTGGATAATTATTTTCTTGTGTTCGGATATGGAGAGAGCCATACTCCACCACATGATCATCTTGAATAAGCACACACCCAAGACCCATATCTGAAGCGTCGCAATACACCACATGCCCCTTTCCTGCATCTAGAAAAAAACAGGTTGAGTAGTCAACCTTCCATTTTTCTCCTCGCAGGAATCCTCAAATTATGGGAACAATACAAACTTCACTCCTTTCTAGGTGAGCATGATCATCCGGGAAGCAAGCCCAGTGAAATCCCATACAAATCACCTGTAATTACCAGATAGGAAAATAAACTCCTAATCTCGAACACATTCTTCGGCTGCTTACATGATATAACTACACTAAGCATCTTGGGGTCCATAGAAATCCCTATACTCCGAGATCAATGCTCAAAACATTTCACAACCCGGATCTTGAAATAGCACTTTGACAACTTTGCAAATAGGCGGTGATCCTGCAATGTTTCCAATACATCCTCAAGTGATGTTCATGTTCCTCCTCAGAGCAAGAGTATAATAGAATGTCATCCATGAACACCAAAATGAAGTAATCGGGATATGGGTGGAACACACTTTTCATGAGTTCTATAGAGACCACTGAAGCATTAGTCAATTCAAAGGGCATGTCCGAATAATCAAAGTGGTTTTACCTGCTTCAAAAGTTTTTCTTCGAGATATTTGCCTCTTTCACTCGTGGTTGATGATATCCTGAATGCAAGTATATTTTTTAGAAGGAAATCCCGCCTTCTACTGATTAATAAAAATAATATATTCTAGGAAAAGGGTATTTGTTCTTAATTGTAACCTTATTCATCTTCTAGTAGTCAATGCTTAACAGGAGGGATCTGTCATCCTTTTTCATGAACAACATAGGAGAAGTCCATGGAGAGACACTTGGATGAATGAATCCTTTGAATTACAAGTCAACCAGCTTTATCTTTAATTCACTAATATTGTTTGGGAACATGCGATACGAGGGAAGAGATATCATCTGTGTTCCCTACGCCAGATAAATCTAGAACTCGACATCCCACTCTAGGGGAATACCTGATAATCATCTAGGAATACCACTAGAAACTCATTCAATACTTGAGGTAGTTCACCTTCAAGGGAAATACCATAAGCCTCTAGCACAATCGATGACAACTGGAATATAATACTTCCCAACTCTGGGAGTATAGGTCTTGCACGTCCAGACCGAGGATCCCATTATCCATGAAAAACATGATGACTCCCATCAGGTACCGTGAAACTCACTCGCCACCTATAGCAATAGATGAGTGCTTGGAAGTATACCAGACAATAAAATCCATGTATTATTTCAAACTGAACCATATCTATGACCAAAAGGTCCCACACCATCTCAACCCTTGACATGGAAAGAGCACATGTTGGGAACCTAAGACCCTAATCCTTCTTCTTTCCAAGCGGAATCACCAAATCCAATGAAAAATACAACAAATTGACTGATAAATTCAACGTGTCCAAAAAAATAGGCATAAATGAATGAAATAGATTCACCAGAATAAAAAAGATTAGTAGCTATTAATGACGCGATCATAACGGTACCTCGAACTATCGATGGTCCCGCCTCTAACTCTGCTAGTGGCTGATCCACTACATGGTGATGTCCCATCTCTGCCGGAGGTCTACCACTAGTCTGTGGTTGTTCCCTGAATAGGATCTACCAAAAATATGACTTATCTCTACCACCATGGATTCTAAATTGAGATCCCCCAATCCTCGATGGCTCGGACTGAGGTGGAACTCATCTTGAAGCAACGAACCCTGACCCACTCAGAAGTGGATGTTCCACCATGCAGAAGTGCTGAAAATTCTCCATACCTCCACACAGGTAAAAAGGTTTAATAGGAAGTGGTCATTCAGCTCGGATGTCCCCTGACTTCCCCCAGTTGTGGAATATGACTGATCTCACATCAGAAGTCATATATGAAAACTGCCAGGAGGAGTGGCCTGAACTACCACCTCCCTTCTTCACCTATTCCTCTCGCATATTTTTCTTTTCGGAAGAGTTGACAATTCCCACTACTGATACTGACCCAGATAAACCATCCCTACCTTTCCATTAATACTCCACCACACACTACCGATCAACCACCTCATCATAGTTCCTCAACATAAAAATGAACACATGGGAGTATATCTATGGTCGCAATCCATTCTCAATCCTTTGGGCCTTTGCGTTCCCATTATAAACGATTTTAGGGGCATACTAAACCAGTTCAAAGAAACATTTGGCATACTCAATGACAGAAAGATTCCCTTAAACAAGATCCATGAACTCTTGGGACCTGGAATATGCAAAGAGCTCCCGATAATACTGCTCATTGATGAAATCCTTGAAATATTGCCATCGAATCTACTCATTCTTCCTAGTTTGATGTACCGACTCCCTCCACCTGCGACTGGGACCCTCCAACAGAAAGGAGGCACATTTAACCATGAACTCCTTGGGAGTATCTAGTAACTCGAACATGTGATCAATTTTCTCAATCCATTCCTCTACTTCATGGGCTTCCATGCGGCCTCAAAAAAGTGGGAGGCTTATTTTTCAAGAAATAATGGGCCTCTTCCTTTCTAAGACTAGTCTCATCCTCTCTAATAGGAGATAGATGATAAGAATTTCCTGTTCCTTGATCCTGATCTTCCGAGACCACACCCTCGACAAGACTCTGATCAATTTTTGTGGGAGAACTCTCTCTGGCTTCCTCCTATGGCCACAAGGGAGATTTCTGAGGAGGTATGTTGTTACAAAATGGAATAGACAAAAAAATATTCAATGCCAAAATTCTGAAATCTTTTATCAAATACATCAAATATAAGTAATATAATTAGTTTAAAGTAAAAAATGAAAAGAATACTCCACCCCCGTCCGATGCCCATGTGTGGTTGCAGCCCCCACGTCTCACGTGGAAGTGAAGTCAAACAGAAAATTTCAACATCCGCTTCTGCCTCAAGGTCTTCCATGAGAGGTGTGGGCTATGCACCTTACTTGTGACCAAAACCCTAATCCCCATTAGTAATATCTTTGGTCTATCCTGACTCATCCAAAAATTGTAATATAGCCCAAAAACATTGTCCTTCTCCGATACTAGTTTTTACCACCCGGGTCTGGTTACCACTTATACCAGCATCATTTCCTGCCCTTGAAATGGCCCAAAGGGTGTTCCCTATCCCCACATGCTAGAATAAGTTCTTTTCAACAATAAATTATATTTGGGAACAATTTTTTGAAATATGAATGCATAAAACATTAAAAAAATCAATAATAAGAATATGAAATTCCAATGCCAAACAAGACATAAAAAAACAGAACATCATATATGCTTCTAAATAAGGTATAAGTTGTCCAAACCTAAACAAATAGCAGAAAAATATTCACTATGACACCATATGGAAAGGGGTTATCTCCCTTGACCCTCCTCCACAACACCGAACCAATAGGGGAGTAACAACTCGAACCGCCTTCACCCGAGGCTTTGCATTTACCTGAGTCAAAAACAACAAATTATACTTACATCCATGGGGTTTATTTAGGTTTTGATCCTAATACCAATAGGATACCACCCAAATATTCTAAATATTATGCAATAAAAGGTGAAAAAGAACGCAGTTTTAATATGTAATGAAAAGCGGTGTAAAATTTTAAAGGATTACGACTTTCAAATGAAAACGATTTTAAAAATAAAACATTCAGAATGTCAACACAATTGAATAATACATGTTAGATAATATAAATTACATCCCATCACACCCTAATACCAGGGTAAATAACACAAATAAAATGAGGACCGAAACCAGGAACACCCCTAGGATACTTGATAGTCTCATGCCCTATATACATCGTACTTCAATGTATAGTAACCGTGTTACAAATCCTTTCCAATGCATGAAACACTAGTAGGTAACATACCCATAATCTAGTGGTCCCCAAACATAGTCCATATTGTTTAGTTAGAGTTTCCATTGTCCATTTTCTCAATTATTAAGGGACAAAACCCATCTGGTTCACTAGCTGTACTAGTACATATCCGCCTGCCTAGGAACCCAGGATTCCCCCATTGTGCTCAAACAATTTCAGCATGCCACATAGAACCCTTTGCGTATAAAACACAAATACTAGTAACAAAAAAACAATACAGTAGCTATACACACATTATACCACTCAAAATAACAACAATGAATTTCGATTTTCAATAAACAACTTTTGAAAAAAAAATCCTTTTTTTTCACCCAAAACACATTGAAATCCCCACTTTTCTCAGCCTGTGGAAAAATTAAGATACAAAAAAAAATAGATGTCCAAAACCTTCCAATTAAACCATTAAACTAATTTTTAGATCATCAAAATATGATTTCAGACATGATAGCATTGTAAGACATCCATTTTTCAATAACCTGGAACATAAAAATTTATTTGTTTCACAAAAAAAACTAAAATTTATTTTCAAAGCAACAAGAAAATGAGATCTACAATCAAAATATAAATTTCTAACCTAATAAATTTCAATAAAATTAACTAAGAAATTATAGGTTATCCCAATGTGAAGAAATAAAATATGTCTTTTGAAAAACCCCCAATTTCACATAAAAGTGACACCAAAAAATAATTTCCATTATAAATACCATTAAAACCAATTTCCAATGCTACATTAAAATGAAATAAACATTCAAATACCATAAATAAACCAAGATAAGACAAATAAAATCACACACAGCGGAATCACCTACCCTATTTGTTAAAACCTTGAATCCATTGTGTGAATACTCAAACGCACCACTATTGCACCTCAAGGAAGGTAGATCAAGCCTAGAAAAAAGACATTGTACCATGAAACCTCAAGGTAAAACCCATGGTTCTAAACCATAACCCCTTGTCATTTGGAACTTAAAGAAAAATTTTATGAAACATCATGGAAAGGGGAGGAACTAAGAGGGAAAGGAACATACATGAGATTATTTGAAGTTCCTCCACAAAATACCCCTTCAAAATAAAAATACAAGGGATTATTTAGGTGCTTGGGAGACTTCCACGGATATATGTGTCTATTTTTAGAGGAAAGGCCCAAAATAGGATAAATCTTGGGAGGGAAAAGTTATTTTCACACATTTTTAATGACCTAGACATTGGTGCACAGTTTATGTGCATGGTTTGGAAAACTGTGCACCCTCTATTCTACCCAAAAAAATCTTCAATAGCTACAATATTTTGTGGGGGATTAGGGGGGACATAGGGGGATTGTTAGGATAAAAATATAATAAATATAAATACATTTAATGATGAACTTGGGTGTGAAACATAACCAAGGGAATGGTCTCCCTAAAGATTTCCCTAAGGGAGACCTATCAAGCACTAAAGGAACGACCAACACAAAAATCATTCCATTTTGGTGTTTCATCTACCATTATGGTGAGATATACACTCTGGTTCACCCAATGATAGATCACCTATATATAAATTTTTTGTAGTTCCACCGGATAATTAAAAGGAATCACTCTGGGAAATGAATTCACATCACAAGCACTGTTTTACATTGGAAAACACCGCCTCATCATTTTTATACTCCTTAAATTCCAAATAGGAACCCTGATTCTAGAATAAACCTCTTAGACAAATTTTAAAAATGAAAATTACATTGAATTATAAAATCCTTAATGAACATGGGGCTTACACAAGTATCAATGATGGCCTTATTCAATCCCATGATGGATTATTCCCTCAATATCAAAACCAAATATAACATAAGAATAACAATAAACTACCATGTAATGCAAATTAATGTAACACACACATATAATCTTCTAAAAAAATGTTGTAACATTTTTTCTATTCATAGAAAGGTTATATTATTCATAAAATATATGAAATATTATACAATTGTAATAATTATATTCATATATATATATATATATATTCATGTGTGTGTGTGTGTGTGTATGATTTTCCTATTATTTAGTTTCTCCCCAATTTATTTTTTATTTTAAATTTAGTATTATAAATACAAAAGTTGTCAATTGAGGAGATTATCTTACAATAAAATGATTTTTATTTTTTATGTTTTTAATGGATAAATTAATGTAGAAAAAGGGATTAGTATACGAAAATGATTATATATCTATCTAATATTTTTTTAATTAATGATTTATAATATATTGGAAACTGTATGAAAAATAATGTAGGAATTAGTATGTACTCATAGTTTGATGATCTATTTTTAATAATCAATAAATATCTATAATTAAAGGTTATTACTATTAATCAAGTTAGTGTGATATATTCGTGATTGTATATTCTTCAACTTGTTTTTCAAAAGTTATGAAGCAATAAAAAAAGCACTTTGTGCATATTCACTTTTAAATTCTATATTGTTGATTCACATTTAAAATGTTAAGTGTCTCATTAGGATCTAAAATCTTACTATTTACATTCATCACTTTTACATGGGAAGAATTTATGAATTTTTAAATTACAAAGTTATTTTACTCAAATGAATATAATTAAAGTCACATTACTAAATATATATAATATTTAATGATTTATGAATGAAACCATAAATTATAATATAATTGAATGAAAACATTGGAGGAAAATATCCTCTTCAGAAGAAAAATAATATTATCATTGGTGTAATTAAATAAGGAATCATAATCAAATTATATGATGAATTTAATGAATAATTCACATAAAATAATGATAATAAATTATATTTTGTTCCTATTATTAACTACAAAAGATTTAAAATTATTTAATTATTGATCCAAAGAAATATTACTTGTTTTCACCATCTAATAATAATTTATATATAATCCTTCTCTAAATATTATTCTATTTTTAATAATTAGAATTTTTTATTTTATATTCTTTTTCTTCAAATGATATTTCTATATATGGAATCAATCATTCATGATAAATACAATATTTCTTATCTAAACATTTGTATCCCACTCCATATATAGTTTCCTAAATAACAATGTCAAATCATAATTACCATGCTTAGTTTGAATAAAATATTCAGTTATAATATCTCAATTTTCTAATTAGGTAAAATTACTCCAATATAAAACATAACAATGATTCATTTTAAATTTATTGGATTCATTTTTTATCTATAAATAACAATCATTTTCTAAAATCCTTGAATATCATCCACAATCCTTATAGAAAATTATTTTTTATGTATTATGTTTCATTTGGACCTTTACATAATGAATTTAGATTCAATTCCATCTCATACTAATTTTTAATTCCAGATTGTTACATTCTCATCATTTATATTTTATTTTGTATCATTATATGAACAATGATGTCCCTAAATATAATATAAATGAATTTTAGTCCAGATATATGTGGGTTCATTACGTTTTAAACATATTTGTATAGAAATTTTACATATTCAATTATTTTTATATAGATCTACATATTAATGTTTTTTCTCATTTGAGCATTGGATTCCCCATTTAACTATTATGCATCTCCAAATAAACTTTTATTATCCTCATTTGACATCAATTTCCTAGTTACATGGCTACAGTTAACCCTTATAAAAACTAATTATAAGAATAATTACCTTATATCCCACAAAACCTTTATCATAATCTAATAATTTTTGTCTCGAAGCATAATTTAACTTTTACATAATTTATTTCGGTTTTATATTTAATATATGATTAAATTTATTTCACATCTAGCGAAAATACTATTCAAGGTCAATTCATTTATTTCATTATAGGATGGTATCCAGTACATGTTAAGTGGAACATTATATAAATACAATTTAGATTCAATCACTTAGAAGTTTTGGATTAGTAAAACCTACCATGAATAAAAATATAAAGAATCTTTTTTCCTTAGTTTCATATCACCGATTACCTATTGAAATTCAAGAATCATGTTTTTTCAAAAAATTAATACTAAATCATTGACTACGTTCAAATATCATCCATCACCATGTTAAATAAAAAATGACTATAATTATTCATAGATTGAGTAAATAACCCAAAATTGTAAAAATTACTAACATTATTTAAGAAATTAAATAAAAAGGTAAAAAATTATTCTCCATGAATTCCAAAATATAGGATTTTATTATCTTATTAAAAAATTCATAAACTGAAGATGAATTCCACAAATACAATATTTATACCTTCCTTCTATTGGTAATAAATCTATTTACTCAAAATAATATATGAAATTATCTTTTCTTAATAATTTGTCTTATCATCTATGTAGTCTTTTAAAAATATATTTTTAATAGACTCAATTTAGATTGGTGTTAATAGTAATTAAAATTTCATTACTATGATTTGTTTCAATTCAATTATTAGTGGACAATAACCAAAAATAAATTACCAAATGTTAATTCAATACCAATAACTTATTATGCATGATTTTCAAATAATACCGCAAAAACTTTACCCATTCTATCCTCTTTTTATTATTTCACAATTGACAGATACTTTTTTCAGTAATCATAATTCATTATAAATTAAAATATAATAATCAATGGGTTTAAATTTATTTTCGTTTTAATATTTGATAAGTTACTCTTTTATTTAATCTTTTTTATTTATGCTCTATTTAGTCAATGTAATCATCATATTTCATTGAATATGTGATTTTTTCAACTATAACAATTATTATCACCTCAATATTCATCAAAAACATTCGACCAACTTCCATAGAATCCTACAAATAAAGACCTCCACCAATTTTTGTTTCACAATAACCTTATAATTTACAAAATATTAGGGTTGGAATAAATAACATATTATAACATTTCTCTAAAAATAATTAACATAGTATCCAATGCATAATAATATTAATAAATTCTAGCGTCGTGAAATAGCTTTCAAAAACATATTCTCAATTAAATTCCTTAATCATTTTAGTAATACTATCAAATATAAAGTGCCTTCAAAATAATAAAAATTAATTTTTGAAAAGATTTTATTTTTTTAAACTCTCAATAGAAAAATTATTGTGTTAATATACATAAATGAATATAAACCACTAAATATCATAATTTTATCATTTGAAAATACATATTCCCATGTGTTTAATAGTTAAATTGAATTATGATAAGAGTTAAAATTAAAATAGGAGGACGTATTTATATTATAAATCACGTAATTATTAGTTATTCAAATAAATTATTTTACAATAAATTACATTATAATTAAAATTTTAAATTTTACTGAGTAACACCCAATATAAAAATATAAAAATAAAAAATAATTATTTTTCCTTATATTATATTTTAACCTACATCATTCTTAATGAATCATATTATTATTTCTAATAAAAAAATATATTTAGGGAGAAAAACATAAGTATAATGGGAATAAGAAACCTCAAAGATTAGTTGTATATAAAATATTAATCATTGAGCCCTACTAATGATCATCGATTATGATCATTGATTATAGAAATCTATTTAAAAAAACATGATAGTAGAATCATAACTACCTCATTAGTATCGCGTATCACGTTGGGAATAGTTTCATTTGGCATTGAAATACATTCTACATAAATGATATTTTAAATAAAACAATAATAATTGCGAAAGATTCATATAGTATCAAAGACATAGACACAAAATATTTCTAAATTTGACAATGGTTTTTTGGGAATTTCATTAATCCCCAATACAAATCATTGAATTTGAAATTAGAAATATACATTGAACAGTCATTTTGATCCCCAAAATTAATTATCAAGTATGAACCTGAAAAAAAATCATTGCATATATTTTTTAGGTTCAAAAATTTCACCCAGGAGTAAGGCAATAAAATAAATAAATAAAATTATATTTAATTTTGGTAACACCAACTAATAACCTAACCAATCCAATATTATAAAGGGTAAAATATCAGTAAAAAATAAAAACATGCTATAATAATTTATATTCAAATTATTAATCCACAAATTCATTCAAATAAAACAATGTTATCAAAAATATGGATATATAAATTTTAACTATTTCTTTTTCATGACATTAGTCAATTTTAATAACATAATTTTCTGGTTAAGAATATAATCGTTTTATTCCAAAATAATTAATAATATTACATTGAAATATTACTATAATGTTTTTATACCCACTTATATTTTATTACTACATTAAACTACAAAAGCATTAAAATCCATCTACTTATTCATACATTTGATTTCTTTGTTTAGATGATATATATTTGTATCATGATTATTGAACCAAAAAATGATTGAATCCAATGGAATTAAATGTTTCTTATATGAAATGAAATAACCAAGATCTCATTTTCAGTTGCGGTGAAATTATCCAATTTAGATTCAAATTTTCTAGTATATGATGCAATAATGTAATATATTCTCTCAAAAATATTTTATAAGATATCCCTAATAGAAATATCTGATACAATAATCATAATATATAAATAATGTCCCAGTGTGGAGGTTTTATGATGGGAGGTGTAATATGATTTTGGTTTAACTGAATAATGAATATATTTCACTAGTTATAAATAATAATGGGAATTTCATTATATAATAACTATGATAAATAATATGGAATCATACTAAATTTTTGATAGGATATCTTTTGTAATACAAAACTTTTGATAAAATTTCTAACATTCCTTTTAATCTTGGGAGATGTTAAGGAAGATATGATAGAAAACTAGATATGTCAACATCAGTTCCATATTTAGAAATTATTTATCCTAGAATTATCTACGTCCCCTATATTAATGGAAATTAAAATTTGTAAAAACCTAGTACTGCTCGATGAAATATTTAATAAATTATCCTAAATTTAAAATCATGCCAAAAATTATTTTCAAATAAATTTATGTCATTAATAAAATATTCCATAATGTGTTTAAAATAATTATAAAAAAATTACTATAAATCCATATAAGGATGATTGTTTGTTATCTACTACCCCAAACATGGTTAACCTAGTGTATTACTAAACTGGATAACAAATAAAGTACATTGAGACAAAATTAATGTTAGATTCCATTGAATAAGATCGTGGTTAAACATAAATAGGTGTTAAAACATTACTCCCATGTAAAAATAAGTACAAAAACATATTTGTTGAAATATTATGGAAACATTCATCATGGAGTTACACTAGAAATTAAATTTATTTCACAACAAAAGTCTACCCAATAGTAAATATCAACACATTATTGATAATAATGTAATAGAAAACATTTCCTTAAAGTAACATGAGTTATAACCTAGTCTACAAAAGGTAAATCACCTATAATGTTATCAATAATAATTAAAAAAATGATATATCCATACATGTTCACGCATCCAAGCATGAATTATTTTTTAGAGTCAAACACTAACCAATTTTCTTAGCCATATGTAATATACGGGCCCTTTCCCTTCTAATTATTATGAAATATGTTGTCTTATCAGGTACAATGGATCTTGAGTAGGGTGAGAGATCATATTACTAAGGCAACACCAATTGTGTCCCATGAATGTTTTTTAAATATATGTGCATGACTATTATAAAATTATAGTAATGTAAAAAATCATATATAAATAATATTTAACCTCATGGACTAATCCCTATAAACCATGAGAGACTATAAAAACTTTTACCAGTTCGAGAGTGGATTAATATACTCATGGTATAAACACAAACCTTGAGGATGAATTGTATACCAATTCACTTATAGAAATCATGGATTTAAATATATCACTATCATGTAATGTAGATGAATGTTACATCACATTAATAATAAAACTAATTGAGTGATCTATAACTCATCCCACATAACTGGATCGTGATCCATCAAACTGTGATCAAGGAATCACCAATATTGGGTAGAATATACAGTACAAATGATATGATATGTTGGATGATATACCACAGTTTCAAAGCTTAGGTGGATATAGTACCATCCAAATATCTAATAATGGTGGAAAATATACCGATGATAAGACTCTTGAGGAGGAATATATACCATACTATCAAGACTTATGTGGAAGATGCACCACAAAAGATATCATCCATATGTGGATGACTCAACACTGATATCACATTCATATGAGTAAGGTATATCACCCATATCATCTTATACGTCAATTATTAACCACAAATACAATTCTTTTAGAAGATTTGGAATTAAAAATAACCCACTTAAATTCCACTATACAAAATTAAAATGATAACCTTTGTGGAAGGTATACCCTCAAAAAAGGTCCCCATTGAAACATGGTACCATCGTAAAAACTATCATAAGTGGATGATTCCCCAATAATATGAAACTCAAGAGAGAGATACAACTATATTATGAAATTTGAAATTGTAAAATTTTACGAATTTTACATATTTTGATTTTATTTTACCACATATATTTCAGAAATTAACGGAGTTTTTAATGATGAAATATATATTTAATGTAAAATTAATAATATTTTATTTTCTATGTGGTGATATTTACACTTTTATCATGTCTGATGAAGTGATGGTTTTTGGGTTAAAAAATTTCTAGATTCCAAATTTACATTTTTATAATTTTAATTGGAATATATATTTATATATATATATATTATCATTATTGATTTGATAATGAATTTAATTATTACATTCATTTTGAATGTCTAATTTCTCAAAATTATCTATATGTAAATAAAAGGGTAGATGATATTTATATTTTAATCTTATTGGTATTAATATAAACATCTAAAAAATTAACTATGATATGACCTCATATTGGTATATTAAGATCATGATGATAAAATTTTCACTTGGGAGAGCACTTTTAGATTGGGAGTTCAACTGGTGCCATGTGATGGAGATTATGAATAGAAAAGGATTCCATATAGAGACAGTTGAGGTAATTAATAATCTTTCTGTATGTGTAGTCTATAATGTTAGAGTAGGAACATGGATAAATGAATGTTAGATACAGATAATGATACATACAATGTTCATTAATCATTCACAATTGAAAAACCAGACACATATTTTGGAGAAAAGTATAGGAATTATGTACATAATAGAGATAAATCAGAGGATAATTGTTGCATCGATGTATAGGTATTATCAATTTCAAGCTAGATTAATTAGGAGATCTTTTTCAAGAAGATTCATGTTCTATTATATAATTTTATATCATAAGTATACTAATGTTTATATTGAATAATTTTCATATTGATACTATGAGTGATTTATTTTTAGGGGATCTTAATCAATGAATTTAAATATATTTTATGATAATTTTTTTTGTTTTAATCATTTAGGCATGTTTTACATTCTTTTCTGAAGTTTGGGATTTCTATTTTCAAGATCATCATTTTCTCTATAATACATTAACTAAAATGTGATGTTTAAAACAACTATATCTCTTTACTACATAAATTGAATTACAGTAAATGAAAATGTTATATTTTTTGTCTTCTCTACATAGATGCATCTTCTTATTGATTTTTGTTAGGACTAATTTTTTTATATATTTCTTTATTGAGTGTGTTGATCAATTAAAATTTATGTGTTTCAAATCACTTTTCACAAAATTTTATTCACACACCTTTACCACCATTATTTTTCATATGTTTCCATAATATTATGTTTTTTATAAATTCTATCTAGTCTAGTTTCATTAAATTCATCAAATGTTTGTGCTACATATATTTATTTATTTACACAATATTTAAATCATTATCACAACCACCACGTCACAATTCAACTGTAATTCAAAGACATTGGATTTTTTTGTTTCAATATACTATTTTTTTTATTTTGTGGTAGAACCATAGAAATATCTATATTCTGAACTTACTAACCCAAATAGTAATTACTAGTTTTTTATAAATATGAATTTGGATTCTATTCATTGAACTATAATTTATCAGTAATACAAATCCATATGATTCTAGGTTAATTATGGATCTCCATCCCCATTTTGGTGTATAACGCACCTCCATTCCATTTAATATTTTTAAAATACCACTAATTAATTATGAGAGGATTGGAAACCACCTCCCAAAAAAATAAAAAAATAAATCATTAAAAAAGAAACGTAATTTTTATGATTCTCATGTACATATAGGGATATTATATAAAGATATAAAACCCTAAAAATGCCTCATGCCCAATAAAAATAAACCCTATTATAGAAAAAATTCAATACATATATCTATAATGAATTCTATTGGTATCTACAGAGGGCCCTTATTGATGATTCATACACATAAAATGGCTATTAATGACTATTATATCAACTGAACACCTTAAAATACCTAGTCATTAAATATCATGTTCAAATAACTACATATAAAACTATGTAAATCAAATTTATATTTTAAGTAATGTTTTATAATGAATAATTTCTTTCATGTCATTTAATTCAGGAAAACTGAGCAAAATCCATCTTGAAATAAATTTATAGTAGTGAACCCAGATTTTTATACATTGATATTTCATCTCAATAGATTAATATCCATTAAATTAAATAAAAAACATGTGTATCATAATGGATTAATGTTTTAGAGTATTGGAAACATAAAACATTCATTCATATGTGTTATAAAAGTTCACTAACATAGTTATATATAACTAGGATCCTTCATAAAGTTATCCTATATAACTAATAACATTATAAATTGGGGAAAATAACTATAATGAAGGTTTATATTAGATACTTTGTAAGGGTATGAAAGAGATATAAATGAACATATAATGAGAATTTAGGTATGAGAATATGAAAATAACATATTAAATCCAAAAAATATATTTCAACATCCAAAATTTCAAGTAAATGAATAACAATTTTTATTTTATATGGAATGATTCATAAAGAATCATAGTACATAAGACATGAGATCATACCATATATATAATAAACAGAGTTGTTTCATGCACATAATCATAATAAATAATTTTAATTGTTGGAAATTCTCATTTTCAATACTATCATTGCTAATGGGATTCACTCCCTAAACCATGATTCTATTTAATGATTACTCCCAACATCATAATAATGGAAAAATTATCTTACCAAAATTGGTTAACATCAATTTCTATTCCTATTTATCTCATACGATATAAATTTTTAAACAAATTTTTTTAGGGAGATAGAAGCCTTATACATCGTATAATGAAAATCATACATATATGTGCCACTAAATCATGAAACTATAAAACATACCAAAACCCTATTTATGAAATTGGATTCATAAGAATTATATTAGATAATAACCCATGGAAAAAGGGTTTTAATAAAAATTTCATCATTTAGTCATAGAATATCATTTTAAAAAAAGGTTTTATAATAATTTTTTCATTTTATAACCATTGTAAAACAAATATGTTTCATAAATCTTTTTTTAATTTTTTGAAGATATTGATGTGTGATTTAGAAACCCAACTCACACATCCAATACATTTATTCAAAAATAGTAAAATGATTACATGAGGTAAAATAAGACTTAAAAATATATATATTTATCAATAATGAAAGACAATAATTGATAAAATAACCCAAAAGAGAGATCCTAACAATATGCTTCACGAAAAAACACATCAAGACCGGAAAGTTTTCCTGTGAAAATCATCTACTCATTGAATCTATCCTTTATAATGTGGTCCTTAAAGATGAACTGGAATAATAAAGAATCTACTTATTCAAAACATTTAAATAATATTCATATTTTTGGAAATAAATAAATGGGTGACTTCCACAACATCATCATAGGATCAAGAGATTGAGAAAAAAAGTATCCAATTTCTTTAATATTAGATATTACTGATCCAAATAAAAAATCACCTCATGGAATATCCATAAAAAATAATGATCATCTTCCAACATTCATTCGATACCATCCTCTAATAGCATAAATCACAACAGGTCCCCATAGAGTTATACACGACAACAAAACTAGAATAATTTTTCCCAAAAATAGTTAGAAGTAGGGAAAGAAACATATACCAAACGATGGGATCCGAAGAATAATTTTTTAAAAATTAGAAATATTTGAGATGTAAATATGATGATAATATATACAAGATATGCTTTAAAAATACACCAGAAATTGTAAACATGCATGTATATTGTTATCCATGGAAATGAAATGGAACATGCAACTATATCATTAATGCGAGTTCACACACCAACCAAACAACCTAAAAATTAAACAAGAATCCAAAAATTATTCTTATAAGTAGAGACATAAGAATCTAAATTTTCGAAAGAAAAAAAAAATAAAAAAATACTATATAGAAAACCAATCAGATCCAATTTTGAGCCCACCATGTCCAAAAAATGAAAATATTCTCATCAATTCTGCCAAAAAACATCTGAGTGAATCCTATCACTGGGATGAACTCCAATGACCCCTCTTAGAAAAAAAATTCAACTAAAATTCAGAAAAAATGTTCTTTAATTTTAAACAGGACTAATATATAGAAAGATAAATAAAAAACTAAAAACATAATGAATAACATCAAATAAGAGGAATGAGAATGAAACATTTATTGGAATGGATGTGAAATCTAAATAAAGATTTCTCATAAACTATTCCACCATCTTAATGAAAATTATTTTTATCATTTGACCCAAGGCCACAATGGAAATTTCAATCTCTCTATCTTTTAAAAATGATATCACCATTCTCTTCTATACATTTTTCAAACTGATCAGTCATATTATAATCATACAAATAAGAATCCCCCAAAGAAGGGTAATCAACTACATCATTTATAAAGTCATTCGAATTATCATTATAAAGAAATAAAAAATGATGTAAATCATCCATCAGTTGTACAATAATATAAAAATTTTCTTTTCCAGAGCCCTAAAAGGACGTTGTATCTATTTTTCTCTCATGGTTACAATAGTACATTCATTTTCATGTCTTTTTTGAATTTGGAGTAATGAAACCATAAAAACTAGTCATTGGGTTTTTAACATTCCTTGCACTATAATTTAAGAAGTATTACACAATTTGACATTATTTCTCTTGATTATAACAAATGGATTCAAAAAATCCTATTTGGAATTTTTTATATTCTTTTTTCCTTGATTGTGTAAAATATATGATTGCAACTATTTTGTTATGATAATTGAGATTCACCTTATGCACATGCAATGGCTGGTAACTAATAGAATAATCTCATTATTTCGATATATATTTAGTATTGGGATTTTCATTATTTGGTTTAATTAGGTTCTAATTAAAATCTATATTAAACCAATTTACCAAATTTTTGGAGAGAGTAGTATCCATATCCCTATCCATTCATATTTCAAACCAAATTAAATTAATTTTTGTGAAAGGACGTGCATAAAAAGGTAATAACCCAGACAAAATTATAGGATATCCAATTTTAAAACAATCATTATATCAATATGGCTATGTTTAAATAAAAATTTTATAAAAACAACGTCACCATTTTTTATACAAATTATAGGTGGAATAGATTTTGAAATATCCATTTCTACAATGATTCTAGAAAGAAAGGCTCAAGAGATGTTTTTAGTAATTGTATCTAATTTTATATGGGTATAAAAATAAAAGTATTAAGAATGATTATTGTGTAAACAGATATATAGGAATACCAAGAAACCCTAACCAAATAGTGTTAATGCAAGGCTCCAGATCAGTATGAATATTATAGGACTATTTACAAAAATTCATGGAACATCCATTGATAATATTGATATATTTAAATGATAAATATAAAATAAATGAATAGAGATGATCAAAATTTATAATTATATGTATATATATAGTAACCTAATTCGATTCATTGTTCAAGAAGCATCAGTCCTGAAAAATACAAAAAGCAATACAAATCGAATTGAAATAATTGAAAACAAATCACATTAAAACATGAATTTAAAATCAATATTGTGACTAATAGGGATAAATAATGATTAACGAAGAAAATTCAATGAAATGAAGGATTTTTATTTACTAAAAATTAAAATATATTTCAAATCATATTTTTAATTAGATGTGGGAGAAAAATTCACATATATAGAAATGATTTAAAAATAAGATGAAGATGGGATCTACATGCTTGATTTCCTCCTATCATTGATCGAAACTTCTTTGTGTTTGAATCCCCTATCTACTTTCGGGACATCCCAAGAACCCTTGAACAACAGTCATAGTAAAAAAAACCCTTCATCTTCACTCGGTCGAAGCTCGAATCTCTACTCTAGATGTCGATTTATCTTTTATCCCCATTCCCTAAGCTCATTTCACCCTAAAATACAATGCCCCCATCTATCAGTTTGACTCTCTCCTAGGATTTTCCCCGCTTACACACAAACACCCTAAATTGAAGACTCGGGTTTCACCCCCATATATTTTATCTTCTTAAAACAAATCATGTTAATATATATATATTTATTTTAATTCAAAAATTAACATAAAATTTATATTTTATTATATTTATAATCTCATAAATTTTATATTTTTGATTTTAATACTTATATTTTCCTAATTTTCATTATTTAATTTATAATTATATTTACAAATTTATACTATATTACCAGTAGTTTTATATTTTAATACTTATCATGGTATTTATAATATATTATAAATTTTATTATGATTTGGCCAAAAAATTAAATATTTATACTTAGAATATATTAACTAGTTTTTTACATATTATATATATATATATATATATTAAACATATTTTATAATATATATAATTATTTTTCTAATTTCATATCTTAAATAATCTATATATTTATAATATTTCATATATATTTCATATAATGTGATTAAAGTATATTAATTTAATCTTTAATAATTATTAATTATTAAAGAGTTTAATTAATTTTCTTAAAATTAATTTCTTATGAATAACCAATTTTTTGAAAGATAATGATATTTTAAAATATGATGACTAAAAATATTCATAAATTTATATTTTATATGTGTCATCATCATTATTTTTATTTGTTTACTTATTATCATTATATTATTCAATGAATGATAATTTAAATCAATATTATATTTAATATTTATTATTAATTGTTATTAAATATTATACATGTCTTATAATCAAATTTTATTCTGATTAAATTAAATCACTTACTTTTATTTTTCAAAACATAGTTTATTTGAATAATACAATATTCCATTTATTTATCACTTATTAACATTCCAAAATATCTAGAATTTTACAATTATAAATTTTATTATTGAACATATGAAAATATATGGATTAATTCATTATTTACAAATTAATTATAAATGAATATGAAAACTAATTATAAAATATATTTGATAGGTATAGGATAAGAACTACTCAAATTTTATGGATAAAAAGATATATTTTTGTGGAGGAAGTATTGAAGAATTTTAAAAGTGAATATTTTTTCAAACTAAATTTTGATTGATATATAAAATTAATTTGAAACAATTACACTAACATTTTAAATGTAAATTTTAATATTATCTTATGTTATTTCTTTAAATTTTTCCTCGAATTTTCATTTTTTGATGAATAGGAAAAAAACTATTTTTAATTAATACTATATTTTAATTAGAAGTATTTATAAAGATAATATGTATTTTTAATAGGAATTAATGTCACAATATTTCAATTATACAACTATTAATCCAATCTGGGTCAAGAGGCCGCGCAGGTGGCTCCGCCACCCGACTCCATCGGCTCCTCGCCGACTCCGCCGCCTCAAGAGGCCGCGTAGGTGGCTCCGCCACCCGACTCCATCGGCTCCTCACCGAGTCCGCTGCCTCAAGAGGCTGCGCAGGTGGCTCCGCCACCCGACTCCATCGGCTCCTCGCCGACTCCGCCGCCTCAAGAGGCCGCGCAGGTGGCTCCGCCACCCGACTCCATCGGCTCCTCGCCGAGTCCGCCGCCTCAAGAGGCCGCGCAGGTGGCTCCGCCACCCGACTCCATCGGCTCCTCACCGAGTCTGCCGCCTCAAGAGGCCGCGCAGGTGGCTCCGCCACCCGACTCCATCGGCTCCTCGCCGAGTCCGCCGCCTCAAGAGGCCGCGCAGGTGGCTCTGCCACCCGACTCTATCGGCTCCTCGCCGACTCCGCCGCCTCAAGAGGCTGCGCAGGTGGCTCCCCCACCCAACTCCATCAGCTCCTCGCCGACTCCATCAGATCCTCGCCGACTCGGCCGGCTCATGAGGGAGGGGGAATCCTTCCCCAACTCTATCGGCACTTTGTCGACCCCGCTCTGTTTTCACTGGCATCTACGGAGGTGCTCCTAATACCGCCACCGTTCGGCATGAAGGCTTCCCTGCCTGCCGGGCCCCGTTGCCCCGTCGTACCGACGTCCAGGCTTCCACGCCATCCAGGCTCCATCGCCCCGTCGCACCGACGCTTCTGGCTTCTCCTCCACTACAGGTCAAGGTAATGTAGTCATCCCTACTACCCTTGCAACACTCTGTGTCATCCCAACTACCACGTTGCATCAACCACGGATGTCCTCCCTGTGGCCTTGATACCATCTCATGGAAGGATCTTCATGATCATGGGATTTTATGGAATTCCCATCATATAGATCCCCCCTCATCCCAAACCACCAGAATGGGGTAGAGATGAACATTCCCCTACTAACACAACTCGTGTGGTTTATCGTCCCAGTTGCATGACGTAAAACTGTGTAACAACCATGTCCTAGTTGCACGACATTAAACTGCATAACAAGCATCGTCCTGCATGACGTAAAACTGCTCATCTTCGTCCGTCATGACGTTAAACTGATCATTATCGTCCTGCATTACATTAAACTGCATCGTCATCCTGCATGATGTAAAACTGCTCATCTTCGTCCGTCATGATGTAAAACTGATCACAATCGTCCTGCATGACGTAAAACTGCTCACCATCCTCCTGCATGACGTTAAACTGCTCATCTTCGTCCGTCATGACGTTAAACTGATCATTATCGTCCTGCATGACATTAAACTGCATCATCGTCCTGCACGATGTAAAACTGCTCATCTTCATCCGTCATGACGTAAAACTGATCATGATCGTCCTGCATGACGTAAAACTTCTCACCATCGTCCTGCATGACGTTAAACTGCTCATCTTCGTCCGTCATGATGTAAAACTACACATTATCGTCCTGCATGACGTAAAACTGCACATCATCATCCTGCATGATGTAAAACTGCTCATCTTCGTCCGTCATGACGTAAAACTGATCACAATCGTCTTGCATGTCGTTAAACTTATCATTATCGTCCTGCATGACGTAAAACTGTTCATCTTCGTCCGTCATGACGTAAAACTGCACATTATCGTCCTGCACGACATTAAACTGCATTCGTCCTGCATGATGTAAAACTGTTCATCTTCGTCCGTCATGACGTAAAACTACACATTATCGTCCTGCACGACATTAAACTGTATTCGTCCTGCATGACGTTAAACTGTTCATTTTCGTCCGTCATGACGTAAAAATGATCGTTATCATCCAGCAAGACTTTAAACTGCACCTACGTCCAACACGACCTTAAACTGTATGGTCCTGCATGACCCTAAACTGCGAGAGGGTCCTGCACGACTCTAAACTGCAAGAGGGTCCTGCACGACCCTAAACTGCGAGAAGGTCCAGCACGACCCTAAACTACGAAAGGTCCCGCACGACCCTAAAACTGCATCCCCGTCCTTACTGCAAGATGTTAAAACTGCAAGCCAGTCAGACCTTCTTGACTGATACCTGACTTTAGGCCCCTTGGCCTCCTCGGGCCCCCGGCCCTGTCCTTACTGCAAGACGTTAAACTGCAAGCCAGTCAGGTCTCCTTGACCGCGGTTTGGCCCCTAGCCCCCCCCCCTTCTTTTTTCTTCCCGACTTACCCTCTTGCGGGGTTGTACGGTATGGTGTAGGACTACGTCCTCATTCATGTCGGATTACTTGTCGTACCGTACATATCCCCAAATGAGGTGCTTCCCATCGTCCTGCATGACGTTAAACTGCACATCAAGAACTACGTATGGCTTGATTCTCATCTTTATGAGATACATAGGAATGCCCGGACATTTCGTCTGTTGGCCCAGCCCAGAAGCCAAAATCTTCCCCTCGGGTCAAGACATGGCAGGGTGCACACTCTTTCCCCGACCCACGTCGAGCAAGCCTCGACCCGGCTGCACATTCCCCCTGAAGGTGTTTGCCCCTTTCGTGGATGAACGCAACTGAGCTTCACCCACTCCTTGGCTAGGATTCTGTCACCTTTTCACACCCGGAGGGACCCCCGATAATGGCCTGGATACAACGCCCAAGGGCTCTCCTACCGATACGGGCCAACGCCCCCGAGGGTTTTCTTAAGCAACAAGTCGATACAAGTCCCGCGTTGTGAATTTGGTCAACGGTCGACGCTCATTCGTTGCCCCCATGCGGGTCACCGTAGGAACGCTGTGTTTCGAACATGGACAACAGTGTCCTGGATCTTCGGGTCCACCCCGAGATGCCCCAGGCATCAAGAACAGTGATCCCCTCTGCCCCATCCCAAGGTGACAAACTTCCCCCAGGTGGTGTTGGCGATCCGGGCCATGGCCCAGGATTCCTCATAAGGGTGTACGGTGTGATGTAGGACTACGTCCTCATTCACGTCGGGATGATGTGCCATGCCGTACGCTCTCCCTTTACGAGGCTCAGCCTCAGGCCCTTTGGCCTCCTTGGGCCCCTGGCCCCCCGTCCTCATGTAAGACGTTAAACTACAAACGAGTCAGACCTTTCTGACTGATGCTTGACCTTAGGCCCCTTGGCCTTTCCAGGTCACAGCCTAGGTCCCTTCTTACCCAGAGTGTACGGTGTGGTGTGGGACTACGTCCTCATTCACGTCGGGATCATGTACCATGCCGTGCAACTCCCTTTACGAGGCCCAGCCTCAGGCCCCTTGGCCTCCTCGGGTCCCCGACCCCCGTCCTCATGTAAGACGTTAAACTACAAACCAGTCAGGCCTTCCTGACCGAGGCTCAGCCCCAGGCCCCTTGGCCTTTCTGGGCCACGGCCCAGGACCTATCTTATAGGATCGTATGGTGTGACGTAGGACTACGTCCTCATTCACGACGGCTTCTTTACCATGCCATACACATCCCTTGTTTAGGGGTATATTACTCCCCTCCTCGTCCAGTATGACGTTAAACTACATTTCAAGAACTACGTGTGGCTTGATTCCCATCCTAATGGGATACATAGGATCACCTGAACGTCTAGGCTTCGGGTCCAGCCCCATCTCTCGGGAATCCCCATCCCATATTGGCCCCTTGTCCTATCCTTCCTCCATGAGGGGACCATATGGTGTGGTGTGGGATCATGTCCTCATTCACGACGGTCTCGTGATGACCACGCCATGCTCCCACCCCCCTACTGAGCTGTTTCGTCGATCCTTTTTCTTCGGCAGTTCACCAATGTGCTTAAGAGTACCTTGGTTCATTACCTGGAATGCCAAGCTTTACTCGGACATGTCCGCACCCGCCTTCCAGGATTTGTGTATCCCCGCATCAGGGCTTTCACCATCTTTCACACCCGGAGGGACCCCCAAGAACGCCCCCCCAGGGTTTCGGACAACAAATCGATGAAATCCCGCATTGCGAATATGGTCAGCGGTTGATGCTCGTTTGTTGTTCCCACCTCAGGCTAACGCGATACAGACGTTGTGTTTCCGTCATGGATAACAGTTTTTCTCTGTCGTCACACCAACCCATTAAGCCCAAATGCCGGGTACACAATTCACACCCTTCATCACTTCGTCATGTCCAAGTAGAGTCTCGGAACTCTTGGTACTTTTCCCCCGTGCACGTCTGCGCGTTGGAGGAACAAGATACATCAAAGTGTCCTTCGGAACTCTCTGCTGACTCCCCTTTGATGGACGCCCCAAGTATTGCGATGAGGATACCCCCCTTGTTTCCCACACCGAGTTTATCTCACGTGGGCTTAGGTATTGGGTTAACATCTGTGCTTACTCGGGAGGTGTCACCACCCACGGTCCGAGCTCTAAGACCATAAACTAAGACTCTCATCTGGAACTACGTTCAAGACCCCTTGTCTTCAGACCCAGCTTGAGTTCAGCAAATTTACCTCTCTAATCCTGCCTTCAGGACCCTGATCACCGGGCTGTGTGGCGCAGTGTAGGACTACGTCCTCATTCACGTCGGGTTTGCAACAACTGCACCACGCACGCCCCCATTCTGAGGTTCAGTCCTCCTATTTCCTGTCCTGCATGACATTAAATGGCACCCTTCAGAACTACGTGTGGCTTGATTCCCATTCTAATGGGATACATAGGACCACCTGGATGTCCAAAGTTCGGGTCCAGCCCCATTTCCCGATCACCCTCAAAGTTGAGTCCCTTGACTCCTTGCAGTGGTTCACCCATGTATTAAGAGCACTCTAGTCTAGGACCAAGAGTCTCTGATTCAACTTGATCAAGTCCCTTCCACTTGTCAAGCTCCGTGTTCCCCTCCATTCAGACTTCCATCATTTTTCACACCCGGAGGGACCCCCAAGAATGGCCTGGATACTACGCCCAAGGGCTCTCCTACCGATACGGGCCAACGCCCCCCAGGGTTTCAGACGACAAATCGATAAAATCCCACGTTGCGAATATGGTCAGTAGTCGATGCTCATTTTGTTAGTCCTCATTTCAGGCTAAAGCGACAGGATGCTGTGTTGCGAACATGGTCATCAGTAATCCTCTGTCGTCACGCCAGCTCCTTCAGTCCTTGAATGTTGGTTGCATGATTCACATCATTTTCCACCCCATCATGTCCAGGTGGAATCTCGACACTTTTGGCGCTATCCCTCAGTGCACCTTTGCATGCTAGGGGGACAAAGCTGCAATCTGGCGTCCTTTGGGACTCCCATGGTCCGAGCTCTAAGACCATAAACTAAGATCCATTCGGGCAACTTGATTCTCATCCTCATGGGACACGTAGGACCGCCCAGACGCCATGTCTCTGGGTAAAACCCATTCAGGAAGCCAGTCTCTCTCCCTGTTTCACCTCTGTGTAGGCCCCTCGGCCTAAGGTTTCCCTCTCCGGATGGCATACAATCTGATGTGGGATCATGTCTCTGTCAATTGTGTTTTATAACACTGCACACATTTCCCGCCTAGCATCGTCTCTGCTACGTCTGCGCTGCATGACGATAAAATTCATGCTTGGTCCTATCATATGACCCTAAACTGTGACATTATCGTCCTGGCCGCACGACGAAAAACGGCACCGCATTGTGGTGACCTCGCTGTAGAGGACATCTCGTTGAGTATTGGTCACATGCCATGCCATTTTTCAACGCCCATCACAGCTTGATTCTTGTGGCGACATCACGACCTACTGTTCTAGGCCTGTCGCTTCACAAAAAAACCATTCAACTTAAAGAACAAACAAGATACATCAAATTCCGCTTCTTTAGTGCAAGGGCCACGTCCGCACTCCCCTTTTCCCCTGGCACTGGTATCTTACTGTGCCACCTTCCAAAACTACGTATGGCTTGATTCTCATCCTTATGAGATACGTAGGAGCGCCCGGGTACTTCCCCTCGGGCCCAGCCTAACCCTTGTGTTCGGTCCCTCGTCTCGAGCATCTCCTCGGAGAACGCATGGTATGCAGGACTATGTCCCCATTCACGTCAGGTTTTGATGTCATGCGTCCCCTGATCCCTTTTCCCATCCATGGTCCGAGTTCTATGACCCTAAACTAAGATCTCCCCAAGGGAAAGGAATCTGCTCCCTCTCTCTAATACGTTTCGTTGACGTATTCAGATGTGTTTTGGAAGAAAGCCCGAAGCATGGGATTTTCACAGGGACATTCCCCTCATCTCATGACCAAGATTCGTGAGCTCGCTATTTGGATCCTCATCCTCTTCCATATCCAAAAGGACCCTCGGACGACGTGGATACTAAGCTTAAGGGCTCTCCATGAATGCTGGACCTAAGGGCCCTTCAATCGTTTCAGGCCAACGTCCCTACGGATATCTGACAACATTTGTGACATGGTACCGTGTTTCGAACATGGTCAACGGTCGACCCTCATTTGTTTGTCCTCATTTCAGGCTAATGCGACAGGATGCTGTGTTGCGAACATGGTCAGCAGTAATCCTCTATCGCCATGCCGCCATCATCGTGATCCGAATCTCGAGCGTCATGATTCACACATTTCCACTCCCTCATGTTCAAGTGGAACTCCATCATACTCGGCTCTTTCTCTTCGCGCATCTAGGTGCGCTAAATGATCGTGTTAGTGTCATCGGGCTGGTAGTCACCGAGCATCCCTTTGCCCTAACCTTCCCCTCTCTGCGTCGGGAAATTCCCACCACTGTTGCTTGTTTCCCACACCGAGCACGACTCACGTGGGCTTAGTAGTTTTGGCTGGATGTGTACCAACACGGTCAGGCTGCTCCTCGTCCTGCATGACGTTAAACTGCGCTTTCAGAACTACGTATGGCTTGATTCCCATCATCATGGGATACGTAGAGACACCCAGGCATTTCACCTAGGGTCCTGCCCCAGGAATCACGAAATCTTGTTCCTCCCCATTTCCAGCCCTCGCCAGAGGCCCTGTCTGGAAGAAAGAATGATCCGTGATCGGGCCGATGCGCCCATCTGGCGTACTCCCACCACGGTGGTGCAACTACCGAAGTGTTGGATTCTGTTTGAACAAACCACCACTCCATGTTCCACGCTTTGCATGCCCCTTATTCGGACCCTCGTCCTCTTTCGCGTCTAATGGATCCCCCTAATGGCCTGGTCTCATGCCACATCGGCTCACCTATCGTCCTGGGCCAACATTCCGGAAGACGGGTCATGTATGGAAGGACCCCCTAACAGTATGGATGTCTGACCTATGGTCCACCAACTATCCTGGGCCAAAGTCCCGAAAGATTGATCGACAACAAATCGATAAAATCCCGCGTTGTGAATACGGTCAGCGGTCGATGCTCATTTATTGTCCCCATTTCAGGCTAACGCAGTAAGGATACCGTTTGTCCGCCACGGTTAACGGTTGTCCTTTATTGTCACGCCGCCTCCATAGTGTTCCAGATTTTGGGTATTGTGATTCACACCTCCCACTTCCCTCTGTTTGGATTGATTCTAACGCCCCTGGCGTTACCCTGCTCGTGCACCAGAGCAGGGTGGGAAAAGCAGGTCGGCTGTTCAGAGAGCCATGTTCTCCAGTCGTGACCCCTCTCTCTCTTTCAGGATTCCCCCAA
Organism: Viscum album; assembly: GCA_963277665.1. NCBI lineage: Eukaryota > Viridiplantae > Streptophyta > Magnoliopsida > Santalales > Viscaceae > Viscum > Viscum album. The sequence continues at coordinate 933,914,051 of OY728122.1, read as the reverse complement.
ATGGTGATTTATGTCCCATGTCGATCCCCTCGCACCTTCTGTTGTTTTACACTCTCGTATAGGAGCTCCTATTATCTCTTGTTTCCTGCACCGAGCAAGGCTCACGTAGGCTTAGAGATTTAGTTGAATTTATCCTCAATGCGATCGAGGTACAATGGACCCCAATGCACGCGTTCTCCTTAGTCGTTTCCTAAGAACGCGGTCTGCCTCGCCCTTCTCGTCCTTGTGGGACCCCGTTCTTAGGGGTGGCTTTTGTAGACCCCGAACAACGCGTCCCAAAAATTTTCCAAATGCTTCCATACATGATCAAAGATCGTAGTCCATTTCGCAAGCTTCGATTTGGTAGGTCGTAGGGCCCAAACGGAGTTACGGATTAGGAGTTATGGACGTTTGAAGTTGGGCTGGAAATCTGGTTCGCGAAGCCCATTCGCGAAGCCCCCTCCGTGGTCGCGGAGCGCCGCCCCGAAGCAATGAGGCGAGAGGCTCCGCGAACCCATTTGACGTTTGCGATGCGCCGCGAAGACCCCTCGCGAAGCACTAATGCGAAGCACCGATGTGAAGCACCCGTGTAGTGCGGTCCCGCGAAGCCCTGCCGCGAAGCGCCCCGACCATCACGGCCTCGCGAAGCTCCAGAGGCGGTGATGCTCCGCGAACGCATTTGACGTTCGCGAGCCGCTGCGAAGCACCAGAGGCGGTGATGCTCCGCGAACGCATTTGACGTTCGCGAGCGCGCCGCGAAGCTCCTGAGGCGGCGCGGATGTTCAGCTTCGCGGTGCCCCTTCCTATAAATACCCAGCTCACCCCCCTTCTCAGGAGGACGACCACGACCACTTCGCCCCTTGGGCTGCCGAGCGGAGCTCCGCATTGCGGCTCCGCGAAGCCATGCTCCGCGAGCAGCTTCCTTCGTGTTGCTGCTCCGCGAGCAGAGGATCCGCGAGTCCATGCTCCGCGAGCCTATGCTCCGCGATGCTGCTCCGCGAGACCATCCTCCGTGAGACCAAGCTCCGCGATGCTGCTCCGCGAGACCAAGCTCCGCGATGCTGCTCCGCGAGACCAAGCTCCGTGAGACCCCTTTGCTCCGCGAGAGACCATTGCTCCGCGAGGACATGCTTCGCGAAGCTACTTCGCGAAGACCCATCCTTCACGAGGATCCTACCTTCGCGCCCACCGGTCCATACCAAGGGGCCTGCGCCCCCGCACCCCTGCTCGGGGTTACTGTCGGGCTGCGGTCCCGGCCCTCCAGGCCGGTCCCTTCGCAACCTTCACAGACCCCCATGAAAAATGGAGAGTCGCACCGCGAACTTCTCGGGCCGGGATGCCGGGATTTTCCATTGCGCTCCCACCTTCCACCTATGGAACACCATGATTAGAGATACTCCTCTACACACCATGAAACACCTTCAGTTGACATATTCCTCTGGGTTTCATTCTATGTCGTGAGTTGAGGTTCTCATCATCAATTCCCCGGGTACCTTGATTCGAACCATTCCTCATGCAACTCCTCCAAATCCAATCACTTAGCTCCTATGCCAGGTTCAACTAGAAAGGGCTGCTTTGCGTAAGTCCCAACAACAACCATTTCTAGGAACCTTCTGCCTAATAGTCCTATCTATATGACTTTAAAATGTAGTAAACCCTGTGCTCCAAACATAGGATGCCTCTTGTTCCAAGCGAGAGATGCCTCATGCTCTTATCATGAGATGCTAACAGTCCTCTCTACATGACTATAAACTGTAGTACTCCCTATCTAACAAATGATAGGATGCCTATCGCTTCTAACGAGTGATGCCCCATGCTCCTAGCATGAGATGCCAATAGTCCTACCTACATGACTCTAAACTGCAGTAATCCTTATGTTCCAAACATAGGATGCCTCTTGCCCTATACGAGAGATGCCTTATGCTCCAAGAATGAGATGCCAATAGTCCTATCTACATGACTATAAACTGTAGTACACCCTATCTAACAAATGATAGGATGCCTCTTGCCCTATACGAGAGATGCCTTATGCTCCTAGCATGAGATGCCAACAGTCCTACCTACATGACTCTAAACTGTAGTAATCCTTATGTTCCAAACATAGGATGCCTCTTGCCCTAAACGAGAGATGCCTTATGCTCCTAGCATGAGATGCCAGTAGTCCAACCTACATGACTCTAAACTGTAGCAATCCCTATGTTCCAAACATAGGATGCCTCTTCTATTAAACAAGAGATGCCTTGTGCGCCAAGCATAAGATGCCTAACGCCATGATCACAGTGGCGTAACATCAAGAGCGTTGGAATCCATTCAAACATTCCATCACTCCACCTCACGCTTTGCGTGTCCTTCGTTTGGATCGTCATTCACTTCCAAGTCTGGAGGGACCCCCTAACAGTATGGATGCTCGACCTATGGTCCGCCTGCTGTCCTGGGCCAACGCCCCAGAAGACTGATCACGTCTGGAGGGACCCCCTAACAGTATGGATGCTTGACCCATGGTCCGCCTGCTGTCCTGGGCCAACGTCCCGAAGGATCGGTCGACAACACTTGTGACATGGTCCCGTGTTTCGAACATGGTCAACGGTCGACCCTCATTTGTTGTCCTCATTTCTGGCTAACGTGATATGGATGCTGCGTTGCGAACATGGTCAGCAGTAATCCTCCATCACCACGACAATCTCACGACGTTTTGAATATTGGACACGTGATTCACACTTTTCAACTCCCTTTGTTGGGATAGATTCCAATGCCCTTGGCATTATCCCGCTTGTGCACTAGCGCATAGGTGAAGGCCTCAACCCACCAGTGAGTTGGGATGCCCTCATGGCCAGACATGAGGAAGACATTACGGGCAACTTCCTAGCGTAAGCCCCATCCACCATTGCCGCTCCTTAGCGGCACACCCGGGCAGCTTCCTAGCGTAAGCCCCATCCACCATTGCCCCTCCTTAGCAGCACACCCGGGCAGCTTCCTAGCATAAGCCCCATCCACCATTGCCGCTCCTTAGCGGCACACCCGGGAAGCTTCCTAGCGTAAGCCCCATCCACCATTGCCGCTCCTTAGCGGCACACCCGGGCAGCTTCCTAGCGTAAGCCCCATCCACCATTGCCGCTCCTTAGCGGCACACCCGGGCAGCTTCCTAGCGTAAGCCCCATCCACCATTGCCACTCCTTAGCGGCACACCCGGGAAGCTTCCTAGCGTAAGCCCCATCCACCATTGCCGCTCCTTAGCGGCACACCTGGGCAGCTTCCTAGCGTAAGCCCCATCCACCATTGCTTCTCCTTAGCAGCACACCCGGGCAGCTTCCTAGCGTAATCCCCCATCCACCATTTCCGCTCCTTAGCGGCACACCCGGGCATCTTCCTAGCGTAAGCCCCATCCACCATTGCCGCTCCTTAGCGGCACACCCGGGCAGCTTCCTAGCGTAAGCCCCGTTCACCAGTGTCGCTCCTTAGCGGCACCCGGGCAGCTTCTTGCGTAAGCCCCATTCACTAGTGTTGCTCCTTAGCGGCGCCCGGGAAGCTTCTTGCGTAAGCCCCACTCACTGTTGTGATCCTATTCAGCGGTAAGCCGTTGACATCCTCATCCAACGGTAAGCCGTTGTGATCCTTATCCAGCGGTAAGCCGTTGTTAGAAGAACTACGTGGTGTTTGATCCATGTCAAGGCATGGTACGTAGGAAGCCTCTTCAAGGCTCAAGCCCAAAATCAAGATCATCCTTTTCATTGGGCCTCCATCCTGGAGTAAGTCCCAACACCATGGGCCGCCCAACGCGTAAGCCCCTCTTCGCTTCTCACGGACGCACCCTTTGCGACGTGATCATCAGGTCCATGCAACCTCTTGTTTCTCACACCGAGCATGACTCACGTGGGCTTAGAGTGAGCACCGACCCTGAAAAACCCCTTCTGAACTACGAGGTCTTTGATCCATGTCAAGGCATGGTACGTAGGAAGCCTCTATGAGGTTCAAGCCCGCCCGTCTTTCACGTCGGGTTTCACCCCCGTCCAGCATGATGTTAAACTGCAATTCTGGTCCAGTGGTAAGCCATTGCGACCCACCCCATTTGAACTACGAGGTCTTTGATCCATGTCAAGGCATGGTACGTAGGAAGCCTCCATAAGGTTCAAGCCCACCCGTCGTTTATTCACGTCAGGGTTCACTATCGTCCCGCATGACATTAAACTGTATTATCCGAACTACGAGGTCTTTGATCCATGTCAAGGCATGGTACGTAGGAAGCCTTTATGAGGTTCAAGCCCACCACCCATTGGACCAAGGTCCACTTTCACGTCGGTTCACCGGAGAAACACCTGAACTATGAGGTCTTTGATCCATGTCAAGGCATGGTACGTAGGAAGCCTCCACGAGGTTCAAGCCCACCAATAGTGGACCAAGGTCTGCTTTCACGTCGGTTCACCGGCGAAACCGCTTTTGAACTACGAGGTCTTTGATCCATGTCAAGGCATGGTACGTAGGAAGCCTCCACGAGGTTCAAGCCCACCAACATTGGACCAAGGTCTGCTTTCACGTCGGTTCACCGGCGAAACCCACCCCGAACTACGAGGTCTTTGATCCATGTCAAGGCATGGTACGTAGGAAGCCTTTCTGAGGTTCAAGCCCACCAATAGTGGACCAAGGTCCACTTTCACGTCGGTTCACCGGAGAAACACCTGAACTACGAGGTCTTTGATCCATGTCAAGGCATGGTACGTAGGAAGCCTCCACGAGGTTCAAGCCCACCAATAGCGGACCAAGGTCTACTTTCACGTCGGTTCACCGCCGAAACCCCACCTGAACTACGAGGTCTTTGATCCATGTCAAGGCATGGTACGTGGGAAGCCTCCACGAGGTTCAAGCCCACCAATAGTGGACCAAGGTCTACTTTCACGTCGGTTCACCGGAGAAACCCCTTTTGAACTACGAGGTCTTTGATCCATGTCAAGGCATGGTACGTAGGAAGCCTCCACGAGGTTCAAGCCCACCAATAGTGGACCAAGGTCTACTTTCACGTCGGTTCACCGGCGAAACCCACCTGAACTACGAGGTCTTTGATCCATGTCAAGGCATACTACGTAGGAAGCCTCTACGAGGTTCAAGCCCGCCCTTCATTTCACGTCGGGTTTCACCCCCGTCCAGCACGACGTTAAACTGCAATTCCGGTCCAGTGGTAAGCCATTGCGACCAACCCCTCTGAACTACGAGGTCTTTGATCTGTGTTAAGGCATGGTACGTAGGAAGCCTCCACGAGGTTCAAGCCCACCAATAGTGGACCAAGGTCTACTTTCACGTCGGTTTACCGACCAACCCCTCTGAACTACGAGGTCTTTGATCCATGTCAAGGCGTGGTATGTAGGAAGCCTCTACGAGGTTCAATCCCACCAATAGTGGACCAAGGTCTACTTTCACGTCGGTTCACCGACACACCCACCCGTCATTTCACGTCGGGTCCCATTCTGGTCCAGTGGTAAGCCATTGCGATCATCCCCTTTTGAACTACGGGGACTTTGATCCGTGTCAAGGCATGGTACATAGGAAGCCTCCACGAGGTTCAAGCCCACCAATAGTGGACCAAGGTCTACTTTCAAGTCGGTTCACCGACACACCAACCCATCGTTTCATCACGTCGGGTCCCATATTCGTCCAACATGACATTAAACTACACTCTGGTCCAGGGGTAAGCCATTGCAACCCGACCCCATTTGAACTACGAGGTCTTTGATCTGTGTTAAGGCATGGTACGTAGGAAGCCTCCACGAGGTTCAAGCCCACCAATAGTGGACCAAGGTCTACTTTCACGTCGGTTCACCGACACACCCACCCGTCATTTCACGTCGGGTCCCATTCTGGTCCAGTGGTAAGCCGTTGCGATCATCCCCTTTTGAACTACGGGGACTTTGATCTGTGTTAAGGCATGGTACGTAGGAAGCCTCCACGAGGTTCATGCCCACCCATCACCCAATTCACATCGTGTTCTACCACGTCCAGCATGACGTTAAACTACACTTTGGTCCGGTGGTAAGCCATTGCGACCCAACCATTTTAACTACGAGGACTTTGATCCATGTCAAGGCATGGTACGTAGGAATCCTCCCAAAGGTTCAAGCCCAACTCCCCTCAGACCAAGGTCCATCTTCATGTCAGTACGCTGACGATGCCCGTCGGACCAAGGTCCATCTTCACGTCGGTTTACCGGCACCCTCCCGAACTACGCGGACTTTGATTCCCTGCCACGGGGATACGTAGGAAGCCTCTTCAAGGCTCAAGCCCAACTTCACTGTCGCCCCCTGCGATGGTCCCATTTCATTCCCCCTCCACTTCATTCATTCATCCACCACCCATCCTGATTCTCACCCGGGCCGCCACATCCCGGTGGGATCATGCCATCCACCTCCTCGCTGCTCCTAGTGGCGCATGGGCCGCTTTCCACGTGTAAGCCCCATCATATCTCTGGGTCGCTGTCCTCTGTGTACACCCCGATTCATCGCCCTTTTCCCCTCTAGGGAGTGAACCACCTCGGATCTGTACTCATTGGGCGTCCTGATCCATCGCCTTGGTAAACCTTCCAGGTGTTCCCTCCTAGGGATATACCAATCCGGTCCGTCTCTATGGGACGTTCTGATCACCCACATTCCATCTCCGCAAGACGTTAAACTCGCGGCATACCTCGTGATAAACATGAGATGCCTGAGGAAAACCTCGGATGGAACGCCTTTGGTGTAACCATCTCTGCTAGACGTTAATCTTGCAACATACCCTGTGTTAAACACAGGAAGCTGAGGAAAACCTCAGATGTACGCCTCGGGTTCTTCACCCTTGAGATGCCCTCTTATGAGGAAGAATACAGGTTCCCCTATGACCACGCACCCAGAGATGCCGCGACATTCCTGATGTTTCCGTCTACTCTGACCGAAGGTCGCTACCATGTCAAGACCCTATGGAAAGTCTTGAAGGAAGTAGTGTAATTAACTGGAGTCCATGAAAATATGGCACCGGGAATGAGATTCACGAACAACGTATTAAATCTATGAGGGAGACCCGGACTAGGTGATGAGTTCTGAGGAGGAATCCACAGAAGGAAGAACCGACATCCCATCATCCCGTTTCGATCAAGGAGCAGACGTCCCTGAACAAGGAACGAATGCCGCCTGCCTTTGGAAAGCGGGAATGCGGGGCAACAAAGCCGCACGTCCTGACGGACGGATGTGCGTGCGCCCCGGCGAAAGCGTCGGAAACAGTATACTAAAAAAATCCCTATGTTTTGGTAAGTACTGAGTAAGTGGTTTATCAAACAAATATTTCCCTGTCTGGATACGAGCAGGTAGAGGCGACTCTAGAACAGATGTATCCTAGGGGTAAAACCTGAAAACACCGCTTTGAGCTAGACTCGAAAGAGAGCTGGTGCATGACAATGGGCCTTGCTGCACTCTTGGTTATAACACTCCCAAAGGATATGATTTGGTAAATTCACAAGCTTAGTATGACCCCTTATTAAGGGAATTAAAAAAAATTCCCCTAAGAATATATGTTAGAAAGTAGATCATGAAAAGCCTAGATTGAAGCCTATAGACTCTTGATTAATGAAATAAATGTTTATTTATAAGTCATCAACTTTTGTCTTTGGATTACCCTTTATGTGTTACCCCTAAATTTCCTTTTATTCCAGCCAATGGCTGGTAATAGGAAGACTCAGGCTAAAAAACATTGTGAAGATCAGTGTGATGACTATACTAAGGAGATGCCCAATCCAATGGGAGCGGGAATCACAAACTTTTTCACGCTTCTCTCTCAGATAACTCAAGTTTTGAATAGAAACACGGGTCAAGAGGAATGTCCAAACACCCCTAAGAAGGAAAAAGTTGCTAGAGAGAACTTCATGAGACAAAGGCCTCCAACTTTTAGTGGATCATCCGATCCCACGATTGCTAAACAAAGGATCAACTCTATTGGAAATATCTTCTCCATTCTTCAATGTTCTAAACAAGAGAATGTTCTCCTGGTGGCTTATCGTATGGAGGGTGAATCTGATCAATGGTGGACGTTGATCAAAAATACGAAGCCTGCAGAGGAGATCGAGGCATTGGAATGGAAGGATTTCCAGAAGATGTTTCTCGATAAATATTTTCTGTGCACCCTCCAGCTTAAGATGGAATGGGACTTCCTTTCCTTCAAGAAACAATTTGAAGAATCTGTTCGAGCGTATGATGAAAACATCAAAAGGCTTGCACGACACACTTCCGGCTTGTCGTTACCCCAGAATGCAAGGGTGAACACTTCTTTGGTGTGTTGAAGCCTAGCCGGGGGAAAGCATTAGTGGTCTGTGACTTCGACAGCTATGAGGAAATTGTCTGATGTGCCCTCAAGGTCGAAATGGAGATCGGGGAATCATAGGGGTATCATAGGGACAAGAATCATAAGGTGGACTTCAATGATGGTGGTCCGATGGATAAATCCATCGGTGCTAAGAAGATCCAGCACCCAACTTTCCAAAAGTGCGGAAAGAAGCACCCTGGAAATTTCCTTAAGGGGACAAGAAAATGCATCAGGTGTGGAAGAGAAGGGTACCTAACTATTAACAATCGGCAAGAAAGACCCACAGCTGTGACGGAGGAAACGAACACTCCGTTCGAACCTCAACGTGTTGTTGAATGCTACAAATGCAAATAACTAGGTCATTTTGAAAATCAGTGCCCTAATCCATGGGTTTTTGGAGACAACCAACAACATCCAAGGCAGCGAGGATTATATTTTTCCATCACTTCTTCCGAAGTGAACCCCGACAATGAAGTGATGACAGATACGCTATTTATTCATTCAAGAATAGAGAACATTCTTTTTTTATTCAGGTTCTACACATTTTTTATATCTAGAAAGTTTAGTAGAACAATCCCAACACCACCACAAATCATGGAAGTAAAGAAGTTGGTGAGTACGAAAAATGGGTCAATCATTTCATCCCATGAATATATGTCATCTCCTATTATATTTTGTGGATTGAATTTCCCGGGGAACCTTGTCATACTCCCTCCGGTAGAATTTTATGCAATTCATGGCATGGATTGGCTTTCCATATATAGATCCAACATTAATTTTTGGGAGTGGAAAATCACACTCTATATGGAGAAATGACCCCTGATTCATTAAAAGTGTAAGGAGGAAGATGAATCTCCTTTATCTCCATCATCTCAATCATGGATATTACTACCTTATGAACACGCGTATCTAGCTCATATGATTGAGTCCAAGGACGAAACCATCCTTGAAGAAATGCCTATTATAAGGGAATTCGCTGAAGTGTTTCCCGAGGAACTGCCTGGTCTTCCTCCTAGAACAGATGTTGAGTTCTCAATTGAACTTATACTCGGGGCATTACCGATATCCAAGACTCTATATAGAATGTTTGTTGTTGAGATTGAAGAGCTGATGAAGCAACTACATGAGAATCTGGATAAAGGGTTTATACGCCCAAGTGCTTCACCATGGGTTGTACCAGTAGTCTTCGTCAAGAACAAAGATGGGTCAATGCGGCTTTGCATCGATTATCGTGAACTTAACAAAATCACGATAAAGAACAAGTATCCTCTCCCAAGAATCGATTAAATGTTTGATAATCTTCGTGGAGAACAATACTTATCCAAGGTGGATTTGAGGTCGGGATATTATCAAGTAAGTTTGAAGAAGGAAGATGTCCCTGATACTGCTTTTCATATAAGATACGGGAACTATGAATTCATAGTAATTCCTTTCGGACTCACCAATGCTGCAGCAATATTCCTGGAATTGATGAATAGAGTTTTTAGAGATTACCTTGACAAATTTGTGGTAGTATTTATAGATTATATTCTAATATACTCCAAAACCAAGGAGGATCATGAGGAGCATTTAAAAACTGTACTAGAGACATTGCACAAGGAGAAGCTCTATGAAAAGTACATCAAGTGTGAGTTCTGGTTGAAGGAGGTCTCATTCTTGGGCCACATCATCACAAGAAATGGGATATCTGTGGACCCCTCCAAAATAGATGCAATTAAGTGATGGCCAAAGCCAAAATCGGTAATGGATATCCATAGCTTCATGGGATTAGCTGGATATTATCGACGATTTGTGAGAAATTTCTCCTGATTTTCCAACCCTCTTACCAAGCTAACTCGAAAGGGAGTAAAGTTTTCTTAGAGTGATGAATGCGAAGAAATATTCAAGGAGTAGAAAAGGAGGCTTATCACTGCACCCGTGCTCACATTACCCACAAGTGGGGAACTTTTTGTGATATTCAGTGATGCTTAAAAGAAGGGCTTAGGTTGTGTGCTGATGTAGAATGATAAAGTGATATCCTATGCCTCAAGGCAGTTGAAAATCCACGAGAAAAACAATCCAACGCATGAACTGGAGTTGGATGAGGTGATCATTACCTTGAAAATGTGGTGGAATTATCTCTATGGAGAGAAATGTGAGATATATACTGACCAAAAGAGTCTTAAATATATTTTCACATAGAAAGAGCTTAATATGCACCAGAGAAGATGGATAGAAATCATCAAGGATTATGACTGTTCAATACATTACCACCCTGGGAAAGAGAACAAGGTGGAAGATGCCCTAAGTAGAAAGGACCCATCAATTCTATCAATGATGAGAATTGAGAAGGATCCAATCTTCTTAGACTTGATGAATATTGACGTGGGAGTCATAAAGAAGGGAACATCATCAATCCATTCAAAAATTATTGCTCAACCATCTCTTTTGAAAAGGTAAAAGGATGCTCAAAAAAATGATGTTGGAATTCAAGAAAAAGTGGAATCTATCAAAAATGGGAAATCCTCATAGTTTAATGTTAATGAAGAAGGAATTGTGTGGTTTGGGAAAAGACTATGTGTTCCATCATGTTCGGAGATGCGGAAGGAACTTTTGGATGATGCACATAGTTAACATTTCTCTATTCACCCAGGGAGCACAAAGATGTATCGAGATCTCCGAGAAAGCATTTGGTGGGATACTATGAAGAAGGAGATCGCTGAATATACATCAAAGTTCCTGTTGTGTCAGCAAGTGAAGGCAGAGAGGCAGAAGTCTAAGGGGATGATGCAACCATTTCCCATAACAGAATGGAAATGGGAGAACATCACCATGGAATATGTCACCGGACTTCCAAGGATATCTAAAGGAAATAATGCAATCTGGGTAGTTGTGGATCGTCTTACAAAGACTGCACACTTCATTTCTATTCGGGAGGATTTCTATTTAGATCAACTGGCACAAATATATATTAGGGAAGTGGTAAGGTTCCATGTAGTACCATTATCTATTGTGTTTGGCCGAGATCCAAGATTCACCTCTATGTTTTAGAAGAGTCTTAAACATGATCTGAATACTGAACTAAACATCAGTACGACATATCATCCTCAAACTGATGGCCAATCCTAGTGGACTATCCAATCACTTGAGGATATGTTGAGAGCGTGCGAAATGGACTTTAAAGGAGGATGGGATCAAAATCTTCCTCTAATGATTTCTCTTATAATAATAGTTTCCACTCGAGCATCCAAATGGCACCATATGAAGCCCTGTGTGGGAAAAGGTGCAGAACACCGGCATGTTGGGATGAGGTCGGTGAACATAAGCAGCTTGGACCAGAAATGGTCGAGGAAATGGGGGAGAATGTGAAAACCATTCAGCAGCATATCAAGGCAGCTCAGAGTCGACAGAAGAGTTATGCAGATAATCATCGATGAGACCCTGAGTTTAATGTTGGATACATCGTGTTTCTATGCATATATCCGTGTAATAAGGTCATGAGGCTTTGGAAGAATGGGAAGTTAAGTTCAAGGAACATCGGTCCCTTCGAGATTGTTGATTGTGTCAGAGTTATGACCTATCGACTAGCACTTCCCCCTACTATGGCCAAAGTACATGCTGTATTTCATGTATCCCTCTTAAGGAAGTATATATCGGACCCTTCACATGTACTCTATTATGAGGTGGTACAATTGGAAGATGATCTTTCCTATGAGGAGCAACCATTGAAGATCATAGATCGTAGAGAAAAAGTTCTACGAAATAAGACAATGCCCCTCGTCAAGGTGTTGTGGATAATCCACAAGTTTGAAAAAGAGACTTGGGAATCGGAGGATGTGATGAATTTGAGTTACCCAAATTTGTTTGAGTGTGGGAAAAGGAAAATTTTGAGGGAGAAATTTCTCAAGGGGGAATATTGTAACTACACAAAGATTCATTAATAGAAATCCCTCTTGATCTAATTAAATGTCTCTTTCTGTTTATATAAAATGTCAACTTCCTTGGTTTTATGTTAAGAATTTTATTTGTTGCTAATATAGCCGTTGAACAGTGATCACATGATTAGTATAAATATAGGACTTTAACAAATCCAATTTACTCAGACAAAGGAAGTGATGGCCTCATCCAGTAGAATTGCCCCATACGAAGCCCATTTATCGGAGCTCGGAAAAGAGATGGCATCTTTGGGCTTCTCCCTTGACCAAGCCCAAGATGAGCTTCATCATTTCAATCTCGAATGGGGTTGTCTACGGGAAAAAAGGAAGTTGACAGATATTACCACTCGAGCAATGTTAGTTGAGCCACCCCAAGAGTCTGTCACCATCGCACACCATACCCTTAGGTCTTATGCGGATGTTTTAAGGGGTTATGTAACGAATCTCTAGTACTATGTTCATGTGAATTATTTTTTGTATATAATAATGAATGTAATTTCTAGCCATTATTGATACTTTTTAAATAGTTTTTAATGTACAAATAGTGTTTTTTATTATTATTTAATTAAGAATTCAATTTTATTAAATTAAGGGTTTTTTTAAATAAATAATATTTTAATAAAATAATATTATTGTTATTAAATAAATTTTTATTAATTATAAATGATCTTAAAATTTTATGAATGCAATTATAACTTGTATTAAGATTTGAAAGCCATTTCTGTCAAAATCCGTGAATTTTTTGTAAATATCAGTTTTTATTTTAAAAGTGAAAATTAACATATTTAGAAAATTATTTAGATAAAATAAATTTTATTTCTGTAATCAACACGTAGAAATTATCCAATTGTGAATTTTTCATAATTTTCTGAGACAGTCAAATTTTTGGGTAAAAATTAAATACTGTTTAATTATATAATGTGTTTTATGACATAATATTGACCCAAAAGTGATGTAATAAAATACTATAATCTTTATGTTCTGCCAATATATGTTTGACCATTAATATAATGTGATTTTGGGTTTGTTTGACTTACTTTTCAAAACATTAATGGACCACTCAAGACTTATTCAACACCTGGCATTTTTAAATTAATTTCCATGGGAGTATGACTCACCTCCACATAAGTAACCCTAATATTTTAAGAAGATCGGAATTTGGCCTTATAAAATATTTTTTTCCTTTTCCCTTTTCCAAAAAACATGGGCAAAAACCATGGGATGGTCTGTGGTTTGGATTAATTTAATATAAGGGGTCCCAAACCTAAATAATAAAGAATTCCCTCACCTTTCCTATCTAAACCCACCCAAGCTCCTACTTCCTCCTCACTCAAAGCCTTTGGAGTTCTTCAAACCTCTGACCTACTCTCTCTAGAATCCTCCCAAGGTGCCCCAAGCTCCCAAGAAGCCTCTCACTAGACATTCTCTAGCCTTTGGAAGCACACTTCCAAGTAAGGGTTTTTTCATCCTTTCTCATTTTTGTCAATTTTCTTTAAGTTTTATTGCCCTTTTAATTTCAATTATAAATGTTGGGGTGTGATTTCGCACCTCCCCCATACTGACCGATTATTGTTTGAATGATGGGAGGCCCTTTTATATCTCATTAAATGCCTCCCATGTACACCCGTTACAATACCGAAATTTCAAAAGGAACTTCTCTCTCTTCTTTTACATTCAAGCAATAATTTTGTATCAAGAATCTAAATTCCATTACAATTGTTGGAAAATGTATCTATATGGACTCATTAATTCCCATTACATGTAAATATGATGAGGAACCCCTTTCACTCTCATCAACCATTTTTATGAATTCTTATGTCTTGCTGTTATGCTGTCGAAATCGCACCGATTTTCTATGCCAATGTCATTGTGTAGTGAATACCATGCCCATTTCTCCATGAAGAGTATTCACATTTATGCACATTTACTTATTGATTGTAAAGTTTCATGTATGAATTACACATTCTATTATTGTGTAATAAATTATTATGTTTTATGAATCCATGTTTTATGATCCATGTGGTACACTTATGCATGAAATGAAATTTTTAAGAAGGGTGCGCCCTTATAGCGCTCCAATGCATTGGGTAATGTATAGTATCATGATATGTCATGTGCAATGAGTGTTGAATAATTCTAATTCAAGTGAAATGAGGGTTACTAGTGCTATATGTTCAATTTGGATTTACTCATGCTCCATGTGCAATGAGCCTTGGATCATGCTAATTCCATGTTAAGTGTTGTTGCCACATTTCCATGTTATGATTATAATGCGTTATCATGCCCTTATGTTCATGTTTCTTTTAAGATATATTGATATTCCTATTGTCTAACATGTATTGAACTCCTCATTTTATTCCATTTGTACTCCCTTACTAGGCTTTATAGCTCACCCTTTTCTTATGCATGTCCTCAGGTTATCCCATGCAATGCTAAGTACGAGGGAATGTAGTGGTCATGTAAAGGATGTTTTCAATAAAGATGTTGTATTTCATGTTTCATGTTTTTATGTAATGATCCTAATCCCCAAAGACACTAAACCTCTTGATCTTCTTTTTTGGATCAAGTTATGTTTTATGTAATAAATCATGTTTATGTTTGTAATAAAAGCAGGGTTGTCATAGAAATTGTGCATTGAGCTATCAAGGTAGCACTGGAAGTTTGTGTTACATATCCATCTCACGGTTCTGACAAGAAATGAAAGATGGAGTTTAAGGAAAAATCTAAAAAAAAATGGTGAAAATAATATGAATGTTTATTTATGCTCAAAGTGTGCAAAGAATCATTGTGGATATTCTCTTAATGGGACTAGAAAATGTTTTATGTGTGGAAAAGAAGGTCATCAAAGAGCTGAGTGTTGAAGTAATGGAAAAAGGGTACCTAATGATGTAAATAGAGAAAATACTACAGAGAACGCACCACCAACACTTCAATGCTACAAGTGTAAGGAAATGGGGCATTATGCTAATCAATGCCCTAATCCATGGGTTAATGATGATTGACATCAACAAACTCTTAAGGAAAATGACAAATAGAAGTGACATACGATCACTATTGCTGATGTTGAATATGACAACGATGTGGTGGAATGATTTAGTGTTTATGTAATGGTATTCCAAAATAATGTTGTATATAGTATCGTGGAATATTGGAATATTTATGTATTGGTCTAGTGTGGTTTTCAATAATTTTATAGTACTAGTAACCATGAAAAGTTATTGAAATATTTTTGGAAAGTAGATGATATGTGCATAATGATGGGATAAGGAGAAAATGAAATTTTTGATAGTATTCCTGAGCTCATTACTGATATAAGAACAAAGTGATATCATGGTTTGAGTATATAGAAATTTTGGGATTTTGGTATGTGGAAAGAGTTTTCTTTTGACAGCATTCATGTTTTCTCTAAGGTTCAATGTTAATTCATGTTTCAACAGAATACATTATTATGGTATTCACATGTTTGGAATGCGACCAACAAGATATATCTTATGATATATGGGGGATAAATGATGGTATTCACATGCTTGTAATGTGACCTTTCAAATAATCATTCTATTTATACTATGATCTTGGACCGAAGTATTTTGGATAAGCATAAAGATTGGAATGAATTAAGGTAGACATAAGATATTATTGTTTATGGCAAGAAATTTTTTCGATATTATTTGTAGGAATTTTATAATAATGTAGTTTTAGAAAAAGGATGGGCGACAACCCGTCGCACCAGAAAAGGTTGCGGGAATCGAACCCACAACCGAAGTGTGACATGCCTTTATCACCTACCACTGGCCTACAGGAAGTCCATGGTTAGTGGAAACTAGTTTTATTTTATTAAGAGGTATGATAGATGAAGTATAAGCCCATTTTAGGAACCATATTCGATTAATCTCAACATTGATGTACTTACGTATATAACTTTTTCTAACCTTATGTTTGAGACAGATGGAATGACCTATCATTCTATCACATGATCTGCTAACACTTCAAGGAAGACAAATTAAACTTCATTTCATTAAGAGATGATGTGGAAATTATTCAAGGCACAAACAACAGTGAGATTGTACCAAAATCAAGTATGTATTTCTTTTAATTAAAAAATTCTTCATCAATAGGGAAATGATATTGAAAACAAAAAAATGGTGTCCTAGATCCCTCATATCTGATAAATCAGATGGTAACTTAGATCATCACAAATTTATGGCATTTTGATTGTTGGATTTTTCATAGCCATGTTCTCTAACACTATTCATCCAAACATGATGGTTAGATTTCTCTTCCATATACATATTTTCACCTATATTCTCCTATGTGGATACCCAATGATGAGTTACATTGGGTATCCGTTATGTTTCTAACGTTACTTTTTGAAATGATTTTTTATTATTCCTTTTTACGATGTGTGTTTCTATGAAGAAACATTAATGAAGAAAACCTTATATAACCCCGACGAATTTCGAGGGCATAATTCATTGTAAGGGGGGTAGAATGAAACTCCCCGAGATTTTATGAGAATTTTTATCTTTAATTTCTTTGACAAATTTTGTTGTATGCTTCTCCAAGAGTATCTTTAATTATACACAACACCGTATTAGCATGTATTATATGAAAACACTATTCTTGGCTTGTGTTACACACAATAGCGACCTTCCTCGATAGCGTGTGTTGTACGCAATACTGAGTTTTACTAAAGAACAATATATTGTTATAATATTATTATAAACTAGCCGTTATGAATAGTATTAACTACATTTTATATTTTATAACATTATTATTCATGTTACACATTTTCTAGAACATGGTACGAGAACAAAATAAATGTTTCGGGTAAAATAAGTATTTTTCAAAAAATGCAGTATTGCTGACTTTTGATGGCACACCCACTTTAATATAATTATTGACATGTATATGATTTTAATTTTAAAAAATAAAATTCATATTTGGAATCAGGATATACAAATTTACTTTGGATAAATTTTTCATATTATTCGGATAACTTTCATATTTTAATGAATAGAAAAAAGATGCTATATTTTAATTTAAAAAATTTTTTTTCATCATTATAATTTATATGAATAAATTATAATATTGATTGGTTTTAAAGTATAAATAGAATATTTTTTTACCATTTAATATAATTTATGTCATTAGCATTTATTTTTCATTTAATTCATAGGTAAAATCATTTCAATCTTTTGCAATGGTTTAACTATTAAAACTTGTTTTCTTAACAACGAGATTAATTTTAAATTAATTTCCACAACTTTTGTGATTTGAATTTGGAAAAATTCATTCCATATTTGGAATAAGTAGGTCCAAATTATGTTAATAGGATAATTTTTATTTTTGGCCACTATGAATAGTAACTACGATAAATTTTATTAACCATAGTTAAAGGTAAATCGGGTAATTAAGTCTAACTATAATATTACAAAATTATTCTAACACATGTCTTAATATAATTGGATGATTATATTTAGTCCTAAGTCATATTCAGGTCGATGTTTAATCCATTGTAACCCACTTGGATTTGATTAAGACATTTAATTTATTTTATTTTAAAGAAAGTGAAATATGTCTCACTAGAACTTTAATAATTAAATTATTTTTAATATAATGTTATACAAAATATAAATTTGATTATAAATACTAATTTTAACTATGAATTTTTTTTCATTGATATGGTAATTTATTTGTAATTTTTAAAAGATATTTAATTATCCTAATAGCTTATACATTAATGATGCATAAATTATTTACTTAGTGAAAAATTAATAATATAGTTTTCATTAAAACAATAATACCCATAAAAAGGCCCAAACACTTGACCAAAACCAATTTTTCGAGTATATATATACCATAACCATCCAAGGATCGACTCTGGGACCATTTAGAGCCGTATAAAATATATTTTCATATTTATATTCTTTTATTTTTAATAATGTCAATGTTGTCACCTTCATAACATAATAAATATATCAATTTAAATGTTGTGATTTTAAGATTATAAATTTGATACAAAGTATTATAATAAAAGTTAATAGATTTATATTCATCTTAGGATTTTATGTTTAATTTTTATGCAACAAATACGTATAATAAACAATTATACAAAAATGTTGCTGTAATTATTTTGTTAGGAGAAATATCAAATAAATGGTTTTAAAAATATTAAAATAAATATTATATGAACTATTTAATGTACCCCACGAATTTTTTAGATGAATATGACATTTTAGGAATATATTAAATATTTTTTATCTAGTATATCTTCTCTTTGAATTTTATATAAATTCAAATAATTGAATAGTGTCAAAATTTACAGTATTGATATTTTATAAAAAAACATATTATTAATTTGATTAAAAATAAAAAAAACATTTAAAAATTAAAAATTGAAATTTATATGTTACAAAATGTAATAATGTATCTAATTATCGAAAATTAACAACACATAAGTATGTATATATAACAATTTAAATATTATAATTTTCTTACCACAAATAAAATTAAATAGATTAAATAAGGATAAATCAAAACGATAAGGTTTAAAATAAACTCAAAACATGTCTAAATTTAATTTTATGATGGGATTACAACCCTATATCATCTCATATTATAATTGAGTCATTTTTGGCCGGTTTTAATTGGGGTTGAATTTATATTAAATTAATATGTTTGAGGATTCCAAAGGAGCCACTCTCCTCCCTTATAAAAGGGCACCTCCTCCATCTCCAATTTATAATATTTTGAGCATTAAAGCTCATCCAACCCCTAAAAATTCATCTTATCAACCTGTATAGTTAAATAATAGAGGTTGTAGTCTTCTCAAAAGATGAACTCTAGTTCCCTAAGAAGATGTTTAAAAGAGGCATGCCGAGGAAGAGGTAATCTCCTCTACCAATTCTTTCAAGTTTCATTCTTCTTATACTTCCTCTTATTTAATTGTTTCATTATAAATTAAAATCATTAGTATCACTCATATACTGATATGCTATTATAAATATGAAACAACCCTATTTCACCTTCTATCCATCATTTGGAAAATGAAATCACCGCGCGTGCGTACGTACGGAATACCGTCTCCACACTGTGGTGTAATCTATTTTCCACCAGCACCATACTTAGACAAGTATAATGGTGTAATGAACATATATATATATATTATTATTATAACATGATAAAAATTATGAGATATTCTATCATCCACTCCAATACCATTCAACAATCATGGGAATGATATCATCACTCGTGCGTACGTATGGCCTACCGTCTCCACGACGCGATGAGATCCATTCCCCATGTTAACCATTAAAGAATGATTATAAAGTATATATAATGAATAATAATAAGATATATGACATAATAATGATACTGTATTTATGTGTATGTCATTAACATACATCCATTCAATTTAATAAGGAAACAAAAACAGTGTTCATGCATACGTACAGTCTACCATCTCTGTGAACAATGTATTTCGTTCAATTTACTGATCTATTATATATATACTTATATTATGAATATATATTATATATAATTCATTTTTTACGTTATGGAAGTAAGTAATCATGATCTATGTAATCATATGAATAATCACAAGTCATAACACGTATGACAAATGAAATGATTTTACCCAAAACAATGCTTTAACATGGAATTGACAAAAGAACGAATAATATAATGTAATAAGTGAATCATATATGATATCATAAATATTATTATGGTGTTATTACAAGTTAATAATATGTTTAATCCCACAATACAAGAGTCTATGACACATATGGAAGAAATTGGACATAAGGTAAGGGATAATTATTCCAATCTCATTCTTATCAGAGATGGTTTATTCGTAACTATTTACTGGGGTTATATTTATCATCCATGTCCATGTTTTCTCAAAATGTTTTCAAAAAATGTTTACTATTCTTACACGTATGTTTAAAGTCATTTTTACCCCTTTTTTACTTTTACTATGATGAATGTAAGGAATCTGTTTTTTGTTTACCACAAGATGTACTTTTTGACTTTTCCGAAAAAAGTACGGGGATAATGTTTTTTTAAATAATACGGCATGACCAGATTTTTACGGTTTCATAATGCCTTATTTTCATAAATTTTACTCTACAATATTTCATGGTTATTTTAAATAAAATCCATTTCTTTTAAAATTGCGTGGCATTTTGTGAAAAGAAAATGATTTTTAAGAAGAATGGATATTTTCTTCAAGAATTTGTTTCAAGTGTTTTATCAAAACTATTTTCCATCCAAGATGACATGTTTATCATGTTTATGTTTCAAGTATAATGTCTCTATTATTTACATGGTATGATTTTTCTTATAATGAAATGATATCCATTTGTTTTATATGGATTATGTTATGATGTGATGATGTTTATGAAACCAATTTTATTATTTGGGTTATGACGAATGATTTATGTTTATTTTGTGGCACAATTATGAATGATTTAATTATGAGATGTGTGGGACCTATATCTCCCTCTAATACATTTGATAAAGATTTATATCTCATGATATAGACATGGCTGTAAGGGAAAGTAAATCTGGTTTAGTAATACAGGGCTGGAACAGCAGGTAAAACCGATTTAGGAATGGAATTTGTCCACAATGATGGTCTTGGAAGCAAAGCCTTTGGCTACTATGGAAATCATAACATGTGATTAATGGTTGCCACAATTACATGTTTTATTCCCATGATATTTTATCATGATTAATGTTCCTTTATGATCTTTTCCTTTTGAACTATCAATATTTATGTCATTACTCAGGATTTTGATGTTTTATGTTCATGATATTATGTTCAAATGTTTATGGATTGTTTTATGATCCCCATGTTTACCCTTAATGAGCATTTGAGCTCACCATTTTAATTTTTTTCCCCCAGGTTATAAAGAAAGTTTTTAGTTAATAAAAAAGGATGATCATTATGGGAGATGTTAAAGATGTTTCACCATGATTAGAATATTATGTTCCGAGTTTCCAAAGACACTAAACTATTACGGTTCATGGGTGTCTTTTTTTGTTATGTATTATGTATTCCAAAAATGTAATGTAATGTCCATGTATCTCAAGATTTTGGTATCTACAGTTGGTATCGGAGAAAAGGTTTAGTTAACCATTGGAATCTTGGATGCGAAAACCTTAGTGAGATCCCTAGGGATATTTCTAAGGTATGTCTAGGGATGTTCCGAAGGTTAAGTGTAAGTATAGACTGTAGTCCAAAAACTACAGTAACGATCATAGAATTAAACCTAATATGTTAGAGATTGAAGGTACTCAACCTTTATTATGTTGTTTTCCAAGCATGATGTTTTCCTCTTACACTATTCTCTTTGGGTTTTAGACGATGGATGGAACCCGAAGGAACCATGTTGATCATTGTAATTTGCAATGCAATGATTGTCCTCCTGAACAAAACAATGTTATGGGATATGGAGTGCAAAATCTTATTGCAATACTTACACAAGTTATGAATAATTCTGGACTTCCGAATGAACAGAGAAGGGAAAAATATTCTATTGAGTCCTTCATGAGGCAACATCCACCTTCTTTCATTGGGTCTTCCGATCCACTTGTTTCTGAACAATGGATCTATACCACTGAAAAGATATTTTCCATACTTCTATGTTATGAACATGAAAAAATCATTCTGGATGTTTACCGTTTAGCAGGAGAAGCAGAAGAGTAGTGGACTCTAATTATGAATACAAGGCCCCATGGTGAAATTTAATCCATGGAATGGGACGGGTTCAAGATCAGAATTTTTAATAAGTACTTCCCTCACATTCATCAAACAAAGACGGAAAAGGAGTTCCTTAATCTTAAGCCAAATGATGATGAATCTGTTGGTATATACGAGGCAAATTTTACAAGGCTTGCAAGGTATGCATCTAGCTTTATCATCTAACTTGAATGTTAAGTTGATTGATTCTTTAGTGTCTTAAAACCATGTTTTTTAAGGGAATTAGCTATAAGTGACTTCAGTAGCTATGAAAAAATTGTGTGTTGTGCTATCAAGGTAGAACTGGAAGTTGGTGTTATATATCCATCTCATGGTTTTGAAAAGAAACGAAAGATGGAGTTAAAGTAAAAAAATCTAAAAACAATGGTGAAAAAAAGATGAATGTTTCTTTATGCTCAAAGTGTGGAAAGAATCATGGTGGAGATTGTCTTGAAGTGACTAGAAAATGTTTTAAGTGTTGAAAAGAAGGCCATCGAGCAGCTGAGTGTCGAAGTAATGGAAAATGGGTAACTAATGATATAAATAGTGAAAATACTACAGAGAACGCACCACCAACACTTCAATGCAACAAGTGCAAGGAAATGGGGAATTATGCTCATTAATGCCCTAATCCAAGGGTTAATGATGATCGACATCAACAACATCATAAGGAAAAGGACCAAGGGAAGTCACATGCGATCACTATTGGAGATGTTGAATATGAAAACGATGTGGTGGAATGATTAAGTGTTTATGTAATGGGATTCCAAAATAATGATGTATATAGTATCGTGGAATATTATAAAATTTATGTATTGGTTTACTGTGGTTTTCAATAATTTTATAGTACCAGTATCAATGAAAAGTGATTGAAATAGTTTTGGAATGTAGATGATAAGTGCATAATTAAGTGATAAGGTAAAAATGAAATTTTCTATAGTATTAATGAGCTCATGACTGATATAAGGAAAAAGTGATATCATGGTTTGAGTATATAAAAATTTTGTGATTTTGGTATGTGGAAAGAGTTAACTTTTGACAACATTCATGTTTTAACTAAGGTTATATGGTAATTCATGTTTCAAAATAATACATGATTAAGGCATTCACATGTTTGGAATGTGACCAACAAGATATATCTTATGATATATGGGGGATAAATGATGGTATTCACGTGCTTGTTATGTGACCTTTCAAGTAATCGGTTTCTTTATACTATGAGCTTGGACCAACGAATTTTGGATAAGCCTAAAGATTGGAGTGAATTAAATTTGACATAGGATATTATTTTTTATGGTGATAATTTTTTTGATATTATTTTCAGGAATGTTATAATAATGTATTTTTAGAAAAGGGATGGGCAACAACCCGTCTCGTCAGATAAGGTTGCGGGAATCGAACCCACAACCGAAGTGCGACATACCTTTATCACCTACCACTTGCCTACAAGAAGTCCTTGGATAGTAGAAACTAGTTTTATTTTATTAAGAGGTATGATAGATGAAGTGTAATCCCATTTTAGGAACCATATATGATTAATCTCACCATAAATGGACTTATGTATATGAATTTTTCTAAAATTATATTGGAGACAGATGGAATGTCCTATCATTCTATCGCATGATTTGCTAACACTTCAAGGAAGACAAATTCAACATCATTTCATTAAGAGACTATGTGGAAATTGTTCATGTCACAATCAACATTGATATTGTACCAAAATCAAGTACGTATTTCTTTTAATTAAAAAATTCTTCAACATTACCAAAATGATCTTGAAAACCAAAAAAATGATGTCCTAGTGCCCCCATATCTGATAAATCTGATGGTACCTTAGATCATCACAATTTTATGGTGTAGTTATAGTTGGATTTTTCATAGCCACATTCTCTACCACTCTTCATCCAAAAATGATGGTTAGATTTCTCTTCCATATCCATATTTTCACCTATATTCTCCTATGTGAAAACCCAGTGATGAGTTAATTTGGGTATCTGTTATGTTTCTAATGTTCCCGTTTAAAATGATGTATTAGTATTATTTTTTACAATGTGGGTTTCTATGAAAGAAAAATTAATGATGAAAACCATTTATAACCCTGACGAATTTCGAGGGCGAAATTCATTTTAAGGGGGGTAGAATGTAACGCCCCGAGATTTTATGAGAATTATTCTTCTTAATTTCATTGAAATCTTTTGTTGAACGCTTCACCAAGAGTATATTGCATGATACACAACACTGTATTATCTTGTATTATACGCAAACACTATTCTTGGCTTCTTTTGCACGCAATAGCGACGTTCCTCGATAGCGTGAGTTGTACGCAATACTGAGTTTTTCTAAACAATGATATATTGTTATAATATTATTATATACTAGAAGTTATGAATAGTATTAACTAAATATTAAATTTTATAACATTATTATTCATCTTAAACATTTTTTAGAACATGGTACGAGAACAAAGTAAAATTTTCGGGTAAAATAAGTATTTTTCAAAAAATAATGTTTTGCCGCCTCTTAATGGCTCACCCACCTTAAATCTAGTTTTTGACATGTTTATAATTTCAATTTTACAAATTAAAATTTTTATTTGGAATCAGGATATAAAAATTTACTTTGGATAAATTTTTCATATTATTCTGATTACTTTCATATTTTAATGAATAGTAAAAACACGCTATATTTTAAAAAAAATAACCTTTTTCATCGTAATAAATAATACGTTAAATTATAATATTGAATTGTTTTAAAGTATAAATATAACATATTTTTACCATTTAATATAATTAATGTCATTATCATTGATTTTATATTTAATTCATAGGTAAAATCATTTCAATCTTTTGCAATGTTTTAACTTTTAAAACTCATTTTCTTAACAACGAGATTAATTATAAATTAATTTCTGAAACATCTTTGATTTGAATTTTGAAAAAAGGATTCTATATTTTGAATTAGTTGTTCAAAATTATGTTAACATGATACCTTTTATTTTTGGGCACTATGAATAGTAACTACGGTAAATTTTATTTACCTTAGTTAAAGGTAAATCTTGTAATTAAGGGTAAATATAATGTTACCAAATTACCCTAATACTTTTCTTAATATAATTGGATGATTATATGTCATCCTAAGGCATATTTGGATCAAAGTGGAATCCATTGGAACCCACTTGGATGTGATTAAGACCTTCAATTATTTTATTTTAAAGAAATTGAAATATGTATCACTCAAACATTAATAATTAATGTATTTTTAATAAAATGTTATACAAAATATAAATTGGATTAGAAATACTCATTTGAAAGATAAATTTTTTTTCTTTGTTATGGTATTTTATTTGTAATATTTAATTGATATTTAATTATCATAATAGCTTATACATTAATGGTGCGTAAATTATTCACTAAGTGAAAAATCAATAATATAGTTTTTATTAAAGTAATAATACCCATAAAAGGCCCAAACAGTTGACCAAAACCTATTGGTCGAGTATATATATACAATAATCATCCAAGGATCGACTTTGGGACCATATAGAGCTGTTTAAAAGTGATTATGACATTTATATTAACTTATTTTTAATAATGTCAAAGTTGTCAACTTCATAACTTAATAAATATAACAATTTAAATGATTCTATTTTAAGGTGATAAATTCGATTAAAAGTATTATTATGAAATTTAATAGATTTTTTTCATCATTGGATTTTATTTATATTTTTTATGTAACAAATTAGTATATTAAATAATTATAAAAAAATATTGTAGTAATTATTTTATTATGAGAAATTCAAATAAATGGTTTTAATAAAATTAAAATAAATATTATATGAACTATTTAATATTGTACATGAATTTTATAAGTTAATATGACATGTTAGGAATATATTAAATATTTTGGATCGAATATACCTTCTCTGTAGCTTTTATTTCAATTCATATAATTGAATAGTGTCAAAATTTACACTATTAATATTTTATAAAAATAACATAATATTAAATTGATTAAAAATCAAAAAAAATATTTAAAAATTAAAAATTGAAAATAATATTTTAAAAAATTTAATAATGTATCTAATTAAGGAAAATTAACAATTCATAAGTATGTATTTATAATAATTTAAATATTAGAATATTATTTCAACAAAAAAATTAAATAGATTAAATAAGAATAAATCAAAATGAAAAGGTTTAAAACAAACTCAAAACACGTCTAATTTTATAGGATGATGATATTACCAACCTATATATTTTTATATTCTAATTGAGTCATTTTTTTATGTTTTTATGTTGGTTTTGAATTTATATTAAATTAATAGTTTTGAGGATTCTAAAATAGCCGCTCTCCTCCCTTATAAAAAGAAACCTCCTCCCTCTCCTCTTTACACAATTTTGAGCCTTCATGCTCGCCCAACCCCTGAAAATTACTCTTCTCAACCTCTATAGTTATATTATAGAGTTTCTGGTCTTCTCAAAAGTCCAACTCCAGTACCCTAAGAAGATTTTTAAAAGAGGCACGTCAAGGAAGAGGTAATCTCTTCTACTGATTCTTTCAAGTTTCGTTCTTTTTCTACATCCTCTTATTTAATTGTTTCATTATAAAGTAATAACATTAGTAGCACTCATATACTGATATGTTATTGTAAATATGAAACAACCCTATTTTACCTTCTATCCATCTTAAGGAAGATGAAATCATCATGCGTGCGTACGTACGGAATATCGTCTCCACACTGTGGTGTGATATGTTTTCCACCACCACCTTACTTGGATGAGTATAATGGTGTAAAGAATAAATATATTTGAGATCACTTTTTTATGTTTTATTTTCCCCATGATATAACTAAAATTATTTGGTACGAAAAAAAGTAAGATCTTTATGGCAGATGTTGAAGATCTTTCACCAGGATTAGAAGATTATGTTCTGAGTTTCCAAAGACACTAAACTATTACAGTTACTGTGTGTCTGTTTTTGTAATGTATTAATTATTCCACGAAATTAATGTAATGTCCATGTACATCAAGATTTGGGTCAGTATATATAAGACTCTTGGGGGGGAATATATACCCCAATCTCAAGACACTATGTTGACGATGGACCACAATGATATCATCCATATGTGGATGATGCATCACTGATCTCACATTTAGATGTGGTAGGTGTACCACCCATACCATCCTATAGGAAAATATTCACCACAAATACAATCCTTTTATTTGATGAATAACTAAAAATATCAGATATAAATTTCCCTATAGAAAATTAAAATGATAAAAATGTTGGATGGTATACACTCAAAAATGTCCCCATGGAAACAAATTACAATCATGAAAAATATCATAAGTGGATGATTCCCCAATAACAAGGAACTAATGAGAGTGATACAACTATATTACGAAATTTAAAATTTGTAAATTTTACTGATATTTCCTTTTTTTAGATTTTCTTTTCAGATATATTAATTATATTAATGGAGTTTTTAATGATTTTATTGTTATTCAATGAATAATTCATAATATTTGATAATATATGTTGTAATATTTACTTTTTTAACATGTCGATGGAAATGATGGTTTTTGGATTTAATCATTTCATGACTCTAAATATACATTTTGAATACTTTTAATTTGAATATATATATTATCATTATATATTTTTTAATGTATTTAATTATTACATTTATTATGAATCGCAAATTTCTCTAAATTATTTCAAAGTAAATTATAGGGGAGATGATCTTGAATTATGAATATTATTGATATTAATTGAAACATGTGAAAATTTAACTATAATGGGAACTCATCTAGCTTAATTATGCACATTCTGAATAATGTTTCACATGATAGAGAACTTTTAGATATGGAGTTCAATTGGTCTCATTTGATTGAGATTGTGAATAGTAAAGTATTCCATATGGATATACTTTAGGTAATTAATAATTTTTATATTATTGATATTGTCTGTGATGTGGGATTGGGAATGAGGAATAATGAATGGAAGACATACATAATGAGACATAGAATGTTCATCGATCATTCATTGTTGGAAAAACATGACACATATTGTGAGGAAAACTAAATGAATACTTTAGATAGTAGAGATATATAAGGGGAAAAGACCTATGTCTATGAATCGGTATTCTCAACTCTGAGATGAAAGAATTAGGAGATATCTTCCAGGAATATTCTTCTCTAATTATATTATTTTCTTTCTTGGGTATAATGATGTTTATATTGAATTATTTTCTTATCACTACTATTATTGATTTATTTTTAGGGGATTGTAATCGATGAATTGAAGTATATTTTCTTATTATTTTTTACATTTAAATTTTTAGTCATGTTTTCCTTTTTTCTAGAGTGTTGGATTTCTATTATCTATGTTAATTATTTTATCTATACTATATTAACTAACATGTGATGTTTAAAAGAAGTATATCCCTTTAATACTTCAATTGATGTACATAAGAGGAATTTTTTTTGTTTTATATTCTCTACGTAGTGTCGTCCTCTTCACGATTTTTTTCTTATTTTTTCATTAGAGAGTTATTTAGTGAGATTTATTATGAAATGAAATTTAGGTGTTTCAAAACCCATTTTAGAAAATTCGTTTTACACACCTTTACCACTTTTAATTTTTATATGCTTAAAGAGTATTATGTTTTTTATAAATTATATCTAGTCCAATTTCCATACCTTCATCAATGATTTATGTTACATCTCTTTTTTCATATATAAAAAATATTCACTTTATTATCACTACTACCACATCAAAATTCAACCATAATTCTAAAACACTATATTTTTTTGTTTCATTATCCTATTTTTCATTCATTTGTAGAATAACCATAGACTTATTAATATTTCGAACTTACTAACCACACTAATAATTTCTATTTTGTTATAAAAATGGAATTTGATTATATTCAATGAACTGGAATTTACTAATAATACCACTATATACAATGCCAGGTGAATGATGGATCCCCATCCCAAATTTTTTGTATGATGCACCACCACCACATTTAAAATTTTTTATATACCACTAATTTACTATGGGTGGATTGGAAAACACCTCCCCCAGTAACCCAAATATATGAAAAATTATTCGTTAAAATGAAACATAATGAATTTTTTATTCCCAAATTCATCAGGGCATATCATATGAAGCTGTGAAACTATAAAAATATTACATTAATTGGCCCAATCAACACTATTTTAGCACAAAAACAAGAAATACATCTATGAGGAATAGTATAGGTATATAAACTAGGCTCTTATTATCGAATCATTGATATTATCCCCCATAATGGATCCAAAGTAATAGTTTTTTAATCTGTTCGAGAAATAAAAAAAGATATCAATGACTACAATTTTTAATAAATACCTAAAATTATTTTTTAATTAAATATCATATTCAAACAGATACATATAAAACTATGAATATAAAAATTATATTTTAAGTAATATATTATAATGAATCATATATTTCATTTCATTTAAGTTTGGAAAATTATATTGTTGTAAATATTTACTCCAAATATCATCATAATGGTAAATGCCCCTTGCTAAACTAGGTTCACTCCCTATTACATTCTTATTTATCTCATAAGATATAAATTTTTAAATAAATGATTATAGGAATATGATTTATTATACATCACATAATGAAAATTATACAAATACATTCCACTAAATCATAAAACATTAGTAACACTAAAACCTATGATAAGAAATGGGTTTCATTAGAATTACATAAAATAAAAACCCTTAAAAACAAAGGGTGTTAATATACATTTCACCATTGACACAAAGAACATCATTTGAAAAAACAAATTCATTATAATTTAATCATAGTATAACCATTGAAAAAAAATATATTTCATTATCATTTTAAGGCTTTTTTTAAAATATTGAAGTGTTATTTAGAAACCCAACAAGCACTTCTAATAATTTTTCTATAACAAAAAAGTTAAAATGATTACATAAGAAAAATTACCTTGACCCAAAAATATATTTAACAATAATGTAGAAAATAAAAGTAAAAACTCCAAAATAGAGATCACAACGACATGTATTATGAAAAATGCATCAACACCAGCATGTTTTGCTCTGAAAATCAGCTCATCGTTAAATCTATCCTTTATAATGTGGCACATAAAGATGAAATGAAATTCTGTTGAATCTTCCAATTCACAACAGTGAAATAATATCTAAATTTTTGGAAATAAATCAATGTTTGGCATCCACAACATCATCATTTGATCAAGAGATGGAGATATAAAAAAGTAACCAAATTTTTTATTATCATATATTGCTGATCCAGATCAACAATCACCTCATTGAATATCCATAAAAAACTAAATATCATCTTCCAAAATTAATTATATGCCATCCTAGAATGAAAAACATTATAAAAAGTCCCCATATTGGAAAACACCACTCTAAAAGAAGAAAAATTATTCCCAAAAATAGCTCTAAGTAGGGCAAGGAAAACAGATTGAATGATGAGATCCGAAGAGGAATTTGAGAAAAATTGTCATATTTGGAGAGGTAACTAAGATGATAAGATATGTAAGATATCAATTCAAAAAGACACTTATACCTGTAAAAAATCATGTATTTAGTGATAAATGGAAAAGAAATATAACATGAAACTATATCACTAATGCTAGTAAACACACCAACCAAACAACCTCCAAATTAACCAAGAATCCAAACATCCTTCACACTTAGAGACAAGTATGGATATACAGTTTCACAATAACAAAAAGGAAAAAATAGTATATATAAAACCAATTAGATCCAATTTTGATCATACCAAATCAAAAATGTGAAAACATTCTCATCGATTCAAAAAAAATTCATATTAAAAGAATCCTATAACGGGGCTAACCACCAATGACCCCATGTAGAAAACAAGTTCAATAGAAAGGACTGAAAAGAAGTGATTACATTTGAAAAAATCATAATTAGTTGAAATATAAATAATAAATCAATGATCACAATGAATAACTAGAATGTAGGGGAATAACAAGTAATCATTTCCATGGAATGAACCTGAAATCGAAATAATATTTTTTATTAAATTATTCCACCTTCTTAATGAACATTAGTTTTCTTATTTAAAGGAATTTCACCAAGGAAATTTCACAATCCCTATCTTTTATAAACAATTGTATCATTCTCTTCTATAAATTTCTCAAACTTGTCACTCATATCATAATCATACTAATATGAATCCCTCAAAGTAGGGTAATCTACTTCATCATTTTTAATGTCATTCAAATTATCCAATGTAGGGATTCATAAATGATGTAAAACATCCATTAGTTGTGGAGGAATATCAAAATTTTCATTTTTAGAGCCCTCTATGTATCTTTTGCCTATTTTTCTCTCGTGGTTAGAATAGTACCTATATTTTTATGTCCTTTTGGAATTTTGATTAACAAAACTATCCAAATCGTTTATTGGTTTTTTAACCATCCTAAAACTCTAATTTAAGAAGGATTTCTCAATTTGACATGATCTTTTATGAATATCACAAATGGATTCAAGAGAATTAGATGAAATGTTTATGTTACCCCTTGGATTGATTTAAGGGAATTTGAGATTGCCGTAATTTTATTAGTTTAATTGAGATTCTCTATATACCCATAATTTATAGTGATATTTAGTAGGTGCATTTTCATTATTGGGTTCCATTAGTTTATTATTAAAGTCAATATTAACTAAATCCACATCATTTCATGTGGGAGATGTATCCATTCCCTATCCTATCATTTTTCAACCCAAATTGAATCAGCTCATTTGATGGGACCTGCATCAATTAGAATGCTCCAACATAATTTGATTGATATAAAATTTTAATATAATTATTCTATTAATATGGATTATTTTCAAAGATAATCACTTTTATAAAACTAGTTTCACCATTTTGTATAAAAACATGAGATGGAATGAAATTTGAAATATCCATTTCTATAATGATTCTAGCTATAGAGGGTCAAGGTTGGTTTTTAGTAGCGGTATTTAATTGTATATATTTCTAATTAGAAATGTCAAGAAAAATGATTCTATTTTAAATAGATACAACAGATGACCAGGAAACTCTAACAATATAGGGGTAATGCGAGGCTCTAGATCAGTACAAAAATTAGTGGACTATTTAAAATACATATGGGAACATCCAAGGAATGACCCTGAGACCCTAATAAAAAGAATATAATACTCATATGAAGACTATAATCCAAATACATCATGATTAGAATTCCAATGACCATCATGAATGGATAGAAAACCATTAGCATTCATATTATATTATAGGAATAATAATGAAGGGCTTCAGTTGATAAATTTTCCAACAATAATATTTAAATTATTAGAAGTATGTAACCATACCTAATTTGTTGAAAAAGAAATTATATAAAAGACCATGTTTTGAAAACATGTTATCTCAATGCACATCGATGTCTTTGAGTCACTGTGATCATTCCATGGTTGTTAATTCCTAGAAATGACATCTAGAATGAATCTATGATCTGAGTTAAGGTTTTTCCATTATTCTAACAAAGGAATTATCTAACATGGTTCCATTCCAATATATTATTATCTACCTAATAATCAAAAACCATTTAGAAAAATAATAATATTTGTATCCTCATACCATATCCCCACTAAATCATAAGTAAAATCAAATGATGTCAACATATATAGAAAATGATTTTAAAAAGTCTCTTAGAAAATATATTTAGTAAAATAATATTTATTTGATAATTACATTTTATGACTAAAAAATTCATAAAATATCATTGAAATCATATTATTTAAATATAATTTTTTTATTCATTAAATGAATTTCTAAACATTATTTAAAAAATGTCTTATGTAAAATAAAATTACCTTTAAAATCAAAATTTTAAACCTATGAAACTCATAAAATATTATTGATATAATTTTATTTTAATATGTTGTTGATAACATATAATATAATTGTAAAAGATCATTAAAAACATTTATTGTGGAAAATAACCTTTCTTTGAAAATAGATTTTTTTAATTGAAATTCATAAAAAGTAGTGGAAACCATTTTCATGGAAAATAACATAGAAAACCTATAAAAAAAGATTTATTATAGATAATCTTATCAATTTTCTTTGATTCAATCCATGACGTAAATTTTAAAACAGTTATTCCTTTTCACATTTATTTTAAATTCCAAATTGACCTCGTTTTTTAAATTTTTGTGAATATTTATTTAAAAAATTTAAAAATAAAAAATCATGGATAAAAATTTCTAGGAGAAATATTTTATGCATTAATGAAGCATTTTTTAAAACATTTTTATAAATTTTGGATATGGAATAAAATGGACATTCGATGGAAAAGAGAAATAAGGATATTTTTTCTTATAAACATTATTTTGTTCTATTTAGTAAAATTGAAGAATAAAAAATTGGAAACCATATATTACCACTACATAAATAGGGTAGAGTAAAATTAATTATTTTTTTGACAAATTGATCAAAATATTTCATATGTAAAATAATAATTATAATAAATCCCCATAAATAAAGAGATTATATAATCAAACCATTACCACATTGGCATCATTTGTATCCAAGTACCTAATATAGAATAACATAA
This sequence comes from Viscum album, assembly GCA_963277665.1. Lineage (NCBI taxonomy): Eukaryota > Viridiplantae > Streptophyta > Magnoliopsida > Santalales > Viscaceae > Viscum > Viscum album. The sequence goes on along the minus strand of OY728122.1, from coordinate 933,880,453 downwards.
AATGAAAATTTAAATATTATGAAAATTATTAAATTTATGATATTATATGTGAAAGGTTATTCATATACACCTCATATAATATTATTGGTGGATAACACTACTTATTAACAAAGAAAGAAATTTGAGAAAAAAATATTATTCTACATTCATAAATTATGAACAATTTACTACATGAAAGAGTGATAAAAATATATATGAAAAACCCCATAATTATAAGCTTAATTATCATAAAATAATTTCATTGGTATTATATAAACCATATAAAAGAAACTCATTGTGAATATAGATTTTGTCTCATAAAAAATTAAAGTGTAATTAAGAAACCTTACCTTATATCATGGATTCAAGAATAAATATCTTAACATCAAGTATAATAAATATACATTTATTATATATATTTCATAACTTTAATCAGATATATCATACTATACCTGATTTAACTCTAACCTTTTATTACTGGTTTATCATCAATTCCTTGTTAAAATAAAGTTTTAGGTATTGACCTCTTTATTTTTCAAGTAATATTTGAAATGTTATTTTAGGTCCATATAATTTGATCATGGTTCCACAATCTATATATGGTTAACCATGAAATAAATATATTGTATATTCAGTAAATTTGTACTCAGAGTAATCCATAAAATTTAGAGATAGAATGTTAAATACATCATTCATGGAGATGGTAGGTTGTTTGTATGCATGAATGTTTTTCCATTTTCATGATGGATATAAATAATGAAAGGTAAATAATATATTACCAATATATTTTGAATTTAACTTCATATGTTACACATATGTTCATTTATAACTATCTTTATAGCTTCCTTAAAAAACATTGATGATGAAATAATCACGTCACTTCATGAGACGGTGGTCCGTTGTACACATGAATTCCATAATTATATTCCCATATAGTGGAATTAGAGAGGATATATATAACATTATAATTATAGAAGTATAATAATATCATCAATATTATATATAGACATTAAATACATCATTATATATTTCTATAGAGGTGGTGAAAGATCATGAATATCATTGGATCCCGAGACAGTAGTCCCCTATACACACGAATGATGATTTCATATCAATTTTTATTGAATAATAGTTTGATATAAATTATTCCAAAAAAATTTAAAAATATATATATACATTTTATATATTTTTATTCCTTTATTATATTTAAATATTAAATATATGAGGTTTAATAAAAAATAAAAAATAAATGAATGTTTAATAATTTTACATCATAATCGAAAATTCTATTTAGGTTCAACCAAAATCCTTTCTAAACTCGATTTATGATACTAACATGATTTATATATTTTCTGTAGGTATGTGAAGATGATATTATCAATGCTATTGGTTTTTCCAAAAGTTTATGGATGTGTGAATAAGATAAGTGGTGTTGTGCCCCATTATATGTGATGTGAAAGGCACATTGTTAATTTTTTAAAACAAAAAGGAGTATTCGCATTTTTAACATGCCCAAAGAATGAAAAATCAATCATTATAAAAACATAGAGGATAAAAGGTCAAAATATGTCTAAAATATGGGTTCATGGAAATTTTCAAGGTTATCATAACCATTATATCAATAGTTTAAACCCCTTGGTAGACCAATTTTCACCTTAACTGTGGCAATTAATATTTACAACTTTTATTATTCATATTGGTAGAAAATTAATTTTAAATTAATAAAGAATATAAATATTCAGAATAAAAATATTGAATCCATTTTTTGAAATCCCATTAATATAAATGGAAAAAAATTATATAAATTAATATCACAGATACAATGAAAAAGCTGTACTCCAAACATAATTGTTTTATAAGATTAAAAAATTATTATATAAAAATTATATTATAAATTTACTAAAATGATATAAATTGGATTAATATATATATATATATAATTGAAACAATTTTAACAATAAATCCATATTAATGTAATTATAATGTTTTTCATGTTTATAAATGGAAATTTAATTCTAAATAAAAACCAGTTTTTAACTATTAAATGAAAAATTTATCTTTTAAGAAAAATCACAAGTATTATCTCCAATAAAATTTTTAAATTAATATTCTGAAAAAGAAATTTATTTTTTAGGATAATTTTTTAAAAAATTATAAATTTTAAATTTAACATATGTGGACAAAAGTTGATACAAATAATAGAAACATATAGTTTTAATGAAAAAAATCGGATTTATTTATATCTAATAAATAGAAAATGCATAAAATCAATGTTAAAATTTTTATTCAATATATAATATGTAAATTATATTAAAATTATTCATAAAAATTATTTTATTTAATTTATTGTCATAAATCAGGTTTTTAGGAATAATGATATTTTTGATTCTGAAAAAGATTTATGTTCCTTTCAAATACATTTTATTTTCATTTTAACTAGTAACCAATGAGTTCATTTAATAACCTCTTTTAGAGCATATTTTTTCATTATTTAGTTAATACAATACATACATAACATTTTATCATTTAGTTGATAACTAACACATTGAATAATAATATTTTAATAGTATACCTTGTTTCGTTAAAAATCAAAGTTATTTCTAGAGAAATGTATTTAAGAAATTAATATTTTTTAAATGATACTTCATAATATCCGTAGGAGAAACATTATACCCCCAATAAAATTATTTTCACCCACTAAATTCATCACCTTTGAACGAACATCCAAGAATAAGTTTTTCTCATTATATCCTTAAGTTCCCAAGTAACTTCCCAAAGGTAGTGGCTTCACTGTAAATCATTTTCCAAGTGAGTGGTATTATTCAATAGGAATTTTTTTTAGGATCCAGAGTCTGCATATGTTCTACCTCATAATAAATATCTTTTTCATGTAGTACTAACTCCGAGTTTAGTACATATTATTTATCTGGTATGTACTTATTTTAGAGAGACACATAAAACACATTGTGAACCTGATCGAGATTTAGTGAAAGACCCAATTGATATGATATCATAAAAATATGATCATGAATTTTAGGGGGAATAATATAAATGTGGATTAGTTTTAATTTTATTATTTTGTTTAGATATTTGGAAAAATCATCCCCACTAAATTAAAATTGAAGATCATGTCGATGATTATCTACACAACATTTCTTATTACTCTATGATGCCTTGATGTGTTGCTAAAAATCTCTCCCCTTATATATTATTTCATCAAATTTCAAAGACCTAAATATTTTTCATTCTCTATATTCCTTCAAGAACATTGGATTTCAACCCTTTTTCCATATATGCATTCAAAATATTCTATATGAATTCTAATGCGAATGATTTTTTTAGAAAACTCAATTATTTGAATTTATTGATCCCAAACACCTTCTAAACCAATAGAATAAGATCAAATAATATACTCTAGTTTTTTTATTTATTCCTATGCATCACCATCTTATTTTGGATGTTATGAAGTTATGGAACATACCTTCACATCCAGATCATTTTCCAGACATCAATTGAAATTCTAGGTAAACCTTATATTAAGATAATATTAAATAGAATGTACTACTCTATGTAATCTAACAAATTTATCAATGTATATCATGGAAAATATATCCCAAATATCTTATCTGATATATATTAATTGTGATAAATTTTTAATGTTATTTAATGAATCCAATGAAGCAGTATGACCATTACATGTTTACTGTATTTTAATTCCAAAACCCATGTCGATTCTTTTCCATTTACTTCTTGGTATGGATAATATTTGAGGATTCATTTTAGAAATTTGTCTTTCCACATTCAATTTTTCAAATACAAAAAATTGAGGTACATTATTAGAAATATATTTATTAATGATATCCCACTGAAAATACACTTTCACGTAGTCTAGTGGTAGGTTCTATACCCTCAAAAACCTTAGGTTTTGGGATTAAGGCCTGTGGCCTTTGAAAGTTTTTCTTGTTTTAAATGAGTATATGGGGTACCATATTTCTAAAATAATATTAATATAATTCCTATCAATTTCTCAAATTGATGTAATCAATAATTACCTCAAAATCAAAGACAATATGAACACTAAATGTTACCGTCAATATTAATACTATTTCCATTAAATGTAAATTCATTCCCCTAGAAATATCTAATTCAATAAATGATATAAAAAATAAAATCAATTTATTACCACAAATTTGTCCAAAAATATCCTTAATAATGAAAAACACTTATGCCATAAAACCTCAAAAATGGTTTTATATTGAATTAAACATTTTAATAACCTTAAACTATTATAACATTGATGGTATCATTAAATATTATTTTAATCACACTTGGATACATATATTTTTCCAATACTAATATAACTCTCTGATGGTTCATGATTCATATAACCAAAATACAACTTGGAAAAAATTCTTCTACAACATAATACATAAAAGACAATATATAAATAATTTAATATAAAAAAATAGATGATTGAGGTTAAATATTTCCTTGGTATAGAGGTTAGTTATTGTGTCCATGGATTGACATTGAGAATGGCCATCTTCCACACACATAAGACATTAAACTCATGAATTTGTTTTCACTTGATGTTTTTCTTATACAGATAGAGAACAGATTTTCAACTATTTGATATTTTTCTCTTAGTTCTTCTTCCAACCATCATGACATATATGAGGATGAATATTCATTCCTCTATATTCTTTAACACATAAACACCCTTAACATTTCATCTTGTTTTAATTTGAATATTTTGGAATCTCAATAAAATTAATTTTTAAAATTGTATATCAAGAGAAAATATAAGAAATAATCACAATGTATTTCTCTCTAGTCACCATACAATTTATTTACTCATAGTAACTAAATTTTAAATCAAATTTAGTTTTAACATGATTTTTTAGTGTTCCAGTGTTTAAATAAACTAAATAAATTTTTGTGAGAATGTATAATAATAATGGTAAATCTCAAAATCATGAAGGTTCACTTAAAGGATGTCCAAATAATATAACCATATTTTCAATCTATGGTACCATATTTTTATCCAAGTTGAACCTTAGGTATTATTAAATTCTATTAAGATGGTTCGTAAATACTTTGTGAATGTGAAAAGAATATACCGAAATATTGCAACAGAATGTGGGTAGTATGGACCATTTTCCAGCATTATGTGACGATGCAGTCCTGCTCAATTCACCCTTTTTAGAGTTATTATTCCTAAGAACATCAATTCCAAATCCACATTAACATTTAGTATCCATATTGGGATGTAACTTCTTCCAATCCAAATTCTATGTCCATTTCAACAATTCTAAAAAATAATAATATAATTTTTCTCCATCATATAATTAACTATAAAAATATCATCAAGTATATAAATAGAAATATCAATAGGGATCACTGTAAATTTTTTTGTATCTTAGTTTACAAAGCTAAACTAAACCAATCATATTTTATAAATAGAAGAAACCTTGTACATTCATTCAAAGATGTTAAATTATAATTGAATAATGTTCATTATATTACATAAACACCTGACTAAGGATAGTGAAGGTATAATGCATTTGGATTCTATGAAACATAAATAAATGGTTTATAAGTGTTCTACATCATGTTTCTAATAGCTTCTCATAACATGAACCCTTATATGTCATAAATAATGTAACACCTATTATCATAACATGGGGAAAAGGATGATACGAAAGGGTGGGATTAGATTCTCAGAAAAGGCAAATGATAGAAATTTGGAAGTATAATTTATCATGGGGTTACGAGAAGATGATCATAATATATAAAACCTATACAACAAATAACAATGATCAAAATGATTTGTAAGGGAAGAAATATTTTCATTTCACTAGACACAAATAAAAAAGTAATCCAAGAACATAATCCATGATAAAATTAACATGGTATAATACATGGATTTTTTGAATACACATAATCGTAGATACATATTTATATAGTACCCAAGGATAATTTCTAATGATATCATAATGAATGGGTTGACATTCAAAACTATCATAGTAATAAATCTTCACCCCAAATACCATCGTAGTAGATAATTTCCCATAAAAAATTGTGATCATAACCCCTGGGAAAAATGGATTTAATATAAATTTCATAATTTTATCATATCATAACACATTTAAAAATATCAAGGTATCAAAATTATTTTATCATGGTATAACATATTTAAAATAATTATTTTTCATAAATATCTTGTGACCATAACAATAAAATACTAATAGAAAGAATATGAATAGTATCATATGATCATAACCCTAAAAAATCATCAGTATCATCAAATGATATCATCATATATGTAAAATTATTTGGAAAAGACACATGGAAAATATTTTATGGAAAATAAATTTTCATTTAATATCTATTTTAAAAACTAAAAAATCACAAAAAAGTGGATATATTTTTCATTGAAAAAAATTGAATCATAAAATTGAACATTTATAATATTTCAAAAAATTCCTTGAGGAAAATAAAATTTTATTTGAAATTACGTTTTTTAAAATATTAAGTCATAAAATATTATGGAAATATATTTTCTTGAATATAACCTTGAAAGAATATAAGGTGATAAAAAATATTTTCATAAATTAGTGTGGAAATCCTTTTTTTAATATAAACATTAAAAATATAATGGAACCTTTAATGAAAATAGTGTTCATGATAGCAGGAAATTTCATTATTTTAATGCACATTAAAACTAATATTCCTTTATTATTTTCAATAAAACCCATTTTAGCCTTGTTTTTAAATCAGAATAATTATTAATTGGAAAAGCAATTGAAAAAAATAAAACATATTGGTAATCATTTAATTAATAAATACTTTTTATTATTAAAAAATTACATAACATCTTTATAAAATAATTAATAGGAAGAAATGGGATTTTCACCAAATATAGAAAATAATTAAATGTTAGTTATAATAATTATTTATAAAAACATAGTACATAAAGAGAAGAAAATAAATGGGAAAATTTATTCTCATGAAATAACCAGATGAGTTAAAATTCCAAGTATGTTTTTGAGAAATATATCTACATATTTTATCATCAATTCCATAATCCTAATCAATCCTGATAATCACTGAGATTGTAACATCAAATGTATAATACCTATGTATCTTATGAATCATTGGACCCACTAATGAATAACATAAAATAAAACCTAAAACATTATAAATAGGAATATAATTTTGATATACCATGTCAAAAGGGTAGTATATACCACTCATAGAATAATATAGGTGCATAAGATAGCTAATATCATAAATATGGTAATTTGAGTCAAAAATCCCATAATACTTCTATAAATTTTGAATTGTATACCACATAAACAATGATTTGTAAAATAATATATCAAAATAATGATAATTTTATGTTTAATAATTTTAAAATCATTCATGGGAAGAATATATTCCACATAAAAGAAACACATCGTGAATATGTCGTTTATCTCACAAAAAATTAATGTGGGACGGGAATACATTACCTTAGGTCACAACTTCTTTAATAAAAATTAAAACATCATATATAATAAATATATGTTTATAATACATCTATTATAGAACCATAATCATATTTATTATACTATATATTCTTTAATTATCACTTTTTATTAATTTTTCATAAAAACATTTGTTATTAAAATCAGGTTTCGAGTAATAACTTCTTTATTGTTCATGTTTGATATAATTTTTTATTTTTAACCAAAATAAAATGATCCTAGTTCCATCATATAAATAATTTTTTAAAAATATCAAATATATTCAATATATAAATTTTTTGAGTACTCTAATGATGTAAGATATAAAATGTAAAATCCAAAATTTATGGAGATAATAGGCTATACATACCCATGGAATCTATTTCTATTTACTCAATAGATTGAAACAAATAAATTTAAATAATATTTTAAAATTATGGACTCATTGAAATGAAATATATATCAAATATTATTATATTAATAATTTCTTATTACATTCTTGAAAATTATATGTGGATAATTTATCACATCGTTTCATGAGGTGGTAGTCCACCACACATAGGAAAATATTATCATATTCCCAAGGTATGGAATGTAAGACGATACTTGTGAATTTATAATTTTATAAGTGTAAAAATATCATAAATAAAAAATTTAATCATTAAATCCATAATTAAATCCATATATAAAATGTGGTTAGAGAAAAAGAAAATTAACAATAGTTTGTGAGTCTATACTCTGTAGTACACATAAATGCCAATTTTTATACCATTTTATAGAAAAAGAAATTTATATAATTTATTAAATTAAAATAATAATACAACAGTATATAAGATATAATTTATTTTATTTTATCATAGTTTTATAAAACATAAATTAGGGGGAAGAATAAACAAAAAAACACAAGTTTATGAATTTTTCCTCATCCTCAGAAAGTATATCTATATATAACTGAAGGACATACTATACTAGATTTTGGATATCAAGAATGACTAAATGATTTAGGTATACAATTAAGGAATATTATTTTAAATTTATTGGTAGTTCCAGATGGTTATGTATGTTTCTATTGGATAGGATATGTGGGGGGCCTTATTAATTTGGGTGGGTTGCATATTAGTAATTTGGGAAATTAAAATATTTACCCATGTTTTTTCAATATTAAAATGAATATAAAGGGATATATTATGTATCATTAGACGTTAAAAGGAGAAAATATTTTAATAAAATGTGTGTTGTACATTTCTCTAGTTCCTTTTACCTCTAATCTATTTAGTTTAACAAACAGTGAACCCATTTTCACTTTCACGGTTGGAATTAATTTGTACTGATTTTATTATTCATAGTGTTTAAAATTTAATTTCAACTAATACGATTCTATATATTATGATTATTCCAAATATTATAACTATTTTATGAAATATAAGTCACATAATTGGGAAAATATAATTTATAAATAATCATGTAGAAGCGATGAAAAGAGGGTTTCTAATAAGAAAAGATTTAAATGATTTGATGGGTTTATGAAAACATTAGATATTAAATTTATTAAAATGAACTAAATAGGATTAATATATATATTATTGGAATAATATTTATTTTAAATCCAATTTCATCCCACTTGGATGTCATTAAAAGCTATAAATTAAAAATACATTCTTAATAAATCCCATTAATTTTCACTATTCAGTGAAAAATTTGTATTTTTAGAAAAATATCAAAAAATCAATCCAATGAAATTCTGAAATGAATAATTAATATTTTTTATATAAATTTTATAATAGTGGGGGAATGTAATTATGAAATTATTGTGATAAATATTAATAACTATTTTTTAGAAAAATAGCTTTTTAAGAGTAAAATTGGATCTATTCATATATGAAAAATAGAAAGTACATAATTTATGAATTTAAAATTATTCAATATTTAATATATAAATTTTTAAAAATCCTTCATCAAAATTGATTTATTAAATTTATTTTGAAGAAACCTGGTTTTTTCACGTAAAAATATTTGTTTTTTCAGAAAATGTTTTCCTTTCGTTCCATTGTTCTTATTTTCATTTCTTATTAATTGGTAACCAAATAATTTATTTTATGATGAGGTTTAAGTTATATATTATTTAATTTAATTAATCTTATCCAAACCAACTATTATAATGTCTGGCTTATAAATATCATATTGAATAAAAATATTTTAAATATATATCATGTTTTGTTAAATCATGGTGTTCCTTGTTTTGAATACTATAAATGAAAGTAAAATTATTAAAAAAAATATTCATAAAATATATTGGTGTTATAGGGGCCACCTACCAATGTATAGTAACATATTTCAAAACAAATATCTTCAGCAAATTTTTCATTAAAAAATATATATTAGCGGATAGGATAACAAAATCTTAATGAGTGAATGAATGGTATTTAAATATTAAAATTGAGCAAGAAATGATAGAAGAAGTTATAAGATGTCATAACCTAACTATTTAGGAGCTCACATTTTGAACATGAAATGAAATCAGTAAAAAATGGCCAGTATTTTACTTGAGAAGATGAGGAATATAAGGTGAAATGGTTTTAGGAAAATCTAATTGGGGAAGAATAAAACCATTGAAAAAATAAATATAACATTAATTAATAATAAATTTAATAATTATTTTTTTAAAAAAAATCAATTTTCTTAATAATTATGTAGCTACCTAATGGGTACTCTGTGGCCAGATAATGAGCACTTGGTGGGAATCATGCACCCTACCAAAGGGCACTTGATGTATGGTGTCCCTCATAGTATAGAAATCAATTTTTGGTCTCCACTGAGTACTCATTCGGTGGACACTAGGATACTATCAAATTTTTGACAAAGAAAAATGTTATGGATCCACTCCATACATCCTGAAACATCCACATTAGACCCCATCCAAAACCTGAACTCTAAAAACCCATAAAAACATAGGATTTCAATAATAAAAATTTAATTTTTTTATAATACTGTTATTGGGTTATTCAACCTCTTCACCATACAATTTCTCATACCTAAGTTGAAAACCCGACCATCTTTGTGACATATCTATGTAAACATTTGGCCACCGTGAATTCATTTTAAACACTTATTCCTAATATACCATCTAGACACACCCATGATGACAAACACCCATACAAGAGGAACCATCATTCCATTTATAGTTGTCTCAATCATAAGACTTATATTTTTAATGATCCTCATTTCATGAGTTTGAAAAAAAAATTGGACAAATTTATTTTATTGTCCCAAAGTTGGTTGTATTGGAGTATTTTGTATTTAGATACGAATTTAGGTATTTGTGAAGATTTTTTAATGTTTTTTTATATGTTTGGTGGTCCATGTTGTGTTTTGGGAGGCCATGTTAAGGATAGAGGTGGATTTCTACAAAATAATGAAAAAATATAGGTTCTATGAGATAGGGAAAACAGTGAGATTTTATCCTAAGCTTCATATTTTGAGAACAATTTATTATTGGAAAAATTGTCATTATTCTTATGTAAAATGGTCAGTTTTATAGTGTATTAGTTATCTTGTAAACTAAAAATGACACACTATTAAAATACCATTTATATATAAGGGTTAGAAATGGGGTATTCATATATGTATAAAATATCCAATAATTTTCAATTATAAATATCACTATGTGAAAGGTTATAAAATGGATTTTTTGATACATAAGGAGAGGATGTTACTCTTACGTATGTATACCACATATGTAAGTGTGACGACCCATCCTAGAGGGTCTCATTCAATGACTACCCAATGCCCACCTCCAATTGGTAAGTGGATGGAGACTAGCAATGAGTGGGTAGATCCCACAAATAAGAGGAATTTTTCTATGTACCTATATTCATGCATATGCCTCCAAGAAAAAGCGAAGAAACTGAAAACACTAATTAAATAAACAATCATACCACTAAGATACCAACATATAGTGCAATAGTATATAACTAAATTTAAATTATGCTAGAATAAAAGACCTACAAAAAGAAAAGGTAAATAAGTATATGTCCCTGGAACTCCTCCATAGAAAACCCTCCCTGAACGGTTAGTACAAAATAGTTGTCTGATGTCGTTGAAGCACACCTCATTTATCAGGTTTCTTCAAGCACCACCTCACCCTAGTCCACCAAGGACTACACCAAAGCTTTGATCTTCTTCACAAGACATTAGACATATGGGAAAAACTTGTTCATTGTTGAGTAAAAAACAACTCAGTGGGACACCTGGAAACCAATAGTAAAATACCAAAAAGGATACATCACTCATAGGATATAGTCTACTCAATGCAGGTATATGTCTACAACATATATAGCATGAACATCTGGTTAAACTCGTAATGAATCCCATGAATCAAGGTCTCCTCCACTACCATCCATATGGTTTCGATCATACCATGATCATTCTAGTAGATCTCCCTTCTCGATCTATATGATAATAATCATGTAGAACAGGTCTACCAAAGGATTCTAAGAGAACACCATGTCTTGATAAATCCAAAAAAAATCATTGTTTCATCTGGTCTCACTAAGACACGATGTCTCAATATCAATCCAATCATTTTCCACTTGATTCTACTCGAGGAATGCTTATTTCTGAAGAACTCGCATCTCGAGCCTTGATATCATAAGAGGCACACACAATGATTTATGACTAATTTGGGCACCACTCAAAGACAAAACATTAGTCATTTTCATGGTATATAGAGATGGGATTTATCTGAGAGAATACAGAAAAAACAATATTTAATAATCTGCAACGTAACAGACTCTTATCAATGAATATTATCAACCTGACAGATTTGGCTCATAATATTCATGATTCACTAGTGAGAATACTAAGAAACCTATAATTACAACCCACTATATAGAGGATTAATTCCATGCACTTTAGGGCTAAATAAATTCACATAAAACTAAATAAGAGGTGATATATGATCACTCTACCCCAAGTGGGGATGCCTCAACTGAATACAGGACTCGACCTCTAGAAGGGATTACTATCTACAGATGTGGATGTAATGTCATACTATACCCTCATGGAATGAACCAAGGGGAAATCCACAGTAACACTGGTCCATACTAGACACCCACCAAGCCATCTCAAAAGGACCTCCTCATAAAAGGGCTCCCAACACCGCAGATGAATCATCTAATGAACCTTTACATTGAATGTGATAGGAACATTACTAAAAACGGGTAAGAACCAGTTCATGTCCCACCCGACCCAGAATGCCCGATACGACCTTACCAGGTTCATCAATCTAGAATGAAACTCGTCATTCTAGGTTAGACCGATCTATCACGGACCGATGGGCATTACCTGTTGGGCTACTAGACCAAGGCTCACAGGGCATGCAGTCCAACCCACTAGGCCATCTATGGTGTCCCTGTTTTTCCAACTTGGTCTCCCACATACGGGCTGACCCTTCACCCTCATGTGGCTCATCCATGTACAATTATCGGTTAGTGCAGTTAGGCCAAATAGTGCGGTTGGTCTGCGGGACCCACTAGATCCCACATCTTTTCCATGGGTCCCCCCTCTGAAGCAGCTCGATCCACTTCTCCATCACTACCGCGACATCCTACTATGGGATCACAGTCACTAGACATGCTTCATGCTACCACGAGTCCTCCTCAAATGTGGTCTAGTTGGACTACATCCCACCGCCGCTAGCTACCTTACCTGTATCCTCGCCTGGTTGCCACATGTGGCCTCTGTCTTGCATTCCATCTCACCACCGTGGTCCCGCCTAGACCATATGTTTCCATCAGCTACACTCCAGGAGACCGTCTCACCCATTTGGACTATCCTGAAATCCCTAATGCTTTAATGTCATTATTCATGCTGGCCAACCGATCGACAGCCGTCCAACCACATTCTCCTGGCTCGACCACCCTGTCGGACCGGTGGTATATCCACTATCTACCTTCCAGTTGGTGGGCTTACCTTGTTGCGTTGTACCTGAAATGATTGGAGCCACTTCCTCAGACAATCTCCTCATGTGACCCCCACTTTTCATCTCCGTAGGGTTGGATCCTAACCCGGATATTAACAACACGATAATGGATGAATGAGGAAGGGATAATGGGAAGGAACATGAATCCCCAAAATGGATGGATCTTTTCCTTGTTCTTGTTGTCATTGATCCGTCCATGTTAGAATTAAGGAGAATAGAGGTAATAATTAAACTCTAACATGTATCAATCAAATAACAACTTCGGTAGTATTATAAACACAACCCCCAATTTTCATGACCCGTGGATTATTCCGGTCATCGACTAATCCACATTCATTATAGAGATAAACAATGTAGGAGGAAAAATTAAAATACTCACACCCTAACTATGATAGTATCTATTACTGATGAATATGGAATCTGTTTCCCTCATTCCTCTATCTATCGATAACTAATCAAAACTATGATCTTAAATTTTCTAGTGTTTTTCATTACCCTTTCATCAATGAGAGGTTTCGTTAAGGATTTTAATCTCCAAATATTCTAGGTAATTTCTTCATTATTTTGAATCTAATCATGTATCAATATACAGTTCTCAAATAGGTAAAATGTGTTCCATTGTTTCTACATCACTCTGTTGTAGCATCTCCACTCAATGTCATTTATGATAGATAATGGTCTTCCCCATTTTGGAATCACAACGTCTCTATGAAATATCAAATGGAAATAAAATAAACATTTTATGATTATTTTATTCTCATTTAAAATTTCGAAAAATCATCCTTCACAGTCGACCCATGCCTATCTATTTTAGGACCCTCTTAAGTAAACCCCCACATTAAATACACAAAAGTTGTCTCTGGTTTCTTATATGGATCCCCATTCATGATTTTTTTTAGGATTTTAAAATAAACATAATTTTATTTAAGTATTTTATTTTCTATTATGTACTTTTGGGTTTTCTCTCTAAAGACCCACACTAGCTAAAGATAAGTCACACCAAAGGAAATAAAATCATTCTGAACACAATAGTTACCGCATATTTATGATATTGGAATCCATTTAGAAATTAATGCAATTTTTCTAGAAAATCACTTTACCATGATATTATAAAACATAATAGTTTTCATTGAACCATTCTGGGAACATCGGGATGCATAATTTCACACTGTCTAATTTCCTGGTCTTGGAATTTTCCCAATTAATTTATAAATATATACCTGAGAAAAATAAAAGCCATTAAATTGTCCCCACCTTATGGATTTATGCCACTTAAATACAAAACAAGGGCTACTCAACAAAATTATGATGGTACTGAGTTCGAATCTGAGCCTGCTGCACCCATGTGCTCTCATGGAGATTCAGGTACATTCACTAAATGGGTATCAGAGTAATCAACCAATGACGAAGGATCATATCTTGTTAATCCTTGATCTCCACTGGTTACTCCTCCAAATTCTTCCATGTTAATGATGAGTGAAGAATAATGCCCATACCTCCTCAACTGCGACACATGGATAACATCATACACCCGGTCCAATTTTAGTAGTAGATCCAAGTGATACACAACCTCAACAATGCTATGCAGTTTCTGGGATGGGCTGAAGAACCTTAGAGATAGTATGACATCCTAGACAAATGTCAATATCCCTCATCGAGGAGAAATCCAAAGGAACACATCAACTCCCTCATCGAACCCCAAAGGCCTTTTTCTCCTATTAGCATAAGATTCTGATTGCTCTGTACTATCCTTATCTTCTCCTAGATGATATTCACCTTTTATCTGGTAGCCTATACCAACTCATGACCCATGGTTTCCAACCCTCTTGGGTTAGTCCAACAAAGTGGTGACCTGTAGGGTCACTCACAAAAAAGTTCGAATGGTGACTTACTGATGGTGGAGGGGTAGCTATTATTGTACGCAAAATCCTCCAATGGTAGGTGATCCTCCAAACTACGGAAAAACATTAAAATACATGACTTTTTAATTACCTTCATAACCTGAATGGTTAACTCATTATGACCATCAGGATATGGGTAAAACACATTTCTCAAGTGCAACTAAGTCCCACACGTCTCTTAAAATACCTTCTAAAACTAAAATGTAATGTGATCCCCACAATATATAAATATCATAGAAGGGACTCCATCGAGACGAATTATCTCTTACATGTAGAGGGATCCCAATCTATCTAATAAATTCTACTACTAAAAAAACTATAAGTGGGTCATCGTGGCGATTCAATACATGATCTCCTAGATGGAATCATGACCCCTGGAACTATGTGGTAAAACCAACACAAAGACCAATGATATCCCATCCCAATTCCACTATGGAACCTCAAGGAGTTAAGTTAAACTCGTAGGAACCTGACACTCTACCTTCACTTCTCAAAAAGAAAGGCATCAATACGTAAACTCTACAACTTTATTCTTCATCAATGGCCACAAAAAGATCATCACAAGTCCGGGTATATCATTTCCAAACATGGATTTACCATTTAAGGGGCTTAATGACCTCCCTCAAAACCTCATCTTGTAACACCACTGGTATCATTGTGCTCCCTTTGAAAATAAAACTTTTCTCCCCACCTTTTTTATCCATTAGGGGATGCCCTCTAAACATTTGAGAACATATAACCTAATAATCGGCATCAATAAGTCATGCCTCCCTTCCTTAATATAATAATGGAGGGTGAAATCCACCAATTGAAAATAAACTGCCTCATCTCCACTGACAAAGGATTTTTGTAACATGACTAACTAATATGATTCCTTATTCGTTAACTATGAACTCAATATTTGGCGGAGAGAATCATTTACCACATTTACCTTCCAATGAGTATAGAAAATCTTGAAGTCAAATTATAGGAAATACTACAGCCAATGCATCAGCCTCAACTTCAAATCATTTTGAGAGAAGATAAACCTGAGAATAATGTGGTCATAATAGATGGTAAATTGATCGCCCATTATATATTGTCACTAAATCTTCAACATAAATTCTACTGCTACAATCTCAAGATCATCGGCTTTGTAGTTAATCTCATTCTGCCTCAACTTGCATGAACCATTAATAATGACTACATTCCCAAGCATCAAGATAGAACCATACTCTCCCCCAGACACATCACAGAACACTACATACCTGACTCCCTCCTCTAGTAAACTCAATATGGGAGAAATGTTCATCCAATGACTTAGCTGATCAAAGAGGTCATAGATCATTTTTAGTGGATACTTTCACTCCTTGGTCACTTGGTTAATGTGATTGGAATCTCCACATAACCTCAAACATTGGGTCTTATTAATCATTTCCTCTTCAAATCCCTCTAACTATAACCTTAGCTCGCGAAGCTCTGTTGAAGCCGTCTGATATGATGATGCCGATATCAACATCATCCTATGGTGTAAAAAATGTATAAGGCCATCTCCCTATGATTATGTGATCTTGGAATTATTTTATTGAATCCATCCTTGCACTCTACCACTAATTTTGGGAACATGAAAACTCATAATTTCTACTGCATTGAGGGTATGGGTAGCCGATTCATGAGTGATCAGATGAACCCTATTATGCAGGAGTCCATCCTATGCATCATGGGATTCCTTTTTAATTGATAAAAAACATCATTCCATCTCTATGGATATACTTCCCCCTTTTCCAAAATTATTCAATCATACCATGTAATTCCAATAACCAATCCATACTACAAATGACATCGTAAGTCCTGGATGCTACCAACAAGAATTCCCAACCAAAACTCTCAAAGCAAGGGTCGAATGACATAGTCGACTTAAGTGTTATTTTAGGTTCTGCTCCTATTGTTATCTCCAGACATAGGGGTCAAGTCAATGGATTAAGAGGAAACTCTAGGTCTTGAACAAAATCTGTGACAAGAAAGAATGATTAGCACTTGAGAATTTTAATAAAGAAGGTAAGAGTAGAGACAGACCATAGATCAAAAAAATTCATGGATCCCTTGGGTAATATGCCTTGACCGTGTGTAGTTGTCCCCTCCCTTTTCATCCATCTCTGTGTGCCTGGTGTAGACCAAAAGGGGTGGTGGTGGAAATATTCCAAAATGTATAGCAACACCCCTACTCACCCAACTCCTCTTCCATGTCTGCTACCCTAAATATCCATGAGTTCCTCTCAAAATCTATTCCCCTGTGGCACATCCCATATTTACCTTCAAGCAATACAACGAAATTGAAAATATCAACTGAGATGTCCCCAACCATCACATGAAAGTAATTTCCTATCTCCTAGACGAATGGACTCACCCTGTGATCTCTGAAATATATATCCCCTATCTTGGGACATCTTACTGGTACATCTAAAAAGATCAGCCTCTAATACTGACATTGGTTTCCTAATCCTGAGGCATCAACTACTACTTTCCCACTGAAAACATTCATTAGTTGTATCCCCTCAGTCAAGGGGAATTCAACAAAAAATGATTCCTCTAGTACCATAACATAAGTAGGAATGCACTAATAAATAATTCTAGCATAGATTATTCCTAAACACGTCTTTCTAGAAGGTCTAATCCCTGATGTATTAGACTTGGATCATTTCATAGAGTAACTATAATTATCATCATTCCCCAATGAATACTCAGAAACTGACATGTCATCTTGTCGAAGCTGTATATGCTCTTTCCATGCATAACCCTTAGCTTTTATAGCAAGACATCTTTCTTAAGAATGGTTTTTAAAATATTTCCAATGATGAGTCACCATATCATCAAATCAAGCAATCTAAACCCACCATCACCTTATTTATCTAGGTAGAAGGATCTCTTCTTGGACCACCATCTAATCTTCTTATGCCCTAACTAGACAGAAAAAAGAGTCACCACCTCATGCCAGTCCATAGATTCCTAAGAGTCGGGATTTCCCCATATCCTATGGTGTATATGTCTTTGGAACACATGCAGTGAGATCTTCGTATGTATCTCATCCACTGGTACTATATTTTGTATGTGCTAATCTATAGGTGGGGGTATAACTGGTGCAATCCCTATAGGTGTTGTTTCTGGTAAAAATCATTGTATTAATATATCGTAACCCAACAGATAATCCTCGTGGTATCAGGGTGGATTCTGGGCTGGCTGTCTACATAGAAGCTTCTTGAAGTAAAAACAGATATACCATGGTCAATAGAGTATATCTGGTGAGCGGGCACAAGAAGGACATGGAAAAGACAAGACATTCCTATATGATGAATGAACCATTATTTTATTCCTAAAACTAGTGTTTGCATGTAGCGAGTCAAAATGAATAATTCAGGGACCTAGTTTATGGATACGTCATCCGGCACACCAACACTAGATTCCGTGACCTGAATGCATAGAATGAATCCTTTAACATTGTTTCCCAAATCCAAAAAATAGACTCTTGGTCCATAAGATAAAACAAACATCCTCTTATACCACCCATTCGCGACCTATCCTAGAGGGGACTATTCCATGAATACCCTAAGCCCACCTCCAATAGGACAGGGAATGACGACAAGCACCGAGTAGGCATATCAGACAAATGGGTGGAATATTCCGAAGTACTTGTACAAACACATATGCCTCTAAGAAAAAGTGATCAAACTAGGAACACTATGTAAACAAGAAGGAATATCATTAAGATACCAACATCTAGTAGGACACTAGAAAACCAAAAGTAAATTGGGATAGAATATAATCCCAACAAAAATGAAATGTAAAAATGTAAAATTCCCTAGAACTCCTTCTTAGAAAACCCTACCTGAATGGTAGGTACATAACATCTTTATGAAGCTACTAAAGCACACCCTATTTATTGGGTCTCTTTATGAACCACCTGGCCCAAGTCCACCAAGGACTCCGCCAAAGCATCGATTGTATGTACAAGACACAACATGAGCTGGAAAATCCCATGCAAGGGTGTGTAAAACAAAACTTATTTTGAAAAACCAATGATAAAGTAAGAACCACAAATGAACATCACAAAGAGTATATAATAACCTCAACAAAGAAATATCTCTACAACACATATAACAAGAACATCTGGGTATAGTCATAAAGGATTCCATGTATGAAGGTATCCTCCACTTCTAGCCATATAGTTCCGCTCGTAGTACGCTCGTTCTAGGAGATCTGACTATACAAGCCAACTGATAGTAAGCACATTGGATAGGTTTAAAAATAGTATCCTTGAGAACACATGGTCTCAATTTATCATGAATTTCCACCAAAGACACCAGGTATCACTAAGACATGGTGGCTTAATAATATAATCCATCATTAGCCATTTGATTTTTTCTCAGGGAACCCTCATTCTGGGAAAAATCACAACTTGAGCCTTGATATCATGAGTGACTCGTACAAAGACGTCCCACTAATTTGGGAATCACACAAATAGATAACACTGGTCACGTTCATGGCGTATAAAGAGGGGAATATTCCTAGAGAATCACAAAAATCCAATATTCCTTAATCAGCAATTTAGGGGGTTTTATAAAGGAATAAGGAAAATTCTATCATTGCATCTCGAAACATAGTTAATTCTCCTCCTATAACTATATTTGGGACCGGGCCTCTAGAGTGGATTATAATCAAGTGATGTGGACATAATGCTGTATATAACCCTTGAGGAAAGTACCAAGGGGGACTCAATACCTACACTGCTCCATACTAAAAACCCATGAATCCATATCAAAAGGACCACCTCATCATAATGGATCCAACGTCGTATACAGCTAGTTATATGGAACATGAATTTTAATGTTACGACCAATTTAGTAAAAACATGTCTAAATATGTTTGGACCCGACCCGACTCAGTTTGTCTTAACCAACTAGACCCAGTTTGTTTGAACAGACCCTACAAGATCGGTCTGAGTCAACCCAAACCCACCCAACATGTTTTTCTGCTAGACCGCAGCTCACTATGTCGGGCAACCTATCTCGTCGGGCCGCCCATGGCTGTCCAGTTTCGTCATCCCATCCCATCATATGAGGGATTACTGATCTTCCACCCATGTCTTAGACTTGTGTGATGCATGGTCAGTGAGGATAAACCATGTGGTGTGGCTGCTCCGATTGACCCACTAGATCTCATGGCTTGTCCACCAGTCCCTCATCCAAGGCTACTCTAGCTGTGTTGCATTATCCAATACAACATCCTGATTGCTGCTTGTGGCTCACAATGCCACTATCCCTCCTCTTACGTCATCTGGATGGACCACATCCCATAATTAATAGCTATTATACCGACTCCCCCACCTAGCTGCCACCTGTGGCCTTCACAACACAGTTGTCTCACTATAGATGTCATGACACGCCTTCACCAAGATTAGGGAAGGGACAACAAACTGCCAGACCCATCCTTCCTCATGTTGAAGGATATATAATGTCCCCCGAGTCCCTCCATTCATAGGACCCAGATTGGGGACTAGCACCAAGGGTTTATAATCTCACACAAGATGGAAGGAATTACCCTTTTTATTTAATAAGATTAGGATATAAGAGAGTAAATACCAAACAACTCCAATAACTAAAATAAAAGTAATTCCCAAAATTAATTCCCATATTCATATCCAAGAAATTGTGATAAAATGTACTAGAAACTCTGAAGGAATGTACCAAAATAATGGAAAATATCCAATGAAAACTCCCGATGCCCAAGCTATTAATGACTTTCATGCGCTTCAATGTCCTCCTATAAACCTAGAAGCATGTTTTATATTCGTAGGATGAGTAATACATGTATATTCATTAAATAAAACTAAAATATACCATGTACAAGTGGAGAGACATTATAATTATCCCTGAGAAAAAATAGAGTAAAAAACACCTAGTAAGGAAATTATCCACCCATCCTCACCAAGGCACACTCACCAAAAAACGAATGTCCAAAAAAGTACTAGTAATAGAATATAGAGGTTCGGGTTCCCCACTCCACTTTCCCACTAGTTATTTAGGAAATTCTATATATCAGAACTCCCCCATAGATCCCATTGATGTCCCACTACCTCCCCCAACAATAACCATATGGGACTTCCCAACTGTATGTCTATCCCGCCCGCAAACACCTAGGCCACCACAACAACAAATAACCACACCTAAAGACACCTGGGCCACAACAACCACTTCCACAACTGATGACACCTAGTCCAGAACAATAACTACCATGCCCAAAGACACTTGGGCCACAATAACCACCACCACAACCGGAGACACCTACTCCAGAACTACTGCTACCATGCAAGAAGACACATGGGCCTCATCTCGATGACACTTGAGAAATAAAAATTCCTGCACAAACCTGGTCCAACCACCACAAAACACCATACCTGATGATTCTTAGCAAAAATGAACATTAGGTGTTCACAGCCAGCCCAAAGTGTCTTGGGATACCTAGGATATGGATTAGAAAGGAGCTAATAATCAGCCACTCCAGGCAATGTCTGAAAAAACACATCCACCATGAAATGGAGGTGTTTAGAAAGAAGTGATAAACAAGGGTGGGGTGTGTATTATAAACAGAAACAATTATACATATAGGTAATTAGGCACTCATCACAACCTATGGGTCTCTATACCATCAACCAACAAGTACACAACCACTTTTGTTGCTATCCGTACATGTACAATTATACAACAACCACAACCTGATCACAATATATTTCTGGAAAATATTAACCACTTTGTACCCCATCTCATTATCATCTTCAAATTATTTCATTTCAATTTTCCTTCACTATTAGGAAACTATCAAGCATAAACACAAGCCAAAACAAAATCTAGAATAAAAAAAGAAACTGTCTAAAAATTCACACATTGTTAATTTTTAAGTAACAACATCAAAATGGATCTATAAGATCCCTCAATGTACTGGAACCAAACCTAGCCCCAATATTGTGGTTCTAGAACATCGACCCCATGCTCTACATGCCCTCAGATTCACAAGAAAAAAACCTCTCATCCAAAAATTCCATTCTCATCCACATGTCACTGCATAGATATTAAATAGGACAACAACACATATCACAAGAATAAGGCAAGAGAGTTTTCAGATTTGGCCCACCCCATTTATTATGCCCCTTCATTTCATTTAATTAACTAGGGTGATGTCCCAAGTATTATTATTCATTCATAATCTATTTAATCAACAAAGATTATGTGATTAACCAGTTTAAAATTTAAAATCATTTAATCAAAATATTATCCCAAAAATAGAGCACCATTAGTGTGCAAGAAAGTGCCACCAATGGCCACGTTTTTTTGTGGTCATAAGCACATAAAATTCACAACATAAAAACATAGGTACAACACATCAATCATCATAAACATTCACAACCAATCATTATTAAAAGTCTATTTATTATCTTAAATAATGTTGGTTTCATATACATCTTGTGGTAACATCATCATACATACCCCTACATGATGCATTGTAAATAGAGATGATGGAGAAACCCCTACTTGGATGATCATGGATCAACATTTTCTCCTTGCGGCAAGAACCGAGGTCGCATGATAGGAACCTCCACGATGAACCAAATGGAAGGGCTCATGTTGGCACAACTTGTCTCTAGATTTGGGACTCCATGAACACTATGGAAAATAAAGGGATCCATGATGAAGAGGATCTCAATGTGAAAAAATTCATCATCCTACATTCATGGGATATGCAATCTTGAATTTCTTAAGAAGTGTATTGTGAAAAAACGATGCAGTTGGGCGGTTGAATACATAAAAATTAAATTAGGTTTATTAATTTTCCTCATAGATGATGGTGATAATGACTGGGAGTTGATAAATCAACATTAAACAAAGAAGACACATAACAGGGAAAAACTAGGAGAACATGGGAGATTTTTAAAACACGATTAAGGTGTTTGAAACTTATAAAAGACCAAAAATTTTGGTAATTCATGGGTCTCCCCACTCAAAGTTTATTTATGATACAATTTTTTGGCATAAAAATTACCTTAAAATGATTTAAATTACATAATAAAGCATAAAATAGATGTTATAAGAAACTTGGGAAAGAACCTTGATGCACCTATGAAAAACCGCTCGGGTGTAGCAATAATCAGTGGCACTGTCAATTGACACCACGCTGAATCCAGACCACCGAGACCAACACCCACATGACAAAATGAGGGTGTCCATGACAACCCCAAACACTTGAATTTGGAAAATGAGTGGACAAGGAGGTTCTGATCCATTACATCAGATACCTCTAAAACCATTCTCTCCCTAAATAATTCAAGAGTAACCCCGATGTAAATAGAGGGGTCCTAACAACCACATCACAAGATACATCTCAGGGACAGTACACAATAGAGTTGTTTGAATGATAGAATAAATCCTCAACATCTATGAACACCTCTCTCACGTATCTCCATAACAACAGTTGAATCACTAAGTATCCATACAAACACAATGTCACACTGTCCATAGCTATGGATTAGGGAGTTACTTACACCATGTCATGATATTGTCAACTTTGGATAAAACTGACTCACCATCATAGGTTTAATTTCATCCACATTAGTGAATCATTATTAGGGATATGTCATCCTCTTTCCAACATCAGGACTTTTCACAAGTATTTAATGAATAACGGAAACAACCAGTATTAAAGAAAACATGGTCAATCATTTCATCATAATAAAACACAAATAAAAAAGATCTAAACTCAAAATAAATCTGGGTTATAAGAATGGATATTTGCCTCCCAATCCAAGGTACTCTCTTCATGGACACCACGCCTCGACAACACACGAACAAAGGGATTGATCCTTTCAAAGAGCATATTCTCCTTACGATCCTCAATTTACAAATCTCGCTCCACGAATGTTGTGTCATCCTCGATATCCAACTCTCCCCAATTGAGGGTGTTGGTGTCATCATGTAGTTACCAACATAGCTGATATATGTTGAAGATTTTGTGGATACTCTATAGCGGTGGATTCAACACAAGCTGATACGCCACCTCACCAACTCATCCCAACGCCTCGAAGGTTCTGATGGACCAGGGATAAAGCATCCTCCCCTTCTAATTTTCTGCTACCCATTTATATGGGAAACCATAAATAAGACATGATCTCCAACCTCTAAATCCATGTTTCTCATCCTATGATCGGCATAGAACATCTTCTGATCCATGGTTTCCTTTATCATTTCACTCAAAATATTAACCTCCTCTATCATGCTCTACACCACCTCAAGGCCAAGAACACCTTCCTCCCCACCCTCTATCCAGCAAATGGGTGAACGACACAGTCTCATATACATGGAATAGAATGGTTCAATTAAAATTGTAGAGTGATAGCTATTGTTTTAGGAAAACTCTACCAGAGGGAAGGGTCAAACCCATGATCCTCCGAAGTCCATAACACATGCTCACAATAGATCCTCTAACATAAGGATGGTCCTCTCAGTCTGCCAATCTATATAAGGGTGAAAAGTGCTGCTATGTAATTACTAGGTTCCAAAAGCATATTGTAATCCCTTATAGACTTTTGATGTAAAGCGTGTATCCTTATATGAAATAATGGTTATGGGATCTCTGTGTGGCCACACAACTTCATCCAGATACTTCTGTGTTTGGGCATCCACTGTGCTCAACTCCTTTATCGCTAAGAAGAGAGTTGATTTCATCAATTGGTTTACCACTACACAGATGGAATCATAACCCTTCTGATCCCTGGGTAGTCTTGTTACAAAATCCATTGAGGCGTCATCCCACTTCCTATCAAGACTATCTAAGGGATGAAACAGACTGTTGGGGACACGATGTTCATCCTTCACCTGCTGACACATGAGGAACATTTTCACAAACATCACAACTACGCACCTCACTCTGAGTCACCAAAAAAATCCACTGAATCCCATATACATCTAGGAGACTCCATGGTGTAACTCCAGGTATGAGATATGATAATCATGAATAACCCCTCATGCATCATCTCTAGGACAAACAACTTCCCGCGGAAAATCATTCAATTTTGACTACCCTCCAACAATACATTTGGAGCATCACCAAGGCTAACCAAACCATGCATCACCTCAACCTATGAGTCTCCCCACTAAGACTCCTCCACCCATCGTACTAATGAATACTAACCTGTGATCTGAAACAAACATCCTCTATCATCCCCCACTCTTATGGCCAGATGCAATGTCACCAAATCCTCCATTACCTTCCAATCATCTGGAAATACCTTAAATGCATCCTTCTGTGACTTCCTTCTCAAGGAATTAGACACCAAGTTCCCCTTTCCTAGGGTATAGGTGATCACTATGTCATATCCATAACGAAAATCCATCCACCTCTACTACCAAAAGTGCATGTCTTGCTAGGAGAAGATGTCCCTCATGTTTTTTGATCCGTGAAGACTACTAAGAGTTATCAATGAAGTAATTGAACCACATCTTCAGAACGACTAAATACACTACAAGATCTAGGTCATGGGTGTCATAGTTACATTAGTGATGGTGTATCTACCAAGAACCATAATAGATTACTCCCAACTGATTTATCATCACACACTCCATGCCTAGACTAGAAGCATCACAGATCAATTCAAATGTTACCTCATCCTCTAGGAACCATTGAATTGGATAACTGACCAGCTTCCACATCATATATCTGAAAGATTTCTGGCACTACTCACTCTATTTGAATTCCTAGACTTTTCATGACAAGGATATCAAAGTTTCTTACGCTCGAGAGAAGTCGGGGACAAACCTTCGGTAGTAACCTTCCAGTCCTAGTAAACAATGATTCTCTACCATGTTCATCGGTGATACCTAGGAAACAACTACTTCAACCATTGAAGGGTAAACTTTTATTCCCTACTAGGACACCATGTGTCTAAAAAAGTTAACCACTTTTTTCTATAACATTCACTTATACAACTTCTCGTAGAGGTCGGGTGTCGGAGGTCCTAAAGATCTATCCTTAAATTCTCGGTGTGATCCTCCTTTGATCTTGAGTGTTTCAAGATGTTGTTGATGAACATGACTATGGACCGGTTAAGATATTCAGGGAAAATAGAGTTCATGAGTCCAATGAAAATAACTAGTGTGTTTGTAGTTCCTAATGATATGACCATAGACTCAATGTGCACATATAAGAACTTGAAATAATTATTCTTGATGTCACTCTCTTTCACCCTCAACTGGTGATATCCAGACCGCAGATCAATCATAGAGTATCTACATGCTCCCTTCAACTGGTCCAAAAGGTTGTCGATCCTTTGAATAGGGTAAGGGTTCTTGACTTTCACCTGATTTAGTATTCGGTATTTTATACACATCTTGAGACTACCATCTTAATTAATTGGGAACAAGAATAGTTCACCACATAGAGACGTGCTTAGTCAGATAAAACCCTTACTGATGAGTTCATCAACCAGAATCTACAACTCCCGCACATCAGAGGGTGCCATCTGATAAGGTGCCACTGAAATCAGACACGCACTAG
Source organism: Viscum album (assembly GCA_963277665.1). Taxonomy (NCBI): domain Eukaryota; kingdom Viridiplantae; phylum Streptophyta; class Magnoliopsida; order Santalales; family Viscaceae; genus Viscum; species Viscum album. The sequence goes on along the minus strand of OY728122.1, from coordinate 933,853,508 downwards.
GTTATAAGCCTTTCCTGAACTCAACATCACATAAAAGGGGGTAGAGTCACAACCTTTTGGGGGAATACATCATGTAACTCACCGAGAATCTATGTAACATCTTCTATCTCTAATTCTAATGATTCCACTATCAAATATACTAGAAAAGAAAGAAGGTTCTCTACACCACAACTGCCCTCCTAGAAAGCATCCTTGCCAACGAAATCTACACGATGGTCGCCCATATAATAGAACACGACCCATCTATAGAAGTTGTGAATAATAGTTTGCATGTAAAACAACCATTTGATTCCTAGGATTTAATTGTATGGCGGCATCTACAGTAGAATGAGATCCCCACTGGACTGATGTGGCCCCAACATCAGTCTGCATCCCCAAAAATCATCAAAAATGATAGTCTTACCACCAAATGTCATACTCAAAACTATGTAATGGGAAGTATATCTACATCTACAACCAGGTAATGGTCTAGAATAGGTGTAACAAAAGAGTGAGAATCTCTTGAATCAAACAAGGCATATTCAAGAGTAATAAAATCGACTAGTCATACCTCGAACAACATAATGTCCTACAAGAACTTATCCCTCTACGGCGTGCAACTACCCATTCCAAATTTTTCTTCCACTCATCTATCAGTCGCATCCCTAACCATTCCCCGATTGAGGTCCCTAAGGAGTGCACTAATGTCGGCCTCCTCTAACACCGTCTGCACTCGATAGAGCGAGAGCTCGCTGCCCCTCATGTTGTCACTGAAAAGTTTCGATCAGGAACTTCTACTACTGAGGTGGGAGTTAAACCATCCTATCCACCACTCTAGATTTTCCCAAAACATGCACAAGAAAAAAAAACCTTGGTCTCAGGCCCTTGTTGAAAGGGTGAAAATAGGGAGATCAAAACTGGAACTACTAAGGCCTTCTTATTGCTGTCAAAAATAAAGATGGCCTTAATAATGGATGTGTGAAAATAATAGACAATGCCTTTGATTATCCCAAGTGGTTTCCCTCTCCTATCACACATCCCAGCATGTGCATCCTCTCTACTACCCCAACCTTCTCTGGAATTTCGAAGCACATCAGTATAGTGAAGGGGGTAACAACATACTGAAGAGAAAGTCAGAGTGAATCCTATAAAATTATTACCTATGAATCCTCATCTAGGAAGAGGTCCGGGGTGAATCAAAGGAGATACATTAAATTTATCTCCAACTCCCATAACTATATAATCCCTTGCTGGAGGGATTGAAACTCTTTCATATTTTCTTCCATCGTCGTGGATGAACATAATTCTTCCTAGAAATCCTTCTCAATGTCAAACCACAAAACCTTAGTCTCCATACTCTCCTTGAGGTAGTGTTTCCTCCACAGACATAATGCTCCACTCATCTGAATGACTGCCAATGGAACCCAACACTCCCTCAAAGGATAGATCATGTTAAAGTTTATCAGTAGCTCCTTAATCCAAACCTCATTCTCTAAGTCTGAAACACTGCCCTCATACATACCGAGGGTCTTCCATTGGAAGGAATGAAGAGTCTTCTTCCACTTGTAATATTTTTCATCTCGATAAATCCACTAAGGATTCACCAGATCATCCTATTGGGTCTTCACTGCCTGTATTACCCATGGATGTCGTCCTGGTGCCATAACTGATAGGAGAAACAAATAACTCCAATGATCGAGTAGTGTAGACGATCCCTATTTAATTTTTTTAAACATTTAATTTAATTTAAATACCCAAATATCTAAAGACACATAAGAAAAAAAATTCATTATGATGCATATACCTTTCATAGGGTCTCTACCCTGCAATCAGTGTAGCCTATCTTAGTCGTCCTGTAGGTGTAGATTCCTTACGTCGGATCATTGGGGCCCCAAAAATCCTATGTCTTAACCAGCCTTCCATGGCCTATTTCACATACCAAGATTTCCTGACATTGTTTCCCTACCATTCCATGTAATCCTCATAGTGCCTAATCCCGAACACAATCATATATCTCAACCATAACCTTTGTTTCCATTCTGTCATGACTCGCCTTCCCCAAGATGATGCAAGGGTCCACAAACATCCAAACCGTTCTTTCTTCAAGTTGAAGGAGAGATAATGACCCCCCCGAGACCCTCCTTTAATAGGCCTTAGAGTAGAGAGTAAAAAATGGGTATAGATTCACATGCATGTTGGATGACTTTACCATTTTTATTTAATAAGATCGAGATATAAGATCGTAAATCCAAAACAACTGTAAATACAGAAATAAAATTAAATTCCAAAATCCAATCCCATATGAATCTCCAAAATAATGTGATAAAATGAACAATAAACTCTAAAGAAAAGTACCAATATAAAAGAAAACTAGCAACTCCAACTCCCAACGCCCAAGCTAGTAAGGTCCTGTACTACCCTCAAAGTCCTCATAGAAACCTTGAACTAGTTTTATATACGTTAGGTGAGTATACAGGTATACCCAGTTGGGAAAAGAAAAATCCCTTCTGCATAAGTGGGGAGACATACTAATTCCCTATGAGAAAAAATTATATAACAAAAACTCCTATCAAGGAAGCTATCCACAGAGCCGCACCAGGACACCCTCCAAAAATAATAGAATTATGAAAAAGTAAAAGTAATAGAACATCGATGTTTAGTTATCCCACACTACATCTAACTGGTTATTTAGGACATCATATGTATTATAACTCTCCCACAGATCCCACTGTATTCCCCCTACTGCACCCAATAAAAAACCCTATGGGCCATCCCAACTGCATGTCTATCCTGCTTGCAAAAACTTATGCCACCACAACCACACATAAGCACACCCATAGGCACTGGGGCAACAATGAACACCTCCATACCTGAAGACACCAGGTCCAAAATATCTAATGATATTCCCAAAGTTTCCAGGTTCAGAAAAATAACTACCACACACGACGATACATGGGCCATAACAACCACTTCTACACCCGAAGACTCCTGGGCCACATCCCGAAGACACATGGGAAACAAAACTACCTGCACACACCCGGGTCAACCCCCACAAAACACCCTACCTGAAGAGTCTTGATCCAAAATGAAACTTAGGGAATCACAACCTACCCGAATAGTCTTGCGATACATGGGAGAGGGAGCAGAAAGGAGATAATAACCAACAAATCATGGAAATGTTGGTAAAAACCCCTCTGCCAGGAAATGGGGGTGTTCAGAATGAAGTGCTCAACATGGGTGGGGTGCGTATAAGAGAAACAAGAACTAAATTTTTTACCAATAGGTAATGAAGCACTCATCCTTACCCAATGGCCCAGAAACCAACAACTAGCCACTATACAACCACACTTGCTGCTATCCCTACATACACAAGTATACAACTTCCACAACCAGAGCACAACCTATTTCAAGAGAACTATTCACCATTTTTTTTATGTAATTATCATGTTCAAATGACTTCTTTAAAATATTAATTCACTATTGGAAATCCAATAGGCATAACCACAAGGGAAAACAACATCGGAAAAAAATATCCAAGAAATCATCTAAGAATTCTCACCCGATTCTCTTGTAAATAAGAACATCAAAAGGAATTTGTGAGATCCCTTGAAGTACTGGAATGAAACCAAGCCCCAACATACCTGGTCTAGAACATTTACCCTAGGCTCCACACGATCTCCGATTCACAAACCAACATACTCTCAGCTAGAGAGTTCATTCCCATCCAAACGTCACCTCATAGACATTAAATAGAAAAGCGAGACATATCACCAGAACAAGGAAAGGGAGTTTTCATTTTTACCCAACACTATTCATTTTGTTCTTTATTTCTATTTGGTTAATCGAGGTGATCACACACAAGTTATTATTCATGAGGAATCTATATAATCAACCATGTTTATGTGATTAAACAATTTCCATGCTACAATCATTTATTCAAATGATTATCCAAAAAAGGGCATCATTAGTATGTAATATAAGGAACACAACCTCCAAAAATTTTCAGTGGATGAAATCCCACTCCATTCACTACATAAAAATGATGTAATCACACAACAATAAACATTAAAATTCCCACCCATTCATTCATAAAAGCATATTTATTATCATTTATAAATTTATATTCATCTACTTATGGAGGGAACATCATCACACACACCCCACATGATAAACAATAATGATAGATAAAGGAGAAACCCCTACTGAGATGATCAAGCACCAATTCTTTCTCCTCCCTCCAATAACTGAGGTCGTGCGATAGGTATCTCCATAAATAACTGAATAGGAGGGACCATGTAGGAATCAATCATCTCCCTATGAGGTAGTGAAAGTACACCAAAAAAGTGAAAGAGACCCATGAAGAATAAAATCTCGGTGTGGAAAAATCCCAATCCAAGAGTTACGGGATGTGAAATCTCAATGTTCTTAAAAAGAAGAATGTGGTCAAACCATGCAGTTAGGAGGTTTCATGCATTTGAATTAAATGATATTTAATAATTATCCTCAAATATGGTGGGGATAACTGTTGTGATTTGATAAATCTACTTTAAATAGGGAAAACATATAACAAGGGGAAAATGAGAGAACATGGGAGAATTGGAAAATAAGGAAAATGGTGATACACTATCAAAAAGATGCCTATTTTGGTAAATCAATGGTCTATCTACTCATATAAGTCGCAAGATACCATTTATGGACATAAAAACAACATTAAACAACTTTAAAAGTGGAAATAAATCATATAAGGGACATTATAGAAAATTGGGGAAAGATCCCAGATGCCCCTCTGTGGTGCCCTTTGGGAGCATCAATGATCGGCGAGACCAATCGCTGAAACCAAAAGGTTACACCACGATGACACCTTACCAACAAAACCAACACCATCTGGACTCATTGATGGAGTCCAGAACACCCCAAATAATAGAATTTGGAAATATAATGGACTGGTAGGGTCCGAGCCATTATAGAAGCAATCCATCCTGGATTGAAAGTTGTTGCCGTTATAGGCTGCCCTGCTAGAAGTCGTCTCACCCTCTCCACTTGGCCCGAACTCCATGCCGGTATGGTGACACCTTTTTCTTTAAGCCAGACTTACAGGCCGGCCGGTGCCATATCCACCTCCAATTTCCCTAGTGGTGGCCACACAATGTCATGCTCCACCTGAAACAGTCATAGATGCCACTTCTGTCCACTGCCTCACACTTCCACTGCCTCATGCCACCATGGTGTTGGATCCAAAACAAGATTTTGAAAACACGAGAATGAAAAAATGAGGAAGGGATAAAGGAAATGAACATGAATGCCAAAATTGGAATGATCATGTCCTTGTTCATGTTCCCTTTTATATATCCAAGTTAGAATATAAATAATTAAGATGGAATAATTACATTCTATCATGTATCAATACAATAACACTCCCACAATAGAAAAAAACCCATACCAAAATATTTATAATCTGGGGATTAGTCTGTTCATTGACTAATCCTTGTTCTTCATATATATAAGGATCATGGAAGAAAAAATTGTTAAAACTCACAACTTACCACGGATTGGAACAATCACTAATAAAGAAATAATCCACATTCATCAACCATCAATCCACCAATGCCAGATCTGAACACAGATTTCCAACCCATTGGCTTTCATTATTTGTCTATAAGAGGATTATCCAATGATTTTATTCTCTATATATTTCTGGGAATTTCTCCAGGATTATTAATCCAATCCTATATCCCTACCAAGTCGTTAAATGTAGAAAAATTGTTTCATTTTTTCCACATCACTTTGTTATAGTGTGTCCACAGTGTTTCATTTTTGAGAGAAAATGGGCTACCCCATCATGGAATCATATGATTGCTTCGTCATTTAAAAACATCCAAATTAAATAAAACAAAATTTTTATGTTTAGTTAATTCTAATTTAAAACGTCCAAAAATTATCTTTCATAGTCGACTAGATCCAGTCATTGTAAGACACCACCTCTGTAAAATGACACATTAATATCTCAATGGTGGTCATAGATTCCCAATCTGAGTCACCATTTGTTATTTATTTAGATTTTTAAATAATATTATGTTATTTAATTATTTTATTTACGATTACATGTTTTTTTGTTTTTCACATTGATGAATCGCACCAAAAAATGTTAAGTCACACCCAAGATAAACCCAAATTTATGAACACAACGGTTCCCTATTATTTCTTATTTGGGAACTTGTATTTAAGTTATTTTAAATTTTCAAGAAAACCACTTACGTGCGATTTTGAAAATAGAAAAATTTTCGTCGAACCATTATGGGCATATCAGGCCATGGAATCGCATGCCGTATCAGCGCTTGGTTTGGGAATTTTTCCAATTAATTTATATAAATAAACTCGAAAAAAAATAGGATTCATTATTTTAATATTCAACTCCATGATTTGAAATGGATATGTGCTGGAAGTCGAGTGATATGAAAATGTAAAATATTCATTAATAAGTTTATCTTTTTTACATATAAGAGAAACACTACAATATATGGAATATATTCGATTAATAATACAGTAGTCTTTTGATGTATACGAGGAAGTCTAGTAGACATAATTGTTACCTTGTGATGTGAAATATAGATATGTATTGAGTTAATTTTGATACATAATTGAAAACTTTGTGGATATATAAGGGTAACTCTGAATTACATTTGATGTGGATATTTTTAATGTGTTGAGATACACTATGATATATAAGGTAAATTTCCTTATATATGTATGGTTTTTTAGGTAGTTATATTTTACAAGGTATAAGGGCTTTCCATATGATGAATAAGGTCCTTTACATGGTTTATAAATTTTTTGTTGTTGTTATATATCAAAAATATCTAAAAAGAGGATATGTGAGAGCCATTTTATAAATAATTAATTGTCCTTATAATGAGTAATAGTGTCATATAGGTACCATTTCCTTGAAACCTATGGGTTCCAAAAATAGTTATAATATTGATGAATATGGTAATGTGTAAAATTTAATAGTTTTCTAGGTCCAAAATTATTACCCCTAGAGTATTCCTGAAATTTACTTGGAAAAATTTTTTATTTAGTTTTCCAAAACATTATTAAATAAAAAAATTAAAAAAATACCAACTAGTGTACGATCAAAATATGAATGTAGATGCTTAATTAAAAGAGAGGGGTGAATTAAAATTTTGAAAACATTCATTTTTAACTTTAAGGAAAAAAATGTATGACAAGGTTGAACAAGATAAATTTAGAAGACCTCTTTTAGTTCTACAAACTTTCTAGGTTCTGAAAATGTGGTTCCGAAAATGAAACTTAAGGAAAGTTTACAAGGAAAATATTCTACCTTAAAGCGTATAGAATCATTCTCATTAGAGTAAAAAAAATAAGAATGTCTAATAATGTTATAAATTCTTCTTTTAACAAAATATAGAGGAAATAAACATGAAATAAAACAAGTAAAAAGTATGAGATATTTTAATCCAATGATTAGGGTATCCAACAACCTTGGATAAATGTCCCTTGATTTATACATTCAAGAATGTCTTTCTTACCCACCCTAGGGTAACCCCTCGATAGGAATATTGTATTTTGTCGTGATATCCCTGAAAACCCTCAAACATTAAGGTATTCATAACCTATGACTTCCTATCCAAGGAAGTCCTCGAACATTAGGATTGTTGGAACCTTTTCCTTCCTTTCCGGGAAGTCCTCAATTGTACACAACTACAATCAATGTCTTATAAAGAAAGATGAACAAGATGTTCAGTACGCACAAGGAATGAGTGTCCATCTCTATAGAAATAACTTTAGAAGAATTCAATCTTTAGTGTGATCAATAGGTTTGAGATCGTTCAAATGAGCACCTATTTATACGCACTTCTCAAACAGTCGACTCCCTCCTCCAATGGTCATATTTTTCCTTGAATTTCAGATGGACCTGTACATGTGTTATTCAAACAAACGTATATTAGAAACATATTTTACGACATTGTTTCACAATTATAATGAGTATAAGTAAAATAAGGTTGCTTAACCAAATCTAATTTTTTGGTGTCTAAGTAAAAATAAAGATCAGAGTTTAAAAAAATAACCATTTGGGGAATATATATCAATGATATACGGATTCATTTTTCCAATGAATTCAGAACCTGAATTATAAAGAATTCGGAATCCAAATTCTTAGGAATTCGGAGTTTTAATTATGAGGAAATTAGAGTCTGAATGTTGAAAAATTCGAAGTCGGAATTCGGAGGAATTTGGATTTGTAATTCTGAGGAATTTGGGGTCTGAACTATGAAGAATTCAGAGTCCAAATTTCCAAGACTTCGGAGTCATAATTTTACGGAATTCTGAGTTATAATTTCATAGAATTTGGAGTCTGAATATCAGAGAATTCCGAGTGTGAATTTCAGAGAATTTAGAGTCTGAATTTCAGAGAATTCAGAGTCCGAATTTCCAAGAATCCGGAGTCTGAATTTTAGAGAATTCGGAGTCCGGATTTGAGATAATTCGTAGTCAGAATTTCCAAACCTAAAAAAAATAATTGATAATTATGAATTTATAGGATTCCAAGGTTTTATATGTGAATCTAATATTTAGACATAGAAATAAAATGAATTAGATTTAGAGAAAATGTAAAATGAACAATGATAACATAGGTAAGGATAAATTTTGAAGGGGAAGGAACATTTTCCTTATTAAGATAATTTTTAGGGAAAATATAATTTTCCTTAAGATATATTGTTTATGATTTTTAAAACATGGAGTATTGGAATAGCCATAAGGAAATCTTATTGACTCAACAACTGGGCGGTCTTTTGGAATTTTTTATTTGAAAACTTCTTCTCGATTCCTCATTTTCAAGGAGAAGTAATTGTGGAGGGGCTGATATTGCCTTCCGAACCACTTCTACATTTTTTTCATCCATACACATGATGATTAAATTAGGACTTCCACAATTTTTAGAGTTATATTTTATTTGTTTCTTCAGTTCTACAACTCCCTTTCAAGAAATAGATTTCATTTTCTTCATACCAAGGTTTGATATTGATTCCCCCAAGTCAAGGTGGAATCTTCATGATATATAGAGGGTTTTTTGACCTTGTAAATACGCGATACTTAGTGGAATAATTCACTAAATTTCATGTGATTTAATTATGGTATGTCCTTATTGTATTTATTTATGAGATTATATTTAATATAGTGATGTAGATGGATGAATTGATTGTTGAATGATAAAGGTATGGGTGGATGGTCTATGTGTTGTGTGCACCTTAACAAGAGGGTTTCATCATGGAAGATCACCTAATATGTGATTGTTGGAATATAACAATGTAATTTATTATAGAAATAATTTTTTTACTATGTAAAATAATTATAATTAGTTTATAAAAATTTTGGATGATTAATGATGGATCTAGTGTCTCTTATTTATGGGGGTGGGTGGGTTAATCATGGATGATCTTAAGTAAGTTTGATCAAGAATTTATAAATGGCTTAAGGCTGAATGTGGTAGGTGACCCTATATCATCTCTTTGAGGGTTATGGTATGGGAGATATACCATGTGTTATGAAATTCATCCACTTTTTTTACTGATATGAAATGATATATGAATTTTCATTCCAATGTATCTATTAAAAGAAATTAAAATTTGAGGGAAATGATTATCTCGTGAAAAATAGTTTAATATAAATGTCACTAATGGATAAGGAAATAACTATTCATATGTGCTGTAACAAATAAATATAAATTTGTGATATAGAAGGATTATGGTAAAATTTGTGAATCCTTTTATATCTTACTGAGATCCTTTTTGGAAGAAATGTGTCATTTATAATGAATTATTTTATTAAGGATAAGACACAATGAATCATGTGTTGTTTGAAATCTTCTTGGATAGTCAGCTAGTTTTATGGTAGACTGTTTATCCTTCACTAGCACTAGTGTGTATCTGATGGGGGATACAATGAAATATATTCATGTGAGGCATTAGTCAGCAGATAAAACTATACTTAATAGGATATTAACAGGATTATATTACAGTCAATTGAGTTAATTTTTATTCTATTTCCATTTCATTTGGTTGGGACATGATGTCATCATGTTTATAAATAGGGAAGTAATAGCCATCATAAATGTGTTGAGGCCATAGAAATTATAAATGAGATAAATGAATACATATAGTTTATCTATATAATTAATTGATTTAGGGGCCTAATGTTGGTTAGTGATTTATTTTTTGACTCAATAGATGGTTATTATATATTATATTTCAAGGTGATAATATAGTATGAATGTAGTCCTAGAAATGCATTGTGTTTTTGTGGGTATAACCTGATAATTTTATATAGGTTTATGTTATTTTATATCCCATTGAATATAGCATAAGATACATGTGGTTCCAAATAAGGATAATTCCCTTATAGTATAATTACGAGATATGCCATGTATGGGTTCTAGTTATGCATGAGCTTATTGTTGTTATATGATTCCATGTGTTGTGAAACATTCCCTCAAATTCATAATCATGATATTTTCCTTGGTGGGAACCCCTCCCCCCTCCCCAAGGTGTACGATTGTGAAATATTCAGGGGAGGGGATTCATTCCCCCTTGGTTTGTGAATATATGATGATATAGGGTGAAAACAAATTCTCTATTTGGTGTATGATAATGTAACATTCTTGTAAAGACCCGTAAAATTCAAGGGAAATTTTTTCTTAATTTTCTTTGGAATTTTACAAGAGCGCGGTTTCTGACGGCACCGGATTCCGAGGCCCGGAGTGCCCGGAATTAATTTCCGAAGTTTAGCTCGGGTACGTTCAGTGAACGAACGAGCGGGATTTCCTAACCTTTGATCCGGTGCTCGGAATTGAAATCCGAGGACACCGATGAACTCGTAGCGCCGATTTTCTCTTAAAGAGACCTTTTCGGAAGTTGCGTTTGTTGCGGGTTGAAAGTTAGTTTTGGGGTTTAAAAGATAAGTAAAATAAAATTTTGTGTGTGAATTTTATTTTAATTCATGGTTGTTAGACTCTCTCATGGGAAGTTGTTGGTGGGGCCCACAACCACCCAACTTCCCATGTGTGGTTATGAGGGAGGTGGGGCCCACACGAGCCCCCACCTTTTCAATTTTCCTAACTCCTCATTAAACTCCACTTTATTAATTTGACAACTTGTGTAATTTATTACATGAGTTAGTTTTATTTTCAAACTCTTGGAATTCAAGAGTCATGTGGAGTTAAGGTTGGAAACTCAATAAACTTAAGTTATAACTTAAGATTTAAATGAGGAGAATTAAATGAAGTGGTTTGGATTTCAAACCTTTGAAATTCCAAACCCTTCTATTTAATTCATGGTTTAGTTTCCTTTGTTTTGGTTTTTGGGTTTTGCTGTGCGGAGAGGAAAAGAGGGAGGCTTCTTGTGAGTTCTTCCTCCAAGACGAAGAACGCGGTGACCTTCTTCCACGACGTCGGACTGCAACGCGTTGGATTTCCTCCACGACGCCGCAACGCATCCTTTCCGCGATGTGCCTCTCGCGGCGAACCCACGTCCGTCTACCACGACGCCATAACCGCGATGCCGACGACGTCTTCCTCCGTGACGTCCGACTTCCGCGACACTCATCTCCCGCGGCCGTTGACGAACGCCGAGTTGTTAATTGAAGTAGGGGTTGTACCTTATTTCATAATATAATTTATGCCTTCGTAAATAAATTATTGGACCGCTTGTTATCATTAACATGGGAGGGGATCGGACCGCACAAACACGGTCGATCCTCCTCCCAAACCTTGTTGTTGGATTTTTACTCGTGGTTCGAAGAAGAGGCGGAGCGGTGCCGTGACACTGCGCTTGGACGCAAGGGGTTCATGGGAGTGCGCAAGATTGACGCGTCACTCCGGACGTCGAGGGCCGTGGTGGTCTCCCACGGCCGGATTGACCAAGCCGCCGGAGCAATGAGGCGCGGCCCGTTGGCCGCGGCGGAGTAAAGGAAGTGCGACCGTTGGATGCAACGCCGCCGCGCCGCATCAGAGGAGAAAACAAAGGCGCCGCGGCCGGAGCGGGGCCGCGGCGAAAGCGCGCGGTGCCGTCGCACCGCGCCGGACGACGAATACCTCGGCCGGTTCCGGGCCGCGGCGGGACGAGGAGACCGCGGCCGGTTCCGGGCCGCGGCGGAAGAGAAGACCGGCGGCCGGGCCGCCGGCATCGGAAGCCGAAGGGGGGGGGACCGGAATTTCCGGTCCCGTTTGAGAAAACCGGACGGCCAGCTGGCCGGCCGGATGTCTTAAAAACCGAGGGAATTAATCCCCCGGCCAACCCATAAAACCCCCCCCCCTTAAAGAGGGGGGGGGGGGGTTCTTTGAAGGAGGGGGGCAGCCGGCCCCCCGTTTCCGCACCAGTAGGCCCCCCACGTGAGGGGGGCGTTTTTTAAAAAAAATAATAACGGCGCGGCATAGCCGCGCCGCCCCTTCAATCAAGCCGACCGCGTGCGGCCCCTCGCGGCGCCAGGCCGCCGCGGCCCGCCGTGCCGCCCCGGGGGGGGGGGGGGGTCGGGCCGGGTCGGCCCGGACCCGGACCCCCCCGTTTCGAAGCAGATTTGGTTTTTGGCCCATAACTTGAGTCTCGGACCTCCGAATGACGAACCGTCTGCGGCAACGCAATCCTTGGATCGAGACGGTCGTTTCGGTATATCGCACTCAAGGTTTCGGGTTACTTCGAGTTCGGCCGGGTTGGTTCGTTCACGAAACCAACCGGGCCTTCGGAGCGGAAACACTCATATCTTGAGCTTCGAACGTCCGACTGACGCGCCGTCAGTCGCGTTGTGTTCCTCTTAGTGAGACGGATCTTTTGGCATACTCCGCCCGAGGTTTGGACGTAGGTGGAGTATGGCCGGGTTAGTTCGTTCACGAAACCAACCGGGCCCTCGGAGCGGAAACGCTCATATCTTGAGTTCCGGACGTCCGATTGACGTGCCGTCGACTTTGATGAAATCCTCTAAGTGAGACGGATCTTTTGGCATACTCCGCCCGAGGTTTGGACGCAGGTGGAGTACGGTCGGGTTGGTTTTGCCTTAAAAACCAACCGGGCCCCGGAAACGAAAATGCCAATAACTCTCAGACCGGACGTCCGATCGACGCGCTGTCTGTTGCGTTGAGTTCCTGTTGACGATACGGAACTTTTGGATACATCAACTCTGGTCTTTGTGACAGTTGATGTATCAGCCTCTCGGCTCGTGGAGCGGATCCTCCGAACGAGCTTTCTGTGTGCGGGAACCCTAGTACTGGCTGCGACTGTTACTGTGACGACTGCTACGACAGCTACTGTGACTGCGACGACGACAGTACAGAGATCCTGTGTGGATTCGACGACGACGACAACAGCACTCAGCGATCCTACGTGGAACAGTGCTACCGAACCTGTGTGATCTGAATCTTCAGTTTACCTTGGGCGGTGGAGCGCTTGGGTGTAGCGGCGGACCCGTGGTACTTGATAATGGTGGTGCGCTTGGATGTAGCAGCAGACCCTTGGCGGTGGAGCGCTTGGTTGTAGCGGCAGACCCGCGATACTCTACGGAGTGTGTGCGCTTGGTTGTAGCGACAGACCCGCGACGTGGAGTTGTGCGTGCGGAGTACGGAGACCGTGTAGCCGACTGAGACCTGACGACTACTTGACCGACTCGACTCGGAGTGAGTCGACTAGCCCAGTGGACGGAGCACCCGGTATTTGGCGGCAGACCCACGGCGGACGGAGCGCCTGGTAGTTGGCAGTAAACCCGCGGTACTCGACAGGAGGAGTACCTCAGTAGGCTATTTGGGTGAGCGCCCGGTATTTGGCAGCAGACCCTCAGCGGACGGAGCGCCCGGTAGTTGGCAGCAGACCCGCGGTACTCGACAGGAGGAGTACTTCAGCAGTCTTAGGTTAGTGAGCGGCGGCCTCGGAGTCGTGACAGGACCACTGTACACTCTAGAGATGGAGCTCTTCAGCAGTTACGGTTTCGGTAATGAAAATCCTGGTTTGAGCTGAGTCAATGATCTTTGTGTTTCCTCATGATTGGGATGGGTCGCTTGATAACTTAGGTATATGTATGGGCATATACCTGGGTAATAGTTATCCGTTGATTTTATAAACTTGTTATAAACTGTGTGAACTTGTACTGTTATCCTGTGTGGATTTTACTGTTTACTCTTCTTTGTGGATTGGGTTGTTCTTGGGCTCGGTATTGGATCCGAACGGAAATTGGTGACATAGGTATATGTTTGGGCATATACCTAATCACTACTGGATGTTACTTCGTGATTGTTACTTTTCTTCGTGGTTTATCCTTTGTGGATTTGAGAGACCTTCAGGGATCTCGGGGTCCCTACTGAGTATCTTATACTCACCCCTGCACGGGCTATGCCCGCACTTCGTTGTGTTGGTTGCAGACGACGGACAACGCTGACTGCGATTGAGCCTTACGGAGTAGGTCGGTACCCGGAGGAGGACCACTGAGCGGGTCATGCTCGGAGCGGACAGTTGGACCGAGAAGTTGTGGAGCTATCTGTACCTACCCTTCAGGTAGGATCCGTGGTGGACGATCCAGGAGCTGAGCCATCTGTACCTACCCTTCCGGTAGGAATCGAGGAGGACGTCCCAGGAGCCGCTTGTACTTCAGTTGCTGTTTTCCCTTTCGAGTTGTACTTTACTTTACAGTTGGGCTTGTATTTCCGGCCCCTTTACTTCAGCACAGTTGTTCTAGTTTTGTGTACTGCTTTACTTCTGCTTGTTACTCTGAGGTGCTTGTTTACTTTATTAAGGCAATGCCTTCCCTTTTTACGGGGATTTTACGCCTTGGTGCTAGTCGCCAGCCCCTGGCCTATGGAAGGCGGGCTTGGGGTAGTCACGGCACGGGCCCCGAGGGCGGGTCGTGACAAATTGGTATCAGAGGAGTTCGGTTCTACCGCGAACTCTGATCTTTTCTATGTGAAGCAATAGTGTTTAGTGTATTGAGTGTGATTATCAGTCCAGGGAGTCCAGTGTTGGTGCGGCGGCCGACGTATCCGTACACCAGGACCCTGACTTCTGATTTCCGACTTAATGCACGAAAACACTGATTGCGTGTGTGTTTCCCAAAATGTTTAAAGTCAGCTCAAACCAGGTCAGCTCACCAGGTATAAATCGTTGACCGTGACACAACTGTTCAGAATGTCACCATGCTGATAGTTAGCTGGAGTTCCGAGAGAGTTCTCGATGATGGTCCACCGAGCAGCGAGATCCCGGTGCATGCCCCTTTTTCAGTGTTGGCACCTTCGGGTGGTGTACCAGCAGCACCACCACCCGTTAGGCAGCAGATGCCACTAGCTGACAGTGCACGCTAGCAGAGCGCGATGCACGAGTTCCAGCAGTAGAGGCCTCTGAGGATACGAGGCGAGACAGATTTCCCAGGCAGCAGTGGACTGGATGGAGGCGGTTGCTAGAGTTCTACGCCTAGCTTGGATACTAGTAATGAGGCTTCGGTACGCGAACCGATACCTGGGATAGTACCTACGGGTAGTGCGCCAGCTATGTCACTACTTGTTGGTCATCAGACACTACCGGCGGTACTGGTAGCGGAGACTCACAGGCTTAGTGCCTTACATATGTTTTAGCACCAGGTATCCCTCAAGTTTCGAAGTGAGCCTGACTCGTAGGCGGCTGAGGACTGGCTTGAGGAGGTTGTTGTGAGTTTTCTGGAGCTAATACAGCTTCGACAGTACGACATGTCGGAAGCAGAGCACTCAACGTGGCTTACCAATCAATCTTGGTACTCGTTGGTTACGTTGTGATCAGTTCTTTAGACTCGAACTTCTGAGCGAAGTGTGTCTAAAGGACATCCGAACCATTACTTTTCCTCTATGCATTCCTACCTATGCTAGGATGCTAGAGAGAACCTTTGTGGTTGTGAACGATAGAAGTGAAAGGCAGGAAACTAGCGCCAGTCTCAGAGACTCGGGCGTGTAAAAATGTTTCAGGAGGAGGAAGTGCTAAGGACAGATGAATCTGCAGGGTAGCAGACGTGGAAGCGGAGCTTGGAAAGCAGCATGTGGTGGTGTACATTTCGACATGTTACGACCACCCGACTTAGTAGTCCCCGCCAGGCTCAGGGAGCAGGAGGGCTGGGGAGGAGAGTAGCTGCATTACGGTCAAGGAGTGTGACCGAGGAGCTCTAAGAATGATTCGAGGTACGAATTATGTCTACTACGAGCTGCCATATCTATAGACATAAGAACCAATCATTCTACCCTTCCACGAATCATGTCCCAGGCCAAGGGGTTCCGGGTAAGCCGTAGACTTGACCCTCACGTCTGGAGATACCTTTGGGAGGAGACTCGATAATCACGCTTACGCTGACGGTGTGATTTGACCCCGAGGCGAGAGTTTCGGTTGGAATCTCATGGTGGCAGCGTAGAGGCCTTACGACGTTGATCTGGGTATGGTTTTGATTCACAAATCATACCCCGGTTGACTGTTTTAGGCAAACGTCGGAATGGGTTTTCCTTGGTCGGCGAAAAGGAAACCATGGGCAGCACATGTTAGACTCAGGCATAAGAGGGTGTGACCGATCACTCTAGAGTTGGACAACCCTACCCTTATGGCAGCAGGAGTTTTGAGTTTCAGTTCTAACCTAAAAAGGGAAACCTCTTGAGTTTGAGGGTGACGAACACGTTCTTATACGGTCTCACCCCGATGAGGTTTCGGAGATGTGGCCGAGGCGGCATGTTATCTCCAAAGTTCGATGGACCCTTTTGATCTTCAGCAGGGTAGGCGAAGAGGTTTACCGCTTGACCCTACCACCTCAGTCGCACCGGGTGCATAATATCCACCACGTGTCTCAGCTGTGGAGATACGTGTATGTTTCTTCACACGTCATCGACCCCGGGGAGTTGGATGACGATGACAGGGCGACAAGCTCAGAGGTTCTAATAGAGAACGAGGATCGACAGGAGCAGGTTCTACGTGAACGGTTGCTTCCTCTGGGGTGCTTCACGGGTAGCACGAGATCTTCAGGTGAGCATATGGGAGCGTAAAGCTCAGTTGCGTGCTCAGTGCTACTTTGTTTCCCTTAAGTGTGAGTTGAAGCTTTACGGGGACGTAAAGCCCTGAGGTGGGAGTAATGTAAAGACCCGTAAAATTCAAGGGAAATTTTTTCTTAATTTTCTTTGAATTTTACATGAGCGCGGTTTCTGACGGCACCGGATTCCGAGGCCCGGAGTGCCCGGAATTAATTTCCGAAGTTTAGCTCGGGTACGTTCAGTGAACGAACGAGCGGGATTTCCTAACTTTTGATCCGGTTCTCGAAATTGAAATCCGAGGACACCGATGAACTCGTAGCGCCGATTTTCTCTTAAAGAGACCTTTTCGGAAGTTGCGTTTGTTGCGGGTTGAAAGTTAGTTTTGGGGTTTAAAAGATAATTAAAATAAAATTTTGTGTGTGAATTTTATTTTAATTCATGGTTGTTAGACTCTCTCATGGGAAGTTGTTTGTGGGGCCCACAACCACCCAACTTCCCATGTGTGGTTATGAGGGAGGTGGGGCCCACACGAGCCCCCACCTTTTCAATTTTCCTAACTCCTCATTAAACTCCACTTTATTAATTTGACAACTTGTGTAATTTATTACACGAGTTAGTTTTATTTTCAAACTCTTGGAATTCAAGAGTCATGTGGAGTTAAGGTTGGAAACTCAATAAACTTAAGTTATAACTTAAGATTTAAATGAGGAGAATTAAATGAAGTGGTTTGGATTTCAAACCTTTGAAATTCCAAACCCTTCTATTTAATTCATGGTTTAGTTTCCTTTGTTTTGGTTTTTGGGTTTTGCTGTGCGGAGAGGAAAAGAGGGAGGCTTCTTGTGAGTTCTTCCTCCAAGACGAAGAACGCGGCGACCTTCTTCCACGACGTCGGACTGCAACGCGTTGGATTTCCTCCACGACGCCGCAACACATCCTTTCCGCGATGTGCCTCTCGCGGCGAACCCACGTCCGTCTACCGCGACGCCATAACCTCGATGCCGACGACGTCTTCCTCCGTGACGTCCGACTTCCGCGACACTCATCTCCCGCGGCCGTTGACGAACGCCGAGTTGTTAATTGAAGTAGGGGTTGTACCTTATTTCATAATTTAATTTACGCCTTCGTAAATAAATTATTGGACCGCTTGTTATCATTAACATGGGATGGATCGGACCGCACAAACACGGTTGATCCTCCTCCCAAACCTTGTTGTTGGATTTTTACTCGTGGTTCGAAGAAGAGGCGGAGCGGTGCCGTGACACCGCGCTTGGACGCAAGGGGTTCATGGGAGTGCGCAAGATTGACGCGTCACTCCGGACGTCGAGGGCCGTGGTGGTCTCCCACGGCCGGATTGACCAAGCCGCCGGAGCAATGAGGCGCATCCCGTTGGCCGCAGCGGAGTAAAGGAAGTGCGACCGTTGGATGCAATGCCGCCGCGCCGCATCGGAGGAGAAAACAAAGGCGCCGCGGCCGGAGCGGGGCCGCGGCGAAAGCGCGCGGTGCCGTCGCACCACGCCGGACGACGAATACCGCGGCCGGTTCCGGGCCGCGGCGGGACGAGGAGACCGCGGCCGGTTCCGGGCCGCGGCGGAAGAGAAGACCGGCGGCTGGGCCGCCGGCATCGGAAGCCGAAGGGGGGGGGACCGGAATTTCCGGTCCCGTTTGAGAAAACCGGCCGGCCAGCTGGCCGGCCGGATGTCTTAAAAACCAGGGGAATTAATCCCCCGGCCAACCCATAAACCCCCCCCCCCCCCTTAAAGAGGGGGGGGGGGCGGTTCTTTGAAGGAGGGGGGCAGCCGGCCCCCCGTTTCCGCACCAGCAGGCCCCCCACGTGAGGGGGGCGTTTTTTTAAAAAAAAAATTAACGGCGCGGCATAGCCGCGCCGCCCCTTCAATCAAGCCCCCCACGTAGGGGGGGGGGGGGGGCGGTTTTTTGCAAACAGGCGCGGCTAATTGCCGCGCCGTCCTCCAGCAAAGCGGGGGCTTGCCCCCCGCAAGCCGCCGCGGCCCGCCGCGCCGCCGCGCCCCCGCCGGCCCGGGGGGGGGGGGTCGGGCCGGGTCGGCCCGGACCCGGACCCCCCCGTTTCGAACCAGATTTGGTTTTTGGCCCATAAGTTGAGCCTCGGACCTCCGAATGACGAACCGTCTGCGGCAACGCGATCCTTGGATCGAGACAGTCGTTTCGGTATATTGCACTCAAGGTTTCGAGTTACTTCGAGTTCGGCCGGGTTGGTTCGTTCACGAAACCAACCGGGCCTTCGGAGCGGAAACGCTCATATCTTGAGCTTCGAACGTCCGACTGACGCGCCGTCAGTCGCGTTGTGTTCCTCTTAGTGAGACGGATCTTTTGGCATACTCCGCCCGAGGTTTGGACGCAGGTGGAGTATGGCCGGGTTGGTTCGTTCACGAAACCAACCGGGCCCTCGGAGCGGAAACGCTCATATCTTGAGTTCCGGACGTCCGATTGACGTGCCGTCGACTTTGATGAAATACTCTAAGTGAGACGGATCTTTTGGCATACTCCGCCCGAGGTTTGGATGCAGGTGGAGTATGGTCGGGTTGGTTTTCCCTTAAAAACCAACCGGGCCCCGGGAACGAAAATGCCAATAACTCTCAGACCGGACGTCCGATCAACGCGCTGTCTGTTGCGTTGAGTTCCTGTTGACGATACGGAACTTTTGGATACATCAACTCTGGTCTTTGTGACAGTTGATGTATCAGCCTCTCGGCTCGTGGAGCGGATCCTCCGAACGAGCTTTCTGTGTGCGGGAACCCTAGTACTGGCTGTGACTGTTACTGTGACGACTGCTACGACAGCTACTGTGACTGCGACGACGACAGTACAGAGATCCTGTGTGGATTCGACGACGACGACAACAGCACTCATCGATCCTACGTGGAACAGTGCTACCGAACCTGTGTGAGCTGAATCTTCAGTTTACCTTGGGCGGTGGAGCGCTTGGGTGTAGCGGCGGACCCGTGGTACTTGACAGTGGTGGTGCGCTTGGATGTAGCAGCAGACCCTTGGCGGTGGAGCGCTTGGTTGTAGCGGTAGACCCGCGATACTCTACGGAGTGTGTGCGCTTGGTTGTAGCGACAGACCCGCGACATGGAGATGTGCGTGTGGAGTACGGAGACCGTGTAGCCGACTGAGACCTGACGTCTGCTTGACCGACTCGACTCGGAGTGAGTCGACTAGCCCAGTGGACGGAGCGCCCGGTATTTGGCAGCAGACCCACGGCGGACGGAGCGCCTGGTAGTTGGCAGCAAACCCGCGGTACTCGACAGGAGGAGTACCTCAGTAGGCTATTTGGGTGAGCGCCCGGTATTTGGCAGCAGACCCTCAGCGGACGGAGCGCCCGGTAGTTGGCAGCAGACCCGCGGTACTCGACAGGAGGAGTACTTCAGCAGTCTTAGGTTAGTGAGCGGCGGTCTCGGAGTCGTGACAGGACCACTGTACACTCTAGAGACGGAGCTCTTCAGCAGTTACGGTTTCGGTAATGAAAATCCTGGTTTGAGCTGAGTCAATGATCTTTGTGTTTCCTCATGATTGAGATGGGTCGCTTGATAACTTAGGTATATGTATGGGCATATACCTGGGTAATAGTTATCCGTTGATTTTATAAACTTGTTATAAACTGTGTGAACTTGTACTGTTATCCTGTGTGGATATTACTGTTTACTCTTCTTTGTGGATTGGGTTGTTCTTGGGCTCGGTATTGGAGCCGAACGGAAATTGGTGACATAGGTATATGTTTGGGCATATACCTAATCAATACTGGATGTTACTTCGTGATTGTTACTTTTCTTCGTGGTTTATCCTTTGTGGATTTGAGAGACCTTCAGGGGTCTTGGGGTCCCTACTGAGTATCTTATACCCACCCCTGCACGGGCTATGCCCGCACTTCGTTGTGTTGGTTGCAGACGACGGACAGCGCTGACTGCGATTGAGGCTTACGGAGTAGGTCGGTACCCGGAGGAGGACCACTGAGCGGGTCATGCTCGGAGCGGAAAGTTGGACCGAGAAGTTGTGGAGCTATCTGTACCTACCCTTCAGGTAGGATCCGTGGTGGACGATCCAGGAGCTGAGCCATCTATACCTACCCTTCAGGTAGGAATCGAGGAGGACGTCCCAGGAGCCGCTTGTACTTCAGTTGCTGTTTTCCCTTTCGAGTTGTACTTTACTTTACAGTTGGGCTTGTATTTCCGGCCCCTTTACTTCAGCACAGTTGTTCTAGTTTTGTGTACTGTTTTACTTCTGCTTGTTACTCTGAGGTGCTTGTTTACTTTATTAAGGCAATTCCTTCCCTTTTTACTGGGATTTTACGCCTTGGTGCTAGTCGCCAGCCCCTGGCCTATGGAAGGCGGGCTTGGGGTAGTCACGGCACGGGCCCCGAGGGCGGGTCGTGACAATTCTCTTGTGGGCAGCCTTTCCTCATGGGTGTTTTATTATTTGATGATCCATGGTATCTCATCATTCCCCTCTAGGTGTTATATTTTTTTGATGTTCCATGGTTGGCAACATTACCCATGGGTGTATGTTTACGAGATATTATTTTGTTACGTTCAATTCTCACAAGTGTATGATAAGGGGATGATATAGGGAGGGGAGATATTCACATAGCATGTATGTGTATGATATAATTTAGGCTGGGGCCCCATTCTCCCCTAGTTATATTATTATAATATAAACTAGTGTTGGGATCGAATCACCCATTGTTATGAAATTACGAGATGGTTACATGGTGGAATTATTTTTCCTTGAATTATTATGTCATTGTAATGTATCGATATTGGGGTGTTTCTTCCCATAGAGTAGTCATGTGACTCCCCAAATTCATATGTTAATTTCCAATGATGTTATGGTTTATCCGATTTCATACATTAGTACCTGGGAAACAATGAGTATTTATTAATTAAATTTTAATTATTTATTTTAGTATACTTATCACATCATATTGTGAATTATTTTTATATTAACGTTATGTTAATGAAACAATTAATAGTGGACTACAATGTTATACTCATACACTGCTTGGGGGACCTATAACATTGGTACCCTAGAAGACCCAATGAGAATAGGTGAAAGTCGGTTAGACGCCGATTGTTTTTTGATTCATTGACAAAGATTGGATAGTACAACGATGATGGATCTGGTATGGAATGTAACACATTATGAATTTACAAATAAATTTAATCGAATTCATGCAATACAAAGAATCTTTGAAAAAGTTGTTTTTAAGGAGATATCTATAACCTGTCTATTATAATATAATTTTATACTTCTATGATTTGATTTTTGATAAATAGACTTACACGATTGAAATCAATAATATATTTGGAGAATGTTAGGATTAACATCAATTTTTAGGAATATTAACCTACTCTTGTTTATTTTAATGTTACTCTTGGGAATATTAATAAGAACCTTATGAATAGTAAATCATCCAAATGAATAGTAACCTCGCTCATGGAGGTAAAATTATTAGGCACCTAATAAGTGAAAACATGATCATAGTATAAGTGTTTGTATTTTAATAAGTCTTAATTATGTATTTATAATTTATGATTAATTTAATATTTTCAATAAAAATATATTTTAAAAAAATGTAATAATAAATTATTATTTTGTTTTATAGTGGTTATTAGATAATTTTATGAGACCTTGATTATTTTTTTAAGCGTTATAAAATCAGTTAATGTTTTAATATTTTTATTTCTCAAATATATTAGTATGTTATTTAATAATTAAATTTATGATGTTTAGAAAAATTATTTTTATTAAATGGGGTTTAGTATTGAATTCTACACATCCAAAATTTGTTATGGGGAATTATTGGGTTTTTTTAGGAAAACATGAATTTTTGGAGAATAGTGAAATTCGTTAATTTATGAAATATGATAAATAATAGAATTCATGCATCATGAATGATTCATGGATGATGCAAATATCAATTTATTTCAACTCATGTGCACTTATTACTAGATATACTCATAAGGACCAACACTACTTCTTATTTTGTGAAAAATTACAAAATAATGAATAAACATATGGGAAGCCCCTCCTTTCCTACCCTACAAATAGTACACCTCACCACCACTTCATCAAACACCTCTCAATATTTGAGATTGTATAAATTATTCCCAATTATATTCTCTATTATTTTCCCCAGGTCCATGTCCTTCTATTCTCTTTGATAGTCAAAAACCAAAGTCCTTAAGGAGGAACACAAGTAGAAGAGTTCATGAGGTAAAATCCTCTTTCATTTTTATTCATTTTCCTTTCAATTATTTTTATTTTATTATACTCTTTTCAACTCCCCATATACAAGAGGAATTAAAAGTTCTTGTATCATAGATATATGGGAATTTTATCCTATTTATGAAGAAAATCATTATTATAATTCTTCTCCTATCCCTCTCATTTTAAACATAAAACAATCATCCATGATGTGTCAATTTACCGACATCATCGACAATGTGTTTTCAGCTTCCCATAAAACATTAAAATTTGGTTATAAACTAATTTAAATGGTTGATATATATTTTAATTTTTATGATATAAAATATTTAATGTTTTTTAATAAAAATTTATACATATTTTTATGATTTATAACAAAACAATTTCGTGATTATGAAAGAACATAAAAAATGACCGAAATAAATTTCATTAATGTTTTATCTAATGAATCATAATAATATTTGATAAATAATTATTTATGGTATCATTTAATATTATAGAAACATATTATCACATTTCTATTCCACTTAAATTGATTTTATTCCATTTGACATGAAAATACACTACAAACAGACCATTAAAATCATATAAAGAATGCCTCTAAAATAATGTAAAGGGAAAATTTTTATTAATAAATGGGTGGAATGATGTTATAAATGTATTTTATAATATGTTATAATCATGAATATGTTTCCATAAAATATTAATATCACTCATTTAACCATTATACAGGATGATTAAACACATTTCAAGTAAGATGAACCTGAGGTAAGTGAATTTTAAACCTGAATTTCATTCTTTCAGTTAACCTTCTATATAATTATTTATACGGTAAAAATATTATTTGTGTGAATACTTTTGTAAATATTTTGTTATATTATGCGGTTTCATAGTGTATTAACATATTTTGTTTTTTTATCAATTATCTCTTCACTTATATGATTTTTTAATGGATTTTTTTTTTAAAATTCCTCTATTAATTTCATTACTTTTTATAGGGAAATAATAATACAGTGTATATGTTATTTTTTAGGATTATTTTTTGTATAATGGGAATTTTTAATTATTAAGGGTCAGACCTATATCTCCATCCAATGCATGAGGTATGTTTATTTTGGAGGTTGGTTGTATGGTTACTTTAAATGTAATTGTGAGTGGTACACCATATGGTAGCTGTGATGGATACATTTTAACAGATCCACGAGGGATACAAATCCTATAGTGGTCATGAGGGTTCCACATTTAAGTAAGAAATACCCCAAGATAGAATCATATTTTATTTATGTTTTAAATGTTTCACAAAATATGTAAATGATACTTTATGTGTAATAAGTATGTCTTTGTGAAAATGATTTCATATGCTTATAAGTATTCACAAATCAATGGTTTCGTTCATTATTTTTTATGTCCTTTAGTATGATTTTAATGATCATCACATGTTTCCAATTTTTTCCCAAAGTTATTAGTATGTGAAATAGAGAGGATAAAGACACGATCAATGTTTTGAGGATTTTTATCAATATAAAGAAATATTATTTTATTTCAAATGTTTTTTATTATGGAAAATGTGGAAACTATCTTAGTAGTATCATATTATATAATTTTTGGATGATATGTATGTATTATGACCTAATTATATAAAACTATAAACTTCAAATGAATGTCATTGTGTAATAATGTATGTTCTTGGATAAAACATTGGATTATGTATTGTTTATGTCCAGGTCCATATAGTTGGTATCAAAGGATGGTTTATATAACTTTAGGGGTTTGGACTATGTTAATAGAATAACATAAATTAATTTTACATTATATTTATGTTTAAATGATATTTCATTTAATGATTACCATGTTTCTTCATCTATTACATGTTTGATGAGAATGGTTTCCTACATCTAAAACAGAGAAGATGAAGTAGAAAGGCCCAGAGAA
The DNA here is from genome assembly GCA_963277665.1 of Viscum album. Taxonomy (NCBI): domain Eukaryota; kingdom Viridiplantae; phylum Streptophyta; class Magnoliopsida; order Santalales; family Viscaceae; genus Viscum; species Viscum album. Next base: position 933,828,331 of record OY728122.1, on the reverse strand, counting down.
GATGATATGTTTCCAAACATACAACCTGAAATGGTGGGAATTGGAATAAAATAGTTTTTGATAGTAATGGATCTGTTGACCAATGCTATAAATAGTAGTGAAATCTAAGATAGGGAACATACAGATCTACAAAAAATAATCAGGACAATAGTGGAACATTTTATGAGGCAAGAACCTCCTACTTTTAGGGGATCTTATCACATAGTGGTAGTTGAAGGATGGATAAATGGCCTTGAAAATATATTTCATGTTATGGGATATCTAAAAAATAAAAAGTATAGTCTTTTAAATTATCATTTTGATGGTGAAGCTGATCAGTGGCGGTCAATGGTCATGAATATTAGGGATAGAGAGGAGAATAATGCCTTGTGATTTAAAGAATTTAAAAATATTTTTATTGAAAAATATTTTACTTAGGATTTTCAATATAGAATTGAGAAGAAATTTGTTGAATTAAAGATAAAATATGAGGATTTAGTGGACGTGGATGTAGAAAACTTCCCACAATTAGAAAGGTATGATCCAAATATTATTTGGGAGCATTACTGTAAAATCATAAAAATTTACTCCAGAATATAGCTAAGATATAGTAGGGCATTGGCCTCCCAAGAAATAAAAATTTAGGATAAAAATGTATGATGTTCTGATATGGTAGAAATATATTTTTGATTACTCTCATCTATACATTTAAAACAAATAAATGATGGGGTCTAGATGGAACGTGATGGGTAAGAATCAATCAATGAAATTTGATGGTATGAATGTCCAGTATCTAGTTTGTGAAAAGAGGGGTAAAAAGAAAATTGGGGATTTTCTTTCCAAAAAAAGGAAGTGTTTTTGATGTGGTATGATTGGTAATATACACTGATATACTAATAAAATGATCCTAAGAATTATCCTAATAATAAAATTGTAAAGTGTTTCAAATATGGTGAGATCAGATGTCTTGAAAATACATACACAATGAATGATCTAAAAGATAAGAAGAATCTAGAGTATTATATAATAGGGGAATTGAGATCCTTTGTGACTAAAACAGTAGCTATTGGTTCATAAAATAATGTCATATATGGCACAATATTTTTTACTCTGATTTTTTTAATGTTTTGTTTAACACTAGGTCTATAGTTTCTTTTATTTTTTAGGAATATTCTTGTAAATTGGGAATTTCATCATATGAAATGAGACCAGATCATAGGGTTAAAACACAAGGGGAAATGTAATAGTGAAATTTAATTATAAGAATATTCCTATTTTTTTCTATGGAATGTCATCACCTACAACCTATATTATTTCTCTTAGTGGATTTTTCAGTCAATTTGGGTATGGAATAGATTTCTGTTTGTCATGCTATGATTGATTATAGTGAAAAAGAAGTTTTTATAAATAAATCTTAGTTTTTATACAATAATGAACCCATAAAATTAATAACATATATAGAAGATGAAAAACTACTAAAAGAGGGAAATGAAATATTTCTTACTCATATTTTGGAAAATAATGGAACTATTTAGATTAATGATATTTTAGTGGTATATGAATACCATAATGTTTTTCCGGACGTGTTACCTAGTCTTATACCGGATTAAGAAGTTGATTTTACTATTGACTTGGTTCCTAATGCTAACCCAATTTCAAAACCTCTTTAATGAATGGATCAAATTGAACATCTTGAAAAAAAAAATTAGTTTCAAGAGTTTCCTGATTAAGGATTCATTCATCCGAGAACTTCAAATTGGGGTGATCCTATTTTATTTTAAAAAATGAATGTTTCTTTTATGGGAATTTACATTTACTATAGAGCTATAAATAACATTACTGTTAAGTATAAGAATACATTGCCTCATATCAATGACTTTCTTGAATAGATATAGGGACCCTAGTTGTTTTCCTAGACTCACATGAGATCTTGTTACCATCAGATGAAGTTGAAGGAGGATGACGTACTGTAAAAAGATTTTTCACACTAGATATAGGAATTACAAGTTTTTTGTTTTGCCTATTGTTTTGAATAATTCCCCTTCTATATTCATGGACCTTACAAATTGAATATTTGATAAATATTTTGAAATATGTTTTTTTATTAATTTTATTTTTGTATTTTTAATATGTTATGAGGATCTTGATAAAAATTAATGATTTTATTTAAAAATATTAGAGTAATTAAGTGTAGAGACCCAAATCATGACGTACATGGATATTACATTACTTTTGAGGAATACATAATAGATTATAAAAATCCCAAAGACCGTATTAGTTTAGTGTTTTTGGAAACTAGGAACAAAATCTTCTAATCATGGTGAAAGATCTTCAAAATCTCCCATTAAGATCTTCCCCTTTTTGTTTTACCAAAAACATTTATTTAAATCATGGGGAAAATAAAAAATAAAGAGGGTGAGTTCAAATGCTCAGTAAGGGTAAACATGGAGAACATAAAAACTATCCATAAACATTTGAATGTAAAAACATGGAACTAAAACATCAAAATCTTGAGCAATGACATAAATCTTGGCATTATATAAGGCATATATCATAAAGGAACATTAATAATGATAAAATATCATGGTAATAAAACATTTAATTGTGGTATCCATTAATCACATGGTATGATTTCCATAGTAACCAAGGAATTTCCACCAAGACAATCTTAGTGGACAATGTTCATAACTGAACCAGGTTTACATGTCGTTCCAGCCCTGTATTACTGAACTGGATTTTACTTTCCATTCCAGCCATATTTATCTCATGAGATATAAATCATTACACAATTAATTGGAGTGAGATATAGGTCCCACCCATCTCATTGTGAAATCATTCTTACGTGTGCCATAAAAAAAATCATAAATCATTCATCATAACTCAAAAAATAAAATGGGTTTTATAAACATCATCTCATCATAACACAATCAATATAAAAAAATGGATATTATTTCATCGTAAGAAAAATAAAACCATGTAAATAATAGAGACTTTATACTTGAGACATAAACATACTAAATAATATCATCTTAGATGAAAAAATAGTTTCGATAAAACACTTGAAATGAATTTTTGAGGAAAATATCCTTTCTTCTTCAAAATCATTTCCTTTTCACAAAATGCCACACAATTTTAAATGAAAAATATTTTGTTGAAAATAATTATGAAATATTGTAGAGGAAGCTTCATGATAATAAGGCAATATGAACCCGTAAAAATCTGTTGATGTTGTATAAGTTAAAAAAACATTCTCCTCGTACTTTTGCAGGAAAAGTCAAAAAGTTACTCGTATTTTAAACAGTAGAATGATTCCTTCCATAACACAATGTAAAAGTCAAATCGAGGGAAACATGACTTCAAAAATACGTAATATAATATTAAACAATTTTTGAAAAACATTTTTATGGGCATGGATGAAAAATATAACCCCAGTAAATACTTACGTATAACCAATCTCGGATAAAAATGAGATTTGAAAAATTATCCCTTACCTTAGGTCCGATATGCTTCGTACATATCCGAAACTCCTGTATAATGATTTTAATATTGTCATTCACTTATAAAAGAATGATATTCATTTATATTATATAATATATGGTTCACTTATGACTTTATATTACTCGTTATTTTGTTAATTCCATGTTAAAGTAGTGCTTTGGGTAAAATCGTTCCATTTATCGTACGTGTTTCGACTTGTTGTTCTTGATATTATTAATTATATTCGGATTTACTTAATTCTAGAATGTAAAACATGATTTATATATAATACATATTCCACATATAAATATATATGATTGATCGATAAACCGAATGAAATACACCGTTCATGGAGATGGTAGGCCATACGTATGCATGAACGCTGCTTTCGTTTCCATATTGAATTGAACAGAATTAAGTAAATGAAAAAAATATATAGATAAATCATGTATCATTATTATGTAATATCATTCATTATTATTTATTATATATACTTTATAATCACACTTGAATGGTTAGTGATGGAAAATGAATATCATCGCGTTCGTGGAGACGGTAGTCTGTGCGTACGCATTAGCGATGCTATCATTCTTTTGATATTAAAATCGTATATAATTGGATGGTTTATCATATATACAGATTCATTTAATTTTATATTTATTATTTATATCATTTATACTCATTATTATACCCATCCCAATGATGAAATGTTTGAATAACAAACTACATGATGACGTGGAGACGGTAAACTGTACGTACGCACGTGTGGTGACTTTTTCATTAATATGATGGATAAAATAATTAATATGGTTGTAAAATTTTTATAACAACATCACAGTATATAGATGATACTAGATTTATTATTTTATAATGTAAACAACAATGATGGAGGAAGTTTAAGAATAAGGGAACTTGAAATAGATGGTGAGATATTTATCATTTCTTTGGATTCTTTCTTTTGATTTGACCAAAAGTGATCCTTAGGATGAGTTTCTAACTAAAAGAAGGCCTCTAGGGTGAAGGGAGGAAATTTGAGAGGGTATTTGGGTAGGGGATTGCCAAGCCAAATGGATTTGAAGTTTTGAATCTATATATATACTAAAGCAATCATTTTTTCAGACACGTGTCACTCTCACAGCTCTCCCCTCCACTCATCCGCTCCAAACCTAATTCAACCAACCTAATTATCCTACTCGAGTCGTGAATTTCCTCCCTCATGCTTTACCTCTACCACTCAACCTTTTGGAAATCCCTCTATATCCCCCTTCTTCATCAGACAATTCCTCCATAACATGCATCTCCACCGCAGACAACTTCTTTCAGATCATGCAATTACAAAAAATTCTCCCTCTCCCAGTCTACCCGCCATCTATAGCGCACCATCTCGGACCACCTTCTTCTCCCGATTTCCACTAAACTCGCGGAATTTTTCCTTCTACCCATCGTGGTCAGGATTCACCTCTTCATTCACTAGGAATAACACAAACACCTGATGCCGACGTCATCCTCCTCTCAGTTTCCTTGTAGTTCTTCGTGGTTGTACTTACATCCTCAAAATACTTCTACCGCTCGTGATTTTCCTCACCCTAAAATAGGGTAACTTCTAGTAATCGATTACTGCATCCTATATCCCCCTCCATCGTCGACTTACTCTCCATCCCCAACTCTCATCTTCCTCTCCCACCTCTATTACCTCATTTACATGTTCATTGGTTTCAAGTGAGCCATTAGAAATACCCTACTCTTTAGCTCCATGTGTTAATCAGCCTTCATCACTTTCGACGACCTTCATATTGTGACACGGCTCGGTAAAAGAAAATGAACATCCCTGATTCATTTTTTTATCATTCAATTATTAATATGTTGTTGAATATTTTTGGGTGGTAGGGGACTGGTTATGGGGCTTGTGGAATCTTTGAGGTCGGTAGTGTTCGCGTTCTTCCAGCCGAGCCCACATCGCATAAGGTGGTCGCTGACAATGCCACTAGGAGGTTAACTATCTCAGATGATTGTCAGATGGAAAATTTTGATGTTTTGAAGCTGTGCACAAAGAATAAGGAAGAAATTATGGTGTTGTATGTGATGAACACATATGCTTCCTTGAATTTTCTATACTCTAATAGAAACGTCATAGATCTGGGTCAAATGTACAAGTAGTTATGCGAACACAACCTCCATCCTCGAGTCAATTTGTTGGGGTATTCTTTCCAGATCCAGCCTTTCTTTTTATTTTCTACTTATATCAATCAGGACTAATGCAACTTGTGGCCTCCATCTGTTTTCAGATATTATTATTCTGGGTATAGACGTCCTTCAGGAAAGGTACATGCTATTGTTCAAATGGATAAACCTGACTAATAATCTATAACTTTAGATATTTTTGTAATTCATTTTAGGGGATTTATATACTGATGGACCCAGATGATGTTTTTTTGTATAGACAATATGTTCAAAGCAGACTGACTATAGATTTAGCAGAAAGGTTGCTGAGGTTCCGTACTAAGTTTTTGGCAGCCAGGTTGCTGAGGTTTAGTATAGGTATGCCTATCTCATTGTATTATTATAATCATTGTTCATTATATATAATGATAAAAACATTTTTATTAAAGATAATTATTTTATCTCTTATATTAAATTATTTATTTTTATATTTTCTTAACATTTATTTGACTAGCATTAGTTTTTTCAATCAAATGTTTACATCCTTAAATTATACAATCATCTTCTTGCATTGATTTTTTGTTATTTTGATATTATGTTAATAAGAATCATCTCTTTATTTTTTAATCATGTTTATATTTTGTTAATTCAGTTGATAAAAAGTTCATTTAAAATATTCAATATCTTAAATGATTTATGAAAACCTATTTTTTTGAATTAGTTTTCTTTTTATAATTCATTTTCCCTCTATTAATATCATAATTCTTTATTATGTACAATGTGAAAAACATTTGTTTCATAAATTTAGATATTTTATCTCATCTATTAAATTTTTAATATTTCAATTTTATTAAGATTTTTTCTTATTTCATTAAAATACATCTTCAATTCATTACATGAAACAATTATTTAATTCCGTATGAGGGTATTTATTCACATATTTATATTTTAACGGCTTGCACATTTTTCCACTTCTTCAAAACATGTTGCAGTTTCGGCATTCCTAACACACATCATTTACTAGACAATATGTTTATTTTTCTCCCTTGAAAATTGTATGTACTCAGGATTAATGATTTGTATAAATGTGTTTCATTACATTCATAATGTATTATCTGACCGCATTTAAAAATTATATAATATGTTTTACACTCTATAGTTATTTTTTTGTTTTCTCTAATACATAATCATTGAGAATTATGTTTACTAAAAATAATTTTTCTTTCTGTTTGCTGATCATCATTTTTTTGTTAACATTGAATTACCTTTTTAAAAAAAATCTATATGTATTAAACAAATTTTATTATGTATTATATTCCTTCTCTATAATCTTTTAAATGTAATTTTCTTATACAATCTATGCCAGCTAAGAAACCCTTCTGCTCGATCATTGGTCGGTTTCCACTATGTATTTATTGATACAAGAACTCTTGATTTTGAATGTATAAATCCAATTCACTTCTAACATTAGACCCTCTAATTTATTTTGAAACATTAAATTTTAATAGGTTCTTCCATGCCTTTATCTTCTTTACCATTTTTAAATTTCCTCTTTTCTATACTCTTTGAATAAATTTTTTACTACAACATGTACTATTTTTCTCAAATTCTGAAATTTCATTTTTAAAAATAGAACTACCATTGCATTGAAATAATTCTTTTGCCCTTATTTCATATGAGAATCAGAACAATGGATCTTTACATTTCATTGTCAATTCAGGTTTCTTTATCAGCATCTCCAATTTTTGAATGCAATAGTAACAAAGCTTTATGGAAATTTCTTAACAATGTATTTATTTAATTTTTATTTCTTTTTTCAAAAAACATTTAGGTCTCTATTATCAAAAATAGTATTAATATTTTTAAATCATTATTTTAATAAGGATAAACATACCACTATTTCATTTCCAAGGCTTTGTAAACGAATTTCATCCCACACAGGATACTACGAGATCTACATTGGTTGTCTATTTCTGGTATATCTTCTTAAATTGATGAGGTCACTTTTATCGCAAATAGAATTAATATTTCAAACCATGATTTTCACAGGGATAAACATATCACTATGGAGGTCATAGATCCAAAGGTGAAAAAGTCATTTTATCATTGTCATGATATTTAGTTACTTTTATTTCCATTGAGTTTTTGAAGAAATATTCGCTTATTTTCATTATTAAAGTGTTATGAAATGACTAAATAAATTTTCTACTGCCCTATTGTCGGTTTGATCTGGGGGCCAGGGGTATCAAATAATGGTATGTTATTAAGGTGGAGTCTGAACATAATCATTGCTTAATTTATTAGATTCACATGATGAATTTTTATTTATTCATAATTTTTAAATTAAAAATAATTGGACTTTATGAATTATAATCTACTATGTTTGATGCGATTATTTTGGGTGGTAATGCTCTAATTTTTTTTATATTAACCAAGAGTACTAACATGTTGGTTCCTACAAAACATGATTAGTTTGATGTATGATCTTGAATCCAGGGGTATCAAATAATGGAATGTTATCAAGGAAATGTAGCAAGTTTAAACTCAATTGATTTCGCCCTTTTTAATATGAGGTTTCTTCGAGAACACTTTTCCGGGATTTGTTTGGTGTGATATCTATATATATATTAAAGAAGGGTTTTTTCCTCCATGTGTCAACTTCTGAGCGTCTTCCTTTGCTACCATGTAACATTCGGTCTATTTTCCAACATCTCAATCGGGCTCCCCATCGTGATTTCCATCTCCCATTTCTCCGGCTTCTGCTGCCCCTCCATTATCCCTTCCTCGCAGTCTAATTCCATATGCTTCTTCATTGCACACAATCTAGGTTTTCCGCTGCTTCTCAATTTTTCGGATTCCATCCTCAGGGTCCCTATGAGTTCTCCATGACCATTTCCCCCTTAAACCACCTCTCCCTCCCTTGATTATCCTAGACTCAACCCTAGGGTTTCAACCATCCTGTTATCCAACTTCCGGCATTCTGTCGATATAATCCACACCTCCCATTTTTCTATACACTATCAATGGTTTCCCCTGCCTTACTTCTCTAACCTATCATAAATTCTTGAATCTCGGAACTAGAAAATACATCTTCTCCTACATTTTCGACATCAAACTACCACACCCACTCTCATTCTTCCTTCAACACGACAAGAATGGGAACCTGCTTCTCCTGAAAACACATTTGTTGTCCTGATCCAAGTTTCTCAACTCTTCTACATCGGTTCCTCCATGTGAATCCCCTCACCTCGTCCTAAGGTTCTTTCATTAAAACACTGGCGTTGTGATACTGCTACCTCCATTGTGCTCTACCTCGAGGAGCAAGGTGACAGGTTCATCCCCATCGACTACAGTGGAAGTCACCCTCCCAGTAACTCTTCGTGAAGCTCTTCTCTATTGATTTTATTTCTATCCTAAAATTTTTAGTATTTAACTTTTCATACTAATTTTGCAGACCTTGTAACAACACGTCTATTTTTAAGATTCAGCAATTGAGGCATCTCTTTAGTTCGGACGACCAGTTTGTATTCACCTGGAAAAGTTTTGAGGATTGATACATATTTTCTACACAAACACAACTCTAATTTCAGGAATGATTCTTCGACTACCATATCATAAATCTAGACATGATTCCTCTCGAAACATCAAGTCTTCGTCACCATAGAAGGTCCTTGTTCTATGTTTTCCTAGTTATTATCTTATGTTTTACAACTTTATGTTGATTTTCTGAACCAATAATATTCATGGTTTCAACTATTCTACACCCAAAATGTTCTAAGAAATCAAAAACCAATGTGATACATATCATAGGTGATACATGTATTCAAATGTTTTTGGTTATTCATTCTAAATCCATACAGATTGGTAAGAATTGGGGCCTAATGGGCTAATGTTTTGACAGATTTTGTCAATTTTTAGGGATAAGATTTTTCAAATATATCAGGTGCTGCATGGGATTCTTTACTACTAATTTTTTATGTAAATTGATACTATATTTTTAATTCGTTTATTGTATGACGATGGAACACTATTTTTTCTTTTCTATGGGTTTTGATGTGTGAATTATATTGATTTCAGGATAAGGGTTCACATCGAAGAACATGTCATTGTATGGAAAACATGGTGGTTCATTTGAATTTGGTACTCGGAAATCCTACACTACATCATATGTAATCTTATTCAATTTTCTAGAATAATTATCTATTTGATGTTTTTCATTTCTCAATGTAATGGATTTAATAATGATGTTCATGTTTGGAAAATTGTGATGGATCATTGCTTTTATTTTTGAATTCATGATTTGGAATATTATCCTTTTAATTTATTCTTTTTATTATTTGTTCATGATAGCATCATGTTTCACTTTATTTAGCCTACTGGACCCATTAGTGTCTTCTGGTGTATAACCATAACCTTAAAGTCTATTAGCATTCACTATATATTTCTTTTAGGCAATAAAAACATTCTTCAGATAGCCTCTACATCTGGATCTCTGCCACAAGTATGTTTTCCTAAAATTGTGGAATTCACCTCCCTTATATCCATAATTCTTTAGTTGAAGTTACCCACTCTATGAATGTATGCAATTTGTCCTAAAATCGTGGAGTAAAACTCCATTTTTTCCACTGTATGACTGTAGGTAAATTTTTTAACTATTGAATGCACTACATATTGTTTTTTTATTCACTAAAAACATGTGAATATGATTCATATAAGATAATATACTTAAATCAATATTTTAGGATAACTGCATGCATCTTCTAGTTATGCATGACTAAAGGAACATGCAGGAGACTTTCACTTATCTTCTCCTTGGTTCGCCTCTTGAAATCACATACGTTATCATCTTTAGTGACATCTGTTGTTTAGGATGCTTGAAAACCACCTTGCAACACACCTTAACATCACCCATACATTATACGGACATTCTACAAACTCGCCTCTCCACAATAGATATGTCATCCTACTGTCCTTCAGTACATATCCCTTTTGTGTATCTGTGATTCATTGCATTTTATCAAAAGGTAATGATACATTCATACAACTTTTTCCTTTTCAAATACTCCAAGTAGATATGTTTAATCTCCTCAGCCTTTATTTATTGACCATTCATTATTAGAAGGTTTTACATTCGATTCATCATAGTAATCAACTATAACTTGTAGCATACATCCCTAGAAGTGACTACATGAACATTCCAAGGATTATTTGTCTTTATAGTATACATTTTATATACTCTAATCATAGTACTCGGAAGAGGTTCAATTATACTATATTTTGTGATTCATTTTTTCTCTGATGTAACCCTACTAGAATTTTTTTCTTTGTATAGTTGGAAAATTTTGCTTCTACAGATTTTAGGATATGGTTTCACATTGAAGAACATGTTTCATTTTGGGAAACTATCAGTTCTGATGAAATTGGTACTCGATTATGATGGTAATATCACAAATTTCATTGATTTATTCGTTTATTATAATTGCATACTATATTTTTTAATATAAATTCATACTATATTTTTTTATTTGTTTATTGTCTAATGATTGATTAATGCTGTTTTTTTCCTTTCTATTATTTATGATGTGTGAATTCTGTTGATTTTAGGATATGGGTTTGCATTGAAGTTGGTACCTGACAATCCTACACTACAATATATATAAGTTTATTCAGTTTTCTAGACTCATTATCTATTTGAGATTTCCATCTCTCAATGTGATGGAATTAATCATGATGTTCATGATTAGAAAACTACGATGGATCTATGCTTAGTTTTTTGAATTCATGATTGGGGATCTTATCCTTTTAATGTCTTCATTTCATAAATTGGTGAATATAACATCATTTTTCACTTTCTTTTGCCTACTGGGTCCATTAGATTCTTCTGGTCTACTAGCATCACCTTCATGTCTTCATGGATTTTAATGGATAAATGTCGCTTTATTATAAAGAATGAGTTATTTAAGGTAATAGTAGGATTCCTTCCTTGCTTTATTATGGTAAATTAGAATATATTCATCAAAAAAACAATTTTCTTCCTCTCCTTCTATCCCTCCCTATTATCTATATAATTAAATGCATATTAATATTTACATGTATATGGACGTATTTTTTCGAATGTTCCATGGAAATATATTTGAATTTTTAGTGAAGATGGAGAAGCATGAAAATGAATTTCAGGAATCAAAATTGTCTTACATGAAAAACATGAACATTAAAGAATGTCCCATTCCTAGAGGTATCCGATGTCTTTCTATTCCCTTGACTAATTAATATTCCTCCTATTCAAATGAACACAATTATTTGTGTTTCCTGGGGTTTCTGGCATTTGTTTAAGACAACTATCACTACCATATTGTCCTGTTTATTCATAACATTATGGAGTCTTCAGTTTTGGTTTCTTCTGATGTGCACTCATCTCTTAAAACTGAACAAATAGCCTTCCATGTCATCATTGTAAATAAAACATATTTTCGCATACATTCATGGTTTACGCTGAACCCTATTACCCCTACAACTTTTTATGTTAAAGGAATTTACCATTTGATTGGTTAACAATATATAGTGTTCTGTTCAAGAATTACTTCTATGGGAACCATATTCCCAGTGTTAAACAAAGGGATACAACTCCAAACGTCATTTAATTAGTATTTCAATCTATGAGTCCCAAGTACATTTTCTTTCTCAACTCTACACATTTATTTTCTAGAGGTTATTAAATGCAATGGTATTCATTTTCTTCCCATTTTCGTCCCATCATTATATGTTTGTTAAATAAAACTAATTATGAGTATATGGACTAAAAAGTGGTAAATGGACTAAAAAGTGTTAAATGAGTTCCTTATATTTGGTTTGAAACTTTTCCTACTATCTTTCTCACTTTCTATTTCTAATTTACTACCAAACAAGATCTAATTTGCAATTGGTTAGGGGATGTAATATTTATAGCAATAAAATTAATTAACCTTTCATATTGAATGATATTTCGTAAATGTGACATAACCATTGGAAAAAGTGAACAAATTCCAATCATTATTATTACAGTCAATAAATTTACACATTTCTTTACGTACCAAACATTTCAAAGTTACTATACTTGAAATCAAATTACATTCAACATTCCCGACAATGGTGAAACATTTTGTATGTTTAGAGAAATCGAGGTGCGTGAAAAGGGTAAAAAAATTCATATCATTTGAGCTTCTATGAAAATTATTAGAACATATATTTTTACTATGGTTTATGTTTTTTGGTTGGGTGTGTTTATTTTAATTCATTTTTTTAATTAGTTTATTCCCCTACAATATTTTTCTGCACAATTATTTTCATTTCATTTTTTCATTGATGATTTGATGACAAAATATTTTCTCAAGTGTGAGCCATAAATTTGTTTCTTTCATTACATGTTGTGTTTTCTAAATGGTTCTACATGTTTATGTGACTATAATTATTGTTTTTTAGTTTAAAAATATAATGACTACTATGTTTTTAACAGATTTTCCAAGCCTTGTCAATGAAGTATTTTCAGAAGATGATTTTGGGATTCAGCAGAATTTGTCTCCATTATGGGTATTGATCTCAAGGGAAAAATCAATGGAGGAGCATAAAAGAATAAAATTTGTAGACCAGTGGGCGATCTCTAAGATGTCGAACGTACATTAATTTTTCACATCCACGCATAGATAAGGTCTCAAATATTGAACAACTTTACTGGGCTTATGGAATAAATGTTTTTGATTTACATACATGGACGACAAACATAAGTTCTAATATGTGGAAATTGCACATGATTTGAATTTTGATGATTATTTTAATCCATGGAATTGTTAAAAATATATTCATTATTATTAGAAAATATAATAGTTATAAATATAAATAAAATATATCTTATAATTAAATTAAATATCACAATGTAACAATAAATTTTATAATGTAAAGTGATTATATTAAATTATAAAATGAATTATTCCCCCCATAAAGTATAGATTTTTTCCCTTGACTATTTACAATTCTAAATTATTTACAACTATTATATTTCATGATGAAACTTAATTTTTACTAATTATAAATTATCTTAATTGTTTTCTACAAAAATTATGATCTCCAACAAATTTTTAAACTTGGATAGGATAATATGGTACTTCTATTTTAGTTTTCTATTAATTTTTATTTCACTCAATTAATTTTTATTTCACTCTAAAAACTAATGATTCTATGAATGTTATTAAAAATGTATTTCAATCATGTAATTAAAATAAACATCATCTTCTTCTATACTGATGATGTCTCCATATTTTTTCCACTTGTATTCCAATATTTTGTAATTCTATATTTTGATTTAAATATACTCAATATTAATGAACTATATTAAAATTTAAAAATAAAAATCTGTTATTGAAAATAAATGTTGACCAAGAACACCGTGCAAATGAACAGTTGAGTACTAGTAATAGAGAAGGGGGAGTGACCTTTTATAAAAGTGGTTAGGGGGACCTTAGAAAAAACAAAAAATATTATTTTATAATAAATTCATATTCAGTTTATAGTGGCTCTAAACTAAATTATTTCTAGTCTATGTTGGGTAAAGTCCGAAATACTCTCAACCAATAGGTTTTATAGAAGTTTAGGTTACCATTTTAACCATAACATTTACATTTTACTCTAAGATAAATAATTTAACTTTTAATTTTTCTTTTTGTATTCTTACACTATATGGTTAATAAACTTACTATAAACGGCCAATCGGACCCCAATTGATTTATTAATGTCATAAATATAATTTTATAAGTCTTTTGGACGATCCTTATATTTTTAGAACCATTATATTAATTAATAATATCATATTTGTTTTAAAAACTCTTATAATGTCAATTTTGACACTATTTGGTATTTTGTTATTTCTAAATTCATAACAGAATTATTACTACGAAAAAAATTCATCTAACCAACCATAATATGTTATATTAACCTAGAAAATTAGTTTAATTCAAAAAAGTCTCTAATTAAATTTATTTGAGTATTTATAATATCAATTATGTTAATATTTCATTAATAAGGTAATTACTACATCATCATTGTGTCATAAATACATTAAATTATTTAATGTCTAGAAAATATAAATAAAATGCCATTGTGTAGGAAATATTTTCATATTTCAAATGAATATTTACAGTCTAATTTATCTTATGTATATCCCTATATTAAAAATCTTTTTGTTATTAAACTTTTATTTTAACTCTTTTAACTCTTCATTAAATAAAATAATAATAAGTGTCCTAATCTAATATAAGGGAACCAAAGAGGTTAATATTTTATTCCTAAGGTTTTATTTTGGTAGAATTATACTTATCCATTAGAATTAGGATATGTTTTAGGATAATAATAATATCATTTTTACCCTTAATTACCCTTTTTTACTTTTAACTGTGGAAAATAATAGTAAAAAGTAAATATTCACGAAAAAATATTTTTATTTTATTGAACCACATTTTACTCCTTGATATTAACCATGTCTCATGGATTTTTGAAATTCAACTCACAGAAGTGGTAAAATTAGGTTTTATGTAAATTTGAAAATACTCCTAGGAGGTGGGTAGAAGACGTTAAAAACTTCAATAAAAAATTTTATATCTAAAGTTTTTATAAAATGACTCCATTTAATTACATTGAACCTATATAGGTATTATGTATCTATTTTGACCTAAAATAAATTTAAATAAAATAAATTATTATTATAAAAAAAGTCGGTTTTAACCAATAACTTAGTGTTTCTCTATTCATAAAAAATTGAATGTTTTCAGAAAAATACCAAAAATTCACCCTAGACTAATTTCGATATTCAAAATCCAAAAATAAAGTCCATTTTGAATGATAAAATTTATAAAATTTCAAAAAGTGGGTATTACTATTCATAAAGCCTAGTTTATAGAATATTTTAATAACATATCGTTGTTTAGTGAAACTCAATATTGCGAACAACGTAAGCTATCGAGGAAGGATGCACTTGAATGTAATGCAAGACAAGAATAGTGTTGCATATACTAAATACTAATATGGTGTTGCATATAGTTCCAGATAATCATGGTGTAGTGTACAACAAAAAAAATCTCAGAAATTAAAGAGAATAATTTTCATAAAATCTATGGGTGTTACATTCTACCCCCCATAAAATGAATTTCACCCTCGAAATTTGTTGGGGTTATAAATGCGTTTCTACTTGAAATTTTCTTTCATATAATACCCACATCTTGAAAAGGAATACTAAAACATCATTTTAAAAAGGAATGTTAGTAACATAATGGATACCCAAAGTAACTCGTCACTAGGTTTCCACATAGAAGAACATAGGTGATGATATGGATAAGGAAGAGAAATATAACCATCAAATTCTGATGGAGAGTGGTAGACAACATGGATATGAAAAATACAACAATCACAAATCCAAAAATTTCTGGTGATCTAAGGTACCATCTAGGACAACGTTTTTGGTTTTCAAGATCATTTCCCTAATGTTCAAAAAAAATTGGAATTAGGAGAAATACTTAATTGATTTTGTTACAATCCCACCGTTGGACATTCCTTGAACAATTTCCACTTCATCTCTTAAAGAAATGATGTTGAAATTGTCATTCGTGAAGTGTTAACAGATCATGTGATATAATGATAGATCATTCCATCTGTCTCAACCAAAAGGTCAAAAAAAGTTATTAAATATACATAAGTCCATCTATGTTGAGGTTAATCGTATTTGATTCCAAAAATGGACATATAAATCATCTATCATACTGATTAATAAAATAAAAATATTTTCTTCTTACCAGGGACATCATGTAGGCCAGAGGTAGCTGATAAAGGTTTGCCGCACTTCGGTTATATGTTTGATTCCCGTAGCCTTGTCTGATGCAACGGGTTGTTTACCATCCTGAATGTTGTCCTTTTTCTAAAACTACACTATTATAAAATTCTAGAAATAATATCAAAAAGAAGTTATATCCTTAAAAAATATTATCCAATTTCCAACATAATCCATTTCAAATTTTTAGCCCTATCCAAAATACTTATATCCAAGCTCATAGTAAAAAGACAATGATTACTAGAAATGTCATCAACCAAGCATTTGAATACCATCATTTATCCACCATATATCATAATATATATCTTGTTGGTCACATTCCAAACATGTGAATACCTTAATCATGTATTCTCTTGAAACATAAATTACCATAGAGCCTTAGTGAAAACCTGAATTCTATCAAAAGTTAACTATTTCCACATACCAAAATCCCAAAATTTCTATATACTCAAACCATGATATCACATTGTCCTTATATCAGTAATGAGCTCATTAATACTATCCCACATCTCATTATATCCTTATCCCTTCATTATGCACATATCATCTATTTTCCAAAAATATCTGAATAACATTTCATGGTTACCGGTACCATTCAACATATACTTTCAAATACTATAGGAAAGATAATAGTGTAACAATCCTTAGATGTGTCTTTATTCCATAGTACCATTACCTATAAAATATAACTCTTGATAAACATAAATCATTCCACTATCTTCTTAAACCATTGATCAAGCATCAACAATTATTTCATCTCAAATATCATTTATAGTCTCTTCATCATCATCAATATAAATACTACCCATACGACCTTGATGATTCCCTTCATGAGACTTTCCATTAGTGAATTGGTTTGCATAATGCATGTACATTCCACATCTAAAACATTTAACTGTTGTTGATGTCTTAGAAATACCATTATCCTTTTCCATGGTGTTAACTAAACCCTTTCCTTTTCAATTACTGGATTTGTGTCCTTCTTTTCCACTCCAAAATAATCATCCAATTCCTTTTAAACATTCTCCACGATGCCTCTTCCAACATGATTTATATGAGGCAATTTGAACTTTTTTCCCCTATGATCATCATGAACCTCAATCATTCTATTATTAGATGAGTTAGGAAACTTACCAAAGTTGATATTATTGATCATATTATGATATTGCTGCTTAGGTATAATAACTATGTTTCGACATCCAAATCCTGTTTCATTTGGTTGCTCAGGAATAATATCATTCCATGGTCCATCATATTCTCAATTAACATGAATCCTCATGTTTCCTGCCATTTCTTAAAACCCAAAAAGAATAGTATGAGAGGAAAAACTCGTACTAGAAAGAAAACATAATCAAGGGGGATTACTTTCAATATATAACATCTTAGTTTTAATTCTACGATCATTACCGTAATTCTTGGACTATAACCTATACTTATACTTAACCTTAGAGACATCCCTAGACATACCTTATAAATATATCTAGGGATTTCACTAATGTTTTCGCATCCTAGTTTCCAAAGGTCAACAAAACCTTCGCTCTGATACCAACTGTAGAGACCCAAATCATAATGTACATGGATATTACATTACTATTTTTAAATGATTATTACATAACAAAAAAACATCCAAATACCGTATTAGTTTCGTGTCTTTGGAAACTCGGAACAAAATATTCTAATCATGGTGAATGATCATCAACATCTCCCATAAAGTTCTTCCTCTTTTTTTTACCTAGAACATTAATTTATATCCTGGGGAAAAGAAAACATAAAAAGGGTGAGCTCAAATTCTCACTAAGGGTAAACATGGAGAACATAAAAACAATCTGTAAACATTTGAACGTAAAAATATGAACATAAAACATTAAAATCTTGAGAAGTGACATAAATCTTGGTACTACATAAGGAATAGATCATAAAGGGACATTAATCATGACAAAATAGCATGGTAATAAAACATGTAATTATGGAATCCATTAAGCACATGTTATGATGTCCATAGTAGCCAAGGAATTGCTACCGAGACCATCATAGTGGACAATGTCCATTACTGAACATGGTTTACTTGCCGTTCCAGCCCTGTATTACTAAACCATATTTTACATTCCCTTCCAGCCATGTTTATCTCATGATATATAAATCATTAACTAATTCATTAGAAGGAGATATAGGTCCCACCCATCTCATAGTGAATTCATTCTTATGTGTTCCATAAAACAATCATAAATCATTCATAATAAGCCAAAAAAAAATGGGTTTTATAAACATCATCCCATCATAACATAATCCATATAAAATAGATGGATATCATTTAATTATAAGAAAAATAAAACCATGTAAAGAAAAGAGACATTATACTTGAGACATAACCATACTAAATAATGTCATCTTAGATGAAGAAATAGTTTCGGTAAAACACATGAAATGAATTCTTGAAGAAAATATCCTTTCTTCTTCAAAATCATTTTCTATTCACAAAATGAAATTCAAATTTAAAAGAAAAAGATTTTGAAAAAATAATCATGAAATCCTGTAGAGGATTCTTTATGAAAATAAGGCAATATGAAACCGTAAAAATCTGCTCATTCCGTAATAATATAAAAAAACATTCTCCTCGTACTTTTGCAGGAAAAGTCAAAAAGTTCCTCGTATGGTAAAAAAAATAAAGATTCCATCCATAACACAATGTAAAAGTCACAGAAGGGTAAACATGACTTTAAACATACATAGAATAATATTATACACTTTATGAAAAACATTTTTATGGACATGTATGAAAAATATAACCCCAGTAAATACTTATGTATAAGCAATCTTGGATAAAAATAAGATTTTCAAAATTATCCCTTTCCTTAGGACATATATGCTTCGTACGTATCCTAACATACTGTATAATGATTTAAATAATGTCATTGAATTATTAAAGAATCATATTCATTGTTATGATATCATATATGGTTCTCTTATGACTTTATATTACCCGTTTTTTGTAAATTCCATGTTAAAAAAGCATTTTGGGTAAAATTGTTTCATTTATCGTACATGTTTCGACTTGTTGTTCTTGATATTATTACTTATATTAGGATTTACATAATTCTGGAATTTGAAACAAGATTTATATATAATATATATTCATAATAGAAATATATATGATAGATCGATAAACAGAATGAAATACACAGTTCATAGAGACGGTAGGTCGTACCTACGCATGGACACTGTTTTCATTTCCTTATTGAATTAAACAGAATTAAGTAAATGAAACATATATGTACATAAACCCAGTATCATTATTAGGTAATATCTTTCATGATTATATATTATATATACTTTATCATCATACTTGAATGGTTAATCATGGAATGTGAATATCATCGCGTTCGTGGAGACTGTAGTCCATACGTACACATAAGCGATGACACCATTATTTTTATATTAAAATTAGATATAATTGGATGTTATATCATATATAAAGAATAATAATAATGTTATATTTATTATTTATATCATTTATACTCATTATTATACCCATCCATATGATGAAATGTTTGAATAACAAAATACACCATGACGTGGAGACGGTAAGCTGTACGTACGCACGTGTGGTGAATTTTTCATTAATTGGATTTATAAAATAACTAATATGGTTGTAAAAATTTTATAATAAAATCAAAATATATTGAATATACTTTAGTTGTTATTTTATAATGGAAACAACAAATAAGGAGGACATGAAAGAATAAAGGAACTTGATATAGATGGAGAGATATTTACCTCTTCTTCGGGTTGTTCATTTTGATTTGATCAAAAAGGCTCCTTAGGATGGATTTATAACTAAATTAAGGACTCTAAGATGATGGGAGGACATTTGAGAGGGTATTTTGGTAGTATTTGTCTGATCCAAATGGCTTTGGAGTTGTGAATTATAGATAAAGGGGAGTTCCCTTTTATAAGAGGGGTGAGGGGAACCATAGGAAAAACATAAAATATTATTTGATAATAAATTCATATTCAGATTATAATGGCTCCAACGTGACTAATTTCTAGAATAGGGAAGGAATGGGCCAAATTCCTCTCAACCAATAGTTTTTAGACAAGTTTAGGTTACCATTTTAACCTTATCAT
Source organism: Viscum album (assembly GCA_963277665.1). NCBI lineage: Eukaryota > Viridiplantae > Streptophyta > Magnoliopsida > Santalales > Viscaceae > Viscum > Viscum album. The sequence continues at coordinate 933,807,741 of OY728122.1, read as the reverse complement.
TTATTTTTAAATCTAAGTTAATTAATTTAACTTTTACCGTGTCTTCTTGTAATCTTACACTATATTGTTAATAAACATACTATAAACTTCCAATATAACCCAAATTGTTTCATTAATGTCATATATATAATTTTATAAGTCTTTTGTACTAACCCTATATTTTTAGGACCATTAAATAAATTTATAATATAATATTTGTTTTAAAAACACCTTTATGTCAATTTTGACACTATTTGGTATTTTGGTTTTTCTAAATTCATAACAATAGAATTACATTGATAAAAATTAATATACCCAACCCTAATATGTTATATTGACCTAGAAAATTAGTTTAATTCATAAAAAGTCTCAAAATACATTTATTTGGGTATTTATAATATCAATTATGTTAATATTTCATTAATAAGGTAATTACTACATCATCATTATTTCATAAATAAATTAAATTATTTAATGTCTAAAAACTATAAATAAATTACCATTACGTAGGAAATATTTTTATATTTCTAATGAATATTTATAGTCGAATTTATATTATTTATAACCCTATATTAAAAATGTTTTAGTTATTAAACATTGATTTTAACTCTTTTAACTCTTCTTTAAATAAAATAATAATAAGTGTCCTAATCTAATCCAAGTGGAACAAAGAGGATCATATATTATTCCTAAGGTTGTTTTTGTTAGAATTATATTCATTCAATAGAATTAAGAAATGTGTTAAGGTAATAATAATATCATTTTTACCCATAATTACCCTTTTTTACTTTTAACCGTGGTAAATAAAAGTAAAATGTTACTATTCGCCAAAAATTATTTTTATCTTATTGAAAAACATTTTACTCCTTGATATTAACCGTTTATCTCTGATTTTTGAAATTCAACTCAAAGAAGTGGTAAAATTATATTTTATGTAAATTTTCAAATGCTCCTAAGAGGTGGGTAAAAGACGGTAAAATGTTCAATTAAATTTATATATATATAATTATTATAAACTGAATCCAATGAATTACATTGAACCTATATAGGTATTATGTATCTATTTTGAACTAAATTAAATTTAAATAAAATAAATGATTTTTTAAATAAAAAGTCGTTTTTATCCAATAACTATGTGTTTTCACTATTCATCAAAAATTGAAAGTTTTCAGAAAAATACTAAAAATTATCCCTATGCTAATTTCAATATTACAAATCCAAAAATAAAGTCCATTTTGAATGATAAATTTTATTAAATTTCAAAAAGTGGGTATTAATATTCATAACAGCTAGTTTATATAATTTTTAAATAACTTATCATTGTTTAGTAAAACTCGGTATTGCGTACAACTCAAGCTATCGAGGAAGGTTGATCTTGTGTGTAATGCAAGCCAAAAATAGTGTTGCGAATACTACATGATAATACGGTGTTGCATATAGCACAAGATAATCATGGTGTAGCATACAAAAAAAGTCATCAAATAAATTAAAAAGAATAATTCTCATAAAATCTCTGGGTGTTACATGAAGTAATGAAAATTTTTTAAAAAATATTATTTTTGGTTAAAATATATTTTGTTACATGTGAAAATTGTAAATAGGATGAAAAAATAGTTGATCCTACCAAAAAACGAGGTTGATGAATGGAAAAGTTTTACAAATGTTACAAAATTTGTAGTTTTCTTTTATTAGAAGCATATTAAAGACGATTTGATAAAAAAAAGTTCATAGTTATCTATCCCATTTACAATGATAACACAAAAGGGGTTAAATATATTTTGATAGAATAATTTTATGATTGTTTTTAGGAATTTAACATGAGATTTGTGAAAGATCCAATTTTGGCCCTTCTTTCTATAAATGGATAATTTTTCATCTAGTGCGATGCTTTATTAAAGGGGATTAGTTGTGTTCTATGACAGAAAGATTAGTTAATTTCTTATGAATAATTAAAACTAAAACATCATGATTTAAATTATCCCACATGTGATTTAAAATTGTAATCAATGTTTTTTCTTTGAAAATGTGGAGGCTTCATTTATTAGAAACCAAATATGAAATATATACTGACCATAAATGATTAAAGTAAATATTTACGCATAATGAATTAGACATGAGGCATATAAGATTGCTTTACCGTTTAAAGGATCATGATTTCAAGATCAATTACAATCTAGAAAAATCATAAAATTTGGTGGATTATTTTATTGCAATACATCATGAATTATTAATTGTGTTATGTTAATCAGATCATCCTTTGATTAATAATTTGATTATATTTGGAATGGATGCTTTTGGTATTGGAAATTACTCTATATTTTCAGGTTTTTGTACAGTCATCAATATCAAATAGGATTATGCATGAAAATAAGGAAGACAATGAGTTTCAAATAAACATTGAATTGGCTAAAAGGGGTAAGTTTCCAAAAATAAAACTTGATACAGATTGTGTTTTGAGATTTGGAAAATGATTATATATACCTTATGATTCACAGATAAAGAAAGCATTTTTGTGTAAAGCTCATGTTTCTTAATTATTTGTTCCACATGGCTATATTATGATGTATAGAGACCATCAGGAGTATTACTGGTGAGAGGGAATGAAGATAGATATTACTGATTTTACAGTGAAATGTTTTACATGTCAATCCACTTAAAGTATATTGAAAAAGAAAAAAGGGAATGTTTAAAGATTTTAATGTTCAATAGTGGAAATGGAAAACATATATCCCTAGACTTTATAGTAGGACTACCAAATACTTCTCGAGCTAACAAAATGATTTGGGTTATTTTTTATTGGTGGAATAAATATGGAAATTTCCATCCTATTTAAGATAATATTTCCATGGATAATATTTATAGACTACCTCAAGGAGATTGATACATTACATGGAGATACCCTTTTAATTATTTTTTATTGAGATCCTAGGTTCACTTATAAATTTTATAAGGACTTCTAAAGTCATAAGGAAAATAATTAAAATTTGGCACTCATTTTCATCCTCTATCTGATGGATAGACCTTGAGAACAATTTAAACATTAGATGATATGATTTGATCATGTTATATGTATTACCAGGGATGTTGGGATCAAAATACTTATTTAGTTTCTTTTTCTTATAATTTTTTTTCATTCCAATATACACCTCACACCTTTTGAGGCATCATAAGGGGTGTGGTGTCAAAATCTAGTAATTTGTGATGATTCAAGCAGAAGGAGATTGATGGGACAAATTTTATAAGAATATGTGGCTAAAAAAGTGATTATGTTCAACAAAATATGAGTAAGATTAGAGTCGGAAGAAAATTTAGATAGATATCATGAGGAAATTATATCCTTTCATGGTAGGTGAACGCATTTTTATTAGAATCAATCCATAGAAAAGTGAAATGCATTTTTTTAAGAAAGTAATTCTAAGTCTTTTGTTCATTGGGCCTTATAAAATCCTAGAGAATGTTAAACCATTCAACTACTAAGAATTTTATCCTTGGATTTTATCTCAGATAAAATAATGTTTTTCAATTTTGGATGTTGTTAATGTATCTTCTAGATTCATCTCATGTTTTAATCCATGATGTAGAACATATAGAGGAGAACCATTCTTATGAAGAGAAACATCTTCAAATTTCACATCACAGAGATAAATTATTGTAGAAAAGGGTAACACACCATGTAATTATTTTTTTCAAGGAACCACATGGTTGACTAAGAAACATAAGATTTTGAAAATTCGTTGAGGAAAAGATACCCTCAATTTTTTAATGAGTTAATAAAATTATACAGAAAACATTTCCAGACGGTGGGGAGAATGTAACATCCTAATGATTTACATATAAATTTAACAGAATGCATAAAACACTATTTCTCTATCAAACAACAAATTCTCTTAAGTACATTTCATATCCTAGCCATTATATTAATGTTTTATGCTTCTATGATTATAATTTTGAAAAATTGACATACACTATTGTAATCACTGATATATTTAGAGTATCTTTCGATAAACATAATTTTTGGTGAATAGTAACATACCCTTATGAATATTAATGTTACCTTTATGAATATTAATATGAATCGTATGAATATTAAATCATCCAAATGAAGAGTAACCTCACACATTAATGTATAAATAAAATTTAAGCAACTTATCTGCGACAATATGATAATAGTAATACTGTTGGTAACCTTTTTAAGTCACAAATATTTAATTAGAATTTATGAAGAATTTAATAATTTAATTGGGAATTTATTTTCATAAAATATATTCAAAAATTATTATTCATTATTCTTATGGTAATAAAATAATTTTATGTGACCTTGCTTTTTTGGTGTTATAAAATTAATTATTGTTTTAAAATTGTTTATTTTAAAATAAATTATGATTTCATTTAAAAATTTAATTTCTCATATTTAAAAAATTATTTTTATATATTGGTGGTTATTTTTTAATTAAAAATGTAAAATAATGGATGTGGTGAATGTTTTGGATTTTTATGAAATACTTGATTTTTTGGTGAATAGTTAAATTCGGTTATTTACGACATATGAAATGATTATGAATATCTGCATCATGATTGAGTCATGGATGATTTAAAAGGCCATTGAATAGAACTCAAAAGCACTTTTTAATCTATATAGTCACAATAACTACTTGTATTTCATGTGTTGAGAAAAATAATAACATATTTTCAAAAATAATGGGAAAACAATCCTCTCCTAAACTATAAATACCACAACTCACCCCCTCTGCCTCACACACCACTATATATTTTATAATTTACTAGAATATACCAAATAATGTTCCCATGTATTTTCCCCAAGACCGCATCATACTGGTCTCACCAAAATCGAAAACCAAAGTCCTTAAGGAGGATCTCAAGGAGAACTGATCAAGAGGTAAAAATCCTCTTTATGTTTCATTCAAGTTATTTTATCTTTTTTTATATTTTTATAATCCCTTCACCCAAACTTGTCCAAAAGGAAAGAAAAAATCAATGAACTTATATAATCTAATTTTTTTTCATTTTTAAGCTAAAATTAATCATCGTACATCTTCTCATATCTCTCTAATTATAGAAATAAAAACACCATGTGTGATGTGTTTATTTACATACATTGAAGATGATGTGTTTTCAATTCCCATTACTTCATCAAAATATAATTTTAAATACTTTTAATGGATGAAAAATATTTTAATGTGTATGATATATCATCATTTATGTTCTATAATTGATATGTATACATTATATTTTGTTTTATAATGGAACTAGTTCGTGATTATCGAAGAACTGCTAAAATGATCTAAATGAGTATCAATAATGTTTTATCTAATGATACATCATAATATCTAGAAAAATGTATTCTTGTATAATTTAATTTTATTGAATATTTTTAATAACATTTGATTCAAATTCATATGTTTCACATCCACACGACATGTTTATCATTTAAGAACCGACTATGGAAATCATGTAAATAATTCACCTAAAACAATGTAAAGGCTGAAATGTTGTTAATAAATGGGTTTCCAGATTTTATAAAATAATAATATAAGGTTATATAAACATGAATATATATCATTAAAATACTAATTACACTCTTCTAAAATTTATACAGTTGGTTTAAACACATTTTAAGTAAGACAATCTCGCTGTATGGGAAATATTAATCCAATTTCCATTCTTTAGGTTGATTTTATACATCATTAATTAGGTGGTACTAAGATTATTTGTGTAATGAATTTTGTTTATATTATGTTATATTAATTTTATTTATAACTTACAAGCATATTTATTTCTTTTTAATAACTCTAACATTAAATATTAGATTTGTGTATGGGAATTTTCATTAAAATCCTCTTTAAATTTATTTTTTAAAAGTGAATGATTTATATATTGTAAGTAATCTTATTTTATGATTATGTTTGGGTTCTTGGTAATTTATTATGAAGAAATTTGGGACCTATAACTCATTCTAATGAATTGTTTCTTTTAATGTTGGAGGTATTTTGTATGGTTACACCATGTGTAACTATGATGGATACACCATAAGGTTTCCGTGAGTGTTACATTATATGGTAACAATGAGGTTTAGAAATCATATGGTTGGGGTGAGTGATGCAATTGGAAATAATTAATTCCCCAAGATTTTGTCATGTTTTATTTTTTTCTATGTTTCACAAAGTAGATATATGAAAATTATAGGTGAAAATTATATCTTTGGGAAAATGATTTCCTAATATTATATGTATCCATCAACTCATGGTTTCATTAATTTTTTATATCTTTTATGATCTTTTTATTCTCATCCCATTTTTAAAAATATTTTTCACAAGGTATATGAATGGAAAATTGAAAGGATGTAGAGAATATTATTTTTCTGAGTATTTTTATCATTAAAAAGTAATCTTTTTTTATTTCAAATGTTTTATATTTTTGAAAATGTGGATACAATTTTAGCAATATCCTCTTGTATTATTATGGTATGTTATGTATGAATTATGATCAAATTCTCTAAAACTATAAACCTTAAAATATCGAAAATGTATAAGAATGTATGTTCATGACTGAAACTCATGATTATGCAATATTAATTGTAGGTTACCTATAGGGATTCCTAACATGGATGTGGTTTTTTATTTTCATATTTGGTTTGAGTTTTATTTGATCTTCTCATAAGGTATCCAGTTGATGTTTTCATTAATAATGTGATATTTGAATTGTCAATATAATTGAAACATGGATTATGTTTTTTACATTTGTTTTCATTGTATATGATTTTATATTCTCTTTTTATATTGTGATGATTAATTTTATTATATGAAAATATTTCAATCGACCCTGATATGATGATATATCTTCCCAAGGTATCATCGTAGACCTTTTCTACCAGTAAAAAATTTCTAGAATACATAGAGACACAACCATGTTCATGTAATGAAAAAGTTTTATTCCAATAGTTTGATCACGTATGAGAGAACTCCATATGGTATTAATGAAATGTTTTTAAATTTTATTACTTTTGATATTGAATAACAAAGACAATAATGGATGAATAATTGGATTGGACCTATGTACTGTGTTGGTTAAGTAGCCACATGAGCTGATGTACACAATACTAGGTATTTGGGATTGAAGATATTTCATATGATTTTATGGTCTGGTTGATTAATAAAATTTGGTGGGTCACATAAAATGTCGTGACGTCATCTGAACTAGTGTTGGACTCGATCTATGTCATGGACCATAGGGAATTTCTTATCCCCATGAGTTGGGTAGAAGTGATCAGGTATCGAAAATAAATTCATGGGGATGATTTCACTCAATTTTATAGACATAAAAAATATAAAAAAATCCAAAACTAAAAAGTAACAACCAAATAATGGAACAATTTCTCCTGGCTTAACGTTTACAACTTTGGACAAGAAGCCCAAACACTACAGGAAAATTGAAATTTCAAAGAGGTTTAAACCACCACCATATTCTTTTGAGGTAGTTTCTGAAAACTGCCAATAAATTATGTGTCGAGAAACTACTGGCAGCAGTTAAATCATTTTAGTAGTGGTTTATGGGAACGATCATAGTTGGCACATTTTCACGGCGTTTATATTGTTTTTTGAAGCGTTTTTTCAGGCAGGGGGTTACTATTATTAGTGGTGGTTAAAACCACTGATATAAAAAGTAATTTCCTACCACGAGAAACCACCATGAAAATAATATAACCTCTACAAAACAAAAGTACTGATGATGGACCACTGTAGCGGTGGTTAAAACCACCGCTAAATTCAAGAGCGTAGCAGTGGTTAAAATGGCAGTTAAAGAGATAATTTACAAAAAAAAAATAACCAGTTTCTGGGGCCCCTGTACTAGTGCCCTGAAAAAATAACCATTCCAAGAATACAAAAACACTAACAGAATACATACTACAGTCAATATGAAAATATATTATTAACTAAGAACAACCAAATGCATCGTTCAGTGAGTAAAAGAATGCACATAATAATGTCACATGACCATTAGAACTTTAAAAAAAATATAAATAAGAATGTATGTCATATTTAAGTAAAACAGTGCCAGCCCTAGGATCAACCTATTCCATCTAAACCAGTTCCAACCCTAACCTATCCATTCATATGAACATACATCCCACTATCTTTGGTGATAAAAATTCCAATGACACAGGCATCCCTACCCATACCTCATCTACCAATACCCATCCCAAGATCACATAACATTTTATATAAAGACCTACATCTAGAGAAATAAAAAGTCAAAAAACATAAAATAGAGTCAATATGGAATATAGTCCCTTAAATTGAAATCCAACCATTATACCCTTCTTTAATTGTTTCTGAGATATTATTTTATTCGGTGAATTCTTAGGTTCTTTTTTTGGGTTTTAAGCTTTATAGAGGCCTCAAAATGGTTTCATCATAGGAACATGGTCATCGGAAACCATGTGCTTCTCCCTAGAAAACATTGTGTCTTGGTTGAAGAATGATACTAGGTGGGGCATGGTTAGAACATAGATAGAGAGATCATGAATATTTTACCTTTAAATATATGTGTTTCAAAATCTAGGAGAAAACATTTGTTAGAACACAATTTACCAAATGAGAAAATTCATTCATTGATGATGTTCTAGAATCTCATATTAAAATAAGGATTAATGGAGACAAATGAGTCTCAGGGAATATTGAAAAGACCAGGAGTATCATGAATACCAGGGAAAGTAGAAAATTTTGATGTTCAATATTTTTAAACGTTAGAAATGGAAGAGTAATGGTAAATACATTGGGCTATAAAATTAAGTATAAGTTATTATAATAAAAACATGAATTTCAGAAAAATGAATCATAAAAAATAAATCCTCACAATAAAGAGTCAACATATACGGTGTATACCAAAATCAAGAAATCAATACATAAAAGGAAACTTCAGAAATCAATAAAATTAATAAAAGGAAACATGAGAAATCATGAAGATGTTGGGTCTTGAAATTTTTTGAGGCAACTATTTTCCGGACATGATACATATGCAAACTAAATATTACAATATTTTTCCATATATAAAAAATAATATTAATCACTGTCCTATGATGATCATATATCATCACCCTCTCCACCTCCATTCCCACTTCCTGCTACCACCTATAAGAACATAATATTGATAATTAAATAGTGTGGAAAATTTATATTTAAACATAAAATCAATAAAAGTTTCCAAAATAAATGATTTTAAATTTTGGTGATTTACCTGCTCACCACCAGTCGATGCAATACCATCGGGGGATATCTTCTCATATGTTGATGTATATCAGTCAACTCTTTCTGCAAAGCAGATATCTGAGCCCCCAAGTATTGAACTATGTTTCGTAGAGAAACAATATCTCTCTGAGCCTCTCTAGGTACGAACTGACTACAAACACGAGTATATGCAGCTAAAATCCTAGATGGCCTGCCAAATAACTCAAATGTTATGGGTCCCAAACCAATCCCACACACTCTACTAGGATGCTCTATCCGAAAAACTTTAGCTGCCGGTAATCAATAGAGACTGAGTAGGATTACATAGGATTGGAAACCCATATTTCATTAATTTTTAACTATAATCAAATATAAATTTATATTAACATAGTTAAAACTGATAATGAGTTATTATAATGAACAAAAGAGTTTATGCCCCAACTTCTTTGGCATCCTCATTAATAAAACATCAATTAGATTTTTTGTGAACATCCAATCGCACTTCAGTTCGGGATGCTTCATTCCATAAACTCTGTGACTTCATTAAACATTTATAAATCAAAATTTTATTATATTAAACATATAATATTTTCTTATAAATATTTAACGTAATGAAATGATTACAAGAGTCGATCGGCTTCTAGAAATGTTTTTTGACCCCATATTGTGAGGGATGACTTTCTTATCCCGGCTTGATGCAATCTTTCTTGAGAGATCCTGAAATAAATAAAATGAAATATAAAATTAATGTATTAAATTTCATATTCTATTCATACACATGTATAATTTTAAAATGAAGTTAATATAATAATATATATTTAAGTACCATTTGCATCTCATCATGATGTCTATCATTAAAAACATTCCACTATTCTTTTGGTACCCAATTGGGAAGCTTCTCACACATTTGTTGGATGGTCAATGAATTATTGTTGACATTACCCCACAATACCCATTTTAAATCATTCCATTTCTTACCATGATTTTTCAATTTCCACTTTCATGCTGTCACATCAACAACTGTAAAGTGGAAAAACATTTGTATATAGAAATTCATTTTGAACATATTAATAACATGACATTAGATTACGCCATAATTTATTAAAATTGCCTTTATTTGGGAATCAAAAACCTAATTTATCCGACTTGGAGGCATATGTCTCCATTCATCATTAGAAATAGGAAGGAAAATGGGTTCCGCTACTGGCTGGCCTAGAATGTTTCCATGTAATCTCGTGAAATCATCCATAGGGACCCTATATGAACCAAATAGGATAACTCTCTTCTCTCCATTCATATTCTACACATCTTCACTATTTATATTTTTCTCCATAGTTGCATTTTTTTCATCTTTAATGAACAAACAATTATTATAAAAAAAGTGCAATAAATTTATTTATATTCAAATTTGTACCTATAAATGCGACCCTCTAGTATGCTTGTGATGAACTACATGTGGCACGTCGTCGCCCCTCTACAGTGGCTGGTGAAGGTAGAGTCGAAGATTAAACATATAAATGGAACCTAATAGAGGGATTGAGTGGTGGTGTAGTGGGATATGGAGTAGGGGGTAGGCTTCTTGTGGCTCAAATGCCATAGGGAGTCAGACTGATAGATCGTCATCTATCACAGTAGTGGATGAAACATTGTATCACTTCCTCCTTGAAATTCGAGTAATTTAATAAAATTAAATTTTATTTCAAAACATATATTTAAAAATATATTCGGAAAAAAAATAAAAATGATAATAGATGCCCAGTAGTAACAAACAAAATATACATAACAATGGTAATGAATGACTACACAAATGAAATATGTGGATTCTGAATGAATAAATAACTGTACATACAATCATTTTCCCCTTCAATCATGTAATTTTATTTCTCCATTACTTCACCCAATTCATTAATCCTTTATATACTAATATTTTGAATATCATGATGGAAAAATTATTCTACTTCGTCTTGTCGATGAGATTCAGTTTCAGAGGTCAAATCTTCCACTTCATCACCCATATCATACAAATCTCTTTGTATTATGTGAGAAAATACACTTCACCCTTTATCCACAACATCAGTCACATAATATAATATTTTTTCATGTGATGATAAGATATATGGATCATGTAGTTCACGATCACCAACATCCATCAAGTGAGAGAAGTTCACAGAAGTAAATTGCAAGGAATCATTTTTACACCTCTGATAAAATCGAACCAATTTCATTTGAATAAAACTAAAAAATACCGGTGGTAGTTTAATTCAATAATATCAGTCAGATTTCCATATTATCCCTCTTCAAAAAATGTAAATATTCCACTATTCTGTGTTTTTAGACCCCTTTCTTGACTGACCGTTGGAAATCTAAAGCCATTCACATTGTAAGAATCGAACATTCTAACATGTTTTAGAGGACCTCGAGCAAGAAACATAAAATCTTCTGACAACTCTGCTCGAGTATCAGTATTCATGATCTAAAGAAAGAAATCTACATTATTATATTTACAAAATATATGTGTCAAACTAATATTCGTATTTATTGCAATATTTATGAACTTACACGTCGTGCAAACCATTATACAATCTCTTTATTAACAGCTTTCATTATACATTTCCCATTTCGTGTTCTCCCTCTCATTCGTCTCTTTGATTGTATCCTCAACTCTTCAATAAATGGATTTGCAATTTTACAATTCAGCAGCAATATCTATGTGCCTATAATAATTCCAATTCTGTCAGTGTCAGATTTGAGGTCCTTCCAACTGATCGGCCAATAGAAGAAAATATTTTTTAATTTTTATGTAATTGATATTGAGTCGATATATTATCAACACATTCAACTCGATTAAATCCTGTCTCAATATAATAAATATATCTTGAAAAAAAGGTAAGACACTCCTCAGCCAATTAGCCTTCAGCAATTGAGCCTTATGGTTGAGATTTATTTCTCACATATGATTTCAAATGCTCAATATATCTGTGAAATAAAATAAACATAAATATGAATTTAATTAAGTGCTAAATTTTATCTACATAACTGAAAATCATATAAATAAAGTACACTCACCTGGATACATCCATCGATAATGAACGAGGCCTCAAAATTTAGCTTCTTCCACCAAATGCATTGTTAAACGCACCATTACAGTAAAAACGATGGAGGAATGGTCATATCCATGGCACAAAGTGTCAATAAAATACAATCCTAGAGGTTGTCAAGTTGAAATGGATGTAGTGATTTCTCACTTAGTTTTCTGAAAAATGTGCATAATATGAGTACAACAACAGTAAATTTTTCAGGTAAAAATGTACGCAATGCCAATGGTAGTAACTGTTGTAACAAAATATGTGAATAGTGATTTTACAATCTAGGTGACAGAATATTCATCAAGTCAAAATAGCTCAAGATGTTACTCGAATACCCATCAGATACCTTCACGTTCTATAAAAATAAAATTAATTTATCTTTATCTCTATTTCCCATTACCAAAATTGTTGGAGCATACGTTTCATTCTCATCTGGCCATGGATCACGTTTCAAGTTCATTACTTGTAAGTCTATGTGGGAATTGAGATGATCTTTTTACATTCCATGCTCATTATGAAATGTGAAAATAAAATTTTCACAGCCATTCTTCTCAATATGCATTATATCAATATTATGATGCAATAAATTAAATTCCCAGTACAAATTTTTAAAGAATATACTTTTTTCTCCTATGGTTGTGTTCTAAATTAACTTAACGATGCACATAGAACCTGTTTCCCACTATCATTCAAATGATGAAATTTCCCAAATTATGTTTCAATATTTTCAAGTTGTGTTAATATTTTAGAACCAAATAACAACATTGGAGGTGGTTTACAATCAAAGAAACTATTAAATTTTGATCTGTTCAGTAGAAATCTTTGAGATGCATTGAGAAATCATCGATGTCATAAGAAGCACCTTTCTCTACTATGTCGTAGCCGTTTTGGATCGAAATAAAATTTACAAACAGGAAATTCCAAAACCCTATAAATGTCAAAACCAAATAAATTCCCAAGCCCAAGGAAGTCATTAATGATCCACATTAAAGAAACATGCATTTTGAACATTGTTTTAGAAGAAGCATCAAATATCTCAACACCATTGCTCCATAACTCATGTAATTCTTCAATCAATGACTGCAAGTGTACATCAATATCATTTCTAGAAATTGTTTTCCCTGGAATAATCATCGAAATGATAAAAGATGTTTGTTTCATACACATCCATAGAGGAAGATTATATTGGATCAAAACAACTGGCCAAATGTTATAACTTGTACTCAAAGTCACAAATGGGTTGAATCCATCGGTAACCAATCCCAATTGATCATTCCTAGGATCAGGTGACAAATCCGGATGTAGTGAATCAAATTTCATCGATGATTGTTAATCTCGTGGATGTCTCATTAACCCATCATTGTTATTATCTACAGAATTCCAGTTCATGTGTTCGGTAGTTTTCGATGGCATGATTAATCTTTGAAATCGAGGATTTAAAGGAATGTAATGAAAAACCATTGAAGATGTGTTCCATTTCTTCTTTTTTATGAATGTATGTTCATTCAAACATCCAAAATCACCCATTGAATACCATCTAAAATAAGAACATTTTTTTCAATTCTGTATAATTGAATCCTCTCCCCAATAAAGAAAAAAATCATTCGTACATGCATGTATTTTTGAATAATTCAGAACAAGCATGTTAATAACTTTTTTCATATCATAAAAAGAATCATTGATTTTTACTTTAGGAAATGCATCACACAATAATTCCAATATCATGGAAATTTCATTATTAGTAATTCCACATAGACATTTCATACGGTAAATTTTCAGTAGAAAATAAAGCATTGAATATTTCAAACATCCACAATACAACTCTTGATTACCATTGTCGACTAATTCCTGAAACATATTTTCCTCAGTGTGGTTTTATCTTACATTTGACTCCACAGAATCAAGGGGAAGATCCATTGATATGTTACAATATTGATCTGGTAGTGTTACAGTCTCAAACAAATCACTTGTCATGTTGTAATTTGTGTCACCCGAATCTGGTTGTTCTGTTATCCAGTGATGTTGATAGTGGTGTATTGCAGTGCCTAATGAATCATTTATGTGGTTTTACATTTCATTTTCAATTGTCGTTGAAGTTGGGAGATCATTATGTTGATTTACATGAGTGCTCAACCTTTCTGTAACGATAAATTCTCCATGCCAAATCCAACACAAATATTGACCTGGGAATTTCATTAGTATTAAATGTTCATAAACTTTATCTATCTTCAACTATATTCTAAAATTACATTTTGGACATGTACATCTTATTTTCCCTTGAATTGTTCGATTGGAAATTGAAAAATATCTTGTTCAAACACTTAACATACAGAGGTGTGTTCCTCATGAATGTGATCCAGCTTTTATCCCTGTATATCACAATGTTCCAACACAATATTAAAAAAAATTAAAACACATAGTTACTACTAAATAGGGAAAAAGATTCATATATACTAGTTGAAAACAAATTATAAATATGTTACATAAGGTTTTCCAATATAAATACATGTGGTAAATCACACACTAGAAAACCAATGTACATATGAGCATGCATGTGTATGCTTATACACATGTGATTACAAAATCAATTGAAGAAACAAGAAGATAGTGAGTATTTTCCTAGGAAATATAAATTTTAAGAATATAGTGAGTATTTTCAGATATATTTGAGAAAGTTCAACATTAGTAATAATGTTAAGACTTAAGATGATGCATTATATTAGAATTAAACTTTCAGAGCATTGGGATATTTTCAAGTTGATCATTCTGATATAGAAGTTAGTTGAATTGGAAGTATTATCTTCTACAATTAATGAGAGTTTACTGAACTGACATTCATGCAAAGTTATTAATTATATTCAGGGTAAGTCGTAGACTTTTATTCTATTTATAAGAGGAACAATAATTTCTAGTTTGAGAATAATATTGAAAAATAGGGTTTTCCCATTAACATGATATATAAATAAATATAATATAAAACATGAACATTATCAATGCACAACATTTATAAAACATGGTATAAAGTTGTTTTTCCTAAAATAATTCCAATTAGAAACTCATTCATATATCCCTAAAACATCACCCCTTTTTAAAAAAACCCTTTCATGGATTAAAAAATTATCAAATGAATTTTTAATAATACCTAGAAAATTTAAAAAAATTCCCCTTACTGGAAAGATTTAACACAACAAAATCAATGTAAGGAAACAAGGATAACTATGCAGAAAAATTCCATATAGGTTGTCATTATAAATTCCAATAAACAAGTGGAACAACACTAATCAATATTAATAATAAATCATTGTAGGATCAATGCTTCAATGAAATTCCATCCACATAAAAAAAACAATACACAAGATAATATATAATTAAAGTCCCAACACATGATAAATATCACGAGGAAACACATTAGGAACTAATGAGACAAGTATAATAAATGAAAAGGTGTACCTAATTAAATCAGGTTAACAGTCACACATCCATAAAACAAATCAATCTAAACCCAATCTCATCCATGACACCACACTAGCTCGGTATTTTGTACAACTGGTGATAACACGAATCTGTGTAATCTCAATGTGCATAGAGACATCCGAGGACATCCCACCTAGTATTATAGGGTTCCCTATAAAATAACTAAATTAGGTTATACACTTTTAAATTGAATGTCATACAATGAAAATAATAATATCCAAAGGCTATCATAATAATGAAATCCTTCCCACATCCCACATTTTTTTATAATGAGCCCACATCCTTAAGAAAATCATGAATCACATAACAAACAACCATCACATGGATACACATGAAATCATAAATAAATTAAAAGGGTTATAACAAGGTAACACCGATCCAATCAACTCAAATATCACAACAAAAAGTTCCATCCAAGACATTCAATTATCAAATATAATATATACATTTGTAAATCCCTTTTTAAAATGATATAGAATCCAAACCCCAATATAAGGTAAATCATAATCATTTCCGAAACACAACCAACATAACCCAATTTAATCACAATTCCATTTCATAAAATAACATGTCCCTCTGAAACATGAAAACCATTTTACCAAAAAAGGGTAACGCACATTGAAAAAACAATTTCCCTTAAAATCGAATGACCATGGGGTTTTTCTCATATAAAATCATTATTTTAATTTTTTTTAAACATTTCGATTGTATAAAATACAATTTTACCTAAAAATTTCATTTAAAAATAAAAGTAAAATCTTTATGCCACATGAAACCCAAGTTATGTTATATAAAACGATTATATACCGATCCTAGATAACCCACACCCTTATTATCTCGATTTGAAATTAATTTATAAATCCAAAAACACATAAATATCTTAAATAATATTCCTTGAAATTGAAATACTGACCTCATGTGGTGAAATGATGTCACCATAAAATAAAACCATTGGTTTAGGCCATAATAAATGAATCAAAACTTTTGGAGACTAGAAACCCTAATATAAAAGTACCATAACTAATAAAATATGTCATCTAAGGGAATTATGGTTAGAAAAAAATGGGTAAAAAGAGATAAAACAATAGTGGGAGAGAGGGTAAGATCATACCTCTTAATCTGAATGATGAACCACCCAAATATCACTTCAAATCCACATAGAGGAACTTAGGGAAGAAAAGAGAACCCATGGATAAGCACTGATGATGTGAGCGTATAAGGGGGTGGATTAGTGTGGAAGCCCAAATTAAAAATGAGCAGAAAAGAATATATATATATATATATATATATTTGAGTTGGAAACATGGTTTTTCGACATAGTTTACCAAACCATGTATCGACTATGTATTTGACATCACCTCATCCCCCATAAGCAGAATGGTTTCCTCACATGGTTTCCCTAACCATGCAAAGATCATGTGATCTCATATTTCTATTATCACATATGGATTAATGATTTGAATGAAAAGTTTCCCAAACTATATGCCTAACCATATAACCTAAGAAAAACCTCCATAACTCAAATTAATAACCATAAGACACCTCAATACTAGGGGAGGAAACAACCACGTGATCAAGAGTAAGAAAGTGAAATCTTATGGTGTAAAAAACTCTCCACCATGCCACATTCCTCCTAGAGAAAGATTACAAGAACATAAGATAAGAAAGAATGCCAAGGATATATTCCCTCTAATGAGGGATCAACCACTAACCAACTTTCAAATCCTCAAAAAAGGACACATGGAATAATAAAACCATTCTCTGAGATTAAAACATTGGAAAAATAAGAATAATCTGAAAAAAATCACTAAGATCCTTAAGAAGTAGGTTCCTCACTGAATCAAAATGAAGATACAACAAATATGATGTTGGTATATCCACTCCTATGATGTTATTTGAAATTATGAAAAAGAATTTACAATAATACTCCTATGAGCCCCATTAATTCCAAACTAATCCAAATTAAAAAACAAGAAAACTAACTATAGAATAACTAAGGTCACTATAGCCAAACTATTGAACTTACCTACAAAAGGAATCCAAAATAATAACCCCACAATAATGGGAAAAACACACAGAGACTTTTCATGGGTATCCCAACCATTTATAATTTCTCTATAATGGTGAAACAATAGATAGGAAGACCCAAGAGGAAAATCATACCCAAAGTGAAATGATTCCCCCAACCATGAAAACCAAATTAAATCAATAAAAGTGATCACATACAAGAGAAAAACTTATACTTCATTAGTCCAATGAGTAAGAAAATCCACTCCATGAAATAAAATAAACACCCTTATATGCATGTTCGATAACATGGAATGGCATGGCTCTATACCCGGGTCACGAAACTACATGAATGACAATTTAAGGATGAACACTTGTAACACCACTCTTAGAAATACTGAAGAAAACATTTATCCTATAACTCTCTCAAAATCATACTATAACCGCAATATAGTGGGATATAAACCTGTGTGGAGGGTGGAAATGGGAGTCAACGATGGCGATGGGTGGCGAGGCGCACTGATGGGTGGCGAGAACCGTCACTAGAGGTAGGGAGGTGAGCTAGGGTTTGGGTCTCATGGGGGTCAGGGGAAGAAGGTGGGTTCGTAGGTGTTGGGGGTAGAAGGGGGCTCAGGTTCGGGTGTTGGGGGGAAGTGGCGCTGATGGCCAACGGTGGGGAGGAGAGCTGGGGTTCTAGGATCGTAGGGATCAAGGGAATATGGTAGGGTCATAGGGGTCTGAGAGAGAAGGGGGTAGGGGTCGGGGGGAGTGTTGCTAATGAAACAAATGGGGTTTAGTGGCAGTTATTAATAAACTGATGCTAAAAGACCACCGCTAAAGATGATTTATGTTTCAGTCAAAAGTACTAGAACAAAAGGGGAGTAAAACATTATCACAAAGCTCCATGTAATGAGAGGATCCTCATCCTCAATCCACCTCCATCACGATCCAAAAAATAATACCATGATAGACTGAGATCGCCATAACTACACACCCTGTTGTTACCTGGATCAAACATAGATTATGGTCTACATACACCCAAAGGTGTACGAAGGGTGTGAGCCAATTCCTAGTAGGATGTCTCCTAGATAAAAAGACCCCATGTATTAACATAAAAATAAAATCCATCATGATCATTAATATGGAATAAAATTTGAATAATTTATTAGAATATTATTTATGCATACTAATTATTAAAAGTAATCATATTCAAGAAAAACCATTTCAGAACAACATTCTTAAAAGATATTGAGAATATATAAAAAAACACTTGAGGTCCACCGTATTCCGATAGATGGAACCATCCCATATATGGTATATCATGATGGGTAGATTTCTATGGTTAATTTAGCTTTATTGGGACCCTAAAACCTTATACATAGTTGAAAGATGGATTAGAAATCACGAATAACAATGTTCCTATGCACAAGCAACTAGGAGGTGATAACCCAATTAGCTACTGGTCTCCCATTATCAAAATGTTTTTTGTGTTGTAAGAAAAAATCCATCTAGATATAATATAGATGAACCACATCCATTTCTTATAGTATACTAGAATAATCCATCCCAACTAGATTCCTGATATTCCCTTCTCGACATGTTCAAATCAACATATCACCAATTTCACATAACCAAAACCAATACTTTCTAGGAAATCACCACCAATACACAAAACAAACAATTTTATATTTTATTAAAACCCAAATACCTTTTCAAATAAAATTACCATCTACTACATAATCCATAAATTCCCCTATTACATGAAACAAAAAAGTCACACAATAAATAAACAAATGCCATAGGTCAATCCCCATTTTGAAACCATATATCAAACAATTCACCAAAAAACATGATTTATTATCTTAAAAAAATTAAATGTCAATTTATGACAACAACAAAATCCCTTAAGAAAATAGAACCATTTCATTATAAAAAAAATAACATTAAATACCTATGTACCTTTGGTTCCTTGAGACACAAACTTCTCACCTTCTTTAATAGGGACAATCACCTTTCCAGAAACAACGCAATGGAAAACACAAAAAATATAACTATTTCAACTTCAAAAATCAATTTTCATCAAATATATTGTACAAATCATTTCAAACCACGTTTTTGACCACAAAATTAATTTTTATAACAAGAATAAATACACAAATAAATAATTTCAAAATAACTAAAATTCATTAATAAAGAAACCACCTTAATCAAACTATGGTGTTTTTAAAAAATGATGAAAAACCCATCCACCCCCCTATGAGACCATATAAATGCAGGATCCAACCTAGGAAACCAATATTGGACTCTAAAAAAACAATAACAACCCCTAAATCAACTACCTAACATGCTAGTGGAACAAAACCTCAAAGAAGAAGAAGAAGCAAAACCATAGAATGGAGAAGCAAACCACAAGGATAAGGAAATTCTCGACGATTACATAAATAATCATTGTCAAAATCACCCAAATATTGGCTTTAAAGGAGGTATAAGAAATATTGGTGGAGCTCCTGTGGATTTAAATCCCTTGTGGGAGAGAAAGGGGTGGAAATTGAATTAAATACCGATAGAGAAAATGTGTAAAAACTCAAATTTTAAGGACCTGGAAGGATTCACGGTCAGATTACACAGTTTTTCAAACTGTTTGGTGATCATGCTACTGTAAAATCCTAGGAGTACATCTACATCACGATTTTAGGCCAAGTAACATAGTTGTGCACTAACCATGTGGTACATATTTCCTCGACTTGTACCTACCGCATGGTTTCCTAGGGAAGGTGCACAATTACTACTAACCATGAACCAAGTATGTGCCATGGACATCCAAACCAAAAAAAATCCATTTTCATTAATATTAAAGGGGATACTCAATGGAATGCTCTATGATAAGAAAGGATGAGAAATACCTAAAAATTTAGACCTGTCAATCCCAGTTCTTGCGAAAAATTACCGAGAACCTAACATGAGTGGGAATAATAGTAATATTAAAAAAAAGGGTTCACAAGTCTCCCCACCATTACTCTTTACACCCCTAGAAATCCATCCTAATATTTATTCAAATGATATTATCAGTATACCTTTGGGACTCAAGGATATTCTGAATAAATGATAAATGCCCAGATGACAAAAACACTACTCGTGGGAAAGAATGCTTATAAATTGAACTCGGGAGTTCAAAATGGGCTCCCCATTAGTGGCTACATGTCCGAAAAAAAAGTTAAAACTCTATTTGATTGATCAATGTATATGAAATTTCATAATGTATAATCTTAACTCATGGGATAAAACACCCTAGAGATTACCAAATAAATCTTATGCCACAATTTTAAGTTAAAAAATTATCCTATCCCACTATTTGATAAATACTACCCTAACATTAAGTAAATGAAACCATTGGGATCAATCCTATCCTAATGATTACACAAGAACCAACAGTGTGGTTAGATAACTCTGAACGAGACCACCTACCATGAAGAAAACTATTGGGGCAAAATCCATGTACTTATAAGGGGAAGCCGAAATGGTCTCCCCACAATTAGAAACAACCCAACAACCGAGACATGAAATGCCAACATGGGGATGCCCGAACAGACTCCCCACCATAAAGAATATGCTAACATAAATTTAATTTATTGGTAGCTTGGTGAGATTGATGGTGGGCCTCCCCAACATAAGAACAACCTACATAACCAACTAGAACACACCGACATTAAAACCCCACCATGGGTCACCATTAGAGCATTATAAACCTTCTAACACAAAATTATGATTGAGACCCAACACAGAAAAAGTCCATACCATAAGGGTTCCATCAAGAAAAGACTCACAACCAACTGGAAAGTATCACATGGTATTATAATCTTATGTGGAAATAATATCCTTGTGTGAGACGAAACCAAAACTGAGATCAACTCACAAAGATATACATACATGGAAAACAACACAAAGACCCACATAGAGAAAGGGAACAAGAATTGAGGTTCAAGAATATTATACAACCATGCCTCTTTATTACCCTGGAGAAACTCTTTTTCCAACACAATTCTCAATTAAGGAACGAGGTCTCGATGAATCTTCCCACCACATGAGAAAAGTCAAAATGACACAACTACATGGGGATTAAATTTTATTCTTTTCCCACAATGATGTATATTGCTAGACCATGGTCTTTTATACTGCTAGGGGTTCATGAATATGCACAATATTCAGTCCAAGACCTTTGGCTGGAGCTCTACTAGTTGAAGAATCTCTTACCTCACATTCAATCATTAAAAAACCATGATTATGAATCCTCGGTGCTTTATGCTACCGCAACACACTCTAGACAGAACCACCAGAGCACAACACACCAAGAGACTGACCTCGCATCATCATGTCATTTCATTGTTATGGGAACACAGAAGATGCACACACATCATTCTTTTTCACCACAATCAATAAACAATGAATGAAATTCCACTTAAAAAAATACTTTCATTAAGAATAATGGATTTCAAAATTCCCCGAATGGTAGACACACTTATTCTAACACAAATGTTCTTGAAATCTTAGACTACATCATCATATATATTTAAAAGATAACATTACTCTTCATGATTCCAACAAACATGAAACATTCAACCGATTTAAAAATTAAAATGAGAGGGACCATAAACTGAGTCCCATGTAAGATAGAAAACCTATAAATGTCCATAACAACCCATTACAATTAGATGTTCCAGATTGGTGGACTATTATGAACAATTTATTACGAAATAACCATTTAATAACCAAAATACCTCATAAAACAAAAACCATCAGCAACAACATACACCACCTCCAATGTTCATTACAGGGATCCCTTTTTTCAATTTCAGGTAGGACCGTCCAGTTTAAAGGTGCCAACTTCACCTTCAAGGACTTAGGAAACTCATAAACCAAGTCATAATTCAACATTACACATTTACTCTCCTATTTTAAAAGGATATTCATTATCTTGAAAACAAGAGAGGTATATTCATCCATGAAATCCATTAACAAAGTCATCTCATTGAAAAATTGGAGTGTCTACCAATGTTGAATCTCCAATGGTCGCACTTAAAATGTGCATTAATTATTTATAGATGGAACATACTAACCAACAAGGAGAACCAAGTACCCAATCAAACTAGTTCATTTTCCAAAACATACCACAAAAAATACGAAACACACAAAGGAGGCCTACTAAGAGGAATCAAAACCCGTTATCCAGAACATCCCACTATACATTATCTCAAATTAAATCACCAAAAAATCACAAATTGAAATATAGTCCATTAAAGTAGAGTTTTTGAACTAAAAAATCAATGTACGAAACAATCCCAAATCATATATAAACAAACCAAAAAAATAGGGATTATCAAAAACCACGTCATTTCTTGAAAACACATATAGAAATAAAACAGTATTAGTTTGTTTCATAGTCAAAAATGATTCCTCATGGGCCTCACACATGCATGTTCTCATGCCACCCTCTAGAATCGTCCTCTTTTCTCACATAAACCAAACATTTGGTAACCCATGAGAAAGGAAAAGATAAAAATAAAAATTTTACTTTCTGAAATAATAAATTCAACTCAAACTTCCATTTCTAAAAATTTAAAAAACTACCCAAAATTCAATAACCACTAAATTTAAAACTAATTCGAATAAAACTCATTTTCAAACTCTACATATAAATTAAAAAAAAATCTCCCCATTTCATAATTCATTCAATATCACTACAACCCCCACTTCATAAATCACCATTTAATTTAAAACCTTTATCTTCATGTTCAAAACACATTGTCAAAAAATATTCAATATTATATTTTTCATTTTATAAAAAACCCTTTTTTGACAAACCACCTGAATTTAATATAATAATACCCTCTCAATAAGTTCATACCAATTTATATAAATCTTTTTTATAAAAATCTACATTTCTGATGCTTCACTCAAAAAATTCTAGAAATCCATTTTTTCACCATTCCAAAACAAAAAATTTCCACATTAAAATATGGTTTTCACAGTTTAAAAGGGAAGGTTCTCAAAACAACAATCAGAACCCCAGTAGACAGAATACAATTCAAGAGGAATCAAGCACCGTTACCTGACAAGGTCATATGGTTGGTAGCCGTACGCCAATCACACCACCATCAGAGAGATTATTCTATCATCATGGCCCTATCTCTATATGGCTTTCCAGACCCCGCGAGCTCACTCAGACAATTGAACCAACTATATTTTCATTTTTCAAACACCAACAAATCATAACGACAAATTGACACAAATTAAACCTAACTTTCCCTGATAACATCAGTCCAATCAACATGTGTTCTTTCACACCACTGCACCCCCCAACAAGAATGTTAATTACCTTCAATCCAATATCTTTTACATAAAGAATATTCTTCATAGAACATTAACCAATAGAGAATAACATGATCCTATACCATTTTTAATGAACCAAACCAAGGATTCGTATGAATTGGAACCCGAGTCTGTACATGGCATGGTTAGTAGGGAAATTATGATGCCCAAGGTCTACAAACAGTTCCAGGGAATTAAAAATAAAATCAATGGAATTATTTCACCGAATTACATAAACCTAAAAACATAAAGAGTAATTAAAAACCCAAAAAGGATAATGGAAAAACCAAAATGGCATAATTCCATCCATGTTTAGAGTTTACAAATTTTGACATGAACCCCAAAATTATTACATCAAATTTTTTACTAAAACACTATCCCAAACCACCATGTGATGAGAGTAGCCACATCCCCCTAGACACCACAATCATAATATAAAAAATAAGGCCATGATAATCCCAAACATCCATAAATACACACTATGAATTTACCTGGAACAAATATAAAATATGGTTTTCATAAACCCAAAGGTGTATGTAGGGGGTGCGCTAAATCCTTGTAGGATGCGACCCAGATAAAATGACCCCCTGATTTAAAAATAAAGACAATCTAGCATGGTCCTTTATATAAATTAAAACATCAAGGAATTTTGAGGAAAATATTTTATGGGTAATCATTCAAAAAAGAAAACACATTGAAGAAAAAAAATTTCATAATCACTTTCTTTAAATAAGATGATAATTTATAAAAAAAATCCACAAGAGGACCACCCTATACCGATGGATGTTAGCATATTATATAAGGAGGAGAACCATGGGTGAATCCCTAGGGTTAATGTTGCTCAACTGGGACAATAGAACCTTAAACCTCGGTGAAACATTGCTTATAATCTATGACTAACAACATTCTAATGCACAAGCTACTAAGAGTGGACACCCCAATGGCCTTGTGGTCTACCATCGCCATAATGTTTAGTTAGTGTGGTAAGAATCAATCTAGATATAAAAACTCAAGATGAACCCCTTCTATATAATATAGCATACCAAAACATGCCAACCCACCTAGATACATTGGATTCCGACCTCATCAAGGTCACATCCCCATATCACCACATTCAGAAATCAATGCTAATAATTTCTAGGAAATCACCCTCTTTCTACAAAAAAAACATTTTCCAATTTACTCACAACGAAACCCCTTTCTAAATAAACATAACATCAAAAAATTAAACCATAAAATTTCCAATTAAAACAAACAATAATGGCACAAAATTTATCTAATAATTCTCTGGAAAAGGCCAATTTCAAAACCACACATTTTTCAATTCCAATTTAAAACACGCCTTCCAATCATTAGAAAATTTAAAATTTAATTAAATATCACAAAAATGATCCCTCATGAATTAAAAACCCATTCTGGTTTAAAAAAATAAATTTAAATACATTCACACCTTGGGTTCCTTGAGAAACACTTTTCACACCTTCCATACAATGCACAAACTCCTATCATGAAACATCACATTAGAACACACAAAAAATATAAAATTTTCATTTCATAAATAAAATTCTCCCAAGTATATGGTCAATTTATTGAAATCCTCATTTTCACCCCACATTTAATTTATAGAACAAGATTAAATACAAAAACAAAAATACTAAAAACATCTAAGCATGATAAAACATGGAACCACCTACCAATAACCTAGAGGATTTCAGAAAATAATGAAAAACCCATCCACCACACCATGAGACCATAAAATTGAAATATAAAACCAATTAATCATACATAAAACCCTAAAAACAAGAACAACCCCAAAATTGACCACCTATCGCATCGGAGGAACAAACCCCAAATAAAGAAGAAGAAAAACCCAAAATTTAAGAAGATAACCAAAATGAGAAGTATTAAATAGAATATTCCATGATGAATCATAACCAGGATCACCAAAAAATTGTCTTCAAAGATGTATAGGGATGAATAGATGATCTAACTTTGAGAAAATCTAAAATGGGAGAGAAATGGGTGGAAATAGGGTTAAATCCAAAGAGGAAAATGGGTGAAATGAAAATTTTCAATGATCTAGAAGGTTTCATAGTTAATCCATATTTTTTTTTCAATCCCAACAGCAAATGTATGATCTATTATAACATTGAGGACACCGACCCCATAGTTTCTAATCTAAGGAACTTTGTTATGCACTAGCCGTATAGTAGCTTCTACCTCTACCCACAGCAAATCCGTGATTACTGGGGGAGGTTGCAAATTTACAATTAACTATGAACCAACCATGCACTGTAGACTGCCCAACCAAAAACCATTATTTTCATGAAAATCAAATTGGATAATCACGGGAAATCATTAGGCAAAAATAATCAATGGAATATACCTAAAACATTTAGACATGTCACAACTGCTTCCCAAGAAAAATTAGCCAGAAGACGACTTCAGCAGCAACAATGTTAAATTTTAATAAAAAATCAGTTCTAATATATATGTTTTAAATTTATTTTATTTCTAGTATTTCCACTTCATCCTGGTAGGGTAGACTATTTTATTTCATGAATTATATCTGGAACATAGTTTCACATTACATGTCCTTTATTATATCTTTGTGATACTATTATGGATGAATAAAATGAAATATTTTTTATTGTCTTATAAATGTTTAGAAAAAACATAATTTCCATTTTAACAAATAAAATATTTTTGTAATTACACCAAACCAATGTAGTTGTGATAATAATTATCAGAATAAAAGGAAAATGAAACATGTTTTCAAGTTATATAAAATATAATTAACACCAAATAAATTGAATTATACTTAACCAAACCATACAGGTATGGTTTTCATGATACTTATGAAAAATGAGATGTTGATATATGATTTTTTATAAGAACTTTATCCTCGAGGGTTATTCGGGTTTGTATATTTCAAGGGACTATTTATACATTAATGTGGGTAGTTGACCAATAAAAAATGGAAAATATATATAAACTTCCCATGTGTGTGTATTAAATTACTTTAAGAAAGTTTGATCTTGTTTGGATTGATTAAGGGACACTATGTAGGTATGTTTCCCTCATATGACCATTGTTAGGCCATTTGGATAAGTATTCTTATGGGGATGCCTTGGTTTCACTTTGTTGGGGGTTTTTAAAATGAAATTGTTTAATGGAATGTTTCCCATGTGAGATAATAATTGCTTAATCCATGTGACTGTTTAATTCACATGTTTACATGATATATATAAACTTCCCATGTGTGTGTATTTGTTTATGACTTGTAATTGTTAGATTACATGTTAGGATTATTATATGAACTTTCCATGTGAGTATAATTATTTAAGCCTTGTGATATTTTCGTTCACTTATTTCATGTTATGTATGATTCCCATATGTTATGTTGTTATGTTAACTTTGTAATAGTTTACAATTCATGTGTTTTTAATTATGATTAAATGATTATCTACTGGGCAAATCACTAAAACATGCTATAATTCTTATATATCAGGGTTTACCCCCAAACATTTTAAAATCACTATATACTAGGTTTTATCCTGAAAAATGCTAAAATACTGATATACTGGGCTCTAGCTGGATTGACTGCTACACCCATGAGCATGGATTTGTTATTCCTACAGGAAGGATTTTCATTATGCTTGTGGGAGGGTTTCTTCTATGCCTGTGAGTGAGTTGTTTAATTGAATATTGAAGTGGAATGACATATCATGCATTTTCATGGACAAATCTCAAGCTAGGATTCTGTCTTCACTTTACTTCATTAGATAGACTTTTGATGTAAGTATTCTGCTTACTTTTACACAGAGATTGTTAGGATTAGGCTAGATCATGTGACCTATATAATTCAATGAACATTAATTGTAAATAAACACATCAATTATTATAAATGGAATCTAGTACATAAAAGATTGTTTACATTGGATTACCTCCTATATTACTACTATCTTTATTGTAAACACCTGGTATACATATTCCCTGACTGATTGGAAGAAATCTTTGGTGGTTCCCCACTATGATTTAGTCTCACACCCTATTTGGGTCATGTTTATGGGACCAAAAATATTATACAATTTGTAGGATTTGATATGTGTATGAACCCTTCTTTAGGTAATTGATATACTTTTTAGGAGTAGGAGACCATGGGACCAAGCCGAGGCTTGCGATTCTTCGAAGTTTTATTTTGTATTTCTATAACTTGGTACTCTATCATGAACTTAATTGATATGAATACTATTTTCTCTCTTTTATTAGACCACGTGACATGATGCATCGTCTATTATATGTTATGTCTATTGGTAATATTTGTAATTAGTCTTCCATTGTATGCTTTAGTTCTAAGGTATTTATTACTTCCACATTTGTTTATTATTATTCCAGTGTGTTAAACTCTACCAATGAGGGCATAGTTTCCCCACTATCACACCCTTGACCGTCACTGCCAATTTTCGACCTCAAGATTTTGGGGAAATGGTCTTGAGGACATATGACCCACCAGTTATTGAGCATCTGTTCAGAGGAATCCGATTACGGGAGGTTATAAATTGGTATTAGAGGATTTCATTTTTGGTTTTCTTTATTGTTTTCAGTAATAGAGAATGATGGAAATTCAAGGGATTTGGTATTATGTTGTGCCCGGGAGTAGCTACCCCTCTTATAGGGTAAATCCAAACTACCTCCAATTGACTTGTGATTTTTGGATTTAGAGCTATTACAGTAAATTTGAAATCACTTTTAAGTGACACACTTGTTTTGTGATGTTATTATTTATATAATTGTGATTATATTATGTTGTAACCTGATTAGATGTGAGTATTCAATATCATGCTTTATATAGTAACTTGTTAGAAATCACATGGCATGCATTCTTTCAATATAATTTAGAGAGAATTACAGAATGAATGATGTTTTGATACATGTAATTCTAGATATGGATGCTTTTGTGATAGGTATTGTGATAGATATGCCTACTTTTGTGAAAGGTTTATTGGTAAATGTTGTTGTTGAATTGGATGGACTCCAAACATTGGCCTTTGAAGAGTATGGTCCCTCGTGGATTTAAATTTTGTGGATCTTATTTTGTCAATGGGATATATATTATGTAGTTATGGGATATATGTGGATTCCATGCATAGAGTTATGGGGACTATGGGGCTCTATAGTATCAATGTTGATTTATTTTTCAAAAATTGGGGTTCTAGGGATGTTTCTGAGGATTTCTATTAAGAATCCCAGAAAACAAAGTGTGTAATTCTATAAACATATGCCTTTTGTTCTTATGTTGGATAAGGGAGAGTAAAAACTATGTGGTAATTGACCATGTGTTCGATTTGGTGTGAGAGAACACGAGTTGTTGGTTTTTTTGGTTAGTGCACGACTGTACAGTAGATAAACATCGTGATGTTTTACTTAGTCAGACCCCATGTGACTCTGTCCATGTGGATGAACATGGTGAGGAGGTATAAATTTTGTACACTCTGTGTGTTGGGATGACATGTTGGGTACCTGCGTTGTTTAAATTCCATGTCGAGAGGGAGTACATGACAATGTAAGAGCTTGAGGGTACAAGCAGTGTGTGGTTTCTACATATTATGTACTTATTTCTGGTAACCATTAAGGATCTTTTCCAGTTTTATATCCCTTTTTCATTTTTGGCCAAAATAGTAGTCTTTTATGGGCAGTTTTCAGTTTAGATCTAAATGTTGATGCCTATATAGAGTTATGAGGACTCCTAATGTGTTTTTTGGAGGTTATCTATCTCAATGGAGAGGTTCTTCCACCAGTAGTCATTTTAGTGGTATTCTAAGAGTGGGACCAGATTGTGAATGACCAGTTGGGTGTTCATACTAACCTAGTCGGGACTTGTGATTTGAGATGAGTTGTGAGCTATCTCTCATGACTTATGGTTTTTGGATGTCTCCCTTATGAGATGTGTACTTCTGGCATTTGAGTCTGTGTGACTAGTTGTTATCGTGGATCCTAAGTAGGATTCCTCTACTTATGATTCAATATTTACGATTTTATGTCATATTCATTTATCTTCTATCTAGTTACCAATGATCCCCTTGGGTATTCCTTTTCCTATATTCTGATCAAGGGAGTCCTTAGTTTTATCTTTATTCATATGAACCTTTTTTGAGGATCCCTGTTGTAGGATTCCTCTGTTGTTTATTGTTTGATGATCCCGTGTTGGATTCCTTTTGTTCATTTATTAGATAAGGGTCCCATATTGGATTCCATCACTCATTTTTACCTAGACGATACCATTTAGTATGATTCTTAGTGTTAGAATTGATGAGATATGAAATTAATAGTGGTATTTGAGTAGTATCATTCGTTGTATGACACATAGACATTACCCAAGGGGTAGGCAGAGGGGTGACTTCTTAGAGAAGTATTGACCTATCTTGTTTTGATATATACTCTTTTGAGATGTGAGATATTTAGTATCATGTCCCTTAATATGGGAATGAGCTTTGAGGAATGATTGGTTCAACATGCTAGACATTCCTCGGGCATGGTCAAACACATAGGAGGTCATGTGAACCTCTATTTCATTATATGATGGGTGACTTAGTAAATCATCAACCTTGTAATTGGTTATGTTGATGACATGGTTTTCAACCAGTTCTTGCATAATCCATATGGTACAAGGATATGTAGGGTGTAAATACAATGAATAAAACCCATAATGATTTCTATGTTCTATTAATCTCCAGGTAGTATATATTGACATAAACAGTACCCGTGGAGCATGAAATGTTTAAAACCACATGTCAAGTTCTTTTTAATCATTCATCTTTGAGGCACTTTGTATTTTCTCAGTTATCTTCGAATTAGATTTACCAAAACATTTTGGAATCAAATTGATCTCAATGCTCAGGTTGACCTTCTTAGAAGTGGGAGTTTCGACATGCCAATCGTTTTAATTTTGGATTTTATACCTTGTGATATGATGTGGGGATTGTGGTGAGTGGAATGAAATTGGTGCATTTAAGTTGTTTTGAACTCGTGAATTTGAGTGATGTTGTCCAGTCCTCTTGATTTTTAATACCCTCCATGGTAGGGAGTTTCACATTGGTTCGGTTTAATTGAGTTCTTCTATGTTGAAGGATCACAAAAAAGGATCATTCAGAGATAGTCATTTCAACATGAATGACATTGAAAGTTTCATGTCCTTTTTTAGGTGGATGTTTTCTCAGTAGTATGAAATTTTTATAGTTGGCTGTGTGAATAACACTTGTAAGGCACCCATGATCATTGATGGACCCCAGTGGTTAAGTAGAAAATATCATTGAAATTCTATTGGATAAAGGAATTTTGTTCTTTTGAATGATGACGCATCGACATGAGAATCTGAGTCTCTTTTAGGATGTTGAACAATAATGGTTCAACTATATTTTTCTATAAATCCATATGTTTCTTATAGTGTTCTATTCCTTATGTTATGATCAATTCTCCTATCGTGACATTATCTTAGATGCACTATAAGAGAGTCAATTATAATCACCTCTATAGTTGAAGGTCATTGGGAAATATCATGGTCTTTTTGTGTGTTTTGTGATGAAAATATAGTTTTAAATGATTCCTGGCCCATACTGAGTGGTAATAGGGTTCCCATGTAGGAAATACATGTATTGACTCTAGATGCCTACTGCTCTCTATGACATGACTGTCAAGCGGATGATGCTCTAAGTTCAGTGAGTGTCCTTGTGTGGACGTTAAGAATTAAACCAAAGTCTCGCATGTAACAGGGAGTATGGACCACTCTGGGGAGTTATTTGGACTCATAATTGATGAATATGAGATTATCAAGGACTTATAGTTAGGATCAGTTATGATGTATTGAAAAGGGGTAATGATTCCAGTGAGATGGATATGGTTTTCTCCATTACTCATGATATGGAATAACTGATTTTTATGATATGTGGATGAATTTTTATGGGAGTGTCACTAAGAGATAGGTATGGTATTTAGGGAATGGGTTCTTTGGCGATGCATGGTTCTTTGGGAGCAAGCGTTGTGTTCTGTTATAATACATATCCCTTCTAAGCCTGACATTTCTAAGATAAGTCATACGATTACGGTTTAACTCATTATCCTTCTTATTCCTTATAAATGATTCGAGTTAACCAGTCTGACCACACTACCAGTTTAAGGAGGGTGTGATGTGAATGACCAAAATTCCTTTCAATGGAAGATTGTGTGGCCAATGTTGTTAAGGTTCTACCGTTATTTTCTATGAGGCCAATTTTATGATGTGAAATGTTTTCAGGTTCACCCAATTAATTTAAAATCATGCTTGTAGTGTCTCTAAATTGCTCAGGGGTGGTCTTTTTGGTTTTTTCCAAATGGTGGAGGTGTTGTGGTAACAAGGTTTTTTCCTTTTCGTAAATGACTCTTGAAGGATGCACTATTCCTACCGATCAATTAAATCATCGATGTTGATGATACTTGAAGGTTTTACATATGTGAGATATTAGGACCTCATAAGGTTATGTATTCTATCATTCCCTATATGTATTCTAATTTACCTATAATTTCAGGAAATGGTGACAAAGGGATATGGCTACATAGGTTCTTCACAGCAAAACTTGCTACAGCCAGATGGATAGTAAGGAAGCCCTCAACTTCAAGGTAGTCGGCACCTCTGTCTTACTATCCACAGAAGTCCTCGAATGTAATCACCAAAATTCAGAGTCGCACAAAGAAATCTGAACGAGCGGTTCAGTATACACAAGGCAAGAAAATATTCTCTCTCTAGAAATCACCTTAACAGCGTGTGGTCTCTAGATCGATCAACTTGTTGTTGAGCTCTTTTAAATGAGCTCTTATTTATAGGAAAACTTCCAATGGTCAGCTCCCTCCTCCAACGGTCATATTTTCCATGAAATTCGAAGGGACCTGTACATGTGTAACTCACCCAATGGTTAATTAGAAACATAATGGATGAAATCATTTAATGTATAACTGAATGGATGACATTTTTTTGAAATGGAGCATATGAAAGTAAAAGCCATACAAAATTTCAGAGTGTAAGCAAATTAAATGTTCAGAGTCTAACCAAAATGAAATTTGAAGTCAATGTTAATAAATGTTTAGATTATGTTTTATAGGAATTCGGAGTCTGGTTTCAACAGAGATCAGAATCTGAACTTTCATAGTTCGAAGTCGAACTAGTAAAAGTTCGGAATCGAACTTCATAAGAGTTCAGAGTCAAACACATGAATGTTCGGAGTAGAACTTCATAAGAGTTCGAAGACGAACTCATGAATGTTCGGAGTAAAACTTCATAAGTGTTCGGAGTTGAACTCATGAAAGTTCAGAGTCCAGAATTCCATAAGAGTTCGGAGTCGAACTCATGAACGTTCGGAGTCCAGAATTTATATTGAAACTTCATTTCAGTTCACATCCAGAATTCGGATCCTAAAAACAGAATGCTCCAAATCATTACATTATATGACTTCTGGGATTTTGGATATGAATCCAGTGTTTGAACTTAAGAAAAAAATATTGCTATGTATAAGAAAAACTAGGTTAGGTTAAATGTCCTTAAAGAAGTAAATTTTCCAAATGGAGGTAAAAAATATATTTTCTTATGTATAAGGTGATTGTGATTATCAAAACAAAAAGGAATGGAAAAGTCATAAATAAAACCGTATTGACTCAACAACTTCCCCCTTTCTGGAAAGAACAAACATCCTTTCAAAAAAGAATATAAGGACTTTGAAAAATTTCATTAGACTTTGAAATTAAAACATATCTCCCTTTGTTCATGGATGAAAGTGAATACACCTAACTCCCCCTTAAGCATTGAAACACTAAGGATTGTATTCTGAATTTTTAGAGTGGAGTTTTCATTATTCAAGGAATGAAAAACTTCATAGTGAGAAACTCCCACTTTCTTTAATGATATTTCACTTGGAAATTTTTATTTCTCCTCCTTAAGAGTAGTTTTTTTCCTTCTCCCCCTTTGTGATTTTCAAAATGAATTGAAGGGAATGGGAAAGAAAAAATATGGTACCTGAAACATTAGTATATAATAAGATATATCCAATCAAATATCATTTTATTAGAGATGGGAAAATTTTACAAATAAATAAAATTACAACAAAATATCGGAGTGGGTTCATTTGTCTACCTTTTCCTTCAGGATGAGCTTCTTTAACAAGGTTTTGAGCATCTTAAAGTAATTTTGGTCTTCCACAACTTGCCTCTCCAAGGCTTTTACCTTTTCTTATTGGACTTTTAAAGCTTCTCCCTGAGCCTCCATCGCTTCTTTCTGCAACTTTATTATTTCATCTTTCTTTTCCAACTTCTCCTTAAACTCAATCCGGAAATCTCTTTCACTTTTCCAATTCTGATATACTCAATTAATCTTCCCATCCAGGTCCCTGACCTATTGATTCCGAGAATTTTGCTTTTGGGTCAGCTTTTCATAAATCTCTTTAACATTTTTATCCTCTATTTCAAACTCATTTTGAACTTCATCCTGAAAACTGTCAAACTAAACTAAATCTTCATCAACTCGCTTAGACCACTTGGTTACCTTACTATAGGACTTTATATGCACAGAATAATAAATAAGAAAACTTTTTTGTTCAGCTTCCATCTTTTCAAACTTATCCATCACCATGGATAAGGAATCTGATTTCTGATTCATAATTTGTTGTAGCATCTGGCATCTGGAATCTATTGTTGGAAAAATTGGAATGGTGTCCACCAACTTCTTCAGAGATTGAACCACAAAATCATGCCCATGAGATGATGATTCTGAATCAGAAACATTGCTTTGAGACTGATCTTCTTCAGCTTGCACCAACATTATTCTAGAGGTGCCACCAACCTCTTTCTTCCTAATGACATATTTTATAGGTGTATTCATGAGAGCTTTCTTCCCCTTATCAGCTCTCAGAATAGGTTTATTATTAGGGGATAAATCCTCGGATTCAGACACTTGAATGATCTGGTCTTCATCTGGTTTTTTTTCTTGTCCTTCCTCAAAAAAATCCATCTCATAAGATTCTTCCTCATCATACAAGACATTTTATTCTTCTTCTTCTTACTTTTTTTTATCATCATTGTTACTAGCTTGCACATCTCCCTTTCCTGAAGTTACTAACATTTCCGATTCAGCCTTATATTTATAGTCTTGTACTTTCTTGATCACGATATCCAAATCTTTACTTTCCTCTTCTTCTTCTTCTTCCTCTACTTCTTCCTCTACTTCTTCAGAAAATTCTTTCACTACTTCTTCAGAAACTACTTTCTCAGCTTCTTCAACTACTTCATTACCCTTGGATTTATCTGGAGTGACATAGTTCTTGGGTGGAGTTTTTGGTAAAGATTGTTCAGCAGCAAACATTTCCAGAACGGGAAGCATTCTGGAAGCTAACTCTATTGCTTTCAGCAAGGATTGCACCACTTCAGCTTCAGACACTTTCTTTTTCATTTTCTTCTCCTTCTCCTGTTTATCAAGCTCCTCCGCATCTTTTTCTTTA
This sequence comes from Viscum album, assembly GCA_963277665.1. Taxonomy (NCBI): domain Eukaryota; kingdom Viridiplantae; phylum Streptophyta; class Magnoliopsida; order Santalales; family Viscaceae; genus Viscum; species Viscum album. The sequence continues at coordinate 933,772,065 of OY728122.1, read as the reverse complement.
ATGTCCTTAGCCTCTGCATGGTCCAATCCGAATTGTGGATCCCCTTCCTTCTTCTTATCTTTGTCTTCCCTCCACTTGGCTGCCACTTCATCTGTATATGTTTTCTTCTTCTCCGGATTGGGGGGGAGTAGAGTGATTATCCTTAGCCTGGGGATTTTCTTTATCCGCAACCACTTCCTTAACCTTTCTCTTCTTCCTTGTCTTTTTTGATAGATCTGGATTCTATGTTTCCTTCTGAGCTGCTTCAACCTCTTCCACAAATAGAGGGTAAAATTCTCCGGATTCACTGGAAAAACCCATCCTTATCCTCTTCAGGGTATCATCACTAACCATCATAAGTCTACAATTCCGAATCATTGATTTTCATGCAACCTTGAAGGATTATAAGCACCGAACTATCATCCTCGATAGTAAAGTAGGGTACATAATTATCTGAGTTTTCAAATTCCCTTCTTTGATGTTCTTGATCATAATCAAGACATGCCTCATCAAATTTATCTTTCATAGATTCACCAAGAATTCTAAAACATATATATCACCTTTCTTCAAATTATCTTTGTCGCCTCTTCTTGGAACCAGAAAACCTTGTACCCAGAGCTGAGGAATCTTGTTGTTCGGAGTGAGATGAGCAATCTTAGCAATCATAGCATCCTTAGGTCCAAGGCATTCTAAGTCCTTCACATTGTTGAAGCTACCTTTCTCATCTGGAAGCTTGAGTGAGAAAAACTCAGCTTCCCCCTCATAGGACAAACCAACCAAGCCCGCAGCCTTGGTGTAGGATAACTTATAAGTCTTGCCATAAGACATGAAAGAAAACCACTCTCTTCCATCTTCCATCTGGAAGGAAACAGACTCATAGAACTCGATAAACAAATCCATATAAACCGGATACTACTTTTCTGACTTGAACAAGCATATATCTTCCCAACCATTCAACTTTATATTATTGGTTACATTAGAATCAAGCTTGTAGAGATATGGATGAACTAACCTTTTTATAAATACTGACCACTTAGATATTGGTTTTGCAGTTGACATATCTTGAGATGTAGCTTCTAAAGACATTCGGAGTGAAGAATTCTGAAAGATTCGGAACAGATTTGCAAAGTTCGGAACCGACTTTAAGAAGAGCAGCAGGGCATCGAGACGCAAAGGCTTTTAAAAACTGATGTGGGACAAGTCTTGGGGTCACTTTTATATAGGCGATGGATGTGACCTTTGGTCTTCCAAAATCCATCTAACAGTTGGAAAGGTTTGATCTCATCTGACGGTTGAAAACACTCCCGCAAAGAAAACTTAACTCCGATCTTTTGAGGTTTTAAGGAAAACATCCGGATTTGAGGAAAACTAGAATCCATATTTTTTTTTAAAAACTCAGGATAATACTAGCAAGCAAAATATGATTATGAAACAATATGTAAGGAAATCACAGCTTTCAGATTGGCTAGAAAGATTGTTCATAATTGTTAACATTCTTCATGATGAAATAAATTTAAAAACAAACTTATTACGAATGTTCCAATATGAATATCTTTTTATGAAAACTCCAGTATGAAAATATTCATTCTGGATGTTCTCAGTATGAAAATATCCATTCCGGAAGTTCTCATCAAGAGAATTTCAATCCTGAAAATTTTAGTTCTGGAAATTCCCAATCCGGAAAATATAGTTTCAGAAATTTCCATTCTGGAAACTTCAGTTTCGAATAGTTTGATAAACTAACAACGAAAATTTTAATTACACTAAGTCTGAAAAAAATAGATTACAGAAAAAAAAAATTAGTTACACTATCAAAGAAATGTACTCCCACTATGAAAAGTAGTTTATTACTATTAGGAGAATTGTTTGACAAGAATTTAATGAAGAATTATTACCTTACGGTTATCATTCCTAACTTTTGTTTAATTTATTAAAATCTATCGAAGGGCAATGATTTAGTGAAAATATCAGCAAGTTGATCTTGCATTCCAAAAAACTGAAGAACGATATCTACTTTAAGTGTGTGATCCCTAGGAAAGTGATGCCTAATGTCCATGTGTTTTGCACGGGAGTGATGTGCATGGTTCTTACTTAGGGTAATGGAACTTGTGTTATCACACAAAATTTGAGTCTTAGTAAAACTCAGGTCGTAATCTGTGAGTGTGTGTTGCATCCACAACACTTGAGCACAACAACTTCCAGCTCTTACATATTCAGCTTCAGTAGTGGAAATTTATACAGAATGTTGCTTCTTGCAGGACCAAGAAACTAATGAGCCTCCTAAGAAATAACAAGTTCCGGATGTACTTTTTATATCCATTCTACATCCACCAAAGTCATCATATGAAAAGCTTTTTAGAATAAAATCATTTCCAGAAGTATAAAATAATCCTCGATCCATGGTTCCCTTAAGGTAGTGAAAAATTCTTTTTACCACCTTTAAGTGAGATTCCTTAGGATTGGACTGATATCTTGAACATAAGCATACTGAAAACATTATGTCTGGTCAACTAGATGTTAAGTAAAGTAGACTTCCTATCATACCTCTAAAAGATGTTTGATCTACTGGTTTCCCTGCTTCATCAAGATCTAACTAGTTTAGGTACCGATGAGAGTACTTTTACTCTTAGTATTGTCATAACCATACTTTTTGAGAAGATATTTAATATACTTATGTTGAGATATATAGGTTCCTTCTGGTCTTTGAGAAATTTTGAAACCAAGGAAAAAAGTTAACTCACCCATCATACTCATATCAAACTCATATTTTATTAGACTTGCAAAAGAATCAGTTAAAGATTGCCGAGTTGAACCAAATATGATGTCATCAACATAAATTTGAACAATCAAAAAAATTTTCTTGTCTTTCTTTATAAAAAGGGTTGGATCTTCATTTCCCTTAAAATAGTTATTTTGTAGAAAAAAGTTTGTGATTCTATCATACCAGGCTCGTGGGGCTTGTTTAAGACTATAAAAAGCTTTAGTAAGTCTAAAAACATGATCAGGATGTTTTGTATCTTCAAAGCCATGAGGATGTTCAAAAAAAACATCTTCTTGAACATAACCATTAAGAAAAACACATTTCACATCCATTTGAATAAGTTTAAAATTGAAGAATGTTGCAAAGGCAAGTATAATACGAATAGATTCAAGTCTAGCTATTGGAGTTTAGGTTTATTCAAAGGCTATTCCCCCTTGCTAGTTATAGCCTTTAGCAACAAGTCTAGCTTTATTTATTACTATAACTCCATTTTCATCACACTTTTTTCTGAATACCCACTTTACTTCAATGATAGATGTTTCTTTAGGTCTTTCAACCAAAGTCCAAACTTTATTACTCTCAAATTCATTTAGTTCATCTTGCATGGCTTTGATCCAATCATCATCACCTAAAGCTTCATCAGTGATTTTTGGTTCTAATTGGGAAAGAAATGCTAGATGTTCTACTTCATTTATTAAGGAACTTCTAGTCCTTACAAGTTGATTTACATCACCAATGATGCTATCACTGGGATGATTCTTAAGAAACATCTGATTTGGGTTTTGAAAAACCTGTTCATCATCATCGGGTAGAAAGTATTCTGGGGTAAATGTTTCAGAAGTATCTTCTTGAACATTTTCCTTATCAAAAGGATCGTTTATCAAAGGTTGAAAATCCATTTTTTAAAACACATCTGAGGATTTATGTTGGGATGGTTTAAAAACAAAAGGATCAGACTCATCAAATATTACATGCACTGTTTCTTCAACAATATAAGTATTTTTATTGAAAACACTATATGCCATAGAAATTGTGGAGTATCCTATGAAAATTCCTTCATCAGATTTGGGTGCGAATTTATGTAGATTATCGTTAGTATTCAGAATGAATACTTTGCAACCAAAAACCTTGAAGTAGGAAAGTCTTGGTTTTCTACCATTCCATAAATCATAAAAAGTTTTATTAAGAAAAGGTCTAATCAAAACTCAATTTATAGTATAACAAGCAGTACTTACAACTTCAACCTAGAAATGTCTAGCTATAGAATATTCACTCAACATTGTTCTAGTTATCTATTGAAAAATTCTATTTCTTCTATCAACTACACCATTTTGTTGAGGAGTTCTAGGTGCTGAAAAATTGTGAGTAATACCATTTCTACTACAAAAAGTTTCAAAATCAGAATTTTGAAATTATCCTCTATGATCAATATGAATAGTTTTCAGTGGAAGATTTTTCTCATTTTTAACATGTGCTCTAAAACTTTTGAAATAAGAAAAAGCTTCAGACTTCTTTGCTAGAAAATAGACCCAAGTAAATCTGGTGTAATCATCAACTAGAACAAACACATAGTATTTGCCTCCAATACATCCAGTTTGTGTTGGACCAAAAAGATCCAAGTGCACTAACTGTAATGAATTAGTTGTTGAAACTTCACCGAATGATTTAAAACTAGATTTATATTGCTTTCCATATTGCCAAGGATCACAAACTTTCGAAGAATCAAATCTAAGATCTGGTAGATCCTTAACTAGTTTCTTCATAGAACGTTTACATAAGATTCAAAGGTTACAGTGACCTAGTCTTCTATTCCATAACCAGGAATGATATTCCATTGCACTTAAGAAAGGTAGGTCTCGGCTCCTGAGGTCGTCTATGTTCAATGTGTAAACATTCTCTTGCCTCTTGGCTAAGAGAATAAATTCTTCCTTGAAATTGTGAACTAAGCTCATATCATTCCTAAAATTCACAAGGTATCCTTTATCACATAACTAACTTATGATAATGAAGTTGTTCTTAAGAACCATAACAAATAAAACATTTGAAATCAATGTTTTACCAAGAAGAACAATATTACCTATACCAACAATTTCTCTCTGAGCATTATCTCTGAAAGGTACCTTTCCTCCTTTCGTTTTGATAATCATTTCAAAATAGATTTTATTACTAGTCATGTGCCGGGAACATCCACTATCCATGTACCACGTGTTATTGTTGGTACTTCTTCTATGTTCCTGAAAACCTGAAAAAAATTAGACTATCGGAATCCAAACTTGCATTGATCCGAGATGTCCAAACAACAAAATTTTAGGAACCCACACTTTCTTAGAAAAATAGGCTTTATGAAAACCTAGAGATTGGGTTTTATTTAAAGAACAATTCATTGCCTAGTGACCACTACATTGACACTTGGTACAAAATGGTGCACTTTTTGGAACAAATTTGATGTTGCTAAAAGTTGGTTTTTCATAGGTATAACCAAATCCGAATTTTTTTTCTTAAAGGTCGTATTTGAGAATACATTTTATCGAAATTTTCTTTACCATGGGTAATGTTTGTTAAAAACTTCTTTAAGGAAAAAATTTCGGACTTGATCTTAATAACCAAGTTTTTATCTTCAAAATCATTAGATTTAGAACTAGATCTAGGCTTGAAAACTCGTTTCTTAGAAATTACTTGTTCTAATTCATTAGAAAGTTTGTTCTTCTCAAGAAATACTTCCTCATGATTTTTTGAAACATTTATAAAATCAGCATTTTTCCTATAAAGATCTTTAGAAAGATCTGATATTTCTTTTTTAAGAATAGAATTTCTAGAGTTTTCCTTATCAAGTTTCTTATTGAGTTTAGAATTCTCAATCTTAAAATGTTCAGTAAACCTAGAAACTTCTTCATAGGTAGGTGAAGTATTTTCTTCATCAGAAGAGGATTCTTCATCTGAAGAGTTATAATACTTACTATCATTAAAATTTAAAGATACATTGGTCAATGATTCAGCATTTCATACCTTATCTATGAAGCAAAGATTGTTAATGGGTAATCTGGCTATAAGACCAAGATTCTTCTGTCCTGAAGATTCACAATAAGAAGATTCATCTGAAGAATCACCACCACTGGCATTCCAAGTGTCATTTTCTTTCAAAACATTCTTAGATTTGGTTTTGTAATACTTCTTCATGTTTCTTTCAGAATTCCTTTCTTTCCTTTATTTCTTTTTGAGCAAAGGGAAATCTGGTCTAATATGTCCAGCTCTCTTGAATTCATAACAAGTAACTTATCCATCTTTCTCGTCTTTCCTTTCCTTTTTCTTATACTTGGATTGGAAATTTCATTGGCCAGCTATCTTATTCATTCTTCGAGAAATATTTTCTAACTCATTTTATGATATTTCACTTTCACTACATTCTGATTGAATAACCACCTTCTTAGACTTTGATCTGGTTACTCTCTCAGGAGTCTTAGCTATCATATGATTTGATGTTGTTGTAAAAGCAACAGTACCTTTCCCATTCTTCATTTTGATGTTATCAGCATCTCTCTTCATTCTTGTTTCATGTTGAAGAAGTGTTCCAAATAGTTCATCTAGAGAAATTTGAGTGACCTTCATGTTCTCGTCAATAGCTGTTCTTTTTTATTCCCACTCATTGGGCATAATATCAATTATCATATCCACAACGGCTTCATCATCCAACCATTTTTCTCCCATAGACTGTATGATGTTGACTATAGTCATAAATATCTTTTGAACATTACAGATTCCTTATCCATACGGAAAATTGAATCCATGGTATTCAGCTCTAAGCATAGCTCTCCTAGTCTCAATCACTTTAGATGTTTCAAAGTTTGTAACTTCTAACTTCTTCCAGATACAATTTGCTGCTTCACAAGATGATATTTAGCTATATATATTTCTAGTCGCTGAACATAGTAAAGTATTGTGTACCTTATAATTTAGTTGATACTCTTTCTTTTCTTGGTTAGTGAAAATTATAACTTCCTTTTTAGGAATATTATAATCACCAGTAAGCATAACGAAATTATCCACTCCAGTACTGATAACAAAAGTCTTCATTGGATCTCTTTAGTACTCAAAGTCATTACCATCAAAGATTGGTGGTCTTGTAGGGTTTATATTGTCAATAGAACCAACATTGATTCCTACCATTCTAAAAAACTTTGGAAACTAGACTAGTTATTAGAAAAAGTTCGTAACCACAAAGTTTAGAATGACAATTCAGAATGACAAAGTTCGGAATGACATAGTTCAGAATGACAATACGTAAAGACAAAAACTTTCTAAGCAAGGATGAAGAACAATGTAAAAGTGATCAAGAATGATTTTTACGTGAGTATAAGTATTTCAGATACCTACTCTGATACCCATTGTAGGATCGAAATAATGATGTAGATGCTCAATATACAAGAGGGGGTGAATTGTACACTTTACAAATTTGATTAGATAAGGAAAAATCTAAGTTTAACATTGGTAATCTAAGAAAATTGACAACACCACTAATCACCAACTAGATAATTGGAACCAAGGTTTACAATATAATATTCTACCTTAAAGCGTATAGATTCTAAACTAATCAGAGTACAAATTTAAGGAAATATAAGAAGGTTATACTTTCCTTATAATACAATATGCAGTGGAAAAACAAGTAGTAAATCTACAAGTAACGAGATATAAATCTATTAACCAAAATATAAGTGTATCCAACAACCTTGGATAAAGGTCCCTTGATTTATACTTTCAAGAAAGTCTGTCTTCGCCACACCAGGGTAATCCCTCGATACGAAGATCAGAATCTTTGTCTTGTTATCACCGCAAGCCCTCAACTTCAAGGTAGTTGGAACCACTGTCTTCCTCAGCAAAGAATACCTCAACTTCAAGGAAGTCGGCACCTCTGCCTTCCTATCCCAGGAAGTCCTCTAATGTAATCACCAACATTCGGATTCACACAAAGAAATCTGAACGAGCGGTTCTGTACGCACAAGGCATGAAAAGCTTATCTCTCTAGAAATCACCTTAACAGTGTGTGGTCTCCAGATCGATCAATTTGTTGTTGAGCTCTTTCAAATGAGCTCATATTTATAGGAAAATTTCCAACGGTCGGCTCCCTCCTTCAACAGTCATATTTTCCATGAACTTCGGAGGGACTTGTACACGTGTAACTCAACCAACGGTTAATTAGAAACAGAATGGACGACATCATTTTATGTATAACTTAATTCAAAACATCGTTTTGAAATAGAGCCTATATAAGTAAAATCCATACAAAATTTTGGAGTTTAAGCAAATTAAATGTTCGGAGCCAAACCAAAATGAAATTTAGAGTCTATGTTAAGAAATGTTCAGATTCTGTTTATTGGAATTCGGAGTCTGGATTCACCAGAGATCGAAATCTGAACTTGCAGAGTTCGAAGTCAAACTAGTAAATGTTCGGAATCTAACTTCATAAGAGTTCGGAGTCGAACTCATGAAAGTTTGGAGTCGAACATCAAAAGAGTTCAGAGTCAAACTCATGAATGTTCGTAGTTGAACTTCATAAGAGTTCGGAGTCAAAATCATGAATGCTCAGAGTCTAGATTTCCATAAGAGTTCAGAGTCGAACTCATGAATGTTCGGAGTCCAGAATTCAGATTGAAACATCATTTCATTTCACATCCAGAATTCGGATCCTAAAAATAGAATGCTCCATATCTTTACATTATATGACTTCTGGGATTTTGGATATGAATCCGGATTTTGAACTTATGAAAAAAAATATTGCTATGTATACGAAAAACTAGGTTAGGATAAATTTCCTTAAAGAAATAAATTTATCTTACAGAGGTAAAATTTATATTTGCTTAAGTATAAGGTGTTTGTGATTTTCAATAAAGAAGTAATGGAAAAGTCATAAGGAAAAACTTATTGACTCAAAAATATAATGATTGATTTTAGGATACATTTCATATGGTTCCATATGATTCATTGTATGGTAGTCTATTCCAATCACCCTGTGCTGGCTAGAGGTAGAAGAGGCAGCTTGGCTGGGACCTCGTCTAGTCTAAGATATCGTTGAATAGGTTCATGTGATTTGGATGTGGAAGACTGCTACATAGTCTAATTATTTAATCTTATGTCTATCACAACTATTGACCTATTGAGTTCATGGGTGGGATCTAGTATTCCTATGTGTTGCTCGAGGTTGGGACAAAAGATGATCAGGAGATAGGTTATGCATTCGCCAAGATCGGAAGGGCCATTCGGGGTTCTGGAGAGAATATGTCATCTTGGATGTTGATTTCAGTTACCATAGAGGTACAAGGCTATGAACAACATCATTCACACATCTTAGTAGTTAGGTTACCTTTCAAACAAGTCCCCCACTTTTCTACCCAAGGAGGTTGAGTTCCATGTACATGAGTCTTTGGATGAGAATCATTTCATATTTTGGATTATAACATTAACATTATCCGCGAATGGTATGTCCCTTTAGAATGATTTCTAATAATGCATGGTCGATTATATGATGAGAACTGGGATAGGAATACTGATGTAGAATCATTTTGGCTGGAGTTATTCTATGATTTTTTGTCACCAACCTTTGAAGGGAAATTTCTTGGAAAATTTCTTTAAGGGGGACGTTTGTAAGAACCAGGTTCTCCATTTGAGGTAAGGATCTTGTCATTTAATTTTTTACTTAATGGAATGTTGTAAAAATAGGATTACATGTCATGTATTTTCAAGAACATTCCATGTAATATTGGTACACACCATGTACTACCGAGTACATGCCATGTGATTTTATGGATTGGGCCTTTACAAAATTTGTATGGAGACAACATGTTGTTTCCAATACAAGCAATGTACTTTTTTAGGCTAAAATGGGAAGTGGCCTATTGTTTCATCGGAAGGATAGAGGGATCAATCAGTTATGTGAAATGTAGCACCTGGCGGTATTTCTCCTCCCGAATCAATGTCTAAACTCCTATTTGATCACCTTTAAAGGCGTTCAAACTCAATCGGTAATCACTCAATTCATCATGATCCTTTTTTCATGATTTATAATATTACCCTTCTAATTGAAGGTTTAGAATTTATGCATGTTTTTTAGATCAACTCCATTCATGGTACAATTATAAGCTAACGCTAGATGAGGAGAGTTTTATGGCTACATGGATGGAGGTCTTATGCCTTTTCTCAATGTGGAGTTGTTTATAAGTTTTAGTAGTTCCATCCAACCACGTTTAGGGTGTAGCTTTGAAAAAATGTTAACCCTCATTTTTTCTTAATGATGATTAAGTTATTGATTAAATTAAATTCATCATGTTTGTTATTTTTTGGTTTGATTAAGGGAAACAATGTGGGTGTGTTTCCCTCAGATAACCATGGTTTATCCATTTGGCCTAGGATTCCTATGAGCATGCCTTTATTTCCATTTTTAGGTCAATTTAATATTAAATTGGTGAATTTAATGTTACCCACATGTGATGTTATTTTCTAAACCCTTTTGATAGTTCAATTCACATGGTTTCATTATATATATAAACTTCCCATGGGAATATATTTTTTTAGGCCTTGTAATTGTTAGATTACAAATTAGGCATGTGATATGTACAACCCATGTAAGTGTAATTGTTTAAGCATTATTATATTTTAATTCCATTGTTTCTTATTATGTATAATGCCCACCTAAGATGTTGCTATGTTAACTGTGTAATAGAGTAAATTACAAGTGTTGTTAATTATATTGAAATTCTTATACATCAGGCTTGCCCCAGAAACATACTGAAAATCTATTATACAGAGTTTTACCTTGAAACGTCATGAAATTATTATATATTGGGTTTTACCATAAAAAATAAAGAATTGCCGATATACCAGGCTCGACCCTGATTGACTGATATACCAGTGGTTCTAGATATGTTATTCTTGTGGGTGGGGATTTTTGTTATGCCAGCAAGTGGGGTTTTTCTATGATTGCTAGTAAGGTGCTGAATGGAATATTGAAAATAAATAACATACGACACATCTACCAAGCCAAAGCACAATCTTTTATTTTTTCTCCATGTTTCATGTTTTGATAGTTTTTGAGGAATCTATTGTGCTTACATTTACATGGTGATTGTCGGTTGAAGTCTTGATCCAAAGACCAATATAATCTAATTTATATGAACTATGAATGAACACATAAATGATTAAAAATATTAAACAGTAATTGTAGAAATATTAATTTTTGAGTACTTCTTAGAATACTTATTTCTTTATTATACACTACCTATATATATATTCACTAATTGTTTTTCATATATAATTGGATATTTTGTACTAGGATTTTTTCTCACACCTTATTTGGGATATATTTTTTTGGCCGAAATATATTATATTGTTATGGATATCGATAAGGTAAGAACCCTTATATAGGTAGATGGAATATTGTTTAGGATTAGGAGAGCAGGTGACTAGGCCAGAGGATTGTGATTGTTCTGAGTTTTATATTGTGTTTATGTACCTTGGTATTGTATCTTTTACTTCACTAAATCGTACCCTGTTTTTTCTGATTTCTTAGAACATGTGAGAGAAAGAATCATATTTTGTATGTTATGACTTTTTGTTGTCTATATTATCAGTCATATTCAATTCATTTAGGTTTTATGTTATTTACCTTTTCTGTTGTATATTATTGATTCGTTGTGTTACACTCAGCAAATGAGGGCATAGATTTCCAACAATGAAACCATATGCCCTTGCTACTATTCGTTAGCCTCTAGAATTTGGGGGAATTCACTTGATGTCTTGAGGTCAAATGGGAATGGAGCACCAATTCAGTGGTATCTAAACCTGGGAAGTTACAATATTGAATACTCTTACAATGATTGTACGAGATTTAATGAATTTACCTCCCTCTGATACCACTTTTTAGATCCCTATAGGGGGTACACCTTGATAGTTGTAGTAAATCAGGGTATAAAATATTATGGAAATTGTACCCTATTATGATGATCTTGTTCTCTAACCTTTTGGAATAGTATAATTTCGCAACATATTTTCTATCATTGAGTAATGAAATCATGAAATTTCACTAGTGATTTTACACAGATCACCTGCACTAGGATGTATCTAAGGCATAATCATGAAAATGTGCCAGTGAACTAAATTATCTAAAATATCACTAGTTAATAGTTACAATTTAGAGAGGTCTAACAGATCATCTAGGATCAATATCATAAAGTAGTGAAACATAATTCTATCCTTAAATAAGGAAATCATCCTCTTTTCAACTAAATGTGTCCTTATTCAAATAATGATTATAAAAAAATACACCAATAACATTGTTTCTCTTTATCACAAATAATGTCAAAATTTAGTGAGAATAACTATCTGTATATTATAGCTTTTGTGACCTTCACCCTTCTAGATGCGATGTGGAATATCCTTAAGGAATTATAATCCATAAACTCACTATTTATGTATTTAAATTTTTTCTATGCCATCTACAGTAAGACACTCCCTTTATTAATTTAAATTCTATCTTTAGGACAGAATATGATTTTTCAAGGATTATTCAAAGTGTCCCCAATATTTTATACAACGATAATTCATCAAAAAAATTGAATTTCCCATCAACATATTTAATGCATAATTTTATCTCCTTCTATTTCTAGCTGAAACTAAAAAAATATTGAAACATTAAACCTATGAATTGGCCATCTATGATATGTCATAATGTTTGGAATTTTTTATTAACTACATTATGGTCACATTCGCTATCGTTAAAATACCAATTCCATATTCACTAGAACTGTGTTACCAAAAATCACTGTTTATAGAGTCTTCTAGTTGACTAAATATACATCTCTTAGTGTAGTAACTCCACTACTAACACGTTCATGATTTCAAGAACAACATCCTCAAACCCCTTTTTAAAAAAATCTTTATATGATGATGAAAATTCACTATGTTGTATTCTGTCACAGGAACAGTGACATGGTGTCATTAGGCATGCGAAATTTGTAATATCCATAGTAAAAGAAGATGCTAGGATGTGGACACATTCTATTTGTGAAGATACTACCGCATAACCATAACTATAAATAGTGGAAACTAAATATATTAATATGGAATCAAAATTCCCTTAAAACGTTTTAATATAACGGTTGATCTAGTCATGTAATTCATTAATATTTATGGAGAGGAAATTTGTAAATACATTTAGGTGAACTCATGTTTAATATTAGGTTAGGAATTTAATGGATTCGTTACCATCATGGGAACTTGTTTTAATTTTTTAATTATGGATCATGGGCTCTAAAATACTACATATAAAGTCATCTACCCATACATAGTTTGTTATATGCATTATTATACCTTCCAAATTAATAAAAAACCTCTATGCCAAATATGAATGAACTACAATGTAGAATTATCAAATTCTAGTTTTTGTATGGCACAATGCAAGTGAAGTGGAATAGACATTATGTTTGACATTGACCTCTTATTAAACTACCTCATTTTCCCCATGAAAAATATAAACAACCAATATAAAATTCCAATTTAATTATTTTTCAAATACAATAGTTTTCTAAATGGTTTATCTACAAAAAAATTTCATACCACATCTAATGTTCTATTCCATAACAAAATTGTACCCAAATTCAGTATCAATTACGACATTCTAATTTTGGATAGTATCTAGTGATAAAATCACTAATTATTTCCTCCAAATATGGTTAATAACAGATTATTCAACCATTCAATGTACGAATTATCATTTATCTATTCAATATCATTCACTTAATTCCCTTACACTTTTAAATATTATTCAAAACATTATTTTTCGAATAACCCCATCGTGTTTTGGGTTTTTAAGAGAAAGGTTTAAGATATAAAGTTTCTTGGTGATAATGAGTTAATGTATTGAATGAAATACTAATATGATCATATGATATTATAACAACTAATGATTTAGTATTTAGGGAATTAAACTTCATCGCAAAAAGGTTCATGAATTATGAATTTGTATTTAAGAAGGGAAGGAGGACAGATGAAATAGTTTCAATAGAATTTGAGTATTTTATGTTCGATACAGGTGATTCTTTAAAGGGTTGATTCAAATTATCATTTTCATAACATATTTAATTTTCTATTGGGCATCACAAATCCCTTACAAATACATTATAAAATCATGTAGATGATATATCCTTGGAGCTGAATAATAAAGCAAGCCAAATAATTCTTGAAACAGAATTTTGGTATCACATATCCGATTTTAGTCATGTAAATAATTTCCATAGAATAACACATATGATAGATCACATAGAAAAATATAGAAACATGTAGCTGATTCACATAGTGGAATGTTCTATTGAGCTGATTTATGATGAGAAACATGTAGTTGATTTATACATAACCAGTTTTCTTCACTTAATTTTTTAATATATCTCCCACTATAGTGATTACATCATGATTTGAGGGTGGTTATAGTGGTTATTATGAATATTTTAATATCGATTTTAAAATCAAATAAAATAATGTATCTGCCACGATAATGATATTTTATCTTCCACATTCGATAGAGATTGTAGGAAAATATTATATTTTATAGAGATCATGTAGAATAATTGATATTAAATTATTGAAGAATGATATAGACTAGTGATATTGGGGTGTGTTCATTATAGATAAACCCAAAAGTAAAAATGATATCAATGCACAAAAGAGATTTGATTATGAGAAATCTATTGATGGAGAATGTGGTGTTGAAGATAATAAAAATAATTCATATATGAGGTATAGTTCATAATTAGTTGTGATAGATATATAAATACACTTGAATGTTCCTAAATTCGATGTTAGTTGGTTCTTCAGTGATCAACCTATAATGATGGTTAAGTATTCTAATGTATGATTTTGAAAATATATGTGTGATGGTTATAAAACATCATTTTGACAAGTAATTCCTTAAATATTCTTTAGGATAATTGATGGAGATCAATATTCATTATTGCTAAAGTAATATAGTTTTCTAGAGATCCACTTCTATTTTTATCATCATTTTTTAAATAATGTGGGATGACGGCATTCAACACCTAATATGTGTGGTGAAATAAAACATGCTTTATGACTGTGAATTTCAGTAGGGGATAAGGTGAAAAGAATTTTATTTGTTGGGTGTGTTACCATCCATCAAGAGGAGTAAGATTCATCATTGGAACTAACCTTGTAAAAATATATTACTAATTTTATATGTATATTATACATGATCATGTGAAGATGTGTTATTCCTATTTTTAGGGGATCATACTCTAACATGTAATAGATTAATTTTTCCATGAAATTGAAAAAGTAATTATTCTACTATTTCAACACCAACTTCATAGTGGTGGAAAAAAAATCCTGATAGGAACATCAATTGGAATCAGAGGAAATGATCCCTCTATAAGATCCAGATAATTATCCTTTGATCTACAGATATTATAAAACTAGTTAATAGTAGTGGTGACCCTATATTCATTGTAAAAGTTTATCAATGTTGGGAGAACTGAATGTTTCCATTTAATTTTTCTATAGGTTTGGAACTTCATGATCAAAATGTAATGTGTTTTTTAAAATTTTATAATGATTTTTAGATGATTTTATATGTTAAGAGAAACCTGAATGTGAATTAAATATAAAATATAACTAAATTAATTTATATAATAGTAAAAACTGTTAGGAATTTCATGGGTATATAAATAGAAAAACAATTTTCTAATAACTGGAATAAAATTATTATGGAAATTCTGATGTCATAGAAGAAATTAAAATATATAGGGAAACAAATTTGATGATATAAAAATATTGAGGATGAAATAATTTTTTATTTCATTACTCTAGTAAAGGAAATTTTTAGTAGTACTAATGTATTTATGTAGAAGTCTAATGACACCATAACTATTATTAAATTGATGACAAATGTTCATGAGAGATTTGATACCAAAATTTATGTACCTAAAGAGAGATAATATGTTTATAATGATGAGATACTTAATATTATCATTTCCAAGCAAATGAAGAACATTCTGACATTAAAAAAGAAGGTGCATGTGGATATGGATTTTGAAACCCTGAGAAGCATGAAAATATTCATCGATGATGATGTTTCTAAGAGTAGTGATTTTTTTAATGAAGAACAATTTCCAAAGGTACAAGAATTTATTTCTAAAATTTTTTAGAAATGAAATATCAAGAACATAGACATATTTATTAGTAGATGGTTCAAATGAAATAGTTTTGGAAACTATGAAATTAATTTTTCAAATAATAAATGAGACGACTAATAATTAAAACATGATTAAAAAAATAAATGAATGAAGTGTGGAATAAATTTGAAAGGATCTTCGAAGGAATATGGAAGAAAGAAGATTTATCAAAACAAAAAATATAATAATTCTAATGTGTAAATAAGATGATTTTGATCTTACCTCTTGTAGTTATATTGATGAACATACATATTAGATATTCTAAAATATTATGGATCATGTATAAAAGTGAATGGAATCATATAGATTTATTGAAGATGATTTAGGTAAAAAATATTATGAATTCATGCTCAATGAAGAACATAAGGCACAAATTTATAAAAAAACATGACTAGGATAAAGAGTAAGTCCCATCTAAGAGAACACATGGGAAAAATTAATGAAATGGGAGGAAATGAAAATAATGAAACCTTTTATAGATAAAAATATAAATGTTAGATTGAATGATAATGAATACGAGAAAATGATCAAATATCTCAAAGAAACCCTCTCTTTAAAAAACTATTATGAACACAATACATAGTTATTGATTTGGAGAAATATCATTCAATAATTAATAATGTATTCAAATTTTCTATTAAATATGAAGATTAATACTCCATAGATGCTGAAAATACATTTTAAGTGTCCCAATATGAAAACTTATATTCAAAAATTATGATACGAACTTTACGTGTTTATATCATAGATCTTGAAATTTTAGGATAAAGAAAATTGGAAGTAAATATTATATATATTCTCCTAATGGAAGTAGAATATTTATTTGAAACACTCATCCTAATTAAAGACAAATCCATTCTAAAATATACCACTTGAAGAAAAATTTTGAATAGAAATTTTATAGACATAATACAAATTTTCAAGAATAATCTGATTTCGTTGTTATTACTCGTTCTTTTTCATTCTCAGTCACAAATCATATAAATATTGTTAAACATTTCAATACTAGGAAGAAGGAAAGAACCCAGATAGAGATGTACTAATGAGAAAAAGAAGGATTCATAAAGAATGTAGGATTAGAGGTGAATAAAATAAAAATTGAAAACAAAAAAAAGTTTCATTTTTCCTAAAGATATATTTAGAAGAATTGATAAAAATGGAAAAAAATAAAAGAAATTCATGAAATTACTTCTTAGTTAGATAAATATATAATATAAAAGGAATGTAGTTGAAATGTACAATTTTGGGAGGTCATGCTTGGAAGATGATTTTTTTACAAAAAGAAAATAATGAAATCATGGATACTAGATTAAGGATGTTAATCCCATATGACTAGTAATGAAAAAACACGAGTAATATTCATAAAAATTATGTTGGAGAATTATTATTTTGTAATTAATATTCCTTTAAAATAAAAAGGAACTTTTATCATTCAAATTGTGAATAATAATTTGAAATTAGATGAGTTTCATTATGTTGGAGGTCCGAAGAACAATTTATTGACTATTATCAAACACCATGATAATTAGAGTGATGTAAAATTAAAAAAACATGAATTATTTAAATAATGGGTTATGGAAGAACTATTTTTCATGTATGTATAAAAAATGGAAACTTGTTCTCTATTGGTGATTAATCCCATATATTATACATGATCATTATAGGTGAGAAAATTTTACAAGACCAAATTCAAAGGAATGTTTTTCAATGAATTATACATAAAATTATGATTTATGAAGTGGTGAAAGATTCAAAAATGATTAATTTGGAAAATATGGATGCTATGGAATATTTCGAAAGAGATTGATAATTGATAAATCCCACATGAATGTGGAATTTATGTCCAAAAGACCATTAGACTTTTTCCACACAATTAATGTTTGACTAAAGATACAAAATTTTACTCGATTTGATATTTATTTCATTATATTCACAGGTATTTCACTCATCTGACTAATGTTATTTTAAATTAAAAAAAATAAATGTTTATTATAATGTTCAAATTGAAAATGAGGCTGGTTAAAAAATTATTGGAGTGTGAATAAAAAACAATGATATAGTAAGGGGAAAGAATATATCTGTGATGTATTTGAAACTTTAATAAGTGAAAATGGAATCAGGAATATGTAAAACACACCCAATAATAATTAATATAATGGTTTTTTAGAATTTATGAATAAGTTAATCGTGGAAGTGTGAAGAACAATGATGGATGTTAATAGTGTGTTAAAATAATATGGGAAAGAAGAAGTGTGTACTCCCATGAACATTCAGAATATAGGCTTATTTGGACCTAAGGGACATTATATATCCTGTGAAATGTTGGACCTACACAATCATATTTTGAAATATTTCAATATCTTCATTAGTCCATGTTATATTAAAATCAATGGATGCACACTAGGGAAGCTTAATGAAAATATTTATTATGGACTATTTATGTGATATATATTGAATATAAGAGGAAATATGCCTGAATAAATAGTTTTGTAGGATTCATTTAGTATTAGTAAGTGATAATTTATGAATATATAGGTAAAAATGGATAAAATATGTAATCCTATTTTGAGTGTAATGCCCAAAAAATTAGGTAATTTATGATGAAATTGGTGAAAAAGTTGACGAAATTAGTTTGAAAACAGTTGATATAGATTTAGAATGTTCTAATGAGGATGTATAAGATTATAGTATGATAGAAAACGTTTTATATTATTAAAAAACATTCTAATAATTGGAATATCAATGGGAATGTGAATTAACCACATCAAATAATAAGAATACAAAAAATTAACATCTAAATATCTATTGTATCCCATGTTGTATAGAGAAAAAAGGCTATGGATACTGAAAATGATGAATGGGTGGATGTAATGAATGAATAAGTCAATCAAATTTATAATAACCATACATGAAAATTGGTCCATGATCACAATTAAAAAAATGTTATCGGTATAGAATGAGTCTCCAGGAATGAGATTAATGAAAAATGTGATTTTTGATATAAAAAGGCCATACTTTTTTCCATGGATATTATAAAATAAAAGGAATATAATTTGAGGGAAATTTTCTCCCATTTACATACATGTGATAATAATCATTTACTATAAATTTAAACTAAAAAAAGTTACAATTTTATCAAATAGATGTGAACTATTCATTTCTATGTGATGATGATGTTGATGATGTCTTTATTCAACAACATAATATATTATCTTTAACAATGAAGGTAGCCAGATGTTTTTATTAAAGAAATATTTTCATGGTTTGAATCATTCCCCTAGATCCTCATATTCTAAATTGGATGGTTTCATAAGTGAAGTGAAATAAAAAAAATGCAATATTGAACGTAAACTATATGTCAAAGAAGTGAGAAAGTAAACACTTATTGTAATTTTCTATTTAGATACCATTATTTATGTTGTTGATAAGGAGTGTCTTTGTGAATAGTTTTCATTTTAGATATTGATGAAATATTATATGGACATTCCTTGTGAGATAAAATTATGTTAGTGAGTTCAGATTTATAAAAGAAAAATTTCAACACTAAATATATTTTATGGATGATAAAACTTCTCAATAATTCTCTATTTATCATTCGATGAAAATAGATACTCAAAAATCAATGATTCCCTATAATATCACTCTATAACATAGAAGAATTAAAAAATTAATATGTTTTGACCCTTATCCTCAAATTATATTTATTCCACAAACTCAAAAAAATCGTGATGATAATATTCCAAGATTCAATCATTTGTAATATTTCGTTAATATTATTATCATGATATTTTTATTTTAATTAAATTTTCTTCTAAGAAAATATTTCCTAATAGCACATGAGAAAAAATCCATATAAGAACATGTGTTTCTATCAAAAACCATTTTAAAATTATACAAGTATATTTTTTTATATATATGATTTTAAATATTATAATACGTTGGTTTCTCTTTTCCGTTTAGCATAAAAAAACTCCATAATGTTTTCTTTGAATAATTATTATTTGCATGAATTAATATCATTATGGTGTAATGTCTAATCTAATATAATGAACACCTCTTCAAATCTAATCAATAATGACTACATTATCCATGAATTAATTGAAAGAGTCATGATTTATAGATCATTATAAATAATAATAATAATTTTTTTTCAAATGATTCATCCGAAGATATATATTTTAATATTACATCACAAAAAAATAATTTTACGATCATTCATATTATTCATTCGAATGATATGTTAAATCATACATACCACATGAAACTTTTGAGCTATTAAAACCCAACATCTGGTTAACCTTACATGTCTCTACATCACTCTTTTATTTCTCAGATCAGACTTATATCAAGATTCTCATATGTAGTTTTGAAAAATTTAGTGTAAATATAATATTTAATTTATTTATTCATGAATATTCATGAGTTAATGTCGTATTATATTATAGTTTTCATATGTATCCACAACACAACATCCATTCCTAGGAAAAAAACATTCCCTGTTGAAAAGAACATATGATCTTCATAGAACATAACCACAAGATTCAACATTAACACCATTTTCATGTCTAGTATTCCATGTGGTCACATAGAACATGATGTTAGAATATTGATGTTAAATTTTGTTTTATGATCCTTATATAATTCTATCCATATTCTTATTACATTAGGGATGGTTACTCTTATATTTAAAGTACTTTGTCAAAATCTTTAAAGCCTAAAACTCAAAACAATGCTCAAGTATTATCAACTCTTGTACAAGCATATTTATACACTTCATAACGGCTTCAAATAATTTAAATATCCACATGGGAAAATTACTCATATCTAAAGACTATATGAAAAAAAAATCCCAATATATTTTTATTATATAAGAATTGATGAATTTTAAAATTATCATAATAACATCATTAATACATATTAAAAAAATAAAATTCATCTCAAATAACATCCTGAACTCTCAAAATTATCATAATAAATATTATTATTCCCCAAAATCTTAAGAAAAAAACTAATCTCTTTAATGTGTTTTAATGATTATATACAACCTTAATCTCACCTTATCCTCTTTAAACATCATAAAAATCATAATTAATGATTAATAAATTATTTATCATTTATTATTGCTCTTATTTAATCTCAACTCAACCCTCATCATCATAAATAGAATATCTTATATAATGAAGGAATCTCCATAATTGTTAATCAAAATGATGAATCTTCTCCAGTATACTCAACTATAAATTTTCAACTATATACACCATAAGAACCTAATTTTTAAAGAGATATAATCAAATATAATGGAATAAATTATCTTGAAAATTATTAATCTATGATAAATATAATATTTTATAATATTTGTGATTAAACTATTAATAAAATTAATTTATTTATCCAAAAAATTATATTATACTTATAAAATACCATGAAATTTCCTAAACATATCATTTTCAAATCATTTATAGATGAGTGATATCCTTATTATTCGATAAATAGTATAAAATTATTCAAATAATTTATATAAGATAAATGTTTCAACTCAATTTCCCCCCATGTTTTCAAACATTCTTTCTAATTTATCAAAATTTGTATTAATTCTCATTCATATAAACAAAATATTTTCATCCTGACATAGAAGATTCAACTATCATCCAGATTTATCATCTCAATAAATGTTTAAATAATTTTAGTTTGAATACAAATAAAACTAAACATCATCGACTGGAAAAAAATAGATATAACCCTTTTCTTCTCTCTAGGTTGATATGTCCTTTATAAAATATAAATTTTTAACTGTGTGAATTTTTTCTCTACTGATTGTCTCTCTTCGGGGTATAAATTCATTCTTATTTCCAATTATTAATTTATGAGTTATTCTCTGAAATATTTATATAAATTGATATATATTACATGTTCTTTTTAGATATTATTTATTTTCATGTTCCTATTATTATGACTATAATATTTTCAATTGTATTTCGTTACATAATCCACTTTTATAGAATTATATATTTTCTTCTGTAACATTATTATTTTATGATGTTTATATTCTACTTTTTACTGTAATAAATTATATTCCCTCTAATTTTATGGTTAATTCACATTTACTTCTCAAATTTCAAATTGGTAAATTAATAAAAAATAATACATTACATTACAATATAATAATTCATATTTTTTTGGATTATTTCTCTAGAATATCCATATTCATCCATACCATAAATATTTAATTGTACATTTTTTAAGAAGTAAATATTTATTATCTAACATTACTGTTATATTTATATTTAATTATATTTAGCTGGAAAATTTTTATTTTCATTCATCAATGTGGGTTATTTCAAAAAATTCGGAAAATATTAATAATTATTAATTACTGGATTATTATTTATCAATTATTGATTACAATTTTCCATTCTATATTTATTCCATTTATTTCAAACAAAATATGTAATTATTAATTACATAATTATTTATGTAAATTCTATCTTCCAATATCCTCCAATATAATAGAATAATTTTAACATGTAATGATATTTCAAAATTCTTATTTAATCACAATAAAATTAGAGGTTCATTATATTTTTGATCTTAATGATTCGAAAATAAATGAAACATTTATATTATCCTTCATCGGAGATATCATGTTTATAAAAATGAAAATATCATATTTTCAAAATGAAATCATTAAACATCATAGTCAATTTAGTACTTGTGTAATTTATTTTAAATTGAATAAGTTTAACTTATTAAACTTTATATGTTTTTTATATATATTAATTATTTTGTAATGTTCTTCAATTAAAATCTTACTATAGAAAATAACATAAAAAGGATCATGAGAAAAAAAGATAATATTTTAATCATTTCTAGAATAAATATTACTGAATTTCAATTTCAATCATGAAATTAAATTTTTATATTTATAAATAATATAAAAAATAGTATACATGAAAGATACCATATGTATTATTTGTTTTTTTGAAAATTATCATAACATTTCCAAGAAAAAAACTTGAATGTGAATAAATTTCATTCAAATTTATTGAGTAAGAAAAAATTCATACTCATCTTCAGAAAGAAAATATAAGTATATTAGTATCACACTGGTAGTTTTCTATTTCTTTAATTTTGAAAAAATATATGTCATTACATAATGATTTTTAAATTTACATTTTCACCAAAACCTGTAACTATCTTAATTTCATTCAATATTCCCAAAACATTTCAAAATATCACAATCAATTAAAATAAAACATTAAAAACATCTTAACATCCTTTTAATGTTTATTTCATATAGGTGAATCTATGTACAATGTTATTCCGTAATTCTATTGGGTTTTTAAATATCCTCTATTTATTTGTTTTCAACATCGTATACCCATTCAACGAAATATTAAACACTGGATTTCAGAAAGGTAATTATCATGACACAATACTGGGATAAATTGTTTTCATTTTAAGAAAACTAAATCCCTCTTGGACATGAATCATATAAATGTTGTCTCCCCTAAATATATTCACTTATTAAACTAATTTTACCTTGTTTTAAAATAAAAATTACCTTAGATTATCAATAAAAGTGGTACATATTTTTTACTTCCCATCCCCCTTTGATTAATAAATCCAAAGTAAAGTGGGGGTTTTATTGAAGTCCCTCTAGTTACTGGGATATGAAAAAAAGTTATGTTTATCCCCAATGATTCAAATATTTCATTTTTAGTTTTCTTTTTTGAGAAATAATTATGTTTATATATTTATGGATTTATATAGAAATTTATATTACCATTTCTAACACCTTTTTATAAGGAAGTGAAATGTGATATAAATATTTACGGATCAACACTGTGTGACATCCAGAACCATTTTCCCCCCAATGTTTCCCAAACTAGTGGGACACATGGAATCATGATTGCCTCCCCATACATTTTAGGCTTCCAATAAACTACAAGGGAATAGAGTGTACCCGTGGTTAAAACTGTTCCAACTTGTCAAGGTTGAACAAAATAGATATTTATATATAAATAGATGTTTAAAAGTTAAATAATAATAAGCATGAAAAAATGATAGAATAAATTATTAATAAACATTAATAAATAATAATAATCTACTAAAAATATTATCAATACAATATAAAAACTATAAGGATGAAATTTCATGTCTCTTCAAATTAAGAAATGTTATTCCTAGACCGTAGAATCCCTGATCTAGTACATTAATTTATTACATTGGCTTTATTAGAAGGAATAAAATCCCTAAGGACCACATTATTTAGAATTTTTTTAAAAATAAATTACTTACATGAAACCCATTTTACATTTGGGATATAAAATATGTCATAACAGAAGTAAAATCTATGAATCCCGGAAACACATTCAAGAATTCTTCATCATAAGATAGGGAATGGAATCAAAATAACAGTGATATAAAATAATATTAAATGGTAAACTATATAATAATATATCATTAATAAAGTATTCGTAAAATGTATGGAATGAATAAAAGATTATAGAAGTGAGCAATATATATAATAATAAGAGAATTAAAGAGTACCATGGATATTTCATCTAATCCAAAAAAACATGGAATAATAATATTGATGGAATATATAATTGTAGATGTCTACTCTATAATTATCTATCATCATGATAGTTACTCTCAAGATATATTCTCAAGTATGTTTAAGTATATGGGTATAAACTCATATGATTTATTTCTAGATCGATCCCCTAGATAATTAATATTTGTATTTAAAAAAATATAAAAGGTTTGTCACAAACTGATTTCATTCTATGAGACCCTTGGTTCATCGAGTGTCTTGCATTAACCATTCCCAAATCTATATACTTTATGTTTAAAAAATAAAACCCCAAAAAATATAATATTTTCCTTTAATAATAAATATAATATAATTTAATGATTTATTTATATGTGACATCATGTTAGGATTATGCTACAGACAATGTTATGTTTAGATTTCCCTACAAGGAGCACTATGTATAGCTAGTGTAAAAAAATGTATTTTATTGATGTATTTCATTGCAAGGAAGATTTTTCTAACTAAATTATACAATTGATATTATTATTTAATATGATTATTAGCAACTGGACGTTCTATTGGAATGTATGAAAACTATTAACTAAATTATTAAAATTGTATTCCTCAATATTTATATGATTTATTTTTGTTATAAATGAATATATAAACCAATATAATATAAATTATGTTTTTTAAGACTATTTTATTCACACCATGGTTTTCTATCTTGATAAATTAAATTTATTTCTTTTAGTTTATGATATTATTAAATTCAGTATATTATATATTCAATCAAATATATTTGACATTTTTTCATATATTTAATGGGAATAATATTAGATGGATGTAATTTTAAAAAAAAATTATATGTAAAAATATATTTCATTTCTGAAAGGGGAGTTTAAAAATAATCATTGAGTTACTTTTTTGTATTTTTTTAGAGGATTCATTTTTTTGATGAATAGATAAAATAGTTGATTGTAATTGAAAATTGCTTCTTAATAGAATTTAATTATATGGTTAGATTATATTTATAACATATTTTTGAATATAATTTATACATCAATTAAACAATTTTATGTCATTGGAATAAATTTATCTTTGAAAATGGATATTAAAACATCTCATGTTTTCAACATATTTTATTTGCAGACATGCATTATCATCTAGTCTATGGGATTAATTGTAACTTGATTTCATCCACTTATGTGATTTTAATATCAAAAAATATATTAATTATATTAATTTTAGTAATTTATAATGTATAATAAATTCAACATAGCTTTTTACGAGAAATATTAGTGAATACAATATATATTAACTACAACAATTACTTGAAAAATTACATTAACAAGGGACTAAACCTTAAATCTATTAACCAAAATGAAATAGAAATGTTTCCAAAATCTCTTGGGTTGTGAAATTTAGAACATTTCCTATATTTTTTCTATTTTTTATCATTATTGGAGACACTTGACATGGTAAAAACATGGGTTAATTTTTTTAGAAAAATTTAAAATAATTCCACTCCACACCAACTAAAAAATGGCACTCATGCCTCATATTTATACAAATATATCAATAAATTTGGCTAAATAAAATACCAAAAATTCCCCAAACATCCCTCCACTCATCATTAAATTCTCACTTTTGGAAATAAGAAATCCAAGTCCTTTGGTATAAACTAAAAGGAGTTACCCGAATAAGAGGAATCATTCTTCAGTGATCATATTTTTTTATTTCACGCACCCATTAATTTTATTTTATGTCATGATTATAAAAAAAAAATCCGTATAATCAATATAATTTTATGTTTTATTCTATTATATATACTTACACTTTAACACCAATCCATCAAATGGGATACAAAAACATCATTTGTGTGTATGGTAGACTACCGCCTCGTGAACCTATGTTGTTCGTTCATTCATTTACTAACATTATTGTTTGGAAATAAGGATGAATATATAGTTTATATTTGAAATATATGATACTTATAATTAATTATTTCTAATTATATTCTTATATAACTAATAAAATCATGAATTCCATTTTTTGGAAATACCATAACATCTTTTGTGGTTGTCTGGACTACCGCCTTCATAATGGGATGCGATTCAATCACAATATACATGGAAGGATTAAATGACTTTTTAACTAAAATATGAGACATATATGTCATTAATATGATAGTGTAATTATAATATACATAAAAATAATTTATTATTTTTTCTATTCAATTTGAAAATGAAATGGATGTAGCATTCATCAATTTGTACGACCTACAATAACAATAGATGGTGCATTTCATTTACTATCTAAAAATATTACAAGTTCATATAAATATATATAAATAATATATATTATATTAACTTATTTTTTTAATTTTTCTAGATTCTGAAATCATGATTGACTTAAAAATAAAAAGAATAATTGTCTCGTACATACTAAAAAAACTAGACAATTAACACCCAAAAATGATGAAATGAATAAATGATTGTTAACAGAAGGATAATAAGATAATATAAAAAAGTTAATATAAAATATAGTTAATATAATTATGATTATATTATAAGTTAAAAACATTCTTAAATCCATTACACAAGAGTTTAATGGGTGTTCACCCAAAAGGAAAGGAAAGGTATGGGGTTTTCATCCTAACTTTTTTATTAGAGAGATAATTTCAATATTAACCAATTAATTTTTTTTTTGTGGTGTAAATAATACCCCTTTTAATTTAATATCATTATTCACATTGACATCAATTTATTTTATGTTTCACCTTGAATTACCTCATTGAAGTTGTTTTAACTAAGAAATTTCCAATTTGTAATGGTTATATTCATAGTATTACCTTATTTTGCGATTGTTAACTTTATGATGAAACAAAAAAAATCCATATGATAATTATTTTGGTACATTAAATTTATCTCAATTTTAAATATTTTTAGGAAATGGATATTTTTATTTCATAAACATCCTACAATTTTTACATATGGTATTCACTTTGAATGTTTTTTGATTGATTATGGAACTATTGATAATTCTTGTATTTTATTCAATATAGATATTTATAAAGAACATTGATCATGAATTAAAAAAATTACTAGATATATTATGAATTATTAGGATGGTTATGACATGGTTTGGCCCCAGTTATACATATACCCTTAATGCATTGGTAGACTTATGAGACCAATCATTTTTCCAATAAAATGGGATTTTACCAAATCTATTTTAAACTATCTTGAAAAAAGCCTTGATGGTAAAGGTACCATGTACCTTGGAAACATGGAATCCAATAATAATTAGTTTACTATATTCATATTTAGGTATTATTAATCCATGAAATTGTTTTACATAACCTATTGATGTATTTTATTCTCAATTTATTGATTTAATGTGATGTGTTTCTGTTAAATACATTCAAATAATGGTTTTTCCTTATAAAGTTATATAAATGGAATATTTGAACTCTTATTTACATTTACATGTTGAGTTACTCACATTTATTCATTATTTTATCCTATTTAATAACCATTTTTGAGCGTTTGACCTCACAAATATTTTTTCCTTATCCCCATGCTATGGGGAATAAATCATTGATTAAGCTTTCAAGGATGCTGTTCATTTTTATTGAATATGTACCATGTTTTATTTTTATATTTTCCAATGTAATAAGTGTATCATGTATATAATATGGTTTTTGATAACTTCTAATCTTTTTATCATTCCCTTTTAGATTACCTATAAACATGAAACTGTAATAAATTAAGGAACCAACCTTGGAATATTTGGGTGTTTTGCTTATAATTAGTATCAGGGAAACTTTTTTAGATCCCTTTTAAACTCTATTTATGAAAATAGAGATTAGGGGACATAACCATAATTTGTAATTTGAGGATATAAATATAATAACATTATTTAATTTTAATATGGTGGATATTATATGTGTATTATTCTCAATAAATCATTTTCTAGATACTTTATATGGATGGGGTTCTTGAGAAAATGTACCTAGGGGTAATAACTTGGGAAACTTTCATTTATCCCAACTCAAATGTAACCTGGTACACGACAATTGGCCTTATTTTTCACCTAGTTTGATAGTCCAGGAAGATATTATTTGGAAAATTCATATTTTATTTACAAAAAATTATAAAGGATTTGAAAGTAAATTTATCCCTGAGGAAAAAATGTTTATTATTATGAGGTTAGTTATGGAAAATTTCTTCAAATTATGATTGGGTTTTCACTATATTGAAGATAAAAAATTATGTTATAAATGTAATGATATAATTAAGTAAATTCTATTTTTTTAAAATGGAACATGGATGTAAGAATGGTATCATTACTCATGGAATGTATTGAGGTTTACCTAATGTGAAATCAAATATAGATTGTATTGTAGCTGAGAATGTTTTAGATATATTGGGGCTTCTTAATTAGAGTAGAACATGTAACCTAGCATGGATGGAGTAACCTATTCCCCAATGATATTCTCTGACGTTGGATTAGTTTATGTGATATAGGCACCCATTATTAAGTATAACTACTATACTAATAGAATTTGAGAAATGGATTCAGTATTTGTAGAAGATATTCAATGATCTGGGATGTAGTGAAAATGAAAATGTCACACTTTCAGTATATTATCTGAATTGTGATGCTGATCAATGGTTGTAAGTGTTCAAGAAGATTTGGAAGGAATATGAAACAAAACTCCTAAAATTAAAGGCATTTATACAAAAATTAATTTAAAAATACTTCCCTCGTGAGAAACAAGTGTTCACGATGAGAAAGTTACATAATTTTAAAAAAGGTAGAATAATGTGTTGTAATGTATGTATATACCATATAAATGCTAGAAATGAATTAAAAAATTTCACCTGAATCACTATGTCCATTAATGATCAAATCATTTATGGGATAAAGGAATGTCTCTGAATGGAGTTAGTGTCTCAACCCCTTTAATAATATGATGAAATAATTTTATGTGCTATCTTGACTAAAAAAATATCCAAGTTATATTAATTCAATGGGATGAATGGGACGAAGTGGATGGAAGGGAAAATAATAATAAAAGTGATGCAAGGAAAAAATTATTTTCATACATGTGATAATGGTAGAAAAAATCACCATGCCAAACTCTTAAAAGTATTAGGAATTTCTTATATGTTTGGAAAAAAGGGTCACTTAGAAAAATATTGAAAACTGAAGAATGAAAATTATTCTATTCTGTGTTATAACTATAACGATATGAGGAACTCTGAAAATGAATTCCCTAAGAGTCAATGGAATATACTATAGAATAATATCAGAGATAATTGTAAGGATTATTTTTTTGATAAAGATGAAGTGGAATGATTAATTTTCAATTATATTTGGATCTTAAAATAATTTCATAATTTTTTATGTATGATTTCATTATTATATGTACTATGGAATGTATAAGTATTGTATTGTAGTACTAGTTCATCAAGTATTTGAATATGTGTGTTGATCGTCACTGATAACAAAGAAAAGTGATTCAATAGAGAGTTGACCAATTTTGAGATAACATGGTTGATGTGTGTCACGACCCATACTTGGGGCCCATGCCCTGACTACCCCAAGCCCGCCTTCCATAGGCCAGGGGCTGGCGACTAGAACCAAAGGCGTAAATCAAGATAAAAGGGAAGGCATTGCCTTCATTATGTAAACAAACACCACAATGTACGCAAGCTGAGTAAACACTATGTATACATAGTAAAAAAGTATGTGCTGGAATGTAATGGGCCAGAATACTAACCCAACTGAAAGTACAGTACCACTGAAAATAATGTACAGCAGCAGAAAAGTAAAATAGCAACTCTGAGCCATCCTCTGGAAATCCCACCTGAACGGTCTGTATAGATAGTCTCCTCTGGTCCTCGGCTCCAGCCATCCGCTCCGAGTACATCTCATCCAGTGATCCACCTCTAGGTACCATCCATCTCCAAAAGCTCCCACCTTGATCAGCGATGTCCGTCGTCTCCATCCAACATAACGTAGTGCGGGCATAGCCTGTGCCGGGGTGAGTATACGCTACTTAGTAGGGACCCCGAAACCCCCGAAGGTCTCCTAGAATCCACGAAGGATAAACCACAAAGGAAAGTTACAGTCACGAAGAAACGACCAACCCTACTTAGGTATATGCCCATACATATACCTAAGTCATCTATTCCTACTCGGCTCCACTACACGAGCCCAAGTACAACTCAGTCCACACAGGAAAACATAACCCATTCCACATATGAATTTGCAATCCAATCCACAGAGGAATGCACAACCCAATCCACATAGGAAATAACAACAATCACATTGATGATAATGATTTCAAGTCAAGACTCAGCTCAAACAGTTATACTTCTTCATAAGGCGATAGAGATGATCACATGTAGCCACTGATTCATCTAACCTATCGGACTCACATAGGATACAAGACCAGCTAAGCTGTTGGACCCACAAAGTATACAAGACCAGCTACTCTATTGGACCCACATAGGATACAAGTACAGAGTCAAATAATGTCGGACCCACATAGGATACAAGTACAGTAGTCAAGTACTCTTGGATACAAATAGGATACAAGAAAAATAGTCATCATCGTCGAACCCACAGAGTATTCCAGTACGGTCGTCGTCGCTGCCAAACCCATGGAGGATCCCAGTACAGTCGCCGTCATCGTCGTAGTTGCAGTCAGTTCTAGGGTTCCCTCATACAGGATGCTCAATTCCGGGAGGGTCCACTCCACGAGTCAAGGGGGGGTCGATATATCAACTGAAACGAAGTCCAGAGTTGATGTATCCCAATGTTACGTATTGACAAAAGGAACTCAATGCGACAGACGACGTGTCAATCGGACGCCCAGTCTGAGAGTTATTGGATTTTTCGTCCCAGGGGCCCGGTTGAGTTTTAATCCAAAACCAACCCGACCGTACTCCAGTTGCATCCAAACCTCGAGTGGAGTAATCCAAAAGAACCTTATCACTAAGACGAATCCAACAAAGTCAACGACACATCAATCGGACGTCCGGAGCTCAAGTTATAAGCGTTTCCGCTCCGAGGGCCCGGTTGGTTTCGTGTTCGAACCAACCCGGCTATACACAAAGTTCTTAGAAACATCACGTGTAATAAACCAAAATTACCGTCTCGATACATGGATCGCTACGCAACTGACGGTGCGTCGATCGTAGGTCTGTATCCCAGGTTATGTGAGTGTGAATGGATCTGTCCGAAAACAGGGGGTTTGGGCCTGGTCTGACCCAGCCCAATACCCCCTGGGTCGGCGGAACAGGATCGACCCGACCCGGGTCAGGGTCCGGCCTGTTAGGGCGTGGCCTGGCCTAGCCTGGCGTGGGCGGTCCGGCCCAGCAAGGGCGGTCCGGCCCGGTGCGGGCGGTCCGGCCCGGCGCGGGCTGCTGCGCGGATCGAGGCCGAGCTGGACGCGGAAGGGGGGGAGGGGCGCTGCCACCCTCATTTTGTAACAGCGGCCCCCATGTTGAGGGGCCTACCCCTATCTGCTGCCAGGGGTTACAACCCCCAGACATCTCGAACGGCCGTCTATGTTGGCTAGCCGGTGTGCCGCAGCGGGACCCTCGCGGGTCCCGCCATCCGATGGGCCGGCGGCCGCGCGGATCCAGCCGCCCTTCTCTGCACCGCCGCGACCCTTGTACGACCGGCACGGCGTGACGGCGCCGCGCCCCTCCGCCTCGGCCCGCTCTTGGCTGCCGCTTCCTTCGGACTCATTGGCACGGCGCGACGGCAGCACGCACCTTCACCATGGTTTTCCTTGTTCCCGTGTGGTGCCGTTACAACGCGCCTCCTCCATTCCAAACCACGACGGTGATCAACCACAAAGGGGAGGTGGATCGGTCATGTTTGTGCGATCCAACCTCCTCCTGTTAAATTGATAACAGCTGGCCAATTAATAATGACAAAATTCAAAATAATACTTGAAAGACGAAACATTCCCTACCTCAAAGATGTTTGTGGAAGCTAGCGTCGCGGAAAACGGCGTCGTGGGGTGAGGCTCCGTATACGTTGATGGAGATCATCTAAGGAGGAAGTGGTGTCTCCCTTTCTTGGACGTGGAGAGAAGATGGAACGAAGTGTCGGCGTTCTTCGCATTCTTCAAGGAGGAAGATGAAGTTCTTCAAAATGTAGAACTCTCCCTCTCTCAACATAACGAAACAACCAAAATAAAATAAGGACTTTGCCTTATTTTATTAAATTTTCCAACAATATTTAAAATTCAAAAATCTAAACTCACATAATTAATTAGTCTTGAATTTTCAATATTAATGGTGAGATTAGTTGGCATGCATTAATGTGGAATAGGGTAGCCAAAACATTTAGTACATGGGAGGTTTAGAGGGGTTAGCAAATTTGAAAAGGTGGGGGCTCGTGTGGGTGCCACCTCACTAATATCCTACTAAGTGTTAGGATTTTATTGGATCCCACCCCCACTCCCACACATGGGATTTAACCTCTTATAGGTGAAAAATTGTAACACAACTTATTTCACTTAATTCTTAATCCACATTTTAAACAACTCTTCACGAGCCAACACAATACCAGAAAAGGTCTTCTTATGCAATTACCGGTGCTACGGTTTCATTGGTGAACTCGGATTTCGATTCTGATCACCGGTTCAAAAGTTAGAAAAACCCGCTCATTCATTCACTGAATGTACCCGAGCTAAACTTTGGAAATTGATTCTGGGCACGCCGGTCCTCGGAATCAGGTGCCGCCTGAAACTGCGTACATGTAAAATCCCAAAAAATTTATGAAAAAAATTTCCAAGAAATTTACGGGTCTTTACATTACTCCCACCTAAGGGATTTACTCCCCCGTAAAGATACATCACAAACTAGGGGAACAAATGAGGGTACTGAGCACGCATATGAGCCTCCCGCTCACAAGTTCTCTCTTGAAGGTTCTCATGCTGCCACCTAATGCACACTTGAGGAATGGATCACCCACGTAGGACCCACTCCTGTCGATCCTCGATCTCCACCGGGACCTCTGGAAAAGTCACCCCATTATCGATGTCCAGCTCCCCATGGTCGATGATATGCGTCGCGTCATGCATGTATCTCCCCTGCTGAGATACGTGGAAGACATCTTGCATCCAGTGCAACTGAGGTGGTAGAGCCAGGTGATAAGCCCCCTCGCCTATCTTGCTATGAACCTGGAATGGTCCGATGAAGCACAGAGATAACTTGCCGCCCCGGCCAAATCTCCGTAATCCACGTCGAGGTGAGACTTGTAAGAAAACGTGGTCACCATCCTCGAACTCTAGTGGTCTCCTCCTCCTATTATCATAAGACTTATGTCCACTCTGAGCTATCCTCATCCGCTCCTAGATGACTTGGACATTCTCTGTCGTGGCCTGGACCATCTCTGGTCCCACAAGTGCTGACTCCCTAGGGTCTATCCAGCATAGAGGTGATCTACAAGGTCAGTTGTACAATGCCTCATATGGTGCCATCCCGATGGTGGAGTGGTAGCTGTTATTATAGAAAAACTCCACCAAAGGTAGGTGGTCCTCCCAGCTGCAACCAAAGTCGAGGAAACATGCACGGAGCATGTGCTCGAGAGTCTAAATGTTCCTCTCCGTCTGACCATCTGTCTGAGGTTGAAATGCGGTTCTTAGACGTAGTTGTGTCCCGAAAGCCTCCTGCAACCCCTTCCAAAGCCAGGAAGTAAAGCAAGCATCTCGATAGGAGATGACAGATGATGTCACACCATGAAGCCATAAAATCTCCTGAACGTAGAGGCATCCCATTCTCTCCACTGATCACTGCTCTCTGATTGGTAGGAAGTGGGCCGACATGGTGAGTTGGTCGACGATCACCCAAATGGAGTCATGTCCTCTGGATGTACGTGGATGTCCAGTCACGAAATCTATAGATACCTCGTCCCACTTCCACTCCGGAACCTCCATGGGTTGTACCAAGCATGTCATTACCTGGTGCTCTGCCTTCTCTTAATGAAAGGTGAGGCATCGAGAAACGAACTCTGCCACAGCCTTCTTCATACCTGGCCACCAGTGATGCCATCTGAGATCCTAGTACATCTTCGCTACCCCTGGATGTACCGCCAAAGGAGAAGTATGAAACTTTCTTAGCGCCTCCTCCTGTAAAGTAGCTGGTACCATGGGACGTCCTCTGAAAAAGATGACGTGCTCTCCTCATATAGAAAAACCATCAGGTGCCTGTCTTGTGGAAATTTGTGCATGTCGCGTCTCACAGTCAACATCACCACGCTATGCCTCTCTGACCTATAGATGAAGTGGAGGTGTGACTTTGAGTGAATAAAGGAAGGTTTCCCCATATCTATCCACAAAGAATATCTGCAAAGCGGCTAACTGCTCGGTCGCCTCTCCAAGAAGCTGAATTCCCATCCTTCTGCTGAGAGCATCGGCTACTACATTACCCTTTCCAGGAGTATAGAAAATCTCAAATTCATATTCCTGGAGGAATACGAGCCATCACCTTTTTATCAGGTTCATGTCCTTCTGTGAGAAGATGTATCTGAGACGCTAATGGACAGAGTAGACAGTAAAGTGCTCGCCCATCAGATAGTGTCACCACATCTTCATAGCGAAGACCACTGCTGCTAAATCTAAGACATGGGTAGCCTAGTTCTAATCATGTTGCCTCAACTATCATGATCCATAGGTAATCACTGCCCGCTCCTACATCAGGACACACCAGAGTCCAGTTCCAGATACATTGTAGTAGACTACATACCCTACTCCCTCCTCTGGTAGCCTCAAGACGGGTGCACCAGTCAATCTTTGTCTTAGCTCCTGGAAGCTCTGCTGATATCTATCTGACCACATGAAGGGCCTCCCCTTCATTGTGAAAGTTGAAAGTGGTGCTGCAAATCTGGAGAATTCTAGCACAAATCTTCGGTAGTACCCAGCCAAACCTAGGAAACATCACACCTCTGTCACGCTCCTGGGTGGCTCCCAAGCTAGCACTGCCTCGATCTTCACAGGATCCACCGCAACTCCCACCTCAGAGATGATGTGTCCCATGAAGTGGACCTCATGTATCCAGAACTGACACTTCGAGATCTAACCATAAAGTTGGTTCTCTTGGAGAGTGTCCAGTATAACCCGCAAGTGGTAGGCGTTCTCCTCCTCAGTAGTCGAGTATATCAATATGGCGTCGATGAAGACTATAACAAATCAATTCAGATAAGGCTAGAAGATCCGGTTCAAAGGACTCATGAACACTACTAGAGCATTGGTTACACCGAAAGGAATAACCAAGAACTCATAGTGGCCATACTGACACCTGAAAGCCGTCTTCTGCACATCCTCGTCCAGAACTCTGAGCTGATGAAAGCCTGACCTGAGGTATATCTTCGAGAACCATCGTGCTCCCTTGAGTTGATCGAAGAGGTCGTCAATCCTCAGGAGCGGATACATGTTCTTCATAGTAAACTGGTTCAAGAGACGGTAATCGATACACAGTCGCAAGCTCCCGTCCGCCTTCATCGTGAACAAAATCGGGGAAGTCCAGGGTGAAACACTGGGTCGAATGAATCCCTTGCCCCGCAAGTCCTCTAGCTGAACCCATATCTCTCGAAGATTTGTGGGAGCCATCCGATATGCTGGAGTAGATATCGAGGTTGTCCCAGGGTACATGTCAATATAGAATTCTACCTCTCTGTGAGGAGGTATTCCTAGAACATCATCAAGAAAAACATCCACATATTGATCCACCACAACAGGGAAACATAGACTCCGCAAATCAACTGCTCCTAGGATGAGGCAAGCCAACTGATGAGTGATCGGCTGTCCTCTCCTCTGCGTGAGTCCATCCTGCGCTGCAATGGATCCCTTCTCGCCGGTGAAGGTGAACCTACTCCCATCGGTGTGGACACACAACACCTTGCGCCCAATACAGTCAATCTGAGCATGGACTGTAGATAACCAATCCATGCCCAAGATGACGTCGTAAGGCCTCGACGCCGCTAAAAGAAGATCACAGCCAAATATATCGCTTCCTAGAGTAAATTCACACTGCCAGAACTAGTGTGTAATCATCATGTCTTCTCCAGTAGGAGTTTCTAGCCATAAGGATCGAGCAAACAGGTCCGTCAGAATCTCCAAGCTCCGAACAAGAGTAGCGACAATGAAATAATGACTCGCTCCTGTGTCTATAAGAACTGCAGCAATGGTGGAGTTGACATATATAGTACCTCAAATAATCTCTGTTGCTCCATGGTCGTAGGCCTCCATTGCCTGAAGCTGAGCCTGCCTCTATCCGCCAGCTCCCTGTGGTGGGGGTGGACCTCCTGATGGTGGTGGTGGTAGAGCCTCAAAGAGTCACCCACCACCTGCTGCTCGGCGAGCTCCTCTGCCTCGTCCCCATGCTCCCTACGGAAAACCACACTCGAACCTCTACCTCTACCTAGGTTTTCCCTCAACAGTCTGCTACTCCTCTGCATGGAGAGTCGGGTAGTCACGAGCTATGTGTCCCTCCCCACCGCATGCATAGCACTGTCTACTCCTCGTAAGGTTTGCTCTGTGCTGTGTTCCCTGCAACTCTGGACTAGTATCCTAAGGTCGCCCACCTGATGGTCTGGTACATTTGGACCCCTGTGACATCTGTCGACTACCAGCTATAGAGGACTCTACTACGTGATGCCCTCCGGTAGGTCTCACTGCTGGTGTAGGCATGGCAAGAAAGCTGTCTACAAGAAGGGCTCCCTCCAGTACTACTACCTACGTCAGAATGTTGAGGGAGATCATCGATGCCCTGATCTCATGCCTCAGTCGCTGCTTGAAGGTCTGTGCCTGAAAAATGTGTCATGTTCCATGTCCGTGGAATAGCGCAAGATATCGGTAAATCATACCGAGTATTGGGCTACCATCATGATGCCATGCCGTAGTTGTAGTAACTCTTGAATGCGCACCCCACAGAGGGTGGATGGAATGAACTCCAAGTGGAAGAGGCTCTAGAAGTCTGTCCAAAGAAGATATGCCTCATCATGCACCTGGGGCATCAGGCTCCACCATGTACCTGCTTCCGCATGCAAGAGACTCGCTGCAAGGTTCACCATGAGGTCAGCTGGTGTCCCCACTAACCTGAAAACTCGTACAACAGCCTCCAGCCAATCCTCTACTGCCTAAGGGTCCATCTCCCCACATAACCTGAGTCTTCTCTAATGCTAAAACTCATGCTGTGCACTAGGGCGACGTGCACTCTCAGTGGCTGGGGCTGGTGGCATCGGTGGCTCGGCAGGTAAAGGTACCGCCAGTGCCTCTGCTGTAAAGGGGCCCTGCACCGATGCCTTGTCGCTTAGTGGGCTGCCATCTCACACAATTCTCGGCACCCTTACTAGATTCCGTCGTGGGGCCATCATGAAAAGAGACAGGTGCGCCATGGACAGTACAGTATACCTGGTGAGCTAACATAATTAATCACAAAGAAAACTTTTAAACACACATGTGATCAATGTTTTCATGCACTAAGTCGGAAATCAGAAGTCAATGTCCAAGTGTATGGTTTCTTCTGCCGCCGCACTAGCATTGGTCTCTTTGGACTGATAACCACAGTCAATACCCTTAACTATATTGCTTTACATAGAAGATCGATCAGAGTTCTGAGTTCTACGGTAGAACAGAACTCCTCTGGTACCAATTTGTCATGGCCTGTCCTCGGGGCCCGTGCCATGACTACCCCAAGCCCGCCTTCCCTAGGCCAGGGGCTACCGACTAGAAACATAGGCATAAATCCAGATAAAAGGGAAGTAATTGCCTTTATAAAGTAAACAAACATCACAGAGGAAGCAAGCTGAGTAATCACTATGTAAACTGAGTACAAAAGTAAGTGCTGGAAAGTAATGGGCCAGAATACAAACCCAACTGAAAGTACAATACAACTGAAAAAAATGTAAAGTAGTAAGAAAGTAAAATATCAACTCCGAGCCGTCCTCTAGAAATTCCACCTGAAGGGTGGTTACAGATAGTCTCCTCTGCTCCTCGGCTCTAGTTGTGAACTCCAAGTACATCTCGTCCAGTGATCCACCTCCAGGTACCGTCCAGCTCCACGAGCTCCCACTTCGATCAGCACTATCTGTCGTCTGCATCCAACACA
The DNA here is from genome assembly GCA_963277665.1 of Viscum album. Classification (NCBI taxonomy): domain Eukaryota; kingdom Viridiplantae; phylum Streptophyta; class Magnoliopsida; order Santalales; family Viscaceae; genus Viscum; species Viscum album. The sequence goes on along the minus strand of OY728122.1, from coordinate 933,733,419 downwards.
ACGTAGTGTGGGCATAGACCGTGTAGGGTTGATTATACTCTACTCAGTAGGGAACCCGAGACCCCTGAAGGTCTCCTAGAATCCACGAAGGATAAACCACAAAGGAAAGTTACAATCACGAAGAAAAAACCAACTCTACTTAGGTGTATTCCCATACATATACCTAAGTCATCTATTCCAGCTCGGCTCTAGCACACGAGGCCAAGTACAACTCAGTCCACACAGAAAAACATAACCCATTCCACATACGAATTCACAACTCAATCCACACAGGAAAGCACAACCCAATCCACACAGGAAAGCACAACAATCATATCGATGATAATGATTACAATTCAAGACTGAGCTCACACAAGTATACGTCTTCGTAAGGCGATAGAGATGACCAGATGTAGCCACTGATTCATCTATGATGTCAGACCCACATAGGATACAAGACCAGCTAAGCTGTCAGACCCACAAAGGATACAAGACTAGCTACCCTTCTGGACCCACATAGGATACAAGTATAGAGTCAAATACTGCCAGACCCACATAGGATACAAGTACAGTAGTCAAGTACTGCCGGACCCACATAGGATACAAGAACAATTTTCATCACCGTCGAACCCACAGAGGATTCCAGTACAGTCGTTGTCGCTGCCGAACCCACGGAGGATCCCAATACTGCCATCATCGTCGTCGTAATTGCAGCCAGCTCTAGAGTTCTCTCACACATCATGATCGATTCCGAGAGGGTCTGATCCACAAGACAAGGTGGTTCGATAGATAAAAAGACACAAAGTCCGGAGTTGATGTATCCCAAAGTTCCGTCTCGTCCAAAGTAACTAAACACGACAGACGGCATGTCAATCGGACACCCAGTTTGAGAGTTATTGGCTTTTTCGTCCCAGGGGCCCAGTTGCTTTTTATGAAAAAACTAACCCGAACATTCTCCAGATGTGTCCAAACCTCGAGCAGAGTAATCCAAAATTACCTTTTCAATATGAGGAATCCAACAAAGTCGACTGCATGTCAATCGGACTTCCGGAGCTCAAGTAAAAAAGAGTTTCTCCTCCAAGGGCCCGGTTGGTTTCTTGTTCGATCCAACATGGATGTACCCAAATTTCTCCAAAACCATGAGTGTAATATATCGAAACTACCACCTCGATCCAAGGATCTCTATGCAACTGACAGTGCATCGATTGGAGGTATGTAGCCCATGTTATGGGTGTTTGAACGAATCTGTCCGAAAACAGGGGGTTTGGGCACGGTCCGACCCGGCCCAATATCCCATGGGGCGGCTGAACTAGGTCGACCCGACCAAGGTCCAGGTCTGGCCCATTAGGGCACGGCCCAACCCGGTGCGGGTGGTCTAGCATGGCGCGGGCGGTCCGGCCCAGCGCGGGCCGCGGCTCGGCTCGAGGCCGAGTTGGACGTAGAAGGGGGGGGGGTGCGGCGCTGCCCCCCTCATTTTGTAATGGTAGCCCCCATGTGGAGGGGCCCGCCCCTGTCTCCTCCGGTAGTTACAACCCTCAGACATCCCAAATGGCCGGTCGTGTGGGCCGGCTGGTGTGCCACCGCGGGACCCCCGTGGGTCCTGCCTTTCGATGCACCGGCGGCCGAAGGATCCGGCCGCCCTTTTCTACACCGTCGCAGCCTTATGTCATTGCCCTTGTCTGACCGGTGGGGCGCGGTGGCGCTGTGGCCCTCCGCCGCGGTCGCGGCCCTCCATGGTTCTCCGGCGCGGCACGACGACGCGGCGCCCCTCCACCGTGGCCCGCTCTTTGCCACGGCTTCCTTCAGCTACACCAGCACGGCGCGACGGCGCCGCGCACCTTCGTCGCGGTTTTCCTCATTGTCGCGTGGTGCCAATGCACCGTGCTGCCTCCGTTCCAAACAACGACGGTGATCAACAACAAAGGGGAGGAGGATCGGTTGTGTTTGTGCGGTCCGACCTCCTCCATTTAAATTGATAACAGGCAACCAATTAATAATGACGAATGTCAAAATAATACATGAAAGAAGAAACATTCCCTTCCTCAAAGACGTTCGTGGAAGCTAGCGTCGTGGAAAACGGTGTCGCGTGGTGAGGAGGAAGCGGCGTCTCCCTTTCTATGACGTGGAGAGAAGATGGAAGGGTGTGTCGACGTTCTTTGTGTTCTTCACGGAGGAAGATGTATTTCTTCAAAGTGAAGAACTCTCCCTCTCTCAACACAGCAAAACAACCAAAATAAATTAATTCCTTTGCCTTATTTTTTTACTTTATCCAACAATTTTTTAAATTCAAAAACCTAAACTCACTTAATTAATTAGTCTTGATTTTTCAAATTTAATGGTGAGTTTAGTTGGCATGCATTAATATGGAAGAGGGTATCCACAAAATTTAATACATGAGAGGTTTAGAGGGGTTAGATAATTTGAAAAGGTGGGGGCTCATGTGGGTCCCACCTCACTAATATCCTACCAAATAGTTAGGATTTTAGTGGGTCCCACCCCAACTCCCACACATGGGGTTTAACCTCTTATAAGTGAAAAATTGTAACACACCTTATTTCACTTAATTCTTAATCCACATTTTAAACAACTTATCACTAGAAAACGCAACTCCAGAAAAGGCCTTCTTAAGAAATTACTGGCGATGTGGTTTCATCGGTGCCCTCAGATTTTGATTCCGAGCACCAGTTCAAAAGATAGAAAAACCATCTCATTCGTTCACTAAACGTACCCGAGCTAAAATTCAGAAATTGATTTCGAGCACACCGGGCTTCAGAATCAGGCGCCGTCAAGAAACAGTGTACTCGTAAACTCCCAAAGAATTTAGGGAAAAAAATTCCTTGATATTTAAGGGTCCTTACAAAGTGGAATGATAAATTTTCAATTAAATTTGGATCATTGAATAATGTTATGATGTTTTTTATGTATTATTTCATTATTATATGTATTAGTAAATTTATAAGTATTGTATTGTAGTACTATTTCATCAAGGATTTGAATATGTTTGTTGATCAGCAATGATAACCAAGAAAAGTGATTCAATAGAAAGTGGAAAATTTTTGTGACAACACGGTTAAGGGAAACATAACCATAAATATTTTCCTAGTGTTCAGATAATGATTTTCTGATAAATATATTATTGATATAAAAAACTAAATAGTATACTACTAACTAAATTAGAAATGATTCTAAATTGTTGCATCATAATATTTTAGAAGCATAAAAATTTATGAAATGGTTTAAGATGATATTAGGAAGGGATTTCAAAGGATAATGTATTACTATACAATACGATGAACCATATTCTATGAAATGTAGATGAAATTTTCTATGGAAAAAATAAATGATAAAATAAATTTTTTTAATTATAAATGTATATTTACTTATATTATTAGAGAGTGAAAAAATTTCTCTACTCTAGGAAAAATAGTATTGAAACCAATCTTCTTTCCTATTATCAAATTTTTTTTAAATCAATGAACTTTTTGATAATTTTATATTATGGTTTTGTGGTTGTAAACATTTATATGAACGTGTTCACTACCAGTATATGTCAGATCTTGATAGTTATATATTGCTTACATGTTTATGTTTTTAGTAATGTTAGCCTATTTTAAAGCCCAGTTTTTGGTTGCCTTAAAATTTCAATTTACATCTTATCGAGGTTATCTGTTATTAACCTTATTTAAAATCTAGGTTTTTAGAAATATTATATTCATATATCAATCTCTCGATTACCAAGGCCATGGTTTCATTGTAAAGACGATTTTATTTAGGCTAGGGAGGATGTAAAACACAAAGAAATATTAATATTTTCCTTTTAAAATAAATATAATATCATTTCAGGAATTATTTATTTAGAAAACAATGTATGGAATCTTCTATAAGAAACTCTTTGTTTATATTTCACTTCATATAACACTGAGTATATCCTGAATTACATGTTATAATGACTTTCATTGGTGGATTGTGTTATAAGAAAGGAATAGTTTCACCAAACTACAATATAATATTTATATAGTTATTTATTATGATAGTTATATACATGAAATTTTAATTACCTATATTAAAATGATAAATAAAATTTTCAAAATACTAATTAGATATTTTTATATAATTCTTTGGTTATAAAAGTGAATATTGAACCAAATAGAATGTAAATGATGTGCTTTTTTGAAATATAATTTTATTCACACAAAGGTGTTTTATCTTAAATAATTAAATTTATTACTATTAGTAGGTGATATTACATATATATATATATGTGTTATATATTCAATCAAATATTTTTTTATAATTTTTCAATAGATTTAATAGGCTTAAAATATTAATAAATAAATGATTATGTATAAAAGATTAAATTTTGATGAAAGTAATATTGCGGCCTTTTAATATAGAGACAATATTAAATATAAATTTTGAAATATAAATAAATTTTATATATCAAAATAAACATACTTTTATAAACTGGATCATAAAAATTATCTTAGGTTTATTTGTTAGTAAGTTTCAATGATGTTTCATTTTTTTAATAGTCAAAATACAAAAATTTAATTTATAAATTCTTATTGATTTTATTTATTTATAAGGATACATCACATTATAAATTTATTTTAAATCCAACTTAAATAAATTATACATTAATTAATACATTTTATTTCATTACAAGAAATTTCCATTTGAAATTGGCTATTTAAAGATCACATACTTTTTAACATGTTTACATTGAAAACCATCTTTATCATCATTTATATGAGATTAATTATAAATTATTTTCAACTACATATATGATTGGAAATTAGAAAAACTAACTCTATATTAAAAATAATAATATCAAATAATATATAATATATTAAAATTAATTTTTTCCAAAATTATTTTTGAAATTAATTAAAATTAATTGTAGTGATTAAGAAAACAAATAATCATGACAAGATATAAAAACATAATATTAATGAAGAAAATGACTGAGAAAATTTTACATAAGAGGTTTTTTGGAAATATTTTGACCCCATCTTACCATGGATTTAATTTTATTCATTATTAGAAGCAATTTATGTGGATGAAACACAAGTTTAAATTTTTTTCACAAATTAACAATTATGTAACTCTTCCTCCACCATAAAATGGCTATAACCCATTCCATTTTCACTCAACATAAGACATTTTTCGAATCCAAATCCTACTAACATAATAAAAATAAATTCCTTAGATCATTCAATAATCCTCACATTGGTAATAATGTATATCAAAGATGTTTCTTGGTAAAAATTGTAAAGAGTTTCCCGAATAAGATGCAATGTTATTCAATGATCACTTTTGGTTCATTTTGTTCTCCACCCATTCATTTTTTTATATCATGATGATATAATAAAGTATGTATGTTTAATAAGATTATATGTTTTTATGATAATATATATACAAACACAATCACAAACATCCATAAAATGGGGTACACAATCATCATTTGTGTGTATAGTAGACAACCATCTAGTGAACTGATGTCATTCATTTTTCAATTTACCACCTTCTATAGTAGGAAATAGTGATGGATTTATTATTCATATATGATATATATAAGAATTAAATTTTTTTAATAATAATTTTGTTTTATATAACTCATACATTCATGATATCGATTTTGTGGGAATATGATAACATCGTTTGTGGGCATGTGGACTACCGCCTCCTCAAAAAGATGTTTTACCTTCATGCTATACATGGAATGTGTAAAAGAAGATTTTAGTAACAGTAAGTGACGTATATGAAATAAATATGATAATTGAATTATTATATACAAATATATCATTTACTTTTAATTCCATTAAATATGATAATGAAATGGATGTTGAATTCATGCATATGTACGACCTACCGACTTAATGAATGGTTCATTTCATCTCATATCTCCAGATATTAATACTTATTATAATTAAATATATTAGGAATATATATGTTATATTAATCAGGTTTTACATCATCTATATTATGAAATAATGAAATCTAGATGAGGAACTAGAATAACATGTCAAAACATACTCATCAAACAGGACAATAACACCCAAAACATTGAAAATAATGAATGATTATTAGAAAAATGTAATAATATTTTAATAGAATAGAATATTTGGAAATATAGATATAATTATTGAAATTTTACAATTAAATATAATGCATAAAACTGTTATATAGGATGTTATATCCCATTCAACCAAAAGTAAAACCAAGGTAAGGTACTTCTATCACACTTTTTATATCTTTGAGATAAATTACATACTCATTAAATAAATATTTTTTGTGTTGTCTCTACTACCAGTTTTTCATTTAGTACAATGATTGAATCATAATTATTAGAATTTGAAATTTTAATACAATGTACTCATACATCTTTATTTAACATGGAATTTTCCTTAAGGTAAATGTTATATTTGAAATGTCACATTGTTTTGTGATTTATAACATTATATTGAAATAAAAACCTCCTTATGATCATTCTTATTGTACATTAAATGTATCTTAAAAATCAGCATTCTAATACAATGTATAATATAATTTTATAAAATGTATACCATATTTTCATTCTATTTTCACTTTGATAATTTCATGATTAACTGTAGAACTACTGATAAATCAATATCTTTAATTTAATACGTTTATTTGATAAGAGTTATTTCAAATGAATTACAACGATTTCTTGATATATTAGGAATTTTTTTGGTTATGTGTGACATAGTGGGGACTAGGTATAGATATCCCCTCAATGTATCAACAGTCTAATAAGATGAATCATTTAGACAATCATGTGACTTTTTACCCAATATGATATATAGCATCATGTAAATGGTCCTAATAATGAATCAACAATAAACCTAAGAAACTTGGAATTTATTAATTATGAATTTTTCACATTCATATTTAGTTAATTTTTACCCATGTGATTTTTTATATTTCATTATCATGATATATAATTAATTCATAGATTATAGATTAAATGTCATGTGTTTAGGTTATATACATTTATATATTGATATTTACTTATACAATTATATAAATTTAGATTTTTGTCAATTATTAACCTTTACATTTTTATTTATTTCAATTTACTCAATATTTCTTCAAATTTAGTCACCCTTACCGAGTATCTGATCTCACCCTTATTTTTTTTCCTTTTACCAAATTTATAAAGAATATGTCATTCAATATTTGTTCAAGGAAGATGTTAATATCATTTTATTATTTATCATTTTTTATTTTCTCTTTCATATGGAAGTATGGGTATCACGTATTTAATCTAGTTATCTAAAACAACTAAGAATTTGATGCTTACAAATTTAATTCCTTTTAATCAAGATAATGCAATAATCTAAGGACATGAATCTAAGCTACTGGGCCAGAGAGTTTATGAAAAATATTCCTAATATATTGTAAATCTGTTTAGACAACAATAAACATTTTTATCATGTACATATATTGCTTAAAGGATAGAGATTTATTAAAATTTAACTAATAATCAAATAATATTCAATGTGAAAAATTTATATAAAAATGGTTTACAGTTTAAAAAAGTGATATCCACCATTAAAGTATGTGATTATTAAAATAAATATAATTTCCAATGAAAATGAAATACAAAAATTGATTGTTTCTTGTAATGTTAACAATAACAAAATAATGTGATATTTCAAAGATAACTTTTACCACATCGAATTTTAAAAATTAAACCATTTGGATTAGTTATATCACATTTAGAACTATAATCCAATTAAATTGGAGTGAATAGTGATAATTTACGAAAAAAGGCCATAATATACCCCACATAAAAGAAATAAGAGACAAAAATATTATATGACTCACAAACGAAAAAGAGAGACAAGAATCCCATACTTTGAGTATGATCAGTCAAGTGTGACTTTATTATCTTGAATAATTAAAATATGTTAATTATTTACATTCTTGAGAACAATTTTCAAATTAATTATTATTTTTATTTCAATTAATACTATTATATATAAAAAATCATAAAAAATTATGTTTACGTCAAATTATTTTGATCAAATTCAGTTCATGTCTTCAATATAACTTTTTAGGTCAACTATGGTCAAAGAGTTCACTATATAAGCATATCTCATATAATTATCATGAAATAATTACCTTATTTATACATAAATAATACATTTAAAAACCATTATAAAATTTGGTTATGAAAAATTAACCAATATTACATTCTTGGAGGATGTAGGCCAAACATACACGTTACTAATGTTTCCATTTTTCAATGATCATTATCCAAAAAATTCAAGTAACATTTTATCCTCATATAATAATAATTATATAATAAATACCATGTTATTTAATAATATAAAATTATATATTAATAATTCATTTTATGTAAATTTAATCACCTCATGTCGAGGAGGTGGTAGTTATCACGTCCTTGAATGACGTTATCACTTTTCTGAGTGTGTTAAAAGGATAATAATGGAAATTATACCTGATATTTCCATAAAGGTAATTATATCAGGGATATCATATAAATTAATTTTTTTTCGTGTATTTTTAATTTAATCATCCTTAATAAATTCCAAGAAATGTGTGAATGTGTCACATTTCTTTGAGGAGAGGGTAGTCCACACGTCCTCAAAGGATGTTGTCAAATTTCCACAAAATATTAATCATGATGGTATGTGTTATATAATAGTTAAATAATTATAAATACACCATAAATATCAAAAAATCATAAAAAATAGTTTTTCCATAATAATTACCAACCATGAGATGTGGAAAATAAAAATGGATGAAAAACATTTCTTGAGTATATAGTTTTATTTACACAAAAAATGATAAATTTATTACCAACTTTGATTGAATTGTGTGTTGGTTTAGGTCAAACCCATAAAATAGAAAAAAACAATATTCAATTAGTATAATTATTTTATAATATAATAATGATATAAAAAATCAGTGGATAAGTAAATCAAATTAAAAATATCGTTGGAGAATAATACCTCTTATTCATGAAACACGTGTGATTTTATACAAAAAGAACTCCATGGATGGATTTATTCCCAAATTATGTGTTCTATTATTAGGGGTAGGATTTTTAGAGATTATATTGGTAGTTTTTGTATGAGAAAATGTATATTTACATATGTGAGGAAGGGGAAGAGTGAATTCCTTTTTATAGTTGATGTGAAGTGGAATTCTTGTAAATATAAAAATTTTAAACATTATTGGGAGATCCCTATTACCTCATGCGCATAAAAAATTGAAATATAATCTATTAAGGTGAACATATTCAATTTATTAACATCTAACAGACAAAAGTATATTCCTTTTTATAATTTTGTTCATTTTGATTAGGGTTTATTACCCTGTTAACATTAATTTTACCATTATTATAATAAGTAATTTTTACTACAATCAGTTATCATATTGGTAAAAAATTATGTTTAAATTAATAATATATAAATTGTAATGATTATAAATTTGGAATTCATTGTTTTAAATTTCAATCACTTAATTGGAAGAAATTTATTTAATACTAACCCTGTAGATGGGACAACAAAACAAGTTTTTAATGTGAAAATCCCCAAAATTTAGAAATCTTTTGAAAAAAATTTAAATGTGATATTGATAATAATTATTCAAATTGAATGAATTTATTTATATTTTATATATTGTGACCATAAAATAATTTTGAGATATAATTTAACCATATAAAATATTGAGAAAAAATTTAGTTTTCAACTAAAATCCATTATTTTTAATTGTTCATATAAAAATAGATCTTCTAAAAATATAACCAAAATATTCAATAGTAAATTGTTTAGAAATTATTTTTTCGAAATATGTTTTTTATGTTGAAATATAAAATTTTTAAATGAGTAAACATTTTGTTTTCAAATAGGTGCACCTTAAAAAGGAGGTAAAACATTGGCTTGCCTGTAATGCATGATAACATAGTGTTTTCTGTATCGCAATCTTAACTTGATGTTTCATATAATTCAAGCTAGAAAAAATTAATTTTATAATAACATGAAAATATTTTAATCTCTTAGGTTGTTAAATTATCCTTGACATAATTAAATTACACTATCATAATTTAAACATGATCTCATTAATCTTGGATTTGATATTTAAAAATACTATTGTTGAATAATCCCCATCGTAAATTGGGTTTACAACACATCTTCATAATAATAGGGAAAATTAAATTTGAGGGTCCCCACAAAATAGTGATTCTAATAGGATAAAATTAGTGAAAACATGGACATTATAGAGAAATATAAATAAAATGTTCTGATTGATAGTGATAAAGGACATGTTCAGCTGAATATTGATAACCACAAATACCTAAACTATTGTTTTGAAAAAGGTCAATTATGTCAGAAAAGATTAGTATAACAAGTCAACATTTTTGTTTCATAACTATTCTCCCCAGATTTTATGAATTATTTCACTATCAATGAATAATAAAATATATATGTTTCCATTTCAAATAACTCTTATCCCATAGTTATGCCTTGATCCATTTCGACCTCATTTCATATAACATGTTTCTTTATATGGTAAATAATATGTTAAACTCTATAAAATCATCTAAAAATCAAATTAAACCACTTCATAATGGAACATGATTTCAAAATATTATGATCCAATACTTCAAAATCATTTTTATAAAATTTAGTTGTATGTAATTTAAATTATTCATATCAATCATCACTTTAACCAAGAATATATATCACAACATTATGAACATGTTAAGGGTTTTCATTCCCATAAACATGTGTTTTACAAAAAGTAAATATTCCTAATTAATCAATTTTCATGGTATTAATCAACATATTATTTCAAATACTAAATAAAATCTTACTGTAGTTAATTATGTACTTATTTAAATAATAAAATGATTAGAACATCATCAAGAAAATACTTTTTTAACACATTTCATAGATCCAGTTACAACAGCACATTAACTATTCCTCATAGGTTTTGTCTATGACGTATAATTCATCTTCATCTCTTGACTTCTTCTATGGTATATTTCCGTGATTAATGTGGAATTATTTTGCATAGTGCCCTATATCCATGATTTTTTAACCCTAAATTTGATCATTTTTCTTTATTTTTTTTCATTTTTTTCATGGTGACCTTTTCATTGACTCATATAACAAACCCCAATCATTCAATCATTTCCCATGGATATTATGTCCAATTTTATCACATGTCGGAATATATTTTTTTCCCTTATGGTTCTTTGACACATTCCAATTTTCAAGGTGTTCAGATGAACTATTTTTCTCATGGATTCCTATAAATATATGTGATATTGATAAATAATTATGTATTTTTATGGAATATAAAACTGCCTCTTTATATGATGAAAATGTCTGAAGAAATCCAATATGATTCAGATATATGGAAAAATTTCATCATATAAGTTGTCAATATGGCACCCTATGTTGCAGATATAATCCAATGAATACATAGGTATCCTTGAAATGGTATTTTTTTAGTCCACAACACTTTCTTCCTCCTCTTAAATAAAACTTAGAAACATTCTCTTCATCGATGATTTTTTCTCATGGGTAAAATATTTATCACCAAATGTGTACTTATATGATTTCTAAACCATAATTTCTATTTAATATTCCTATATAGTATTATTGATTAATTACCACCATTTATGATCATATAAATTGAGACAATAAAATTATTAGGTAACCTTTTCCTCTCTGGACAACCCAATTTAATGATTATCTTCTCCAATGACTTAATCCATTTATCTAACACCACTATATTAGTTGTTCCATGAACTAATGGGTCCTTATTTCCCATAATGGATCATATATTAGATAATATCATTATGGAATAGGATGTTCCACCTAGGAAATATTACATTGCAAAATATTATTATGATACCATAATATTTTCATAACTTACTCAGTTTCAATACCAGATATATTGGATATATCACTAGGGATACCTCCATATTAACCACGAGTTTTAATATTATTATTACTTCTAGAGCCATTTATATACAAATGAATATACGATATTATATCATAACATTATTAAAGATAATTTATAATAAAAAAACAAGTGAAATACATTACATAAATTGAAATATTTATGTCTACCTAAACATATAATTATAAACATCATTTCTTTGGGGATATTATTACATTGAAATACATAATAATGGATTGTAATGAAACGGTAAATATTATATGGGTATCCCCTAGGATTGTCAAAATATGTTCATAATATGTCTCTTTTTCATGTTCTAGGCTACACTTGAATCAATCCCAACACACCTTCTCATAGTTTTTACCCCTAGGTAAATAAATTCCAGAACCATGTCCTCTTGTATTATCTAGATAGAGATGTATTTCATAGAAGACCCAAAAAATATCTAACATACCCAAATTCAAGGATGTTATTCTATAGTTACCTTCAATGTCTACCATAGGGTTATGTTACATTATCTATATTTTCTAAATCTATTTTCTATGGTTTCTAGATAACTTCCTTTGATACTAATTGTAAATTCCATACATAAGAATCCTAGATGCACTCCCATAACTTATTAAATTAACATGATTATAAGGATTCAAATACTAATTAATAAAAAACTTTATAAGTTGTGGAAAACCATAATACATACATGACACTAATTTTATGTCTGCCCATGTAAACAATTAATGTAAAGTTAAAATCCGAGCATCTTTGAAAGTCTTTCCATGAATTCATCATCATACCCTGGTGAAAGGAAAAAATGGTGTGATAAAATATTCATTAGGGTAAATTTATTGTTTAATCTATCATGATTCAATAATGAGTAATAAATAATTAATTAATAAAATATTATTTAATAATTCAATACAAATAATAATAAGTGATTGAAACTTGACCATTGATATTTTAACTAATCAAATAATTGTATGGAATTATAAAAATGAAATAATTCATGAGGATGATCATCATCAATATCACGATCCATTATCAAGAATATACTATCAATATTTATCATCATGATATTTCATCTCTTTGGGTAAAAACCATTTTTTTGTTATGATCTATCGTCCTGAAAATTTAAATCTATATGGAAACAAACATAAAGGGATTTTCACCAATTGATTTCATTCCACGAGTCTACCAATTCATCGAGGGGATTTTCTGAAAAATATCCAAACTATATTCATTAAAACAGAAAAATAATACACATATAAAAAAATAAATTTAAATCATAAACAATGTGTCTTATGAAATATCCTTAATAAATAAAGGATAAAGATTTATCATCATTTCCCTAATAAAACAGATAAATTTTAAACTTAAACTCATATGTAAAAATTGTAGCTTATTTAAGAAAAAATCATATACATCATAAAAGAAAATTTATATTAAAAAAAATATAATTTCCAAAGAAAAAATATTATAATAATGTGATTTTTTCAATATAATGTTAACAACCACCGAATAAAGTGAGATTTTAAAGTTAATTTTACAACTTGTAAATTTTCCAATAAATTCCCTTGGATAAAATAATTATAATTAATAATTACAATACCATTAAATATTATATAATAAATATATTTAATAAATTATGGTATAATATAAACTATAAAAAGAAGACATGTTTTATAAATACTGTATGCCTCACGGAATAAAAAACTAGAAAAGAATACCTTACCTTCAGTTCAACTTGTATCTTATATCTTTATATTAATTAACAATGTTAATTATTTACATTATTTATAAATTTTATTATTTTTATTATTAATTTTAGTTCCCATTTTATTATATTATAAAAAATTACATAAAAATTTAAACTTATGTCAGGTGTTTTAACCAAATTCAGTTCATATGTTAAAAACAACATTGGTAGGTTGAATATGTGTAATGCCCCGACCCTAGTTACCCTGAGTCGGTGAATTATTACATTATATTGTAATGATCACAAAAGATAAAATCTAAAAAGACCGATTAGTTTAGTAGCCTTGGAAACACTAAATACATTCATAAAGTTTACATTACACCATAAAGTGAAAACTACAACAATATCTTGGATTTATAACCCATCATACAATCCCTGTAGGTCATTCATAAAATACTTCTTCACATCCTAGGAAGAATAAAACATTGAAAAGGGTGAGCACATATGCTCAGTAAGGATAACACTATAGCGAAAACTTTCATAAATAAACATAAACATTTAAGGCAATGTATAACTAAAAAAACCCTTTTAAACTTGATCTTTAGCATAATATGGCCGAAATAAAATGAAATAATGCCATTTACTTATTCACAAGGATATATTCTACTAGTCGAACAATCACATGAAATATCAATAACCACTTTCATAATGATGGAACGCATAATGCCAGACTATCATAACCACATAGTCAAGGCCTTGTACGTAGAGTAAAAATAAGGTATTGTCAAGGGCTTGTGCCAAAACACTAGTTTGTCTAATGAAACCTACTTATGCATCAAGGAGCTATAACGGGCTCCACCCATCACTTATTAAGTCTAATGCATTCCTCATATGAACAGGTTAAATCATAACATAAACATTCGTATTAAAACTAGCATACAAAATGTCAATAATTTTTCCATAAACAATGAATGGTATAAATATAACACATCCAAAGTCAAACATATCACAAAACCTTCAATACTATATGGGAGTTCTGTATCATAATAAATCAACATCAAATAACCTTACAATCCATCAAAGGATGTTGACATAGATGAAATCAAAACTATTTGAGAGAAATATCTCTTTTTTTAAAATCATTTAAAATTACCATAATTAAAACATTAACATTGAAATTATTCTTATAAACATGTAATGGAAGCTTCAATGATTTTATAATGGTGGAAAATAGCCTCACCCACCATATAAGTTAAAAAAGACATTCATACCGTAATTTTGTCGAAAAGGTTAAACAGGACCTTGTTTGGAAAACAACGAAATGATTCCTTTATAAAACACTTAAAAAAATTCAAACAAGGGTATAAATTACTTTAACCCATATTCTATAAAATAGTAAGACTGTTTTGAAATACATTTTTAAGAAACATGGATTTGGATGTTAAAGATGTCCCAGTAGATAATTACATATAAACAACTTCGGATAATGAAGAGATTGTGAAAGAAACCCTTACCTTGAACTTTTCCTTGGTTGATGTCAGGTTAAAAACATGTATAATGGGGAAATAATTGTTATTAAATTATTCAAAAATCATGTTCATTAATATGTTATCATATATGATCTTTTAACATTGCTTTGTTAGTAATATCTTTGAATTATAGTTGTTTCGGGTGTCTACTGATTTGTTTTCCTTTATATACATTGTTATGTATTCTGTGTTTGTTATGGATAGGTTGTATCATCTTCATATCCAGAATGATATTAAGTCATTAAAAATTATTTGTAACCATCAAATGAAAATTATTATTGAATTGATAAGATGGGGAATGAATCTCATCGCGTTCGTGGAGACGGTAGTCCGTACGTACGCACGAGCAACAATATCATTCTTTTGAAATTAAAATAATATATAATTGGGTGGTGTATCATATATAAAGAATAATTATCATGTTATATTTAATATTTACAAGAATTATACATCATTATTATACCCATCCAAATAATAATGTATTGAATAACAATTACACCGCGACGTGGAGACGGTAAGCCGTACGTACGCACGTATAGTGACAAGTCATTCAAGTGGTGGATAGAATACTGAATATGGTTGTAACATATTTATAATAACATCACAAAAAATAGGAGATACTAGAGTTATTATTTTATAATAGAAATAACAAATAAAGAAGAAGTTGAAGATGAAATTAACTTGAAAGAGGGTGGTGAAAACATTACCTCTTCTTCGGGTTCTTCCTTTTGAATTGATCAAAAGGGATCCATAGGTTGGATTTATGATCAAAATAAGGCCTCCATGTTTAATATAGAGAATTTTAGAGAATATTTGGGCAGGTTTTGGCTGAGCCAAAAGGCATTGAAGGTGTGAATTATAGATAAGGGGAATGCCCTTTTATAAGAGGGCTGAGGGAAACCTTAGGAAAAACTTAGAACATTATTTTATAATAAATTAATATTCAATATATAATGGCTAAAATTTGATTTATTTCTTGGATAAGATGGGTATGGGTTGAAATCCACTCAACCACTAGGTTTTAGATAGGTTTGGGTCACTTTATTAACCTTATATTGTAGTTTGAACTCTTAGTTAATTAGTTTGACATTTACCATGTCTCTTTGTATTTTTATATTATCTGGTTAATAAACATACTATAAACATCCAATATACCACCATGTGGGAAATTAATGATACACCTATCATGACATTAGTCCTTTGTCCGAACCATAGAGTTTTAGGAATAGAATATCCATTAATAATATAATATTTGTTTTAAAAACTCTTCTATGTTAATTTTGACACTATTGGGTATTTTGTTTTTGATAAATTCATAAAAGAAATATTACTTCAAAAAAAATTCATATAACCAATAATAATATGTCATATTAACCTATAAAATTATTTTAATTCATAAAAAGTCTCAAATTACATTTATTTGGATATTTATAATATCAATTATCTTAATCATTGATTAATACGGTAATTACTTAATCATCATTGTGTCATAAATAAATTATATTATTAAATCTCTAAAAATTACAAATATAATACCCTTATATAGGAAATATTTTTATATTTCTAATTAATATATAAAATACAATTTATCTTTTGTATTACCCTAGATTGAAAATATTTTAGTTTATTAAACTTTGGTTTTAACTCATTTAACTCTTCTTTGAATTAAATAATAATAAATGTCCTAATATAATCCATGTTGACATAAATGATAATATTTTATTCCTAAGGTTTTTGTTTTATATATAAACTTGTCCAATGGAATCAGGACATGTGTTTGGGTAATATTAATATCATATTTACTCTTAATTATCATATTTACTTTTAACTATGGTAAATAAAAGTTAAAAGTAACTATTCACCAAAAATTATTTTTATCATATTGAACCAAATTTACTCCTTGATATTATCCATGTATGTTTGATTTTTGGAATTACACTCATATATTTGATAAAATTATGATTTACGTGAATTTCCAAATTATCCTAGGAGATGGGTAAAAGACGGTGATAAATTCAATAAAATTTTTATATATCTAAAATTAATATAAACTGAAACCAATGAATTACATTGAACATATATAGGTATTATGTAACTATTTTTACCTAAAATAAATTTAAATAAAACAAATTATTATTTAAATAAAAATTTGGTTTTAAAATATAACACAGTGTTTTTCACTATTCGTCAAAAATTGAATGTTTTCAGAAAAATACCAAAAATTCATCCTAAGATAATTTCGATATTCCAAATCCAAATATAAAGTCCATTTTGTAAGATCCAATTTATAAATTTTCAAAAAGTGGGATTACTATTCAAAATAGCTAGTTTGATTGGTTTTGGTGTGTGTTAGAACTAGAAGTTGTGCACAACACGCACTATTGTATTATTCAAAGAGAAGCATACCGTAGAAGCTTGGGGTGTTATATTCTCCCCTCCTTAAAACAATTTCGTCCTCAAAATTTCTATAATATTACTGCTTAAAATGACTCGGGTGATTCTTCATCATAAGTTCCTCGGGTTCCCACGTTGCTTCTTCCATTTTATGGTTTCACCATAGAACATTTACCAGACGAGTCGTCTGGTTTCTCAACACTTGTTCTCTGGTATGAAGTATCCTAACAGGCTCTTCACAATAAGACAGATCGGGTTCCAGTTCTAATTCCTCATAGGTGAGTACATGCATTGGTTCAGGCTTGTATTTTCTCAACAGTTTTACGTGGAACACATCCTGAACTTTGGAGAGATTTGGCGGCATTGAAAAACGATAAGCTACAACCCCAATTAGTTAAAGAATTTCGAAAGGACCGATGTACCAGGGACTCAAATTACGTATGACTCCCTTCCATGGAGATAACTTCAATAAAACATGATCTCCTACCTAAAATTCCAAATCCTTCCTTCGGTTATCTTCATTTCCCTTCTGCCTACTTTGAGATTATTTGATGTGGTTTTGGATTACCTTCAAATTTTTAATAGTTTCCTCCACCAGTTCTGGGCCTACGAGTTTTCTTTCACAAACGTCATCCCAACAGGTTGGTGTGAGACATCTCTTTCTATATAACGCTTCATATGGTGCCATCTAAATACATGAATGAAAGCTATTGTTATAGTAAAATTATTCCAGAGGTAAATATTGATCCCACATACCCTGAAAGTCAAGGCAGTAAGATCTCAACATGTCTTCAAAGGTTAGAATAGTCTGTTCTGATTGTCCATATGTTTGAGGGTTGTAGGCTGTGCTCAAACGAAGTTCTGTATCCAAGGCCTTCTGATGAATCTTCAGGAATCATGATATAAAACATGGATCATGATCAGAAACAATCAATAGGGGTACTCAATGAAGTCTTACAACTTCATTATTATATAGTCTTGTTAGACGTTCAAGTGGTATATCTTCCCTTATAGCAAGAAAATGTACTGACATGGTAAGAATAACAATAATGACCCATATTGCATCGTTCATTCTAGGAGTCTTTGGTAGTCCCATCACAAAGACTATCATGATATTACCCCATTTCCACTCAAGTATGGGAAGAGGTTGCATGACTCTTCCAGGCTGTTGCCTTCCAGCTTTCACTTGTTGACAAACAATATATCTTGATAACAAATCACTAATCTTCATGTTGTCCCACAAAAAATGTTCCTTCAAATCCCTAGACATTTTGGTGCTCCCAGGGTGTATATAAAAATTGGAGCTATGAACATCATACAACAATTCCCTTTTTAGATCAGGTATATTGGGAACACAAATCCTGTTCCCAAATTTCAAAATTCCATCTTCATACACGAAGTCACTCAATCTCCAATCATTCACAACATTAATTATCTTTTGTAATCCATAATCATTTGTCTGAAAACTCTTAATCCTTTCTAGTAAATATGGTTTGGAAACCATTTGAATAAGTATTGATGGTTCACCTTCCATGGTGATTCCCATATCCATCTTTACTAGATCCATGAAAATCGGATCCCTCTAAACTCTCATCTTGGTAAAAACTCCATGATCTTTTCTACTCAAAGCATATGAACCCTTATTTTCCTTCCCAGGGTGGTAGTGTATCATGAAATCATAATCCTTGAGTAGTTCATGACATCTCCTTTCCCTCATGTTGAGTTATTTCTGTGAGAAGATATACATCAAACTCTTATGATCAGAATAAATCTCACATATCTAACCATAGAGATAGTGTCTCCAAATATTCAAAGAAAATATTACAGCTTCTAACTCAAGATCATCAGTAGGATAGTTCTTCTCATGAATTTTTAGCTGTCGTGATGCATAGGCAATAACCCTATCATTCTATATAAGGACACAACCAAGTCCTTTCATTGAAGCATCACTATAAATAACAAACCCATCATTCCCCGATGGTAGAGTCAATATAGGAGCCTTGGATAATCTTCTATTCAGTTCTTCGAATCATTCTTCACACTTTTTTACAAACAAATGTAACCCCTTTACGTGTTAGAATTGTTAATGGGTTAGCCAACCGGGCTAAATTCTGGAAAAAATGTCGATAATAACCTGTTAAACCAAAAAAACTGCTTACCTCATTTATACTCATCGGTGCTCGCCATTCTTGGATTTCCTTGGTCTTAGATGGATCAAGAAAGATTCCATCCTTAGATACAATATGGCCATGAAAAGATATCTCCTGAAGCCAGAATTCACACTTTCTAAACTTCCCATATAAACCATGTCTTCTTAGAGACTTCAGGATAATGCGTAAGTGATTTTCATGATCTTCGTGGATTTTTGAGTATACCATGATATCATTAATAAATACCACTACAAAGTCATCAAGATATTCCTTTAAAACTTTATTCATTAGATCCATAAAAATAGAGGGTGCATTAGAAAGCCCAAAAGGAATTACTGAAAACTCATAATGCACGTACCTGGTTTGAAATGATGTCTTCATAATGTCTTCCTTCTTCACACATAACTGATTATATCCAGATCGAAGGTCAATCTTTAAAAAGTATTGAGCTCCATGCATTTGGTCAAATAAATCATCAATGAAAGGTAGGGGATGCTTTTTCTTTATTGTTATAGCATTGATCTCCCTGTAGTTGAAACATAACCTCATAGATCCATATTTCTTCTTAACAAAAAGGTCAGGGGTTCCCCATAGAGAAACACTAGGGTGAATAAATCCCTTATTACTCAATTCCTCTAGTTGTTTCTTTTGTTCCACTAATTCCACAGTTTCCATTATATAAGGGGTCTTCGATATGGGGCTTGATCCAGGAATTAAATCCATGGAAAAGTCTATTTCTCTTTCTAGAGGATGTCCTAGAAAATCCTCTGGAAAAACATCAACATATTCTTTCACAAAAGGTGCATCCTCTATTTGGACATTTCATTCCTCACCCATATTTATTTCATTCTCTTCCTCCCCAATAATTGAATTTAGTTGAGCTACTGGGGGTGGATCTAGATAAGAATTAGGTGGTGATGATTCTTCTCTAATGATAAGGTGTTCCTTATCATAATCATAAAAAAATTTAAACTCCTTCTTCTTACAATAATTATTCACATCATATTTCTAAATCCAATCCCTACCAAGTATTATATCCCACTCAATCATAGGGATGACGATGAGATCAGCAGATAAAGAACATTTATGTGCTCTAATGGGAACTAATTCACAGAACTTTGTAGCAATGATACCTCCCTTAAGATTTTTAACTGACAACTCCCTTGTTTAATCAAATTGGGAATATCTAATTTTCTTAGCAAACTGTGAAGATATGAAACAATGTGATGATCCAGAATCAAATAATGCATTTGCTAAACTTGAGGAAACCATTAAATTACCTACCACCACGTCTTTCAAGGATTCTATCTCAGCAGTAGTGATAGTATAAGCTTGGACTTGATCGATTGGACTTTTCTGAGGTATGTTCCCTTAACTCTTAGGACAATCATTTGCATAATTTCCCATATCCCCGCAATTGTAGCATTGAACATCGGTATCTTATTTCTTCCCCTTGCAATCACGATCTCGATTTCCTTTTTCACCACACTTGTAATAGACTCTCATTCTATTCATGAAAGTACCTGGGTGTTTCTTCCCACATTTACTATAAGATTGATATTCAATTTTTCCCTTCATCCCCTTATTTCTATTCCCAGAGTGATCATCATATCTCTTCTTCTCTTTCTTTTCTTTAATGTCGTAAGAGTTAGAGAATTCCTTTTCTGTCTTGAAAGCACATGAGGCAATGTCTTCATATGACAAGAATTATTGTGAGACTAATTCTCTATGAATAAATGGTTTTAACCCATCAAATAAATGACCAATCTTACTCCTCGAGTTATGTATATAATCTACTGCATGCCTCACTAACCGTGTAAAGTTAGCTTCATACTTTGCGACATTCTCATCCTCCTTTTTTCTCAGACTTAGAAATCTCCTTTCCATATCTGCACGATGGTCATGAGGAAAGTATTTTTCTATGAAAATATCCTTAAACTCCCTCCCTTCCATATTTGGTACTACATCATCTTCCTTCGTATTTTGAATCAATGACCACCATTGATCAACATCTCCAGTGAGGCGGTAAATTTCCATGAGAACTTTTTCCCTTTCACTACTCCCCAAGGCCTGAAATATTTTCTCTAGAGAACATATCTATTTCTCAGCTACCAATGGATTTGTACTCCCATTGAATGTTGGTGGATGTTTCCTCATTAAGCGATCGAACATTGATCCTCCATGCTGAAAATCAGTGTGCTCTATATGGGTAAGGTTATTATTCATAACCTGAGTGAGTTGTCCTAATATAGTGATATGATTATCAGCACCAGTTGCATCACCATCTCTACTATAATTATCTTGAGAAGGAGGTAAATCCCCACATGGAGTGCATGCATTGAAACAGTTTCCATTTCTTCCCCTCGGTGCCATTTCTAAACAATGGCATAAACTAGACTACTTTATGAATCAAAATACATAATTCCAAACTTGTAATACACATAACATAAATTGAATTGTTTATGGATATAATCCATAATCATAATTTCTTTTTGATGAATTATATACTCATAAACCCTTCATGATGGTTGGTAATGAAAGTGAGAATTATCCTAAGCATATCCCCCGGGAGTTTCGTAACCAAGAGTCCAGTAAGGCCCGTTTTCATGCACCAGTTCCCGTTTGAGTCTAGCTCAAAATGGTGTTTTAGGGTTTTACCCCTAGGTACATCTGTGCTAGAGCCACCTCTACCAGCTCGTATCCAGACAGGGATGTATTGCTCGGAAAACTCACAAAATCTCTACAATACCAATATTCTAGGAAGTTATTCTATACTAATCCCCATAGTCTATCTTTGGGTTATGTGATCTAATCATAGTTTATCTAAATATACCATCTAAGGTTTGAAATTAACTTCCTATGATACCAACTGTAACGCCCCAAACCCAGTTACCCAGAGTAGGGGCATTATTACATAACATTGGCATGATCACAAAAGACCAAATATCAAAAGACTGATTAGTTTAGTAGCCTTTGAAACACTAGATACATTCATAAAGATTACATTACGCCATAAAGTGAAAACTAGAACAACATATTGTCTTTATAACCCCTCATTCTATCCCTATAGGTCATTCATAAAATACTTCTTCACATCCTAGGAAAAATATAACATTGAAAAGGGTGATCTCAGATTCTCAGTAAGGATAACAATATAGCGGAAACATTCATAAATAAACATAAATATTTAAGGCAATGTATAACTAAAACAAAATCCTTTTAAACATGATCTTCGATATAATATAGAAGAAATAAAATGAAATAATTCCATTTAATTGTTCACCTGGTTATTATACTAGTCTAATAATCACATGCAATATAAATAACCACTTTCATAATGATGGAATGCATAATGTGAGACTATCATAACCACATAGTCAAAGCCTTGTGCAAAGACTAAAAATTAGATTTTGTCAAAGCCTTGTTCCAAGACACTAATCTATCTCATGATACCTACCAATGCAATGTGGATCTATAGCAGGCTCCACCCATCACTTATTAAGTCCAATGCATTCCTTATATGAACAAGTTTAAACATAACTAAATCATTCGTATTAAAACAAGCATATGAAATGTCAATAATTTCTCCATAAACCATGAATGGTATAAAAACACATCCATAGTCAAACAAATAAAAAAACCTTCAATACTATATGGATGTTTTGTATCATAATAAATCAACTTCAAATAAGATTAAAATCCATCAAAGGATGTTGACATAGATGAAATCAAAACTATTTGAGCGAAATATTTCTTTGTTTGAAATAATTTAAAATCCACATAATTAAAAAAATTTATATTGAATATATTCTTATAATCTTGTAAGAGAAGCTTCAACGATTTTATAATGGTGTAAAATAGCCGCACCCACCATATAAGTTAAAAAAAGACATTCTTGCCTTAATTTTGTCGAAAAGGTTAAAAAGGACATTGTTTGGAAAATGATGGAAAGATTACTTTATAAACATCTTAGAAAAAGTCAAACAAGGGTATAAATGATGTTAACAAATATTTAAAAAAATAGTAAGAATGTTTTGAAATACATTTTATGAAACATGGATGTGGATGATAAAGGTGTCCCATTAGATAATTGCGTATAAACAACCTCAAATAATAAACAGATTGTGAAATAAACCATTACCTTGTAATTTTATTTGGTTGAGGTTAGTTTAACATCCAGTATAATGGCGAAATAATTGTTATTAAAATATTCAAGAATCATATACATTAATATGATATCATATATGAACTTTTACCATTTCATTGTTAGTAATATCTTCGTATTATCGTTGTTTTGGGTGTTAACTGATTCGTTTTCCTTTATATACTTTATAATGTAAGCCATGTTTTTTATGGATAGGTTGTATCTTATTCATATCCAGAATGACATTAAGTCTTTAAATATTATTTTTAACCATAAAATGAAAATCTTTTTTGAATGGATACGATGGGGAATGAATCTCATCACGTTCGTGGAGACGGTAGTCCGTACGTACACACAAGCGAAAATATGATTCTTTTGATATTAAAATAATATATAATTGGGTGGTGTATCATATATAAATAATAATTATCGTGTTATATTTATTATTTACATGAATTACACATCATTATTATACCTATACAAATAATAATGTATTGAATAACAATTATACCACGACGTGGAGACGGTAAGCCGTAAGTACGCGCGTATGGTGACATGTCATTCATGTGATGGATAGAATACTTAATATGGTTGTACCATATTTATAAAAACATCACAGTATATATTAGACACTTCAGTTATTATTTTTAATGGAAATAACAAATAAAGATGAAGTAGAAAAATAAAGGAACTTGAAAGAGGGTGCTGAAAACATTACCTCTTCTTTGGGTTCTTCCATTTTATTTGATCAAAAGGGATCTTTAGGTTGGATTTCTGATCAAACTAAGGCCTCTAGGTTGAAGTGAGGGAAGTTAAAAGAATATTTAGGTAGTGTTCGACAGAGCCAAAACGTTTTTAAGGTGTGAATTAGAGAGAAGGGGGAGTTCCCTTTTATAAGAGTGGTGAGGGGCATCTTAGGAAAAACACTAAATATTATTTTATAATAAATTCATACTCGGGTTTTAATGGCTCCAAATTGATTTATTTATAGGTAAAGCTGGGTATGGATCAAAATCAACTCAAACAATAGGTTTTAGACAGGTTTGGGTCACTTTATTAACCTCATCTTTTAGTTTTAACTCTTAGTTAATTAGTTTGACATTTACCATGTCTCTTTTTATTTTTATATTATATGGTTAATAAACATACTATAAACTCTTGGTAGACCCTCAAGTGGTCCATTAATGATACATATATAATGACACTAGTCCTCTAGTAGAACCATAGATTTTTAGGAATAGAATAACAATTAATAATATAATATTTGTTTTAAAAACTCTATTATGTGAATTTTGACACTATTGGGTATTTTTTTTTGATAAATTTATAACGGCATTATTACTTCAGAAACAATTAATATATCCAATGCTAATATGTCATATTAACCTAGAAAATTATTGGAACTCATAAAAAGTTTCAAATTATATTTATTTGGATATTTATAATATTAATTATCTTAATCATTCATTAATATGATAATTACTGCATCATCATTGTGTCACAAATAAATTAAATTATGTAATTCCTAAAAATTATAAATAAAATAACCTTATGTAGGAAATATTTTTATCTTTCTAATGAATATTTATAATCTAATTTATCTTATGTATAACCCTATATTCAAAATGTTTTAGTTTATTAAACATTGATTTTAACTCTTTTAACTCTTCTTTGAATTAAATAATAAGAAATGTCCTAATCTAATCCAAGTGGACCTAAATGATGATATTTTATTCCTAATATTGTTTTTGGTTTATATACACATGCCCAATATAATTAGGACACGTGTTAGGGTAATATTAATATCATTTTTACCCTTAATTACCCTATTAACTTTTAACCATGGTAAATAAAAGTAAAAAAGTTACTATTCACCGAAAATTATTTTTATCTTATTAAAACAAATTTTACTCCTTGATATTAACAGTGTGTTCTGATTCTTGAAATTCCACTCACAAAAGTGGTAAGATTATGTTTTACGGGAATTTCCAAATTCTCTTAGGAGATGGGTAAAAGACGGTGAAAAGTTCAATAAAATTTTTATATATCTAAAATTAATATGAACTGACTCCAATGAATTACATTGAACATATATAGGTATTATGTATCTATTTAGACCAAAAATAAATTTAAATAAAATAAATAATTATTTAAAAAAAATTCAGTTTTAAACTATAACTTAGTGTTTTTCACTATTCATCAAAAATTGAATGTTTTCAGAAAAATACCAAAAATTCACCCTAAGCTAATTTCGATATTCCGAATCCAAATATGAAGTCCATTTTGAAAGATAATATGTATAAAATTTCAAAAATAGGGTATCACTATTCATAACGGCTAGTTTGATTAGTAGTGGTGTGTGTTAGAACTCAAAGTTGCATACAACACACACTATTGTATTATTCAAAGAGAAGTGTACCGTAGAAGCTTGGGGTTATACAATATTGTCGCAGTTGTAATTATATAAACTTATCCAGAATATTAACAGTGAAATAATTAGTATATTTTTATATAATGTAATCTTTCGAAACCAATCAGGAAATTTAGTTATGAAAAATGATCCTACGTGGAAATCATTGAGATGGTAGGTCGTACACATGCACGAGTAACATTACCATTTTTTCAGTTATCGTTATGTAAAGAAGGTAAGTAACATTTTATCTTTCAAGAATAATCATTATATAATAAATAAAAGTTTATTTAATGATTGTTACTTTAATATATAATTATTTTAATGTAAAAGGAATCACATCGTGTCAAGGAGGCCATAGTCCCCACATCCTCAAATGACACTAGAACATTTTTTAGTGTGTGAAATTGGTATTAAATAAAATGATAAATTATATTTATGAAAAGTAAATAATATAAGTAATATCATATATATTTCTTTTATCTCACATATGTTTAATTAAATCCATCCACAATACTTTCCATGTAATGTGTGAACGTATCACATTTCTTTGAAGAGGTGGTAGT
Organism: Viscum album; assembly: GCA_963277665.1. Lineage (NCBI taxonomy): Eukaryota > Viridiplantae > Streptophyta > Magnoliopsida > Santalales > Viscaceae > Viscum > Viscum album. Next base: position 933,706,590 of record OY728122.1, on the reverse strand, counting down.
TCACATTTCCATAAATGATGTAATCATATTTTTAAAAATTGAATTTAATAAAGGTATGTGTTATAAAAAAATGAATTTTTATTTAGAAAAAATAAATATCATATATATAATATTAAAACATTATATCCTTCATAATTCTGAACCACGTTATGTGGTAAAAGAAAAACAAATGACACTATTCCATGAGGCGGTAGTCTACCGTACACACGAATGGTTAAGATGTTTTCCTTTTGGTGGAAGTATGATTATGTGTAATTAAAACCCTTAACATAAAAACATCTTAGTATATTGAGTATACTAATGATATTATATAATAATTATATATAAATTATTTAATGGGAGGAGATTTTAATTACATAAAAGTGATCATTGAAGAATGCTACCACTTATTTAAGAAACTCATTTCGGTTTATATAAAAAGAACCTAGATTTTATTTTCCTATATTAGGCTTATAGGAATATGGGATGGTATATGGGAGCTTATTTTGGGTGGGGTTGGATGAGTCAATGTGGCTTGAGTGGTGTGAGGAATGGGAATAATGGATTCTTTTTTATAGTGGAGGGGAAGTGGAATTCTTCTAATTATAAAAGGGAAAACAACATTTGGAGGTATCCCTTACCTCATGTTCCTCATAAATATAAAAATAATGTATTTAAGAAAGTTTATGGTATATAATAACCTTAACCATATAAAAATAGTTTCATTTCAAAAATTTTGATCCATATATTGATGTCTTAGTCCCGTTTTAAGATTAATTTTTCCTTAATCATAGTAATTAATTATAAATATATCCACTGATATTTTGGGTAAGAACTAATTTTAACATACTAGATATCATAATTTTTCATTTTTAAAAATATTTGGTCAATTAAATGAAATCTATGTCATTTATTATAAAGAAAATAATTCCAAATTAATCTCGTGGGTGGAAGGAAAAAGTGCAGTTTTAAAGAAAAATTGTACAAAAGACTGAAATGTTTTTATATCCCATTTATATGTGAATTTGATTAAAATTACCAAAATTAGATTAACAGATTTATAATTTATGTAATTTGAAATTAAATATAATTTAAAATACATTATCTCATTATTAATTTTTTAGAAGAAATGGCATTTTTGAATTAAAATATTATATTTGTCACTAGTAATAAAAAAAATGGAACATCTCATAAATATACCAAAACATCACCATATCCTTATTTTTATGTTTTAATTTTAAAAAAATAATGTATATTTTGACTTATAAAATATATAGAAATTTCAATATTTAGTTTTTTATAGGTGCTCCATAAAATTGAATTAAAACTCGGTATTTCATATAACTCAAGATAACATAGTGTTTTGTGTTAAATAAGTTCCAAATAATGTTAAAAATAAATAAATATAGATAAAATTAATTTTTTTTCTAAAATGAAAATATTTTAATATTTAGGGGTGTTATTAGAATAATATTATACCAAATATCATGCACTAAGTACACTAAATTCTGCACAAAAGGAACAAAAGACCCAAAACTATCCAAGCATCCCGACCTCATTCTCGGTCAAATTCTACCAAGATCCATCATAAAAAATATATCATTTCATGTGTCCAAGTAGGGATTCATTCCATTTTCTATAAATATTTTATTTTCATCTTCCCGAGAATGATCGATGTCATTAATATTCTATTAAATAAATTAATGTAGGCCACCACCAGTGACATTTATATAATCTGGTCTATAAATTTTATCTAAGATATCGGTGGGTATATATAAATGTAAATAAATTCAGATCTGAGTGTAATACATGGGATATCCCAATGAATTCCACTGTATATATTCTAACTGATTCCTTGGACCTCATTTATTGTAGTCTAATGGTAAGAATGATTAGGCCCAATATGGTGAATCTATGGTCCCATGTGTTTGGAGAAATTTATCAAGAACCAAGGATTTTATCCATAAAATCCAAATATATATATATATATGTACATGTATATATATATATATATATAGTGAAGAAATCCTTGGTTACCTTGACTGACATCTACTAATAGATAAGGACCATGTTCTACGATGTGTATCTCTAGTAGAAACTAGCTACATGAATCAGAATGGAATCCTCTTAGTTCTAATGGAATTATCATTTTGGATCCAAGTCAAACATATATTGGAACCATCCTATAAATATAAAATGTTCTCGATTCAAAAGGCTCATTATATATAATTCATTATTCAATTTAGACCATCTAATTATCATTATTTTAGATACATCATTAGGTTAATTATTTTTCCTGTCAAACTAAGTGAAAAGGTATATTAAGGTTATGAGACCATCTTCCCTTAATTATAAGAAATGTTCCTTATAACATCTACACACATAGAGATTCCATTTTTTAATTAACTATTTTCTTTATATTACCCTTCATCAGGGGTGGCGTGGTTATATAGGACATGCAACAAATTCAATTAAATTTCACAGTTATTTATTATATTTATTAAATTCCTTTAATTAAATCATGACGAGGTGATTTTGGACATCCAAGAAATAAATAATTTTCTATATTTAACTTCACAAAGTGATTTCATTAAATATATAATCAATTAAAAAATTTATATATTATTTTAATTATGTTGATATTGTTACATAGGATGTTCAACTGATAATCACACCGGAACGATGTCACAAAGGTGTAAAATGTGTAATTAATGAATCAACCTTCTATGGGTAGATGATGATGAGGATAAAACATCTAACAACATGAATAACATTTATGAATAACGGTATACAAAAAATAATTGTGATTTTAAAAAATAGATATGAATTTTAAAGGCGATTCCCATTGAAACTAGTGTCCAAACATGAATATTTTTAAACGATGTGACTTATAGGTACAACTATTAGGAAAACCAACAGTAACCTATATCACTATCAATGTGAAGTATAATCCCATATTTTGGTATGGATTAGACGAAAATATAAGAATTTATCAACCCCATTAAAATATGGCATATGATCATGGTTCAAAATAGCTATGTCAAGAGGATGAAAATCAAATAACTAAGAAAATTTATTAAAGAAAATATTAGATGATATCCTACAACATAAAGATTGATAGAATATGATTTTGGATGATAGAGACAAAGAGGAACCTAACTTATGTGTCTTTAGACATATTCAACTGAGGAGGAATCCTTTGCAATTTGGAACGATACTGGAGGAAAATAGATATAGTAATTATAATCATTGAAGGAAAAATGTTTATTAACCCAAAATACATGGGTTACAATGTTTGGCCTTACATTTGGACAGAACATTAACCAACCATTTTCAAGGCTCTACCTTAATAAGGAACCCACATTGTTATGCCACACAGTTTAATAATATATTCTCTATTAATTCTATTAGGATCTCTTAAAAAAATTGTAGACCGTACACAACAGAATGTGGATCTAGGATCATAGTCAAGGAAAACTGTGTTCCATTTTCCATATAAAATTCCCCACATAGTTGGGAGAAACCATGTGGACCCAGAATCATAGTTTATACTATTAATTCATCCTAGTTTTTTATCAACCAATTGGGTTTCTGAGGATAGAGCAACCCTCGGACACCCCCCAAAACATTTTTGACCTCAACGAGAATCTATAATGTGTCCAATATACACAATTATACCCAAATATAAAGGATAAGTACTTCCGATAATAACCTCGTTTGAACAGTCATCCCTCATTAAAGAACTCATCCCATAGTTCTCATCTAAGGGATGAAAAACATCATCTAAATATATCTTCAACCACTTATTATGTACGTTGGCCTCCCACACTCTGGTCTCATCCTATATATTGAAATACATCATTATTACCTATAAAAATGTTATAGACTAGCGTTAGAGAGCCCTCAAGATATTTTCATCGATTCGAATGTTATAATACTCAAAAGTAGAATCATTATCTTACTCAAAATTATCTTCATTACATGTATGAGATGGGTTGACATGTTATTGGAGAACCTATGAAATTTGAAAAATTCATGCGTGGAATGATACCTCTAAGGTAATATCAATTGATATATTATCGACATGACTCTATCAATGATCTCAAACTTCATGACTTCATGAAGAATCGAATTATCATTCCTTTATATACATTTATGGCCATGTTTGGTATATACTTTCAGGAAAACTCAATTCCTAAACTAGAAATATGTGGTTCATTAATGGAAATCCACATAAGATATATGTTCAGACCAAACATTGTATATTCACTTCTTAATTAGTTGTACCAACTCTGAAGTCTCCCTCATAGGTTAATGACCTAGTAGCGATACCCTTACAATCTCTATCAAGAATAGGGGTTAACAACATGTCCTACCATATGGGGATACATACAGATCCATTTGAATCATCACTAGAAATATATTATTGTAGGTGAACACCACAAGAGAGATATAGTTTTTCCAATAACCCCTAAAGACATGGACACATTCTCAGAGCATGTCCACCAACCCTTGTATCATCTATTCTAATATTCCATTAGTCTAACTTTGTGAAGATGATCGTTAAAGAAAATTTGAACTAATAGTTCTCTATAACCCTTCCTAGAACCTTAATGTGAACTGATAATCCCTATTTGGAATAATAGTACAACGGTACCTTGTATACATCTGACATAATTAATATGAAGTCCTAAAATCCAATCAATCGATAAAGTCTTCCATATAAAAAGGTAATTGTCTACATTTATCACTTGTTCCATGACTACCCAATCATTATTGCTTCGTCGAGGTGTCCTCTCTAAAATAACTACAAAATCCATTTCAATGTCTTCCAATTTCCATTTTCAGAGTGGTAAAGGTTGTACCAAGCTTATAGGATGTTGGTTTACAAACATCGCCTTCTGACATGTGGAACTACGTGTGATAAAACCTTCTATCAAAGGATTCATCCCAGACCACCAATAATGGTGACATATTTCACGATACATATTGGATATTCCTATATAAAATACCTTGAAAGAATAATGGTACTCTAGAATTAGTTCCTCTATCATATCCTTTGGATCCAAAACACACTCATGGATGCTTGGGATGTCATATCCATTATTCTTCCAATCTAAATGTGATTCCTCAAAAGAAATACTCTACGAAGAACCATCCCTCCAGGATATGAGAACTACTATAACCATACCCTATCCAGAAGGGAATATGTAACTATAAAACATGTGTGATAAGACTGAAATTGATTCTCATAGAACTCTAGATAAATACAAGAATTAATTTTCATCAATTATCATTCATCATTAGGTTCATGTATGGAATATGCCTATGTTTCCTCTCCCATCGCATTAGCCACTTCATTTCCATTTCCAGAAATATAGGCAACCTAACAGTCAATGGGATGATGATAATTGACCAATCATTGATTTCCGAGATTCTACTAACACTACATAATGATTTATTTGAGAATATAATTATCTATATACACCCCAAATCTCTCACACGTCAGATAGTGTCTCTAACAATGTAAGGAGTGATCAATTTATGCTTGGTCGAGGTTGTGTGTTAGGTAGTTATGCTTGTGAGGTGTCAAATCGGAAGACCCATATGAAATGACTCAATTTTACTATATTATATATACACCTATGTCAATTAATAATTCATTACATAGAACTAATCATCACATTCTTGGATATGGACGAATAAGAATTGATGTTGAAGTAATTATCCCATTCAGCTCTTGAAAAAACTTATCACATTCTTCAGAAGACAAAAATATCATACCCTCCATTGTAAGATCAGTAAGAGATGATGCTTGGAATGAGAATTCCACTTGGAAATTCCTATAATATTTATCCATCCCCTTTAAACTCTATATATCAAACACATTCATAGAATTATCCTAGGAAACCCCAACACTATCTGTCCCTTGGTCAACCAGTACTCTTCATTTTGAGATAATATAACACAAGATTGGATTATTTTTATCAAAAAGTTGCGGTTAGAAATAATTGAATATATAATATTATCTCATAGTTTATTCCAAAAAAATCAACAAGATAAGAATGACTCTTAATATATATCAATACCCTAGGTTTTCTTCCACAAAACCCATGAAAAAGGAACCCATATTGTAGAGACCCGTATCTTGACGTACATCGACATTACATTACATTTGCGGAATACTTAGTACATAACAAAAACACACACACAAGGATCGTAATAGTTTACTGTCTTTGGAAACTCGGAACGTAATCTTCTAATCGTGGTGAAAGATCTTCAATATCTCCCATAAAGATCTTCCCTTTTTTTTAAACCTAAAAACCTTTCTTTATATCCTGGGGAAAAGAAAACATAAAAGGGTGAGCTCAAATGCTCAGTAAGGGTAAACAAAAGAAATATCAATCACATCATATACATAAGAACATAGATTTTGGAAATCTTAACCTGCAAAAGAGCTCATAATATCATAACATGGGATAAATCATAGAAGTGAAAATGAGATCCCCATAATCATAACATGAAACATGAAACTTTGTGGCATGCACACATAATCATAGAAAATCATTTCTTGTTAGTCATGACTCATTTCCAAGACTATCTTAGTGGACAAAGTCCCTTTCTGAAGCGAGTAACCCTCGTTTCAGTCCTGTTTCACTGAACCGGTATAACCTACCATTTCAGCCATGTCTATCTCATGAGATATAAAATCTTTACCCAATGCATTGGAGGGAGATATAGGTCCCACCCATCTTATAATGAATCCTTTCTTATGTGTGCCACATAATCATAAACCATACATCATAGCGTAACCCATGTAATAAAAATGGGATTCTTAAACAACATGACATCATAAAAAAATTCATATAAGATAAAGGAATTCATAAAATATTTCCATCACAACATAATCAAATCCATGTAATAATAGGGATAAAAACAGAACCCTTTTATTATATTAGATGGAAAATAATTTTGATAAAATACTTGAACTCCATTCTTGAGGAAAATATCATTTCTACTTCAAAAACATTTTTCCTTTCATAACATGTCATACGACTTTAAAATAAAAGAAGCTGATTAAAAATAAACTTGAAAACTTGTAAATGAAGTTTCTTGGAAATAATGTTTTAAAAATCCATTCATGCCGTATAAGTTAAAAAAAACATTCTTCGTACTTTTGTCGGAAAAGTCAAAAAGTACCTCGTACGAAAAACGACAAAAGATTCCTTTCGTACATATTACTAAAAACTCACCGAAGGGTAAAAATGGATTTAAACAATTGTAGGTGGATGGAAATAATATTACATATTGATGAAACATGGATGTGGATGATAAAATACACCCCAGTAAATACTTACGAATAAACAATCTCGGATAAAAATGAGATTGTGATATTTCCCTTACCTTAGGTTCGACTTGCTTTGTAAGTGTCCGAACCTCCTGTATAATGATTTAAATCATGTTATTGACTTATTACAGAATCATATTCATTGTTATGATATCATATATGGTTCACTTATGACATTATATTACCCGTTCTTTTGTAAATTCCATGTTAAAGAAGCGTTTTGGGTAAAATCGTTTCATTTATCGTAGGTGTTTTGACTTGTTGTTCTTGACATCATTATTACTTATATCATGATTTACTCACTTCCAGATTATAAAATATGATTTATATATCATATATATTCAGTATATATATATATATATAATAGGTAGATAAATAAAATGAAAAACACCGTTCATGGAGACGGTAGTCCGTACGTACGCATGAACGCTGTTTTCCTTTCCTTATTGTCTTGAAATGGAAGTAAGTAGATGACATACATATGTATATATATATACATAAATCCAGTAGCTTTATAATGTCATATATTTCATTATTATTTCTTATATATACATTATAATCATTCTTAAATGGTTAACATGGAGAATGAATCTCATCGCGTCGTGGAGACGGTAGTCCGTACGTACGCACGAGCGATGATGTCATTTATATAAATATTGAATTGAATTGGAGTGGATTATACAATATATCAGAATCAATATGATTTTGTAATAACTATGTATAGTTATTCTTTACACCATTATACCCATCCATGTAAGGTGGTGGTGGAAAATAGATTACACCACGGCGTGGAGACGGTATTCCGTACGTACGCACGCGCGGTGATTTCCTTTTCCGTAGGATGGATAGATGGTAAAATAGGGTTGTTTCATACTTATAATAACATATCAGTATATGAGTGATACTGATGTTATTACTTCATAATGAAACAACCTAAGAAGAAGAAGTGGAAAAAGAAATAAAGATGAAAGAATTGGTAACGGTAATTACCTCTTCTTTGAAGTGCCTCTTTGAGACCTCCTCTTAGGGCACTAAAATTGGTCTTTGAGGAAGACCAGAACCTCTAGGATGTTTTTAGGGAAGTGTAGAATAGATTTTGTCAGGGGTTGGCCGATCTTGAGTGCTCAAATTGGTGTGAGGAGGAGGGGGAGGAGGTGTCCTTTTTTAAGGGAGGAGAGGGGCACCTTAGGAATATCTCAAAATATTATTTTATATTAAAGTTAAAATCGGTTTATAATGGTTCCAAAGGGTCTTATTTCGAAGATAAAGTGGGGATGGGTCGAAATCTTATCATCCAATAGGATTTAGACAAGTTTAGGGTATTATTTTAACCTTATCAATTAGATTTAACTCTAAGTTAAATAATTTAACTTTTACCGTGTCTTTTTGTTTTCTTACATTATATGGTTAATAAACTTACTATAACATGCCAAACGAACCCCAAATTGTATATTAGTAATACATATATCCTTATCTAAGTCATTTGGCCGAACCTTAGATTTGTAGGAATAAAATAACAATTAATAATATAATATTTGATTTAAAAACTATTTTGTGTCAATTTTGACACTATTTGATACATGATTTTTGTGAAAGTCATAAAAGAATTATTTGTTAGAACCAAGTTGATTAAATCAACACTAATATATCATAGTAACCTAAAAAATTAGTGGAATTCATAAAAAGTCTCAAATTATATTTAGTTTGGTGTTTATAACATCAATTATGTCAATATTTCATTAATAAGATAATTACTGCATCATCTTTGTGTCATAAATAAATTGACTTATTTGATGTCTAAAAATTACAAATAAAATACCATTATGTAGGAAATCGTTATAGCTTTCTAATGAATATTTAAAATCGAATTTAGCTTATGTAAAACCCTATATTAAAAATGTTTTAGTAAATAAACTTTGATTTTGACTCTTTTAACTCTTCTTTGAATTAAATAATAATAAATGTCCTAATCTAATCCAAGTGGGCCTAAATGGTCATATTTTATTCCTAATCTTGTTTTTGGTCGAATTACACCTATCCAATAGAATTAGGACATGTGTTAGGGTAATAGTAATATCATATTTACCCTTAGTTACCCTATTTACTATTAACCGTGGTAAAAAAAAGTAAAAAGTTACTATTCACCAAAAATTATTTTCATCTCATTGAACCACATTTTACTTACTGACATCAACCGTGTCTCTCGGATTTTTGAAATTACATTCACAAAAGCGGTAAAATTAAGATTTATGAAGAAATTAATTTTTTTAACTACCACTTAGTAGTTTCACTATTCATCAAAAATTGATGTTTTTCAGAACAATGCCAAATTTTCATCCTAAGCTATATTTCATATTCCGAATTCAAAAATGAAGTCTATTTTACAAAAATCATATCATATAATTTGCATTAATTAATTTTATAATTAAATCCCGCTGTTAAAACAAATAGCGTGTTTTTAAGAAACAATATCTATCAAAAGATTGACACTTGATTATGTCTGGTTTAAATGTGAAATTACATCCAATGACCAAAATTGTATTAAATTGTAAAAATATATTCTAAATATACTTTAAAACCACTCAAATTAATAATTTATCACTATTAATTATTTCGATTAAAAAAATTTGTTTTTAAATATAATTTAGTAATTTTCACTATTCATCAGAATATGAAAGTTATCCGAAAAGTACCAAAATTTCACCTTAGGCTAAATTCGATACTCCGAATCAAAAAATGAAGTTCATTTTGAAAAATAATATTTAAAGAGTTTTAAAAAGTGGTTATTACTATTCATAACGTCTAGTTTTAATAATATTTTAATAGCATATCGTTGTTTAGTGAAACTCGGTATTGCGTATTACACACGCTATCGAGGAAGGTCGTGATTGCGTGTAATGCAAGGCAAGTCAAGGATGCGTGTTGTGCAAGCTCCTTTTGGTGTAGCGTAAAACACAAGACATTAATAAAATTAAAAAGAATATTTTTTTTATAAAATCTTGGGCTGTTACATTCTAACCCCCTTAAAATGAATTTCGCCCTCGAAATTCGTCTGGGTTATAAATGGTTTACTATTCTAAAGTTTCTTTAATAGAAACCCACATCGTAAAAAGGAATATCAAAACCAATCTTTAAAAACAAAAGTATGAAACGTAACGGTTACCCAAATAAACTAATCATTGGGTTTCCACATAGGTGAACATATGGATATGGAAGAGAAATCTAACCATCATGTTCTGTTGGAGAGTGGTAGAGAACATGGCTATGGAAAAGACAGTAATCACAAATCCATAGATTTGTGATGATATAAGGTACCATCTTATTCATCAGGTATAAGATCACTAGGACAACATTTTTGGTTTTCAAGATCATTTCCCTAAAGTTGAAAATTTGAATTAGAATAAATACTTACTTTATTTTGGTACAATCTCACTGTTGTTCGTGCCTTGAACAATTTCCACTTCATCTCTTAAATAAATGAAGTTGAATTTGTTATTAATGAAGTGTTAGCAGATCATGTGATAGAATGACGGGTCATTCCATCTGTCTCAAACAAAAGGTTAGCAAAAATTATATGCATAAGTCGATCTATAGTGAGATTAATCATATATGGTTCCTAAAATGGACTTATACTTCATATATCATACTGCTTAATATAATAAAACTAGTTTCTACTAAACAGGGACTTCCTGTAGGCCAGTGGTAGGCAATAAAGGCCAGTCGCACTTCGGTTGTGGGTTCGATTCCCACAGCCTTGTCCGAAGCGATGGGCTGTCGCCCGTCCTGCAGGTTGTCCTTTTTCCAAAACAATATAACATCCCATCAATAATATCGAAAAAACAAACAATACTAACTTATGTCCAACATAATCCATTCCAATCTTTTAGGCTTATCCATAATATTGCAGTCGACTCTCATAATATAGTGAAAATGATTACCAGAGATTTAACACCATCATCGATCCCCATATATCATAAGATATGTTTTGTTGGTCACATTCCAAACATTCAAAGTCCTTAATCGTGTATTCTCTTGAATACCTTAGTGAAAACATGAATGCAGTTAAAAGTTAACACTTTTCACATACAAAAATCCTCAAAATTCTATATACTCAAACTTAGTCCTTATATCAATCATGAGCTCATGAATACTGCTAAACATTTCATTTTCTCGTTTTCCCTTCATTATGCGCATAATATCTCAATCACTTTGAATACCACATTAGACCAATACATAAATATTCCAATATTCCATGATACAACATTATTTTGGAATCCCATTACATAAACACTTAATCATTCCACCACATCGTTGTCATATTCAACATTGCCAATAGTGATCGCATGTGACTTCCCTTTGTCCTTTGCCTTAAGCGGTTGCTCATGTCGATCATCACTAACCCTTGGATTAGGGCATTTATTAGCATAATGACCCATTTCATTGCACTTGAAGCATTGAAGTGTTGGCGGTGCGTTCTCTGCAGTGTTCGCTTTATTCACATCATTAGAAACCCTTTTTCCATTACTTCGACACTCAGCTACTCGATGACCTTCTTTTCCACACTTAAAACATTTTCTAGTCCCTTTAAGACAATATCCACCATGATTCTTTCCACACTTTGTGCATAAGGAAACATTCATCTTCTTTTCACCATTATCCTGAGATTTCTCCTTGAACTCCATCTTTCGTTTCTTGTCAAAACCATGAGATGGATATGTAACACCAACTTCCATTTCTACCTTGATAGCACAACGCACAATTTCTTCATAGCTACTGAAGTCTCTTATAGCTAATGCCCTTCGAAGACTTGGTTTTCAGCCACTGAAAAATCTATCAACTTTACTTTCAGGTTGGATGATAATTCCAGAAGCATACCTTGCAAGTCTTGTAAAATTTGCTTCATAGGTACCAACAGATTCATCGTCCCTTTGCTTCAGTTCAAGAAACTCTTTCTCCATCTTTGTTCGAAGAATACGAGGGAAGTACTTATTGAAAAATAAGTTCTTGAACTCGTCCCATTCCATAGACTCAATTTCATCCCTTTGCCTTGTATTCTTAATAAGATTCCACCATTGATCAGCATCTCCTTCCAAATGATACACTGCTAGGATGTCTTTATCATGTTCAGAACATTGAAGAACTGAAAATATCTTTTCAGTAGTACTAATCCATTGTTCAGCAACTAATGGATCAGTAGACCCACTGAAAGAAGGTGGACGCTGCCTCATGAAGGATTCAACAGAATGTTGCTCCTTCCTTTGCTCGTTTGGAAGTCCTGCATGATTCATAGCTTGAAAAAGTTGTGTGAGCATGGATACAAGATTTTGCATTCCAGCTCCTATATCGTTTGGTTGCTCAGGGGGACAATCATTGCATTGCCCATCACATTCCGCATTAACACGGTTCCTTCGGGTTCCAGCCATCGTCTAAAACCCCAAAAGAATAGTGTGAGAGGCAAAAATCATGCTAGGGAAAACAACATAATAAAGGGTTAGTACCCTCAATATCTAACATCTTAGGTTAAATTCGAAGATCGTTAGCGCAATTCAAGGACTATAACCTATACGTATACTTAACCTTAGAGACATCCCTAGACATACCTTAGAAATATCTCTAGGGATCTCACTAACGTTTTCGCATCCTAGTTTCCAAAGGTTGACTAAACCTTTCCTCTGATACCAACTGTAGAGACCCGTATCTTGATGTACATGGACATTACATTACATTTGCGGAATACATAGTACATAACAAAAACACACACACAAGGATCGTAATAGTTTAGTGTCTTTGGAAACTCGGAACGTAATCTTCTAATCGTGGTGAAAGATCTTCAATATCTCCCATAAAGATCTTCCCTTTTTTTTTACCTAAAAACCTTTCTTTATATCTTGGGGAAAAGAAAACATAAAAGGGTGAGCTCAAATGCTCAGTAAGGGAAAACAAAAGAAATATCAATCACATCATATACATAAGAACATAGCTTTTGGAAATATTAACCTGCAAAAGAGCTCATAATATCATAACATGGGATAAATCATAGAAGTTAAAATGAGATCCCCATAATCATAACATGAAACTTGAAACTTTGTGGCATGCACACATAATCATAGAAAATCATTTCTTGTTAGTCATGACTCATTTCCAAGACTATCTTAGTGGACAAAGTCCCTTTCTGAAGCGAGTAACCCTCGTTTCAGTCCTGTTTCACTGAACCGGTATAACCTACCATTTCAGCCATGTCTATCTCATGAGATATAAAATCTTTACCCAATGCATTGGAGGGAGATATAGGTCCCACCCATCTTATAATGAATCCTTTCTTATGTGTGCCACATAATCATAAACCATACATCATAGCGTAACCCATGTAATAAAAATGGGATTCTTAAACAACATGACATCATAAAACAATTCATATAAGATAAAGTAATTCATAAAAATATTTCCATCACAACATAATCAAATCCGTGTAATAATAGGGATAAAAACAGAACCCTTTTATTATCTTAGATGGAAAATAATTTTGATAAAATACTTGAACTCCATTCTTGAGGAAAATATCCTTTCTACTTCAAAAACATTTTTCCTTTCATAACATGTCATACGACTTTAAAATAAAAGAAGTTGATTAAAAATAAACTTGAAAACTTGTAAATGAAGTTTCTTGGAAATAATGTTTTAAAAATCCATTAATGCGGTATAAGTTAAAAAAAACATTCTTCGTACTTTTGTCGGAAAAGTCAAAAAGTACCTCGTACGAAAAACGACAAAAGATTCCTTTCGTACATATTACTAAAAACTCACCGAAGGGTAAAAATGGATTTAAACAATTGTAGGTGGATGTAAATAATATTACATATTGATGAAACATGGATGTGGATGATAAAATACACCCCAGTAAATACTTACGAATAAACAATCTCGGATAAAAATGAGATTGTGATATTTCCCTTACCTTAGGTCCGACTTGCTTTGTAAGTGTCCAAACCTCCTGTATAATGATTTAAATCATGTTATTTACTTATTACAGAATCATATTCATTGTTATGATATCATATATGGTTCACTTATGACATTATATTACCCGTTCTTTTGTAAATTCCATGTTAAAGAAGCGTTTTGGGTAAAATCGTTTCATTTATCGTAGGTGTTTTGACTTGTTGTTCTTGACATCATTATTACTTATATCATGATTTACTCACTTCCAGAATATAAAATATGATTTATATATCATATATATTCAGTATATATATATATATAATAGGTAGATAAATAAAATGAAAAACACCGTTCATGGAGACGGTAGTCCGTACGTACGCATGAACGCTGTTTTCCTTTCCTTATTGTCTTGAAATGGAAGTAAGTAGATGACATACATATGTATATATATACATAAATCCAGTAGCTTTATAATGTCATATATTTCATTATTATTTCTTATATATACATTATAATCATTCTTAAATGGTTAACATGGAGAATGAATGTCATCGCGTCGTGGAGACGGTAGCCCGTACGTACGCACGAGCGATGATATCATTTCTATAAATATTGATTTGAATTGGAGTGGATTATACAATATATCAGAATCAATATGATGTTGTAATAACTATGTATAGTTATTCTTTACACCATTATACCCATCCATGTAAGGTGGTGGTGGAAAATAGATTACACCACGGCGTGGAGACGGTATTCCCTACGTACGCACGTGCGGTGATTTCTTTTTCCGTGGGATGGATAGATGGTGAAATAGGGTTGTTTCATTCTTATAATAACATATCAGTATATGAGTGATACTGATGTTATTACTTCATAATGAAACAACCTAAGAAGAAGAAGTGGAAAAAGAAATAAAGATGAAAGAATTGGTAACGGTAATTACCTCTTTTTTGAAGTGCCTCTTTGAGACCTCCTCTTAGGGCACTAAAATTGGTCTTTGAGGAAGACCAGAACCTCTAGGATGTTTTTAGGGAAGTGTAGAAGAGATTTTGGCAGGGGTTGGCCGAGCCTGAGTGCTAAAATTGGTGTGAGGAGGAGGGGGAGGAGGTGTCCTTTTATAAGGGAGGAGAGGGGCACCTTAGGAATATCTCAAAATATTATTTTATATTAAAGTCAAAATCGGTTTATAATGGTTCCAAAGGGTCTTATTTTGAAGCTAAAGTGGGTATGGGTCGAAATACTATCAACCAATAGGATTTAGACAAGTTTAGGGTATTATTTTAACCTTATCAATTAGATTTAACTCTAAGTTAAATAATTTAACTTTTACCGTGTCTTTTTGTTTTCTTACATTATATGGTTAATAAACTTACTATAACATGCCAAACGAACCCCAAATTGTATATTATTAATACATATATCCTTATCTAAGTCATTTGGCCGAACCTAAGATTTTTAGGAATAAAATAACAATTAATAATATAATATTTGATTTAAAAACTATTTTGTGTCAATTTTGACACTATTTGATACATGATTTTTGTGAAAGTCAAAACAGAATTATTTGTTAGAACCAAGTTGATTAAATCATCACTAATATATCATAGTAACCTAGAAAATTAGTGGAATTCATAAAAAGTCTCAAATTATATTTAGTTTGGTGTTTATAACATCAATTATGTCAATATTTCATTAATAAGATAATTACTGCATCATCTTTGTGTCATAAATAAATTGACTTATTTGATGTCTAAAAATTACAAATAAAAGACCATAATGTAGGAAATCGTTTTAGCTTTCTAATGAATTTTTACAATCGAATTTATCTTGTGTAAAACCCTATATTAAAAATGTTTTAGTAAATAAACTTTGATTTTGACTCTTTTAACTCTTCTTTGAATTAAATAATAATAAATGTCCTAATCTAATCCAAGTGGGGCTAAATGGTCATATTTTATTACTAAGCTTGTTTTTGGTCGAATTACACCTATCCAATAGAATTAGGACATGTTTTAGGGTAATAGTAATATCATATTTACCCTTAGTTACCCTATTTACTATTAACCGTGGTAAAAAAAAGTAAAAAGTTACTATTCACCAAAAATTATTTTTATCTCATTGAACCACATTTTACTTACTGACATCAACCGTGTCTCTCGGATTTTTGAAATTCCATTAACAAAAGCGGTAAAATTAAGATTTATGAAGAAATTAATTTTTTTAACTACCACTTAGTAGTTTCACTATTCATCAAAAATTGATGTTTTTCAGAACAATGCCAAAATTTCATCCTAAGCTATATTTCATATTCCGAATTCAAAAATGAAGTCTATTTTACAAAATTCATATCATAGAATTTTCATTAATTAATTTATAATTAAATCCCACTGTTAAAACAAATAGCGTGTTTTTAAGAAACAATATCTATCAAAAGATTGACACTTGATTATGTCTGGTTTAAATGTGAAATTACATCCAATGACCAACATTGTATTAAATTGTAAAAATATATTCTAAATATACTTTAAAACCACTCAAATTAATAATTTATCAATATTAATTATTTCGATTAAAAAAAGTTGTTTTTAAATATAATTTAGTAATTTTCACTATTCATCAGAATATGAAAGTTATCCGAAATGTACCAAAATTTCACCTTAGGCTAAATTCGATACTCCGAATCAAAAAATGAAGTTCATTTTGAAAAATAACATTTACAGAGTTTTAAAAAGTGGTTATTACTATTCATAACGGCTAGTTTTAATAATATTTTAATAGCATATCGTTGTTTAGTGAAACTCGGTATTGCGTATTACACACGCTATCGAGGAAGGTCGTGATTGCGTGTAATGCAAGTCAAGTCAAGGATGTGTGTTGTGAAAGCTCCTTTTGGTGTAGTGTACAACACAAGACATTAATAAAATTAAAAAGAATATTTTTTTATAAAATCGTGGGCTGTAACACATATAGGGGTGGAAACCCCTATTTTTCAAAGCCTTGAAAATGGATGGAGCATTCCGAAGACTGAATGATGTAAGGATTTTCTCAAATAATCCTTATCATATTCAAAAATATTAACATGTTATTTCTAAAGGCTTGGTTTTCACATTATGATAGCATGATCCCAAGTTGACCTTCAAGAACACCCTCTCTCCTTAAAGCTTGTCGAAGAGATCATCTACTTGAGGAAATAAATAATGGTTCTTTACTTTTAGCTGGTTCAAATGTTGGTAATCTAAATGTAAATTTAGGGTTGTATCTGCCTTTCTAGAGAAATGTATCGGATAATATAAATAATAAATGATTGGTTAGGAAAATCCATTTAATTATATATTCTGAACTGTCTCTTGATCTCCTGAAGCTCAGTGGGTCCAATTATGAATTGAGAAATATATATTGAGACATCACCTAGAACAATCATAATTGTAAACTCTATATCTACTTAAGGAGGTAAGATAAAAAATCATTAGTGAAAACATAAATGAAATGATTTATCATGGGTTAAAAACTATCTATGTCAATAAATGATCCTCAAGGAAAACACTAGATATATGGATTGTCATTCTACATATCCCATGAAGTTATATACTAACTCTATAGGTGTGTGAATTAAAATAACTTTTATGAAGATAATAGTCATTCAATAGATATTTAAATGATACCTTGCGGTAATAGTAATCATTATATGAAATATAGGAAACCAACCAATCCATTTCCAGATTGACATCGAATTTATATTATGGAATATGAAGAGTTTCCATATGAATGGATAACATCCTACATCAAGGGATGTACATGCATTACTTTATTCCCTATAACCACAATGAGATAAATGAGTGATAAGAAAATGTATCGAACAGGTAGATATAGTTATAGAGGAAACTAGAATAATATTATGTATGGTCCATGGTCCTACACTCCAATCCTCATCTATTGGAAATAAGGAATACAACAGGCTCATTCCATGGCCTGAATCTACATCTAAACTACCCTGAGAAGGTCTTCACATTTATAGGTGATAATTAGAAGTCAGGATACCATGTATATGGCCACTTTATCATCTTATTTGGTTGTTTCTTCTGCATCTCCGAGGTAGACATAACGTAGCTGATCCTACTCTTGAATGTGGAGCTATGGTTGATTCTCTTCCCCTAGAAGTGATTGAAATGGTCAATAAGTATATATAATGATGATCCAAATTACGACATTCACATCACTCAAGAATAAATCTATCACAATAAATCTTCATGTTCCCCTTTCATCCACAATGATGTCATATAATGAAGATTCCACTATATACTCTATAGAATCCACAATAGATAATCTAGTTGCCACATATCTAATGAGAATAATAATAGATACACATATTTCTCTAAGAAGAAATGCTTCCAAACCACATCATTGAACCCCAATGTGTGGTACTATCAGCTTATCTCAGATTTTGTTAATTATTATATCCAAATTAATGATATCAGAAAATTTATATATGTGAATGGAAATCACATGTGAGCGGTTGACATACTTGACCGATCCTCAAAATTCATTGCTCGGGATATCTAATAACAACATGGAAGCATTGAAAATAATTTAAAACCATTAAAATACACTAAATAGTCCAAAAAGACATAGAAACATGCTCCAGGTGTATGACCTACCAAGATTGATCAACTCACAACATCTGAGTTATGAATTAATAATAAAATCCATCTTGAAAGTCTTCCCAGACCTTGTCCTGATGTTGAATAGCTTTAGAAATCACATCCCAAATGTATCTAAAGGAACCACACAACAAGTGTGTGAAAATAATGAACGTACACTCTAGATTTTTCTATAGATACTTAAATATTGAATGGATTAACTATAGGAAATACTCAATAGAATATGGTCCACCTTCCCTTGAATATATGGGAGGATTCCACTAATATAATATTTGAGTCAAATCAGACATAGTAGGTGGAATCTCATTGAGTAACCTTTATATAGTACATAATATTTGGAAAATTCTTACAAGGAATTGTGTTAGTTACTAGTTCAAGAATAACTGGTTGTGCCTCATGTGTCACTACTTGAGGGATCACAAGCTTCTCAGGGACCACACCTCTTGAGTTTTGTGGTCACTCCCTTCCTTGAACATTAATAGAGGACATCATGGTGTCATATCTCTACAAATTAAAAAACAAACCTCAAGAAAGTGTGAAATTGTATAGAAACATAGGAATATGATAATGAAAGGAAATTGGGATCACTACCCATGGTATACAACAATAACTACCCACATTGAAGTGTATGGTATTAGTGAGGGTTCTTGTTTAATTTATAGAGCTTCCCATTGGTAAAGGTAAATTTGTAACTTTCCACTTCATTTTCTAGAAACCATATTTATTTACCATTACATGTTTTATTTTCTTAAATACAAATAATAATGTTCTATTAAATGGGAAATCATTCCCAACTATTAAAGGATGATACCCATTATAGCTAAATGTCAAAACCATTTTTTATTAATTAGTCTCCATACAATTCTATCTCAAAATGTAATAGGTAATATACTATGGGTTGACTCTATAAATTACACATTATAATTCGCAGGTGCCCAACCAACTTATTAATTGAAACATGTAGTCAATCCATCACAACCAAATACTATCTCATGTAACCATATGTACATAGCTAAAACAGTATGAAACAAACTTTTTCATATTCCATCAGAACATATAAAAGAAATAAATCTATATTGATGCTGGAAAATTAAATAATGAATTACCATTCACATGAAGAATAATTGAGGGGAACATGAATATATATAAATCATATATCAATAAATAATAACTGGCTACACATGTGATGCATGTCGTGAAATGAACATATACAGAATGAGATATGCATGGTATGATAATTATAGGTTCCTATAATAATGCATGAAATAATGATCCATTCTATATCATTCCAAGGTAAAATCTCTATTATTTATATAAAATTAATAAACTCCATGTGCATCACTAAATTATCAATGTATATCAACTATAATAAGTGAAATATTGTATCATTATTTCACAATCCCATGAAATTTGGTATGTAACACTATCATGGCTTAGTTTCTCCATGTCATAACGCAGATACACGTTCCAAAATGTTCCAAATAATCTCTCTATATTCCAAAATAATAGTAGAAATGTAAATAAAGAACCATATAATACCACTTAGTGACATTATGATACAGGTTCCACTCAAAGGTTCCCTGAATCTGTGGGCCACATGGTCTCATGAGAACATCCTCGTATGTCTAAGGCTACCAACTAGAAGCAAGAACCTAGGGTGTGTCTTTGGGGAGACAATTATATCATATTATTGTTGAGAAAAATTGATATATAAATAGTGATAGATGGATACTAATTATAGAATAATAATAATAAATAAATAAACCGGTAGCTGAAGAAAAGGTCAAACATCCATCGATAATAATAGTCATCTCAAAAGATTTATACTACAATGTATAAAATATGATGATATAATTCAAAATATCTAAATATTTGGAAAATATATATAAAATAAATCTGTATGTGCGTATGATACATGCTATAAAAAATAAAGAATACCAAAAACCATCTAAGAATGAAATATTTTACTCAGTTATATACAGAAAATAACTATCCTCAGAAACAAATGAATTCTTATTTCATAGGTGGGAAGCTTATTCTTTTCCATACATATGATTATATAATTAACTAGGGTACCATCGATTGACTAGATAGGTTGGGGAAATATCTATGTTGGCCACCACTAATGGAATCTATAAAATCTAGTTTTTGAATGTATAATGAGTAGTGTGAAGGTAAAACTAAAAATATAATGAAAAATTAATATAATAACTCTTACTTTCTTTAGACATGTCTGGTAATGTATTTGAACATGATATAATTTAATTATTTCATTTAAATAAATATTATATAACTATGTTATTTAAATATTTGAAAATAACATCAATAGTTAATAATAACAATAATGAGGATCCATGGTGAAAACAAGGCATCCTTGACCTTAGGGGTCAAGAAAACTCATTGTAGTAACTCATCTGGGTTGAAAATAAAAATGGGTTTATGTGAAATCTATGGTCATTCCCAAGGCATTAAACAATAATACATTCTCACTATATCCACAGAGCACATCCATACTAATTTAGACAATTCAAGACCAGGACTAGTAAGGTAAATCCATGGCACCATGTGTCTGAGGGCATAAATCTTTATCCCAAGAGTGTATCAAAGGAATACTAATATATATAGAGATAGTGAAGGATTCTATGACATTATTCCATGAATACTATAATAGACAAGGGAAATGGTCCATGGTGGGTATCTCCTTTGGAATCGATCTCTCTAAATTGGTTTAGAATCCTCTATGTGCTTAAATTATTCCCTTGGGAATCGATGGTTTTATCAATTCTTCCCATTCCTCTAATGATAAAATGTTATGGTGAAATAAGTAACCTTATATATAATTAATTATTAATGTTATTCCCCATAATACGCATGCCAAAAATACAAAATTAGGTTCATTCAGTTACCTATTAACAAATGTAACATGGCTAATTAAGGATAACAAAACAATGTTACATTCATTATTAGAAAAAGTCCATCTGGTATTTATATACATTCCATTTTTTATATCCCTAGGTTTATTTAATGGACCTTTATCTAAGGGGGCATATATAAATAGTACATGAAACCAATTAAGATAATTTATGCATTTATTTACATGCATTATCCCCTAACTCTTAATAAAAAATGACATGGTGATTTATGTCATGAAACAAATAGTAATTCATCCATAAATAAATAGGACAAGTAATATCTATACATATAATTTCTATTTAACAATATAGTGATTCTTTTAATTAGGTTGAATCACTTACCATATACGGTCAAGTGATATTCAAAGATGAATGGTGTTAAAAAGAGTGATATGTCATTATTAAAGTACCACCCTAATGGGGATGGACATCATTGAGGTCCCCACCTTCAATTGTTTGATGAACATGTATGAATGGGGCTATAGAATATAAGAAATATGATTATAATAAAGGAATATAAATTTTTAAGGGGAACTCCAGGTGAAACCAGAGGACAAACCACGATGAAAACTCATAAGTTATGATGATTTTAGTGAAAATTATTTGATGTTATAGATAGAGCCTATAATATTCTCCTCAGTTAGGATTATCCCATTGATTTTCCTGGATCAGAAGAAAAGGGAGGAAAATAACAGCACCATAAAAATAGGTCATATGATCTTATATCAAAATATAATCATTGTGAGGAATCCTAACAAAGAAATATTCCACTAGAATAAAGAACATACCATTTATAATCCAATGAGATGAATAGAGAATGAATCAGAGTCCAGGTGATGAAGATATAGAACAACGAAGCTTAATAGGATATGGATCTCTTTAATTGATAAGGAATCCTCTCCTTTCTGAAAATTATAAGGGATGTATCAAAAAAATGTTTTAAAAAAATTTAAGGTAAAAGGGTAATTTTACCCAATATCTATGGGTTTCATAGTTTGGCCTCATAGTTCAACAAACCATGGTCCAAACATGTTTCATGGAATTTTTAAAGAAGTAACCCACATATTTGACTACATGGTTTGAAAAAAAATTCACCAACCATGCTATATGGATCTATTAATAAAATTTATAACCGTCCACATATGAATGCATCCTTGGGAACATGGTTATGGAAAACCATGTTCCATTCTTTTAGCTCTAAAATAACCTGCATGGTTAGGACGAACTGTGAGGGTGGAGTGGCATAGTTTCTACTAACCATGATCCCTTATTCTTTCTTCCATCATCCAGGGTTTTGATCTCCCAAAAAGAACATGACAAACATGAAACATCTCTGACGTCATTAGACATCCAAAATAGGTCAAAGATAAAGAATGAGACCGAAATTTAAAGGTTATATACCTCATAGGAAAAATTAATTATTATATGATTTTTTGATGTTTTTAGAGAGATAAATTAAACGTGTATGGTTACATGAATTACTATGTTGAATTTAAAATATTCACCCAAATGTATTAATTTTTCTCCATCCAGATCATCTTGGAACAAACACATGTTTCTACCACATTATTTTCCTTAGTTTTTCATAATGTAAGATAATTTGTTTCATACTTTCAAATCAGACACAACTTCTTCTGAAATGAAATTTATGACCAGAAATAGATTTACAGATATCATAATAATATTCTAAATCATCATTAAAAAATTCATATTTCATAGATATCCACATTTTTTCATCAACCAAAAATTCAGGGCTACATTGATGACATATAGATTTAATTTGTACCCATTAAATCATATTTCACAGGTACACATTGATACTCGGCACAAATGGTCACTATATAGTAAATAAAACGCTGGGAGGTAGTGAGTTGATTTAATCCACTAATAAATATTATGAAATCATTTTTATTCAATCCTCCCCCTATAGTATCGTTTATAGGCTTCATCACTAGCTATATATATTGGGATAAAATTTTTTATTCATCCATTTGAAAATTATTTTGTAATTACCATTGAAATTCTTCATGGGAATAAAAAATAGATTCATTCATTTATAGTATGTATAAACCAAAAAAAATATCACATATTTCCTTGTATAAACATATCCATGTAGTATTTATTTTTATAGAAAAACATTTTCACGAACTCTCCTGGGAGCATAAAAAAATAATAACATCAACAAAAATATTACAATTGGAGTACATACTTATATCTCCTTTTTATAACTGTTGTCGACCACCATTTGAAATTGTAATTTATCTATATTAGGAAACCATATAGATTTGAGTTAAATTATTTATGGTATTATTTTATACAATATATTTACTTTTTATTTTTTCATTCCCTTGTTTCATAACCTTACTCCAATAATCATTCAGGATTCTCATTATATAATTATTTTCCATAACAACATTCCATAAGAATGGTTATACGTTTATCTAATATATGTTTTAAAGAATATTATGTTCATCTATTGGAACAATATTATGAATTAAATTCTTATAAATGTTGATGACATAACATTATATAGAATATCTTCCACTTTTAAAAAGGCTTTATAAACACACGTATAATTATTTTTTGATCCTTTCTCAATATCATATGAATTATTAAATTATAAAAACATGGTTAAAATTATTTTTTCCCTATTGGAGTTCGGAAAAGATTCAAATTTTATTTTTTCTCAATTTGTTCCAATTAATATTTCACAATATTTTCCCTTTTCTGGGATTGATAACCCATAATGAATAAATTTGGATAATATTTTAGGAAAACAGTTATTTAATTATTCTTTATCAATATCCTTATAGTTTGAACTAAAGAATTATGGTCATAAATTCCATTTTAAATTTTTTAAAGTCTCATTAAATTAAAAAAAATATCATTGACAATAACTTATTATTCGTCACTGGTTATTTTATAATTTATTTCAACTACATACGGATCATTTTCTTCTTATTCCAGATCTGTTTTCATATAAACCTACCATTAATGTTTATTTAATTAAATATAAATTAATCAATTTTGAACATAAGAAATTGGTTTGTGTTGAATAAAAGTCATATTGATATATTCCATCATCTTTTGGAGGAACTTATTAGAGTATATGTGACTTTTAAAATGGGTAAGTATCCTATCATTTTACCAGCATTAACCTTTTAATCAAATTTATCTAGATTTTTGAACTACATTTTCAACAAAAAAGGACTGAAAAGGACTCAAAATTACTTTTATAGTTTGAATCCTACTGTTTGATATCTCATATGAATTGATGTTTGAATTATATCTAAAGGAACACTATCTTTAAATGTGAATTGTTAGGAGTATTCTTTCTCTATAGGAAGAAAAAACCTATTAAACTCTATGAGAATCACTTTTATGATTTCCCCATGACATTTATTAATTGCCTCCATAACACAATTGGGATTGAGCTTCAATGATGACTATAAATGTTCTCCATAAAATATATATAATGGATGGATTCAATATATTTTTTTATAAAATCATGAATGATTTATTCCTTATTTCTTAGACAAACCTTGATCTTTATCTTAAATAAACTTCTGAAAATCAAATAAATATTCATTCAACGTGAATTGATATTAAAAAAATTTATCATATTTTTATGTAATAAAAAAATATAGAGAATCATAAGTCACATAGAGTGTATTTTTCATCATTGCTCCTCATATATCAAAATGAAATAATTCAATTGGTTTGGATGAATAGATTTCCAATATTCTAGGCATGTGAGGTAAAATGTTAATATATTTAAAAGAAATAAAAAAATATATGTATCTAATTAATCAGGTTTTATATCTTAGAAAAATATATTTTTTTCTCTTAATTATTATATTAAATAATGGAAATCATTCTATATAGGTACTTGTTTTATTTTTAACTAATGAAATAATATTTTATATGATCATAACATTAAAAAAGATTCAAATATTAAATATCACAATTATTGAGATTATACAATATATTAATCATTTAATGACATAAATTTTTCTTTTTAAAGTATATTCTATTATTGTAATATCCATATATATATATAAATAACTCCATGTTCAACAGATTATGTAATAGGAAACAATGAGCTTAAACAGACCATGATTTCTTATTAATGAAATTTGATAGTTATAAATGATATATTTAATTAGATGTTAGGAATATTATTAATAAAAATAATATATATAGATAAACTTAATACCCTATACAAATTTACTGGACAATTATTTATAAATAACTAGTCAATATTTAGAAATCTTATTTTATTCTTCAAAAATTCATCTTCTCCAAAAATGGATTTTGTTACTATTAGAGAGTGAAGATTATAAATACTTTCATCTAATATTATAAAATTAATTATATTTATGTTATTTGATTTCTTAATTTAGAATATCTAAATTATTTCAGTTTGACATTTTTGAATATTTCAGAAAATTTTGATTTCTCATAAAATAGTGAAAATACATATACTTTTATAAATATCATTTATTTTAATAAAAAAAGTATTATTTATTTAATTTTATACTAAATAATTTTAACAAAAATTTACATAAATATTATCTAATTAATAACATAATAATTATCTTTAGTCTCAATTTTTGGCATAAGTTCATTTTTGGGCTTAAGAATGCATTTTTCTAACCGTTCTTATTTACAATACTTTCATTAATATTAAAATTTATTTCTATCACTTTTAAGTACAATTTTAATGAATTATATTTAAATTTTAAAATCACAATTTTAATTTTATCCTATTATTAATTTGGAAAAAAAATTTCAAAGGATGATATATTTTCGGTGAATAGTTGAAATTTTAAGTTTTTATGATATATGTTATTTTATCAAATTACATAAAGTAAGAAATATTGTATAAAAAATTTGGAAAATAATATAAATAATCATGTATGATAATATGATTTAAATTTCATAAAAATATAATTTAATATTAATACATTATAAATCATTTCATGATAAATTATAAAATCAATTTTAGTGTCAAAGTTGTGCTTGAGGAACATTGGAAACGTCAAACATGGTAACCTGAATGTATTATTTGACATGAGAGAAATTATTTTCAAACTTGTTTAATAAATATGGTGTCTTATTTTTGAATTTTATTGATATATTCTAAATTTTTATTTATATGAAAAAGTAAATTTCTAAAATCTTGTCCAATTGATTCATAATTATAGAAATGTTAAAATAACAAATTAAATAATATTTGCTAAATATGATAATGTTTTATATTCAAATTCCATTTTTACCATTATTACATTAATATCATTGTAATTGAATTGTTAAAAATTATATTAAATATATTTTATAAAGAAAAATAATTTTTTAACGATTTAGAAATTATAAAAATAATATAACTAGAACATATAATGTGATATAAATGTAAATATCAACCATAGTCAATGTATGGGTTATTCTAACTTTTATGTTATTATTATTGACCTCATAAAAGTATAAAAATTATTATGGTTGTAATTGTAAAAATGATATTCTAGGGATTTATAGAAATAGATATGATTTTAAAAAAATAAAAACATATAAAAATTTAATTGTATTGGTGGATTATAAAACCTTCTCTTACTATATTATAATTATATTTTTTTTATCCACTTGAAGGTGAAAATTAATTTTTATTAATTTAATACTTTAATAAATTCAAGGAATGCACCACCCCTAAATTTTAAACCAGCCACTGTTCTCTAATATTCTCCACACGATTTGGGAGACAAATCAAATACATATCCTTATAAAATCCCATTATATAATCCTAGACTATGTTATAATGTAATTATTTTTTAGATAATACCCTGATTATATCAATTATGTGGTAATTTAAAGGTGGTAGTAAGAAGAAAAGTTGAAAATTTATACAGAAGGTTTTGGTTTTACATCTTCTTCGACCACCTTTTAAAATTCTTAAAATAATATAAAATATAAAAAATAAAATCTTACCTATATTTATATTGTATCATCTTAATAAAATGGCCTATATCAATCTCCTTCGACCATAAAATTTGAAATGAATCTGTAATTCATGTGTATTGTAGACTACTGCCCCTTGAATCGATAAAATTAATTTTCCATCGTGACCTATAATGGATATTTAAAATGATTGATTTATTATATATATATATATATTATTAATGTAATAATTATTATTCTATAATGATAATATATAATCAATTTTCATACCATTATATCCATTGAAAAATGATAACTGTATTCATACTTACGCATTTCTTAACACCTCCTTGATGTATTATGATTCATTTTCTGTTCCATATCACATGGATAGAAAATATAATGTATTTAAACAAATAATATGATATTCATGATATAATAATCATTATAGAAAGATAAAATTATACTAAAATTATTTCCATAATGTTTTCTGAAAATTGAAATGTTACAGATGTGTACTTACGACATACTATCCCCATGAATGTAACATAGATCATTTTAAATATAAATAATTCATGGATGGTTTTAAAATTACAATTATGTACAAAAAAATAATTTCAATAGTATAATATTTTATATAATGTATCAATTTATATTTTGGCCATTGTCATCCTTTCGAATTCATTTTTGGATATATGATATGAAAATCATCAAAATTTCTAATGTAAACTCAATGAATTATCTAATTAAAAATAAATGATTATAAATAAAAAAATAATAGTAAAAATGAAAAGGATTATTATTTATGTAAATAATTTTCCTAATTTTAGTATTTTATAAGATAAAAATTTATGATATGATTTAGCGTTCAGGTAAGGGACACATTACCATAAAAACACATTTTACATGATTTTGACGATATAATTAGATAAATAATTTTATTCTATTTATAAATTCATATAATTATTTAAGAAAATATTAATATGGGATTAAATAAAATATAATTGGAATTTTATTTCATTCTTCACATTCTTCTAAAAGTTTTCAAAATGAATATTTTTATATATCCCATTAGGAAAAATGATGAATTTACTTAAAAATGGATGAAATGGATGTTCTATTATAACATATATTAAATAAATGAAATTTTACTCACAAACTATATTTGATAATTAAATTTTAATATAATATTAAATTTTTTATTCTTGGGAAACCCCTCCATCCATTTTTTTATTTTTTAGCTTTCAAAATATGGTATTAACATTAAAGTTTATTTCGATATCCGAATGATATTTACATATGGGATTGAATGATTTTTAATGGATTTATGATGATATTGTAAAATATAAAAATGTTTTATTAAAAATATAGTTATTTTACCATTATTACGATTGGGTGATCCTAGTATAGATCCCCAATGAATAGGGTATTAATTATGTTTTCAATAGAATAATGTTAAATATTCACGGTATTGGTTATACTAATAATATTTTTTCTTGCATGTGTTCAATGAAGATGATGTATTGTGGAACTAAAAGGACTATTAATTTCATTTTAATGAGTTATCATGGAATATTTTTTAGTAGGTTTGTTACAGAATTTTTAATAAAAAAATTCGGATCTTTTATTGCAAAAATATATTCTTTAAGAAAATAAATTCATGGGTTATTAAATTTTTTATGAAACAATCATGATTCTGGTCTTCCATTTTGTTTTCTAAAAATGTTTTTTATGTAAATAGTTTGGAATGAAATATTATTTCTTGTGTATAAAAATAATTATTTGATCACTAATTTTATTCTGTCAAATTAAACACGTCTACTATATTATTGTGGTTTTAAAATAGACTATTTAGTTTGTCTTTAATTTTTTTATATCCCTTATTGATATTTTTGTGCTCATCATATTTTTTGTACTATTTTTCAAAATCATTTACCGTTGTTGTATAAAAAATAAAATATCATTTTGAAAATGGTTAGAATTTTTAAATAAATTTAAAAAAAAATTCTATATAGTTTTTAATTTTATATAAATAGATACTAAGATAAATATTTAATCTTGTTAAGTATAATTTTCCTATTTAATTATAAATAATAATTCTATAAAGCTATATTCTAGAAAAGACCTTCTATAATATAGAAAAATGAATTCCTATTTAAAAATAAAATTACTTAATAAATATTAATTGAGTCCTTATATTTGGTAATCTATTTAATGTTAGATAATTTTATAGGTTAGGATGTTGTTTGAGCATTAGTCAAAAGTCCTATAATAAATCAAATATTACTATGTTAATGATAATTTTGGAAATTATGGATATGTATAATTATTTTATTGAAGATGAAATTTTTAATTATTTTTGAGTATTTATCATCCATTTAATATGGATTATTAGGATTTTATAGATATAATCACACTATTTTTATGTTATTAAATCGATAGAACTAAAATTAACCAAAATAATGATAGATGTGATGAATAATATAGTCATTTTATAAATAGGAAAATGAATTGAATCAAAGATTTAGTGAAAACACGTCATTTAATTCTCAACAAACCTTCAAGAATTTATCATTAATAACAAAATGTCATGTAACATTAAAAATTAAACAAAAAACAAGTAAAAAATGTTTTTGGTATTTTCATGTGATTCATATATTAATGTAAAAATATTCCATATTGTAAGTGTCATAAATGTGTAATGAATAACCCATGTAATTGTATTAAAATTTTTTGAGGATGTTTTTTGTGGTAAATGAAGGAATAAAGAAAAAATCCACTTAAGAAAAAAGTTGGTATTAGTTAACACCTAGAATTTGGATTATGTCTCTCTGTATGTATCAATTTATTTTCTAAAATGTGTGGAGTACAATATTTATAAGAATTCATGAACATGTGGTAATCTCAATTACATGATATACAAGGCAATATAGAAAAATGTATAACAAATTTATAAAAATAGATAATTCCTTTAAAATTGAGTGTTAGGAATATCTTAATAACAAATTAAAGGTTTGGATTTTACTTTTTCTATTATTTTGATATTTACGTTGAAAAATCACTTGATTAAAATTATTAAATATATTATGTAGGTATTAAGGAATAAGATTTTAAATTTGGGATAATTCATTATGAATATTGTTTAATGATTGAGGTATTTACATATAGGGATTAAAGGCTTAAAATATTATAAAATAATTAAGGATAGCCATAATGAATAAATAATTTTGTTATGTGTTATGTGTTGGGAATAACATTGAGACATTTATTTAGTTTTGATAGAAAATTGAGGTAATTATATGTAATTTCACACAAGTAACATATATTTTATCTTATTGATAACCATTATTTTGAAATAGTATTTTGGGATTATATGATTAATGATATTTTTTAATAAGTTCACTATTTTTGGAACATTATATGTTTATTGTAAATCAAAATTCATCAGATAATATCAAATTTAATTTTTGATGTAAATTTTTAAATAACATTTAGATGAATATTTGAATTGAATATGGATTTTGTGGGATTCAATTTCTATAGTGAAATTATTGGAATATCATTTTTAATTTTTGACTATGGGATATACATTTTTGGTATGATATATTATGAGTTATTCAATTTATTTGGAGATAAATATTAAAATTATCTTATACGAATACATGATAAAATCATTATAAAATAGTATTTTCAATCACATTTAGGAATATGTTGATGAAATGTATGAATAATTATTTATGGATTTTTTTATCATTGGGTAATGTTGAATTATTTTTTATACTAATATATTATTTCTTTATATAAATATTTATTCATTTGGGAAATTATATTTACATGTTCTCACCATTTTTATTTTTTATAATGAGTAAAAACATGAAAAATATATTATAATCTTTTTGTGGATTATGTAGTTCATTGTAAGATTATTTTAGAGCTACAATCAGGAAAAATTAATCTTGAATACTCTACATTCAGAGAATAAGATAACATTGATGTTAAAATTGATTAGTCAATGAAATTATAATTTTGAATTAACATTATTTCATTACTTTCATAGTCTATACGGTAATGGAATTCCAAAAATCAAGGAAAATAACATATAAAATAAAATTATCCTTTTGATTTTATTTCTAATGAATCAATGTTCTTATAAAATCCTTGTTAATTTTTGGTATTGTGGTCACCAAACAAGTCTTGATCATTCAATTTTTAGTGATCAAATATCTCTATCACAATCCATTAGTATATTTAAACTAATTCTTCCACACTATTTATATTTTTAGTTATGACTAATTTTAACGTATATGGAATCCCAGTCTGTGGTATTCTAGATTACCATTATATTTCCTTTTACTACTTTTACAATAGATATTTTATGAACCCTTCCTTATGATGTGTGAATTAAAAATATTCATTCATATTGGAGACCATTACCTAGATATCATTTTTTCAAAATTGGATTATTTAATTTATTAAATTTTGTTGAATGTGATGTCATGCGATTTTAAATGAGCATTTTGTTTGATAGAGTATAAAAATGAAACTATGAGCTTAAATATTGTATACTATATAATAGTTTAATAATTATATTCCTGAAATAAACATTAAATTATAGAGCATGAATAATATTAATTGTATTATGAAAATTATATAAAGGAACTACTAAATATAAAATGCATTACAAAATTATTTTGAAACAAGTAATCATCATTTTTGGTAATGTAATGTTATTATTTAATAATACATTTTCCTCAAAAATGGTTTCAACTAAAATTTGTAGGATAATGTTTGAATTAGTTCATATGAAATTAAGAAAAAATATTCTATAAAAATGACATCATTAGTTTAAAAAAGAATATCAAATTTAATTTATTGTTGTATTTTTAATTTTTATAAAATAAAGTATTTTTTAGTAAATAGAGAAAATATATGTTATTTTATATAATAATCATTTTATTTATTAAAAAGTTAAGTTATACAACTAATTATTTATTAATTTAAATTTATTCTTATCTAGTCGGAAATAAAATAATTAGTTACATATGGATATCTTTATACTTTTTTTTGGCATATGTTAATTGCAGGGATTAAAAATGCATCATTATATAAAATATCATTCACAATGGTCTGCAATGTATATTAAAATTATTTTATCCAACAATAGGATTATAATTTTCTAATATTAACTTTATTCTTTTATTAAAATAATAATATTTTCCTTTCTAATATTATATATATATACTTAATTAGGAAATAAACATTTTGTGTATTGTGGAGAAATAAGTTTTTATAAAATTTGAAATCTATTATAACATTACCAAGGCATAAATATGATATATATATATATATATATTTAATAAACATATATTAAAAAATAAATTTTATTAATATAATAAAACTTATAAAAAAAATTTAATTTATAATATATATTTAAAATTTATTTCATGATAAATGTGAACATAATTTTCAAGGAAAAGGTGTTGTGTAAACAGTAACATAAATATCAAATCTGGTTCCTCAAAGATAATATTTGAGAAGGGAAAAGTCATTTATATTGTTTTAGTAAATATAAAATATTAAAAAATATTGTGGTGGTAATTTTTGAAATGTTAGTTTTATGAAGAGTGACTTATAAAAATGCTTTTCAAATGTTTGTGAAAGGATTAAAAAGTAAAAATAAATTATTAAATTTATTTTCATGACATATATGTTATTAAATATACATATTGATATAATATAATGGTTTATATTGTGATTAATTAATAAATTTTTAATAATATTTTATTCTTAATATTATGTGATGATTCAATTTCCTAAAATGGTTATATAACGCCAAGTCAGTACTTTTGAAGTTATTTTATAGATTAAGTAAATGTTTTTGAAAACTCCAAAAGTAATATTATTTTAGTGAGATATAGGGACCATGTAGTAGTATTGATATATATAAAATATTTGATATTTTTCAAATGTAATTATTAAATTTATATTGTTACATTTATTACCTTAATGTCAATGTCGTTGAATAGTTCAAAAAATGTAATTAATGATACCTTGTAATAAATAATTTTTTATTAATTTATATGAAATTCATAGAAATTATTTCTTTATAAAATTTAATTTTATATGAATTAATATATCATACAAGATACATTTATCATCAATTATTCCTTCTGTAGTAACTTTATAGACCCTAATAGAGTGAAAATTTTGATATATCCATAATTATCGATAGAGTTAACAGGGGATAAAATAAAGATATATGTGTAAAAAATAATATTATAATTTCTAAAAATTATTTGATGAAAATATTCTATACAAGACACATAAATTTCCTTAATTATATCTATTATTACCCACTTAGACATGAAAATTAATTTCTATTGTTTTGAAACTTTATGAAATACAATGAATGACCCTCTCCTCCCTTATAAAAGGGTTACTCATCTCTTCTATTCCTCACACAATTTGAGAACTCTATATCATCAAATTCCTCACCAATTTACTTTCTAATATCTATAGCATTTTTCTCTGGGTATTATTTTGGGTCAAATTCCAACCATAAAGGGCTTAATAAATTTTTGAAATGAGGTCATCAGAATAAGTGGAATAGCTATTAATCTAATGTTTTTGTTTTCTTTATTCATATAAATAATTAAATTATTATTAAAACATGATTAAATAATCATAATATTATATACCATATAAAAATGTGTTATTATGTTAAAATATTAACCTATATCTATTTCCTTCTTTAATCAAATTTTAAATAAATACTTCTTTCATCGATACTATAGAATACTACCACCAAAAATGATGTAATTTGTTTTCACACTGAAATTATTTTGTATATATATTATGATTAATGTAATATATATATATATATGAATTAACTAAAATTTAAAAAGTATATAATATCATATATTTTCTACCATTACATCTATTTAAAAATTATGACATCGTTCAAGAGTACGTGTTGATTACCACCTCCAGGTAGCGATTCGATTCATTTACCATTAAAATATCACATGGATTATTTATATATATATACATAAATAATGAAAATCACATTTTGGCTACAATCATAATTCTATATTCAAAAAAATTCTTACCTTAATTACATAATGTTTTTTGATAAATGGGAATGTTATGCATGCATATGTATGGATTCCATCACTATGATTATAACAAAATAAATTTTTTCATAAACATAATTAATTGATGGTTTTAAATGAATATTATATTTATAATAATTATAGAAATTTTGTGATTATTAATCTAGATATTATGAAAAATGTCCTCTTTGACCATCACCATTCTACCAAATCCATTTCTGATATATGATTCAAATATCATCAAAACACCTGATGTAAACTTAATTGATCAATTAATAAAAAATTAAATGGTAATATATATAATAACAGGTATAATAATCATGATTTTTTGGAAATTATATAATTTACATAATTTCTTTTTTTTATAATAAAATTTATTTATGTGATTAGTAAAACTCAATGACTGATAAAATTTAATACAAACACGATTTAAATGTTTTGATGGATATATTCTTCTAAATTATGTTCTTGAAAGTCCATATTCAGAAAATTAATTTATGGATTTATTTATATGAAAATAAATGAATTATAAAATTATTTTTATTTAACTTTTTAATTTCTTTCAAATGTTTTCAAAACTCATCATTTTAAGTTGTTTATCACAGAATGTTTTGATTATTCAAAAAAATACAAAAAGAATGTTCTATTTTAACAGAAATGGCTTCAAAAAATGTTCTTTTAAGACAAAAAATATTTTATATTTTGAATAATTTTTATGATTATATTTTTTCTTCATATGAAGAACCACATTCTATTTGTTTGGGATAATTTATTTTGAAATAATCATTAAAAATAAATTGGTATTTTGATATAAAAATTTTCTTTACATATTGGTTCAAAATTGTCATCCAATGTATTTAAGATGAAAAGGTGAAAGATTTATTTTTTTATTCATGATATGATCCTTATTGATTATATATAATCAAGTGTTATTTTAATATATCTCCAATTATTTGGGTAATAATAATTTATCTAGATAATTATGTTGGATGCATACTATATTAGGTTTATCACAAATATGATTTAAATGAATGTTATTTCCCAAGGACCTACAAGAATTTTATTTTCATTATAATGATTTATCAAGGAAATAATTTTATGTAATATTTCCTGTTAATGAAAATTTTTTTAAAGGGGTTCTTAAATTTTTGTAGAAAACCCTCGTGATAATGAATTTTCATTAACGAATTTATTATAATGTTATTATGAAATAATTTTGATAGTACACATTTTTTAATGATTATTTAAATTAATATTTTAGATCAAAGTTAATAATATTTTAATATAATGTATCTCTTATTATATCATGGTTCTACAGTGGATTATTTATTGTCTTTCTTCCTTTTTACATACATGTCTGAGCTTTTTGTGCTCAAACACAATTTTAATTTTTTTTTCATAGGGATAAGTATTTGTATGAACAATGATCTCAGACTAAAAAGATAATGATTTTTCATGAAAGAAAAAAATATTTTTAAAAATTTATCTATATTGTAGGAAGGATGGTTGCTAATTATATGTTTGTGATTTGTTATTTATTATAATATTATAAAAGAGTTATGATATTTTTATCTAAGACTATTGAACTAAAAATATCATTTTGAATGAATGAAAATGAAAACATATTGAAAAATGATATTATGGATTGAATAAAGACTATTCCTTACAATTTCCATTATCACTAAGATGAATCACACTCCAAAAGTATTGTTCAAGTACATAAATAATCAATACATATGAATATTTGAAATATTGAAGTTAAATTTTAAAGGGAAAATTTATTTTTATTATAAACGATAATTTATTTTCAAATGTGACAACTCTAACATTTTGATGCTTAATATTATTATATATCATGACATATAAAATCAACTGTGATGAGAAGAAACATCTATGAATCCTTATATTTCCCCTTTAGTTTAACTTCAAGGACACTTAATCAAATAATGACTAATCTATTTGGATTCATAGACTAGATATCTTATGTTTATCTTCGAGTTGATCTTGTCATAGATGTACAGTCTTGTTATTCCATTTATATTTTAATTTTTGGCCACAACAACCACTAATATCCATCAAAAACTAAACCTGTTTTAAGATTTGTAACCATGATGAATTTATATTTACATTATATTTTGTTTCAGACTTAGTTCCCTAATTCATTTGATATATCCCTCTAAATTATTTACTTATATGAATCCTTGTAAGTTCCCTACTATATGTATAATTATATAATTTATTCCCATATCGCCCACAATTATAATATATTCATTTAAAAAACACTTTTTCAAATGTGATCCATTTAGGGTTTTATCAACCCAAGACTACCCAAATTGGTTTTCTGAAATGTTATTTTAAGTAATCACAATTAACCTTATTGACTATGAGAGGATATGTTTTTACTAATGATTAT
Organism: Viscum album; assembly: GCA_963277665.1. Lineage (NCBI taxonomy): Eukaryota > Viridiplantae > Streptophyta > Magnoliopsida > Santalales > Viscaceae > Viscum > Viscum album. Next base: position 933,669,295 of record OY728122.1, on the reverse strand, counting down.
GTAAAAAACATCATAATATATATTGATTAATATGCCTTAATATTTATAGATTTATCGTGGTCCTGTCACATTATTTCCCAGGCTAACATAAAAATATGACACCAGGATTATGTCATGTTCTATTTTTCATCCTTAATAATAATAATATATTTATTCTCTACCGAAATTATTTATTTTTATAATTTTTTAAAATGATAACAATCGTTTTTAAAAAAATCACTTTTATTATACTAAAGCAGATTTTTATTACATTTTTATAAATACGTTTTACACATCTTCAAATATGATTTTTAAGGATTAGTTAATACCAGAAACACAATAAAAATAACTCTTGGTATATGATCCATATAGGTTTCTAATTCTTATTACTCACTAAAGAATCAATCCTCATATTTCAAAAAATGATCATGAATGTACTAAAATTTCCAAAACAATTTACCTAAAAATTACTAATTAAATTATTTTAACAATTATATCTCTTATATAATTTACATTGATTTTTCTATAATAATATATTCCATTTTCATAAAAATTAGTTTTATTCTTGTTAAAGTTTCATCCTATTTTCATTAATTTAAGAATATTGATATCCATAAAATCTTCATAATCTGCATTATTTGTTATTACAAATGAAGATGGAAAGTGTTAAATATAACAACACTTAAAGAACATTATATGATGTTTTAACTTATACATACACATTCCATTTTTCATTTTTTGAGAGATAAAGTAAATAATTAAGCACCCATTTCTTAATTATTAATGAAATATTTAATTTCCCTATATTCTATTTTAATTTGAATAGAATTATTCCAATATTATTATATTTATTTTCGTATTAATTCTCCCATGATTATTATAAAACATTATATATTGTTATGATCTCTCAAATAATTCTCCATCATGATCATGGTAATGAATGTTAAATATTTCATGTTTAAAATTTTAAAAATACCACAACTAATATTCTAATTTAATATTTCATCGTACTTATTGCTATATCAAATCACTATCATAATATCATGAATTTTTGGGATCATAAATTCCATCAATGAATCAATGTATTTAATTTATACTTATTAATATATATCATTTTTCATTAAAAAATAAACAAAAATGAATCTTACAGAATCATTTGTCATCATAGTGTGGTTGAGTGTTTCAAAAATAATTTTCATTTTGAAAATATTCAATATATAACACTATATATATTTATTGTAAATCGCAAGAATTTTAAAAAAATTCTTTTTTAATCTTATAGTGAAAAAATGAAGGATCCTAAAAACATATTCTATAGATATAGTGATATTAATTTTTATAAAAATGCACACAAACACTAGAATAGTTTTGAATGCAATACCTTTAACATATTTTCTGCAATTATATAACCAAGATCATATGAATTAAAAATATCATATGTATTTCTTTCCATTTCCATATTCCTAATAATTTAATATTAAAAATTTTACAAGAAAAATTTTATACATATTTCCTAAATTAAAATATTTTGATACTCCACAATATTAAAAAAACATGTATATGGAAATATTAGTGATCTTTTAAATTTTTTCATGCCTAAAAATGTATTAAAAAATCCAAAAAATATTTTCTTATCTAAAACTCATAATTGCAGGAATTGATCCAAATCACCTAAAACAATATATAGAAATATCTTGAGATTACACACCATTGATGAAACCCTCTTCATCACTATCTAATGTTTCATTCTCATGGTTAAAAATAATTACAACATTTTCCAATAATTCTATTTTCAACATTAAATATTTATAATTTGTTAATATCTATTTATAAATATTCTATGTGTCATTTCTATGGTTTAACTCCTTATTATGAATTTTATATTATCATATTCATTTATTTCCATTTTTCCCATTTATTTTCTATGTAGTGATATATATAGCATGGATACGTGTGTGGCGATATTTTATAAAATAAATGAGTAAAATAATTTGAAATAATATAGGTTTTTAGATCATATTCAATGGAACAAAACGTTCTGATTTTTTAGAGTTAATGAATAGTTAAATTATGTGAATAATATTGAAAAATGTTGTATATAGTATTTCACCTACACTTCTAGTATCAGATTATCCATTTCTAGAACATACTTTTTAACAGAAAATATAGATGTGGAGTTTTGGGCTTGCTTCTCCTCCTCTTGAGAAAAGTACCAGAATAGGAGGTGAATTGATTATAATCATGATCCTGATTTACTATTTTAATTTCATAATTCTCTTAATACCCATATGATAAAAAATAATTAGAATATACTATTTTCCACAAAATTATTTGATTATTGAATGGAAAATTGCAATGTTTATTTATTGTCACATTGTATAATTTACCAAAATATATATTATATTTACATTTATTATACAACATACATGGAACCAAGTATAAATGTTAATTTTTTACCATCATGAATCCATTTTTGTTTGCAACAATATTAATTGACCTAAAAAATTTCATATTAGAAATATAATTCCTATAAATTATATTGTGATTACTAATTTCATAACTAACACAAAATGAGTGGAACATGTATTCTATATGAGTCAACAGAGCTACTTAACCATCCTCATTTGAGAATAGTATATAAATAAAATGATATGGAACTACTCTTGTTATATTAAACAATTTCAATCCAAAAGTCCTTATTTAAACTTTGAAAAGTTATATGTATAACTTCTTGATCAATAATAATGTGAGTTGAAAATAAAAACTATGTCCAAAGAAAATATGTAATTTAATTATAATTGATATATTATCATAAAAAATGTCTTCTATGAATTGATCAGTCAAATCGAAATCAATTTATCCAATACATTCCATACAGTTTTAATAGACTCTTCATTACAAGAATAAAAAGTGAAATCATTAATACATTCCTCAACAGATGAACAATGATAAATTCTAAAATGATTTAAGAAAGGATCATTACATGAATAATCACAAAGCAGGGCAGCAGAAACCCAATCATTAATATAGGTATAGAAAGATGAATGATCTCATGTATGATACTCAGTTCAAATAAAATGATCAGGTGAACTACTCAATCACAAAATTCCACGAGAATGTATATTAATCAAAATTAATAAGCACATTTTCTGTTTTAATTTTTTTTATTATATTTAGTGGTTCATATAGGTTTTTTACTTTTAATTTAATATTTTACACATAAAATCAGTTATAAAAACTATATTCATTATCCTTTAATGTACATCATTATTAATTCATGAAATCATCATTGTATTTTTATTAGTCAAATTAATTAAAATTCTCGATGGTTTTAAATACCCAACTTATAAAATTTAATATTAAAATTCATGCATTAAATTCGTAGATACAACTAAAAGAACATAACATATGTGAAATATAAATCTTTAAGGATGTAACATATAAAAAAATTTAACGAATATTTTTCGACTTAGGTAACATAGGATAATTAAGGGAAGGAAAAATTTAAATAAAATTAACCCTTAAATCTATTATAACTATAAATTATTTAGATGGATCCCATTTTATATATTTAAAAACTATATAATATTCTTTACTAATTTATTTTACTAAATCCTATGTTGAACACTTAAAAAATACCCCAAGGAATAATTTTTTATCTTTTTCTTTATTTAGTTTCTTTGTAGTTTTCCCACTATAGGAATTGTAATGAAACTGTAATGCTAGATGAATAGTCTAATGAAATTATTTTTCAACACAATTAACACAATTTTTCATTAACTGTATTGAAAAGATAACTCAAGTTCAATATTTATTAGAAATTATGTTCTCAATATTTATTAAACTTATTTAATTTAGTAATTATTTATACAATGTCTACTTAATTATTTTGACTTTTAATGATTTGAGATTTATAAAATTTCCTAATTTAATTTACATCATGTAATCATTACCTCTTAGATTCACTATTATATTTAATCTTAGTTATTCAAATTAATCTTCTTTCAACCCTTTTATGTCTATAGACTTCTACAACATTGGAGTCATGAAGTCATCCTTTGTAATCTTTGATTCTTTAAGAATTATTTTTAAAGTTTTTTTTTAATTTTTTTAGGGTTATGCTAAATTTCAACCGTTTCATTATTATTTGATCCAATTAAAATATTTATTTTCTACATTACATATCTCTCAAAATAAAAATATATATGTCATTTCACAATATATTAGAAAAGTACTATAATTTATTTGTTTTGTGTGACTAAAATTATAGATGGTTAAAAATTATTTTAATCTAATATATTAATGTTAAAAAGGTATTGACATGAATACTAAGAAATAAGTCCTTAACGAATGCTATAACTATAAAAAAAATTTATTTATGGTTCAATGTTCAAAATATCCCAAAATATGTTGAACATGTTATCCTTATCTAAAGATGTCCTTTAGGTTGTACATTGGATAACATCATTTCAATAAGCCTAGTCATATGTTCTATTAATAGATATAGTACTATGTTTATAAAAATATTATATATTGATAAATCTTATTATCCCGTCACTTGAATCACTCCCCTATCACCAAATTTATTTTCAAATATTTTTATATCATCAATCTATTATTATTTCTTGTTCATCCCTTTTTCTGGATTGATTTACACTTGGTATTTTCAATGGAGTCATATACATTCAATTGGAGATGGATAATTTTATATTTATACTATATTGAGGCTCATAGTAGTTATGAATCAACATTTGGGGCATTTTTTATACAAATAAATACTATTACTCTTCCCTTCAATATCCCTAATGATCCCCAATGGCATTTGGGACATGATTATTTTGTTCATGTGTGGGAATGATGCCTCCAAATGGATGGAGTTCATCGTGGATGTATGTATATATTATATGTTGGATCGTACCAAGAATATTTATTTTTGTATTATCCATTATGTTATCCCATAATCACTTTTTTGATGATGACAATATACCTTAATTCCCCTAGTTTCAACTTCATTAGAAATATTCATTTTTAGTTATACTTGGTTATTAGGAAGCATCATTAGCCAATGACTTTCGAGAGACTAGTTCAATGAAAGCCAACCAATACCAAACATAGAGTTCCAAACATTATTCTCATTATATAAATATCCCTCTAGGTAATATGTGATACTTTTATTAATTTTTTTTGAAAATTTCCTTTTCTATAAATAATTGTTTGATTTGGATGAAAAAAAATTAGGTTCATGAAGAATTTTACTAATTCAAAATATGGAGTATAAGTATTATTCTATAATTATAGATTCATCCTATTTTAGATTTTATGAACCCCGAAATAATATTTATAATATTTTTTAGAGGGATGGGAAATGGGATCACATGATACTGATTGTTGTAATATTGTTTTCCTCCCTCTAATTAGAATATCATTCCACCTAGCTTCAACCATCAAGCTCCTCCATCCTTCTCAGTGTGTTTTCATCATAAAGTCGTGTAGGTTTTTATTCTCCCCATCAATAGGCTATTTGATTTAGAATATGAGATTAATCGAAAACCTCTTGGTCCACCAATAATGATTATCCCTCATATTTTATTTTCTGTTATGTTGCAGGACTCCCATTATTCCTCAACATATCCTGGATTCCCACATAATGTTTTAATATCTCATTTCATGTATGATCATGTGGTTTCCTATAACTATTTTGATAAACTATCACTATTTTGTAAAGACCAATATATTTCACCTCGTTTTAAAGGAAATTTAAGGATGAAAAAAATACCACAACCACATCAATAGAATAATAGATATATGATCCATGTCTAAATCATGGATTGGTCCCCTTTCTCCCTAAGGCTGAGGATATTCTAGCCTCATGGTAATATCCCAATCCACATCATGATGTATTCCATATTATTAAATTATAGAGGAATTTATACCCTAATACCATGTGATTATCTATATAATCTTCTTCAGCAAAACTAAATATATATGCTAGTTTTTTTTAAACATAAACACAAATAATATCTTTTTATGATTTTTCTAAAAAACTGTATGTGTCCAATAATAAGAACATGAGTCTAATAAACACTCATATTTGGATGTCTTAGGAATGACAACATTAAATGTAATATATTCATGTCTTTAATCAATATATAAAGGCCGATGTATGTAAATAACCCATTTCATTATTCATGTCGAATTTATATGAAAAATGTGATGTTTTTAGAAGAGGAGGGTTTTTGAAATTATCATCTTCTTGCGATCCAATATAGTATGATAGGTTAATAAGAGGATAATTGAACACCCTACTCAACTATTCTAATAAAATTGAGGGGGTTTATAATAATGTATGGATATGATTGTTTTCCTCCTTCCTAAGAAAAAAACCATTATTTATAACATCTTAAAATGAGATCCTTTCACACGGTGTAACAATGATAAGGGTTAAATTATAACATAATATAGGTTGTATATGTGAAAATAAAACTTTTACTCAATCCAAAAATTCTTGTTGACAACCATAAGACATTGGTATTATTCTCTATTAGACCCTTATCCACTAATAATTTAGATTCAAAACTCATTGGTTATTGATAAATTCTTCCTATATTAAAAATTGTGGATTGACTATATTTCATTCAAAAATATTGTTCCACATTGTTGGAATTATCACAAGGAAATTATTAGAGGGGTTCAATTTCAAAATAATTCCAATAGATTGATTGTAGATATTAATAGTATGGTACAAATTGATGAATTGTTTTACCATCATATAAATTATCTTTGAGTTGATAAGTTAGTTGGATGTATAGTTAATGGATTTGATGTATGATGATAAAATTGTACACTTATCATTTAATAATGTTATACATATTAGAATATATTATGAAAATGGATAGTGATGATATTGGTATATATAAATATTCGGATGAGGTAGGGAGATATAAGACCAAATTAATTTTATAAATGCATATGGGATATAGAATTTTGTATAAAAATCAACATTTATATTCACGATGAGCCTGATACATGTGATTTCAACTATATTTTCCCATATACTATTTCATTTTTCATATTTTCACTAATAGTAACTCATCATGGAAAAAGATATGAGTTATTAGAGGATGAATAAGAAGACAAAGTATATGGTTACATCACAAGAACTATATAGGAATGTAACAAAAAGTTTAAAAATATGTTATGGTAGAAACAAATATAATTTAGATTGTAAAAATTCTTAGTCATAATAGTTTTTTATGAACTAATGTCTTTCTAGGTTCATTTAGTGTTGTTTTATGGGACCTCATTAAAGGATCTTTCATTTTCCGTGGTGAGATATTACATTAATGTTGGATTTCTTTATAGTGATAGATTTACTAGTGTCCTTATTTTAATCCCTATAGAAAATCAGTATATTTTATTTTTCTAGTTTTGTAGAATAATTTTTTTTCATAAAAAGTTATATTATTTTTCCATTATAAAAAACTCCCTTCAACTAGATCTCAAAATGTCATATGAACAACAAGAATTCCTTAAAATAATAATTATTCATGGATGAATTGGTTTATCTTAAGAAAACATTGTGGAACGTGAAAATTAAATTGACGTTTCCATAATTATGGTGAAAATTTTCCTTGAAATGGAATATAATTGATTAATTGATGTGTCTAATATTATTTTTACTATATCTAAATTTACTTAGTAGAACTCATAACTATATTATGTCACCATGAAAAATATACTTATTATAGGTTATCATGGATTTATTACCATCTCAAATTTAGATTTTACAGATGGCATTATCTTTCCCATTAATGGTTCAAAAGATTAAGTCGATTTTTTTACCAATATAACATCTATTGGTCATTCTAAAAATGTATGATATAGTAGTGTGTATATTAGTAAAAATACATGAGAAGAAATGATTAACACATAGAGAAGAATAATTAATTTAATTATTAACCATTCAAATAGATTATACGGATACCTCATTATCAAATTAAATAATTGGAATTCATAATTTTTATAGAATTCATAATGGAATCAAGATAAGGAAAATGAATTGGAAGATAAACTTCATGTATTTTAGAGGTTGGATCTCTCTGGGGAAGGACATGCACTCTTCTACTATAATGCATATTCCCCAAATTTATAAAAACCCCATGCCTATGGTTGGAATTATAATGCTCCATCTGAACAACATAATCTATGACTAACACAAATATATTCATCATCAGCAGTAATGTTTTTATAGGCCTGTAAATTAGATTTATTTTATAGGAAATAATATCATAATAATTAATGAATAAATTATATGAATATAAAAAATATTATTTTTTGAGGTGATGTTAGAGAATACAATTTATGGAAAATTCATCAGGAATATTTATTGAGATTTATCTTCTTTATTGTATTTTGGGCTCCAAAGGTTATAAAATTGGATCATTCAACAAGGATACATTTGTATCGTATAAGAGAATTTTCATAGGACTATTGGTTTAAGAGACATTACTTATTATAATTAATAATCATATGGTATGTCCCTATAATACATAGAGTGTCCTATATGAGGGTTTATCTTCAAGTAAAAAAATGTACACATATTCACAATTTAATATATTTTGAAAAATTGTCAATTTTATTTATATTCCAATATCCAATTTCTGAGGATCATTTTAACATGGTTTCTACTCCATATACTTCAAATGAAAGAAAAATATATAAACCAAAATATTTAAATCACGTGTCGATTAAAAGTGAGGAAAAAACATAAAATATATGGAGAAAATATATTATTTGTTAACCTAATGAACTTATGTGTAATACCTAGAGTGGGGATATATGAATGAAGGATTGGGAAAAAATATTTTTAAATTGTAAAATTATTTGATAATTTACAATCATTGAGATAACTTTAGTGTGGTTATAATTAATCTTGTATTCAAAAAAGGAGGAATTAATGTTATATGAAATGATAAAGAGAAGATAAAATTTATATGAATAATGATTATATTGAGGGTATTCATTAATTTTGAGAAACATGACTCTATTATTAGAAAATGAAATTTCATATGTCCCATTATTTATAAAATTATGTAATTATTATCCAAGAAAATAAATTTTTTACCTATATATGGATATTAATATAACATACAAGATTATATATCTCTACATAATGAAGTGGGAATAACATTTACATATCCATATAAAATTTTTTCTTATTGATGGAGGTCATTCGGATTAGGTGTTGCTATAATTTTTCTGAAATGTATAATGAATTTTATATCTGACATAATAGAGAAGATCAATAAAATTTCTATATATTATTTTTTTATGTGGAATTTCATAAAAAATTCATGGATTTGTTATCATTGGTATTTATATGATATTATGTGGTAAATTATATACAAAAATCTGTTAAATATTCATTTAATTATAATTGAAGGATTTGTATTTATAAAAAATTCAAATTATGGAATTTAGGATTATAAAGGAAAAAATTGAAGATATTTTTTCATTATGTCTAACAAATATAGTCAAGGAAGTAAGATGAAGCTGGGAAAATTGTGGAATCTATAAGTCTTAACAATTATTTTTATGTAATTTTAACATAAATGTGTATACTATTAATGATAGTATCTCTAATCATTTTTAACAAGGAGTTATTGGGATGATTTTATTGGCTAAAAATAGATTATTTTATAACATATCTTCATAATAATTGACTATTATACAATTTCAATTTATATGTCATGTCTGTTAATATTTTATGGGATATTAGCTTTAAAAATTAATATATCTTTTGAACTATTATATTATAGTATTTTTTAAGGATTATTAATTTTATTTTGAAATAACTAAAATGGAAATGGTAGAATTTTTTTATTTCATAGTGAAATTTTGATATCCCATAGTTTTCAGTTCCATATAATTACATCATATCTTATCCCTTTAAAATATTACTTCAATGTAATAAACAGAAGAAATCATATATTTATTAAATATAATAATAAATGGAATATCTTTATTATATAAGAAAAAGGATAAAGAAATCATTCGAATGTATGTTTATGAGGAAGAGATGATTTGAATTTATATTCATTAATATACATTGAAATGTATATTTAACTAAGGGTGTGAGAATATAGTAGGAAAAGTGTTTCTATTTGGATTTTATAGTTTTACAATAGATATGGTTTCAAGACACCATATTATTACTTTTCATATATTCCAATGAGAATGAAACAATGTAATGAGGTATGTAAATCCACAAGAATCTATTTTAAAATATTAAAATTTTGAGGTATACATATTCTATTTCATTTAATTATTCCGGAAATTACAATGGAATTTATATATTATTTTTGTGCTAGATTACGTATCATATGGAAAAATAGAAGACCATTAAACAAAAATTAAACAAAAATTATTAAATTTTTATAGAAGAGTATACTTTTAAAATACATAGTATTACAAGATATAATAAATGATAAAAAATTTAATTTCCAGATTCATTTGATTAGATTTTTTTTGAAACATTATTATTATAGTTTTAAATCACGAAGAACATATCATTCATGGATCAATAGTTATATGGATTTTTCAAATAATTCTATTAATGTTGTTTTTTGAAAATATTGTGAATACTTTTGAAATGTTCTGTTAATCACATTGTATGATGAATTAAATGATTTTACAATATCTCATAAATTCCCTATCAGAATATCATTACATATAATTTTTATTGGTATTCATTCCATATATCATTTAAAATGGATAAAAATATTTTTGGGTCATATAATTGTTCATTTAAAAAATACTACTAAGTTGAGGATACCCTAACTATCTCATTATTAAAAAAATAATAAGGGATGATTGTTTAATTTAATGGATTTTATGGAATGAAAAACAATATTTCATAACATGAAAATTAAAATTTATAGATCGAAGAACACAAAAATTTATGAATATTCATTTATATATTATAGTTATTTCAAATGAAAATAAATGAAAATTTGTTTGATCTATTTCATAAACTAAATATCTAAAAATTTTGAGGTATAGAAATCCATGAAAATAAAAAAAAGGAAAAATCTTGTATAATATTATATAATTGAATCTGTATATTGAGTTATACTGTGTGGAAAATAAAAATCCACCAAAAATGATGAACATTACTAAATTGGCATGTTTCAGTACATTAATCACAACATTTTTTAGGAAACCAAAGAATTGGTTTTTATTTTCTATTTTTATACTTATTTATTTTAATTTTAGGATACTAATATTAATATTCCATTATCATATTACAAAAATATAACATTTATAATGTAAATGGAAATAAAACCACAAACACATTTGAATAAGTGTAGTAATATTAAGTGATAGAATTTATTTTACAATCATAGATATTTTTCTTTTAGAAATTTATAGAATAATCATTTTTTCCTTGTAATACATTACAATAGTGGCCTATAATATAGTACAAAAAATATGCATGTTATATAATATTTTCTTTAGCATTATATGAAGACTAATTATCCACTATAATTAATAAGACAAGGTCAATTAGAGTTCATGTTACTTCATTTTTTAGAGTACCCATATTTTAAAAATAAAATTGAGTAGATTATGGGTGAATGGTCTATTTTAGAAAATTTTATTAGTATGAGGAACCATGAGTGGAAATAATGGATACAATATTTGTTTTAATTTATCAAAATTATCCTTTATATATTAAAAATGGATATTCAATTATTTAGAGTAGAATAAACATGTTTTTACTAAACTATTTATCATTATATTATAATATGGTTACATTTGTGAATATAAAAAATAGAAAAATATGATGAAAAAAAATCCTGAATTATTTTGGTTTATTTATTTCATCACATTCAAATCCATACAATTACAAATATTATTGGTCATTAATGTTCATTGTGTATGCAGTTCTAGTAATTTAACTTATATACTACGAAATGAACATAGTGAATGATGCCATCCCTAATTTTTCTTTATTATAATATAATATCTTAAAGGGAATTAAATATATAGAACTATTGATTGAATATGATTTACTCCAATAAATATATAATAAATATGGTCAAGAAATTGAAAAAATGAGTTAAATTTGAAATGTTTACATTATAAGGTTCATAGTTTATTATGGATTAGATATTCATGTAATGTTATTATTAGATAATTAATTAATTTAATTAAATACTCAAAAATTGTAATTTATTGAATTTCTTCATAAAAATCAATATCAAGAGGTCTTTTTCATTTTTTTCCTCTATTTTACTTCATTATTTATAAAATATTATATATGATAGGATTTTATTGGTGTTGAAAATATTTATTTGTATAATTTTATTTTGTATACATTTAATTGTTCTTCTTAAAAACACCTAAATTCATGTAAAAATGGAGTTGCTTTAATTTTTAAACTAGTTTTAAATTTTGATATCATAATATTATTGTATAGAATGTTTCTAAGATTCAAAAATATGTTTTTTTTGGTCGTTAACATTATTCCTGAGTTTCACCTCATTAATGACTCTGTATGGAAAATAAGTTAGTTCATGGTAATAAAATTTCATAAAAAACTAATGTTTTTAACATTATTTTTTTAATTATAAACTCATGGTCACCATAAAATTTAAACATTTAGAATATTAACTTCACTAAGATTAATCAAGACAGTTTCATTAACAAAAAAATTGTAATTATGGGATTCCTCTTAGAAAATATAAAACCAACTATAATGATTATTATATCATACCATGAGTAAGAGAAGAGTTTACCAAGTATAATGAATATTGAAAATTTGAAAATAAAAATCTATCTAACCATAATGGATTTGGAAATATCACATAATTACCATATTAGGGTATAGTGAGTTAACCATGAGGGTTTATTAAACTAGTCATGTATGACATCCAACTGTGTGTGAGTTAGGTAATTCATAGGATATTGTATTTCCAAACATTACCAATCATGAGTAAAGAGTGTTGTACAATGACTTTTGTTTATAGTTATATAATTATACATGACTAGTTATTTAATATTATTTAATGTAATTTACAAAATATCGTTCAATTTATTTTTATTATACCCACTAGTGACGAATCATGTTGATATCCAACATTCCAAAGAAATGGTTAAAAATTATTTTCTTACTAGTCGATCATGGTATATATGCATTTTATTAATTAAATTATTTTTATTAAATTAATCCTAAATGTGTGTAGAGATAATCTATGGACTATTTCCATAATCATTTTTACTCAAATTAATCTGAAATCATCCAATATTGAGAGATAAAAATATTAAAATGAAATTATGAACGAATAAATGATTTACATGGTGATCATAATAGAAGCAATGATTAGAATAAAAGAATATTAAAAATAAAAATTAATTTTTATAACAATATTATGTTTATATGAACATGATTTGGATATATATATAGATTGACATACATGAAATAAATGGATATAAAATAAATCCATGTAATAAACTAGATATATTCCCGTTAATCAATTAATATTTTTATTGTAATTTTTTGAATTTTTTACCTAAACATATAATAGAAAAATGGGGATTTTGTTTCTGAATTTATAGTGAATAATTTTAATGAATGGGGATATTGATATTTTCTTATTCATAGTATTAATAATATATTTATTTGATCGATGGATTATAAAACATAATCATTTAACTGAATGGAGATATTGGATATTTAATTACTTCACTCAGTAAATTAAGTATATTTTTCATATGATGATAATAATTGAGGATTTATAGAAATAAATAAAAAATAAATTAGTTCATTCCTTATTATTCATGGTGATAATTTTTGGAAAACATACCTGGTTTTTTCTTCTTAAGTATAAATCTATTTTATTTAATTGAAATTCCTTATAAAATTATAGTTAATGATAACACAAAAAAATAATTGATTCAATTATTAGAAGAATCAAAAAAAATTTAAAATAATAACTAATCACTATTATTATAGTTATAATAATTCTTTTACATCTCATATTACATAAATTCAAAAAAATTCTTCAAAATTATATATTAATTTTAAACACATTACAACTATTCTAAACCACATAGTCCAATATTTAAAAAAAATTTAGAGAAAATAAAATAATTAAATAATCATGCACCATCCCTTTGAGTAAAATGAACTCAAACTTATTAGTTAACCTATTAAATTGACTTTGTAAAATTAAAAATTACATTGGAAAATTTGAATGAATGCATATATATATTTTATTCATAATATAGTATTTTTGTTCGAACCCGTCGTTGGTCCACAATTAATCAATTGTTTAACATTCTAAATGAATATCTAAATCCAATAGTATATACTAAATAAAATTTTAATTTACAAATACCTTGACTTACTATTTTGAATCCTAGTGCTTGTCCCCATTCAACATGATTTTTTTTACAAATAATCAAAAAAATATTATATAACATGTTTTATGCTTCATAATGAAAACAAATTAATGAATTTATTAGAAAATTGGTTATTTAAACCAAAATAGTTGTATAAATCTGCAAAACAAATATGAATATAACATAAATAACATTTTGGGTTATTCCCCCCAAAATAAAGATAGAAACTATTATAGATATTTTAAAGAATATTTCAATCCATATTAGAGGAATTATGCTTTATATGGATATTATATCCATTTATATGTTGGATATTTAGATATATCTTATTATCAAATAGGAGAAGATAACGTTTTAGGTTTTACTTTTCACTATATGGGAAAATAGTTCAAGGGAATATATATTTCTTCTACCAAATTTAATAAAAAGTAAATAAAGAATATATGCATGAAGATTTTGGGGTTCCGAATTAATCATCATCAACTAGCCAATATTTTGGAAACATTTTACAAATAGAGTTATGGTAGTTTTTACTGAGCATTTCTTACCACTCCAAGCAAAACTAATTCCATAAATTTTATCAAGAGATCATGAATCATCCCCAATAATTAAATTACTCATATATTAATGATAATAAATTTAAATTCCTTACTGGAAATGAAAATTTTACGAATCTGAATTAAAATTTATGTTCATTATAGATATTACTGCATACGATATAGTGACTAGTGTTTGGATACATTTAATATATAGAAATTAAATAAAAAATAATATTAAATATCAAGACCTAACCATGGGAAGTATGAAATAAATATAAAACAATATAATAATTATAAGTATATATTATTTGATAAAGCCTTAAAATCCAAATATACTTGATAATGATCAATACTCAATCTGAAAAATAATATCATCTTCAATGGTAAATCTCTAGCAATTAGAATCTCAAATAAACTTTTTAGGAAATTACATCCATCAATGTATACTAAAACCATTATTTTTAATGGATACATAAAAAATAAGATAACTTTGACCAAGGTATATTAAAATCTATATTGATTTATTATAATAATTTGAACCCTTTTTATAGATATCTTATATCCAATAAGGAATTATTAAATGCTCAATCATGGTTGATAGTTTAAAAAATAATACCCTCTATTTTATAATAAATTGTAAAATAAACCATTCATTTAATTTTTAACATTTGGATTTATAAAATTTTATTTTATAACTCCTTTAACATTATCACATAACTTAATAATTAAACTCTCCAAAATAAATTGAATAAAAATAAGAATGATGTTTCCTATGTTCCTCTATACTACATAATATGATATCCAATATTTCATAATAAACCATTATTTATCATATATCCAGGAATCAAAAATATAAATTACCATTAAATTGTATATATTAATTGTGTTTTTTAGAAGTATAAAGTAATCAAAAAAATTATTTCTTATTATTGAAAATAAAATTATTATTTTAAGTAATCCACATCATAGATTGTTTTACTATTTCGGGGATATATAAATCGAAATGAATTAATTATATGATAATTGAAAATATTTTTTTTCAACAAATATAATTAATTTTTGGTCAGTTATATATATTTTTGAATGAAATTTAAAAACGTTTATTATATTGTGGTTGTGATAATTTTTTCAATTTTGATTTTTTGGAATGCAAAAAAAAATTTAACATAGCATTATATGTCCAAAAATTTATTTATATAAACGCTGAAATAATGAATTTGATTAAAAATTTAATGAAATTTTATAGAGACTCCCTAGTACCTATATGTTCTGGTTTAGAGACCATATAATGGTAAAAAATATTCATTATATGAAAAAACCATGAACCAAAAATATTACATATCACTTTTATTAATATCTAGTCTTATAATAGACTATCAAAAAGGGAGTGATCAAACCTATGTATTAGGTGATTCATATAATATTTGGATCAATTTTGATCAATGATTTAATTGTCTTCTGTTTATGAATATAAATCATGTTCATTAATAATTTTTTTGTATAATTATCTCCACATAGAAATTTGTTATATTTTATATTTATATTTTTTTGTTTTAAATATTTTTTTGTATTATGTTGAAGAATTTGGTTTTATAGTTTGTTTTTACTATGTTAATAATACGTTTTTCTCAACAAAAACACAAAAATGGTATCATAGAGTCATCCATTAGATTTGGAATAAATTTTATTTATATTTGATGAAATTATAAATCGTAAGCTTTCTAGAACCACAATGTTCTTCATGAAAAATGGTCATGGTTCAAGAATATTAATATTGCCACATCTTGGATAATGGATCAAAACATGGGTTATGTTTAATTTATCAAATCGAAACATGTTTCAAAAAATTACTCCTAGAAAAAGCATAGAAAAATCAAATAATCTTATAAATATTATTTTTATGTTCCATTTTTTATAGAAAATATACATGGATTTTATGAGAATTAGATTTATATTCAAAAACATGGTATGACATAAAAATTTATCTGTGTATTAAAATAAATAAAAATTTAATGATGTTTCCAAATTAGTGTTCCCCAGCTAGAAATGCAATGTTTTTTCGAAACTTTTCATAGAAAGAAAACTGTTGTTGTGTATAGTAAGAAATACATGAGGTTTTTTTTAAATGAAACAAATTCCTATAATAGTATAAAATATACATAAACAAAAGATTTGTATATTGTAAAAATAACATTTTGGTAGATGTTATATTTGTATAAAATGGATTTAAATTGTTTGTGAATTTATAATATGTTAATAAATTATAAAATAATGCTACACATAAAAGAACATAAATTAATTTATTATATTTTAGTAAATAAAAATGTATAATGGTAAAACTGATGTACATGTTTATAATTTTTAACTGTAATTAAAATTAGTATAGTTTGACAGGGTAATTTTTATAAAATATTAAAATTTATGATATTTATTTTTTATATTATGTTTAAGTAATTTAATAAATTTTCATATAGAATTAAAACTATTAATTTTGTTAAAAATCCCATGCATTTAAAGTATAAAAATATTTCATATTAAATAACATGTAATTTTTAATATGACTTGTTCTACAATTGAATAAATGTGATCTGTTCACGTAGATTAATTGATAGAGTATCCATAAATCATTCAAATATTATAATGAGTTACATTTTTTTATAAAATGATAATAAATGCTTATCACATATCCAGATTTATGATGTGTTAATTTATTTAGTTTTCTCCTTTTTTTGAAATGTATGAAAATAAGGATATATATATTTTTTTGAAATATAATATAGATTAAATATTTTTAAATTGGTTCATATAAATATCATATGATTCATATAAGGATATACATTCTAGTTTTCACATTATATGTTCTTACTACAAATAATTATTATTATTCATTTTTGAGTTTTGAACTCAATAGTTTACATTGGTTATGATAATTTAATATAGTATATTAGTATTAAAATATAATTACTATATCACTTGATTAATTTACCATGCATAATGGGACATTAGGTGAAAAGTTCTCCCAATGTATAGGACTTATAATTTTCCTAGAGAAGTGGAGGTGGACTTATATTCACACTACATATAGTGTTGTAAGTATTTCTATTTAAGATAATTATAACCCATTTTTTGAAAAAAATTCGACATATATATAATATAAAAAAATTTATATGTATTTTCAATTTGGTTTTTTATTTGGGGTTGTAAATTTTGTGTTTTATAAAGGGCTAAACAGTTATTATAAAGGCATTATTTTTCCAAAGTGTTCTAAATGGAAATGGATTATACAATTGGGTAGTATGAGGATGAAATTCCATCATCAAGTATATTTTTTATGTTTTTAATTGGTGTTTTAATAAATATTTGTTTGTTTATCCCAAAGGTTAATATATTTTAGCATTAACCACATTAAAGCATTCTCACTATTAATGTGATGAATATTTAATTATAATATAGAAATTGGTTCATAACTTTCCAAGGTATAAAATTTTATTCCATATATTATACACCATATCTTATTAAAAAATTTCTTGTCTTTAAATAATTTTATAATTTACTATTATGATATCGTATCATCATTGTTAAATATCACAATATCCTTTCAATTTGACAAAAAATAAATAAATAAAAAGTTAAAATTTGAATATAATACATTATCAAAACAATAAAATGTCATATTAATAGATAAGGATAATATATAACCCATTCTTATTACATTACTTTTAATATTTCCAAAATCATTAATTTTTTTTTAATTGAATAAATACTACATAGGTGTTGTAAATGATTTTAAGGTATGTAACTAATTAATAAAATTTAAAAATAAATTTCCATCATGAAGTTAACTTCATTATACTATAAATATATATTTCTATTCATTAATAAATTTTTTGTGTACCAATGTAGATATATAATATATATTTTAAATTACGTGGGAGACATTTTGTTTAGTTTTATTTAAATATTATATTTTTCATTTACATGGAAAAGTATCACTAAAATAATTAATATTTGATCCCCTATATATAATTGTCAAAATAGATTAACAAAAATTATTTTTAACCAAATAAATAGTGATGTTAAAATTTACTTATTACCTAGTTTAACCATATTTGACCTTTTGTAAGGTGATAGATCGTACCACGATTACATTTCATAAAGTTAAATAATAAAAGGGACTAATTTAAAACATTTGGAACTAATAATTCCATATATGGAATATTGATTTCATAATTCTATTTCTAAATATTTCATAATTTAGTTTTAAAATAATTGCATAAAACAAAATGAGAACAAATTTTTAGAAAAAAATAAATTTTAAGAATAAAAGTGGATTTACCCCAATCCCAAATCATGATAAAATATTAGATAAATTCTAAATCAATTCACTGAATACAAAAAATTAATTTTTAAATAAAATAATAATATAATTTTGAGTAATTAACGTTATTAAGATACAAAGACATTTTATTAATACTATACAATATATAGAACCTTTATTCTGAAATTATTTTTATTTTAATTTTTATATTATCTAATATCCCGTGAATTTATTTTATTTATGAGTAAAACATAATTTTCTTATAAATTAGTTATAATAATTCATACACCCATATAAAATGTATAGGTGACCACTTATAGAAATGATAATTAAATTTTAATAACATATAATGGTTCATTTAAACCCAATGTGGGTATAACACGAGCTATAGAAGAAAAAAACTATTTAATGAGAAATATATTCCAAAATAAAATGGTGTAACAAAATAAGTAAAAAATGTAATTATCCTTAGTCTCATGATATTTCATCTAAAACATAATTACGTTTCGATGAAAATATGTTTCAAATATGTTGATAGGTTTGAAATAACATGGAAAGTTATAGAACTATAATAACTATATTAAATGATATAATAAAATTAATGATGCAAGAATTAGGTAATAATGTTTTAGTTGATACCCATGTAGATATTAAAGGGAAGAAACACCATGGAATCTATTATCCAGTTAAAACAATAATGGATGTAAATTCATGATCACTAATTGTATTAGTGGCCTGATAGCATGACCTACTGTCACGAACCAGTCTAGGTCGATCCTGAACCGGTCACTCAGGCCGCTCTATGCCAATTCTTGAGAAAAGTTCAATATCCTCTCAGGATGGAGACAAGTTCCCAGGGGCATCCATTAGAGTGAAAAGGGAATTTTTTCTCCCAAATATAAACAAAAACTATGTTTTGTAAAAAAAACGAACATCCCAATATACATTTATATAAAAGGTGAACTAAACAATAATTGTACACGAAACTAAACGAATAACTGAACCAGAAAACTCAACTGACCAAACCTAACAAAAAAATAACTCCATGTATCTCCACTATTCACTCTCCAAAACAATGATCAGACATCTCACAAGGAGATCAAACTCAAGATGAAACCTACACAAGTTCTAAAAATAGAAGAAGACTATAATTGTGACTATTAAAATTCAGTAGGTTCATCTAATATTCTATTCCCAATGCACTTAATTTAGAATAAAATAAATATAAATTTAATTTTTGAAATATAATATATAAATTTAAGTTTCCAAATATGATTCAATGATAAAAACATTACAAAATAAAATTCCTACAGGTATTTATTAACAGGATGTGCTAGTAACCAATTTTAAATAGATGCAACTTCAAAATGAAAACAGTATTCAACAATGAGGCTTTAAAGAATGTTAAATTTAAAATAGAAAACATAGTCTTATGAATTTACTATCGAAACACACCTTATTTTGATGGTGAGTACAAAATATAAAATGATCACAAGTCACAGGAACATCCCTAGGAACTAGCTAGCTGTAGGCCCTTGGTACCACATATCTTGGTGAAAAGTAAACATAAAAATATCTATTCTCATTAACGATACATTAGTAGGGAATAATAATCAAAAAATACCAGTCCACAAGTTCATCATCATAATTTAGTTAGTGTTTTCAACATCAAACATGTTATGTGAGACAGGGACAAAACTACTCTGGATCCCAGGAGTACTAGTACACAAACACCCACCCAGTTACCCGAGTTTCCCTCTTTGTGCTCAATCAAGTTCCACATGTTATCATATATACATTTCACATGTGAATTTCATTTCCAAACCTAAATTCACCATGAATTCCGAAACCATGTTTCGTATATCCTTTACGGGACAATAAACCACATAGAATTTTCAAGAAACACATTCAAGAAGTATAACGAGCCTTTGCACATAAAATCCTTCTAAAACAGATCCTTACAGAAAAAACCCCACAAATACCATATCAAACCATATTTTACATCCCCAAAACCATTTAATAAATCAATTTCATGAATCTTCTAATGACCATATTGATACAACATGGAATAGACATGAAAACTAGTTTTACAAGAAAAATTTTAAAAAGGCCTTTAAGCATTCTTCACAAACAAACATTTATCAATAGAAATATTTTCACTATTCGTAAAGGTATGTAAAACCCCTTTTGAACAAAAATAATTACATAAACCCCTTAAAAATTAAGGTTATATATTCAAAATCCATGAATTTATATAGAGATGCCAAATGGGCCATTTATTGGGAACACATGCCAAAACTACGTAAAAACCAATACAAATTTCATTATAAACCCCATTATCAAATTGTAACCTACATAAGGAACACAAAAACATTGATCCACATTCTTCGAAAAAATTTCATTATCCAAACAAACCATTTTATATCACCTTCGGTACACAAAATTCAACTGGGAACTTTCCTGAAAATTTGGCGTGCTACATTTAATGTAACCAATTTCATTTAACACAAAAATGTTATAAAATTAATTTACATGAAAAAACATTATTTAATTTTCTAAACCAGGTTCTAGAAAACAAAAACCATGTGTAAAAAATAAAATAACATTTAAACCAACAATTGGTGTTCACATTTATAACAAAACAACACTACATTTCACAAAACAAGGCATAAACATCACATTATTCAAAAAATAATGTAATTTAAGGTTTATATAACAATACTCAGAATTTTTTAGGGTAAAAATACTATAAATAAAGATTAATATTAAATAAAAAGGATGTTTTCAATGTGAATCCTACCTCAAATCCTTGGTGGAATAGAAATACACACCTATTATCACCATTAGAGTGTTGTATACCCTAAACCTATGAAGACCATCACCAAGAAACCCCCCCATAAAATATCATGGGATAACATAAACCTTGGTATTTAATGACCAGGGTAGAAGATGGAAACAATAAATAATGTAAGGATAAGGAAGCAGGATAATCACTACGTAAATGCAAGGAATAAGAGTGAAATTCACTTACTTGAGGAAAGATGATGAAATCGCCCCAAATATATCAATACTTGAATCTCCACATTGATAAAATCGAATGGAATTATATAATAAGGCTGAGGAGGATCAAAAGGGATATAAATGGTGGAAAAGTGTAAAAATGAATGATTTCTAAATGAAACAAATTCCAGTTTCAAATCTGGATGATTTGAGAAATCTTGATGAAATTCTCCCTAATCCACAATGAAGTTGAGCTCTAAAGAGGGAAAACAGAAATATGGGGTGTGACTAGGGTTATTTTTCTTGAGTGATAATTTTAATGAAACAAAAATTTTAATAAATTAATGACATAAAAAAATTAATTTATTTCCTTAAATATGGAAATGGGCCCACAGTTTGGCTTAATGCCAGAATAAATCACCCTGATACCCCATGATTATGGGTTAATAAGGGGTCCAAATGGATATGGTAGATTGAAGGGGTAAGTGTACAATAAGTGTGAGAAAAATGTGTAAAAATAAAAATAAAAATTAAGGAGTTATAAAAGAAAAAATGTTTTTAAATCAGGAAATGGGATCACAGTTTGGCCCAAATCATGATGTAACCACCCATTTCATCAAAAATTCCTAGGAAACCACTAAGAACAAAGAAAGAAAAGAAAGTAAATGAAATTTTATAATAAAAGAAATAATTTATGTGACAATACTCTTTGACATAAAATCCTTCTACCCCTACAAATCCATAACAGTTTCTAGCAGAAATATATACAAGTAATGATTCCTTTTCAACACTATCTAACCTCTCAAGAAAAGGAAATATCATCCAACATAAATGAAACTTAATATGCTTGCCAAAAAAACACCAAATCACAACCATGTCTTTATAATCAATGAAATTATCAAGACACCACCTCCACAACCATGCCAAGAGAAAAATTGTTGGGCCTTCTCCTAATGAACCCAATAATCACCCAAACCAAAGCACAATCACGAAAGCCAATCACATGGGGGTGGAATGGGATACCCAAAATTAAATCACAAATACCATCATAAAAATACATAACAGAAATATTTTTAGAGAAACAATGGGTCTCCCCACTATTAGATACTAACTAGAAATGAAAAAATAACAATTCATCATGAACTAGAATAGGGCCTCACCCGCTCATTATAACAAAAAATCTCCCATAACATCCTACAGAACCATGTTACGAGGGTTACAACATAAAAATTTAAAACACCCACTCCTGAACATTGGTGAGTAGAACTAGGAAAACACATTCTACATGGATCAAACACCCCACCACTCAGGGCAGGGAGGGAAGGGGACCTAATCGTTGGTCCCATAAAACCACAAAAGAAATAGAGGAACCATCGAACAATCTCTAACTAAAAACATGTAAAAATAAGACCACACTCTATTCACATCAGTGGTTTACGAAAAGAAATGTATCAGAAACTACTTTACCTCCATAGTGAATAATGGAGCATAGTCGATCTCCCCACACCATTGGTGATTTATAGACTATGTGAAAAGTTTCCCTTAGAGGTATATGGTTTGAGCCCTGACTTTTGAAGCATCTATTGTGCAACATCCAAGAGCTAAGGATAACAACACCCAAAAAAATCACTTTCAAAACAATGAACCTTAATCTATATTGGAACTCTTAAATAAATAACACAATTTTCTCTCACTTTGAACAAGGAGAAGAATGGACAAGGAATATGGTGATGCACATCAACATCACTCAACACAGCTGTTATATCAAAAAGAATTATCATAATAGATAAACACATTAAATCATCCCCAAATAGCTCTCTATTCCATCAAATGAGTTAAGGCGTCATTCGAAGTGGTAGATTTAATTTTGAAATGAAGCCTTAGCTTGGCTAAATAGAAGTCATGATAATAGAGAACCATTCATGTATACATCATAGAATCATACATATCCTTAGAATCCCACTGAACATTACTACAAAATAGAGCCACCAACAAGATCCCATCTCAAGACATGCCATTAGTATCATATCTAGATCAGGACGAAGCATACCAAAAAATAAAACACATAAAAACCTTAAAAAGAAACCCACATAAACACCAGTTTCCCAAAACAGAACAAATTTTCTACTTAAAACACTTTTGAAAAAAACTATCTTGGTGGATTTTCACATTCACCACTGAAGTTTCATTATGTCCCACTCACTTTCAAATTTTTTTTCCATCCTAGTCACCCAACCACTATGCTATATCGAGCATCAATAAACATACCTACACAAAACCATGCATGTGAGAACCCATGAAAACAGAAATTATAAAAAAAAAACATCCTTTTACAGGAAAAAAAAATTCAACCCATTTCAAAAATAATGTACTTTCCATAGGAACACTAACCACGATGTACAAAATAATTTTCATTTTTCAACTCAACAAACCATTTTACCTTGCATGAAAATGAAACCCCATAGGTCTACATCAAAATCATATCCCTTTATTCAAAAAAATTCATCATCATATTATACCACACTTTTTCAAGAACCATTTGATTTAAAATCCCTTAAATTTAATTTCATACAACTTCCAAAAAACATTCTATTCCAAAAAACCCTTTGACATTTAAAAAACACATCACGGTCTATTTTTTAAATCCAATAGACACAAAGGCCGAATATCGTTTTCAAAAAAACCCCACCTGTTCAAAAATGATCTCCTAAACTAATTCATCACATTAAAACACTTTTCAACAGCCCAACACATCCCATATAAAACAAATTTCTTATAATCACTTTAAAAATAATCTATAGTTTCTAAACATTTTATTTCAGTGAACCATATGTTTATATTAATGAAATTCAAAATCGTTAAATCATTTCTCCATTCACTCCAAATTTTTTTTCACAAAAATCATACATTCCAAAAAACAAGATTATATTAATCATTGATAACCCACTTTCCAATTTTTAAAATCCAACCATTACATAAAAACATATTTCCACTATTCTCACATAAGGATTTTCCGAAAAAATAGAATGCAAGAAAGTTACAAGATACCAACAGAGGGAAACTATTGTCGATGGGTTACTTGAATATATGGTTGCAGATATATAGAAAACTCACCACCAACACTAAGAGCCTTCTAGTGACCATGAATCAGATCCACATAGCTTTTCGAGCCCTAAAAGATCACGGAGGAAATTAATCCTACCCCCTTTTCATATCCCATTCACCAAAAAATCTCTAAGAACATATGAATATAATAAAATTGGACATCCAATGGACACTAGTAGATGGGAACGAGCAAGAGATTTTGACGATATTCTAGAAACTACCCCTAAATTTCTGAAAATACTACTCCATTTACCATGAAATCCCCCAAATAACAAGGATGCTCTAAGAAAATGTTCCTCTATGATCTAACATGCTATGATCCATTTAGCCATGAACCAGTCAAGGATGACCATGAACCAATCACCCAAGCCACTCTGCCACAATTCCCGAGAGGCATTCTTGATCCTAGAGGGATGGCAAAAAGTGCTGAAAGCATCAGTTAGAGTAACAAGGGGATTTTTTCAGCCAAATATAAGCAATAACTAAGTATTAGAGAGAAATAGACATCCCAAAATACATTTATATAACAGATGATCTAAAATTTAATTTTACATGAAACTAAATGTACTATAGAACCAATCAACTCAACCTTCCAAAACTGAAAGCCATCAAACTCCATGTAACCCTACTAGTCAATTTCAAACACATCGATCATACATCACCCAAGGAGATTGAACTCAAGTTGAAATCTTCACAAGGGATAAAAACTTACGAATACTGTAGGTGTGAGTATTAAAACATAGTAGGTTATCCCGATATTCTATTCCCAATGCCCTTACATTAAAATAACAGTAAGATCAATTTCATGTTTGAATTTAAATATTTAAAATTATGTTATCAAAAAAAAGGTTCCATGCAAAAAAAATTACTAAACAGATTGATTGAATGTTTTCATAAACACAAAATTATAGTAAAAGATCACAAAGATATGGATCATTAAAATAAAAATAGTTTTCAAGAAGGCTGCTTTAGAGAATGTACACATTAAAATAGAACACACATTCTCCTGAATTTGCCGACCAAAATCATCTTATGCTGATGTTGAGTACAAAATATTCAATGAGCACAATTCATGGGAACCTCCCTAGAAACAAGCTACATGTGGGCCCCAGGTACATCGTATATCTTTGAAATGTGAACATAACAAATATTTGTTCCCATGAATGATCTAGTAGTAGTGAAAATTTTACATAACCTAGTGGTACCCAATATCCTATTCATAGTTTATGTAGTGTTGTCATCATCAAACTTGCTATGTGAAAAATGGGTTCTTCCACTCCAGATCATTAGCATACTAGTATGTGTCTGCCCACCAAGATTCTCAGGTTTCCCTCTTTGTGGACATTCATGTTCCATAGTTTATCCCTTACACATTTCACATGAAAAATTCATTTCAAAATCATCCATTCACCAAACATCCCTCAACCATTTCTCACGTATCCTTTATAGTTCAATAATCCACTTAAATGTTTTGTAAAATAATTTCAAGAAGTATAACGAGGCTTTGCACATAAATTACATTTAAAAATGGTCCTTTAAGGTTAAACACAAACCTATAACATATGAAACATGATTTTTCATCCCCAAATCCATTTAATAAATCAATTTCATGAACCATAAAATGTCTCGAATGATACAACATGGAATAGACATGAAAACCAGTTTGACCAGAAAAATGCCTAACTGGCGTTTAAGCATTCTTCATAGAAACAACATTTATCAAAAGAATAAATTCCAATATTCATAAATATGTTTAATCAAACCATTGGAGAAAATAATTAGTTGTATACAACCCTTAAAAATTTAGGTTACACATTCAAAACCCATCCATTTCTATAGAGATGAAAAAATGGCCATTTGTTGGGAACACATTCCAAAACACCATGAAAACCCATACTCATTTCATTATAAAACCCAAAAATAGATTGGAACCCACATAAAAAACCCACAAACATTTATTCACATGCTTATAATATTTTTCTTAAGCTAAACTCATAATTTTATATAACCATGAGAACACAAAATTCAGCCAAGCACTTTCCCAAAAACGTGGAATGCGACATTTAATTAAACCAGTTCTATTTAGAACTAAAAAGGTAATAAACTAAAATATGAACGATTTTTTTTTAAGTTTCTAAATTAGGTTCCAGAACATCACATACTAGGTTTTGAAATATAATATATAATCTAAAAATAAAATTGATGTTAACTCATATAATAAAACAACAAAACTTTTCACATAAAAATGCATAAAGACAACCTTACACACCAAATAATGTTATTGGATTCTTATAAAAAAATAATCATAACGTGTAGATGGTGAATATATGATGAAAAATATGAATCTTAAATAAAAAGGACATGTGCAATGGAAAATCTTACCTCAAATTCATGGCTGAATGGAAACACACAGCTGATATCACCATCTTATGCATTATAAACCCTAAACCTATGAAGACCAGCCCCAAAAGAACAAAAACCCCATAAAAATATTATGATAACAGAAAAAAGGTATTGTGTCACCAGGGGAGAATGGTAAACCATGAAATAAAGGAAGAAGGAGTGGGAAGGAGGAGAAACCTTAAGGAAATACAAGGAACAATAGAGTAATTCACTTATTTGAGAAACATTGAAGAAATTGCACCAAATAAAAAATTAGATGAATATCTATGTAGCCAAAATTTAATATTATTTTTGAATAAGGGTGAGGAGGTTGAGTGGGGACCAAAATGGGGAAAAATAAAAAAATTGATTTATTAACGAAACAAATTCCTTTTGAAAATCTGGAAGATTTAAGAATCCTAGATGAAATTCTCCCAAATACACGATGAAGATGACACCCAATGAGGGAAAATGGAACATGGGAGTACTCCTGGGTGTTTTGTGTCTAGTGAGAGGCTGAATTACACAAAAATGTTAAAAATGAATGTGATACAAATGAAATAAATGATTTCTCTAAATCTAGAAATGGGATTACTGGTTGGCCTAATGCCTGTATAAATCACCCAAATCCACCATCATTATATGTTCATAAGGATTTAAAATTCATATGGTGTTTTGAATAGGTCATATAGGCCAAGTGGGAATTGGAATGGGAGAAATATTATAAATAACAAAAGAGTTATAAAGGAAACAAATTTTGTTTTTAAATTATGGAAATGAGATTACGGTTTGGCTCAAATCATGATGTAACCCCCATTTTCTCCAAAAATTCATTGAAATCCCCTGAAAACAAAAACAATATAGTATGTATAAGAGAAATACCATTAAATAATGTCATGTATGTGTCACCTTCTCTACCATGTTGACTAGTGACATACCCCACACACAATTCAATACAGGTGGTCTAAATATGGAACCCACCTAGAAGACTCTTAGTGACGTCATTATCTAAAAAATTATCCATGATTTTGAGATAATTATCCATTTTCATTCACACTCCCCATGTGATGAATTCCTGTCACAATTTTCTAAATTTTTTTCCATCATGAATACTCACTAATTAAGTTGGAGGCCCTCATGCACAAAATTTGTAAAAGACACCACATGGTTGTGAATTCCCCACTATCATTCAAGACATTGTTAAAATTAGACATATAAAAAATTTACACAAATACTAATGTTACCATTTAAATTAATTATTTTGTGATAAAAGATAACTCAGAAGAGAAATTAATTATAAGATAAAGGAATTAATCTAATTGTAATTTTTTTGCCTGTATGTCGTCAAAAAAATGTCCTCAGATTATATTATCTATATATAATTTGTGTTTTGTCCTAGGGCTCTATAATATCATTTACATTCACTCCCCATAAATACAAATCAAACGATATATATGAACAAATCCCAAAAATTTGGGAGTTTTCAAATCGAGATAATACATGGATAAATTTCTATTAAACATCTCATAGTAATAATAACCTATAATGATGAGTTAAATAAGAAAACTAGCCACCATCATAATTTTTTTCATGTAGATCAATATTCCACATTCTCATCATCCACATAGGATAATCCATCTATTCATTACCCTGGTATACTTTCCTACTTCATGTATTCACTAGATTGGAGTACCCTTCACACCCAAATATAATAATTACATGTCGTTAATCAATCATTAAAAATGTCTTTTTAAATTTTGTCTTTTTCATGAATCTATTGAGTTATTTTAGGTGTAGAGTTTTTGATAATTAGTTCAAAATCCTTAAAAAAATATTACATCACAAAGGGGAGACTAAAAATTATCATCTATTTTTTCTACAATACAAATCATTTTCTAAATTTTCTCCATTCATAATATATCTTAACACATTTCATCATGAACAGATCCTTGTTCCAACACATCCTGAAAATCCAATTCATATAACTTAAAAAAATTCGATGAGTAAACGATATTCCTTATAGTATATATAAAAATATGGAATCAGACCCGTTAATTCATGAATACCCTTAAATTTTTATCATTTCTAAAAATTATACATTGGGGTAAAAATTAGTTTTTAAATAAATAAACATCTGTATACCAAAAAAATTCACAATAAATTGTTTTTAAAATCTAAATGGAAAAAATAAATTCCATAGGCGTTTCTTTTCAATCATGAAAAACTCATTAAATGTGGAAAATTTCTCCCTTAAGACATTGAATAATCATCTATTTTATCATATTATCATTACCTTTTATTGTAAAATCACAATATCATCATATAACCCAATAAGAAGAATAGATAAATCAAGTAGGTAACACGATACATCATTTTTAAATCACTGTTACAATCACTTACAAATTCAAATACTTCCCCAGTAAATTCCAATATACTCTTAAGATAAACAAAACTGGATAACTCTATCACTTTACCCAATGCATTGGAGAGATATTATTGGATCACCCATCATAATGATATATATCATGATCACCCTTCATAATGACTTATATCGATCCCCCCTTCATCATAAAAAATTTCTAAGGACCATAACATATTTATAATATATATAAACATTCATTTTTATTTCTATTATAAAAAATATATTTAAATTACCCAAAAGAATATATTTTGGGATATTGAAATATCAATACCATTTAATATTCATCTGAAAAAATATATGTAAATGTCAAGAGGTATTTTTTAATGGGGAATAGATTAATGTTTTGGGAATTAAAAAATATAATTTTTTTTTTCATAGTGGGAGGAACCATTGAATCTATATACATTAAATTAGAGAATTATTTTAACATTTACATCCAAATGTTACATATTTAATTTATAAAAATATTTATGTTGAAAAACATCAAAAGACATTACAAATTGAAACAAGATTGCATTTAAAATTTATTTATATATAATCAAACACATCCATGAGATTATTTCACAAATATGGACATGGAAGAAAATTATTTATAAAATAAATATTTAAATAATTTAAAACTGTTATTTGAAGATAAAGTATCCCTTACGTCGAGTCCAGATCATCATTTATATAATTTATCCTTCAAATTAATAAAATTATGATAATCATTTTCCATCATAGAAAACTTTTTCTTATTTATTTTTCCTTTTTTGATTACCACAAAAATGAAATAACTTAATCAGTTAAGTTAATGTCAGTTGTTTTGAATGTAATTGACTAATATACCCAAAATCACATTCGTAAGTAAACTATATGAAAAGTTATAATTATTTTATAATATCAAGAATTAGAATCCAAATAAAAATTCATTATTATAAATAAATTATACTTTTAAAATGAAACATGGAAAAGGGTTATGAAACATGGATTATGCTATAGTCATAGAGATGGTAGGTCATACAGATACAATAAAAAAATTTTCATTCTGCAAAGAGAATGACTAAAATATCGAAAATATAATTTAACCATTATATAATGACAAATATGTAATTAATAAAAAAATATTGTATGCATAATAATAATGATCCATGAGATTTGTTGATGGAAATAAATTACCTCAATATGTGAGGGGGTAGTCTTCCAGACAGATGAATGATTATATCCATTCACATTTGATAGGAGTGGGAGACCAATATAAGAAATTACAATAGAATAAAGAAATATAACTATATTTAATATAATTTTTTCATTATTTTATACAGATTTAAGAACATTCAAATAAGATTTATGAATAACTAAAATGAAAATTCTCTTTTTATACCAATTCATCCTTGGCTAACCACATTAGGTTTATACCTAACTTCATCATTGGATGTATTTATGATAAAACCATGACATATAAGAAATTAGAAGGTATGTACGAAAGTATTTGATTAGGTATTGTCCAAGGAAAATGTTTCTTTATTCATTGATATGATAAATTATGGGGTGTCTCTTTATATGTGGGGTAGAGGACAAACATTGGATTTTCGTAGAAGAATAAAATATTTTAAGGTCCTAAAAATCCAAATGGAACCGATATTTGTCATTTCAGATATTAGTTGTTATAGAGATGAAATATGTGCATCAAATATAATTTAAAAATGTATTTATGTAATTTTTACCCAACACACTTAAATTTATCTCCATGTATACTTATTTTAACATTATTTATGGTAATATATTTTTACTCTCTTTGTTATTCATTTAGAAGAAAATATTATTGGAATATTTTATATCAAATTATATATGATTTTTGAAATAATGGTCTCATTTTTAACAAAAAAATTCAAAACTGTGAAAAAGATTTGTTTTCAAATTAATCAAAAAAAAGAAAAAAAACGATTTTTAAGTGTAATTTGATAGAAATAAATTTTTTATAAAAAAGTCAGTTATAAAAATCATTCCAAAGTAAATAATTATATTATTATCCATATTATTTAAATCATTTTGATTAAAAAAATTATAAAAAAATTTAAGTTTATAAACTCTGGAAACAAAATGATCGTTTTAAAAAAATCATTATTTATCAGTATTAGTTAAAAAATTTATTTTTATAAAACTCTTAAAAACCCTTCCTAAGATAATTTTTTCAAGATGAATTAAAAAATGAAAAAAAATTGAAATTTTTTAATTATTTAATTAAAACATAAATATTTAAAATAAAACCATATATTTCTTGAAAATACAAGTTTCCTGATAAATACTACATTCTTACATTTTAATAAAAAATTAACAAAAATTATTGGAATTAATATAAATATATAATTTCTCATTGATTAATAACAATAAGACAATAAAAATATTTTTTTACAAAATTTTATAATTTGTAACATTATCTCACCACTTTGGAAATTAAATCCTCAAAATTTCAATCATTACATAAACATACCGAAATATTTTTCATTCATATAATTTTGAATTCCATTTTAACTTCTTAAGACATATGTTTTAGAAAAAACATGAAATATTGAAAAAAAAGTATTTCATAAAAATTTATCCATTTGGTCAAAAATCAAGAACAATTTTTTCTCAAAATAATATCTTTCTTCAAACTGAACTAGATACTGTCTTAGAACATGAGATCTAGTTAGAAAAATATTTTGATAACAACAAAATAATAAATAAATTATATAACTGAGATAAACCTGGATTTGATTCCAAACTATATGAAATCCATCCAACATTATTTTGGATTTCCTAGTGTCTAATCCACCACAGAAGTGAATTTAGTTTTTTACCAATACAATGAACACTTTTCCAAAAACATACTTTAATAATAAAAAATTATCACCTAATTTGGAATTATGATCTTCCATCGAGTTATCTATTTAAATTTAATGCCAACTATAATCCACACCCAACTATTTGTGAATTTTATTTACCATCAAAACCATTTCTTCTACAAAATAGGGTCCTCAAAATATTCTTTCTCAGTCATCTCCCCAATATTCTAAAGTTCAATACTAAGTTCCATGGAAATCCTTAAATAGATACGTATGTATACTATAATGAAAAATTTTATCATAAGATGACTCGACCACAGTTTTATAGTGTTTAAAAAATCCCTAATAATAAATTAATAAATCATGATTCATATCCTCCAATATCCAGAACATTTTTTCAAACATTCCATCTGATTAAGGATAAATGGTTGTTATAAAATTTGATATTTTGACCCAATATCTTCTAAGGACCCATCTAAAAATTAGATGGAATTTAGGATAATTTTCTTGATATAATTGTGAGAGGAATTCAATGTAATCTAATTATATTTGTAACAAACCATTGAGAATATTTTAAAAAAATATTGTCACACCCTGTGAATTTTATTAAATATTTCACTTTAAATAATTTGGTTTCTTTGATAGAATGTGTTTCAAGAAACAATGGGTTTAAATAAACTGTGATATTATTTTAAAATATTATTATTCTAATATGAACATTATATCATTATATTTTTATTATAGGATATCAATCGAATTAAAGATATTATGAAATATAGGCAAAATTTATATCCAATATAAGTACTTGTTAATTCGTGGGAAATAAAAAAAATCAAGAAATTTTTTTATTATTCAAGATATTTTTTAATCCAAAAAATGATTTTTATTTTATTATATTAAAACATAAATATAAATTTTTATGAATTTTTTATATTTATTTGACAAAATAAACCTCATATTTGAATTATTCATTTCAAAATTATTTTATGTTGGATTTTTTTATAATTTTATAAAATCATTTAATTTTAAATCAATATTGAAAAATAGTGATTTACATTTAAAATCAATTATTTTAATGAATTTTAAAAAAATCATTTATGTATATCCTTTAAAAATTAATTAGTTGTGTTTAATGTATTATTAATATTTGAAATGATTTTTATCTATGAATTTAGTACAAAAATGTTTTACTCTAAAAAAGGTAATTTTTTAAAATAAACCTTTCATACCTTTTTCTAATTTAATGTTAAATTAAAAAGAAACTTATGAGTTTTTATTTGTGAAAAATAGATTCATTATTTGTAAAATGTATTTTCATATTCATAAATTGACCCCTATAACATTTCAATATGAATAGTAATCGTAATTATTTTTTTTATCATGGTTAAGGTTAAATTAAGTAATTAAAGGTAAAATTAATATGATAAGAATTATGCAATGACTTGTAATAATTACCCGATTTAATCTGATGAGTAACTCTAGACTGTAATAATTCATGGGTAGAATTTATTAACATTTTGATATACATGGTTGATATTAAGACCCATATAATATTTTATTTAACTAAAAGTCAAATATGTGACGTTAATACGTTAATTTTTCAAATAATTTAGTTTTGTTATTATGTAGAAGTTTTACTTGACCATATGTTGTATTTTGAAAAAAAAATAAGTGATTTAGCTTCATTTTGATAATTTAATTATAATTTTTAATAATAAATAATTACATTAAATGCTTATAGAATGATGATGTGGTAATTATTAATTTATTTGAGAAATAAAATAAGTGATATCAAAATTATTAATATATATATATATTGAGATATATAAAGTTATATATGAATTAAATTGATGACTGTGATACTTTTAGGATATAAAAAATTGTATTATCGAATTTTAGTTCTTAACATAATGTTTTGAAAGTCATAGTAATGAGTAGAAACAAAATCAAAATTAATTATATTTTATAGGATTAATATTTTATTAAATTATTTGAAAATAAAATTTTTGAAAAATATGTTATTATATTGTCTATAACGACATCTTTAGTTCATATATAATCTATATTGAACCATTTGGATATAAAATCATCTTATTATATTTTAATCTATAGAGAAATTGAAAAAAGTGACCCTCACCTCTATTATAAACAGACTTATCATATTTCACTTCATTTAAAATCATTGAGCCTTTGATAATATCCATAAATTTCCAAATTTTCATCTCCACATCCTGGAAAAAAAATTGATGTGTTTTAATTCAAAACAATTCAACATTGTAGCCCGTTAGAGGACATCTAAATGAGTCATTTTGAAGAAGTAATTGATCTAAACGATTATTTTTTTATAATCTTCTTTAACTTCTATGATTGTACGATATCTAAATATGATAAAATTTTATTATCACTTTTTAAACAACATTATTAACCCTCTTTCCCATCAAAAAATATGTGAATGTATTGCTCATGCATTCATACGACATACCTTATCTACTTAGAGATACAATTCATTTTTCAACACCGTCATTCATGGATGAGAAATATCATGGGTTAAATTTTTATATATTATTTTGATGACATAATTATACATCTAGAATGAAAATCTCAACTCCACATTCTTAAGGTATAATATTTTGTGGAATGATAACATCCCTTTTTCGAACATATGGAATTCCATCTCCATGATGTGATTTGATTAATTTTTTAATTTAAATTTCACATAGATGGTCATAATGAATAATTTTAGAAATTTATATGATATATATTACCTAATAATAAGTATTTAAAATTTAAATTACTATTTAACATTATTTACAATCATCATTAAAAACGGAAACAATATTCATGTATATATATATCCTACCTTCTCTATGAATGATGTAATTTTTTTCTATATCTAAATATTCTAGATGATTATAAATATGTTTACAATGAATATATATTATTTTTATACAATGATTAGTTTTCAATAAATTGTGGGATAATGATTAATGCTTATAGACCAGGACTGCCAAACTGAAGCATTCTTGGAAAAAGAAGAAATTATCTCCCAGAATTGAGATTTTAATAAAAAAATTATTAATAAAAAATTGATAAGATGTTATAAATAAATCATAATTGGTATGATAGATATATGGATACCTTATAAATTTATAATGAATATATATTTATTACGCATGTTTTTTTAACTTGAATAAGGATAGGGGATGTAAGAGGTAAGGATTTATTTCAATATATCAGGATTATTCTGCATGGTTTTTTATTAATTTTCCACTAAAAAAATTATATTTGATTTCCATGTTTAATATAAATGATATATATGGATTAAAATATTCTCCAGATGTTATTTTTAATCATTTTCAACCATGGTTATCTTTATAATGTAATATTTATGAGTTCAAGGAGACATTTATTACAAAAAAATATATAAGAAATGATTTATTTTAATATATAAAGAATGAGTAGATAATATATCCATAATGGTGAATTGTTTATTTTTATATTACTTTAAATTATTAAATTGTTATATTCATTTTTTCCAATTATATAGTCATGGTTTGTGTGAAAATAAAATTATTTTTAAATGGGGAGTTAATATTCATTAAGAATTATTCCAACTGATCAATCAAATTAATTTACCTTATAATAAGAAATTAACTTCTATTACTTATTCATTACATGGTAAATTTTCTAAAAATACCACCTTTATTGTTTCATTGAAAGGATTATGCTCAAAATGACATGATAAAATAGTAATGAAACACATTTATTTTCCTTGGGAAATGTTATGATGAAATGTTTATGAAACCTGTTTATTTACATAGGTTCTAGTATATTGAATGGTTTATGTTCATATGTAACACATATTTATGGTTTTCATTATGTGATTGGTGGGACCTATATCTCCACACAATGAATTATTTAATGAATTATATCTCATGAGATACACCAGACTGTAATATGTTGTGAACATACTCTAGAAAGGTACTTCTACCACTATGATAGTATTAGGAGTTAGCATAGACTACTATTATGGGTGAACCCATTAATCAATAATAGTATTGGAAAATGGAATTTACCACAATGTGAATTATTTTTTGTGGTTATGTCTATTCCATTATTCAACGTCCAATTACAACATCACTTTTTTAAGGATCATGTGTTATGAACTACAAATAGATATTCAATGAATCAAGATTTATGATCATTGATATTAAATTTATAAATTTCAATTGTTATGAAAATTTTCTTATTCCCGTATTCTCATTTAACGATTTATATCACCCTTGTTTACCATTTTTTATCATCTAAAATAACCCTATTCTAATTATTCTATTCCATAAGAAATTACTCAAGGGATTATGTATGAAATATAAAAAGGGTTCCATTTATCAAGGAATAAGTGGGAGATGATGATGATTTTTATCAACCATTTGTTTATGATTCCATGTTTACAAATACACTAAACCAAAATGGCTTTCGAATGGTTTTGCTGTGTTATCAAATTAATTTTCATATATATAGATGTAACATTTATGTGTGAATATATTGTTTTAGTATAGTTGGTATCAACATAATAATTAGTTAATATTAAGAAACATGGATGATAAAACCATAGTGATTACCATAAAGGTAAATCTATATTAGAATCATAGGGGTTTGGTAATTACCATGAATAATATATGATAAAACAAAGGTGTCATAGTTTTAAATTTTATAGGTAATTTCTCAGGATTATGTGATAATCACATTATAATTATTGTTTCTCACACTACATAATTTTGTTTTAGTATATTCTTAGAAACCAGAGGAACCATATTAATATTGATATTGATAAGTAATGAAACAATTTTCTTCCTACGAGACTAAATGATTATTGATCTTAGATGATTTTTTTGTATGTTTTAGAAAACGTTCACATTATATGTATCATGTAGGAATTAAAAATGATAAAATTAGGGAACATAATTATGATACATCATCCATGAGTTAACATACATCATCATTTAGTGTTTCTTCTAATCCACTAGTGTGTGAGAAATTGTAACATCCCAGGTAAATGAAGAATATGACATTTTTGTATTTATCCATTTTTGTGAATAAAATATTAATATGGCTTTAAAGGGGACGCTATGCTCGATGGCGTACCCAATACGCAACAACGAGTTTCTTGGGAATCTTACGTTGCACTCTAATAATAAAATAATATTATTTCAAATGGTAGTTAACATGTAGCCGTTGTATTGGAGGGAATGGATATAAATAACTAAAATATGATTATATATGTTTTATAAATGTTTTTACATTTATCCAATAAAAGACAATATCTTAAAATATGGAAAGAATTCAATTTTAGGTGTATATGCCCTAGTTTTCACTAAAGGTTCACTTATCGCCTTTTAATGGAGAACTGTCATTAAATATAGTTTTGATCACTCTTATACTTTCTTTTGGACCAAATAAAACTCTTATTAAGAATCGGGACATCAAATTTTACTTTGTGTAAATTTTTGGTATTTTTCTGATAAAGTTCATTTTTTGATGAATAGTGTAAAATGTTGTATTTTAATTCAAAACCTCTTTTTAATATAATTTATTTATATGATGAGATTATCTTTTTAATTGGTTTTAAAGTGAAATTAGAAAATATTTTTACCATTAAATCCAATAGTGGTCATTGGAATCAATTTCACTTTGAAATCGGACATAAACTAGTGTCAATCTTTTGATACTTATTGTTTTATAAAAACACGATATTTGCTCTGACAGCGGGAATTAATTATTGAATTAATTAATGTGACTTATATGATTTGAATTTTGTAAAATGGACTTCATTTTTGAATTCGGAATATCAAATATAGCTTAGGGTGAATTTTTGGTAATTTTCTGAAAAACTTCAATTTTTGATGAATAGTGAAACCACTAAGTGGTAATCAAGCAAACTGATTTTTCAGTTAAATGAAATTTTACCACTAATGTGTATTGAATTTTGAAAATCCGACATACATGGTTGTCATTAAGAAGTAAAATGTGGTTCAATGAGATTATAATAATTTTTTGGTGAATAGTAACTCATTAAGTTCTTAATCGCGATTAGTGGTAATTAGGGTAGTTTAAGGTATAAATAATGCTTTAATAATATAAAATGACCTAGACACATGTCCCAACCCTATTGGTTATGTCATGGCCGACCATGACAAGCCATGGCCTAACTTGGGGACCCCATGGATCCACTTTTGTTGGGAAATAACATAAAATACTTTTTATTTAATGTTAAAGTGAAAATGACACTAACATAAATTGTTTTACTAAAACAAATTTTAAGTGGGGTTATACAAGTCCAAATTTTGATTATAAATAGTCATTGGAAAGCTAAAAAGATTTCCTATATCATAGTATTTTTTTTATAATTTTTTAGACATTAAAGAAATTAAATTATTTATGACATAATAATGATGCAGCGGTGACATCATTATTTGACAATTTAATTAAAATGGAAAGATAATGAAAAATCTACAATATACACATGGACAAAACCAATTGGATGAGTGGATTTAGATGCCTTATCACCTTATCCACGAATTATATCAATGTGGGACCCTTTAGAACCGAAAAGCATTTTCAAATAATGTAATATTTCATTGCTTTCCAAAAGTGCCCCTCCTCTCCTCTTATAAAAGGCCCCCACCTCTACCTCTTTTCCCACACCCCTCAAGCCTTTGGCTCGGCCAACCCCTGCCCATTTACTCTCTCAACATCCCTCTCCTCATCCTAGAGGTTCCCCTTTGGGCAGAATCCTTTCAAAGGAAGCCTTTAGGCTCAAATCAAAAGGAGATTACACTTTTAAAGGTAACTCATTCTCTCTTGTTCATTTGTTTTATTTTGCTTCTCCAACCCCCTAATCTCTTTTTATTTACTTCTTTTGTAACAACAACAGTATCTTCAATATACTAGTATGTTGTTATAAGATTTATTTGAGCTACACTCTCACACAACTACATCAAATGGTTAAAGAACATACGGTTTCCGTGGATGGTGAAATTCTGCCTCCCGAAGCGATGATTGTTCAATACTCATTTAACACCTTCAAAGGTGGCCATTATGATGTTACTATTTTTATATATGATATATAGTATGTTTATGTTTTCCTTAAGATTCTGTTCTTTACATTTTGGTCAAACCTTTATGGTTCCCATTATGGGTAAACACGATATCTTCATTTAAGGAAGTGCGGACTACCGCCCCCTCAAAGTGATTTGATTCGTTAAATACCATATGTGGGATGTATAAAGGATGGAACTATGATATTAAATATGATATTATACTGGAATTATAATATACCTTTATATCATTATTATTCCATTCTATAAAATACGAAATAGAAATGAAAGTAGCGTTCATGCGTACGTACGGCTTACCGTCTCCATGAACGGTGCATTTCATTTCTTACCTCTAAATGATTATGTAATGTTATAAATGCATGAATGTACTGGATATATGTGACATATATGATATCTACATAATGAATACAATTCTGGATATAATAAACATTTGGCCACTTGAACAACATGTAATTGTAAGAAGACCACTTTCGACTTAAGAACAAAATATCGGCAAAACAAATATTATTAACTTAAATGATTACATAATGTTTGTGAAATGGTAATAAGTGGTATAAAAGTAATAATGAACATGAAAAAGGGTTCTTAATGAATTAGAAATTAACTCAAGTTTATTATTCAGGACGTTAAAGAACGATCGAGTCAAGTCGGACCCGAGGTAAGGGATCCTGCAACTCTCTTTCTCTTTAAGTACACTCTTTTATGTCATTTCTTTTAAGCTCATCTTTCTGATGATTGGGATGTTATTTTATATTAATCCTACTGT
Source organism: Viscum album (assembly GCA_963277665.1). NCBI lineage: Eukaryota > Viridiplantae > Streptophyta > Magnoliopsida > Santalales > Viscaceae > Viscum > Viscum album. The sequence continues at coordinate 933,628,453 of OY728122.1, read as the reverse complement.
AATTTTTATGTTCATGTGATGAGAGACCCTATTCTCTCTCATAAATCCATTTTGGAGGTTTTATGTGGCGTCGTTAGGCTGCCGAGTTCTCGTAAGGGATTTTTCATCTCACTTTTATTCTCGTGAGATTTACGCTACTTTTGCCACAAATTCCATTGAGTGGTGTATGTACTGCCCATTATTCTACACTTTGTGTAAAATACTTTCGTTTATGAGTATTTACATCAATGATCTATTGTCCCTCTTTCATGGGGTGTATGTTTTGAAAGATACCCAAGTCGGTAAGGGAACCTTTCACCCTCCTCTTTTTAAAAGACTTCTTTTATTGGGTCTTTTAATTCACATATTGTTACATTGGGATATGTTCTCATATATCCTTAATGATGTAAATTTTGTGTCCAAGTGATGAGATACTCTTTTTATCTCTCATCAACTCATTTTGATGTGACGCCGTTAGGCTGTCAAGGGAACTTCTTAACCAAATTTCGATTTCTTTGGGTTCAACATGTAGTCATTGAATATGTCATCCATTCAATATGTGTGAATGACCTTTTATTGTTTTACACTTAATATCCACTTATATTGGGTGTATTTATATTCTTCACACATATTTTTGAGATTGATTTGTCCTTAATTTAAGGATACCTTCTTTATAAGGGATTTCATCACATTTTACATCCCTATTGAGACTTCATTGTTGTTATGCACCAATTCACTCTTATATGGTGTATATACTGTCCTTTGGAATATTATATCATGGATTCCTTTATTCCCATGATATTACAAAGTTTTGACTAAATGTTATTCCTCGATTATTGTATTCAAGTGTCTCTAATTTTGGTAAAACCCCTTTTACCAAAATGTCGTTTTAAATGTTTTAATTATTCGTTCTTATTAATATCCATGTTTTCAAAGTGGTTTTAAGGATTTATTTATATGGATATTAATGGTTTAAAATTTTAAAAGCTTCAAGGTGGTATGGGACACTTTGACTCAAAAAGCTCTTTATTAAATGTTTTAAATGGTTTTGAAAATGGTTTCTTTTTGAATTGATTCATTTTTTTTCAATATCCTAAAATGTTATATTGTGATTGAAATGTGGAAATGTTATGTTTCCTTTATTCATGTTTATGTGATACGATTATGTTATGGTTCTTGGGCATTGTTATGAAGAACGGGTGGTTCCGTGATAAACTGAGGGCGGGTGAGCCCGATATAGCTCTCCAATGCATTGGGTAACGCGAAGGAGTGAAACGTTAAGGTTTCTCCGAAGAGATTTAGGGAATATACTGTGATGGGTATTCCAAACGTAACCAAGAGGGTTACTCCCTACGTAAGAATGTTATGAATGCCTCAAGTTACCTTTATGTCTTATGATTTCTATGATTTATTCATGATTTGATGAGGTAGGTTAAAGTGCCTATGTTTTATGGGTGAATTATGATTTCATTCTTGTGCATATATGAACTCATGTTTCCTTTCCATATTTTTTATATCCCTTACTGAGCTTTTTATGCTCATCCCAAGTTTTTGAAATGTTTTTTTCAGGTCAAGGGAAAGGTACATGATAAGATGATAGAGTCAAGGATGTGTTAAGAAAGATTCCATGTTTTATTTTCAATATGTTTCCGTTGATGGGAAGAATGGATACTATCTTTTATGTAACCACTTTGTTTAAAAGTGGAATGTAATGCAAGTTTCATGATCTAATTCTCTAAAACTCTAAACCTGAAAAGATCCTCAATGTGTAATCTTGTAATAACTCAAGATTAAGTAAGTTTTAAGGCTGGGGCCTTATAGTTGGTATCAAAGGTCGGTTTAGATAACTTTAGAGGTTAGGGTATTCTTTAAGCATAAGTGACATTACCATAATGGTTAGGATTTCAGAAAGAGTCCTAGTTTTAGATAAAGTGAATGAGTAAGTATATCTTAGTGTTTATCTTACTCATTAGTACATGATGGTTTTGTTGATATACTCACACTGACATATCTGTTGTTAGTGAATGGCTGGATCTCGCAGGCACCAAAGTGACAATTGGATTGAAGGAAACTGTGGTGGATCTATGATTAAGATACTAGGTAAAATGGAGGATTCAATGAGGAAACTCATGGTTGTTCTAAACCAACTATCAAGGAGTCATGATCAACCACTTCAACCTTGGTGAGTTCTCTAGTGCATTAGGTACGAGATGGCCAACTCGATGTGGAAATTCAGGTAATAATTATTAAGGTAACCATTAGGGTTTATATGATCCTGACTTTTGAGGTAATTATGGGTTATTATATGTTATGATGGAAAATGAAAGGCATGAGATAAACTTGAGGTTAAAATATGTTATGATCATCTTTGAAGATTTTATCTCATTTCGGGGATTGTTTTAAGAATTATATAGTTTTGGAAAAAGGACAACACGCAGACCATGTGACTACCCGTCGCATCGGACAAAGCTGCGGGAATCGAACCCACAACCAAAGTGCGACTGTTATTTATCGCCTACCACTGGACTACGTGAAGTCCCTGGTTAGTTTGACTGATTCTTTTCAGTTATATGATTTTATGAATTAAGAGTAAGTTGATTTTGGGTTATTTATGAAAATGATTAACCTATCATGGAGGATATGTGATTAGGTTAATTACTTTCAATGCGAGACTTTAAGAGCAACTGTTTTTGTTTGGAGATAAATGTTACGATTTAACTTGGAAGACTATGTGACTAAATCCTTCAAATATTTGGGTTTCAATCTTATATTGGTTTACTTTGAAGAATTTTATGGACAAATTGATTATAGAATGATCCTTGTTGAACATTGGGTTTTGTTTGAAAAATTTTGGATGTTAAGAATAGATTTTATTTTTATAAAGGGTTATCCTTTTCTGGATTATCCGATCTTGTACTAGCCTTTTTGGTTTTGTTTTTGGTTAAAGTCTAAAGACATGGGAAGTATATAGCTCTCTTTTGTGAATTAGGTGATTCTCTAGAAGTTGATTATGGTACTCTTAATGTGAACAAGTCTTCCAAAATATTCGCCTTTTGGAGAAAATATGAGTTTGATTAAGGAATCTAATAAAAGTTGAAAGTCAACATGATAAGTGATTATGTTTCCTTATGAATAAATTCCTCAATAAAAAGTAACTTAAACCAAAAATGTTGTCTATTAACTTTTCCTACTGGGGAATCGAATACCGTTTAACCCATCACAAGTTTGTGATTTTCTCATGGTTAACTTTCTCCTAAACATGTTTTCTATCACTCTCCATGAGAACATGAACCTATGTTTTCTCCTCCATGTCCATATTTTCATACTTGGAATCCTAGTATGGGTTAACTCGGGTGACCTTTGTACTTATCTTTCTTTATTTTAAAGTGTTTGTTTTACCGACTTTTGTTCCGATGTGGGACTTTCAAGGATGTTTCCAAGCGCAATTTTAAAATTGCGAGGACGCAATTCCCAAAAGGGGGGAAGGATGTAACATCCCAGGTAAATGAAGAATATGACATTTTTGTATTTATCCATTTTTGTGAATAAAATATTAATATGGCTTTAAAGGGGACGCTATGCTCGATGGCGTACCCAATACGCAACAACGAGTTTCTTGGGAATCTTACGTTGCACTCTAATAATAAAATAATATTATTTCAAATGGTAGTTAACATGTAGCCGTTGTATTGGCGGGAATGGATATAAATAACTAAAATATGATTATATATGTTTTATAAATGTTTTTACATTTATCCAATAAAAGACAATATCTTAAAATATGGAAAGAATTCAATTTTAGGTGTATATGCCCTAGTTTTCACTAAAGGTTCACTTATCGCCTTTTAATGGAGAACTGTCATTAAATATAGTTTTGATCACTCTTATACTTTCTTTTGGACCAAATAAAACTCTTATTAAGAATCGGGACATCAAATTTTACTTTGTGTAAATTTTTGGTATTTTTCTGATAAAGTTCATTTTTTGATGAATAGTGTAAAATGTTGTATTTTAATTCAAAACCTCTTTTTAATATAATTTATTTATATGATGAGATTATCTTTTTAATTGGTTTTAAAGTGAAATTAGAAAATATTTTTACCATTAAATCCAATAGTGGTCGTTGGAATCAATTTCACTTTGAAATCGGACTTAAACTAGTGTCAATCTTTTGATACTTATTGTTTTATAAAAACACGATATTTGCTCTGACAGCGGGAATTAATTATTGAATTAATTAATGTGACTTATATGATTTGAATTTTGTAAAATGGACTTCATTTTTGAATTCGGAATATCAAATATAGCTTAGGGTGAATTTTTGGTAATTTTCTGAAAAACTTCAATTTTTGATGAATAGTGAAACCACTAAGTGGTAATCAAGCAAACTGATTTTTCAGTTAAATGAAATTTTACCACTAATGTGTATTGAATTTTGAAAATCCGACATACATGGTTGTCATTAAGAAGTAAAATGTGGTTCAATGAGATTATAATAATTTTTTGGTGAATAGTAACTCATTAAGTTCTTAATCGCGATTAGTGGTAATTAGGGTAGTTTAAGGTATAAATAATGCTTTAATAATATAAAATGACCTAGACACATGTCCCAACCCTATTGGTTATGTCATGGCCGACCATGACAAGCCATGGCCTAACTTGGGGACCCCATGGATCCACTTTTGTTGGGAAATAACATAAAATACTTTTTATTTAATGTTAAAGTGAAAATGACACTAACATAAATTGTTTTACTAAAACAATTTTTAAGTGGGGTTATACAAGTCCAAATTTTGATTATAAATAGTCATTGGAAAGCTAAAAAGATTTCCTATATCATAGTATTTTTTTTATAATTTTTTAGACATTAAAGAAATTAAATTATTTATGACATAATAATGATGCTGCGGTGACATCATTATTTGACAATTTAATTAAAATGGAAAGATAATGAAAAATCTACAATATACACATGGACAAAACCAATTGGATGAGTGGATTTAGATGCCTTATCACCTTATCCACGAATTATATCAATGTGGGACCCTTTATAACCGAAAAGCATTTTCAAATAATGTAATATTTCATTGCTTTCCAAAAGTGCCCCTCCTCTCCTCTTATAAAAGGCCCCCACCTCTACCTCTTTTCCCACACCCCTCAAGCCTTTGGCTCGGCCAACCCCTGCCCATTTACTCTCTCAACATCCCTCTCCTCATCCTAGAGGTTCCCCTTTGGGCAGAATTCTTTTCAAAGGAAGCCTTTAGGCTCAAATCAAAAGGAGATTACACTTTTAAAGGTAACTCATTCTCTCTTGTTCATTTGTTTTATTTTGCTTCTCCAACCCCCTAATCTCTTTTTATTTACTTCTTTTGTAACAACAACAGTATCTTCAATATACTAGTATGTTGTTATAAGATTTATTTGAGCTACACTCTCACACAACTACATCAAATGGTTAAAGAACATACGGTTTCCGTGGATGGTGAAATTCTGCCTCCCGAAGCGATGATTGTTCAATACTCATTTAACACCTTCAAAGGTGGCCATTATGATGTTACTATTTTTATATATGATATATAGTATGTTTATGTTTTCCTTAAGATTCTGTTCTTTACATTTTGGTCAAACCTTTATGGTTCCCATTATGGGTAAACACGATATCTTCATTTAAGGAAGTGCGGACTACCGCCCCCTCAAAGTGATTTGATTCGTTAAATACCATATGTGGGATGTATAAAGGATGGAACTATGATATTAAATATGATATTATACTGGAATTATAATATACCTTTATATCATTATTATTCCATTCTATAAAATACGAAATAGAAATGAAAGTAGCGTTCATGCGTACGTACGGCTTACCGTCTCCATGAACGGTGCATTTCATTTCTTACCTCTAAATGATTATGTAATGCTATAAATGCATGAATGTACTGGATATATGTGACATATATGATATCTACATAATGAATACAATTCTGGATATAATAAACATTTGGCCACTTGAACAACATGTAATTGTAAGAAGACCACTTTCGACTTAAGAACAAAATATCGGCAAAACAAATATTATTAACTTAAACGATTACATAATGTTTGTGACATGGTAATAAGTGGTATAAAAGTAATAATGAACATGAAAAAGGGTTCTTAATGAATTAGAAATTAACTCAAGTTTATTATTCAGGACGTTAAAGAACGATCGAGTCAAGTCGGACCCGAGGTAAGGGATCCTGCAACTCTCTTTCTCTTTAAGTACACTCTTTTATGTCATTTCTTTTAAGCTCATCTTTCTGATGATTGGGATGTTATTTTATATTAATCCTACTGTAATTTTTATGTTCATGTGATGAGAGACCCTATTCTCTCTCATCAATCCATTTTGGAGGTTTTATGTGGCGCCGTTAGGCTGCCGAGTTCTCGTAAGGGATTTTTCATCTCACTTTTATTCTCGTGAGATTTACGCTACTTTTGCCACAAATTCCATTGAGTGGTGTATGTACTGCCCATTATTCTACACTTTGTGTAAAATACTTTCGTTTATGAGTATTTACATCAATGATCTATTGTCCCTCTTTCATGGGGTGTATGTTTTGAAAGATACCCAAGTCGGTAAGGGAACCTTTCACCCTCCTCTTTTTAAAAGACTTCTTTTATTGGGTCTTTTAATTCACATATTGTTACATTGGGATATGTTCTCATATATCCTTAATGATGTAAATTTTGTGTCCAAGTGATGAGATACTTTTTTTATCTCTCATCAACTCATTTTGATGTGACGCCGTTAGGCTGTCAAGGGAACTTCTTAACCCAATTTCGATTTCTTTGGGTTCAACATGTAGTCATTGAATATGTCATCCATTCAATATGTGTGAATGACCTTTTATTGTTTTAAACTTAATATCCACTTATATCGGGTGTATTTATATTCTTCACACATATTTTTGAGATTGATTTGTCCTTAATTTAAGGATACCTTCTTTATAAGGGATTTCATCACATTTTACATCCCTATTGAGACTTCATTGTTGTTATGCACCAATTCACTCTTATATGGTGTATATACTGTCCTTTGGAATATTATATCATGGATTCCTTTATTCCCATGATATTACAAAGTTTTGACTAAATGTTATTCCTCGATTATTGTATTCAAGTGTCTCTAATTTTGGTAAAACCCCTTTTACCAAAATGTCGTTTTAAATGTTTTAATTATTCGTTCTTATTAATATCCATGTTTTCAAAGTGGTTTTAAGGATTTATTTATATGGATATTAATGGTTTAAAATTTTAAAAGCTTCAAGGTGGTATGGGACACTTTGACTCAAAAAGCTCTTTATTAAATGTTTTAAATGGTTTTGAAAATGGTTTCTTTTTGAATTGATTCATTTTTTTTCAATATCCTAAAATGTTATATTGTGATTGAAATGTGGAAATGTTATGTTTCCTTTATTCATGTTTATGTGATACGATTATGTTATGGTTCTTGGGCATTGTTATGAAGAACGGGTGGTTCCGTGATAAACTAAGGGCGGGTGAGCCCGATATAGCTCTCCAATGCATTGGGTAACGCGAAGGAGTGAAACGTTAAGGTTTCTCCGAAGAGATTTAGGGAATATACTGTGATGGGTATTCCAAACGTAACCAAGAGGGTTACTCCCTACGTAAGAATGTTATGAATGCCTCAAGTTACCTTTATGTCTTATGATTTCTATGATTTATTCATGATTTGATGAGGTAGGTTAAAGTGCCTATGTTTTATGGGTGAATTATGATTTCATTCTTGTGCATATATGAACTCATGTTTCCTTTCCATATTTTTTATATCCCTTACTGAGCTTTTTATGCTCATCCCAAGTTTTTGAAATGTTTTTTTCAGGTCAAGGGAAAGGTACATGATAAGATGATAGAGTCAAGGATGTGTTAAGAAAGATTCCATGTTTTATTTTCAATATGTTTCCGTTGATGGGAAGAATGGATACTATCTTTTATGTAACCACTTTGTTTAAAAGTGGAATGTAATGCAAGTTTCATGATCTAATTCTCTAAAACTCTAAACCTGAAAAGATCCTCAATGTGTAATCTTGTAATAACTCAAGATTAAGTAAGTTTTAAGGCTGGGGCCTTATAGAAATGGTTCAACAACATTGAAGAGAGAAATTAAATTCTCCAATATTCAAAACATGAGAATTTCATTTTTTATACCAATCATATAGAAGGAGAATAAGATTAATTGTGGGATCCGATCAAAAACAAAAGATATCAGTAGAAATCAACTCTACACATTGGGTTGAATTCAATGAAATATTATTCAACAATTAAATTAATTGTATTATTTGTATGAAAAAATATATCAAAATAAATGATTTAAAACAAAATTATGATAAATATATTGAAACTCATGATGAAAACTTTACAATTATTTAGAGTTATGATTCTGGAATAATCATCCCACCTAAGTGTAATGTTGCTTTATTATTCAATATCTTGAAACTAATCCGCTGAATGGATTTATACATATGGGACATCAGTAGTAGTGACTTAATCATTTATTGTTCTCTGAAGTGAATGATAATGATTGATAGAAGACATAAATATTATAGTATTAATGTGAAAAGGACAAATGAGTTTAGAGGAAATTAAAAAAATAAGGTTGAAAATAAAATGACATTTTTTTGAATGCATGGAATGAAAAATTGGTGTAATTGTTTAAAGGGGGTAGTAAATGATTTATGTTTGTAAGGGAAGGTTGTGATGTAGATGAATGTCGTTGCGATAAGAATATGTCCAATTATAACGTGAATAGAGAAAATTCCATACATAAAGCACGACCCATAATCCAATGCTGTCATTGAATTGATTATGAGTATTTTGTAATCAATTCATGAATATGATGTTTTTTGGATTGTTGTCAATAATATATTTATCCCACATTCAATTTGAAATATCATGGGATTTGACTACGGATGTGGGTTATGATAATAACATTGTGAAATGTACACTTGTTATACTCTCTATAATATATAATGTATTATTTGGTTTTTGATCCATGCACTATTTAATTTCTATATAACTTTCTAATGGTGTCACTATATAACATCAATAGTTTGATGTTGAGTTATCATTAAAAATTATAATGGAACAATAATCACATCTCAGGTTTACAGTTCATCTCCAATTTATTTTGGTGGGAATGCGCATCCATAAAATATTTTTATTCTTCCATTAAATATATTTTATCTAATTTATACAAAGTATTGGATTTATCTATATGGGTATTTTAATAATTACTAAGTATGGTATACCACATTTCCTATTCAGAATGAATCTATAATCATTTATAAATGAATGGATGAATTTTCAAATCCAATGGATGTTTCTTCCATATTTTTGCTTTTAATTATTTAAAATGATGGTTATATATATCATATTGTTGGGGAGAAATGTAAAATTATGGATGTACCTATTTTTAATATTTTTTTTACTTCATTCCAAAATAATTTCCTAGACATTCACTACAATGTGAGGTTGAGTTTTTAATAAAACATAAACCAAGTTCAACCAATATTTAACGGTCTCCTTATATAATGTCCCAAAGTTTTCTCTTGGAATTGAAAAAACACAAATTTGATAATTATTATATGGGATTAATATTCCATAGTGTTCTAACTTGGGAATTTTGTATTCTCTTTATTATGATGCAATATGAATCAATGTCACTATACAAAGATTCTCATTAATTTAAATTGATCATTATCAATTACATGTATCTTATACCCCAGTTGGATGAATTAAATGATCATGTACCTAAAGATCAAAAATTTTCTTGGACTAAACATCAATCTAGATTTCATAAATTTATAGTCAGGATAGGGGATATACCAAAAAAGGAATTTTGTACAATGTATAGAATCTATGAATTTGTAGTGACTCTTTTTCTGTATTACTAATTCCACTACTATATTATATGATTTTATTAGTACATTATTTAAAGATTAAATTGACCAATTAGTTTTAGTATGTATAGATTTTATTCATGTATATTAAATTATTGGTTATTAACATGAATATTGCAGGTGTATTGTGCGAAAGACCTTGATAAAGGATAATATTTACAAAAAATTAAACATGTATGAATTTTGATACAGAAAGGATCTGTTTTTGGGTAATGTAATCTTATGTGAGGTTATATCAATAGATCATACAATGATATAACATATTATTAATTTTCATAAACTAACTATGATAATGTAAATATATATATATTTTGGTTTGATAGATTTTATCAACTTTTTTTGAAATAGTTTCCCTAATTATATAATACACTCCCCATATTGACTAGGTATGGAGTTTAGTTCATAAGTACAGATGAACGTGAAGATAATTAAAAGAGGTGAAATTAATGTTTCTCTGTGCACCGATTATCTCAGTAAATTGTAGAGGATAATAGTGTGTGGTATATGGTGATGAATCATAGAAGGTATTTGGATGTGTTCCCCTAAAAATTATATAGTGTTATCTTATTCATCATTCTAGTTATTGTTCCCTGATCAATGTTACCCAAATATTGATTTCGAGTAAGAATTGGTAAATTAATTATTAAAAATAATGAGGCGTTAAATCTATGGAAAATTGTGTGATGTATATACGAAAAAAATTAAAATTATATTTTTGATAGAAACAGCTAATAACATGTGCTAAAAATATGGTTGGAGTGATCAAATATTCTGACATATCCATACATTACCACCCAAGGAAAGTAGAGAAGAAGGTAGTTGATTTAAACATAAATGATCATGATAGAAAATCTATAAAAAGGATCACAAAAGATCCATTGATTATGGATTTGTAAAGGATGTATTTAGAAATATTATTCGTTGAAGAGAAACCTTATCTGGTGTAAATGAATATTAATCCATCAATCCATGTTAAGATTATGGGTGTGTAGAAGAGTGAAATAATGCTGACAAAAAATCTTGGAAAAATTTCATAGTTTAACACAGATTGGGAAGGAATAATAATATTGATGAACCTTTTATGTGTTCTTCACATACCATATTTGAATGAGATATTGGATATGGATCATAGTATGTTTTTTTATACTCACCATGAATGTAAAAAATTGTTCATGGTTTTCAAAAAATATTTCATTCCAAATGGAATAAAGTGAGATATTTTATATTATGTTTCTTAGTTTTCAACTGTATAAAGGTTAAATAAAATAGATTGAATACTATTTGAATGATACAAACATTATTCATAACTGAATGGATATAGAAAAATAGCACTGTATATTTTTCTCATCAGAATTCTGTAAAAATCTAATTAAAATACTACTGGATAGGTTATAGTTGATCACCATACGATGTCAAAAAACATCATTTTTATATGAAAATATTTATCAATTGATAATAATGGTAGAAATTAATTTAGAGAAGTGTTTATATTTCATCGAGTGGTAATTTATATTATATAGGATCAAGATCTAAGGTTTACCTTGATGTTCTAGTGATACCTTCATCAGGATCTAGATACTTTTTTATATTTTAGATCTCATTATAATCTTTAGTATGATGGTCGGTAAGAGAGAACCATTCAAACTTTACCATATATGTTTATAGATTTCTCTTTGGATTCCATAGTTTGTTGGGATCAACACCTTCTATTAGAAGAAGTTTATTTCAATAATTTTTTGATCTAGGCATTCTGATGGATCCTTATAAATCCTTCTATGTTAAGATGTGCAGAACACCTTCATAATGGAATTAGGTTTGGTAGTTGAATCTATTATGATCTGATCTATCCCAAGATATTAAATAGATTGTTAGATATAATAAATTACGTTAACAAGATGCTTGGAGACAACAACAATATTTTGATAAAAATCATCAGAAAGATATATGATTTGATGTTGGTGGGAAGTTATTTCTGAAAATATCTCCCAAGAATAGATTAGTGATATTTGGAATGGATGGAAACATATGTCCAAGTCTTATCAGTAATTTTAAAATTCATGATTATATAGGTATGGTTCATTAATTATCAGTGCTTCCGCTAAATCTCTATCAAGTTCAGGAATTGTTCCATGTATCTATCATGATAAAGTACATACCTGATCCTTCATATGAACCATAATTAGATTTAACACCTTTGGATAAAGATATTTCATATAAAAATAAACTCATATACATTCTTAATCATAGAGATAAATATATAAAAAAATTCCACACTCATTGTTATAGTTGTGTGGGTGAACCACCAATTTGATGAAGATATGTGGGAACTGAAGGATGTGATGAGGAAGAGGTATCCATATCTGTCTGCATCAAAGTGAAAAAAAAATTGATGGGAAGTTCATTTTATGGTGAGTATAATTTAATTCCACAATAATTAAATAATATTTTTTTTGAAAATTATTTTTACATCCACGATAGATTGTGTTTCATGCAATATCATTTTTAAATGAATGATAGTATATTATTATTAAAAAATGACTATTATAAAATATGCATTGATTTAGAGGGTATAAATAATAATAACCAAAATATGATATATATATATATATATATTATATAGGTAATAAAAATTTATTTAAAAATTTTAAGTAAGGAATCACTTTTTTTTAATGTCATTTTATTCTTCCAAATTATAGTTTATTAAAAAAATTATATTACAATATATAAAGAAACAAAAATAATTAATTTACAATATTTTATAAAATATATTCGAATAAATATATTTCAATTTAGAATTTATCACGTCAAATTCCTATTAGGATATATTTTTTGATTTTTTTAAAAATGATTTAATTTATAATAAATAGTGAAAATTTCATATTTTTATTTAAAACCACATTTTTTTATAGAATTTAAAAGGTAAAATTCCAATTTTGATTAGAAAAAAAATATTTTCTCACTTTTAATTAAATTTTAATCATTAATGAGAATATTTTACATGAAATTTTTGTAAAAATATGGTATACTAAAAAATTGAGTACTTCATATTTTTTCTAATTGGGGTTTTTGGGTTTAATAAAAAATTAAATTCTACCACATATGAGTTTTTATTTTTGAAAACTATTTTCCATAATTGGAAAATTGATGTAAAAATATAATAAATCGATCGCTTTTTTTATACCAAATCCTAATGGTATTTTCCTTCCCAATAGACAGCCCCTAATTTCCTTTAGAACTGATATAAAGGAGTTTCTTTGAAGAAGAGTTAATCACTCTATCCGACCAGTTTATTTTTCTACATATTATTTACAGATATAATTCATTGATAACTATAAAAATATTATAACCATGTTATACTAAATATTTTTAAATTTTATTAATATTATAAAAACACCACAATTGATTCTCTTTCCCGTCAAACAAGAAGTTAATTTAAGGCTTGTGTATATGTAAAATTTACCATATCTAAGTAGCGATACAAGTCACATTTCTACAAAATCATTAATGGAGGTATATTATGATAGTATTAATGTTTATGAAATATATTTCTAACATAATTATACTTCTATAATGATTATATCATTTTTACCTTCTTACCAAACAATCTTTTGTGAAAAGATAATATCGATCAGGCAAACATATGGTCTACCATATCAAAAACTTGATGTCGTTTGTTTTTTATTTATATTCATATATAGGGTCATAATGATAAATTTTATTAATATATATGTTATATATGGAATTATAATAATTATAGAAAGGATAAATTAGTATTTAACTTTCTTTCACTCTAAATTTGGAAAAATGGAAACAATGGTTGTGTGTATACATATCCTGCCTTCTTCATGTTTGGTGTAATTCATTTTTCCATATATAAATTTTTACGTAATTTTAAATATTTTTTAAATGATATTAAATTGTTCTAAAAAATGATTAATATTCTACAAATGTTACTAAAATTTATTATTGTATTAAAAATTGGGCTTCAAAACAAAAACATGTTTACCAAATAAAGCAGTTATTACACAACTCATGGATTTTTTAAAAAATGTAATTAATAAATGTGTGATAATATTTTAGAAATAAATAATACGTGGTATAATAAATATATGTTGTTATTTAATACTTGTATAGAAAATCAATATTTATTATTTATGAGGTTTTAATATAACAAGGAATAGAAAAACACGAGTTATGGGATTATTTCACAATCTCATGATTATTCAGGATTATTTATGTTTATATCTCCATTGGGGTTTATTCGTCATCCATGTAAATGTGTTATAAATATTATTTCAAAAATAATTTTAATATAGTATTACAATTATTTGAATATATTTTTACCCATGACGGAAGTTTTGGAAGGGGACTTTTTTCAATATCTAAATGAGGTTCATTGTGACATTTGCAACAAAAATGTGGAATGAAATATTTAATGGAAATATATTGTATCAGATTTTATTACCATAATGATGCCAAAATTCATTTAATATACATTTATAATATTACATGATTATTTTAAAATAAGTTTTTTAATTTATAAGAGTGTCATTTTTGAAAAAAGAGAAGTGATTTAAAAATATAAATGTGATTTTACTAAATATTAATTCTAGGTGATATATAAAATTAATTTTCAATATAAAATTTCGTAAAATTATTATAATTATAATTGAATAGGGAAATGTTCCAAGAATAATATCTACATTCTTAAACTAGATGGTTTATGTTTATAATGAAATAATGATATATTTATGAAACCCTTTTCGCTTACAGGGGTAATTTTTTGGTTGAAATTTTAATGCAACCTAATTATTTACATCATTTATTGTATATTGATTGATTTGTATTCTTGTGGAAAACATGTGTATGATTTTAATTATTTTATTTGGGGCCTCTATCTCATACAAATTTTTTGGGTAATGACTTATATCTCATGATATATTGAAGAATAGAATATTTAGTGAAATTGGTTTATTAAGAGACATTTTCCACTATGATAGTCTTGGGAGTGATCCTTCACTACTATGATGGTTGTGGGAGTGAACCCATTCCACTGTGATATTCTTATTAAAGAGGCCATACTAACAGGGCAATTATTTACTATGTTTATGGGTATTCCAAAATTCCATGACTTCTTCCAATGTTACTCTTTTATAGTGCATGTAACTTTATGATCCATGAAATATAATCTACCTATATTTATTCCATGACCCCAAATTTATTATATTTGATATGAAGGGTATAACTTTAAAATTTAATGATCGGGTTCTTATGCCCTCATTCTGATGTAATGATTGATATCTCCCTTGTTTAACCTTAGCTAGAATATAATCACAGCCTTATCTTTTGTTTATCTTCCCCATGATATAAAGAATGTTATTATGCATGAAATGTAAAAAATGGTTCTAGTTATGAAAGAATAAGTAAGATAAGATTAAAAATTATTATCACCATGTTGTTCTTGTTTCCTAATTTAAAAAGACACTAAACCAACGTGGCTCTAGAATTTTTTTTTAGGTTACTTAATGAATATTCATATATTTATATTTAGTATCTATGTATGAATGTATTGGTTCGTTATAAATATTTATCTTGAATGTGAATATAATGGATAAATTTTTTAAATCGAATAAAAATAATCCATTACAGATAATTAGCTCTGGATGTCCTTAGAAATCCAACTATGAAATCATGGGTTTCATTCTATAGTTTCCCATATAGTATTGGAAAATTTTTAATCATCCCTTTGAGTAGAATTTTTATTAGTTTTAACCTACTGAAAAGTAAAATATTTTATAGTACAATCAAAGAAAACATTTTTAAATTCTTTCCTCTAGAATTTTTTCTGAAGGTCTCTAAGAATATTATTTTGTCCATGAGGAATTTAAAATAGAGAGTTATAAGCCTCAGCCAATTTTTATATCTTTAAATGGGTATCATACAAAAAAATAACTTTTCATAAATATATAATTACCTTCTTTTATTATATTAAATTTATTAAACATAAAATTCTTAAATAACTCATCCTTTACATGTGAAAAAATTATTTCCATCAGTGATTGATTGATCCAATATAATAAATATTAATATATTGAACCCAAAAAAATTAAAGGATTCAAAAAAAGAATGATTTCTATGATGAAATTCATCAAATCATTAATTTAAGGTTAAAATTTTTAGATGTTTCATAGTAAATTTTGTATTATATTTATGACTCAAGGAATTAATTAATCTCTTTTATTTACCTTTATAGTAATGAAATATGAAGTCAAAATGCATTATCTTTTCAATATATCTTATCTATCTCATGTTCATATATTTATTAGGGAATATATACATCACAAATTTATGATTTTGATAAATTTCACACATTACGCCATATAAACAATGTCCCGAAATTTTTCAAAAAAACACAACTTCTTCCAACTCATGGTCTTGTATAGGATAATATTATTGATAAGGATTTCATTAATGTGAAGTATAACAATCACACTATAATTATACATTAAAAAACCAAGTAACATTAATTAAGAATTGTTTTTTATAATAATGCCACCATTAGTGGATACAAGGTCCAAAATTAGATCATTCTATAAATTTGTTTTTAAATCAAAGATACATTTATCACAATCTTTCATCCATATGATCCTAATATTTTTTCATGTTATCATATCTAGTGGGATATATGATGCTGATAATTATAAAATAAACCACTTGTAACACCCCAATCATCCATGACTCCTAGGAATCTCAGTCACATATGTAGGTTTGGGAAATTCATCAAACACTTTAGTTCTACTAGGATCAATATTCATTAAACCATTACTTACAATATTTACATTATGTTCAATATTTATTACCAAAAAAATAAATTTAATAATGTATTAATATAAATTCATTTATATCACGGTTTGAAGTACAATCCTTATATGTTTCATTGATAGTGATATCTTTTTTATTTATAAAAACTATCATCAATAATCTCAACAAAAAACTTATATAAATATTCAAAGAAAGACCTTTTTAATAAGATACACTAATACAGATGGTTAATTAATCAACATAAATGGTATAAAAAAATCCAAAAAATCATGTATAATGTAAGAAATGATATCTCAAGGAATTCATCTTCCAGCACCTACAAATTATGGTAATCATTCATAAAATTAACTACAAAAAAATATGGAGCTCTATAGATCTGAACAAAGTTCCATCTGTGTGAAGCTAATGATACTAATTATTTTCTTTGTTGATATTTAATGCTTTATAATAAATAAAAATCCACATGGATCAAATTTTTTATAAAATGAGAACCCTCTGGGAAAGTGCTACGATGAATGAAACATTTTTCATGAATCTACTAAAAATGATTTTACCATTCCATTATATCTAATTATGAAATTCGATAAGGGAGTTTTAATTGAGCATAAAATTAAAATCTAATTCCATAGTAAACTGAACTTCTTGATCAAGTATAATACTATGAAATTAATGAGGGAAATAATAAAGATATTCTTTTATGATGAAAAAATCATTATAATGAATGGTTCCCTAATTTTTGAAAGACGATAAATGGAACATTCATTTCAATATCATACTATATTTTCATATTCTTAATATAATATCTATGATATGAAATGATACTTTATACAAACAATATGTAATTTAAGAAATTATCATTTTTTCTATGTAATAGACCATAGAATGGTAAACTAAATGTTAATCCACGCAAAAAATAAAATCAAATTCAACAATATGAATTATAGTAATGTTTATGGGGAATAATCTTCTAAAATTAATAACACAACATTATTTTGAATTATATTTTTTGTAATACTACCCAAATATTTTCTACCCATTATATAAAGCATCATTTCATTATTTTAATTTTCTATTTTTCTAGAAAATTTTATTAAATCAAATGATTTTATTGATCTGAATCAAAAGAAGACACTATCATAATCTGAGTAGACATTTAAAGTTAATATTAATACATAATTATATTTCACAATATCATAGGATGTAGTTTATATGGATATAATAACAAATTTTTTGTTATATTATTTCTTCTTTCAATCATTTATTCTCTTCTTCCGACACACATCTACATTATTACCCATATTATTTAATTTAAAACACCTTACAGGATTCTAATGATAATTTTTCCTTTTATTACAAAGTTATTTTTCTATGAAATATCTTGACATATGTCCAACCACACCAAATTTTAATATTTTCATAAATTTTATAAGATATTACATGTAGATCATTTTATTAAAAAATCACTACCTAAAAACATTATTCGTTTCCTTCACATTTATTTGATGTACTCATCCAATTTTACAAGTCCTCAAATCTATTTTTCTACTTTTGTAATTTAATATGTAGTCCTCATAATCCTCCATTTTAACCTTCCCATCATAATGAACATTTTTATGATAAAAATTAAATATTTGATAGGCCAAATCAATTAGGTTTCTTGGGTTTATTATAGAGTAAACTAACCGATCATACTATCACGGTCCTGAATAAAATTTTGTACCTTGAATTTCAATATGGTGATGTGTACATCATAATTATCGACTATACAATTATCCTCATACATCAATTACATGACTTTTTATTCTATAAAAACATGAATAACCATAGAAGAATAAACAGAAAAAAAATTAATGAATATTGGTCATTTAGGGGAATCAATCAATTCTATTTCCCTACTATTCTTAACCATTAAGATCCATTTATTGGTGTTACCATCATAATGGTAAAAAAAGTGTAACCTTTTCACAATTCAAGCCTCATATAACTTTGAATATCTTTTTCTAAGAATTAATACATCTATTGGAAATCACCATGTTAGAAGATCCACTAAATTATGGAGGGTGATGTCGCTTAAAATTATCATCTACCAAAATTTTATCATTACAGTAGATCAAGTTTCTTTATAAAACAGATAACAAAACCATTTATTGAATTTTATAAATGATTAATCAAAAAAATATTAATCAATTCTTATTTCAACCTTTCCATTTTGATGATTTGGAAGGATATTATCTTATTAGTGTCACCATACATCTGATTACTTATTTCATATATGGAAAACAATTTTGAATAGTCATAGTTTAGTGGAATATACATAGTGATCATAAAATTCTATATCATGGAAAATATAAATTTGTGTGTCCTAATTTCATTTAATTACGTTATCCTCTACAGTAAAATTATTAAACTCTTTCTCTGATACAAAAAATAAATTCCCTACATTAATCCTTTAGTATATATTAGCTTTAGATATGAAATTATTTTATTACATTACATAATATAATTAAGTATGAATGTCTATAAAAGAATTTTTATAAACCATATATAAATAAAAATTACATAAAAATGTGGACCCTACCATTCAGAGTAAATTTTTATACAATAAAAAACATTTACAATAAAATAAGTTTTATTTTCAAGAGATATCTTTATAATTTTCAACTTTGGATCATCCTTTCCCAAAAACATCCATAAATACTATGATTTTATTAAAAAAATGGGATGGGAACATAATTATATTTCAAGAAATATAAAAAAAATAAAAAACATGTCATTCCATGAATAATATTTAGAATATTCCTTCTGAAAAATTATTTTTGGGCTCAAATTAATCATTTTATTACCCAATAAAACAACCTATCTAAACATAGAAGATCATAGGAAATTTCATAAAATCGGAATTATAATATAAAAGTAATAAAGGAATCATTGAAATTATATAATAATCATCAAATTTTATACATTTATCAATTAATAAGTATAATATGCATCCCTTTAAACATAATATCATTAGTATACCAGATAAAATAAAAATATTATAAAGAACCCCTTAGAGAGAATAAATAAATAATGTAGGTAACTTGAGGCATAATTTTTATATCACTATTAAAAAAATCATATAAATGAAAAAATACTACTCAGTGAAATCCAACAAACAAATGGGACAAACCATAATAGTTAGCTCTAGACATTTACCTAATGCATTGGATAACTACAACATGATCACCCATCATTACGAGGTATATCAGGATCACATATCATTTCTAATCTATATCGAGTTATACAATCTTCATAAAAATTTATCACTAAAAATAACAGAATCATAACACTTCAAAACTTTATTTTCGATTATCAAACTCAAAACAATTCTCTTTTCTCCTATAAGAAAACATTTATAGATATTAAAATATCTATTTTATGTAAAACATTTTTCAAAATAACATTAATAAAGGGATAAAGTCTTTATAATATAAGATAAGAAATATTTTAAATGGTGAAACTAATAAAGTAATGGTTATGGTGCATGGTAAAACCATTGATTTAGTATATATTAAAATATTATATTTCCCTATTCCATTTCATTAAAAATATCATTATAAATTTGGAATAGATATTTATTTAGAAAACAATCAAATGAAAGTCAAAGGTGACATAAAAATTACACTATTAATTAAATTATGTCCAAATTAATTCATATATAATATTTTTATATGAATATAGGCGAGGATAAAAAATATTTAGAAAGTAATTTATTAAAATACTTAAATCAGGTTTTTTATGATAACATGTCCTTTACCTAGAGTCAGACTCATCCCATATCTTATATACCATCTTAACAAATAAATATATCATAATTTTTAACATTAATAGTAACCCTTTTCATGTTTAAATTCCATTTAGTTTTATATACCCTAGATTTATATATAATTTAATATTCAATGATATTCACATTGAATGTCTTGAATATATTTCATGGATATGTCAAAATCACATTAGTATATTGACTATGGTCAAAAAAATAAATAATTATATCATATAAAAAAGATAATGATTTCATTATAATCATGTTTGTACATTAATTAATCTTATAAAACAAAAATTGAAATATTGTTAAGAAAATTGGATTAGAGGAAAATCATGGAGTCAATATTTGAAAAATACATGTTTTTAATATTTCAATTTTCATTGAGAATGGTGGAAGGATGGTAAATATAATTTTATCATTCCTGAATGATATGTTCATAATTAATATAATATATATACATTAAAATAAAATTAAAACTAAAATTGAGAGGTGGCGATGGAATATAAATGACATTGGATCGTAAGGTGGTAGTCCATTATTTATGTGAATGATCATTTTGTTTCCCTTCAATGAAGAAGGGATAATAAAATAGGCTTCTCAATTAAAATAAAACAATATAAATATATGGAATACAATGTAATTTATTTCACCAAGTTTGGTTAATGATTCAAGTATTTAGAACAATAAATGAAAAACACTCGATTTCAAACTATACCTCTTCTTCGAACATCCTCTTAATACTTATTACAAAACCATTCCAAAGATGGATTTATGATCCCAATAAGGACACTATGAAGTGGGTAGGGATTAATGTGAGGTTTTTTTTAAATAGTGGAAAAAGAAAATGTTACTCTTAATTGTAATTTTGAGAAGACATTGAATGTCATTTTATAATTTTGGGAGAGGACACACTGTGAAATTTTGAAATTAATATTATATATTAATGTATCACTCATGAAAAAGGGCTCAAAATAGAGAATTTATAAATATTAGATGAGATAAGGTAGAAATATTTTCATAATATATAATTTAGACATGATTCTTTATAATTATTCCCTATTTCACATGGGTTTAACAAGTAATAAACATGTTTCAACACTATACCAGGTAACTTGTTATATAGTTTTTATTATTCATTTTAAGATAACATTATATTGAAATTATTAACCAATATTAATTATAAAAATTAAAAATATGAAATCCATTTTAATTATTCTAATTGATATATAAGGAATAATTTGTAACACCCTGACCCCAGTTACCCAGAGTCGGTGCATTATTACATAACATTGGCATGATACAGGGAATCTTGTCCGGAAATTATGATCAGATTAGTAGCCTTGGATGTACTAGATAAATTCATAATATTTACATAACATCATGAAATAAAAACATTGACAACATTTGGTCCCCTTTTAACACACTTATTTCTTTATCCTATCCCTACAGGTCAACCATAAAATACTTCTTCACATCCTGGGAAATTTAGAACATAGAAAGGGGTGAGCTCAAATGAAAAGTAAGAATAAAAATATAGGAGAAACTTTCATAAATAAGCATAAACATTTAATGTAATGTATAACACTATAACAAAATCCTTTTAAACATAAAATTTAGTATAATATGGAAAATTTTAAACTAAATAATTCCATTTACATAATCACATGGATGTTCTACTAGTTGAATAACGACATACAATATGAAAAGCCACATTCATAATGATGGAATGCATAATGCCAGACTTCATAACCACATATTCAAGGCCATGTGCCTAGACTACAAAAAATATTTTCTCAAGGAATTATACCAAGACAATAGTTTCTCTCATGAGATCTACTGATGCTTCGAGGTGTTATAGCAGGCTCCACCCATCACTTACTAAGTCCAATACATTCCTCATATGAAAATGTTTAAACATAACATAAACATTCATATTAAAACTAGCATATGAAAAGCTAATATTGTATCCATAAACCGTGAATGGTATAAAAATAACACATCCATAGTCAAACATATCACAAAACCTTCAATACAATATGGAATATTTTTATCATAATGATACAATTTCAAACAATAGTAAAATCCATCAAAGTTTGTTGACATAGATGAAATCAAATCTTTTTTAGGGAAATATCAGTTTCTTATTTTTTGAAATAATTAAAAAGTCACATAATTATATAAAAAAACATTAATTTTGAAAATATTATTATAATATTTTAAGGGAAGCTTCGATGATGTTATAATGACAGAAATACCCGCCCCACTATATAAGATAAAAAAAGACATTCTTACCTTAATTTTATCAAAAAATTCTTAAAGTACCTTGTTTGGAAAATGACAGAAAGATTCCTATAAAAATATATAAGTTCAAATAAGGGTATAAATGACTTTAACCCATAGTCTTGTAAATACATAAAATATTTTTAAATACATTTTTAAGAAAATACAGATGTGGATGATAAAGAGGACACAGTAGATACTTACATATTAAAAACCTCAGAAATGTAATGATATTATAGAATTAAACCTACAATATAAGGTGTAAAATAACCTATCATCTTGTACTAATCCCATTAAATTAAAATATTTTTTCCATTACCACTAAATTATTATGTTTATGACATAGTGGGACACTATTTCATGAGAATAACCTAAAAACTAATTTCTGTAAGGAAAAATAAAAAATAGAAGTTTCATTTCCATTTATAATTATAAAGATTTGGGACAGGGGAAACCATCATCTGTTTGGTTATAAATATTTTTTTCTCAAAGACTGTTATTTTTTATCATGATAATTTATATTCATTTTTTGATAGATATAGTTATTACATTAACTTCCTATGAAAATTCTATGCAATAATTATTTAATTAATAAATAATGAAAATATTGGATAATAAAAAATATTTCAAGTGATGTAAATTGAATTAATTTAATAAATAAATTATTTTTGTAGATTGATATATAGTTTTAAACAATTGTGATCATAAGAGATTCAATCTACACTTTGTTCTTGATATTTTTAAATTAAAATTAATTCCAAAATATGAAAATTGATGCAAATGTTATTTTACAATAAATGTTATTTTATTAAATTATATAAATTCCTAAAATACCTATCTTAATCTATGATACTATTAAATGTTAATGAATGTAAAATATGTTTTTTAGATGGTAATGAAAATATTATAAAATGACCTTATTAACCTTTAAATGGTAAATGGTTTGTTATCATGGTTATGGTTAGAGTCATTATTTTGAGAGTTACATGAGATTCTATTAAAAATAATTTCCCATAAATATGGTATTTTGTTTTATAAATAAGATTTAACATTTCATAATAGGTCAGTCTAAATTATTTAATAATTATCACTTCAATTGTTCCTAATGGTTAAATTAACTACGCTAGAGATATTTTTACATTAAAAAAATTAAAATTGTAAAAATAGAGACACATTGATGTTAATGATGAATAGTAAAGAAAATTATTTTATTTTATTGATTGATTTATTTCTCAAAAATATAAACCCTACCATATATTGGTAATCAAATTCTGATATTTATCAGCTAAGGGATACCTCAAATTAGTAAATACTTTTTAGTACATACATGAATTCCACTCCACAACTATAAAACAACAATAAATCTCACCCATTATTCATAACTCTCAATCCATTTAGCCTAGAAAATCATTGCACAAATCACTTCTCAAATCCCACGTTATCGTCTTATAATCCTTAATTTATGAATAAATCCTTTCAAGAAATTCCATTGGGGAAGACCAAAAGGATATACCAAAATAAGTGGTATTTCTGATTATTAACAAATTATGATTTATTTTTTCCAAAAACCCCTTACAATGTTTTTATATCATTTGTATATTCAATATTATGATATGTTGTCAGGTAAATCATATTACGTACAACAACACACAATTATATCGAATGGGTTACTAAATTCTCATTCATGTGTACAACAGAATACCATCTTGTGAATAGATGTCGTTCATTTATAATTTACCTCCTTTATTATTTTATTTTTAAAAAAATACGAAAATGTATCTCATTTTTACAGAGGAATAAAACCTTATAAAGAAATGTCATCAATTAATGATATACATAGCATGCATTGCCGATGGGATTAACAAATATATATGATATTTATGACATAATAATAATACTATATAGATTATATATATATATATCATTTTCTATTCATTCATTCAATGTGATTTTAAAATGGATACAGTTTTCATGCAAACATACAACCAACCACCTCCATGAATAGTGTATTTCATTTCCTATCAAAAAAATTTATGGAATAATATAAATAAATATATAACAAATATGTATGATATTTATACCATGTTTCAACTTTTGGATATTATGAACGCATGTTTGAAGTTAGAGCACCAAATTGAAAAGTCAAAACATTAATGAAAATAGGTTATTTCTCGAAAAAAAACTATGAATTGGAATTTCTGATGAAACTGAAATATAATGTCAGAAAAATTAATATATGGTATGATATATATAAATATTTTTTTTTCATAGACGAGTAATATATTTATATTTATTATATATAATTTTTTTATGATTACAATGTGTTTCAATACATAAGGTAATGGTTTTCTATCCCACATTTATGTATTTGTGACACATATTCTATGGTCTCCAAATTTTTCTTTTTTATAGTGTCTATACTACCCATAGATGTATTATATGATGAATATAATTAACATTATTGGTATTTAATTATAAATTTCATTATATCTATTTCATCAGTTTTATGGTTTAAAAGTTACCATATCAGTAAGTGATTTTTTCAAAACATTCATTATTTGAGACACACATTATGTTATTCACTTATATTATTTTATGAGGTGTATATATATCCCCATTGACATGTAATATATTTAATTATTTATCTTAATGATATTTTATCTTCCATTATATTTTATTTTATTGTGAGTCTTATGACCCAATTTTATCAAAGTAGTAAATATTTTTATTTAAAATCTCATCATTTGTCTAGATTTTTTATTATTGAGCCTCTAATGTTGAAATATCATGACATACCTCTAAATAATTGTCATGAAATTTAAAACAATCGGGTTATTAATGATATCAGTATGTAATAGTGAAATTTTTACACTTTATTTTTCATAATATAATTAATAAAATATTTATTTCTGAAAATCCAACCTTATTTCTCTCTGTAGTTTGGATTCTGTTTTATAAAAAAACAGGGTTTTCTAAAAGTGTTTTAAAAAATTTTACATGTTATTTTATGGAAATATTTAGGGAAAATGAATTAAAAAATGTTTTATGTTTTAATAAAATATTAATTATTTTCAAGTATTCCTTTATACATTTGAAATTTTATTCTAAAAATGAAAACATTTTCAATTATTTTTTTTATTTTTTTCAAATAGGAAAAAATATTTCCAATAAAAATGATTTAAAACTACTTTTATAATTATCTTCTATGTTAGTTGTCATATGTTTATGTTATATATTCGAAACTTTTGATATTATCATTGAATACCAATCATATTATTTATTTTAATGGTTTATGATTATTATGAAAAATTGTTTTTGGAAACACATTTCTCTTCCAAATGATATGCCACAATAAAATTATCATGAAACCTTCTTCATTTCAATAATTATTATATTATTAAAAGATTATAAATATTATCATGTTTTCATAGGTTTTGATATGGTCATATGTTTATGATACCCATTTTATGTATTTTGTCAGATTATAGTACTCGAGAGGGGGGTGAATTGATTATCTATAAAAAAATTTGTTTAAAAATAATTTTTATAAAAAGGTTCCCCAATAAATTTAAATACATCCTATTTAATCAAAGTAATATGTTTATGAATTTTTTACTCTTTATATAACTTCTCAAAAGATTGATTAATTGTCATTAAACATAATATCAGTTATAAATATTACGTTTGAAGATATTCTAATAAGAAAATAAATTATAACTTCTTTCCATGATTATTTATCTAAACAAGTTTAGTGATACCTGAATTATATAGTAAAATAAGGACAAATAAATAAAACAATTCAATGGATATAAAAAAGGTAGTTCAATATCAGTTTGAGACCTAATCCACTCCACTGGTTGATCACTTGACACCAAGAATTTTATATAAATAAACATGACCGACAACCTGTATCGGGCTTAACAACAGCACATAAGACTGTCCATCTCACACAACATCTTCCATAGTTCATCAGGAGTATGAACATTGTTAGTTCACATAGGGACCTCTTCCACACTTATCCTTGGTAATACACAAGTGTAAAAATATGTATGAGAAAAGATATCTTATATCCATCAGTTTAATTCCGGTTATAGTGTGTGTTTTTATACTGATACACACACACTAATAGAAAGATAAAAATAATACAAAATAGAGAAAAAATGATGAGATAAGGTTAGAAGTGATCTGAGTGTTAGTCTATGTAGCTCTGGACTTCTCAGATGAAGAAGATTCAAAAATTGAGTCCTCTTGTAAAAAATAGAGTATCGCAATTCTATTGCTCTAGTTCTTCATCTTCTTGGAGTTGACTGTGTGAATATGTTCTCTACTCTGGTATTTTAGTATGCATTATGTGTTCTTCAGAAGTTTTGAGTTCCATGTTTCCATTATTCATTCATGAATTCTTGTGGTTCTTTTTTATCGCTCCCACACTTGTTTTTCTACCATATCTTTCTTCTTTTGGTTGTTTCTGGCCACACATTTCTTTTTATTCTTGGAATTCATGTGTTGGAGATGATATTATGCATGTATTCGGAACATCTTACATCATATGGTTAGGTGACATGTCTACAAAGAAAGATCTATTATGTAAGTTCATTTATAAGAATCAAATACAATCCTTATAGATTATATTGAAAATTGAAAAAATAGATTAAGAAACTAAGTCATAGTATGTCTGGAAATGCTGTCTCCATGAAATAGTGTCTCATTTAAACAGTGTCTCCTTGAAACAGTGTCTCCATGAAACAATGTCTCCTTGACAAATTGTCTCCATCAAATTGTGTCTGATTGTTTGCCTTTTAGTAGTGAGACAGTTATGATGGAATAGTTGTATATAGGTCAGGAACCAGTAGTACAGATGTAGTGTTAGGATCATGGTGTCAGGTCACAGTATTTGATTCACGGTGTCTTGTCATGGTGTCTGGTCACGTTGTATAGGTCATGGTGTCTGGTCCTTTTCCAAGAAAAACATAAATGGTTGTAGACTCATGGTTTCTTAGACTTATCCAAATATCTATATATATAATTAAACATTGATATTTATATAATGTATTAGACTTAATCATTTATCAGGGAAATCCATTATAATAAAAACTCAAAATAGTTTAAAATCATTACATATATAACTTAATATATTGGATAGTTTTATGTAATGCATAAAGAAACTAATCTTTTGTGCACATTATTTTAGATATATTAAACAGGATGAACAAGAATTAAAAAATTTATAGGATTTGTGATCATTAAAACATTATTAACACATAATGGGTCCAATAATATCCCCCTTTATATGATCACAAATCAATGAATGTGCCTCTTCCTTAGTGAGCATATAAAATACATATTTCTCCCCCTTTGGGATTATCAATAGGAGTAAATAAGTAAATAAGAGTCTAGATCCGAAGAGTTTATAATTCATTTGAAAAAAAGAGTCATTCCAAAAAGCAAGGTAAAAAGAATACTGAAATCATCATTATCTAAAGATAGTAGTCACTTTTCTTCAACACTGGCTTGTCTTCCCTTTTCCCTTGGCAGCATCATCAGAAGAGAAAACCATAGAAGCAGAGGTGTAAGTGGAAGAAAGGAGTGAACAAGTCGAAAGAAAAGGTAAAGTAAGACCTTCAAAGACAGAAGGGTCCAAGGTAGGTGTTATGGAAGAACAAGGCAACTGTTGATCAAGGATAACAAGTCAGATCTGACTCCAAGCCTAAGAGACATACATAGATGTAGAGGCAATGGAAGATGATGAGAAGGTAGGATAACCAGATCTGAGGGTGGAGCTGCAAGAGCCACAATGGAAGTACTATATACATGAAGATAAGGCCTCAAAATCGTGATTAAATCCAGAATAATCTCTCCACCATAGAGCATGAATTAATCAATTTCATCCCTATTCTCCACAAACTTATCCAGCACATTAGTGAAATCTTTGAGCCTTTGGACTTGTGTTTTGAAATCCTGAGTAAGGGGAGGGGTTCCATATTCTCTACAAGGTACTGGATGTGGTTGGTTATGTCTGGATTTGAAAAGATCCTATTGAAGTATTATTCCACCTTCTTAGTAATCTCTTCTTGAGAATCATTTTCTATTTTGGAATGAATTCTCATCATATAAAGAACTTTGTCCATGTTCTATAAAACTTCAGATAAAGACTCTTTGTTAAAACCAATAAGCACAGCCTGAAGTTCATCATTGACAACTGTTCTGAGTAGATCACTGTCCAAAGAGGTTTTAGAAGATTATCCAGAAGTACAAGAAGTAGTAACCTCTGATGTAAGGGACTTCTGTTGATTTAGAACTTTCTAGAGATGACCATTATTCTCATCAGTCAACTTATAAAGACCAATAACAAGTTCATGCACCTCTTGAACAATATTCATGTTTCTTTCAGATACCATATCATCCATGGAGGTTAGATTAGGTTGTATCAGGTATTCAAATTCCTATGGAATCTGACTAAAAATATCCTCAATAGGATGATAAATAGGTTCTGGTCTTGAGTTCATCACTCTCTCCAATTAATCAACCATACCTCTATGAGTCTTTACATCATCACTGAGTTGTTTGTCCTAAAACTTGACTTCTTGAATATCATGAAGCATCTTGGGTTGAATCTACCATATGATCTTTTCTAATAATAAGGCATCTTCTCTATCACATAAATTGATTGTAGGAGCTGGTTGGTTATTCATGATCTTTTAATCCCCAACCAATCGGGTAGCTTCAAATAATTTCAAATAATCCTTACTCACCATGTATGAAGGTTGTTGTGAATGTCCATAAATAGGATCTGATATAGGCTCAGGTTCCTTTGTAACTATTACATCAAGAGTAGAAACTAGTTTCAATTGAAACATAGTAGAGAGGTCAATACCTTTCATTGAAGTTTCCTGGGAGTCATTCACATAAAAATAACTACTAAATTTACACCATTTATCTACTAACAATAGATCAACTGAATTAGGGACTTTAATAGGTTACATATTCGAGTGTTTCTCCCCCTCAATAGGTTCACATTTATTCGGACAGAGAGATTTATATTCTTGATCTATTTCCAAGATTTCAACCTTGATATTGTCACACATTTCTTTTCTACCCAACTAAAAGTATTCATCCATTCTCTCTTTAGAAGATGAGATTATTTTTGGAACCAATTGTTCTTTTGGGTGTTCTTCAAGAGTATCATCCTGAACAAGATAAATATCTTCTTATATATTCTCTTCTACAATATATTTTTCATTTACCTTAGCAACAAATTATTTTTTAGGAGCAGGTTGTTATTCCAAATTGGTAACATCTTCAAGAACATGCATTTCCTTCTCAGTTAAGTCATGGAGAATGGGTTCACTGTCTTTCTTATCCAGAACGGTTTCCCATATAGGTACAACAACCTCTTCCACATCTTCTTCTTTATAATACTCAACAATGTCAACTAGTTCCAAACCAAGATCAGAAATGCCTTTTGGTCTTCAGGAGTATTCCACCATATTAAACTTTTCATAAACCCTGTCATTATATTTAACCCATTCTTTTCTCTAAGGATTGCAATAGATTTTTTTCATTACTATAAAATTTGAAATAAAAAACTCATAATCTTTAATAACTTCTTCATCTGGTGCAACGAGACCTTTTTCAAGAATCATAGTTGAGGGAATCCTTCAATAGAATAAATAGGTTGACTTGGAGGTTGTCTTGATCAACTCACACACATGGAGTATAACATATTTTCATAGGTTGATCCTATGTCCATTATTCTTAAGCTGTATCAAAAATACATCCAGATTTTTGAGTGTGACAAATTCACCTTTTGGGGCTAACTAGATTCTGATCAAATTTAAAGAGATGTTTGGTTTTACTATCTAGCTCAGTTGTTATGGCTCATCTCTTTGTTTCATTTCTAGTTAATCAACCCAATTCTTCTTCCAAAACAAAGAACTATCTTGTAGGTGGAGGAACTCTTTGGTAAGCCTAAAAAATACCCTCATGAGGTATCCGAAGGCATGCATCCCATAACATAGAAAAAAAGGTACTTCTCTTTGCATTTATTCATCTTATCACAACATCGACATCATCTATATCAAAAAAGAATTGAACATACTAATAAAATTGTGCAACTAGCGTCGGGTAAATAGGACTATCCTCTTTTTTGAACCATCTAGATATCCCAGCTCTCTATGCATTTTCAATTTCAAAGATATACATGAAAAATGCTAGTTAGGGAATATCTCTTTTTCTAGTACCATTATTCTGTCTAACATATTCAGATTCAATGGACCATCAGGTGCTAACTTTGGCGCCCTGTTTATCTTCTTCTATGATCTTAGCTTCATAAAAGTTGACAAATTTTTCCATTTAATTTGGGGTATTCAATGATGTTTCGAGCGAGATAAGGGTTGAAAGGGGGGTTAAAGTTTAAGAGAAGAGAGATCAGGTGAATAAAGCGTAAAAAATAGTTTTTTTTATCATTTAGGGATACCAAGAGTCGCAGAAACAAAGGCACAAGAAAGTAAAAGAACACAATAATTAATTAACATGAAATGGGTTATAATATATAAATAAAACAATAAATCACCATTATAGTGAGACCGTAATCGACTTTCACTGTGAGACTGTAATTGGATTTCATGATAATACCCTAACTAGATTTTGTAGTGAGACCGTAACTGTGTGATTTATAAACTTTGAGAACGTATTATTTGGGACAGAAAGTGAAAAATAGTTACTGTGAGACCATAAACATGAAACAGAAAATTTTAAGACATTGAAATTATAGAACTATTAGATTTTGACTTGTAAAACTGTAAACTCTAATGTAGAAAACAGTGAAATAGTATACTTAAAACTTAAGATTTATCATTCCTAATTCGGGTAGTATGTAACCTATTCTTTTAGAATATAATGGTTTGGTGAATATATCAGCGAGCAGATATTTAGTTCTAATGAATTCCAAAGTGATGTCACCTTTTTGATAATGATATCTCAAAAAGTGATGCCCTACATCAAAATGTTTTTTCTTAGAGTGTGAAATAAGATTTTTAGAGACATTAAGAGAACTTTTATTGTCACAATTTATAGGTACATACCTGAATTGATATCCAAAATCAAGTAATGTGTGTTTCATCCAAAAAATGTATGCACAAAAACTTCTAGTAGCTATGTATTCGGCTTCTATAGTAGATAATTCAATAGAGTATTGTTTCTTACTACACAATGGTTCTAGTGAGTTACTTAAAAAGTGATATGTTCCTAAGGTTATTTTTCTATCTACCTTGCAAGAACTGAAGTAAGCAGCAAGATAAACTCACTAACTCAAAAGAGAGTCATTTGGGATAGAACAGTCATAGATTGAGTGTATGCATGATGTATTTGAAGATTATTTTAATAGCATTTAAATGAGATTGCATAGGGTTTTCATAAAAGTGAGCATACATACACACACTAAACATAATATCGGGTTGGCCAGCATTTAAGTAGGGTAAGCTTCCAATCATTACTCTATAAGTGGTTTGATCCATGAATTTTCTATCTTCATCAATATCCAACTTATAAGTACTACCCTTTAGAGTGTCACTAACTTTAGTGATATCCAAACCTAATCATTTTACAAGATCTCATGCATATTTTATTTGATTTAAAATAATAACATCGTTATTTCAAACGATTTTAAAACCATGAATGAAATTTAGTTTACCCATTAATCTCATTTCATATTTTTTTTGCATCATTTTTTAAAATTCAATACATAAAATTTTTTTGATGATCCAAAAATAATGTAAAAAAATGATTCTAAAATGTAAAAATTTATAGGAAATTCATTTTATAAATAGGTTTGGATCAGATATTCCTTTTTTAAAACCATTGGACATAAGAAAAATACCCAGTCTATCAAACAATGCTCTTGGAGATTTTTTTTAAACCATATAAAGATTTTGATAATTTTAAAATATGATTTGGAAAATTATGATTTGTAAAACCAGGGGGTTTCTCAACAAATAAATCCTCGTTTATATACCCATTTTATAATTCACATTTGATATCAATTTGGTATAGTTTGAAATTCAGATGTGTAGCATAAGCAAGAAAAATTATGATGGCTTCATGTCTAGCTACTAGTGAAAACGTCTCTTCATAGTCAATTCCTTCTTTTTGACTGTAGCCTTGTGAAACCCATATAGCCTTGTTTTTAAATATATTACCATATTCATCTAAATTATTCCTAAACACCCATTTAATTCTTATGGTGAATGGGTATTTAGTCTGCAGAAAATTTTCTAAACATTGTTCCTATCAAACTGATGAAGCTCTTCTTGCATAACCATCACCCTAAATTCTTCATTGATAGCATCGTTAATTTTTTTGGTTCTAGTTGTGATAAGATGAAATGAAGTTCAATGTGATTTCTAAGAGAAGCTCTAGTTTTAGTTATTTTATCTACATATACTACAACAATATCTAAAATATGGTTCTTTAGTGTTCTAATTGCTCTAGGAAAAGAGGGACTGGTGATTCCAGGTTCTTCAACAAGTTAGAGATCATTGTGACTTCAATTTAAAAAAAAATTCTGAACTGGAATCATTCACAGATTCCTTCACAGTATGGTTAGAGGATTTAGAATTAATTTCCCGATTCGATACATCATCCTCCAGGTTCTCTAAAGTGGCTTTAGGCTTATGTGGATCTGTTTCATGAAATTTGACATGGACAGATTCTTCCACACATTTTTTTTTTCTTCAACACTATATAAGATTCCCAAGAGATGGGATACCCTGAAAAAATTCCTTCATCACACATGGAAGTAAATTTTTCAAGAATTTACTTAGTATTAAGGATATAGACTTTGCATCAAGAAACATTTAATTAACTTACATTGGGTTTTCTATTGTTCCATAACTCATATGGTGTTCTTTTATAAATAGGTCTAATCAATACTCTATTGAAAATATATCTTGTTTCATTTATAGATTCATCCCCAAAATAAATAGGTATGTCATATTCACCCTATAATGGTTTGAGAAATATCTTGCAAGGATCTATTTCATCTTTCTACAACTCCATTCTGTTGATGTGTTCTAGGGGCAGAGAAATATTCACTATAGCCATTTTATGAGAAAAAGTATTCAAACACTTGATTTTCAATCTCACTGACATGATCACATCATATGGTTTTAATTCTATGTCTACAATGATTTCATACAGGTTTGTAATATTTGGTAAAATGAGAGTAGGATTCACTTTTTTTAGCCAAAAATAAAGTCTAACAATATCTAGAAAAGTCATCTACAAGTATAAAAACAAAGTGCTTCCAATTTAAAATAGAATCTCTAGATGGTCCGAAAAAATATATGTGAACCAATTCAAGAGGTTTAGAATTTGAAACATCATTATTTGGTTTGAAGGAAATATTGTGTCGCCTTTCCTTTTGACAAGGATTGCACACTTTATCATTTGGAAACACAAGTTTGTGTAGGTGTTTGACTAAACTTTTTATGGTTAACTTTCTAAGGAAGTGAATATTACAGTGTCCTAGACTCCTATTCCAAAGCCAGGACTCTTTTTGAAATACACTTAAACATGAAGAATTTGGAGAGACTAAAGAATTTAGGTTAACAAAATATAGATTTTCATTTATTAATGCAGAAAATACTAATTCATTTTTATAATTGAAAACATTTCAAGCATAATTTTTCAATAGAACATGAAATTCATCATCAAAATGTTGTGAAATACTACGTAGGTTATTTTCAATCCATAAAAAAGTACTTTGGAAATTAAAACTGAGTTAGAGTTACCGATTTTGAGAAGTCCATTAATCATTCATTTGGAATTGTCACCAAAGGTGACATGTCATCCCTCAATTTATGTTGAATTCTTAAAACATGAATAGTCTCGTGCCATGTTCCTTGAACACCCATAATCTATGTACCATTAGCTTTTACAGGAGCTATTTATGAATCCTTCCTACAAAATCTTCAAATAAAAATTGATTTTCATACCCACACCAGTTTGGGTCCAATAATATTATTGAATAGTGCTTTAGGAACCCATATCTTCTATATAGTTTTCCTATAAGCATTATGTAATGTACATAAAAAATAAACTCTATTTGGTCCAGAATAGCATGAAATAGTATAGAGTGTATCATAACTTCAACTAACTGAATGTTTTCTAGAACAAGGATTAAAGTTTTATGTCCTTAATTTTTATACAAGATTGGCTCCTATAAAAATTATTTTAACCGGTTCATTACCAATGCCAGTAGAATATTTAGGGGCAATCATTCTACCTTGAATTTTTTCCTAGGTATCATTACCATTTTTAAACCATTCCTGATTTTTTTTAATTTATCATTAGATATATTTATTTCATTTTTTTCATTGACTAATTGAGAATTTTTTTCCTTTTATATAGTAAGTTCAGATATATCAGTTGTGGAAAGAGCATGTTGGTTCTTTAATGATTTATATTTATATTTTTGTTCATTGCATGTATCTTCATGCATATTATTGTATTCAAACATTTAATCATTATATATATTTTATGATTCACTCCCATATCTGGACTAATAGGAATTATATAAAAAAGATTCCAGTGTTACCTCAGATGTGTTTGTCATAAAACACATATTGGCATTGTTAGACTGTTAATCATGTGAAGATTCCGAGTCATTGGAACTATCCTAAGAATCTCTCTATGTGGTTTCCATTTCATTTTTAAACATTCTATCTTTTTCCCATATTTATTTTTGTACATGAGCTTGAGATAGTCAGCCTTGATATGTCTCTTTCATTTACATTCATATCATACTATCTCATCGGGCATGTATCTTCTTTTACAATCTATCTTCTAACTTCCTTTTTTATCATATCTTCCATTGAAGTTAGAATTTCTGAAAATTAATTCTTCTTGTAAAATCTCTTAATCCTTCTGTCTAATTAAGATATCTTATCTTCCCTTTCTCCTTGTGTTTAGAGGTGATAGTCTAGAACGTAACTGATTTTCTTTTGGGTTTATCATCCTCTTCCTTGTTGACATTAAACAGATATCCGTACATAAATATTTCTCCAATGAGTTCTTTTACAGGTAAATTTATGATGTTGCATGACTCTCTAATAGATAGAGAGGATCCATTCAATCTATCAGGTAGGCATCTAATAATCCTCTTGATCTATTCTTTGGAAGTAACTTTTCTTCCAAGAGAAACTGTTATGTTGAAAATTTCTTTGAACCTCTGATTCATGTTCTAAATAGGCTCATCAGGATTCATATTAATGTTATCCTATTTAATAGTATAATAATTAACTCTCATTTCTTTTACAAAATATGGTCCTTTATGTCAAACGGACATGGCATCCCAAATTTCATGGGAAGTTTTACATGCAGAAATTATATTAAATTCCTCATCTACTAAAGAGAAATATAAAGCATTTTTGGCTTTAACATTGTTATTTTAGGCAGTCTTGGTAGGGTCATCCAAAGTTAGTCTATCAGTATAAGGAATCTTATAATCAACTATAATTGAAAACCAGATATCAAAGCTCATATTTTCTAAATGCATTTTCATTAAAATTTTCTATTGAGAATAATTTGTTCCATTAAATAATGTCGGTCTGTTTGTTGCATCAACTTAAAATATATTGTCCCTGATAAATATAATATTTGAAATAGCGAGAAATTTAGAATTAACAGAAATTTATGGATCTTTAAATACAACTAAAATGATAGTTTAATAGGGTCAAAATAGTCTTAAAAAAAATCCTTCGATACCAAATTTTGGCCAGAGTTGAGTACTCAAGAGGGGGGGGATTGAGTATCTAAAAAAATTTCAGTTTAAAAATTATTCATAAAAAGGTACGATAATAAATTTAAATTCTGCCCTGTTAAATAAATTAATACGGTTATAAATGTTTGACTATTTAAATAACTTCTCAAAAGATTGATTAATTCTCATTAGAATTAATATCAGTTATTAATATTTCTTTTGAAGATATTATAATAAAGAAAATCACTTATAACTTCATTCAAATATTTACTATCAAATAAAGTTTAGTGATATTAGAATTATATAGTAAAACAGAGAAAAATAAATCAAACAACATAGTATATATAAAACAAGTGGTTTAGTCTCAAGCCGAGACCTAATCAACTCCACTTGGTGATCACCTTCCACTAAGAAGTTTATATATATAAAAATGATCCACATCCTAGATTGGGGTTAACAATAGTACACAAGACTATCCTAGTCACATGACCTATTATACAATTATTTGTGGGTATGAACGATGTCAGGTCAGACATGGGTATCTTTTACACTTATCCATGGGATTACACAAGTGTAAAAAGATGTATGAGAAACCATATCTTCAATCTTTTTGTTTAATGTAGGAGAAAATTTGTGTTTTTATACAGACATAGACACACTTATCTAATGAGAAAAATAATAAACAATAATGAAAAATTCTGAGATAAGTTTAGAAGTTCTATGAGTGTCAAACTATATAGCTATGGACTTCTAGGATAAAGAAAATGAAGAAATCAAGTCCTCTTGCGAAAAACAGGGTATCGAAATTCTTGTTCTCTAGTTCACATTCTTCATGGAGTTGATAGTGAAAAAAATGTTCGCAACTCTAGGATTTGAGTATGCTTCTTGTGTTATTCAGAAGTGTGGACTTGCATGTGTCTATTATTCAATCAAGAATTCTCATGATTCTTCGTTATTGTACATGCAATTGTTTCTCTATAGTCTCTTTCCTCTTTTTATTGTTTCTGGAAATGTTGTTCCTTTTATTCATGGAATGCATGTGTTGGAGCTGACACGATTAATGTATTCTGCACCTCGTACCTCGCACTATCGTGTGACATGTCGACAAAGAAACATTAATTATGTCTTTGCATTTAAATGATTCAAATAAGACAATTAGTTATTAAATTTAAAAATGAAAAAAATTTATTATGAAATGGTGTCACAGTCTGTCTAGAAATGCTTTCTCCTTGAAACAGTGTCTCCTTGAAACGGTGTCTCCTTGAAATGGTTTCTCCTTAAAACGATGTTTCTGTGAAATGGTGTCTCCATGTTTTTCTTTAAGAGCTGAGACTGTTATTATGACGTAGTTGAATATAGATCAATAACCGTTAGTATATATGTGGTGTAGGATAACGATGTATGGTCACGGTGTATGATTCAAGGTGTCATGTCATGGTTTCTGGTCACGGTGTCTAGGTAACGGTGTTTGAGTCATGGTGTCAGATTCACGGTGTATTATCATGGTGTCTGGTCATGGTGTCTGGGTCACGGTGTCTGGTCCCTTCCCAAAAAAAACATAACCAGTGGTAGACTCATGGTTTCTCAAACATATCCAAATAACTACATACAGACTTAACCAGTGATATTTATAGAATGGATTGGACTAAATCATTTATCGGGGAAATCCATTAAATCAGAAACTCATAGTGGTTTACACTCATTAAAGATAGCACTTGAGATCTTAGATTGGTTTATGTAAAGCATAAAGAAACTGATCAACTATAAACATGATTTTAGATAGATTAAACATGATTAACTAGAGTAACAAAATTTATAGGATTTGTGATTATTAAAAAATGATTAACACATGAGGATTCAAACACATTTCATGGTTTAGGATATTATTATTGTTTATAATATTGTAGCACACAAATGTATAATTTCATTATTTGATTGGTAGGATATATATATTCCTCCAATGAAATGGGTTATGATTAATATATAATGATGTAGATAATTCCAGAATTGGTATGGAACTCAGTTTTGTAAGATAGGGCTAGAATTGGATGTGATCCAATTTCAGTAAGGCTAGTGTTGAACAAGATGTGAACCTGCCTCAGTAAGAGGAGGGAATAAGAGGTGAACATGTTTTAGTAATACTAGGATAGAACAATGGGTGAAATCAATTTAATAAATTAATTTGTTCGATATTATGGTCTTTTAAGAGATCCTTGACTAATATTCTCATAGGACACACTGGTGGCCATCCCATTCCTAGAGGGGAGGGTATATGGGTTTCCATCTATATCCCACAAAGCAGAGTACACTGGTTTTCATCCTAAGCCCGATGTTGTTACACAAGTGGTCATCCTAATCCTAACATGTTATGAATGACTTTTTGGGTATCCATGACATAATATTACATATTATAATGTTTCTTCAATAAATCTATCTCTTATTTAAATATTGTTCTCTAATGGATTCTATTCATTAATTTCCTTATCATTATGGTATTACGGGCTACAAATGATTATTTTTCGATTCACATTTATTAGCTTTAATATGAAAGGTATAGTTTTCTATTATTATTCCCATGTTTTCATACCCTTGTTTTAATTTCATTATTATGTATCTTCCTTGATTACCCTTACTAAGAATTTGAGCCCAACCATTCTTGTGTTTCAGTTCCCCAGGTTATGAAGAATGGATTTTAGTAGTGCTTCTTATAAAGGCTAATAAATGGGAAGATAATTATGGGATATTATGGATATATTTCACAATGTTTTATTTTATATCTAATTTTTTGAAAAGCCACTAAACTATTTTGTTCATGAGGCATGTGTTTCTATATTGTAATGAATATTTATCTAAAAAGATACAATATCCAAGTTGAGAATCTTGGGTCACT
The DNA here is from genome assembly GCA_963277665.1 of Viscum album. Classification (NCBI taxonomy): domain Eukaryota; kingdom Viridiplantae; phylum Streptophyta; class Magnoliopsida; order Santalales; family Viscaceae; genus Viscum; species Viscum album. The sequence continues at coordinate 933,588,959 of OY728122.1, read as the reverse complement.
ATTATATAAGAAGATGGTTTGTATTTAAATTTGGGTTTAATGTAACATTATTTTACTTATATTAGCATTAAACTAATTTAGCTCATTTTTATCAATTTCTTATTGAATTTATATTAAAAAATACCTATACAAATGATGAATTTCTATTGGGATAACTGCTCAGTCATAAAATCTACTATTAAATATAAATTTAAAATATACAACATTAATTTATTGAACATGGATGAATGGATTAAATATTTTTAATAATTAAATTTTATATAATTTGAAAATTTATAATTAATATTCTACAATAAAAATAGTGAAAAAGTAAAATATTAACCAATGTAGTTAAGGTAACAATGGGTCTACTGGGGGATTCTGTTTTAAACATATGGGTTAAAAATAAACAGAAACATTATAAAAACCAATTTTTTTGAAAAAAAAGATAGTCATTATAACCTCTTATATTTTATTATAAACCGATTCAGATGAATCATTAATGATAAAAAATTGAATATAACTTAATCTTATCATAAATTCAAGGTGTGTCCTCTCCCCCACATAGAATATGCCACTGACTCTCCTCGCAAATTAAATCATCCCAAATCCTTTTTTTGACTAACCCTACCCAAATACCATCATACATCCATACCCTTATCCCATAGGGATTAGTGTTAATAGTATTACCTACTATGATGGCTTTAGGTATAAACCTCATGATGATTTCTGGAGAAGAGGAAACATTCTTAAATGTGCATATTTGTTTTATTTTTTCATCCAAATCCATAAAACAATTATCCACAATGGGTATATAATAAATCCTATATCTCATATATAATTCAATGTTATATTGATAAATGAATTACCCTAATACATCTCCACTTCCATTAAATAGGAAACATATTTTTGACCATGTGTATGATGGACTACTGCTTTAGGAAACAGATATAATTAATTTGCAATCAACAACTTCCAAAAATGGATATAATGATGGATTTAAAATTATTATATGAAATTTATTACATTATTATAATTATAAAATTATGTTATCACTTATAAAATTTCATTTTCCATTATATAAAGTATACAATAATGTTTCATGTGTGTATGGAAGAATACTGCCTCACGATAGGATTTTGATAGTTTTTCTATTAGGAATTATAGGAATGTTAGTAAGGATGAATTTAATGAATATATGACATATTTATTGTCCAACCATAATTTTTAAAATATAATAACTTATATATATTCTTTCCTTCCACTCCAATGGAAAAAAAATAATGACGCTCGTGTGTACAGATAGACTACCGCCTCCACATAGAATGTGAAAAGATTTCATTTAATTTTAACAGGAACAATAATAATGATGTATTTATTTAATAAAAATTATTTATATGAAATGATTATTATTTTTTAAATATATATTAAAGATTAATTTTGTTTCATTTCATATATCGATAAAAATAAAAACAATGTTCTAGCCTATGTACAGGCTGATATCTCTATGAACATTTTAATCCATTTTATTTCTATAAATTTATGTAATTTAAATAAAATAATATATAATGACTATATTTTATATTTATATGATGTTTAACATTATGGATATAATTTACCCATGATCAAATATAAGGGACCAAAATTACCATACTAAAACTAACATGAAAACGAAGAGAATATAACTTGAAACAATGATTTTAATAACGAAACATTAATAATTGTGTATAAAAATAATTAAGAAAATAATATATTTATTGTGATATATTATTATATGTCTTTAATATTATTATTATAACAAATTAATTATTTTATTTGAAGATCATAATCCTGCAATGGAATTCAAACTCGAAGTAATGGTTTCATACCTAAATTTAACTTCTTTGAGACATACACCATATTCAGTAGTAATTTCTTTTAAGTAATGTATATACATAAATATTGATATGTTACATCATCAATCACTTTATATTCATGTTTTTTATATTTTATTTGATGTTATTTCTTATATAAGGATTATGATATAGAATTTACAAAATGGTTAGGATTTATTTCAGAACCTCATCATTATTTGTGATTGCTATTATATAAGTCTCCTTTGTGGTAACAATCTGACATATTAGTAATAAAATAAATAGATTTTATTCTCCAATAATTATAATTATATTTTCTATGTTCTTGTCTCATATTATAACTCTTTGGAACTTATAATTATTTGAAAAAAGTTTTAATAAAAATACCACTGTATTTATATATGAATTCGAGTATACTTTTTAATCAAAAAACATTTTTTCTAGAAGTTATTTAAAAAATGTATTGAACCATTAAAAAATTATTATTAAAACAATTTTAAATTGTAATTATTTTTAATGAATATTGAATGTAATATTCATTTTTATTTAAGAACAATTACCTTTTTTCTTTTACCAGAAATGTAAAAACAAACATTATTTTTACAGGTACTACATGAATGGAATGTTATTCATCCATGACAAATAACTTTTAGAATTATTATGATACATGTTTCACAAGGAAATTTTAATGAAATATATTGTCAAAATATTTATTGAAATATTTATTGAAATTATTTTAAATGTGAATAGTTTATAATATGAAAAAATATTTTTAAGGAAATTATTTGGAATTTATATTAATAAATATCATCAACCATTTATATTACATATAATTCAATGGGAATATTTTTTATTGATTTCTACCTTATTCTATTTTTGGATGGTTTATGATAAGTTTGACTGCTTATGTAGAATTTTATTTTTATTCACCATATTTGTGATGATGGTTTATGATAATGTTTCCTTTATTTGGGTTTGTATTAAAATTTAAAATGTGAGTATTTAAATAATAGTAAAAATTTTGATTACCCATTTCACTCTAGGAATTCATTGGGCTTACTGAGAGATGGGCAGGGTCTAGTTATAGATAACCCATCAATATATCTGTAACAACCTGAATCTGGAGCCCTTCCACTGGCGCCCCATACCTGGTTCGCCACATGACCTCATGCGCATTTCCCCAAATGCCAGAGGCTGCCGACTAGGAGCGAGGGTCTTGGTGAGTCAGTGGGGAAACTATTCCCTCATTTGGTAAAGTATGCAGCGGATGAATAAACATAGGCAATAGCGAAAGCAGTAAATATCATGAAACAACTGAACTTAAAGTAAAAGAAAGTTATGATATAACAATGATGCAGGATGGTACATGTGTCTATGGAAATCAGTAAGAAAAACAACTTGCTAAAATACAACTAAAACCAAAGCACTAAAAGTAAACAGCAACTCCAGCAGCATCGCAGGCCAAAGCTCGGTCCCATGCTCTCCGGATCTGACCAGCAATCAAGTACCTGAGGTGTAAGGGCCACAATCCCTACCTAAACCTGAAACCATATAATCTGTTTGGGCCGAAAAGTCGGACCCAAACAGGGTGTGAGACTAATCCCAGTAGGCAACCACCACAAGATTTGTGCCCTACTGTCAGTGAGTGATATAGAAAAAGTAAAGGTAAACAATGCATTAAACAATTCTACCAATTACCATTTACATTCATTTAATTACACAACTAGGGAAAACCAGCAAGGTTTTTTATTCCAAGATAAGCAAGTAACACAGCAGGTATCTAAAAAGACTACCTAACATAAGAAATACAAAACCAAGCTTGTTATTTGGCTTGGTGGACTCGTCACAACAAACCATCAAAATTCACACTGACTCACTGGGTCGCTTAAACTTGCATACCCATATAGTCCAGTAATCAAACAAGGGACAAACACTCTGGGAATCTCTTATGTCAATTCCCCTATGGTCTTGCAATAATAGCTACAGACTTTCTGAGGAAGCACTTACGTCTAATTCCACATGTGGTCTCGATGTTTGGGTAAACTAAGAACACTCTTGGGAAGAAAAAAGTCAGATCACCGTAGGTCCTGCGTATGAAACTAAAACCAACAGACCCTCTAGGGAAGCACTTAATCCTCTATTCCCTTCTGATCTCCCGCACAAGGTTCTAACGGCCCTGAGCAGTCCGGTCATGCGTAATCGACTGTTAGCAGCCCTAAATAAGTTAAACAACTACTTGGCTAATATCTAAAAAATGCGTCCACAAGCATAAAAATAGCAGGAAATACATGAAATCAAGTCAACATTCATACTAGCAATGAAATAGGGGTTTCCTCATAGGCGACCCATGCCAAACGGAAAAGAACAGCCAAAACAAGAGAAAACACCCATGGGGTGATCCTCTAACACGCTAAAAATCAATTATTAATAATCTAATAACCTCAAGCATACATGAAATCTAAGGAAGATCAATAAACATGATCAAAACCGTAACTCGGGATACCAGATACATGGGTATCCGGAACTTTTTCATCCAAAACTCAAAGAACATCAACATAGGGAAATAAACCACCTACCTCGATCCTTGTAGATCGATATACATGAACCTCGGCCCATGAAACGACATAGAACGGAGTATATCTGCAAAAAAGTATAAAACACTCAACCTTAGATAACTCACATGAGAGGAAGTATCAAGAAACGAGGCTAAATAAGCACTAAGAACTCACCGCTTCGATTCTTCTGCAACCGACGGAGTTCGATTTGGAAAACCAGTGACAGATCGGTGGCTCGGAGAAGAATCGGCCTCTTCGGACACTCTCGACAGAAATTAGGCGGAGAAGAAGGTGTTTACGAGCATTAGGCACGACCCTAGTCCGATTAATGGAATAAAAAGAAAGTACATGGCATGTACTTCTTGAGTACATGGAGTGTACATCAATTTTCCATACCCCGAAATAACTAGCCTCCACCTCAGCCTTACACACCGTGTGTGTGGCCCAGACACGGCCAATCATATGGCTTTGAGTGGAAGAGGAGTACACGGCGTGTGATCATAAAGCACACGGGTGATACTCTGAAAATTTCCAGATACAAAATGTGTGTGTGGCCCAGTATCGGCCAACACACGACTTAGAGTGGCCGAGGAGTACATGGCGTGTTCTCATAAAGTACACGGCATGTACTCTGAAAATTTCCAGATTCTCCATTTTTCCTTAAAAAGCCCGTAAAAGTGATTTGTACCTGAAACCGAAGCCCTGGTTCTTACAAACATCCCCCCTTAAAGAAATTTATCCCCGAATTTCCCTAGCATGTCGTAGAAGAGGAAACATCGAACAAATCTAGCCACTGTGATCGCATATCAGCCTCTCTCTCCCAAGTCTCATCATGTATACAGCCGTGCTACCATAGCACCCGTACCAGAGGAACAGACCGACCACATAGCACTTTTTTACTATGATCAACAATCTTGATAGGATGCTCCTCGAAAGATGCATCCTACTCCAACTCAACCTCATCGGGTTAAAAAACATGAGATGGGTCTGAGAAATGCCATCGAAGCCGAGAAACATGAAAGGCGTCGTGTATAGACTGGTATCTCTGAGGTAACTGCAACCTGTATGCAACCAGCCCAACTCTCTCCAGAACCTCAAACGGCCCGACGTATCTCGGTGAGAGCTTACACTATCTCTGAATCCTCTTGTGTACCAACCTCGGTGCGACGCGCAGGAAAACCCAATCCCCAACCTCAAACTCCAAAGGTCGTCTCTTCTGATCATCATAAGACTTCTGTCAGGACTGCGATGTAGCCATCCTCTTCCAAATCATCTCTATTTTCTCTGAAGTCTCTTGAATAAGATGAAGCCCCATCAAAGCCGCCTCTCCTGCCTATAGCCATCATAAAGGTGATCGACATTGCCTACCGTAAAAATCCCCGTAAGGTGTCATCTGAATAGTCTCCTTAAAAATTTTGTTGTAAGCGAACTCCACCAGAGGAATATGCTTCTCCCAAGAACTGCCAAAGTCTAGAATGCAAGCTCGAAGCATATCCTCAAGCACCCGGATTGTGCGCTCGGACTGGCCATCAGTCTGGGGATGGTATGTTGTACTCAAAAGTACCTGTGTACCCAACGCCCTCTGTAGCCCCTGCCAGAAGTGTGAAGTAAAACGTGAATCCCTGTCTGAAACAATGGAGTGTGGAACTCCATGCAGACGTAAAATCTCCCAGATGTACAACCGTCCCAGCCCATCAACACAGAAGGTCTCCTTGATCGGAAAGAAGTGTTCAACCTACATGAGCCTTTCCACTACAACACAAGCCGCATCATTTCCTTGAGGCGATCTTGTTAACCCTATCACGAAGTCCATCGTGACATCATTCCATTTACACTCAAGAATGGGTAGCTCCTGCAAAAGACCTACTGGTCGCTGATGCTCTGCCTTCACCTGCTGACAGGTGGAAGACCGCATAACAAAACCAGCCAAATCCTTCTTCATACCTGGCCACCAATACTGGCAGTGCATGTCCCGGTACATTTTGGTGACACCAGGATGAACAGACCAAGGTGAGTCATGAGACTCCAACATCTGCTCCTCACGTATGTCTGCTGAAACCGATATGCGGCCATGAAAACCTAGCACCTCATCATTTCCCACTGTCCACCCTGGATTAGGGTATCTATCTGACACACCCTACCGTAAGACTAGGCCTTCAGGGTCTGATAGCTGCCTCATTCGAACTCGATCAAAAAGGGTAGAGGTAACAGTTACAGAAGAATGAACCGTCTGACCCTGTCCGTCGTGTACCTCTAGAAGCATCTCAGAGAACAGAGCCATGAGCTGCCACTCACTGCTGGCTTCCTGAACTGTATACAACAGAGTCCTCCTGCTCAATGTGTCCGCCACAACATTACCGTTCCCAGGCGTATAAGAAAGCTCTAAGTCGACATACTGTAGGTACTCGACCCACCTCCGCTATCTCAGATTCAAGTCATGCTTTGTGAAGATATATTTGAGGCTCTTGTGGTCAGTATATACAACGAAATTCTCTCCCATGAGATAGTGCCTCCAATAACACAAAGCATGAACAACAGAAGCCAACTCCAAATCGTGCGTAGGATAGTTCATCTCATGTGGCCTCATCTGCAGAGATCCGTACGTGACAAAACGATCTTCTTGCATAAGCACTTCTCCAAGACTAATGCCAGATGCATCATAGAAAACTATATAACTCTTTCCCAGATATTGAAAAACTAGAATCGATGCTGAAGTCAATCCCCCCTTTAGCTACTTGAAGGCTGGGTCACATGCTTCTGACCAAACAAACTTCACCCCCTTCTTAGTCAAGCCCGTCAACGGTGCTGCTAGGCGTGAGAAGTCCTATATAAACTGCCTGTAGTAACCATCCAGCCCCAAGAAACTACGTACCTCGAAGACATTCTTCGGATGCTCCCAGGTGACTACTGCTCTCACCTTCTCTGGGTCTATTGATACTCCTTTCTCTGAGATAACATGACCCAGGATGTGAATCTCATCCATCCAAAAGTGGAACTTTGAGATTTTATAATAAGGATGATGCTCCCTCAGTGTACTCAAAATGATCTCAAGATGGGTTGCATGGTCGTGTCGAGTGTAAGAGTACACCAAGATATCGTCCACGAAGAGCACGATGAAGGAATTCATGTAAGTATGGAACACTCGGTTCATCAGTGCCATTAAAACATTTTAGCATGTTCGTAAGTCCGAACGGAATAATAATATACACGTAGAGGCCATACCTACTTCTGAAGGCTATAAAGGGTATATCTGAAGGCCTAACGCGCAGCTGATGATAGTCGGATCTCAAGTTGAACATCGAGAACACCCGAGCTCCTCGAAGCTGATCGAAGAGATCATCAATCCTTCGAAAGGGATATCGGTTCATGACCGTCAACTGGTTCAACTTCCGATAATTCCCGCAATGTCGTAAGGTACCATCTTCCTTCTTCTCAAACAACATAGGTGAACCCCAAGGGGAAGTACTGGGTCGGATGAAACCCTTAGCCTGAAACTCCTCCAACGTCTTCTTGATCTCTTGAAAATCAGGCATACCCATCCTATAAGGAGGTATGGATACTGGTGCATCTCCTGGAATAAGCTCAATCGAGAAGTCTACCTCACGCTCTGGAGGAAAACCTGAGAAGTCTTCTAGAAATACATTTGGAAAGAGATCAACCCCTGGAGAAAAATCCATCTCAGAGGTTCCCTGATCATCCAGATATAAACTGGCAATCTGGGCCGTAACTCTGCCCAACCCATGATGCTCGGGTCCATCTCTGCTTTCCTGGACATCCCATTCGCCCTTGCGAAGAAAAGTCCTTCCCTCTGGTGACGTGAAACTCACCCAGCCGCGATAACTATCGACAAAGGCTTGAAAAGTAACTAGCCAGTCCATTCCGAGAATTACATCATATCCTGTCATCTCCAGGACATAAATATCCCACAAGAAGTGACACCCACCAACCACAAGGGGGCACTCCCAGCACTGACGCACATTAATAGTTCTATGTCCCAACGGAGTTTCTAGTGCCAAAGTATCCTCAGAATTAAGGATTGTGAGTCTAAGCCTCTCCACAGTGTGAACATAAATAAATCTATGAGAAGCTACGGTATCGAAAAGTGCAGAAGACAAAACTGAGGCTACTAGGATTGTACCTCGAACTGTGGAAGGTCCATGATCCTTCTCCCGATGAATCTACTCTACTGAAAATGTCTGGCCAATACCGTGGCCCTGTGTAGCATCCTGATATCCCTGAGCTGATCCCCATTGAGCCTTACCAAATCATCTGTGACCTCTACCCTGGCATGAATGACCTGAAGAACTCAATCCCCTAGTCTTCTGTGGGACTGGTAATCCTGCTCCTGAATGAGGGGTAGAAACCGATCCTCCTTCGCTAGCCGCTGGAAGGAGAACCCTGCAAAAACGCTATAGATGACCCATCTTTCCTTAAGCTCAGGACTCCACTGGATCCCTCAGGAATTGAGGCTTCTTATGCCCGCTCTTTCTACACTGATATCACATGACCTGGTTTACATAAGAAGGATCTCATATTCGAGATGTTATACCCTTCTTCCTCGAGTCACCTCGAGTAGACTCTCGGTGGCGTTTCCTGCTGTCATTATGAAATGACTCAACCTTGGATACTAAACTTCCAAGGTCAATGGCTCTTGTCTCCCTCATATTTCATTCGGTGATCAGTGCCTGGTTGACTATTAGAGTAATAGAAGTCAATGTAAAATGTTCACCTGTGATCCGATCTCTGGTTTGTGGCCTTCCTCAAACATCCTCTCCAAAAACAGCTCGTCATTTCCCAGAACGGGAGTGAAATGCAGTAACTCAGTGAAGCAAGAGGAATAATACATAACCAAAAGAGTACCTTTCTATAGGTTCATGAACTCCCTGGCCCTGTCGGACCTCAGTGTCGCTGGATAGAAGTAGTCATAGAACGTATGTTGGAATTTGTCCCAAGCCATAGTCCGCTGGCGCCCTGCCTGTGAGACCACATCCCACTATCTCATAGAAGAATATCGCAGCATGTAAGTCGCGAGCTTCACCCATCTATCAGGGGGTGTCTCTAGAAGCTCGAATATGGAAAACATTATTTCTAGCCATGACTCTACAACCTGAGGTCCTCCATCCCCTGTGAAAGTGGGAGGATGCTGCTGCTGGAAGACTCACGTTAGCTCTGCCATAGACGGGGCAGGATGCTGAGCTCCCTGGAAGGACTACATGAACCTCATGAAACCCTCTCTGAACTGAGTGTCCGCACTAGTATCCGAAATCACTGCAGGTGCCATATCAGGAACAATCAGCAGAACTATAGGTAGTCCCTGGTCTATCGTATCAGGCGTACTGCCACTTCCTGGTTCTTGGCACGCAACGGGAGGATGTCTTGGTGCCATAACCCTAAAGAGTCAAAAGCACACTCCAGATTTAGGATCAATAAGAGCAAAGAACTCAATAGTAAAAAACGAGAATAGGAGAGAGAAACACGTAAAATTGACAAAATACTAAACTACACGGTGTGTTTGTTAAAGCCATTCACATGGGCCTGTAATTCTGCCACCATTGGGCATGTAACGTTCTAGAAAACACGGCGTGTTATTCAAAAACAAGGCGTGCACCTAGACTCGACCCCCCATCCCGAGTCTCTTTGCACGGCTAACCTACATGGTCTTCCAAAAACTAGACTACATGACGTGTTCACTGAGGACACGGCATGTACAAGCTAGGCTTCGGCGGTCCGTGTAACAGGTTACACGGCCGGCCACATGGCTAACCCCTTACACGGCATGTTCCGAACAAACACGGCATGTATCAGAGGAGATAACATCGACCCGTGTTCTTCATGACACGGCCGGGTACCTAGAAGGAAACTACACGGCGTGTTCTTCTAACACACGGCATGTACTAGACAGGCTTGGCGACCCATGTATCAGGTTACACAGTCGGCGACACGGTTGATCCCCTACACGGCATGTTCCAAACAAACACGATGTGTATATGGATCGATAACACCAACCCGTTTGTTCATGACACGGCCGAGTACCTAGAAGAATCTTGTACGGCGTGTATTTATAACACACGGCGTGCACTGGACGAGTTTCCCTGACCCGTGTTGTTGGCGACCCGGCCGGGTACACGGTTGACTACCACACGGCGTGTACATAAGGTACACGGCGTGTCCCCAAAGATTTTCCGACACATTGTGTTTTTGTTTGCACAGATAGTAACATGGTTTAAAAACTACACGGCGTGTATGAAGGAAGTACACGCCGTGTATTCTGGGTTTTTCTGGGCAGCAGCTCTGAAACTGCTCCAAACACCAGAAACACTGAAAAACAATAAGCTATGTGCCAAATTCCGATCCGTGGGGGGCCATACTCCCCACGAATCAAAGATTGGCATCATCACAATGCATATAACAAGTAAACAGTATAACAAACAATGATTTGCCAAATTCTGATCCTTGAGGGCCCATAACACCTCCAAGACCAGAGCTTGGCACCCATGCTAAATAGGATGTAAAAGAAGTAATACTCTATCAGCGCAACAAGTATTTATATCACAGAAACTACCACAACGGCATGCATAATCTATCACGGCATCTATCACAACAGCATGTAGTTCTAATGCACCCTAGATGGCATGGTAAAATGTATGACTAGTGATTTCTTACCCGGTGCCTATATGATGCAAGAGATGGAACACCCTCATCTCATCGGGTTGCAACCAAATAGAACAATAATAATATAAACAGTAACAACAACAAAAATGTACATCACCCAACGGTGAAATATAATAAACTATAACACTTGCAAAAACTGAAAATTGAAATTATGAGGTAATATATCTTTTCCCTGTACACGGGTTAATTACTCCTGGGCATAGTTAAGTACTAACTACCCAGTTCTTCCTATCCCAGGCTATGGTCGCAAAATAGTAAGTCAATATAAAGAAGGAAAACCCCTCTGATACCACTTTGTAACGTCCCAAATCTGAAGCCCTTCCACTGGCACCCCATACCCGGTTCGCCACATAACCTCAACCGTGTTTCCCCAAATGCCAGAGGGTGCCGAATAGAAGTGAGGGCCTTGGTGAGTCAGTAGGAAACTATGCCCTCATTTGGTAAAGTATATAGTGGAAGAATAAACATATGCAATAGTGGAAGTAGTAAATAGTATGCAACAACTGAACTTAAAGTAAAAGCAAGGTCTGATATAACAATGATGCAGGATGGTACATGTGTCCATGGAAAGCAGTAAGCAAAACAACATGATGAAATACAACTGAAACCAAAGAACTAAATGTAAATAGTAACTCCAGCAGCATCGCGGGCCAAGACCTGGTCCCATGCTCTCCATCTCCGACTAGCAATCAAGCAGCTGAGGTGGAAGGGCCACAATCCCTACCTAAACCTGCAACCATATTATCTGGTTGGGGCAAAAAGCAGGACCCAAACAGGGTGTGAGACTAATCCCAGTAGGCAACCACCACATGATTTGTGCCCTACTGTCAGTGAGTGATATAGAAAAAGTAAAGGTAAACAATGTAGTAAACAATTATACCAATTACCATTTACATTCATTTATTTACAAAACCAGGGAAAACAACAAGGTTTCTTATTCCAAGATAAGAAAGTAACAGAGAAGGTATATAAAAAGGCTACCTAACACAAGCAATACAAAACTCAAGCTTGTTCTTTGACTTGGTGGACTTTTCACAACCAACCATCAAAATTCACACTGACACTCTGGGTGGCTTAAACTAGCAGACCCCTATAGTACAGTAATCAAACAAGGCATAGACACTCTGGGAATCTCTTATGTCAATTCCCCTATGGTCTTGAAATAATAGCTATAGACTCTCTGAGGAAGCACTTACGTCTAATTCCCCCTATTGTCTCGATGCGTGGGTAAACTAAGAACACTCTTGGGAAGCACAAAGTCCGATCCCCATAGGTTCTGCAGATGAATCTAAAACCAACATACCCTCTAGGGAAGCACTTAATCATCTATTCCCTCTTTGATCTCCGGCACCAGGTTCTCACAGCCCTGAGCAGTCCAGTTGTGCGTAATCGACTGTTAGCATCCCTAAGTAAGTTAAACAACTACTTGGCTAATAGCTACAAAATTCATCCACAATCATATAAACTGCATTAAATACATGCAATCAAGTCAACATGCATACTAGCAATGCAATAGGGGTTTCCTTGTAGGCAACCCATGCCAAACAACAAACAACAGCCAAAACAAGAGAAAACACCCATGGGGTGATCCCCAAACATGCTAAAAAGCAATTATTAATCATCTAATAACCTCAAGAATACAAGAAATCTAAGGCAGATCAATAAACAGGATCAAACCCCTAACCTAGGATACCCGATACATGGGTATCCGGCACTTTTGCAACCAAAACTCAAAGAACTTCAATGTAGGGAAACAAACCACCTACCACAATCCTTGGAGATCGATATACTTGAACCTCATCTCGTGAATCGGCCTATAACGGAGTAGATCTGCAAAAACGTCTAAAACTCTCAGCCTCGGATAACTCACACAAGAGGAAGAATCAGGAAACACGGCTAAAGAAGAACCAAGAACTCACCACTGCGATTCTTCTGCAATCGACGGAGTTCGATTTTGGAAAAACAGTGAAGGATCGGTGGCTCGGAGAAGAATCGGCCTCCTCGGAAAGTATGGATGGAAATTAGGAAGAGAAGAAGGTGTTTACGAGCATTAGGCACGACCCCAGTCTGATTAATGAAATGAAAAGAAAGTAAACTGTGTGTACTTCAATTTCCCGTACCCCAAAATAACTGGCCTCCACCTCAGCCTTACATGCTGTGTGTGTGGCCCAGACATGGCCAATCACATGGCTTCGAGTGGTAGAGGAGTACGCGGCGTGTGCTCATAAAGCACACGACGCGTACTCTGAAAATTTCCAGATACACACCATGTTTGTGGCCCTATCTCGGCCAACACACGTCATAGAGTGGCCAAGGAGTACACGGTGTGTGCTCATAAAGGACACGGTGTGTACTCTAAAAATATCCAGATTCTACATTTTTCATTAAAAGGAACATAAAATATATCCATACCTGAAACCGAAGCACGGTTTCTTACAGTATCGACAGGCCTCATGAGATAAATAAGTTGTCCAAATTATATGGATTTCTACAATAATATTTGAAATATGTTGTGATGCGTATTTACATAATGATCTAGAAGTATGACATTATGCATTCCCTTATTATGAGAGTGGTTATTTATTTCAATGTGTTTATTCTATTAGTTAGAATATCCATTTAAATTTTTGAAGCTCTATTGAATAGTGATAAATTATTATTTGATCAAATTTTATTTCATCCATATTATTATCTGTTTCATTGTTAAATGTAACATGTTTTAGTTATTTATGATTTCATGTTTATTTTTTTTATTCATAATAGAATCCAAAATATCCTTACACTTACAGAGCATCCAAGTTAACTGATTTTTATATTTTATTTTTTCTAGGATACCATGATGAATATTTTGTTTGACTAAATAATACACACAATGGAGAATAATCATGTTCTCAAAGAAATAAATTTGTGTACTTTTTCCAATTGTAATGTGAATTTCAGGTTTGTATGTAGTTTAGTAACAGTACTAAACAATCCAATACGTTTTCATGTTATTCCTTATATATAATGCTATTGCATTAATTTAAACACAGAAAATGGATTACAATTTGAAGGGTTCTTGTATGTGGTATTAATTATATTTTAATAGAAACCATGGGAAGTAGATTTAGGAAAACATTAATTAGAATATATAACTTATTCTATTATTTGAAGGATAAGTATTTTTATTATATAAAATAATATAGTTTAGTTAAGGTATATATTTTGTGGTATTCCTAGTAATATATCTTCTCAGGATACTACATGTGGGTGTGGTTCAAGAATATATACACCTAGGGTAATAACATTAAAAATGAGGCATTGAGCATGATAAGAGCATTACCTATTATAAATAAATGGGCCTTTCAAAATACATGGTTATACACTCCTAGAGGATATTCATGGGTTAATTCATATTTTGTTTATAATATTTTTTTATGGGTTTGAAAATATTTTTAGTATTTGAAATATTTTCAAATGAATCCATATTATTGATTCTAAGATTATTCATGCATAATTTTTTCAATTTTTGATTATAATTTCCCTACTATTGGGAATCTACACTATAAATCATAATGATATGATATAATTTACTGTATTCGATTTTGTAGAAATGAAACCCAGTGGAAGGAATGTGAAGCATTGTAATTCATATACCCAATGTAAGGATTTCAGTCATGGGAATGTTAATGAAGATGCAGATGCAGATTGTGATATTGTTGGAAATGAAGAAATTATAACCATGTTAGGGTATCAAAATCATGATATGACCAATTAACTTTCCCTTAATGAGTATCCTATTTTTTACCTTTTGGTATAAAAACATTAGACCACTATTTCATAATAAACCTCTTTCTCTCAAGGGGATTGAAAATCCATTTCTATCTTTGAAATGTATAAGAACATTAGGGGGTATTTCTAGCATTTGGAGGTAATGAACGGAATACAATTGTAATGATAGTTTATCATCTCCCAAAATATACTTATAAATGGTAGTCATTGCTTCAACACACTATAGATGAAAAATAAATAAATAAAATGGAATTTATGGATTTTATTATATTCTTAATGGAAACAAATTTTCCTTATAGGTAATGAGTAGATAGAAAAAGACAATTCATGAGCCTAAGAAAAATAGTACATAAATATATTTATATGTATGATGTCTAATTTACAAGGATAGAAAATCTTGATATGGAGTATGTGTGTAATAAAAATATTGATACTTGTTTTCTAATGGATGGTTTAATTCTAGTTCCATAAAGATCAATAGTCTCCCAAACAATCCAATAATACATGATCCTAATATCATGTCATTCCATGAAATATATATAATCACACCTGTATTGTGAATTTTAAGGGAAGAAAGATAAAATGAGGATAAAAAAAGTTATATAAAAAGAAAAAGTAGCAGAGGATCTCACAACATATGATAATTTTGGAATGGAACCCTCTAGTTGTTGATTCAAGGTAATAAGACATTACATCTTGGATGGATATAAAATAAACTATTATCAAAATTTAAATCGAATAAAATAGGTTTCTAATTCTCATTTATTAAACTATAATGATATGGGGATCAATGGAAAATAGTTCCCAAGGAGTTAAGAGAATATAAATTAGAATAAGAAAAGTGATCAGCCTCAAATTTGGGTCTTTCATTACATACGAAGTGGAATTATTAATTTAAATGTATTTGTATTAAAAAAAATTGATTTATAAGTGTTTTATCAATGATATTGTTTATATATTAATTATTAGTTGCATAAATATTACAATAAAATGATTTTTTTTATGGATTAGAGACAATATGTTGAGGGTTACCGATGACTCATAAAATTAATCCAGTCACATGTTTCTCTATTTGGAATAAAAATTATTATTTGAAGATAACTTATAAAATGTGATATATGTTGTGAAAGTAATGACAATGACTTTTTAATGGGACATTATTTTTTACAATGAATTTTTTTAGTGATTTTATTATTTCTTATATTTTCTGGAGATTACTTTATGTATTTATGTAATATATTCAAAATATAGAGAGATTATTTTTAGATAATGGATGTTTTAATTCATTTTTATAGAAATCATGGAATTAAAATTTTAGGAATTTAAAATTAAGAGTAACATTAGATTTTCTAGGTAATATAATTTTTATATATAGAACATCCTTTTAACTTTTATGACATTGAATTTGTTAGGAATATTTTTGTTGAGTCGTACGGTTAGTAATTTATGAATTTTTTATCCCAATATATGTGATTTACAATTAAGGCATTATAGATTAATTTTTTATATTGGATATATTGTGCTTTCTATTTTGGTTTTAATAATGAAATTATGAATAACATTTTACTCTTTTGTTGATGTTGCAATCCATTATATTTGATTGCTATGCACTAAGTAAAAAAGAAATAATCTTTTCATAGTCCATTATTTGGATTAATAGATGAAGTGTAAATTTATTAAATAAAATTGAAATGATGAAAATTTTATAATGAAAGTGGAATATAGGATGTTATTATAATATCTTGTACTCTTAGACAGTAAAATATTTCCTCAAAACCTGGAAAATATTATTAAAAGTAGAATGTTATCTAAAAACACTCATTTCTATCGAATTGAATATATTTTAACTTATCATAGACTTATTTATTTTCCTTAACTAAATTTTCATGATCACCCAATTTCATGTGACAAATTTTATTCACTACTCTCCATAATTATTTATGTATTTCTTCAATTCCCGTATCTTTGCTTGCCAAAAATGTTGTTATATATGGAAACATTTTAAGTTTTATTACATATGAACTTCAAATATCCCTTAATTTATTATTAAAAATATGATTTATTTAACCATTTTATGATGTAATCTCTCAAGAAGTGTATTTTCAAATGTAAAACAATTGATTTCTGAGATCATGAATAAGTTGTTAGGAGATATTTTATTTAAAGGGGAAGAATTTAATACCACTGTATTTCTAAAGAGGGAAATCATATTCTCTAGCATATATGACACACAACACCAAAAATAGATAATAATGTAACTCTTTGATACATTATAATAATTTCTTATATAAATTCAATCTCTTTTCCAGCTATCAATTCATGCTACAATAGGGTTTAAACAAGACCTGATGCCCTATTAAAATAATATTTTTCATACCTAACCATCATAACCAAGTCATTATTTTGTTTGGGTGTTAATAGTAAAAAATAAATTATATAAATAACATGTATTAGGATAGTATAAATTAAATTAGTAGGTTACCTATAAATTAGAATTAATATAATACCCATTTGAATGCAAAAGAAATATTATATGAAAAACATAATATTTTTAGAAGCAGTCTAAATATTGTTTTTTCGCATTATTTAAAATCAATTTTTGCCGCCATTAGAATTTTTTTCTCAAAAATAGTCATTATTATATATATATATATATATATATATATATATTTAAAAAGTATCTTTTGTTGAAGATTTGATAATTTTCTGAAAATATAAATTTTTTAATAGATAGTGAAAAAAACATTTTCCAATGACAACGAATTTAGGGTTTAAATAATTTACAAAGTTAAAATGATATTTAAGTTGGGTTTTAGGTAAATTTATTCAATAATATTGATATTTATATATTTTATTTCATTATAATCAATTTATTATTTAATTTTTATATTAAAACATTATGTACTTATGATAATTTTGTCTTTGGAAAACTGCTCCTTCATTATATAACAGATTTTTATATTGAAATTTCTCTATAATATGAATTTTGTTATGAAAAATTGATTCCCTATTTTTAGTATGTTTAATTTATATTCTAGAATAAGTTATTTCTTTCCATAATTAACAGTGACAACAATGAAAATTTAATTACCACCGAAAAGATAAAATGTGGTTATTGGGGTGGGGGTTATACAATTATAATAGTTGTTAAAAATTATCTCAATGTTGTTAAAAAAATTTGTGATTTAATTATAAATTAAAACCTATAATAATTTATAATTAACCATATTATAGTCTTTTGGAGAGAGATAATTTTCGGTGTAACAAAAACCATTCAAAAATTCCACATGTGGCATCTCCCTCACTTCTAAAATGATACCCCTGTCCTCCCCACTTTAAACATACATAACCCTTTGGTTGATATGATAATGGAAAAAATATAATTCGTAATATCCTAAAAATATCATATAGTATTATTTTTATTATAAATCCCGCATAGGGAGGCTTTAGGTTTAAACCTAATGAGGCTCTCTAAAGAAGAGTTATTGTTCTTAAACATTCATATTTTTAGTTTTTTCATCTGCATTGTACATTAATACTTATTATAATATTTTAATATAAAAAAAATAGTATAAAATATATAACTATATGTTACTTTGTATATTTCAACACCCAAATCCATCTTTAATCCCACCAAATGGGAAATGAAGTCATCGTTAATGTGTACGAAGGACTAATGCCTCAGAAAACATTGTAATTTGTTTTGCATCACCACCCATAAATGACATATATAATTTTTTATTAAATATATTTATTTTTTATTTATGAAATTATCATAATTACATAATTATTTTATCATATATACCAACTTATTCATTATTGTGTGAGGGATACAATAACACCGCTCGTGTGTATGGCGGAATACCCCATCGTGAATTGATGTGGTTAGATTGTATCATATGAATTATATAATTTTTAGTAAGGTAATATTAAATGAATATATGTTATATATATAATATAATAATAATTATGATATTATAACATCACATATAACATCTTACATTCTAATCCATTGAATAAAATTAACTTCCCATATGAATATGTGTTGTCTTTCGCCACCACATAGCAATGTGAATGGATTATCATTTTTATTTTACATAAATTATAATATATATTAATAAAATTAATATCATTATATATGTGAAATAATATTTATCATGTAAATTTGAACTAAAATTTATTTTTTGTTTTTCCATCATCGGGAAAATTTGAAACAACATTCATCTATTCGTACAGCCAACCATCTCAATGAACAGTGACATAGATTTTCATTTTCTAACATTATTGAATTACCCTAAATAGATTTATTATAAATATATTTAATATTATGTAATAATTAATCATTTTTAGATGATGTAATCTTTTTCAAATTAAAATGAACAAAATTACCGAATTAAAAATAATGTAATTATCACCCAAAATATTGATTTCAAAAAACGTATTGTATTTAAATGGGCGGTAAAAGATTATATGAAAATAAAATATGTAATTAGATATACAATTATTTTTATGTAATATAATTATAACCATAAATATTTTTTATACAAGATGGTTAGACACATTCAAATTAATTTTATCCTATGGTATGATTTTCTCTTATCACTTTTAATTATGTTAGAAAATATCCATATTCATCCAATATTTCTATTTTTTTGTTAATATACTACAACATTAATATTTTATATCGTAGAAATATTTTTTTAATTTTTTTAATGTTTCATTTGATATTTTTTTCTTTTATGAGGATTACTGAAAAAATGTTTCTAAAGTGTTATATTTTTTTATAACAATCTTACCATTAGTCATGATTGTTTTTAATAAAGTCTCCATTAAGAAAATTCATTAATATTTGTTTCAAAAAAATTATTCTCTTATGGTAATTCACAATATTTTTTATATAATAATAAAACTCTCCCACTCATTTATAATGGGATTGAATAAGTACACAAGTTTAAGGAAATTCTAACTTTATTTATCCCATCATATGAATATTATTTTTCAACCAAATCCTTGTTTTTTAAAAATGTATTCAAACATGTTTTGATCAAATTCACAATGATTTATCAAAGGGTATGGAAATTTTTTTTGTTTTTGAGAAATGTTTTGATCTGAATATTAATGTCTTTTTTAAAACAAGTCTGTTTTGGATTTTACAAAGAATGCAAAATGATTTTTTATTTTAACATCTAAAAATTCGATATAATTCTTTAAAATCAAGAAAAATATTAGTTTTAAATATTAGATTACATATTTTTTGGGATATTTTCACGAAGAAAACTATTTTCAAATTATTTTATGGAATAAAAATAAAATGTTATTTTTAATTAAAAATCCTTTTTCCTCAAAATGATTTTATTTCAAATTTTATAGAATTTCGACTAATCAACATCAAAAACCATTTATTATAATTATAATACAATTTTGAAATTTTATATAGATTTCATACATATTATTTATATAGATGGTTTATGACTAGTTTAATTGATGATGTAAAATCTTATTATAACTCACGTTCTTAGTTCTGATGGTTTATTATTTTTTTTGTTACAACCTTATATTTTTTGTGTTTATTTTTGAATTAGTATTACCTTTCAAATATTTTTCATTTTAGGGAAAACTGAAATAGAATGTGTTTTATGAAAACACTAATTTTTATTTTTTTCACACAAAACAATATCAATAATACACTATATGAAATAATTATACTATATTGGGGTATATGCAACATAATTTTTGCCTTTTGTTACACACAATGATTAGTTACTTCGATATCTTGTGTTATGAGAAAGTTTGAGTTTTTCCAAAACCCAACAAACTAATAATATTATTACTAAATTATTATTATATTTTTAACCATTCCATTATATTGGAAAGTATGAAGGAGATTAATTATGTTATGAAAATATGGTTTACACAACTATATAAGAATAATTATTGGTTACCAATTAACATGAAATGAAAATAAAACCATTTTCAAAATATTATAATTCCTTTGCTACAAAACTATATTCCTGAAATCAAACAAGTTATATAATGATAAATTAATTAAAACATATTTCATAAATTCTTTTAATGAAATATACATTTATTATATATTTTATGGTCATCTTATATATTTTCTAGACATGTTATAATAATAAATCTAATTTGGTGAATAAAAAGATGTATTTTTCTAAAATGTAATTTTATCACCTTTTCATCGAGAACCTAATTTATGTATCATTTTGAAAAATTTATAATTTTTATTGGAAATATTAAATATATTTTTCAATGGAGGGGTATCAAAAAAATCTTTTGGTGTATTTTTGGTATTCCTTAGAGAAGTTTCATATTTTTCGGAATTGTAAAAAATAATGAATTTTAATTCAAAACTACTTTTCACGAAATTTATATATATTTATATATGTATATTATATTTTATCTTGGTTTTAATGAATAATTAAATAAATTACACATAAATAAATACATTTTAACCCATTTTATTCAATTACACATTGAAAATGGATATAATAGCACATCTATTGTTTGGAACTTTTCAATTTAAAATTGATTTTTTCATCCAATCTGTGTGATTTTTTTAAATTAATTTCATGCACTTTTGTGTCTACAATTTTTAAAAATGGGTTCAATATTTTTATTCATAATAATGATAATTTCTAATTCAGATCCACTGAAATATTTACCAAAAAATAATTGTAAATGTATACCATATTAATTATAATAATTATTTAAAAAAAGAGTTTACAAGGTCGTTAAATTATAACATTAGGGAAAAAATATACTTGAAATTTTTGTTAATTGTTTTGGGCCATTTCTCAACCATATACTCCCTTATATAGAAAACGTGAAATTATTGGAGACACAAGATGTGCGGAAGACTATCACGACCCACCTTCGCCAAGATGAGGGAAGGGATAACCAACTGCCAGAGGCTTCCTTCGTTAGGTTGAAGGAGAGATAATGACCCGCCATGCACCTCCTTCTAATAGGGCATAGAGTGGGGAATAGCACCATGTTTATTGAATCTAGCATATTATGGAAGGAATTTCCTTTTTTATAAAAATGTCAGGATATAAGATGGAACATCCAAAACAACTCCAAAGACTTAATGTTATAGTAAATTCGAAACCCCTTTTTTCCACATTCATGTATAAAATAATGTGTTACAAAGAACAAGAAAACTCTAAAGTAGAGTTACAAAATAATGAAAAACTGTAAGGAAAACTATCCCGATGTAGAGCTAGTAAGGTCAGGCACAATCCTCAAACTCATCCTAGAATCCGGAATGTAGTTTTCTATATGTAGGGTGAGTATACTGGTATACTGAGTAAGGAAAAAACAGAATCACTCGTTCATAAGTGGGGAGAAAGCCTAATTCCCCATGGGAAATAGAGATAACCATAATAACTAATAAACAAAACTATCCACCCAAACTCACCAAGGTACACTCCCTAAATAACTCATTCAGGTAAAGTAATATTAATAGTACATGGATATTTGGGTACCCTACACCACTTTCTCATTGGGTTTGAGGACATTCTAAACATTAGACATCCCACAAAAATCCCACTGAAGTCCCACTACTGCCCCCAATAACAACCATATGTGCCAACCCAACCACACTTCCCACAAGTAGACACCTAAGACACAACATCCACACATAACCACACCCGCAGAGATTTGTACCATAATAACCACCACCACACCTGAAGACACCTAGGCCAGGATAACCACTGACATGCTCGAAGGCACCTAGGACTCATCCCAAAAACACTTAGGATACAAGCCAGCATGCAAAAACCTGGTCCAACCACCACAACACACCATGCCCAAAGATTCTTGGTCCATAAAAAACCTTAGTTCATCACAACCTACTTGAATAATCTTGGGCTTCCAGGGAGAGGGAGAATAAAGGAGCTAATAATGATACACTGATAAGAATGTTGGAAAAAACACCCTCCCCCATAAATGGCGGTGTTTGGAATGAGATTATCAACATTGGTGGTGTGCATATAAAATATACAAGAACTGAATTTATATATCTTGGTAACCAAGCACTCATCCCAACCTAAGGGCCTCGAAACCAACAACCTACTTGTAAATAACCACTCAATCTTCAATCTCTACATGAACAGGTATAAAATGGACACAACCAAAGCATGACCCATTTTTGGAAAATAGATCCCCCTTTATACATGTTCCCATTATCATGTTCGAATGATTTCATTTAAATATTCCTCCACTACTGAGTAACTAACAAGAATAGCTTCAAGAAAAAAATGAAAGAAAATAGCCAAGAAAATGTTTAAGCATTCACACTATTAATCTGTTATGTAACAACACCAAAATAGATCAGTGAGATGCCTCAATGTACTGGAACCAAACCAAGACCCAACTTACTAGATCCTAACATTTATTGTCATCTCCACATAGCCCCTGATTCACAAACCCACAACATCTCGTCCAGATATTCCATTCCAATCCACATCACCCCTATAACATTAAATATAACATTCATTCATACCACCATAGCTTATCCAATAAGTTCACATATTTACACAGTACCATTCAATAAGTTCCATTTATCAATTTGGTTAACCGGGGTGATCACACAAGAGTTCATATTCATCGGTAATCCATTTAATCAACCATGTTTACATGATTAAATAGTTTCCATGGCTCATATATTCAATCAGAAAATATATCTTAATAAGTGTGAAAGAAAAGACCACCAATGTCCATGATTATCAATAGACATAAGACTATACAATTCACAACATAAAAATGATGTGAAACAAAGAAATAACATCATCATTCCCAAAACATCATTATTTTAATGATCATTTATTATCATCATTAAATTTTATTTACTCAATGAATTGGGTGGACATCATCATACATGCCCAACATGATGCATAGTAAAGAGATACATAGGATGAACCCCTACTTGGATGATCAAGGATCAATGTTTCTTCCTTGCACTAGGATCTTTTGTTTCCTGTTAAGAAACTCCAAGAAGAACTGGACAAGAGGGCTCTTATATAGGAACAACTCATCTCTAGAAGGGTGAATCCAAGCGTACCAAAGACAAGGAAAGAGTCCATGGAAGAAGAAGATCTCAGTGGGATAAAAGGCTTGATCCATGTGTTATGGGATGTACAATCATGATATTCATAAAAACAGTATCATTGGTTGACCATGCTATTTGGTGGATTCATAGGTTTGAATTATTTAAGATTTAATAATTATTTGGTTGAGATAAAATAGTGCACAACTATGATTTGAAAAATCCAGATTAAATGGAAAAAACATGCAACTATGAAAGAACATAGAGAACATGAGATATTCGGAAAATGTAGCAAACTGTGAGATACTGATAAAAAGAAACATGTTTTGGTAAATCAAGTGTTTAACCACTCATATGGGATTTTTTATTCCATTTAAGGGCTTAAAAACATCATTAATCCACTTTAAAATAAGTATTAAAACATAAAAGAGGTGTTAGGGGAAAATGGGGGAAAGAACCCAGACACCCGCATGGTGGCACCGTTTGGGTGCGGTACTGATCAATGAGACAGATCTGTAGCACCATGGTTACACACACTACCACTGACACAGACGCCCTCTTGATTCACTGATGGGGTCCAGGACACCCCAAACACAATAATTTGGAAACGTAATGGGCCGGGAGGGTCTGCTCCATTACCTCAGATACCAATCAAACTATTCTCGTCCTTGAGAATCCAGCCTAAGCTCGATGAAAATGAAGGGGTCTAAAAAACCACCTCGTAAGATACCTCTTAGGAACAAACCACTCTAGTTGTGTTTTCAACCAATAACAACCCTCAAAATATATAAACACTTATTTTATCTATATGATGAATCAACTGTGGAAACAATTACTAACCACACAAAACAAAAACCACATTGCCCAGACATAATGATTATGGAGACCCTCAATGTCAAGATACTATATGCTTTGGGTGACATTGACTCACCAACATGGGTTTAGTCACATCCATATTAATGCGTCTTGTTTAGGGATCATGTTCTCCTATCCCTATAGTTATTACTATTCACATATATTCATAGAACAAGGGAAACATCTCATCTCATGGAAACATGGTAAAAAATACACTACATACAATTCAAAAAGAAAAATAGAAGATAAAAGCTCATAATTTCTCTGGGTACTAGTCAAACATCTCTGCCTCCTACTCCCAGGTACTCTCCTCAAGGACACCATGGCCACCACAACACACGAACCATGGGAATGACCCTTCCATGATGCACATTCTCCTTATGATACTTGATTCTCACCATTCACTCCATGAATGTCGCGTCGCCCTAGATATCCATCTCTATCCAGTCAAGGACATCGAAGTCATCATGTAGATAACGATAGAGATTATATACAAGAATGATGTTTTAGTTCCCCTCTAACCACAGTGGTAATGCTAGCTAATATTCCACCTCGCCAACTCCTACCAACACCTCAAACGGTCCGATGAACCTAGAAGAAAGGTTACTCCCCTTATTATACCATTGTTTTCCCCTTCAAGGGGAAACTGTCAAGAACAAATGATCACAACCCTAGAACTCCAATGGAATCCTTCTATGGTTTATATAAGGCTTATTCCGGTCCTGATGGGCCTTCAACCTTTCACGCACAAGGTGAGCCTTCTCCGTCATTCTTTGCACCACCTGTAGGGCATGAACACCTACCTCCCCAACCAATGTCCATCATATGAGTGAAAGACATGGTCTACCATAAAAGGCAATCAACTGTTCTATTCCAATGGTAATGTGATGGCTTTTGTTGTAGGAAAACTATAATAGAGGAATGTTTCATACCCACAATCATCAGAAGCCCAGAACACATGCTCACAACAAATCTTCCAAGGTCTGGATGGTTTTCTCTGTCTTCCCAACTTTTTAAGGATGGAATGTGGTGATAAGTCATAGTTGGGTGCCCAAATAACAATATAATCCCTTCTATACTTGTGAATTAATGCATGTAACATAGTGTGAAATGATGGTTTTGGGAATTCTGTGCAGCCGCACAACATCACCAATCTACTTCGGTGCTAAGGAATCCATTTTCCTAGATGCATTAACCATTAAGGATTGAGCTGATTTCTTTAACAATTCAACTAAAACCCAAATGGCAACACATACATCCTTATCTCTTGGTATCCCTGTGACAAAATCCATCTAGACATTATCCTGCTTCCACTCAGGAAATTCTATGGGTTGTAACAGACCAATGGGAACACGGTGTTCAGCCTTTACCAGCTGACACACGAGGCACTTTACTACCAACTCGGACACCTCCTGCTTCACTCTAGGACAACAAAACTGAACTATCATTCCCATATACATCTTGTAGACTCCTGGATGTACCTCCATGGGTGAGTAATGGAACACACCATGAAAACTGTAATGTATTTCCACCAGAAAAAAACATCTTCTCATAGAACAACATCTGATTCTAACCATCATACGACCATCCCTCTGGAGCATCACCCAAGATAACATGATCACACATCACTTTAACCTCTATGTCTACCCAATGATACTCCTCCACCTGCTATTCCAAGGAAGACTACATCGTGATTCCAAAAAAATCATCTACCATCCTCCACTCTCATGCCCAAATGTAATGCAGCCAACTTTTCTATTGCATTCCAAGAATATGTAGACTCCCAAACTACATCCTTCTGTGACATCATACTCAATAATTATCCCCTGCATTTTCTATTTCTAATGTGTAGGATATCTTGATGTCGTAGTGCTAAAAAACTATGTCCACCTATGCTTCTTCACGTTCATGTCTCGCTGGGAGAAGACATATATCAAGTTATTTTGATCTTTAAAGACAACAAAGCATTCCCTGAAGAGGTTATGGCACCAAATAATTAGTGAAATCACAAAAACTATAAGTTTCAGATCATGGGTCCGATAGTTATGTTTGTGAGGGTGTAACTTCATAGACTTGTAAGTGATCACTCCCCAATACTAAATCAACACACACCCCAAGACTAGGCTAAAATAATCATATATCAATTCAAATTTCACCACTTCCTATTGTAACCTCATCACAAGGGAATCGACTAGCTTCCCCTTCAGGTGACTGGAAGCATCCTAGAACTGTTTACTCCATATAAAAGTCTTGTATTTCATGGTTCATGTCCTTAATGTTGTTTCAACTCATGAGAAGATAGGTATGAACCTTTGGTATTAACCTAGAAATCCTAGAAAACGATGAACCTCTACCACATTCAAGGGTGATGTCCAAGATACAACCGCTTAGACAATGGATGGGTCTACTTTTATTCCTTGTCGGGATACCACATGTCCTGGGAAGTACACCTCTCAAGTCTAGAACTTGCACTTGGGAAACCTCA
Organism: Viscum album; assembly: GCA_963277665.1. Taxonomy (NCBI): domain Eukaryota; kingdom Viridiplantae; phylum Streptophyta; class Magnoliopsida; order Santalales; family Viscaceae; genus Viscum; species Viscum album. The sequence continues at coordinate 933,561,722 of OY728122.1, read as the reverse complement.
TGTAGAGGTTGTGGTGTGAGTGGATCTCTAAAACTATCCTTATATCACTACTAGAAAAACAGGTATTTGCGACGGGTCATTTGCGACGGGATCCCGTCGCAAATGGCCTTTTGCGACGGGGGTCCGTCGCAAATCGCCCGTTGCGGAAAACGTCGTCGCAACAACAATTAGTTGCGACGGGCCCGTCGCTAAAGATAGTATTTGAGACGAGTATCCTTCCTGTCGCAAATATTACTCTGTATATTTGTAAAAACTTTTAAAATAGTAATTGCGACGGGCCCCGTCACAACAGGTATTTGCGACGGGCCCGTTGCAAAAAGTAGTTGCGACGGGACCCGTCGTAATTATGTTTTTAAAAAAAAATTAAAAACTATTATTAAATTATTTTAATGGATATAAAAATAATACTATTTGCGACGGGCATAGTATCCCGTCGCAAATACTATTAAAAAAATTATTAATAAATTATTTTAATTAATATACTAATAATACAATTATAATTCAAAAATAAAAAATAATAAAATATAAATAAATGATTTTTATTAATATAATAGTAGAATTATAATTCACAAATAAAAATAATAAATTATTAATAAATTATTTTATTTTATATAATAATAATAGAATTATAATTCAAAAATAAAAAATAATAGAATATTAATAAATGATTTAATTAATATAATAATATTATAATTATAATTCATAAATAAAAAATTTTAATAAGTTATTTTAATTAATATAAAAATAATAGAATTATTTTACATTCAAATATTAAAATAACTCAAATATTACAAAAAAATATAATTAAATTTTAATATTATAAAATTTTAATATATATATAAAATTTAATATTATAAAATATATATAATTTTATTATTCATATTAATATTGTTATTTCAAAATATAATATTATTAATATTTTATAATGAGACAGAAACTACGAATAGAAAAAAATTCATATTTTGATTTAACAAACTTTATAACATAAAAACAAACTCTAATATGAAGGAGGTGGGAGGGGGGGATCTACAGATGCTGGTGGAGGAAACTCCATCCCTAAAGCATGAGTGAGTCGGCGCATGTACTCCATTTGCTCCTGGTGCTGCTGCAGCCACCGACTCATCTGCTCCTCATACAACTGCTGCTGGCGTCGATACTCCTCCTCATGATGCTGCTGCTGCTGACGTTTCAGCTCCTGCTCCTGTCAGAGACTCTCTATCAGTGCAGTCTAAGATTGAAACTGATCCTCATACTGTGTAGCAGAAGAAGATGCATGAGCTCCTCTCGAGATGGATGCCGACATCGCAGCACTGCCATAACAATCTCCGGGAGTCAGTACTATAAACCCTACAAATAAATCGAAATATCAAGTTAGAAATGAAATAATTTTCAAAATAAAAATTATTTATTTACGTACATAACAACCAATGGCCGAACATGGCCTGATTCACATCAATGGGAATCTACTCTCATGTGGTGCACGACTGAGAGAAATAGTTGCGCAAAATAGCGCTGCCCTGTCCGACTGCTATATGCGGAAAACTGTAAAAATAATAAACATTTATTATGTGAATAGATTAATGAAATCTTAGTCAAATCCACATATTATCACACAGGTTATCACACCTCCGTGTGCGTGGATCAAAACCAAGACGTGGACATCGCTCGAGGACGGGGTCAGGAATCATCAATCGTGCAAGACCGCGCCCCCTCCGCGCACTCCCTGAAGCGCCTGCAGGTTGAGGGTCATCTGCCAGCAACTCATCCACATCGAAAGGCAGGTCAGCATCCGCCAACTCAAGAAATGTCTCGTCGTCCATCTGAAACAGAAAATGTTAATGTTGTTAGCAAATAATTGATAATTACTATTATATATACATATATATATATATTATGATTGTATATAACTACCATTGAATTCTATCAGTGTTCAGCTTAATCATCATCTTTATATATGTCAATGTCATATTCATATTCCTCCTCAACATCATCGATATCCATTCGAGTTCCAGTTTCTTCATATCTTACCATTTCAAATTCATATGTGACATCATTAACATCGTCGTCACCACCGACTCTTAAATGTGGGGTGTCGTCATCGATACTCATGTCTCTTTGTAAAAAAGATTGATTTTGATGACTCTCTTGAAAAACTTCAATTCTTTGCACATCAGTGAAAGAACATTCACTTTTACTAAACTGATTGTCTCGAATTTTGATTTTTATTACACTCCACCAATCAGTCAAGTGTCTTGATGTAGCACAGTACATTGTGTAATAAACATGATATGCATGTTGAGCCAATAAGAATGGTTCATTTTTTGCGAGAACGCTTTTACATTTAATATCGATGATTCCATGAGTCGGATGAACACGCACGCCTCTCTCTGTATCCATCCACCGACATTTGAACATGGTTATGTAATGTTGTCCAAGATAACAGAGTTCAATGATTTCATCAAGTGTGCCATAAAAGTCAACTTCATTTCCTCGATGATGAGATCCCCTCAAGCTAACTCCACTGTTCATTGTTCTTTTCGATTCCCCATATGCAAGTGTGTGAAATCGAAATCCATTCACCACATGTGCATTATAAGTTTTAACGAGTTTGGAAGGTGGGTTACTCAATATACCCAGATGTTTGTCAATTTTATCAACATGTCGAGACACCTGAAAATTTGTGAAATAATTATCAATATAGTAAACTATACATTGAATAAGTTGCTAAAAGATAATGAATTTATGTTACCAGTTTTTGAAACCACTGAAAGAATTTATTCTGTCGGCGTTCTTCGAGAGCAGCTACTGTAATTTGTGGAATTTGTTTCTTGATATGATTATCATACAACATATAAAAACCAAAGTTATTTACTGTAACATAAATGATAGAATAAGTGATATAAACACTTACAGTAAAACTGATGTCATCTCTTCACAGTTGATCAGAACATACGTATGAGCTTTGTGATGTTCATGATCTGAAAGCCAGCATTCATAAACTCCACCAAAACCAAGCTCTGGATGGTTGAAAACAGATAATTGATTGTCGATTTCATCAATATTCCTCCCGTTCCGTCCCATTCGGTTGTGTTTTGAAGGATACTCAGATTCAAAATAATGGAAGCAGAAAAAAGATATTTCCTCTTGCAAATAAGCTTCTGAAATAGATCCTTCAACATATGCTTTGTTACGTACTTTTATTTTCAATTTTTGCATGCATCTTTCAAATGGATACATCCATCGAAACTGTACTGGACCTCCACATTTGGCTTCATATGGAAAATGTAACATCAAATGTTCCATTGAGTCGAAGAGAGACGGTGGAAATATTTTTTCCAGTTTAAATATAATTACAACAACATCTTCTTCAAGTTTGCATAGAGAATCATAATCTGCTGTAGCCGCAGAAATTTCCTGAATAAAATGATACACGTCTGTTATGGAATCCCAAATCACAGAATTAAACAGACCTCTTAATGCAATGGATAAAAGTATTTCCATTATAACATGACAATCATGACTTTTTAATCCAGTATTATGACCATTCTTTACACATCTACCCAAATTGGAAGCACAACCATATGGAAGTCTCAAATCTGCAATCCACTGACAAAATAATAAACGGTTTTCTTTAGACAGTGTATAAGCTGCTTTTGGTTTCAGTAACCTTTCTGTTCTGACATTCTCAAACAGTTCCAATTCTGGATGCCTGCAAATTTGGGCAAGATCTAAACTTGCATTTACATTGTCTTTTCTCTTTCCTGGCGTATCCAAAACTGTATGAAACAAATTATCAAAACAGTTCTTCTCAATGTGCATGACATCTAACATGTGTCGGACCAACAAATCAGACCAATATGGAAAATCCCAAAATATGCTACGTTTAATCCAATTGTGTTCTTTCCCAAAACCAGAAATTTTCTGTTGGTTTATTATGGGACCAAAAGTGATGGGAGGTAATGAAAATACAACTGATTTTAACTCCGAACCTGATAGCATTTTTGGAGGTTCATCCCTTTCAACTATTCCTTTTCTGAAATGAGATCTGTTTCTACAAAAAGGATGATCAGCTGGAAGAAATCTGCGATGACAGTCAAAATAAAAAGGTTTCTTTCCATGAATGAGCATAAATGCTTTGTTCTCTCTCAAACACTACGGACATTATTTCTGAACATGTGTACTCCAGCCAGATAATATCCCATAAGCCGGGAAGTCACTAATTGTCCACATCAATGCTGCTCTTAGTATGAAATTCTATTTCGTTGCAACATCATATGTACTGACACCAGTACTCCATAATAAACTCAATTCATCAATCAATGGTTTCAAATAAACATCAATATTTTTCTTCGGATGTCCTGGAATTTGTAATGTCAAAAAGATATATGGCTCCTTCATCAACATCCATGGAGGTAAATTATACAGAGTTAAAAAAACAAGACAACATGAATATTGACTACCATAAGATCCGAACGGACAGAATCCATCAGTGGAAAGGCCCAGTCGAACATTTCTAGCTTCTAAAGCAAAGGATGGATGCACTCTATCAAAATGTTTCCATGAATCACCATCGGCTGGATGATTCAAGCTTTTATCGGTTGAAATATTCTCTTTATTCCATGACATCATTGTCGATGTATTCTTAGACATGAATAAACGCTGAAGTCTGGATGTAAGAGGAAAATATCTCAACTGTTTTACATGAATCAAACCAGACTTCCCATGTTGTCCTTCTTTATATCTCAGTTTTCCACATGCGGGACAATTATCCAACGACTCATTTTCCCCAGAATATAAAATGAAGTCATTTGAACATGCATGAATATTCTGACAAGTAAGTAACAAATTTAGAAACAGCCTCTTACTCTCATAGTAATTTACAGGGAAAACATTTCCTTCAGGTAACAGTGTTTTAAGAAAAGAAAATATCATGTCAAAATAGGTGTTTGACATTCCGTTATCTGATTTGATAGCCATAAATTTTTCAACTGCTTCTAATTTGCTCTTCTTGCAGCCAGGATATAATGCATCCTCAGCAGACCTCAACAACTCATAAAATTCAGACAGTGCCAACTCAGGATTTGAAGTTATTTCAGCTGGAGTTTCTGTATGTTGAACAGATGAACCTGCAACATCATGTATTAAATCTTGAAATCGAGATGGATCTGGAATCAAGTTGGTATCACCTACTCTAGAACTGCGTTCACCGTGTTGATACCAAAAAACATAATCTGGTTGAAAACCAAAATGCAAGAGATGTCCCCCCACTTTCTCAAACATGTCAAACGTTCTCAATGCACATTTTCTACAAGGGAATTTTATTTTTCCTTCTGAAATAAATTCTGGATTTGATTCCGCAAATGATAAAAAAGTCTCCACACCCTCTACATATACTGGATTTAAACCAGAACCGTTTGGATTTCTACGTTGATTTATCCATATGAGGTCACCTAATAATGATTGTTGATGACCTCGTTGTTCCATATTTTTCTATAAAATATAAACTCATTACTGGTTTTGAATAATTTGATAGAAAAAACATTCAAGAAAGGATAATTATAGAGTTTACATCATACACGACTGACGCAACCTTTTTGTTGAGACAGACCTAAAAATTGACCCTTTAAGAATTGAATATGTTGAGAATAATGACAAACCTGTTACAAATATTGATAAATTTTTTATTATATAAATTTTTTATTATTTTCATAATACTAATATTATTTTTTCAAAAATATTAATTATATAATAATAACATTATTACATTATTAGTATATTTTATTATTAATATTAAAATAATATAATTTTCTATATTATATACAATTCTCCTTTCATCTGTGTGTTTAATATTCTCACTCCACATGTAATATTTGCATTCACTTTCACCTCTCCATTAGTGAGTAGGTTGATAATTTTGAAAAAGAATGCAAATATTACATGTGGAGACAGAAAACACACAGAAGAAAAGAGAATTGTATATAATATAGAAAATTATATTATTTTAATATTAATAATAAAATATACTAATAATGTAATAATGTTATTATTCCTAATTATTGGTAATTATTCCTAATTATTGGTATTTATACCAATAATTTGAAATAATTACCAATAATTAGAAATAATAACATTATTACATTATTAGTATATTTTATTATTAATATTAAAATAATATAATTTTCTATATTATATACAATTCTCCTTTCGTCTATGTGTTTTTTGTCTCCATATACAAATATTACATGTGGAGATAGAAAACACACAGATGAAAGGATAATTGTATATAATATAAAAAATTAAATTATTTTAATATTAATAATAAAATATACTAATAATGTAATATTGTTATTATTCCTAATTATTGTTAATTATTCCTAATTATTGTTAATTATTCCTAATTATTGGTAATTCTTACTAATTATTGATAATTATTACTAATTATTGGTAATCATTACGAATCATTACTAATTATTGGTAATTATTCCTAATTATTGGTAATTATTCCCAATTATTGGTAATTATTGGTAATTATTTGTAATTATTGGTAATTATTGGTAATTATTGGTAATTATTGGTAATTATTGGTAATTATTGGTAATTATTGGTAATTATTGGTAATTATTGGTAATTATTGGTAATTATTGGTAATTATTATTAATTATTGGTAATTATTACTAATTATTGGCAATTATTACTAATTATTGGTAATTATTATAAATTATTACTAATTATTGGTAATTATTATTAATTATTACTAATTAGTGGAAATTATTGGTAATTATTGATAATTATTACAAATTATTACCAATTATTACTAATTATTGGTAATTATTGGTAATTATTGGTAATTATTACTAATTATGGAAAATTATTAGTAATTATTTCTAACTAATGGTAATTATTTGTAATTATTGTTAATTATTGGTAATTATTATTAATTATTGCTAATTATTACTAATTATTGGTAATTATTATTAATTATTACTAATTATTACTAATTATTGGTAATTATTACTAATTATTACGAATTATTGGTAATTATTATTAATTATTACTAATTATTGGTAATTATTATTAATTATTACTAATTAGTGGTAACTATTGGTAATTATTACTAATTATTACCAATTATTACTAATTATTATGAATTATTGGTAATTATTCATAGTTATTGGTAATTCTTACTAATTATTGATAATTATTACTAATTATTGGTAATCATTACGAATCGTTACTAATTATTGGTAATTATTCCTAATTATTGGTAATTATTCTTAATTATTTGTAATTATTCCTAATTATTGGTAATTATTCCTAATTCTTGGTAATTATGGATAATTATTGGTAATTATTTCTATCTAATGGTAATTATTGGTAATTATTTTTAATTATTGGTAATTATTGGTAATTATTATTAATTATTGGTAATTATTACTAATTATTGGTAATTATTTGTAATTATTACTAATTATTGAGAATTATTTGTAATTATTACTAATTATTGGTAATTATTACTAATTATTACTAATTACTGGTAATTATTACTAATTATTTCTAATTATTGGTAATTATTACTAATTATTACTAATTATTGGTCATTATTGGTAATTATTGGTAATTATTTATATTTATTACTAATTATTGGTAATTATTACTAATTATTGCTAACTATTGGTAATTATTATTAATTATTACTAAGTATGGGTAATTATTACTAATTATGGATAATTATTGGTAATTATTACTAATTATTGATAATTATTTGTAATTATTACTAATTATGGATAATTAATGGTAATTATTACTAATTATTGATAATTATTTGTAATTATTACTAATTATTGGTAATTATTACCAATTATTGGTAATTATTACCAATTATTGGTAATTATTACCAATTATTGCTAATTATTGGTAATTATTATTAATTATTACTAATTATTGATAATTATTAAGAATTATTACTAATTATTACTAATTATTACTAATTATTACTAATTATTGGTAATTATTACTGATTATTACGAATTATTGGTAATTATTGGAAATTATAACTAATTATTGGTAATTATTGGAAATTATTACTAATTATTGGTAATTATTGAAAATTATTACTAATTATTGGTAATTATTACGAATTACTTGTAATTATTACCAATTATTATTAATTATTGGTAATTATTTGTAATTATTACTAATTATTGTTAATTATTGGTAATTATTACTAATTATTCCTAATTATTGGTAATTATTACTAATTATTCCTATGTACCATTAACTATGAACAATGAATACTAATAATTTAAATTTATTAAGTAACAAAACAATGTAAACATAATTAAATTACAACTAATTAAGAATAATTGAAACTAATAAAAAATTTAAAATAAATACTAAATTAAAATGAACATAAATACCTTTAAAATTGATCTGAGGTTGATCTCTGATCGTTGTTGAAAACTTCAATATCAACTCCGGAAAAAAAAAATTAAACTTAAGAAACTCTGAAATCTAAAAATAAAGTTTTGAGAGAAGGAGAAGATTGAGTTTGAGAATGAACGAAAAAAACGGATGGGGGGTATTTATAGGTTAGATCATTTGCGACGGGTCTATTTGTGACGGGATACCTGTCGCAAATAGTGTTATTTACGACGGTACCCGTCACAAATACCTTAGCCCTCATTTATTACGGTCAACGGTTAAATAATTATTCGCGACGGGACCCATCGCTAATAATAACCTGCCAACATACTATTTGCGACGGGGGTAGATGTCCGTCGCAAATAGCTTTTACCGCCGCCGGTTATTTGCGACGGGGGTAGATTCCCGTCGCAAATATCTTTTACTGCCGCCGGGTATTTGCGACGGGCGGTAACAGCCCATCGCAAATAAATTTGCAGTGAATTGGCACGCAAAGTGCGCCAATCCTTTTGGGACGGGGCACGCTAACCCGTCGCAAATCAGTTTTTAACTGGACTATTTGCGACGGGATTTATCCCCGTCGCAAATAACCAGTCGCAAAAACTCATTTTTCCCGTAGTGTATGCTTGGAATGATGATCAATGGTATTGATTAGATTAGGTTTTCATATATGAACACGACCAAAAACTAGTCTAAATACTCATAGAAAATAGATTTCATGAGCCCTATAAACACATCTGGTTCGTTCGTAATGCTGAACGGCATGACCACAAACTCGAATAGACAATATCATCAGCTAAAAGCAGTCTTCAGGTTGTAATCTTCCTTCACCCTCAACTGGTGATAACCAGGCCATATGTCTATCATTGAGAAACGACATGCTCCCTTCATCTAGTCAAAAATTTCATCGTTTCTTGTGAGGGTTAATGGTACTTGAATGTCAGCTGATTCAGTCTTTGATAGTATATGCACAGCTTGAAAGCACCATCTTCTTTATTTATGAACAAGACTGGGGCACCCCATGGAGACAAGATTTTTTGGATAAAACCCTCCTTCATCAGGTCATCCACAACTCCCGCAACTCAGAAGGCGCCATCCAATAGGGATCCATCAAAATCAAACGGGCACTAGATTGTAAGTATATACGGAAATCAACATCACATTGAGGGGGTATAGTCACAACCACTTCGAGGAATATGTTTTAGGAACCCACTAATGATCCCCGGAACTTCACCATCTCTGAGTCTACCAATTCCCTTGACTTCTCGGCTAACAGTAAAATAAGGGTCCCATAAGCCGGCTGCCCTCCTGGAAACACCACCTGCCTACAAAACATACATGCTAGCCTCCCATATCCGAGAACACGGACCTTATATGGTAGAATCCGATAAAATAGTTCATAGAAAACATCCAATAGATGTCCAAGAAGGCATATTTTGGTAGTACCTATAGCAGAATGTGATCCCCACTTCACTGATTTGGGCCCAACATCAGCCTCCATCCTCGACAAATATCAAATAGGCTAGTCTAAATTCCAACTGGCGAACTCAACACCAACAGGAATGGTATGTCTCTCTACGTCTAGGCCCAAATAATGTGCTAGAATGTGTGAAAATATGAGTGTGAATATCCTATATCAAACGAGGAACATTCAAGAGTACTAAACATGCTTACTGTACCTCGAACAACCTCATGCCCCACTGGAACTGCTACCTCTATGGAGTGTAACATCCCATGCATAACTCTTCTTCTCGTCAACAATCAGATGCCTCCCTAACCATGCCCACGTCGAGGTCCCTATGGAGTTCCCTAAGGTCGGCCTCATCCTAAAACATCTACTCTCGGGGGGCCTACTACTGCTGGTGAAATGGTATGGCTAGCCATAGGTGATTCTAAGGTTGGTGATAAACTAGGCTAACCCCACTGTTCTAAGATCTGACTGGGCACCATCTCTCAATGTGCCGAAGACCTCCACATGAAAAGCACCTTGGTCCCGGGCTCATAGTGAAAGGGAAATGACCAAGAGATCAAAACGTAAACTGCAGAGGTCTACTCCCCGCCAGCTGAAATGTGGATGGTCCTAATGCTATAGGCCTTCTACTAACAACCTTACCCTTTGATGAACGTAGCAAGCTCCTCTATTGTGGAATACCCCCAAGCATGTCCATCCTCTCCACTACCTCAACCTTTTTCTGATCCTCAATGTACATCGGTAGAGTGAAGGGATTAACAACATACTATAGTGATGGTTAGAGTGCCTCCTCTAAATGTATCTCTCGAGACTACTCATAAGGAAATAGGTTGGGAAAAATGTGAACGATATCCATGAAAATGATCCCCAAATCACTTTCTGACATACTCTTTTACTAGAGGGAGAGTAACTCCAGCTTCTTTTCGACCATCATAACTGATGAATGGAATTTTTCCGAAACACCCTCTCAAAGTCAGTCCATGAAACCCCAGTCTCCATTCTTTCACTGAGGTAGATTTTCCACCATTGATGCACTTCTCCCATCATCTGAATAATTACCAAATAAACCCAGTTCTCCCTTATGGAATTGATAATGGTAAAGTTGGTCGCCAACTCCGAAAGAATACACTATATCTCCATGTGAGAAACATTCTTTTCGTACATCCTGAGGGTCTACCACTTGAAATAATGTAGAGTTCTCTTCCACTTGTTATCCACTCCCTATTGGTCAATCGTCTGCTGATCGACCAGATCAACCTAATGGGCCTCAACTTCCCACATGACTTTTGGTTGTCCTTCAGGTACCATAGCTGAAATGATAAACAAGTAATTATATAGCCTGAGTAGTGTAGGAAAGTTCTTTTTAATTGTTTCTTCAATTTAATTTTTTTATCAAATAACCCAAACACCCAAGGCACATAAGAACATAATTACTTATGATGCATGTATATTTCCTAGGGTCTCTACCATGGAATCAGTTTAGCCTGTCTTGATCATTCAGAAGGTCGAGTGTCCTTGTATCAGATCATGTGGGGCCCTAAAATATCATGTCCTACCTGGCCTTCCCTAGCCTATTACATGCCCTGTGATTTTATACCACTATTTCTCTACCATCCCATGCAAATAACATTGTTCCTAACCACAAAATCCATCCTATATCTCAACCATCAGCCTTTGATACCATTCGGTTATGACCCGCCTTCACCATGTTGTGGGAATTGACAACATACTACCAGACCCTTCCTTCATCAAGTTGAAGGGGAGATAATGACCACCTACTCCGACCTTTCATGGGCCCCAGAGAGCCAACATGGACCAAGGGTATAAAATATCACAGTGTATGAAAGGAATTGCCGTTTTTCTAGAATAAGATTGGGAGATAAGATGTTAAATCCCAAAAAACTAAAAATATTAAAATTAATTGTATATCCAAAACCCATTTTCCACACTCATGTTCAAAATAATGTGTTACAAAGTAGATGAATAATCTGAAGGAGAGTACCAAAATAATGAAAATCATCAATGAAAACTAACCTAATTCCTATCTAGTAAGTATGACACGATCCTCAAAGTCCTCCTAGAAACATGAAAGTAGTATTATATGTAATGTCTTGTATTTTTTGTGTGTTATTATATGGGTTTATTTCGAGACCATGCACGAAAATCGAACATCATTCTAGGGCCAGTGAGCCCGGTATAATGACCCATACTTTACATACATTGTTATTTCTTTAGAATTGAAGCACACTTATTACAACATATTAGAAAACCAGGAAAGTTCCGTATAAGTATAGTGTCTTTAGAAAATGGGAAACATAAACAACTGGTTTATAAATCATCTACATTGTCTCCCCTTTATTTTATCATATATAGAGTCCCTTTTGGAATATCTTACTTAATATCCTTCATCCTGACATGGGGAAAAGAAGACATACAAAAGGGTGAGCTCAAATTCTCAGTAAGGGTAAACAAAAGAAATATCAATCACATCATATTCATAATAACATAACATTTTGGAAATCTTAACCTGAAAAACAGATCATAATTTCATAACATGCGATAAATCATAGTAGTGAAATGTTATCCCAACAATAATAAATTAAAACATGAAACTTTGTGGAATACACACATATTCATGGAGAATAATTTCTTAGTAGTCAAGACTCATTTCCAGGACTATCTTAGTGGAAAAAGTCCATTTCGAAATCGAGTTCACTCCTCATTTCAGTCCTGTTTCACTGAACCGGTTTAACCTTTCGTTCCTACCATGTCTATCTCATGAGATATAAATCTTTACCCAATGCATTGGAGGGAGATATAGGTCCCACCCATCTCATAATGAAACCATTTTTATGTGTTCCACAAGATCATAAATCATACATCATTCCATAACACATGTAATAAAAATGGGATTCTTAAACATCATGCCATCATAAGATAAAAGGACATCATGAAAATAATTTCATCATAACATAATCAAATCAATGTAAAAATTGGGATAGAAACAGAAACCTATATTATCTTAGATGGAAAATAATTTTGATAAAACACTTGAACTCCAATCTTGAGGAAAATATCCTTTCTACTTCAAAAACATGTTTCCTTTCTTATCATGTCATACAATTTTAAACTAAAAAAATTTGATTAAAAATAAACATGAAAACTTGTAAAGGAAGCTTCATGGAAGTAATTTTCTAAAAATCCATTCAGGCCATATAAGTTAAAAAAACATTCTTCTCGTACTTTGGCAGGAAAAGTCAAAAAGTACCTCGTACGAAAAACAACAAAATATTCCATTCATATATTTCACTAAAAACTCACCGAAGGGTAAAATTGGATTTAAAAAATTGTAGGAGGATATAAATAATATTACATCTTGAGGAAACATGGATGTAGATGATAAATACACCCCAGTAAATACCAAATTCTAACCAATCTCGGATAAAAATGAGATTACGAGATTTTCCCTTAACATAGGTCCGATTTGCTTCGTAAGTGTCCGAACCTCCTGTATAATTATTTAAATAATGTTATTGACTTATTCCAGAATCGTACTCATTTTTATGATATCATATATGGTCATATTCTTAGCTTCTTATTAGTAATATTTCATTGTTACTTGTTATTCGGTTGTTTATTGCTATTTGTTCTTATGTGTGTTTTGTCGAATAAATTCTTATTCTTATTTTTAGGTTATAGATACCTAATTTAAATAATTTTATTAGTGTAATATATATCATATTTATTCATTCAATTCATTTATATAATCATTATGAGTGGAAGATCATGTAGAACGAGTCACATCACATCGTGGAGACAGTAGGTCGTACGTACGCACGAGCGATGATATCGTTCTCATGATCGTGGAATTGTATTGAAGAGTATGTGTACTATTTCAAATCAATATCACTTTAAAATAATCATATATAGTTATTATTTACACCATTATACCCATCCAAGTAAGGTGGTGGTGGAAAATAGATTACACCACGGCGTGGAGACGGTATTCCGTACGTACGCAAGCGCGGTGTTTTCGTTTTCCATATAGTGGATAGAAGGTGAAGTAGGGTTGTTTCATACTTATAATAACATATCAGTATATGAGTGATAGTGATTTTATTACTTTGTAATGAAACAACTAAACAAGAAGAAGTAGAAGAAGAAATAAAGTTGAATGAATCGGAAACAAACATTACCTCTTCTTTGAAGCGCCTCTCCTTAACCTTCTCTTAGGGCACTAAAGATGGTATTTGAAGAAGGCCATGACATCTAGGATATTTCTAGGGAAGTGGAGAAGAAAAATTGGCAGGGTTTGGATGAGCTTGAAGGCTCAATGTGGTGTGAGGAAGAGAGGGAGGAGGTGCCTTTTTATAAGGGAGGAGAGGGGAACCTTTGGAAAAAACTAAAAATATTATTTTATTATAAAGTCATATTCGGTTTTTAATAGCTCCAAATTTATTTATTTCAAAGATAAGGTGGGGATGGTTCGAAATACTTTCATCCAATATAATTTAGACATGTTTAGGTTACTATTTTATCCTTATCATTTACATTTAACCCTAAGTTAAATAATTTAACTTTTACGGTGTCTTTTAGTTTTCTTAAACTATATGGTTAATAAACATTCTATAACAAACAAAACGAACCCCAAGTTGTTTATTATTAATATATATATCCTTATCTAAGTTATTTGTCCAAACATTATATTTTTAGGAATAAAATAACAATTAATAAAATAATATTTGTTTTAAAAACTATTTTATGTCAATTTTGACACTATTTGTCAATTGATTTTTGTGAAAATCATAACAGCATGATTAGTTAGAAAAAGTTAATTAAATCAATACTATCATGTGATAGTAACATAGAAAATTATTGTAATGCATAAAACGTCTCAAATTACATTTAGTTGGGTATTTATAACATCAATATTGTTAATATTTCCTTAATAAGATAATTAATGCATCATAATTGTGTCATAAATAAAATAAATTATATAATGTCTAAAAATAATAATTAAAATACCATTATGTTGGAAATATTTTTTTATTTCTATTGAATATTTATATTCGAATTTATCGTTTGTATAAACCTATATAAAAAATGATTTAATAATTAAAAATTGATTTTAACTATTTTAACCCTTCTTTAAATAAATTAATAATAAATGTCCTAATCTAATCCAAGTGGAGATAAATGGTCAAAGTTTATTCCTAAGGTTTTT
Organism: Viscum album; assembly: GCA_963277665.1. Taxonomy (NCBI): domain Eukaryota; kingdom Viridiplantae; phylum Streptophyta; class Magnoliopsida; order Santalales; family Viscaceae; genus Viscum; species Viscum album. The sequence continues at coordinate 933,546,606 of OY728122.1, read as the reverse complement.
TTTGGTCGAATTACATTTATCCAATAGAATTATGACATGTGTTAGGGTAATAATAATATCTTTTTACCCTTAATTACCCTATTTACTTTTAACCGTGGTAAATAAAAGTAAAAAGTTACTATTCACAAAAAATTATTCTCATCTCATTGAACCAAATTTTATTCCTTTATATTAACCGTGTCTCTCAGATTTTCGAAATTCCACTCACTGAAGCGGTAAAATTATGTATTATGTGAATTTCCAAATTCTCCTAGGAGGTGGGCAAAACACGGTGAAAAGTTCAATTAAATTTTTATATATCTAAAATTATTATAAGATGACTCCAATGAATTACATTGTACTTATATAGGTATTATGTATCAATTTGACCTAAAATAAATTTAAATAAAATAAATAATTGTATAAATAAAAAGTCGGTTTTTAAATAGTAACACGGTGTTTTCACTATTCCTCAAAAATTGAACGTTTTCATAAAAATACCAAAATTTCACCCTAGGGTAATTTCGATATTCCGAATCCAAAAATGAATTCAATTTTGAACGATAAAATTTATTAAATTCCCAATAGTTGGTATTACTATTCATAACAGCTAGTTTTAATAATATTTTAATAGCATATCATTGTTTAGTGAAACTCGGTATTGCGTACAACGCAAGCTATCGAGGAAGGTCCTGATTGCGTGTAAAGAAAGTCAAGCTTGTGTTGTGTGAAGTGAAAGATTCCTTTTATGATGTATATAACATAAAAACAAAATATTTCTCATAAAGGTCTCGGGAGTTACATTCTACCCCCCTTAAAATGAATTTCGCCCTCGAAATTCGTCACTTTTTTACAAACCGATGAGGATAACTCTCCCTCATCATATTCTCAAGATCCCATGTCACTTATTCTAATTGGTGGTTCCTCCATAAAACTTTCACCAAGTGAGTGGTCTTGTTACATAAGAATGTTTCGCTACGATCCAGAATCTCTATCGGCTGTTCTTCATAAGAAAGATCTTGCTCCAGCGGTACAACTTCTAAGCTGAGTACATGTGAAAGATCAGTTATGTACTTTCTCAGGAGCGATACATGGAACACTTCATGAACTTGAGAGATATTCGGTGGAAGTTCCAATCGGTAAGCTACCTTCCCAACACGATCCAGTATTTCGAAAGGACCAACATACCTTGGGCTCAGCTTTCCCTTCTTTCCAAATATCATTACACTCTTCCAAGGAGATATTCGTAAGAACACTTTATCACCCACTTCAAACTCTATGTCTTTTCTTCAGTTATCGGCATAACATTTTTGTTGACTCTGAGCTTTTCTTATGTGCTGTTGAATAGATCGGACCTTTTCTGCCATATCATCAACATGATCAGGTCCTAATAGCTTTCATTCCCCAACTTCAACCAAGCTAGTTGGAGTTCGACATTTCTTTCCATAGAGAGATTCATAAGGAGCCATCTGAATACTGGAGTGAATCTATTGTTATAAGAAAATTCCACCAAAGGTATATGTTGATCCCAACCACCTTTGAAATCCATAGAGAACTCTCTTAACATATCTTCTAGAGTTTGAATTGTTCTCTCAGTCTGACCATCTGTCTGAGGATGATAATCAGTTCTGAAACTCAACTCTGTATCCAGAGTATGCTAAAGACTTCGCCAGAACTTAAAGTTAAACCTTAGATCCTAATCAGATATAATGGAAAGTGGTACTCCATGTAATCTTACCACTTCCTTTACATATATCGAGGCAAGACGATCCAGAGAGAAATCATCTCTAATAGCAATGAAGTGTGAAGACTTTGTAAGATGATCAACTATGACCGAGATAGCATTATTTCCATTGGATGTTTTAGGATGTCCGGTGACAGAGTCCATAGTTATGTTTTCCGATTTCCATTCGGGTATGGGTAATGCTTTTAACATACCATTTGACTTCTGTCTCTCAACTTTAACATGCTGACAAACCAAGCATCAAGAGACATATTCAACGACATCTCTTTTAATGCCATCCCACCAGAAGTACTCTTTCAGGTCCCTATACATCTTCATGCTTCCATGATGAATAGATAATGAAGAACTATGAGCCACATCCAGAAGATCCTTCTTTAATTCGGGGATGGGAGGAACACAAACCCGATTCCTGAACTTTATTATCCCATCACAATCAAGGTTGAATTAAGGAACTTTTCTCACCATCTTTTGTAACTCTACATCTGCTTTTTCTGCCTCTTTAATCTTCACACATATAGAGGGTTGAACATTCATTTGATAAAGATAAGATTTTTCCCCTTCCATTATAATTCCAATATCTATCCTTGGTAAATCAATAAATATTGTATCTTTTGTGATCCTCATCATGGATAAGCTAGCATGGTCTTTCCAACTTAATGCATCTGCCACCTTGTTTGCTTTCCTAGGGTGGTAATGAATTGAGAAGTCATAATCCTTAATCAACTCCAACCATCTTCTTTGATGCATATTCAGCTCCTTTTGTGTGAAAATATACCTTGACCTTTTATGATCAGTATAAATATCACACCTTTCACCACAAAGATAATGCCTCCAAATATTTAATGCAAATATTACTGCACCTAACTCCAAATCATGAGTTGGGTAATTTTTCACATGTATTTTCAACTATTGTGAGGCATAAGCTATCACCATATCATTTTTCATGAGAACACACCCTTTCCCCTTCTTGGATGCATCACTGTATATCACAAACCTTTCTCCACTACATGGTAGTGTGAGCACAAGTGCACTGGATAACCTTCTTTTCAACTCTTTGAAATTCTATTCACATTCCTCTGTCCAAACAAACTTAACTCCTTTGCGAGTCAACATGGTGAGTGGATTAGATAATCGTGAAAAATATTTCACAAAACGTCGATAATATCCAGCCAAACCAAGAAAAATTCGGATCTCAGTTACTGTTGTTGGTCTCAACCATCGTTCGATAACCTCTTTTTTTGTTGGATCCATAGATATCCCCTCTTTTGAGATTATGTGACCCAAAAATGGATGTTTTTGAAGCCAAAATTCACACTTGGTAAATTTGGAATAAAGCTTCTCCTTTCTCCGGGTCTTCAATACAATTCTCAAGTGATCTTCATGTTCTTCCTTGCTCGTTGAATAGAAAGAATATCGTCTATAAAGACTACCACAAACTGATCATGATAATCACTAAATACTCTATTCATCAGATCCATGATGATAGTGGGGGCATTAGTAAGACCAAATGGAATCACTATAAATTCATTGTGTCCATACCTTGTACGGAAAGCTGTCTTTGGTATATCCACCCTTTTGACCCTTAACTGATGATACCCAGAACGAAGATCAATCTTTGAAAAGTATTGAGCACTGCGTAGTTGGTCAAATTAGTCATCAATGCATGGGAGATGATATTTTTTCTTAATAGTGATCTTGTTAAGTTCTCGATAATCAATACAGAGTCTCATTGATCCATCTTTCTTTATATCAAATAGAACATGTGCCCCCCAAGGTGACGCACTAGAGCGTATCAATACCTTATCAAGATTCTATTGGAGTTGCTTCTTCAATTCTTACAAATCAATTGGGGTCGTTCTATAAGGTGTCTTTGAAGTAGGCAAAGAACCCAGTACGAGTTCTTTTGAAAACTCAACTTCAAGATCTGGTGGAAGACCAGGCAATTCCTCTGGAAAGACATCATCAAACTCGTGTACAATGGGCATATACTTAATCATGAGTTTCTCACCAAACATTTGAGATAAATAACCTTCATTTAGTGGAATCAATAGCCATAAGATGGAAGAAATTTCCACTGGAAGGTTATGTTCATCCTTACATCAATAGACAATAATAGATTGATCTAGAATATGAAATGTGACTTCCCTTCTTTGGAAATAGATATGAGCTCTATATAAATAAATCCAATCCATGCCAAGAATCACATCACATTACACTATAGGAAGGACCACAAGATTCATAGGAAGCACTTTCCCACAAACGTCAATCGGAAAAGAATTGTAAACTTTTGATGCGACTGTTTTGGCATTAGGGGTTGTCATAGCTAACTCAACATCTAATTGATTAGGTAATATGGCGATACCCTTAGAAAATTCTTCAGAAATAAAAGTGTGGGTGGATCCAGAATCAAATAAAACATTTTCTACTTTAGAGTGGATGGTAGGTTTGCCTTTCAACACAATGATATAATACTCCACATCACTGATAGAAATTGCATGTGACTTTCCTTTGTCTTTAGCCTTAAGAGTTTGTTGACATAGATCATCATCAACAATCCTGGGATAAGGGCATTGATTGGAATAATTCCCCATTTCCTTGCACTTGTAACATTGAAGTGTAGGAGGTGCACTCTGTGTATCCTTTTCTTTTTCGCATCACTAGACATATTCTTCCCATCATTGCAGCATTCAAATGCCCTATGGACATCCTTTACACATTTGAAACATTTACTTGTCCCTTTATGACAACCCCCTCCATGATTCTTTCCACACTTTGAGCAAAAGGGAAAACTCATCTTCTTTTCAATGTGCTATTTATATTTTCTTTTGAGTTCCTTTTTCCTATTCTTATCAAATGTATGTGACCGATGGGTTAGTCAAATCTCCATCTCATCCTTGAGAGCACATCGAACAATTTCCTCATAGCTATTTAAGTCCCTTATGGCTAACACCCTTTGAAGACATGGTTTAAATCCACTAAAGAATCAATCGATCTTACTCTCAGGTAGGATAATAAGACCAGAAATGTACCTTGTAAGTCTTGTAAAATTTTCTTCATAGGTACCTGCAGATTCATCATCCTTTTACGTTAGTTCAAGAAACTCCTTCTCTATCTTTTTTCGGAGAATACGAGGGAAGTACTTATTGAAAAATAAGTTATTGAACTCGTCCCATTCCATGGACTCAATTTCATCCCTTTGCCTCTTATTCTTGATAAGATACCACCATTTATCAGCTTCACCTTCCAAACGATAAACTGATAAGATGACTTTATCATGTTCAGAACATTGACTAACTGAAAATATCTTTTCAGTGGTACTGATCCATTGTTCAGCTACTAATGGATTAGTAGACCCGCTAAATGAGGGTGGACGCTGCCTCATGAAGGATTCAACAGAATTTTGATCCTTCTTTTTCTCATTTGGAAGTCTTGCATGATTCGTAGCTTGAGAAAGTTGTGTGAGAATGGCTACAACATTTTTCATTCCAGCTCCCATAACATTTGGTTGCTCAGGGGGACAATCATTGCATTTCCCGTCGCATTACGCATTAACATGGTTCCTTCGGGTTCCATCCATTGATTAAAACCAAGAAGAATAGTCTGAGAAACACTAATTATAATAGGAAAACCACATAATCAAGAATGAAATTTCACACTTATGGTCTTATCATAGGTTTTTCATGGCCATTTTTAAAACACTAAGATTGTGTTCTATGCTTAGACTTATCCTTAGGGTTCTTACTATTTCTTTCACATCCTAGTTTCCAAAGGTTAACTATAAACTTTCCTTGGATACCAACTATAACGACCCATACTTTACATACATTTTTATTTCATCAGAATTTAAGCACACTTATTACAACATAAAAAAGCAGAAATGGACCGTATAGGTATAGTGTCTTTAGAAACTGCGAAACATAAACAACTAGTTCATAAATCATCTACACTGTCTCCCTTTTATTTTATCATATATAGAGTCCCTTTTGGAATATCTTACTTAATATCCTTCTTCCTGACCTGGGGAAAAAAACATACAAACGGGTGAGCTCAAATGCTCAGTAAGGGTAAACAAAATAAATATCAATCACATCATATTCATAATAACATAACATTTTGGAAATCATAACCAGCAAAAGAGATCATAATTTTATAACATGGGATAAATCATAGTAGTGAAATGTAATCCCAATAATCGTAACATAAAAAAATGAAACTTTGTGGCATAAACAGATAATCATAGAGAATCATTTCTTACTAGTCAAGACTCATTGCCAAGACTATCTTAGCTGACAAAGTCCATTTCTGAACCGAGTTCACTCCTCGTTTCAGTCCTATTTCACTGAACCAGTTTAACCTACCATTCCAGCCATGTCTATCTCATGAGATATAAATCTTTACCCAATTCATTGGAGGGAGATATATGTCCCACCCATTTTATAATGAAACCATTCTTATGTGTGACACAAGATCGTAAATCATACATCATAGCATAACCCATGTAATAAAAATGGGATTCTTAAACATCATGCCATCATAAGATAAAAGGAAATCATAAAAATAATTCCATCATAACATAATCAAATCAATGTAAAAATAAGGATAGAAACATAACCCTATATTATCTTAGATGGAAAATAATTTTGATAAAAAACTTGAACTCCATTCTTGAGGAAAATATCATTTCTACTTCAAAAACATTTTTCCTTTCTTAACAAGTGATAAAATTTTAAACTAAAAGAAGTTGATTAAAAATAAACTTGAAAAATTTTAAAGGAAGCTTCATGGAAATAATCTTCTAAGAATCCATTTAGGCTGTATAAGTTAAAAAAGAACATTCTTCTCGTACTTTGGCCGGAAAAGTCAAAAAGTACCTCATACAAAAAACGACAAAAGATTCCTTTCATGTCTTTTACTAAAAACTCACCGAATGGTAAAATTGGATTTAAACAGTTGTAGGAAGATATAAATAATATTACATACTGAGGAAACATATATGTTGATGATAAATACACCCCAGTAAATATCAAAGTATAAACAATCTTGGATAAAAATGAGATTGTGATATTTTCCCTTACCTATGTTCTGATTTTCTTCGTAAGTGCCCGAACCGCCTGTATAATGATTTAAATAATGTTATTGACTTATTCCAGAATCGTACTCATTTTTATGATATCGTATATGGTATTATTCTTAGGTTCCAATTAGTAATATTTCATTGTTACTTGTTATTTGGGTGTTTATTGCTTTTTGATCTTATGTGTGTTTTGCCGAATAAATTCTTATTCTTCTTTTTAGGTTATAGATACCACATTTCTAGAATGGTATATCAGTAATATATATCATATTTATTCATTCAATTAATTTATATAATCATTATCAATGAAAGATCATGTAGAACGAGTCGCATCACATCGTGGAGATGGTAGGCTGTACGTACGCACGAGCGATGATATCGTTCTCATGATCGTGGAATTATATTGAAGTGTATGTATACTATTTTAGAATCAATATCACATTACAATAATAATATATAGTTATTATTTACACCATTATACTCATCCTAGTAAGGTGGTGGTGGAAAATAGATTACACCACTGCGTGGAGACGGTATTTCATACGTATTCACGCGCGGTGATTTCGTTTTCCGTAAGAAGGATAGAAGGGGAAATAGGGTTGTTTCATACATATATTAAAATATCAGTATATTATTGATACTGATGTTATTACTTAATAATGAAACAACTAAAGAAGAATAAGTATAAGAAAAAATAAAGTTGAAAGAATCGGTAACAATCATTACCACTTCTTTGAAGAGCCTGTTCTTAAACTTCTCTTAGGGCACTAAAGATTGACTTTTAAGATAACAAGGACCTATAGGATGTTTCTAGTGAAGTGGAGAAGAAAAATTGGCAGGGGTTGGCCGAGCTTGAAGGCTCAAAGTGGTGTGAGGAAGAGAGGGAGGAGGTTCCCTTTTATAAGGGATGAGAGGGGCACCTTTGGAAAAAACTAAAAATATTATTTTATTATAAAGTAATATTCGGTTTTTAATAGCTCCAAATTGATTTATTTCAAAGATAAGGTGGGTATGGGTCGAAATCCTCTCATCCAATAGAATTTAGACAAGTTTAGGTTACTATATTATCCTTAGCATTTAGATTTAACTCTATGTTAAATAATTTAACTTTTATCGTGTCTTTTTGTTTTCTTACACTATATGGTTAATAAACTTACTATAACAAGGAAAACGAACCCCAAGTTGTTTATTATTAATATATATAACCTTATCTAAGTAATTTGGCCAATCCATAGATTTTTAGGAATAAAATAACAATTAATAATATAATATTTGTTTTAAAAACTATTTTATGTCAATTTTCACACTATTTGGTAATTGATTTTTGTGAAAATCATAACAGCATGATTAGTTCGGAAAAAGTTAATTAAATAAATACTAACATGTGATATTAACCTCGAAAAGTATTCTAATTCATAAAAAGTCTCAAATTTCATTTATTTGTGTATTTATAACATTGATTATGTTAATATTTCATTAATAAGATAATTAATGCATCATCATTGTGTCATAAATAACATTAATTATTTAATGTCTAAAAATTATAAATAAAAAACTATTATGTTGGAAATATTTTTATATTTATAATGAATATTTATAGTCGAATTTATCTTATGTATAACCCTATATTAAAAATGGTTTACTTATTAAAAATTGATTTTAACTATTTTAACCCTTCTTTAAATAAATTAATAATAAATGTTCTAATCTAATCCAAGTGGAACTAAATGGTCAAAGATTATTCCTAAGGTTTTTTAGTCGAATTAAATTTATCCAATTGAATTAGGACATGTGTTAAGGAAATAATAATATCATTTTTACCCTTAATTACCCTATTTACTTTTAACCGTGGTAAATAAAAGAAAAAAGTTACTATTCACCAAAAATTATTCTCTTCTCATTGAACCACATTTTAGTCCTTGATATTAACCGAGTCTCTCGAATTTTCGAAATTACACTCACAAAAGAGGTAAAATTATGTTTTATGTAAATTTCAAATTCTCCTAGGAGGTGGGTAAAAGACTGTGAAAAGTTCAAAAAAATTTATTTATCTAAAATTATTATAAAATGACTCCAATGAATTACATTGAACTTATATAGGTATTATGTATCAATTTTTACCTAAAATGAATTTAAATAAAATAAATTATTGTTTAAATAAAAAGTCAGTTTTTAAATAGTAACCTAGTGTTTTCACTAATTAATCAAAAATTGAAAGTTTTCATAAAAATACCAAAATTTCACCCTAGGATAATTTGGATATTCTGAATCCAAAAATGAATTAAATTTTAAAAGATAAAATTTATTAAATTTCCAAAAGTGAGTATTACTATTCATAACGGCTAGTTTTAATAATATTTTAATAGCATATCATTGTTTAGTGAAACTCGGTATTGCGTACAACACAAGCTATAGAGGAAGGTCATGATTGCGTGTAAAGAAAGACAAGCTAGTGTTGTGTGTGGGGAAATATTCCATTGATGATGTATATAACATAAAAACAAAATATTTCTCATAAAAGTCTCGGGTGTTACATTCTACCCCCCATAAAATGAATTTCACACTCGAAATTTGTCACTTTATAACAAACAGATGAGGATACCTCTCCCTCATAATATCCTCAAGCTCCCATGTGGCTTCTTCGAATTAGTGGTTCCTCCTTAAAACTTTCACCAAGTGAGTGGCCCTTTTACGTAGGACTTTTTTGCGACGATCCCGAATCTCTATCGGCTGTTCTTCATAAGAAAGATCTGGCTCCAGTGGTACAACTTCTAAGCTGAGTACATGTGAAGGATCAAGTATGTACTTTCTCAGGAGCGATACATGGAACACTTCATTAACTTGATAGAGATTAGGTGGAAGTGTCAATCGGTAAGCTACCCTCCCAACACGATCCAGTATTTTGAACGGACCGGTAAACCTTGGGTTGAGCTTTCCCTTCTTTCCATATATCATTACTCTCTTCCACGGATATATTTGTAAGAACACTTTATCACCCACTTAAAACTCTATGTCTTTTCTTCGGTTATCGTCATAACATTCTTATTGAGTCTGAGATGCTCTTATATGTTTTTGAATTGATCAGACCTTTTCTACCATCTCATCAACAAGATCAGGTCCTAATAGCTTTCTTTCCCCATCTTCGTCACAGTAAGGTGGAGTTCAGCATTTCGTTCCATAGAGAGCTTCATAAAGAGCCATCTGAATACTGGAGTGAAAGCTATTATTATAAGAAAATTCCACCAAAGGTAGGTGTTGATCCCAACCACCTTTGAAATCCATAGAGCAAGATCTTAACATATCTTCTAGAGTTTGAATTGTTCTCTCTGACTGACCGTCAGTCTGAGGATGATAAGTAGTTCTCAAACTCAACTATGTATCCAGAGTATGCTGAAGACTTCACCAAAACTTCGTGGTAAACCTCGGATCCCGATTAGATATAATGGAAAGTGGTACTCCATGAAATCTTACCACTTCCTATACATATATCCAGGAATGATTATCCAGAGATAAATCCTCTCTAATAGCAATGAGGTGTGCAGAACTTGTAAGATGACCAACTATGACCCAGATAGCATTATTTCCATTGGATTTTTTACGAAGTCCGGTGACAAAGTCCATAGTGATTTTTTCCCATTTCCATTAGGGTATGGGTAATGGTTGTAACATCCCCTTAGACATCTGTCTCTCACCTTTAACTTCCTGACAAACCAAGAATCGAGAGTCATGTTCAGCAACATCTCTTATAATGACATCCCACCAGAAGTACTCTATCAGGTCCCTATACATCTTCGTGCTTCTAGGAAGAATAGATAATGAAGAACTATGAGCCTCATCCAGTAGCTCCTTCATTAATTCAGGGATGGGAGGAACACAAACCTGATTCTTGAATATTATTATCCCATCACAATAAAGGTTGAATTCAGGAACATTTCTCACCTTCTTTTGTAACTCTACAACTTATTTTTCTGCCTCTTTAATCATCACACATATAGATGGTTGAACATTAATTTGAGAAAGATAATATTTTTCCCCTTCCATTATAATTCCACGATCCATACTTTGTAAATCCATAAATATTGGATCTTTTGTGATCCTCATCATGGATAATCTAGCATGGTCTTGAAGACTTAACGCATATGCCACCTTGTTTTCTTTCCTAGGTTGGTAATGAATTAAGAAGTCGTAATCCTTAATCAACTCCAACCATCTTCTTTGCACATATTATTCTCCTTTTGTGTGAAAATATACTTTAAACTTTTATGATCAGTATAAATATCACACATTTCACCATAAAGATAATGCCTCCAAATATTTAATGCAAAGATTACCGCAACTAACTCCAAATAATGAGTTGGGTTAATTTGCTCTTGGATTTTCAACTGTCGTGAGGCATAGGCTATCACCATATAATTTTTCATGATAAAACACCCTAGACCCTTCTTGGATGGATCCCTGTAGATCACAAGCCTTTCTCCACTACAAGGAAGTGTGAGCACAGGTGCACTGGATAACCTTCTTTTCAACTCCTTGAAATTTTCTTCACATTCCTCTGTCCAAACAAACTAAACTCCTTTCCGTGTCAACCTGGTGAGTGGATTAGATAATCGTGAAAAATCTTTCACAAAACGTCGATAATATCCATCCAAACCAAGAAAACATCAGATCTCAGTTACTGTTGTTAGTCTTGACCATCTTTCGGTAACCTCTTTTTTTGCTGGATCCAAAGATATCCACTCTTTTGAGATTATGTGACCCAAAAATGTATGTTTTTAAAGACAAAATTCACAGTTGGTAAATTTGGCATAAAGCATCTTCTTTCTCAGGGTCATCAATACAATTCTCAAGTGATCTTCATGTTCTTCTTTTCTCTTTCAATATACAAGAATATCTTCTATATATTCTACCACAAACTGATCAAGATAGCCTCTAAAGACTCTATTCATCAGATCCATGAAGTGGGGGAATTAGTAAGACCAAATGGCATCACTATAAATTCATAGTGTCCATACCTTGTACGGAAAACCGTCTATGGTATATCCTCCCTTTTGACCCTTAATTGATGATATCGAGAACGAAGATCAATCTTGGAAAATTTTTAAGCTCCACGTAGTTGGTCAAATTAGTCATCAATGTGTGGGAGAGGATATTTGTTCTTGATAGGGATCTTGTTAAGTTCTCGATAATCAATGAAGAGTCTCATTGATCCGTCTTTATTTTTAACAAATAGAATAGATGATCTCCAAGGTGACACACTAGTGCATATTAATTCCTTATCAAGATTCTCTCAGAGTTGCTTCTTCAATTCCTGCTACTCAATTGGGGCCATTTTATAAGGTGTATTTTAAATAGGCAAAGCACCCGGTATGAGTTCTATTCAAAACTCAACATCACAATTTGGTGGAAGACTCGGCAATTCCTCCAGAAAGACATCATTAAACTCTCGTACAATGGGCATATTCTTAATCGTGAGTTTCTCACCAACCATTTGAGATAAATAACCTTCATTTAGTGGAATCAGGACCCATAAGATGGAATATATTTCCACTTGAAGGTTATGTTCATCCTTGCATCGATAGACGATCATAGATTGATCAGGAATATGAAATGTGACTTCCCTTCTATGGAAATTGATATGAGCTCTATATAAAGAATGCCAATCCATGCCATGAATCACGTAAAATTCCACTATAAGAAGGATCCCAAGATTCGTAGGAAGCACTTTCCCACGAACTTCAATTGGAGAAGAATTATAAACTTTTGATGTGACTGTTGTGCCATTAGGGGTTGTCACAACTAACTCAAAATCTAATTGTTAAGGTAATATGGCAATACCGTTAGAAAATTATTCAGAAATAAAAGTGTTGGTGGATCCAGAATCAAATAAAACATTTTCTACTTTAGAGTGGTTGGTAGGTGTACTTTTCACCACTTTGTTATCATACTCCACATCGCTGATAGAAATTGAATTTGACTTTTCTTTGTCTTTATCCTTAAGAGTTTGTTGACGTCGATCATCATCATCAACCCTTGGATTAGAGAATTTATTGGCATAATGCCCCATTTCCTTGCACTTGTAACATTGAAGTGTAGGAGGTGCACTCTGTGTAGCCTTTTCTCTGTTCGCATCAATAGACAACTTCTTCCCATCATTGCGGCATTCAAATTACCAATGACCTTCCTTCTCACATTTGAAACATTTATTTGTCCCTTTAAGACAACTCCACCATGTTTCTTTCCACACTTTGAGCATAAGGGAAAACTCATCTTCTTTTCAGTGTTCTCTTTAGATTTTCCTTTGAATTCCATTTTCCTCTTCTTATTAAATGCATATGAATGATGGGTTACTCCAATCTCCATCTCATCCTTGAGAGCACATCGAACAATTTCCTCGTAGCTATTGAAGTCCCTTATGGCTAACACCATTCGAAGACTTGGTTTTAAGACACTAAAAAATCAATCGTTCTTACTCTCAGGATGGATAATAATACCAGAAGCGTACCTTGCAAGTCTTGTAAAATTTGCTTCATAGGTACCAACAAATTCATCATCCTTTTACTTTAGTTCAAGAAACTCCTTCTCCATCTTTGTTCGGAGAATACGAGGGATGTACTTATTGAAAATTAAGTTCTTGAACTCGTCCCATTACATAGACTCAATTTCATCCCTTTTACCCTTATTCTTGATAAGATTCCACCATTGATCAGTTTCACCTTCCAAACGATATACTTCTTAGATGTCATTATCATGTTCAGAACATTGAAGAACTGAAAATATCTTTTTAGTGGTACTGATCCATTGTTCTTCCACTAATCGATCAGTAGACCCGCAGAATGAGGGTGGATGCTGCCTCATGAAGTATTCGACAGAATGATTCTCCTTCCTTTTCTCATTTGGAAGTCATGCATGATTCATAGCTTGAGAAAGTTGTGTGAGCATGGCAACAAGATTTTTCATTCCTTCTCCCAAAACGTTTTGTTGCTCAGGGGGACAATCATTGCATTTCCCGTCGCATTCTGCAATAACATGGTTCCTTCGGGTTCCAGCCATTGACTAAAACAAAGAAGAATAGTTTGAGAAAAACTAATTATAATAGGAAAACCACATAATAAAGAATAAAATTTCACACTTAAGTTATTATCATAGGTTTTTCGTGGCCATTTTTAAAACACTAAGATTTTGTTCTATGTTTAGACTTATCCGTAGAGTTCTTACTAAGGATTTCACATCACAGTTTCCAAAGGTTGACTATAACCTTTCCTTTGATACCAAATATAACGACCCATACTTTACATACATTGTTATTTCTTCAGAATTGAAGCACACTAAATAAAACATATAACAAAACCAGGAATGTACCGTATAGGTATAGTGTCTTTAGAAACTGGGAAACATAAACAATTGCTTCCTAAATCATCTACACTACCTCCCTTTTATTTTATCATATCTAGAGTCCCTTTTGGCATATCTTACTTAATATCCTTCTTCTTAACCTGGTGAAAAGAAAACATACAAAAGGGTGAGCTCAAATACTCAGTAATGGTAAACAAAAGAAATATAAATCAGATCATATTCATAATAACATAACATTTTTGAAATTTTAACCTAAAAAAGAGATCATAATTGCATAACATGGGATAAATCATAATAGTGAAATGTAATCCCAATAATCATAACATAAAAAATGAAACTTTGTGGCACACACACATAATCATAGAGAATCATTTGTTAGTAGTCAAGACTCATTTCCAAGACTGTCTTAGCGGAAAAAGTCCATTTCTGAACCGAGTTCACTCCTCGTTTCAGTCCTGTATCACTGAACCAGTTTAAACTGACGTTCCAGGCATGTCTATCTCATGAGATATTAATAATTACCCAATTCATTGGAGGGAGATATAGGTGCCACCCATCTCATAATGAAACCATTCTTATGTGTGCCACAATATCATAAATCATACATCATAGCATAACCCATGTAATAAAAATGGGATTCTTAAACATCATGCCATCATAAGATAAAAGGACATCATAAAAATAATTCCATCATAACATAATCAAATCAATGTAAAAATAGGGATAGAAACAGAAACCAATATTATTTTAGATGGAAAATAATTTTGATAAAACACTTGAACTCCATTCTTGAGGAAAATATCATTTTTACTTCAAAAACATTTTTCCTTTCTTAATATGTCATAAAATTTTAATCTATAAGAAGTTGATTAAAAATAAACTTGAAAACATGTAATGAATCTTCATGGAAATAATGTTATAAAAATCCATTCAGTCCATATAAGTTAAAAAAAGAACATTCTTCTCGTACTTTGGCGGGAAAAGTCAAAAATTACCTCATATGAAAAACGACAAAAGATTCCTTTCATATCTTTTACTAAAAACTCACCGAAGGGTAAAATTGGATTTAAAAAATTGCAGGTGGATATAAATAATATTACATATTGATGAAACACATATGTTGATGATAAATACACCCTAGTAAATACCAAAGTATAAACAATCTTGGATAAAAATGAAATTGTGAGATTTTCCCTTAACTTAGGTCAGATTTTTTTCGTAAGTGTCTGAACCTCCTGTATAATGATTTAAATAATGTTATTTAATTATTCCAGAATCATACTCCTTATTATGATATCATATATGGTCATCTTCTAAGATTCTTATTAGTAATATTTCATTTTTAATTGTTATTCGGGTGTTTATTGCTTTTTGTTCTTATGTGTGTTTTGTCGAATAAATTATTATTCATCTTTTTAGGTTATAGATACTTCATTTACAGAATGGTATTAGTGTAATATATAACATATTTATTAATTCAATTCATTTATATAATCATTATGAATGGAAGATCATGTAGAATGAGTCGCATCACATCGTGGAGATTGTAGGCCATACGTACGCACGAGGGATGATATCATTCTCATGATCGTGGAATTGTATTGAAGTGTATGTATACTATTTCAGAATAAATATCACTTTACAATAATCATATATATTTATTCTTTATACCATTATACCCATCCAAGTAAGGTGGTGGTGGAAAATAGATTACACCATGACGTGGAGACGATATTCCATACGTACGCACACGCGGTGATTTCATTTTCCGTAGGATGGATAAAAGGTGAAATAGGGTAGTTTCATATATATAATAAGATATCAGTATATGAGTGATACTGAGGTTATTACTTCATAATGAAACAACTAAATAAGAATAAGTAGAAGAAGAAATAAAGTTGAAAGAATCGGTAACAAACATTACCTCTTCTTTGAAGCGCCTCTTCGTAACTTTCTCTTAGGGCACTAAAAATGGCCTTTTAAGAAGACAAGGACCTATAGGATATTTATATGGAAGTGGAGAAGAAAAATTTTCAGGGGATGGCCGAGCATGAAGGCTCAAAGTGGTGTGAGGAAGAGAGGGAGGAGGTTCCCTTTTATAAGGGAGGAGAGGGGCACCTTTGGAAAAAAATAAACATATTATTTTATTATAAAGTCATATTCGGTTTTTAATAGCTCCAAATTGATTTATTTCTAAGCTAAGATAGGGATGGGTCGAAATACTCTCATCCAATATAATTTATACAAGTTTAGGTTACTATTTTATCCTTATCATTTAGATTGAAATCTATGTTAAATAATTTAACTTTTACCGTGTCTTTCAGTTTTCTTACACTATATGGTTAATAAACTTTCTATAACAAGCCAAAAGAACCCCAAGTTTTTTATTACTAATATATATAACCTTATCTAAGTAATTTGGCCTAACCTTAGATTTTTTGGAATAAAAACATAATTAATAATATAATATTTGGTTTAAAAACTATTTTATGTCAATTTTAACACTATTTGGTAATTGATTTTTGTTAAAATCCTACCAGCATTATTAGTTCGAAAAAAGTAAATTAAATCAATAATAACAAGTCATATTAACCGATAAAATTATTTAAATTCATAAAAAGTATCAAATTACCTTTATTTTGGTATTTATAACTACAATTATGTTAATATTTCATTAATAAGATAATTACTGCATCATCATTGTATCATAAATAAATTAAATTATTTAATGTCTAAAAATTATAAATAAAATACCATTATATAGGAAATCTTTTTATATTTCTAATTAATATTTATATTCTAATTTATATTATGTATAACCATATATTAAAAATTATTTACTTATTAATCTTTGATTTTAAGTATTTTATCCCTTCTTTAAATAAATTAATAATAAATGTCCAAATCTAATCCAAGTGGACCTAAATGGTCATATTTTATTCCTAAGGCTATTTTTGGACGAATTACACTAATAAAATATAATTAGTACATGTGTTATGGTAATAATAATATAATTGTTTCCCTTAATTACCCAATTTACTTTTAACCGTGGTAAATAAAAATAAAACATTACTATTCACCAAAAATTATTTTCATATCATTGAACCAAATTCAAGTCCTTGATATTAACCGTGTGTCTCATATTTTTTAAATTCCACTCACAAATGCGATAAAATTATGTTTTAGGTGAATTTCCAAATTCTCCTAGGAGGTGGGTAAAAGACGGTCACAAGTTCAATAAACTTTTTACATATCTAAAATTATTATAAAATTACTCCAATTAATTACATTGAACTTATATAGGTATTATGTACCAATTATGACCAAAAATAAATTTAAATAATATAAATAATTGTTTAAATAGAAAGTCGGTTTTTAAATAGTAACCTAGTGTTTTCACTATTCATCAAAAATCGAATGTTTTCAGAAAAGTACCAAAATTTAACCCTAGGCTAATTTCGATATTCCAAATCCAAAAATGAAGTCCATTTTGAATTATAAAATTTATAAAATTTAAAAAAGTGGGGTTTAATATTCATAACGTCTAGTTTTAATAATATTTTAATAGCATATCATTGTTTAGTGAAACTCGGTATTGCGTACAACACAAGCTATCGAGGATGGTCGTGATTGCGTGTAAAGCAAGCCAAGATAGTGTTGTGTGTAGTGAAAGATTCTTTTGATGATGTATAAAAAATAAAAACAAAATATTTCTCATAAAAGTTTCTTGTGTTACACCCCGAATGGTGATTTGAACTTTTTTTATGTTATGTGAGTAGGCACCTGTGCGCAGTTGTGGCAGTTTCCAAACAGATGCCCGGATTAAAAATCTGAGGGCACCATTGCGTCAGTTATGTTGACTTTACCTAAGAATAATCCGAACCTCAACCTGCATGGGTATAGGGAAAAAATTTAATTTTCGGATGTTTTAAATAAAAATAAAATAACAAAAATTCGGGAAGATTATTTAATTTCTTTTTGGAAATATCTGATGCAGCACGGCAACGGGGCATCTGTTTCTTTAATTGAAGTCATGTTATAAAGACTCGAAAATAGAAACTCTGACTCATTAATGTCGCAGCGTAATGGGATGTCAAATATGTTTCCATTTTTTGGATGATCGTATATTGCCCGTTGGCAATGATTGAGAGAAATCTCTGATGAATCTGTGAAGCGTTGGAGCTAACTATCAGTGATGAAGGACGGTGGATCGAATTTGGGAAACAATACACCAATGAAGTTGGAGGATCTAAACGACGACATTAGCACAGACCCTTCATCAGCGATGGATCCCAATTGAGGTAGGGGTTGTCATTTCATTCCTATTTTCCCATTTATGAATTTTAACAAGGAACGCGGATGAACCACGAACAAGTTGATCAGTGGATTCGTACATTCTTATAGGTGGGTTTTATTGATATGATAAAGGATAATTAATCCTTTTTGATTATTGATGTTGATTTCTTCTCCATTTAAGTCTATTAACGTGAGGAGATCAACGTCGTGACAAACGATGGAGGAATTTCGGTCCTCAAATTTGTTCTATTGGTTTTTATTTTGCCTTTTCTTCTCTAGTGTTCTACGCATTCTTCACAGGGTGACGAACAACAGATCGTAGTGCACCCGTCTTGAAACTCAAAGATCCAAAACCGGAGATTCGACAACACAACGACCCTACGGAGGTGCGAAGGCCAGGAAAAATGACGAATCGGGACGGATCGGAAGAGGTCGTTCTTCGAGCGTTCATCGTGCAGGAAGATGAAAAAAAGTTTTTGGAGCCGATCGGAGGTATGAAAACAATGGAGGTAGCCTCGTGGTGTCGGGGAGACTAAAACTCGGGTGTTCCAAGGTGATCGAACGACTAGATCGACAAACGGAGCATCAATGGAGGCGTGATGGCGGAGGTCTGTGTTTCTGGAAATTTCCAAAATACACGGCGTGTACTTCCGAAGAACACACCCTGTAGTTCTGGTGGAGGAAACTAGGGTTTTGGTTGTCAGAGAGGAATCACATGGCATGTGACCCTGGTCACACGGCGTGTTGAACTTTCCCCAAATCTCGGCGTGTATTTTGGGATGTACATGGACACAGGATGATCTACATTGCTTCAGAACATGGAGTTTACTCTCTATGCAGCATGGTAGAGGTTGCTACATGGGACTCATCATGTATCCAGGGGTACACGGACACAGGATGGAGTACACGACCGTGTACACCATCATAGGGCTAGGCGACACCAGTAACGCGGGTCACCCCACGTACCGATCACACAGGTTGGAGTACCTGGGTAGAAGATCATGTACGGGCACATGGCCAGCATACACAGAGCCAAACCTAGTCACTCAGACACGGAATGTACATATTAGTACACACCATGTACTAACTTTTCTAAAAGACCAGCCTTACGACACAAGTAGTTGTACATGTGCAGTACCCGGGGTCAGACAACACGACATGTAACTTTTCTACACGCCGTGTAATTTTTTGAAAATGGAAAGGTCATCTTGTTCACTATATCTTGGACATCTTTCGTTTGGGTTAGTGCCCCTTCTTCTCGGTTCGTTGAAGGTCAGACATCATTTCTTTCTACAGGAGTATGATCCCTTTATCAGAACTTTCTGTGATAGAGTCTTCATCCCTCCGAGAGTCCTGGAGCGAGATCCAATATCCATTCCTGACCCTAGGTAGAGTCATGAAGTGACACGACCAACTCTATCAGGCATTGATCCTCTACCAAGATGGTGAATCACCTAGCCGGTGAATCCGAATGAGTCGCAGTATATGCCATGGCCCTGGAAGTGATCCTCATCTGTGTATCGTGATCTTTCTCACTCAAAAGTGTGACTCCTGTAATGAGTTCTTCTATCTACCAGGATCTTCCCACTCAAGTGTGTGCCCACCATTATGAGTGTATCTACCTCTCGTGACATTTCCCGACGAATAGTACTTCTCGGACAAATGTCATCTGAGCAACCAGACTCGTGGAGTGTGTTCTCCTAGAATGAGTACTTTGTGGAATCTTCAAACTGAATACCTTGTGGGGGGTGTTGTTGTGTGATTTGTCACTAGACTACAGGTCTGGGTTTTGAGTATATCTAGATTTTGATCTCCTATTATATGTTCAGTAGACATATATTATGTCGAGCTGATTGTGCCTTTCCTTTGTGTACATTTTTTTGTTTTTTGGGGTCCTCTACTACGTATTGTTATACTCAACCCGACATGGGCGTTTCCCACATGTGTCATTCCTTGTGCAGACGAGATGACATTTGACATAGTCCACGGAAGACATGGACACGACCGAGCATTCTGAGTTCCCTACATTCCAAGGCGTTCCATATGCTATGAGTAGTAGTCCCAGTACCTTGCTGGGTTTACTGGTTGGTCTTTTCAGTTTTCAAATTCTTTTATTTTTTGTTGTCTTTTATTCTGGCCCAGTTTACATTCAGTACTTGACCTTGCATCGAACTCTATAGGTTCGGTTTAGTTTTATGCATGCATTTTTCTCCTTAGTGGTTTTTTCATTTCACCATTTTGGGGCCTATAGGTGTGTTCATGTGTACAGGTCCTTAGACAATGCCTCTCATGTAGTAATATGCCTACTTGGTGCTAGTCACCAGCCCCTGGCCTATTGGAGGCGGGCTTGGGGAGTCACAGCATGGGCCCCACTCAGATGGGCCGTGACAGAGTGGTATCAGAGGTGGTCGGTTCTACCTTAGAACCAAGGGTCTATGAGATTGGTTTGGGGAAACAATTTTTAGTGTTTCAAGATTGGCTTTTAGGCCATAGACTCTAGTGTTAGTGCGTCGACCGACGTATCCATATACTAGGACTTTGATAACCTTATTTTCAACTCGGTACATGAAAAAAAATAGTTGCATGGAAATAAAACAATGGTACTTTCATCATATAGGAATGGGTTGTGTTTTCCATATCCTTTGTGTAAGCTATCCAAAAATACTCATTGACCATGGTACATCTTGTTTCATACATGATACCTCCGCGACACGTACCCAGTAGGATTCAGCAGTACGATCAGAAGTGTTACCCCTTTAGTGATGAGGCTTAGATATAGGGACCAGTTCCCCAGGCCTTGCCACCAGGTGGTGAACCGGGTATTCCACCACCAATGGTGCATCCTGTGGTACCTATAGTACTGACCATCGAGGATTATAGGTTGAGCATGCTCCATGAGTTCCAGATACAGAGACCCTTCAATTTCCAAGTCGAGCTCACCCATCAGGTGTCTACAGACAAGCTTGAGGTGGTGACCAGATTTTTCTGTCTTGTGAGAAAACCAACAAACCAGATGGTGATCTTAAGAGAGAGCCTTAATCAGGGTTCGGCGGGATGATGGTGGAGTCTGACCACACAGGATCACGACAAGGAGACCCTTTCAGGGATGGAGTTTAAGCGACTCTTCGTGGAGGAGTTCTATTTGGTTATGTTCAGAGCGGTATGCATCCAAGAGCTTCTTCAGCTCTAGAAGGGTTGTTTGACAGTAGTTGAATCTTCATCGAGGTTCACCTACCTCACCTAGTACAAAATAGATAATGTTAGGGATCTGTACATTAGAACTCGGAACATCGAGCGGGTTCTACGACAAGTCATTTGAGCTAGTTCCATGCGTCAATGCATTCTAACTTATTTTGGAGTGCTAAAGAGGGCATTGGTGATCGAGAGCTTCTTGGTGGCGCAGAGACAGCTGATGACAGACAGCAGCTGGAAGAAAGGTATAAAGACCTCGACAGCAGGGATCCAATGTCGGACGTAGGGATCAGGACATGGGAGACGTTAGAGGAGGACCCATGAAAGGGGATCAAAAGTTCAGGGCTCTCAGGCTGGATCCAGTCAGTCTAGGGAGAAGCGGTGCTACGAATGCGAAGGTAGGGGACATCTCCCTAGAGATTGTCCAACTCTTCGAGCTGCTGACTGGGAAGCTGTTGATAGACCACTGAGGCAGAGGCAGAGAGTGGAGAAGATAGACCCGCCAGGCGGAAGACATTGTAGAGTATTAGGGAGAGCTGCGGGTGGTGGTAGATGCTTGGAAATACTTCCACCCCCCAGGAGGTCCGCACCAAGCCCAATGAGCTGGGGGACAGGGATGGGGACAGTTGCATGCGGTCGAGGCGTACGACCCATGGACTCCAGGGATGATTCGAGGTAAGATCTATGTATTTTCTACCTTATCTATCGTACTTATAGACACAGGTTCCATTCATTCCATCATATCCACATGTCTTGTGTGAAACCTTGAGATTCTAGTAGAACCATTGACTCGATCCTTACGCTTGGAAACACCTATGGGGGGAGACTCAACAATAACGCACCTTTGTAGACTGTGTGATCTTACCCTTGGAGGTGAGAGTTTTGGTTGGAAC
Organism: Viscum album; assembly: GCA_963277665.1. Taxonomy (NCBI): domain Eukaryota; kingdom Viridiplantae; phylum Streptophyta; class Magnoliopsida; order Santalales; family Viscaceae; genus Viscum; species Viscum album. Next base: position 933,524,075 of record OY728122.1, on the reverse strand, counting down.
CACTTGGTGGTAGCGTTGAGTCCTTATGAAGTCATTCTCAGTTTGTATTGGTTATCATTGGTGCATTCCCAGATTGACTATTTTAGTCGAATACTGCAGTGTGTCCGCTTTGATGGAACGAGGTTTTCCATTGTTAGAGAAAATGAGACCCATGCAGCACAGATTGGGCTAATGCATAGGAGGGTGCATCTGATCACTCATGAGATGTCTAGCCTTAGCCTTGGAGTTGTAGATGTTGTGAGCTCTGAGTTCCCAACAATAGTTGTGGAGTGCAGGGACGTCTTTCTTGAAGATATTCCATAATTACATCCCCACTGGGAAATCGACTACTATATCAACTTACACCACGGGACAACATCAATTCCCTCATCATCATATTGGATGGCTCTCGCTGAGCTTCACGAGATGATTGTGCAGTAGGAAGAAATGCAGAGTAAGGGTTTTGTAAGACCCATCATTTCACCCTGGGCAGCCCCAGTGTTGTTTTCCAAAAATACAGATTGGAGTCTGAGGTTGTGTGTGGATTACCGGAACCTGAACCAGGTGATGGGGAAAAATAAGTATCCACTGCCAAGAATTGACGACCTCTTCAACCAGCTATGATGGGCACAGTGGTTCTCGAAGGTTGAACATCGATCAGGCTATCCCGAGTTACAAGTAAGGGATGAGGATATACCAATGATGTCTTTCAAATGCCGATACCATCACTATGAGTACTTGGTGATGCCTTTTGGAGTCACAAATTCCCCCACAATGTTCATGGGACTGATGAACCAGATCTTCTAACTGTACAAGGACCGATTCATAGTGGTCTTCATCGACGACATCCTTGTGTACTCAGCATCAGAGGAGGAGCATGTGAGACACCTGCGGATGGTTCTAGATGTACTTAGAGAGCACCAGCTTAATGGGATGCTCTCAAAGTGAGAGTTCTGGTGTTTAGGCATGAAGAAGGCTGTAGTAGAGTTCGTTTCCTGATGCCTCACATGCTAGCTAGTGAATGTTGAGAACCAGGTTCTAGTAGGATTAGCCCACTCCCTGGAAGTTCCAAAGTGGAAGTTGGATGGATTAATGATAGAATTCATGACAGGGTTACCACAGGTGTCCATGGGGCATGATTCCATATGGGTGATCATTGATAGACTCACCATGTCGTCACACTTCCTAACTATCAAGAAGAAGAGTTCTGTAGAGAGCATGGGACACCTCTATATGAAAAAGATAGTTCGGCTTCATGGAATCACCTCGATGATAGTCTCAGACTGAGACACCCACTTTACATCCCAGTTGTGGAATGGATTACCGGAGGCCTTTGGGACTCAACTACGCTAGAGAACATCATTTCATCCACAAACATATGGTCATACGGAGAGGACCATTCAGGTTCTGGAGGATATTTTGCGGGCATGTATCTTGGACTTTGGTCACAGTTGGGAGGACCACCTACCACTGGTGGAGTTTTCGTACAATAATATCTACCAATCCAACATTTGTATGGCACCATTATAGGCCATGTATGGAAGACCCTGCAGGTCACCACATTGCTAGACTAAACCCAGAGAGTCAGCGCTCATGGGTCCAGAGTTGGTGCGAGCTACCACCGAGAGGGTGCAAATCATCTAGGATCGGATGAAGACTACACATAGCTGTAAGAAGTAATATGATGACAAACGATGGGGACCACTGGAGTTCAAAGAGGGAGACCACATCATTCTTATGTTCTCACCTCGATGAGGGTTACAGAGATTTGGTCGGGGCGGAAAGATATCTCTGAGGTTCATCAGACTTTTTCGGATACTTTGTAGAGTTGGAGAGGTGGCATAAAGCCTAGCTCTACAGCCATGGTTGCATCAGTTACATGATTTAATCCACATGTTACATCTGTGGAGGTACGTGCATGACCCATCGCATGTCATCGACATTGGGAGAGATGGACATCGAGGATGGAGTGAACTTTTCTGAGTACCTAGTGGAGATCGAGAATCAGCATGAGAGGATCCTTTGTGGGCTATCGATTCCCTTGGTGCGCGTCTGGTGGAAGCACAAGAATCTTCAGGAGTGCACGTGGGAGTGGGATTCCCATATCCATGCACATTACTGACATCTTTTTGTGTAGCCTTTGTTTTGTATTTTCAGAGACGTAAAGGCCCAAGGTGGGGAGAATTTAATGTCTCAGATTTTCCATGTGTTATTATATGGTATTATTTCGAGACTAGGCATGAAAACAACACATCATTCTGAGGCTCAGTGAGCCCGGAATGGTGGTTTGAATATTCTTTTATTCAAGTGAGTCGGCACTTGTGCGCGGCTATGGTAGTTTCCAGATGGATGTCTGGGTTAAAAATATGAGGGCATCGTTGCGTTCAGGACGCTGAATTTTTCTAAGAACGAGCCTAACCTTGACCGGTGTGTGTCAAGGGAAAAAGTTATATTTCACACATTTTATGTAAAATAAAATAAAATAAATTCGCAATGTTTATTTTATTTCTTTTTAGAAATATCTGCTGCAGCGCGGCGACATGGCCGTTATTTCTTTAATTATTGTCATGTCAAAATGACTTAGAAAAATAAATGTTGAATCATTAATGTCGTAGTGTAATGGGATGTCAAATATGTTTCCCTTTTTATTAAGATGATCAAATATTTCTCGTTGGTGATGATTTAGAGAAATCATTGGAGAATCAGCAGAGCATTGGAGAAAACACTCACTGACGAATGAAAGCATATCAAATTTTGGAATCACTTCGCCAATAAAGTTGTAAGATCTCGACAATGACGGTAGTATGGAACCTTCATCAATGATCAATCCCAGTTGAGGTTGTAACACCCCGAGATTTTATGAAAAATATTCTTTTTAATTTCATTAATGTCTTGTGTTGTACGCTACACCAAAAGGAGCTTTCTCAACACGCATCCTTGACTTGCCTTGTATTACACGCAATCGCGACCTTCCTCGACAGCGTGTGTAGTACGCAATACTGAGTTTCACTAAACAATGATATGCTATTAAAATATTATTAAAACTAACCGTTATGAATAGTAATAACCACTTTTTGAAATTTTTTTAATTTTATTTTTCAAAATTGACTTCATTTTTGGATTCGGAATATCGAAATTAACTTAGGCTGAAATTTTGGTAATTTTTGGATAACATTCATATTTTGATGAATAGTGGAAATTACTAAATTTTAATTAAAAACAACTTTTTCATTCGAAATAATTAATAGTGATAAATTATTAATTTTAGTGGTTTTAATGTACATTTAAAATATATTTTTACAATTTAATAAAATGTTTGTCATTGGATGTAATTTCACATTCAAACCAGTTATAAACAAGTGTTAATCTTTTGATAGTTATTATCTCTTAAAAACACGCTAATTGTTTGGACGACGGGAATTAATTTTTAATTTAATTAATGCAACCGATATGTTTTTATTTTGGTAAAATAGAAATCATTTTTTTGTTCATAATATCAAATATATCTTAGACCTAATTTTTGGTATTTTTCTGAAAACATTCAATTTTTGATGAATAGTTAAACCACTTAGTGGTAGTTAAAAAACTGAATTGTTCATAAAACTTAATTTTACCGCTTATGTGAGTGGAATTTCAAAAATCCGAGAGACACGGTTGATGTCAGTAAGTAAAATGTGGTTCAATGAGATGAAAATAATTTTTTGGTGAATAGTAACTTTTTACTTTTTTTTACCACGGTTAAAAGTAAATATGGAAATTAAGGGTAAAAATTATATTATTATTACCCTAACACATGTCCAAATTCTATTGGATAAGTGTAATTCGACCAAAAACAAGATTAGGAATAGAATATGATCATTTTGGCCCACTTGGATTAGATTAGGACATTTATTATTATTTAATTCAAAGAAGAGTTAAAAGTGTTAAAATCAGAGTTTATTTACTAAAAAAATTTAATATAGGGTTATACATAAGATAAATTCAATTTTAAATATTCATTAGAAAGATAAAAAGATTTCCTACATAATGGTATTTTATTTGTTATTTTTAGAAATCAAATAAGATAATTTATTTATGACACAATGATGATGTAGTAATTATCTTATTAATGAAATATTGACATAATGGATGTTATAAATACCCAAATAGATCTAATTTGAGACTGTTCCTGAATTCCACTAATTTTATAGGTTAATATGACATGTTAGTATTGATTTAATTAACTATTTTCGAACTTATCATTCTGTTATGATTATCACAAAAATGAATTACTAAATAGTGTCAAAATTGACACAAAATAGTTTTTAAATCAAATATTATATTATTAATTGTTATTTTATTCCTAAAAATATAAGGTTTGGCCAAATGAATTATATAAGGATATATATATATTAATAATAAACAATTTGGGGTTCGTTTGGCATGTTATAGTAAGTGTATTAACCATATAGTGTAAGAAAACAAAAAGACAAGGTAAAAGTTAAATTATTTAACCTAGAGTTAAATCTAATTGATAAGGTTAAAATAATAACCTAAACTTGTCTAAATCCTACTGGTTGATAGGATTTCGACCCATCCCCACTTTAGCTTCGAAATAAGACCCTTTGGAACCATTATAAACAGATTTTGACTTTAATATAAAATAATATTTTGAGATATTCCTAAGGTGCCCCTCTCCTCCCTTATAAAAGGACACCTCCTCCCCCTCCTCCTCACACCAATATGAGCACTAAAGCTCGGCCAACCCCTGCCAAAATTCCTTCTCCACCTCCCTAGAATAATCCTAGAGTTCCTGGTCTTCTTCAAAGACCAATCTTAGTTCCCTAAGTGGAGGATTCAAAGAGGTGTTTCAAAGAAGAGGAGGTTCGGACACTTACGAAGCAAATCAGACCTAAGGTAAGGGAAATATCACATTCTCATTTTTATCCGAGATTGTTTATACATTGGAATTTATTGGGGTGTATTTTATCATCCACATCCATGTTTCGTAAATATGTAATATTATTTCCATCCACCTAAAATTGTTTAAATCCATTTTTACCCTTCGGTGAGTTTTTAGTAAAGGATATGAAAGGAATCTTTTGTCGTTTTTCGTACGAGGTACATTTTGACTTTTCCGACAAAAGTATGAGAAGAATTTTTTTTTAACTTATACGAAAGGAATGGATTTTTAAAACATTATTTCCAAAGAAACATCCTTTACAAGTTTTCCAATTTATTTTTAATCAACTTCTTTTAGTTTAAAGTTGTATGACATGTTAAGAAAGGAAAAATGTTTTTGAAGAAGAAATGATATTTTCCTCAAGAATGGAGTTCAAGTGTTTTATCAAAATTATTTTCCATCCAAGATAATAAAGGGTTATGTTTTTATCCCTATTATTACATTGATTTGATTATGTTGTGATGGAATTATTTTTATGAATTCCTTTATCTTATATGAATTGTTTTATGATGTCATGATGTTTAAGATTCCCATTTTTATTACATGGGTTATGTTATGATGTATGGTTTATGATTTTGTGGCACACATAAGAATGGTATCATTATGAGATGGGTGGGACCTATATCTCCCTCCAATGCATTGGGTAAAGATTTTATATCTCATGAGATAGACATGGCTGGAACGGTAGGTTATACCGGTTCAGTGAAACAGGACTGAAACTAGGGTGACTCGGTTCAGAAAGGGACTTTGTCCACTAAGATAGTCTTGGAAATGAGTCTTGACTAACAAGAAATGATTCTCTATGATTATGTGTGTATGTCACAACGTTTAATGATTTAAGTTATGATTATTGGGATTTCATTTCAATACAATGATTTATCCCATGTTATGAAATTATGATCTCTTTTGGAGGTTACGATTTCCAAAGGATATGTTCTTATGAAGATGAAGTGATTGATATTTCTTTTGTTTACCCTTACAGAGCATTTGAGCTCACCCTTTTATGTTTTCTTTTCCTCAGGATATAAAGAAAGGTTTTAGGTAAAAAAAAAGGAAGATCTTTATGGGAGATGTTGGAAATCTTTCACCACGATTAGAAGATTATACTCCGAGTTTCCAAAGACAATAAACTGTTACGATCCTTGTGTGTGTGTTTTTGTTATGTACTAAGTATTCTGCAAATGTAATGTAATTTCAATGTACGTTAAGCTTCGGGTCTCTACAATTGGTATTAGAGGAAAGGTTTAGTCAACCTTTGGAAACTAGGATGCGAAAATGTTAGTGAGATCCCTAGAGATATTTCTAAGGTATGTCTAGGGATGGCCCTAAGGATAAGTATATGTATAGGATATAGTCCTAGAACTATGGTAACGATATTAGATTAAACCAAATATGTTAGATATTGAAGTTACTCCCCCTTTATTATGATTTTTTCCTCTCACACTATTCTTTTTGGGTTTTAGAAAATGGCTGGAAACAAGATGATTCACGATAATGGAGGATATGATGGACAATTGAATGTTGAGAAACCAAATGAAATGGGATTTGGAAGTCCAAACATCATTATTATGCCGAATCAGTAATCTCATAATACGATCAATAAAGTAAAATTTGGTAAGTTTCCTGACTCGGCTAATAAGAGAAAGATGGAGTTTCATGATGATCATAGAGGAAAGAAAGTTCAATTTCCCCTATGTAAATCATGTGGGAAGAGGCATCAAGGATAATGTTTCAAAGGAACTGGAAGATGCTTTGGGTGTGGAAAAGAAGGACACAAAGCCAGTAAGTGCAAAGGGAAAGGTTCAGTTAACACCAGGGATGAGGATAATGGTATTTCTACGACATCAGTAATGGTTAAATGTTTTAAATGTGGAATGTACGGGCATTATGCAAACCAATGCCCTAAGGGAAAGTCTCATGAAGAGAATCAGTATGGTCATATGGGTAGTATTTATTTTGATGATGATGAAGAGACTACAAATGATATGTGAGATGAAAGAATTGTTGAAGCTCGGTCAATGGTTTAAGAATGTAGTGGAATGATTACATGTTTATCATGTGTAATGTTGTATAAGTAATATCATGGTACTATGGAATAAAGAGACATCTAAGGATTGTTACACTATTTCCTTTCCTTGAGTTTTGAAAGTGTATGGTTAATGGTACCAGTATCCATGGAAGGTTATTCAGATATTTTTGGAATGTAGATGATATGCGCATAATAAAGGGATAAGGAGAAAATTAAATGTTTGATAGTATTAATGAGCTCATGACTGATATAAGGAGAAGGTTATATCATGGTTTGAGTATATAGAATTTTTGGATTTTGGTATGTGGAAAGAGTTAACTTTTGACTGCATTCATGTTTTCACTAAGGTTCAATGAGTATTCATTCTTCAAGAGAATACATGATTAAGGTATTCACATGTTTGTAATTTTACCAACAAGATATATCTTATGATATATGGGGGATAAATGATGGAATTCACGTTATTTTCATGTGACATTTCAAGTAATCATTTTCTTTATACTATGAGCTTGGACCGAAGTATTTTAGATAAGCCTAAATATTGGAATGGATTATTTTAACCATAAGTTAGTATTGATTAAGGATAGAACTTTTTTTTGATATTATAGTAATTTAGTTTTAGAAAAAGGACAACCTGCAGGACGGGCGACATCCCATCGCTTCGGACAAGGCTGTGGGAATCGAACCCACAACCGAAGTGCGACTGGCCTTTATCGCCTACCACTGGCCTAAAGGAAGTCCCTGGTTAGTAGAAAATAGTTTTATTTTATTAAGTGGTATGATATATGAAGTATAAGTTCATTTTTGGAACCATATACGATTAACCATAAGATGGACTTATAACTTTTGCTAACCTTTTGTTTGAAAGAGATGGAATGACCCATCATTCTATCACATGATCTGCTAACACATCACGAATGAAAAATTCAACTTCATTTCTTTAAGAGATGAAGTGTAAATTGTCCAAAGAACGACAAACGGTGAGACTATACCAAAATCACGAAAGTATTTCTTCTAATTCCATTTTCATCAACTTTAGGGAAATGATCTTGAAAACCAAAAATGTTGTCTTAGTGCTCTTATATCTGATAAATCAGATGGTACCTAGATCGTCACAAATATATGGTTTTGTGATTTCTAGCTTTTCCATAGCCATGTTCTCTACCACTCTCCATCAGAACATGATGGTCAGATTTCCCTTCCATATCCATTTTCACCTATGTGGAAACCCAGTGATTAGTTTATTTGGGTAACCATTACATTTCATACTTTTGTTTTTAAAGATTGGTTTTGGTATTCCTTTTTACGATGTGGGTTTCGATTAAAGAAACTTTCGAATAGTAAACCATTTATAACCCCGACGAATTTCGAGGGCGAAATTCATTTTAAGGGGGGTAGAATGTAACACCCCGATATTTTATGAAAAATATTCGTTTTAATTTCATTAATGTCTTGTGTTGTACGCTACACCAAAAGGAGCTTGCTCAACATGCATCTTGACTTTCCTTGTATTACACGCAATCGCGACCTTCCTCGACAGCGTGTGTACTACGCAATACCGAGTTTCACTAAACAACGATATGCTATTAAAATATTATTAAAAATAGCCGTTATGAATAGTAATAACCAATTTTTGAAATTTTGTAAATTTTATTTTTCAAAATGGACTTCTTTTTTGGATTCGGAATATCGAAATTAGCTTAGGCTGAAATTTTGGTAATTTTTGGATAACTTTCATATTTTGATGAATAGTGGAAATTACTAAATTTTAATTAAAACAACTTTTTCAATCGAAATAATTAATAGTGATAAATTATTAATTTTAGTGGTTTTAAAGTATATTTAGAATATATTTTTACAATTTAATACAATTTTGGTCATTGGATGTAATTTCACATTCAAACCAGTTATAAACAAGTGTCAATATTTTGATAGTTATTATCTCTTAAAAACACGCTAATTGTTTTGATGACGGGAATTAATTTTTAAATTAATTAATGCAACTGATATGTTTTTAATTTGGTAAAATAGACATCATTTTTTAGTTCATAATATCAAATATATCTTAGGCTTAATTTTTGGTATTTTTCTGAAAACTTTTAATTTTTGATGAATAGTGAAACCACTAAGTGGTAGTTAAAAAAACTGAATTGTTCATAAAACATAATTTTACCGCTTCTGTGAGTGGAATTTCAAAAATCCCAGAGACACAGTTGATGTCAGTAAGTAAAATGTGGTTCAATGAGATGAAAATAATTTTTTGGTGAATAGTAACTTTTTACTTTTTTTTACCACGGTTAAAAGTAAATATGGTAATTAAGGGTAAAAATGATATTATTATTACCCTAACACATGTCCAAATTCTATTGGATAAGTTTAATTCGACCAAAAACAAGCTTAGGAATATAATATGATCATTTAGGCCCACTTGGATTAGATTAGGACATTTATTATTATTTAATTCAAAGAAGAGTTAAAAGAGTTAAAATCAAAGTTTATTTACTAAAACATTTTTAATATATGGTTATACATAAGATAATTTCGATTTTAAATTTTCATTAGAAAGCTATAAAGATTTCCTACATAATGGTATTTTATTTGTTATTTTTAGAAATCAAATAATTTAATTTATTTATGACACAAAGATGATGCAGTAATTATCTTATTAATGAAATATTGACATAATTGATGTTATAAATACCCAAATAGATCTAATTTGAGAATTTTTATGAATTCCACTAATTTTATAGGTTAATATGACATGTTAGTATTGATTTAATTAACTTTGTTCTAACTTATCATTCTGTTATGATTTTCCAAAAAATCAATTACTAAATAGTGTCAAAATTGACACAAAATAGTTTTTAAATCAAATATTATATTATTAATTGTTATTTTATTCCCAAAAATCTAAGGCTCGGACAAATGACTTAGAAAAGGATATATATATTAATAATAAACAATTTGGGGTTCGTTTGGCATGTTATAGTAAGTGTATTAACCATATAGTGTAAGAAAAAAAAGACACGGTAAAAGTTAAATTAATTAACCTAGAGTGAAATCCTATTGATAAGGTTAAAATAATAACCTAAACTTGTCTAAATCCTACTGGTTGATAGGATTTCGACCCATCCCCACATTAGCTTCGAAATAAGACCCTTTTAGAAACCATTATAAACCGATTTTGACTTTAATATAAAATAATATTTTGAGATATTCCTAAGACGCCCCTCTCCTCCCTTATAAAAGGACACCTCCTCCCCCTCCTCCTCACACCAATTTGAGCACTCATGCTCGGCCAACCCCTGCCAAAATCCCTTCTCCACTTCCCTAGAATAATCCTAGAGGTCCTGGTATTCTTCAAAGACCAATCTTAGTTCCCTAAGTGGATGATTCAAAGAGGCGTTTCAAAGAAGAGGAGGTTCAGACACTTACGAAGCAAATCGGACCTAAGGTAAGGGAAATATCACAATCTCAATTTTATCCGAGATTGTTTATACTTTGGAATTTACGGGGGTGTATTTTATCATCCACATCCATGTTTCATTAATATGTAATATTATTTCCATCCACCTAAAATTGTTTAAATCCATTTTTACCCTTCGGTGAGTTTTTAGTAAATGATATGAAAGGAATCTTTTGTCGTTTTTCATACGAGGTACTTTTTGACTTTTCCGACAAATGTATGAGAAGAATGTTTTTTTAACTTATACGAGATGAATAGATTTTTAAAACATTATTTCCAAATAAGAATCCTTTACAAGTTTTCAAGTTTATTTTTAATCAACTTCTTTTAGTTTAAAGTTGTATGACATGTTAAGAAAGGAAAACTGTTTTTGAAGAAGAAAGGATATTTTCCTCAATAATGGAGTTCAAGTGTTTTATCAAAATTATTTTCCATCCAAGATAATAAAGGGTTCTGTTTTTATCCCTATTATTACATTGATTTGATTATGTTGTGATGGAATTATTTTTATGAATTCCTTTATCTTATATGAATTGTTTTATGATGTCATGATGTTTAAGATTCCCATTTTTATTACATGGGTTATGTTATGATGTATGGTTTATGATTTTGTGGCACACATAAGAATGGTATCATTATGAGATGGGTGGGACCTATATCTCACTCCAATGCATTGGGTAAAGATTTTATATCTCATGTGATAGACATGACTGGAACGGTAGGTTATACCGGTTCAGTAAAACAGGACTGAAACGAGGGTGACTCGGTTCAAAAAGGGACTTTGTCCACTAAGATAGTCTTGGCAATGAGTCTTTACTAACAAGAAATGATTCTCTATTATTATGTGTGTATGCCACAAAGTTTAATGTTTTATGTTATGATTATTGAGATTTCATTTCACTACAATGATTTATCCCATGTTATGAAATTATGATCTCTTTTGCAGGTTAAGATTTCCAAAGGATATGTTCTTATGAATATGAATTGATTGATATTTCTTTTGTTTACCCTTACTGAGCATTTGTTCTCACCCTTTTATGTTTTCTTTTCCCCAGGATATAAAGAAAGGTTTTAGGTAAAAAAAGGAAGATCTTTATGGGATATGTTGAAGATCTTTCACCACGATTAGAAGATTATACTCCGAGGTTCCAAAGACACTAAACTATTACGATCCTTGTGTGTGTGTTTTTGTTATGTACTAAGTATTTCGCAAATGTAATTTAATGTCAATGTACGTTAAGCTTTGGGTCTCTACAGAGGTAGGGGTCGTTATTTCATTTATCTTTCCCCATTTTTGAATTTAAACGATGAATGTTGATCAACCTCGAACAAGTTGATATGTCGATTTGTACCTTCCTGCAAGAGGGTTCTATTGTGTTGATTAAGGGGAATTAATCTATGTTGATTATTTTTATTGATTTCTGGTCCGTTTAAGCCTATTAATTGGAGCTGATGAATGTCATGACAAACGATTTCAGAGGTTCGTTCCTCAAATTTTTTCTATTGGTTTTTTCTTCCCCATTTCTTCTGGAGCGTTCTTCGCATTATCTGCGGGGTGACGAACAATGGATCATTTTGCACCTATCATGCAATGCAATGATCCCAAACTGGAGATCCGACATCGCAACGACCCTACAGAGGTGCAACTTCCGTGATGGATGACGAATTGGCTCAGAACTGAAGAGGACGTTCTTCGAGCATTCTTCACACTGGAAGATCAAAACATGTTTTCGGATATGATTATAGGTCCTAAAAAATAGAGGCAACCTCATGGTGTTGGGGAGACTAAAACTCGGGTGTTCTAGGGAGATCAGATGACCAGATCGATGAACAGAGAATCACCAGAGGCGTGTCGGTAGAGGTCTGCGTTTTTGGAAATTTCCAGAATACACGGCGTGTACTTCTAAAGAAAATGTTGTGTTGTAATGGCGGTGGAAGCTAGGGTTTTGGTGGTAAGAGAGGAATCACATGGTGTGTGACCCTAGGCACATGACATGTTAGACATTCTCTGATGCTCAGTGTGTATTTTGGGATGTACACGGATACGGGATGATCTATAAGGCTTCGGAACATGGCGTGTACTCTCTACGCAGCGTGGTAGAGGTGGGTACGTGGGAAATGGCTTATATCCTGGGGGTACATGGACACGAGATGGAGTACACCTCAGTGTGCTCCATCACATAGCCAGGCAAGGCCAGTAACGCGGGTCACCCTGCGTACCGATCACATGGGTTGGAGTACACGGGTTGATGATAGTGTATGGGAACGTGGTCAGTGTACACAGAGCCGACCCCAGTCACTCAGACATGGAATTTACATAGTACTACACACCCTATACTAATGTTTCTAAACGACCAGCCTTACGACAAGAGACATTGTACATGGGAAGTAACCAGTGTCAGAAAACACGACATATAATTTTATACACTTCGTGTACTTTTTGGAAAATGGAATGGTCCTTTTGTTCACCGTATCTTGGAAATCGTTTTTTTGGGTTAGTTCACCTTCTTATCATTCCCCTAAAGGTTAGGAATAGTTTCTTTCTATATGAGTATAATCCCTTCATTGGGACATTATGTGATAGAGTCGGCATCCCTTGTAGAGGCCCAGAGCTAGATCCTCTATCAATTACTGACCCTATGTAGAGTCAGGAATTGACGTGAACAACTCTACTGGGCATTCATCCTCTACCTTTCTGGTGAATCCCCTAGCTGGTGAATCCAGATGAGTCGCGGTATCTGCCTTTTCCCTAGCAGTGATCCTTATCTATGTATCGTGATCTTTTCCACTCAAGGGTGTGCCTCCCATAATGTGTGCTTATATCTACCGTGATTTTCCCACTCAAGAGTCTGTCACCCGTAATGAGTGTATCAACCTATCGTGACGTTTCCCGATGAGAAATACTTCTCTAACGGACGTCATAAAAGCTACCAGACTCATGGGGTGTGTTCTCCCAGAATGAGTACTTCGTGGAATCTTCGTACTGAATCCAAAGTGTGGGGGGGTTATTCATTTGTGTGACTTGTCTCTAGACTACGAGTCTGGGTATTGAGTATAACTGGATTGTGATCTCCTATTATATGTTCAGTAGACATATATTGTGTACAGATGATTGTGACCTTCCTTTATGTAATTTCTTTTTGTTTTTCGGAGTCCTCTACTGAGTATTGTTATACTCACCCCTATATGGGTTTTTCCTGCACGTGTCATGTCTTGTGAAGATGAGCAGCCTTTTGACAGAGTCCAGGGTGGACCTGGACAAGACTGAGCTTTCTGAGTTCCCTACAGGCCGAGGCGTTCCTTCATCTACGAGCAGTTGTCCCAGTACCTCGTTGTGTTTACAGGTTGGACTCTACAGTTTTCAGACTCTTTTTTTTGGTGGGCTCATATTCTGGCCTAGTTTACTTTCAGAACATTACCTTTTTTCAAACTCTGTTGGTTGGATTTAGTTGAATTCATGCATTTTTCTCCTTATTGGTTTTTACATTTCAACATTTCTAGTCTTGGAGATGTGGGTGTGTGTACAGGTCCGTAGGCAATACCTACCATAGAGTAACATGCCCACTCAGTACTAGTCACCTGCCCATGGCCTACGGGAGGCGGGCTTCGGGAGTCACAGTGTGGGCCCCACTGGGACGGGTCAGGACAGAGTGGTATCAGAGGTGGTCAGTTCTAACATAGGACCAAGGGTCTGTGAGATGGGTTTTTGGAAAGAGTGTTCAGTGTTTCAAGCTTGGCTTTCAGGCCAGAGACTCCTGTGTGGGAGTGGCGGCCGACGTATCCATACACTAGGACTTTGATAACCTTCTTTTCAACTTGGTATATGAAAACACTGGTTACATGGAAATAAAATAATGGTACATGCATCATATAGAAAAGGGTTGTTTTTTCATATGCTTTGTGTCATCTATCCAAATATACTCATTGACCATGTTATATCTTGTTTCTTACAGGATGCCTCTGCAACTCATACCTGCTAGAATTCAGCAGCACGATCATGAGGATTACCCAATCATTGATGAGGCTTCGATATAGGGTCCAGTTCCCCAGGCATTTCCACTAGGTGGTGCACTTGCTATGCCACCACCAGTGGATCATCCCTGTGGTTCCCGCAGTACCGACCAACAATGAGAATAGGCTGAGCGCGCTCCATGAGTTCTAGAGACAGATACCCTCTCATGTTCCGCAGTGAGCCTGACCCTCATGCGGTTGAGGACTGGCTTGGGGTGGTGATCAGAGTTTTCTGTCTAGTGAGGATAGCAGACCAGATGGTGATCCTAGGGGCAAGCCTTCTTTAGGGTTTGGTGGGATGGTGGTGGAGTCAGACCCCATAGACTCACGATGAAGAAACCCTTTCATGGATGGAGTTTGAGAAACTCATTAGGGAGGAGTTCTTTCTAGTTATTCTGAGTGCAGTACGCATCCAGGTGCTTCTGCAGCTCCAGTAGTGCAGTTTGACAGTAGCTGACTATCAATCAAGGTTCACCAACCTCGCCCGCTACTCAAAATAAATGGTCATGGATTAGTACTTCTTATCTCGGACCATCGAGCGGGGTCTACGATGAGAAATCTGAGATATTTTCATGCCTCAATGCATTCCTTCTTATGTTGGAGTGCTCGAGCTGGCTTTGGTGATCGACAACTTCTTGGTGGAGCAGAGACAGCCGGCGACAGTCACTAGTAGGCAGAAAGGAGCAGAGCCCTAAGTAGTAGGGAGCCGATGTCGGACATAAGGATCAAGACATGAGAGAAATTAGAGGAGGACCAAGGACAGGGGATCAACAGTACAGGGCTCTAAGTCTAGATCCATCTAGCATAGGG
Organism: Viscum album; assembly: GCA_963277665.1. Lineage (NCBI taxonomy): Eukaryota > Viridiplantae > Streptophyta > Magnoliopsida > Santalales > Viscaceae > Viscum > Viscum album. The sequence goes on along the minus strand of OY728122.1, from coordinate 933,508,838 downwards.
AGAAGTGGTGTTACACATGTGAAAGTAGGGGACATCTCACTAGAGATTGTCTAACCCGTCAAGCTGCTGATAGGGAAGTGGTGGATGGACCCCTAAGGCAGAGGCATAGAGTATTGAAAATAGACCCACTAGTAGGGGGCATGGTAGAGGAGTAGGGAGAGCTGCAGGTGGTGGCAGACGCTTTTACTTACTTCCACCACCACTCGCAGGAGGACCACACCAGGCTTAGGGAGTTGGGGGACAGGGATGGGGACAGCTATATGTGGTCGAGGCGTACAACCCAGGGACTCTAGGGATGATTCAAGGTATGATATGTGTCTATTATACCTTATTTCTCGTACTTATAGTCACAAGTCTCTGTCATTCCTTCATAGGAACATGTCCTATGCAAAACCCTGAGATTACGGTAGAACCTTTGACTCGATCCTTACACTTAGTGACCCCTACGGGAGGAGACTCGACGATCACACACCTTTGCCAACGGTGAGATCTTACACTTATAGGTGAGAGTTTTGGTTGGAACCTCTTGGTGGAAGAGTCAAGGCCTTACGACGTCATTCATGGTACGGATTGGTTATCTTCGGTCCATACTCAGATTGACTATTTTAGGTGAAGAGTGTGGTGTGTCCGCCATGATGGAATGAGGTTTTACTTTGTCGAAGAAAAGGAGACCCATGTAGCATAGAATGGGCTCATGCATAGGAGGGTACAGCTGATCACTCATGAGTTGGCTAGCATTACCCTCAGAGAAATAGATATTGTGAGATCTCAGTTCCCAATATTAGTAGTGGAGTACGAGGACTACTTTCTCAAATATGTTCCGGGATTACCTCCCCACTTGGAAATCAACTTCTGTGTCGACTTACACCCCAGGATGGCAACAATTTCCTCATCAGCATATCGGTTGGCCCTCGCTGAGTTTCGCGAGCTGAGGGTGCAGTTGGAGGAATTGCAGAGTAAGGGTTTTGTAAGACCCATAATTTCACTATGGGCAGCCCCAATCTTGTTTACTAGGAAAGAATTTGGGAGCCTACGGTTGTGCATGGATTACTAGCACCGAAACTAGGTGATGAGGAAGAATAAGTATCCACTTCCAAGAATTGACGACCTCTTCGATCAGCTAAGAGGGGCACATTGGTTCTCGAAGGTTGACCTCTGATCAGGCTATCAACAGTTATGAGTACTGGGAAAGGATATACTAAAGATGGCTTTAAAATGCCGCTACGGTCACTATGAGTACTTGGTGATGCCTTTCAGTATGGAGAACACCACAGTAGTGTTCATGGGATTAATGAACTGGATCTTCTATCCGTACATGGACCGGTTCATAGTGGTCTTCATCGATGACATCCTTGTGTACTCAGAGTTAGAGGATGAGCACATGAGACACGTGCGGATGGTTCTAGATGTACCTGGGGAGCTCAAAATTTTTGCGAAGCTCTCAAAGTGCCAGTTCTGGTGGTTAGGCATTAAGAAGGAAATAATGGAGTTCATTTCCCAATGCCTCATGTGCCAGAAGGTGAAGGATGAGCACCTGGTTCCAGTGGGATTAGCCCACCCCCTGTAAGGTTTAGAGTAGAGGTGGGATAGAATATCGATGGAATTCATGACAAGCTTACCACAGACTTCCTAGGGGAATGATTCCATCTGAGAGATCGTTGACCGAATCACCATGTCGGCCCACTTCCTAGCTATCAGAGAGAAGAGTTCCATAGAGAGATTTGGACGCCACTACGTGCATGAGATAGTTTGGCTTCATGGCATCCCCTTGACGATAGTCTCAGACTCTGTCGCCTGCTTTTCATCCCGGTTGTGGAAAGGATTATAGGAGGCCTTTGGGACTCAGCTATGCTTGAGCATTGCATTTGATCCCCAGACATATGTTCAGATGGAGAGGACCATTCAAGTTCTAGATGATATGTTTTGGGATTGTATCTTGGATTTTGGTCGGAGTTTTGAGAACTACCAACCACTAGTGAGTTTGCATACAACAATAGCTACCACTCCACCATTGGTATGGCACCATTCAAGGCCTTGTATGGAAGACCCTGCTGGTCACCGATTTGCTAGACTGACCCCTAAGAGACCAGGCTCATGGGTCCAGAGTTGGTGCGAGCTACCACCGAGAAGGTGCAGATCATCCGGAAGCGGATGACGACTCCACTGAGCGGGAAGAAGACTTATCTTGACAGACGACGTAGACCACTGGAGTTCAAATAGGTAGACCATGTCTTTATTTGGGTCTCACCTCGACGAGGGTTATGGAGATTTGGATGGGGTGTCAAGCTGTCTTGAAGGTTCATCAGACCTTTCTAGATACTATGCACAGTTGGCGAGGTGGAGTACCGCCTAGCTCTACGGCCATAGTTTCATCAAGTACATTTTGCCTTCCACGTGTCACATCTGGGGTGGTACGTGCATGACCCATCACACCTCATCGACTGGGGAGAGCTGGAAATCAAGGATGGAGTGGCCTTTGCTGAGTACCTGGTGGAGATCAAGGATCGGCAGGAGAGGATCCTTCATGGGCGATCGATTTCCTTAGTGTGCATTTGGTGGTAGCATGTGAATCTTCAGGAGAGAACATGGGAGCGGGAGGCCCAGATCTGTGCCCTGTACCCTCATCCTTTTGAGTAGCCTTCGTTTTGGATTTTTGGGATGTAAATCCCCATGCTGGGGAGAATGTAATGTCTCAGATTTTACGTGTGTTATTATATGGGATTAGTACGAGAACAGGGGCTAAAAAGGCACATCATTCTAAGGCACATTGAGTCTAGAATGGTGGTTTTAAATTTTTGTTTATGTTAAGTGAGTCGTCACTTGTTTGCAGCTGTGGTAGTTTCCAAACAGATGCCCAGAATAAAAATATGAGGGCACCGTTACGTTCGGGACGATGACTTTACCTAACAAAAAGCCTAACCTCGACCGGCATGGGTCGAGCGAAAAAGTTAATTATCAGAAATTTTATGTAAAATAAAATAAAATATATTCATGCTTTTTATTTTATTTCTTTTTGGAAATATCCGTTGTAGCGTGACGACGGGGCAGTTGCTTCATTAATTAATTTTTTTCATAATCACTCAGAAATAGCAACACTGACTCATTAATGACTCAGAATAATGGGATGTAAAAAATGATTCCCTTTTTACTTGGATGATCGAATATTGCTCATTTGTGACGATTGAGTGAAATATCTGGAGAATCCATGGAGCGTTGGAGCAAACTCTCACTGACGAACGATGGCGGATCGAATTTTGGAATCATTGTGCCAACGAAGCTGGAGGATCTCAAAGATGACGGTAGCGTGGACCCTTTATCAGCGATCAATCCCAGTTGAGGTAGGGGTTGTTATTTAATTCCTCTTTCCCCATTTTTAATTTAAACGTCGAACGCAGATCAACCACGAACAAGTTGATCTGCGGATTCGTACATTCTTGCAGGAGGGATTAATTGGGATGATTAAGGGGAATTAATCCATGTTGATTATTGTTGTTGATTTCTACTCTGCTTAATCCTATTAATGGGAGCGGATCAACGCCATGAAGAACGGTGGTGGAGGTTCATTCCTCAAATATGTTCTATTGGTTTTTCCTTCACCTTTTCTTCTTAAGTGTTCTTCGTGCTCTTCATGGGGAAACGAATAACAGATCATTGCTCACCCATCTTACAACAAAAAGATCCCAAACTATAGATCCAACATCGCAATGACCCTACGGAGGTGCGACAACCATGACGGATGACGAATCAGCTTGGATCAGAAGATGTCTTTCTTCGAGCGTTCTTCGCGCGAGAAGAACAAAACCTGTTTTCGGAGATGATCGGTGGTCTGAAAACAACAGAGACAACCTCGTGGTGTCACGGAGACTAAAAATTGGGTGTTCCCGGGCGATCGGACAACCAGATCAAAAAACATAGCATCACTGGAGGAAAGATGGTGGAGGTCCACATTTCTAGAAATTTCCAGAATACACAGCGTGTAATTCAGAAGAACACGCCCTGTAGTACTGGTGGCAGCGACTAGGGTTTCAGGTGTCAGAGTGGAATCACACGGTGTGTGGCCCTAGTCACACAGCGTGTTGGACTTTCCCCGAAGCTCGACATGTATTTTGGGAAGTACACTGACATGGGATGATCTACATGGCTTTAGAACAGGGTGTGTACTCTCTACGCAACATGGAAGAGGTGGCTACACGGGACACAGTGTGTATCCAAGGGGGTACACAGACACAGGATGGAGTACATGACTGTGTACTCCATCACACAGCCTGGCGAGGCCAGTAATGCGGGTCACCCATCATACTGATCACATGGGTTGGAGTACATGGGTTGATGACCTTGTACGGGCACATGTCCAGCATACACGGAGCGGACCCTAGTAACTCGGACACGGTGTGTACATAGTACTACACACCGTGTACTAACTTTTCTAAATTATCAGCCTTATGACATGGGCCGTTGTACATGGGGAGTACATGGGGTTAGACAACACAACGTGTAAATTATCTACACATCGTGTAATTTTTGGAAAATGGCATGGTCCTATTGTTCACCATATCTTGTACATCTTTCATTTGGGTTTACTGCCCCTTAGTTTCTTTCCCCTAACGGTCATTCATCATTTCCTTCTATAGAAGTATGATCCCTTCAGTAGGAATTTCTGTGATAGAGTTGGCATCCCTTCGAGAGGCCCAGAGTGAGATCCTCTATCCATTCCAGGCCATAGGTAGAGTCATCCATTGATGTGACCAACTATACTGGGAGTTGATTCTCTATCTAGCCGGTGAATCACCTAGATGGTGAATCTGGATGAGTCGCGGTATCCGCCATGGCCTTGGAAATGATCCTCATCTATGTATCATGATCTCTCCCACACATGAGTGTGTCTCATGTAATGAGTGCTTCTATCTAGCGTGATCTTCCCACTCAAGAGTGTGTCTCCCACAATGAGTGTATATACCTCTCGTGATTTTTCCTGACAAACAATACTTCTCGTGTGGACATCATCAGAGTTACCTGACTTGTGGAGTCTGTTCCACAAGAACGTGTACTTTGTGGAATCTTTGAACGGAATCCCTAGGGTATGCGGTTGTGTGACATATCTCCAGACTACATGTCTGGGTTTTGAGTATATCTGGATTATGATATCCTATTATATGTTCAGTAGACATATATTGTTTAGAGCTGATTTTGATTTTACTTTGTGTACTTTCTTTGTGTTTTTCGGGGTCCTCTACTTAGTATTGTTATACTCACCTCTACAGAGGCTTTGCCCGCACGTTTCGTGTCTTGTGTAGATGAGCAGCCTTTTGACAGAGTACAGGGAGGACCAGGATATGACTGAGGTTTCTGAGTTCCCTACAGGCTTAGGCGTTCCTTCAGCTACAAGCAGCAGTCCCAGTACCTTGCTGTGTTTACAGGTTGGACTTTGCAGTTTTGAGACTCCTGTTTTTTTTTGGTGGACATGTATTCTGGACCAGATTACTTTCAGTACTTTACCTTCTGTCGAACTCTATTTTTTGGGTTTAGTTGTATGCATTAATTTTTCTCCTTAGTGGTTTTTACATTTCATCATTTGTGCGCTTGGAGATGTGTGTGTGTGTGTGTGTGGATATGTACAAGTCCTTAGGAAATGCCTCCCATGTAGTAATATTCCTACTCCGTGCTATTCACCAGCCCCTGGCCTATTGGAGGCGGGCTTGGGGAGTCATGGTGTAGGCCCCACTGAGGGGTGTATATAGGCATAATCAGCAGGAAAAAAAGGTTATCATGAACGTGTGGGGATTCATTCTAATTCCCCATGAGAAATAGATATAACCAAAACACCTAACAAGGAAACGATCTACCTAGCCTCATCAAGGCACACTCCCCAAATAACATACTTAGAAAAAGTTATAGTAATAGAACATCGATATTTGGGTACCCGCATAGCTTTCCCACTGGTTATTTCGGATATCTTAAGCATTATAACTCCCCCAAAAATCCCACAGCAACCCCATTTCCCCTCCCCAAAACAACTATATGGGCCATCCCAAAAACACAACCCACCCGCCAACACCTCAGACACAACACCCATACAAAACCACACCTTGAGACAGTAGGCCCACAAAAACCACCACTATATCTGAAGACAAATAGGACAGGATAACCACTGTTATGCCTGAAGACACCTAGGCCTGATTCCAAAGTCACTTGGAAAAAATCCTTCCTTCACACACCTAGGCCAACCACCACAACACACCATTCCCAAATAGTCTTGGTCAATATTGAACCTTAAGATGACTCATCCTACACAATGATTCAAGGGCTACCTGGGTGAGTTAGAATAAAGGAGATAACAACCATCCACTCATAAGAATGTTGGAAAAAACACCCAACCCCATGAAATGGTGGTCATGGACACAATGTTCTCAAGATGGGTTGGGTGTGTAAAAGAGACACAAGAACTAAATTTTATACATATTAGTAACCAATATCTCATCCAAACATAAGGGTCCCAAAAAAACACTCATCCCATACACATACACACTTTCTGTTATCCCTATATTCATGGTCATACAACAACCACTTCTAAAGCACCACCAATATCCAGAAAATAGTTTCCACTTTGTACTCATTCTCATTATCACGTTCAAGTGATTTCATTTAAATATTCCTTAACTACCGAGAAACTAATAGGCATAACCAAAAGTCCAAACAACTGAAAGAAACCATCCAAGAAAATTTTTAAGCATTAAAACCCATTTCTCTTCTATGTAACAACATCAAAAGGGATCTGTGAGATCCCTCAATGTACTGAATCCAAACTGGGCCCCAACTTACTGGCTCCACTACATTTACCGCTATCTCCACATAGCCCCAGATTCACAAACCCACAACTTCTCAACTAGATATTCCATTCCCATCCCTGTCGCCCCAAAAAAATAAACATAAAAATCGTGCATATCACCGAAACAGAGTCAAGATGTTATCAGATTTACCCATAACCATTCATTATGTTCCTTCATTTTGTTTGGTTACCTGGGGTGATCACACTAGGGTTCTTATCCATCGATAATATATTTAATCAACAAAATTTATATGATTAATCATTTTCCACGTATCATCTATTCAATCACAAGATTACTCAGAAAAAATAGCTTCATTAGTTTTCAAGAAAGGAACACCAACAACCACAATTTTTACTGTACATAACACCATAAAATTACCAACAAAAAAACGAAGGTAAAACATAAAAACATTACATTCATTTCCACCCCATAATGATTTAAAAGTTTATTTAATATATTTTTTAATGTTTATTTTATCCATTTCCCAAGGGAAAATCATCATAACCACCCTATATGATGCACATTAATGAGAGACAAAGAAAGAACCCCTACATGAATGACCAAGATTCGATGTCCCCTCCTTGTGCCAAGAACTGTGATCACATGATAGGAAACACTAAGAATAACTGAAAAATAAGGGATCATATGCCAAAACAACACGTCTCTAGAGGGGAGATACTAAGCACAACAGGGAAAATGAATGTGACCTTGGGCGAAGAAGATATCGGTGTGATAAAAGGCCAAATCCTAGAGTTATAGGATGTGCAATCTCAATGTTCTTAAAAAAGATGATCATCGTTTGAAAATGCATTTGGGTGGTTTCAGACATTTGAATTATTTAACATTTGACAAATATCTAGTAGATATAGAGAAGCACACAGTTGCATGTCGATAAATCAACCTTAAATGGAGATAATGCATGACATGGGAAAAAATGGGAGAACAATTGGGATTTGTAAAATATAAAAAAGGGTCTGGCACTGATAAAAAGCCACATGTTTTAGTAAATCAAGGGTCGCGAACTATTTGGGGAATTAAGATACCATTTATGGTCTTATAAAATAATTAAACCACTTTAACTGATTTATTAAAACATAATATAGGCGTTATGGGAAATCTGGGGAATGAACCCTGACACCCCACAGTGGCACAGTTTTGGGGCGACACCGATCGGTGAGACATATCAGTGGCACGACGGTGACACAACTCCACCGACACCCTCCTGACTCACCGATGGTGTCCAAGACACCCAAAAAATAATTATTTTTCAATGTAATCGACCAGGAAGCTCTGATCCATTACATAGACCCCTGAATAGTGTTGATATTTTTATATTTACAAGTATTCCCCTCCTCCTACACTATAAAAAAAGGAATTCACCCCATAAATTCAACACACCTCTCTTTCCTACCATCTAAAACACATGCTAACCAAATATCCTCTGAACAAAATTCATGTAATCCTATAATCCCCCATTTTAGTCAAATCTATCCATGGATGAACTTTGGTGAAAACTAAGAGGAGTTACCCAAAGAAGAAGTAACATGATTATATAAGAACATTTATTTTAATCAATTATCCACCCCTAAAATATTCATATTCCATTCTTATATAAAAATCTCAGTAACCTAAATATAATTATCTATAAAAATTACATTTTTCAGACTATGCCTACAAACATTCCTATCAAACGTGTAACAAACATAATGTTCATGTTTCTAGTGGGATACCACCTCGGGAAATGATGTGATTTTGTTTTTCCTTTACCATCTCTAATGTTTTTGAATTATGATATAAACACTATTATTATATGATATTTATTATGTATTTAGGCCTATTTTATTATTCAACAATATATTTTTTTCATTTTTCCTAAATTGGATAACTTTTTCTATGGATGTGTGGCCAATCACTTACCCTAATTGGCGTAATTCATTCACACTTTGCATGAAATGTATAAAATATGTGTTTTGTAAATTTATATGATATATATTTCATAAAAATTATAATATAATGATAATATGTTTATAAAAATATATCATTTAAATCCTTTAATTCAATATTATAAGAAAACAAATACTATGTTCAGGCGGAAGCATGGCCAGCCATTTCCATGAACGATGTCTTTCATTTAACATTTATATCTTTTTATGATTATAATAAATAATTTCTTGCTGAATATATTGGATATTTATATCATTAATGTGTAAATAATTATATCGGTAATTGGATCAAAAATATAATCTCTAAACATCTATGAAAAACAATGTGATTATTAACTGAAAAGTTACTTTAACAAGAAAATAGTAATAAACATGTAATATAAAGTATTAATAAAAAAATATAGGGTATGATATATAACCATATGGTTATAAGGTATATATATAATTAAATTATATTTATTATTCAATATTTTAATGTTTATAAAGGAATTAAAGACTCAAGGAAAGAGTTTTCTCATCTAACATTAATTTCTATGAGATTTATGACTTATTCGTGTCTCATTTGTTTTGTGAGTTGTATATACATCCCCAAAATTTATTTTAAAATTTTTATACTAAATTTTATGGATATTTAGATATCCAGTAGATGATATTTATTTAAATATTTTTAATGTTCAATGTTAAAATATCACTATAGTAATTTGGAATAAATTTTTCTTCATTGAGATACATGTTATGTTATGCACCCATATATTTCTATGGGTTGTATATGCTGCCCTTGGACATGTTATATCATCAATAAGATTATTTTCGTGATATTTTACTCTTAATGCATGCTCATTTTTTCATGGTTATAATGATTTAATTTTACTAATGTTGTTACATTTTACTACTACAATCTCTTCATTTATCAAGATTTTTTATTATTATTATTCTATTAATGAACTATTTTGATTTATCTCTCATGAAATATAAATAATTTTATTATCCTATATATTTTAATGATATATTCATGTATTGGAACCATTTTTTCACTATTTGGTATATATGATGTTTAATAAAATGTATTTTTTAAAATATTATTTTATTGCTCACTTAGGTCCGAAATCTATTTAATTCAAAAATAAACTTTTCTAAAAATGTTTTCAATAACATTATAAAATGAATTTATGAGATTATTTAAAAAAATTAAATTAATTTTTCTAAAAATATTCCATTATATTTTATCTATGTAATTTCAATGAAAATGGATTTCAAACTATTTTCAAACATCCATTTTTAGTTTTTAAATTATTTTTTAGAGAAAAATCCTATTAAATTTTATTAAAGCTTCCATTATAAATTTTCACAATATTTTCAAATAAAATGTTCTTCAATTTGTTCTTAGTATTCACTTTTATGTTTTAAATGTGATGTAATATTTAAAGGTATTCAAAATTATCTCATACTTCATATATAAATTTTCAAATTACATTAAAATAAAATGGATTTGAAAATGTTTTCAACCTTATTTAAATATTTTCAATGTTTTTTCAATGAAATATTTCATCCAATGGTTTATAGGATTATGTTATATTTTTAAAAAGTGTTTTTAATAAAAAATTTTCCCAAAAATTCATGTTTCCATTATAAGTTTTCATGGATAATTCCAATGAAATTTTTTTCTGAAAATATTAATGTTTGAAAAATCATTCTACAATAAAAAATGATATTTTCATAAATAAATGGTTTAGAGGAAAGTTCAAATTTATTTTTCCATATAAGATGACATCTTTTGGTCTCACTCATGAATTTTTAGGGTTATTATCCAGGGACTCCATTAATATTTATTCTATGAATGATTTATGGGTTGATGGAATGTTTGTTATGAAACAAATTTTTTAACATGTTATATATTTACGAAACATAATTCTCTTGTATAGGTTATATGATTATGAATCCCTCTTCTTGTCAGGGGATATGAAATTATGAGATGATTAAGAAAACTGTATATTTACCAAAAATTATCACATGATGTGATTATTAAAATACCAATTTCATTTCATGGATTATGATATGATGATACTAAATCCCATATACTTTATAGGTCATGATATGATGAATTTGTTTATTATATAGGGTCACACATATGAACAATTTCATTATGTGATTGGAAGGACCTATATCTCTGTCAAATTCATTGGGTATACATTTATATCTCATGATATAGACATAGTTAGAATGGGTAGTGAACTAAGTTCAATAAATGAATTTATTGGTTAATATTGTCTTGGGAGTGAATCTTGAAAAATAAGATGGTATTGGGAGTAATCCATTACTACTTACATGGTTTGTGGACTGAAACTATTCCACTACAAGGAAATCTAAATGACTATGGACGGGGTTTTGTCCTACCTAGTTGGTGTGTCCTCTATGATTTTCTCTGATAGGTTTTAAAATATTCCCTGATTTATAGAGAACTATTATATATTCTTATGTGTATGACAAAAATCCTATTCCATATTATTATTTTATTCACTATTGGATTGTGATATTAAATCACTTATAATTTATGTTTTATAAACTACCAATCATTATGTCGTGACTCATTTATGTGATCTTGTATATATTGGGTATATTCTTCAAATGATAGTCTTAAGTATGTATACCCTTATTCTCATGGTATTATTGTATATCTTCTTTTCATACCATTACATAGCACCCGATATCACCATTTATTATATTTCCTTTCCAATTTTAAAAACAAACATTTTAATTAGAAGTAATAATGCGGGAAATCATTAGGGAAAAAATTGAAGAAGTTTCACCATGTTATATTATTTTGTTCCATGATTCCAAATATAATAAAAAAATATGGTCATTGGGAATGTACATTGGAAATATACTGAATATTCATCTAAGTTGATATAGTATCCATGTTTGTTTATCCCCTGTCGCAATAATATTTATTTGATTGGGGGAAATTATTAACATTTATTATTAATGTTTTTCAATGTGAATGTTTATATTGATTTTGTTTGAAATTTTTTATTTGAGTACTTTAGTAAGAATATAATGTTATTCATAAGGTCCCATTATTTATAGGCCCTTGATGTATTCAGATGTCACATGAGACAAATCAGTTGTCCAAATTAAATAGGATTCTACCAACGAATTTAAATTATCATGTGAAAGGTCCTGAAAATATTTTCCAAATATCAAGGATTATTAATTACTTCCTTATGAGATCCATTACTGGTGTCCATGCTATTATTCTATTAGTTGCAATATCCATGGATAATTTTCATACTCATGTGATTATTTATATGTCTTTATTTGATCATCATTAATTTTTTCCATAAAATTATTATTTTATTGAATAGATGGAATGTTTTTAAATTATTTACCATTAAATGTAGATAATTCTTAGTTAACCTGGATAGATTATACTCTATTATTTCCATTATTGAGCATCTGAGATCATTCCTTTCATATTATTTATTTTCTCTGTGATTCTAGGATTTTTTTGTGATAGATATGATGGGATATGCTATGAGATATAATAGAGTTATCAATGATTGTTTTTTAATTTTAATATTAACTTCATTGATGAATCTAGTTTAACCATTAAACTAATCTATCGACTCATTCGGGATGATTTTACCTCTTCTTTATGGAAATATAATAATATAAAAATATAATCTATGCTTCTTGTGATGGGGTTCATAAATAGTCAACAGATAAAACTAAGGGGATTCCTGTTTAGACAAAATGTGATATATTATTCGTGGATTTTAATCTTGATAAACCAAGTGATATAAAAGATATAATGAAAATGTTATTGATTATTCATAACTATATTTATCAAAATATTATTTAAAATATGAACATGGATGATTTTTTGGAAAAACCAAATAAAATAAAATGGAGATTCACGAAGGCTATGAATAAAAGATGATTCAACTTTCTATATGGTGTGAATATCATAATAATCAACCTGAGAAATATTTCAACAGGGTAGGAATATATTTTTGGGGGTAAAAATAAAATACGTAGATATTGTAATTAGTAAAGAATAATTAAAATTTCAGTTAATTAAATGGATATATATTGGTTTTTGGAAGTTATTATAGATGGTTGATTTTATTAAATATGGAACGACTATAAATTATAAAAATAATAATTTTATAAGAAAATATCATGATTGTGATTTGGGAGGTTATATGAGTAATGGTTTTATTATTAATGATGAAAGGAACACAAATGAAATATGAATTCAGTTTTTTATTTTAATGGTGTTTCATATGATAATTATAAGAATCAATATAAGAATAAGGACAATGAATTATAAGACATGATTCAAATTTTATACAATTGGAATGAACAATTAAGGAATAAGATGATGAGTCATGGTAAATGATTAAATACGGAAGTGGAATAAATAATATGTCCATGTTTGAGTATTATATAAATATACTGTAGAATTATTTAATCAATGATATTTTTCATAAAAAATCATGAAACATATATTGATTTTCTAATGGGTTTTCATAATTATGGATTTCAAAAAATGTGTTAAATGTTATGAATTACTAATTATATTTATTTTGTTGTAAGGTTATATTTTTTGAGAAAACCTGAATGAATGAAAGGTAACACATAATATGTTCATTATTTTTAGATAACATTTTTTAGTGTTTATAAATAGATGGTTGATATGTTTGAAGTAAATTTGATAGTTTTTGTGACGCTTATATTAATTACTGATTTTATGAAAAAGGGATTTATGTAATATTTGATGAAATTTATTTAATTTTTGTATGGAATATATTGGATAGACAATGATTTTATTTATTGAAAAATAAAATAGTTAATTTTTTTAAGAATTTATTTTTCCATTGAGGTTCTATGTTGATTTATGTTATTTTGGGAAAGGATTTTCATGATTTACGAGAATATATAAATATGTAATTCAAATATATAGTATTTGATGTTTTTAGTTACCTTATGCTTTATAAGTATTTTAGTTTTGATTATTTTGAAAATATAGTGAATTTTTTAAAAATATATCATTTATAATTTGGAATGAAATATTTTGGATGAGTTTTATCGATAAATCATAATTGAATGGGTTTTATCTAACTTTTTTTTCATATTTAGCTTTTTATATTTTTAGGTATTTTCTAATCGTATGAATATTTAACGATATTAAATAAATTTTTCTTACCAATTTGTTTTTTTGTAATTGTCTAGAGACACTATAATGACATGTAAAAATTTTAGGAGCATTATAATCCTTTGGGATATTTTTTTAGCACTTCATGCATGAATAATTCATCTTCAATATTTATTTCTTTGATTAAGTGATGAATGATAAATGGAAAATAATAAAATAATAAAGAAATTAATAAATTGTTCATATTAAATGGATTGATATCAAGATATTATACCTTCCCTATAAATCTCTCATGATAGTAAATAAATGTGTCATTTATTGGAATAAGGCCATTGAAATTATTTTTTTGTTTAAAATAATTTCCGAATAATTGATGGTATTTTGACTCCTAAAATATTTATGGTTTAGTGGTTATTAAATTTATCCATATTATTTCCCATATCAAACTCTATTATTATTATGAATTTTCATTCAATTGTATTTATTTATTTTTAATTCCTTATAATTTCCTCTTTAATTGGGATCCTGATTATGTCCATTTCTGGAATCCTTTATGCTTCCCACTTTCCTTTCGAAGGAATTTTAATTGAACCATATTGAATTTTTATATTTCATCTAAGGTATTTTCAAAATATTTATCCCTTGAATAATGAGATAAAATTTAAAATAAATAAATTTATTTTGGGGAGCATGTAAAAAATACAAAATTTATAATATAATTCTCGATAGCTTGCATGTCATTTAACACTAATCTGTAAATGAAATGTCATATAACATAAAAATATTATTATTAATATAAAACCATTATAACATATCCCATAAATTGGGTGTGTAAAGAGTAATAATAACATTATTAAAATATCCATAAATATTATAAATAATTTAAAATATTCATTAATTCATAATAGATAATTACATAATTTTAGGTGAAGTAATTTTAATTTTCAAAAATATGTTTTCATCAAAAACTATTTGTATTGAAATTGTTTATATGGTAATTACAAATAGTATTATTCATTAAATAAATTTTATTTTATTAATGAATATTATTTTTTAAAATATCATTTTAATGTTATATTTTTGTTAACTTTTTATATTTTTCTAAAAAGATTTATTTTTTAGTGAATAGTGAAAAATCTGATTTTTTTAAATTGTCACTTATTTTCATATATTTGTACCATTATGTTTTTAATTTCATCGTTAAATAATAGATTAACTTTTTAATTTAAATTATACAGCTTATTATATAGGAATAATTATTAAATTCAATTTTTTATAAGTTTATTTCTGGGATTAAAAACACCTTTTTCTAAAAACATATTCTATTATCATGTGGAATTTTTTATTATTAAACTAAAATAATCTATATTTATTCACTATATTATTTAATTTTATTGATCATTCATTTGATATTATATTTAATCATTCATTTGATTCTTTTTATAATTCATGGAATGGAGGTTAATTCAATTTCTTTCTTAAAAGGAAATCGTCAAAATATGTTTTAATTTCTTATTACAAACATACTTAATATTGAATTCTTAAAATTATAGAAATTGAGTTATTTAAATGGTTTTTATATTTTAAATTATAATAATTAATGAAAATTATTATTTACATCTTTATTTTATGTCATAAGTAATAGTAATTTCGTTAAAATTATGTTATAATGATTAGGTTTAAGATGAGTTTATTAGGGGATTCATGCAAGATATAAGGGTTCAAATTCCACCAGTACATATACAAAACATTTTGGTTTAAGATATCTCATCATTATATTATATATACTATTATTTCCTGGCCTTTTATCTCCACATTAACAGGAAAGATACCATATATTATTAAAATATATGACAAAAAATATTTTTGTATCACTAATGTGACTCAAACATTGGAACCTCTAATCAATCCTTATTAACAATATTTGTGAATTATAGATTAGAAATTAATAAATGAAAAATCATACTATATTACATAAAATATATTCTAGATCTTTTAGTTTTTCTATTATACCAATATTTCAAAAATTCGAGTACAAGCTAAAAAACTCAGGTCTAAGAAAAGGTATAAATATTAACCAAACTCATTGTACATTATTTATTCATACACATTCTATAAACCAACTGTATATATTAAAAAAAATATCTATCTAGTATCATAAATATTATTATATTTTATTATTATTATGGAAAACCCTTTTCCCACAAATTCACCATCAAATGTGAAACCAAAGTGGTGCTCAGGTGTAAGATTGAAATACCACCTCCCTGTTGAGATATGTCTTATTTTACTTCACCATATTTCATTGGTTATTATTATGAAAGATATAATGTTTTATATATGATTTTAATGAAATATTTTTTCTTCCATAATTATTTTATCTTATATATCTTCTTACCATCTCATCCATCAAAAAATGATAATGTTGGTTATTTATATGTGTGGACTACCAACTCAATGAATCGATGTGACTAATTTTTAATTTTTGATGAAAATTAATGGTAATAAAGAACAATTTATTAAATATATATGATATTTATTAAATATTAATAATTAAATATATGTTAATTTTCCATTTTCCTTCATTCACTATGTACATCATGTAAAAACATGACCCATGTGTATGTCCAAATTGTCTTCACCACAAAGTGTCAAAATTATATTTCCATCATTATATTATATAAAAGGATTTAAAGGTATATATAATAAAAAATTTGGAAACTTGTTACATGGTTATGATTTTTTAGATTATTGATTCATTTCAAGTGTACAATTAAATCATCTTAGGAAAATAACATACAAGAGAGAGATAGATGATAACCACAATAGTTATGATAATATTTAGTGAGTTATAATTAATGGGTTTTAATTTGTTATAAGTAAAATTTTATATAATTATAGAAATTAATTTTTTTATTTATATCATTTTAATAAAATTAATTTTTTTATAATGGAGGGTAGATCATTTATGATGCAATATAGACTTAAGGTATGGATTTTCATCTCAAATTACACTTTTTAACACTTGTTTTGTAATATGCACTTAATTTAATTTATGTGGTGTGTATATGTCATTTTGGATATATTATATCATGTTTAATTTTTAAATATTCATATTTTAATTTCAATTTATACCCCCTACTTCAAGGGTGATTGAATAAAATGTTACTTAATCCCTATGATTTTTTCAATATTGTTTTGTTTCATTATCAAATATTTGAGGTTATGAAACTATTTATAATTATGATGTACATATATTGATATATTACTATTTAAAACATATAAATTTATTATTAAATTTTATTAAATGTTGATATTCATATTATTTCATCTAGGGGGTTTAATTTTAATGTTACCAATGTTGTAAGGGGTTTTCCTCTAAAATTGGATTATTTTGGATATTTGTTACGTTTTACACCTGAAATATTTTTGGAGGAGTATCTATTAACAATTTGATAAGTCATATGATTAATATAATTATTTTAATAAATTTTAATTATTTGTTTTCCTTTATTAAATTCATGGGGGTTTTGACTCAAAAGATTCTAATTCAGTTAGGGTTTTATGTTACAATATCTTTTTTAATGTGATATTGTTGCATACGATTCAATAGATGAAATTAGATTATATAACAATCCCATATTTTACTTCTACTCTTATACATTGGTTATTTCTAAAAATTTAAATTTTTTATTCCATTTTCCTCTATTTATGTACTTAAGAGATAGATTATATGTTTTAAGGAAAATATTCATTATTTCCTTATTTGGTCAGATATTTTTTCTTCGATTTCCATATTTTAGGTAAAGGGTGTCACGACCCATCCCCCAAATCTCATGTCATGACTACCCAAATCCCACCTTCCATAGGTCAAGGGCTGGAGACTGGAAACAAAAGGCGTATTCCCTAAAACCGGGAAGGAATTGACTTTATAACCTGTAAACACATGCAACAAAGCACACAGCGAGATACGAACACAAGTAAACTGTATTGTAAAAAGAGTGTGTATAGTAAGAAAAACAGGCGAGAATACCAGCCTAACTGGAATGTACAAGAAAACTGAAAAAGTACATGAAAATTAAAACAACTCTGGTGAACACCCACCAAGTATCCTACCTAAATGGTAGGCACAACTCTCGAACAACCGTCTCTATTTTATTACTCATCAAATATCCACCTCGATCCACCTCTATTCTAGGTACTATCATCCTTAGTCAGCAATGTTTGTCGTCTGCACCAAACACAATAAGGTTCGGGCATAGCCCGTGCAAGGGTGAGTATAACGATACTTAGTAGATACCCCAATACCCTCAAAGGTCACAAGAAATCCAAAAAGTATAAACCACAAATCATATTAACAACTAACAACTCTACTTAGGTGTATACCCATACATATACCCAAGTTATCAAGTATACCCATCTCATTCAGAAGGAAACTCAATGTCCAACTCAAAATCCCAAAGCCAACGGTTCCAAAAAGGAAGTAATACCACAAAGGTAACACCACAAAGGTGATGACCACAAAGTTAACCCCACACAGATGAATGCCACAAAGGTTTCACCACAATGGAAAGTACAACACAGGTATGCCACATAGAAGAATACGAAAAAGGTATCACCATGAAGGTAAGAACCACATAGGTACGCCACACAGAATAATACCACCAAGGTATCCCCACGAAGGAAAGTACCACATAGTTAGGCCACACATAAGAATACCAAAATGGTTTCACCTGGGTGGAAAGTACCACACAGGTACACCACATAGAAAAATACCTCAAAGGTAACACCATGAGGGTATGTACTACACAGGTACGCCACACAGAAGAATACCACCTAGATATCACCATGAAGGAATGTACCACATAGGTACACCACATAGAATAATACCACAAAGGTATCACCACGTAGGTAAGGACTCATCTCACACCATGTATAATTAAGATACAATAGTAAAGATGATTAGATGTAACTACTGAATCACCTTACTCTGTTAAGAGGCAGACCCACAAAGGATCCAAAATAATCTAACCCACATAGGATCCTAGTACGTCATTAGAACCACACAGGATCCTAGTACAACAGACCCACACAGGATCCCAGTACATCACTAGACCCACACAGAATCATAGTACAGCAGACCCAAACAGGATCCTAGTACATCATTGGACCCACATATGATCCCAGTACAACAGACCCGCATAGGATCCTATAGTAGTCCCACATGGATTCTAAGTGCTGATCCATTTGGGATCCTCGAGCATAGACCCATGAAGGATCCCTTTCTCATTTTATATCCATCTATATGGTTCCTGCACTAAGCTCGCTTGATTCCGAGAGGATCTGATCCTCAAGCCATAGGTAGATACTCAAACTACCACGAAGTCCCACGAAGAAGTATCCCAAAGGACTGCAATGTAAAAGAGGTCTCAACACATCTGACTGTGCGTCAATTGGACATCTGGTCTGTATGTTATTGTCCTTTTAGTCCTGAGTGCCCGGTTGGATTCATACTCAATCCAACTCGGACATACCCCAACATTATCCAAAACACAAGTGGGGTATACCAAAAGGACCGTCTCTATCCAAGGTTTTTGGAACCATAGATGGATCTTCATTTTGAAATCATTTGAGGGAGATTTGTCGAATACAAGATCCCAAAAATAATAATATTATTATAATTGGGTGTTTCATGAACCTGAGCCATGAACTAGAATTT
Source organism: Viscum album (assembly GCA_963277665.1). Classification (NCBI taxonomy): domain Eukaryota; kingdom Viridiplantae; phylum Streptophyta; class Magnoliopsida; order Santalales; family Viscaceae; genus Viscum; species Viscum album. The sequence goes on along the minus strand of OY728122.1, from coordinate 933,489,194 downwards.
AATATTCAACATTAGACTTAAATTGACTGTCTTAATGACAGGATCATGTCACCACATATGGTAAGTCAATCGGATGTCACATGTAGAAGTTATGTATTGTCGAAGATTTAATAATAATAATATTTTAATAATATTTTATTTTTTCAGGTACCTAATTGAAAAACATATAAAAGAAATCCAATATTGGACTCATAATTTCCATCTCGATGTCCAGGTCGTAGCACCACTGACGGTTCATGAAACTGAGGTCTCACGGATAAGTTACGGATGAATTATGGTTTTTAATCGAGAAAATAATAATAACATTATTTATATTATTATTATTTTATTATTTTTTTCAAATAAGCCACCACAATTGAGATTCATGCACAAGGGTAGGACATCCCCCTTACTCCAATGATATCCTTTTTAATTTCTGTAGATTTTCAATCCATTTCTTTTCAACAATTCATCTCTCCAATTAACACTTTTTCCCCACAATTCTCACGCATTGTTCTTGAAAGCAATCAAGCCCACAGCTTCTCCTACAACTCTAACCATAGGCTTCCTCCACAATTCTAGAACCACCATTGCACAGCCTATATCGCGTAGTTCTACACACCAAATACACGCTGGAATTGAACCTCCACATTACCCCTTCTGCGTCCCACAACATCTTTGTTTTAAACCCGAAAAATGAAATGATCACATATTCGCGATACTCGGTTCGAGGGCTCTACGTCCCTATGTCACGCTCAATAGAATATTGAATTTTTAGTGCCAATAAATATTTGGCAGCCACCTTCCACGAGCCATTGCGGCTTCATTCCAAGCACGAAAAATTAAACGATTGCATATTTGCGATCCTTGTGTCGAGGGCTTCACATCCATATATCGCGCTAATTAAAACTCTGTGTTTCCTTCACAAATAAATATTTTGCATTGAAGAACTCATGAAGAACATGTGAAGAATTAAATGAATGGGGAGCATAGTTTATCTGCGGGATGATGACTATGTTCGTTTGGCCATCATCGTCGTGAATTTAGGATATGAAGAAAAATAGAATAAACTTCAACATGCTTAAAAACCTTACCTCAATTGTCCGTTGGAGGTCGCGTGAGGAATAAGACAAAGTCGTTAAGATATTGACGTCGGAATTCATTGCTCCAAAAAGAGTTTTTCGATCCATTCTCAGATGTCTTCCTTGTTCTCCGATTCCAAAGGATGATCTTCATTGGAGAGTTTTCTTCGTTAGATAATATGATCCTATAAAAACACTCCCCAATTCACCCTATTCCAACTCTTTCCCCAAACTCAAGAAAAAGAGGACCTATCTTGTTAAATTATGTTTATTAATTTCATACATTTTGTTGGATTATTAAGTAAATTGATGTCGTCACATTAACTAGGGGAATACCAAGGTTTTCCCCCACATTAATTGGGACTTTGGGTGGTCCCCACCACCACGAAATTAAAATTGTGGTTTAAAATAAAATAAATAAAAATTAATTTATTTTTTTCCTCCTCCCATGAAAATCCAAAAAACTAACTTCCACTCTCGACACACTGTGGTCAAGGTGAATGTCTCCTTAAGAAAATATTGGCGTTGTGAGTTCAACAGTGTCCTCAGATTTCATTTCCGAGTACCGGATCAAAAGTTACAAAAACACTGCCCTGGCGTTTACAGAACGTAACTGAAAAAAAGTACATAAAATTATATACAGTCACCCGCTCCCTGCGCTGGTCAAGGTTAGGATCTATGTAATTAAATAACTCCCCAAAAAATCCAACAGTAATCTTGGATTTCTAATCTGAGTTATTGTTTAAAAGTTATGGATTCTACAATAAAATTATTGTCATTAAAATATTTTTTAAGGACAAAAACTAACTTTCATTGGTGGCCCATGCTGGCAAAAATTAGTATCTGATTAAATAAATAATTCTCTCTTGAGTTCAGTGGTGGTATAATATTTTCAATCCAAGCTACCGTTTGTGAGTTATAAGCATTTGAAAAATAAAATAATTTATTTAATTATTTTATTTATGGTTATGCCATTTTTCGGTTATCTCACAGGAGGCCTGCGCCGACTAAACAAAAGTTGCGCCTAGGATAAACCCACAATCCTGAATGCAACAATGCACTCATATTTTTGATCTGAGTTACCGTTTAAGAGTTATTCATCTTTTTCAAGAAAAATGCTTATGTGTGATAATTAAAACTCAACCAATTTCGACGGATCATTCCGGGCACTCCATGCCATGGATTCGCGAACCGTCAGATTTTACGGTCTCGAAATAATTCCATATAATTAAAAAATTAAATGTACTTTCTAGGACATTACATTCTCCCCACCATAGGGATTTATGTCTTCGAAAGCCACAATAAAGGAAAAACAACCAACAGAGGGTACTGAGCAAGAATCTGAGCCTCCCACTCCCATGTGCTCTCCTAGAGGTTCCTGTACTGCCAACGTACATGCACCAAAGGTATCGATTTCCCACAAAGTACACTCTCTTGTAAATCCTTAATCTCCACTAGAACCATCATAAATGACGCCCCAACGTCTAAATCTAACTCAATGTGGTCGATGATGTGAGATGGTTCGTGCACGTATCCCCACAGCTGGGATACATGGAAAATGTTGCACACCCTCTCTAACTTTGGTTGAAGAGCCAAGAGGTATGCCACCTCGCAAACCATCTGAAGGATGAGAAAAGGACTGATATACCTTGGTGATAAGTTTCCCCATTGTCCATATCACCGAAAACCTTTTCATGGTGAGACCCGTAGAAATACATGATCTCCCTCCTCCTGTTGACATAAGACTTCTTCCGGCTCTGAGCAGTTTTCACTTTCTACAAGTGAGGAATCGGGATACAAAATCTGCCACAAATTTCTTCATCCCTGGCCACTAGTACTAACAAAGATGGTCCTGGTACATCTTCACCACACTTGGATGTACCTCCAGAGGGTACGTATAGAACTCCCTCAACACCTCCTTCTACAGTGATATTGGTACCATGGTACATCTTCTGATGAATACAACATGCTCCCCACCTTCAGAAAATCCATCTGGTGCCTTCCCTAAGGATATCTAAGCACATCGAGCCTCACAGTCAGCATCCCCACGTTGTGCCTCCCTGACTTAATGATTAATTAGGGGAGTGACTGTATGAGACTAAAGAAAATATGCTTCATCTTAATCCACAAAGGATATCTGAAAAGATGTCAGCTCCTAGGTTGCCTCATTTAGCAGCTATAGGCCAGACCTCTGGCTGGGTGTGTCTGCTACCATGTTCCCTTTCCCAAGAGTATAGACTATCTCAAAGTCATAGTCCTGGAGGAACTATAGACACTCTTGTTGGAAACTAAAAACTAAAAACTTCTAATACTATGAGGGTGAGGTTGTCTGACTCACGAGTGATCAGCTACAGCCTCCTATGCAGGAGTTTATCCTGTGCTGCCTAGGATTTCTTTTTCGTCGACAAAGGAAAACCTCTTCCCAACATTGTAGATAATCAACAACATTTTTACTAATATAGTCAATCAAGGTATGAATTGTGGATGTCAATTCAAACCCGAACTAACATCTTAAGGCCTCAACGCTTCCACTAAGAAGTCCCAACTGAAACTCTTGCCTCAAGGGTCAGACCCCACCATCAGTGTATGTGTGATTATCGAGTCTCCTCCCAATGGTATCTCCAGACATGACGGTCAAGCCAATGGTTTAACCAGAAACTCTTGGTCATGGACAAGATTCTTCATGGAAGGAATGATTGGTACCAATGTATATTGATACAGAATCTAGTAGTAGACATAGATCGTACCTCGAATCATTCCTAAATCCCTTGGGTCACACTCCTTGACTGTGTGCAGCTACACTCTTCCCCTTTCCTCCAGCTCCCTAAGCCTGGCGGGGACCACAAGGATGGTGGTTATAACATGTCAAAATGTACACCACCTCATGCATCTCCCCTAGCTCTGCTTCCATGTCTGTATTCATACATTTTCATCTGTCCCTAACACTTCTTCTTCTCAAAACATTTTTACATGCCCAAGTCTCTATGAATGGGGCAATTTTCCTGCTTTCCCACTACTAAAATTCAATGGATGCATCTGCTCAGTGAATGAATATTCAAACAAAAAGGTTCCCTATAGCACCCCAGTAGAAGTAGGAATGCATAGAGGAATAGTGCTAGCTCAGATGTCCTTAACGACACCTTGCTCAGAGATCCGAGCTATGAGGCACTGATCGTATCATAATCATCAAGTACTAGGATTGATCGTTACACATCGATGAATACTCATCTACCGACATGTCTTCTTTCCAAAGCTATAGAAACTCTAGAGAACTCTCAGCCACCTCGTCAAGCCAGTCCTCAGCCGCCTGTGAGTTAGGTTCAGCTCGGAACCTTAGGGGTATCTGATTCTGAATCATGCGTAAGGCACTAATACTAGATGATTCCTTTACCGGTACCTCTACTTGTAACTTCCAGCCAACGGGTAGTGATATAGCTGACACACTACCCGAAGGTACTATCTAGGGTAATGGTCCACGTACCAATGCCTCATCACTATGAAGACCATCCTCGTGGTCACTCATTGAAAAAGACTAGTAGATAATATCACCATATACTCTATTGGTGTCTCAACTAGGCGTAAAACTCTAGGAACTGCCTCCAACCAGCCCTCAGTCATGTGGAAATATCTCACGCCTAAATATTGTGGAGGCCTCTACCACTGAAATTCATGCAACCCGCTCAAGCGGCGTGCACCCTCTACTGCTAGGGCTGGTGGCATCGATGTCCCAATGGGTAATGGTACCGCTGGTGCCTCCACTAGTCCCTCTACTGGAATAGGGCCCTGCACTGAGGCCTAATCGCTCGGTGGGCTATCAGTGCGTACTATACCTGGAACCCTAGATGGTTGTCTATGTGGAGGCATCCTAAAAATAAATTAGTGTGCCATGGTCAATAAGTCATACCTGGTGAGCTGACTCAAATAGGTCACAAGGAAAACTCTTGAATACACACACACAATCAGTGTTTTCGGGCACTGAGTCGGAAATCAGAAGTCAAGAACCTGGTGTAAGAAACCAGTTTTTATTCTTGAGGAACGAGTTTCTTTTTTTTCATTTTTCCTTATGTGTTTTTGAGAAATCAACTGAAATGTGGGAATGATACCAACATTATGGGTACATTCCATGTACTTTGGTATGAATGTTGTGTAATTTGGCCATGCGGGATGAGAATAAAAGGCATGTAGGCTTTAGAGTGAAAACAAACTACACACCATGTACTGTTGTGCACACGCCGTGTACCATGGTTGTGTGGGATGAGAATATATGGCGTGTAAGATTTTCGGTGATTAAGGGTGTAAAAACTAACCACACTCCATGTACATAGTAATACACACCATTTAATCAGTCGTCAGATGAACTGTGAGGCGGTGCAAAGTAGCCACTAGATGTACAGTTAAAAAATAGTAAATTCCATGTAATTGAAAGTACACACAGTGTAGTTATGTTTTTTTTCTTAAAAATAGGCAATAGCCTCCTCATTCGACAGAGGAGGCAGCAGACTCACCAGGAGTAGCTGGAGTGGAGTTCGAGACTTGGATGAGCTCCTGATCACTCACCGAGACTCTGATTCTTCTGTCGTCAATCTCGTTTGAATCGTGTGGGTATGTTCTTCCCTCTCCTTGAGTCTCTCCTTCCGATTATTTCACTAAGGGAAGTTATTTGGGTTTGAATGATTAATGGTTTATCTCAGATCTATGTCGTTCTTGGTTGTTTCATGAGGCGCCATTCATGAATATCGATAAGAGGAGATCGAGGTAGGTGGTCTTGTGTTTAATTCCAACTGTCAAGTTGATTTTTTGTATCGTTGTTCCACGCACCCATGATTGGGGTGTCATATGAGAGATTCCTTGACTATTGAGAAACCTAAAATTGCATAGGTAATCAAATAAAGAAGTTTAAACTACTGTTTTGGATCGTTACTTTGATCCAAGGCCACCCTGAGGGTGTGTTTCCCTTGTTTAGCCATTTGGATAGGATACACATGGGAATGAAGTGATAATATCATTTCCTGAGTTTTCTTGAGAGGAAATATATCTCAATTTCTTTCTTATACTTCAGGCTTGGCCTGATTACTTTCTTTTCCTCATGAATTCCTGAGGGCAAGGTAATGTATATCCTGGGTTTAAGGTTATGTTTAGCCAATGGGAAAGGTAATGTTTAGCCTGAAGGAATAATATTGTTTATCATGAGGGAAATGTTTTGTTTAACCTGAGGCCAACAGTTCTTACGCCTAAGGGGAATATTCATTATTCCTGAGGGCAGTCACCAGAGGGTTTTGTTTCTGTTTCCCGAGGGTAAGGATCTGCAGGTTTGAGGAAAATGTTTACTTTGTATATTCACTGTGGTTATTTCTTATGTTGTACCTGCCAAGATAAAGCACAAGTTTGGTATTATTATTATCTTTTACTTGTTAAAAAGCCTATTCTGGATTCTACCGTGGCATTGGTTACAAAAATTTTCGGTCAAGGCCAGGTCTCGGAAAACTCTCAATTAGATTATATTGACTTGTTAAATAAATATTAAAAGGCAATATAACATGTTGGAATAGTTATTTTTGAGTACATCCTAGTTTACAGAATTTCATTATTGCACACTTCTTTTCCACATTTTCACTGACAATTGGGCAGGGGCCATTGGTGGCTGCCTGGTAGAATTTATTTCTCACACCCTGATTGGTACAAGCCTTGGGCCCAATCATATTATGTTGTTGTAGGTGACGATAAGGGAAAGGGTCCCTACACTGGTACTTGATTATTGTAGAGGAGTAGGAGAGCATGAGACTGAGCTTAGGCTTGCGATACTGCTATGTTCTTGTTGCACTGCTTTAGTTTTTTTTGTACTTTGTACCTTGTGCTATATTATATAAGATTGCAGTGTATCCTATATTGGATGGTTTATTAGGATTAGAGACATATTTCATCATTATATATATGATTGTTGGTTACAATTTACATCGGTTATGTTGTCCATTTTAGGTCTATATTGTTTACTACTTATTCTGTTGTATGTTATTATTATTTTCCACTGCAGTACACTTTGAAAAATAATGGCATAGTTTCCCCACTATCGGCCCTAGGCCCTCGTTGCTAGTCGGAAGCCTCTGGTGTTTGGGAAATGAACTTGAGGTCATGTGGCCAACTGGGTTCGGGGAACCCGTTGTGTGGCACCCAGATCCGGGACGTTACAATGTGGTATCAAAGGGATTATTTTCTTTGACTTACTATTTGGAGCCTATAGTTAGGGATATGACAGAATTGGTATTTGGTAATAAGTTGTGCCTGGGAGTTGCTAAACCCGTGTATAGGAAAAATCCAATATACCTCGTTTAATTGCAATTTTTTTTGGTTTTGCAATTTAAAAGTTGATTTTATTTTCACCATTGAGTGATGCACTTGTGGTGTGTTGTTTATAATTTATACATGGGTTCTATATAGTTGCAACCCTATGAGATAAGGGTATTCCATCACATACATCATTTAGGCACATGTTAGAATCACCTGTCATGCATAGTTTCCATGCCATGTAGGTGCATTTTAAATTGCATGATGTTGTGATAGATGTTGTTCTAGAAAATGAATGTTGTAGTGATAGATGCCTTGATAAAATACATGCTATTTGATAGGGTATTTTTATGTATGGTTTTGTTTAAATGAATGCCATTCATTGGTTCTTAGGGTGTTATAAGCCCTCATTAATTGGAATTTGGTGGATCATTGACTTTTTTACCTTGTTTATAACATGTATAAGATGCCAAGATTTGATTCGTGTGGAGTATGGGACCTCAAGGATCATAATTTTGTACTTTGGAGATAATTTCAGTATTTTTCTAGACTCGAGAGTAGTTTTTAAGGATTTTTGTCTGAAAAAACCCAGAATACACGACATGTAGTTTTGACTACATTCCATGTGATCATTGGTTTGGGAAGAAACTGTTTTTTCTTAAGTACATGCCGTCTACCTTATGTACATGCCGTGTAGTCTCTAATTGTGTCATTGGTCGTGTGGGATGAGACACGGGATATGGATGTTCTAGGGGAAACACGTCGTGTACAGATTTTACATGCCTTTTAGGGTTGAACCTGTGTCCTCCCGTGTAACTAACAACCCGAACGGGTAAACCATAAGCTATACACTCCATGTCTGGACTGAACATGCCGTGTAGTCTGCCCCAGGTAGCCAGCCTTGCAGCTAATAACACGGGTCGGTTGGGGCTTCTTAGTACACGTCATGTTCGTCTGGAACATGACGTGTAGTGTAACCTGGGTACACATGCCATGTCAAAAACAACACAGGTTGGTAGAGGTTGTCTAGTACACAACATTTCTACCTTGAACACACCGTGTAGTCTCGTATTAGGAGAGCCGTGTGGCTTAACCATGTAGAAGGACTCAGGTATGGAACGAAGATTCAGGTATAAATCGTGTAGTGTAATCTGGGTACACAGGCAGCGTCACAAACAACACAGGCTGGTAGAGCTTGTCTAGTACACACCATGTCTTCCTTGAACACACCGTGTAGTCTCTTCTTGTGAGAGCTGTGTGGATTAACTGTGTAAAAGGACTCAGGCAGGGAAAGAAGATTCAGGTACACACTGTTTTTTAAGACAACACGCTGTGTGTTCGAGGTGTTACACGACCTGTTCTAGATGAAGTACACGCCCATGTGAATCGATTGTGGGAACATGTCAGGTAGGAATTATACATGTCTTGTAGTCATGTTTTGTAAAACATGAGTGCTTTTCTTCTCCTATTCCCTTCTCGGTCTCCTAGTTTTCAGTCCTTGATAATCTTGATCTAAGGTGTGTGTTTGACCTTCTAGAGTCATGCTGCTGAGATGACCATGTGTTGTTCGCCAAGAGAGTGGTGATGATTATACATCAGAGACAGTAGGTCATGGGCTACCGATGGATCCTCTAATAGTGCCAGATGAGCTTCTAACCATTATAACGAACACAGTCAGTGATGCACAGTTCTATGATGGCTTCATGCGGTTCATGAAGACCTTCCAGGGAGTACCGCCAGTTTCAACATTTATGGCAGAGCTGACACGTATATTCCTACAAGAGAATCCGCCTACGTTTTCAAGGGATGGTGTACCACAGGCTGCAGAGTCATGGTTGGACTCTATGCAGACGATCATCGAGTATCTAGAGAGGCCTCCTAGGAGGAGGGTCAAGCTCGTTATGTTGTGTGATTCCGCCAACAGATGGTGGGATGTTACCCCCCAGACTGAGCATCATCGAGACATGGCATGGGAAGATTTTTAGGTAGACTTATATGAATTTTTATTTCCATAAATTATTAGGGAAGATAGAGCTTGATAGTTCATGAATCTGTAGTAGGGCGCCCTTTCAGTGATGGACTATTCTACCCAGTTCATAGAGCTACAACGTTTTTCACTTGTTCCGGTGGGTGAAGATACGATGGGGGCTAGACTCTTTGAGGATGGTCTTCGATATAAAATCTGAGCGCTGGTGAATGTTTTCAGTTTCCCTATAGTGCATTCTTTTGTGAACCGTGCATTGATTACTGAGTGGAACATGCGGAAAGCTAGTGGTGCAAACCCGGGCGGTTCGACAGTGGCCTATGGTACTATTTCTACCGGAAAGAGGAAGGGGGAGATGGATTTCTCTCATGGTGGTAGTACTAGCCCAAAGAATTCTTCAAGTGACCAGATAATGTTCTACCAGTGTGGTAATGAGGTGTAAAAGAGACCTAAGTTTCCACATGACCTAGTGGAGTGTCGATCTTGTGGATAGATGGGTCATCTTCAGTATTTTTGTAGGGAGTTTCCACCAGTGACTAGTGAGAGGGGTTCTGTGTAGAATCCTCATGCAGGAGAGGGGCCAACATCTTCTTACTGGTCAGGATATAGGAATACGATAGGAAACTCAGGCCTAGGTGGTGGTAATGGATGAGGTAGCCAGACACCAAGATCTCTGAGACAGTAGGGTGGGTCTGCTCTAGGTAGCCAGTTTGTGTCACAGGGCCGCTGCTCTGGGCAGACATATGTAGTGCAATATAGCCAATAGGAGTAGGATCCCAGGCCTTCCACTGTCATAGGTACTATTGGAGTTTCATCTGATTTTTCTATTTCACTTTTTGAAATTGGTTCTACACAAGGCTTTATATCTGTGCATATTGGGAGAACCTTGGGATCTATGTTTCTTCTTCTTCGGATATCATAACACAAGACACACCATTTGGAATTCTAATGGTAGGTGTGCGTCAGTGCAAGGAGTTCCCCCTAGAGGTTGGTGGGTGTCACTTTCCATGGGACCTCAGTGTCTTAGAGATGGCCGCCTATGATGTCATTCTCAGAATTGACTGGTTGGTATCCTTTCGAGCCTTTGAAGATTGCTATCATCATATGGTTAGATTCACATCACCAAAGGGAAGAGAGGTTCTCTACAAGGGTGAATGGGATGTCTAGGAGAGATGAGCATGACTCGAGCATTGTGGTCATGGTGGAGTGATAGCCCAGATTGGGAGTTTATATCTGGAAGACCAGGAAACTTGTCAGAAGGATTTCCTTCCAGTGGTTGATCGTTTCAGGGATGTCTTCCCGGACGACTTTTCAAGTCTACCTCTAGAGTGAGAGGTGTAATTCTCTATTGAGCTTATTCCAATAGTGGAACCAGCGTCCATTCCTCCATATAGGATGGCTACTCTAGAATTTCAGGAGCTCAAGAGGCAGTTAGAGGTGTTACAAGCCAAGGTTTTTATCCGACCCAGTATTTCTCCCAAGGGTTTGCCCGTCCTTTTCGCTAAGAAGTCTGATGGTACCCTCAGACTACGCATGGATTATCGAAAACTGAACTAGTTGACAGTTAAGAACCGATATCCCTTACCGAGAATTGATGAGATTTTTTTATCAACTTCGAGGAGCACGAGTGTTCTTGAAGATTTACTAGAGATCCAGATTTCATCAGTTTTGTGTTAGACCATCAGACATATAACATACAAACTGTCAGAGTAGATATGGTCTATATGAGTACTTGGTCATGCTGTTCGGACTCACAAACACGCCAGAAGATTTTATGGCACTGATGAATCGTGTGTTCCACCTGTATCTGGATTCTTTTGTTGTAGTATTCGTGGACGATATCTTGGTGTACCCTCACAGACAACAAGACTATGACATTCATCTTGAAATCATATTGATTACACTGAGAGAGCATCAGTTATATGTTAAGATCTCAAAGTGACACTTTTGGAGGGAATAGATTCACTTCCTAGGTAAAATTATCTCAGAGGCAGGAATTGTCGTAGACCCGGAGAAAGTGAGAGCAATAGTTTCCTGGGAGCTGCCTAAGAACCTATTTGAAATATGGAGTTTCTAGGGGGTGTCTGGTTACACAAGGCGATTTATACGGGACTTCTCCCTCTTAACAGTGTTGTTGGCCAGTTTGACTAAGAATGATATGAAGTTCAATTGGTCAGAAGTTTGCGATACAACCATTCAGGAGCTGAAGGGAAGGTTGACATCATCACCAGTCCTGATACTTCCAAAGAAAGGGAAGAGCTATACAGTTTACTGTGAGGCATCAGGTATTGGACTGGGAGAAGTGTTGATGCAGGGCGATCATGTAGTTTAGTACGGGTCTCGGTAGTTGAGGCCGCATGAGATGAATTACACGATGCATGATCTCTAGTTGGCTGTACTTATTAATGTGTTTTGATTTTGGAGAATTTATCTCTTTGGAGGACATTTTGTGGTGTCTACGGACCAAAAAATTCAAAATACATCCTTACCCATTGTGACTTGAATTTGAGATAGAGAAGGTGGGTTGAATACCTTCAGTACTTCAAATTCGAGATGGCATATACACCTGGTAAAGGTAAGGAAGTAGCTGATGCACTGAGTAGGAGGACTCAGATACAGGTAGTGCAGGAGGCGAATGGTGAGTGGAAGCCTATGGCTTGGTTCTCTGAAATGAATTTTGAGGTTCACGATAGTCAGGGGAGAACCTATCTTTCATCCTTAGTTGTGATTTATACCCTACTGGATAGAGTGAGGATGATACAGCTGTCATATTCAGAAGTCTGTGTTCTATGGGAGTTAGTGGAAAGTGAGGACGCTCCTTTGGGATGGAAGATAAGCAATGATGAGGTACTATGTATCCATGGACGAGTGTGGGTTTCAGGTGATGTACGCGAGGAGTTGATGCAGTAATTTCATGCTTAAGCTTGATTAGTCCACCCTAGAGTTAACAAAATTTAGAGGTATTTGAGACGTTAGTATTGGTGGCCTTGTATGAAAAGAAAGGTAGCTGGTTTTGTTATGAGATGTTCCACCTGTTAGTAGGTGAAGGAGGAGCATCAGAGGCCATCCAGACTGTTACAATAGTTACCCATTCCGAAGTGGAAAATGGGATGATGTCACGATGGAATTCATGACTGGGATGTCATGGTCACCTCAATGAAATGATATCGTATTGGTTGTTGTAGACAGACATACGAAGGTAGCTCACATTTTTCTGATCAAGGAGACCTTCGGTGTTGACGAGCTCGAGAAGTTTGATATCTGAGAGGTAGAACGTCTTCATGGGGTCCCTTGTTCTATCATTTCAGATAGGGATTCCCAATTTTCATATCATTTCTGAGATAGTTTTCAGAGGACACTGGGTACATAGGTGCTTCAGTGCACAACTTACCACCCTCAGACCGATGGACAGTCAGAGCGTACAATATAGGTGAGAGAGGATATACTACGTGCATGTTTCCTAGACTTTGAGGGCTCTTGAGGGAAGCACATACGACTGGTTGAATTTTCTTACAATAATAGTTTTCAGGAAACTATTGAGTTGGAACCTTACGAGGATTTATATGGTAGGCCATTCCAATCACCCTTGTGATGGTTAGAGGCTGGTGAAGCAACTTTACTAGGACCATGTCTCATATAGGAGACTTCAGAGCTGGTCCAATTGATTCAGAAGCAGATGACTACTGCACAGTCTCATCAGAAATCTTATGCTGATCACCTTAGACAACCCTCGGAGTTCATGGTCAGGGATCAGGTTTTCTTGCATGTTTCACCGAGGTTGGGACACAGGAGGATCAGGAGACAAGGTAAATATTCAACGAGGTATATAGGGTCATTTGATATTCTAGAGAGATTCGGGTCAGTTGCCTGTCATTTTCAGTTACCATATATGTACCTGGTCATGCAAGAGGCCTTCCACATATCTCAGATTTGGAGTTATTACTCAGACCAGTCTCAAGTTTTTCAGCCTAAAGAGGATGAACTTCTGGTTGATGCATCCTTTAAGGAGCATCTGATTCGTATTGTTGATAGGAGCATGAAGTTTCTCTAAGGCCGGTCAGTTCCTCTCGTACAGGTGATATGGCAGCATGGCTGATTGCATAACAAAACCAGGGAGCGGGAGACCGACGTACGTGCTCAGAGGCCAGAATTGTTCCCAGCATTATCCTCACCACCCTTGGATGGGAAATTAGGGGACAAATTTCTTTAATAGGGGATTTTTGTAAGAACCTGATTCTTATTCATGAGGTACAAGTTTCTTCTTTTTCTTCTCCTCAAGTGTTTTTGAAAAATTATGGGAAATGTGGGAAAAATCCCAAATTTGTGGGTACACGCCATTACTTTTGTAAACATGTCGTGTAATTTGGTTGTGTAGGATGAGAATTCATGGTGTGTTGGCTTATGTGTGAAAACTAACTACACACCATGTACTGTTGTGAACATGCCATGTACCATGGCTGTGTGGGATGAGAATACATGGCATGTACATTTGTCAGTGATTAAGGGCGTAAAAACTAACTACATGCTATGTATTTAGTAATACATGATTTGTAATCAGTCGGTAGATGAATAGTGATGTGGTTCAAAGTAGCCACCAGATGAACAGTTTAAAAATAGTCCACACCACGTACTTGAAATTACATGCCATGTAGTTTTGTTTTTTCATAAAAAATAGGCAGTAGCCTCCTCATTTGACATAGGAGGCAGGGGACTCGTCAGGAGCTACGGGAGAGGAGGTCGAGACATGGAGAAGCTCTCGATCACTCACCAAGAACTCTGATTCTTCCACCGTCAATGTAACACCCTGAGCTTCCACGGTATGCTTCTCTTTTAATAATGCAATAGCTTTCATTGTACGCATGTTCGAGATTCTAACACACCGCGACCAATCAAAATGGCCATTATGAATAGTAATACCCACTTTTTGAAATTATATATTTGTTATATTTCAAAATGGACTTCATTTTTGAATTCAGAATATTGAAATTAGCCTATGTTGAATTTTTGTTATTTTTTAGAGAACTTCCAATTTTTTATGAATAGTGACAGATACTTAAAAACATATTTTTTAATCAAAATAATTTATATAGATAAATAATACTATTTAGTGGTTTTAAAGTATAATTATAATATATTTTTACCATTTTACCCAATGGTGGTCATTAGAATTAAATTTACTTTGAAATTGGACATAAACAATTTTCAATCTTTTGATATATATTGTTTCTTAAAAACACACTATTTGTTTTGATAGCAGGAATTAATTATAAAATTAATTAATTCAACTTATATTATTGGAATTTTTTAGAATAGACATCATTTTTGAATTTTGAATATCAATTATAGCTTAGGGGGAAAGTTTGGAATTATTCTGAAAAACTTCAATTTTTGAAGAATAGTGAAACCACTAAGTGGTAGTTAAAAAACTGATTTTTCGTTTAAATGAAACATTACCACTTCTGGGATTTTATTTTCAAAAATACGAAATACATGGTTGTCATTAGGAAGTAAAATTTGGTTCAATGGAATTAAAATAATTTTTGGTGAATAGTAACTTTTTAGTTTAATTAATCAAGATTAAAGGTAATTAGTGTAATTTAAAGTAAAGATAATGTTATAATAATATGAAATGACCTTGACACATGTCATACCCCTATTGGATGAGTCATGGAAGACCAAGAAAATCCATGGGTGATCTTGGGGGCCCCATGGAGCCACTTTGGTAGGAAAATGATATTAAAAACTTTTTATTTAATGTTAAAATAAAAATGTCACAAACATGAGTTATTTCACTAAAAAAAATTTAAATGGGCTTACACAAATAATATTTTCGACTATAAATATTAATTAGAAATATAAAAAGATTTAATACATCATGATATTTTTTTCATAATTTTTAGACATTATATAAATTAAATTTTTTATGACACAATGATGATGCATCGATTACATCATTAATTAATAATTTAACTAAAATGAAATGATAATGTACAATATAGGGCATAAAATTGTCAAAAACCTATTGGATCAAACTATTTCGAACCCTTATCACCTTATACTTGTAATATATAAGTTTTTGACCTTTAAAATCATAAACTCATTATATAATTAAGTAACATTTCATGACATTCCAAGAGTGCCCTTCCTCTCCTCTTATAAAAGGCCCCCACATATACCACCTTACCCACACCTCTCAAGCCTTTGTCTTAGCCAAACCATGCCCATTTTGTCTCTCCACATCCCACTCTTACTCCTAGAAGCCACACTTTGGGCAGAAGTCATCTCAAGAAAGCCTTTGAGCTCAAATCAAAAAGAGTTACCCGTTTTAAAGGTAGTGTTTTCTCTTGTGTTCTTATGTCTTATTTTGCTTCTCCAACCCCCTAAACTCATTTTATTCATTTCTTTTTGTAACACCACCAGTATCCTCAATATACTAGGATGTTGTTATAGTAATTATTCGAGCTACAAGTACACACACTTACATCTAATGGTTAAAGAACATATTATTTCTGTGGATGACGAATTTCTGCCTCACGAAACGATGATTGTTCAATACTCATATAACACATTCAAAGGTGGAAATTAAGATGTAACTATATTTATATATGATATATAATATGTGTATGTTTTACTTAAGATTATGTATTTTTCATTTATGGCATACCATTATGGTTTCCATTATGGGTAAACGCGATATCTTCATTTTAGGAAGTGCGGACTACCGCCCCCTCAAAGTGATTTGAATCGTTAATTCCATATGTGGGATGTATAAAGGATGGAGTAAATGATATTATATATGATATTATAGTGGAATTATAATATACCTTTATATCATTATGATTTCATTCCATTAAATATGAAATATAAATGAAAGTAGCGTTCATGCGTACGTAGGGCTTACCGTCTCCATGAACGGTGCATTTTATTTCTTATCTCTAAATGTTACATAATATTATGAATGAATGTATATAATGGATATATATTATATATATGATATCTACATCATGAATATAATTCTTGAGAATATGGATATTCTACCACATAAACAACTTGTAATTATTAGAAGTTTATAGTTGACTCAAGTACCAAAGATCGACAAAACGGACGTTATTAACATAAATGACTACATAATTTTCGTAGCATGGTAATAAGTGATATAAAAGGACTAATGAACATGAAAAAGGTTCTTAAGAAAGTAGAAATTAACTCTACTGTATTATTCAGGAGGTTAAAGAACGATCAAGTAAAGCCGGACATGAGGTAAGGGAACTTCTTAACCCAATTTCCATTCTTTGGGTTAATCTCCTACTTTCAAATTATGTCATGATATTATTATGTCCTATCTTGTATTTTTACTGTATTTATGTGTAATTATAGTGAATAAACATAATAGATCTATTTTATTTAAAAATTTGATATTTTTAAGGGACTTCGTCTCAATCTCCATTCATTGAGGCATATTTTGTTTTATACACAAATTTCCATTATACGGTGTATAAACCCCTTTGAATTTTACTTTTATTCAAAAGGAATCTTTTTATACGAAGCATTTTTACTAAACGAAAAAAGGAATGTTTTTCTTACGTATGTGGCGACAACGACTTCTCCACCGCCATGACTATTATTTGAGTTTCGGCTTCCTCTACAAGCCATAACTTTTTTTAAATGAAAAATAAATACAAATATTTAATTTTCTTTTATTTCGGTATTGAAAATGGTTTTGATAATGTTTTTATTATATCAATGTGTTGTATTGATATCTTTTGATTGAAATGTGGAAATGTTATGTTTCCTTTATGTATGTTTTATGTGATACAATTATGTTATGCTTTATGATATGTTTAAACATGTTAATATGAGGAATGAATTAGACTTAATAAGTGATGGGTGGAGCCCACTATAGATCCTCGATGCATCGGCAGGTCTCATGAGACAAACTAGTGTCTTGGCATGAGGCCTTGACAAAATCTTATTTGTAGTCTTAGCACGAGGCCTTGGCTACGTGGTTATGATAGTCTGTCATTATGCATTCCATCATTTTGAAAGCGGTTATTGGTATTGCATGTGATTATTCGACCAGTAGAATATCCATGTGAAAAAGTAAATGGCATTATTTCATTTTACTTTTTCCATATTATGTTGAAGTTCATGTTTTAAAGGCCTTTGTTTAGTTATACATTTCCTTAAATGTTTGTGTTTATTTATGAAAGCTTCTACTATATTTCTATCCTTACTAAGCATCTGAGCTCACCCCTTTCAATGTTTTAATTTTTCCAGGATGTGAAGAAGTATTTTAGGAATGACCTGCAGTGATAGTGTGAAGGGGATATGAGTGTGGAAAATGGATACTATGTTATTGTTTTTTTTCACTTTATGATGTAATGTAACATTTATGAATGTATCTAGTGTTTCCAATGATACTAAACTAGTCGGTCTTTCGAGACTTGATCTTTTGTTATCATTCCAATGTTATGCAATAAGGCACCGACTCTGGGTAACTTGGGTCGGGGCGTTACATTTGGTATCAAAGATAGTTTATTACTATCCTTGGAAGCTAGATTTAGATAAACTCTAATTAGAGCACATAGCCCTAAGATAGACTTTGAGGATTAGTATAGAAGAACTTCCAATAATTTTGGTATTATAGAGATTTTGTGAGTTTTCCAAGCAATACATCCCTCTCTGGATATGAGCAGGTAGAGGCAGCTCTGGCACAGATGTACCTAGGGGTAAAACCCGAAAACACTACTTTGAGCTAGACTCGAATGGGAACTGGTGCACGAAAATGGGCCTTGCTACACTCTTGGTTACGACACTCCAGGGGGATATGCTCAGGATAATTCTCATTTTCTTTACAAACCATTATGAAGGGTTTGTGAGTATATAATTTCTCAAAGAATTTTTTTTTATGATTACGGATTATATACATAAACTATTCAATTAATGTTAAGTGTTTTACAAGTATGGAATTGTGTAATTTGATTCATAAAATAATCTAGTTTATGCCATCGTTTAGAAATGGCGCCCAGTGGGAGGAATGGAAACTGTATCAATGCACGCACTCCATGTAGGGATTGCCCTCCTGATCAAGATTATTATTATGGAGTTGGTGATACAACTGGTGCTGATCAATTTATTACCATACTGGGACAACTTACTCAGGTTATGAATAATAACCTTACTCGTCTGGAGCACCCTGATTCGTAACGTGGAGGTTCAATGTTAGACCGCTTCATGAGGAAGCAACCACCAACATTTAATGGAGGTACAAATCCATTAGTATATGAGCAATGGATAAACTCCATAGAGAAAATATTCCATGCCTTGGGGAGTAATGAAAGGGAGAAAGTTGTCATGGTAGTTTACCGCCTCACTGGAGATGCCAATCAATGGTGGTCACTGATTCAAAACACAAAGGAAGATGAATAACTATCAAGTGTGGAATGGAGGGAATTTAAGGAAATTTTCCTAGAAAAATACTTTCCACATAACCATCGAGCAGATATAGAAAGGAAATTTCTGAGTCTGAGGTAGAAGAAGGAGGAGAATGTCGCAAAGTATGAGGCCAACATTACATGGTTAACAATACATGCTGCAGATTATATACGTAACCCAAGAAGTAAGATCGATCGTTTCTTTGATGGGTTAAAACCGTTTCTCCGTTGAGCATTAGTATCACAATCTTTCTCAACATACAAAGATATAGTCTCGTGTGCCATCAAGATAGAAAATGAATTCTCTAAATCTTATGAAAATAAAGTAAAGCAAGAGAAGAAGAGAACGGTGGAACATGAGACAAATAAAGGGAAAAGGGGAATGAAGGATTTTCTATTATGCGATAATTATGGAAAGAATCACCCTGGTACTTGCCTAAAAGGAACTATAGTTTGTTATAAATGTGGAGAAAAAAGTCACCAGGATCATGATTGCAAGAGAAAGAAAGAGGATATCAATGTTGAATGCTACAATTGTATGGAAATGGGGCATTATGCAAATGAATATCCTAAGCTTCAGGGAAACTTACCTTAGAAAAGGACAAGGGATCAATGACAATCTTATGTTGTTACTACAATTGAAGTGGAATAATTAATGTATTGGTTCTTTTGGACTCAAGGATTATATTCTGGTTGTAAGGATAATGTGATATATATAAGGATTGAACTGCAGTACTTGTTGTTTTCATTAATGTTTTAATATGATTAAGGTAATCATATTTTTAGTATGTGAAAATAAGAGAAACTTTACTTTGTTTGAGGAATCTGATGATACAATTGATTTTGGAATTTAGAGACCTTTTAGAGAAAGTCTGGACAGAGGTATTTTGGATAAATATAAAGGATGGAATGGATTAAGTTGATCTTTGGATAGTATTGTTTAAGGTTAAAACATTTCTGAAGATTACTTTTGGAATATTATAACACTATATTTTTAGGAAAAGGACAACCTGCAGGTCGGGGGATAACCCGTTGCGTCGGAAAAAGCTGCAGGAATCGAACCCACAACCATAGTGCGACAGGCCTTTATTACCTACCACAAGCCTACAGGAAGTCCCTAGTTATTACAAAAAAGTTTTCCCAATCTAAATGGTATGCGGTAATATTTATAAACTTATAAAATTCTAGTAAATAGAATATTTTTGAGTTATATTACCTTTTAGAGTGAAAGATGGGTTTGTGGTAAAAATTTATTTAAGAATGGAAGTCTACATGACAAGTATGTATATTCCCTTACGTTCTTAGTAAATCTCCTAAATAAATTCCTCAACTTTATAAAAGGTAACTTAAAACAAAAACATTTCCGGTTAAATTTTCCAACTGGGGATTCAATGACCGTTTAACCAATCAAAAGTTTGTGATTTTCTTGCGGTTAAATTTCCCCTAATCCTGTTTTCTACAACTCTCCATCAGAACTTGATGGTTTTTTTATCTTCCATATCCATATTTTCATAGAATCCTAGTATGGGCTATCTCGGGTGACCATTGTACTTATCTTTCTTTCTTTTAATGTTATATTTTTATTAACCTTATTTCTGACGAGGGTTCTCCAAAAAGGTATTTTCTATTTTAAACCTTTTATTTTCAAAGAAAAATTTCAAATTGCGAGGACACAATTTATTGAAAGAGGGGAGAATTTAACACCCTGAGCTTCCACGATACACTTCTCTTTCAATAATGCAATAGCTTGTATTGTAAGAAAGTTTGAGATTCAAACACATGGAGACCAATCAAAATGGACATTATGAATAGTAATACCCAGTTTTTAAAATTATATATATTTTATATTTCAAAATGGACATCATTTTTGGATTTTGAATATCTAAATTAGCCTATGTTGAATTTTTGGTATTTTTCTGAGAACTTCCAATTTTTTATGAATAGTGAAAAATACTTAAAAACAAATTTTTTAATAAAAATAATTTATAGTGATAAATTATACTATATAGTGGTTTTAAAGTATAATTAGAATATGTTTTTACCATTTTATCCAATGGTGGTCATTAGAATTAATTTCACTTTGAAATTGGACATAAACAATTGTCAATCTTTTGATACGTATTATTTCTTAAAAACACGCTATTTGTTTTGACAGCGGGAATTAATTATAAAATTAATTAATTAAACTTATATGTTTGGAATTTTTTAAAATAGACATCATTTCTGATTTTGGAATATCAATTATAGTTAGGGGGAAATTTTGGCATTGTTTTGAAAAACATCAATATTTGATGAATAGTGAAACCACTAAGCGGTAGTTAAAAAACTGATTTTTCATTTAAATGAAACATTACCACTTCTGTGATTTGATTTTAAAATATCCGACATACATGGTTGTCATTAGGAAGTAAAATTCTGTTCAATGGGATTAAAATAATTTTTGGTGAATAGTAACTTTTATGTTTAATTAATCGCGATTAAAGGTACTTAGTGTAATTTAAGGTAAAGATAATGTTATAATAATATTAAATGACATTGAAACATGTCCTACCCCTATTGGATGAGTCATGGCCAACCAAGAAAATCCATGGGTCAACTTGGGGACCCCATGGAGCCACTTTGGTAGGAAAATGACATTAAAAAAATTTTATTTAATGTTAAAATAAAAATGTCACAAACATGAGTTGTTTTACTAAAACAACACTTAAATGGGGTTATAAAAGTCATATTTTTTACTATAAATATTAATTATAAATCTAAAATGTTTTAATACATCATGATATTTGTTTTATAATTTTTAGACATTAAATAAATGAAATTTTTTATGACACCATGATGATGCAGCGATTACCTCATTAATTAAAAATTTAAATAAAATGAAACGATAATGTAAAATCTAAGGCTTACACTTGTCAAAAACCTATTGGATGAGCCTATGGATAACCCTTATCACCTTATCCGCTAAATACATAAGTTTGGGACCTTTAAAATCCGAAACTCATTATATAATAAAGTAACATTTCATGACTTTCCAAGAGTTCCCTTCCTCTCCTCTTATAAAACGCCCCTCCTCTACCACCTTACCCACACCTCTCAAGCCTTTGGATCGGCCAAACCCTTCCAATTTTTTCTCTCCACATACCACTATTACACCTAGAAGCCTCACTTTGGGCAGAAGTCTTCCCAAGGAAGCCTTTGAGCTCAAATCAAAAAGACTTGCCCGTTTTAAAGGTAGTGTTTTCTCTTGTGTTCTTATGTTTTATTTTGCTTCTACAAACCCCTAAACACTTTTTATTAATCTCTTTTGTAACAAAACCAATATACTAAATATACTAGGATGATGTTATAAGAATTATTCAAGCTAAAACTACACACACTTACATATAATGGTTAAAGAACATACTGTTTATGTGGATGTCGAATCTCTACCTCACGAAATGATGATTGTTCAACACTCATATAACACCTTCAAAAGTGGCCATTAATATGTCACTATATTTATATATGATATATAATATGTTTATGTTTTACTTAAGCTTCTTTATTTTTCATTTATGGCATACCTTTATGGTTTCCATTATGGGTAAACGTGATATCTTCATTTTAGGAAGTGCGGACTGCCGCCCCCTCAAAGTGATTTGAATCGTTAATGCCATATTTGGGATGTATAAAGGATGGAGTAAATGATATTATATATGATATTATACTGGAATTATAATATACCTTTATATCATTATGATTTCATTCCATTAAATATGAAATAGAAATGAAAGTAGCGTTCATGCGTACGTACGGCTTACCGTCTCCATGAATGGTGCATTTCATTTCTTACCTCTAAATGTTAAGTAATATTATGAATGAATGTATATACTGGATATATATGATATATATGATTTCTACATCATGAATATAATTCTGGAGATAATGGATATTCTACCACATAAACAACTTGTAATTATAAGAATTTTATTGTCGACTCAATTACCAAAGATCGACAAAACGACTATATTTAACTTAAATGACTACATAATTTTCGTAGCATGGTAATAAGTGATATAAAAGGAATAATGAACATGAAAAAGGTTCTTAAGAAAGTGGAAATTAACTCTATTTTATTATTCAATAGGTTAAAGAACGATCAAGTCAAGTCGGACACGAGGTAAGGGAACTTCTTAACCCAATTTCCATTCTTTGGATTAATCTCTTACTTTAAAATTATGTCATGATATTATTATGTCCTATCTTTTATTTGTAATGTATTTATGTGTACTTATAGTGAATACACATAATAGGCCTATCATATTTAAAAAAATGATATTTGTAAGGGACTTCGTCTCAATCTCCATTCATTGAGGCATATTTTGTTTTATACACAAATTTCCTTTATACGGTGTATAAACCCCTTTGACTTTACTTTTATTCAAAGGGAATATTATTAAACGAAGCATTTTTACTAAATGTCAAAAGGAATGTTTTTCTTACGTATACGGCGACAATGACTTCTCCACTGTCGTGACTATTATTTGAGTTTCAGCTTCCTCTACATGCCATAAATTTTTTTAAATGAAAAATAAATACCATGTTTTAATTTTCGTTTATTTTGGTATTGAAAATGGTTTTAATAATGTTTTTATTATATCAATGTGTTTTATTGATATCTTGTGATTGAAATGTGGAAATTTTATGTTTCCTTCATGCATGTTTTATGTGATACAAGTATGTTATGGTTTATGATATGTTTAAACCTATTTATATGAGGAATGCATTGGACTTAATATGTGACAGGTGGAGCCCGCTATAGCTCCTCGATGCATCGGCAGGTCTCATGAGACAAACTAGTGTCCTGGCACAAGGCCTGGACAAAATCTTATTTGTAGTCTTGGCACGAGGCCTTGGCTACGTGGTTATGATAGTCTGGCATTATGCATTCCATCATTATAAAAGTGGTTATTGATATTTCATGTGATTATTCGACCAGTAGAATATCCATGTGAATAAGTAAATGGAATTTTTTCATTTTACCTTTTCCACATTATGTTGAAGTTCATTTTTAAAAGGATTTTGTTTAGTTATACATTTCCTTAAATTTTTATGTCTATTTATGAAAGCTTCTGCTATATTGTTATCGTTAATGAGCATATTAGCTCACCCCTTTCAATGTTTTAATTTTTCCAGGATGTGAAGAAGTATTTAGGGAATGACCTGCAGGGATAGTCTGAAGGGGATATGATTGTGGAAAATGGAGACTACGTTATTGCAGTTTTTCCCATTATGATGTAATGTAACATTTATGAATGTATCTAGTGTTTACAAGGATACTAAACTAATTGGTCTTTCGAGACGTGATCTTTTGTAATCATGCCAATGTTACGCAATAATGCACCGACTCTGGATAATTGGGGTCGGGGCATTACAGTCAATCTCTTTTGAACTGTACAGGTAAGGTCTTCCCTCTCCTTGAGTCTTGCCTTCCAATTTTTTCTATAAGGGATGTTATTTTGGTTTGAATGAGTAATATTTTATCATATATCTATGTCATTATTGGTTGTTTTGGTAGGATCCATTCACGTATATCAGTCAGAGGAGATCGAGGTAGGTGGTCTTGTGTTTAATTACAATTATCGAGTTGATTTTGTGTACAGTTGTGTCACACGCCCATGTTTCAGGTGTCGTATGACTGAGACCTTGATTATTGAGCTATGTATAATTGCATAGGTAATCTAATAAATAAGTTTAAACTACTATTTGGGTTCGTTTCTTTGATCCAGTGCCACCCAAGGGTGTGTTTCCCTTGTTTATCCATCTGGCCAAGATACCCGTGGGTATGCCCTGACTGTAGCATGTTTTGAGTTTTCATGAGAGGAAATATATATAAATTTCTTTCTTAAGCTTTGGTCTTGGACAGGTTACTTTCTTTTCCTCTGGAATACCTGAGGGAAAGGTTCTGTTTAGCATAAGGGAAAGGTTCTGTTTAGCCTGACGACATGGTTCTGTTTAGCCTGAGGGCATGGTTTTGATTATCCTGAGGGCAAGGATTTGTTTAAACTGATGGAAACCATTCCTATGACTAAGGAAAATACTCATTATGCCTAAGGGTAGTCACCTAAGGGTTTCATTTCTGTTTTCCTGAGGGTAAGGATTTACAGGTATGAGGACAATGTTTACTTTCAATATTCACTATGGTGATTTCTTAAATTGTGCCTACCATGCTAAATCACAGGATTGGTGTTAGTATTATCTTTTACTTGTTATATAGCCCGTTTTTGTTTCTACTGTGGCACTGGTATGGGAGATTTTCGGGAGAGTCCGGGCCTCTAAAAACTCTCAATTCGATTATATTGAATTGATAAATATTTATTAAAGCGACAATATAACTGGTAGTAATAGATACTTTTGATTACAACCTAGTTTACAGAATTTCATTATTGCACACCGTTGTTGCAAATTTTGACTGATTGTTGGGCATGGGCCTTTGGTGGTTGCCTACTAGGATTGATTTCTCACACCCTATTTGGGTCATGTCTTAGGCCCAAATAGATTATATTATTGCAGGTGACGATAAGGGAAAGGTACCCTAGGAATGTATACGATTGTTGCAGAGGAGTAAGAGAGCATGAGACTGAGCATAGTCTTGCGATACTGCTATGTTCCTTTTTCACTGCACTATTTTTTTTGCTATACTTTTTACCTTATGCTCTATTGTATCAGATTGAAGTGCATTCTGTTTTGGCTGCTTTCTTAGGATTAGAGACATATTGCTTCATCATATATATGATTGTTGGTTATCTTTTACATCAGTTTTGTTTCCCATTTCAGGTCTATATAGATTACAACTTCTGCTGTTGTATGTTATTATTTTGTTCCATTGCACTACACTTTGACAAATTAGGCCATAGTTTCCCCGCTATCAGTCCAAGGCCCTCACTGATAGTCGGCACCCTACAGCATTTGGGAAATGCGCTTTAGGTCATGTGACCAACTGGGTTCGGGCCACCTGTTGTGTGGCGCCCAGATCCGGGACGTTACACCTGGTGTATGGATACGTCAGTCACCGCACCCACACTGTATTCCCTAAACTGATAACCACACTCACTACACATAACACTATTGTCGTTAAAAATATCAGAGTCATATGTTCTATGGTATAACCAACTCCTCTGATACCAATTTTTCATGACCCGTCCCCTAGGGCCCGTGCTGTGACTACCCCCAGCCCGCCTTCCATAGGCCAAGGGCTGGAGACTAGCACTGAAAGGTGTATTCACTAATACTGGGAAGGCATTGCCTTTATAACATGTAAACAAACACAACCATGATTATAGCGAGATACGAGCACAAGTAAATTTTATAGTAAAAACCGTGTACAGTAAGAAAAAGGGTCCATAATACAGGCCCAACTAGAAAGTACAAGAAAACTAAAAATGTAGAAGAAAACTTGAACAACTCCTATGAACACCCGCCAAGGATCCTACATGAAGGCTAGGTATATATCTCCAACAACCTTCTCTAGTGTATGCCTAATCTAATTCCCACCTCTGACCTACCTCCAGTCTTAGTGCTCTCATCCTCAATCAGAGATGTCCATCCTCTGCACCGAAAACAACAAGGTGTCGGCATATCCCTTTGCGGTAGTGAGTATAACGATACTCATTAGGGACCCTGGGACCCTCAAAGGTCTCATGAAATCCACAAAGGATAAACCACAAAACGGGTAAATATCTAACAACCCTACTTAGGTATATGCCCATACATATACCCAAGTTGTCATGTATACACGTCTCATTCAAGAGGAAACACAAGGACCATGTCAAAATCTCAATGCTCAACTATTCTACAAAGGAAGGAATACCATGAAGATAACACCCCGAAGGTGAGTACCATAAAGGTAACTCCACATAGAAGAATACCATAAAGGTTTCACCACGAAGGAATGTAACACACAGGTATGCCACACAAGAAGAATACCACAAAGCTATCACCACGAAGGTTAGTACCACACCGGTATGAAATATAGAAGAATACCACCAAGGTATCACCATGAAGGTAAGTACCACACCAGTACGCCACATAGAAGAATAAAATAAAGGTTTCACCACAAAGTAAATTACCACACAAGTACGCCACATAGAAGAATACCACAAAGGTATCACCACAAATTGAAGTACCAAATAGGTACGCCACATAGAAGAATACCACCAAGGTATCACCACAACGATAAGTACCACAAATGTATGCCACACAGAAGAATACCACCGAGGTATCAACCCGAAGTTAAGGACTCAGCTCACACCAGTTATTACTAAGGTAGAGTGGTAAAGTTGATTAGATGTAACTACTGAATCATCTTAATCTATTAATAGGAAGACCCACACATGATCCTAAATCATCAGGCCCACACAGGATCCTAGTACATCATCAGACCCACACAGGATCCTAGTACAGCTGACCCACGCAGGATCCTGGTACATCATCAGACCCACACAGGATCCTATTACAGCAGACCCACACAAGATCCTAGTACATCATTAGACCCACAGAGGATCCTAGTACAACAGACCCACATAGGATCCTAGAGTCGTCCCACATGAATTCGTAGAGCATATCCATATGGGATCCACGAGCACAGACCCACGAAGGATCCCTTCCTCATGTAATTGCCTTCTATAGGGTTCCCGCACTAAGCTCGCTAGATTCGGGGAGGATTTTATCCCCAACCCACAAGTCGATACTCCAACATCCATGAAGTCTCATGAATAGTATCCCAATGGACCTCCACATAAAATGGGTCTCAATACAATAGATGGTGCGTCAATCGGACGTCTGGTCTGTAAGTTATTGGACTTTTAGTCTAGAGGGCCCGGTGTGATTCATTCCCAATCTTATCCAGGCATACCCCAACTTTATCCAAAATTCAAGTGTGGTATACCCAATGGACCGCTTTGATCCATAGTTTTCAGTGCCGCAGATGGTTCAACAATTTGACACCGTATGAGGGAGATATGTCGAATACAAGACCCCGAAATAATAATAATAATAATATTGTGTGTTTCGCGAACCCGAGCCATGAATTAGAATTTAATATTCAACATTAGACTTAAATAGACCATCTTACTGACAGGATCACATCTCCACAGATATTAATTCAATCGTACATCACATGCAAAAGTTATGGAGGGTCGATGATTTAATAATAATAATATATTATTATTATATGAGTGTTTCGGGGACCCGATCTAAAAACTAGAAAAGACATCCAATATTAGACTCATAAATTCCGTCTCAATGTCATGGTCATACTACTGCTGATGGTTCATGAAATTGAGTTCGCACGGATAAGTTACGGATGAATTATGGTTTTACAACCAAAAATAATAATATTATTATTTATATTATTATTATTTTAATATTATTTTTTCCTTATAACCCATCTGTGTTGAGATTCATGCAAAAGGGTAGAGCCTCCCCCTTATTCCAATGATTTACTTTTTAATTTCATTATATTTTTAATTCATTTATTTTCAACTATTCCTCTCTCCAATTAACTCTTCTTCCCCCACAATTCTCACGCACTGTTCAAGCATGCAATCAAGCCCACGACTTCTCCTGCAACTCTAACCATAGGCTTCCTCCAGATATCTAGAACCTTCGTCGCACCGCCTATCTCACCTGGAGCTATGCCCCAAAGACACGCCAGAATTGCACATCCAGATTGCCCATTCTACGGCCCACTGTATCTTCATTCTAAACCCAAAAAATAAAATGATCGCATATTCATGATCCTCGGGTCAAGGGATTTGCGTCCATATGTCGCGCTCAACAGAATATTGTGTATCCAGTGCCAATTGGCCACATCCTTCCGTGATTCATTGCAGATTTGTTACAAGCCTACAAAATTAAACGATCACATATTTTTTATCCTTGCATCGAGGGCTTTGCGTCCATATATCATGCTCAGAAAAACTCCGAGTTTCCAGCACCAATAAATATTAGGCATTGAAGAACGCACAGAGAATGTGCAAAAAATAAAAAGGAAGTGGAGAATGGTTTATGTGATGGATGATGGCCATGTTCATTTGGCCATCATCATAATGAATTTTGGATATGAATAATAATAGAATAAAATTCAACTTGTTAAAAACCCCTACCTCGATTGTCCATTAGCGGTGGTGTGAGGAAGAATACAAAGTCAATGAGATGGTGACGTCGACATTCGTTTCTCCCGCAAGATGTTTCCGATTCAGGATCAGGAGTCATCCTTATTCTATGATTCCGGAGGATGCTCTTTGTTGGAGAGTGTTCATCATTGTAGAATATGATCCTCCCAAATCTCTCCCAAATTCTCCGTTTTCCAGTGCTTTCCCCAAACTCAAGAAAAAGAGAAGCCAACATATTAAATTATGTTTATTAATTTAACCATTTAAGTTGGTTGATTAAGTATATTGAGGTTGGCACATTTACTAGGGGAATACCAGGGGTTTCCACCCATTTAATTGGGAGTTCCGGTGGTCCCCACCACCAAACATTCAAAATGGTAGTTTCAAATAAAATAAATAAAAAGTTATTTATTTATTTTTCTTCTCCCATTAAAATCCTAAATACTAACTTCCACCATCGACCCACTGCGGTCACGGTGAAGGTATCCTTTAGACAATATCATCTCTATGACTTGAACGGTTTCCTAGGATTTCAATTCAGGGTATCGTTTCAAATGTTACAAAATGCCGCTCGCACATTTACTGAACGTACCCGAAAAAAAGTTTGGAAAATTTTTAATAGTCATCCTCGACCCGCACCGATCGAGGTTAGGATATGCCCAAGTGAAACACGCCTTAGAAAACTAAATGGTAATCTCATGTTTCTAATCTGAGTTACCATTTAAATGTTATGAATTTTATAATAAAATAATTGTCACATAATTATTTCATTTATGGCCAAAAACTAACGTTCACTGGTGGCCCATGTCTGCCAAAGTTAGTATCTACTTAAATAAAGCATTCCCTAATTAGTTCAGTTGTTGTCTGAGATTTTAAATCTGAGCTACCGTTTGTGGGTTATAATAATTTGAATAAAAATAATTTTTTTAATTATTATATTTACGGTTATGACATTTTTGGGTTTTCTCACAGGAGGCACGCACCGACTAAAATTAAGTCGCGCCTATGGTAAACTAGCCATCATGAATGCAATGGTGCCCTAAGATTTCTGATCTGAGTTACCGTTTAGAAAATCGTCCACTTTTTCTGGAAAAATACTTACACACGCTAATTAAAACTCAACCAAACATTGATGGATCATTTAGGGCACTCCGGGCCTCAGAATCACGCACCGTTAGATTTCATTATCTTGAAATAATTCCATATAATTAACAAAAATTATGCTAAATTTCAGGGACATTACAAAAGGGTTTAAAAAAATTACATTTCTATAAATATTTATTTAATTAATTTTCCCCATTATTTTCATTTAATAATACTGTTTGAAAATTATATTCTAATAGTTTTATGAATCCGGAAATATTTATTTTTTATGGAGAACGTAAGAGGAATAATTATTTAACCATACCTTTCATTTCTAGATATTATTACCATCATGAATATAGTTTGTTTGGAGGATTCCAATTCAATTATCCATGGTTATTTTCAATGAAAATATTTTACATAATATTTCATATATTTTTTTAGTTTAAATATGTTATTTAAAAATTAAAATATTTTTTTTCATTAAATGTTTTAGTTATATTTATAAGGTATTATCATCTATAAAAATCTACTTTAATATTTCTTACTAATTAATTTGGAAACGATACAATATTACTATATTAGTTATTCATCATCATTATTTATTATTATGATTATGAAACATTTATGAAAAAAAATCGTTCCAAGGGTTATTTTATAGTGACATTAAAAAAGTTTGGTAAACTTGTGGAACACATTTTTATGGATAATGGTTATAAAAAGTGTGATCCCAATATAGCTCGTGATTATTTTTGGTAAAATTATATCCCTCCAATACATTGGGTATGATGATGGATCTGAGATTCTCTTAAGTGATAAAAGAGTAGAGAAACTAATAAATAATTATGGGGTCAAGAAATTAATAATAGATGCAATAGTTGAAAATATCATAATATATAAATATGTTGAGAATCTATTTTGACATGTAAGGGTTAATAGAATATTAATAGATATCATATATAACTATATATAATTTAATCCAAATACAATATTTTGAAATTACCATGTAGGAATTTCAATTATGAGACATTATCTATAATGTCTATCTTGCAATGGAACCATTCCATTTTAATTGATTTTATTAGATTACTCATTTGAGAAATATTTATATAAAACACATATCATTTTTCTCATAGGAAGTGATAGATTATTGATGATTCTAGATACATATGAGCTATATCTATTATTATGATAATGAATTATGCTAACTTTTATAATAAATGATCTTTGAAAAAACAGGGTAGGATTAAATACCCATTCCCATTATATAATTCCTTCCAAATGTTATGGATAAAATCAATATGATGTATAATATATCTAATAATTAATATAATTTATACATTCATACATTGTATGTGTCCAAAAGAACAATCCAACACATTTCAATATGAATCACATAGTATGCTTGTACTCTATCAAACTCATTTGAATCACATTGCTATATCATGGTGGGTAATGGAGGATTAGGTTGGTGGTATACCACTTGTATCACCGAGGAATGTGATCATATCATCAATAATTTTATAGAAACATGTAGGTATATTTGAGCAGCAGTTGGGGGGAGGAACATATTCTTCTCAATTCTTTATAAAGGATCGTGTATATTCTACTATCATTAGTAATAGTTGGAGGGTAAAATTGATGGAATATTCAATAATATGATATAGTGTTGGACAATATTCATGCCCCACCAATATTGAAGCACATCATCTACATATTTATATTTCTATCTAGTGGTGGGATAATTTTCTCTTTCCAACTCTTGTGGATCATAAGAAAATTATAGTGAGGAATGATGGTCTAGATCTAGGACATATTCCATTTACAACTATAATTGGTATGTTAATTATGAAAACCATATCAAGATACTGACACACTATGTATTTTACAACTATTAATAACTAGAATATTCTTATATCTACTTAGAAGAAGCCCAATATCACTAATTCCCCAAATCTATGAAGTCATGCTAATATATCCTCATGGTATTAAAAAGGTTGGCATATATCCTTACCCACTAAGAAGATACCGAGAAATATAATTAGTAATCTAATAAAGGGAAGGATTACTTTACTACACATCAACTTTAAGATTTTCAATGTTTTATGATAATAACCCAAGAGTTTACTTGGAAGGCCCTTTTAAATAATGTCCACTTTCCCAAATTTGCTACTTCAACTACTTGATTGAGAAAATCCATAATTATATACCAATGAGGGAAAAATATTACTCATGATCATTCTAATATTCTAGAAAATATTAATCATGAAATTTTTAAGGCCTCGAAGCATGTTTCAATAAGAGTGTTTGAAAATTATGTCTCATAACCATAATGGGGAAGTATGTGATGTTAAGAAGGTCCTCCATGTAATTATAAAATAATAAATTAGATATTTTTTCTGAGAATTTTAGTAATGTAATTCATCCATATGATGAAATATAGATAAATGAAGGGAATTATTATAATTCATAATTCTATGTTGATCCTCCACATAATAATATTATCAATCAACAATAAGGTCCTTCCATTGATAGTGAATCAGGCACCGCACACTGTAGAGGTCCTCCCTATACCATATTCTATAAAGAAACAATATGTATGTTTATTTAACACAAATAACAAGGTTACAAACTTATTGTCATTATCTATATTGAGTTTCCATATTGATTGATTCATGAATGTTTTTGATTCAACACATTAGGTACTTCCACATTAACATGTCATTACCAATATCATCTATTGGATAGTCTAAGGAAAACATCATTATCTAATCCACCTCCATAATATTTATCACTCAATGAAACATAGGAGATTTCTAATTGTATTTCATCCCTTGAGATGTCAAATAGGAAATGACCATATCATTCAGAACATCTACATGAATCAATTTATGATGATGATGAAATGCTATGATCATAAGAAAATAACTAGATGAGAAAAACTTACTGATTATGACACTGCTCATTGTCACTCTTATGTATGACATTCAAAAATCATTGGATAAAGATCACATATATTATATTTCTCCATTTATGATGATCTATATATCCAATAATAAAATAATTTATTAAGTAGAGGGGCCAAGCCCCAAAAACTCCAGGGTGTATGCAAAAATGGATCCCCAAGGCATCAAATCATATAAGATTAAATATTTATAGTGGTCGGGATACTGTTGTGGTAAAAAGATTAACTGGGGTATTAGGATTGGCCCATTAGACCTATAATTTAACCACCTTATTTCCATATCTTAATATTTGAGTAAAATCCATGAGATTTGTGAACATGTGTATATGTTTTTTAACTAATTAAATGATTCACCATGGGATTGAGATAACCCCCAATGACAGACCACTAAAAAATAAAGGATTCTGTTCCACCCTATCTAATGTAATTACATTGGAATGGATGAATTAAATACCCTTGATCATAGAGGAGGCTTCAGAAGTTATGGAATCTCCGTAGATAATGAAAATACATAAAGTAATGACCACCAAGAAGAACTGGATATAAATTAAACATCCCCCCGAAAAATTTCAATTGTAGCATGATCCATCAATAATTAGATTAAAAAATATATGTGGGGACCATTAAACACCATGTCCTTATATGTCCTGATTCTGAACTGAGTGATTCACATTATTTCCATCCATGTGGAACTACAAAGAGGGTGAACTGTTCTAGTGCTTATGTTGGGGGACAAACTCCACTATAAGGACCTAAGCCCAAACAATTACCACTGGGTTCATAGTAGGAGTCCCCTTAAATATAGATTAATTTTAAGGGTCCCATATACTCCATAAACCTGCAAACATTAATATTGTCATCATCTTCTACTCTTGAATATTTTCATCTGGAAAAAAACTAATGATGAACAAATTCATTACTGGTAATCATTTTCAGTTCCAAGCTATAGAAGATTTTAATTACATCACAATTGGAGGATAAACACTCCACTATGATGAAAAATTGAGTTAATATAGCATCCCGCCTTTTTATCACATAAACTTTCATTACATTATACAAAACTGAGGATCTTTAAGGTTTAATGTCTTGGAAACCAGGAACTTAATACATGAAACCAAAAAAACATTATTCTTAAACACATGAAAGGCTTCTCCTTATGTTTATCCTAGGTTCATTACTACATTTCATAACATGGGGACATAGATCAAAAGAAAGGGTGAACAGAAGGCCCAGTAATGGAAACAAGAGAAACATTTTACATGTGAACATGAGATACTTCAATAAGGTCATGAAAAGATCATTAAGACATGAGAAAGAAATCATGAGATATATCATAATAAAAATAAAATTTTTCATAACTTGAATATGTGGCTACAACATTTAACATATACAATCATGAACATATCACCAAGGTCCATCCCCAAGGTGTCATTTGAAAATTACCAAGGTTATTCAGCAAGATATCGTGAAAATTGTAATCTCTAGTGGTTACATCATTACCCAATGCATTGGAGTGCTATCAGGGAACACACTTAAATTTGTCTTTATCATCATGTGAGCCACATATATAATCATAAATCATTTCATAAAAAACCAATATATCATAAAAGAAATGGGTTTCATTTCATAATCATAACGTTTTAAAAACTGCTTTAAAGACATGATCTTTATGTCACATTAATACCACGGAAAGGGAAAGCTGGTTTCATGTTTGTAAATCCCAGAATTTAAACTATAAAATTTTGGTATATATGTGAATACCCATATAGAAGAGAGAGATTCGAGTATTCACTTAATAAAATAAAATAACATTAGAAAAAGAGAGAGACATTTTGAGACGGAAATTCTGTAGCATAACGGCTATGTTTTGGGGTTTTAGAAAACTTTGAAAAGAGAGGGGACATGGGTCAAACAATCATAAATGACCCATAAAACAGTAAAGGGACAGAATATGAAGGATATATGAACATGGTAATGAAATTTTAAGGACATACCATTTGAAATGAAAAATATGGAAGGAAGAAAAAAATTAGGTTTCTCTTATGAAAATCCCGCAGCCTAACAGCGTCACTTAAACTTCAACCAAAAATGAATTGACAAGACAAAATAGGGTCTCTCATCATATGAACTTAATAGTTCAGTATGATAGATACAGATATCATACCCCAAAATAATAAAAATGAATTTGAAAGACTTGACATGAAAATAGATCTTTGAAATGAGAATGGTGAAAGAATCCCTTAAAAATTCGGCAGCCTAACGACGCCACATAAAACATCAAAATACTGAATTGAATAGATCAAATGGGGTATCTCATCATATGATAATAAAATATCAGTATGATAGATATAGAGATCATACCCCAACACAATAAAAAGGATCTTGAAAGACTTGACAAGATAATAGATTTTGAAAATTAGAAGGGTGAAAGAATCCGTTACAAAACTTTCGGCAGCCTAACGGCGCCACTTAATCTTTCATAAAATGAAATGATGAGAGTAATAGGGGTCTCTAATCATGTGAACATAAAAACGACAGTATTATTAATATAAAATAACATCCTCCAACACAACAACATGGACCATAAAAGGAATGACATAAAAGATATTACTTGAAAAGAAAGAGAGAGGTCGGATCCCTTACCTTAAAAAGTAACTTTTAAAACATAATGGTTGGGACCTTGAGGGCTTGGAGGAAACTTGGGAGGACTCCTTGGGAGGTAATGGGACCAGAAAATTGTTGGAGGGGAGTGGGGAGTTGAATGGATGAGAGGATTACTTTGTATTTATAGGGGATGTGAGGGGACAAGGCATTAATGGCCAAGGGACATCTCATTGGTGGTTTTGGAAAAACCATGGGTTTTCCCATGGTATTTGCCCATGGTATTGGTCACATGGGTCCCCCCATACAATAATTCATAATCCTTGGTCGGAAAACCCTTAAAATATCTCATGAAATCATCATGACACATTTATGATGTCATTAAATATACGGAAACCCTAAAACAGTATTTTCACTTTTCATTGAAAATTCAACTTTCTCAGAAAAATCCCAAAATTTCACCGTTACCAAATATCAATGCCCTGATTTCGAAAATGAAATCCATTTTATAAAAATAATTTTCTAAATATTTTTAATTTATTTTTTAAATAAATACACTATTCATCAAAAATTATACTTTTTCAGAAAAATCCCAAAAAATTTCCATAACATAATATCGATGCTCTGTGTTTAAAAATGTAATCCATTTTATAAAACAAATTTTTTAAATATTTTTAATTTAATTTTTAATTAAAAAATACTATTCACTCGAGAAAACTAATACTTGAATAATAATTTATGAAACCATTATTTAACCATTTTATTAAATCACATTACTTAATCAAGGTGGCTAGATTATATTAGTACTTTCATTAAGTGAGATTACTAATCCATTTGGACACATTACTAATCCTAATCATAAAATCACTGTTCATCAAAAATCAAGTTGATCTTATTAGACTCTAAATTTCGTACTGAACATAATTGTAGAAGACCATTTTTTGAAAATCATTACACATTTTTAATTATTTAAGGATTACCTAAACATTTTTAAAATATCTTTTTTCTAAAATTAATCAAAAATATACATTCTATATTTATCCGGACATTGGAAAATTCCTAAACTTCATCATAAGATGAAATCAAATTTTTTTATTTAAAACAGATGATTACACAAGGTAGTTACGGTCTCTATACATTGCCCCTTATCACACCAGCATAGGACCTAAGTTTAAGGTGTGCTAAGGTGAGAGAATCCGAGGGAGGCTCGGCCAACATCGCACGAGTAGTAATTTCTATCAGTTTCAACTTCTCGCGAAGGTGATTTCGTTCTAGCTTCACACAATGAAGTTCAGCTTGGGTTTGGTCCATAGGAAAGCCCAGTGGTGCTACCTCCTTCCCAAGTTCTATTATATGGGCTTCGATCAGTCCAAGACTACTAGGTGAGGCCATTAAATCTTCTTTCTATATTAATTAACCAAGATCACTTTTATTTAGAGACAAATATGGAAATGTTTAGTTTCTAGCGGTCATATTGACCAATGGTCATATAACAGTCAAAAACCCAATATTTTCATTTTAATTATACTCATGTTACCTAATGAAACAGTTTTTTTGAGTATAAAAAAATAAAATAAAATACCACACAAAATTCGGAAACAAGATTTATTCAAAATTTCAGGTCGTTACAATCTTCCCTCCTTAAGAAATTGCATCCTCGCAATTTTTAAAACTGGGTTTTGAAATTTCATTGAAGGTCCCACACCGGAAAAGTATTCCTTACAACAATTACATTAAAAGAAAGAAAGGGAAGTAAAAAGGTCACTCGAGTTAACCCATACTAGGTTCCCATGTAGGAAAACATGGACATGAAGGAAAAAACCAAAGGGTCATGTTCTGGGGGAGAGTGATAGAAAACATGATTAGGAGAAAGTTAACCATAATAAAATCCCAAACTTATGATGTGTGTAAATGGACTTTGATTACTTAGTAGGAAATGTAAACCAACAACGTTTTTGTTTTACGTTCCTTTTCATAATTTTGAGTAATTCATTCACTACATATAACAAAAACATAAGAAAATATACCTATATTCATGTAGAGTTTCATCCTTTAATAAGTCTTTACCAAAACTAATCTTTTCTTCAAATGATGAGAATTCAAAAACACTTGGTCTCTTCAAAATCACAAGAATCATCTTCTAGAGAATCATATAATCCACAAAAGACAAACTATTTATATCTTCTATCATTAAACATTGTTCCAAAAATATAAAGTTTAATGTAAAACAACTCTTCAAGAATAAAGAATCCCATAGGAATGGAAACTACTTTTAAATCTTTAAATTTCCATGGTACTACCCAAAGTTCATAATAGACCATTCCATAAATAACTGTCCTTAAAATTCCTTGAAATAAACCAAACTAAGATTGAAACCCAAATACAAGAAGGATTTTATAACATAATCTTCCAAAATAAACTTCATTGTTCATCTCCAAACAAAATCAACCACTCCTAACATCTTCAAACAAATGTAGCTAACCTAAACATATTTTACCCAAGATAGGTTATTCATTTCAATAAGTAACCTAAATTACCATAAGTTCACCTTAAATTCATCGATTCTTCAAAATATAAGTCAACCTTACTCCTCAATGAAAATACTGTAGTAATCTATTTACCTCGATCATAAAGGGTCCCCAAAATAGTGAATGTATTCCAAAATAATAATCATCTTTTAATCCCCTAATCATATCTGTCATATTAATATGGAAATCATCGCATTTCTTATCACATTGGTTTTTGGGACATGTTCTTCCATTTCCCACCATTAACTAAGAAGATAAAGTATAATTAGGGGCTTAAGTACATAGCCAATAATCATGAAAAGGAACTTAAAGCATATAAGGATAACTTGTAGAAGAAAATTATACCCTAAATTTTGATCCACTGGGTTCCCATATAGGTTATCCGTGATCACATATTTTTATGTGAATCTTTATTTTATTTTTATCTTTGTTCCTTTAACAATGGTTCATATTAAGCTTATGAATTTACCAAAGAATATCCCCTAGGAGTGTCGTAACCAAGAGTGATGCAAGGCCCGTTGTCATGTACCTGTTCTCGTTTGAGTCTCAAAGCGGTGTTTTCGGGTTTTACCGCTATGTACATCTGTTCCAGATCCACCTCTACCTGCTCGTATCCATACAGGGATGTATTTTCTTGGAAACCCATTACTCAATACTCACCAAAATACCAGGAAGATTCCCTATATATGAACTTTTCTATAGGCTTATTCCTAAAGATTTCATATCCTAATTTCCACAAATAACTAAACCATCCTTTGATACCAACTGTAGCATCCCGCCTTTTTTTCACATAAACTTTCATTACATTATACAAAACGGACGATCTTTAAGGTTTAGTGTCCTAGAAATCAGGAACTTAATACATGAAAAAAAACATTCTTATTAAACACATGAAAGGCATCTCTTTATGTTTATCCTAGGTTCATTACTGCATCTCATAACCTGGGGACATACATCAAAAGAAAGGGTGAGCATAATGCCCAGTAAGGGAAACAAGAGAAACATTTTACATTTGAACTTGAGATACTTCAATAAGGTCAGGAAAAGAACTTTAAGGCATGAGAAAGAAATCATGGGATATATCATAATAAAAAATAACATTTTTCATAACATAAAGATGTGGCTATAACATTTTACATAGAAAATCATTAACATATTACCAACGTCCATCCCCAAGGTGTCATTGGAAAATTACCAAGGTTATTCACCAAGATATCGTGAAATTTGTAATCTCTAGTAGTTACATCATTACCCAATGCATTGCAGCGCTATCAGGGCGCACCCTTAAATTTGACTTTATCATCATTTGAGTCATATATATAATCATAAATCATTTCATAAACAACCAATATATCATAAAATAAATGGGTTTCATTTCATAATCATATCGTTTTAAATACTGCTTTAAAGACATGATCTTTATGTCACATTAAAACCACGAAAAGGGAAAGCGGGTTTCATGTATGTTAATCCAAGAATTTAAAATAGAACATTTTGGTATATGTGTGAATACCCATATAAAATATAGATCTTTGATTATTCACTTAATAAAATAAATTAACTTTAGAAAAACATAGAGACATTTTGAGACGGAAATTCTGCAGCATAACGGCTATGTTTCGGGGTTTTAGAAAACATTGAAAAGAGAGGGGACATGGGTCAAACAATCATAAATGACCCATAAAACAGTATAGGGACATAATATGAAGTATATATGAACATTGTAATGAAATTTTAAGGAAATACCATTTAAAATGAAAAATATGGACGGAGGACAAAAATTAGGTTTCTCTTATGAAAATCCCACAGCCTAACGACGTCACTTAAACTTCAACCATGAATGAATTGACAAGATAAAAAAGGGTCTCTCATAATATGAACATAAGAGTTAAGTATGATATATATAGATATCATACACCAACATAATAAAAAATAATTTGAAATAATTTACATGAAAATAGATCATGAAAACGAGAAGGGTGAAAGAATCCCTTAAAAATTCGGCAGCCTAACGGCACCACATAAAACATCAAAATACTTGAATTGAAGAGATAAAATGGGGTATCTCATCATATGATCATAAAATATCAGTATGATAGATATATAGATCATACCCCAACATAATAAAAAGTAACATGAAAGACTTGACAAGAAAATAGAACTTGAAAATGAGAAGGGTGAAAGAATCTGTTACAAATATTTCGGCAGCCGAACGACGCCACTTAAACTTTCATAAAAAGAAATGATGAGAGTAAGAGGGAGTCTCTAATCATGTGAACATAAAAAGGAAAGTATTATTAATATAAAATAACATCCTCCAACACAAGAACATGGAGCATAAGAGGAATGACATAAAAGAGATTACTTGAAAAGAAAGAGAGAGGTTGGATCCCTTACCTTAAAATGTAACTCTTAAAACTCAAAGGTTGGGACCTTGAGGGCTTGGGGGCACCTAGGAAGGACTAACTGGAAGGTAATGAGACCAGAACTTCATTGGGGGCAGTGGGGAGTCGAATTAATGAGAGGATGGCTTTGTATTTATAGGGAAAGTGAGGGGACAAGGCATTAATGGTCAAGGGACACCTCATTGGTGGTTTTGGCGAAACCATGGGCATGCCCATGGTATTTGCCCATGGTATTGGCCACATGGGCCCCACATACAATAAATCTTCACCTTTGGTCGGAAAACCCTTAAAATATCTCATGACATCATCATGACACAGTTATGATGTCATTAAACATACCGAAACCATAAAACTGTATTTTCACTTTTCATCGAAAATTCAACATTCTCAGAAATATCCCAAAATCTCACCTCAACGAAATATCAATGATATGATTTCAAAAATGAACTCCATTTTATAAAAAAAATTTCTAAATATTTTTAATTTATTTTTTAAATAAATAGACTATTCATCGAAAATTCAACTTTTTCAGAAAAATCCCAAAAAATTACCATAACATAATATCGATGCTCTGAGTTCAAAAATGAAATCCATTTTAAAAAAATAAGTTTCTAATTATTTTTAATTTAATTTTTAATTAAAAAACAATATTCACTCGAAAAAACTAATACTTGAATAATAATTTATGAAACCGTTATTTCACCATTTTATTCCACCACATTACTTAATCATGGTGCCTAGATTATATTAATACTTTCATTAAGTGAGATTACTAATACATTTGGACACATTACTAATCCTAATCATAAAATCACTATTCATAATTTACTATTCATCAAAAATCAATTTGATCTTATTTGACTTTAAATTTCATACTGAACATAATTGTAGAAGACCATTTTTTGAAAATAATTACACATTTTTAATTATTTAAGGTTTACCTAAACATTTTTAAAATATCCTTTTTCTAAAATTTATCAAAAATATGCATACTATATTTATCCAGACATTTAAAAATTCATAAACTTCATCATTAGAAGAAATCAAAATTTTTTATTTAAAACAAAGGATTACACAAGGTAGTTATGGTCTCCTTACATAGCCCCTTATCACACCAGCATAGGACCCAAGTGTAAGGTGTGTTAAGGTGAGAGAATCCAAGGGAGGCTTGGCCAACATCACACGAGTAGTAATTTCTATTAGTTTGAACTACTCGCGAAGGCGATTCCGTTCTAGCTTCACACGATGAAGTTCGGCTTGGGTTTGGTCCAGAGCAAAGCCCAGTGGTGCTACCTCCTTCCCATGTTCTGTTAGATGGGCTTCGATCGGTCCAAGACTACAGGGTGAGGCCATTAAATCTTCTTTCTATATTAATTAACCAAGATCACTTGTATTTAGAGACAAATATCGAAATGTTTAGTTTCTAGCAGTCATATTGACCAATGGTCATATAACAGTCAAAAACCCAATAGTCTCATTTTAATTATACTCATCTTATCCAATGAAACAGTTTTGTTGAGTATAAAAAATAAAATAAAATAGCACACAATATTCAGAAACAAGATTTTTCAAGATTTCGGGTTGTTATAGTTAAAGTCTCTTCTTGTGGTTTAATAAAACATTATCACCATGAAATTATGTAGACCCCCCATTCATCTCACCCCCTCATAAGTGAGGAGGGCCAAGTCACATATACACCATTTAAGGATGTTGAGTTTAGTTGGTATCTCATTACTCCATTTAAACCTTCCCCATACATTTTGATTTATATTTTCATGAATCACATGCCCGTATAGTTTTTTTGAGCAAAACGTTATAAAGGATTCTACAAACATTATCATATCTTGATATGTTTTGAAGTCAATATTGTTTTAAATAATATTTTTCTTTTCAGTGTAGGAGGAATCGATCAATGGCAGAAATCTAATGGCATAGAAAAATGAGATAACTCACATTGGTTATCCTGGGAACCTCAGTGTAGTCTCAACCCAGTTGGCATTCCATAAGTTTATCATGCCACTCCATATGATTAATCATGAGTGTAGATAATGAATATATATGTCCCCCTGAATTGAGTCCCATATTCTAGAACAACATCCTAATAAAATATCCATGCATGAAGCTTATTTTTTCATTATATATTACCATAGATTCCATCCCAGAATAATGTTTCCTAAAAACATCTCTTCAAGGTATTCCATGTTCATGGTGATGATTCAATATCCAATAAATCCACCCCCATCATCCTTGTAAACCCACTCCCATGAATGCCAATGATTTATTCTTTCAAAATTACATCCCATTTTATGGTATTTAAAGTGTTCTCAATTATCATAAAGACCACCATAGGGAAAATGATGGATAATATGAATTCCATTTGAATATATGTAAGAACACTTTAGAAAATAGTAATGTGTCCATAAAAGAAGATTAAATTGTCATTCTAATTTATAATACAGTTATAGATTCTATCTAGTAGTCCATCAAATTTATGGATATGGGTTCTAACTATGGAAATTGGGGCTCCAAAATATTATATGGAATAGGTGTTTTTTTGTATCCCCATTTCACTTAAATTTTTTCCCCATATCCCTATGCTGATTTTATAATGGAGACTTTACTTTTTATCCTATTGATAATTTTTCCACTCCAAATTCAATATAAATCTTAAAAAATGTAGATTCTTTATTGATCTATAGTTACTAGTGATAAAAAAGAGTAGATCATCCTTCGAAATTAAATTTGATTGACCAACAATGATTTTTATTTAAAATGTTTTGTTATGATACTACCCTTGATCATAAATATATTTACATATGTTTAGGGAGAGTCTGGGTCTAGAATG
Organism: Viscum album; assembly: GCA_963277665.1. NCBI lineage: Eukaryota > Viridiplantae > Streptophyta > Magnoliopsida > Santalales > Viscaceae > Viscum > Viscum album. The sequence continues at coordinate 933,445,852 of OY728122.1, read as the reverse complement.
AAGAAACTAAAGATTAGGGGATCCAACTTACACAGATCCTCGGCAGATTCAATGAAACAATAGATTTCTCCCAATAAATATATTGGAATCCAGGGAATGAAAATTAACTTGAAGAAAATCTCAGCCACCATTTCATAAAATCCTATAGATCCCATGAATCTAATAATGAATCCCCAATCCACCATATCATAATATTTTTCCATATAATTTTTGATAACAATATTATAACCCAAAACCATCTTATTAATAACACATAACATTTCATACACCCAGGAAATAGTGGATTTCATATACTTGCATCGAAGGAAGACTGGGTACTCTTCTGAGACCAAATTCTGGAGGTCTTTTGAGATTATTCTATCAAAAGTTATTATGATGAATTTATATTAGAAATTTCACATACTAATGGGATGATATTTTTTATGTGATATCATATTATTAATATTATATATTAGAATAAGGGTTGTGGCCCAATCCAATCTAGATTATCCACACCCATAGAATATGTATTAGAGGATACCCATGAGATAATATTTAATGATGTATGAAGATTCAGAATAAAAAGATCCTTGAAAACCATATGGGAATGTGACACTTATAGAATTGAGTGTACATATATCCTCATGAACCACTCCCTCATTAATAATTCTTCCAAATATAATATTGATTATATTATTAAGCACAATGTGAATTCTTTAAAATATGGTCACATGGCCACTATGATATATCTCTTACATATGAGTTTTAATCTTTTAAGGAAAGGATTTGAAAAATGAAACTTCCATACCTCCTACAACATGTGGTTTGGGGGTGTAGGGGGTGTCTCTGAGATGAATATTTCAGGAACTAATACATATCCTATCATAGATAAAAACTCAAAAAGGAAGTACTCTTATCACCCTCCATAATCCATGGAACCCTGGAATGATCTCTTGAACTTAGTTCCTATCGAATAAGCAATTCAGAAATAGATCACTTAATGTAGACCATATAACTAAAAAAGTATTCATCCGATTGGACTTCAATATCCACCTATACCTTATCAATATACTATTTATGTTTATGAAATACATGAAAATGGAGGCTTACAATACTCTCAAGACCAATGATCTTTCATTATCCATTTAAGATTGCTATAGATCACAATACATGATAATTATCTAATGAATTTATCCCATATATTCAATACATCCTTATGGTAATGAGGATAAGAAACCAATCATAAGAATTTTAAAAAGTGTTCACTATGATCAAAACTATTTTCAAGACATATAAGATGTTTTGAGAGACCTAATTGTTCTGGAACTAGTTAGTCCAAATGTTTGTTAGGGATGTTAGATATGGATTGGAAATTATCTATGCAGTGATCCTACTAGAACCACATATGGTTGCTTCCCTTCTGATTATTAAACCACATAAAATAATACCCCATAAAACATAGATATAGGTGACTATAATGGGAAGAAGATCTAGTGGAATCATTATTATCCTCTGGAGGATAAACACCACTCCCTTTATTATCTGGAGGATCAATGATGAAATTATATTCACCCCCAAAAATATAAAAATAATATATCAGATCGACAATTCCATGTTCCTTACAAATAAATTTCCATTCCCTTTTATAAAATATATAATAAAGGAGGGAAATAAAAAAAACCAATATCCATAATGACCTCCAGATTACTATGAATATAAGAGGCACAAATCCTCTCCACCAAAATATACCTCTTCCATAAAACCCAAATATTTGATTGTTTGGCTCCACACGATTGTAGTTACAAATCCCCAATTTAAATGTAATGTAATGAATATTACATTATTGTTTCATATGTTCATGGAAATCAATATGAAAATATTTATGATGATGTAGCGTATAAGAAATGATGTTTTCCTTCATCCTTTCCCCTAGGACCTAAGAATTAAAGATAAGAAATTAGAACATTGAATCATGTGACACAAGGATTTGGCCCCAACATTGATGATAACATGGGATTTATGGGGGAGATGAAATTATATTGTTTTAAATGACCCTAGTTGTTGAGTAAATTGGGTGGTGGGGAAGGATCATCACATCCATGCCTAATTACACATGTGATAATGCACTAAAAATATTATAATGATGTATAAAAGTAGAAATGGATGAGAATATTCAACCATTCATAGTAATTGGGGGATGAGCATGCCCCTTACCATGGTAAGGAGCTAGTGGGTCCCAACACAAGGGAAGATATTAGAGTACAATCCATAGAGGTTTGTAATTAATAAATTTTCTGGTCATGAATAAGATCCATGAATAAAGAACCATATCAATATAGAATCTCTTTGGTACTTGGGAGGGAGGCCCTTGAGAAAAGAATTCGAGTGAGGATTGAGTTCTAACATCCCAAAATGTTGTGTCATGTCCCAAAATGTGAGATGAAGGAATCACATTAGTATTTGGGAGAGTTGAATTCACCCCAAATGAAACCTCAATTATATATTCATGAGAACATGTTACATTAGTACTTCAGATTGGATTTGGTACATTATTCATAGATTGGTGCTTACAAAAATTAACGTTGGGGGGACCTTTCATGTGAAATACTATGTAGAAATGAGAGGGAGAAAATAATATCATGTATTTCTACTAGGAAATAGTATTCCCCAGTCAAAGGATGACGTGGTCTGGAAGAAGATATTTTTTGATTCTGATGATGAAATTTTTCCATTGGATGGTTAGATATCTAATTAATTGGTAGTATACCCTCCAAATTATTTTAAATAGACCATTCTACCATCATATTTATTTTATTATCCATTAAAATAGAAGATATCAAATGATAGGAATACATGTCAAATACATCCATCGTGCCTTCTATAGCTTCTTTATGGCAATGTACCGTCTTTTCACCAAATACACTTCCATTATACATATTAGAGGATGGTGTAAACAAGAGTAATTTCATTTCACTCCCATCAAAATATATTATTGTCATCCCTAAACAACATTAGCAAAGATCATCACCACGATATAATTATCAGGAGCAGGGTCTACTAACACAAATTGGCCAATTTTTTAAAATTTCCTTGAATAAAATGCCCAAAAATGGTTCTCTATGTGTGATAAATAAATTTAAAAAATAATAATCTTGGTTTCAAAAAATAGAGAAGACACATAAAATATATAGATAAGAATCATTTAATTATAGTCGGCCCATCAGTTACTAGTGTATCATACAATGGATAAGCCCTGAACCCGGGACATTCTTACTCAAAATAAATGATAAATTGATATAATGTCATGAAAACCAGATTCCATAGAGAATGAATATTTTTTACCATCAACCCATTCTCCACAAAGGATATCTATCTTATCAAGAACGAGAGATTAGACACAAGATCCTCCCTCATAATTCTTTCCAACATGGGATTCACCCACCCCATTGATGAAGCATTCATTTAAGATTAGAGGGATCCACTTGTCATCAACCTCCATATTATACAGACATGGGAGTATTTAATATGAAATTATTAACCCTAAAACACCATAATACCAAAATTTATTTAAAATGGAAACAAATGGAATGACTATTTGTTATCCCTAAAAAATTACATAGGGAATGATAGATCTTTTTTGTAACATCCCAAGTAAGTAATGAATAATATATATTTTTATCTATGCCTATTAATGATTAAGATAATGTTTTAGAGGCTTAAAATGAAAATAAATACAATCTTAAGCATGGAATACACTAATATTTTTTAAAAGATTGTTTTACTGCCGTTTGATGGAAAATCATTTTTAAATCTATCTTTTGACAATTTTATAAGCTATTTTTGTCAAAATAAACTTATTAATTATGATTGGGACATCAAAATTTACTTTGTGTGAATTTTCGGTATTTTTCTGACAATGTTCATTTTTTTATGAATAGTGAAAAATACTGTATTTTACATCAAAACTGCTTTTTAATCTAATTTATTTATATGATTAGATTATATGTTGAATTGGTTTTAAAGTGAAATTAGAATATATTTTTACCATTTAATCCAATGGTGGTCATTTGAATCAATTTCACTTTGAAATTGGACTTAAACCGGTATCAATCTTTTGATACTTATTGTTTCATAAAAACACGCTATTTGTCATGACAGCGAGAATTAATTATTAAATTAATTAATGTGACTTATATGATTTGAATTTTGTAAAATAGACTTAATTTTTGAATTCGGAGTATCAAATATATCTTAGGGTGAATTTTTGGTAATTTTCTGAAAAACGTCAATTTTTTATGAATAGTGAAACCACTAAGTGGTACTTATAAAAACTGATTTTTCCGTTTAAATGAAATTTTTTCATCATTGTGTTTTGAATTTCAAAAATCTGACATACATGGTTGTCATTAAGAAGTAAAATGTGGTTCAATGAGATTAAAATAATTTTTTGGTGAATAGTAACTTATTAAGTTTTTAATCGCGATTAGTGGTAATTAGTGTAGTTTAAGGTAAAAATAATACTTTAATAATATGAACTGACCTAGAAACATGTCCTAACCTCATTTTATGTGTCATGGACGACCAAGAAAATCCATGGGTCAACTTGGGGACCCCATGGAGCCACTTTGGTTGGGAAATGACCTAAATAACTTTTTATTTAATGTTAAAGTAAAAATGACACAAACATAATATGTTTTACGAAAAAAAGTTTTAAATAGGGTTATACAAGTCAGATTTTTTACTATAAATATTAATTGGAAAGATAAAACAATTTCCTACATCATAGTAGTTTTTTTATATTTTTTTGACATTATATAAATAAATTTATTTATGACATCATAATGATGTAGCGATTACCTCATTAATAAAGGATTTCAATAAAATGAAAAGATAATGTAAAATATATGACCTACACATGTCCAAAACCTATTGGATGGGTGTATTTCGAACCCTTATCACCTTATCCTCTAATTATATCAATGTGGGATCATTTAAATCCGAAACCCATTTTAAAATAAAGTAATATTTCTTTACTTTCCAAGAGTTCCCCTCCTCTCCTCTTATAAAAGGCCCCCACCTCTACCTCCTTACCCACACTCGCAAAGCCTTTGGCTCGGCAAAACCCTGCCCATTTTGTCTCTCCACATCCCCCTATTACTCCTTGAAGCCTCACTTTGGGCAGAAGTCTTCCCAAGGAATCCTTTGAGCTCAAACCAAAGGGAGTTACCCGATTTTAAGGTAAAGTCTTCACTTGAGTCCGTTTGTTTTATTTTGCTTCTCCAACCCCCTAAACCCTTTTTATTCATTTCTTCTGTAACAAATCCAGTATCTTAAATATACTAGGATGTTTTTATAAGAAGTATTCGTGCTAATCTTACACACACCTACATCTAATGGTTAATGAACATATTGTTTCCGTGGATGGAAAATTTATGCCTCCCGAAACGATGATTGTTCAACATTCTTTTAACACCTTAAAAGGCGTCCATTAAGATGTCACTATATTTATATATGATATATAATATGTTTATGTTTTCCTTAAGCTTATGTATTTTTAATTTTGGGTATACCTTTATGGTTTCCATTATGGGTAAACGCGATATCTTTATTTAAGGAAGTGCACACCACCGCCCCCTCAAAGTGATTTTATTCGTTAAATACCATATGTGGGACGTATTAAGGATGGAACTATGTTATTATATATGATATTATAATGTAATTATATTATTCCTTTATATAATTATGATTCCATTCTATAAAATACGAAATAGAAATGAAAGTAGCGTTCATGCGTACGTATGGCTTATCGTCTCCATGAACGGTGCATTTCATTTCTTACCTCTAAATGATTATGTAATATTATAAATGCATGCATGTACTGGATATATATGACATATATGATATCTACATCATGAATACCATTCTGGATATAATGGATACCTGAACAACATGTAATTATAAAGGGATTATTTTTGACTCAAGTACCAATGATCTTTAAAACGACCGTTATTAACTTAAATAATTACATAGTGTTCATGACATGGAAATAATTGATATAAAAGGAATAATGAACATGAAAAAGGTTCTTAAACAAGTAGAAATTAACTCAAGATTATTATTCAGGACATTAAATAACGATCGAGTCAAGTCAGACCCGAGGTATGGGACTTCGTCTCAATCTCCTTTCATTGAGGCATATTTTATTTTATACACAACTTTCTTTTATATGGTGTATAATATCCTTTTACTATTACGTTTATTCAAAAAGAATCATTTTTATAAGAAGTGTTTACTAAACGATATAAGGGAATGTTTTTGTCATACGTATGCGGCGACAACGACTTCTCCGCCGTCATGACCTTTATTTGAGTTTCGACTTCCTCTACAAGCCATACCTTCTTTTTAAAAGAAAAATAAATACCATGTTTTACTTTTCTTTTATTTTGGTATTGAAAATGGTTTTCATAATGTATTTATTATATCAATGTGTTGTATTGATATCTTGTGATTGAAATGTGGAAATGTTATGTTTCCTTTATGCATGTTTTATGTGATACGATTATGTTATGGTTCTTGGGAATTATTATGACGACGGGTGGTTCTGTGATAAACTAGGGGGGGTGAGCCTGATATAGCTCTCCAATGCATTGGGTAACGCGAAGGAGTGAAACGTTAAGGATTATCTGAAGAGATTTAGGGAATATACTGTGATGGGTATTCCAAACGTAACCAAGAGGGTTACTCCCTACGTAAGAATGTTATGAATGCCTCAAGTTACCTTTATGTCTTATGATTTCTATGATTTATTCATGATTTGATGAGGGTTGTTAATGTTCTTATGTTTTTTGGGTAAAGTATGATCTCATCATTATGTATATATGTACCCATGTTTCGTTTCCATATTTTTATATCCCTTACTGAGCTTTTTATGCTCATCCCAAGTTTTTTTTGAAATTTTTTTCACAGGTCAAGGGAAAGGTACATGATATGATGATAGTTTCAAGGAAGTGTCAAGAAATAATCAATGTTTTATTTTAAATAAGTTTCCATTGATGGGAAAGAAGAATACTATCTTTATGTAACCACTTTGTTTATATGTTGAATGTAATGCAAGTTTTATGATCTAATTCTCTAAAACTCTAAACCCGAAAAGATCATCAATGTGTAATCTTGTAATAACTCAAGATTACCTAAGGTTTAAGGCTGGGGCCTTATAGTTGGTATCAGAGGTCGGTTTAGATTACTTTAGGAGTTAGAATTCTATTAAATTATTATCCAAAAATATTTTTTTATGGTCAAATTGAAGTGATATAGCATTTGAAGATTACCATGTTGCTTCATCTAAGACATGTTTGTTCAGAATGGTTTTATGCAGAGGAAACAGGGAGGTAGTGCTAGGAAGGCATGCAGAAGGAAATAACCTTCCGAATCAGCATCCCGAGATGGTCGGAATTGGAACTGAACAGTTTGTTGCAGTGATGGCACAGTTGACTCAGGCTATAAATGGTGGTGGTATCTATGCACGAGATCAGCCAAATCAACCACAGAGGAACATGTTAGTGGTGGAACATTTCATGAGGAAACATCCCCCATCATTCAGAGGATCATCTGACCCTGTGTTAGCTGAAGGGTGGATTAAAGCACTGGAGAAGATTTTCGATGTCATGGGGTGTTCAGACAATCATATGGTTAGTATTTCTATTTACCGTTTGGAGGGTGATGCATATCAGTGGTGGTCTATGGTTAAAAATACCAGGGACGCTGATGAGATTGATGCTCTCGACTGGGATGAATTCAAAGGTATGTTTCTTGAGAAGTATTTTCCTAAGGATGTTCGACTTAGGATGGAAAAGTAATTCTTGGAATTTAGGCAAGAGGAAGACTCAGTGGCTACCTATGAAGAAAGTTTCACTCGATTGGCAAGGTATGCTCCAAATTTTATCCGAGACCTTGATAGTAAAATCAATCATTTTTACTCAGGATTAAAGACAAAATATCGAAGGGCATTAGATTCTCGTGAGTTTAAAAGTTATGAAAATCTTGTTCGATGTGCTGAGAAGGTGGAAATGGAATTTGCCGATGACCAAGTGTTCTATAACAACCAGCAGAAGAAGTGACCGAGGTGGCAGGAGAAAGGTAAGAATTATTCAAAAAAGTATGATGGTAAGAAAACTAAGTTTCCAGTTTGTGATAAATGTGGAAAAAGGCATGTTGGGGAATGTCTTCTGAATTCTGGAAAGTGCTACCGATGTGGTAAGATGGGACATAAGGCTCGTGATTGCACAGAAAAGGATCAAGGTGAAGGTAAGACCAAATTTGATTTACAGTTAGTGAAATGATATAAGTGCAATGAGATGGGTCACTATGCAAACGAGTGTCCGACAAAGAGCTTGAGTGATGGGAAGCAGTTAGACTACAAGCAGAAAGGGGTGGTGAAATCCTTTGCAACTACTTCAGCAGATGTCGGGCCATCAAATAAAGTTGTATCAGCACCAGGGAGCTCAGTATTTTTCAATGATTGACTTCAGATCAAGGTACCATCAGCTGAAGGTAAAGGAGGAAGATGTTCCGAAGACCGCGTTCCGTACAAGATATGGCCATTATGAATTTGTAGTAATGCATTTTGGGCTAACCAATGCACCTGCTGTATTCATGGACTTAATGAATAGAAATTTCCATGAGTTCTTAGATAAGTTTGTGGTGGTTTTCATTGATGATATTTTGGTGTTTTCTAAAAGTAAAGAGGATCATGAAAGACATTTAAGGGTTATCTTGCAAACCTTAAAAGAAAAGAAACTGTATGGAAAATTCAGCAAGTGTGAGTTTTGGTTGCAACAAATTTCTTTCCTTGGTCACATTGTTTCTAAAGATGGGATAACTATTGATCCTGCAAAAACAAAAGTTGTGGAAGACTGGCCAAGACCCAAAAATGTAACTGAGATTCGTAGCTTCCTTGGTTTGGCAGGCTATTACCGAAGGTTTGTTAGAAATTTTTCACGGTTATCAAGTCCAATGACTAAGCTAACTCGGAAGGGTGTTAAGTTTATCCAGACAAAAGAATGTGATGATTGTTTTCAGGAATTGAAAAGAAGAATGGTGAATGCTCCAGTTTTGGCACTACCTTCCAGGAATGGTGAGTTTGTTATATACAGTGATGCTTCATTGAAATGACTTGGTTGCGTCCTAATGCAGAATGATCAGGTAATTTCTTATGATTCATGACAGTTGAAAACTCATGATTAAATTACCCTACACATGATTTGGAATTAGCTGCTGTTGTTTTCGCTTTAAAAATTTGGAGGCATCATTTGTATGGAGTAAAGTGTGAAATATATACTGATCAAAAAAGTTTAAAGTATATATTCACTCAAAAATAATTGAACATGAGACAAAGGAGATGGCTAGAATTAATCAAGGATTATGATTGTACAATTCATTACCATCCGGGAAAAGAAAATAATGTGGCTGATTCTTTGAGTTGAAAAAGAAATGCTTCATTAGCAATGTTGTGTTTGGAATGTGATCCTTTGGTTAAGGATTTGATGAACTTTGGCATAGAAGTTGTTTGTGTAGGAAGTTCTTCTGTTTTGTTTCAGGTATCAGTGAGATCATCTCTATCAGACAGAATCAAGCAAGCACAGAAGCAAGAGAGCGATTTGCAGAAAAAGGTAGAGCTGGTTCAGAAAGGTATGTTGCCTGAATTCAACATTGATAGTGATTGTGTTTTGAGATTTGGGAAGAGATTATGTGTGCCTTGTGATTCATAGTTGAATAAAGAGTTGTTATGTGAATCTCATAGTTCTCCATTTTCAGTTCATCCTGGCAGTACTATGATGTACAGAGATCTGCAGGAGTATTACTGGTGGGATGGAATGAAAAGAGATATTTCTGATTTTACTATGATGTGTTTGACATGTTAACAGGTTAAAGAAGAGTGGCAGTTACCGAAAGGGATGCTTCAGCCTTTACCAGTGCCAGAGTGGAAATTGGAGAATATATCAATGGACTTTTTTGTGGGATTACCGAAGACATCTTGAGGTATTAATGCAATCTAGGTTATTGTTGGTCGCTTGACCAAATCTGCTCATTTCCTTACTATACGAGATACTTTTTCCCTAGATCAACTATCCCGTTTGTATCTTAAAGAGATAGTCAGGTTACATGGAGTTCCTCTCTCCATTGTATTTGACCATGATCCCAGGTTAACTTCTAACTTTTGGAAAGGCCTTAAGAAGTCATTGGGTACTGAATTAAATTATAGTACAACTTTTCATCCTCAATCAGATGGGCAGTCAAAACGAACAATTCAGACCTTGGAGGATATGCTTCATTCTTGCTCTATGGATTATCAGGGAAGTTGGGACCAACATCTTTCTTTGGTTGAATTTTCATATAATAATAGTTTTCATTCCAGTATATAGATGGCACCATTTCAGGCATTATATGGGAAGCGGTGTCGAACTCCAGCTTTCTGGGATGAAGTGGGTGAAAGGAAGTTGATGGGACCAGAATTGGTAGAAGAGATGGTAGAAAAAGTTCAGCTGATTCAGAATCACATGAGAACATCTCAGAGTAGGCAGAAGAGTTATGTAGACAACAGGAGGAAGGATCTAACTTTTGAGGTAGGTGATCATGTTTTTCTCAAATTCTCACCATAGAAAAGTGTGATGCGATTTGGTAAGAAAGGAAAGCTGAGTACAAGGATTATTAGACCATATGAAATTCTGGAGAGAGTTGGATCAGTTGCATACCGGGTGGCTTTACCTCCGAGTTTATCTCAGGTACACAATGTTTTTCATGTTTCGATGTTGAGAAAGTATATGCCAAATCCATCTCATGTTTTGAGTCCAGAGGAAGTTCAGCTGGAAGAGAACCTATCTTATGAGGAAAAACCGGTCCAGATTCTTGACCACAGGGAGCAAGTGTTACAGAATAAGGTGATTCACCAGGTAAAGGTTTTGTGGAAAAACCACATTATTGAAGAGGCAACATGGGAATCTGAAAGTGCAATGAGGGATAAGTACCCCCATTTATTTGATAAGTAAATAAATTGTGGGGACGCAATTTTCTAAAGGGGGGAAGGATTTAACATCCCAAGTAAGTATTAAATAATAGATATTTTTATCTATGCCTATTAATGACTAAGATAGTGTTTTAGAGGCATAAAATGAAAATAAATACAATCTTAAGCATGTAATACACTAATATTTTTTAAAAGATTGTTTTACTGCCTTTTGATGGCAAACCATTTTTAAATCTATCTTTTTACAATTTTATAAGCTATGTTTGTCAAAATAAACTTATTCTTTATGATTGGGACATCAAAATTTACATTGTGTGAATTTCTGGTATTTTTCTGACAATGTTCATTTTTTTATGAATAGTGAAAAATACTGCATTTTACATCAAAACTGCTTTTTAATCTAATTTATTTATATGATTAGATTATATTTTGAATTTGTTTTAAAGTGAAATTAGAATATATTTTTACCATTTAATCCAATGTTGTCCATTTGAATAAATTTCACATTGAAATTGGACTTAAACTGGTATCAATCTTTTGATACTTATTGTTTCATAAAAACACGCTATTTGTCATGACAGCAGGAATTAGTTATTATATTAATTAATGTGACTTATATGTTTTGAATTTTGTAAAATAGACTTCATTTTTGAATTCTGAGTATGAAATATAGCTTAGGGTGAATTTTTGGTAATTTTCTGAAAAACTTCAATTTTTGATGAATTGTGAAACCACTAAGTGGTACTTATAAAAACTGATTTTTCCATTTAAATTAAATTTTTCCATCATTGTGCTTTGAATTTCAAAAATCCGACATACATGGTTGTCATTAAGAAGTAAAATGTGGTTCAATGAGATTAAAATAATTTTTTGGTGAATAGTAACTTATTAAGTTTTTAATCGCGATTAGTGGTAATTAGTGTATTTTAAGGTAAAAATAATGCTTTAATAATATGAAATGACCTAGAAACATGTCCTAACCTCATTGGATGTGTCATGGCCGACCAAGAAAATCCATGGGTCAACTTGGGGACCCCATGGAGCCACTTTGTTTGGGAAATGACATAAATAACATTTTATTTAATGTTAAAGTAAAAATGACACAAACATAATATGTTTTATGAAAAAAAAATTAAATAGGGTTATACAAGTCAAATTTTTTACTATAAATATTCATTGGAAATATAAAAGGATTTCCTACATCATAGTATTTTTTTGATATTTTTTTGACAATATATAAATAAATGTATTTATGACATCATAATGATGTAGCGATTACCTCATTAATAAAGGATTTAAATAAAATGAAACGATAATGTAAAATCTACGACCTACACATGTCCAAAACCTATTGGATGGGTGGATTTCGAACCCTTATCACCTTATCCTCGAATTATATCAATGTGGGACCATTTATATCCGAAACTCATTTTCAAATAAAGTAATATTTCTTTACTTTCCAAGAGTTCCCCTCCTCTCCTCTTATAAAAGGCCCCCACATCTACCACCTTACCCACACTCCCAAAGCCTTTGGATCGTCCAAACCCTGCCCATTTTGGCTCTCCACATCCCTCTATTACTCCTTGAAGCCTCACTTTGGGCATAAGTCTTCCCAACGAAGCCTTTGAGATCAATCCAAAGGGAGTTACCTGATTTTAAGGTAAAGTCTTCACTTGAGTCCGTTTGTTTCATTTTTCTTCTCCAACACCCTAATCCCTTTTTATTCATTTCTTTTGTAAAAACTCAAGTATCTTCAATATACTAGGATGTTTTTATAAGAAGTGTTAGAGCTACTCTTACACACACCTACATCTAATGGTTAACGAACATATTGTTTCCGTGGATGGAAAATTTATGCCTCCCGAAACGATGATTGTTCAACATTCTTTTAACACCTTCAATGGTGTCCATTAAGATGTAACTATATTTATATATGATATATAATATGTTTATGTTTTCCTTAAGCTTTCGTATTTTTAATTTTGGGTATACCTTTATTGTTTCCATTATGGGTAAACGTGATATCTTCATTTAAGGAAGTGCGGACTACCGCCCCATCAAAGTGATTTGGTTCGTTAAATACAATATGTGGAACTTATAAAGGATTGAACTATGATATTATATATGATATTATACTAGAATTATAATATACCTTTATATCATTATGATTCCATTCTATAAAATACGAAATAGAAATGAAAGTAGCGTTCATGCGTACGTACGGCTTACCGTCTCCATGAACGGTGCATTTCATTTCTTACCTCTAAATGATTATGTAATATTATAAATGCATGCATGTACTGGATATATATGAAATATATGATATCTACATCATGAATACCAATCTGGATATAATGGATACATGAAAAACATGTAATTATAAAGGGATTATTTTTTACTCAAGTACCAATGATCGTTAAAATGACCGTTATAAACTTAAATAATTACATAGTGTTAATGACATGGCAATAAGTGATATAAAAGGAATAATGAACTTTAAAAAGGTTCTTAAACAAGTAGAAATTAAATCAAGTTTATTATTCAGGACATTAATGAACGATCGAGTCAAGTCGGACCCGAGGTATGGGACTTCGTCTCAATCTCCTTTCATTGAGGCATATTTTATTTTATACACAACTTTCTTTTATACGGTGTATAAACCCCTTTGACTTTTACATTTATTCAAAAGGAATCATTTTTATACGAAGCGTTTACTAAACAAAAAAAGGGAATGTTTTTGTCGTACGTATGCGGCGACAATGACTTCTCCGCCATCGTGACCTTTATTTGAGTTTCGGCTTCCTCTACAAGCCATACCTTCTTTTTAAAAGAAAAATAAATACCATGTTTTACTTTTCTTTTATTTTGGTATTGAAAATGGTTTTCATAATGTATTTATTATATCAATGTGTTGTATTGATATCTTGTGATTTAAATGTGGAAATGTTATGTTTCCTTTATGCATGTTTTATGTGATACGATTATGTTATGGTTCTTGGGCATTATTATGAAGACGGGTGGTTCTGTGATAAATTTAGGGTTGGTGATCCCAATATAGCTCTCCAATGCATTGGATAACGCGAAGGAGTGAAACGTTAAGGTTTCTCCGAAGAGATTTAGGGAATATACTGTGATGGCTATTCCAAACGTAACCAAGAGGGTTACTCCCTACGTAAGAATGTTATGAATGCCTCAAGTTACCTTTATGTATTATGATTTCTATGATTTATTCATGATTTCATGAGGTATGTTAATGGGCTTATGTATTATGGGTAAAGTATGACATCATTCTTATGTATATATGTACCCATTTTTCCTTTCCATATTGTTATATCCTTTACTGAGCTTTTTATGCTCATCCCAAGTTTTTTTTTGAAATGTTTTTCACAGGTCAAGGGAAAGGTACATGATTTGATAATAGTGTCAAGGAAGTGTCAAGAATGAATCCATGTTTTATTTTAAATAAGTTTCCATTGATGGGAAAGAAGAATACTATCTTTATGTAACCACATTATTTGTATGTGGAATGTAATGCAAGTTTTATGATCTAATTCTCTAAAACTCTAAACCTGAAAAGATCCTCAATGTGTAATCTTGTAATAACTCAAGATTAAGTAAGGTTTAAGGCTGGGGACTTATATTTTTAACCACAAAATAGATACATGATTTTAGCATTATTACCTGAATCTATAAATATAATTACTTTCACACATGTGGATGACATCGAATGTGATACCAAAATAGAGTATCAAGATAAGGATACTAGTAAGTGGTATTAAATAATCATTGAAACATTCAAAGATGGTTTGAATACATAGAACCTAATAACTTATCATAATATAGGGGTCCTCTAAATATGAAATTTTCATTTCTCGATGTGATTCATCCAAAATAAAGGGAAATAGTGTAGCCACATCTCACCGACCCCCTAATGATACTGAATATATAAATATAGAGAAAATGTTTTCTCAATATGTAGTCAATTAGGAGTGAATATTATAGCTCAACACGAAATTACCTGTTGGATATATTAATAGTAGTTATAAATCCATGGTGGAATTTTATGTATCCTCACTACTATATGTCCCACATGATAAATTTACCCAAAACAAGAAAATATATTGTAACCATATGACTAGCTATAGATCTAGGTATAATGTGTACCTAATCCAATATGATAGAAATAATTGTAAATATCTCTTTCTATTGATCCATCTAAATCCATTATAGGAGATCTTCTACCAACTAGATTATGATGGACGTCAAAAATCAACCCATAGAGGTTGACTATAATTGACCCCACCTATCACCTCTATATAATAATCACCTCAACCATCCATCCCTATAAAGCATCATGACTTCACTGTGTCTTTAACTACGTAATTTATCGATATGTAAGGGTGTCAAGAACAAGTGAATAAATTAAATATTTATTTCCCTATGTAAGTGGAAAAAAACTACTATTAGGAACATGTATTTTCATATACTATTATAACATATTTTTAGATGAATATTCATTAAATTATAGAAACACATTACAGAGGACCATAATATTTATCTGATATTGGAATCATGGAACACAATTTTCTATTCTGGTGAAATACATTTAATGATTCCTAAAAATATATTCTCCTTTAATAATCCTAGATAAACCATTATTCACTGCATGGGGAAGGGAAAAAATGAAATGGGTAGCTCAAATGCTAAGTTAGAGTAAATAAAATAGATAAATAATAATAACATGGATATTATGTGTATGGGTAGGGGAGAACTGGGAAAACATTTGAAGATCATACCATGCATATCAATGATCATAACCATGATTCATGGAAAACTAATTGGTAGATCATAAGACATTAATCAAAAGGAAATAAATATCCTCATCCATGAGATAATAACCTGGGAGTAAGATATTGGATTATGGTAGACACACAAACATAAGAAATTATTTCAACAATAGTAAATGATATATTTTAAGGCTATATAGTTCAATGGTTTCACTCCTCAAAACATCTTAGTTGTCATCATTCACCCCAAGACAATCAATGAAGTCAATGTTCATTCCAATGACCATATTAGTTGAAAAGGTCTAATACAAAACAATTTTCACTCTTAATTCCATCCATGTCAATGAAATTATAAATGAATCATTACCCAATGAATTAGAGAGTGATATAGGTATTAACCATCACAAAATTAAATAACCAATACATGTACCAAAAGATCATAGAAAATCATCACATCATAAAAAATAATATAAAATAAATATCACAATAATTTCAACATATCATAACATGTGGAAAATTGATATGATTTATAATTATTTAATCATATAATATCATGTCAAAAAGGTTACTATTCTATAAGAATATAACATGTTGAATATAAATGATTTTCATAAACATCAAGATATCAAAAAATAAACTATTTTTAGAAAGAATATGAATGGAACACAAGGATTACATCCCTCTAAAGGAATGATAAACACCAATGTATGTCATATTAGAGGGAAAATGATTTTTAAAGGATCATTTAAAAACATTTAATGAGGAAAATATCCATACCACTTTGAAAATGACTAATATGAGATAAAAGATTTTTGGAATCATTTTTCTTTGAAAATAATTTTGGAATTTTACAATGAAGATTTTAAGTAATGATTTTTTATCATGGTGTAATGTTATACTCATTATGTATACATTGAAAAAATCATTCCTTTCATATTTTTAGTAAAATACATACATTCATTATTTTGTAAAATGGCATGAATATTCTTTTCAATAATTTTAAAAAAGTAAACCATGTGGAAACAATGTTTGTAAAAAAATTTAAGTGGGTAATAACAGATTTTGTATATCATTTATTAAAACCTTCATATAAAACATGGTTTTTTTGAAAACACATTTCTGACTAAAGTGATAAATAAATACAAATTTTGATAAAAATATTCTTAATTATCATTAGCACAAAAGTGTTGGAAAATGATACCATTAAAGAAATATATCATGAATAGAAATTGGGTAAGAAAATAAAACAAAATAAATTTATATGTATCATATGAATTCATAAATAGAAGAATAATGACAAAAAAATCAAGATAAATGATGATATTGTAGAAATAAACTCTTATCACATTAAGAAAAATGAATCAAAATACCCCTATGAAAATAAAATTACATTAACATATAATATCATGAAAAGAAACAAAATCCTTGATATAACATATCAAATTTGAATTATATTCACATCATATAAGATTATGTTTTTAAAACATAACATGTGTTTCAAAAATCGAAAATCGTGACAAATTTCTTGTACTGATTTGGTATGATTGGAAATGTAAAACCATTGAAAGATATATCCTAAAAGTTTTATAAAAATAAAAATAAATTTTTTATTGGCTTAATAAAATAAATTAATGGGATATCTGTACAGAATTCTTTATAAATAGTTTGTGAATATAGCATGTTTCGTAAAAAAATTTAAAGAGAGATATAATCCCCTTACATTAGTTCTTGAATTCCATGATACATTTTGAAAATTACTGTATAATAAGTCACAGTTTTTTTATAAATCTATCATATAAAAATATTAATATATATCATACTATATGTTATTATTTATGAATTTATATTAATTTTTTTAATAATTACAGGTAAATTTTATGTTTTGGATAATAATTTATTTTCATTTCAAATATGTTTTGACTTTTTTTTGTCCTCTTACATCAATCATGTCTTTATCAAATAATTCTTCTAACCAGGGTATAAATATCATAAATATTCATTATATATATATTTATAATATTTCGTAATCGATGGTGAAATAATTGGAACACACTATGCATAGAGATGGTAGTTCGTACGTAAAATGAAATATATTTGAATTTTCTATTCATATTGAAGGAATGAAAATTAATTATTATATATATATTTATTATCATTCTAGTAGAATTGTTATGTCATATATATCAAATTTGTTTATTATATAATCCTTAATACATTCCATGTATATCGTGAAAGAGCCACTATAACGTCCCGCTTCTTGATGCCGCCCAGAGGTGCCCTGTACCTTGTTGGTCACATAGACTCACGCACATTTCCCCAAATTCCAGAGGCTTCTGACCGGAAGCGAGGGCCTTGGGTGTGATAATGGGAAAATTATGCCCTCCTTGGAAATGTAACACAATAGAAATAAACTGATAACAATAGTAGAAGTAGTAGTAACATTAAATAAGTAAAGAGTGAAAGACTGAAAAAATAACAACTGGAGAAGATATATAAATGATGCATGAAATATCTCTAGGAAAGTATCCAAACACGTCACATTGTTGGAATACATTACTAAACCAAAGTACAAAGAAAATATTGTAAATACTTCCACTGCATCGCAAGCCTCGACTTGGTCCCAAGCTCCCTTACTCCACAACAATCACGTAACTTAGATGAAGGGTGCTTTACCTTATCTATACCTAGAGTAATATAATCTATTTAGGCTCAAAAGAATTACCCAATTAGGGTGTGAGATGAATCCAAGTAGGAAACTGTCCAACAATCAGTGCCTAATATTTAGTGAATATATATGGCAGGCAATAAGAAAAACTGAAGCAGTAAACAAGGAAGTACTAAAAACTAAAAAATCATAATCTTTCAATTACATCCATATTAATTTATTAGTTAAGAAACAATCAATAATAAGAAACCATCAAGGATGTACTCAAAACCTAAACCCTATGTTTTAACCAATCAAACACAAGCAACCCACTGGGAAGTACTCATAGTCTAACCCCGCTAATTCAACTTTAGCAAAGACACTCTGAGGAAGCACTAACCATCAGTTTCGCATGTGGTTTCGTATCTGTAACTATAGACACTCTAGGGAAGAACTCAATGTACAATTACCCTTGTGGTCTCATAACAGGTAACTAACAACACTCTGATTGAGCAGAAAGTCCATCCCCTCTGTGGTCTCGCAACATAAAAGTAAACAGACACTCTGGAGAATCCCTCAGCATCCATTCTCCCAATGGTATACTACACCAGGATCCCACAACCCTGTGTAAGTTAATGTAATGTCCCAGTTCCGATTTCCACTCAATGGGTGCCTCGAACCCGGTTCTCCACGTGACCCCATGCGCATTTCCCCAAACACTAGAGGCTGCCGACTAGCAGCAAGGGCCCAGGTCTGATAGTGAGGAAACTATGTCCTCATTTGTCAAAGTGTAGCGTAGTGGAATACTAAATAAAACATACAACAACAGTGGAAGTGGTAAACCTTAAACAACTTAAATAAACAACTGTAGTAGATAATACCAATCAGTATATAAATAATGGTTCAACATGCCTCAAATTCAAGAAAACAGCCGGAACATGTTACAAAACAATACAGTACAGTACAAGTACAAGAAGACAAAACAGACCAAATCAGTTGGTAGCATCACGAGCCATAGCTCGGTCCCATGATCTCCTACTCATCAGAAACAATCATGTACCAATATAAAGGCCCTTTATCTTATCTAAACCTGCAGAAACGTAATATGTTTGGGCCGAAAAGCATGACCCAAACAGGGTGTGAGAAATGAATCCCACTAGGCACCCACCAAAGGCATGTGCTCAACTGTGTGGAAGCATGAAACAACAGTGTGAAAAAGTAAATGCAATAAACTAATAAGTACTCAAAGTATCTAACATAATAGTTATAGTTCCATTTAATTATTCATTTAATCCATTTAATTTATGAAAAACACCATAGTGCATTTCTAAGTAAACAGTCAACATCTTCAGACAAACAAAATCTCACCCTTAGGTAATCAGAATCCAACCGGTAGGTATTGCCCTCAGGTGAAACAGAATCTCCCCCTCAGGCATAGGAAGTGTCGCCCTCAGGCAGAGAAGTCAAGCTCTCAGGCATGAAAGGTTTCCCTCAGGCGAAATAGTATGTTGCCCTTAGGCTAATACAATCACACCCTCAGGCTATAGTAAAACACCGCCCTCATGCATAAGTAATCGGGCTGTGCCCAACATATAAATATGAAATTTATATACAATTCCTCTTAAGGAAAAAGTAATGCATAATTTAAACAAGGCATACCCTTGGGTGTCCTGGCCAAACGACTAAACAGAGGAACACACCCTGGGGGTGGTCATGGATCCAAGCAATGATCCCAACCAGCATTTTAATATCATAATTAATTACCTATTCAATACTAGGTAATTAAAATATCTATGGCCTCAGCCACACGACACCCCAACATGTGTTCGTGGCACTAAAAATGCACAAAACGCACAACCTTTGGAAAATAAACACAAATCCAACTACCTTTAACACCAACGAGCGGTATACATGATCGTCGATCCTAGGAACGCCCAAATATGATGTAGATCAGAGGTAAAATATAAATCGTTCAAACCCAAATAACTCTCCCTCGGGAAAGAATTGGTAAGAAGTACCCATGGAGAAGGAAGCCCTTACCCATTCGGTTCCAACGAGATCGTCCGAGGTGGAATCTGGTTCCAGAAGAGTTCTCGCCGGATCTCCAAAGGTTTGGTCATCCACTCCCACTCCTTACTCTAGTTCTAAGCCTTCCCTATGAATAGGGGATGCTATTTCCCATTTTAAGCGAAAAAACAAAGTACACGGCGTGTACTTCCAAGCACACGGCGTGTACTTCCCATTTATTTAACTGTTCCTCTGGAAGCTTCCCGCCAGCATGACACTGTTCACCTACAGACATTACTACACGGTGTGTCTGCATGAGAACATGGAATGTTCTACCACATAGCTGGCCATCGCTTAACTATTCTCCTTCCGACTGACTACACGGCATGTAAAGGACCACTACACGGCGTGTAGTCAGTTCCTACACCCTTTAACAATGACATGGCCACACGCCCTGTGTACTCATTCCACACGGCCAGAAGTACACGGAGTGTGGAAAAGTACACGGCATGTACTTCCGAAATTTTGGATTTTCCCCCATTTTCCTTATTTTCCTAAAAACACTTAAGGAAAAGAGAAAAGAAGAAACTCGTACCTCAAGAATGAGAATTGGGTTCTTTCAAACTTCCCCCCTTATAGCAATTCTTCCCTGAATTACCCTTCCAAGGGTGGTGAAGATATATCCATGAAACAACATAGGCAACTGAGCACGTACGACGGTCTCCCGCTCCCATGTTTCGTCCTGCACTCGGCCATGCTACCATATCACCCGTATGAGAGGAACTGACCGGACTCGGAGAACCTTCGTGCTCCTGTCAACGATAAGAATCAGATTCTCCTCAAAGGATGCATCCATCTGAAGCTCAACCTTCTTGGGCCGATGGATGTGAGATGGGTCTGAATGATAGTGATGCAACAGAGATACGTGGAAGACGTCGTGCCTGGCATGGTACCACTATAGTAACAGTAACCGATAGGAAACCGGCCTGACTCTCTCCAGAATCCCAAATGGCCCCACATACCTCTGTGAAAGTTTACCTTATCTTCAAATCCGTTTGTGTCCCAGCCTCGGTGAAACACGAAAGAAAACCTTATCCCCGACAAAAATCTCCAAAGGTCGTCTGTGGCGATCAACATAATATTTCTGACGAGACTTCATGATAGCCATCCACTTCTGAATCAACTAGACCTACTCATAACTCTCCTGCACGATCTATGGTCCTAGTAATGCTGCCTCACCTACCTCTAACTAGCACAAAGGTGATCAGCATGGCATACCATATAAAGCCTCGTAAGGTTCCATCTCGATAGTCTCCTGGAAACTATTATTATAGGAAAACTCGACTAGGGGTATATTCTATTCCCAAGATCCCCTAAAATCAAGGACTCATTCACGCAGCATGTCCTCAAGCACATGTATCTTATGCTCTGACTGGGCATCGGTCTGAGGGTGGTAAGTTGTGCTCAGAAGCACCTGTGTACCCAGTGCCCTCTAAAAACTCTGCAAGAAATGAGACGTAAAGTGGGCGTCCCTATCTGAAACGATAAAACGTGGGACCCCATAAAGATGTATGATCTCTCAGATATACAACCTTCTGAGCTCGTCAACCCCGAAGGTCTCCTTGATCGGAAAAAAGTGAGCTACCTTCGTGAGTCTGTCTAAAAAACCCACACGACATCATTGCCTCTAGGTGACCTCAGAAATCCAGTTACGAAATCCATCATAACATCATCCCATTTCCACTCTGGAATGGGAAACTGCTGTAATAGTCCGGCTGGCCTCTGGTGCTCCGCCTTCACCTACTGACAGGTGGTACACCTCGTAACAAAACCATCAACATCTCTCTTCATACCCGACCACCAGTACTGACGACTCAAGTCATGGTACATCTTGGTAACCCTGGGATGAACTGCCCAGGATGAAGCATGAAACTCCCGCATCAGCTCCTCACGTATATCCCTAGGAACCCATACTCATCCATGGAAATGGAAAACATCATCACTGCCTATCGTCCAACCAGGAGGTGGGTCCTCACTTGCCAATAACTCCCATAGAACAAGGCCTTATGGATCAAATAGTTGTCTCATCCTCACTCTGTCTTGGAGGGTAGATGTCACAGCTATAGATGAAAGATAGGACTGCCCCTGACTGTCGTGAACCTCCAGATTCATCTCAGAGAACAGGGCCATAAGCTTCCACTCACCACTGGCTTCCTACACTGCATGTATCTACGTCTTCCTTCTCTTTGCACCATATACTGCATTACCTTTACCAGGTGTATAGGAAAGCTCAAAATCGAAGGACTGTAGGTACTCAACCCACCTTCTCTTCCTCTGATTCAGTTCACGTTGCGTCAATATATATTCGATAATTTTGTGATCGATAAAAACCACAAAACGCTCTCCCAAGAGGTAATGTCTCCAACAGCGCAACGCATGAAGAACTGCAGCTAACTCGAGATCATACATCGTGTAATTCCTATCATATGGCATCAACTGCTGAGACCCGTATGAAAAAACTCGATCACCCTGCATCAAAACTCCTCCCAGCCCAATACCTGATACATCACAGTAAACTTTTTAGCTCTTCCAATGCTCTGGGAGTATCAGGACTGGTGCTGATGTCAACCTTCCATTTAGGTACTTAAAATATTCCTCGCAAGCTTCCGACCAAATGAACTTCACACCCTTCTTATTCAGTCTCATCAACGGTTCTGCTAAGAAGGAGATGTCTCGTATGAAGCGTCTATAGAAACCAGCCAGCCCTAAGAAACCCCGTATCTCAAACACGTTCTTAGGATGCTCCCAGGAAACTATTTCTCTCACCTTCTCTAGGTCTACTACAACTCCTGCCTCTACGATAATGTGACCCCAGAAGTGAATATGGTCCATCCAAAAGTGGCAGTTTGAGAGCATAGAATATAGATTATGCTCCCTCAGTGTACTCAATACGATCTCAAGATGGGTGGCATGGTCGTGTCGAGTGTGAGAGTACACTAAGATTTCATCCACGAATACTACCACAAAAGAGTCAAGATACATATAACGACCCATAATTTACATACATTGTTAATACCTCAAAATTGAAGTATAATTATTACAACATATAACAACACCATGAAAGGACCATATAGTTATAGTGTATTTAGAAACTGGGAAACATAAACCACTGCTTCATAAATCATCTACGTTGTCTCCCATTTATTTCATCATATATAGAGTCCATTTTGGCATATCCTACTTAATAACATTCTTACTGACCTGGGGAAAGAAAACATACAAAAGGGTGAGCTCAAATGCTCAGTATGGGTAAACTGATGAAATATCAATCACATCATCTTTATAAGAACATATCATTTTGGAAATCTTAACCTGCAAAAAAGATCATAATATCATTTAATGGGATAAATCTAGTGGTTAAATGTAATCCCAGTAATCATAACTTAAAAAATGTAACTTTGTGGCATACAGTCATAATCACAGATAATCATTTCTTAGTAGTCAATACTCATTTCCAAGACTATCTTAGTGGACAAAGTCCATTTCTGAACTGAGTTCACTCCTCCTTTTTGTCCTATTTCCCTGAACCGGATTAACCTTCCATTCCAACCATGTCTATCTCATGAGATATATATCATTACCCAATGCATTGAAGGGAGATATAGTTACCACCTATCTCATAATGATACCATTCTTATGTGTGCCAAAAAATCATAAATCATATATCATAACATAACCCATGTAATAAAAATGGGATTCTTAAACATCATGCCATCATAAATCATATATGATAAAAATAATTCATAAAAATAATTCCATCATAATCAAATAAATGTAAAAATAGGTATAGAAACAAAACCCTATATTATCTTAGATGTAAAATAATTTTTGATAAAACACTTGACCTTCATTCTTGAGAAAAATATCCTTTCTACTTCAAAAACATTTTTCCTTTAAAATTTCATACAAATTTAAACTAAAAGAAGTTGATTAAAAATAATCATTAAAACTTCCAAAGGAAGATTCAAGGAAATATTGTTCTAAAATTCCATTCAGGCTGTATAAGTTAAAAAAACAATCTTCTCGTACTTTGGCCAGAAAAGTCAAAAAGTACCTTGTACTAAAAACGAAAAAATATTCCTTTCATATCTTTTACTAAAAACTCACCGAAGGGTAAAATTGGATTTAAAAAATTTTAATAGGATATAAATAATATTACATATTGAGGAATCATGGATGTGGATGATAAATATTCCCATTAAATTGTGAAGTATAAACAATCTCGGATAAAAATGAAATTGTGAGATTTTCCCATACCTTAGGTCCGATTTGATTCGTAAGTGTCTGAACCTCCTATATAATGATTTAAATAATGTCATTGACTTATTCCAGAATCATAATCATTGTTATGATATCATATATGGTCATATTCTTAGCTTCTTATTTGTAATATTTCATTGCTACTTGTTATTCGGGTGTTTATTACTTTTTGTTCTTATGCGTGTTTTGTCGAATAAACTCTTATTATTCTATTTAGGTTATATATAACTCATTTATAGAATAAAATTAGTGTAATATATATCATATTTATTCATTAAATTCATTTATATAATCATTATGTATTGAGGATCATGTAGAACGTGTCGCATCACATCATGGAGACGGTAGGCCGTACACATGCACGAGCGATGATATCGTTCCCGTGATCATTGAATTGTATTGAAGTGTATGTATACTATTTCAGAATAAATATCAATTTTCAATAATCATATATAGTTATTCTCTACACCATTATACTCATCGATTAAGGTGGTGGTGGAAAATGGATTACACCACGGCGTGGAGACGGTATTCCGAACGTACGCACGCGCGGTGATTTCGTTTTCCTTAGGATGGATATACGGTGAAATAGGTTTTTTTCATACTTATAATAAAATATCAGTATATGAGTGATACTTATTTTATTACTTCATAATTAAACAACTAAAGAATAAGAAGTAGAAAAAGAAATAAAGTTGAAAGAATCGTTAACGTACATTACCTCTACTTTGAAGCGCCTCTTCTTAACCTCCTCTTAGGGCACTAAAGATGGTCTTTGAAGAAGACCAGGACCTCTAGGATGTTTCTTGGGAAGTGGAGAAGAGAAATGTTCAGGGTTTGGCCGAGAATGAAGGCTCAATGTGGTGTGAGGAAGAGAGGGAGGAGGTGCCCTTTTATAAGGGAGGAGAGGGGCACCTTTGGAAAAACTAAAAATATTATATTATTATAAAGTCATGTTCATTTTTTAATAGCTCCAAATTGATTTATTTAAAATAAAAGGTGGGATGGTTCGAAGTCCTCTCATCCAATTAGTTTTAGACAAGTTTAGTTCATTATATTAACCTTATCTTTTAGTTTTAACTCTTAGTTAATTAGATTGACATTTACCATGTCACTTTGTATTTTTATATTACATAGTTAATAAACTTACCATATACATCCAAGCAACCCCAAGAGATCCATTAATGATACACCTATCATGCTATAAGTATCTTGGCCGAACCATAGATTTTTAGTAATATAATAACAATTAAATATATAATATTTGTTTTGAAAACTATTTTATGTCAATTTTGACACTATTTGGTAATTGATTTTTGTGAAAATAATAACAGCATGATTAGTTTGAACATAGTTAATTAAATCAATAATCATATGGCATATTAACCTAGAAAATTAGTGGAATTCATAAAAAGTCTCAAATTACATTTATTTGAGTATTTATAACATCAATTATGTTAATATTTCATTAATACGATAATTACTATATCATCATTGTGTCATTAATAAATTAAATTATAAAATGTATAAAAATTATAAATAAAATACCATTATGTAGGAAATAGTTTTATCTTTCTAATTAATATTTATAGTTGTATTTATCTTATGTATAACCATATATTAAAAATGTTTTAGTTATTAAACATTGATTTTGACTATTTTAACTCTTCTTTAAATAAAATAATATTAAATGACCTAATCTAATACATGTGCACCTAAATGGTCATAAGGTTGTTTTTGGTCCAATTACACTTATTCAATAGAATTAGGACATGTGTTAGGGTAATAATAATATCATTTTTACCCTTAATTACCCTATTTACTTTTAACCGTGGTAAATAAAAGTAAAAAGTTACTATTCACCAAAACATTATTTTAATCACATTGAACCACATTTTCGTCCTTGATATTAACCGTGTCTCTCGGATTTTTGAAATTCCACTCACAGAAGCGGTAAAATTATGTTTTATGTAAGTTTGCATAATGCTCCTAGGAGGTATGTAAAAGACGGTGAAAAGTTCAATAAATTTTTTATATATCGAAAATTATTATAAAATGACTTCAGTTAAATACAATGAACTTATATTGGTATTATGTATCAATTTTTACCTATAATAAATTTAAATAAAACAAATAATTATTTAAATAAAAAGTCAGTTTTTAAATAGTAACCCAGTGTTTTCACTATTCATAAAAAATTGAATGTTTTCCGAAATATACCAATATTTCACCCTAGGTTAATTTCGATATTCCGAATCCAAAAATGAAGTCCATTTTGAAAAATAAAATTTCAAAAAGTGGGTATTACTATTCATAATGGCTAGTTTTAATAATATTTTAATAGCATATCATTGTTTAGTGAAACTCGGTATTGCGTACAACGCCAACTATCGAGGAAGGTCGCGATTGCGTGTAAAGAAAGACAAGCTAGTGTTGTGTGTAGTATAATATTCCTTTGATGTTGTATAAAAACAAAATATTTCTCATAAAAGTCTCGGGTGTTACATTCTACCCCCCTTAAAATGAATTTCGCCCTCGAAATTCATCACCTTGTAACAAACAGATGAGGATAGCTCTCTCTCATCATATCCTCAAGATCCCATGTAGCTTCTTCTAATTGGTGGTTCCTCTATAAAACATTCACTAAGTGAGTGGTCTTGTTCCATATGACTTTTTCGCTACGATCCAGAATCTCTATCGGCTGTTCTTCATAAGAAAGATCTTGCTCCAGTGGTACAACTTCTGAGCTGAGTACATGTGAAGGATCGGGTATGTACTTTATTTGGAGAGATACATGGAACACATCATGAACTTGAGAGAGATTCAGTGGATGTTCCAATTGGTAAGCTACCTTCCCAACACGATCCAGTATTTCGAAATGACCAATATACCTAGGGCTCAGCTTTCCCTTCCTTACAAATCTCATTACTCTCTTCCAAGGACATATTCGTAAGAACACTTTATCACCCACTTCAAACTCTAGGTCTTTTCTTTTGTTGTCGACATAAATTTTTTGTCGACTCTGAGCTGCTCTTATGTGGTGTTGAATAGATCAGACCTTTTCAGCAATCTCATCTACAAGATCAGGTCCTAATAACTTTCTTTCCCCAACATCATCCCAGCAAGTTGGAGTCCTGCATTTATTTCCATAGATAGCTTCATAAGGAGCCATCAGAATACTGGAGTGAAAGATATTATTATATGAAAATTTCACCAAAGGTAGGAGTTTATCCCAACTATCATTGAAATCCATAGAGTAAGCTCTCAACATATCCTCTGGAGATTGAATTGTTCTCTCAGACTGACCGTCTGTCTGAGGATGATAAGCAGTGCTGAAACTCAACTCTGTATCCAGAGTATGCTGAAGACTTCTCCAAAACATTGAGGTATACCTCGGATCCCGATCAGATATAATGTAAAGTGGTACTCCATGCAATCTTACCACTTTCTTTACATATATCATGGCAGGCTGATCCATAGTGAAATCCTCTATAATAGCAATGAAGTGTGCCAACTTTTTAAGATTATCAACTATGACACAGATAGCATTATTACCTTTGGATGTTTTAGGAAGCCCGGTGACAAAGTCCATAGAGAGGTTTTCCCATTTCCATTCGGGTATGGGTAATGGTTGTAACATCCCCTTAGACTTCTGTCTCTCAACTTTAACTTACTGACAAACCAAGCATCGAGAGACATATTCAGCATCATCTCTTTTCATGTCATCCCACCAGAAGTACTCTTTCAGGTCCCTAAACATCTTCGTGCTTCTAGGATGAATAGAGAATGAAGAACTATGAGCCTCATCCAGAAGATCCTTCTTTAATTCTGGGATGGGAGGAACACAAACCTAATTCCTAAACATTATTATCCCATCACAATCAAGGTTGAATTCCGGAACATTTCTGACCTTCTTTTATAAATCTACATCTTCATTCTGTTCCTCTTTAAACTTCACATTTATAGATGGTTGAACATTCATTTGAGAAAGATACAATTTTCCCCATCCACTATAATTCCAGGATCCATCCTTTGTAAATCCATAAGTATTGGATCTTTTGTGATCCTCATCATGGATAAGCTAGCATGATCTTGTCGACTTAATGCATCTGCCACATTGTTTGCTTTCCCAGGGTGGTAATGAATTGAGAATTCATAATCCTTAATCATATCCAACCACCTTCTTTGGCGCATATTCAGATCCTTTGGTGTGAAAATATACTTTAAACTTTTATGATGAGTATAAATATCACGCCTTTCTCCATAAAGATATTGCCTCCAAATCTTTAATGCAAAGAATACTGCAGCTAACTCCAAATCATGAGTTGGGTAATTTTGGTCATGGATTTTCAACTGTCGTGAGGCATAAGCTATCACCATATCATTTTCCATGATAACACACCCCAATACCTTCTTGGATGCATCACTGTAGATCACAAACCTTTCTCCACTACAAGGTAGTGTGAGCTGAGGTGCATTGGATAACCTACTTTTTAACTCCGTGAAATTATCTTCACATTCCCCCGCCCACACGAACTTAACTCCTTTTCGAGTCAACCTGGTTAGTGGATTAGATAATCGTTAAAAATATTCCACAAAACATTGATAATATCCATCCAAACCAAGAAAACTTCGGATCCTAGTTACTGTTGTTGGTCTCGACCATCATTCGATATCCTCTATTTTTGCTCGATCCACAGATATCCCCTCTTTTGAGATAATGTGACCCAAAAATGCAACTTTTTGAATCCAAAATTCACTCTTGGTAAATTTGGCATAAAGTTTCTCCTTTATCAGGGTCTTCAATACATTTCTCAAGTGATATTCATATTCTTCCTTGCTCTTTGAATATACAAGAATATCATCTATAATGACTACCACAATCTGATCTAGATAGTCACAAAAGACTCTATTCATCAGATCCGTGAAGATAGTAGGGGCATTAGTAAGACCAAATGGCATCACTATAAATTCCTAGTGTCCATACCTTGTACGGAAAGTCATCTTTGGTATATCCTTCCTTTTGACCTTTAATTGATGATACCCTAAACGAAGATCAATCTTGGAAAAGTATTGAGCTTCACGTAGTTGGTCAAATAAGTCATCAATGCATGGGAGATGATATTTTTTCTTGATAGTGATCTTGTTATGTTCTCGATAATCAATGCAGAGTGTCATTGATCCATCTTTCTTCTTAGCAAATAGAATAGGTGATCCCCAAGGTGGCGCACTAGGGCGTATGAATCCCTTATCAAGATTATCTTGGATTTCCTTCTTCAATTCCTACTATTCAATTGGGGACATTCTATAAGGTGTATTTGAAATTGGAAAAGCACCCGGTATGAGTTCTATTGAAAACTCAACTTCATGATTTGGTGGAAGACTAGGCAATTCATCCAGAAAGACATCATCAAACTCCCATACAATGGGCGTTTTATTAATTGTGAGTTTCTCACCAACCATTTGCGATAAATATCCTTCATTTAGTGGAATTAAGACCCATAAGATGGAAGAAATTTCCACTAGAAGGTTATGTTCATCCTTGCATCGATAGACGATCATATATTGATCTGGAATATGAAATGTGACTTCCCTTATTTGGAAATTGATATGATCTCCATATAAGGAAATCCAATCCATGCCAAGAATCACATCAAATTCCACTATAGGAAGGATCACATGATTTGCAGGTAGCACTTTCCCACAAACTTCAATCACAGAAGAATTATAAACATTTGATGTGATTGTTGTGCCATTAGGAGTTGTCACAGCTAACTCAACATCTAATTGTTGAGGTAATATGGTGATACCCATAGAAAATTCTTCATAAATAAAAGACTAGGTGGATCCAGAATCAAATAAAACATTTTATACTTTAGAGTGGATGGTAAGTGTACCTTTCACCACTTCGTTATCATACTCCACATCACTGATAGAAATTGCATGTGACTTTCCTTTGTCATTAGCCTTAAGAGTTTGTTGATGTCGATCATCATCAACAACCCTTAGATTAGGTAATTGATTAGAATAATTCCCCATTTCCTTGTACTTCTATCATTGAAGTGTAGGAGGTGCACTATGTGTAGCATTTTCTTTGTTCACATCACTAGATATCTTCTTCCCATCATTGCGGAATTCAAACGCCTGATGACCTTCTTTTCCACATTTGAAAAATTTACTTGTCCCTTTAAGACAACACCCTCCATGTTTCATTCCACACTTTGAGCATAAGGGAAAACTCATCTTCTTCTCAGCATGGTCTTTATATTTTCCTTTGAATACCATTTTCCTCTTCTTATCAAACCCACATGACTGATGGGTTACTCCAATCTCCATCTCAACTTTGAGAGCACATTGAATGATTTCCTCGTAGATATTGAAGACCCTTATGGCTAACGCCCTTCGAAGACATGGTTTTAAGACACTAAAGAATCGATCAATATTACTCTCCGGTTGGATAATAATCCCAGAAGTGTACCTTGAAAGTCTTCTAAAATTTTCTTCATAGGTACCAAAAGATTCATCTTCCTTTTGCTTCAGTTCAAGAAACTCCTTCTCCATCATTGTTCGAATAATACGAGGGAAGTACTTATTGAAAAATAAGTTCTTTAACTCATCCCATTCCATGGACTAAATTTCAACTCTTGGCCCCATATTCTTTATAATATTCCACCATTGATCAGCTTCACCTTCCAAATGATAAACTGCTAAGATGGCATTATCATGTTCAGAACATTGAAGAACTGAAAATATATTTTCAGTGGTACTGATCCTTTGTTCATCCACTAATGGATCAGTAGACCCGTTGAATGAGGGTGGATGCAGCCTCATGAAGGATTCAATAGAATGTTTCTCCTTCCATTGCTCATTTGGAAGTCTTGCATGATTCATAGCTTGAAAAAGTTGTCTGATCATGGCTACAAGATTTTTCATTCCAGCTCCCATAACGTTTGATTTCTCCGGGGGACAATCATTGCATTGTCTGTCGCATTCCGCATTAACATGGTTCCTTCAAGTTCCATCCATTGACTAAAACAAAGAAGAATGGTGTGAGAAACACTAATTATAATAGGAAAAACACATAATCAAGAATAAAATTTCACACTTAAGGTCTTATAATAGGTTATTCATGGCCATTTCTAAAAGACTAAGATTGTATTCTATGCTTAGACTTATCCTTAGGGTTCTTACTAAGGCTTTCACATAATAGTTTCCAATGGTTGACTATACCTTTCCTCTGATACCAACTATAACGATCCATACTTTACATACATTATTAATAATTCAAAATTGAAGTACACTTATTACAACATATAACAAAACCATGAAAGGACCATATAGGTATAGTGTCTTTAGAAACTGGGAATCATAAACAACTGGTTAATAAATCATCTACATTGTCTCCCATTTATTTCATCATATCTAGAGTCCCTTTTGGAATATCCTACTTAATAACCTTCTTCCTGACCTGGGGATATAAAACATACAAAAGGGTGAGCTCAAATTTTCAGTAAGGGCAAACAAAAGAAATATCAATCACATCATATTCATAAGAATATAAAATTTTGGAAATATTAACCTGCAAAAAAGATCATAATATCATTTCCTGGGATAAATCATAGTCATGAAAAGTAATCCCAATAATCATAACATAAAACAGGAAACCTTGTGGCATACACACATAATCATAGAGAATCATTTCTTAGTATTCAAGACTCATTTCCATGACTATCTTAGTGGACAAAGTCCATTTCTGAACCAAGTTCCCTCCTCGTTTCAGTCCTGTTTCACTGAAACGGATTAACATGTTGTTCCATCCATGTCTATCTCATGAGATATAAATCATTACCCAATGCATTGGAGGGAGATATAGGTCCCACCCATCTCATAATGAAACCATTCTTATGTGTTTCAGAAAATCATAAATCATATATCATAGAATAACCCATGTAATAAAAATGGGATTCTTAAACATCATGCCATCATAAATCGTATAAGATAAAAGGAATTCAATAAAACAATTCCATAATAATCAAATCAATGTTAAAATAGGTATAGAAACATAACCCTCTATTATCTTAGATGGAAAATAATTTTGATAAAACACTTGAACTCCATTATTGAGGAAAATATCCTTTCTACTTCAAAAACATTTTTCCTTTAAGATGTCATAAAATTTAAACGAAAAGAGGTTGATTAAAAATAAACTTTAAAACTTGTAAAGGAATCTTCCTGGAAGTAATGTTCTAAAATTCCATTCAGGCTGTATAACTTAAAAAAACATTCTTCTCGTACTTTGGCGGGAAAAGTCAAAAAGTACGTCATACTAAAAAAGAAAAAAGATTCCATTCTTATATTTTACTAAAAACTCACCCAACGGGGAAATTGGATTTAAAAATTTTTAGTAGGATATAAATAATATTACATATTGAGGAAACATGGATGTGGATGATAAATATTCCCCAGTAAATTCTGAAGTATAAACAATCTCGGATAAAAATGAGATTGTGAGAT
Organism: Viscum album; assembly: GCA_963277665.1. Classification (NCBI taxonomy): domain Eukaryota; kingdom Viridiplantae; phylum Streptophyta; class Magnoliopsida; order Santalales; family Viscaceae; genus Viscum; species Viscum album. Next base: position 933,412,578 of record OY728122.1, on the reverse strand, counting down.
TTTCCCTTACCAGAGGTCCGATTTGCTTCGTAAGTGTCTGAACCTCATGTATAATGATTTAAATAATGTCATTGACTTATTCAAGAATCATAATCATTGTTATGATATCATATATGGTCATATTCTAAGCTTCTTATTAGTAATATTTCATTGCTACTTGTTATTCGATTGATTATTAATTTTTGTTCTTATGCATGTTTTGTCGAATAAATTATTATTATTCACTTTAGGTTATAGATACCTAATATTTAGAATTTTATTAGTATAATATATATCATATTTATTTATTCAATTCATTTATATAATCATTATTTAAGGAAGATCATGTAGAACGAGTCGCATCACATCATGGAGACTGTAGACCGTACGTACGCACGAGCGATGATATCGTTCCCATGATCGTGGAATTGTATTGAAGTGTATGTATAATATTTCTGAATCAATATCACTTTAAATTAATCTTATATAGTTATTATCTACACCATTATACCCATCCAAGTAAGGTGGTGGTGGGGAATAGATTACACCACAACGTGGAGACGGTATTCCGAACGTACGCACGTGCGGTGATTTCATTTTCCATAGGATGGATAGATGGTGCAATAAGGTTGTTTCATACTTATAATAACATATCGGTATATGAGTGATACTGATGTTATTACTTCATAATGAAACAACTAATTAAGATGAAGTAGAAGAAGAAATAAAGTTGAAATATCGGTAATGGGCATTACCTCTTCTTTGAAGTGCCTCTTCTTAACCACCTCTTAGGGCACTAAAGATGGTCTTTGAAGACGACCAGTACCTCTAGGATGTTTCTAGCGAAGTAGATAAGAGAAATTGGCAGGTTTTGGCCAAGCTTGAAGGCTCAATGTTGTTTGAGGAAGAGAGGGAGGAGGTTCCCTTTAATAAGGGAGGAGAGGGGCACCTTTGGAAAAACTAAAAATATTATTTTTATTATAAAGTCATATTCGGTTTTTAATAGCTCCAAATTGATTTATATCGAAGATAAGGTGGTATGGGTTGAAATACTCTCAACCAATTAGTTTTAGACAAGTTTAGGGCATTATATTAACCTTATAGTTTAGTTTTAACTCTTAGTTAATTAGATGGACATTTACCATGACACTTTGTATTTTTATATTATATAGTTAATAAACTTACCATATACATCCAAGAGACCCCCAAGTGGTCCATTAATGATACACCTATCCTGATATAAGTTTCTTGGCCTAACCTTAGATTTTTAAAAATATAATAACAATTAATAATATAATATTTCTTTTAAAAACTATTTTATGTCAATTTTGACACTAATTGGTAATTGATTTTTTTTAAAATCATAACAGCATGATTAGTTCAAAAAAAGTTATTTAAATCAATACTCATATGTCATATTAACCTATAAAATTATTTTAATTAATAAAAAGTCTTGAATTACATTTATTTGAGTATTTATAATGTCAATTATGTTAATATTTCATTAATAAGATAATTACTACACCATCATTGTGTCATAAATAAATCAAATTATCTAATTTCTAAAAATTAAAAATAAAATACCATTATGTAGGAAATCTTTTTAGCTTTCTAATGAATATTTATAGTTGAATTTATCTTATGTATAACCCAATATTAAAAATGTTTTAGTTATTAAACTTTGATTTTAACTGTTTTAACTCTTCTTTAAATAAAATAATATTAAATGTCCTAATAAAATCCAAGTGGACCTAAATGGTCATAAGGTTGTTTCTGGTCGAATTACACTTTTCTAATAAAATTAGGATATGTGTTAGGGTAATAATAATATCATTTTTACCCTTAATTACCCTATTTACTTTTAACTGTGGTAAATAAAAGTAAAAAGTTACTATTCACCAAATATTATTTTAATCACATTAAACTACATTTTAGTACCTAATATTATCCATGTCTCTCAGATTTTTGAAATTCCACTCACAGAAGCGGTAAAATTATGTTTTATGTAAGTTTGCAAAAAGCTTCTAGAAGTAGGTAAAAGACGGTGAAAAGTTCAATTAAATTTTTATATATCGAAAATTATTATAAAATGATTGCAATGAATTGCATTTAACATATATAGGTATTATGTATCAATTTTGACCTAAAATAAATTTAAACAAAATAAATAAATATTTAAATAAAAAGTCAGTTTTTAAAAAGTAACATAGTGTTTTCACTATTCATCAAAAAATGAAAGTTTTCAGAAAAATAACAAAATTTCACCCTTGGATAATTTTGATATTCGAAATGAAAAAATGAAGTCCATTATGAAAAATAAAATTTCAAAATGTGGGTATTACTATTCATAACAGCTATTTTGAATAATATTTTAATAGCATATCGTTGTTTAGTGAAACTCGGTATTGCGTACAACGCAAGCTATCGAGGAAGGTTGTGATTGCGTGTAAAGAAATCCAAGCTTGTATTGTGTGTAGTGAATGATTCATTTGATGATGTATAAAAAAATATTTCTCATAAAAGTCCCAGGTGTTACAATATATATGGAACACATGATTCATCAGAGCCATGAAAACTGCGGGCGCATTCGTGAGTCCGAACGTCATAACCAAGTACTCGTACAGACCATATCTGCTCCGAAAAGCCATAAGTGGTATATCCAATGGTCTCACGCGCAGCTAATGATATATTGATCCAAGGTCAATCTTCGAGAACACTCGTGCTCCACGAAGCTGATCAAAAAGATCATCAATCCTCGACAAGGGATATTAGTTCTTAACTATCAACTAGTTCAGCTTCTGATAATCCACGAAAAGTCTGAGGGTACCATCCACCTTCTTCTCAAAAAGGACTGGAGAATCCCATGGAGAATTACTGGGTCCGATGAAACCCTTCACATGTATCTCCTCTAACTGCCTCTTGAGCTCCTGTAGTTCGGGCGTGGCCATCCTATAAGGAGGAATGGACACTGGTGCTGCTCCTGGAACAAGCTCAATAGAGAAATCCAACACTCGCTCCGGAGGTAGACCCAAAAATTCATCTGGGAAGACATCCCTGAAACGATCAATCACTGGGGGGAAATATTTCTGACAAGTCCCCTGATCATCCTGATATATATTTGCAATATGAGCTGTGACTCCACCTCACCCATGTTTCTCTGGTCCAGCTCGTCACACCTGAACATCCCATTCGCCTTTGTATAGAAAGTATCTACCCTTTGGTGACGTGAAACTCGCCCTGCATCGATAGCAGTCCACAAAGGCTCAAAAGGGAACCAACCAGTCCATCTTGAGAATGACGTCATAAGCTGTTATCTCTAAGACATAGAGGCCCCATATGAAGTGACTCCCGCCAACCTCAAGGGGGCACTCCATGCACTGATGCACACCAACCGTTCTAGTCCCCAACAGAGTCTCTAGTGTCATGATATCAGAAGAAGCAGAAACATAGAGCCCAAGGCTCTCCACAACTGGCACAGATATAAAACTATGTGTAGCACCTGTATTGAAAAGTACTGAAGATAAGACAACACCTACTAGAATAGTTCCTCTGACTGTAGTAGGTCCAGGATCATGCTCCTACTCAGTCTGTTGAACTGCATACACCTGCCCAGTGTCGCGGCCCTACGACACATCCTGGCTACCCTGAGTTGTCCCGCCCTACTGCCTTTGAGATCCTGGTGTCTGGCTACCATGGCCACGACCACTATCTCTACCTGCAAGCCCTGACGTATTCTAGTTCCCTGACTGGTAAGAAGCCACTAGTCCTGTTCCCGCACACGGAGTCTGCACAGAACCCCTCTCACTAGCCACTGGTAGAAACTCCATACAAAAGCGCTGCAAATGACCCATCTTGCCACAAGATCGGCACTCCACTGGGTCACGTGGACACTGTGGTCTCTTGTTCCCCTCTCTACCACACTGGTAGCACCTGATCAGGCCACCTGAAGAAGCTGGCAGGCTGGTACTACCACGCTGAGAGAATTCCATCTGTCTCTTCCTCTTGCCAGTAGAAATAGTACCAGTAACTGGTGCTGAACCGCCCTGGCCCACACCAATAGCTTCCCGCAGGTTCCTTTCTATAGTAAGCGCCTGGTTCATAATATCATGTACTGAAGGCAACCTGAAAACAATCACCATCACTCAGATGTCATAACAAAGACCATCCTCAAAATGTCTGGCTCTCAACGTCTCATCACCCACCAGCACGGGTGCAAAACGCTGAATCTCGGTGAAATGAGCAGAATAGTCCATCACCGAAAAAGATCCCTAACGCAGATTCATGAACCCCCGAGTTCTATCTGCCCCCCGTGTCTCTGAGAAGAATAAATAACAAAAGACTGCCTGAAAGTGTTCCCATTCCATGTCCCTATGAAGCTCTGACTGGGTGATAAAATCCCACCACCTCTTGGTGGAATCACGCTGCATATAGGTCGCGAGCTTGACTCTCTGCCCTGGAAGCGTCTTAAGATGCTCGAAAATAGTCTGCATCGACCCCAACCAAGACTCTGCAGCCTGTGGTCCACCATCCCTCGAAAACATAGGCGGATGCTGCTGCTAGAATATACGTGTCAACTCAGCCAATGATGTATCAGCCTGTAGTGGTCCTTGAAAGGTCTGCATGAACCGCATAAAGCCTTCACGGAACTGCGCTTCCACACCTGTGTCCGGTATAGCAGCTGGCGCCGCATTTGGCTCTACTGGAGGATCCACTGGTAGCCCATGGCCCACCATCTCTGGAGTATAATCGTCGACACTCTCCTGGTGGACAACGCGCGGTCATCTAGGCGACATGACACTACAAGGTTAAAACATTCCTTAGATTCAAGATTTTTAAAATACTGAAAATGAAGGAACCGCAAAGGGAACACGAGGAAGATGGAATTTCAAGATTTTCAAAACAAGACTACATGACGTGTACAATGACTACATGGATTTTACTTGACTTGCCTTCCCCTGCACAGGTTCATCGACATGGCTAAGCCACACGGCTCCTATTGAACACAAACTACATGACGTGTATAATATCTACACGGTGTGTATGGTGTTATTTCCCAACTTCCCATGTCGTTTGTGACACGGCCGACTACTCGGCTTGTAACTACACGACGTGTTACACCCACACGCGGCATGTACACCACCCTGTTTCCCCGCCACATGGCTAAGTCCACACGGCATGCCCTCGGACAAGACTACACGACATGTCCCATAGTTACACGACATGTTCAAGGAAATGTGACACTAGCCCGTGTTGTTAGTTACACGGCCAAGTCCGCAGGTCACACTACACGGCGTGTTCATCATCGACACAGCGTGTTATGTAAAAGATTTCACTGACCTGTGTTGTTCGTTACATGGCCGGAATCCGGGTCACCCTACACGGCGTGTACATTCGGTACACGGCGTGTTTTACCCAAGCCTTGTCTACCCCGTGTCGCCGCCCTCATAGTTTGTGACACGGGAAGAGACTACACGGCCTGTACTCTGGGTACACGGCATGTACTCAAAAAGTTTATTTTTCTTCCCAAATAGAAGACCATACACGGCGTGTTTACAGATATTACACGGAGTGTATACTGGGTTTCCAGACAGTATGCCTCAGAAACTTCCTCGGAACCCAGATAATACTGAAAACCAACACCTAAGTGTCAAATTCCGACCCATGAGGACCCATACTCCCCAAGAATCAAAGTTTGACATCTTATTTGTGTTATTACAAATAAATAGTCAATGATCCACCAAATTCCGGACAGTGGGGGCCCATACTCCCCAAAAACCAAGGTTTGGTGTCCATTCTATAAACAGGATCAAATAAAATTACCCTATCAAATATAAGGTATTTTATCAGAGAAGCTATCACAACAACATGATTTTACTAGCACAACAACTATCACAACAACATGTGATTTCTAATGCACCTACATGGCATGGAAGCTATGCATGGCATGTGATTTCTAGCATATTCCTATGTGATGCATGAGATGGCATACCCTCATCTCATCGGGTTGCAACTAAATAGAACCCATAGAAAAAATATAAACAACACAATTCTAGGTGCGTCACCCAATTATGAAATAAACATAATGTCAACTGTAAAATTTACAAAATCAGAAGAATTGCGACATATGAGGTAGACTGGATTTTCCCTATACACAGGTTAGCTACACCTGGGCACAGTTTATTACCAACTACCGTTCGTCCTATCCCTGACTACGACTCCAAATAGTATGTCAATGAAAAGAACCCCTTTGATACCACATTGTAACGTCCTGGTTCCGGGTGCCACTCAACGGGTGCCCAGAACCTGGTTCACCACGTGACCTCAAGATCATTTCCCCAAATGGAAGAGGCTTCCGACTAGCAGCGAGGGCCCAAGTCTGATAGTGGGGAAACTATGCCCTCATTTTTCAAAGTGTAGCGCAGCAGAATACTAAATAAAACATATAACAATAGCAGAAGAGGAAAACCTTACACAACTGAAATAAACAACTACAATATATATTACCAATAAGTATATAAATAATGGTGCAACATGACTCAAATTCATGAAAACATCCAGAACATGTTACACAATAGTACAGTACAATACAAGTATAGGATGAAAAAACAGAACAAATCAGTCGGTAGCATCACAAGCCAGAGCTCGGTCCCATTCTCCACTACTCCTCAGCAAAAATCATGTACCTTTATAAGGAATCATTCCCTTATCTACACCTGTATAAACGTAATCAGTTTTGGCCGAAAAGCATGACCCAAACAGGGTGTGAGAAATGAATCCCAGTAGGCACCCACCAAAGGCCCATGCCCAATTGTGTGAAAGAATGAAACAACAGTGTGAAAAAGTAAATAAAATAAACTAAGCAGTACTCAAAGTAGCTAACTTAACAGTTATATATACATTTAATTATTCATTTAAACCATTTAATTTAAGAAAAACACCACAGTGAATTTATAAGTAAACAGTCAGCGTCCTCAAACAAACCAAATCTCACCCTCAGGTAATCAGAATCCAACCCGCATGTATTGCCCTAAGGTGTAACATAATCTTTTCCTCAGGCATACGAAGTGTCTCCCTCAGGCACAGAAGTCAAACCCTCAGGCATGAAAGGTTTCCCTCAGGCACAGAAGTCAAACCCTCTGGCATTAAAGGTTTCCCTCAGGTAAAATAGTATGTTTCCCTTAAGCTAATATAGTCACTCCCTCAGGCTATAGTAAAACACCAACCTCGGGCATAAGTAACCGGGCCATGCCCAACATATAAATATGCAATTTACATACAATTCCTATTAAGGAAAAAGTAATGCATAATTTAAACATGGCTTACCCTCAGGTATCCTGGCCAAATGACTAAACAGAGGAACACACCCCTGGGGTGGTCCTGGATCCAAGAAATGATCTGAACTAGCATTTTATTATCATAATTGATTACCAATTCAAGAATAGGTAATTAAAATAGCTATGTCCTCAGCCACATGACCCCACAACAGGGGTTCGTGGCACTAAAAACGCACAAAACGCACAATAGTTGGAAAATAAACACAAAGCCAACTCCCTTTAACACCAACAAGTGGTATACATGATTGTCGATCCCAGGAATGCCCAAATATGATGTAGATATGAGGTAAAAGATAAATCGGTCAAACCCAAATAACTCTCCCTTGAGATAGAATTGGTAAGAAGTACCCATGTAGAAGGAAACCCTTACCCGTGTGGTTCCAATGAGATCGTATGAGGAAGAATCGGGCTCCAGACGAGTGCTCGGAAGATCTCCAATGGTTTGGACATCCAATCCTGCTCCTTCCTATTGTTCTAATCCTTCCCCGTGAACATGGGAGGCTACATCCCATTCTAAGAGAAAAAAACAAAGTACACAACGTGTACTTCTAAGTACACAATGTGTACTTCCCATTTTTTTTAACTATTCCTCTGGCGGCTTCCCGCCAGTGTGGTACTGTTCACCTACTGACATGACTACACGGTGTGTCTGCATGAGAACACATCATGTTCTATCACATAGATGGCCATCTCCTTACTATTCGCATGTCGACTGACTACACGGTGTGTAAAGGACCACAACATGGCGTGTAGTCGGTTCCTTCACCCTTCAACACTGACATGGCCACACGCCCTGTGTACTCATTCTACATGGCCAGAAGTACACGGCGTGTGGAAAAGTACACGGCGTGTACTACAAAAATTTAGGATTTTTCCCCATTTTCCTTATTTTCCTAAAAATACTTAAGGAAAAGAGAAAAGATGAAACTCGTTCCTCAAGAATAAGAATCAGGTTCTTACAGTTAATCTTGCACAAGTGATACGTAAGAGCCCATGTAATCCCCATGAACTACTTGGATAAGCATTCTAGAGTATCTCACAACATTTTAGGTAAAATCAATCCATCCTAACAATACTAGTAATGGAAAACAAAGAAGTCTAACACGTGAGGCTGGACCAAACTGTCAATATCAATCTTACAAGATAAAAACATCCATAGCGTGAAAAATACATCCCTATTCACAATCAAAAGTCCTCTACATGGGAACACAAGGCATGGTAGGAAATAGCAGGGTTAAAAACCATTAACACACAATACCCAAAACAAGGGTATTGGTAACCTTTGAAAATAAAACTCAAAGGCTAACTATGTAAAGGATCAAACTAACTACCTCGACATTGTAAGATTACAATACATGATCCTCAGGCCTTGAATCACCCTATACAGCTAAATATCTACCTAAAAACTAAAAAATTTCAACCAATGATATCCCATGAAAGAGGAGAAATAAAGAGATGATGTTCTTTAAGAAGGAAGAACTAACCGATACGATTCTAACACATCCAATGGAGTTCAATTCAGAGAAAGGATGGTGAGTCGGGGTCTCAGAGAAGAATTGGTCATCTTGTTTGATACTAAATGAGACGGATGAAGATGATGTGTGTTCTTCTGATTAGATGTGACCTCAGTCTGTTTAATGAAATAAAAAGAAAGTACACGGTCTGTTCATCAAGGGTACACGGTGTGTACTTGCTTTAACCAGCCTCTGTTTTAGGTTCTCTCGAGGTAACCCCACATGCCCATGTGCTCGGCCATTACACGACTAACACATGGCTACCCATGGAAAATAATTACATGGACTGTATTTATAAGTACACGTTGTGTACTCATGAAATATCAAAAAACTCCTCTTTTTCTCAAAAACAACTAGAAAGAAAGTCATATATGAAAAAAATCCTGGTTCTTACAAACTTCCCCCCTTAAATAAATTCGTTCCCGAATTTCCCTAACATGTAGAATTATATGAAGAATCCTCGAACAACTCCAGCCACCATTATCGTACATCAGCCTCCCTATCCAAAGACTCATCTGGTACTCACCCGTGCTGCCACAACACTCATACTTGTGGAATGGACCAGCCATAGAGAACCTTCACACTGCGATCAAAAATCTAGATAGGATTCTCCTCGAATGATGCTTACCCCTCTAGATCAACCTCCTTGGGTTTAAAAACATGAGATGGGTCTAAGAAGTGATTTCGTAGCTGAAAAACGTGGAAGACTTCATGCATAGCCCGATACCTCTGAGGTAACTTCAACAGATAGGAAACTCGCCCAACCCTTTCCAAAACCTCAAACGGTCGAACGTATCTCAGCGAATTATTACACTGTATCTTAATCCTCCAGTTTACGAACCTCTTCTTGACACGTATAAAAACATGATCTCCGACATCGATCTCTAGAGGTCTTCTCCATCGATCGTCACAATACTTTTGTCATGACTATGCAGTATCCATCCTCTTTTAAATCAAATCCACCATTTCTGTGGTCTCCTGTACAAGATGAGGTCCCAACATAGCAGCCTCTCCTGCCTCCGTCCATCATAAGGGTGATCGACATGCCCTACCATACAAAGCCTCATATGGTGCCACACGAATAGTGTCTTGAAAACAATTATTTCAAAAAACAGAACAATAGGTAAGTGTTTCTCCTAATAACCTCGAAATTCTAGAATGCATGCATGAAGCATGTCCTCCAGCACCTGAATCGTACGCTCAGACTAGCCATCTCTCAGGAGGCGTTAAGGTGAACATAGAAGTACCTATGTATCCAAAGCCTTCTGTAAACCCTAAAATGATTGATAAGTAATATGAGCGTCCCTATATGAAACGATGGTGTGTAGAACAACATGTAAAGTACAATCTCTCAGATGTACATCCTTCCCAGCTCATCAAGACTGAAAGTCTTATAAATTAGTAAGAAGTGGTAAAACATGGGGAGTCTTTCAATGAAAACCCAAACCACATCATTCCCTTAAGGTGACCTCTGTAACCCTATCACAAATTCCATCACAACATCATTCCACTTCCACCCAAGATTTGGTAATTACTGCAAAATCCCTACTGGTTACCGATGCTCCACCTTCACCAGCTGACATGTGGAACACCTCATGAAAAAACCATGAACATCTCTCATTATACCTATCCACAAATACTAAAAGTGTAGATATCAATACATCTTGGTTACACCAGGATAAAATTCCCAAAATGAGGAATGAGAGTCGTGCATCAGTTCCTCATGCATGTCTGCTGACACCAATACACACCCCTGGAAACACAATATCTCATCCCTGCCTATGATCCACCCTGGAATATGGTACTCTCCTCTCATACTCTACGATAGGACTAGGCCATTAGAAATTGATAGCTGCCTTGTTTTCACTTGATTGAGTAGTGTAGAGGTTACAACCAATGAAAAGGGAAACATCTGCCCCTTTTGGTCATGAACCTCTAAATGCATCTAAGAGAAAAGTTCCATAAGTTTCAATTCACTACTAACCTCATGAACTACCTGTATCTGTGTTCTTCTGCAAAACACATCAGCCACATCGTTTCCTTTCCCAGACATGTTGGCAAGCTCAACGTCAAAGGACGGAAGGTACTCAACCCAATATTGATGTCTCAGATTCAGATCACGATGAGTGAAGATATAATTGATACTTTTGAGATCAATGAAAACCATAAAATTATCATCCAATAGATAATGTCTACAATAATGTAAAGCATGAACCACTACAGCCAACTCGATATCGTGCATTGGGTAATTCTTGTAATGTGTCCTCAACTACCGAGACCCATACAAAATGACCCATTCTCCCAACATAAGAAATGCTCCTAGCCCGATACCTGATGCATCACATTAAAAAATATATCTTTTTTATGGATTTGAAAAAACAAGTATCGGTGTTGATGTCAACCTTCAATTCATATCCTTAAAGGATGAATCACAAGAATCTAACCACAAGTACTTCAAAACATTCTTAGTGAGGCTCCTTAGTGGTGCTTCTAGGCATGAAAAGCCTGGTATGAAACTTTTTTAGTATCCAATAATCCCTCGAAAACAACATCCCTCAAAGAAGTTTTTTGACTTCTCCCATGAAACTATTTTCCTCAATTTCTCTTCATCTATTGATACTTTTTTCTATGAGATAACATTACCGAAGAAGTGAATTTGGTTCATCCAAAAGTTGCATTTTGAGATCTTAGAATATACCAAATTCTATCTCAGTGTACTAAAAATGATCTCAAGATGTGTGGCATGGTCGTTTTGAGTGTGAGAGTACACCATGATATCGTCCATGAAAGCTACCACAAAGTTATCCTAGTATGGATGGAACACACGGTCCATCTGTTCTCTGAAAACCACATGTGGATTCCTAAGACCAAACTGCATAACAACATACTCTTATAGAACATACCGACTACGAAAGGCTGTATGGAATATATCATATGGTCTAACACACATCTGATGGTTACTGGATCTCTAGTCAATCTTCGAGAACACCTGGGATCCTTGAAACTGATAAAATAGATCATTAATCCTTTTCATTGGATATCGGTTCTTGATCATCAACTGGTTCAACTTCCGATAATCCACACAATGTCCGAGGGCACCTTCTGCCTTCTTCGCAAACAGGACAGGTGAACACCAAGAAGATGTACTGTGTCAGATGAATACATTTTCATGTAAATCCACTAACAGCTTCTTGAGCTCTTGTATTCGTGGTGTAGCCATCCTATAAGGAGGAATAGACACCAGTTCTACTCCAGGAACGATCTCAATTGAATGTTCTAATTCTCACTGTAGAGGGAATCTTGAAAAGTCCTCTGGGAATATGTCTCTGAAATAATCCACCACTGAAGGATAAGTCCATCTGGGATGTCCCCTAGGAATCCAAATATAGACTAGAAATTTGGTATGTAACTCCACCCAACCCATGATGCTCAGGTCCTGATATACATGCTTGGACATCCCATTCGCCCTTATGAAGAAACGATCCTCCCTATGTTGAAGTGAAAATCACTCTACAATGATAAGAGTCTAAAACATCATAGAAGGGAACAAACTGGTCCATTAAAATAATTAAATAATAACCAGTCATCTATATGACACAAAGGTCTCATAAGTAGTGACACCCACTAACCTAAAGAGGGAACCCCTTGAACGGATGTACAGTAGCCATTCTTGTCCACAATAGAGTGTCCAACATCAAGATATCATCAGAAGAAAGGATATAGAGCCCAAGGCTCTCCACAATAGAAAATGATATAAGGATATTGGAATCCCCTGTATCAAAAATAGCAGAAGATAAAACTGAGGAAAATAGGATCTTACCACACACTGTAGAGGGTCCGGTATCCTACTCATATTGGGCCTGCTCTACTACAAAAGTCTGGCATGTAACATGACCCTGTGACCCTGCCTGACTACCCTGAGTTGATCCACCATGTAGTCCCTGAAATCCTACCATATAGATACCATGAATATAAACTCCACCTCACCATGAACAGCCAGAAGAACTCCAGTTCCTATACTGATGAGAAACTGGTGGTGTTGTTCTCGAATGTTGGGTCATAGAATAACCCCTTTCACCAGCTGCTGGTGAGAAAAATTGATAGAAACGCTGAAGATGACCCATCTTTCTGCAAGACTGGAAATCCAGTGGGTCTCTCGGGAAATGTGGCCTTGTATGCATGCTCTTCCCACACAGGTAGCACACCACATAGAAACCAGAAGATGTATTTCGTCTAGTAAGATCTCTGCAGGTAGACTCCCTATGGCACTTCCTGTTATCAGTCTGAGGGGTACTAACTCAAGATGCCAAACCACCATGGCTCACAGATCTGGTATCCCTCAGATTACGCTATGTGATCAGTTCCCAATTGACTATAGAGGTGATGGAATTCAACCAGAAGATGATCACCTAAGATCAGATGTCATTCCTGAGACCATCGTCAAACATACTTTCTAGAAATAACTCATTACCTCCTAGAATATGCGTAAAGAATTATAACTCTGTGAAGCGAAAAGAGTAATCCATGACTGAGAGAGTACCCTGCTCTAGACTAATGGACTCTCGGGCTCGATCGGCCCTCAATGTTTCTGGGTAGATGTAATCATTGAAGGCACAACAGAACTCATCCCAAGCTATAACATGTTGGCATCCTACCTGTGAGATCACATCCCACCATATCTTAGTAGAGTCCGGAAGCAAATACATAGCGAGATTCACCCTCCTCTCTGGTGGAGTCTACAGATGAGCAGAGATTGATTGAATGATTTCTAACCATGACTCTACTACCTAAGGTCCTCCGTCCCCTGTGACGGTGGGAGGATGTGGCTACTGGAAAACCCACGTCAATTCTACCATGGAAGGGGTATGAGGAATTTCTCCTCAGAAGTTCTGGATGAACCTCATAATCCCTCTTAGAATTGTGTGTCATCACCTATGTCTGGAATGATGCCTGGGGCCACGATTGGCACTAAATGAGGATCTACTGGTAGTCCCTGCTCAACCATTTCTGGTGTCTGAACGATGCCCTATAACTACTGTGCAACCAGAGGACGTCTCGGGGGCATGACATTGCAATGTGTAGTGCACACCTGAGAATAAAATTATCAAGGAATGGAACATATAAGTGTATGAAGGGAACATGAGAAATAAAGCATTCATGTTTTTCAAAACATGGTTACACTACTTTTATAACCCTTACACGACGTGTTCCTTCAAACTTCCACATGGACGTGTACTTCTACCCAAAAATGGTCATGTAACACCCCATACACATAGCGTGTTGTCCTAAAAAATGTCATGTACCTAAATAGTGTTGCCCTTATCTAGTTCCCTTACACAGCTAGGCCACACAGTTCTACTTAATCCGGACTACACGATGAGTTTATGCCAGACACGACAGGTACTAGAGGGATTCCACAACCCCGTGTTGGTCACTACCTGGCCAGATATAAGGTTCATACTACAAGTCATATTCTTTCTTGAGATGACATGTTTAACAAATGTTTTATTCATCTATGTCGTTAGTCAGACGGGTTGACACATGGTCATAACACACGGTGTGTACTTCCAGTACGCGTCATGTTCCACTAATGATTTTCCCACCCCGTGTGTCTGCCCACATATCTAGTGACATAGTTTAGACTACCCAGCGTGTACATACAGTACCCTGATTGTACTTAAGAAAAATGGTTCCTTCCGGAACAGAAGGATACATGACATGTATTTATCATTACATGCCATATATTATGGGTTTTTCTAGATAGTAAGCCTCATAAACTACTTCGGAACCTGGAAAACACTAAATCAGGCATTGAAGTTCTAAATTCCGATCTGTGTGGGACCATGCTCCCCAAAAATAAAATCGTGGAATCTCATACATGTTATATACAAGCATAACAATGCAATGATCCACCAAATTTCAGTCCATGAGGGCCCATAAAAACTCAATATTGGAATCCATTCAAAGTAAACCATACACAATTTAATATTCTAATCAAACATTAAGTATTCTGTCAAGGAATATATCACAACATCATGCATATCTAGCACACCATCTATCACAACAACATGCAATCAATAATTCTCCCTAAATGGCATTGAAAGAATGCATGACATGTGATATCTACCAAGTGATTATATAATGAAAGAGATGGAATAACTGCATCTCAGCGGGTTGCAACAAGAAATAACACCTCAATAATATCAACGATAACAACAAAATACACTTGAATCACCGAATAGTGAAATCCAATCATCTGTAATAAATGGAAGACTTGAAAAATCACAATATATGAGATAAATTGTCTTTTCCCTATGCATGGGTTAGCCACTCCCAAGAAAAACTTATTAACAAGTACTTATTCCTTCATATCCCTAGATATAGGCTTCAAACAACAAGTCATGAATAAAATAATTCATCTGATACCACTTTGTAATGTCTTGGTTCCAAAGGCCTCCCAGAGGTGCCTCATACCTGGTTGGTGACATGGCCTCAAGAGCATTTCCCCAAACTCCAGAGGCCACCGAATATCAGTGATGGCCTTGGGTGTGGTAGTGGGGAAACTATTCCTTCCTTGGTAGTGTAACGTAGTGGAAATAAATAGATAAAAATAGTGGAAGTAGCAGTATAATGCAATATGTAAACAGTAGAAGACTAAAGAAATATCAACTGGAGCACATTTATAATTGATGCATGAAACTTATATATAGGAAAGCAACAAAACTAGTAACAATTCTAGATTACAGTAATAATCCAATGAACAAATAAAAACAAGTAAACAGCTCCACAACATCACAAGCCTCAGGTTGGTCACATGATCCCTTGCTCCACATCAATCATGTACCTCAAGTAGAAGCGTGTTCTCCCTTATCTATATCTGCAACAATGTAATATTTTTGGTCCTAAAATCATGACCCTATAAAATGTGAGATAAATCCTAGTAGGAAACCACTCGTAGATCTGTGCCAAAAATTCAGTGAATATATATGGAAAGCAATGAGAAAAATGAAGCAGTAAACAAAGAAGTACACAAAAGTGAACAATTATATAGTTTCAATTACATCAATTTTCATTTACGAGTTAAGAAACCAAAAATCATAACTAACACTCTAGAACGTACTCACAAACTAACCCCTCTTGTTCAACAAATCGAACGCAAGAAACCCTCTGGGATGTACTCATAGTCTAACCCCTGTAGTTCAGCATTAACAAAGACACTCTGAGGAAGTACCCAACATCAATTCTCCATGTTCTCTAATATCGGTTACTATAGACACTATGAGGAATCCATCAATGTCCAATTCCCATGTGGTCTCATAATGAGGAACTACAGACACTCTGAGGGAGTACAAAGTCCATCCCCCAATGGCCTCACAACATAAAAGTTAACACACACTCTGGAGAATACCTCAACATCCATTCACCCAATAGTATACTACACCAGGTTCCCACAGCTCTGTGTATGTTAATGGGGAAAAAAGATACGTGGTAGCCAATGTAAACCCTAATAAATAGTCATCTAATCATTCTACAGTATCTCACAGCAAGTTAGATGAAATCACTCCATTTTAACAATACATGCATGGAAAACAAAACAACCTAATAGGCAGGACTGGACAAAACGGTCAATATCAAAAAAACAATATCATAAAATTAATTGCATGACAAAGACCACCCTATTCACAATCATAAATCCTCTACTCAAGAAAACATGGCATAACAGGGAATAATTGGGTTGAAAAACATAAACACACAATACCCCAAACAAGGGTATTGGGAACTTTTCCACATATAACTCAATGAAAAAATACATAAAGGCACAAACTAGATACCTAGGAATTGTATGGATGATATACGTAAACCTCAGGCCTTGAATTTCCCTATAATTTCGTAGATCTACAAAAATGATAAAAAAATTCAACCGATGATATCTCAGGAAAGAAGAGAAATCAAGAGATGGGGTTCTATAAGAAATAATAAATCACTAATGCTATTCGAAAGAAACTAAAGGAGTTCGATTCGGAGAATAGATGGAGAGTTGGGGGCTCAGAGAAGAATCTTCGGTCTCATTCGCTCCTAGATGAGATAGACGAAAAAGAAGTGTGTTCTTCCGATTAGACGCGACCCCGATCTATTTAATGAAATAAAAAGAATGTACACATCTTGTTATTCAAGGGTACATTATGTGTACTTTCTCTAATAGGCATATGCTTTTGGAGGTCTCCATTTCACACCTCACGGCCCTTTGCTCGACTATTACACGCCAGCACACGACTACCCGTGGTAACCGAGTACACGTCGTCTACTCCTAAAATTTCCAGAACTCCTCTTTTTTTCTCAAAACAACCAGAAAGCATGATATACTTGAAAAGAAGATCCGGGTTCTAAC
Organism: Viscum album; assembly: GCA_963277665.1. NCBI lineage: Eukaryota > Viridiplantae > Streptophyta > Magnoliopsida > Santalales > Viscaceae > Viscum > Viscum album. The sequence continues at coordinate 933,395,362 of OY728122.1, read as the reverse complement.
AAAAATCCCCCCCTTAATGAAATTCACCACCAAATTTCCTTAAAAAGATAGAGTGGATGAGGAATCCTCGATCATCTTTGGCCACTGTGATCGTACGTCGGCCTCCCTCTACCTAGTCTCATTATGTACTCGCCTGTGCTACCATTACACTCATACCGGAGGAACAAACCATCCACGAAGAACCTTCGCACGACGAACAACAATCCAGATAAGATGATCCCCGAATGATGCATCCAGCTCAAGCTCATCCTCTTTGGGTTGAAAAACATGAGATGAGTCTGAGAAGTAATGTTGTAGTTGAGAAATTTAGAAGACATCGTGCAAAGACTAGTATCTCTGAGGTAACTGTAGCTGATAGGAAACCAGCCCGACCCTTTCCAAAATGAAAAATGGGCCGATGTATTTCAGTGGATGCTTTCCCTGTCTCCTAATACTCTTGTGTCCCAACCTTAGTGTGACACATCGAAACCCCTGATCTCCGACCTCGAACTCCAGAGGTCTTCTTCGTCGATATTCATAATAAATTTGTCATTATAGTGTTGTATCCAACCTCAATTGAATCAAATCCACCTGTTATGTGGTCTCTTGAACTAGACGAGCTCGCTGCATAGCTTCCTATCTTGCCTTCATCCAATATAAGGGTGACCTGTAGGGCCTACCATACAAAACCTCATAAGGTTCCATCTGAATAGTTTTTTGAAAACCATTTTTGAATGAAAAATCCTCAAGAGGTATGTGTTTCTCCAAAGAACCTCCAATATCTAGAACGCATGCATGAAGCATGGCCTCCAGTACCTGAATCGTATGCTCGGACTGGCCAATTGTTTGGGGGTGGTTAGATGTACTCAGATGTAGCTGTGTACCCAAAGCCTTTCGTAAACCCTGCCAGATCTGAGAAGTAAAACGGGCATCCCTATCTGAAATAATGGAGTTTGGAACTCCATGTAAACGTACAATCTCTTGGATGTATAACCTTCCCTTCTCATCAACCCTAAATGTCTCCTTGATCAGTAAAAATAGTGAATCATTTGCGAGTCTTTCAATGAAAACCTAAACTACGTCATTCCCTTGAGGAGACCTCGGTAATCCAAACACAAATTCCATTAGTAGATCTTTCCACTTCCACTCCGGAATGGGTAACTGCTGCAAAAGCCCTGTTTGTCACTGATGCTCCGCCTTAACTTACTGATAGGTGGAACACCTCATGAAAAAACCAGCAACATCTCTCTTCATACCTGGACACCAATACTGATGGTGTAGATCTCGATACAATATTGTGACACTAGGATGACCTACCAAATATGAAGAATGAAAGTCTTGCACCCTTTCCTCAGGCATGTCTGCTGACACCCATACACACCCCTGGAAACACAAGATCTCATCCTCTCCTACACTCTTTCATAGAATAGGTTCATCTCCTATCATACTCTACCGTAGGACTAGGCCATCAGATTCTAATAGCTGCCTCATTCTCACTCAATTGAGTAGAGTAGAGGTAACAACCATAGAAGAAAGAAATGTCTTCCCTTGTTTGTCGTGCACCTCCAAATGTTTCCCAAGGAATAATGCCATATGTTTCAACTCACTACTAGCCTCTTGAACTACATGTATCTGAGTTCTTCTACTCAATGCATCAGCCACTTTTTTTTCATTTGTAGTCATGTAGGAAATATCAAAGTCAATGAACATAAGGTACTCAACCCACCTTCACTGTCTTAGATTCAAATCTCGCTGAACTAAGATATACATGAGAAATTTTTGATCATCGAAAACCACAAAATTATCTCCCAATAGATAATTTTTCCAACTGCATAAATCATGAACAACTACAACCTACTTGAGATAGTGTGTTGGGTAATTCCTCTCATCTGGCCTCATCTTTCGATACCTGAACGCAACGACCCCTTCTCCCTATATAAGACATGGTCCCAGCCAGATACCAGATGCATCGTAAAAAACCAAATAGATCTTCCTAGAAACTGTAAAAACTTGTATCAGTGCTGAAGTCAACATTATTTTCAACTCTTGAAAGGCTGACTAATAATAATAGGACCACAAGTACTTCACACCCATCTTAGTCATGCCCATCTGTGGTGATTCTATGCCTAAAAAGTCCATTAAGAAATGTATGTAGTAACCATCCAGTCCTAGAAAATGTTGTACCTGAAATATTATTTTGGATTTTCCTAGGTAACAACTGCACTCACTTTCTCTGGGTCTACTGATACTCCTGTCATTGAGATAATATGACCGAAGAAGTGAATATGGTCCATCCAGAGGTGCCATTTTGAGATCTCAGTATTTATCTAATGCAATCACAGTCTACTATAAATGATATCAAGAAGCATGGAATGGTCATGTCGAGTGTGAAAGAACACCAAGATATCAACCCTGAAAACTACCACAAAGGAATCCAGGTATTGACAGAACACTCGATTCATTAGTGCCATGAAAACCAGATGCATGTTCGTGAGACCGAACGTCATAAATACAAACTCGTATAGACCCTAAATACTCCGAAAGGCTATAAAAGGTATATCAAATGGTCTAACGCACAGCTGATGGTAACCAGATCTCAAGTCAATCATTGAGAACACCCAGGCTCCTTTATGCTAATCAAAGAGATCATCAATCCATGTCATGGGATAGTGGTTCTTGACAGTGAACTGGTTCAACATCCAATAATCTACACAATGTCTGAGGGTACAGTCCACCTTCTTTGAAAAGAGGACAGGAAAACCCCAAGGAGAAGTACTGGGTCGGATGAAACCCTTTTCCTGTAAGACCTCTAACTACTTCTTGAGGTCATGTAACTCTGGTGTAGATATCATGTATAGAGGAATGGACAACGGTGCTACTCCTAGAAAAAGCTCAATATAAAAGTCTTCCTCCCACACCAGCGGAAACATGAAAATTATTTTGGAAATCCGTATCTAAAATAATCCACCACTATAGGAAATTCCATCTATGAAATCCCTTATTCATCAAGATATTGACTATAAATCTGGGCTATAACTCCTCCAAACCCATGAGGTTCGGGTCCCACTCTATTTTCCTGGACATCCCATTCTCTGTTTCGAAGAAACGATCCTCCCTATGGTGATGTGAAACTGACTCTACGGCGATAAGAGCTGACAACTACGTGGAAGGGAACTAAATAGTCCATTTTAAGAATGACATCATATCTTTTCATCTATAGGACATAATGGTCCCATAATAAGTGATACACACTAACCTCAAGAATGATTTCCTTTTAGTGACATACACTATCCATTCATGAACCCAACAAGTATTCCAGCATCATGATATTAGCAGAATAAAATATATAGAGACAAGGCTCTACACAAAAACAACTGATATAAGGCTATGGGAATCCCTTATATCGAAATGACCATAAGCTAAAACTGAGGAAAATATGATCATAACTTGACTGAAGAGGGTCCAGAGTCCTGCTCCTTCTAGGACTACTCCACTGGAAAATATTGGCATGTACCACTACCCTCTCACCCCACTTGACTACCCTGAGCTGATTCACCCTGTTGTTGTTGAAAGCCTACCAACTGGCTACCACAACCGTGCCCTCCACCTCAGCCTGAACGGCTAGAAGAACTCCATTTCCTATACTGGTGAGAAAATGTGGATGTTGTTTCTGAACGTGGGGTCATAGAAGAACCCCTATCATAAGCATTTAATGCGAAAAACTGAAGAAAAAAAAAACATTGAAGATGACCCATCATGACAAAAGACCATCACCCCATTGGGTCTCTCGAGAAATGTGGCCCCGTATTCCCTTTCTTTCTACACTGATCGCACACCACCTGGATACCAGAAGAAGTATCATGTATAGTATGATATAAATTGGCAGGCTCCCTACAACACTTACTACTGTCAGTCAGAGGGGTACTAACTCCGGATGCTGAACCACCCTGTCTCACCGCTCTAGAATCCCTCAGATTACGCTTAGTGATACTCTCATAGTTAACTATAGAGGTGATTAAATTCAATATGAATATGTTCAAATGAGATCATATGTTGTTCCTGATATCATCCTCCAATATCCTTGCCTGAAATAATTTATCACCTCTTAGAATAGGCATAAATCGCTACAACTCTATGAATCTAGAAGAGTACTCCATGACAGAGAGAGTACGCTGCTCCAGACTTATGAACACATGGGATTGATCGGCCCTCAAAGTCTCTAAGTAGATGTCATCATAAAAGTAACACTGGAACTCATCCCAAGCCAAAACCTGTTGGCATCCTGCCTATGAGATCTCATCCCACTATCTCTTGGCGGAGTCCCGAAGCATATACGTAACGAGATTCTACCTCCTCTCAAGAGACATCACTTTATTATTGAATATAGATAGGATGGAATCCAACCATGAATTAGTATCTTGAGGTCCTCCATCCATTTTGAAGGTGGGGGGATGTTGCTACAAGAGAACCTACATCAATTATCCCATTGACGGGGAAGGAGGCGATGCTCCTCAGAAGGTATGTATGAACCTCATAAATCCCTCTTAGAAATACGCGTCATCTTCTATGTCTGTTATGACGACTGGTTCTCAGACTGGAGTAGTAGGAGGATCTGATGGTAGTCCCTGATCAACCACGTCCAGTGTCTGATCACTGTCGTGTAACTAGCATACAACCAGAGGATGTCTCAGTGGAATGACTCCACAAGGTCAAATGCACGCCATAAATTAAAATTATCAAGGACTAAAACTTAAATGTGTATGAAGGAATAAGATAAATAAATAATTCACGTTTTCCAAAACCTAGGTATATGTTGTGTATAATAATTACATGACATGTTTCCTTAAGCCTCTGCATGGAAGTGTACTTCTGCTCAAAAATGGCTGTGTAAAAACCCATACACACAGAGTGTAGTCCTAATAAAAAATGTGTACATGAATCCTGTTCCCTGGCCCGAGTTCCCTTACACTACTATGCCACATGGTTCTGCTAGAACCGGACTACATGACGTGTTTTTTCCAGACACAGTGTGTACATGAAGGATTCCACCACCCTGTGTTGTTCGTTACATGGATAGATACATGGGTTATACTATACAACGAGTTAAATCTGGACACGACTTGTATAACCTTAGTTTTATCCATCTATGACATAAGTCACACAAGTGTACACATGTTCAAAACACACAGCATGTAATTCCAGTACATGGACTGTTCCACTGATGATTTCTCAACCCCCATGTCTATACCCACATCACCAGTGACACTGTTAGATACAACACGACGTGTACTTAATAAAAACAGTTTCATCCTGAATATAAGGATTCATTGAATTTATTTATCATTACATGTCGTTTATTCAATGTTTTTCTAAAATTTAAGCCTTAGAAACTACTATGGAACCCAGAAAACACAAAAATGAACACTAATGTTCCAAATTCCGATCTTTGAGGGCCCACACTCCCAGTGATTCAATGAATGGAATCTTATACATGTCATATACAAGCATAACAATGTAATGATCCACCAAATTAGGGTCCATGAGGGCCCATAACACCTCAAGAACCAAAGTTTTGTATTCATTCAATTTAAACATTACACAATTGAATATTTTATTTAGAAAATAAGCATTATATCAAGGAATCTGTCATAATAGAATGCATATCTACCCCAACATCTATCACAACAACATGCAATCAATAATTCACTCTAAATGGAATGGCAAGAGTGCATGACATGTGATTTCTTGAAATTTCTTATATTATGTATGAGATGGATTACACTAATATTAGTGGGTTACAAAAGAAAATAGAACCTCAAACATATCAAAGATAGTTGAAAAATACATGTGAATCAACCAATTGAGAAATCAAATCAACTGTAAAAATTGGTAAACCAAAAAAAATCAAATAATACGAGATAAATTGGATTTTTCCTCTACGCAGATTAGCTACTCCTGGACCCAACTTATTACCATGTACCTATTCCTTCCTATCACTACCTATAGGATCCAAATAGTAAGTCATGAAGAAAAATGAATTCTGATGATACAACTTTGTAACATATCGGTTTCGTAAGATGCCCAAAGGTGCCCCATACCTTGTTAGTCATATGGCCTCAAGCGAATTTCCCCAAATTCTAGAGTCTCCCGACTAGTAGTGAGGCCCTTGGGAGTGATAATGGGGAAACAATTCCCTCTATGGTAGAGTAACACATTGGAAATAAACAGATAATAATAGTTGAATCAGTAGTAACTTTCAATAGGTAAACAATGGAAGACTTTGGAAATAACAACATGATCACATATATAAATGATGCATCATACATATGTCTAGGAAAGTTTCCAAACAAGCCAAAATGTTGTAATATAGTAATAAAAAAAGTTAAAAAAAGAAAGTAAATAGATCCATAGCATCACAAACCTTTGCTTGGTCCCATGATCCCCAGATCGACATCAATCAAGTGCCTGATGTAAAAGGGGACTTTCCCTTATCTATACCTACATCAATATAATCTGTTCACGCCCAAAAGAAAGACCCAAATAGGGTGTGAGACAAATAATAGTATGAAACCACCCAAAGAAATGTTCCTAGCATTCAATGAATTGTCACAACTCGTCCTCCGGACCCGTGATGTGACTACCCCATGCCCACCATCCATATGCCCGGGGCTGGCGACTACCACCAAAAGAGTAAATACCTAAGCTGAGAAGGCATTCCATTTATAAAAATTAACACACACAATCAGAGTACACAACTGGAAGCAAAACACTAATCAATATTGTATACAGAAGAAGTTTTGGAATGTAAAAATGGCTGAAAATTCAATCCCAATAGAAAAGTACAGGTGAAACTGAAGGAAATTACAACTAAAATCAAGTAAAGAAGCTACTGGGTTATCCTCCATGGTTACTACCTGAAGGGTAGGTACAGATGGCCTCCTCAGCACTCCACGTCCATATGGTCACTCCGTGCACCATCACTGCAACTGGTCTTCCTCTAGGTACCATTCAGTCCTACTACTCTCCGCCTCAGTCAGTGTTTTTCGTCGTCTTCAACCAACACAACGAGGTGGGGGCATAGCCCATGCAAGGGTGACTATAACAATACTACTTAGGGACCCCGAGATCATCATGGTCTCAAAATATCCAACAAGGATAACCAAAATTAAAGAAACAATGAATAATCCATACTTAGGTATATTCAAATACATATACCTAAGTTATCTAGTAACCCATCTCAATCATGAGGTAAACACAAAAGTCGTTTACTCAGCTTAAACCCAGATTTCATTCTAGGAGGTAGTAGCAAGTAACATCCACAATAAAACTGTCAGAATCTCATATGGTGGTGTACTCTTCTTCTAAAGAGTATTGTGGGACTCCCGCGTCACCCAGAGGAACTTCCCACTATCCTAGACTGTTGTGGTTCTTCTCCTGTCGAGTACCATGGGTCTGCTGTGTCACACAGAGGCGCTCCCCACTATGGGTCTACCGCGTCACACAGAGGCGCTCCTCCTCATAGCATACTGAGGTACTCCTCCATTCGATTACTGTGGGCCTGCTTCATCACACAGAGGTGCTCCCCACTATGGTTCTGCCGCGTCACACAGAGGCGCTTCCCACTGGGCTAGTCAAAACACTCCGAGTCGATAGGTCAGTAGTCGTACGGTCTTAGCCATCTACACGGTCTCTATACTCTGCTCGCTCGTCTCAAGGAGGATCCTATCCAAAAGCTACTGGTCGATACTCCATCTTTCATGAAGTACCATGTAGAAATATCTCAAAGATCCACCTCATCATAGGGGTCACAACGCAACAGACGGTGCGTCAATCGGACGCCCGGTCTGTGAGTTATTGGCATTTCCGTTCCAGGGGCCCGGTTGGTTTTTAGGTTCAAACCAACCTGACCATACCCCAAATGTGTCCAAACCTCAATTAGGGTATTCCAAATGTACGGTATTGATCTAATATTTTTGTCACTGCAGGAGGTTCGTCGATTGGACACCTGTATCCCATGATACGGGCGAAAAGGTGTATTCTGCTAATCGGGTTCAGACTGGGGTCTGACCCGGTCTGCGAGTCTGACCCGGCCCAGAAGGGAGTGGACTGGCCCAAGGGGTGGCCCAGGCCCGAGATGGTGGCCCGACTCGAGGGGGAGGACCAGCCCAAAGGCAACTCGGCCCGAGGTAATGGCCCGGACCGAGGGGGTGGCCCGGCCCGATGGGGGCCCGGTTGGCCCGGCAGCCCGGTCGGCTTGGCGTTCCGGTCGGTGTGGCACCCCAGCAGCCTGGTAGGGGTCTGCCTTAGCCATTTCCAGGGGAGAAACTATGTGCCCCATGGCTTCCCGAACAGCCTTTCCATTTGGGTGTCAGCCGAAGTCGGCGCCAAGTGGATCTGGTCCAGCACATGTGGGACCCATTGGGTCCCGCTCCTCCCGGCAGGCCGAGGGGCTAGCCACTCTCCCTGCTCCGCCGTGACCCGCCCTAGAAGCGGCTCCTCTACTCTGTGCGGTGTGATGGTGTCGTGCCATCTCCGCTGAGGCCCGGCCTGGCCACAACCTCCAGCTCCTCCCCACGGTGTGACGACGCCGCGCCACCTCTGACCGCCGTGACCCTCTTGGTCGCGCACCTCCACCGACCCGACAGACCTTGCACCACCGATTTTCTTCGACGCTGGCCCGATGCCGGTCGAGTTGCTCCACAACGGTCCATTCCTCCGGCAGTGTCGTTGCTTCGCCTTCGTCGTCATCATGTGAAGTAGAACAAAGGGGGAGGGTCGGGCTATGTTTGGGCTGTCTGTGCCCACCTCGTTATGGTGAAAACAAACAGAAGTTCACAATCCATAATTTGAACGACGATGAACAGAGGGTAAAACTCATAAACATAACAACCCCTACCTCTCTTTTCAATTATTGACGGTGGAAGGAGAGGAATGGCGGATGTCGATTTGTTGACATTGGGAAGAGTCTGGGGTAGGAAACCGAGGAAGAAGTGTCGTCGGAGTTCTTCGAAGTCAGCTCTTTATATTTTGGGTCAGTCGAAGATCGAAGAAAGAGTTCATCGTTCCTTGGTGGTGAGTGGTGTTCTTCGTTGGAAGGATGAAGTTCTCCATGTTCTTCTAATCTCTCTGTCAAGCTCCACCAAAAGATTTTGGAAACCCAAAAATAATAAAATATCACATATTATTAAATTTTTGGCTTAATGAAATAAAAAGGGGAATTAATTAAGGGGGGGGGGATCCCCTTAATTAATTCTTTTGTGTAGGCACAATAAATTAGTGGAGAAGTTCACGAGTCTTCTCTACATAAATGGGGTCTTTAAGGGTGTAGAAACTCGGGTGGTCCCCAACAAAAATTATCCTCCCAAAGGAGGTTATGTTCGGTTGGGCCCCACCACCATAACCTCTCATGGGAGGTTATGTTGTGGTGGCCCCCACCCCAACCTCCACTTGGAGCCTTTAACATACAAAATAAAAATAATTTTCACACCTTACATTTATTTAATTATTCTTTAAAACCCCAAAACTAACTTCCATCATCGACCAACTACCGTCGAGGTGAAAGTCTCCTTAAGTGAATATCGGCGCTGCGAGTTCAACGGTGCCCTCAGATTTCAATTCTGAGAAATGTTTTAATAGATATGAAATCCCGCTCGTATGTTTACTGAACGTACCCGAACAAAACTAATGAAATTGATTCTTGGAACACCGGGCCTTGGAATCAAGCATCGTAAATTTTTGCAGAGTCATTAAATTCCCATGTATTTATGAAAAAGTTTTTCACGTAATTTCTGAGTCTTTACATTCTCCCCACCTCAGGAAATTACATCCCCGTAAGTTTTAACTCAAACTAAGGGAACAAATGTGGGTACTGAGCACGAATCTGAGCCTCCCTCTCCCATGTTCTCTCATGGAGGTTCTTGTGCTACCAGCAAATGCGCACCAGAGGTATCAGCCGTTCACATAGGACCCGCTCCAGTCGATCCTCAATCTCTATAGGAACCTCCGTGAATCTCGCCCCGTCATCGTTGTCAGTCTCTACGTGGTCGAAGATGTGGGAAGGGTCATGCATGTATCTCCCCAACTGAGATACGCGGAAGACTTCATGCACCCAGAGAAAACTGAGGTGGAATAGCTAGGCGGTAAGCCACCTTTCCAACTCTGCTGATAACCTCGAAAGGTCTGATTAACCTCGGAGAAAACTTTCCACCTCGGCCAAATCTCTGTAGACCTTGTCGAGGTGAGACCCATAGGAAGACAAGGTCACAATCCTCGAACTATAGAGGTCTCTATCTCCCGTCAACATACGACATCTTTCTATTATGTGCAGTCTTCATCCGCTCCTAGATGACTTGCCCCTTTTTTGTGGTAGCCCGTACCATCTCTGGCCCCACTAGTGCTGACTCTCTTGGGTTTTTCCAGCACAATGGAGATTTTCAAGGTCAACCATACAAGGCCTCAAAAGGTTCCATTATGATGGTGGAGTAAAAGCTGTTGTTGTACGCAAACTACACCAATGGTAGATGATCCTTCCAGCTATGACCGAAGTCAAGGATACATGCACTAAGCATTTCCTCAATGGTCTGGACGGTCCGCTTGGTATGACTATCTGTCTGAGGATGGAAGGCGGTGCTCAGGGGAAGCTGTGTCCTGAATGCTCCCAGTAACCTCTTCCATAGACAGGAAGTAAATCGTGCGTCATAATCGGAGACAATAGATGAAGGTACTCCATGTTGCCACATAATCTCTTGCATGTAGAGACATCTCAATATCCCTACTGAGCCCTTCTCTCTTATCGGTAGGAAGTGGGCCGACTTGGTGAGTCGGTCGACGTTCAACCAAATTGAGTCATGACCCCTGGATGTATGTCGAAGACCCGTCATGGAGTCCATGGATATCCAATCCTACTTCCACTCTGGGACCTCCAAAAGCTGAACCAAGCCTACTGGTACATGTTGTTTCTCCTTCACTTGATGACAAGTGAGGCATCGTGGGAGAAACTCTGCCACTACTTTCTTTATTCCCGGCCAACAGTGCTATCGTCGGAGGTCCCGGTACATCTTCGCCACTCCTAGATGTACTGCTGGAGGGGATGTGTGTAACTCCCCCAATACATAAACCTGAAGTGACACGGGTACCATAGTACGTCCTCTGAAGTGGATGACGTGCTCCCCACCTTAATAAAGTCCATCTGATGCCTGACCTGTGGATATCTGTGCACCTCGTGTCTCGGAGCCAGTGTTCTCATGCTGTGCTTCCCTGACTCGCTTGAGGAGTGGGGGAGTGACTATAAGAGAATATATGAATTTTTCTCCATCCCTATCCACAAAGGATATCTATAAGGCAGCCAACTTCTCTGTCGCCTCTCCTAGTAGGTGAATACCAGTGCTCTGGCTTAGCGCATCTGCAACAAGGTTCCCCTTTCTAGAAGCATAGACTATCTCGAAGTCATAATCCTAGAGTAACTCCAGCCAACACCACTATCTTAGGTTCAGGTACTTATGAGAGATGATATACCTATGACTCTTGTGATCAGATTATAAGGTAAAATGTTCTCCCATCAGATAGTGTCACCACATCTTCAAGGCAGAGACCACTACTACTAACTCTAGGTCATGGGTAGTGTAGTTATGCTCATGTTGTCTTAGCTGCAGAGAACCATATGAGATCACTGCTCGCTCAAGCATCAAGACACACAAAATTCTGATCCCTAATGCGTCGCAGTAAACTACGTACCCTACGCCTTCCTCTGGAAGCCTCAATATGGGGCACTAGTGAGCCTCTTCCTCAGCTTCTAAAAGCTCTACTGACATCTCTCTAACCACACGAAGGGTTTCTCCTTTTTTTCAAGGTGGATAGTGGTGATGAAACTCTGGAGAAGTCTGGAAGGAACCTTCGGTAATAACCAGCAAAATCGAAGTCCATCTCCCTTCGGGGAGGTAAACCTAAAATCATTTTTATGAAAGGATTTCCCAAAACACTACCACTTCTGCTGAAAACTCAAAACTCCTATGCATGATTTTAACCTATGCTTCCTGGGTTTCCTTTTCTCCAACCAAGAAAAACAACATTACAACGTGGTAGAGAAACCACAACTTTTTTGCCTAATATAGTCAATCTGAGTAAAAACTATGGATGTCCAGTCCATACCCACGCTAACTTCATAAGGCCTCGACGCTGCCACCAAGAGGTCCCAACCGAAACTATCACCTTAAGAGTCAGATATCACCATCAGCGTAAGTGTGATTATCGAGTCTACTCCCAAAGGTATCTCCATACATGAGGGTCAAGTCAACGCTTTAATCAGAAACTCTAGGTCTTGGACATGATTTGTGGAATGAATAAATGATTAGTACCTATGTCTATTAATACGACAGCTAGTATTAGACACATACCATATCTAAAATCATTCATAGAGCCCTTAGGTCACACTCCTTGACCTCATGCAGCTACTCCCTTCCCCTATCCTCCAGCTCCCTAAGACTGATGGGATACACAAAAAGGGGGCAGTTGTAACATGTCGAAATGTACAACACCTTATTCTTATCTCCTAGATCTGCTTCCACATCTTCTTCTCTACAGATTCATCTATCCTTAAAACATCCTATTTACAAAACAGTTTACACGCCCAAGTCTCTGAGACTAGCTCTAGTTTCCTTCTTTCCCTCTACAAACATTCACTTGCTGTATCCGCTCATCCAAAGAACATTCAACCACAAAGGTTCTCTATAGGATCCTAAAACAGGTAGGATTTCAAAGAGGAAGAAGTGCCAGCTCGGATATCCCTATACACACCTCACTCGGAGGTCCAAGATCCGAAGAACTGATCATATCGTATTCATCATGTTCCAGGAATGATCGGTATGCATCAATGAATACTCTGCTACCGACATGTCATCTTGAAAAAGTTGTATAAGCTCTAGAGAACTCTCAGCCACCTCCTCAGGCTAGTCCTCAGCCACCTGTGAGGCGGGCTCACCTCGGAACCTAAGAGGTATCTGATACTGAAAGTCATGTATGGAACTAATCCTACAAGTGTCCTCTACCGATACTGTCGGTCGAAACTACTAAACAACAATGAAGTGATATAGCTGGAACACTTCCTGAAGGTACCATCTCAGGCATCGGTCCACGTACCGAATCCTCAACACTATGTGGAACATCCTCATGGTCACTCACTGAAAATGACAAGTAGTTAAGATCCCCATATGCTCTACTAGTGTCTCAACTAGAAGGAAAACTCTAGTAATTGCATCCATCATGTCCTCTGCTACCCGGGAATCTATCTGTCCTCGTATCATCAATGGCCTCTGCTACTGGAACTCATGAAATACGCTCAGTCGGCATGCATAGTCCACCAGTGCAGCTGCTGGTAACTACTACTCAACGGGTTGTGGTGCTTCTGGTACACCAACAGAAGGTTCCAACATAGTAAGAGGGCCCTGCACTGGAGGCTCGTCGATCGGTGGCCCATCAGTGTGTAAAACTCTCGGAACTCTAGCTGGCAGTCTACGTAGCGACATCCTGAACAGATGTGACACGCTCAAAAGATATACCTTGTGAGCTGACTTGTTTGAGCTGACTTATGAAAAATATTAATGACACACACAAAATTAGTGTTTTTGTGAACTAAGTTAGAAATTAGTAGTCAGGGTCCTAGTGTATGGATAAGTCGGCCGCCCGCACCAGCACCAGACTCCCTGAACTGAAAACCACACTTAATACCCTTAACAATATTGCTTTATAGAAAAGAAAGATCATTGTTCTAAGTTTTGTGGTAGAACCGAATCCTCTGATACCAGTTTTTCACTACCTGTCCTCGGGACTCGTGCTGTGACATCCCCAAGCCCGCCATCCAAAGCCCAGGTGCTGGAGACTAGCACCAAAGGTGTAAATCCCTGAGCTGGGAAGGAATTTCCTTTATAAAATGTAAACATACAAAATCATAGTACATGACTGGAAGAAAAACACTAAGCAATACTTTATAGAATAAGTGATGGAAAGAAAAAGGGGTCAGAAATATAATCCCAACTGTAAAGTACAAGTACAACTGAAGGCAAGTACAACAGAAAGAAAGAAAAGTAGCTACTAGGTCATCCTTCGAGGTTCCTACCTGAAGGGTAGGTATAGATGGCGTCCTCAGCACACCACGTTTGTCCGTCCGCTCCGTGCACCGTCACTCCGAATAGTCCACCACCGGGTACCATCCAGTCCTACTACTCTCTGCCTCAGTCAGCACTATCCTTCATATGCAACCAACAAAATGAGGTGTGGGCATAGACCATGCGTGGGTGAGTGTAACGATACTCAGTAGGGACCCCGAGACCCTCAAGGTCTCACAATATCCAACAAGGATAACCAAAAGTAAATAAAAAATAGATAATCCTTACTTAGGTATACTCCTATACATATACCTAAGTTATCTTACAACCCATATCAATCATGAGGTAAATAAAAAGTCACTGACTCAGCTCAAACCAGGATTTCATTCTAAGGGGAAGCAGCAAGTAACATCCACAGTCAAAATATCAGAATCATGGCAGGTGGTGTACTCTTCCTTTAAAGAGTACTGTGGGCCAGTATTTTCACACATAGGTGCTTCCAACTTTCCTGGACTGCTGTGGTACTCCTCCTGTCGAGTACCACAGGTCTGCTGCATCACACATAGGGGCTCCCCACTGTGGGTCTGCTGCCTCATACCGAGTCACTCCCCCTCGTATCCTACTGAGGTACTCCTCTTGTTGAGTACCATGGGTTTGCTTTGACACATATAGGCACTCCCCACTGTGGCTTTTCCATGTCACACAAAGTTTCTTCCCACAATGCTAGTCGAAACACACTAAGTCGAAAGGTCAGCAGTCGTCAGGTCTTAGCCAGCTACCAGATCTCCATACATCGCTCGTTTGTCTCCGAGAGGATCTTCTCCACGAGCTTCCATTAGATACTCCAACATTCACAATTTCCCATTTAGATGTATCACAAAGAGTTTCCTCGGCATAGGGTTCACAACGCAACAGACGGTGCGTCAATCGGACGCCCGGTCTATGAGTTATTGGCATTTCGATTCCAGGAGCCCGGTTGGATTTTAGGTTAAAATGAACCCGAACATACCCCAACTATGTCCCAACCTCATGTAGGGTATGGAAAAAAGTACCGTCTCATTCTATGCTTTCCTTCACCGTAGGCGGTTCGTCGATCGGACACCCATAGCCCAAGATACGCGTGAAAAGGTGTATTCGGCTCATCGGTTTTGGAATCGGGTCTGACCCGGTCCGCGAGTCTGACCCGGTGCGCGAATCCGACCCGGCCATGAAGGGAGTGGCCTATCCGATGTGGTGGACTGGCCCGAGACGGTGGCCCGGCCCGAGGGGGTGGCCCGGCCCGAAGGCAGCTCAGCCCAGGGGAGTGGCCCAACCTGAGGGGCTGGCCCGGCTGCCTGGATGGCTCAGGGGCCCAGTTGGCCCAGCCTCCCGGTCGTCCTGGTGGCCCAGTCGTCCTAGTTACCCGGCGACCCGGCGGGGGTCCACCTTAGCCACTGCCAGGGGGGAAACCGCACACCCCTGGCTTCCCGAATGGCTTTGTCGTTTAGGTGTGATCTGAAGCCGGCACCATGTGGCACCTGTCTCGCACACGCGGCACCCACTAGGTCCTGCTCTTTCTGGCTGGCTGAGCAGCTAGTTGCTCCCCCTGCTCCATCGCGGCCCACCCTGGGCAGAGCTACCCTGCTCCGCGTGGCCTGATAGCACCGCGCCCCCTCCTCCGCCTCCCGGCCTGGACACGAAGACCACCTCCTTCGCGCGGTGCGCCAGCAGTGCGTCGCCTCCGACCGTCATGACCGTCATGGCCACAACCCTTCCACCCACGCAGCACGATGGAGTCGCGCCCCTCCAATGACCCGGTGGCCCTTGCACCTCTTGTTTTCTTCACAACCGGACGGACGCCGGTCGCATTGCTCTACTGTGGTCCATTCATCCAGCGGTGTCGTTACACCACCACCATCTTCATCAAACAAGATAGAACAAAGGGGGATGGTCAGGCTGTGTTCATGCGGTCTGAGCCCTCCTCATTATGGTGTAAACAAATTGAAGATCACAATCCATAATTTGAATGATGATGAACAGAGGGTAAAACTCATACATAGAACAACCCCTACCTCGCTTGTCGATAGTTGACGGTGGAAGGAGAGAAATGGCAGACATCGATTCATTGACGTCGGGAAGTGTCAGTGGTAGGAAACTGAGGAAGAAGCGTCCTCAGCATTCTTCGCGGTTGGCTCCTTCTCTTTTGGCTCAGTCGACGATCGAAGAAAGAGTTCGTCTTTCTTCGGTGGTGAGTGGTGTTCTTCATTGGAAGGATGAAGTTCTCCATGTTCTTTCTATCCATCTCTCAAGATCCACAAAAAGATTATGCCAACCCAAAAATAATAAAATATCACATATTATTAAATTTTTGGCATAAATAATTCAAAAGGGGAATTAATTAAGCGGGGATCCACTTAATTAATTATTGTGTGTAGCCACAATAATTTTTTGAAGAAGGTAAAGTCTCTTCTCCACTTAAATGGGATGTTAATGGGGTTAGAAACTCGAGTAGTCCCCACCGACAATTATCCTCGCAAGGGAGGTTATGTTCGGGTGGACCCCACCACCATAACCTCTCATGGGAGGTTAAGGTGTGGTGTCCCCCACCCCCACCCTCCACTTGGAGGTTTTAACCCCCAAAAAAAAAAAAGTTGCACACCTTATTTTTATTTAAATTATTCTTTAAAACCCCAAATCTAACTTCCATTCTCGACCAACTGTACTCGAGGTGAAAGTCTTCTTATGTGAATACCGGTGCTTTGAGTTCAATGGTGCCCTCATATTTCAATTCAGAGCACCATTTCAAAATATATATAATCTTGCTCGTACGTTTACTAAATGTACCTAAATAATACTTCAGAAATTGATTCCTGGCACACCGGGCCTCGGAATTAAGCGCCCTAAATTTTCGTGGAGTCGTAAAATTCCCATCTATTTATGAAAAAAATTTCCACGAAATTTCCGATTCATTACATGAATATATATGGAACGAATTAAGAAAAATGAAGCATTAAATAAACAAGTACTCAAAATTAAACAATCCTACAGTTTCAATTACATCCATTTTCATTTACTAGTTAAGAAACCAATAATCATGAGTAACCCACTATGAAGTAATCACAGCCTATCCCCTCTGATTTAACCAATCATTCACAAGAAACCCTCTGGGATGTACTCACAGTCTAACCCCTCTGGTATATATTTATCCAAGACACTCTAAAGAAGCACTCAACATCAATTCCCCATATGGTTTCACATTGGTAACTATAGACACACTAGGGAAGCACTCAACATCCTATTCCACATGTGGTCTCGTAACATGGAACTATAGACACTCTAAGGGACCCTAAAGTCCATCCCCTCTATGGTATCGCAACATAAAAGTAAAATGACTCTCTAAAGAATCCATCAGTGTCCATTCTCCCTATGGTCTACTACACCAGGTACCCACATGCCTGTTTAAGGTAATCAGGAAACAATGATATGCGACAGCAACCATAAACCTCAAGAACTACTTCGATAAACAGTCTACAATATCTCATAGCATGTTAGATATAATCACTCCATCCTAACAATACTAGGGATGTAAAACAAAGCAGCCTAACAGGAGATGCTGGACCAAATGGTCAATATCAAACAAACAAGGTCAAAACATCCATAGCATGACAAAGACAACTGTATTCATAATCATAAATCCTCTACTCAAGTACAAAAAGAATAACATAAAATAATTGGGTTAAAAACCATAAACACACAATACAAAGAACATGGGTATTAGGAACTTTTCACACGTAACTCAAATACTAACTACAGAATGGCACAATACACCTACCTCAACATTATACAGATGATATACGTGATCTTAAGGTCTTGAATCACCCTAGAATGTCGTAGGTATACAAAAATTAAAAAAAAGTTTTTCCAAGGATATCTCACGAAAGAGGAGAAATCAATAGATGAGGTTATAGAATAAGAAAGAACTCGCCGATACGATTCGAACACAACTAACGGAGTTCGATTCGGAGAACGGACAACGAGTCGGGGGCTTAGAGAAGAATCAGCGGTCACGTTCGTACCTGGATGAGATGTATGAATAAGAAGTGTGTTCTTCCGATAAGACATGAACCTCGTCCATTTAATGAAATAAAAGGAAAGTACATGGTGTGTTATTTAATCATACACAGTGTTTAATTTCTTTAATCGACATCCGCTTTTGGCAGTCTCTAGGTTAACCCACACGGCCATGTGCTCGGTCGTTACAGGGATAACACACGGCTACCCGAGGCAACTGGGTACACAACGTGTACTTATAAGTACACGGCGTGTACTCCTAAAATTTCTAAAAACACCACTTTTTTTGAAAAACAACCATAATGAAATACATAATTAAAATGGAGATCTAGGTTAATACAAACATCCCCCTTAAAGAAATTGTCCCCAAATATCCCCAACAAGGCAGAGTAGAAGAACAATCCCCGAATAGCTTCAGCCATCGTGATCGTACTACAACCTCCCTCTTGGAAGTATCATCCTGTACTGGCTCGTGCTTCCATAGCACTCGTACCATAGGAACAGACTGGCCAGGTAGAACATTCACACTACAATCAACAATCCTGATAGGATGCTCCTCGAATGATGTGTCCACCACTAGCTCAACCTCCTTGGGTGAAAGAACCTGAGACGGGCCTGAGAAGTAATGTTGTAGCTGAGAAACATGGAATAGGTCATGCATAGCCCGATACCACTAAGGTAACTACAGCTGATAGATAACTGGCATGACCCTTTCCAAAATCTCAAATGGACCAACATATCTCGGTGAAATCTTTCCCTATATCCTAATAATCCAGTGTCCCAACCTTGGTGTGACACATAAAAAAACCTGATCTCCAGCCTCAAACAATGAATTTAATCTTATTTGATTGGCATAATACTTTTTTCAAGACTGTGCAATAGCCATCCTCTTCCGAATCAACTCCACCTGTTCTGTTGTCTCCTAAACAAGACGGGGTCCCTGCATGGCTGCCTCTCCTACCTCCAGCCAGCATTAGGTTGATCGACATGGTCCACCGAACAAAGCCACACAAGGTTCCATTTTAATTGATGATTGAAAACAATTATTGTAGAAAAAAATCCAAAAGTGGTTTGTGTTTCTCCCAAGAAACTCCAATGTCTAGATGACATGCTTGAATCTTGTCCTCCAGCAACTAAATCATACACTCGGACTGACCATCTGTCTGGGGGTGGTACATTGTACTCAGAAATACCATTGTAACAAAAGCCTTCTATAAACCCTACCATACATGAGATATAAAATGAGAATCCTGATATGAAACAATAAAATGTGGAATTCCATGTAAACCTACAATCAATCGGATGTTCCTCATTCCCAGATCATCAATACTGAATATCTCATTGATCATTAAGAAGTGAACATCCTTTGTGACTCTTTCGATGACTTCCCAAACCACATCATTCTCTCAAGGTGAGTTGAGTAACCCTTTCATGATGTCCATCACGACATCATTCCACTTCCACTCAGGAAGGGTAACTGTTTCAAAGGCCTTGCCTGTCACTGATGCTCCGCCTTCACCTACTGACACGTAGAACACCTCGTGACAAAACCAGCTACATCTCTCTTCATTATTGGCCACAAATACTGACAGTGCAGATCTCTATACATTGTGTTGACACCAATATGAACTTCCCTAACTAGGGAATAAAATCCCCACATCAGTTCCTCACACATGTCTGCTGACACCCATATGCGCCCCTAGAAACACAATATCACATCCCCACCTACGGTCCATCTCGAAATAGGTTCTTCTCCTATCATACTCTCCTATATGACCAGGCCTTCAAGAATCTGATAGCTGCCTCATTCTCACTCAATCGAGAAGAGTAGAGGTAAAACCCACAGAAGAAAGATCTGTCTTTCCCAGTCAGTCGTGCACCTACAAATGTATCTCAGAGAACAGTTCAATAAGTTTCCACTCACTACAGGCTGCCTAAACGGCTTTTATTTGAGTTCTTCTACTAAGCACATTAGCCACTATGTTTCTTTTCCCATGCGTGTAGACATGCTCAATGCCAATGGACTAAAGGTACTCAACCCACCTTCATTTTCATATATTCAGATCGTTCATAAAGAAGATATACTTGAGAATTTTGGGATTGGTGAAACCTAAAAAATACTCTCCCAACAGAAAATGTCTTCAAAAGCGTAAATCATGAACAACTGTAACCAACTCAAGATCATGTGTCGGTTAATTTCTCTCATGTGACCTAAACTTCCAAGACTAGTACACAACGAACCCTTCTCCCTGAATAAGAACTACTCTTATCCCGATACCTAAGGCATTGTAGTAAATACTATAGCTCTTGTTCAGATCTGGAAAAAATAGTATTGGTGCTGAAGTCATACATCCTTTTATCCCCTAAAAGGCTAACTCACAAGAATATGACCAAAAGTACTTCACACCCATCTTAGTCAAGCATGGAAGTGGTGCTGTAAGGCGTGAAAAGTTCTGTATGAAACATCTGTAGTAACCAAAAATCCCTTGAAAACTCCATAACTCAAAGATGCTTTTCAGCTGCTCCCAAGAAACTATTTCTCTCACATTCTCTGGGTCTACTGATACTACTATCTCTGAGATAACATGACCCATGAAGTGAATCTAATCCATTAAAAAGTGTCATTTTGAGAGCTTAGTATATAACTGATGCTCTCTCAGTGTACTAAAAACGATCTTAAGATGTGTGGACTGGGCGTGTCGAGTCTGAGAGTACACCATGATATCATCCACGAAAACTACCATGAAGGAATCCATGTATGGATAGAACACTTGATTCATCAGTTCCATGAATACTACAGTGGTGTTCGGGAGGCTGAACAACATAACCAGAAAATTGTATAGACTATACTAGCTCCGAATGGATGGAGAATGTATATCAAATGGTATAACGAATAACTAATGGTAACCAGATCTCATGTCAATCTTCGAGAACACATGGCCTCCTCGAGCTGGCCAAAGAAATCATCAATCCTTTGAAAGGGATATCGTTTCATGATCGTCAACTTGTTCAACATTCGATAATAATCATAGTGTTTGAGGGTATTGTCTTCCATCTTCACAAACAGGATAAGTGAACCCCAAGGAGAAGTACTAGGTCAGATGAAAGCCTTTTCCTGTAACTCCTCTAACTGCTTCTTGAGATCTTTTAACTCTGGTCTAGACATCCTATAAAGAGGAATTGACATAGATGCTACTCTTGGAAGGAGCTCAATCGAATATTCTACCTCTCACTCCAGAGGAAATCCTAACCGTTGGATGATAGTCCATATGTGAAGTCCACAGGTCATCCAGAAATAGACTGAAAATCTAGGTTGTAACTCCTCCCAACCCCTGATTCTCAAGACTTCCTCTACTTGTGTGTACATCCCTTTCACCCATATCAAATAAAAGAACATCCCACTAGTGACACAAAACTCACCCTATGATGATAACAGTCGACGACTGCCTGGAAGAGAGCTAACCAATCCATTCGTTGAATGATATCATAACCTGTCATCTCTAGGACAAAAAGTTCAAATAAGAAGTGACACCCAAAAACATCAAGAGAAAACTCCTTGAACCGACTTACACTTGTAGTTATTGTCCCCAATGGTGTGTCGAGCGTCAAGATATCAGCATAATAAAAGAAATAGAACCTAAGGCTCTCCAAAAAATCAATAGATATAAGGATATGAGAATACCCTATATCGAAATGCATGAAAGCTAAAACTGAGGCAACTAGTATCGTACCACGATCTGTAGAGGGTTTGGGATCCTTGTCTTGCTGGGCTTTCTCCACTGCAAAATTCCGGCCTGTACCATGATCCTGTGTCCCTGCCTGAGTAGCCTGAGCTGATCTACCATGTAGTTTATGAAATCCGGCCAACTAGAAACCATGACCACGACCTCCACTTTGGCCAAAATGGCCGAAAGAACTCTAGCTACCATACTGATGAGAAACTGGTGGTGTTGTTCCCGAAAGTGGGGAGATAGAAGATCCCCTGTCACCAGCTTCTGGTAAGAAAAACTGACAGAAATGCAGAAGATGATGCATCTTTCTGTATGACCGGAACACCAGTGGGTTTCTCAAGAAATATGGCCTCGTATGCCCGCTCTTCCCCCACTAGTAGCGCACCACATAGGGACAAGAAGAATTATCCCATATAGTATGATCCCAATAGGTTGACTCCCTGTGGCGCTTCCTACTTTCGGTCTGAGGGGGACAAACTCAGGATTCCAAACAACCCTTGATCGTAGCTCTAGAATCCCTCATATTACGCTCTGTGACTAGTTCCTGGTAGACTATATAAGTGATGGATGTCATCCTGAATATGTTCACCTGAGATATGATGTCGTGGCTGAGACCATCCTAAATCTTCCTTGCTAGAAATAACTCATCACCTCATGGAATATGCCAAAACGCTGCAACTCTATGATACGAGAAGAGTACTCCATGACTAGAAGAGCACCCTGTTCTATAATCACGAACTCTCATGCTTGATCAACCCTCAATGTCTCCGGGTTAGAAGTAATCATAAAGGGAACACTAGACTCATACTAATCCATGACCTGTTTGCGTCCCGCCTGTGAGATCACATCCCACCATCATTGGGAGGAGTCCCAAATCATATACTTAGCGAGGTTAACCCTCCTCTTAGGAGGCCTCCCCAGAGGGTAGAAGAAAAATATATTGGATTCTAACCACCACTCTACATCCTGAGGTCCTCCATTCCCTATGAAGGTGAGATGATACTTCTACTGGAAAATGCGCTTCAGTTATGCCATTGACGGGGCGGGAGGTAGTGCTCCCCAAAAGTTCAATATGAACCTCATAAAGCCCTCTTGGAACTATGTGTCAGTGCCAATGTCTGGAATGATGGCTGGTTCCAAGAATGGAACAATAAAAAGTTCTACTGGTAGTCCCTAATTAGCCATGTCTAGTGTCTGATCGCTGCCCTATTACTGGCATACATCCTGAGGACATCTCGGTGGAATGACTCTGCAAGGTCAAGCGCACACCATATATTAAAATTGTCAAGGATTGAACTTAGAAGTGTATTAAGGGAATATTATAAAGAAATAATTCATGTTTTTAAAGACCTGGGTACATAGTGTGTATAACCTTTAATAGGTGTGTTCCTTCAAACCTCCGCATGGGCATGTACATCTGCCCAAAACTGGTTGTTTATCACCCCATACACACAGAGTATTTTCCTAACACATGGTGTGAACTTGAATCATGTTCCCCTGCTTGAGATCCCTTACACAGCTAAGCCACATGGTTTGGCTAGAATAGGACTACATGGCATGTTTGTTCTAGACATGGCGTGTACTAGAAGTATTTCACCGCCCCGTGTTGTTCGTTACACATCCAGATACAAGGGTTATAATACACATTGTGTTCAATATTGACATGAAATGTATAACCTATGTCTTATCCATCTATATCATTAGTCCCATGTGTGAAAACATGGTCAAAACTCATGGCGTGTACATTCGGTACACGACGTTTTCTAATAAAGATTTCCAAATCTCGTGTCTCTGCCCACACAACCATTGAAACGGTTAGAGACTACATGACCTGTACATATAGTAAACAGCTTGTACATCTGGAAAACAATTCCTTCACCAACAGAAGGATACATGGTGTGTATTTATCATTAGACGTCGTGTATTATGGGGTTTTTTGGACAGTAAGCCTTAGAAACTACTTCGGAACCAAGAAAACAATAAAATAAAAAATAAACTTCCAAATTTTGATCTGTAAGGGCCCATAATCCCCACGAATCAATGATTGGCATCTTATATATGTCATATACAAGAATAAAAATGCAATAATCCACAATATTCTGGTCCATGAGATCCCATAACACCTTAAGAACCATAGTTTAGCGTTCATTATAACTAAACCTTACAAAATTCTATATTCTATTCAAAAAGTAAGTATTCTATCAAGGTATCTATCACAACCGCATGCATATCTAAAAAAAATCTATCACAACAAAATGTAGTCAATAATGCAGCCTAAATGGCATGGTATGAATGCATGGCATGTGATCTATATAAAGTGCTTATATGATGCATAATATGGAATACCCTCATCTCATTAGGTTGCAACAGAAAATAGAACCTCAATAATTTCAAGGATAACAACACAATACATGTGAATCGCCCAATGGTGAAATAAAATAAACTATAATCATTGGAAAAATAGAAAAATCACAATATAAAAGGTGAATTGGCTATTCCCTATACACAGGTTAGCTACTCCCAAGAACTGCTTGTTACCAAGTACCTATTACTTCTTATCCAAAACATTAGGCTCCAAATAGAATGTTAAGAAGAAAAGAATTCCTCTGATACCACTTTGTAATGTCCCTATTCATGAAGCTTCCTAGAGGTTCCTCGAACCTCTTTGGTCACATGGAATCAAATGCATTTCCCCAAATGTCGGAGGCTACTAAATAGCAGCAAGGGACATGGGTGTGATACTAGGGAAACTATGCCCTCTTAGGAAGAATAACACAGCTGTAATAAACAGATTACAATAGAAGAAGCAGTAGTAACATGCAATAAGTAAACAGAAGAAGTCTAAGAAAATAACAAGTATAGAACATATATAAATGATGAATGATATGTATGTTTTGGAATGTGTCCAAACAAGTCACAATTCTAGAATACAATAATAAACCAATGTACAATGATAAGAAAGTAAAAAACTCCATAACATTGAAAGTCTCAACTTGGTCCCATGCTCCACAATAATCAAGTAACTGAAGTAGAAGGTCACTTTACCTTATCTATACATGAAAATATATAATCTGTTTGGGCCAAAAAGAATGGCACAAATAGGGTGTGATATGAATCCGAGTAGGCAACCACCAACAGATTTGTTACTAATAGTCAGTGAATATATATGGTAGGAAATATAGAAAATGATGTAATAAACATGGAAATAATAAAAAATAAACAGTCCTACAGTTTCAATTACATCTTTTTTAATTTATTATTTAAGAAAACAACAATAATAAGTAACCCTATGGGTTTTACTCACTAGCTAACCCCTCTGTTTCTACCAATCATAGACAAGAAACCCTCTTGGAAGTACTCACATTCTAACCCCAATAGTTCAGTTTTATCAAAGACACTTTGTGGAATCACTCACCATCAATTCCCCCTATGGTCTCGTATGAGAAACTATAGAATCTCTGGGAAGGTACTCTACATCCAATTCCCCTTGTGGTATCATAACGAGGAACTATAGACAATAGGAGGGAGCACAATGTCCACCCCCTATTGTCTCACAAAGTAAGAGTAAACAGACCCTCTGGAGAAGCCTTCAGTGTCCATTCTCCCTATGGTCTGCTACACTAGGTTCCCACAGCCTTGTGTAAGTTAATAATGCACAAATAGTATGTGACAGCCAATGTAAACCTCAATAACTGCATGGATAAATAGTCTACAGTATCTCACATCATGTTAGATAAAATCACACCATCATAACTATACTAGGTATGGATAACAAAGCAGCCTAGTTGGTGAGGTTGGACCAAACGGTCAATATCAAACATACATGGGAAAAACATACGTATAATGACAAAGGTAACCCTATTCATAATCATAAATTCTATACTAAAGCACAAAAGGAATAACAGGTAATAACAAGGTTAAAAACCATAAACACGCAATACCCCGAACAAATTTATTGGGAAATTTTTCACATATAACTCAAAGAATAACTATGGAAAGGAACAAACCACCTACCTCAGTGTTTTACCAATGATATATGTTAACCTCAAGCCTAGAATCACCCTAGAATGTCGTAGATCTATAAAAATGGTAAAAACGTTCAACCGAGGATATCTCAGGAAAGAAGAGAAATCAATAGATGAGATTCAAGAAGAAGTAATAACTCACTGATAAAATTCCAACGCAACTGACAGAGATTGATTCGGGGAACGGACGGTGCATCTGGGGCCCAAATAAGAATCAGTAGTCTCATTCGCTCCTAGACGAGACAGACCAAGAAGAAGTGCGTTCTGCCGATAAGACGCAACCCCCATCCATTTAAGGAAATAAAAAGAATGTATATGGTGTGTTATTCAAGGGTACACAATGTGTAGTTTCCTTAACCGGTATCCACTTCAGGCGGTCTACAAGTCACCCCACACAACCAGGTGCATGGAAGTTACACAACCAGCACACGACCACCCGCGGAAACCGAGTACACAGTTTGTACTTATATATACATGGAGTGTACTCCTGAAATATCTAGAAACTATTATTCCTCTAAAAAAACCAGAAATAAAGACATACCTGAAAAGAAGATCTGTGTTCTTACATCCAAAATGCTTTGTGATGTGATAGTCTTCCATACCCAAAAATGATGTTATCATATTCTAAAAAATGGAGATAATGTTTTTGTGTTTCACGTAACTATTAAATAATCATAATGGAATCATAAAAATAATATATATCACATGTAAATAATATTTCAATCATTATTTCCATCCTTGAATGGTGGTAATTGAAAACACAACGACATTGGTTAGCAAGGTGGTGGTCCCCCATACACCCAAACAATGATTTCTTAACTGATTTTATGGAGATGTGTTTGGTTTCAGGACATACCAATAATGATAAAAATAATAATAATATATATTTTATTTATTTTATTTTATGATAAATATTTTATATAAATTAATAGAGTTTGAAAAATAAATAAAATAAAAAATTATTTTAGAAGAACATTAATTATTATTTGAGAATATTTATTTGGTTTGAACTAAAACCTTCAAACGATTACATTCATCCAAAAAAAAGGCTTATAGGATGAGTTAGTGGATGTTGTGATGTTATTTTTCCATGGTCAGGTTAATACATATGGTTTTAGAGGATTGTATAATGGGTGAGAGTTAGTTCCATTTTATATTTGGGGATGACATTTATTCCTGTAAATACTCAACAATATTCATTATTGGGATACATACTTTACATCATGTGGTACAAAAATTTAATAATAATTGATGTGAGGGATTATTTAGAATAGAAACAACTCCAGAAAACTAAACTAAATTCATTATTAATTTTTTATCTGTAACTTTTATGTTTTCTTATTTTATCATTATAGTTTTATTAAGGTGACTAATTTGGTATCGTTGGTAATTTTTCCATCTGGAATAAATTAAAGTAAATAATATCAGATAATTTAGACCCAATATTTCTATAAATATTATAAGTAATTTATAAAATAAAAAACTCACATCTACTAGAAATTAATTTGAACAGAAGGAAGATAACCCACAGAAAAACTTCTTTTACTCTAAACATTAAAATTTATTTTTTTTACCTTATAGGTAAATATTTTAATTATAAAAGGTTAATTATCCCATTAATGTTCTATATATTACATTTATTATTATTTAAAAATAACTTTCTATGAGATAATAATTTTTTCCTTAAATCATTTAATAAAATATCATCTATTATAAAATAACCATAATTTCTATATTGACATTATTTATTTAATTTTGTTTTAGAGAATAATTTTTTTTGGAATATTTATATATTAAATGAAAACAAATATATAATGATATATTATTCTATAAAAATTATTGAATGATAATAATTATTTCAATTTACTTCACTTTTAATATTTTTATTATTAGTTATTTATGTTTTTATTAACCAAATAATTTATGATTTGAAAAATCATAAGCATTTCAAGTAAATATTAAGTCTATAAAAAATTAAAATTCATTGTAATTATATAAAATAAAAATTTCCATTTTAAAATAATATTTATAAACTAATACATGATGTTTTCTTCCATACTAAAGCTTTATATATATTAATAGAATGAATTATTATTATTATTTTTTAAATAAAATATTTGTATATCCCATTGAATATTATCCCAATATCTCATAAAAATAGATCCTGAGGAGTTATGGTTGGAAATATTTCCTGAAAATGTGTTTTAGAATAGTTGGTAGGATATTTCACACCATATATTCTTTAGTTAACTACTATGTAAACTTGTTTTTCCTCAGTATCTTTAATTAATTTTTACTCTGTCCACTTATAAAATTGATCAAAATGTAATTTATAATTATTATGAATTATAAATTTTTATTATTCCAAATCTGGAATCCATTTTTCCACATTCAATCCAAATATGTGGGATAATTAATTTAAAATTATTCCAATAGACTTTACGAGCATGCAAGTTTGTAAAGTAAAAAATTTCAAAACATTATAATGTTTTAATATCAAAATTATACATAAATTTGTTTCCAATGACCTAAATTGGATTAATATCTGTATACTAGATATATTTTTATATTAAACATAGTTCAAAATATTTTATTCTGTGATATATTATTTACTGGAATATGAAGTTCTCAGTTAAAATTCAGTATTTTCACAATTCATCAGAAAAATGATAACTCTCATAAAAATAAACAAACAGAAATATAATTCTGATACTAAACATTAAAAAATTATTTAAATATTTTCAAATAAGTCTTGTAAAAGGGAAATAATTTAATTTTAAATTACGTGGGCATCCACAATTTTCCAATATTTTATAAAATATAGTTTTTAGAAATATATTTTTTTATTTTAAATGATTTTAATTTTATTTATATTCAACGGATAACTAGTAAAAAAGTGAAATATATATATTTTCATAATATAGTTAATATTATTCATTTGCATCATTCTAACATATCTTTGATAATGATAATATTAAATAACAATATTAATATTATTTTGTCTTTCGGTAAACCTCAGTCTGGTGTTTAATACCAGCCAAATATAGTGTTTGATGTACTACCACCAAAATAAGTGTGTCATGTAGCACAATATTAACTATTTTATCCATTCAATGCAAGACTAAAAATAATATTTATTTATTTGAATGAAAAAAAATCATAAAAACATAGGGTGTTATATTTTATATCCCTTAAAATTAAGTTCTCTCACAAAATTCATCTTGGTCATAAATAGAATAGTACATCAATGTTCGTATCATTTTATAAAATTGAAAAAAAATTAATTCTATGATTTCATTTAATAATGGACGGTTAAAAATAGATCTCTTTACTAAAGTGACTCATAACTAGATTTTTACATAGGAGAACATAGGTGGAATGTGAAAATATGAATATACACTATTGGAATATTTGGATACAACAACAGTTTTGAAGTATTTTTATATTCTATACAAGTATTTTAATATCATATACTGATTGTTATCCAAACAGTTGGTTATTGAGCTATTGGTATATTCATATAAAAAATAGGTTCTAGAAAAATTCTTGTATAGGTATAATAGAATTCCATGTTACCAAATATTCTTATAGAACAATTGTTATATCTCAATTACAATGGTTTTGAACCCATTAGTATAGATATCCTATAAAACCAAACATAGTAGCACACCCACTCTACCAAAATAGAGAGTAAAATTACAAAAGCAACACACCTTGGTCAACATACTTGAAACAGTTTTACCAAACATCACCAACCTATATACAATGAAAGATAACAAATGAAACTAATCAAGGAATTCAATAATTGTTAAAATACATTAAAAACATCCCATATATTCATTCACATCTTATCATCAAACATATAATATGTTAAACATCAATAAAATATGTAATACATCAATATCCCTCTCTCAACCCCATTACTATCACAATTATCATTTCCATACTCATTTTCATCTACATCATCATCCTTTCCATCATCATCACAATCGACCTCAACATCATCAGCACAATCACCTTCACATTCACCTTCAATATCACCAGGAACATCACTATCCATACCACGACTTAGACCATTTTCTAGTGCATCACATAACATAAGCATCATCAAAATATATGCCTCCCAATCCAACGAACTATCTTAGAGAATTTATGGACATAATAATTACCTAAATTTCATAAATTTAGTGTTGGCCTTTTAACTCCATTCAATATTTTTTATGAGAATGTTCTTTTTACACTTTTACCTTGATCTAAACCTGTGATATCTATAGATGAGTTATTTCAATATTGGGGCTTCCAGAACTACCACCCAATGTGGGACAATATCTAATGGGGATAATATTATTCCCTATCCATCGGGATACATTACTGTATCTCTCATTTCCAAAAAATATAATGTAAATGATGGTTTTGCCAAAAAAACATTATACTTATAATGGGACTCAAACGAAGTCTGTTAAAAGTATAAAATAACTATTTTGTTTCAAAATAAAAATTAAAAATTGTACTAAAAAATTTAAAACTTACAATAAATTTTTATATGTTTTT
This sequence comes from Viscum album, assembly GCA_963277665.1. NCBI lineage: Eukaryota > Viridiplantae > Streptophyta > Magnoliopsida > Santalales > Viscaceae > Viscum > Viscum album. The sequence continues at coordinate 933,364,927 of OY728122.1, read as the reverse complement.
GATTATCAGGCTTCTATCATTCTTCTGAAAACTCAAGAAAGAAAATCTATCCACACATCCTTTAATAATCAAGTCCTCCCATTCAGTGAAATTTTATTTAGAAATCCTAAATTCAAAATTGGTTAATTTTAATTAGATACATAACTAAAATCAATTTGATATAATCGAAGAAGTCGTATGATTTACCATGATGATTTATTACTTTGTGATATTATGATATGAGTTGGTTAAAAATGATATATTATATAATAAATTAAGTGAATTGGGAATATTATTTAATAAATGAAATTATTGTTGAATTTAAGGATTCTTATTTTAAAATATTATTTCAATTAATATAAGGGCATTGTAATTATAGAATAAAGGAAATGGTTTGACGTTATTGAAAAAATATTCAATATTTAATATATGTATAATATAGTAATATTTAAATAAAAAATTTATGTTACATGAGATCCTAATTTTTCCATGGTCTCAATAATTTAATTTGAAAGGGGATAAAATTTTGAAAAGAATGGTATATTTTTTATTGAAGGATATTGTTGAAATAATATGTTCAATATTTGTGTCTTTTTATAAAAAAATCACAAGAATGAATCTGATTTATTTTTTATTTGGTTAAAAAATTTCAATGTTTATTTAGCATGAGAGTATGTACCATTAATATTTTATTTTCAATGATGATGAAAAATATATTTTTCTGTTTAAATTGGGTGTATATTTTTTTCCAAATAATTTATGTAAAAGGAAAATTGGTTGAGTTTCTCTGATGTTTTAACTATGTTTTTTCATTATTTTATAAATCTTGTTTTTAATTTAGATATTGGTGGATTCATTATATATTATAATTATATTTGAAATTAGGCTTCTAATCCTTGTGAGGAATGTTAATATACCTTTATGTATGTGGCTTGGAAATTATTTCAGCTTATAATTATCTTCTCCAGTATATTATAATTTATCTCAAAAATGAATTTAGTAGCTTTACCCTTTTTTGATATGATATTAGCTAATAATTCAATGAGTGGTGTGCTAAGTCTATTTTTTATATATTGATAAAGATGACAAAAGTGAAATTATTTCACATTTTCTGGGAATATTGTATGGAATTGTTTATAATATAGAATAAAATGAGTAGTGTAATTTAATAGTGACCTTAAGTGGAATAAAATATTTTATCATGTTTTATATTATTGACATTAGGTTGTGAAAATTTTATTATATTATATAAAATTATCATTTTTTTATTTAATGTGTTAAATTTTTGGAATGGTGTATAAATGTTATAATGGGTTAAATAATTTAATTAATAACACCAAATCATATTGAAGTGTTATTTTTTTTGGTTTTAATAGTGTTCCTTGTGCGGTGAGTGATCATTAATAATCTAAAATGATTTTTTTAAATTATCATGTGGCTTGTTGACATGTCAACGTTATTTTTCATGGTTCACATTATTTTTTGCGTTGAATAAATTGTGGACATGATGTACATTATCACAATTATTTTGGAAATTATCTCATGGGTTTTATTATTATTATTATTTTTGATGAATTTTGTGTCTCATAAACTATCTCTTTTTTATTGTACGAATAATGTATTTTATTATCTGAAAATTCCAAAAAAAATCTCAAAATCTTGGTAACATTAGTAAGATCTTAGTGATAGATTCAATAATACTATTATTTTCATTGATTATGATGATATTTTTTCGCATTCAAATTGTATAATTCCCTACTATAAATCTATTTCGAAAGATTATGTATTCTTCGGGTTATTAGAAGTTCTATTGCCCCTTCAATATTTTTTTTATTTTTCGATGTTGGTAACTTATATGATATATTTTTCCCTAAAATTTTCATTATATATTATATGTGTACTTTTTAATGATCAAATAATATCAAAATTAATTTTTTTTCATGGAAAACTATTTATTGTTTTAAGGATTAATATTCCATAAATTATTTTTGTGACTTTTATCTTATAATGTTTTTTGAATGCTAAAATTATGGATTACTATATTTAATGTGTGTAACTATAGAGACGAATGGGAAAAAAGATTGTCTTAATGATATTAACATTTGTGAAATGATTATGGTTAATAAAAAATGATTAGAATTGATGTTTAAATAAGTAAACGATTGTGTAGTGTTAATTATAGTGTTTGAATATAATATAATATGTTTTTTCTTTCAGTTTATTATTATTATGAGTTTTAAGGTAGTTTCTGTAACAAATAATTTTCCACTAAAATGTGTATATTCATATATAAATAGATAGAATTAATAGTAAGAACGCTTAATTAACTGTAGGATTTAATTATGTGTTTGTGTGACATGTGATCTATGTTTGGTTTGAATTTATATTATGTGTTTTTTTTTGTTTTTTTATGTATCTGTATCGTATGGAAAAATGATTCTGAGATCATTTAATGACAATATCTTGAATAATCCAAGAATGTGGTAGCATCCAACATAGAAAATTATGTTAATGCTAATTCTATTTTTTGTATAGTTTATGATTCTAATAAAATAAACTGGTGGATGATGAAATTTAAATGGGAAATAATAATTTTATCTATGCTGGATCTGATCAAGTGTCTCCGATGTCATTACAAAATTATTACCCAAAATAACATTCATTATATTTATGAAAATTTAATTTAATCAAATCATTCTATCATTTGATTAAAATAAGAGTATGTTTTTTGGAAACTTTTGGATCTGTTAATATTTTGTCATATATTAAATTATTTTTCGAGTAATATATATTCCAATAGAGATCAATTAAATAATACGACAATGGTAAGAAAATATTAAGTGAAGCAAAGTACACCGATGATGGAAAAAATCTATTTTCCTTAAATAGTTTTAGATTATTGGTTAAATTAGGCATAAAATGAAATCAAAATAATTTTTGTTCTTATTCAAGATTATCATATTCATCTAAGAATGTTACAAAACTATATAAAGATGATAAGACAAAAATATCATAATATGATATTAAGTGAATATAATGATTCTTTGTATTATGTACAAAATCAACTTATTGGTCATAATACACACAATATTGAATTGAAATATGTTTCACTAAAAAAGATAAATATAGTTTTATAATGGATAAATAATAAATGATCATAACTATTATTAACAAACATGAAGATCATTTTATTATGGAATTATGTTTATTAAAAATAAATAATCATTCCAAGAATGAAAATGGTGGATTGGTTTGGTTGAGGAAATTAATGATAATCCAAGTGATTGTTCGATGCAATATGACCATGATAGTAATCAATACTATAACATTTGTCTAACCTATTTATAAATAGAATAAAATATATAGTAAGTAATAGAAATTGTTATTCCTAAATAAAAATAATGGATTCACAGGAAGAAGAAATCAAATTTTATGAGTGGGTTTCAATAGAGGTTCAAAAATATGCCATTAAAATTTGTGTGGGATGTGTAAGAATGAGAGACACAGTTAAAATTACTATTTCAGCATACTAACATCGCAAATTGATTTTCTAATAAATATGATTATTACACCAGGTGATTCATCTAATTAAATTTTAATATTTTAATGTTGTTGTATTACCTTACAAAGAGTAAACATTTTTGTTACTTTTACCTGATATTCATCAATCATCTATGTTAATTATTAGTGGATAGAAAGTATGTTGTATATATGTTCATAATGTTAATTTTATATTATTCTTGAAAATATATCATTCTAATTTCTTTTATGTTTCAAAAATGTATATACATATTTGATGTCATTGACATCTAGTGGAATGATTCCCCACCAACCGCATTCTAATTTCCTTATAAGAGTCACCCACTCTCTTTTCCCATTGAATATAAACTAATAAATATAACATTAACACATGATTATCAGGTTATATCATATTACATAAGAAAATATTCTATGATAAATCCTTTTTTAATGTTTTATATAATAATTATATATTTAACATAACACAAACTGTAAAATTATTCAATATATTTGATTTTGAAAATATTATTTTCAATCTATATAAATTAAATTCGATGAAATTTTATTTCCATAACATATTTATACAAAAAATTATAAAAATAATCATACCTTTATCCTCACATGTTCCATTATCATAGTCCTCCCCAATAGTGTTGATGAAATTTGTAGAAGACATGTTTTTTATTTCATTTTAATACCTCCGAGAAAATAACTTTTATTAATAAAAATTAATTATTAAATAAAATCACGATAATTTTCATCAAAACATAAAATTTTATTAATATATTAAAATAATTACTCATATAATATGTATTAATTTCCAAATAATGTGAAACTAGACACTTATTCATGATTGATGTGGTATCATATTCAAGACCAACTCTAGCACGACATCAACAATGTAACTCTGGCTTTTATGTTATAAATAGCTCCTCAAATTCCACGAGACACATTGTCCACATAGCCACACCATTGGGAAATTTTAACAAACATCGATTCAAAATATTTATTAATATATGTAAAATAATAATATCACATTAAATCCAATGAATTTTCTTACCGATATTTTCTCCCCATCATTATAATTTATTTTTATTAGATGATGTCTCCAAGAGAGTTTCATGATGGGAATGGTGTCAGAGTATTTGTTAAGAATCACCTTAAAAATCCTACATTCTCACATTATTTTTTCATTGATTTTATTACCCTCATTACACTCAACCATTAGCTATGTGAAGTTGTTCCACACTGAGTGAATGCATGTATTTCCATTCCACCATGTGTTATATACATCTATGAATGAATAATACTATATTAATAAAATTTATAATGAAAATAAATTATGTTCCAATAAATTAACGTTTTTCAAATATGATGAATATGGTAGTTTAATCGGTGGGTTCTACTAGATTCTTAGGAACTGGTGGATCATCAACCAATACAGATGGAGTGGGAACCAATTTATGCTCTACATTAATAGAATATTTTAAATAAGAAGTCGAAGGAGCATGAACGTAGAATCACACTGATATGTAAGTATAATTAAATAATATTCAATATACATATGTGTAAATTTATAATATGGATGAGTAGTAGGGTGAATCATCAGATAAAGAAAATAATGGTGAGGAATATCTGATACAAATTTTGCTGAGAACCTAGGCGACCTAGTTATCCCTGGTGCATCTAACGACATTGTGTGGCAAGATGTTATACTAAATGATATATCAGAGGAAGGTATAGGGTGTGATTGAGTATAATTAGTAGTGAATGTATCTATAGTACTACCCCGACCATCTGGATTAGAACTTATACAAATACTAACATCATATAATAATGATCTCCAAGGCAGTGGATCCCAATGAATAATTTTTTTAAAAAAATTAGTCACATGAAATTATATGTTATTGATATATATATATATATGAAATAAACTTTTCACAATCGGAACTAAATGGTGTTCACCCATATCTATCATGCGATGATCATTTTATGTCATCATTTTCTTTCACACAACTTCAATGTTTTTTATTTCCTCCATTTGAAAAAATTGGATTTAATTTTAATTTCATAACTAATGTGTATGCAAAACAAGAAAGAAGATGGGACCTGACCTAATTTAAAATATAAAATTATAAAAACTAATAGAGGATAAATAATCATATAAAAAATCATTTTATATTTAGATTTACTAATATGAAATCATAAAATAGGTGTAAATGAAAATTCAATTTTTTCAGATTAGAATGCATAGTATGTGTCAGATATTGTTTTCTTCAATTTTTAATTCAATCAAATTCAATTATTGTTTTGTCATTTGTATTATTTGGGACGATTTGTTATGTTATTTATCATTATTTTTGTAAGTTCATTTGGTTTATATTTTGGGTTAGGTAATGCTTCTATTTATTGATTAGGTCACTGTTTTCATTGATTTTTATTTTCATTCTATTTTTTTTATTTGTGTGAATAAAATTCAACTTGGTTTTTGTTCCAATGAAATATTTTTCAATTTTTTTTGGTTTGGTAGGTTCAAAATCAAATTAAATGAATATATAAAATATGAAACTCAAATAAAAATACAATTAGTACATATTGAAAATGAACATAAAGGTCAAGTTGGATACAAAATGTTACTAATTAATCATACTGAAACATGAATAACACCAAATATAACAAAAAATGACTACCTCAACATATGTCCCAAGAACACTAACAAGTGCTTATATATATATCCCATGACAAATTCAGGTTGACAATCAACACTGAAAATTGAATTATCTCAGTCATCGTAATTAATAAACTGTTAGGGGCCAATATCAGAAGGGTTGGTATCAATTTCATCATCAACATCAACATAAAAATTTCATGGGATTACATCATTAATTACACAAAATATAGGTCATGGATTCTCTATCACATAAAAATGTGTTTTTCCATGATTCTAATATATATGGATCATCAGTAGAAAGAGTGAGTGTAATTTCAATATGTTTAAATCCAAAATCATCCACAAATTTATTGTTCCTTGTCATTGAATCAAAACAATTTCATTTCATCATAATGAGTAGAACAAGAGATTAATAATCCAATATTAATATTTTAAAATTGAATTCATAAAAAATAGAGGAGATATGAAAACAGAAACCAACCATCTAATGAATTCTATAATACAATCCTCTTCTAGGGATCATGTAAAGTTATAGATTAAAATTTTCCTTAATACAATTATTGTGATTGTAGTTTTTTTGAAAATAATATTTCTTTATATGGGTTCTATCTCCATAACAACTTGACTAAGGTATTACACAAAAATAAAAACATGAGAAACTTATATAACCACAGTATTAAGTATTACAAAATCAAAAATATAAAAACCTCTCTCACATGTTTTTTATATATCATTATATGTAATCAGTTTAATACATCCATATTCTATCAAATCTATAAAAAAATTTATGGAATGTAGTAAAATAAATAAATGGTTTTGATTATAAATCCCAACTATATTTTAGGAAATCAGAATTATTCAATTTGTTTGAAATCCTAACTGACACACTACTCTACATGAGAATCAAAATATTAAATATAAAAAATACTATATATATAAATACTATAAATATAAAACCATGATATTGGATTCTATTATATAATTGAGTAATTACTACACATAATTCCAAACAAATTTGTGTTTATAATATTATTTATTTTTTTCTCTTATAAATTTACATTCTTTGTGTGTGAGATGATGTGTGAATGAGTGATAGAGGTGATAAAATAGATGACAAGTATATAATAGTGGAATAAATAAATTAAAAGTGTATCTTAAAATATAAGTGGGGAGAATTGAGAATGTTTGAACTATTAGTGTTTGATAAAATATTCTGAGAATGTGAATCATGTAATGAAAAAATGATTAAGATCTCTAAAGTAATTATAATGGGGATTCATTTAATTGGGTTTCGTGAAATGTTTTTCCAAACATATGTTTTCATTAAAGGGTAATCAATCATTTTTATAATTTTGGAAGTTTAGCTAGTATGTATGTTCTATATATAATAATACGATTGTTATATTTTATTTTTTAAATTAAATATTTACTTATATCAATATAGGTTGTTTTACAATACTATTGAATCTAATTAACTATCAATCAAGGAATAATGGGAGAATTTTATAATAGATTCAATTCCAAATTTCATATAATATAAATGATGTCGAGTGACGAAAAAATCATTTATATGGGAATTCGATCTATTATTAATAAAAAAAATATTATAGTTATTTGAGCACCCATGAATGTGATGGGTTGTTTTCGGATTTAATAGGCACACCATTAAAATAATATTTATTATAAGGAAGTAGATTATTGTTATCTAGGATGTTACACATTGATTTTTATGTACAGTAGTTTTTGAAAAATTAAATGAATAATTTAAAAATTCAAAATAGAAAATCTAAAATTAATAATTTTACAACACAATTACATTATCACAAAACAAAGAAATTATTACAATAAATAATTTCAATGTTACATTATATATATCAAATAAAATAATAGGGTTATAGTTTATTTATATATACATGTAGAGTGTAACTAAATTTAAAAAAATTAAAACACACACTAAAATGTGTTATGAAATTATATAATAATATAATTGAAAATAACCTTTATTCAGTGAATCTGAAATCTAAAAAAATATTGGTTATCATTTCAGACCCTGAAAATAATGAAAAATGATGGTTAGAAAAAGATATGATATATTTTGAAGACACCAATTTTATATACAATAATATTCTTATAAATCTGTAAGGGGTTTGGGTTTTCTACAGATAGTGAATAAAACTAAATGTAATAGGTCAGTGTTTTATACCGTGATAAAAAATGATAATTATTCTTTGTAGAATATATAAATGATCTATAACTTTCCAATTTTATATTTAAGAACAACCAAATGAATAATTCAATGATGTATCACAATCTTGTGGAACAAGATGGGACCAATCAAAGAGAAAAAAATGTTGATAGATTTTGGATATGAGGACGTTCAACCAATGGTGGATTTTGGTGGAACTATATACCAAATTTGTTTAAGTGTGTTGATATAGAGAATTTATACCCCCAAAGAAAAATATTTTATATAAATATTAGTATATTGATGGTCTATACAAACATTTTTATGAAACCATTGGTATAGACATTAGTAAATTACTATATACCCAATGTTATTACAAATATTTGGTTTTGATGGAATTATACCAATAGTTTGTAAAATCCATTGGAACTATTTTTTTATACCCCCATTTTCAAACACTGTTAGAAGAGAAAACTAAGGCTAAAATAATCATGGATAGAGATAAACAACATGGCCATGAGAAATTAAAATATCATAAACACAAAAACTGAAGAATCTTTAAAAAGGTCATTGATACCATAGATATGATGATAATAAGAAAACATTTTATATCAACACATTTTACTAATGATAAATAATTTCCAAAATAATATATACACACACGATTTAATTCCATTTCATTCTCATAGTTTCATCCATCTTTTGTATCTTGAGAAATTTTCACTTTACGTCTTACTATATGAAATAGTCAAATTTTATTTTCCTAAGTCACTAATGGGTGATTAGATAAATAAATTAAATGATAGGTCATTCCGTATATCATAATTTATCAATTAAAATGGATTAAATACATTTTATAATATTCATAAATATTCATATTGGGTTAAATTAATATCCAGAACCTAATTTAGATTTCAACATTAAACATTGCTTCAATGGTTATCATTTTGGAGCTTTGGAAATATGAATGTCCTAAAATTTAGAAAGAGGGACACTGAATTTTCAAATTTAGCTTTATATTGTTCCCCCATAGATCATAAAGTATATATTGTTTTTATATACCAAATACATGATTAACTTCATCACATATTCACTTGAAACTTGTTAATATCCAAAATTTCCATTAAAACATATTTAAAATAGACATGATTATTTATTCAATACATAGAAAAATAATTATTGGATATATTCCTTAAATACATTTTTTTAAAGAAATCAATGATATTATATAAAAATTTCTAAAAAATTCCATTATCTACTATGAGGTCATCGATAATATCCAATTTAATTTATCCACATCAATTATCCCATTAACAATGATAAACCCTATTTTCTTAGCATTAAGAACACAATAAGGGTAACTATCCATAATCAAAATTTCTCATTTTCTTTAAATTAGTTTTCTTATTCATCGTAAAAATTAAATATAATATTGAATATCCAAAATGAGAATCATATACTTCATGATTCATATAACATAATTTTGTAATTCCAATACATAAAAACTTCAATCATCCGACTCACTTCTCAAAGCATTAACCATGCTTCATAACAATATTTCTTAATACCAAGTTTTTAAAATATGAATCATGAATCATGTATTAACATTAATGAATGTTAATTTAATGATGATTATTAACAATACTATTATAATGACACATACCTTTCATATGTCGTTCATGGTTTCTTCGTCTGATGTATAAAAACCATTACTCATTCAGCCTTTCTGATTTCCTTTCATGATATTTCCCGTTAATAGATTGATTTTCGTAAGTCCCATACTTATTGAATTTAAGAAATTAGGCTATGGATAATATAATAGGGAGACTAATATTACCATGCATTCTATTAACTAAACAGTTAATTTTTCCTTGGAAATTATTTACTCTATAGACATCTTCATGACAGATGATGTCACGAACAGCATCTGGTCCCCACTAAAAAATAGCACATAACACGGTCCTTATAAATGATTGGAGGGAATTCCTAACCCCCACTGGCATTCAAAGATCCCATGTATGATAGAAAATGGATAGGTAATTATTTACCTGAGTTAAAACACCTAAGAATGCCAGAAACAATAAGTACACTTCATCTGATAATTACTGACCAAACAATCCTTAAATCAAACTCTTCCCCAAATAAAAGGTCTTAAACATGATAAAAGTTGTTGAAAAATAAAAAAGTATAAAAAATATCATATGTTCCACCACACAAAATGGGTTTATCACCCACGATTCGTCTCCACAACACCTCACTATGTAATAAAACTAACAACCTGATCCATTATCTCCAATGGGTTTTCCCTTACCTGAATCAAACATGATCAAGTTGACTTACACCCAAAGGATTATGTTGGGTGTTTACCTAAGACAAATAGAACACCACTCAAATACTCCATGTAACAAGAATAATATGAAAAAATCATCTGAATTTTCTTAGAAAAGGAATTGTAGAAAATGTTTTTGAAGAGCAACAATTAATGGAAACATGTTTCCAAGGGTTAATATAAATTAATGAATAAATATAAATAAAACTTGTAAGATACTGAATTTTCCAGAAAAAAAATCCATAATATAATTGTAAATTCCAAATATTCCCCAAAAACTAGTCATAGGAACACCATAGGCAATATTTAATTGTGGGCCCTAGGTGAAACGTAACTTGGTATTAAAGTCAAAAAAATAAAATAATTGTTCTCAAGAATGGTCCAATGGTATAGAATATACCCATAACCTAGTGGACCCCAATCATCATCATTAATTGTTTTTATTTTTTTCAATTTCAAACAAGCTATGTGATATAGTGGAAAACCCACTATAGATCACTAGTTTACTATTACACGCCCACCCACCATTATACCTAGATTTCCCTCTTTGTTCTAAAAGATGTTACACATGCTATCAAATGTGATTTATATATAAAAATACTAGTACTAGTCAAACACACTAAAAAGTATCTAAAAAGTCCTTTCATAATTCATATAACTCAAATAAACACTTTGAATTTCCATAAAACAATTTTAAAAAGTATAACAAAACATTGCACATATAATCCACTTTAAACCTATATATTAGAACCCCTATCATAAAACAAAATACATACCAATAATATACCAAATATAAATTTTCAGCACCATGAAATATTAAATAAACTATTCCATGAGTTTTAGAACAACCCCAATTGGTGAAACATTTATTGAACCTAAGAAACTCCAATATTCACACATGAATGGAATTTAAAAATCAATCACTTAACAAATGCTTCCAAAAATAGATTGCATACCACTGTCGCCCCACAGGGGAGTGTAAATGAACAAAAAACCACAATATTGGTCCAAGAAACTCAAAAAACCCTAGGCATGACGACCTAAATTCTGGACATTTGGAGAATAATGAAAAGAGAGAGAAACATTAAGGATGTGTACTGAACTATGTATGAATTATTTATAAAAGATGCAAATTCAATTTTTAAATCTATATGATTTGAGTAACCATGAGGAAATTCAACCTAATTCAAATTGAATATGAGATAAAAATATATAAAATAAAACATGGGAGTGATCCTATGGTCAGTGGTCTTGAGTGGAGTTGGAATGACCAATAATTGGTAAAAATGAATGATATATTATAGAAATAAATTGTTTTCTTAAATATTGAAATGAGCTCATGGGTTGGCTAATTTCCGGAATAAATAACACAAATTCACCATGATTATGAGTCCCTAAGGGGTACAAATTGATAGGAGGTTTTGAATATGTTATAGGATGTCAATTGGTATGCATAATGGGTGAAAAATATTTTACATGAATGAGTTATTAATGAATTTTTTTTTTACCAGAAAAATAGCCTCACCATTTGTTCCAAATCTTGAAAAATCACACATTCTCCAAAAATTATTTGGAAACCCTTGAAAAAAATTCAAGAATAGAAGTTACATAAACAATAACTTTAAAATAATTTATGTATGTGGCAATTATAACCACCGTAAAAACATTCTACCCTAATAATGTTATCATGATGCCAGATCAAATAAGAGAAATTGAAACTACTCTTCAACTAAAGGAATCCCCACCCATATCTCATGGTCATCAGTCCCATAATTACAAAGGGATCAAACTGGAGGAATAGTTTTCCCTTAGATCTCTTTTACTCAGGATTCCACAATATTCCCTCCTCACTCAACCACAGATAAATCTGGATTGAACTCCAACACTTCCCAACTCAAAACATGGGATGATTCTAGATTGTATTTATTTTTCTGGGAGACATGGAACACATCATGGATCAATGAAAACTAAGTGGTAAAAGAATATTATTATTACCCCTTACCTATACTATCAATGATTTCATATGGTCACACATACGTTGTTGTTAGCTTAAATTTCTTACCAAGATGACAATGAGCCAAGGAAGGTTCCACATTCAAGAATACCCCCATCACCTAAGAAAAACTCCAAAGCTCGATGCATTTGACCAGAAAAATACTTATCTTGAATCTCAGATTTCAACAAACATTTTCTAATAAATCAAACCTTGTTTGAAGTATCCTTCACAATACTCAGACTAAGTAGTGAGGTCTCACCACCCTCCTCCCAACACAAAGTAGATCAGCACAACCGACTATAAATCTCCTAAAACGGTGCAATTTGGATTGAAGATGGGTAACTATTGTTATAGGAAAACTAAACCAAACCCAAATGGGAATTGCATGACCCACTAAAATACAACACACATTCCAAAAGAATTTTTTCCAGAATTTGATTATCCCACTCTATCTCACCATCTATTTGAAGTTTGTAGGCCGTAATAAAATTATTATATGAACCCAATGCCTTTTAAAGGACACTCCAAAATCAAGAGGTAATTCAGTGGTAACTATTTGAAATGACAGCTGATATAACTCCATGGAGCCTCACAACATCATGAATATACAACCAGCCCAATTCCTCCACTTTTGTCGAATCATTAATCAGAATGAAATGGACCAATTTTTTCAGATGATTAATCACCACCAAGATAGAATTCATTCTCCAGGGTGTATGAGGCACGATAACTATGAAGTCAATGGAAACATCATCCCACTTATTGATATGAATGTGTAACAACTAGAGATAACGATAGGGACTTTTATGCTCTGTATTAACCTGTTTAAAAGTATAGAATCTCGATACGAAGTCAGCAATGTCCCATCCCATGTCTGGACCAGAATTGGTGAGGAACATCATAATTAATCTTTCTGGAACCAGAATGGATAGCCCACTGATACTAGTGGCAATCCTGTATCACCACCTTCTAAAGACCGGAAGGCACCACTAAGATGACCTTGAAACACATCATACTCTTAAGGGATGAAGACTAATAATAAGATGTCTCCCCACCATGAAGATACTGCCTTGATCACTAACATAGCTCATCACTAGGCTGCACCCGATGAATCTTCTCCACAAGAGAAGGGGTAAACTAAACACTCACAAATATTTGACCTCCAATGTGATCCTTGGTCTCCACAAGCATCTGTAAAAGTATCACTATTAGAGAACACTCATCACTAGACATCCTCAATGCATGTACTGATAATCTTCTTCTCAAGGAATCAATCATTGTGTTACCCTACCCATGGGGTGTACATGATGTCAACATCAAACCCCTGAAAGTACATGACCCAAAACTGCTACATTACATTAGGATCCTTCAATGAGAAGATGTTCCATATTCTCTTGTGATTAGAATAGACCAAAAACTTCTCCCCAAAGCAATAGTGATTCCATTTCTTCTAATCATAAATCATAGTTACTTTCTCAAAGTCAGGGTTCGGGTAAGTTGTTTCATGTGTTCTAAGTTGGCGGGATCCATAAAACACCACATGATCATCATTTATAAGGACTCACCCATTACCCATACCTGAATCATCACAATACAAAAACATAGTCCTTTATAGATTATGGAATGTTCAAAATGGGGAAAATAGTCAACGACAACTTCAACACCACAATGGATTCCTTAGATTCTGGGCAAAAAAAATACCCCCTCCTGGGTGAGTGCGGTCATGGGTGATGCGAGCAGTGATATTCAACGAAAATCACATGTAGTGTCCTGTAACATCGAGGAAACTCCTGATCTCAAACACATTCTTCAGCTTCTCTAATGAACTTTTTGAAATGATATTCTCAGGATCCACCAACACTCCCTACTTTGAGATCACATTCCCTAGAAACATCACCTACCGGATCTAGAATGTTCTCTTGTACTAATTTGTATAGATACAGTGATCCCTCAAAGTGCCCAACATAATCCTCAAATGATGCTCTTTCTACTCCTCAAATCCAGTGTATACCAGGATTTCATCCATGAATACCTTGTAAAGAGAGTCGAGATACTAATGGAACACCGTATTCATGCATTCCATAAAGATGGATGGAGCGTTACTCAATCTGAAGGGTATGACCAAGTACTCAAATTTGTCATACCATCTTTGCAAGGACATCATTGAGATATCTACCTCATTCACCGTGAATTGGTGGTAAACTAAATGAATGTAAATTTCAAAAAACCACTTTCCCCCTTCTACTGATCAAAAAAGTCATCCTTTTGAGGAAAAAGATATTTGTTCTTGATGGTTACCTTGTTCCACTTTCATTATTCAATACAAAACCAAGGGGTTCCGTCAACCTTTTTCAAAAATGGAAAAGGAGTGTCCCAAAGAGAGATGCTCAAGAAAATTAATCCTTTGGAATCTAAATTGTGTAACTTTATCTTTAATTCCCATAGCTCAATGGGGTTATATGATACCACAGATGAGATCAAGGTTAGGTTTCTTGTTCAAAATTGATCGAGAAATCTACATCCCTCTCTCGGGGAAATCCAGAAAAATTATATAACAATACCGCCGAGAACTCATCCACTACATGGGGTATTCTAACCTGAAGAGAACGACCATAGTTCTCATGAACATGTGATGAAAACTGAAAGACAATATTTCCAAACTCTAAGAGTGGAGTTCTTGCATGACCTGACAGAAGATACAATTCCCCATGAAAAACCAGATGGCCAGCATTAGGATTCGTGAAACACACCTTCCACCTATATAATTATATGTGAACCTAAAACTTCACTAGACAAGCCATGCAAAGGATTACATCAATAAGGTCCGTATCCCGGACCAGATGGTCCCAATCCATCTTATCCCCTGACATGAAAATTTCACACAATGGGCACATGGGATATTTCCCCCTCTTTTTACCCAAAAAAGTCACCACCTCTATCACAAAAGATTACATCTCAGTTGAAAAAATCACAATTCTAAAAAAACTTGTAGAGATAAACGAATTAGAAGAATCAGTATTGAAATGTGTAGAATATATAGAAGATGAAATCAAGATGGTACCTCAAACTGTTGAGGGCCCCACATATGATCCCCCTGGTGCCTACTATACAACATGAATACACCAACTCTATTCCTGAGAAAAGTTTCTCACTTATGGCTCTTCCATGAACTAGATCTATGAAGAAGACTATCCAGACCTGTTGCCATAGCCCAAAAACTCATATCCCCCCATCCTCGATGGCTCAGACTGAGCTTGCACTCCCCTAGAAGCCACTGATCTTGCCCCACTCTGGAGTTTACATTCCATCTTGAAGAAATAACTTCAAGTGTATCATACCTCCACTCGGATAGCAAGGCTTTATGAGAGACATCAATACTAGTCGGGTGTCCCTTGGCCACCCACAATAGTTGACACACAAAAGAATTTTTGTAAAAAGACACTGATGAAAACCTCAAAGAATGTTTTCCTGAACTACCACATCCCTTCTTCCCATGGTCCTCTCACTTCCTCATCTTCTCATATCAATTTCCACTTCCCATCACTAACACAAATCTAGGGATACCGGTCTTCCCCATTAATAAAATCTCCACCATACTGGCCCGATGAACCACCATAGCATATGTCTTCAACTTGAATAATAATACATGGGTATGGATATCCATCCCCATACCCCTCTCAAACTTCTAAGCCTTCATCTTCTCATTGGAGACCAATTCTGGAGCATACCGAACCAGCTTTTCATAACGGTTGGAATATTCAATCACTAAAATATCCCCATGATCCATCACTATAAAATACTAGGATTTATCATATTCCTAGAATTTTGGGTTGTACGGGTAATTGAAGGTCAACTTGAAGTCCTTTGAGCTCATCAATTCAAGCTTCCCAGCATGAAGCACCGATTCCCACAACCTATGTCTAGGACCCACTAATATAAAATTGGCACACATAACTTTCACCTCATCGACTGTGTCAACAAAATTGAACATGCACTCGATCTTCTCTAACCACTCCTCTACTTCCTAGGGATTCGTGCTACTCTGGAATGTAGATTATTGATATTAAGGAACTACTACAGTTTTACCTTCCTATGAACATACTATTCTTCCCAATAATGAGTATGAGAGGGAGATAATACCTATAAAAGGGAATGAAAAACCTTAAAAACAACCTCTAAAATATTTTGATCAATCAGTGAGGGAGAAATCTCTCTGGTTTCCTTCCGTGGATAAATAAGAGCTTTCAAAGGAGGCATGTTGCTACATGTGGTAACAGTATGAAAAGAAATCATCACTAAAATAATTATGAAAAAATTGCATCAATTACATCAAATATAAATAAGTCAAACATATCAAATAAATGAAATAAACAACCACTTCACTCCCACCTGATGTCTAAATGCAGTATGCAACCCACATGTCCCACCTGAAAGATAATTCAAAATAAATCCCAACATCCCATAGAGACACATGTTTTTTCAAAATACGTACTGGCCAGGTACCAAACTCACACCCAAAACTATAATCCCTAACAATCATAGCTCTTATTTACCTAGACTCACCCCAAAATAACAATATGACTTAGAACGATAGTCCTACTTTGATACGATTTTGTTATTAACTAAATTTGGTCACCATTAAAACCATCACTTGACCCGGTCCACGGAAAATCCTGAAAGGTGTTCCTTATCCCCATATACAAACACCAGTTCCAAGCTATGATAAATTATGGTTAGGGAAGGATTTACCCGAGTTAGGATATATAATTCAGCTAATGGAAATAAGTACACTGAATGTGAAAATTACCAACCAAAAAAATCATTAAATAAAATCAAAAACTGAATTCCTAGTTTTAAACATTACATGAGAGTTCCAAAACAACAAAATTAATATAAAAAACCTCCCATGGAACACCACATGACAAGGTGTCATCACCCATGATCCATCTCCACAGCACTGCACCTTGGTACAAAACTAAAAATCCTTGCTACCGTCTACAAAGGCCTTGACCTTACATGAATAAAACATGATCAATTATACATACACCCAATGGTGTATGTAGGCTGTGAACATAATAATAATACAATACCTCTCAAATATTCCCTGTGGGAAGAATTATTATATAAAAATATTTAATGTTTTGATAAACAAGGAATGGTAGAAACAATTTCTGAAGTGCATCTTTTAATGGATTTTCTACAAGGTTTAACATTAAAAAATGAATACATTTATATAAAACATTTTATATTCTGAATTTTCCATCCAAACACTCCATTACTAAATGGTAAATACCAAATATTTAACAAGCACTAGTCATAGGAACACCCTTAGGCACTAGTTTACTATGAGACCTAGGTACCTCATAACATGATGTAAAATAATCCAAATAAAATATATTTTCTCATTCACGAGCCACTAGTATGGAACTTACCCATAACCTAGTAGTCCCAAATCATCATCCTTATATTTTTGTTAGTGTTTTCATTGTCAAACATGCTATGAGAAATTGGGATAAAACCATTATGGATCACTAGCATACTAGGACACGTCGGCCCACCTAGATACCTAAGATTACCACTAAATGATCAAACATGTTACAGAAGATATACATAATCATTTACATATAAAAAATACTAGTTATGGCCAGAGACACTAAAAAAAGTATATAATCATACCTTTGACTATTATTATAACTCAAAAAAACACTTAGAATATAAAAAAAACAATATCACACCGTATAACAAAACAATGCACAAAAATCCACTTAAATACCTATTGTAAAGCCAAATGCACACCAATAATACAACCCACCATAATTAGAATCAATAAAACATTTCAATAAAACTATTCCAAGAATTTAAGAAAACCCCAATTTTTTTAACATGAACTACACATGAAAACACCCATTTTCACAAAAAATGGTATTTATAAATCAATTTCATAAAAATTTCTCCCAAAAATAGTTTTCCCACCTAACTCAATGTATGATGAGCATGATAAAAATATAAATCCATAATGATAACCCGTTATACAATGCTTACATATAGAATCACCTACCATATGTGTCAAAACCCTCATGTCATTGTCTAAAACTCCAATCTCCCTACAACCACACCACCAGGGAGTGAAAATGAATCTATAACTACAATATTGGAACCAGAAACACTAAAAAAATATGTCGGTCTGAAGACCAGGATTCCAGAAATTTGGTGATTTAAGAAAATTTGGGAGAAATTTTAAGCAAAGGGAAGGAACTTATAAGGAAAATCAGATACTGGATAAACTTTGACAAATCACCCCAAATACACCCAATAGTTGAATCCCCTAGAATAAAAAATTAAATGGGAGTATCCAATATGGATGAGGTGGTTGAGTGGGGAATGAAATAGGGGAAAAGGTTTAAAAATTAATGATTTTGGAATGAAAAAAATTCCATTTTCAAATATGAATGATTTGATAAACCTTGTGGAAATTCACCATAATCCATAATGAATATGAGTTACAAAGAGGGAGAGGGTAACATGGGGGTGCGCCTATCATTTTTTGGCATGATTGGGAGATGGAAATAAAAATTGTTTGAAAAAATAATGATATTTAAAATTAATTAATTATATCTTTAAATCTAGAAATGGGCTCACGGGGTGGCCCAATGGCAGAATAAACCACCCAAATCCACCATGATAATGACTTCCTATGGGATCCAAATGGATATTGAGGTTTTATTGGGACATGGGAGACCATGTGGGAAGTGTAATGGGTGAATAATATTTAAAAAAGAAGATGTTATAAAAGAAACAATTTTTTTTATTACATATAAAAATGGGCACACGGTTTGTCCCAAATCAGGATGAAACCACCCTTTCTCCAAAAATTCCAGGGAAACACCTGGTAAAAGTGATAGAATAAAAATTACATGAAAAATAAATTCAATATAAGTCATTGATGTGACAGATTAGTGATTTTATAATATCATTGTGAAATCACCAAAAGTTATACATTATTGACATAGAATAAATGGAATATTCATTCCTACATGGTTACCATCACCTAAAATCACAAATATAAAATTCCTCATATACCTTGGACAGTTTAAGAGTTGGTTAAGGTATAGGTTGGTAATAATTTTCCATCAATAATGATAAGGTGTAAAAAAAAATCCATTAATATAATAATCATCCAATACGGTTTATCATTATAAAATTTTCTATCTCATTCATAGTTAACCAATTTCCTTCAAGATCAAGACATATTCTAAAAATATAAACATATTTTGAGAAATACTAATCACTTTGGAACACATAATAGTTATGAAAACTAACATATATGATGTTTCAATCATAATACATCATTTTTTATGTTCGAAACCATATGTTTTTTCTATGTTATTATTATTCAACGTCTATTTAAATTTTTGACAATAGTTTATAAAGATCCTATGAATTTTGATAGCATATTCCCATGGAGTTAAAAACTGGTTTTAAAGTATGGACCATTGTGACGCACCATTTCCTAATAGGATTTAGATCAATACTATATTTCTAGTGTTGTTACCCATATAATACTATTTACTAGAGCCACATCCAATTATAGTATCCAAAATGGGAATTGTTTCTAGGAAACCACTCATTCTCTCGATTACTAAAATTACATTACATTTTCATGTAAATTAACTCATTTTTAGAATTATCAATAGAAACATGTATAGACATATCATTATAAATTTACCAAGGGATATGAGTAATTTTTTTCATCCTAATTTCCAATGGTACTCTAAACCATTCCACTAATTTGATATATAGAGATATTGGATTTTGGTACATGAATATTAGATGTTTTTTATGAACACTCATTTAATTAAAAAAACAATTACCAAATTATTGTAATAATTTAGTTCACGTTCAATCTTAGAACATAAAATTCTAGTGTCTTGAAATATACTCAATTTTCCTTCAATTATAATCCGTTTTAAGAAATAAATTATAAACATTTCATTATATCATGGGGGAAGAAAATAAAAGAATGGCTAAGATCACGGGATCAATAATGGTAAATAAAGATGATATGTAAATAAGACATGAATATAATGGTATGATAACATGATCATAGTATTTGAATATCATAACCTTCATATCAATGATCATAAACATGAGTCATTGAATAAGTATTAGAATATCATAAAAGATAAATGAAAAGTTAATCAAGATCATAAGTCATACTAGTATACCATTAGAAGAATACATGGTATTGTGGATGCTATATAATCACATAATATAATTTCCATACTATTCAAGGAATTCATAGTGGAATTAATTCACTCCCCAAACCATCTTTGTATCCATGCTTCACTACCAAAACCATATTATTACTAAAAGATCACTCCTAATACCATCTGGTTGGAAAAAGTATACTACTGAACTAGGTTCACTCCAAATTCTAGGAAGGTATATCTCAGGATATATAAATCATTAGATAATTTATTATAGGAAGATATAGTTATGAACTAAAACATAATTTAATAACACATACATGTGCCATTAGATAATAAATATTCATCTAACCATAACCCATGAAATGAAATTGGTATCATAAAACTTTCATCATTTCAGAACATATAGAAAAGTGAAATGTTTCAAAATCATTTAATCATAAAATATCACATTAAAATAGGTATGTTCCAAAATTATATAACTCATGTAAGGAAAAAGGGTTCCATAAACATCACTATATAAAATCATAAACCACATCGATAAATAATATGAACGGAAACTGTGGATTATATCCACAGTTTGTCATGTGTAACACAAAAGGATGTCATTATAGATGAAAAAACAATTTGTATAGTGTCTTTTAATACATTTGATGTAGAAAATATGCTTTCTTATTCTAAAATGATTTTAAAAAACAAAATCTTCTTGGAAATAAATTTCATTGAGAATAAATATGAAAACAAAAAAATGATGATTTGAAGAAATAATTGGACATGAAATCATAACATTACATTCATTTTAGAAAAATAGTCATTAAGTATCATTTCACATTTTTTGTAAAACCTAAATAGTCTTTTTTTGGAAAATGATTTGAATATTCCATCCAAACAACTATAAATTGTCAAAAAGGGTAAAAATGTTTTTAAAATCATAAAAGGTTAATAAAGATTTTTGAGAAATTTTATGTAATTTTTTTAGAAATCCATTATAAAAAACATTGAATTTAAGTAAAATATCATTCTAGCTGAAGAGTGAAATAATGTAATATTTTCGGAAAGATATTGTATAAATATTTCTTTTAAATAATGGGTTGTTGTAATAAATAGTAAACACTTTGATAACTTTGAACCATAATACCCATGAGTGAATAAAATTAATAGAGAATAAAATATCATAAAAATAATGGGATTCATGATTTAACATATTGAAGGGGTAGTATATACACCTTGTAAAATAATATATATTCATAACAAAACCTGTGTCTCAATGAAAGAAAAATTGAGACAAAATTCCCTTACCCATTTGGTAACATTTTTATTTACTAAACATCATTAATGGGATATAAACAAAATGATATTTAAATACCAATCTATTTTATAAGAACAATCATAAAATATATTAATATGATCTATATACACCACATCTATGAATGAGGTGGAAAATATGGCATGTGTATCACAAAAGTAAAAAGTGAGACGAAAACCCCAAAACATTAGTATTGAATTCCATTTAACTCATTAAAACATCCTATATAATTAGTATAAGTATATTATAAAAATATCAAAAAAATATTAATATAAATAATATGATATATTATTTTATTATGACGTTATCTTATCCTTTAATTGACAATTC
Organism: Viscum album; assembly: GCA_963277665.1. Taxonomy (NCBI): domain Eukaryota; kingdom Viridiplantae; phylum Streptophyta; class Magnoliopsida; order Santalales; family Viscaceae; genus Viscum; species Viscum album. The sequence continues at coordinate 933,342,405 of OY728122.1, read as the reverse complement.
CATCGTAAAGTTAAATATTGTATAATAACTGCTTAGTTTTTTGTACATGTTTGTATTTTTCATTTTTGGTCCACTTAATTTGGTGATGGTTTCATCTTGTTTATAATGTAATGAATCGTATAAATATCATATATACTAATATTTTAATTATTTATATAATGACATAAAACATTGTGATAGGAAATGGTATATATCGTTCTTGGAGTCGGTAGGGTTTGTGTATGCATGAACACTATTTCTTTTTTCTATTAATATTTTAAAAAATAAAAATAATTGATATAAATATATATATATATATTATAATAAAAATTTAATTATAATTTCATATATATCACATATTTTTATTAAACTTATTATTAATTGATTACATATATATCGTCAATTAGTCACATCACATTGCGAGGCAGTAGTCTACTATATAAACAAACAATGTTATTGTATTCCCACAAAATGGTAATAATTATTTTGTGTGATATAAAAATTAAATATTAATAATATCATTGTAAATTTCATATTTATTATATATAAACATTTTTTTGTAATGCCCGGATATTTTATTAGAATTATACTTTTTAATTTCATTGATGTCTTTTTTTATATGCTTCACCAAGATTAGATTGTGCTATACCCAACACCATATTAGCTTGTAGTATACGCAACACTATTCTTGGCTTGTGTTGCACACAATTTCAATTTCTTTTGAATAAGATTCGTTTTACAGAACAAAATATATATATTATGATCAATTTATAACTGAACTATATTTATATTATGATAAATGCAACACAAAAGGAAGCTTTCCCAATACACAACCCTGACTTGGTTTGCATTACACACAAGAGCGACATTCCTCGATAGTGTGTGTTGTCCGCAATACCGAGTTTCACTAAATGAGATATTATTATAATATAATTATGAACAACCCATTATGAATGTTATGAACTAAATTTTGAATTTTATAACATTATAATTCATTTTAAACATTTTCTAGATCATGGTATGAGAACAAAATAATTTTTTCGGGTAAAATAAGTATTTTTCATAAAATGCAGTTTTGTCGCCTTTTGATGGAGCACCCATTTTAATTCTAATCCTTAACAAGTTTATTATTTAAATTTCAAAAAATAAACATCTTCTTGTGAATCAGGATATAATAATTTATTTTTGATAATGTTTTGATATTTCTCTGATGACATTCATAGTTTGATAAATAGTAAAAATACGCTAAATTTTAATTAAATAAACTTTTTTCATCAAGATAATCTATATAGATAAGTTATAATATTTAATTATTTTAAAGTAAAAATAGAATATATTTATAAAATTTAATATAATTTATGTCATTATCATTAATTTTACATTGAATTCGTTGGTAAAAAAATTTCAATCTTTTGCAATGTTTTAAATAAAAACCCGTTTTTTCGAAAATGATATTAATTTTAAGTTAATTACTAAAACCTATGTGTTTTGAAATTTAAAAAATTGATTCCATATTTGGAATCAGTGGGTCTAAATTATGTTAATAGGTTACTTTTATTTTTTTATATTATGAATACTAACTACTGTACTTTTTATTTACTACAATTAAAGGTAAATCAGGTAATTAAGGGTAAAACTAAGATTATAAAATTTCCCTAACACCTGAAAAAATTCTATTGGAAGAATAAAAGTTGTCCCATATCACCTAAGGGTCTGAATAGATTCATTTCATGGACTTTTTACCATGAAAATTATGTAATTATTATTAAAACCAAAGAAAATGACAACATGTCAATCTATTATAACTTATAGCTGTAATAATTTTAATTTGGTGATAAAATTCATAAAACATCAAAAATAAATTGTCTCCAGAAATAAAATAAAATTATCCACTTCATGAATATTTATTTATAATTTTTAGGGATTAAATAATTATCATTAATGATGACACAATAGTGATGTAGAAATTATTTTACTAATTGAAATATCCAATAAATGGTTTTAAAAATATTAAAATAAATATTATATGAACTATATAATGTTATTAACAAATTTTATGGATGAATATGACATGTTATGAACCTATTTAATATTTTGGTTTGAATATAATCTATGTGTGTATTTTATTTAAATTCAAAGAAAATTAATAGTAAAAAAATTTACACTATTAGTATTTTATAAAAATAACATACTATTAAATTATTTAAAAATCAAAAATATATTTATAAATTACAAATTTAAAATTATATGGTCTAAAATGTTATAAATATCAAATTATGGGAAATTTACAATATATATGTATGTATTTATAACAATTTAAAATTTAGAATACTATTACCACAAATAACATTAAATATATTAAATAAGGGAAAATCAAAATGATAAGGTTTAAAATAAATTTAAAACATGTATAAATTTTATTTTTTGATGAGATCACAAACCTATCTCGTCTCATCTTAAATTTGAGTTATTTTTTGAGGTTTTTAAGTGGGTTTTGAATTTATTATAAATTTATATTTTTGAGGTTTCCATAAGTGCCCCTCTCCTTTCTTATAAAAGGGAACCTCCTCTCTCTCCTATTCACAACATTTTGAGCCTTCAATGTCATCCATACCCTGTCCATATCTCTTCTAAGCTTCTCTAAAAACCTACTAGAGGTTCTGGTATTCTTCAAAGACCATCTTTAGTGCCCTAAGATGAGGTAAAGAAGAGGCGTGTCAAGGAAAAGGTAACACCCTTTACCAATTCTCTCAAATTTATTTCTTCTTCAACTTCATCTTCTTTATTTGTCTCATTATAAATTAATAACATTAGTATCACCCATATAATTATATGTTATTAGAAAAATGAAACATCCCAATTTCACATTCTATCCATCCTACAAAAAACGAAATCACCGCGAGTGTGTACGTACGACTTACCGTCTCCACGCCGTGGGGTAATCTGTTTTTCCACCACCACCATAATTGGATGGTTATAATGGTGGAAATAATAACTATATATGATTATTATAACATCATATGTATAATGAGATATTATCCAATCCAATTCCATTCAATAATTATGGGAACAATATCATCGCTCGTGCGTACGTACGAATTACCATCTCCACGACGCGATGAGATTCATTCTCCATGTTAACCATTATTGAATGAATATAAAGTATATATAACAAATAACCATGAAATATATGACATAATAACGATACTAGATTTATTTATATGTTATTTACTTAATTCCATTCAATTTAATAAGGAAACAAAAACAGTGTTCGTGCGTTTGTCCGACCTACCGTCTCCATGAATGGTGTATTTCATTCCATTTGTTGATCTATTATATATCTTATGTTATGAATATATATTATATATAAATCATTTTTTACATTATGTAAGTAAGTAAATAATGATATATGTAATTATATAAAGAAAAAAAATTTTAAAACACCTACGATAAATGAAATGATTTTACCCAAAACACGGCTTTAACATGGAATTGACAAATGAACGGGTAATACAAAGTCATAGGTGAATCATATATGATATCATAAATATTATTATGGTTCTATTAAAAGTTAATAATATGTTTAATCCTACTATACAGGAGTCTCAGACACATAGGGAATAAATTGGACATAATGTAAGGGATTATTTCGTCTCACTTTTATTTCTGTGAGACATACGCCTTAATCACCACCTATTTCTTTTGTATGGTGTTTGTGCTTCCCATGAGTGTTTTATGATTTTTATTATAAAGGATATGATATCTACATATGCATGTAAGTTTCCTTATTTTATGAAACTTATGATTCCACTGATTATAAATGGAAAGGGATAATTATTCCAATCTCGTTCTTATCTGTGATTGTTTATTTGTATGTATTTACTGGGGCTATGTTTATCATCCATGTCCGTATGTTATCAAAATGTTTTCATAAATGTTTTTTATTCTTCCATGTATGTTTAAATTTATTTTTACCCGTTTTTACTTTTACCACACGGTATGGAAGGAATATTTCTTTTGTTTACCATACTATGTACTTTTTGTCTTTTCTGGAAAACGTATGAGGAGAATGTTTTTTGACATATATGGTGTGACTGGATTTTTACGGTTTTATAACTCCTTGTTTTCAAGAAGCTTCCTATACAATATATCGTAATTATTTTCAAGAAAATCCTTTTCTTTTAAAATTTCATGGGATCTTGAGAAAATAAAATTATTTTGAATAAGAAATGATATTTTCCTCAAGAATTCATTTCTAGTGTTTTATCAGAACTATTTTCCATCTAAGATGACTTTCATGAATATGCTAAATTTTAAAGTATAATGTACCTATTGTTTTTATGGTTTTATTTCATTTATGATTAAATTATATCCATTGTTTTATATGGATTATGTTACGATGGGAAGATGTTTATAAAACCCATTTTATTTGTTGGGTTATGATGAATGATTTATGTTTATTTTGTGCACAAGAAAGACTGATTTCATTATGAGATGGGTGGGACCTATTTCTCTCTCTATTTAATTGGGTAAAGATTTATATCTCATGATATAGACATGGTTGGAATAGAAAGTAAAATCCGGTTCAGTAATACAGGGCTGGAACGACATGTTAACCCAATTCAGTAATGAACTTTGTCCACTATGATGGTCTTGGAAGCAATGACTTGTCTAATATGGAAATCATATCATGTGATTAATGGTTTTCAACAATTAAATGGTCTATTCCCATGCTATTTGTTCATGGTTGTAGTTCCTTTATGAACGATGCCTTACGTGCTTCCATGATTTATTTCACAACTGAAGATTTTGATGTTTAAGCATTATGTTCATGTTTTTAAGTTCAAATGTATATGGTTTGTTTTATTTTCACCATGATTACCCATATTGAGAATTTGAGCTCACCTTTTATATGTTTTCTTTTCTCTAGGATATAAAAATAGGTTTTAGGTAAGAAAAAAAGAAGAAGATATTTATGGGAGATATTGAAGATCTTTCACCATGATTAAAAGATTATGTTCTGAGTTTCCAAATACACTAATCAAACACAGTATTTGGGTGTCTGTTTTTGTCATGCATTCATTTTTTCAAAAAAGTAATGTAATTTCGATGTACATCAAGCTTTGGGTCTTTACCTTTGGTATCATAGAGAAGGTTTAGATAACCTTTGGAAACTAGGTTTCGAAAACTTTAGTGAGATACCTAGAGATATTTCTATGGTATTTCTAGAAATGTAACTAAGATTAAATATATGTATAGGTTATAGTCCTATGAATTACGGTAATGGTCATAGAATTAAACCTAATATGTAATATATTGAATGTACTCCCCTTTATTATTATTTTTTTCCAAGCATGTGTGTTGCCTCTCACACTATTCCTTTTGGGTTTTAGACGATGGATGGAACCCGAAGGAACCGTGTTGATCAATGTAATAGAAAATGCAATGATTTTCTTTCTGAACAAACCAATGTTATGGGAGATGGAGTGAAAAATTTTATTTCTATACTTACACAAGCTATGAATCATTCTAGACTTCCAAATGAGCATAAAAGGGAACAATATTCTATAGAGTCATTCATGAGGCAACATCCGCCATCTTTCAATGGGTCTTATGATCGACTTATTGCTTAACAATGGATTAGTACCATTGAAAATATATTTTCCATTCCTTACTATTCAGAACATGAAAAATTCATTTTGGTTGTTTACCGTTTAGAAGGTGAAGCAGACCGGGGGTGGACACTAATTAAGAATAAAAGGCCCCATGATTAAATTGAATCCATGGAATGGGATAAGTTCAAGAATAGGTTTTTTAACAAGTACTTCCCTCATATTTTTCGAACAAATATGGAAAAGTAGTACCTTGATCTTAAGAAAAATGATGATGAATCTGTTGGTATATACAAGTGAATTTTACAAGTCTTGAAAGGTATGCATCTAGAATTATCATCCAACCTAAAAGTATAGTTGATAGATTATTCAATGGCTTAAAACCATGTATTTGAAGGGAATTAGCGATAAGAGACTTCAGTAGGTAAGAAGAAATTTTGCGTTGTGGTATCAAGGTATAATTGGAAGTTGGTGTTACATATCTATCTCAAGGTTTTGATAAGAAACGAAAGATGGAGTTCAAGGAAAAATCTCAAAACAATGGTGAAAAGAAGACTAATGTTTCTTTATGCTGAAATTGTTGAAAGAAGCATGGTGGAGATTGTCTTAAAGGGACTATAAAATGTTTTTGTGGAAAATAAGGTCATCGAGAAACTGAGTGTCAAAGTAATGGGAAAAACGAAGCTAATAATGTGAATAGAGAAAAGTCTACAGAGAAGGAACAACCAACACATCCATGATACAAGTGCAAGGAAATGGGACATTATGCTAACCAATGCCCTAATTAAAGGGTTAATGATGATCGGAATCAACATCTTCTTAAGGAAAAGGACAAAGGGAAGTCATATTCGATCACTATTGGTGAATTTGAATATGAAAATGATGTTTTTGAAGGATTAAGTGTTTATTTAACATGATTACAAAATTGTGTTGTGGAATCTCATTTATAGTATCACAGAATATTGGAATATCTATGTATTGGTTATCAATAATTGTATGGACCCAGTAATCATGAAAAGTGATTGAAATATTTTTGGATAGAAGATGATATGCACATAATTAAGTGATATGGAGAAAATAATATTTTTGATATTATTAATGAGATTATAACTGATATAAGGAAAAAGTGAAATCATGGTTTTAGTATATAGAAATTTTTTGGATTTTGGTATATGGAAGGAGTTAAATTTTGATAGCATTAACATTTTCATTATGGTTATATGGTAATACATGTTTCAAGAAAATACATGATTAAGGTATTCACATGTTTGGAATGTAACCAATAAGTTATATCTTATGATATTTGTGGGATAAATTCTTGTATTCACATTCTTGGTAGATGACATTTATAGTAATTGTTTTCTTTATACTAAGAGATTTGACAGATGTATTTTTGATAAACCTAATGGTTGGAATGGATTATTTTGGACATCAAATAGTATTGATTAAGGATAAATAATTTTTCTAGAATGTTATAATAGTATAGTTTTAGAAAAAGGACAACCTTCAGGATGGACGCAACTCGTCGCGTCAGACAAGGTTGTGGGAATCGAACCCCAACCAAAGTGTGACAAGCCTTTATCACCTACCACTGGCCTGCAAGAAGTCCCTAGTTAGTAGAAAGTAGTTTTATTTTATTAACTGTTATGATAAATGAATTATAAGTCCATTTTTGGAACCATATACGATTAATCTCACCATTTATGGAATTATGTATAATTAATAACTTTTTCTAACCTTATGTTTGAGATATATATAGTGACATATCATTCCATAACATGATTAGCTAATACTTCAAGAATGAAAAATTCAATTTCATTTGTTTGAATAAAAGATGAAGTAGAAATTGTTCATGGAATTCCCAACAATGATATTACACTGAAATCAAGTAAGTATTTCTCCTTATGTAAAAATTCATCAACTTTAGGGAAATGATCTTGAAACCCAAAAATGTTTTCCTAGTACCCTCATATCTGATGAATCATATATTACATTAGATCATTACAAATTTATGACTTTGTGATTGTTGGCGTTTTCATAGCAATGTTCTCTACCCCTCTTCATCAGAACATGATGGTTAGATTTCTTTTAATTTCACCTATACTATCCTATGTGGAAACCCAGTGCTGAGTTACTATGGGTGACCATTATGATTCAAACATTCGTTTTTAAAATTAAGTTTTAGTATTCATTTTTACAATATGGGTCTCTATGAAAGAAACTTTCTTGTAGAAACCCGTTTTTACCCCTGACGAATTTTGAGGGAGAAATTCATTTTAAGGGGGGTAGAATGTAACACCATGATATTTTATGAGAAGTATTCTTTTTAATTTAATTTATGTATTTTTTATATGCTTCACCAGGATTAGCTTTCACTATACGCAACACCATATTACCTTGGAGTATACACAACACTATTCTTGTCTTATGTTGCACACAATTTCATGTTCTTTCAAATAAAATTCAATTTAAGAAACCCCATGTATAGATTTTGAACAATGTATAACTGGACTATCTTTATATTATGTTATACAAATCACCAAAGGAAGCTTCACCTACATGCAACCCTGACTTTGTTTGCATTACACGTAAGAGCGACCTTCCTCGATAGCATGTGTTGTACGCAATACAAAGTTTCACTAAACGAGATATTATTTTCATATTATTATGAACTAGTCGTTATGAATAGTATTAAATACATTTAGAATTTTATAACATTATCAATTATCTTACTCATTTTCTAGATAATGGTATGAGAAAAAAATAATTTTTTAGGGTAAAATAAGTATTTTTTAAAAAATGCAGTTTTGCCACAATTTGATGGCACACCCATATTAATTCTAATTTTTAACATGTTTATAAGTTAAATTTTAAAAAATAAACTTCTTCTTTTGAATCAGGATATAACTATTTATGTTGGATAATTTTTTAATATTTTTCTGATAACGTTTATATTTTGATGAATATTAAAAATATGCTAAATTTTAATTAACAACAACATTTGTCATCAAGAAAATTTATATAGTTAAATTATAATATTTAATGGGTTTAAAGTATAAATAGAATATATTTTGACTAATTAATATAATTTATTTCATTATCATTAATTTTACATTTAATTAATGGGTAAAAACATTTCAATCTTTTGCAACGTTTTAAATAAAAATCCATTTTTTCGACAAGAGTATTAATTTTAAATTAATTACTGAAACATCTGTGTTTTGAATTTTGAAAAATGGATCCCTTATTTGGAATTATTGGGTCCAAATTATGTTAATAGGTTACTTATATTTTTTTATATTTTATAAAATACCAACCATAAATAGTCTATAGAAATCCAATAAAATTATCTAAATCATGAGAATTTATTTAGAATTCTTTTGGATTAAATAGTTGTCATTAATTTTGACACAATAGTGATGTAGAAATTATTTTATTGATTGAAATATCAATTAAATGGATTTAAAAATATTAAAATAAATATTATATGAACTATTAAAAGTTCACCATGAATTTTCTAGAAGAATATGATATGTTAAGAACCTATTAAATAATTTGGATTGAATAAATTTTCTGTGTCTATTTTATTTAAATTCAAATAAATGAATAGTGTCGAAATTTACACTATTGGTATTTTCTAAAAATAACATATTATTAAAATATTTAATAACCACAAAAATATTTAAAAATCACAAATTTTAAATTATATGGTATAAAAGGTTATAAAGGATCCATGTATGGGAAATCTTCAACATATAAGTATGTATTTATAGAAATTTAAAATTTATAATATTATTACCACAAATAAAATTAAATAAATTATATAAGGATAAATCAAAATGATAAGGTTTAAAATAAACATAAACATGTATAAATTTTACTGGTTGAGGAGATTACAACCCTATTTCATCTCATCTTCAAATTGTGTCATTTTTGGTGGTCATTAAGTAGGTTTGTAATTTACTATAATTTAATATTTTTGAGGTTTCCAAAAGCGCCCCTCTCCTCCCTTTTAAAAGGGCACCTATTCCCTCTCCTCTTCAAAAACTTTTGAGCTTTCAAACATAGCCGAACCCTGTCCATTTCTATTCTACACTTCCCTAAAAACCTATAAGAGGTCTTGGTCTTCTTCAAAGACAAACATTAGTTCCCTAAGAGGAGGATAAGAAGAGGCGTGTCGAGGAAGAGGTAATACCCTTTACCGATTCTTTCAAATTTATTTCTTCTTGTACTTCAACTTTTATATTTGTCTCATTATAAATTAATAACTTCAATATCACTCATATAATTATATATTATTATAAATATAAAATAACCCTTTTCACCTTATATCCATCCTATGGAAAACAAAATCACCGCGCGTGCATACATACAGATTACCGTCTCCACGCCGTGGTGTAATATGTTTTTCCACCACCACCATACATGGATGGGTATAATGGTGGAACTAATAACAATATATGATTATTATAAAATAATACTGATTATGAGATATTATCCACTCCTATTTTATTCAATAATTAATGGAACAATATCATCGCTCATGCGTACGTAAGAATTACCATCTCCACGACGCGATGAGATTCATTCTCCATGTTAACCATTCCAGAATGATTATAAAGTATATATAATAAATAATCATGAACAATATGAAACAATAATGATACTGGATTTATTTATATGTTATTTACTTACTTCCATTCAATTTAATAAAGAAACAAAAATAGCATTAATGCGTACGTACGACCTACCCTCTCCATGAACGATACATTCCATTTCATTTATCGATATATTATATATATATATATATATATATTATATTATGAATATATATTATATATAAATCATGTTTTACATAATGGTATTAAGTAAATAATGACATAAGTAATGATATCAAGGACAACAAGTCCAGAACATGTACGATAAATGAAACGATTTTACCCAAAACACTGCTTTAACATGGAATTGACAAATAAACGGGTAAGATGAAGTCATAAGTGAATCATATATGATATCAAAAAATTGTATTATGGCTTGGTTACAAGTTAATAATATGTTTAAACCCACTATACTGGTGTCTCAGACACATACAGAAGAAATTTGACATAAATAAAGGAATTATTTCGTCTCACTTTTATTTATGTGAGACATACGGCTTAATCACCACCAATTTCTTTTGTATGGTGTTTGTGCTTCCCATGAATGTTTTATGATTTTTTTATTATTGATATGATATTTAAATATTCATGTAATTTTCCTTATTTTATGACAAGTATGATTCCACCGATTATAAATGGTAAGGGATAATTATTCCAATATCATAATTATCTGAGATTGTTTATTCGTAAGTATTTACTTGGCTATGATTATCATCCATGTCCATATGTCCTCAAAAGGATTTAATAAAATTCATACTATACTTCCATGTATGTTTAAAGTCCTTTTAGCCCTTTTTACCTTTACTACAAGGTATGGAAGGAATCATTCTTTTGTTTACCATACGAGGTACTTTTTGTCTTTTCCGGAAAAAGTACGAGGATAATGTTTTTTGACTTATACTGCGTGAATAGATTTTTACGGTTTCATAACTCCTTATTTTCATGAAGATTCCTATACAATATTTCATGATTCTTTTCAACAAAAATTCATTTTCTTTTAAAATTTCATGGAATTTTGAGAAAAGAAATTGATTTTGAAGAAGAAATGATATTTTCCTCAAGAATTCATTTCAAGTGTTTTATCGGGAATATTTTCCATCTAAGATGTCATTCTTTAATATGGTCATGGTTCAAGTATAATGTCCCTTTTATTTACATGGTTTGATTATGTTAATGATGAAATGATATCCATTGTTTTATATGGATTATTTTATGATGGGAAGATGTTTATGAAACACATTTTATTTGTTGGGTTATGATGAATGATTTATATTTATTTTTTGGCACACAAAATAATGATTTCATTATGAGATGGTTAGGACTAATATCTCCCTCTAATGCATTGGGTAATGTTTTATATCTCATGATATAGACATGGGTGGAACGACATGTAAAATATGGTTCAGTAATACAGGGCTAGAACAACATGTTAACCCGGTTTAGTAATGGACTTTGTCCACTATGATGGTCTTCGAAGCAATGCCTTGGCTATTATGGAAATCATATCATGTGCTTAATGGTTTTACACAATTACATGTTTTATTCCCATGCTATTTTATCATGATTTATTTTCCTTTATAAACTATGCCTTATGTACTACCAAGATTTATTTCACATTCAATATTTTAATGTTTAAACTTTATGTTCATGTTTTTAAGGTAAAATGTATATGGTTTGTTTTATTTTATCCATGCTTACCCTTACTTAGAATTTGACCTCACCATTTATATGTTTTATTTTCTCCAGGATATAAATAAAGGTTTTAGACAAGAAAACAATAGAGTAAGTTCTTTATGGGAGATGTTTAAGATCTTTCACCATGTTATAAGATTGTGTTCTAAGTTTCAAAAGTCACTAAACAGACACGGTCTTTGGGCGTCTATTTTTTCCATGTATTAAGTTTTCTAAAAAAATAATGTAATGTCCATGTATTTCAAGCTTTGGGAATTCACAATTTTTAGCATCATTTCCAAACATGAATGATGGTAATGAAAAAATGAACACCATTAGTCCGCTAGGTGGAATTATGTTGTACACATGAAAGAATTATTTTAATTATGCTTATAATTGAGGTAATTAATTTTCAAATGTATGTAATTTTTCTATTAGGAATAAATTTAAGGGAAAATTATTTTAATTTTTTTACCAATATACACTAAAATTTTACATATAATTTACGAAAAATAAAATCAGACTAATTTTTAAATTAATTATAAATGAAGAAAAAGTAATATGAAATGCAATACATTAACCCAAACAGTTCTAACAATGTATTTATAATATATTGGTCAATATGTTCATTATAAAATAAAAATCATTCCAATAATGAAAATATATTATATTAATTAACATTTATATGTAATATGGAAAAATTTATGTTTGTTAATTTTTTATCCATTATTAAAATATCATTTATTATAAAAACCTTATTGTCAATTGTGACATTATTTATTTATTTTGAATTTTGAAATATCAAGAAAGTAATGAAATTTTAAATTATTAAATTAAAACCATTGTATAATGACATATTATTCAAAAAAATCTATTTTAATAATTTTTTTAACTTACATGAGTTTTAATATTTTTATTATAATTAATTTTTGGTTATAATTAACTAAATAATTCTTTCATTAGAATTTTCAAAACATTTAAAGTAATTATTTTTAATAAACAAATTAGAGGAAAATTTCAATATAAAAAACATTTATCTATTAAAATTATATTTATAACTAAATATATGATATTTTTACCTATACCAAAGCCGATTAAATATTAAAGGAATAGATGATTCAGTTTTGGTATTTTTTTAATTTACTTTACATAATATACATGTCACATTCCTACAAAAGTTTTCCAATAAACCAGAAAAATAATTTATAAGGTGTTAGTGGTTTGAATATTTCCATCTAAATGTTTTTTTAATTGTTTGTAGTCCATTTTACACCTTATATACAAATTGTTTACATATATGTGATATAGTTTGACCTTTAATCACTTTAATTTTTTTACCATATTCACTAATCAAATTGGAAAAAAATTAAGATATAATTGTTATAAATTATATATTAATCGGATTCCAAATTTGATATCCCTTTTACCAAATTCTATTCTATTTTCTAGAATAACTATATTTTATATGAATACTCTAGATGTTACATGAAACTAGGTTTTTAATGTGACAATGTTCAAAATATTACATTTTTTATATCATATGTCAACAATAAATTGAGTTTGATGACATAAATTGAATTAATATATTAATAATAGAATAATTTTTTCTTTAAAACCAATTGAAATTATAGTTAGACAATATAAATTATTTAATAAAAAATCTATTTTCAATTAAAATTATGATTTTTCACTATTTATCTTATAAATCAATCTTCATAGAAAAATACCCATACATCACCGTAAGATAATTTTTATATTCTAATTTATATTATATAAGTACCAAATTAAATATTAATATTCAATGAATATCGTTGTACGATAAAACTCGGTCTTGTGTGTATCATAAGAAAATCATAGTGTTGTGTGTACCACAAGATAAAATCAATGTTGCAAGTAGTCAAATCAGAATTTCCTATTGTATGCAATGATTTAGATAAAATAATTTTTTATATATTAAAATGAAATACTATATTTCCTAAAATCTAGGGCAGTTATAACTTCCCATGTACCATGCTTCAAAAATTACACCATTCTAAACATTAATTACATAGGAGACCTAATGGATTTCCCCTCACATTTATTATCTCAATCAAGACATATGATTATGAAAATAAGACTATAAGATTTTTCTAACGTAATATACAATTTTTACAATTTGGAAGGACCATCATTTTCCTGGTACAACAATTTCTTGATAGGGACTATCTTGGATTAGGAAGATCACAATCAGTTATCACTCAATTAGTTTAGTTCAATGCATAGAAACATTGATATCCCTAATCAATGAAATTAAAAACAACAAGAGAATAATAAGATCCCAAATATAATTTTTATATTAAAATGTATAACCAAATTTCTCAATATCAAAATCATACAATAGAATATAATTCATATATTTATTGATAAACTCAATGATGATATGAAAGCATACATGAACCAAATGGATCATGAAAGATGAATGTTGTTTCAAAAAAGTTGATTTAATTCTAAAAATAGGGAAATATCTAATACAATACCAACATATGAGGTACATAGTTAAAATAATGTTGGCGCATCAGTTATTACACTAAAGTTGATTCTAAAAAATTATATGATTCGAAATAACATAGAGAGTCATATAGAAACACCCACTGAATGAAATAAAAAATATAATAATCTCCATAAAGATGGATGAAGGGATAAAATAATTAACTATTTTGTGATTAATGTAATATGGAATATTCTTTCTATTGGATAATGTTCCATGAAAATACATTGCAACAATATTGTATAAAATTCTAATGTTATTGGAGCCTATAAAACTCAATAACGCTAGTCTGACATACTATAAATACTAATTATAAATCCATTAGATACTAGGAAACAACATCCAAGTTAGGTACATGTTTTAAATACCCTCTCAAGAATAGTTTAATCAATGAAGGCCTATTTTGGAAAACTCCATGTACAGGGAGCATATGAATCTTCCATTTCATCAGTTGAGCGAGGAGAACTAAATAAATTATTCTATAAGAATTAATGAATCATTTATGATTAGATGGACATAAAAAAAACCAAATAAGAGAATGAAATCATCAATGGATGGAAAAAATAATAGTTATAGGAAGCAATTATGTCTAGAATAAATAATTTATTACCTCACATTCAATATAACCCGTGAGTTTTTATATCCAACATTGGATGTAAATGTGACATGAGAAATAACACCAACCATGGCCCATAAATCTCCAGAATCATTCAAAACAATTGACACTCATCATTGAATATTAGAGAAAATCCTCACCAATTAGGAGCCTCAACAGTTGAAGAGGTCATATACTTATTATTTAATGTAAATAACATAGTAGAACAAATCTTTAATGACAAAATTTCATAAAAACTTGAATTACCTAACCAAAATTAGAGATTGTTATACAATATTGGAAAAGAAAGAGGCGATTGAGGATAAAGAGGTGGATACGAATCATGAAAAGAATAACAACATCTACCCCTTTACTCCAATGAATCCATATATATAGTATAGTCATAAATAAAACAACTGCAACTAGATTATGAGGAGATCCAATCCACTCATAAGTACTCCATGGTTTTGTTAAATTGAATAATATTTGATGATGTATTGGTGCATGTATATTGATCTACTCAGTTCCATACTATATAAATACAATCTCAGAATAATTTGTAAAAAATTGAAATGTATCCATATATTACATAGAAAAAGGGTTCATCAATATATTTGGCATAAAACATCGATTCTTGAACTAGGGAAAAACTACATTATTTAAAATGTTCCATATACCAAAAGTATAATATACAAAAACCCTTGACCATCAATACCAAATCCTATGTCAAAAACATTATGAATATATTTTTTTTATAAAATATGCATATGAAATATATTAATATAATTTTTTTAGTTCATTACCCTTATGAATTAATAATACATATTACATATCATATTTTTTAGATATTTTCTATAGACAAATTTTGAGATTTACTTGAACTAGACCATTAATTGAGACAAAAAACCAATGATCATCTTCACTTTAAAAAACCACTAAAACCAAAATAAAATTTGGGGTGAACATAAAATTTCATAATAAACAGTTTCACAAATAGTGATAAATGTTTTTGAATCCTTTTATTTCTTTTTTTTAAACAATCATATTTATTTCATATGTAATTTATTCCCAAATGAAATAATTTTCCATTAAAAATCAATTTGTTTTTTCACAATGCATAATATATATATTTTTAATAACCCAACAAAGATATATCAATTTTTTAAAAATTAATCATTTCATTTTAAAACAATTAAAAAATTATTTTAAAATATTATATCATTATAAAAATTAATGATACCTAGAAATATAATGGAAACATGAGGTCAGTAGTAGTATTGAAACATAAAATATAGTAAAATATTCCCATTTTGAATTATTAGGTTCACTCACCATTCAATGTCACTATATTCTATAACCATGACTTGACATATAAATATAATTTTTATTATTTCTTTCCTTTCTAATTTCCAATCATTCTTTCTAATTTCTAATCCCTTAAAAACAACAGTTCAAAACCCCCATAAACATTTGCCAAAAAGAAAATAACTTTTATATCTCATTGATTGTAAGATAAAACTAATTTCAGGAAATGAAAATATTTTTTAAAATAATGGATAAAAATACAATTCAAAACATATAAAATAAAAGTAATAACATAAAATAATAAATAATTTAATGTTAATTTTTTTTATAATATTTTTGAATGTGAATTAAAAATATAGATCATGGATAGAAATATAATAACAAACAACATTTATTGATATAAAAGAAAATTTTATAGAAGATGATAATCATTATAAAATTTAGTTCAATCATAAATTATTAGAAACCCCAATTGTTCAATTTTAATGTGTAATTATTATTAACTAAATGAATTCAAATAAATAAAAATATACTCTAATAAAAATATTCTCAAATAAAAAAACCCTTAAAATGGTTTTAGAAAAAACCAGATGTTCAATTAATCATTTTCCTTGCAAAAATTGGTTTCTTAATGCTATAAAATAAATTTACTAAGACTCAGTTTTCAATTACATGAGAATGGAAATTTAGAAGAAATAGAATTTAAATGAAAATTCATTATATTCCCTTACAATGGGATTTATAAACCATTTGCAGGATTTTCATAAAAATAAATTTCCATTACCTTGTACTGGATGGATGAATGAAATAACATTATCTTAAAAGCTAACAACCATGATTCAAGGAATCCTTATGTTTTAATAATTTTTATTAGATGTAATAAATAAGTATCCATAAAAACTCATCATTATATGATTTCATTTACATATACGTGTCTGATGAAATATGTGTATGATAATATTTTTCAAGAATTCAAACATTTGTTCAGTGTTTAAAATTTATCTTTCATTATCAACCGATAATACTATTAAATTTAATATGAATATCATATTAATATATATTACTAGGAACCCTTCCATCATTAAACCATTAACAAATCTCAAAACAATTCTCTAACATAATCACAAGATGATGACAATTTTATTTATATATATATTTAAGGGTAATATATACATATCACCATTAAAACTATTTAATAGATAGGGATGATAAAAATGAACCTGAAAAAAAAAATCTGATTCTCCTTAAAATGTTAATATCACCGATTCATAAATTTATATTAAAATAGTTATATATAGAGTTCATATATAATATCTTTAATGAGTGTCCTTTAGAATTTTTTTTGAGGCAATAAAATTCTCTTAGATGCCTAAACTACTGACAATGATCAACTATTATTGTTTTAATGAATAAACCACTATATTTTGTAATATCAACTTGAATTTTATATTAGTGTTACAAAAAATAGTCGAATAAGAAAAATACATATAATTCATTAATGGGGTGTGGTATGAGATGGATTTTTATGTATAACTTTTTAAATGGTGGTTGTTTAATGATTATTGTGTTGTTATTGAAAGAAGTGGATGATGTATTAGAGAAATGTCTTAAAATAATAGGGCAGATGAATATGTCTCATTTTGGAAGAAGGATAAATTTAAATCTCATGGTATTTACCTATGTTTGTTGTTGAAAAAACAAAATGATCAGATGGATAAAATGAAATTGATGAGACTGACCATGTTATTTGATATTGTATTTGAGTGGGTTTACAGGTCCCTGTGTGTCCTTATCCTGTATTGATCCATATGAAATGATATATCTTCCAAATATTACTCACCCTATCTCTTATCATTCTGTCCTACATTCAGGTTTGGTACCCCAAATACTGACACACACCAAATGCGGTAGGTCTACCTGCTCTCCCAAAATATCACACTATGTACAGTCAGAGATTTTTAGTCACTCACATTTTATATGTGCTCCATTGTTTCCACAAGAACCTAACTGATGGTTCTCACTTCTTCACATTCTTCTTAATAAACCCTTGGACTATCTCTCCCTCATGGTTTAGGATTTCTCCCATAGTTTTGTGGTTGAGGTGGACCTTATAATTGTTGTTGGATTTTTTTTACTGTATGAAAATATTTTTATTAAATAATAATATACATAATAAATTAATATATGTTCTCTATATATGTATATGTATAATACAAACATTTTTTTAACATGAATACTAATTCCAAGTAAAGAAAACATTTATTATATCTCATTATTATTAAAATGCTATAATATTTACTAAAATTAAAATTACCATTGACTATCTATAGTATTTTATATTTTTGATAATTTTAATTCTATTCATGTAAAAATTTATCATCATACCCAAAAAAGATTACTTAAAAAAAGTCATTTATTTTAAATTTATTCCAAAATAGTTTCTTGTTTTAAATGATTCTAAGGGATATATACCAACATGCATATTCCCCATTATATAAATACCCCTTTAATAGAATTGTTTTCAATATAAACATTTTTTATTAAATTTTTATAATTCACAATGATGGATAATATTATTATGTAACTCAATATTCTTACCATCATAATTTTTGTTGGAATTTTTGTCGTTGATTTTCCTAATGAAGGGGCTTTAATCCGGGGGTTAAAATTTTTATTTTATATTTTTATCTAAAATTACTACTAATTGTGGGAAATTTAGCTTCCTAGCTCTAAATATTGCATTAAAATTTGAGTAAAATTACCTTATCATTATGTTAGAGAATAATTTTTAATAACACCTATTTTTTCAATTTTTTATGTTAAGAATACATATTTATTTTCACAATTAATTAAAAAGAAATAAATACATTTAAATTATTTAATGTCACATTATATACCCTTAAATGAATTCTATCACTAAGAATTCATTGATACATTAATAAACCATAAATCATTCTTCCTAATCAGAAATCTTAATATTTAGCATCAGTAAAAAACAACTTCGATAAAATGACAGATCTCTAAAATTAT
This sequence comes from Viscum album, assembly GCA_963277665.1. Taxonomy (NCBI): domain Eukaryota; kingdom Viridiplantae; phylum Streptophyta; class Magnoliopsida; order Santalales; family Viscaceae; genus Viscum; species Viscum album. The sequence goes on along the minus strand of OY728122.1, from coordinate 933,323,028 downwards.
ATATAATAGTTTTCGTCAAATGTTGAATACCTTTGAAAATATCATAAATTTACATGACGAAATATCTCATGAAAATATAGGGTTAGTGTTTCCTAATGGTACCTTATGAGATTTTCAAAATATTATACTTTTATTTTCCAAAAAATTATTTTTTAAATTATATAAAATTAATATCACTATTTTCAAAAAAAATTGATTTTTTTTATTATAATTATATTATTTTGGAACATTTGATTAAACATGATTTCCATAAAATAGTCTTATAGATTCATCTTCAAAAATTTCAAATATCATTTTTTATATTCCACAAATGAGTACATTTTAAAATTTGATACATATATGATGCGTAGAGTTCCCACTCTTCTGAATCATTCTCAAAATCGCCAATAGTTTCGTCTGATTTAGATAAGGTTTATAATTTTAAAGACCGTGGTACCACACTAATAAAGGTAAAAATTTTGATAGTGATATTTTTCCCAATAGAAAATATATGGACCATAAAAGATGTTTGTTATGGTATAGGTATTATATTCTTCAAAAAGTGACGTAAAATAATTTATATGTTGAAAAAAATTATATTTTATATGATAATGAATTTAGAGTAACATTTGTATGATATTCATCAAGAATATTTTGAATAGTTGGTCATGATCTTCCTCCTTAAATATGAAGAATGATATACCAATAAAAAATGAACAAAACCTACACATTAATAAAAAAAATAAAATATACTTATAAAAAACCAATCCTCAACCAAAACATTGAAATATTCATTTTTATTTAATCCATTACCCTTAGATAATCTATAACTACCCTAGAATTGCTCTTCTGGATCAGAAGTTAAAAAAATTATATATATTTTATTGTTAAATATGTAATTGTAATATAAATAGAGTTAGCGTATTTTATATTGATACAATTTAAGTGTTATGAAAAAGTACTATATATCATATTTTTTGAATAAATCTTTACAAAAAACAATCCAGCTATACATGATCTACTCTGTTTGTTTAAATTAAACAACAACTTCCCTATACTCTTTTATAATCTAGAGAAAAAAATTAAAATATATGGTGTGTGATGAATTCTTTAGTAAGAGGTTTTATAATAGTGAGGAAAATGTGTTTTTTTAAATAATGTCTACTATTTTTTAAGACATGACCATTCACATCATATATAAAATATTTTGTACAAAAAATAATTTTTTCCTAGATAACAAATTAGGGTATAAAAAATCCATTAAAAGTATTTTTTAAAAACCATGAAAGGTATCAAATTTTTTAAAAAAGAAAAAATTTCTTTCAAAAATATCAAAAATTTATTTGGAAAACATTATCCCTTTATGTGCTGTAATGATACTTGGGAAGTATTTGGAATACCATTGGGTCACTAGTATTATAAATAGAATAATTTTTTGGAAAATTTCATACATTTTAGTCATGTGTTCAATCCCCATTCCACATCCCTATAATCTAATCCAACTTGATGAATATTTTATAGAAATAATTTTTTTATAGAATGTCTTTCTAATTAATTATCGATTAACAATTTTCCATAAAATCCTCATAATTTATTTTAAATGAAAAATAATGTTCGCATCCCAAATAAATTAATAATATAATCTATTATGGATGCGATAGTATTTTATATATATTAGGAACATTTTTTATTTCATAAAAAATACATGAAAATTAATCTAAATTGAGATTTAAACTCATGAAAATGATTTTCATAAATATTGGAATGTAAATGATTAATATAGTAAATTTCCAAAAATATAATCCTGAAGATTATTTACAAAAATGAAAGAATATATAATACACAATATGAAAAACCATATCACATTAAAATAAATAATTAATTAAAGAAAGGAAATTCAAACATAACATTTTAAAATAGAAATCACAAGAATGGAAATAATAAATATCCAAAAAATTTACACCTTAATAAGAACACTTCAATAAAAATAAATATTACTAATATAAATGGTTTTATATAAATAATATAGAATTTTAATAAGATATTTCCTTTATGATAATGGGTTTTGAAACATGAAAATAGAAATTTTATGAGTAGAAGTTTTTTATTACATGAGAAAGAGGATACAAAAAACTAAAACATAAATAAAAAATCAATCTTCCAAATGATCATAATATTATGATAATTTTATTTATATATATTCAGAGTGAATATATATATATATATATCATTGTTATAACTAGTGAATGCCTGAGGATAAATATGACATACCTAAAACTCTAATTTTTCTTCTGCTTAAAATTTTCATATCACTCCAAATTTAATTTAAATTTATACAGATATCTTTACATATATAGTTTATTTATATGAATTTTGAAGTGATCCCTCTAAATCATTATTAGGATAAGTCAATGAAAATCGATTCCTCAATAGTTAAGTCATTCTATTTTCATTTTTATAACTATTCACACATTATATGATATGAAATTTATGTGAATGGTTCATGTTTGTTAATAGTCGAGGATGAATAAAATAAACGTTCAAAGATAACTTAATTTGTGAGATAATTGAGAAGTATTTTTACAGATTAAATATTAGGGTTTTAGTTTTTTATGACTAATTTTTTCACCAAAAGAAGACCCATATGGAATTGAGTGGAGTTGTATATTTTTAGGGATGACATGCATTACTCTCATTGAATGAAGAAGAAACAATTTATCACTAGGTTTTCTCATGAGGTTGAAGTTTATGCCCAAAATGAAAAGAGAAAACATATTAAACTCATCAAATGGACTATATTATAAATTTATTTTTTTATGTCGTTGAACACTATATGGAACATGTTGATGGGATGAATCATATATAATTTCATCACCTCGCTTTCTACCCCTTGAGGTGATAGTGAAGTTCAACACCCACAACACTTAAACACACCAAATATGCTGGGCGGACCTTTCCATCCCCTTTCATTCCACTATATGCAATATAAAAGGCCCTATATAGTCACCAATGTAACACCCCAAGATTCTACGGTACGCTTCTCTTTGAATAATGTGATAGCGTGTGTTGTACGCAACACCAAGTTCTAACACACCATAACTAATCAAACTAGCCATTATGAATAGTAATACCTACTTTTTGAAATTATATATATTTTATATTTGAAAATGGACTTCATTTTTGGATTCGGAATATCGAATTTAGCCTAAGGTGAAATTTTGGTACATTTCAGATAACTTTCATATTTTGATGAATAGTGAAAATTACTACGTTTTAATTAAAAACAACTTTTTTAATCAAAATAATTAATAGTGATAAATTATGAATTTGAGTGGTTTTAAAGTATATTTAGAACATATTTTTACCATTTAATATAATGTTGGTCATTGGACATAATTTAACAATTAAACCGAACATAAACGAGTGTCAATCTTTTGATAGTTATTATCTCTTAAAAACACGCTTTTTGTTTTGACAGCGGGAATTAATTTTAAATTAATTTCTGCCACTTCTGTGTTTTGAATTTAGGAAAATGGATTCCATATTTGGAATCATGATGTTCAAATTGTGTAAATAGGTATCTTTTATTTTTAGACATTTTGAATAATTACTGCGGTAAATATTTTATTTACCATGGTTAAGGGTAAATCCGGTAAATAAGGGTTAAAAAATAATATTATAATAATACTAAATTACCCTGAAACGTGTCTTAACCATATTGGTTGATACATGGTCGACCATGGGAATCTTTGGGTCTATTTTGGGACCCCATGGATCCACTTGTAAGTGATAATGACACTTTATTTTAATTAAGTTAAAATGAATACAAAAATGACACAAGCATATATCTTTTAGAAAAACAATTGTTACATAGGGTTATATATGTTGGATTTTAGATTATAAATATTCATTAGAAAGATAAAACTATTTCCTACATAATGATATTTTATTTATAATTTTTAGACATTAAATAATTTATTTTATGTATGACACAATGATGATGCAGTAATTACTATAATAGTGAAAAATTAAAATAATTGATATTATAAATACCCAAATAAATATAATATGAAACTTTTAATGAATTAAACTAATTTTCTAGGATAATATGATATATTAGGATTGATTTAATTGACTTTGTTCGAAGTAATCAATCTGTTATGAGTTTCACAAAAATCAACTATTCAATAGTGTCAAAATTGACATAAAAGAGTTCTTAAAACAAATAGTATATTATTAATTGATATTAAATTCCTAAAAATATAATGATCGGTCAAGAGACTTATATCATGATAGGTTCATCATTAATGTACCACTTGGGGGTCGCTTGTATGTATATAGTAAGTTTATTAACCATATTATATAAAAATACAAAGAGACATTGTAAAAGTGAAACTAATTAACTTAGAGTTAATACTTAAAGATAAGGTTAATATAAGTACCCAAACCTGTCTAAATTCTATTGTTTGAGTGGTTTTCGACCTATCCCCACCTTAAACTTTGAATAATAAGCTTTGGAGTCATTAGAAACTGAATATGAATTTATTATAAATTAATATTTCTAGCTTTTCCAAAGGTGCCCCTCACCCCTCTTATAAAAGGGCACTCCTCCTTCTCATTTCTTCACACCTTAAAAGACTTTTTTTTCGGCCAAACTCTGCCCAAATACTCTCCCAACATCCCTCACTACAACCTAGAGGCCTTAGTTTGATCAGAAATCCAACCTAAGGAGCCCTTTTGATCAAATCAAAAGGAAGAACCCGAAGAAGAGGTAATGATTTCACCACCCTTCTCCGAGTTCATTTCTTCTTCCACTTCTTCTTCCTTTGTTCTTACCATTCTAAAATAATAACTCCAGTATCTCACATATACTGTGATGTTATTATAAATATGGTACAACCATATTCAGTATTCTATCCACCCTTTGAATAACATGTCACCATACGTGCGTACGTACGGACTACCGTCTCCACGTCGTGGTGTAATTGTTATTCAATATAATATTATTTGGATGGGTATAATAATGATGTGTAACTCATGTAAATAATAAATATAACATGTTAATGATTCTGTATATATGATATACCATCCATTTATATATTATTTTAATATCAAAAGAATGATATTGTCGCTCGTGCGTACGTACGGACTACCGTCTCCACGAACGCGATGAGATTCATTCTCTATCGTATCCATTCAAGTATAATTATCATTTGAAGATTTAAAAATGATGTTTAAGGACTAGATATCATTCTGGATATGAATAAGATACAACAACCATGGCTTATGTAACAAAACATATAAAAGAAAATGAGTAAGTTAACTCCCGAAACGACGATAATTCTAAGATATTATTAACAATTCAATGTTAAAAGATCATATATGATATCATATTATTATATATGATTCTTGTATAATTTAATAACAACTATTTCACCATTATACAGGAGGTTAACCTACCCCAACCAAGGAAAAGTACAAGGTAAGGGTTTACTTTACAATCTCTTCATTATCCGAGGTTGTTTATACGTAATAATCTACTGGGATCTCTTTATCATCCACATCCATGTTTCTTAAAAATGTATTTCAAAACATTTTTACTATTTACTAGAATATGAGTTAAAGTCATTTATACCCTTTTTGACTTTTATAAGTGGTTTATAAAGGAATCTTTTGATCGTTTTCAAAACAAGGTCCTTTTTAACCTTTTCGACAGAATTAAGGTAAGAATGTTTTTTTTAACTTATACGGCGGGTGCAGCTATTTTCTGCCGTTATAAAATCTTCAAAGATTCCCTTACAAGCTTATAAGAATATTTTCAAAGAAAATGTTTTATTTTATATGGATCTTAAATGATTTCAAAATAAAAGGAGATATTTCTTTTAAAAGAATTTTGATTTCATCTATGTCAACATCCTTTGATGGATTTTAAGATTATTTGAAGTTGATTTATTATGATAAAAAAATTCTATATTGTATTGAAGGTTTTGTGATATGTTTGACTGTGGATGTGCTATTTTTATACCATTCATAGTTTATGGTGAAAGTATTGACATTTCGTATGCTAGTTTTAATACGAATGTTTATGTTATGTTTAAACCTTTTCATATGGGAATGCATTGGACTTAATATGTGACGGGTGGAGCCCGCTATAGCTCCTCGATGCATCGATAGGTCTCATGAGACAAACTAGTGTCTTGGCACAAGGCCTTGACAAAATCTTATTTGTAGTCTTGGCACGAGGCCTTGGCTATGTGGTTATGATAGTCTGGCATTATGCATTCCAACATTATGAAAGTGGTTATTGATTTTTGCATGTGATTATTCGATTAGTAGAATATCCACGTGAATAAGTAAATGGCATTATTTCATTTTATTTATGCCATACCATGTTGAAAGTTCATATTTAAAAGGCTTTTGTTTTAGTTATACATTGCCTTAAATGTTTATTCTTATTTATGAAAGTTTCCGCTATATTGTCATCCTTACTGGGCATTTGAGCTCACCCCTTTTCTATGTTTTATTTTTCCCAGGATGTGAAGAAGTAAGTTATGAATGACCTGCAGGGATTTTATGAGGGGTTAATAGTGTGGATTGTGGAAACATTATGTTGTTGTAGTAGTTTTTCATTTTATGATGTAATGTAAAACTTATGAATATATCTAGTGTTTCCAAGGCTACTAAACCAATCGGTCTTTCGAGATTTGATCTTTCTTGTGATCATGCCAATGTTATGTAATAATGCACCGACTCTGGGTAACTGGGGTCGGGGCATTACAGTTGGTATCAGAGGAAGTTTAGTACAAACCTTGGAAGCTAGATTTAGATAAACTCTGATTAGAGCACGTAGACCTAAGATGAACTTTGAGGATTAGTATAGAAGAACTTCCTAGAATTTTGGTATTGTATAGATTTTGTGAGTTTTCCAAGCAATACATCCCTGTCTGGATACGAGCAGGTAGAGGCGGCTCTGGCACAGATGTACCTAGGGGTAAAACCCGAAAACACCGCTTTGAGCTAGACTCGAACGGGAACTGGTGCACGACAACGGGCCTTGCTGCACTCTTGGTTACGACACTCCCGGGGGATATGCTTAGGATAACTCTCATTTTCTTTACAAATCATTTTGAAGGGATTATGAGTATATACTTCCTCAGAGAAAACATTATTATGATTATGGATTATATCCATAAATAGTTCAATTTATGTTAAGTGTTTTATAAGTATGGGATTATGTATTTTGATTCATAAACTGATCTAGTTTATGCCATTGTTTAGAAATGGCGCCTAGTGGAAGAAATGGAAACCGTATCAATGCACGCACTCCATGTAGGGATTGCCCTCCTACTCAAGATAATTATAGCGGGGCTGGTGATGCAACTGGTGCTGATCAGCTAATCACCATACTGGGACAACTTACTCAGGTTATGAATAATAACCTTACCCGTATGGAGCACCCTGATCTGCAGCGTGGAGGATCAATGTTAGATCGATTCATGAGGCAACAACCACCAACGTTCAATGGGAATACAAATCCCTTAGTAGCTGAGCAATGGATATTTTCCCTAGAGAAAATATTTCAGGCTTTGGGGAGCAGTGAAAGGGAAAAAGTTATCATGGAAGTTTACCGCCTCACTGGAGATGCTGATCAATGGAGGTCATTGATTCAGAACATGAAGGAAGATGATGAAGTATCGAATATGGAATGGAGGGAGTTAAAAGATCTGTTTTTAGAAAAATACTTCCCTCGCGACCATCGAGCAGATATGGAAAGGCAATTTCTGAGTCTGAGACAGAAGGAGGATGAGAATGTCACAAAGTATGAGGCTAACTTTACAAGGTTAGCGAGGTATGCTGGAGATTATATTCGCAACCCAAGAAGTAAGATTGATCGTTTCTTTGATGGGTTAAAACCATTTCTCCGTCGAGCGTTAGTCTCACAATCCTTTTCATCGTACGAAGACATTGTCTCATGTGCTATCAAGACCGAAAAGGAATTCTCTAAGTCTTATGACTTTAAAGCAAAGCAAGAGAAGAAGAGACCTGCTGATCAATCTGGGAATGGAAATAAGGGGAAGAAGGGAAAGGTTGAATATCCATCTTGTGGTAAATGCGGGAAGAAACATCCTGGTACTTGCTTGAAGGGAATGGGAGTCTGTTACAAGTGTGGTGAAAAAGGCCACCAATCTCATGATTGCAAGGGGAAGAAGGTAGCTACCAACGTTCAGTGCTACAATTGCAGGGAGATGGGGCATTATGCAAATGCATGTCCTAAGCGTCAGGAGAACATACCTCAGAAAAGGCCAAGGGATCAAGGCCAGGCTTATGCTATCACTACTGCTGAGGTAGAAGCTCCGAAAGACGTGGTGGCAGGTAATTTAATGGTTTCCTCAAGTTTAGAAAATGCATTATTTGATTCTGGATCATCGCATTGTTTCATATCTTCCCAGTTTGCTAAGAAAATTAGATATTTCCAATTTGATTTAATAAGGGAGTTGTCAGTTAAAACTCCTAAGGGAAGTATCGTTGCAACAATGTTTTGTGAATCAGTCCCCATTAGAGCACATAAATTTTCTTAATCTGCTGATTTCATCGTCATACCTATGATTGAGTTTGATATAATCCTCGGTATGGACTGGCTTTCGGACTATGATGCGATGATTTATTGTAAGAAGAAAGAGGTTACGATTCTTGATGATAATGATAAGGAGCACCTTATTTTTAGAGCAGAATCGTCACCACCTAATTCTTATTTAGATCCACCCCCAGTAGCTCAACTTAATTCAATTATTGGGGAGGAAGAGAATGAAATAACTGTCGGCGAGGAAAGGAATGTTCAAATAGAGGATGTACCTGTTGTGAAAGAATTTGTAGATGTATTTCCGGAAGATTTACCTGGACATCCTCCAGAACGAGAAGTTGAGTTTTCTATTGATTTGATTCCTGGATCAAGGCCTATATCGAAGACCCCTTATAGAATGGCCACTGTAGAGTTAGTCGAACTAAAGAAACAACTAGAGGAATTGAGTAATAAGGGATTTATTCGCCCTAGTGTTTCTCCATGGGGAGCCCCCTGTTCTTTTTGTTAAAAAGAAAGATGGATCTATGAGGTTATGTATCGACTACAGGGAGATCAATGCTATAACGATAAAGAACACGTATCCCCTACCTCGTATTGATGATTTATTTGACCAACTGCATGGAGCTCAATACTTTTCAAAGATTGACCTTTGATCTGGATACCATCAGTTGTGTGTGAAGAAGGAAGACATTCCGAAAACAGCATTTCGAACCAGGTACGGGCATTACGAGTTTACTGTAATGCCGTTTGAATTGACTAATGCACCCTCTGTATTCATGGATCTGATGAATAGAGTTTTCAAGGAGTATCTCGATGAATTTGTGGTGGTATTTATTGATGATATTCTGGTATACTCCAAAACCTACGAAGATCATGAAAATCACTTGCGCATTATCTTGAAGACTCTGAGGAGGCATGAATTATATGGGAAGTTTAGCAAGTGTGAATTCTGGCTTCAGGAGATTTTTTTTCTTGGCCATATTGTCTCTAAAGATGGAATCTCTGTTGATCCTTCTAAGACCAAGGCAATCCAAGAATGGCCATCACCTATGAGTATAACTGAGGTACGTAGTTTTATTGGTTTGGAAGGTTATTATCTACGTTTCGTCCAGAATTTTGCCCGATTGGCTAACCCATTAACGAAGCTCACACGTAAAGGGGTTAAATTTGTTTGGACAAAAGAGTGTGAAGAATGTTTCGAAGAACTGAAGAGAAGATTAGTCAATGCTCCTATATTGACTCTACCATCAGGGAATGATGGGTTCGTTATTTATAGTGATGCATCGAAGAAAGGACTTGGCTGTGTCCTTATGCAGAATGATAGAGTTATTGCCTATGCATCACGACAGTTGAAAATTCATGAACAAAACTATCCTACTCATGATCTCGAGTTAGCAGCAGTGATCTTTGCTTTGAAGATATGGAGGTACTACCTCTATGGTGAAAAATGTGAGATTTATACTGATCACAAGAGTTTGAAGTATATTTTCTCACAAAAAGAACTCAACATGAGGCAAAGGAGATGGCTTGAATTACTCAAGGATTATGATTGTACGATACACTACCACCCAGGGAAGGAAAACAAGGTGGCAGATGCTTTGAGTAGAAAAGACCATAGAGTTTTGAACAATATGAGAATTGAAAGGGATCCAATTTTCATGGATCTAGTGAAGATGGACATGGGAATAAGCAGGGAGGTGAAACATCAATGCTTTTTCAAATGGTTGCCAAACCATCTTTACTAGAAAAGATTAAGAGTTCTCAGACCGATGATGAAGAATTCCAAAATAAGATTAAAGCTGTGAATGATGGGAGATTGAGAGACATTGTGTATGAAGATGGAATTTTGAAATTCGGGAAGAGACTTTGTGTTCCCAATATACCTGATCTAAAAAGGGAATTGCTGGATGATGCTCATAGTTCCAATTTCTCTATACACCCTGGGAGCACCAAAATGTATAGAGATTTGAAGGAACATTTTTGGTGGGACAACATGAAGAAGGAGATTGCTGATTTTGTGTCAAGATGTATGGTTTGTCAACAAGTGAAAGCTGGAAGGCAACAACCTGGAGGAGTCATGCAACCTCTTCCCATACCGGAGTGGAAATGGGACAATGTTACGATGGACTTTGTCATGGGGCTACCAAAGACTCCTAGAAGGAATGATGCAATATGGGTTATTGTTGATCGTCTTACCAAGACAGCACATTTTCTTGCTATAAGAGAAGATCTACCCCTGGAACGTCTAGCAAGACTATATATTAATGAAGTTGTGAGACTTCATGGAGTACCCCTATCGATTGTTTCTGATCGTGATCCCCGTTTTACTTCAAGATTCTGGAAAAGTCTTCAGAAATCCCTGGATACTGAACTTCATTTGAGCACTGCTTACCACCCTCAGACAGACGGACAATCAGAACGGACTATTCAAACCTTAGAAGACATGTTGAGATCTTTCTCACTTGACTTTCAGGGTATGTGGGATCAATATTTACCTTTGGTAGAATTTTCCTATAACAATAGCTTCCATTCGAGTATTCAGATGGCACCATATAAAGCGTTATACGGAAAGAGATGTCGTACACCAACCTGTTGGGATGACGTTGGTGAAAGAAAACTTGTAGGCCCAGAACTGGTGGAGGAAATGGTGGAAAAGGTGAAAGTAATCCAAAATCACATCAAAGCAGCTCAAAGTAGGCAGAAGAGCTATGCCGATAATCGAAGGAAGGAATTGGAATTTCAAGTCGGTGATCATGTTTTTCTGAAGGTATCTCTGTGGAAGGGAGTCATACGTTTTGGTAAGAAAGGTAAATTGAGTCCCAGGTACATCGGACCTTTTGAAATTCTAGAACGAATTGGGGTTGTAGCTTACCGATTGGCAATGCCGCCAAGTCTCTCCAATGTTCACGATGTGTTTCACGTATCTCTATTGAGGAAATACATGCCTGATCCGACGCATGTACTAACCTGTGAGGAATTAGAACTGGAACCCGATCTGTCTTATTGCGAAGAGCCCGTAAAGATTCTTGATACGAGAGAACAAATGCTGAGAAACCGGACGACGCGTCTAGTAAAAGTTTTGTGGAGAAACCATAAGATGGAAGAGGCAACGTGGGAACCCGATGAACATATGATGAAGAACCACCCGAGTCTTTTTATGCAGTAATACCCTAGAAATTGCGAGGACGCAATTATTTGAAGGAGGGTAGAATGTAACACCCCAAGCTTCTACGGTACGCTTCTCTTTGAATAATGTGATAGCGTGTGTTGTACGCAACACCAAGTTCAAACACACCATAACTAATCAAACTAGCCGTTATGAATAGTAATACCTACTTTTTGAAATTAAATATATTTTATATTTGAATATGGACTTCATTTTTGGATTCGGAATATCGAATTTAGCCTAAGGTGAAATTTTGGTACATTTCGGATTACTTTCATATTTTGATGAATAGTGAAAATTACTAAGTTTTAATTAAAAACAACTTTTTTAATCAAAATAATTAATAGTGATAAATTATGAATTTGAGTGGTTTTAAAGTATATTTAGAATATATTTTTACCATTTAATATAATGTTGGTCATTGGACATAATTTTACAATTAAACCGAACATAAACGAGTGTCAATCTTTTGATAGTTATTATCTCTTAAAAACACGCTTTTTGTTTTGACAGCGGGAATTAATTTTAAATTAATTTCTGCCATTTCTGTGTTTTGAATTTAGGAAAATGGATTCCATATTTGGAATCAGGATGTTCAAATTGTGTAAATAGGTAACTTTTATTTTTAGACATTTTGAATAATTACTGCGGTAAATATTTTATTTACCATGGTTAAGGGTAAATCCGGTAAATAAGGGTTAAAAAATAATATTATAATAATACTAAATTACCTTAAAACGTGTCTTAACCCTATTGGTTGATACATGGTCGACCATGGGAATCTTTGGGTCTATTTTGGGACCCCATGGATCCACTTGTAAGTGATAATGACACTTTATTTTAATTAAGTTAAAATGAATACAAAAATGACACAAGCATATATCTTTTTGAAAAACAATTCTTACATAGGGTTATATATGTTGGATTTTAGATTATAAATATTCATTAGAAAGATAAAACTATTTCCTACATAATGATATTTTATTTATAATTTTTAGACATTAAATAATTTATTTTATTTATGACACAATGATGATGCAGTAATTACTATAATAGTGAAAAATTAAAATAATTGATATTATAAATACCCAAATAAATATAATATGAAACTTTTAATGAATTAAACTAATTTTATAGGATAATATGATATATTAGGATTGATTTAATTGACTTTGTTCGAAGTAATAAATCTGTTATGAGTTTCACAAAAATCAACTATTGAATAGTGTCAAAATTGACATAAAAGAGTTCTTAAAACAAATATTATATTATTAATTGATATTAAATTCCTAAAAATATAAGGTTCGGCCAAGAGACTTATATCATGATAGGTTCATCATTAATGTACCACTTGGGGTCTCTTGGATGTATATAGTAATTTTATTACCCATATTATATAAAAATACAAAGAGACATTGTAAAAGTGAAACTAATTAACTTAGAGTTAATACTTAAAGATAAGGTTAATATAAGTACCCAAACCTGTCTAAATTCTATTGGTTGAGTGGTTTTCGACCTATCCCCACCTTAAACTTTGAATAATAAGCTTTGGAGCCATTATAAACCGAATATGAATTTATTATAAATTAATATTTCTAGCTTTTCCAAAGGTGCCTCTCACCCCTCCTATAAAAGGGAACTCCACCTTCTCATTTCTTCACACCTTCAAAGACTTTTTTTTCGGCCAAAATCTGCCCAAATACTTTCCCAACATCCCTAACTACAACCTAGAGGCCTTAGTTTGATCAGAAAGCCAACCTAAGGAGCCCTTTTGATCAAATCAAAAGGAAGAACCCGAAGAAGAGGTAATGATTTCACCACCCTTCTCCGAGTTCATTTCTTCTTCCACTTCTTCTTCCTTTGTTCTTACCATTCTAAAATAATAACTCCAGTATCTCACATATACTGTGATGTTATTATAAATATGGTACAACCCTATTCAGTATTCTATCCACCCTTTGAATAACATGTCACCATACGTGCGTACGTACGGACTACCGTCTCCACGTCGTGGTGTAATTGTTATTCAATATAATATTATTTGGATGGGTATAATAATGATGTGTAACTCATGTAAATAATAAATATAACATGTTAATGATTCTGTATATATGATATACCATCCATTTATATATTATTTTAATATCAAAAGAATGATATTGTCGCTCGTGCGTACGTACGGACTACTGTCTCCACGAACGCGATGAGATTCATTCTCCATCGTATCCATTCAAGTATAATTATCATTTGATGATTTAAAAATGATGTTTAAGGACTAGATATCATTCTGGATATGAATAAGATACAACAACCATGGCTTATGTAACAAAACATATAAAAGAAAATGAGTAAGTTAACTCCCGAAACGACGATAATTCTAAGATATTATTAACAAATCAATGTTAAAAGATCATATATGATATCATATTATTATATATGATTCTTGTATAATTTAATAACAACTATTTCACCATTATACAGAAGTTTAACCTACCCCAACCAAGGAAAATTACAAGTTAAGGGTTTACTTTACAATCTCTTCATTATCCGAGGTTGTTTATACGTAATAATCTACTGGGATCTCTTTATCATCCACATCCATGTTTCTTAAAAATGTATTTCAAAACATTTTGAATATTTACTAGAATATGAGTTAAAGTCATTTATACCCTTTTTGAATTTTATAAGTGGTTTATAAATGAATCTTTTGATCGTTTTCAAAACAAGGTCCTTTTTAACCTTTTCGACAGAATTAAGGTAAGAATGTTTTTTTTAACTTATACGGCGGGTGCAGCTATTTTCCGCCGTTATAAAATCTTCAAAGCTTCCCTTACAAGATTATAAGAATATTTTCAAAGAAAATGTTTTATTTTATATAGATCTTAAATGATTTCAAAATAAAAGGAGATATTTCTTTTAAAAGAATTTTGATTTCATCTATGTCAACATCCTTTGATGGATTTTAAGATTATTTGAAGTTGATTTATTATGATACAAAACTTCTATATTGTATTGAAGGTTTTGTGATATGTTTGACTGTGGATGTGCTATTTTTATACCATTCATAGTTTATGGTGAAAGTATTGACATTTCGTATGCTAGTTTTAATACGAATGTTTATGTTATGTTTAAACTTTTTCATATGGGAATGCATTGGACTTAATATGTGACGGGTGGAGCCCGCTATAGCTCCTCGATGCATCGGTAGGTCACATTAGACAAACTAGTGTCTTGGCACAAGGCCTTGACAAAATCTTATTTGTAGTCTTGGCACGAGGCCTTGGCTATGTGGTTATGATAGTCTGGCATTATGCATTCCAACATTATGAAAGTGGTTATTGATTTTTGCATGTGATTATTCGATTAGTAGAATATCCATGTGAATAAGTAAATGGAATTATTTCATTTTATTTATGCCATACCATGTTGAAAGTTCATATTTAAAAGGCTTTTGTTTTAGTTATACATTGCCTTAAATGATTATTCTTATTTATGAAAGATTCCGCTATATTGTTATCCTTACTGGGCATTTGAGCTCACCCCTTTTCTATGTATTATTTTTCCCAGGATGTGAAGAAGTAAGTTATGAATGACCTGCAGGGATTTTATGAGGGGTTAATAGTGTGGATTGTGGAAACATTATGTTGTTGTAGTAGTTTTTCATTTTATGATGTAATGTAAAACTTATGAATATATCTACTGTTTCCAAGGCTACTAAACCAATCGGTCTTTCGAGATTTGATCTTTCTTGTGATCATGCCAATGTTATGTAATAATGCACCGACTCTGGGTAACTGGGGTCGGGGCGTTACAACCAAACATATGTGGAGCATTTAAGGCACACCAACTTGAAAGGAGGATCTTTTCTCCTTCCTTCTTCTATGAAATACCCTTGGGCTGACTCTCCTTAATGGATGATTCATAATTATATAGTAATTTTACTTTATGGACCCTGTGATTTTTGTTGAATAATTTTTTTTAACTATTTAAAAATGATTTTGAAAAATAAATATTAAAATATATTATATTTCTATAAATTCTCTATAAATATTTTATACATAAAAAATATTTTCAGTTCACAGATATATTTATTCCCAAAAAATAATTTATTATACTCTTTAATTGTTGTCAAAATGGTATACTATTAAATAAAAATAAATTTATTTTTTAATAACATTTTAATTTTATATTTTATTGAATTTTCATTTGTCACATGTTATAATTTATCATCATAACAAAAATTGTATACATAAATGAATTATTTTATTTTTAATTTATTAATAACATGTTTCATATTTTAAGGGATTCTAACATATATATAACAATTTTTATATTCGATATTCTATAAATTCCAATAGAGGAATTATTTTTATAATAAAAACTATATATATTTTTGAATTATTATTTACAAGGAAGAATCCTATTTTTCTACTACTATGTATTCATACCCTCTTGTTTATTGTTAGATTACTACTCAGGGATGATCTTAAAAAAGAGACCAATGATCTTGGTTTTAGAGTGTTTAATATATGTGTCATAATTTATTACTGAGGATTGTTATAAATCAAAAAATCCATTGAACACAAATATTATTGTTCCTATGTACATATCTTATTATATCAAAGTTAATATATTATTTTTCAATAATTAATTTTATTTCTTTATTTATGAATAAGAGAAATATTTATTTTTATTGAATATAAAAAAGGATTAAATACAATAAAATTCTATTTTTTTTACAAAATATATTGATATAGTTCACTATGTCGTTAGAAATTTTTTCTATATTTGATTCATTTAATTTTTATATAAGGAATTAGAATCTTTTATTGAGGCCCTACAACCAAGGTAAAATTGGATATGTTATGGCTTGGCCCAAAGATATAACCATGGAACCTCATGTTCATATAATCCTTGCTCGATCCAAGGGGAGTGCCCAAGGTAACATGTATTGGAAATAAAGGGATCCAACTATGTCATAATATGCATGCACTGATAGATGAGGATCTAGTTCCAAGGTGTGTCTCAAATAATGAAACTGACTTCCTTGAATTAGATTTTCATTCTTGTGTGCTCAAGGAATTCCCATAGAAATCCAAGTAAATATTGCTTCAATCCAATCCTAAAAAATTGTCAGGTTACATGTGTGTAATTAACAACCTTACATTTAAATCAACTAATCAAATTCTCTAATTTATCTTCATACCATTTAACAATGTGAAGATGTTCAAGCATTACCTTTCAGTAGGGTGAAAAGGCTATGAGAATTCAACCATTTAAGTCATTTAATTAATACTAAAATACCTCAGTTCATTCCAATACCATCCATTGTACTAGAAATGGGTTCTATAGACATAAAAAAATGTTCAACCAATTAGGTGAGTCATATACATACCACATACATTCCATTTCATTTTAGATTTATTAATTAATTTATATCACTTACCATAGGCAGGTTATGTGGAGAGTAACATTGAGAAAAACCTTTAATGATTCACAATTATATAGACATTTAATATGGAAGGTCTTACCATTATATGGGTAAATCCAAGACACACATGAACAATGGATCAAACATGTGAAGACATAATAAAATCAATTATGGTAAATATCCATACATGGGGTGGTTTATGGGCAGTTCATAACCAATAACTTGGAATAAAATAAATTAAAATGGTCATATATTATAGTCTTAATGACTGTAAACATGATATATAAATTTAACCAATGATTCCTGATAAAATCGGTAAGATGAAACGACAATTTCCAAAATAATTAAACTAAAAGGATTAGTTATAGACCACCTACCTCATACTCATACGACTCTCCTCATCCAATATCAGCATTTAGTTTTCCTCAGATAGGAGTAGATTTTAAATAATGGATCAATTCCATAAAATTGTGACATATGAGCCTCCATATAAATAGTGGTTTCAATAAGAAGAAAAATTAATTCATATTATAAATGAATCGTGAACATATTGGTGCAGTTTGAATGAAGAGAATAGAAGTCATATCGGACTCCAAATGATAGATCAATATGAAATCATATAATAGAACATCAAAATATCTCAAAAGAGGAGGATTTTGGGTAGCTTTCTACTAGAAATGAAATGGGAGGGAGGGTTTATTTTAATATATCATTTAATGGAAAATTGGAAATTTCACCCCAAAATACCCTTCACGTATTTTGGATTCATAGTTTGGAGAAACTATATGAAAATATTACACTCGAAGTTATAGAAAGGGGAATACACACAGTTGGGAAGCATGGTTAAGGAAATGATAATATAAACATGAGAAAAGATGCTACAATTTAAATGTAACATTTAGCACGACCATGTGGCCCAAGTTGCACAGTCAAGGATAACTATACACCCTATTCCAGCCTAGTATACATCCTTTTATAGTTAAAAAAACCATCTGTCCTTCCTCCCATGGGTTAAACTAATCATGCGACAAACCATATTTTCTGAAAAATCCATGTTCTGGGCACAAAATAGGCCCCATACACTCTTGATATCTCGACAAACACACTATGACTCTATATTAGTTCCAATATAGATAATTGTATATAAATTTAACATATCCTTAACTGAGTTAAAAAACGTTTCTTAATTTATTCCCCCTTAATGGAACTCATACATAAGTTCATCTTCAAATAAAGGAAAAATAGTATAGTAGAACAACAATGGCTACTGTGCACGTATGTCGGCCTCC
Organism: Viscum album; assembly: GCA_963277665.1. Lineage (NCBI taxonomy): Eukaryota > Viridiplantae > Streptophyta > Magnoliopsida > Santalales > Viscaceae > Viscum > Viscum album. The sequence continues at coordinate 933,304,582 of OY728122.1, read as the reverse complement.
TGCTCCAACGTCTTATCATGTACATGGTCATGTTTCCATGGAACCCACACTAAAGGGAAATAATGAAATATGAGATATTTCATGCTCCGGTCAATGATGTGTATATGATACTCCTCAAACAGACATCAATATATAGCTCAATTTCAAAAGGTCAAAAGTGTGAGACTAGTCGGCATGATACCGGAGACGATGTGATATGTGGAATTTGTTTTTCAAGGAATTACACCTTTGTGGTAGTAGTAACTAATAAGATATTGTTCTGAATCTCTCCATGATCTGATGAATTGTGACAATTCTTGTAGACAACTACCCTTTCCTCAATATCTATCTATACCTTAGCCTGGGCAATACCCAGAGGAAAACAAGAACCCTGACCATGAACTCCAGAGGTCGTCGACAGTGATCTACATTTGATTTATCCCAAGGGTGAGTAGTAGACATATGTTTCATGATCAACTAAACCATCTATGTTGTTTACTATATGAGATGATGACCTAGTAGGGATTCCTTCCCTACCTTTATCCAGAACATGGTTGAGAAAATCTACCTACAGTACAAGGCCACAAAAGGATACATCGAAATCATATGCTAAAAGCTATTAATATAGGTGACCTCAATGAGAGGGATATTATTAACCACGGAACCATAGAAAACAAGGATGTATTCTCAGATCATGTACTCTATAATCTGTATCATCCATTCCAACAATACATTGGTCTGAGGGTGAAAGGATGTGCTCAAAATCAAATATGTAAGCATATCTTTATGTAACCCCTTCCATAATTATTCTGTGATTTGAGAATTACTATCTGAAACAATAGTATGAGGGACCCTATGTAGTCAGATGATCTCAGAGACATACAGTTTTCAAAAGTAATTAACCAATAGAGTATCCTAGATAGGAATAAACAGGGAAATAGTAACACGCCTATCAATAAACCCCCATACAATGTATCACCTCTTAGTAAAATAGGTAATACAACTATTAAATCCATTGAAATTTTTTCTCATTTTTATACTTGTACTAGAAGAAGATATAACAAACCTATAGGTCTATGATGATCCTTATTCACCTACTGACTGGTGTAACACCTAGGGATAAATCTTGTTATCTAACATTTCATCCCATGACACCAATTCTGGAATCAGATATCATGATACATTTTGAATATTATTGGATGAACAACCCATTGAGAATCATTTGAATCATGTAGTAACTCCTCTATTATATTTTTACGAACCCAGACACTTCCACGAATACACAGTATTCCATTTATATCTCTAGACCAATATAGAGGTGGATCATCCCCTAAAATATTAGCACATTGAACCAAGCCCTCGGGATCTAAAAAGTTCATATTATTACACTTCTCAAGGATAAAAGTGGTAACTATAGAGTACGAGAGAGGGGAATTATAATGAATATTCTAAAACTCTAGATGTAGCTCAGAAATAATGGACCTAAATTTACATTCATCACTAGCTTCCCATACATCATGTTCTTATTTTTTCTGACTTAGTGCACCAACTACTACATTTCCATTTCTAGGCATATAGGCAAGACCAAATTGAATTTATAATATATTAAACCCATATTAACTCTATGGGATTCACGCCATTCTGTGAATATATATATTTGAGTATTTTGTGGTCGGTATACACCACAGGTCACTATACCAACAGATAGTGTATCTAGGAATGTAAGGCATAGAGAACCGCTACTAGCTCATTGTTGTGTGTCAGGTGATTTTTTTCTTGAGGGATCAACTACAAAGATATATATTAAAAGACTCTTAACTAATGTATCAGCTCTACCGCTAGGACGATTCTTTATTCAACATAGAAGATTGTATAAGCTCTTCCTTGCTATAGGGGAATCCAAATACTTGCTATGAAAATCATCCCTTTCAGCTCCTAAAAATCATTCTCATTATATTCTGACCACAATAACAATAGAAATTTTTTTATGACTTAATATATGTGAAGAAAGATATGATAATTCCTATATAATGTTCATTTAATATCCATCCATCCCTAATAAAATCTGTACATCAAAAACGTTCTTGGGATTCTACTAGGAAATGACAACCCAAAACCCACTCTTGGTCAAAAGAGACTTCTATTTTTTAGATAATATGACCTAATAAGTGATCTTTTTCATTCTAGAAGTGTCATATAGAATGATTTTCATAAATATGATTCTATTTTAGCTTAATTATAATGATATAATGGTTTTTATCATGGTCTATATGTGTGATATAATACACTTATATACCATCCAAAAATACCACAACAGATGATTCTGGATAGGTGTGGAACATCCAATTAATAAAATAAATGAAAATGGATGGCATGGACGTAAGAAAAATGACATAACAATATACTCATTGAATTTACCTACTACGAAATGTTGTATGAGGTATTTTTGATGGCCTAAGTTAGACCTGATGATAGCCCGACCTTAGGTTAATCATTGAAGAGACCCTAGTTCCTCAGATATAGTCATAGATATCATCTATTTTACGTAGTGGATACCATTTCTTTACTACTAGTTGGTTCAATAGTCAGCAAACCTTGAATGGATGATGTTTAATATTCAATTTCTTGGTGAAAAGTATGGGTAAATACGTAGAGGAAGTGCAAGGCCATATATAACCATTGGCTTACATGTCCACTAATAGTCACTTGTGCTCTTGGAACCCAGTAGGATCCATTCTATATAGAGTAATGGACATTATAACTACTCCTATATGTGCTCAATTGCAAAAACTACCTATCTTAGGATGTAATCCATAAAAATCGTCAGGAATGAAGACATTTAAGTTATCAATTATTGGAGGAAATTTATCCCAACGTAATCTATCATCCACTATGAAGAGCTTAGAAATATGGGTGGTCATTCCACCTATCCCATGATCCCATAGTGTAGATCTTATATCCTGGAAATCTCGCTCACCCTTCTATAGATAAATGATTCCCTATAGTGACATGAATGATACCCTGCAGTTATATCAGTCTATAAAGGCGTGAAACAGAACCAAACCATCCATCATGAGAATGGAATCGAATCCAACAATCCTGTTAATAAAGAGGTACCATAAAGAAGGGATATTTGGGAACCTCAAGTGGAATGTCTCTACACTAGCATATTTTATCTAGATGTACTCCTAACACTGTATCTTGGGTCATTACACCATAATAATACCCTATTTATATCCCAAGGATTTTCAAAATATATAAAGTGATAATGAAGTGAAAATATACTTTATCAAATAAAGTAGATAATATAATTGAGGCTATTAGGGTTGTGCACTGTACTATAGATAGTCATGAAATCTTATCCCCATGTATTGGTTGTAATACATGCAAGTATCCTTATCCATGAACCTATGAAATAGTTGGGCTACAATGATAAAAAATAGTCTATTAACACTGATTGAGAGTAAGAGTTAGGATACCATGGCCATGTCCTCTTCCTCATCCAGTCCTGTAAGTGATTTTCCAACTTCCTACCTCACATGGCATAAAATAACCTTCCCCTAAAGGTGAAATGGGTTTAGAACATCTTCCACTAGATGTTGATGGAAATGTCTAGTAGAATATTTGGTAATGACCCATATGGTCGCAAGATTGACACCTCATAGGATCTATATCACACCTAGGCATCAGGTTCCCATGTCTTCCACACTGGTGAAACACCATATATCTATTGGTGTAGGAACTCTTTCTACAAATTCCTTGATGAGAAACCTTAAAGGGCCACTTTCAACTATCGGAAGAACTACTTTATGGCTATAGAATTTTCCCTCTATGCTCAATGCATTTTCTACACCTCTGGTTTTCATATGTCATTAAATCATTATTAACTATTTTGGAGAAATTAGGTACTATAAATAAACTAACCGGATAATGGATGGCATATATGATCCCATCCTCGATGTGTCTAGTATAGGAAATCCAATCACCAACTAAAAGTAGTGAAAAGTGCTACAACTCAGTAAAACGTTCCAAATTTTTTATAAATGATAAAGAACTCTACTTGAGAATAATAAAATTACTTGATATGTAATCTCTTAGCGTCTATAGAATGAACTAATCAGAGAATGAAATCAATAAATCCGCCCATACCATGACCAGATGGAAACCATAATTGGGTAACTACATCCCACTAGTACGTGGTCGAATCATGCAGTATGTAAGCATCACGCTCTTCCATCCTCTATGGAGGAATATGAAGATAATAAATGATATACAATGTGGCATCTTGAAAACATTCGAACGCCTTTGGATAGTTTTCCTTGAGAAGGTGGGAGGATGCTGCTACTAGAACCCATGATTCAGATCATACATCATAGGTACATGACATGACGCTCCTCGAATGGAATGAATTGGAATATAACACCCCAAGGGTGTACATATAAATTGAAATTCATGAAACATTGTTCTAATTATATTTTTTTAACTATCCTTTAAAAATAAATTTCCCTCTTATATGTTTTGAATTTCAAAAAACGGTCATTTACCATTATTATCAGTAAGTTAATTGGAGTGTTATTGAACCAAATTGATTTTTGGCGAATAGTAACGTACCCTTATGAATAGTAATATGACGCTAATTAATAGTAAATTGAATTATAATTTTATTTTCTTAGGGATTTTAGATAATGACATTTTGATTAATTTTTAAAGGAGATATAAAATGAGTTATAGTTTTAAAATTGTTAACATTTTTAATAATGTATAATTTTATTAAAAAATTTAAATTAATATTGTTTATAAATTAATTTCAAAAAATTTATCTCATTTTTCTATTCTACACATAATATAAAGGTCCAGGTGAATATTTTGGATTTTTCTGAAATTCTTAAAATTTTGATGAATAATGTTATATGATAAAATACCGTATATTCAAATTTTCAGATAAATACACAATTTATGACATGATAACTTGTGTAATCCACATGGTTTACACTCACATGAAATATTTACTATTTTGGGTCGCGTAAATCAAATCTATTCGTTGTCTTGTACAAAAATATTTAAATAATTATTAAAATAATGTAAAACATCTCCTCCCCTCCACTATAAATACTACCCTCATTCCCCTCTTCCTCTCACACCTCTCAAGCCTTGAGAATTGTATATGTTCTTCCCAATTCCCTCCCCAATGATCTTCCCCATTTCTTAGATCTACTACTCTCACCAAAAGTACAAATCCAAAGGCTTTAAGGAGGATCTCAAGCTGAAGAGATGAAGAGGTAACAATACTCGTACTTTATCACGTGCTTTCTTTCTAATTACATTATTTTCTTATACTATCTTTTCCTAAACTTATCTAAAAGTTATTAAATTTCGAAAATAATATATATTTTATATTTTATCATGTTTATGTTAAATATTCATCATCATTCTTCCCCACCACCCACTCTTATTGTAAAAATAAAAACACCGTATGTGATGTGCTGATTTACAATAATCATGGAAGATGTGTTTCCAATTTCCAAACCTTCCAAAGGATTTGATCATAAAACCCTTTTAATTGTTGAATAATAATAGAGATTATATGTTGTTTCCCTTTTCATGTTCTGGAATGAACTTCCATCCATGACATTATGTTATATAATGAAACCATTTTTTGATTATCGAGAAACTGCCAAAAATGATCTAAACAAACATCATTAATGATTTATATAATGATCAATCATCATATATGATAAAAAATGATTTATGGTATCATTATATATTCTGGAAACAATGAATACCATTTCATTCCACTTTTGTAATTTCATTTCCATATGACAATAAAATCAAATACAAACCGGCCATGGAAATCCTATAAAGAATGCACACAAAACAATAGAAAGAAAAAAATACAAAAAATTAATGGGAGAAATGATTAAATGAATTGATAATATAAGGTGTTATAAAAATTAATATTTTTCTTTAAGATATTAATAACACTTTTTAAACCATTATACAAAAGGATTGAATGAGTTTTAAGTAAGACAAACTTGTGGTAAGGGAATTCTTAACCAAATTTCTATTCTTATGGTTAACTATCAACTTCATAATTTCTGTGGTATTAAAATTCATTGTGAGATTAATTTTGTTTATATTATGTTTAATTATACGTATTTACTATGTATATACGTATTCAACAAAATCTATTATGGCTCGTTTCAATTATATAATATTTGTAAGTATATTTTCTTTTAAAATCCCCTTTCAAGATTCTATTTTACAACATTCAAAAGTAATGTTTTTTTGTAATTATTCATTTTGTAAGATTATATTTCGGTTCTTACGAATATATTTTGATGAAGGGTGGGACCTAAATTTCCCTCCAATGCATTGGGTATGTGTAAGTTGGAGGTCGTATGTATGGTTACTCCAAGTGTATCTACAATGGTTAGAGAAATTGTAATGTAGTCACAAGGGTTATAAATTATAAGGTAGCCAAGAGGTTTACATAATTATGTAAGTAATTACCCAAGATACCTTTATGATTATATTTTTGGTCATTATTTTTTGTGGTAATCTTGTGTTTCTCAATGTAAATATATATGGGTGACAAAATTATTTTTTAAAAATGATTTCACGCATTTACAAGTATTCAAGGAAAACTGTTTTCTTTTCTTCTTTTTATATCCCTTATTGACATTTTTGTGATAATAAAAAGTTATTAAATTATTCTAAATTTATATAAGGTTGTGTCAGAAAAATAAGTAAGCCATGTTAAATGTTCTGAATATTTTTTTAAAAAATCATGTTTTATTTGAAATGTTTTATATTTTGGATGAAATGAATACTGTTTTTATATTATCCACTCAGTATTAATGATGAATTTTATGAATGTATTATGTCCCAATTCTCTAAATCTATAAACTTGAAAATATCCTCAATGTGAAAGGAAGTGAGTTCTTGGAAAAATCCATGATTATGTAATTTAATAAGGCCAGAGATATATAGTTGGTATCAGAGGATGATTTAGATAACTTTAGGGGTTAGGATGATGTTAATTGAATACCATAAATTATTTTTTACTTTAGGGTTAATTTAAAATTATATATTTTTTAAATATTTCCATGATTCTAAGACTAAGATATTTTTGCTAAGAATGATTTTCCATAGAAAAATAGGGTAGGTGAAGAGGAGAAGCACTGATAGAATGATATCCTTCCACATAATCATCCTAGAATGGTTGGGATTGGAACTAAGAAGTTTGTGAGAGTAATGTATTAGTCGACACATCAAATAAATGGTGTTGGAATCCATGCAAGAGAATAACCAAAGTCCCCGCAATGAAAAAGAAAATAGTAGAACATTTTATGAGACAACACCCTCCTCTTTTAAATGGATCTTGTAACCTAGTAGCGACTGAAGGATGGATTCAGGCTGTTGAAAACATATTAGATGTTGTGAGCTATTCCGATAATCAAGAGGTATGTCATTCCATATCTCATTTTTAAGGTGAAGCTGATCTGTAGTGGTCAATGTTCAATAATATAATGGAAAGTGAAGAGATTTATTCTTTAGAGTGGGATGAATTTAAAATTATTTTCCTTGAAAAATATTTTTTGATGGTGGTTTCACTTATGATGAAGAATAATGTTCTTGTATTGATGAAAAATGAGGTAGATTCAGTGGTTGTGTAAGAGGAAAACTTCACCCATCTATTGAGGTATGCTCAAAATATTATTATGGGTCTTGATTGAAAAATCAACTACATTTACTCAATATTGAATCCATGGTATCAAAGAGGATTGGCCTCTCATGAATTCAAAAGTCATGAAAAACTTTCCCAATATGATACAAGGGTAGAGATAGAGTTTTCTAATGATCACATTCCCTTTGAAAACAAGGAGAAGAAGAGGAATAGATGGAAAGGGATGGGTAAGAATCACCCGAAGAAATATGATGATATGAAATTCCAGTCTATATTTTGTAAAAAGTGTGAATAAAACCACCAAGGGGAACGTCTTACCAAAACTGGGACATGTTTTCAATGTTGTAATTTTGGTCATATGTCCCATGATTGTAATAATAATGATCTCAAGACTAATCGTAACAAGAAAACTATAAAGTGTATTAAATGTGGATAGATGTCTCATTATTCAAATTACTACCCAAAGAGAGATCTAAATGATGCAATGAAGAAATAATATAAGCAGAAAGGTGTTGTGTGATCATTTATGACTATGTTAGTAGATTCTATGCCATCCAATGGAGTTGTATCAGGAACACTATCTGTTCACTCAAGTTCATATAAATATTTTTTTTGATATGGGGTATACACATTCCATAAAGACCCAGAAATTCTGTGGAATTTTTTTTATACATGAGAATTTAACAAGTCCGCAGTTTCTGACGGCGCTTGATTCTAGGGCCCAGTGTTCCCAGAATCAATTTCTGAAGTGTTGTTCAGGTATGTTAAGTAAACATACGTGAGATTTTTTCTATATTTTGAACCGGTGCTCGGAATTGAAATCTGAGGACACCGATGAACTCGCAGCGCCGGTATTTTCTTAAGGAGACCTTTATCGCAGTTGTGTTTTATTGGGAGTGGTAGTTAATTTTTGTTTTTTTAGGTAAAATTTAAATAAAATTATGTGTTGCATAATTTTATTTGGATGGTAGTTAAAACCTCTAAAGGGAGGTTGGTGGTGGGGCCCACCCCCACATAACCTCCCATGGGAGGATATTATGTGGTGGGTCCCACATGAGTTCAAACTCTTCACCACCCCTTTAAACTCCCTTGAACCCCCTTAAACTCTTAAAATTCCATGGTTTAATTCATTCCAACACCCTACCATTAATAAAAGAGAATTAATTCAATTTTAATTCAAATATTTTTGAATACATCCCTACACATTTAATCTAATGTGTTGTCACATTTAATGAGAGAAACATCATGAGTTGTTGTTCCATAAAAATAATAAAGAATAATCTCTATTATTTTGGCTTAACTTTATAGAGAGCTAAGGAGAAAAGGGAGAGCCTTCTTCCCACAAAGAACATGAAGAAAACCTCCTCCACTTCTTCAACCGGGGAAAGAATGTTAGGTGACACCCATGAGGAACGCTCATCTTCCTTCCTCTTCATCTGCGTCAAGGGAGAAGATACCGCCCGCAATGAACGCCTCCAATGACAATTACTTTTCCACTGACGTTGACGGAACGACATCTGTCTTTCATGGCGCCGTCTTCTGCGACTTCGACAACATTCTTTGAATCGTGGTAGGGGGTTGTTTTGAGTTGTTTATATTTCCGAACATCGACATTCTAATTACGTAATGTGAATTTCCAACTGTTAATGACATACTGAGGAGGACTCGGGACACACGAACATGGGATGAACCTCCCTCATTTTTGTTGATCTTAATAACGACAGAGGCAGAGCCAATAGGGCATGGTTTTGTTGCACTGTGTCGGAGAAGAACCGCGACGAATGAAAAGGCATGGAGTTGTCGCACCGTGCTATGGAACCAATGGCCGCCGGCAGGCCGGGACGCAGCGGTGGAGGACCGGTGCCGTCGTGCTGGCCACATGGAGGAAAATCAAGGCCTGATTCCGTGGGCCGCTTGACTAGAAGAACCGGTAGGCTACTGCCGAACGGGCTGGAGGACCGCGACACCCACAGGTGCCGTGCGGAGGAGACACGGCCCGCAACCGTGGGCCGCTCGGCCGAAGCTAACCAGCTGGCCACCTTCCAGTTGGGATGAAGAGCTACAACGCCCATAGGGGCTGCGTGGTGGAAGACCGCGGCCCACTTCCGTGGGCCGTTATGCTGGGTGAACAGGCCGGACGCCTGTCGGCCGGGCTGGTGGATCGCAGTGCCACACGGTGGAGAACTACAGCCCTTGGTGCGGGCCGTGTGCACCGGTCTGAACCAGCCAGCTACGACCAGCGTGGTAGGGGAGTGGCGGTGCATCTTGGCGCCGCCGGGCGAAACAGACCGGCCCACTCCGTGGGCCGGGTCCGCAGGTGGGCCGCGCCCCACCAGGTCGGGCGTACCCCCCAGCAGGGTCAGACCCACAAAACCAGGCCGGGCCGACCCCCCTGACGAGTCAGACTCACCAAACCGGGCCGGGCCGACCCCCCATCTAGGTCGGACCCGCCGAGCCAGGTCGGGCTGACTCGCCATCCCACTGGGCTTGACGGGCAGCGTCTGACTTCTCTTAAATGTGAATATCTTCAAGACCGTGCATTCGAACAATTCTTCGTCTGTGGACTAGGGACCCTCACGAAGAGGCGGTCATTATCAATACTATAAGTGGGTTTTGGACTACTTTGGAAAACGAACATGTTTGGAATGAGCGTAAATCCAACCGGGCCCCTGGAACGAAAATCTCAATATCTCTCAGAACAGGCGTCCGATTGATGCACCGTCTGTTGAATTGGGTTCCTTTTTATTAGAAAAAACTTTGGGATACATTAAATCAGGATTTCGTGATAGTGTATGTATTGAAACATGATATGAGGAGCGGACCCTCCTGGAATCGAGGGTGCTCTATGCGGAAACCCTAGAGATGGCTGCGACGAATACTATACTGGAATCCTATGTGGGTTCGACTGTGATGACTACTATATCAAAATCTTATATGGGTTCTACAATAATGACTATTGTACCAGAATCCTCCATTGGTTCGACAGTTCTGACTTCTGTTCCTGTATCCTATGTGGGTCCAACAGAGTAGCTGGTCCTGTATCCTATATGGGTCCGACAGGTTAGATGGTCCTGTATCCTGTGTGGGTCTGACAGCTTAGATGAATCAGTGACTACATATGATTGTCTCTATATCTCTATGAAATATGTATACCTATGTGAGCTGGGACTTGTCTTTAAATCATTATCTTCGATGTGATTGACTTTACTTCCTGTGTGGACTGAGTTGTGATTGGTCTAAAGTGTTGGAGTCGGGTTGTGGCTGGTATCTTAGGTAAATGTATGGGCCTATACCTAAGGAGGGTTGGTTAATACTTCATGATTGTATCTTTATACTGTGGTTTATCCTTTGTTGAGTCTGGGAGACCATCGGGTGTCTTGGGGTCCTCTACTGAGTAAAGTTATACTCACCCCTGCATGGGATATGCCCGCACATCGTTGTGTTGGTTGTAGGTGACAGATAGAAATGATCGAGGTAGAGAGTTGTAGAGTTGGATGGTACCCGAAGGTGGACCACTTAGCAAGAAGTACTCGGAGCGGACAGACAGACCTAGGGTGTTGAGAAGGCCATCTGTACCCACACATATGATGGGATTCCCGAAGGATGAATCAGTAGTTGCTGTTTACACTTCTGCAGTTGTACTAGCTTTACAATTGTTTTACATGACTGTTGGGCATGTATTTCCGGCCCATTTCCTGTCAGCACATACTTTTTTATAATTTCTAACTTAGTGTTTACTTTCAGTTGCGTACTCTACTGCTTTTGTTCAGGATGTGTGTGTTACAGGTTAAAAGGAAATGCCTTCCCTTTTTATAGAGATTATGCCTTTGGTTCTAGTCGCCAACCCCTGGTCTATGGAAGGCGAGATTAGGGTAGTCACAGCATGGGCCCCGAGGATGGGTCATGACAAATTGGTATCAGAGGAGTCGGTTCTACCACAGAACTTGGACTCTGATTATTTTGAGTGGCAATAGTTTTATGTGTTTTGGGTGTGGTTATTAGTTTTGGAAAACCAGTGTTGGTGCGATGGCCAAAATATCCATACACTAGGAATCTATCTTCTGATTTAGGACTTAGTGCACGAAAACACTGATTGCATGTGTGTTTCCTTTGAATTTTTTTTTGATTACTTTGTGTCAGCTCAAAAGGTATACTGGTTTAACCATGGCATTCATGTTTCTTTTCAGGATGGCCCCATGAAGGTAGCCATCTAGGGTTCCGAGTTTCGTACGAGATGGTAGCCCACCGAGCGACAAGGCCTCTGTGTAGGGCCCCATCACAATGGAGGCACCAGCGGTACCACTACCTCATGGGCCACCAATACCACCAGTTCCAGCAGTAGAGAGTGCATGTGCCTGAGTGTGTTTCATGAGTTCCAGCGACAAAGGCCGCCCATGTTCCGGGGAGAGACGTACCCACAGGCAGCTGAGGATTGGCTAGAGGCTATCGTGAGAGTCTTCAGATTGGTAGGGACACCAGCCGACCTCATGGCGATCCTTTCTGTGAGTCTCATGCAAACAATTGCAAGAATATGGTGTAACCAGATGCTCCAGGTGCATGACGAAGCCTCATTACTCTGGACAGACATTGAGAGTTGCTTCTGCTCAGAGTTAGTTCCAGCCACCATTCGTGCGGTGCAAATTCAGGAGTTACTTCATCTGCAGTAGGGCAACATTATTGTAGCTCAGTACTCAGCGAGGTTCACCAACCTCTCACACTACTCTACAAAAATGGTACGCGACCCATTTGTTAAGGGCTCGGACCTTCGAGTAGGGACTAATGCATGAGATCAAGGCTTCGACGATTCCCCTCAGTATCCCGATGCAGGATGGGGTGCTAGAGAGAGCCCTTCTAGTGGAGAGTTTCCTTGCTAAGCAGCCACCATCTGTGAGACCCACCACTGGGCGACATATGCCGAAGTCTTCTGTAGCTGGCAGTAGACAGATAATGCAGAGGTCCAAGCAGACCAGGCCATCAGGTGGGCGAACCTAGGATAAAGGTTCGGTTGTTGGGGGCACACGAGACAGAGCCTGCTATATGAGGAGAAGGCAGTGCTATGCATGCATAGGGCAGGGCCACATGGCTCGTGACTGCCTAACCCGCCATGAAAATGGGCAGCAGACAGTAAAGGGACCTCCCAGGAAGAGGCAGAGGTTTGACCATGGTGGTCCACCAGGAGCTGGCAGACGTGGTCGAGGAGTTTGCTGAGAAGCAGGCAGAGGACGACGTTTTGTATCTCTACCACCACCACCACCAGGAGGTCCACCCTGACTATAGGGAGCTGGCGAACAGAGGTGGGCTCAGCTCCAGGAAGTCGAGGCATATGCCCACGGCGCACCTGAGACGATTCAAGGTACTATCCGTGTCTACTCTACCCTTTCTGCAGTACTTATAGACACATGTGTGAGTCATTCTTTTATTTCCACTGCCCTCATTCAGATCTTGGAGATTCCGACGGAGATACTGACTCGATCCTTACAGATAGAGACTCTTACGAGAGTAGACTCGAAGATTACGCACTGGTTACAATAGTGTGAGATTACTCTAGGAGTGGAGAGCTTCATCTAGGATCTACTTGTAGATGCTTCGAGGCCTTAAGACATTATCATTGGTACGGACTGGTTATCCACAATTCATGATCAGATTGACTGTATTAGTCACAAAGTGCAATGTATCTGCACGGATGGGACCAATTTCACCTTCACCAGTGAGAAGAGAGCCGTTTCAGCATAGGATGGACTTAAGTAGAGTATGGGGCAGCTGATCACACATCAGTTGGCTAGTCTCATCCTCTGAGCAGTTGATGTGTTGAGTCCGAGTTTTCCTATTGTGGTGTATCAGTACATGGATGTTTTTCATGAAGATGTTCCATGACTACCTCCTCATAGAGAGGTATACTTCTACATTGACCTACTCCCTGGGAGATCACCAATATCTACTCCATCATATTGGATTACTACCGCCGAGCTTCGTGATCTGCGGGTACAACTGGAGGACTTTCCCGGGAAGGGATTTATCCGACCTAGTGTTTCACCCTGGGCATCTCTGATTTTGTTCACCAAGAAGGCGGATGGGAGCTTGCGACTGTGTGTCGACTACCGTCACCTGAATTAGTTGACCATGAAGGACAAATACCCAATCCTGAGGATAGATGTCCTCTTTGATCAGCTCAAGGAAGCACGATGGTTGTCGAAGATAGACCATAGGTCAGGCTATCACCAGCTCAGAGTTCAAGACGAGGATGTGAAGAAGACGACCTTCAGGTGTCAGTATGGCCACTATGAGTTCTTGGTTATGCCCTTTGGCGTAACCAACTCAATATAATTGTTCATGAGTCTCATGAATAGGATCTTCTAGCCTTACCTCGACCGTTTTTTCATAGTCATCATCCAAAACATACTGATTTACTCAAATACTGAGGAGGAGCACGCCTACCATTTGCGGGTGGTATTGGGTACACTTTGAGAGCACCAACTTTATGGTAAACTCTCAGAGTGCCAGTTTTGGTTTCGAGAGGTTCAAATCTTGGGAAAAGTCTTCTCAGAGGCTGGAGTTGGAGTTGATCCAGCGAAGATCGAGGTAGTACTTGCTTGGGATCCACCCAAGAGCGTGACAGAGGTGTGCAGTTTCCTGGGACTGGATGGGTACTATTTGAGATCTGGTCCAGACTCCTCCAGTGTTGCAGCACCACTTTTAGCATTGAAGAAGAAGGGGAAACCCTTCGTGTGGTCATAGAGATGCCAGTAGAGATTTCAGGATCTCAGGAAGAGGTTGACCAGTGTGCCCATATTGAGGCTACCGGAGGAGGGCCTGTGGTACATAGTTTACTACGAAACATCAGGGACCAAACTTGGGCGTGTCCTGATGCAGGAGCAAGCAGTGGTCACGTATGGTTCATGGATGTTGAGATAGCACAAGAAGAACTGCGCTAACCATGACCTGGAGTTAGCAGCAGTGGTCTTCACCATGAAGATGTAGCGGCACTATCTGATGGGTGAGCATTTTACAATCCACTCTGACCACCTGAGTATCAGGTACATCTTATCATAGAAGAACCTAAACATGAGAAAACGACGATGGATCGAGTTCCTCAAAGACTATGACTTCAAGATAGTATATACTACTAGGAAGGGGAACATTGTAGCAGATTCTCTCAGTATGAGATCATGCATTCAACTGCTAGGAGAGGCGATAGAGCAGCTGGCCGCGTTATGGATATCCTTTGTGGATAGAGATGGAGCGGCCTTTCTTCTGCCTCCAAAAGTCAATCCTCCACTTCTATAGTGAGTCAGGGAGGCCAAACATGGGGACATTGAGTGTTAGAAGCGATGTGCTCAGATATCCTCATGGAAGACACCTGATGGGTTTTCTGACGGTGGGGATCACGTCATCCTCTTTAGAAG
Source organism: Viscum album (assembly GCA_963277665.1). Classification (NCBI taxonomy): domain Eukaryota; kingdom Viridiplantae; phylum Streptophyta; class Magnoliopsida; order Santalales; family Viscaceae; genus Viscum; species Viscum album. The sequence continues at coordinate 933,289,513 of OY728122.1, read as the reverse complement.
ACATACCATGGTACCAGTTTCACTACAGGAGGAGGTGTTGAGGGAGTTTCACACTTCCCCTCTAACGGTACATATAGGAGTGGAAAAGATGTATTAGAACCTTAGACGACAGCACTGGTGGAAGGGTATGAAGATTATGGTAGTAGAGTTTGTCTCACAATGCCTCACTTTTCAGCAAGTGAATGTAGAGCACCAGGTTACAGCAGGCTTGGTTCCACGCTTATAGGACCCATAGTGGATGTGGGACGGGATATCCATGGATTTCGTGAACGTACTTCCTCGTACATCCAGAGGACACGACTATATCTGAGTGATCGTTGACTGACTCACCAAATTGGTCCACTTCCTACCCATCAGATAGTAGGGCTCGGTAGAGAGAATGAGACGCCTCTATGTGCAGGAGATTCTGCGTTTACATGGAGTACCTTATTCAATTGCCTTCGACCATGACACACGTTTTAATTACCGTCTTTGGAAGGGGTCGCAGGAGGCTTTTGGGATGCAGCTTCACTTGAGCACCGCCTTCCATCCCCAGACGGATTTCCAGACCGAGCAGACCATCCAGACACTCGAGGACATGCTCCATGCTTGTGTCCTTGACTTTGGTCGTAGCTAGGAGGAACACATACCCTTGGTGGAGTTTGCGTACAACAACAGCTACCACTCCACCATCGGGATGAAACCTTACGCGACACTTTAAAATTAACCTTGAAGACCACCTCTATGATGGACTGACCTAGGGGAGTTAGCACTTGTAGGATCAAAGATGGTTTAGGCAATGACGGAGAAGGTGCAGATTATCTGGGAGCGGATGAAGACTGCAATGAGCAGACAAATATCCTATACTAATAGGAGATGAAGACCACTAGAGTTCGAGGACGGTGACCATGTCTTCTTATGGGTCACAGCTCGATGAGGTCTACAGATATTTGGCCGAGGCAGAAAGTTATCTCCACGATTAATCGGACCTTTTCAGGTCCTCAGCAGGGTAGGTGAGGTGGCTTACCGCCTTGATCATCCACCTCCATAGCATCGGGTGCACGATGTCTTTATCATATCTCAGATTATGAGATATGTTCACAACCCATCCCACATCATCAACCATGGGGAACTGTACATTGATGACGGGGCGACATTCACGGAGGTCCCAGTGGAGATCGAGGATCGACAGGAGCAGGTCCTATGAGGACGGTCAATTCCTCTGGTGCACATTCGCTGGCAGCACGGGAACCTCTAGGAGAGCACATGGGAGCGGGAGGCTCTGATGCGTGCTCAGTACCCCCATTTGTTTCCCTAGGGTTTGTTGTAGATTATTGGGACGTAAATCCCTGAGGTGGGGAGAATGTAAAGACCCGAAAATTCCATGGATGTTTTAAAATACATGGGAATTTTTTGAGTCCCCAGTTTCTGACGGCGCTTGATTCCGAGGCCCTGTGTCCCCGGAATAAATTTCAAATGTTTCATTTGGGTACGTTTAATAAATGTACGTTTAGGTTTTTCTATCTTTTTAACCGGTGCTCGGAATTGAAATATGAGGACACCGATGAACTCACATCGCTGGTATACGCTTAAGGAGACCTTTACCGCAGTCGCGTTTTATTGGGAGTGGTGGTTAATTTTTGGGTTTTTAAGTAAAATTTAAATAAAATAATGTGTTGCATAATTTTATTTGGATGGTTGTTAAAACCTCCAAAGGGTAGTTGGTGGTGGGTCCCACCCCTCACAAAACCATCCATGGGAGGATATTATGTGGTGGGGCCCACACAAGGTCAAACCCTTCACCTCCCCATTAAACTCCCTTGAACCCCCATAAAATCTTGGAATTCCATGGTTTAATTCTTACCAACACCCCACCATTAATGAAGAGAATTAATTCAATTTTAATTCAAATATTTTTGAATCCATCCTTCCACTTTGAATCTAATGTGTTGTCACATTTAATGAGAGCCAACTCTTGAGTTTTTGTGCCCGAAAAATAATAGAGAACAATCTCTATTATTTTGGCCTAACTTTGTGGAGAGATAAGGAGAAGTGGGAGAGCCTTCTTCCCATGAAGAACACGAAGAAAATCTCCTCCACTTCTTCAACTGGGGAAAGAAAGTGAGGCGGTGCCCACGAGGAATGCCCGTCTTCCTTCCTCTTATTACACGTCAAGGGAGAAGACACCGCCCACAATGAATACCACCAATGACAACACCTTTTCCTCTGATGTCGACGGAATGACATCCGTCTTTTGCATCACTGTCTTCTGTGACTTCGACAACATTCTTTGAAATGAGGTAGGGGGTTGTTTTGAGTTGTTCATATCTCCAAGCTTTTTATTTATAATTACGGAATTAGAATTTCCAACTATTAACGACATAACGAGGACGGTTCGGGCCATACGAACAATGCCCAATGCTCACCCATTTTTGATCTTAATAATGATAGAGTTTGAGCTAATAGGGCGTTGTGTCGTCTCATCGCGAGGCAGAATAACCGCGGAAAATGAAAAGGCGCGGCATCATCGGGTAGCGCTATGGAACCGAAGAGAGTGGCTAGGCCGGCCCGCGGGGGTGGACGACCGGTGCCATCGCGCCAACCATGTGGAGGAAAACTACGGCCCGCATCTGTGGGACAATTGTCTAGAAGAAATAGCCGGCTACTACCAGCCATATTGGAGGACCGCGCCACCCGCAGGTGCCGCGCGGAGGAGACACGACCCTGCAACCACGGGCCACTCGGCCGAAGCTAACTGGCAGACCGCCTGCTGGCCGAGCTAAATAGCTGTGGCACCCGTAGGTGCCGAGGGGTGGAAGACCGTGGACCGCTTCCATGGGCCGCTCTGCTGGGCGAACCGGCCGGCCGAATGCCGGCTGGTCTAGTGGACCGCGGCGCTGCATGGTGTCGCGTGGGGGAGAACTGGGGCCCGCTGTGTGGGCCGCGTGCGCCGGGAATAACCGGTCGGTGACTACCAGCGGGGAAGGGTAGTGGCGGTGCCGCCCGGTGCCCCCAAGTAAACCGGACCGGCCTGCTCCGCTCGCCGGGTCCGTAGGTGGGCCGCGCCCTACAAGGCCGAGCTGACACCCCAGCTGGGTCGAACCCACCAAATCGGGCTGGGCCAACCCCATGTAGTGTCGGACCCGCTGAGCCGGGCCGGGCTAACCCGCCAGCCCACTTGGCTTGACGGGCCAGGCCTGACTTCGCTTAAATGCGAATATCATCAAGACCGTGTGTCCGAATGACCTACTGTATGTGGCTCTTCGACCCTCACTACAAGGAGGTCCTTTTGTGATAATCTACGTGAGTTTCGGACAACTTTGGAAAACGGACAGGTTTGGAACGAGTGTAAATCCAACCGGGCCCCTGGAACAAAAATGCCAATATCTCTCAGACCAGGCGTCCGATTGACGAGTCGTATTTCACATTGGGGTCCTTTTGATGAAACAGAACTTCGGGATACATCAACTAAGGAATTAGTGATAGTTGATGTATTGACACTTGACTCGAGGAGCGGACCCTCCCGGAATTGAGCATGCTGTGTGTGGAAACACTATAGTTGGCTGCGACGACTACTATACCTGAATCCTATGTGGGTTTGAATGTGATGATTACTGTACTGGAATACTATGTGGGTTCGACAATGATGACTACTGTACCAGAATCCTCTATGGGTTCGACAGTTCTGACTTCTGTTCCTGTATCATGTGTGGGTCTGACAGAGTAGCTGGTCTTATATCTTGTGTGGGTCCGACAGCTTAGCTGGTCCTATATCCTGTGTGGGTCCGATAGCTTAGATGAATCAGTGACTAAATCTGATCATCTCTATCGCTCTACGAAAGAAGTATACCTGTGTGAGCTAAGTCTTGTCGTTCAATCATTATCATCGATTTGATTGAATTTACTTCATGTGTGGACTCGGTTATCATTGGGCATGAGATGTGGAGCTGGGTTGTGACTGGTAACTTAGGTATATGTATATGAATATACCTAAGTAGGGTTGGTTGATACTTCGTGATCGTATCATTCTACTGTGGTTTATCCTTTGTGGATTCTGGGAGACCTTCGGGGGTCTCGGGGTCCCCTTCTGAGTATCGTTATACTCACCCCTACACGGGCTATGCCCGCACATCGTTGTGTTGGTTGAAAATGACGAAAATCACTGATCGACGCATAAATTTGTAAAGATGGACGATACCCGAAGGTGGACCACTTGGCGAGACGTACTCAAAGTGAACGGATGGACCTGGGGTGCTGAGGAGGCCATCTGTACCCACCATTCAGGTGGGATTCCCGAAGGACGACTCAGTAGCTGTTGTTTACATTTCTGCATTTTTACTAGCATTACAGTTGTTGTGCTTTACTGTTGGGCTTGTATTTCTGTCCCCTTTCCTTTCAACACATACTTTTGTATATAGTTTTAGTTACTGTTTACTTTCAGTAGTGTACTTTGTTGCTTGTGTTCAGGCTGTCTGTGTGTTACAGGATCAAAAAAATGCCTTCCCTTTTTATAGGGATTACGCCTTTGGTGCTAGTCACCAGCCCCTGGCCTATGAAAGGCGGGCTTGGGGAAGTCATGAAATAGGCCCTGAGAACGGGTCGTGACACATTTATTTATTTGTAAGGGATTTTCTGTTAAGTTTGAAATATCACCTCAATAAACCAGAAAAGATCTTATTGTTAAAACACTATTGTGAAATATTATAGCAATGAAGATTTTTAAGAATCATCATATTATTATTTGTGGAATGAAATTACCTTCAATCCTTTTTTTTCTTTTTATATTTTGATATCATTTTGGGGATGGATTTTCTTTTTTTTTATCATGATAAGATAGGAATTAAAGCTAAAGAAGTTGTTTTTTAGAAATAGTTTCAGTTTGAAATCAAGAACGAACCCATAAAATTTAAAACATATCCAAAAGATGGGAAACTATTTGAAGATGTAAATGAATGTTCTCTTACTCATGTTTAGGAAAACATGGAAACTATTGAGATTAATGATGTGCTAGTGGTAAATAAAGACCCTTATGTTTTTCTTGATGAGTTACCGAGTTTCATACCTGATCAGGAAGTTGATCTCACAATTTAATTAGTTCATAATGCTAAGACAATTTCAAATCCCCCATATTAAATTCCAAAAATCAAACTTCTTGAATTGAAAAATCATTTGAAATATTTTCTTGATGAAGGCTTCATTCATCAAAGCACTTCACCATGGGGTGCTACTTTGTTGTTCATTAAAGAGAAATATTTTTCCATGAGAATTTTCATTGATTTTAGTGATTTGAAAAAAAAACACTATTAAAAACAAGTATCATTTTCCCCATATCCATGACTTTTTTGGTCAGCTCTACGAATCTCATTATTATTACATGATTGACTTGAGATCTAGATTCCATCAGCTGAAGGTTATGGTGGATGACATCCCAAAAACAGTTTTTTGTTTTAGATATGGGCATTATGAGTTTGTTATTATGTTGTTTGGGTTATCTAATGCACCTAATGTATTCATTGATCTTATGAATAGAATATTTCACGAGTTCTTGGATATATTTTTGTTGTGTTTATTGATGACATATTATGGTATTATCTAATTGTAATGAGGATTATGAAAAACAGCTAAGCGTTTTTTTAAAAACATCTAATGAAAAGAAATTATATGGAAAGGTCATAGAGTGTGATTTTTGGTTGAAAGTATTTCTTTTCTAGGGAAAATTGTAAATAAGATATGAATAACAGTTGATCCTTGCAATACATAATTGGATGATGAATGTCCAAGACCTACAAATGAGATAAAGATTCATAGTTTTATTGGATTATCTTGTTATTGCCGATGGTTTGTTAAAAACATTGAATGGTTATCTAGCAGGATAACTAAGTTAACGTGAAAAGGGTTTAAATTTATTTCAACAGAAGAATGTGATGTCTGTTTTCCAGAACTGATGAGGAGATTGGTGAATTCTCTAGTTTTGTCCTTGTATTCCAAAAATGGTTAGTTTTTCATCTATAGTGATGCTTCATTGATGGGAATTGGTTGTGTTCTCATGCAGAATGAATAGTTAATTTCCTATGAATCAAGAAAACTATAACCTCATGAGTAAAATTACCCCGCACATGATTTGGAATTGGCATATTTGATTATTTTCTTTGAAAATTTGGAGGCATCATTTATATAGAGTCAAATGTCATATATATACTGACCATCAAAGTCTAAAGTAGATATTCACTCAGAAGGAATTAAACATGAGGAAGATAAGATGCCTTGAACTAATAAAGGATTATTATTTCATGATCAATTACCATCTGGGAAAATCAAACCTAGTGGTGGATTCCATGAGTCTAAAAATTCATGCATCATTGAACATGTTACATTTGGAACATGATACCGTGATTAATGATTTGATGAATTTTGGAGTAGAAGTTGTTGGTGCAAGAAATACATCTATTTTGTTTTAGGTTTTAATGGAGTTATTGTTATCAGATAGAATTAAGTAATCACAGAAGGAACACCATGAGCTACAAAATAATGTAGAATTAGTTAAAATGAATAAATTGCCGTAATTTTACCTTGATAAAAATTGTGTTTTGAGATTTAGAAAAATATTGTTGGTGCCTTGGGATTCCTAGTTGATGAATGATTTTTTTGAATCTAATAGCTCTCTATTTTCTGTTCACCCAAGTATTACTAACATGTATAGAGAACTTTTGTAGTATTATTAGTGGGATGGAATGAAAAGAGATATTGCAGAATTTACTGTGAAATGTTTGAAATGTCAACAGGTTGAAGCAGAGTTGTAGATACAAAAGGGGATGATTTAAACATTTCCGGTGCCAGAGTTGAAATGGTATAATATATACATGGACTTCACAGTAGGACTAAAAAAGGCTTATCGAGTTAACAATGCAATATTGTTTATTGTGGAACGACTGACTAAATCTGTACATTTTATCCCTATTCAAGATACAATGTCTTTGGATCAAAATTCTCGATTATACCTCAAAGAGATTCTCAGGTTACATGGATTTCCTCTTTCCATTGTATATAACTAGGATCCGAAGTTCATTTCTATCTTTTGGAAGGGCCTTCAGAAGTTTTTTGGAATAGAATTAATTTTAAGTACAAAATTTCATCCTCAAACAGATGGGATGTCATAATGAACGATTTAGACTTTTGAAGATATGATTCGAGCTTGTTCAATTAAATACCAGGGAAGATGAGATCATCATCATACTTTAGTTGAGTTTTTTATTATAATTGTTCTCATTCTTGTATACAGATGGAAGCTTTTGAGGAATTGTATAGGAATCAGTGTCGAACTCCAGAATTTTGGGATGATGTCAGAGAAAATGATGTTGATTGGACAAGAATTAGTAGAGGAAGTGGATGAGAAAGTGAAGATGATCCAACAACACACGAGGTCAGCTCAGAGCATATTGAAAAGATATACAGACAATTGGAGGAAAGACTTTTCTTTCGAGGTACGTGATAATGTTTTTCTTAGAATCTCACTATGGAAGATTGTTATGCGCATTGGTATGAAAGGAATGTTATGTAAAGAGTTCATTAGACCTTATGTAATCCTAGAGATGGTTGGACCATTCATCTACCGAGTTTCTTTTCCAAGGAGTTTGTCTCAGGAATGTAATTTTTTTTCATGTTTCGATTTTGAGAAAGCATGTGTCAGATCTATCTCATGTTTTATCCCATAAGATTTTCAGCTGGAAGAGAAACTTTATTATTAAGAGAAACTAGTTCGGATTAATTTTCGAATGGAACAAGTATTGAGGAATATGGTAATCTGCTAGGTAATGATTTTTTTTGGAAAAACCACATGGATGAAGAAGCAATATGGGAATCTAAATTTTTTTTGTGGTAACGGTACCCCCATTTTTTAATAACTAAATAAAATTGAAATGGCATAATTTTCCGAAGGTGGGGATAATGTAACACCCCAAAATATTTAAAAATAAATTTACATTCCTGAAGCTTTGTTTAGTTAGATTTTTATAACAATCCTTTAATCATTCTGCCTCTATGCTTTTAATTTTGAAAACTAGTCATCTACAAGTATGATCATTAATTTATTTGTAGTCAGATGTAACCAACGAGATTTTTGGGGAATAGTAACATACACGTATGAATATTAATTTGAATAGTAGTATGACCACAATGAATAGTAAATGGTATTATTATTTTATTTTCTTATTTCATTAAGATAATGACATGTTGATTAATTTTTCAACATGATATAAAATGAGTTATAGTTTTAAAATTGTATATTTTTAAATAAAGTATTATTTTATTTAAAAATTTAAATTAAAAATATTTAGAAAATTAGTTTTGAAAAATGGAGTACATTTTTGATTTCTACACATCGAAAAATGGTTAGGGTGATTTTTTGACAATTTTTTTGTAATTATTGAATTTTTTTATGAATAATGAATTACGGTAAAATATCATATATTCAAATTATCAGTTAAATACCGAATTCGTGACATAAAAACTGATTTTTGCCCAAATGGTTCTAACTGACATGAATTGTTTACTATTATGGGTCACATGAATCAAGAATATTCATATTCATGAGAAAAAATAAAAAAATAAGGAATATAATAATGTAAAATCCCTCCTCCCCTCCACTATAAATACCTCCCTCATTCTCGTCCCCTTGTCACACCTCTAATGCATTTAATAATGTCTAAGGTCAACAAAATTCCCTCCCCCAGTCTCTTACACACTTCCTAGAGATGATGGTCTCAACAAAAGGCGAAAACCAAAGGCCAAAAGAATGATCTCAAGGAGAAGAGATCAAGAGGTAAGAAACCTCATCCTTTTCATGTGTTTTTCTTTCTAATTCCTCTTTTTATTAATCTATATTTCCAAAAAATTATCTTGGAGGTATAAATTCTAAAGAATGTTATATATTCGGTATGTTATCATGTTAAATTTAATCAATAATCATCTTTCTTTCTCTCCTCTCCCTCTTATTCTAAAAAACACACTATATGTGATGTGTCGATTTACAAAAATCATGGACGATGTGTTTCAAATTTTCATTTCATCCATCAAAGTTTATCATAAAACACTTTTAATGGTTGAATAATAATTTAAATTTTATTTTTAAAGTATTTCATTATATTTAATGAACATATATGCGTGATGTTAAATTATATAATTAAACAAGTTAATGATTCTTTTTGGAACAGTAAAAGATGATCTAAACAAACATCATTAATGTTTTATGTAATTAAACATCATCATATATGATAAAAAAATTATTTATGATATCAGTATATATTTTGGAAATATACGAATGCCATTTCATTCCATATATGTAATTTCATTTCCATACGACAGGAAAATAATAAACAAACCGACCATGGAAATCATGTAATGAACTCTCCCAAAACAATGGAAGGAACAAAATTATAACAATTAAAAGGTAAAATGAGGTAATGAAATTATCATATAATGTGTTATAAACAATAATATGTTTATGTAAGATAATAATATAAGTCTTTTAACAATTATAGAGGAGTTTTACAATTGTTTGAAGTAATACAAACCCGAGGTAAGGTAATTATTAACCTGGTTTCCATTATTTTGGATAAGCTTATACTTCATTATTTTTGTGGTATTAAAATTGATTGTGTGATTAATTTTGTTTATATTATTTTAATTATGTGTATATATAGTATCTATACATATTAAATCCACTATATTAAGTCTCACTTCAATTATATAATATTTTTACGGGGATTTTCTTTTAAAATCCTATTTTAAAATTCTATTTTACAAAATTCAAAATAAATGTTTTCATGAAATTAATCATGTTTTATGATTATTTTTTGGTTCTTGGGAATTTTTTTTGATTAAGGGTTGGACATATATTTCCAACCAACTCATTGGGTATGTGTACGTTGGAGGTTGGCCATATGTTTTATCCATGTGTGACTACGATGGTTACAAATATTGTAAGGTAGCCGTCAGGGTTACAAATTATAATGTAGCTGAGAGGGTTACATGATTTTTTATGTAATTACCTAATATACATTTATGATTCTGTTCATGTTCAATATGTTATTTGGGAATCTCATGTTTCAAAAAGTAACTATATATGAGTGAGAAGTATTTTTTTGGAAAATGATTCCATGCGTTTACAAGTATTCAGGTACTAATGTTTTCTTTTCTTATTTTTTATCCCTTACATATATTTTTGGGATATTCCCATGTTTTTAGAATATTTTCATAGGTTATAATGTTTTTATGACTATTAAGGAATCCATGTTAAATGTTATGAATGTTTTTCAATGAAAACATTATTCAATTGAAAAGTTTTATATTTTGTAAGACATAAATATGTTTTTATATTACCCACTTTGTATTAATGTGTAATGTAATGAATGTATTATTTACCAATTCATTAATTATCTAAACATGAAAATATACTAAATGTGAAATGAATTGAGTTCTTGTATAAATATAATATTATGTATTGTAATAAGGCTGGGTCTATATATATACATAGTAAACTATCATGGCCCTGGGCATGAGTTCCCCGATCAAGTACAACCAGCAGTTCCTTAAGTGGCACTCCTGGAAGTATGACGGGCAGCTCAAGGAGAACTATTTATAGAGTATGGTAGTCCTGAACATCCTGTCACATGATCCAAGAATAACATGGCATCATTAGTCAAAAATTTTATGCACACATCTCAACAAACGATAGAAGTGAATATATATCTAGACTAGATGAATATGTATCAATGAAAATTTTCCTATTACCTATGGTATACTACCAAATATTTCTTCATAGATGTAATAGTATTGGTATGTTATCATGTATTTGTTCTAGGGGTATATTATATGAAAGGTCAACCATACATTTTTACATCATTTCTTATAAATTATTTCATTGACTTCATAATTAATTAACATGGTTCACTCCCTTACTTTTCATAAACATGACAAGTTGGAATATGTAAGTTAAACCATATCATTTAAAAAGCCATTTTTCACAATCATTATGGATTTTATTATTTACATGTATTAGGTTTCATTTAAAATTAGTTTTCTGTCTTACTGAATTAGGTACCAGACTTTTTATAACTAAGATTAACACCCATTTTATTTTAATCGAATGGCTTCAATCGGTGAATTGACAATCCCAATGGGCGACGGTCTATAACACCTCATGAATTGAAACCAATAATAACTCAAACATATCCAAGTAAATTAATATGAATAATATAACTACAAAATCATCACTCAAAAATAACATTAATACCAACCAATGACAAATTGAAATACACATATATGACACCACAATATACATGACATGAAAATTCTTTGTGTCTCTAATGATGCATCTAAAAATAATCCTTTCCCTCATATCATTGGACTATGTAAAATATTATCTATTATAATGACTGTTTCCCGATCCTTGTTAGTCACATAGCTCAAGGGAATCTCCCCGAATGATAGTGGTTGCTGACTAATAGTAAGAGCCAAGGGTGTGTCTCTAGGAAGAAAATTCCCTCATTAACATAGATTATCATAGATGATATGTATAATACTATAGGAGATAAATAAATAGAGAAATTAGTGTAATAAAAAAATAGAAGAAACAGACTTGAGTAAAAACAGACCAAACACGTTTTCAAAATATATGACTACTGATGAGGATATGATGATATATTCCATATATAAAGAATGTTGAAAAGCATGGAAAAAAATAGAAGATAATAGATAATATTTTAAACTATAATAGATAATATTTTACATAGTCCAATGATATGAGGGAAATGATTATTTTTAGATGTCTAAATCTATATGCTTCCCATAGTCAACAACTAAATAAATTGTCTCCATAGGTACCAATGGAGAATGAATTGGGTGTTTGATAATTACCATTATCCCACAATAGTACTATCTATAATATCCTTTCCATGTAATACAAACTGAAACAATGTGATATCACACATATATAAAATTAAGAAGTACCATAATGTAAACACCATAGTACCAACTTCTAGCTTTAGATAGTGTTTGAACACATAAAAAATTCATTAGTTAAGTTCCAATTTATATAAATTGGACACTTGAGGGATATCCTACATTAAAATCACCTCATGATAATAGTAAAAGAGTTTCTATGACATAATAAGGCAACCATAATGATGATAATAAAAAAGGGTTCCAAGGTAATAACCAAGGCAAGCTAGATCATAATGGATTCCAAATTAGTAATAACTAAATATTTGATAAGGGGAAAGAGTGTAATATAGGGAGAATCATCCAAGTAATTCCATAATTATATGATCTAACCAAGTCCAATGAATATATCCAATGTAAATTGGGATAAGCTATTGATAGTCCAAAGGATATAACTAGGGCACCTCATTTCTATAAAATCCGTGATATATCCAAGGAGTGTATCTATGGAATCCTATAATTGTAAAGAATGTATCATTTGCTTTCATACCGAGCATTGACAAAAAGAATATGATCAGGTTAAAATTTGGGTCACAACCGAGGCAACAAGAATCCATGAATCCGAATGGTGTCCTCCAGTGCTCAAGGAATTATATCAGTAATACTTGGAAAGATCATTTTAAAGACGTCCTATAAATATTTCATGATCCATGTGTATAATTTTTTTCCTCAAATTTAAATGATTTTATCAATTAATCCAAGTGTTTGTCATACCATTTAATAAGGTGAAGAGGATCAAGACATACCTTTCATTTTTGTGACAAGGCCAAGATCATTGAACCATTTATATTATTTATGTAGTATTCAATTTCAAAAATTCATTCAGCTACATTCCACTTTAATGATAAAAGTTTACACAAACATGAATAAAAAATTCTCATCAATTAGGGAAATTTATATACAAAAAAAATTCTTACAATTTTATTTTAGATTTATTTATTAATTTACCTCACTAATATATCATGTGTCAAGTGGATAGTAACATGGTCTAATACATTAATCCATTCAAAATTCGATCGAAATTTAATATGGAATGTATTACTTTTAGAAGGGTCCATATAAGACACACCGAAATGATGGATCACACATGCCGAAACACAAAAAGCTCAAAAAAATATTATCATCATACATGGGGTGGTTGATGTTATGGTTGTAACCACTAAAAAAATATCATATATGAAAAGGGTTATAAAACATGTTCCAAATATGGCTAATAAAGACCTATACGTTTTACATACGACAGCATGTCAAATCATCATGGTGTCCCCAAAATTTGAAAAATAAAGAAACTAAAATGTTGAGTTATAGACCACCTACTACAAACTGATATGAAAATCCTTGACCAATATAATCAATTAGTTAAATATTGATTTTAGTAGTTCTAATAAATTGATAAAATCTCAAATACTAGGTAATAGAAGCCCACATATAAATAAAATCATTCATAGGAAGAAGAAATATGGGAGATTGAAAAGGAATCGAGAACATAACATTATAGATCCAATGAGATGATTGGTGGTAAAATAAAAAATTGGACGGATGACCTATGGGAAATCCTAGAATATACATTCAAAGGATATGAAAATAAGAGGATTTAGGGCTTCATTCTACTAGAAATAAAATAGGATAGAGGTTTAATTGTAATATATCATTTAACTAAAAATATTAAATTTTACACAAAAATACCCTCCATGTGGTTTAGCTACATGTTTTATCGAAACTCTGCACAAATCATGTGCACGTAGCTATAAAAAGGGAAATATACCTGGTTTGGGTGCATATTTAGGGAAACTATGTGCCAACTGTACAAAAATCCCCTAAAATTTTTCTTCAATATTTCACATTGCCATGTGGCCAAGATCGCATGGTCATGGAAAACCATATTCCCTATTTCACACCACTTTCCATCCTTGTATAGTTTAAAAAAACTCTTTGTACTTCCTCTAATGATTTAAACTAACCATGTGATAAGACTTTTTCTTCCAATATGATAGGTTTTATGCTCCATATAATCCCCAAATTTCACATCCACTTCTTTTTTTAAGATATGCTTTTATCTTATATTCTTGGCCTAACATCCCCTAGTTTTCCCATAGGACCCCTTTGATTTTGGAAGAAATTTTAGAGTTTGTTGGGTGGCCAAAACAAGCATCATGGTTTGGCTGGACAAGTTACTAAATGGTGCATCCAAACTATGCATTGGTGTTCAGGTCATAAAAATATTTTTGTTATTCAATGTTTTGAATTACAAGATTAAAACTAACTAACCTATTTCTTCCCCCATTAGAACCTAGTATCCATGGAAGGCTCCCAAGCTCCGTCAACCTCTCTTGGAACTCTTTTCTAAGGGTATTTTTGTGGTGAAACTTAATGATTCATAAGTGAAGAGATTCCCTCTCTTGTTTCTTTCATTATACTTAGGGTTTCTTCACTCTTTCATGATGTTCCACTTGTCCAAAATCTTGGGATTCATACATAGGGTTTGATTATTGGTTTCGTGGTCAAATATGGTAGATATAATTTTTTTTCACTCACTTGAAATGTGGAGGTGGTTCCTTTCTTGTTTAACAGGAGGATTTGGGGTTTTTGATATATATGGTAGGTGATTCCATGTTTACAAATTCATGGAAGAATTTATCTTTCATGTTTGACCTCTTTTTAGTGTTTTATATCCATTGTGTGTGGTGTGAATGTCATTTTTAGTAGCGCAGATTGAGTGTTTTATTTTAATGTTTTATTTTGACATGAAAATGGGTATTTTCACATGTATTCAATGTTGTAACATTTGGGGTTATTTGGTGAACCATGAATTATTTGTAGTGATTTTTTATGGGATACCAAATATGTTTGGGTATGGTATTGGTGTACTTTTGGCCTTGAAAGATGGTTTTTAAATGGATTTGGTGTGTGGAACACTGTTTAACTACTAAAAGTTGTTTTATGAAAATTTTGAATGGATTATTGAGTTAAAAAATGGTGAAAAGGTATACATGGGACCACTAGTCCATTAGGGTTTCCCATCATACTGTCCCATGGATGAGAAGGATATTGATAATGGTTTCTTTTACACTGAGATATGATATACCTAGGGCCTATTACAATCTAGTACCAAGGGGTGTCTCCATGATTAGTGATCATGGAATATACTGTACTTCCATTAGAATACAATTTGATTGGATGGAAAATTTAGTAGCATGGATATTATCATTAAAATTATTCATTTACTAATGTTTCTTTCTTAATAATTGTTTTCATTTGATGTTTCATCCTTTTAAAATTATTACTCACATTTCAAATTTATAATACTTTCATGATTTATTTGTCTTAAAAAGTTTATCACACACAATATTTTTGGGTATAATATTATTGGGATTATGATCACACCCTAATTACACCTTTTGGTGTAAGTATACTTGGTTGTGTTTGACAGAGATAAGGGAAACATCCTTGGAAAAAATGGTTCATGTTTTTAGCTTAAATCCTTGATGTGGTGTTGTGGAGAAGGCTTGGGGATGATGGATTCTTTCTTTGTGTTGGTTATAGGGTCGTAGTTTCTTCTAATTTTGAGTTATGGCCCACTTGGGTTATGTCAAAAACCATTTTTTTCAGTTCTGAATTTTATTACAGGCAATTTTGGACTAAATTTTTCAAATTCAGTTTATTTAATGTTTTCTGTTGTTTAATTCCTGCAATCTTAGGTAAATCATTAACAACCAGTATTCATGATTCTTGGGAACATTTACCAAGATGGGGGATAGCTAATCCCCTTCGTGAATTTTCACAGACTAGGACAGGTTCTGGTTTGGATGGTGACCAGATTTAGTTCATGACAAAATTATATCAGATCCAGGTTAGGCTCTTCAAGTTATGTTATTATTTGGGATTTGTATGGTTTGACAGAAGTTTGGAATGTTGTGGCTTAGAGTTCTGGATGTGAGTATCATTCTTGGACAACACCTCTCGTGACATAACTCAAGTCACCATGGGATGTCATGATTATTTGTTTAACTTCTCTTCCAAGTGGGACGTGTGGGCTACAGACTACACATGCAAATTGGGTGGGAGTGATGTGGTTGTTTATTTACTTATTTTTATAAGTTTTATTTATATATATTTTATATTGTTGATGAAATTATTCAGAACTATTTTAATAATGTATTATCTAGTGACTTTTTAATTTTGTAGTAACATGCCTCCCCATAATGCTCCCATGCACCAATGGGAGGAAGTCGGAGAGTGTTTTACTCATCACTCGATAAATGGTTAGTACAAGCTGTGGTCTGGGAATTCCAGGCTCTGAGGTAGGGAGAAATTCATACTCTTACTCTATCCCGAGAAGATGACTGTATTTCAAAAATAGATAAATCCTAGGTGTTCCTCAAGAACGTGCCTCATAATTTTCGAGGTTGAACGGAACACTAGAAAGTATTGGAATGGCTTGAGAAGATTGAGGGTATGTTCGAGTTCTTTAACACACCTGAGGTGGTTAGGGTGAAATGTGCCTCTTTAGAAATAGAGGTTCCTAGCTGAAGGTTGTGGGAATTAGTGCTTCAAGTTGGGAAGAATGAATATACGAGATTGAAGGACTTCAATGTTATCATCAATATCCAGTGCTTATGTGAAATCTTGTCTTATTCTAGGTTTTGGGAGTTTATTGAGGTTATCCCGGGGGATCAGCCAAGGATGTAATATGCCCACCACTTTTCCAAGCTAGTCTGATATGAACATAAAATAGTCTCCAATGAGCATATTAATTCAAAAATGTTCGAGAGGGGTTTGCAGCGGTAGATATATTCTCATGTGTTCTTATTTTTGATGAAGACATATGGTGAAGTGGTTGATCAGGATTTCATTGTATAGATTGAATAGAATGGGAGGATAGGTTCCTCTGGGATAGTATCAATTATGGGTAATGGTAGTTCATATAAGAATAAAATGATGAGAGGGAAGGAGGGGAAGAATGGAGTTTGTATTTTATGCTATGCTCACATGTAGTTCTCTTCTGTGGATTTTGATGTGAGGTCTGTCATGTGCTGCTAGTGTGGGAGGATAGGGAAAAACTGACCTGCATGTACATCTCCTTCAATGCCTAGTTATCATTGTGGATCTATGGGAATCATTCATCAATTTTTTAAGGATGATTTTCTACTCCAATGTTGGTTTGAAACTGTGGCTTCTAGGGGAGTACCATTTTAGTCAGAGCTATTGAGGATGGTGGGTTATCGATTTAGTGGTCATTGTGGTAGGGCCAAATCATCTACTGGGATGATCCATTTTAGGGAAGAGTCACATGTGATCGACCGTTTATAGGAAGATATGAAGCATCTCTACACTATCGATCAGGCACCAGTGGGACCATATTCATGTCCTTCGACTATTTGTGTTATCATTTTGATTGCATCTTCTTTAGATACTATTCACTTTGACACTAGTTCTATTGTTTATTTATTCTCTACCCGTATTGTGAACCTATGGAATTTTCCCACTGATTTACTGCCTTTTATGAGGATTTGGTGACAATGTTGGGTAAGAAGAAGGGTCAAGGTCTCAGGTTCCTATCATGCATGCTTTTCATTTAAATGGTTGATATGGAGTGGGAACTCATAGTCTTGGATATGAAACATTTTTATGTAATCCTCAACATGGATTAGTTAGTTCACTTCCAAGAGAATATCAATTTCTATAGATTGTGGGTGAGTTTCATGGAACCTAATGGGAGTCCTCATGTTTTTCATTGGGAATGAGATCCTCGGTCAGGTCAGGCAGGACATCCACTCTTAGAGTTGGGGAATATTGTCGTAGATTTATCATCGATAGTGCTAGAGTATTTTGGTTGTGTTCTTGAGAGTATATTACCTCATGCAGTGTATGAGTTCCTAGAGTTATTTCCATATGATTTTTGAGGCTATCCCCCAGTGCGGGACATAGAGTTCTCGATTCATTTGACATTGGGAACACAACTGATATCTCTTACCTTTATAGTATGACCCCACTGAGTTGATGGAATTAAAGATACATTTAGATGATTTGGAATCCAAAGGATTCACTAGCCCAATCATCTCTCCTTGGGCCAGTCCTATTCGTTTAGAAAATAAGGATGATATATCCCTTTGGTTTGGCATCTATTAACAAAATATGAATAATGTAACTATCAAGAACAATTATCCATTGCCCCAAGTAGTTGAATTGATTGAACATATAAAGATGAAAACTCATTTTCTAAAATATACTTGAGCTCTTATTACCACCAAGTTAGGGTGGGAGAGGAGGATATCTCAAATACAACCTTCCAATGTAGGTAAAACCACTTTGAGTACATGGTCATGCCTTTTGGATTGACCAATGATCCAGCAGTCTTTATGGAACTCATGAATAGGGTGTTCCACTAGTATCTCGACACTTTCATCATGGTATTCGTGGATGACATCCTAGAATATTCTAGATCTTAGGAAGAGCATAAGAATCACTTGATGGTCAGGTTGGACTCTCTATGGGATTACCTTTTATATGTAAATTTTTCCAAGTGCACATTGCAGATTAGGGAATTTCAGTTTCTAGGCCACAAGATATAGGGGAATGGGATTTCGGTGGACCCCGAGAAGATCCGTGGAATTATTTCATGAGATCAGCTAAAGAATGAGTTCAAGATAATGAGATTCCTCAACCTGACAGGTTACTACAAGCAGTTTGTTTGAGATTTCTCTCACCTTACTTCACCCATAACCACACTCACCTAGAAATGGTTGATGTTTTAATGGGACCTAGATTTTTTGGATTCCTTTTTGTAGTTGAAGTGGTGGTTTACTTCCGCACTCATGTTGAAATTTCCTTAATCTGGAAAGGGCAATGTGGTGTATTGTGACAGTTCAGGTGTGGACCTCAAGAATGTGCTTATATAGGGTTATCACATGGTTGTGTATGGATCTATCCAACATTGAACACATCAAAATAATTACCCAACCAATGAATTGGAGTTAGAAGTGGTGATTAATGCTTTGAAGATTGTGTGTCACTACCTATTTAGGTAGAATTTTGTGGTATACTCTGACCATAAGTGTTTAGCCATCATTTTCTCACATATGGTTATTAATCTAATTTAGTTCCATTAGATTGAATATCTACTGGAGATTGACATTGATATTATATATATAGCATGGGAATGTGTATTATGGTGGTTAATTCCTTGATAAGAAGAGTACATGTACATTCTTTAAGGAAGTCTAGTGTTGAGTGGAATCTGATGTGGCGCTTTTCTCAGATGCACATAGTGACCAAGGAGAGTAGTAGAGGTGTGTTATTAGAATGTGTTCTATTGAATCATTCCCTTTTCATGTTTATTCAGTAGGATCAGCCTAGTAATGCGAAATTTTAAAGGCTGGTACTGTTTCTTCATGTTGGGGGGATGGATTGTGATTGGTCTTCTACTGCCGAGGGCATCTGGTGCTCCAAGGGCCATTCAGAGTTCCACTATCACTATGGAAGGTAGTACTGTGAGATAGCCACCAGTCTTAGTCAGTATTATATCTTGTAGCTACCACATTGTACTATGATTTATGTCGTTAGTGCTAGTATCCAGTTATGAGGTGAGATATAGAATATTTCATGTTGAGATGCAATACATGTCAACCGTTGAAAGTATAGAAGCATCTAGATTTAGACACCACAATATACATGACATGAAAATTCTTGGTGTCTCTAATGATGCATCTAAATCTAGATGCTTCCCATAGTCAACAACTAAAAAATGGTCTCCATAAGTACCAATGGAGAATGAATTGGGTGTTTGATAATTACCATTATCCCACAATAGTACTATATATAATATCCTTTCCATGTAATACAAACTGAAACAATGTGATATCACACATATATAAAATTAATAAGTACCATAATGTAAACACCATAGTACCAACTGCTAGCTTTAGATAGTGTTTGAACACATAAAAAATTCATTAGTTAAGTTCCAATTTATATAAATTGGACACTTGAGGGATATCCTACATTAAAATCACCTCATGATAATAGTAAAAGAGTTTCTATGACGTAATAAGGCAACCATAATGATTATAATAAAAAAGGTTTCCAAGGTAATAACCAAGGCAACCTAGATCATAAAGGATTCCAAATTAGTAATAACTAAATATTTGATAAGGGGAAAGAGTGTAATATAGGGAGAATCATCCAAGTAATTCCATAATTATATGATCTAACCAAGTCCAAGGAATATATCCAATGTAAAATGGGATAAGCTATTGATAGTCCCAAGGATATAACTAGGGCACCTCATTTTTATAAAATCCCTGATATATCCAAGGAGTGTATCTATGGAATCCTATAATTGTAAAGAATGTATCATTTTCTTTCATACCGAGCATTGACTAAAAGAATATGATCAGGTTAAAATTTGGGTCACAACCAAGGCAACAAGAATCCATGAATCTGAATGGTGTCCTCCAGTGCTCAAGGAATTATATCAGTAATACTTGGAAAGATCATGTTAAAGACGTCCTATAAATATTTCATGATCCATGTGTATAATTGTTTTCCTCAAATTTAAATGATTTTATCAATTAATCCAAGTGTTTGTCATACCATGTAATAAGGTGAAGAGGATCAAGACATACATTTCATTTTTGTGACAAGGCCAAGATCATTGAACCATTTATGTTATTTATGTAATATTCAATTTCAAAAATTCATTCAGCTATATTCCACTTTAATGATAAAAGTTTACACAAACATGAATAAAAAATTCTCATCAATTAGGGAAATTTATATACAAAAAAAATTGTTACAATTTTATTTTAGATTTATTTATTAATTTACCTCACTAATATATCATGTGTCAAGTGGAGAGTAACATGGTCTAAAACATTAATACATTCAAAATTCGATCGAAATTTAATATGGAATGTATTACTATTAGAAGGGTCCATCTAAGACACACCGAAATGATGGATCACACATGCCGAAACACAAAAATCTCAAAAAAATATTATCATCATACATGGGGTGGTTGATGTTATGGTTGTAACCACTAAAAAAATATCATATATGAAAAAGGGTTATAAAACATGTTCCAAATATGGCTAATAAAGACCTATACATTTTACATACGACAGCATGTCAAATCATCATGGTGTCCCCAAAATTTGAAAAATGAAGAAACTAAAATGTTGAGTTATAGACCACCTACCTCAAACTCATATGAAAATCCTTGACCAGTATAATCAATTAGTTAAATATTGATTTTAGTAGTTCTAATAAATTGATAAAATCTCAAATACTAGGTAATACAAGCCCACATATAAATAAAATCATTCATAGGAAGAAGAAATATGGGAGATTGAAAAGGAATCGAGAACATAACATTATAGATCCAATGAGATGATTGGTGGTAAAATAAAAAATTGGACGGATGACCTATGGGAAATCCTAGAATATACATTCAAAGGATTTGAAAATAAGAGGATTTAGGGCTTCATTGTACTATAAATAAAATAGGATAGAGGTTTAATTGTAATATATCATTTAACAGAAAATATGAAATTTTACACAAAAATACCCTCCATGTGGTTTAGCTACATGTTTTATCGAAACTCTGCACAAATCATGTGCGCGCAGCTATAAAAAGGGAAATATACCTGGTTTGGGTGCATATTTAGGGAAACTATGTGCCAACTGTACAAAAATCCCCTAAAAGTTTTCTTCAATATTTCACATTGCCATGTGGCCAAGATCGCATGGTCATGGAAAACCATATTCCCTATTTCACACCACTTTCCAACATTGTATAGTTTAAAAAAACTCTTTGTACTTCCTCTAATGGTTTAAACTAACCATGTGATAAGACTTTTTCTTCCAATATGATAGGTTTTATGCTCCACATAATCCCCAAATTTCACATCCACTTCTTTTTTTAAGATATGCTTTTATCTTATATTCTTGGCCTAACATCCCCTAGTTTTCCCATAGGACCCCTTTGATTTTGGAAGAAATTTTAGAGTTTGTTGGGTGGCCAAAACAAGCCTCATGGTTTGGCTGGACAAGTTACTAAATGGTGCATCCAAACTATGCATTGGTGTTCAGGTCATAAAAATATTTTTGTTATTCAATGTTTTGAATTACAGGATTAAAACTAACTAACCTATTTCTTCCCCCATTAGAACCTAGTAGCCATGGAAGGCTCCCAAGCTCCGTCAACCTCTCTTGGAACTCTTTTCTAAGGGTATTTTTGTGGTGAAACTTAATGATTCATAAGTGAAGAGATTCCCTCTCTTGTTTCTTTTATTATACTTAGGGTTTCTTTACTCTTTCATGATGTTCCACTTGTCCAAAATCTTGGGATTCATACATAGGGTTTGATTATTGGTTTCGTGGTCGAATATGGTAGATATAATTTTTTTCACTCACTTGAAATGTGGAGGTGGTTCCTTTCTTGTTTAACAGGAGGATTTGGGGTTTTTGATATATATGGTAGGTGATTCCATGTTTACAAATTCTTGTAAGAATTTATCTTTCATGTTTGACCTCTTTTTAGTGTTTTATATCCATTTTGTGTGGTGTGAATGTCATTTTTAGTAGCGCAGATTGAGTGTTTTATTTTAATGTTTTATTTTGACATGAAAATGGGTGTTTTCACATGTATTCAATGTTGTAACATTTGGGGTTATTTGGTGAACCATGAATTATTTGTAGTGATTTTTTATGGGATACCAAATATGGTTGGGTATGGTATTGTTGTACTTTGGCCTTGAAAGATGGTTTTTAAATGGATTTGGTGTGTGGAACACTGTTTAACTACTAAAAGTTGTTTTATGAAAATTTTGAATGGATTATTGAGTTAAAAAATGGTGAAAAGGTATAATGGGGACCACTAGTCCATTAGGGTTTCCCATCATACTGTCCCATGGATGAGAAGGATATTGATAATGGTTTCTTTTACACTGAGATATGATGTACCTAGGGCCTATTACAAGCTAGTACCAAGGGGTGTCTCCATGATTAGTGCTCATGGAATATACTGTACTTCCATTAGAATACAATGTGATTGGATGGAAAATTTAGTAGCATGGATATTATCATTAAAATTATTCATTTACTAATGTTTCTTTCATAATAATTGTTTTCATTTGATGTTTCATCCTTTTAAAATTATTACTCACATTTCGTATTTATAAGATTTGCATGATTTATTTGTCTTAAAAAGTTTATCACACACAATATTTTTGGGTATAATCTTATTGGGATTATGATCACACCCTAATTACACCTTTTGGTGTAAGTATACTTGGTTGTGTTTGAAAGAGATAAGGGAAACATCCTTGGAAAAAATGGTTCATGTTGTTAGCTTAAATCCTTGATGTGGTGTTGTGGAGAAGGCTTGGGGATGATGGATTCTTTCTTTGTGTTGGTTATAGGTTCGTAGTTTCTTCTAATTTGGAGTTATGGCCCACTTGGGTTATGTCAAAAACCATGTTTTTCAGTTCCGAATTTTATTACAGGCAATTTTGGACTAAATTTTTCAAATTTAGTTTATTTAATGTTTTCTGTTGTTTAATTCCTGTAATCTTAAGTAAATCATTCCCAAACCAGTATTCATGATTCTTGGGAACATTTACCAAGATGGGGGATATCTAATCCCCTTCGTGAATTTTCACAGACTATGACAGGTTCTGGTTTGGATGGTGACCAGATTTAGTTCATGACAAAATTGTATCAGATCCAGGTTAGGCTCTTCAAGTTATGTTATTATTTGGGATTTGTATGGTTTGACAGAAGTTTGGAATGTTGGGGCTTAGAGTTCTGGATGTGAGTATCATTCCTGGACAACACCTCTTGTGACATAACTCAAGTCACCATGGGATGTCATGATTATTTGTTTAACTTCTCTTCCAAGTGCGACGTGTGGGCTACAGACTACACATGCAAATTGGGTGGGAGTGATGTGGTTGTTTATTTACTTATTTTTATAAGTTTTATTTATATATATTTTATATTGTTGATGAAATTATTCAGAACTATTTTAATAATGTATTATCTAGTGACTTTTAACTTTTGTAGTAACATGCCTCCCCATAATGCTCCCATGCACCAATGGGAGGAAGTCGGAGAGTGTTTTCCTCATCACTCGATAAATGGTTAGTAAAATCTGTGGTCTGGGAATTCCAGGCTCTGAGGTAGGGAGAAATTCTTACTCTTACTCTATCCCGAGAAGATGACTGTATTTCAAAAATAGATTAATCCTAGGTGTTCCTCAAGAACGTGCCTCATACTTTTCGAGGTAGAATGGAACACTAGAAAGTATAGGAATGGCTTGAGAAGATTGAGGGTATGTTCGAGTTCTTTAACACACCTGAGGTGGTTAGGGTGAAATGTGCCTCTTTAGAAATAGAGGGTCCTAGCTGAAGGTTGTGGAAATTAGTGCTTCAAGTTGGGAAGAATGAATATACGAGATTGAAGGACTTCAATGTTACCATCAATATCCAGTTCTTATGTGAAATCTTGTCTTATTCTAGGTTTTGGGAGTTTATTGAGGTTATCCCGGGGGATCATCCAAGGATGTAATATGCCCACCACTTTTCCAAGCTAGTCTGATATGAACATAAAATAGTCTCCAATGAGCATATTAATTCAAAAATGTTCGAGAGGGGTTTGCAGCGGTAGATATATTCTCATGTGTTCTTATTTTTGATGAAGACATATGGTGAAGTGGTTGATCAGGATTTTATTGTATAGATTGAATAGAATGGGAGTGTAGGTTCCTCTGGGATAGTATCAATTATGGGTAATGGTAGTTCATATAAGAATAAAATGATGAGAGGGAAGTAGGGGAAGAATGGAGTTTGTATTTTATGCTATGCTCACATGCAGTTCTCTTCTGTGGATTTTGATGTGAGGTCTGTCATGTGCTGCTAGTGTGGGAGGATAGGGAAAAACCGACCTGCATGTACATCTCCTTCAATGCCTAGTTATCATTGTGGATCTATGGGAATCATTCATCAATTTTTTAAGGATGATTTTCTACTCCAATGTTGGTTTGAAACTGTGGCTTCTAGGGGAGTACCATTTTAGTCAGAGCTATTGAGGTTGGTGGGTTATCGATTTAGTGGTCATTGTGGTAGGGTCAAATCATCTACTGGGATGATCTATTTTAGGGAAGAGTCACATGTGATCGACCGTTTATAGGAAGATATGAAGCATCTCCACACTATCGATCGGGCACCAGTGGGACCATATTCATGTCCTTCGACTATTTGTGTTATCATTTTGATTGCATCTTCTTTAGATACTATTCACTTTGACACTAGTTCTATTGTCTCTTTATTCTCTACCCGTATTGTGAACCTATGGAATTTTCCCACTGATTTACTGTCTTTTATGAGGATTTGGTGACAATGTTGGGTAAGAAGAAGGGTCAAGGTCTCAGGTTCCTATCATGCGTGCTTTTCATTTAAATGGTTGATATGGAGTGGGAACTCATAGTCTTGGATATGAAACATTTTTATGTAATCCTCAACATGGATTAGTTAGTTCACTTCCAAGAGAATATCAATTTCTATAGATTGTGGGTGAGTTTCATGGAACCTAATGGGAGTCCTCATGTTTTTCATTGGGAATGAGATCCTCGGTCAGGTCAGGCAGGACATCCACTCTTAGAGTTGGGGAATATTGTCATAGATTTATCATCGATAGTGCTAGAGTATTTTGGTTGTGTTCTTGAGAGTATATTACCACATGTAGTGGATGAGTTCCTAGAGTTATTTCCATATGATTTTTGAGGCTATCCCCCAGTGCAGGACATAGAGTTCTCGATTCATTTGACATTGGGAACACAACTGATATCTCTTACCTTTATAGTATGACCTCACTGAGTTGATGGAATTAAAGATACATTTAGATGATTTGGAATCCAAAGGATTCACTAGACCAATCATCTCTCCTTGGGCCAGTCCTATTCGTTTAGAAAATAAGGATGATATATCCCTTTGGTTTGGCATCTATTAACAAAATATGAATAATGTAACTATCAAGAACAATTATCCATTTCCCCAAGTAGTTGAATTTATTGAACAGATAAAGATGAAAACTCATTTTCTAAAATAGACTTGAGCTCTTATTACCACCAAGTTAGGGTGGGAGAGGAGGATATCTCAAATACAACCTTCCAATGTAGGTAAAACCACTTTGAGTACATGGTCATGCCTTTTGGATTGACCAATGATCCAGCAGTCTTTATGGAACTCATGAATAGGGTGTTCCACTAGTATCTCGACACTTTCATCATGGTATTCGTGGATGACATCCTAGAATATTCTAGATCTTAGGAAGAGCATAAGAATCACTTGATGGTCAGGTTGGACTCTCTATGGGATTACCTTTTATATGTAAATTTTTCCAAGTGCACATTGCAGATTAGGGAAGTTCAATTTCTAGGCCACATGATGTAGGGGAATGGGATTTCGGTGGACCCCGAGAAGATCAGTGGAATTATTTCATGAGATCAGCTAAAGAATGAGTTCAAGATAATGAGATTCCTCAACCTGACAGGTTACTACAAGCAGTTTGTTCGAGATTTCTCTCACCTTACTTCACCCATAACCACACTCACCTAGAAATGGTTGATGTTTTAATGGGACCTAGATTTTTTGGATTCCTTTGAGTAGTTGAAGTGGTGGTTTACTTCCTCACTCATGTTGAAATTTCCTTAATTTGGAAAGGGCAATGTGGTGTATTGTGACAGTTCAGGTGTGGACCTCAAGAATGTGCTTATATAGGGTTATCACATGGTTGTGTATGGATCTATCCAACATTGAACACATGAAAATAATTACCCAACCAATGAATTGGAGTTAGAAGTGGTGATTAAGGCTTTGAAGATTGTGTGTCACTACCTATTTAGGTAGAATTTTGTGGTATACTCTGACCGTAAGTGTTTAGCCAACATTTTCTCACATATGGTTATTAATCTAATTTAGTTCCATTAGATTGAATATCTACTGGAAATTGACATTGATATTATATATATAGAATGTGAATGTGTATTATGGTGGTTAATTCCTTGATAAGAAGAGTACATGTACATTCTTTAAGGAAGTCTAGTGTTGAGTGGAATCTGATGTGGCGCTTTTCTCAGATGCACATAGTGACCAAGGAGCATAGTAGAGGTGTGTTATTAGAATGTGTTCTATTGAATCATTCCATTTTCATGTTTATTCAGTAGGATCAGCCTAGTAATGCGAAATTTTAAAGGCTGATACCGTTTCTTCATGTTGGGGGGATGGATTGTGATTGGTCTTCTACTGCCGAGGGCATCTGGTGCTCCAAGGGCCATTCAGAGTTCCACTATCACTATGGAAGGTAGTACTGTGAGATAGCCACCAGTCTTAGTCAGTATTATATCTTGTAGCTACCACATTGTACTATGATTTATGTCGTTAGTGCTAGTATCCAGTTATGAGGTGAGATATAGAATATTTCATGTTGAGATGCAATACATGTCAACCGTTGAAAGTATAGAAACAAAGGAAATATTATTTCTTCTATCCATTACACATTAATACATGGAAGTGGGATGAGGTCACCATATAATTCATCATTATCTTAGCTCATACACCTTAGGGTTTGAATTCAATCTGGGTAGTGATTTCTCATCGGACCAAATCATCTCACTTCATTCCGATGAGAGATTCAACCAAAGTGGATGAGTTGGGAAGATTGTGTATTCAGGATGTTGTAAGGATTCAGGGTGTTTCATCCGTAGTTTTGTAAGATAGATCCCCCTACTTCACCTTTCAATTTTGGGAAGGCCTCTAGAAGGCATTCGAGTCACATATTAATATGATAATAACATACCATCCTCAGACAGATGGTCATGCAGAGCTAGAAAATCAGATCCTGGAAGACATGGTCCATGCATGTGTCTTGGACATCGATGGTTCATGAGATAGACATTTAGGATTGGCTGAGTTTTCTTATAATAATAGTTACCAATCCTCAATTATATTGGCTCATTTTTTGGTGCACTATGGATAGCCTTTTCGGTCCCTATTACGTTTGGATGAGGTAGGTGAGACCTCACTATTGGGGCCAAGCCTTGTGCAAGAGACATATGCTAATGTCAAATTGACCAGGTAGTGGCTATTGAAATTATAGAGTCATAGAAATTTCAATAATGAAAAAAGGTATCGAGATCTGGATTTTTCTATGAGTGATTTGGTATTCAAGAATGTGGCCCCTCATTTGGGTCACCATCATTTGTGAAAGCATGGAAAGCTAAATCCGAGGTATGTCAGACCTTTTGAGATCAACAAGAATATTAGAATGGTGGGATAAATTCTGTAATAGCTATTTTAGTTGAAATATATTCATAATTTAATCCATTAATTTTAGTTAAGGAAGTACAATCCGAATTCGTCTAATCTGCAGAATTGGGAACAGTTTGAGATAGAACGCGATTTATCAGTGTCTGAGAGGACGATGCAGATAGTGGGATTTCACGAATAGGTTCTTAGAGGGAAGAATATTTCATTGGTCCAGTTCCTTTGGAATCAATGAAATTATGTTCATGTGACGTGGGAGCAGAACTCGTTGGTTGGGAAAGAGAACACATTCTTGTTTCCCAATCAAGAGTTTGGTTCACATTTTTGAGCGGAATGTTTTTAGGCTGGTGAGAATTTTCACATCCATATCATTCGTTTGTGGAACTTTTTTCTCTACTTATTATTGTCCTAGCACCCCCCGTGTGTTTTCCCTAGGCCCCCATGAATTTGGAATATATTTGAGGGTTTTTGGGTGGCCATAATATGTCGTGTGTTATACTAAATTGTTCACTAGTATCCTGGTCAAAAAATTGATTTTTCAATTCCATGTATTCCCTTCCATGATTAAATATATCTCACCCATTCCTACCTCATTAAACCCTAGAATCCATATAAGACTCCAAATATCCTTAAACCTCCCGTGTAACTCATTTTTAAGGGGATTTTGGTGATGAATTATCAAGATTATTCAAGTAAGTTATTCCCTCCAATGTTTTATTCATTCTCCTTAGGGTTTCATCCCATTATCTTGAATTTCCCCATGTAAAAAAGCATGGTCTTAGTTCCTTGGTTTTTATTTAGGGTTTCTAGGTCGAATATTGGGGTTTTTGGATCATTTTCAATCCCATGTTGTGTGGTGGTGGTGCGGTTGATATTTCACTCAAGGATTTGGGTTTTTTGACATATAAGGTAGGTGATTCCCTGTGTAGACATTCATGGATGAATTTATATTTCTTATTTTACCTGTTCATCATGTTCTCTATACAATTTTTGTGGCAAGAACGTAATTTTTGGTTTGCATTGATTGATCATTTAGTTTTAATGTTGCATTGTTACATTAAAACTTGTGTTTTCATGTGTATTCAATGTTTTTACATTTTGAGTTATTTGGTGATGCCTGAAATTATATCATTAAATGTTTCCTTGGGTTGCCAAATCTGGTTGGTTATCGTATATGTGTACATTCAGACATTAAGGTATTTTTTCAAGGAATTTGTTGTGAAAAATCTTATTTTACTATTTAATGTTGTTTTTTAAAAATTTTGAATGATTTATTGAGTTTCCTAAAAGATGAAGAGGCACGTTGGGTGCTATTTGGTGTCTGTATTTTACTGAAATTGTGTTTTTTATGTGAAAATTATTTTCTTTAACATGTGTGACTTGTTTTATCACAAGGAATAAAACCATGGTATCTAGGTGGGTGGACAAGGACTAGTATGCTAGTGATTCGGAGTGGTATCATCCCTGTTTCACATAGAATGTTTGACGATGACCACACTATCTAAAGTTTTATAATGTTGGGGACCATTAGAAAACTAGTGTTTCCCATTTTAGTGGCTTGTTCATGAGAATAATATTGATTATGGTTTTTTTACACTAAGATTGGATGTACCTAGGGCCAACAGTTAGCTAGTGCCAAGGTGTGTTCTCATGATTAGTGCTCAACGAGTATATTGTACCTATTTTCGGTATACGATGTGATTGGGTGGAAAATTTAGTAGAATGGATATTTTCTTCAAAATGATTATTTTCTTAATTTTTCTTCATTTAAAACTATTTTCATTGGATTTTTAATCCTTTTAATGTTATTACTAGCATTTCTTTTTTTTAATAATTGTAGTATTTCTTGGTCTTAAAATGATTATCACATATAATATTTTGGGGAGGAATAATATTGGGCTTAGGTCCACATCACAGATATACATGTGGGGGTATGTAGACTTTGTTTTGTATGGAATTGGTAAGGGAATGGTTCTTGGAGATGACAATTCGGGTTGATAGCTTCCACCCTTGATGCGGTGTTGTGGAGAAGGCTTGCAGATGATGACCCCTTGCTTTGTGGCGGTTGCAATGTTGTAGTTGCTGTTAATTTCAGTTTCGTCCCTATTTATATTTTTCCAGAACCATTTAGTTCACTTCTGAATTTTAGTATTGACATGTTTGGACTAAATTTTCAGATTCTGTTTATTTTTTGTTGTTGTTTAATGTTTCTAAAATCATATAAATTAGTCCCAAACCATTATTCATGATACTTGAGCTCTTATTTCAGCCCGTGGGGATAGGGAGCACCCTTAGGGAATTTTCGTGGACTCATTTGGGTACATGTTTTAATGGAGAATTGATTTGGTTCATTATAATAAAAACCCCCAATATGATAACTAACACACAAGTTGTCTATATTAGGTCCAAAATAATGAAATATAACAAAATTTAATGGATACATACCTGAGTGAATATTTATGTTCCTACACTTATGGTGATATTGATTTAAATGAATGTGTCACAATATAGAAATCCGGTAAATGAATATATTTTTTCTCACAATGATTATTATTTCTCACAATATGTTTTTTGGTTTAAGTTAATGGATGGAACCCGAAGTAATTGTTTTTATATTTAATATGAAAGAAAAAGTGGTGACTATGAAAAACCAAATAGGATGATGAATAAAATTAATGATATCTTGAGGATTCTTAATCATTTATCTTGAAAAATTATTAATAATCCATTCCTTAACCAACTCTTATAGTCACCGAAGAAGAGAAAGATGAATTTTTCTAAGAGATCGAGTGGTCGAGATCATTGGTGAATGAAGGATTAATTTCCTAAATTTCATAAATGTGGAATGATAATTCTAGGGATGTTCCACAAAGAAAAAAAGAAAGAGTTTTGTTTCTAGAAAATAATGTTATAATGAATAGAGTTTCCAAAAATAATGGAATTTTATGATGTAATCAAATAAATTTCATTATGGGTGTCCATTTTCTGTCCATTGTTTTAAATATGTGGAACTGGAATTTTATCCTTTTTAATGAACTCTTTTATATGTTAACACTTTAAATAAGTCAGCTTTTCTGTTAAAATAAAATTATTGGAGTATTTTTTTATTCACATTAAAGAATAAAATGGTAGTAGTTTCTTTACCAATGATATTATTGTTATAAGAATCATGAAAAAACTAATTATTGGGTAAAATTTTAGAAGAATTTATGTCTTCATTAACTTAAGTGCTTTGGATTCCATTATGGGACATGTGGTTAATATTTATTAGAACATTAATGTCATAAGAAACCAATTATAAATTTTTTTTGGTGGAAATATAACATGATTAAGGTTATTTTTGGAAAATATATTTAGGAATACAACCAATTGGATCAATTTATGATAATTTTGTTTTGATAAAGAATAATTTTTTTGTAATTACGATTAATGGTATTTATAGCCTTAATGATTTATCTTATCATTGATTTTATTGTAATTATAGGTCATCACATTTTGGGAATGTTATAGGAATAATATTAATATGTTTTTTGAAAAATTACCAACCAAACATTTGGGGGAGATCCATCACATTCTGCAAGGCCATAGTGCTAGAACCCACAACTAAATGATTATAATGGTTTAGTTATTACCACTGTCCTACACTATTTTTTAGTAAAAATTTATTTAGTTTTACATTAAAAAAACTTATGAATAAATATTTATAATGAAACAATAGTGTTAGTCTTGATACTTCATGATTAGTAATTTGTTTCACCATATTGGTTTTTGATAATATTTAGAAATATGAAGTAAGACATTCAACTCCATCATGGATCTTATGATCCATGAAAAGATAATCATAATACCTCAAGAATTATAAATTTATTTTTTATATTAATTTTTAATAGTTAGAGATGAAGTGGAAATTGATCGAAGCATAACCAAGGGATTAAATGGTACTCATTAAATGGAAATATAAAATTTAAAAATATTAATTTATATTCTTATAAAATGAATGAATTCATCAACATTAGGAAATGGATCATTAAAAAATGTTTTCTTATGAACTTCATATATGAAGAGTCTATGATATTTTGAACCATCTTCTTTTGTGTTTTTTTTAAATTTCTCTTGATCATTGACATTCTTGTGATCAATTACATATGTCACCCTCCATCATTATTTAGGAATTATGATTTTATTCCTTATATATAAATATATATTTGATTCTCAATTATTGTCTCCTATTTATAAATATAAATATATTTTATTTTAGATAAATTTTTATATTTATAAATTTCAATATGATGTTTTTTATCCGTCTTTACATTTTGGGTTTTTAAAAATGGAATTTTCAATTATAAATCATTTGACTTTTTTTTCACGTTCAAATTTTGAGGACACTATTTATTGAAGGTGTAGAGAACGTAACACCCCATGATTTTAAAAGAGGAAAATCATGTTTTATTGAATATTTGACAAGAAATACCAATATTATAATAGAATGTTACACCCTAACTCAATAATATATGTTTAGTTTTTAAAATAAATTCAATCTACTAATTCCTTGTAATGCCCACAACATCAGTTTTAAATGATACAAAACAATATATTAAAATTTTATTATTTAAAATGTTACTATTATAAGATGATAAATAATTTTTTTTGTGTATTAATAGAAGTAACTAAATTAAAAAAAAATATTATTGTATATTTATTTTAAATAAAACATGGATCATTTGAATGAAAAGTAATTTTTTATAAAAAACTACATTTTTTATATAAGTAAAATGAGGCGCTCTTGCCCACATGATTTAAAATTAAACCTTTCTAATATTATAATTTTTATTAAAAATAAAATATAGTTTTAAAATTAATATATCAAAATAACCATGATGTTAATTTTAAATTTTTTTAAAAATGTTTCATTTTTTTCTAATGAATAGTTGAAAATGTGTATTTTTATTGGAAAATCCTTTTTCATTTTATTTATTTAAAATTATGAATTATATTATAAATTTTTTTCAAAGAAAAATTAATTTAATTGAATAAAAATATTTACAATTTTTTTAGTGGAACCAATTTCATATTAAATTTTGATCTTAATTACTTGTACACTTAATAGAATTTCCTCTATAGAAACTCACATTTTGTCACACATATGGGTATAATTTTAATTTCGATTCTTTTAGTTTTGTGAAATGAATTTGAAGAAATTTATTTTGATATCTTGAATCAGAATAAATTTTTATCTAAAAATTTAAACTTAATTTTTTACCATTACTGATAATAAAAGTAACAAAACTTAATAACCACGTTTATGGAAAAATGGTTTTACATGGGGTGAAAATAGTATGATAAGGATTCAAATTACATAAAAAATGTATAGTAACAATTTTATGGGAAAATAAAAAAATTATTACATATTAGGTTCAATATTTACCCATTTCGGAGGATCATCTTATGATAAAATTGTGGGTGTATGTGATTCATTTCAAAAATTCCTTGGGTGTCCTCTTCTGCAATTATAGAAGGCCACACCCTGGACTATCATATTTAAACTTCCAAATACATTTTTTTGAAAAATACCTTCCCAACTCAATTCAATAATCTCCTAAAATATCTTATATTTATTTTTTATCTTAAATCCATCCTAGGAAGTAATTGGGTAAAAACCAAAACAAGTCGTCCGAAGTAGAGATAATGTTATTAAATAATCAATTTTTTATTCTTAAACCTCCTTCAAAAATAATTCAACTATTCTATTATATTAACACAAGTATATACAAAATACTATGATGTTGTTATTTTAATGTAATAACCATTATCCATTTCCGTATAATGTGGGAAATGAAACCATCGATCATGTGTACGATGGACTTCAACCATTCAAACCGATGCAACTCGTTTCCCATCAATGCAACTCAATATTGTATGTAATTAGGAATTCAATATAAATATAAATATAAATATAAATATATATATAATATTTATTATATTCTTATAATTTTTGAATTATAATATCACAAATAACATATTAATTTTCATATTGTTAAATTACGATAAGATCGCTTGTGTGTATGGTGGAATGCCAACTCGTGAAGACATATAGTTCATTTTTCACTTTCATTTAAAGTGGATTGTAAAAGGATAAATTCTAAAAATATATGTTATATATATGTAATTATATTTATTTTGGAAAATTTATATATCGCCTAATTGCTTAAAACTTAACCCATTTGGA
Organism: Viscum album; assembly: GCA_963277665.1. Lineage (NCBI taxonomy): Eukaryota > Viridiplantae > Streptophyta > Magnoliopsida > Santalales > Viscaceae > Viscum > Viscum album. The sequence continues at coordinate 933,254,989 of OY728122.1, read as the reverse complement.
AAGTGATAATGTATCTCAAGCATACATACGGTCTACCGTCTCCATGAAGTGATGTGACACATTCATTATTTTCAAATTTTAGAAATGGTTATAAAATTTTATCTAATATAAAAATGAGATTTATACATTTTTTATAATATTACTGATAATAATGTTATATAATATTCTAAAAAACCATATCATTCACATTAAAAAATATATGAGAAAAAATGATTTTATCACCCACAACTATAATAATAATGAACTATTATTAATTAATAAGTGATACAATGTCAAAAATTATCATTTTTGTTATTATAAATATTAATACGGTTCTATAATAAATTAGTAATATTCATAAAAGCATTATAGAAGAGGTTAAATCATGTTTAACCAAAATGAATCATGAGATAAGGGACTTCATCTAAATTTCCATTCATTGATAGATTTGGTAATGTTATCCTCCTAATTTATTTTATATGGTGTATATACTACCCATTTTAAATTCAGTATAATGATTGAAAATTATTCATGGTATATTTATTTTCAATTTGAATTATTCAATCCAAGGGCACTTGACATAAAATTTACCTAGTGGTAAATATTTTCATAATTCAATTTCATTTCATTGAGTTATATTACTTATTATTTATCTTAGAAATTTTAAGATTATGTGTGTAAATAATTTTGACTCTATTATGATGAATTTAAAATTGTTTAATATATAATTAAATTTTATCTTCATAATTGAGTAATTTATTAATTTTTACTCAAATGTTATGATTGTTTTAATGGTTTACTTCACTATGTAATTTTATACGTGATTTTAAAAGCCTGAATATATATTTTAGGAAATAATTTTATTATTTTATAATAAAGAATTTTTATTCATTTTCCTATGATTATTCAATAAAATTTCATGTAGTTTTATCATTTTCATATTTTTGGTAACTAAAATTATCGAAAAAATGATTTTATAAAAATCCAACTTTAGTTTGATCTTTAGTAAAAAAAATTATTTCAAAACCATGTTTTCCCAACAAAAAAATTCACAATTGTTTTTTATGATTATTATAATGATTTAGTAAATATATATTTACACACGTATTAATTTTTATAAAATATTTTTAATGGAATCTTCATGAAATTTTCCAAAATAATTAATTTTTATTTTGTGGGAAAAGCGAGGGAATTATATATTTTTAATGTGTATGGTATGAATAGATCGTACATACATCATGAACACTAAATTTATTAAATACAATATTACTTTTTTCTAGATCATTTTCAATAAATAAAATTCTTAAAATATTTGTGAAAATATTAGATATAAAAATATTTCAATGAGAAAAGGTTATTTTCCTCCAAAATAATTTAATTTTGTTTTATAGTATTTGTAATCATAAATGACAATAGAAATTTATTGTAGATATGATGCAGTGGAGATATTTTATATTGATATAATCCTTTTTTGTTTTTGTGATATTTAGGGCCATTTTTCCAGGATATGTATTGAAATTATATTTCCTATTTAAATTTTTTAAACATTAACATTACCCTTAAATATTTACTTTCATGTTATCATTGCACATTACATTTCCCCAAAATAACCATATTATTAATCATGGATTTGCTGATTACATAAAAAAATATATTCTATAAATGGTTTTTTAATTTGAAATTTATTTGATTAATAGGGAAAACTATTGTTAATTTATTTTATTTAATCAATTTGGGATTTTTTTGATAATAAATTTTGTTCGTCAGTTAAATAGATAATTAGATAGATGATAAATGAAATGGAAAAAAGATTTGTGTGGGGAGTGTTTATAGATATCCCCACAATGCATTAATAGTCTCATTAGATGATTTATTTGGCAAGCCTTAGATACATTTGTTTTTGGTGTATACCTACCCATCAATTTAATACTTTCATGTGAATGGTCTTTATGGTAGATGTATCAAGATTCGTGAGATTATGATGTCAAATAAATAATAATTTTCTTCATTAATAATTTAGTTATTGATATCCATTAAATTTTCATAATAAAATTATATTTGATGGTGTTTTTATAATCAGTTATCGATTAAATTGAATGTTTTTTTGTTATTTTCTATCCCATTTTGATGATGACTAATATTTTCATGATAATCAAGATATTTAAATAGAGTGTGTTTTTAGTTATTTACCTTTCCTTTTGTAATTTTTCTTATCAATCTTGATATTCATGTTATTTAAATGCATTTATTGGTTATTTAAATTTCTATATTGATTAATTTTTATCTTATCATGATATTAATGTTATTGAATAATTGTCATGTGTTTTAATGTATTTACAGTTTCCATTAAATTGTATCCATTTAGAGGATTCTCAAAACTATATTATAATTTATATGAAAGGAAATACTTAAGGGAATAATTATATTCCCAAAAAGATATGTTGTATGTTTTTTATTCAAATGTAATATGGGAATCATGCATGAATCTAGTTTACCAAAACTACTAAACTATTCAATCCTTCGGGATGTCAATCCTTATATCTAAATACAATGTAAAAAAACACCTGCTCCATGATGCTGGGTTAAATGTTATTACATGAGATATTTTATGAATTGAAATAGAATAAAATGCATGATTTTTTTCTTGAAAAAATTAGACATTAGGTATGGAAATAAAAACATGAGTTTTTTTATAAAATACATTTAATTTTGGTTTTTGAAACAAAAAGAATGTTTTGAATCGAGTACACTGCTATGATATGAAATTATTATTCAAAAAATTCTTGAATGATTAAAATGAAAATATATCCCAATTTTTTTTAGATTGCATATAAGAAAATGAGATCCTGATTAATTTGGAAGGGGTTATTCACACTTGATATGGATTTATTATGACTATAGTATCAAACTGTATGAGGTATGGGAGTCATTACATTTTGATGAATTCATATTCCCTATCAGCTTGAGTCTAGGAATGTGCATGCAGACCAGGATCCTTTACTCTATAAGGCTTTGTGAACCTCATAACATGAATTTACTAACCAATTCATGAGGATTATACACATTATGTGATGTTTGGATATTATATTACACTAAAGTATTATTAAATGGTTTACTTGTGACCTTTTTATAAAAAAATTATCATTATGAGTGCTTTGTGGAAAATTTATTTTCAACCTACTTTTTTCTATCAATTAAAATTATTGAACATCATTTTTTTAATTGTGAAAAATTTTCCTTTCCATTATTTATTTTAAATTAATCATAATAGGTTTTTCAATATATTATTTTTATAATGTAATTAGTAATATCTTATTTGATTTTTTTCTAAGACCCTACATATTCCTATGGGAATTTGTAGAATCTTTTGATAGGTTCTTTGTAATGGAAGGAACAACGTAGAGATGGTGGGTGTGCCTGACATGAAAGACCATGGTGGATGAAAGAAAAAAAATTACAGTTTGTGGTTGGAAAATTGTGAAGGTTTCGACTTATGATTTTTTAGAATTACATCTAGGAATTTTGGAACCTTTTTTTGAGGGCTTGTCAAACCAACTACTTTATTTTTTCATATATAATATTTTTTCATATATAATATTTTACATTTTTTATTATCTTTTGTGTAAAAATTAATCCATATTATTTTTCTTGATTCCATGGTGCTAGTTTCCAACCAATGGATATTGGTATAAACATTTAGGTCATGTCAATATTATATTGGGTAATATTTAGTTGGGTTATGTAGGTTTGTTCATGAGATGTCCTTCCTTTTCTATATCATGGGTTAGGCCACAAGGTCATCATGACCATGTATCATCCATAGGTTTCGCTACATTATTGTTATATCTCAAAACCACCTCAGGTAGGACCACATGGTCATTATACCCCTTCCCTGTATCTAGGTCTATCATACTTATTATCAAATGTCACAGATGATCCCCCTATATGGTCTAACCATGCAATGAAGGTCCACTTATCCTTTACTATATGAAGTAAAATCTCCAAAGGCCATTTATTCTGACACAATAGGAAACAATACATGTGGGAAAAAAATATAGAACATAAGTATTAGTACTAATTCCCAAACTTATGATCAGAAATAAAACATTGGTATCACAGGATACACAAGAACTGACAAACACATCATTGTAATAATCCAATATAAGGTCAATATATACTAACATAATTTCTAAATTTATCATGTTGATGAGAAAATCCAATATCTATATGGGAATAATTCCCGAATCATGTCTCTATAATAACATTAACTAGAAAAAGACCAAATCCATATACATATAACACATAGGATTAGGATTCATGGAATGAATCATTCCAAAATAATATAGGGCCATTGTCTTCAAACATATATTTCATAAGGGATATACATCATCTCCAACATAGTTCTTCAAATGTATAACCCTTATTAAATATATCATTCTCAATATATTTCTTCTTAAACTGGGTAAAAGGAAAAATAATAAAGGATGTGTTCAAATGCCCTATAAGGGTAAACAAGTGAGATATCGATGATCAATGAAGAATAACATGATCCTAAGGGTATTTGATCATGATAATAACATTTTCAAATCATACACTGCATTTCATAGTTCATTGTCATGAATAATTTCATAAAGGATGGAAATTTATTACGCTATAATCATATTGGAATCAAATAACATGATTCCTGAGACTATGAATTTTGAATAATAAATAAGTCCATAGTATAAAATAAAATAAAATAATTTCAATAGTTGTATATGATCAGAACTATGAAATTAATAGTGGGTTGGGTTTACTCCGCAAAGCATTATAGAAGTCTAAGATCTCTCCCAAGACTATTATTATAGATAGATTTCCTTACTGAAAAAGGATCACTCCCTAATCCTATTTGGTTTATCACATGAAATATTTATCTTTATACAATGCAATAAAATGATATATAATTCAATACCCACCTATTATATAATGAATAACTGGAACAAGCTTTCCAAAAGATCATAAACAATTCTTCATATTAGTACCCATGAAATAAAATGAATTTAATAAACCATTCATCATATCCTAACCCATGGAAAATAAATTTTGTTCATAAACATTCCTTATTTCCATCTTAGGATAACTTGAGTAAAGGAGCATGTTTCATAAAAATCATTTAATCATATTCATAAAAATTATATAGAATGAATAATGATGATATTATTGGATTATATCCATAGTAGAACATTGGTAATTTTGAAAGATGTTGTCATAGATTAAAAATTAATTTAAAATAATCCATGGAATATTTCCTCGTGAAAATACCCTTTTCAAATTGAAATCAATTATTTAAAATATAATAATCTACAAAATATTAAGGAATATATTTTACATCAATATAACCAAGAAAACACAAAAATAAAGCTTCAAATAATTGAGTGGTCATGATTATGGGGAATTATTTCCTTGTCTGATAAGTTAAAAGAATACATGCGTTTCATAATTTTGTAAAGAAAGTCAAAAAGTACCTCATTAAGAAAATGTTATGAATATTCCTACAAATATTTTTAAAAAAATTATAAATAGGTAAAAATTCATTCATATAATCATTGTAAAATAGTAAAAACATTCAAGGAATTTTTTTTAGAAAAAATGGACATGTAAGAGTAAGAATTTAATATATAAGAGATAAATGAAGCATTTCTATTGAGTATTCAAAGGGAGGAAAATGTAATAAAATATTGATTATAAAAATATTAATACAAGTTTCAAACAATTATGATATTATTCAGTGTTATATCGTGAAACTTCATCATCAGAAACATAATAATGAACTATATAAAAAAATAAGATTTAACATAAAACCCTTACCACTTTGGTAAATTTTTAATCATAATCCCCCTCAATGAAAAAAACTGAACTGAATCTTTAAATATAAAGAAAAAATATAATGATGATATAACCAGTCAAGTCAATGTATATACCCTTAATAAAAGAAAATAGCTATATGACATAATATATATCCCGTAGAAAATAATTTTAGATAATAAACACTTTCCTCGAGATCCACATACCTTGAAAACAATATATACTCTTAAATAAAAAATTTAAATAAACTATAATAATATTAGAAAATAATATCCAAAATTATAGTCTCATACATGATCTAATTATAACATTTTAAACCCATTTATCAATAATTCCTTATTATAATCATTATTTCTAGTTGTTAAAAATTTAGTTTATCAAAAGAATTTCAATTTTATAGGTTTGGTACTTATACATTAATTATGGTTCTATGATACAATGAATTTTGAAAATGATATAAACATAATATATATCCATTATATAAATATTTGGAATAATTAATAAATGATAGATATAGAAAAATGAATTAAACCATTCATGGAGAAGGTGGGACATATGTACTCATGAATTCTATTTTCACTTTTCATTGATGGGAACAAACAAATGGTAAATAATAAATCCAATTTATATAGAAATTATTTTATCATATAAATTATGTGTATTAATTAAATATATCCTTCAAGCATTCATCAAAAATAGAAATGATAGATATATCACATCACATTAAGGAGGTGTTAGTCCACAAATGTAAACAAGTAGTTTAATAATTTTCCAATGGATGGGAAGGAAATAATTTAATTATGATATTATAATTTCAGAATATTAATTATTCCAAATTTATTACATAAAAACCTAATAGACAACATGATAACCATCCATGAAATAGGGTCGTGGGGAAGGAATTTCATCGCTACATGAAGATGGTAATTTGTACGTATGCGAGAGCGATATTTTCACTTACCATTGGATGGGAAAGTGAGAGGATAATAGTAACTTTTTAATAATAATATTATTTCATTATATTTAGTATATTTAAGATATTATTATTTTTATAAATACCACATATTTATAGTTTAACAAGAAGTAAAAAATGAAAGAGATAGGTTATGGTGATTAGGTATTCATCGAATGAAATCTTTTGGATATCCACTTAAGGAACCTAAGGATGGTCTTATGTAAGGAAAATAAACTCTATAATGTGTAAAAGAATGTTTATAATGAATTTTGGTAGGTTTTTTGATCTATAATGCTTCAATGGTTTGAATAAGTTAGGCGATGATGCACTGTTTTATAATTGAGGTTAGGGACACTTTTTGGATTTCATAAAATATTAAAATATAATAAAATAATTTTCTATAAAAATGATTCTAAATGGATAGGTATTTTAAGATATGGTTGTATGGGTATTAAATCACTTAATAAAATGAAATTTGGAATTACTTTTGTATCATTTTGAACATTTTTTCATTAACTATTTTGTTTACCAATTTTAATCATTATTGTGGTAACATATTTTTCTATATTAAAGGGTCATATATTTATATATATCGTAAAAAGTGTCTCATAAATTAAAAATGGATGAAATTTTAGACCATAAATTTTCCATATTTTCGAAATTGAATATTTTAATTAATTAATAATAATTTATTAAAATATTATATTCATAAATTATAATTAAGTTCAATTTTGATACCAATATAAATGAAAATAAATAAAAAAAATTATAATTAAGAATATAATCTCTTAAAACCACAATATTATTATATGTTAATCTATAAAATCATTATAACACTATAAATACTTCAAATTATTACTTGAATAATTTTTTAAAATCATTTATTTTATTTTTCTATTAATTGAAAAAAATATTTTGTTAGTGTTACAAAATCCATTACATTTATTATATAATTAATAAAAATTATAATTAAATAGCCATAAAAAAAATTATTTCATAATTTTCAAAAGATTCATTTATTTTTGTTAATAACTTTATTGCATACCTATCAAGACACTTAATAAGTTTTTAAAACTAAGAGAGAGACATATTATAACTATATCTTTTTAAATATTATATGGATTATTTTACTTGAATAGTTTATCTTAAAAAATTAAATTTGAAGCCTAAGGTGATAATTTTATAAATCCATTTGTCCTTGAGGATATTATAAAAAACATGGCCTTAAAACTTTCTTATAACTATGATTATCCTAATTTACCCTTTAGACAGAAGAAAAAAGTTACTATGATTACTATTCATTAATCATGAAAATATACGGAAAATATTTACCCAATATTAAAGTCTTGATTAAAAATATGAAATAAATTTTATCTAATTAAATACCTCGTTTTGGTAGAAATTAATTTTAAAATACACGTGGAAAACTAAATGAAAATTATGTTTGGAAATATACATTTTTATGTATAAAACATCATTAATTCATATCCCATAAATAGAAAAAACATTAGATAAATGTTAAATATTTTTTTTGAATATGTAATATATAAATTTTATTAAAACCATTCACTAATATTGATAAATTTATTTTATCTAATATAAACACATTATTCCCCAGAAAACAACTTTTCAAAAAAAATTCTTTATTTTCAAATTATTTTAATTCTTATTTTCAATTAATTGATAAACAATGAATTTATTTTAATCATGTACATACCAAAATGTATTAATATATTAGTTAGTATTATTCACAACATTTAATTTAATAAATAGTTTATAATGATATATTATATTATAGATTATCAAGACTCCAGTTTTCATCTATCGTAACCTATTTTTAAAATTAATTATTTGAGGGGAAATATTACATAAGATATCCATTTTTACACTATACCACCATTAAAATTATTTTTACCTTGAAATTCATCACAATGATAAAAAAATGAGGATATATCTATTACATTACATCCTCGGGCATCAATGTTGTATCTTTAAATTTTTTATTCCAACATAGAACTTTCAGTATGAAAGTTGTCTTGCTTCATAGGACTTTATATCTACAATTGAATATTTTTTTAAAAAATAATCATAAAATAATAATAATCCATTTTTATAACCTCTTATTTTAATACGAGTGATGGATCAAGTATGTACTTTGTCTATAAATATACAATAAACACATGTTGAACATGATATAGTTTTGGTGGATGTGACTTGTAATAAGTTATCATCCATACTCGATCAAGAATCCTGAAGGGGAAAATATACATAGGTTTCATATTTCCATTATTTATGAATACCATAACATTCATTATATATAATGTTTGTTTTAAAAATTCACTAAATTTATTTTTCAGATCACACCTATAATTTCAAGTATGATATTTCTATTGACTATGAGCTACCATGATGTGTTGTTCAACGGTTTTAACACTCTATTCGAATTACACAGATTCTATAGTTCTAAAAGAATTCATTATCCAAAATCATCCCATCACATTTTATGTTTAAACTAATTTCTATAAATGGATTAATAATGATCAATCTGAATTCTTGAGTGGATGTTTTTTCTATAATAAAACTCAAATAAGGGAAGTTGTTGATCCAAAATACCATTGAAATCCATATAAAATGATATTAACATATATAGTAGTGTTTTAATAGATACTTTATACTTATCATATGTATGAGGATAATATGTTCTATGAAAATGGAACATTGTATTCAGATCCCACATAATAATTATAATGACCTTGTATTGACATACTTTAACATTACAAAAAATATATTGAATGCACAAAACATTACACGAATAGATGCCCAAAGACATTACTGGTCTAGAACCTTTGGAAACATTTAATCATTAATAATAGTACATAAGCGAGAACCATTATCTCCCACTAGTTCTTCAAAAATAGAACCTTTTTTAGACACATCAAAATGAATAGATATTTTCATAGCCTGGGGTAAGGAAAAATAAAAAAGGGGTGAGCTTGGATTTTCAGTCAGGTTAAATAAGGGATACATATAAGCATTTTCATCATCATAAGGGTATGATAAAATGATAAGAAAATTTAATATCAAACCCAGCATATCAAAGATCATAAACATGAGTTATGGAAGAAATCATGGACAATCATAATACATTAATAATAAGGAAATATAGAACATAAGTGATTAAATCATTACATAGAATAAATCAAGGAATTGTGGAAGCCACATAATCATTTATTGATTTCTATTGTTTCAATGAAATCACTTCCAAGACAATCATTATAGTATAGGGTCACTCCCCATATCATCTTGGTAGTTATGGTTCACTCCCAATGACATCTCAGTAACATGATTTCACTCATCAGATCATCATAGTAGTTAGGGTTCATTACCATTGAAATCATAGTAGTCAAGTTTCACTCCAAATACTATATTAATTTATATCATGAGATATAAATCATTACCCAATTCATTTGAGGGAGATATAGGTCCCACCTTTCACATAATGAAATCATACATACATGTGCCACAAGGTCATTAAAAGCATATCATGTCTCATTCCTTGAAAATATATCTGTGCCATAAACAAGTAATAATATCCTAACCATTATAAAATGATATAGTTTTCATAATCATTTCATTATAAACATAACACCTGAAAAGAAGCATGGTTCAAAAGCATACAACACGTGAAAGAGAAATGAGTTTTATAATATCATGGAAACAAAAAATAATCTATTCATAGAAACAATATGAATGAATTATTTGAATAAATTATCCGTAAAGGTATGAGTAACAACAATGGATGTTTTCATTGATGGGAAATAATTTGGAAATAACTTTTCTAAACATTTATCTTGGAAAATTACCATTCCTCTTTGAAAATTTATTTCTATAATAGAGAAAGTTTTGAAAACCATTTTTATTGAGAATATATTTGAAAACTTTTAATTAATAATATACAAAAAAGGGAAAAATTAAAAAAATACTTTAATAGGATATTCCTATATCCTCTAGAATGATTATTGAAGAACATTTCAACAAACATGGTTTTTGAATACAGTTGGTTACTCATAGAAGAGAGAGAGAGAGTACAAGATTTTACTTAAAAACATTATCCAAAGTTATAAAGAGTGTAAAAAAATTTACGAACACATGAGGATATATTGAATTAGTAGAGGTGAAGGAATCACTAGAATATTCTAGAGATATGGATCATAATATTTTTTCAGGACACAAAATCCTTTACAATCTCAAAAAGTTATGGGATTATTTAAACACACCCTTACCAATTTCATACTTTGGATAATACAGTCCTTTTTAGAAAATAAAATTATATCATTCTAAAAATATTATTAAAATAATTATATTCATTATATAACCTCTAAAATTGAAGTTTATACACCTCAAAAAATAATTTAAGAGCATAACAAAACATGAGTTTCATGGAAGCCAAATTGAGATAAAGATAATTTACCAATTTTGTTTATTTTGAAACATAAACCCGATGGAAGAAGGATCAAATAATGGAAATTTGAATACCCATAGATTAAATTATAAGACACATATAACTCAATCATTAGAAGTACATACACCACACAAAAAGAAATAGTGTTGAACATAGCATGTATCTCACAGAAATAAAAAGTGAGGTGAAATCCCCTTACCATGAGTCTTGAATCAAATTATTCTTGTTTAAAAAATGTGTATACCAAATATATATTTATTATAAATATTTACATAACCATATTCTTATATCTAATAGAATAATTGGTTTGATTACGAGCTTATAATACCCTCTTATTATCCATCCTTTGTTCAGGATTCACTTATGATAATATTCGGGTTGTTTTTCCCATGTGTCTTAAAATATTGTATATTTCATCCTCCAGATTCTAGAATGTAAAAAATGATATAAATATCATATATATCAAGTATATGTGTATTATAATAATCATTATAATAATGATGTATAAAATATATTCCCTCATTCAAAGAGATGGTAAGTCATACGTACACATGAACTCTATTTATTTTTAATTGTTTGGTTGAATGAAAGAAAGTAAAAGAAACACACACACACACACACAGATATATCATTAATAAATTAGACTTATTATATCATATATATTAACTTACCTCATCGTTAATACCTTCCATGCAGTGTATAAAGTAATCTCATAACATTGATTGGGTGGTAGTCCATAATTACTCATACAAAATATTTGTTTTAACACCAATGGAAAAGTATAAATACATGTGTTATAAAATACTTAAAGAATAGTAATTTATAAATACAAATTATATATTACATATATATACAATGTTTCCATCCTAAATTCCTCCATGAGGGGTGGTGTTGGAAGATGGAACAATCATCGTTTAGTGAGGCGGCAGTCCGCCATACACGTTAACATTTTGATCGTTACTAATTAGATGTAAGTGTGCGTAAGTGCAGGTTGAATAATTGGAATAAAAAAAATGTAGTATAATTTGGATACTTTTTTTTGTTATAAAATCATGTAATAATCGGATTTTATGGAGTGGATAAAGGTAATAAAATAAATATCTTGGGCGGAGGGTGTTACAACTTAATTGGGTAATTCCTTTTGTTTTCAGCCAAAGGGATTCCTTAGATTGATATAATCCCAAGGGGAGGCTATAGAGACGAAGGGAGTGAAGTTAGGGAGAAATTTTTGTAATTTTTTTCTAAAACTCAAGTGTCTTGAGAGGTTTGAGGAACTATAGGTGAAGGATGATCTTTATAATGGAGGAGTGAAATCACTTGTAATATTTTAAAAGAAAGAATCTCCAACAATGTTTTTTTATTTCAGGTGCTTAAATAATTTTTCAAAGTCGATAAAATGGAGGATATGGTAGAAATATGTCCATATAATGGCTTTAGGAAAACATTATATGTATTTTTCTGCCTTCAGATTATGGATTAGTCCCTTATTAAGCTGAATTTAAACTTAATTGTTGTAATTAATTTTAATAACTTCCATAATATTTTTTGAAAAAAACTATGTATAACCAAATAGAAACTATAAATAATTAATATTATAAATATGTAATAATGTTTTATAAACTAAAAACTCATAATTGGAGTAACATAATTTAAAATTAATTATGAGTCAGGTTGAAAAGGAGGGGTTTAAAGTAAAAATGTCAAGAGATTGCTGAGGTTTTATATCCAATTTCAATGTGAAATTTTTTTGAATTATAGTATTTGGATTAATTAATAAAAATATAAACAAATTAGTATTTTCATCCATATTTAAATTTAATATATACTTATAATTTGTTTTTATAAAAATGCACTTTTGAAATAAAATCTAGTATTATTCACTATTTACCCAAAATTGAGGTTTTTCAGAAAAATCCATAAAATTTACACTAAGATAACTCTGAAATTATGAATTCAAAAATAAAATATATTTTATCAAATTCAAATTTTAAACTTTTCTAAAATTAATTTTATTATTTTTTACAATAGGACCTTAAAAGAAGTTAATCCTAGAAAAAGATATTTTTAAACATAAAAGGACTACCAAAAATTATATCATTCATTATCAACATGGTTTATTTATATAAAAAAATTAAATAAAATATTTTAAAATTAGTGGTTACAATTCATATAACTATGTTTAATGAATAAGTTATAATTATCTTTTTTAAATAATTACAACACTAAAATGATGTTTTGTCGAAACATCATCATTACATGTAACATACTCCATGTATGGGTAGTATGAAAGGAATTTTTGATTTAGTTCATCTTAAGACATAAATGATAATTCAGTTTCGTTGATAAAAGGTCCCTAAAAATCATGGTGTTACATTCTACCACCATTAAAATGAATTTCACCCTCAAAATTATGCATTCTCGTATTAACAAATGAGGACACTTCTACCTCATCATATCCTCATGTTCCCACATAGTTTCCTCTAACTAGTGATTTTCCAAAAAAAAACATTGAGTATTTGAGTGCTCTTTTTTCATAGAAATTTCTCCGTATGATCAAGAATCTCAATTATTTTTACCTCATAGGTAAGATCCTTCTCTAGTGGTACGATCTCTGAGTTTAGAACATATGAAGTTTCATTTATGTAATTATTCAAGAGAGATACATTGAACACATTATATACTTGAGAGAGATGTGGAGGGAGTTAAATCTCGGACCCTGGGACATCCCAATAGTGGATTGGTAAATCAGGGTGTCAAGTTTTTATTTTATAACAAGGATCGTGTTCCCAGTTGGTACGAACTCGTTAAACTGCTAAGACTGATGAGAATAGAAAAAAACAATCGCATGAATAGAGACCACAAAAAAATTTTACATCGTTTACCACTTTGGGATAATTCTAAGGATCATACACCGACAGAGTGTCAGTTGTACCTACCTTTCATGAAGCTTTCATTTTAAAACACACTTTTCTCTATTTTCTGATTTTCAAGCCCAAAAGAATGGGAAAACACTGGGAAATGACACCACCTTCAATACTGTTGTCTTCCTAAACTGTATGATCCCTTTCCTGGGAAACATTCTAGACATCCAATGAGGATTGAAAACATAACTCCCTGACCCTAGATACCGAGAGTTAGTGCATTATTACATAACATTGTCAGGATACAAAGAATAATGTCCCGAAAGACTGATAATTTTAGAAGGCTTGGAAGTACTAGATACATTCTTAAGTATTACATTACATTATAATTTGAAAAACAACGACAAAATAGAAAACATAGGCCACACTCATATCCCTTAAACTATCCCTGTAGGTCAGCCATAATATACTTATTTGCATCCTCAGAAGAATAAACCATAGAACGATGTGGGCTCAGATATTAAGTAAGGATAACAACATAGAGGAAACTTTCCTAAATAAGAATATACATTAAAGGAAATGTATATTACTAAAAATAAAACCCTTTTATGCATGAAATTAATCATAATATGACAATGATAAAATCAAATAATTCCATTTAATTATTAACATGGATATTCCATTAGTTGAATAATCACATGCAATTTCAATAACCATATTCATAATGATGGAATACATAATACCAGACTTCACAACCCCATAGTCAAGGCCTTGTGCCAAGAATAAAAATAATATTTTTTCAATCCCTTGTTCCAACACACTATTTTTTCTCATGAGATATATTGATGCATTGATTAGCTATAGCGGGCTCCCACCATCACTTACTAAGTCTAAAGCATTCCTCATATGAAAAGATTTAAACATAACATAAAAATTCTTATTAAAACTAGCATATGAAATCTCAATAAATTATCCTTAAACATTGAATGGTTTAAAAATAACACATCAACAGTCAAACATATCACATATCCTTCACTAAAATATGAATGTTCTGTATCATAATAAATCAACTTCTAACAAGCTTAAAATCTATAAAAGGATGTTTACATATATGAAATCCAAACTTTTTTAGAAGAATATCTCTTTCTATTTTGAAATCATTTAAAATTCATATAATTATTAAGGAAAACATTTCTATTTAAAATATTCTTAAAATCTTTTATGAGAATATTTAAAGATGATATAATGACAGAAAATAGCCACGCCCACCGTATAAGTTAAAAAAGGACATTCTAACCTTAATTTGGTCGAAATGGTCATAAAGTACCAAGTTTGTAAAATGAAGGAAAGTTTCATTTTGAAACATGAAAGGTAAAATATGGGTATAGATGTCTTTAACTCAATGTCTAGTAAATAGTAAAAATGTTTTGAAATGCATTTTTAGGAAAACACGGATGTGGATGATAAAGAGTTCATAGTGGATACTCACGTATAAAACCACCTCAAATAATAAAGATATTGTGAAAATAACCCTTAACATGTACTTTTCCTTAGTTGATAATATTTTAACCTATTGTATAATATTTGAAACATTGTTATTAAATTATTCAAGAACTATATACATAAATATGATATCATATATGATATTAAAAATTTTCTTTTTAAATAATATTTAATTAGTATCATCATTCCGTGTGTAAACTGATTCATTTTCCTTTATATTCTTGGATACGTAGGCCATTTTTTTTTGATAGGATTTAATTTATTCATATAAATAATGATATAATTTTTTTAAACATTGTTTTTAATCAAAAAAATTTATTCTTGGATGATTATGATGGGGAATAAATCTCATCGCGTTCGGGGAGACGGTAATCTCTACGTACGCACGAGCGACAATATCATTCTTTTGATATTAATAAAATATATAATTGGATTCTATATCATATATAAATAATCATTATCATGTTATAATTATTATTTACATCATTTATACTCATTTTTATACCAATCAAAATGAGGAAGTGTTTGAATAACAAACTACACCATGATGTGGAGACCGTAATCAGTACGTACACATGTATGATAACTTTGTCATTTTTAAGATGGTTATAATAATGAATATGGTTGTACCATTTTTATAATAATATCACAATATATATATATATGTAACAGGATTTAATTTTTTTTAAAATGGAAACAAAAAATAAAGAAGAAGTGTAAGAAGAAACGAACTTGGAAGAGGTGATGAAATATTTACCTCTTCTTCGGGTTCTTCCTTTTGATTTGATCAAAAGGGCCCCCTAGGTTGGATTTATGACTAATGTCAGGCCTCTAGGATGAAGTGAGGACATTTTAGAGGATATTTGGGTGGTGGATGGCCGAGCCAAATGACTTTGAATGTGTGAATTTTAGAGAAGGGTAAGTTCCCTTTTATAAGAGAGGTGAGGGTCACTTTAGGAAAATCTTGAAATATTAATTTCTAATAAAATCATTTTTGGTTTCTAATGGATCCAAAATTAATTATATAAAAGAAAATGTGGGTATGGGTCGAAAAATTCTCAACCAATAGGTTTTATATAGGTTTAGGTCATCATATTACCTTATCTTTTAGATTTAACTCTTAGTTAAATAGTTTTTCATTTACCATGTCTCTTTGTATTTTTATATTTTATGGTTAATAAACATACTATAAACTTCCAAAAGAACCCCAAGTGGTTAATTAATGACATATATAATATTATTTATTCCCATTGGCAGAACCTTAGATGTTTATAAATCGAATATCAATTAATAATATAATAGTTTTTTTTGAAAACTCATTTATGTTAATTTGGACACTATTTGTTATTTTGTTTTTTATAATTCATAAAAGCATTCTTAATTAGAAAAGAATTCATTAAATGAACCCCAACATGTCATATTAATCTATAAAATTAGTGAAATTAATTAAAAGTCTCAAATTATATTTATTTGGATATTTATAATATCAATTATTTTTATCTTTCATTAATATTATAATTATTTCCTCATCATTGTGTCATAAATAAATTTATTTATCTAATGTCTAAAAATTATAAATAAAATCCCATTATGCAGGAAATATTTATATATTTCTAAGGAATATTTATTATCGAATTTATTTATGTATAACCCTATATTAAAAATGGATTAGTTATTAAACTTTGATTTTAACTCTTTTAACTCTTCTTTAAATAAAATAATAATAAATGTCCTAATCTAATCAATGTTGAACAAAGGGGATAATATTTTATTCTTATGGTTGTTTTTGGTCGAATTAAACTTATCCTATTGAATTAGGACATTTTTTATGGTAATAATAATATCATTTTTACCCTTAATTACCCTATTTACTTTTAACCGTCCTAAATAAAAGTAAGAAGTTACTATTCACCAAAAATTATTTTCATCATGTTGAAACACATTTTACATACTAATATAAACTGTGTCTCTTGGAGTTTTAAAATTAAACTCATAGAAGGGGTAAAATTATTTTTTATACAAATTTTCAAATGCTCTTAGGAGGTGGGTAAAAGGCGGTAAAAAGTTAAATAAACTTTTTATATTTCTAAACTTATTATAAAATGACTTCAATGAATTACAATGAACTTATATAGGTATTATGTATCTATTTTGACCTAAAATAATTTTTTTTAAAGATATTTACTTAAATAAAAAATCTGTTTTAACCAATAACATATTGTTTACACTATTCATAACAAATTGAAAGTTTTAAGAAAAATACCAAAATTTTACCCTAAACTAATTTCGATATTTCGAATCCAAAAATAAAGTCAATTTTAAAAAATAAAATTTATAAAATTCAAAAAGTGTGTATTACTATTCATAACGGTTAGTTTTATTGGTCGTAGTATGTTAGAATCTCGAAGTTGCGTACAATGCAACATGTTTCATTATTCAAAGGGAAACGTACTGTGGATGCTTGGGGTATTACATTATTCTCTCCTTCAAATAATTTTGTCCTCAAAATTTATAGAATACTATCGCACAAAAATATTTTGGTGGTTCTTCATCATACGTTCCTATGGTTACCATGTTTGCTCTTCCATCTTATGTCCTCCCCATAGATCTTTCACTAGACAAGTCGTCCGTTTTCTCAACACATATTATCTGTTATCAATAATTCTCATAGGCTCTTCACAATATGACAGATTGGGTTCCAGTTATAATTTATCATAGTTGAGTGTATGCGTTGGGTCAAGCACTCAATAGTGATACGTGGAAAACATCATGAACTTTGGAGAGACTTGGAGGTATTTACAAAAGATAATATACAACTCCAATTCATTCTAGAATTTTAAAAGGTCCGATTTACATGATGCTCGATTTACCCTTCTAACTGAAATGTAGAACACCCTTCTTTGCAGATACCTTGAAGAAAAAAATTATCTCCCACCTGAAATTCCAAATCATTCCTTCGGTTATCAGCATATATCTTTTGCCTACTTTGGGTTACTTTGATATGGATTTGGATAACCATTGTCATTTCCATTGTTTCCTCAACATGCTTTGGGTCTACGAGTTTTCTTTCACCAACATCCTCACAACAATTTGGTGAGTGACATATCATTCCATATAATGCTTCATATGGTTCCGTCTGAATACTTGAATATAAGCTATTGTTATAATAAAATTCTACTATAGGCTAATATTGATCCCACATACCCTAAATGTCAAGTGAGAAGTATCTCAACATGTCTTCCATGGATTGAATAGTCTGTTCTGATTGTCCATCGATTTGTGGGTGGTAGGCAGTGCTCAAACTAAGTCTAGTATCCATGGTTTTTTGAACAATTTTCCATAATCATGATGTAAATTGGGGATCATGATCAGAAACAATTGATAGGGTTTATCCATGAAGTCGGACAACTTCATTAATATATAATCTTGCATTACGTTAATGTGGTAAATATTGTCTTATAGAAAGAAAATGTGTTGACTTGGTAAGATGATCAACAATGGACCATATTGCATCGTTACTTCTAGTAGTCTTTGGTATCCCCATGATAAAGTCAACTATAAATTATCCCATTTCCACTCCGGTATGGGAAAAGTTTTCATGAATCCCCGAGGTTGTTTCCTTCTAACTTTCACTAGTATAAAAACCATACATCTTGACAAAAAATTAACAATCTCCCTCTTCATGTTGTCCAACCAAAAATGTTCTTTAAAATATCTATAAATCAAAGTGATAGCGGGGTGTATTGAGAAGTTGGAGCTATGAGAATCATCCCAGAATTCCCCTTTAAGATCCAGTATGTTGGGAACACAATGTATCTTCCCAAATTTCAAAATTCCATCTTCATGTTCTAAGTCACTCAATCTCTAATCATTTACAGCATTAATCTTCTTTTTAAACTCCTCATCATTATCCTGAGAAATTTTTATCCTTTCTAGTAAAGATGGTATGGAAAACATTTGAAAAAGTATTGATGTTTCACCTTCCAGGATTATTCCCATATCCATTTTCACTTGATCCATGAAAATAGGATCCTTTTCAACTCTTATCTTATTCAAAACTCCGTTATCCTTTCTGCTCAAATAATCTGCCACATTATTTGCCTTCCACGGGTGGTAGTTTGTAGTGAAATCATAATATTTGAGTAGTTCAAGACATCACATTTCCATCATGTTGAGTTATTTTTGTGAGAATATATATTTCAAACTCTTGCGATCAATATAAATCACAAAATTTTCTCCATAGAGATATTCTCTCTATATTTTCAAAGCAAAGATTACATCTGCTAACTGAAGATCGTGAGTGGGATTATTTTGTTCATGAATTTCTAGCTACAGTGATGCATAGGAAATAACTATATCATTCTTTATAAAGACACAATAACATCATTTATTTGAAGAATCACTATAAATTACAAACCCATCATTCCCTTATGGTAGATTTATGATATGAGCATTGACTAATATTCTCTTCAGTTCTTCAAAACATTCTTCAAACTCTTTTGTCCAATCAAATTTAACCCCTTTACATGTGATCCTAGTTAATAGGTTATCCAACCATGAAAAATTCTAGACAAAACGTTGATAATAACCTACTAATCCAATACAACATTGTACCTCAGTTATACTCGTCAGTGCTGGCCATTATTGGATTGCTTGGTCTTTGAAGGATCAATAGGGATTCCATCCATAGAGAAAATATGGCCATGAAAAGAAATATCATGAAGACAGAATTCACATTTACTAAATTTACCATATTATTCATTTCACATAAGATTCCCTAGGTTAATGCGCAAGTGATTTTCCTAATCTTCGTAGATTTTTGAGTATACCAAAATGTCATCAATAAATACCACTAA
This sequence comes from Viscum album, assembly GCA_963277665.1. Taxonomy (NCBI): domain Eukaryota; kingdom Viridiplantae; phylum Streptophyta; class Magnoliopsida; order Santalales; family Viscaceae; genus Viscum; species Viscum album. The sequence continues at coordinate 933,234,529 of OY728122.1, read as the reverse complement.
AAATTAATCAAGATATTTCTTGAAAACTCCATTTATTTGATCCATGAAGATAGAGGGTGCATTAGTCAATACAAAAAGAATTACTGTAAACTTTTAATGTCCATACCTAGTTCAATATACTATTTTGAAAAGTTCTTCCTTATTCACACACAATTGATGGTATTCCAATCGAAGGTCTACCTTTGAAAAATATTGAGCTGCAAGAAGTTGGTAGAATAAATCATCTATGCGAGGTAGGGGATGCATGTTCTTTATTGTTTTCGCATTTATCTCCCTATATTAAATGAAAATCCTCATAGATCTATCTGTCTTTTTAACAAAAGGGCAGGGGCTCCCAATGGAGGATCACAAGGGAGAATAAATCCCCTATAACTCAATTATTCTAGTGGTTTTTTTAGTTCCACTAATTCCACATTGGTCACTCTATAAGGTGTCCTCGATATTGGCATTGAACCAGGAATTAAATCGATGGAAAACTCAATTTCTTGTTCTAAATGATGTCTATGTAAATATTCTAGAAACACATAAACATATTCTTGCACAATATGTACATCCTCTATTAGTGCATTACTTTCCTCACACACAGTGTTTTCATTCTATTCCTCCCCAATAATTGAATATAGTTGAGCTACTACGGGTGGATCTAGATAAGAATCAGATGGTGACATTTCTTCTCTAAAGATAAGGTACTTCTTATCATCATCGAAAATTGTATCCTCCTTCTTCTTATAATAAATTTTCACATCATATTCCGAAATCAAATCCATACTGAGGATTATATCAAATTAAATCATGGGTATGATGATGAGATCAACAGATAAATAACATTTATATTCCTTAATGGGAACTGATTCACAAAATATTGTTGCAATTATACTTTCCTTAGGAGTTATGACTGACAAATCCTTGTAAAATCAAATTGTAAATATTTAATTTTCTTAGAAGACTGGGAAGATATGAAACAATGAAATGATCCAGAATCAAATAATGCATTTGGTAAACTTGCGGAAACCATTAAATTACCTGCCTCCATGTCATTCAGAGCTTCAACCTCAGTAGTAGTGAAAACATATGCTTGGACTTGATCCCTTGGCCTTTTTTAAGAATGTTTCCTTAGTTCTTATGGTATTCATTTGAATAATTCCACCTTTCTCTACAATTGTAGCATTGAACATTGACAAAATCATTCTTCCCCTAGCAATCAGGAGCTTGGTGGCCTTTTTCACCACACTTGTAATAGACTCTCATTCCCTTTAGGAAAGTACCAGGGGGTTTCTTCCCACATTTACTAGTGGATGGATATTCAACTTTTCCCTTCTTCCCCTTATTTCCATTTCCAGAGTGTTCATTAGAACTGTTATTATCTTGCTCTACTTTAAGGTCGTAAGACGTAAAGAATTCCTTTTCTATCTTGATAGTTTATGAGACAATATCTCTGTATGATGGAAATTATTGTGAGACTAATCCTCCACGATGAAATTGTTTTAACCAATAAATGAAACGATCAATCATACTACTAGGGTTACATATATAATCTACATCTTGCCTTTCTATCCTTATAATGTTAGTCTCATACTTTGTGACATTCTCATCCACTTTTTTCCTCTGACTCAGAAATTGTCATTCCATATCCGCTCGATGTTCATGAGGAAAGAATTTTTCTATGAAAATATCTTTCTCCTCCATCCATTCCATATTTGATAATTCATAATATTCCTTTGTGTTTTGAATCAATGACCACCAATGATCTGTATCTCCTGTAAGGCGATAAAATTCCTTGACAACGTTTTCCCTTCTGTTACTCCTCAAATCATGAATTATTTTCTCTAAGGAATTTATCCATTACTCACTTACTAATGGATTTTTACTCCCATTGAATGTTGGCAGTTTTTTCCTCATGGAGAGGGCTAAAATTTATCCTCCTAGTTGTGGATCAGGGTGCTCCATACCGGTAAGGTTATTACAAATAACATGAGTTAGTTGTCCTAGTATAGTATTAAGCTTATCATCACCAGTTGCTTCACCATCTTCACTATAATTATCCTGAGTAAGAGGGAAATCCCTCCTGGGATTATGTGCATTGATACAGTTTCCATTCTTTCCACTAGGTTCCATTTCTAAACAATGGAATACACTTTATTAGTTTATGAATCACAATACATAATTCCAAACATGTAAAAATGTTAACATAAATTGAACAGTTTATGGATATAATCCATAATCATAAAAATATTTTCTTTGAGGAAGTATATACTAATAAACACTTAATAATGGTTTCTAAAGAAAATGAGAATTATCCTAATCATACCCCTTATGTGTGTCGTAACCTAGAGTGAAGCAAGGCCGATTATCGTGAACTAGTTCCCATTCGAGCCTAGCTCAAAAGGTGTTTTCAGGTTTTACACCTAGGTACATCTGTGAAAGAGATGCCTCTACCTACTCATATCTAGATATTGATGTATTTCTTGGAAAACTCAAAAAATATCTATAGTACCAAAATTCTATGAATTTATTCTATACTAATCCTCAATGTCTATATTTGGGTAATGTTCCCTAATTAGAGTTTTGCTAGTCTATCTTCCATGGATTGTACAAAATTTACTATGCTACCAACTGTAATGCCTCGACCCCAGTTACTTAATGTTGGTTCATTATTACATCAAATTGGAATGATATAAAGGATCATTTACTGAAATACAGATCAGTTTGTTAGCATTATAAATACTAGATACATTCATTAGTTTTACATTACATTATAAAATTAAAAACTACAACAACATAGTCTCCATATGCCACAGTAATATCCCTTAGACTATCCCAGAAGGTCAGTCATAATATATTTCTTCACATCCTGGGAAAAATAAAACATAGAAAGGGGTGAGCCCATAAGCTCGGTAAGGATAACAATATATCAGAAACATTCATAAATAAGTATAAATAATTAAGGAAATGTATAAGACTAAAACAAAAGACTTTTAAACTTGAACTTCAGAATAATATGGAAAAGATAAATTCAAATAATTTCATTTACGTATTCATATGGATATTCTACTAGTCAAATAATCACATGAAATATCAATATCCCCTTTCATAATGATGGAATGTATAATTCCACACTTCATAACCACATAGTCAAGGACTTTTTCCAAGACTAAAAATAAGATTTTGTCAGGGACTTGTGCCAAGTCACTAGTTTGTCTCAAGAGACCTACCGATCCATTGAGGTTCTATAGTGGGCTCCCACCGTCACTTAATAAGTCCAATGCATTCCTCATATGAAATGGTTTAATCATAACTTAATCATTTTTATTAAAACTAGAATACGAAATGTCAATACTTTATTCATAACCCATGAATGATGTAAAAATATCACATCTGTAGTCAAATATATCACATAAACATCAATGCAATATGGAAGTTTTTTCTCATAAAAAATCAACTTCAAAAAAGTGTAAAATCCATCAAAGGATGTTGACATTGATGAAATGAAATCTTTTTAGAGAAATATATCTTTCTATTTTGAAATCATTTAAAAGTCATACAATTATAAATGAAAACAAATATTTTGAAAAAATTTTTATAATCTTGTTTGAGATGCTTTAATGATGATATAATGGAGGAAAATAGACACACCCATCGTATAAGTTTAAAAAAGACATTCTTACATTAATTTTGTCAAAAAGGTTATAAAGTACCTTATTTGGAAAATGACATAAAGATTTATTTTTAAACATATAAGGTCAAATAAGGTTATAAATGACTTTAAGAAATTTTCTACTAAATAGTAAAAATGTTTTGAAATACATTTTTATGAAAACCTAGATGTGGATGATTGAGAGGACCCAATAGATACTCACTTATAAAACAACCACAAATAATAAAGATATTGTGAAATTGACCCTTACCTTGTACTTTTCCTTAGTAGATGATATTTTAACCTCTTGTATAATAGTTAAAACAATGTTATTAAATTATATAAGAACTATATACATAAATATTATATCATATATGATCTAATAGTATTTCTTTGTTTATAATATTTTATTAATATCTTTGTTTTGGGTGTTAACTGATTCGTTTTCATTTATATTCTTGGTTAAGAAATCCATGTTTGTCAAGTATAATATGTAATTGATTCATCTAAAGATTTATATTATTTTCATAAAAACTATTTTTAATCATAAAATTTACATTATTCTTGAATGATTGCGATGGGGAATGAATCTCATTGCGTTCCTAGAGACAGTAATTTGTACGTATGCACAAGCGACGATATAATTATTTTGATTATAAAATAGTATATAATTGGATTTTATATCATATATAAAGAACAATTATCATGTTATATTTTTTATTTACATTATTTATAATTATTATTATACCCATCCAAATGATTAAGTGTTTGAATAACAAACTACACGACAACGTGGAGACTGTAATCCATACGTACGCACATATGGTGACTTTGTCATTTATAGGATGGATAGAATAATGAATATGATTGTAAAATTTTTATAATAACATCATAGTATATAGAAGATATTGGATTAATTATTTTATAATAGAAAAAAATAAAGATGGTGTGGAAGTACAAAATAACATGGAAGAGGTGATGAAATATTTACCTCTTCTTCATGTTATTCCTTTTTATTTGATCGAAAGGGCTCCTTAGGTTTGATTTTTGACTAATTTAAGGCCTTTAGGATAAAGGTAGGAACATTTAGAGGATATTTTGTTAGGTTTTGGGAGATCCAAATGGCTTTGAAGGTGTGAATTAGAGAGAAGGGGAAATTCCCTTTTATAAGAGAGGTGAGGGTCACTTTTGGAAAAGCTTGAAATATTATTCTATAATAAAATACGTTTTGGTTTATAATGGCTCAAAAATAAATTATTTAAAGGATATGGTGGGTATGAGTCGAAATCCTCTCAACCAATTGGATTTATATAAGTTAATGTCATCATATTAACCTTATCCTTTAGATTTAATTCTTAAATAAATAGTATGACATTTACCTTGTCTCTCTGTATTTTTATATTATATGGTTAATAAACATACTAATAAATTTCAAGATAACCTCAAGTGGGTCATTAATTACATAGACAATATTATTTATGCCCTTTGGACGAAACGTAGATTTTTAGTAATAGTATATCAATTAATAATATAATATCTGTTTTACGAACTCTTTTATGTCAATTTATACACTATTTGGTATTTTGTTATTGTTAAATACATAACTACATTATTACTTAGAAAAATTTTAATTTAATCAAGAATAATAAGTAATATTAACCTATAAAATTAGTTTAATTCATTAAAAGTCTCAAATTATATTTATTTGGATACTTATAATATCAATTTTATAATCATGCATTAATAAGGTAATTACTACATCATCATTGTGTCATAGATAAATTTAATTATAAAATGTTTAAAAATTAAAAATAAAATACTATTATGTATGAAATATTTTTAACTTTCTAATTAATATTTATAGTCGAAATTATCTTATGTATAACCCTGTATTAAAATATTTTTAGTTAATAAAAATATATTTTAACGCTTTTAACTCTTCTTTGAATAAAATAATAATTAATGTCCAAATGTGATACAAGTGGACCAAAGGGGATCATATTTTATTCCTAAGGTTTTATTTGTCTATTTAAACTTACCCAATATAATTTGGACATATTTTTGGGTAAAAACAATTTCATTTTAACCCTTAATTACCCTATTTACTTTTAACCGTGGTAAATAAAAGTAAAATAATTACTATTCACCCAAAAAAAATTTCAACATGTTCATAAAAATTTTAATTACTTATATCAACAGTGTCTCTCATATTTTTTAAATTCAACTCAAAGAAGTGGAAAAATTATGTTTTATGCGAATTTGCAAATGCTCCTAGGATGTGGGTAAAAGATGGTAAAAAGTTCAATAAAATTTTATATATCTAAACATATTATAAAATGACTCCAATGAATTACATTGAACATATATAGGTATTATGTATATATTTGGTCCTAAAATAAATTTAAATAAAATAAATAATTATTTAAATAAAAAATTTGGTTTTAACCAATAATGTAGTGTTTTTCACTATTTATAAAAAAAATTGTTGTTTTCAGAAAAATTCCAAAACATCACCCTTAGCTAATTTCAATATTCCAAATCTGAAAATGACATCCATTTTGAATGATAAAATATATAAAGTTTTAAAAAGTGGGTATTAATATTCATTATGGCTAGTTTGATTGGTCGCGGTGTGTTAGAATCTCAAAGTTGCGTACAATGCAAACTATTTCATTATTCAATGGGAAACGTACCATGGAAGAATGGGGTGTTACAGACAACAAACCTAAACCATACTCCATTTATTGCATTGAGTTGTCGTGGTTCAAATAATCTCCCCCTTTGGGTTTGTTTGAAATCTCCCAATAAATTCAATAGAGCACCATCCACTATCAAAACCAGAAACACAAGAATCAACTCAACCAACACTATAAGTCTACGTGAGCAATGATCGGTGTTGAAAATAAGAGGAGATGGTTGAATTGGGTTTCTATTATTGATATGAATTTATCCCTTATCCTCCTAACATTGAATTCTCATCATGTCATAGAAGCATTAGATGTCCAATGTATTCTTTCTCATCCCTCCATGGAACTCTCCTCGTGTCACATTCCTTCTCCTCATAACACCAAATTCCCATCGTGTAATAGAAGCATTACATGTCCAATGTATTCCTTCTCATCCCGTCATATAATTCTCATTGTATCCTAAAATAAATACAAGTTCATTACATTTCCTAAATTTATTCATTATCCCCCATTGACAATAAACCCAAACACTGATATTTGTTCATTGTACAACTCAAAAAAACCCCTGCATTGTATCTCCCCCATAAACATGTCTCGCACCACAAACAGATTAAAAATAGTTAAGTGACTGGGGAGAGTGGAATTTTATAATCTCCATATCCCCTGGGATGTGGCTGAACCCTGAGGTTCAACCTATGATTCTCAAACATAGCCGCTTATAGTGGCTTGGGTAGGATATCATCCACTTTCTCATCAGTTACAACATGATCTATTTCAATGACACCTTATTCCACATTTTCCATGATAATGTGATATATACTTTCAATATGTTTTTTACAATAATGATGAACATGATTATTTGTAAGATCAATAGCTCTCTTGTTATCACAATAAATCACCATAGGTTGTTTCACCTCATCCCCAATATCGATCAGTTGTTTCTTCATCCATAGTTGTTGAGTGCTTGCCTTTTTAGTGGAGATATACTGAGCTCCAACAATACTAAGAGAAGAAATTTCTTATTTCTTTCTCAACCATCAAACACATTTCCTCCCAATATAGAATGATCCACCACTGGTGGACTTTATATGCACTACATCACCAACATATTCAGCATCCGAAAAAGATAATAGATCACGGTCTCTTCCTGCAGCAAAGTATAAACCATGACTATAATTACCTTTAATGTAACTCTTGATTCTTTTCACTTATTCCATATGTTCCTCATTTGTATTTCTATAAAAGATATCCATTAGGAATGTTGAAAAGACAACACCTAGCTTTCTAGCTGTTTGGTACAATAGGCTCCCAATGATCCTCCAGTATATGGTGGGGTCTACATAGGTTTCATCCTCATGCTTTCCAAGTTTGGTTCCATCTGCAATTAGAGATGACATTGGTTTTGAGTCATGCATATTAAATTTATTGAGCAGCTCTCTCACATTCTTTTCACGAGAGATGAAAGTGTAATCTTTATCTTGACTCACATGTTACCCCAAGAAATATGTGATCTCCCGAATCATTGAAATTTTATATTCTAATTTCATGTGATTCGTAAATTCAACAATAGATTTTAGCCTACTGCCAACAGAAATAATTTCATGACCCTATAATTGATCCATGAACTGATCATTCAGAGAATTGTTCACATAAATATTGTGATCTAATCCTCCAATTTTGAATTCTATCTTCTTGAGATAAGAATCCATCCATGAATACTAGGCTCTTAGTGCCTTCTTCAAACTATAATGGGCCATATTTAGTTTACAAACCCTTGTTTCATCAGTACCAAGATGAAAACCCACTTGTTGTTTGATGTTGAATTATTCTTTAAGAACACTATCCTGGAATTCTGTATTGACATCCATTTGATATAAATTTTATCATCTTTGGATTTACATGGAAAGAAAAAGCGTTATTGAATCTATTCTAGACACTGGTGCAATGGTTTCTTCAACATCGACACCATAAATCTATGAATATCCTTTACATACCTGTCGTGTCTTGTTTCTGATAACACTTCCATGCTCATCAAACTTATTCTTGAAAATACACTTTAGACCAATCACATTATGACCTTTGGGTCTCCGGACATGATCCCATTATTGATTCTTATAAATCCGATCTAACTCTTCATTCATGGATTTCACCCATGATTCTTCCTTTACAGCTTCTTCAAATGCCGATGGTTCCACTGTAGATAAGAACACATAGTGTGCATTACTCCTCATTCTCCTAGTTTGTGTGGGTGCAGTCCAATCCCCAATGATGATGGATTGGTTAATTTATTCTCTTCAATTCCTCCTATTATGTTCTATAGAATATTCTCCATCTATGGTTTCAACTTTAGATTCTTCTTCTAAGGAAACCTCATGATGTGACTCTTGGGAGTTTTGTACACCTTCCTCTATTTCAGTTTTTGCATATACTCAATGTTCACATTCTTCCACATCTTCTATCTCATCAACATAAGAATTAATTGAAGCATTTGTGGTTTTGTCTTCGATGATCTTTACATCACTGCTTTCGATAATTTTCCCCAATCGCTTATGGAAACACTTGTAAGATTTATCGTTCATTGAATATCCCAGAAATATTTCTTTATCTGCATTTTCACCAAACATCCATTGATTTCCTAATTTATTTCAGATGAAGCTTTTGCTTCTGAAAACACCAATTCATTTTATATATGGATTCCTTCCATGAAACAATTCATATGGTGTCTTCATTTCCCCCATATAAATTCATGTTCACTTTTGAATGTGCACTACAGCTTCAGCAACATTATTCCATTAATGAAGAGATACATGACTCTCAGTTAGCATAGTCTTGGCAATGTTGTTGACCTGTAGATTCCAACATTCAGAAACTCCATTTTGTTTTTGATTTCTCACTACAACTACCTAATGCCATATTCCATGATTTTTTAGGTAATTATCAAAATAAATGGATGTGTTTTCCCATTCATTTTCATATCTCAAGACATTGATTTTCCATCCAGTATCATTATAAAGAATCTGATGGTAACATTTAATGAAATCAAGTACATTCTACTTCCTGTGAATAACCATTTTATAGTCCATTCTACTATAATCATATATAAAAAGGAAGACGTACCTCTCTCCATGTGTTTTGACAATGTTTATTGGGCCACATACATCTGTATGAATTATATCAAGAAGGTGTGGTGCCCTTTTCTTCTTTGGTAGATATGAATTACTGACTAGCATCCCCTATATGCAAGAATCACAAGTCTTTTTCCATTAATATTTCTGAAAGGGGATATCCATAACTATCTTCATCTTAGATATATTTTCCATGTCTTGTTAGTTAATGTTCCCCAGCCTTCAATTCCAGAAGTTGTATTCTTCTTCAATAGACATATAACAAGTATTCTATTTACTGTCAACCTGATATAAGTTTCCATCTATTCTGTAGCCTTTAATGAGAGAGTTACTTATTTTACCTTTTATTGTGAAATATTATTGACTGAATGTTTCTATTAGCCCTGAGTAATAGTGTTGAATCACACTAAGAATATTGTGACGTAGATTTTCAACAGAAAGAACTTTATACTTCTTCAACTCTCTATTGGCTGGAGTAGTATTTCCACTGCCTTTAATTTTTCATGCACCATCATTACCAAATTTCTCTATTCCATTGACCTTGTTCATAATTTTCATTAATAGGTTATCATTTCATGTCATATGGGACAATAATAGACCATCAGTAATCCTAATGTTGTAACTTTGGAATCATTGGGATCTTCTTCTGCAAGATTGGATTTCTCAATTTTCTTCTTCCCTTTCCATGAGATATTGGATTGAGTGTTGGAAAATGATGACCTTCCAATTCATTCCTCCACATAATCAGATTCTTCATACCCATACTATTCATCTAGGGGAGAAAAACTGTTTGTAATAACAAAACCATTTGGAGGGTGAGTATTGATTCGTCTTTGAGAGTTGTACGAATTTTTCTTGTCATACCTCTGCCTAAAAAACATAGCTTTATGGAAAAATCTAGAATAATGAAAATAGTATCAATAAAAAATATTTATTTTATAAGATAGAGGATATGAAGTTATTCTCCATGGTTGACAATACAGATCTCCCCCATTCAAGTACCTTCTTGACTCCTCACAATATGATATGGAATATACCACATATCCATAGAACTAACACTTCATGAGAGGAAATGTCTTCTCACTTGTATTTCTTCTAATGCTTTCTTCCTTGGGAGAATAGTTGGACTCCCTATCATTTATGAATGTTTGAGGATAATCTACAGTTCTTATTTTAGTTTGGATTGAGGGTTTCTTTTTGAGCACTTTAGGAAACATTTCAACGTGCCCAAATTTAATCTTATCTATCTTTTGGATATCTTTACTTAAATCATTTGATGTCTCAGCTTCACAACTGATTTTACTATTTCCCATGAAGGAGGGTCACTGATTACAGAAGATTTTTTCAACCCCATCTGAACCACGAATGGTTGTAGTGAGTAATTATGCATCTGATAATCTTCCAAAATGAATTGTACGCTTTCCGCCTTCTGTGGTTGATTGACACTCAATTTTTCTCCTATGATTAACAACTTCTTCCCCAAGATCCTTGAAAATATTGGACTTCTCTTCTAGTCTGGGCATAAGGTCATTGGTGACCTTTTATTGTTCTTCAATTCTATGCGTTTGTTCCACCATATCGTCTATACTTTCAGGGATTGATGATTGTACTCTCACTAATTCCTCTAGACATTCAATTTAAGCATCATGCTCATCAACATATTCTGATGATTCCTCCAACATTGATTTCCACTTATTGCATCTCTTGCATTTATTCTTAGTCATGGAAAATGAATACATTATTTTAAAATTGGGATAACCATTAAGAGTCATCTGGTTATCTTTTTCTTTATCGATCTATGGTTCTGACCTTTTAATTGAATCCATCATGGATGTATGGTTTCTAGTTTTAAATTAGGGTTCTTATTTTTCATAGAATTCAATATCATCATCATCCTCTTTGTTGAAAAAACACTTCTTCTGCAATTTTTTTCTGGATTTGAAGTCATGATTTTTGAAAATCCTTTCTTGAGGCTTCACAATGTCTTTGACTTTGCTCTACTCATCATCAAAAAAAATTTGGCATTGAGAGGAAATGATACCAACTCCTCCGTAATGAAAACATACAAGAGGTAAATTATATTTAAATTTATCTTTTTTCTTTCTAAAGCTTTTGGAAATTAGAGAAATAATTTCATTTTCCTCAACATCTTCACCACCACTATCTCATGGAATTTTCAGTTTTTCCATGGCTTTGAATTCCATTTTCTTTCTAACACAAGTCATAGCATCTTCTGGTTTGATTCTAATCTCATATTCCACTAGAATACTTATAAGAACATCTATTGGGAGTTTATATGGATATCATTCATCAAGAAGTGACAACATTTCATTGTACATAGGTTGAAGCCTTATCAATAATTTAATTACAATATCAATGTCTTTGATTTCCTCTCCAAGACCTCGAATTGCTCCCACTACTTCCATAATTTGGTTGAAGAAGGTTTCTTCATTCTCATGAGGATACATTTTCATATCATCAAACCTGTTGTAAAGGACTTGATGTTTTCCCCCTTCACTTTTCTATCTCCTTCATACAAATTTTCATGTTTATCCCACATATAATTTCCTGAGGTGAAAATCATCACCATTAGATATATGAGATTAGAAAGAGACGCTGTGATAGCATTTTGAGGTTTAGAATCTACCTCAAGAAAATTCATGTCTATATCAGTTACAACAAGACCTATTGGATTAGTAACTTTTATTCATTGAACCGTAGAAAAGATAACATCTATTAAAAGTTATCTTAGATGTTATCTCATTCTATTCTTCTAAATCATGAAATTACTTCAATCGAAGTGATGGATTACCCTGTCATTGGATGTATTCTCCATGATGACAAAATACAGATCAATCACCAGTAACCTTTACACTTTGATACCTCTTGTGGGACCCCTGGACACCCTGAGAGGGGAGGGGTGAATCAGGGTGTCAAATTTTTCTTTTATAATAAGTATATTCTTCGTACAATGGTAGGAACTTGATAAACCTATAAGACTGATGTGAACATAATGAAAACAATCACCTGCATAGAGACCATATAACACTTTAACATGGTTCACCACTATGTGCTACTCCCAAGGAGCATACACCAACAATGTGTCGGTCGTACCTAAATCAAATAATCTTCACTAGTTTGAGGATTACATGATTCATTCATAGTAACTATTTTCTAAGCACACTGCCTTTAAAATTGTTCAGGAATGGGTCAATTCATCCATTGGATGACTTACCTTGACTCCCCTAGCTCACTGCCTTTAGAGAAGTCAAACCTAGTTTATCGACATGAAGTTCACCACAATAGATTTTCATTGAAGTCATTTTCTCTATTTAACATGAGACACTTATTGCGTTTAAGTCTGGAATAGATGTAGGTTAAATAACTAAACACACAATCTGGATACTCAAAACATGTAATCAGCTTATATTGACAACTACGTGCAACACATAACCTATGCGCGCAAGATCTTGCTTTTACAAGCAAGATTTTTTTTCACGAGGAAAAATTTCTCACAAATAAAACCATTATGCACAACTATATCTTTTTGAGCACAACATTAATATTTTCTATGCAATAGTAATTTTTTCGTGCATCATTATTTTTTCGGCGTAGCTGTAGATTTTCGGCACAAATATGAATTTTCTACACATCTCCCAATTTGTGCAACATTTAGGCACATCCAAACACATATCATCTCTAAGACTTCATATCTATAGAATAATGGGGTAACCTATTATTTATAGGCACTTCCAACCCCCGCGTACAAAACCCACCATGTCGCACAATACACCCATTCTGCGCGCAATGAATTTTCGGACAGGAACCATTTTATGTGCACATCTCTTGATTTTCACGCAACTCATGCCTTTGAAATTTCTTGATGTTCTGATCCCAAAAAATTCCTTGCATGAATGTTTCCAAAAAACCTACAATCATGCGCCTAATATCCTTTTCCAAACACACTTTTCCCCATTCCCCAATTTTCAAGCCCAAAAAATTGGCATTCACTAGGAAATGACGACACCTTCAATACTATTATCTTCTTGAACTGTATAATCCCTTTCCTGGAATAAATTCTGATCTTCCAATGAGGATTGACAATAAACACATACTATACTCCATTTACTGTATATAATGGTCATGGTTCCAACATGCCACGTGATAGACTAACATCCCGATATGATCACGAATCTCTAATGGATAGATATACCTAGGGATTAGTTTCCCCTTCTTTCCGCACCTCATAACCTTCTTATAGGGAGAGATTTATAGGAACAATTTTTCACCCACTTCATGTTCTAGATCACACAGATGGTTATCAACTGAACCTTTCTACCAACATCGAGCAACCTTAATATGCTGCTGAATTGCTCTAACATTATTTTATATTTCATTAGAGATCTCAGGTCCCAATAAAATTTATTTTCCAAATTAATTTCTATATGTTATATCATTCCATTTCATCTTATATAGGGAATCATAGGGTTCTATATGAATTATTGGTGTGAAAGTTATTGTAGAAAGAAAACTCATGTAGAAGGAGGTGTTGAACCCATCCACCATTGAAATCCAGTGAACAATATCTAAACAAATTCAATAGGGTTTGAATTGTTCTTTTAGTCTGACCATCTATTTGAGGATGATAAGATATGATGAAAATCAATTTTATATCTAGTGATTTCTAGAGTCATCGCCATAACTTTGAGGTAATCGTTGAATCTGAATTAGATCAGATAGAATCTGGTACTCCAAAAAACCTTTCCACCTCTTTAATAAATATCATTTCAAGATGATCTTGACAGAATTCTTGTTTGATAGAAATGATGTCTACAAACTTTTTAAGAAGATCAAGTACCTCCCATATATCATAAAACCCTATAAATGTTTTGTGGCGTCCAATGATAAAATCCATAGTGATGTTATCCCATTTCCATTTTGTTATGGGTAATGGATTAAACATTCCTTTATATGTTTTCCTTTCAACCTTAACTTCCTTTGATATGAATCACCGAGATACAAATTGGGGGATAAATCTCTTCATGCCATCCCATAAAAAATATTCTTTCAAATCCCTATACATATTTTTACATCATTGATGAATATTGAATTAAGAACATTGAGCTTCCTCTAATAGCTCCTTCTTTAAGTCATTTATATAAGGAACACATACACAGTTCCTAAAACTTATCATTCCATCCTAATCAAGGATAAAATTGGAAAAATTTATGATTTTTTTATAGCTCTTCATGTTCCTTTTGTGCCTCAACAATCTTCACATAGAAAGACATCATCGTCCTATTTATTTAATTTTTAATAAGTGTCCAAAAGAAGAACAGGACAAGGGGACAGAAAATCGAGAACCACAAGAAAAATATGACGGGGGCATAAAATAATGAAGAACAAGTGTTTCCCCTCACATGAGGATTATCCCCTCAGATTGAATGTATTCTGTGATCCTCATACAGGATAAGCTAGAATGATCATTTTTACATAAGGCATCCACCATCATATTTGCTTTCCCAATGGGGTAATGTATTGAGTTGTCGTATTCCATTATCATCTTGAACCATATTCTCTGGAACATGTTCAACTCATTATGTGTGAATTTATATTTAATTATTTTAAGATCAGTATATATATCACACTTTTCTACATAAATATAATGCATCCATATTTTTTAGGCAAAAATTGATGTTGCTAACTCAAAATAATTATTTGTGTAATTCTTCTCATGAATCTTCCACTTTCATAAGGCATTGGTTATAATCATGTTATTATTCCTAAGAAAACGTCCCAA
Organism: Viscum album; assembly: GCA_963277665.1. Classification (NCBI taxonomy): domain Eukaryota; kingdom Viridiplantae; phylum Streptophyta; class Magnoliopsida; order Santalales; family Viscaceae; genus Viscum; species Viscum album. The sequence continues at coordinate 933,219,283 of OY728122.1, read as the reverse complement.
TACCTTATTGGATGCACCACTATAAATGAAAAACCATTATCTTGTGTAGTCTAATGTATGAAAAGGTTCATTGACCATCCATTTTTTAGTTCCATGAAATGATCCTCACATTCATCTATCAAGAGGATCTTAACACTATTCCAAGTTATGTTGGTCAAAGGATTAGATAGTCAAGATAAATTATACACAATCTATGAATAATATCTTTCTAGACTATTAATTATACAAATATGGGTCAATATAGTTGGAATTGGCCAGCATTCAGTATCCTCTATCTGTGATGGATCTACTGCTATACCATCTCATGACATTATGTGACCCAAAATTGAATCCTTTTGTAGAAAAAAAAGTTACACTTGGAAAAAATTTCATATAGTTTCTCTTCATTATGGTCTTTAGAACAATTATAAAGTTATATTTATGATCTTCAATTTTATTCAAATAGATAATAATATCATCTATATAGACTACCACAAATTGGTCAAGGTAATCTATACAGACACTATTCATTAAATCAAGGAAGATAACATTTGAATTGGTATATCCAAAAGGAATTAATATATATTCATAGTGTCCATATCATATACTGAATTCCATATTGTATATATCCCACTTATTGACCATCAATTGATTATATCCAGAACAAATGTTTATCTTTGAAAAGTATTGAGCTTCGCTCAGTTGATCAAACATGTCAACAATATTGGAAAGAGGATACTTGTTCTTGAGTGAGATTTTGTTAAACTATAGAAAATTTATACAAAGTTGCATTAATATATCTTTCATTTTCACATAAATAACTAGTGCACCCGAAGGTGACACACATGGATGAATGATCCCTTATCAAGGATTTCTCTGAGTTTATTCTTTAATTTTTACAGCTCAATCGGGGCCATTTTATAAGGATTCATTGAAATTTTTGTGGAACAAGGTATGAGTTCTATTGAAAACTAAACTTCATATTTCCAGGGAAGGCTATGAAAATAATCTGAAACAAATTAAATCAAATTAAAAAAATATGTATATCATCAATATAGATATTCTCCCCAATTATTGGAGATAATACAACCTTTTTGAATTCGATTGAGGACCCATGCGGTGGATGTAAACTCCAAAATATGATCATTCTTATCATCCAATTTATTAATTATCATAGGAGGGTCTGAAATATCAAACGTAACTTCCTTTTGCTAACAAATAATGTGAGATTTATTCATAGAAAACCAATATATTTCTAATATTAAATAAAATTCAATCAACAGAATAATGAAAAGATTTATAGGAAGCATATTCCCACAAACATCAACAAGAGAGCAATCATATACATGGGACACATTCATCATACCATTACAGTTTTTCATTGATAATTAAATATCTAATTATTTTGGATGAATCTTAATACCCTTAGAAAATTATTTTGATATGAAAGAGTGCATAGATACAGAATCAAATATGACATTAGTAGTTTGAGAATTGATGGTAAGTATACCATTCACCATGTTGTTATTTCAACGCTCAATAGAAATAGGAAATCCATGTGATTCCCCTTTAACCCTAAACTAAAGAGTTTTTTGAAATCAATAATCATCACTAGAACTTTGATTTGTGTAGTGGTTAACATAATTCTCATTCTCCCTACACTTGTAGAATTGGAGCATAAGAGGTTTATTCTAAGCTGATTTTTCATGATTCACACTTTTAGATTTCTTTTTTCCATTACATGGAAATAAAAATACTGATGGACATACCTTCCACAATTAAAACATTTATTATAACCCTTACAGAAATTTATTCCATGTTTATTCCAACACATAGATCATACAGTAAAACTCATATTTTTCTCTTCACGGTTTTTAGATTACCCTTTAAACAATATCTTACATTTATTATGAAAACCATGAGATTGATAATTGACTCCAACCTCTATTTCAAACTTGATTGTACAACCCAAAATATATTCATAGCAAATGAAGTCTATTATGGCCAACACAATTCTAAGACATGGATTTAAGAAACATAAGAACATATAAAAATTAATATCATGTTGGATGATAATTCCTATATCACATCTCAGAAGTCTTGTGAAATTAACCTCATATATTCCAATAGATTCATCATCCATTTTATTCAACTCCAGGAACTATTTTTTACACATTTTACAAAGAAATCTGGGAATGTACTTTTTGAAAAATATGTTCTTGAAATATTTCTATTCCAAGGATTCCATATTATTCTACCATGTGTTCTTTATTAGATTCCACCACTTCTCCGCTTCACCTTCTCAATGATAAACATCTATTATAACATTCTCATGCATTGAACACATGAGAATGAAGAATATAATTTCTTCAATACTGATCCATTGCTCATAAACATGGGGATCAGAAGACACCTTTAAATATTGTCGAATTTTCTTCATGAAATACTCAATGGAAAGTGGTTTCCTCATTTTCACATTTCGAAGCCCACCATGATTAAAATATTGAGAATGGTATGTGAGCATAACAATAGTGTTTTCCATTCTATCTCCCATACAAATATGTTTCTTAGGATTGAATTCATTGAATTGTCCATTTCAATCACCCTTAATGTAGTTCCTTCAAGTTCCAGGCATTGACTAAATGAAAAATAATATTGAAATAAAAAATTTTCATAATGAGGAACCACGTAATCATGAAATGTTCCTTATGATATTTCAATGTTATGAAACATTCATTAATATTACAAACCATAGGGTTCTACTAGGTTATTCATAGAAAACATATATTTTAATCCATCATAATTCTTAACGAAGAGTTTTTGAATTTCCAAAGAATACCCCCATGAGTGTCAAACCAGGTGTGATGGAAGGCCTATTGTCCTGTAACAGTTTACCCCTACTATGGATCAAAAAATCTTATTGGAGTTTTTAAACCTAGGTACATCTAAAATAGATCCACATCCAAAATTTTTATCCATATAGGGATGTATTTCTAGGAAAAAACTCACTCAATCAATCACCAAAATTACCGTACATTTTCCTATACTTTTTCATATCCTTAGACTTATCCTTAGACATGTCCTTAGGGTTCTCAATAATGTTTTTTATCCTAGTTTCCAAATATTAACTAAACATTCACTCTGATACCAACTATAATGACACAGTACTTACATATATTAATGTTATATAATTTTGATGGAATATATAAAAAATTAAACAAATAGAATCTTGAAGACCATACTGGTCTAGTGCCATTTGAAACTCAGAAACATAAAAATAGGTACATTAGTGAGCAACATTATCTCCCATTAGGTTATTTATGACTAGAAACCCTCTTGGATAGAAAAATAATAATACATATCTTCATAACCTTGGGGAATGAAAACGTAAAAGGGTGAGATCAAATTATCTGTAAGGGTAAACAAGGAAGACATATAAAAATAATCAAGAAAATAAGGGTGTAATAACATAATCCATAAAAAAGAAGATCATACCCAACATATAAATGATTAAAAACATTAACTATGGATTAAATCATGGTAGTTCATAAGACATGAATAATTAATAAATAAAGAACATAAGTCATGAAAGAAAAAAAGATGAATATGGTATATAATTGTGGTAGACACATAAGCATATAATGATTTCCATAGTAGAAAAAAATTTCTACCAAGACCATCTTGGTAGTATCGGTTCACTCCCCACACAATATTGTTAATTAGGGTTTAGTCATATTTCCATCATAATTTCATGATTTCACTCATCATATCATCTTGGTAGTACTGGTTCATTTACATGGTCATCTTAGTAGTCTAGGTTCACTCCCAAGACCATATTTATATATATCTTAAGATATATATTTTTAGATAATGAATTAGAGGAATATATAGGTCCCATGGTTCACATAATGAAAATAATACATACGTGTTCCACAAGATCATTAAAAACATATCTATCATAACCCATGAAAGGAAATGGATGTCATAAATATGTAATCATATTATAACCCATGGGAAAAGATATATTTTTTACAATCATTTCATTATTAACATAACTCATGAAATGAAATGAGTTTCAAAATCATATAACTCACAAAAGAGGAACATGTTTCATAAATGTCTTTCTATAAATACATAATCGATTTAATGAAAGAATATGATTGGAATCATTGAATAATTTTCCCGAAAGGATTGAGTAACAAAAATGGATGTAACCTTAGATGTGAAATATTTTTGAAATATATTTTAAAAACATTTATTGATAAAAATATCCTTTGTTATTTGAAAAATAATTTGAATTGCATAAAATCATTTAAAATCCTTTTTCAATGAAAATATATTTGAAAAAATATAATGAATTACATGAAAACAATAAAGATAATTAATATTATTTTTCCTTGAAAATGATCTTCAATGATCATTTGAAATAAAATTTGAAAAAAATTATTGAAAACATTATTTTTGAATAGAGTAGTATTCTGATTGAAGAGAGAGCGATGGTAATATTTTACATAAAAAAATATCATATGTACCAATGAGTGTCAAACAATGGAACTAGAACATGAGAATATCTTTCATAAACATATACAAGGAAACTGATGAATATACTTGAGAGAAGAATTATATTATTTCCTCAAGACATAGAACCATTAACTATATTGAATAGTGATGAGGTTGCTTAAAAAACCCATACCACTTTGTTACTTGGATCACACTCTCCTTGTGAGAAAAGGAAATTAAATATGGAATAAAATTTCATGAAATGAAGTAGATTCATGATATAAAATGTAAAATTAAAGTATATACACCTTAGAAAAGAATTTAGGTTCATAATAAAGTGTGAGTCTCAAATAATCCAAATTGAGACAAAACAGATTTACCGCGTTGGTATATTTTGAAACATAAACCCCATGGAACAAGGAACCTAAAATAGACATGTGAATAGAAATAAATATAAGAATGAGACACATAGAATAAAATAATGTTTATTACATACACCACTCAAAAAAGAAATAGTAGAGAACATAACATGTATCTTATGGAAATAAAAAGTGAGATAAAATCCCCTAACATTGAGTCTTGACTCCTGTGGTACTCATTCAAAAAACATGTATACAAAAGTAATCAATGAAGGTTAAAGGATAATTGTTCGGGAGTTTTATCTTGGAAAGCTCTTGATAATTAGTATATAGCTTCATCGATCCGTCATTCTTATTAAAAAAATAATAAATACACCTGAATGTGATTATAATGGAAAAATTAATCACCTATGAAATTTTTTATATATTTTTTATTTCAAAAAATGAAACTCAATCGTAACCATTGTATATGGATAATTTTAAATAAGTGAATCACGGGGTATAATATTTATTGAGAACTCAACATCAAAATTCTATGGAAGACCTAATTTTTTTTCAGAAATACATCACAAACTTCGTCACAATAGAAATATGTTTGATGTTGCATTTCCCTCCATCCATATAAGGTAAACATAAAGATTAAATAAGAATCCTGACCCATATAAATTATTTTATTTCCATCAACTAGTCATATTTATCACCATAATTATAGAAAATCATAGGATGGTTTGGAACATCAAAAATGTCTTACCTTTTTGATAATTGATATAGGATTTAGGTAAATAATGAAAATCCATGCCCAAAATATCATTAAATTAAACTATGGGAGAATAATAATATTTAAAGGAATTATATTCCCAAAAACATAATATGAAGAAGAATTAGAGATATAAGATGTGATAACCATACCATTAATTATTTTCATAAATAATTCAATAGATAATCATTGGGTTGGAATTTTGATAACTTCTAACAATACATTAGATATAAATGTGTTTGTAGAACCTGAGTCAATTTAGACATTAACAATTTTATATAAGATATTAATTGTGAATTTTACAATTTTTTTCATACACCTCATAAAAAACAATGATATAAAGAGATTTCCCGTTTTCTTTTAGATTAGGATGTTTATGACACTGACTATCATCATTATCCTTCATATTTACGAACTATTAAGAAAAATGACCAAAAAATTTTACATTTTGAAAACTGGATGGTGTTTTGTGAACACTGTATATATTTTTCTTTATTCATATGATTAATTAAAAGTTTCTCATCACTTCAACATTTTACTACATGATGACCTTCCTTTCTACACAGAAAAATTTTAATATCCCCCTTAAGATAATATAAACAATGGTTCATTAATTTTGTTTATCATAAATGAAATATCATATTCATCTCCAAAGGATATTTTTAATTCCCTTGGAATTATTGGTTTTTCTGTAATCATATCTATGGGAGGGATAAGTAACCTGAATATCTATTTCCACCTAGATAACACATTTAACGATTTTTTCATAGCTACTAATGTATCCTATGAATAACACACATTAGAGACTTTGATTGAATGAAATTATGACTCAATAAAACATAATTTTATGTTAGAAAATATTACCACAAGCATAGTGATTAAGTCTCATAATATTTTCCTCATAGGTGCCAAACAATTTATCATACTTCTTCTTTATCACAAGGAATTATTTCCCAAATCTTGGAATAAATTTTATGATGAATTTAATTATTGAAATATAATTTCTTAAACTCATCCAACATCATAAGGTCATTTAAATCATGTTTCCTTGTATTATTGAAAACCTCAAATCATTTTACACTTCACCGTAACAAACGATAGACCTAAAAAAGAAGATTTCATCCACTGAAAACTAGAGGATGAAAAATATATTTTCAATGGTATAGATCAATTTGATAGAAACAAGTGGAACATTTAAACCAATAAACAAAGGTTCAAATTTCATCATGAAGGAATCTTCATAACAATGGTCCTTCCTTTACACATTTTTAACTTTATCATTGTTTAAATTCTGAGAAATTTTTGGTGAGAATAATAATAATATTATTTATTAAATCTCCCATTACATTTGGTTTCAAAGGAGGAAAATAATTTCATTATATATCACATTTAGCATTAACATGATTCCTTCCAGTTCCATCAATAAAATAAAAAAAACATAAAATTGTGATAAACAATAATCATAGGGTAAAAACACATAGTCCTGAAAAATTACTTATAGGATGTCTAAATTTACATCAATTAATTTTAATCTAAAATACCATAGGTTTAGCTTATGTGATTCAATTTTATTACCAAAACATTAGTATTTTATCCAACCCATAGTTCTATGACTAGGTTTCTCAATAAATGTGGTATCTTAGTTTCCAATGGTTAAATAAACCAATCATTGATACCAATCATAGAAACCGATTATTTTTTATTCATAGATATGACATTTTATTTAATGAATTTACGAAAAATAATATTGGGATCCATGGAATAATCACATAGTTCTTCTGAATTTAAAAGCATAAATATATAAACAACTTGTTCATAATAGATATACATAATCTCCAACATAGTTCTTCCAGACTAGAACACTTCTTAGACATATCATATTTAATATCATTCTCCATAACATGGGAAAAAGAAAACATAAGAAACATGGAGATCAGATGCTCTGTATGGGCATACAAGGGAGATATAAATGACCAATTGAGAATAACATGACTATATGGACATGAGAACATCAAATTACCATATTAAAATCATAACCTACATATCATAGATCAGAATCTGGACTCATGGAATAAGGTTGGGCAGGTCGTTAGGCCTGAATAATATTTTAATCAAAGAGAAGGAGTAATGAGGGCATAAGATTGGCATAAAAAATTGGTTTTCTCATAAACATATACATGAAAAGTCATTTTCATTGTAGACAAGGATAAATTTTTGGGATATCATAGTAGATTTTGATCAGTTCTAAAACCAATATAGTAGTCATGGTTCCCTCCCAAGACTATCATAGTAGAACATGTCCATTAATAAGTAGTTTTCACTCCCCATCATAGTCCTATTTACCTCAAGAGATATTTATATTTACGTAATTTATTGGAGATATATATAATTTTGGTCCCACCTATCCAATGATAAAAAACATACAAATTTCATCCACAATATTATTATACATTCATCATTTCAGTACACAAGAAAATAAATTGGTTTTATAAATATTTCATGATTGCACAACCTGTGGAAAATAAACATGATAGATAAACACTTAATCATTTAATCATAGAATAACCCTTTTAAAGTAAAACGTTCATGAAAATATTATAATCATATGAATAATACATATTTAGACATAATAATGACAATTTTATAGGTTAATAGCCTTAGTAATTCATAAGTGACATTATTTTATGTAATCATATATGAAAAATTCATTTAAAAGATTCTTGGGAATATTCATATAGGAAAGTACCTTTTTACTTTGAAATCACATACTTATAATCTATAAATATTCAAAATATTTTGGAAAAAAATTTAATTGAAAACAACCTTTAAAACCGACCAAGGAAGATTGAAAAATTTGAGTGGTTACGATGGTAGGAAATTCTGTTCCTTTCCTATAAGTTAAAAGAAATAATATCATTCATAAATTTGTAAAAAAAATCATGAGTACCGCATTATAAAATGACATGAATATTTTCTTTAAATAATATTTTAAAAACTAAAAACAATGTATAAATTAATTTCAAAAAAATTAAGGCATAATAGAAAAAAAAATCATGATAATTTTTTTTGAAAACATGAGCATGGAGATGAAATGATTTTAGATCTATGATAACAATGAAGTATTTTTTCAATAAAAACATTCGTCTAGTCTCTTGTGTACATAAAGAAAGGAAAATTAATGATCTTTTTATCTTAAATAGAACCGTTTGAAAAAAAATTCATTATATTATTGAGATTTATATAATGAAAGTCTATCTTTAGAAACATAATCATAAACAATACTAATAAACAATGAGAATGTAACATAAACATATTATGATTTGGTAGTATATGAATCATAAGATCCTAAAATAATAACATAAAATAAAGAATTAAATACCATGAAAATAAGGATAATAAAGATATAAAATCTCAAATACTATTATATACAACTCAAAAAATTATTTACAAGCACGATATAACTTATTGGCCAAAGAAGACATTTTGAGACAACAAACCATTAACTTGACTTATAGTATATTAAAAATAACTCTAAAATTCAGTATAAAAAAATAAAATTTATTTAATTTCAATACCATAATTATTTAAATACTTATAATATCATACATGATCCCTTTATTAAACTTCAACAATAATTTAGTGCTAAGACCATATTAAAATCATTATTTTTTGGTGTTAATTATTTCATTTATGGTATGTATTTTAGTTTAGTAGTTTTAATCCATCTACATTGATTACATTTACAAAATATCAATAATGTTAATCATGATATATTTATCATATATATCCATTATATTCATATTTATAATCATTTATACATTCTAGATATATAAAAATGAAATACATAATTCATTAAAAAGGTAAACCAATCATATGAAGGAATGTTATTCTCACATTTGGTTGAGTGAATCCAAAAATGATTAATAATAAATAAGCTTTTGAGAATCATTATTTTATAATATAAAGAAAAATATCTTAATTAAATATATACCTTTTAACATCCAAGTAAAACATAATTGCAAACAAATTGCATCATTCTCTAGAGATGGTTGTCCACAAACACAAACGAACGATGTCATCAATTTCCAACAGATTTGAAGGTAAGAAGGTAGATATGATATTATAATTTTAGTAGAATAATTATTTCATAATTATTAAATATAAATTTTTAATTCACCTTAATATCCATCCAAAAATATTATGGGGGAATATGAATTATATTGCAACGTGGAGATGGTACGTTTTATGTATGTACCAGCAATAATTTCATTTTCCATTTAATGGGAAAGTGTGTGGATAATGCCGAATTCATAAAAAAAATAAAATTTATGTATAGTAAGGGTATTTAAGTATGTATATTATGATAAATACATTATATTTATATGATATAATGGAGAAGTAAAAAAATTAAGTGATCAGTTAAGAATATTAACTCATATTTGAATGAACCCATATAGATATCCTCTTAAGGAACATAGGTTAGGTATTTTTTGAAGACCATAATCTCTAGAGTGAGACAAATAAATTTTATACTGGATTTTTTAGGGTATGGTGGTGCTAGAATTCCCAAAATGTGTGATGACGTGAGGGGAGTATGTGACCTATTATAAATGAGTTAAAGGAATCATTTGGGAATTCCTAAAATATTAAAATAAAATAAAATAAATCTCTTGAAAAATGATCTTTAATGGATATTGATTCTAAAATAAGGTGGTATGGGGTTTAAATACTATCAAACAATAAAATTTTGGAAGGTTTTGGTGTTATTTTAAAGCATATCATTTTTATTAAATCTTAGATTAACAAATTATAATCTTAACCATCATAGGACCTTTTTAATGATTAAAGAGTTATAGTTTTTATTATAAGATAAAATATAGAGAGCCATAATTATCATATGTCGACATAGAATTTTTTATATGAATATTATTTACATAACATAATGATCCATTTTAAGATTTTATAGGTATAATGACTTCAAAAACATAAACATTGAAACCACTAGTTCATAATATATCAAAATCATCTCCCACTAAGTTATTTATAACTAGAACCATTTTTAGACATATCATATATAGTAATTTTATTTATAATGTAGGAAAAGGAAACATAAGAAAGGGTGGTCTCGAATTCTAAATATGGGTAAAAAGGGAGATATCAATTATCACATGATAATAATGTGAACTTAAGGGTATATGAAAATGATCATAACAATTTGAAATAATAAAATGCAAATCATAGATCATAATATTGAGTCGTGGAACAAATATTTTCTATCCATAATACCCGACTCATATTGGAATCAATGAATGTGATTAATTAGACAAAAAAATTTATATATACTTCAGTTTGTTGCATACACTAAAGCATTGAAAATAAATTATTTAGTAGTAAAGGATCTTTTCCAATACAATAAATGTGTAATGTTTTCACTCCCTAGAATATAGTTGTAATTAGGTTCACTCAAAATATTATTATAGTGGATAAATTCAATTACTAAAATAGGATTAGTCGACAATCCAGTCTTATTTCCCTCATGTGATATCAATATTTACCCAACGCATTGTAGGGAGATATAGGTCACACCCATCACATAATTAAAATCATATATATCTTTTCCACAATATCATTAATCATTAATCATTTCAAAACCCACAAAAAGAAATTTGTTTCATAAAAATTTTATAATTTCATAACACATGGAAAATAAATAGGTTTCAAAAAAATTTCATTATTTCAACATAGAATAAACAGTGGAAAAGTAATGGGTTTCATAAAAATAACATCATCATAAACATAATGTAATCATAATCATAAACCATAATGATAAATAAAAATGATGGTATTTCTAAATAATATCCCCAGTAAATCATAAGAAGCATCAGTTTTTTTATTAGTTGAAATATTTTAAAATGATCATTAAGAATATTTTAGATGAAAATAATAGTTCTATATAGAAAAAAATTATTAAAAAAGTTAAAAAATGTAAAAAAAATATAGAATACCTTTTATTTTAAAATACATATCGAAAAATGTAATAGAATCTTCATAATCTTGTGTTCTGAAGATGATTTGATATTTTACTCATTCTATATAATTTAAAAGAAAATATTTTTTTAATATTTTTCTAAAAAAATTAAAAGTACTTTTTTTAGAAAATAGAAAAAAAATTCTCCTAATCAATTTTATAAAAATTAAAACATGGGTGAAAATTAATTTTAAAAATTATTTATGAATAGTAAAAGTCTCATCTAATTTTTAGTCCATGTATTATGAAGAAAGAGGTCTTCCAAATAAAGAGTGAAATGAAGTTGATTTCATTTAAAAACATATTTTCAATCTCTTGAGTAACAAATTTTGAGAAAATGGAAGGAAAATATTTATTTTCAGGATATAAATAGAAAATAATAAGATTCATGAGTATATTTTGTGTTTTATAATAATATTTCACCATCAATACAAAATCATAAACAATAAGGACACACAATTAAATTGTAACAAAAAATCCATTTTTTATTTGGTAACATTTTAATTGGAAGAACCATTAAAGAAATAACCATATATGGGTCTTTAAATCCAGATAAGATTCATTATAATAGCCATAGAATAAATTTCAATACTAATGTATACACTACAAAAAAAATTGAATATGGCATGGGTCCCACATAAATTAAAGTTAGATGAAAATATATTATGTCGAGATCAACATGTATTGAACACTTTTTATCCTCATATATAATAAATTTATATATATTATACATATATTAAAAAATCATATAATTTACTACTATATCATATATATTCATTATATATAAATATTTAGATTCATCAGTAGTGGTTGATAATGAAATATTAATTACACCATTATTGGAGATAGTAGATAGTATGTACAGATCAACGGTTGTTTCATTTTTCAACAGATAGATCGAATGAAAGATAAATAATAATTAAATTTTCCAGAATAATTATTCAATCATGTAAATCATATATATTAATAAATCTTATCTTTATTTCGTTCCATGTAAAATATAAATGAAAAATGAATCCCATAGCTCAGTGGGGGTGGAAGAGGACACATATCCATGAATGACATTTTAGTTTTCTATTAGTTTTAATGGTAAGTATTTAGATATGATATTATCATTATAGAAGAATAATTAGTTCATAAAAACCATATATATACTTTATACTCAACATAATTCTTATCCATAAATGTTGATAGTGAAAAATTAAATTTATCACTCTATTGATATGACAAGTAATATGTATGAATGAGCGATATTTTTACATCTACTTTAATGAGAAGGAGGTCAGATAATAGAGGTATAATAATAATAATAATTTTTAAGTACATTTTTTATAATAATGGTGTTATTTTATCTTTATATGCGGTAATTACATATTTTGAATGAATGATATTGGTTAAGGCAACTATTTTTTTTTAAAAAACATCTTTTTATATCCTCTTAAAGTATTTAGGATTTGTATTTGGGGAATAAAAAAACCTATATAAATTATATAGTGGAGTATAGAAAATAAATTAGAGATTTTACTTGATCTAAAAGGAAATTTTTTTTGTCCTGAAGAGAAATTCAAGGTTCCCTTTTATAGTAGAGTTGACCAACAGTTATATAATTTCATAAAATATTTAATTAATATTTAATAATTTTGATTCTAAAAAGGACCTAAATTGATTATATTTGAAGAAACTATTATTCAGAGTCTAAATAATCTCATTAAATAATATTTTTACTTGTTTGGATCTCATTTGTACCCTTATTTTCTGTTTTATCCCTTCATTAACCCTTTTAACAATGGTTGTAAAATTATAGTTTTCTACAACCTAAGAATTAATAATGTTTCCATAAAATTAATAATGACCTATAAATGGACCATATATTATTTTTAATACCCCATCTCATTTATTTTCCAAAATAAAATATTTTTATGATTTTTATATCATTTAATAAAATATTATTTACTATTAAATGACATTAATGTTATTAATAATAGTATTTATATAATTTGAATTTTATACATAAATTTAAATGGATATTTCCTATATAATTCCTTCACACATCTAAAAAATGTCATATAGATCTATAAAATCCATATTAATGGTTAAAAATTAAATTTTATCACATTAAATATCTTCAAAATCAATATATATTTTTTGTTAATAGAATAATTAATTTATTTGCATTGAATAATCATTTAATGTAATTATATAATTTATTAAAAATAAAAATAAATTTATAACAGGAAAATTACATCATTATTCTCAATTTAGACATTTATATTCATTCATATATTTATTTTGTACCTATGTGTACATAAGAGAGATATTTAAAACTATGAGAGTCATATTTTTACTTTTTTTTAATTATTATATAGGTCATTTTTTGGGACATGTATCCATTAAAAAAATCAGTTTAGAGAATAAGGAAATAATTTTATAATTATATTCATCCAATAAGAATGATGATTAAAAATTAGTATATTATCACTTATTTGTATCCTAGATTTACCTGATTTACCCTTTTCCAAGGTGATAAATTTTCCACGGTTTTTATTCATATTGATGAAAAATAAGAGGAATACTTAACAAAGTTAAACATCCCTATTAAAAATATGGATTTAATTTTATCAAATCAATAAATTATAAGTGGTCTAAATTAATTTTTAAATTGTTTTGAAAATACCATGAAAACCCCTTTCAAAAAAATGCAGTTTGGAAAATAAAACTATATTTCTTCTTATCTCAAGATTAAAAAAATAGTATATGATTGTTAAGAAATAGGATTCATTATAAAACTGTAGTTAGAATCACACAAAAATTGTGATAAATTTTAATTTTTAATATCGAAACACATTTCATGTATAAAAATAGTTTTTTGGGAAACTTCCTTTTGATGTCTAGAAAATGTTTTTATAAAAATTGTAAATTAAAATTAATTACAATGAAAATAATAAGATTTTTTTAAATATATAATAAAAAAATTACAATGATACCATTTTAAATCAAAATTTCTCTTTTTTAAATAAATGTAATAATAATACGGTTTTTAATAAAAATAATCATTTTTCAATATTCAATGCAAATTCATTCTTTTCATAAATTTCTCAAGTATTCATCCTAAAATAATTTTAATTTTTTGATTTTAAAAATGATGTTTATTTTATAATTTTCTTAATAGTTCCCTAAAAACATAATAATATTCTCTACAAATGTAAATAATTTTTTGTGAAGTAAATGAATTTTTAGGAAGAAAATGACTTTTCTTAAAATTGGATGATAATTAAAAATTAGTTTATAAATAGAATTATATGTTTTTAAAAATGTTGTTGTTCACATTAAAACAAGAAAATATAAAACCAAAATTGTTAATATACCATTAAATAATATATAAACATTATATCAGGGTATATTTTGACTTAGTGGAGCATGTAACAAAAGCTATAGATTAATTTGAATTACATTGAAAAAATGTTTCATAAAATCTTGTTTTGTTAAATCACACCACCCATGTAACATGCCTTTAATAAACTGAATATACTCTATTGTAACTTATTCATGGTATTAAATGGTATTATATTATAAAATTCCTCTATTGAAAACCACATCTTAAAAATGGTGTGTAAAACATCCTCCCAAAAGAGTGAATGAGAAATATGATTGTAAACTATAATAACAAAAAACTAGGTTGTTAAATAGGAGAAAGTTTGTGGGAATGAAAAAATTGATATGGAAGAGAATACTACCTCCCATGGATAGATTGATAAATATAACATGGTCTAGGTAATGTTAATATCCAAAAAATCGTGAATTGGTGAGGGGTTAAAAGACCATAAATTCATCAAAATTGATGTTTATTGAAAAATATTTTGATGTTTATATTAATTTACTATAATTGAGGAATTGATTTTCCGTCGAGACTATGTTCAATGAAGCTGACTTCTCATAAATAGATATTACATCTAATTTAATTATTACTAATTACATAAGATATCATTTCTCACCTGAATCATTAAGGACTAGTGACTTTGGAAATTGGGATACATAAAGAGCTAGTTCATAAGTGAACTACATATCCTCCCACTAAGTTCCTCATAACTATAACCCTTCTTAAAAATATCTTATATTATTCCATTATTCATAACCATAGAAAATGAAACATTATGAATCCTGATATCAGACGCTGGATACGGGTAAATAGGAAAGATAATAATTATAACCCAAGAATAACATGAGTATAAACATGCGATTAAAATTTAAGAAAAATAAACTAAAAATAAATGTATATAATCTTATGTCATGGCATAAATAATAGAAGCTTTTAATACATGATTCATAATGGAATCTAATAATATGAGCCATGAGATCCTAAAATTAACATAAGACATGGAATTGTGGTTACACATAAAAAAAGAAAATCATTTCCTAGGTAGTAAATAATCATTTCCAATACTGTAATAGTGTATTTGGACAACTCTCTAAAACATTTTAGTAGCCATTGTTAACTCCCATGACTATAATAGTTGATTTGGATCAATCCACAAACTATCATAGTATACATGGTTCCCTAAAAATATTATCATCATTAAAAAAGTACACTACTAAACTAGGTTAACTACCCATTCCAATTGTATTAATCTCATGATATTCCAATCATTATTAAATGAATTACAGTGAGATATATCTCCCATAAGTCACATAATTAAAATCATACATACATGTTCCACAGGAACATACAAAACAACATATTAGAACACATGAAATGAAATGATCTTGGTTATAAAATAATCATATCATAACCCAAGAAACGAAATTGGAATCATAACACATTTATCATATGATAGTCCATAAAAAGAGACGGGTTTTACAAAAATTCATCTATATCAAAAAAAAATTTTAAAAAAATGGTTTTTATAATACATCTTTTAATAATAAGTAGAAACAATCAAAATAATTAACAAAGATAGTATCATTGAATTATATCCCTAGTAATTATTATGTTACATCAATGGATGTAATCATAGATGAATAATTATTATAAAAGATCAATAGGAACAATTATTGAGGAAAATATCATTTTCCCTTAGAAATTAACATTTTTAAAACTAAGAGTTCACAACAAATTACAGAATCCCTTTTATCAAAAAATAATATTTGAAACATATAATGTAAAATTCATAACATGTTGAGTCAATAAGGTTTCCTTATGACTTTTCCACTCCTTCATGTTTTGAAAATCAAAAACACCTTATCTAAAGGGAAATTTAGTTTTCCATAAGTTTCATCTTGATAAGGATATTTTCCTTCCCAAGGAAATTTATCCTTACCATGGTTTTCATTGTTCATGTTATAATATAACTCATTTCCCTTCTAAGTATAAAATTCGGTTTCATAACTAAAACCTTTTAATCTTATAAATACATAGATATAGAGTATTCTATTTTCAGGATCGAAATTCAGACTCCGAATTCTCTGAATTCAGGTTCCGAACATTTTAAGTTCATACTCTGAATTCTTCTGAATTCAGACTCCTAACATTCTGAGTTCAGACACCAAATTCTCTAAATTATGGTTCTAAAATTTCTATGTTCAGACTCTGAATTGTTTTGAATTCATACTCCGAACTTTCTTAGTTTAGACTCTGAATTATTTAGAATTCAGACTTCGAACAATCTATGTTCAGACTCCGAATTCTTCTGAATTCATTCTCTGAAATTTCTATGTTTACACTCCGAATTCTTATGAATTCAGATTCCTAATTTCCTTGAAATTTAGACCCTGGAATTCAATAGAATTCAGGTTCTGAATTCTTTTGAAAACAAAATCTGAATACCCATGTATTATTGACAGCAAATTATTTTTTGGTTAGACTCCAAACTTTTATTTTTCCTTACAATACGAAAAATTAATTTGGTTAAGCAACCAAATTTTTTCTTACTCATGTTTTGTTTATAAAACTATTTCATGCATTCAGTTACTAAATAACCATTATTTGAGTGACACATGTATAGGTACCTCCAAAATAAGGAAAAATGTGATCGTTTGAGGAGGGAGTCGACTGTTGAAGTTGTGCCAATAAATAGAAGTTCATTTGATAGATCTCATAACTTTGTTGACCTGTTCTACGACTCTAGAGATTACATGCTAATGAAGTGATTTAGAGAGAGAGACTTTCATGCTTTGTGCGTACTGAACATCTTGTTTAGAATTGCTTCATGCAACTCCGAATGTTGCTGAGTACATTCGAGGGCATCCAGGGATAAGAAGACAGAGGTGTCGACTACCTTGATGTTGGAGGGAATGCAAGGATAGCAAGACGGATTCCTATATTTGTATTGAGGGCTTTCCCTGGTGTAGGTAAGATATATATTATTGAAAGTATAAATCAAGGGTCCAATATCCAAAGTTATAGGATACCACTTTCTTTTTGTTAAAACATTTACTACTTGTTACTTGTATTGTTTCACGTTTTCAACTTTATTTTGGTTATTGAGGAAATTTTAACTATCTAATACTTTCTTATACTTGTACTTTGATTTGTAAGATTCTATATGATTTAAGGTATAATCATTGTTCTTGTATACTTTTTTTATGTTTCATTTCTAGAACCATATATCCAGAATCAAGTATTTTAGTAGAACTAAGAGGTCTTTCGAATTTACCTTGTTTATCCTTGTTAAACACTACCATCATTAAAAGTTCTAATGGAATTTTCTAAAGTATAAAATTGTCCCCCCTTTGTATATTGAGCATCTCCATAATTATTTAAATTCTAAAATCAGTATCATTTCATTCCTACAATTGGTTTCTGATCATGTTTCTAAAATACATATATTGACATATAAGTTTTCTTACTCATGTTATTAATTGTTCTTTATTTTCCCTGTTTAGGATATTTTTACCCTTTTTTAAAAACTATTATTACATATATGTTTGTGTGGAAAGATATTATCATTTCATAAGGAATGAGTGAATGTTGGTTCCATTGACAACTTAAATCATACTAGACGACCTATTTTTGATGGGAATGATTATGAATATTGGAGAGATCGTATGAATACCTCTGTTATCAATACAAGAGTGGACAACTTTGCTATGATTACTGAAGAATACAAGATTCTAGATAATGAAGTCAGAACATTTACTAACCAAGAGAAATTAGAATATCAACTTAACTATAAGGTATGCAATACACTGTTGTGTTCCAAGACCAGGGATATATATAGTCATATTTTTTCTTTTGAAGTCACAAATTGTATTAGGAAGAATCTTGAAGTTACACATTTTGGTACTTCCAATGTTATTGAAACTAGAAGAGCTATGCATAGAGATGAGTACCATGGTTTTTTAATTCCTTATGGAGAACACATATGTAAGGTACAACATAGATTTATGACTACTGTCCATAGCTTACAACCCATGGGTCAAAAATGTTTGGATAATGAGGCACTTGTAGAAAAGATTATAGACATCATGCCTAATGAGTGGGAATCCAAGAGAACAGCTATAGATGAGAATAGGAAAGTATCACATATTACTCCTGATGATCTTTATGGAACTCTTCATCAATATGAGACTAGAATGAAGATAGATTCTAACAATGATATTAAGAATAATGGGAATATAAGTGTTTCTTTTACAAAAACATCAAGTCATATGAAATCCAAGACTCCTGAGAGAGTTACAAGAATCTATTATATGAAAGTTATTATTCAATTCGAATCTATTGGAAATGAATCCTCAGAAAATGAATTAGCTAATCTTTCTTGAAGGATGAACAAGAGATTTGGGATGAAAGAATTTCAGCATAGATACAAGAAGAAATAAGGGAAGGATAAGAAAGAATCTGAAGTCACTTGTTATTAATTTAAAATACCTGGACATATAAGGCCAGATTTTCCTATGCTAATGTGAAAATATAGAAAGTAAATGCATTCAGAGATAAATAGAAAGAAGTACTAAAATGATAAATCTAAGAAAGGTTTGAAGGCTAATGACAGTTAGAGTGCTAATGGTGGAGACTCTTCTAATGAATCATCAGATTAAGAATCTGTTGGACAAAAGAATCATGGTCTAATAGCCCGACAACATATTGAAAATCCTTATTTAATTGAAAAGGTACACAATGTTGAATCCATCACCAATGTATCCTTGAATACTAAATATATTGATAGTAAATATTATGAATCCTAGGATGAAGATTCTTCTTCTAATGAAGATAATACTTTACCTACCTATGACGAAGTGTCTAGGATTTCCAAACACTTAGAGAATGAAAATTCTAAAGTCAATAAAAAGCTTAACAAGGAAAATTCTAGAATTTCTATTATTACTAAGGAAATATCAAATATTTCTGATGATCTTGATAATAAACCATTGATTTTAAAATTATTTCAAAATAGCTTGAGAAGTAAATTCTGAGAAGGATAAGCTTACTAAGGACCTAGAAAAAGTAATTTCTATGAATATTTTTTTCGAGATTAAATCATGTGCAAAAACTGATGTTTGTGAGGATAAGAACTTAGTTATTAGACAGAAGTCATAGATATTTTCCATGAGGAAGTGTTTGTCAAACTGTACCTTTGGTAAGGAAAACTTTGATAAGATGTATTCTCAAATTCGACCTCTAAGGAATAATTCTGGGTTTGGTTATACTAGCTCAAAACCTATTTTTAGTAATAATTATTTTGTTCCTCAAAGTGATCCATTCTACACAAAGTGTCATTGTGGTGGGAATTTAGAAAAAAAGTGCTCCTTAAACAAAAACTCAGTATTTAGGTTTTAATAAATCTTATTTTTCAAAGAAAAGGTGGATACCTAAAATTTTTCATTTTGATGTTTGCAGATGCAATAAAATTTGTGTTCCGAAAGTCAAACAGTCTTATTTTCGAGAAAACAGAGAAATTACCAATAGAAATACATAGTACATGGATAGTGGAAGTTTACGACATATGACTGGTAACAAAAGCTTATTTGAAAATATTATCAAGACGAAAGGTGGAAAAGTAACTTTCGAAGATAATGCTAAGGGAGAAATTATTGGTATAGTTAACATCGTTCTACTTGGAAAAAAATTTATTTCAAATGTTTTATTTGTTATGGGTCTTAAGCACAACCTCATTAGTATATTCCAATTATGTGATGAAGGTTACCTTGCAAAATTTTCGATTGAAAAGTGCTTTGTACACAATTCTAAGGAAGAGTTAATTATTTCTACAAATAGGCTAGAGAATATATACACACTAAACATATAATACCTTAGGAGCCAATACCTACCTTTACTTAGTTCAATGGAAGATCATTCTCGGTTGCGGCATAGAAGGTTAGGGCAGTGTATCCTTAGTAACCTATGCAAACTCTCTAAAAAAATACTAGTTAAGGATCTACCAGAGCTTAGATTTGATTCTTCAAAAGTTTGTGATCTTTAACATTATGGAAAGCAACATAAATCAAGTTTTAAATCAGTTGGTGAAGTCTCAACTATGGATGCATTACAGTTAGTTCAAATGGATTTTTTTGGTCCAACACAATCCAGATGAATTGGACGCAAATATTATGTATTTCTCTTAGTTGATGATTACACTAGATTTACATGGGTCTATTTTCTAGTAATGAAATATGAAGATTTTTCTTATTTCAAATGTTTAAGAGCCCAAGATATAAATTAGAAAAACATTACCTTGATAACTATTCATAGTGATTATGGAGGAGAATTTTAAAAATTGGATTTTGAAGCTTTTTGTAGTAGAAAAGGCATTACTCATAACTTCTCATTACCCAGAACACCTCAACAAAAGGATATTGTTGAAAGAAGAAATAGAATCTTCAAGAGATAACACGTACCATGTTGAGTGAATATTCTATAGCCAATCATTTTTGGGATGAATCTGTATGTAATGATTGTTATACTATAAATTGGGTTTTTATTAGACCTTTTCTTAATAAAACTCTTTATGTGTAGTGGAATGGTAGAAAAACTAGACTTTCCTACTTCAAGGTTTTTAGTTTCAAGGTATTAAATCTAAATACTAATGATAATATACAAAAATTTGTGTCAAAATCTGATGAAGGAATTTTCTTAGGCTACTCCAAAACATCAAAAGATAAAAGAGTTTTCAATAAAAACACATGAACTGTTGAAGAAATAGTACATGTAAAATTTGATGAAACTGATCCTTTTGTTTTTAAACAACCTCAACCTACATCTTTGGATGTGTTTTCAAAAAAAGATTATCAACCTTTGTTAGAAGATCCTTATGATAAGGAAAATGTTCAATAAATTGTTTTTGAAGCATTTACCTCAGAATATTTCCTACCCTATGTTGATGAACAGGTTTTACAAAACACAAATAAATTGTTTCTAAAGAATCATCAAAGTGATAGTATCATTGGTTATGTAAATCAACCATTAAGTACTAGAAGATCATTTTGAAATAATGTATAGCATCTTGCAGTCCTATCCCAATTAGATCCAAAAATAACTGATGAAGCTATAGGTGATGGTGATTGGATAAAAGCTATGCAAGATTATCTAAATGAATTCGAAAGGAATAAAGTCTGGACCATGGTTGAAATACATAAGAAAACATCTGTTATTGGAGTAAAATAGGTCTTCCGAAATAAATTTTTTAAAAATGGAATCATAGTAAGAAATAATGATAGATTATTTTCTAATGGCCATAATCAATAAGAAGAAATATAATATAAAGAAACCTATGCTCCTATAGTTAGACATGAATATATTCGTATTCTACTTGTCTTTGCAGCAATCTTCAATTTAAAATCTTTTCAAATGGATGTTAAAAAGTATGGATATGACAACACTAAGAGTATATGTACTCCCATTGGTACCTCAAATGCACTTGATCTAGATGAAGCTGGGAAACTAGTTGATCAAAAATAATTTAGAGGTATGATAGGAAGTCTAATTTACATGATAGCTACTCACCCAGATTTAATGTATTCAGTATACTTATGGGAAAAATATCAATCCAATTTTAAGGATTCTCATTTAAAGGAAGTGAAAATGATTTTTCGCTACTTAAAGGGAACCATGGATCTAGGACTCTTTTTAACTTCTAGAAAAGATTTTGTTTTAAAATGTTTTTCAGATACTGAATTTGGTGGATATAGAATGGATAAGAAGAGTACATTTGGAACTTGTCCTTTCATAGGAGATTCATTAGTTTTTGGTCATGCAAAAAGCAGCACTCAGTAGCACTTTCCACTGCTGAAGCTGAATATATTGCAGTTAGAAATTATTGTGCTCATGT
Organism: Viscum album; assembly: GCA_963277665.1. Taxonomy (NCBI): domain Eukaryota; kingdom Viridiplantae; phylum Streptophyta; class Magnoliopsida; order Santalales; family Viscaceae; genus Viscum; species Viscum album. The sequence goes on along the minus strand of OY728122.1, from coordinate 933,196,399 downwards.
GTTGTGGATGCAACAAGAACTCACAGAATATGGTATTAGTTTTACCAAAACACAAATTTTGTGTGATAATAGTAGTGACATTGGACTATGTAAATAACTTTCACATCAGTCTCGTGAAAAATACATAGATAATAGGCATCACTTTCATAGGGATCATACACAAAAATAAGATATCATTCTTCAATTTATCAGAACACAAGATCAACTTGATGACATTTTAACAAAATATTTACCATCCGATAGATTTCAATACATTAAACAGAAGTTAGGAATGATAACCATAAGTTAATCTTCCATATTAACTTCCTGTTGAAATTAATCACCATAAAGTAAGTAACTCCTTTTCTTAGAGGGAGTACATCTGTTTGTTGGGTTTTAAAATATTTTCATAGTAATTTTTTTCGTTGACTAGATTTTTATTCGTAGACTAAATTTGTTTTCATTGACTAATTTTTTTTCATAGATTATTTTTTTTATCGTAGTGTAATTTTTTTTGTAGTCTAATTTTCTTTCGTAGTCTAAAATATTTTTTCTTGTCTAATTTTTTTTCCATTGTCTACAAAATTTCAATTTTCATGATTTTCTAAATTTTCATAATGAATATTTCTTAAATCTTTATAATGAATATTTTCTAAATTATCGTAATGAATATTTTCTAAATTTTCATAATGATGATTTTCTAAATTTTCGTAAGGAAGAATTTTTAAATTTTCATGATGATGATTTTCTAAATATTCATAAGGAATATTTTCTAAATCTTTGTAATGAATATTTTGTAAATATTTCTTAATGAATGTTTTCATTATTTTTCATAATAAAACATTCATATTTAAATTTTTCATTATGTTTTTTCAAATGTTTTTGTAATTAAAATTTTCAGATTCAAATGTTTTTCAAAATGAATTTTCCTCAATACAAATAACCATCCTAGGAATCCGAAAGGTATATTTCCTTTAATACTTTTTTTGTAATAATCCTTTACTTCTTTGTATTTTCATCTGCTTGAAAATCTTCATATTCACTCTTTCTTAAATCTGAATGTTTTTATAAAAACCCTTAAAAGATTGGATGCTATCATTATTTCCTTCCAATTATCATCTCAACCGTCAGATTCGATCAAAAGATTATTCAATCATTGAATTGAGTATGGAAGGTGAACAGTCACCCCAAGAGCCTATATAAGGGACCCTTGATGGTTTTCCTCCATCGAAACTCAATACTTCGCATGCTGAAGCTATTCCCCCCCTACTTAAGCCCTTTCTGAACCTCTTCGATCATTCTTAATTCCAAATGTCTACTGAAGTCTCCTCTAGGAATGATTTGTCAATTGTAAAACCAATCTTGAAATGGCAGAAATACAGAGAAAGGTTAGTTGATCTGAAATTTTATGCAAATTATGATTCTATTATCTCGATGAATACAAATCTGAATGGATGGGAAAGTGTTTTCCTTTAAAAACCAAAATCCCAGGATTTGGTTTATCCGGAATTGTTAATAAAATTCTATGAGTCAGTAAGATTATTTTAGGAAGAAGGTAGAATCTTGTTTTCATTCAAGAGCTATGAGAAGATGCACTCTCTTTATTACACGAAGGATGGATGCTTGGTTGGAATTCCTTATGAAGGAGAAGCATAATTCTGCTCACATAAGTTTCCTGATGTTCAAGTAAGTTTCATTATGGAAAAATCAATGGAATATATTTGTCTTTCAGAGGTAAAGACTCTGAAGATTATTCAACTAACTAAAAATTTTCAGATTCTTGAATTGTGGGTTCAAGGATTCATCATACTGAGAAAAGAAGACAAGGATACACTGAAAAAGTGATATTTACATTATAGACTTCTTGGTAAATATAAGGAAGATAAACTTTGTTAAGAATATTTTTGTTACAATTGAGAACTTAAAGAATGGAAATATTAAGGCTCAGATTATTATGTATCTAGCCATTCTTTCAAAGATAATTGTATGGTGTATAGAATCCTTCAAAATCATTTGCAAATATAAGTCGAGGAATTGCATAGTTATGTTGTTAAGTGATAAAACTTTGGGAAAAATGATAGATGTATTTTTTTAGAATCCAAAAAATTCAATGATTTTCCTAATGAAGAAGTTGAATCTCTTGAAAGGAAATAAGAGGTGGCTGAGACCACTAAAAAGGTTGAATGGAAGAGGAAGATGAAGGATATGGAAGGAAATGAAAAAAACCCAGTGGCTAAAGAAACCAAATCCGCACCTCCAAAGCCAAATAAAAAAATCTTATCCTGATGAATTTGTATCAAAGTGGAGAGAAGAAAAAAAAATCCGAAAAAAGTGGAGCCTAAGTTGGGCATGGACCATACTTAAGAAAAATCAATTAGAGAGAAGGCAGCATAAGATCTTGACAAGAAAGAGAAAGAGAAGAAGCAGAAGAAGAAATTTTCTAAGGCTGAAATAGTTCAATCACTTCTGAAGGATGCTGAGAATGATTCTGAGAATATTCCCTTACCAAAATCCTTCTAGATAAATCCTTTACCAGAGACTTTGGGAAAGATGTTTCTAACTCCATAAAAAGTCGAAGAAAAAGATGTACATGAAAAAGATGTAGAAGAAGGAGAAGAAGGGAGTGGTGGTACCAAAGATCTGATAAATGAAGTTGAGGACTTTCATGAGAAGGAAATCCCTTCTGAGAAATTATCATTCCAAACCTCTCAAGCCGAATCATCAATGCTTGCTACTCCTGGGAAGGATGAAGAGAAGGCTGAAGCCGATGTTTTCAAACCATCTGAAGAAGGCATCAATAATTATTTCATTCACACAGAGGATCCTCAGGCAGGAGCTGGAATGGAAGAATTTGATGAAGAAAAAATTGATCAGTTATCTGATAGTGAACATGAATCTCTTGATCAAGAGGAATCCATTCCGAAGTTTGATAATGGAAAATGGGTAGTTAATGATACACTTACCAAGGTTGTGGTAAAAATGGATGATGTTGGTGGTTCTTAAAATAGGATAGATTCTGAGTTAGAAAAAGAAACCTCACCAAGAAAAATATCTGATTCGGAATCGTCCTACCTTGGACAAGATTTTGTTGTCCATCCTTTGAAGAAGCTTGTTGGAACTATAGAAATATTTCTCAGTATAGACTTTAGATGCATGATGCTTCATCATTTCTTAAACCATAAATCAGATTTAGTATCCTGGGTGATGGATAAGTGTGTCAAGCATGAGTTAGATTTCAAACCCTTTTTCATAAACAAAAATTCCCAAATAAGATATTGAGAGAAAATGACCAGCTGTTCAAACAAAACTATAGAAGACATTTGAGTTCTTGATGAATTCCAAGATAGTGTTAATGATTCATTTGACACTGAATATGTGAAGATCAAGGATCTCACAAATAGTTTTGAGGAAAAGTTGTCTCTAGAACAGAATTCCCAGATGTAAGAAGTAAAAGATATGAATGAGAAGTTGTATTCAGTTTCTCAGAGTTGGAAAAGGGAAAGGGATCTCAGGATTGAGAAAGAAGAGAAGCTAGTTAAGCAAGAAGAAGTTTTGATGGGTCAGGAAGAATATCTTAATGCTTAAGAAGGATAAATCCAAACCTTAGAAAAGAAAATAGAAGATCAGGAGTAGATTCTCAAACGTGCATAGGAAGATCACAAGGAGATCAAGAAGCTCAAAACCATAGTAAAAACGTTTATACTGAAGGAGAAGAAAAGATAATCTTGTTCAATTCTGATCTTTTGTTGTATTCCTTCCCTGTATAATTTTTTCCAATCCTAATGAAATTTTTGGATTCTCTTCATATATTTTTGGTTGTCTTGTACTAATATATTAGGTACCATATTTACTTTTCCATTCCCTGTATTCCTTTTTGAAAATCAAAAAGGGGGAGAAAGGAAAAAAATAATACTAATTAAAGAAGAAATTTCCCTATGAAAGGGGAAGTTCATCTAAGGGGGAGTTTTTATCCAATAATATTTTTTTATGCAATAAAATTCTAAGTCTCATTCCAAAAATCAAGAATACGATCCTTAGTGTTTCCAAAGACTAAAGGGGAGTTAGTTGTGTTCATCCTTTCCCATGTGTTAAGGGAGATATGCTTTACTTTCAATGTCCATAAAAATATTTTCTAAGTCTTTATATTCTTTTTTCGTAAGTATGTTTGTGGTTTCCAAATAGAAAGAGATTGTTGAGTCAATATGGTTTCCTTATGAATTTTCCATTCCTTCATGTTTTGAAAATCAAAAACACCTTACCTTATGGAAAAATGTTTTTCCCTATGTTTCATCTTGATCATGATATTTTCCTTCCCCAAGGAAATTTATCCTTACCATGTTTTTCATCGTTCATGTAGTAATCTAACTTATTTTCCTTATAAGAATAAAATTTGGTTTTGTCACTAAAACCTAGGAATCTTATAAATACTTAGATATAGAGAATTATACTTTTTTTATCTGAATTCAAACTCTATATTCTATGAATTTAGGTTACAAACATTCGGATTTTAGACTTCGAATTTATCTGAATTCATACTCTGAACTTTTTGAGTTCAGAATCTGAATTCTCTAAATTCTGGTTTTGAACTTCATATGTTCGGACTTTGAATTCATCTGAATTCAGACTCCCATCATTCTAATTTCAGACATCGAAATCTTCTGAATTTAGACTCCGATCTTCCTTAGTTCACACTCCAAATTATTCTAAATTCAGACTCTGAAATTTTAGAGTTCAGACTCTGAAATTTTAGAGTTCAGACTCCGAATTCTTATGAACTCAGATTCTGAATTTCCTTGAAATTCAGACTACATTATTCTATAGAATTCTGGTTCTGAATTCTATTGAAGGCAGAATCCAAATACCCATGTTTTATAGACAACGAATGATTTTATTTAGACTCCGAAATTTTATTTTCCCTTACACTATGAATAAGGAATTTGGTTAGGCAACCAAATATTTTCTTACTCATGTTTTGGTTATAAAAAGATGTCATTCATTCAGTTTCTAACTGACCGTTGTTTGAGTGACACATGTACTGGTCCCTCCAAAATTCAAGGAAAAATAAGTCAGTTGGAGGATGGATCCAAACATTTACGTTGTGCCTATAAATAAGAGCTCATTTGAAAGAGATCATATATTTGATGAACTGTTCTAGAACTCTAGAGATTACATGCTGTCGAAGTGATTTCTAGAGAAAAACATTCATGCTTTGTATGTACTGAACATCTTGATCAAAATTGCTTCATGTGACTCTGAATGTTTTTTAGTACATTCGATGGCTTCCGGGGATAAGAAAAAGTGGTTCCTACTACTTTGAAGTTCGAGGGCTTGTGGGGTATCAAGACAGATTTTGATATTCGCATCGAGGTCTTACCCTAGTGTGGGTAAGATAGACATTCATGAATGTATAAATCAAGGGACCATTATCCAAGGTTTTTGGATACCCTTCTCTTTGGGTTAAAAGATTTACTACTTGTTACTTGTATGGTTTCTAGTTTTCCACTATATTTTGTTTGTTGAAGAAATTATAACAATCTTATACTTTCTTACACTTGTACTCCACTTTTTATGATTCTATAAGATTTAAGGTTTAATCTTTGTTCTTGTATAATTTTGTTAAGATTCATTTTGGGAACCACATTTTCAGAATCAAGAATGTTAGTATAACTAATAGGCCTTGTGAATTTACCTTATTTATCCTTGTTAAACCCTACCATCATTAAAATATCCAAAGGAATTTTTTAATTTATACAATTCACCCCTCTCTTGTATATTGATCATCTACATCATTATTTCAATACTACAATCAGTATCATTTTGATCATATAATTGGTATCAGAGCAGGTCTCTAAAACACTTATATTCACCTATAAGTTTTCTTACTCACGTTTTCATTGTTCTATATTTTCCTTTAATAGGATATTTTTATCCTTGTTTACAAACATTTATTACTTACAATTTTGTGTGGAATGATTTTTTTCAGTGAGATAAAAAGATTGAATGTTGGTTCCATTGACTACATAAATCCTACTAGACCACCTATTTTTGATTGGAATGATTACGAATATTGGATAGATCGTATGAAGACCACTGTTATCAATACTGGAGTGGACAACTTTGTGATGATTACTAAAAATTACAATATTCCGGATAAGGAACGCATAACTTTTACTAACCAAGAGAAATGAGAATAAAAACTTAACTATAAGGTACATAATAAATTGTTGTGTTCCATGACAAGGAATATATATATTCAGCTTTCTTCTTTTGAAGCCGCAAATTGTATTTGGAAGATGCTTGAGGTTACACATTTTGGTACTTCCAAAGTCGTTAAAACTATAAGAGCTATTAATAGATCTGAGTACCATGGTTTTTGATTTCTTTATTGAGAACCTATATGTAATGTAAAACAGAGATTTATGACTATTTCCAACATCTTACAATCCATGGGAGAAAAAGGTCTGGATGATGAGGCAGTTGTAGAAAAAGATTATAGAAAACATTCCTAATGAGAGGGAATCCAAGAGAACAGCTATAGATGAGAATAGGAAAGTCTCACAGATTAATCTGTATAAGTTATTTGGAACTCTTATTCAATATGATACTAGAATGAAGATAGATGATGACCATGTTAAGAATAATAAAGGGAATGGAAGTGTTTCTTTTAGAAAAAATTCAAATAATATGAAATCCAAGACTCCTGAGAGAGTTAGAAGATCCAAATCTATGAAGGTTTTTATTGAATATGAATCTAGTGGAAATGAATCATTTGAAAATGAATTATCTAATCTTTTTTTAAGGATGAGCAAGATAGTTGGGAAGAAATACTTTCAATATAGAAACAAGAAGAAAGAATGAATGGATAAGAAAGTATATGAAGTCACTTGTTATGAATGTAATAGAGCTGGACATATAAGGCCAGATTGTCATATTCTAAAGAGAAAATATAGAAAGGAAAAGAATTTTGAGATAAATAGAATGATGTACTCCAAACATAATGCTAAGAATGTTTTGAAAGCTAATGATACTTGGAGTGCCAGTGGTTTAGACTCTTCTGATAAATCCTTTGATTATGAATCTTCTGGATAGAAGAATCTTGGTCTAATAGCTAGACTACCTATTAAAAATCACTATTTAATGGTAAAGGTACAATATTCTGAATCCATCACCAATTTATCCTTCAATTATAATTATAGTGATAGTAAATATTATGAATCCTCAGATTAATAATATTTTTCTGATGAAGATAATACATTACCTACCTATGAAGAAGTGTCTAGGTTTGTCAAACTCCTTGAGAATGAAAATTCTAAAGTAAAAAAAAAAGAATGATAAGGAAAATTAAAGAATTTTTATTTATACTAAAGAACTATCATATCTTTCTAAATATCGTTATAAGATAACCCTTGACTTTTAATGTATTTCAAAAAACCTAGAGTAACTATACTATGATAAGGATAAACTTTTCGAGGACCTAGAAAAATTAATTTCAAAGAAAAATTATTTTGAGCCTAACTGTAGTGCTAAAACTGGTGCTTTTGAGGATAAAAACTCAATGGTTAGATTTACATCAGCGATATTTTCCTTGAGGAAGTGTTTTTCAAGCATTACCTTAGGTAAGGATAACTTTTATAAGATGTATTATCAAATTTGACCTCTAAAGAATAATTATGGGTTTGGTAATACTAGCTCAAAACCTATATTTTGTAACAATAATTTTTCTCCTCAAAGGTATCCTTTCTAAACTAAGTGTCAGTGTGGTGGGAATTGGAAAAAAATTGTTCCTTAAACAAAAATCAGTCTTAAGGTTTTCATAATTCTTATAGTTTAAAGAACATGTGGATACCTAAAATTTTTCTTTCTAAAGTTTTTGGATCCAATAAAATTTGGGTTTCGAACATCTAACATTATTATTTTTAAGAAAATAAAGAATGTACTAACAGTAATACATGGTACATGGATAGTGGATGTTTCTGACATATGACTAGTAACAAAAAATTCTTTGAAATGATTATCAAGACGAAAGGAAGAATAAAAACTTTTAGATGTAATGCTAAGTGAGAAATTATAGGTATAGGTAGCATCGTTCTTCTTAAAAAACATTGATTTCTAATCTTTTATTTGTTAAGGGTGTAAAGAACAACCTCATTTGTATAATCCAATTATGTGATGAAGGTTACCTTGTGATTTTTAGGAATGAATGTTCTTAGTACACAATTTCTAGGAAGATTTTATTATTTATTCCAATAGGCAAGAGAATGTATACACACTAAACATAGAAGACCTCAGGAGACAAGACCTACCTTGCCTTAGTGCAATGGACGAATATTCTTGGTTGTGGCATAGAAGGTTAGAACACTGTAACCATAAGAACCTATTCAAACCTTATATGAAAAGACTAGTTAAGGACTTACCAGAGATTAGATATGATCTTCCAATGTTTGTGATCCTTGTCAATATGGAAAGAAACATAAATCATGTTTTAAATCAGTTGGTGAAGTCTCAACTACTGATTCATTATATTTATTGTATATGTATCTTTTTGGTCCAACAAAAACTGGAACATTGGAGGCAAATATTATGTATTTTCATTAGTTGATGATTACACTAGATTTAAAAGGGTATATTTTATAGCAAATAAATTTAAAGCTTTTTATTATTTCAAAAGTTTTGGAGCCCAAGTTAAAAATGAGAAAATCCTTCCTTTGATAACTATTAATAGTGATCTTTGTGGAATATTTCAAATTTATGATTGGAAAACTTTTTGTAGTGGTAAAGGAATTACTCATAACTTCTCAGCACTCAGAACACCTCAAATAAATGGTGTTATTGAAAGAAGAAATATAATTCTTCAAGAGATAACAAGAACCATGTTGAGTGAATATTCTATAGCCAAACATTTTTGGACTGAAGCTATAATTACTACTTGTTACACTATAAATCGTGTTTGGATTAGACCTTTTCTTAATAATACTCTTTATGAGTTATGGAATGGTAGAAAACCTAGACATTCCTACATCAAGGTTTTTAGTTCCAAGGTTTTCATTCTGAATACTAAAGATAATCTACACAAATTTACACCAAAATCAGATGAAAGAATTTTCTTAGGATACTCCACAACTTCTAAGGCGTATAGAGTTTTAAATAAAAACACATGTACTGTTGAAGAATCAGTACATGTCAAATCCGATGAAACTAATCCATTTGTTATAATCAACCTCAACCTACATCATCATATGTGTTTTAAAAATTGATTATCAATATTTTTTAGAAGATCCTTATAATCTGAAACATGTTCAAGGAAATGTTTATGAAGCATTTACCATAGAATATTTCCTACCCTAGGTTCATGAAAAGGTTTTCCAAGACCCAAATCAGTTGTTTCTGAAGAATCATCCCAGTGATAGTATAATTGGTGATTTAAATCTACCAGTAATGACTATAAGTTCCTTAAGAAAAGAAGTATAACATCTAGAATTCTATTCCCTGTTAGAACCGAAAAGCACTGATGAAGCTTTAGGTGATTATGATTGGATAAAATGTATGCCAGATGAGATAAATAAACTCAAAATGAATAATTTCTGGACCTTGGTTGAAAGACGTAAGAAAAATTATATTATTGGAGTAAAATGGGTCATTAGAAATAAATGTGATGAAAATGGAATCATTTTACGAAATAATTATAGATTGGTTTCTAAAGGCTATAGTAAAAAAGAATTAATAGACTAAGAAGAAACATATGCTCTTGTAGATAGACTTGAATCTATTCATATTCTACTTACCTTTGTAGTATTCTTTAATTTCATGCATTTTAAAATTTTTGTTAAATGTTCTTTCCTTAACGGTTTTGTAAAAGGGGATGTGTTTTTTAACAACCTCTTGGTTTTTAAGATTCAAAATATCCACAATATGTTTAGAAACTTACCAATGCTTTGTATGGACTTATGAAAGCCCCTCGAGCTTGGTATGATATAGTTATACGATTTTTTCATCAAAATAATTATATTAAGGGAAATATTGATCCGAAACTTTTTATAAAAATGATAATAAACACGTTTGTATTGTTCAAATTTATGTTGATGACATTATATTTGGTTCAACTCAACAATATTTAACTGACTCCTTTGCGGATCTCTTGAAATCTATGTTTGAAATGAGTATAATGGGTGAGTTAACATTTTTCTTCGATTTTGAAATTTCACAATAAACAGAAGGAATCTATATATCCCAACATAAGTATATTAAATATATTCTTAAAAAGTATGGATATGACAACACATGAAGAATATAAGTACTCCCATTGGTACCACAAATTCACTTGATCTAGATGAAGATGGGAAACAAGTAGATCAAACATCTTTTAGAGGTATGATAGGAGGTATTATTTACATGAAATCTAGTCGTCTAGATTTAATTTTTTCATTATACTTATGTGCAAGATATTAACCAATTCCTAAGGAATAAAATTTAAAGGTAGTGAAAAGGATTTTTCACTACATAAAGGGAACCATGTATCTAGGACTATTTTATACTTCTGAAAATGATTTTGTTTTAAAAAATTTCAGATGGTGACTTTGGTGGATGTAGAATGGATAGGAAGTGTACATATAGAACTTGTCATTTATTACGAGATTCATTAGTTTCTTGGTAATGAAAAAAGCAACACTTGGTAGCACTTTCCACTACTAAAGCTGAAAATGTAGCAGCTGGAGGTTGTTGTGCTCAAGTGTTGTGGATGCAACGCACACTAATAGATTGTGGTATTAGTTTTACCAAAACCCAAATTTTGTGTGATAACACAAGTTCCATTACCCTAAGTAAACACCCACCTCTTGTATATTGCGCATCTACATCATTATCTCGATACTACAATCAGTATCATTTTTATCCCACATAACATTTTGGGGTTATGACGATAGGAAATTTCATATAGGTCATGTATGTGAAAGTAATGATTATTTGACATTTTCAGTAAATGCCAAATGGGCCTTGCACAGAAAATAAATGAAAATTTATTAATTTTTTATAAAAACAAAAAAAATTAAAATAAATTTAAACTATAATATTAGAAAATTAAAACATTGTTGAAAACATTTTTTTATAAAACATGGATATGGAAGAAAAGGTGTTTTCAAAACGAAAAGGGAAATAAAATAGGATTTCCTTAAAACAATTATTTTTGAATAAAGAGTAAATAAAGATATGAAATTTAAAGGAAAACATGTATTAAAAATAAATAACCAGATATTACGAAAATTCATGATGTTCATGAGGAATGGATCATAACATTTCATCGTTGAAAGTATAATCACAAACAACACTGAAAAATAGTGAATTTATATCCTCAAACACCTACCACATTGATAACTTTAAAATCACATGCCCCATGAAAGAGAGAACCATAGACATATATTTATATCCCAAATTTCCTGTATAATAATCATAAAGAAAAATCATGTAAATAATATACACCACAAAAGAGAATGAAGTGGTGAATATGGCATATATCTCATAGAAATAAAAGAGAGACTAGAAATCCCATACCCTAAGTCTTGAATTCTTTCGTTAAAATATTAAATTCATCAATAATAAATATAGGAATATTATAAATCTATAAATAATATTTAATATAATTTATCATACCATCTGTGATTCACTTATGTAATTTTATTACTCATTTATTATCAATTCCTCTATAAAATTACGTTCCGAGAAATAACTACTTCATTTTTTATGCATGTTTTTGTTCATTAATTTTAGTACATTAAATTTTATAATGGTTTCATAATATAAATTTTTTTAATCAATATATAAATATAAAATACATTAATTATAATTTTTTAGAGTAAGTCATAAATATTATAGATATAAAATTAATTACACCATTTATGGAGACGATGGAACATACATATGCATTAATATTGTTTCTGCTTTCTTGAAGAATAAAAATAATGAAAGACAAAAATATATTTTTCCTTTTAAAAAATATTTTAATTCCATATATATAACATATTTTAAACCTTCTCTTGTTACCCTCCTTTAAGAGAATATGTGAAGAATGAATCACCTCACTTTATGTTTTTGTATCCCACCATGCACACAAGTGACTATATATTATTCACAAAGATTTGATAGAAAGTAGGTATATATGATATTATAATTAAATATTTGAATTATTATCATAATTAAAGAAGATAAAAATTAAATACATCATTATATCTATTTGTTAGATGTGGGGAGGACGATGAATAACATCGGTTTTCGAGGTTGTACTCCACCATACACAAGATATATGGTTTTGTTGCATATTTTATGGAATTGGAGATGAATATTGGTTATAAAAATAAAATCATAAAATAATAGTATATTATATATATATATTTTTATTATAACATCATATTTTAAGAATATTTTAACAAGGGGGTGGAATAAATAAAACAAAATTGAAGGATAATAGTTTTATATTTATTTTGAAAAAAGATCCTTAGGTTGATACATAAAGACTTATTTGGAGGTTATCATAACACCAATAAGTAATATAATGTGTGTGTGTTGAATTTATATATATATTTTGGTATTTATTGGTTAATACGACGTGTTTTTGAACTATGAAGAAGATAGAAGTTGGGCTGTCATTATATAAGTGTTGGAGAGGACACATGTAATTTTTTTTAAAATGAACTACTCCTTGGTTTTTCTCATTCCAGAAGCCTAAAAATGGGTCATTATATTTAAAAATTGGTAATAAGGTCAAAATATGTGCATAAAATAGTAATTTACAAATATTTAGGTCATTCAAACCCTGATCTTTTTAGTTTAAGGTCCTTAAACCCATTTTAAACCTCTCTACAATAATTAAGTTTTACTTTTTTACTATTAATTTTGAAAAAAAATAAATAACAATTATATAAAATTTATTATTATTATTAAATATATGGGATCCAATATAAAAAATTAAAAACATTGATTTGGATTAATTTAATTTAAATGTAATCCTAGAGACATGACGAAAATGTTATTTTCTAAAGAGATACTATCAAAATATTTAAATGGATTTATATGAAAATTCAATATTAAATTGAATGAAATGAAAAAAATAGGATTAATAATAACATAATTAATCGAAGAATAATTTTAAAATTTTTTTTTTACAAAAACTAAAAATTTTAAATTCTTTAAATGAGAATGTAGTTTTCAATAAAAAGTATTAATGTTCACTATTCATCGAAAAATTAATCTCATCATAAAATTAAACAAAATACAACCTATTATATTTTTAAAACTTTTCTTCAAAAAATAAATTTAATTTTTTCAAATTCATTTTATAAATGTTTCAAAAGTTAATTTTATTATATTTTTTCAAAAATCAATAAAAATCATTTTTTCTAGTAAATATATTTTCGATGTATTGTAAAAACATTAATAATAATTATGTTCTTATATATAAATTTAAATGGTCTATGTAAAAAATTTATACAAGATTTTCCAAATTTAGTAATTAATATTCACACCACTAATATTAATGGATCCATTAGAATTGTTTCATTTAAATAATAATATATCATGGTTCATTAAAACTCATTGTTATGTGTAATAGAAGATATCAAAGAATTTTTATGTTTATTGAATTATTTTTCATAAACTATCTGGATATTACATTCGACAACCATTAAAAATAATTTCCCCTCAAAATTATGTAACTTTTTTACAAGAAACTAAGGATATTTCTATCGCGATACATCCCCATGTTTCCACACAACTTCCTAAAATTATTGGTTTCACTAGAAATGATTGACCAGCTGAGTTGTATTATTTTGTAGAAACTTTTCCATATGATTCAAAATATACATTGGTTTTTCCTAATAAAAATTATCATTATTCATTTGTATAAATATTAATTTTAGTACATGTATATGATCAATTATGCACTTATTCAGGAGAGAAACATGTAACACATCACAAAATTGAGAGAGGATATGTGGAAACTCTAAGGGATGAGCTAAGGTCCCAACATTATTAAGAATTTTAAAAGGGGTGATATAAATTAGAATTAGTTTTCACTTATTTTCAAATATCATTACCTTATTCCATGTAGAAATTATTTGAAATAACTTTTAAACAACGTCAGATTCTTGATCACAATGATGATTTTCAATTAAACTTTTCTATCAAATTTATTACTCCCATAAGTTTTGTTGATGGGATCTGAAATTATATTGCATTTATTCATATGGATCTATTACCAATATATTTATTTCTCAACATCATCCAATTAATGTGGGGTGCTATACTTATTTCCATATATGGATTCATAATAGGTTACTTTTTTTTGTCAACAAAGAGTGGTTGACCCTCAACCGTAAAAAAAGTGGGATTCATATAGAGAAATATGAATGCTTGAGTGAAATCTATCGATGTAATAAAACTAAAATAGTCAATGTAAGGGATACCAAACTCCTTTTAAATACTTAGAAAAAGTGTAAGAACCTATTTTCCACTCATGTATGGAACCTTTTAATTGTGATCTAATTATTTTTTCCGACCAATTATGGATGCCTAATGTGTTCACAACAGGATCATGGGAAATCATGGGATTTGTATATCTCAAAAAACTAGTTGGTCTGAAAAATACATTGGCTTCTTAGTTAGTAAAAACCAGGGAAGCCAGGATGCATTGTATCTCCTAACTGTGTAGTGGTGGGCTATGGGGCGATACAGGGCGCATATTTTTCTCTAAAAATATTTTTAGGGATAAACTACCGTGAAAATAATGAAAGACATATTATAGAGATGATTCACATGGTTGGAACATGGTTTTCAATACTGTGTGGCCTAACCATGTGGTTTGGGCTCCCTATAGTAGAAGATGCAAGGTCATCACACGGTTTCCCTAAATGTGTTGCCAAACCATATGAGGCTTGTTTTTGGGTGATTTTACAAAACATTCCCATAATGATATGTTTTAATACACCCCTCCATTTCCATTTTCTCATTCCATCACCATGATCTCTTTCTCTTCCTTTTCGATCCATCTTCAAGACTAATGTAGAAATTTATCTTGTTTGTCAATATAGATTCTGATCAAAGCAATTATAGTCTCATTGAATCAGTGATGTTAATACCTTATTTCCTTTTACAAATTCATTGTTTTTATTTAATCAAAAAAATTATTTATATGCGTGATCATATGCCCCATTTTTTATATCATTGAATAGTTATTCATATTTTTTCTTATCTTGGCCTAAATAGAGGCTGACACTGGACAGGGAGAGTCATACCAGAAGAGGGTTGGTGCTCTATAACGCATCCATAAAAATTCATCATTCTAGAATTTCTTGTGTGTGCACGCCGATTCCATCGGGTATCATTTGGTTAAAAAATGTGTCTTTATTATAGTTGTTAGTACCATATTATAAGACACTCATCAAATATTCTATCTAGGGTTGGAGGTCTTGACCTCAATAAAGACCACCCCAAGTAGGGTTATTTTCTTAGTTATGCTTAAATGTTCGTTTATGACACTTTTGATACACCGTTTGGGTGTGCAACTTGATCCTGCTATTGGTTACACAATTAACTAGATTAATTGTTAATTGTATAATGGATTTTCACATGTTTTCCTTCAACATTACCCACCTAATGTATGTGATTCAATTTGATAAATCTATATTTCAATGAAATTGAATGTTTATTATATATATATATCACTAGGATTAAATGGATATAATTTAATGGATTCGTTTCACATACATAACACCCCCTTTCCATATATAATGGATGTTATTAGAGTGAACATCACTAAATGATTATGACATAAATTAATTAATAAAGGGTTGGATTCCTAGATAGCCTTGTCACACTATTGAAAGGAAAGTCTTGAACCGAATAAACATAATAAATGGCATAAACTATTATATGGGATAAATTATTAAATTAATAAATTATAAGATTACTAATTATATATGGAAGTTTAAATCATTATATGAGTGGTTAAAATAGACTTATATTTTGAATTCCTGAGGGAATTTCTTGAGAACTCATCGACACCATTCTGATTCAGATATTCGAGTTTCCTTGTGTGAGACCCACCATGGGACCTGATATTTTTTTAATGTAGGCTTCCAAGTATGACACATTAGGGTCCATCGATTATTATCAATGATTGATTTCATAAACTTCTTTGAAACCATATAAATTATATGGAAATGAGGTTCCTGAGGTACATAATTGGTCAAAGCCATTGGTTATCCCATTTTACCTTGCATTTTTTCCTTGAAATTAGTAGGATTTACTATTGTGGGATCCCTTAGATGATTCTAATTAGATTACACACTTACCCATATATCCATGCTATAATTACAGACTAATTTGGATCAACCCTAGAGTTAATTTTTTCCTTGGTTATCACCTCCGAACCTCTATATTATTAATATCATCAAAATGACTTCTTATTACTTGGATCTTTCACTATCTTGTTAGGATGGATGTGCTTTTATTACCATAGGTTACCTATTTATATAAAATGAAACCGATTTATTTAATGATCTAGTTTCATATTCACAAACTATAATAAATAAGAATTAGGTACTTGGGTATTTATGATAATGTGCTTCTTTTGTTCTATATATGAATTCTTTCACACTATTTCATGTTATATTACACTAATTGAATATTATAGAAATTATTTGTATTATAATACTAATATTTATCTTAGACCCTATCTAGTATGGCATTGGAACCTCTAATGACTACATGTATGCTAGTATAGAAAAGGGGAAGCATTTAGATTATGACACTTGTTACTTGATTTCATAGGATAGAGAAGGTAGATGATGAATGAGTGGTAGATCAAGATGTTGGGGATAGTTTTTGGTTCCATTTTTTATAATTTTTTATAGAATGTATTGTCTCCTAATTGGTATCCATGTTTTATAGATTGTTATACACATGACATATCCCCATCAACATTTGTATATTTATATACATTTCGTTAGTTATTATAATTAAAGATTACTTCTTCTCTACCATATTCCTATTTAATAATACATCCTCTATTTACCAACAATCATATTTATCTATTCTGTTACACATTAGTAATTAAGGAATAGTATCCCCATGGACACACCATAGTCCCTCTCTCCTAGTCTAAATCCTCTGGTGTTCAGGGAGATGTTCTGGATTCCATGTGGCCAATTGGGACTTGGGCACCCCTGCGTGGATCTAGGATTGGGATATCACATAATGGTATCAGAGTTGTTCATATCCTTCATTACTATATGGAGAAATTAGTTAAGTGGTTATGAATGTTTGGCACGTGGTTATAATTCTTTCTTTATTGTATCTATCATGTGTTCAGGGTAAATATAGATTTTCATAAATTATGATTGATGTTCTACTTTTTACAGTTAAACTTGATATCATTTAACTATTAAGTGATGCACATTCTATGATTTTTCTGTTGATATTATTATTATTGAGGGTTTTATTTCATAATTTGATCAATTATATAAGTTCAAGGATAATTTTAAATGAATCCTGTTAGGTGCCTAGATTTCACATTCCATGCATATTTACATTTTTTATTAGATTATTTTTCATATTCTATTACTTGATATGACTTATATTGTTGATTAATATTGTTGTAGTAAAATTATTCTTCTATTTTTTCTTTTATTTGATTGAGGGATTTCTAGTTTCAATTCATGAGGTGTTATAGGACCTCATTGGTTGGAATGGGTATTCTATAAAGTCAAATGATTAGGAAAAAAATTAGATGGGTGTTGATATAAAAGATATTTAGTATGAACAAAAATTCAATGTGATAAGTAACTTATTCTAAATGAACCTTGATATAGAGTAAATTTATTTCAAAAGTGAATCACAAGTTTTAAAAAGAAATAGTTTCCAGAGAATAATGAGGCGATGTGTATTTGACCCTTTATCTATAAGAACCCCTATAATTTTAAAAAGTGAACTTACAAATATCATGCCTTAAAAATGGGTAGATGGGGTAGTATACCATTGGAGTGGCACTTTTCTTTTCGTTATTCTTTCAATAGTAATGCTATTTATTTATATTGTTATTGTTATGGGGAATGTTATTGGAATTAGTAGATCAATTATTCCATTGTTTCAATTTTTCCTATGCCACGAGGTTGATGAAAACCAATCTCTAGATGTTGTGTTCTCTAAGCCACCTTCCATACCACTAAGACTTCCACATGTGGAACCTCCCACTATACATGATCTGAGAACAAATACTCTTCATTATGATACTTTCCTATATTCGATGAAGTCCTTGCATGGTGATCCACTACCTACACCTATGAAGGTTGATCTGACCCATGTGTTCTAGTAGTAGCATATTCTCACATAAATAGGGTATGGTGGTCCCTAGGATTTTGATTCTTGGCTAGAGTCCACTTTTTAAATTCTTAAGCATCTACAGAAACCAACATATAGGAGGGTAAATATTATTTTCCACATGTTACATGACTCCAAAAATCATTGGTGGGATGTAATTACCTAGGATGGTCACCATCAGGGCATGATATGTGATGATTTTTAGACAACGTTCTATGATTAGTTCATTCCTCAGTAACGTAGAGATAATAAATCTAGATATTTTAAGCATCTTGATTAGGATTCTATGACATTCATGGAGTTTTCATTGTGTTTCATAGATTTTCTTCACTTTTAAATTCTTTTATTTGTTGATAAGGTTTCATGTGATCGATGCTTCAAGTATGGGATTGTGTATACCATTCATATATACGTGTCTACCATTATCCCACTACCATTCTCTAAGATAGTTAATTAGGCTTCTATCACGGAGAGTAACTTGAGGGATAATGATTATACAGGGCATTGGGGATTCGTGTCACATCAGGCTAGTAGTTCCTCTGGTATCAGGAAACGTTTCATATAGGATTTTCATTAGGGTAGTGGAAGCTAGAGAACCCTTACTTGAAGCTCTATATTGTGTCATCATTGTGGAACATAGGGGAACCTAAAGCCTCATTTTGATATAAACCCTATATTGCATTGGCTTACGAATGTGTGGGGAACCATACGAGATTTTTTAAGACATTTTCATCAACTTCTAATAGAATAGGATCCACACTAGCTCCAACATCAGGGTAGGTTATTTTATATCATGTCTGGTGGGGAGTTGGAGTAGCACAAGAAGGACTAACTGAGGATGATTTTTTGGCCCCATTAGCCATAAAACAGATCTTGAACATTTCTAGTAGAGTGGTCATGATCATGTTAATCCATCTATATCATATGGTAGTGGATTAGGTCAGTTACATGCCCTATATCATATATCAAAGGATTAGGATGAATGAATATCTACAATAAGTGGTACTATTCTACTATCATATCCTATTTTATATTCTTTATTTGATACATGTGATTCAAAATAATTCATATCATTATCTATCATGGAAATCATCCGGCTAAAAAATAATATTACTATAATTTAATAACCCTGAATACACAATTTGTTATACAGTTATAGGGAATACACCAGTGTATAAAATTTCCCCTTGAGATAGGTTGTTACCTTTTCTTATAGGAAATCCTTGTCCATAAGATGATGGGCATAAATTTAATCATTCGGATGGATTGGTTGGTCTCATATCACGACTTTGTAGACTTCTATCTCAGTAGGGTATCATTTACATAACATGATTCGAGCAGTTATCTACACATGTTTGAGTGGGATTTCCATGCTAGTAGAGCTGGACTAGAACATCATGGGATAGGTGGTGTAACAACCCATATTTATAATATCTTCTTGTAGGAAAGAAATTATATTAGTTTAATTTCCCTCTTGTATTATATTATTTTGGGGACATCTCTCCTAATGGCTTTTATATCTTACCTCATGAGAGAGAGAGGTAGAGTTGAGAATTGAGTTCATTTTAAGAGTAACACAACTATCCATTGCTCCTTATTAGATATCACCAACTATGCTCTAGAAGATCAAGTGATAGTTATAGGATTTATATGCAAAAGTTTTTATACGACCCAATACTTCCTATGGGGGTTTTCCAATGCCTTTACCCAAGAAGGAAGATGGGTGACTTCATATATGTGTGGATTATAGATGGTTGAACTAGATTATAATCCAGAAAAAGTATAAAACACCTCAAACAGATGATCTCATTGACTAGCTACAAAGAGGTGGGGTGTTATCTAAAACTGACATGGGATTGGGTTATCATTAGGAATGAGTTAGGACATCGGACATACCACACACCACATTCCAAAGAAGGTATTTTGTGTATGTGTATGTTATTATTCCATCCAGTCTTACGAACATGGCTGAAATCATCATGGATTTGATGAATAGGGTTTCCCACCCCTCCTTGTATTCTTTCATCATAGTATTTGTGGATGAAATCTCGGTCAATTCTCACACTCATAGTAACCATTTGAGGCACCATGAGATCATTATAAATAGACTGATATTTCGTCATCATTATTTAAATAATTATAAGTTCAACTTATATACTGAGAAAGTTCACTTCTTGGGTTATATAATCTTTGGACAATCAGTATTTTTTGTCCAAGATAAGGTGAGTGCTTTGTTTTCTTAGAAGCATTCCAAGAACGTGGTTGATATACACAGTATTTTGGGGATGGATTGATATTACAATAATTTCATATAGGACTTATCATGCCTTAATTTATATGTTATTAGTTTTATAATGAAGTGTGTTATGAACCTACTGTTGAAAGAGTGCGATAAAGCCTTTTATGAGCGGAATGGAAGGGTTTCCTCAACACTTATTCTCATACTATTGATTCCTAGTGAAGGCACCATAGTGTTTTGTTATGAATTTGGTTTCTTGATAGGTGTAGTAATGATTCATGAGGATAGAGTCATTTAATTCATATCATGGATATTGTGCCCTCCTGAAAAAAACTAACCAACACACAACCTATAGGTAGTAATAGTGGTCCACGGATTACGTTGTAGGAGACCGTATCTGATGGGTGAGTTAATGGTAGTCTAAACAAACCACAATAACCAAAAACATTTCATTACATGACATGAATTGAATCTAATAATGAAAAAATGGGTCGAATATCTTCAGTAAATCAATTTTGGGCTTTCATATACACCTGGAAAAGGTAATGTTGTACCAGATGCACTAAGTTGGAAATATCCTACCCATGTCGCATGATAGGAAAATGATCCCTGAAAATTTATGGACTTATTGTATGATATGAATTGGAAGTTTTGGGGACAAGCAAAAAGTGTCTTATCCCTCAACCATAAAAATTAACATTTCCCTCCTTAAGAGGTGAAGAAGATACAATTTTTAGTTCTAGAAGTCTTGGTTCATCATAAGAGTATTTCAAGAGATGGCCCACCTGTAGACTAGTTTCTGTAATGAGAAAACATCCTACTTATACCCAGACGTGTATGGTTTCCAATTGATATGAGAGAAGAGTTGATGCATGATTCCCACACATCTTAGTTATAATTCCATCTAGTAAACTCCAAGATGTATCAAGATATCTGACATCGGTATTAGTGGAAAATGTTAAACATCCAATGGAAGGATTTATCAATAGGTGTTACACCTGTTCGCATGTGAAGGTGGCACTCTAGATACATAAAGTCCTATTACGATCGCCAATATCCCAGATATTGAAATTGGAAGATGATTATGGGGATTTTGTTGTCATACTACCAAGGTCTCCTAGAGGTAGATATGTTTTTGGAGTATTCATTTACCGAATGATTGAATTTTCCCACTTCCTATCCAAGAGTCTTTCATAGTAAATTAGATATGAGGACTTTATGTCCATGAGATTATCTGACAACATAGGGTCCCTCATAATATCATTTCATATAGGGAAATGTGCTTTATGTCATTGTTCTGATAGGGGTTGCAGAAGGCTACGGGTACACGTGTGATTTAGTACACAACCTTTCACGCTCAGAGTGATGGAAAATAAATATTGAAAAAACATGATCTAGATGATAATATCTAAACCAGCTTTGTTGATTTTGACGTTCCTGGGATATACATATCCCTCTCATTGAGTTATACCATAATAATAGATTCCATGTAACAATTCACATGGGTCATTTTTTTGAATTGTATAGTAGGTCATTCCATTCACCACTAAATAAGTTAGCGGTAGGAGAGAATGACCTAAATGGTCCCTATCTCATATAGGAGACTTGAGAGTAGGCTTAACTGCTCATGAAGCATATCTATTTCTCATTCTAGACAAGAATCATAGTTCTATCAAGTTTTATGACCTTCAGAATTCAAGGGTGGGGATAATGTTTTCAAAAAAGTATCCCTCCATCATGGTTATAGATAGAGACATATAAAAGAGAAGATGTCCCATTTTTATGTAGGTCTAATTGAGATTCTCAAGAGATACTGGTCGGTACACCTTCATTTGTCACTACCTTAATGATTCCTTCCCATGCATGATGTATTCCACATTATGTTGCTTATCTAGTACCATTCCAACCTGTCACATAAATTTTGTTCTTATTTAGGTCAAGTTATATGATGATTCTTCATTTTTATTGTATCCTATATGCATCATTGATCAGATCACAGAGGCTATTTGGGGAATGTTTTCCCCCCTAGTATAGGTACAATTGAGGCCCGACCATTTATAGGACTAGACATAACATTGGAAGGCCGATGTACATGCTTAGTGAACATAGAGTTCATGCGAGTATGTCACACAGTATCTCCTAACTATATAGTGTTGGACAGTGGGGTGATACCGGGTGAATGGTTTTACCTGACCATGAACCAAGGGAGAAATAAATTTGAGTAAAACTGTAGACATATTCTAGTGGTGTTTAACATGGTTGGCGCATGGTTTCCCAAACCATGGGGTCTAATCATGTGGGTTCCACCTCTTTATAATAGAATATGCATGGTTGGAACATGATTTTCCTTATCATGTGGCCAATCCATGTGAGGCTTATTTTTGTTTTATTTTACAAAAATATCCTTAATGATATGTTATAAATAAACCACATTTCCTTTTTTCTCATTAAATAACCATGATATCTTTATATCCCTTTTTGTATCCCTCTTCAAGCCTATTATAATAAATAATCTCGTTCATTTGTCTGATGCCTGATCGAAGCACCATCAATATCATTGGATCCATGCCAATAATATCATAATTTGTTTTTATCTACTCATCAATTATATTTATATAAAATATTCTATTTAGATGGAGCCTCATATTAATTATTTTATTGGTCATTGGGCCATTATTTAGATCACTTCCAATCCAAGAAAAACTAGATATTGATACTGGATGAGGATAGTTGTACAAGTACAAGGTCGGTGGTAAATAATTCACCATCAAGATTCATTGTTTTATAATTTTTTGTGTGTTCACACTGATTCTACTTCAAATCATCTATTTAATTAATGTGTCTTAATTATTTTCATTAGATATAAATTCTACAGACCTCGTCAAATATTCTATCTATCATTGGAGGTCATGACCTCAACATCGACCACCCTAGTTTGGTGACATCCTTAGTTATGTTTAAATGGAATTTGCAACACTTTTGCTACATTGTTCGTCTATGTATCTTGAACCTACGACTCGTAAGACCATTTTACTTGTTGAAATATGAATTGATGAATGTCTTGTAAAACCTTTTCCATCCACTTGACCTTCCTAAGGTACGTTCTTTAATTTGAAAATAAAATATTTAAAGGAAATGAAAAGTATATTTTATAGATATGACATTTCAAAATTTCATATAATTGAATAGTTTGTGTTCAACTCCACAGAACCCATTTAAATATATAATGTAAGATATCTGAGTGAACGAAAATAAATGATTATTACATAAATTAATTAATAAAGGGTTTCATGCCAAGATAGAATTGTCACAGTATTGAAATTAAATGGTTCATCAAAAAGAACGTATTAAATGGAATGACCTATTATATGACCTTAATTATTTAATGAAAAAAATTTAATGTTCCTAATTTTATTTGGAACCAAAGATCATTAAAGGAGTGGTTAGACACTATTTAGCATTGGGATTCCCCAGGGAATTCTTGGAGCACTTGTGGATTCCATTCCATTTTATACATGTCAGTTGCCAAGGGTGAGACCCACCTTAGTGAAGGTTCTGGGAGTAGCGGAAGCATGGTTGGGCTGATATGCAACACTAATTTTTTACCATGATCAATGATTATTTTGGGATTAATACGAAGATGAATTCCTATCTCCACCAAATAGAATCAAATATTTAGATAAAGAATGAAGAGGCCAGAAACCTTTAGAGAGGATCATGAACATCATGTTTATAAATATGTTAATTAATGTCATAAATAAACGAATATATAGATCTTCGATATTTTATTCATTGATGATGTTGATCATTCGGAATGACCATTTAGGATTATCTCATTGCGCATTCAAGGATTCAAACTAGAATCCCTCTAGCGGTGATCCACACGTGCTCTGATGACCTCCGGTCAACACTATTCATTCTCCAGGTGCTGCTGCGGTGAAGTGAGGGTCTGGTGTCGGTCGTTCGTGATCGCTTGTTCTTTGGTTTGGAATAACGTCTCTCGTTCATGAGAGGGGAGAGTGGATGATTTGAGAGACAAATTGTTTGGCTCAAAAATGCTCAATTCACCCAGCGTCTCGTGCTATGTATGGCAAAATATTCATACCTATCTATTTATATACATTGAATTTCAATTACAATATTTAATTGTATAGTAACAATTAAATACATTCATGAGCATTGATAAAACCCATGATTTTAATAATAATATTGTTTCATTATTTATGGGGCGCCAAAATGCACAAAATGGAATTATAAATAATATTCTGCATCACAAAATAATAGCAGTGTTATTTTAATTTCGGAAAACTAGTTAAATAATTATTTATCATCTTTTAAATAATTATTTTACTACCCGGCCAACCTTGGTCCACACGAACTCCACATACATTTATTGAACACCTGAATAATTTAATAAATAATTCATTCTCTTAAATTAATGTTTTATTTCCAACATAGTAAATAAATATTTATTAAATGATCCATAAATAAATATATTTTACCCAAAATCTGTTGAATAAATATTTATTTAAATTATGAAATCGTTTTAACTTGAAGAATATTATTCCCCTATATTGAGAATAATATTTATTAATTAAATTCAAATATAATTTAACTAAGACCACCGAAGACACTTAGTGTGTGACCCTCTAGGATTCTTTTTCATTGGTATTCAGTGGATTTCCTAAACTCTAAGAGTACTATCTAGAAATAGGTCAAGGAACCCATGAGAAAGAACATAATGTCAATACAATGACATCCAAATTGAAATATCCTTGTGTAATATAATCCATTTTTCTAAATATCTCTTCAAGCAGGTTTCATGATTGTGTCTTCAACCTTTATACTTTATACGTCGTTCTTTGACTACCTAAAATAAATTCGTCATTACACCATGGCGATGGAATTTTTCATGACGATTCTATTTCAACCAAAGGGTTGAGATATCAACTTCTATAAATGGATGGGAAAAATACTTCCTCGACTTATCAATTAATATCATATCACTCGTGACACACCCAAGGTACCCTACATCTCGCAAACTATCTCCATGATGACTTTTGCCAGTAAATCAAAGTTTGCGAGTCATGACACATGTTAATAATTATCGTAATGTCTAAGGATCATTTCAAATGCTCACAGATAGAAATATATGATAACACCAAAACATGAGGAATTTCTACTAGCAGGTTTGTTCTCATAATCTCTTATCTTAGAGATTAACAAGTGTGATCTTCATGAGAGGAAGTCTCACCCAATTACGAGTTCTTACACCTGATGGTCTGCATTCTATGTGTCCCATCATAGTATGTCATCCAACTGTATAACTATTTTTCTGAATATTGTTATATCATTTCACGGTTCTCATCATATAGGGGATCTTCAATGACCTTATCAATGATAACGATACTCTAGGACAATATTACATCATTGTCATGCAGAACAATGAAAAATATTTAATAATACGTTAAATATCCATGTAATAAAAGTAAAACTAGTCTGTTCTAGGAAACAAACTCTTACAAACTCCCACTTGGACTAGACCCAATTGCCTATGACTTTCATTCCTCTATACCTCACATGGTGATCATGTTTCTGCTGAGTCAAGGCATTAATAAAGGGGACCGCTACATTGTCTTCTGTGGAAATACTACTCATTGAAACATTACCTCTCGAAAAAAATAACACAAATGATGACACTTCTAATGTATGAGCTTCATCCGCTGATATGAACATGTCTATTTTGTGAGAGCTGCCGCTGTAGTAATATCATAGTACAGTTTGATGTGATCATTACATATAGGTATCACATCCATCTCCTAGATGGAGCTTTTCATCCAAACTACTTCCTTTGATTCCTCAAAAGATGTGATATACTTGGACTCTACTATAGAATCTATGACCACACTCTGATTTGAGCTCTTCTAGCTCACTGCACCTCCATTCAATGTGAATAAGTGTCCCGTTTGCAACTTCATGTCCTCTTGATCAGTCTCGAAACTTCCATATACATATCATATAACAACTAATTCCTCATATACTTCTTAAAAAATGAAAATATCTTTTTTATGCCTCAGATACTTTAGGATAGTCTTGAATGCCATCCAATAGTGGTCACCTGGGTCATCTGGATATCTACATACTGAACTTCATGCATTAGCGACATCCAGCCTAGTACAAAGCATGGCATACATGACTGACCCAATCTCTTATGTGAATGGAGTCCTTTGCATTATCATTCAGTCCCCATGTTTTCGAGGACACATTTTCTTGGAATGATGAATTCCTTGTGACACTAGAAACAATCCCCTCTTGGATTGTTCCATACCGAATCTCTTCAGTATCATATCAATGTATGTACTTTGACATAGGCCCAAAAATCTCTTAGATTTATCATGATGGATTATGATCCCAATAATATATGTTACCTCTCCCATGTCCATCATGGAGATGAATTGATTCAACCATACTTTGATTTACTGTAAGACATGTATCTCATTTCCAATAACTAATATGTCACCAACATATACTATTATAAAAATGATTGCACTCTCACTAAAACTTTTGAAGACACAAAGCTCATATTCATTCTTGATAATACCAAATTCATTTTTGACTTCATTGAAATGAATTTTCTATGACCTGGAATCTTTATTTAATCCATAAATGTATTAATACAACATGAAAAACTTTTTGGAATCCTTTATAGTCAGAAACCCTTTAGGCTATGTCATGTAGACATATTCCTGAAGGTTCCAGTTATGGAAAGATATTTTGACATCCATTTTCCATACCACATAGTCATGGTAAGCCATAATTGTAAGTATAATTCTAGTGGATTTCAGAATTGAAACTGGTGAAAAGGTTTTATCATAGTCAATTCCATGACATTATTTAAATCGTTTTGCAAACAGTCATTCCTTATAGGTACTCAGTTTTCCTTCCACGTCTCGTTTCTTCTTCAATACCCATTTTCAACCAACAGGCTTTACATGAACTTTAGAATCTTCCAAAATCCAGACATAGTTTTGATACGTGGAATCCATTTCATAATTCATGGTTTCATTCCACTTGGAATAGTCTATGCCACTTACTACTTTCATGTAGGTTAGGGGATCATTATTTTCAACTTATAATGAGCCACCATCCTCGGTAACTAGAAAGACACACTATTCCATTTATCTAACCTATATTTTACTATTATGTAGTACTTGTGTCTATAGAATAGATTCTTCATCCACGGGGCTTTGGGGAATCTGTTTCTATATAAACTCTTGTGTACCTCGAGCCTCTACATCGTCAATGTCTATCTCTCTCCTACTATCTCTTTTGGAGATGTTCTCCCTCTCAAGGAATATGTCATGTCTTTCCACTAAAACCTTTTTGTCTGAGGGGTTGTTTAGGTAATATCCCCTTGTTTCCTTTGGGTATCCTATAATGGTTCACATTGTGCCTGAGGGTGTGAGTTTTTTATGTGAAGAGTCCTTAATAAATGCTTCGCTTCCCCACAGATGTAAATTTGATAACATGTCTTTACTTACACTCCCAAAAACATATGGAATACCATTTATCGATTTAGTTGGTAATTGGTATAGTATGCACACCGCTATTTGTAATGCATATCACCAAAAGGATAATGGAAGACTCTAATGACTCATCATTGACCACATCATGTGAAAAAGGGCGCGGTTCCTGCTTTAACTCATACCATTCTACTAGGGCATGTTTGGTGGATTGAGTTGGGATAGGATCCCAAAATGTCGTAAGTAATCAATGAAGTCTTGATTAAGATATTCTTCTCCTCAGTCTGAGTGAAGTTTACTAATCTTCATACCACAATGGTTCTCAACATCATTCTTGTAATCTATAAACATATGAAAAGAATCTGACTAATACCTCATTAAGTAGATATATCCATATCTACTAAAATCATTATTAAATGTTCTGAAGTATGAGTACCCTCCCGTTTCTTCAACTGGAAATGGTCCACACACATCGGTATGACACAATTCATGATGTTATTTATCTCTTTAAACTTTCCCACTAAATAGGGATTTTTCCATTTTTCACTGTAAACATGCATGACATACACCAAGTATTTTTAGTTCCAATGAATCTAAATATCCATCTTGATGTAACATTGTCAAGTGTTTCTCATTTACATGACCTAGCCCGTGATTCCAATGTTGGGTGTGTTATGAGTCATGTGAAGTATCATTGTTATCAAATTCCATTATATTGTTGGTGTAATCCAATACGTAATGACTTTTGTATAGATGTGCCCTATGAAAACAAATGCTATCATTGTAAAAGAAGGAAAATTCATTTCCAAACTTCAAAAAATCCATAAGTATCTAATATGGACATAATAATATTGTTTTTAGTAATAGAAGGAACATAATAAAAACCCTTTAACACCATGATCATCCCAGTTGGAAATGTGGGATGGTAGTCCAGGACAGCTATAATAGTATGTTTAACTCTGTTGGCTGCTTGTAGATCTTACTCCCCTAGATAAATCATCCAGAATCTACATGGTTCCTGTATTTGGATACACGTACGAGCACCAAAAGATATATCTAAAACCCAATTTGTAGAAATAGATTGATTTCATTCGATAACAAATGCACCTGAAGCTTCCCCTTGTTCTTAAGATGGGTGTGGTTATTCTTCTAGGGGCCCTTCTTGCCACATGAGAAACAAACAACCTCATATTCGTTTGTACCCCCTTTTATCATTCTTTTCTTGGAAGGTTGTGAAGAAGCATTGCGCTTAATTCTCTTTGACATCCCTTTCCTCTTATTAACCGTAAGGATAGAATGCTTATCACGCTTCATATCATGGTCCACTTGGAAAATGAGGATAAATAGAATAGATAGAAACTTCTCAGTGTTGTTCATATTGAAATTAACAACAACTGTAGAGAAGCTCTGAGGGAGTGTTGTGAGAATGAGATCGGTGCCCAGTTCGTCTGGGGGTTTAAACCCTAGAACCTATGGGAACTCAATGTATCCAATGAGATTGACTACATGTGGCCCAGTTGGGGAACCTTCTCCAATATTACTCTGAAATAGTGCCTTCGAGATTTCAAATCCTTCCTGTCCTTCTCTCTCCTGGTAAATACCACATAGGTGCTCGAGCAATCTATAAGGATCCTTATTTTCATGAGACATCATGAGCTCACTAGAAATTTATGATAAAATCAAATATTGAGCGTTGGTCGCATCGTTAATATGTTTCTCATAGACCTTAAAATCCTCATTACTCGCCTCTTTGGCAGGAAAATTGGGTATTGCTGACTCTAGCATATAAGAAATCTTTTCATGGCGTAGGATAACTTGAAGGCATCTAAACAATTCATGGATGTTACTACGAGTGATGATGTTGTATTTATATAGATATTATCATAGGGATAGTGTGGTTGATGAGCATGTCATTTTTATTCTATAATTAAAAGAGCAGATCATTAGTACTTTCTTGATTACATTTTTTGAGAAATAAAATATTTTTATTATGTATACCACTATTTTATAAAGTCATAATTCACCTCACCAGTAAACTCAGAATGTCTAGTTTCCATGACATTATATTGGAAAGGATCCATATGCCCCATTGCATAAACCCAACAAGGTTTGGTCAATCTATTAGAATGTATTTGGGCAGGATGGTCTTTTCCAACAGTGGGCTTGCCGAACCTTGATCTTTTGAGTGGACTCCCCAATCCTGAAATCATGAATTTTGGATTTCCTAAATCATTCCACAATTATTACAACATTTCTACCAAGGGATACTCCTCCTAATGTAATATGGTTAACTCAACCCGAATCCTTTAAAAAGGGCTTCTGGTATAAACGTAAATGTCCCAACAAGGGTTGGTCAGGCACATAGTATTATTGAATTTTTAACTTAATCATGTAATGGATGGATTTGTCTGACTTAATATTTTATTTGAGGGATATTTATATCTTTTCAAAGAACGGATTTTTATCATTATCACATGATTTTTAATATTATGTGTAAAATTCTTAAGTGATTAACCATGCCTTGATAATATTTACGCATAATTCTGGTTTATTTTAGTTGTATATTCCATGATAGTTTAATTCATTAGTTATGTGGTCATTAAAACACATCCACGATGATTAAAAATTCAACCAACATGAATAATATAATCAGAATGATCACGAGATTTTCAAATGGATTGTTTATCCAGCGTTTGATAAACTAACTCTAACCTAGGGGAGAAACATCTTGAACCTATTGGATTTGGGTTTACATCTTTCCACCTTTCAACCTTCATATCTCCTGGGATTGGTTTTTCCTTGGATCTAGCTTGAAACAAATTCACTAGCTTAGTAGTTCCATCGATTACAAATGACTTTTTTGAACTCACATGCAGCTGAGGGGTAAAAGGGGTTTTACATAAATTAACCCTTGGGCACATAGGCCATACATATTAATGATGAGAAAGATTGTAGGTCAAAAAAATTATTTTAAATAGCAATATTTTAAATGGAGGCTATTCCAATGGAATTTTTACAATTGTTTTCATAAACCGTTGGAGTAGGGATGTTGAGAGGTCCATACCCAATGGTTTCACTAAATCGTTTGAATAGAGATTTTTAGATGATTTTTACCCAGCAGTTTTATCAAATTGTGGGGATATGTGAGTTTTATATGACTTTTACCCAATGGTTTTATCAAACCGTTATGATATGTGAGTATTAGGCAGGCTTTCCCAATGGCTTTTTTAAAACCATTGGGAATCTTTTCCACTAAATTGTCAACTGACCCAGTCCCCTGTCCACGAAATTGATGGACTAATGCAGAGACAAAAAGCAGATCTATCTCGATATGAAAATTCTTCCACCAGATCATTCTTCATTTAGGAATTTTTTTTTTCTACACTTCAAATATTTAAGGGGATCCTTAGGTTTAATGTTTTGCATATTTTTGTCTGTTTTGATTTGGCCTATACCCATGGTCCATGCAGTATGGTATACCCAATTATTTCAATTTGAATTGTTTTCAGTTTTTATTCTACACTTCAACTATCATGATTTAGTGAACCAACTTTATTGGAAGTATTTATAGACACTCTAATGTTGAATTAGTGAACCATATGAACGGATTGGGGCCGGTTAGGGTAGTGGTGTTAGTGGTTTTCCATTTTTTAGTGTGGTGATATGGTAGTTTCTATATATGTTAGTTTACATTATTATAACTATGCATAATTTTAATTTTGTATCTATTTGGTTCACTTTGAGCGTATAATACTTATTTATCATATTCCTCAGGTTAATACAGTTGTTTATATGTAATCCATCATACTATAACACTTATATGGACATATTATTAAGAAAAATCCATGTAAATTCTTGTTGGATATGTTGTTAATCATATTAAATGTTTACTAAAAAAATTCTAATATATTAAGTATTTATCATTGGGAGGGGGGATGTGGATGTGGAGTTGAGTTTGTGGGGGCTGTGCATGTGGGGGGTGGGATGTGTAAGAGGGAGTGTTCAGGTCGTGGGGGGGGGGGAGGGGGGGCTCTGTAGGGGGAGTATGCTAGGGTGAGGTGGGGGTGGGCTCTGCTAATGGGGGTGGGGGAGGGGGTTGTGTGAGTGGGGGAGGGGTGTAGGTGGTGGTGGTGTAGTGGGGGGGGGGGGGGTGCATGTGGGGGGGGGGTTGTGATGTTGGTGAAGGTTGATATGCAGGTGGTGGTGTGTCGTGGGTGGGAGTCTGTTGGGCATGAGGTTGGGGTTGTACATGTGGGGGGGTATGTGGGGGGGTTGTGCAAGTGGGTGGGGGGAGGGGAGTGTGCAGGTTTGGGGTGGGATGGGTAGGTGGGGGAGGGGTTGTGCAAGTGGGTGGGGGTGTGGTGGGTGGGGGGAGGGGGTGTGAAGGTGAGGGTGAAGTGAGGTGGGTGGTGGGATGGGGTGCAGGTGGGGTGTAAAGGTGTGGGGATGTGCAGTGTGCAAGTGGGGAGGGTGGGTGTGCTGTGGGGGATGGGCTGTGCAGGTGGGGGTGCACAGGTTGGGGGGAGGGGGTTATGCATGGGAGTCTATTGAGGGATGGAAGGGGTGGGGTGGGGTTGTATGGGGGGGGGGGGGTTGTATAGGTGGGGTGGTTGGAGGGGGCTCAGGTGGGGGAAGGGGGGTTGTGCAGTGGGTGGGGCGAGGGGGTTTGCATGTGGGTGGGTGGATGTGCAATGTGCAGGTGGGGAGGGGGTTACAGTGGGGGTGGGTTGGGCAGGTGGGGATGTGTAGGTATGTTGGAGGGGGTTGTGCATGGGTAGTCTGTTGGGGGTGAGGTGACGGGTGTACAGGTGGGTGGGGGGTGTGCAGTTGGTGGATGTGAGGGGGTGTGCAGGTGGGGGGTATGTGCAGTACACAGCTGGGGTGGGGTTGTATAAGGGGGAGGGGGCTGTGCAGGGAGAGTCTTCTGGGGGTGAGCTAGGAAGGTGGGGTTGTGCAGGTGGGAAGTCATCACTTCCATAGTTTCACAATAAGCACTCAGAAGTCATCACTTCTAGATATTTGGATAGGTTTGAGGCCTCTTTGGTTTTGGTTCTTGTCTATTCATCTTGATGAGTAAGGAATCACAAGATCTAAAAGTGACATCAACCATATCAGATGAATTTTTTCTCCCATAACACGTTTTTTTAGAAATAATATATCCATGGAAGGTGGTGGGATCCTTTTAGAATATTTTCATACAGAGGCCATGGGAGGAAACCCCCATATATATCCACCTACACCAGGGGACTACAACCATATGCACGCCCCATTTTGATAAGCCTACCTCTCAATGTATTAAATGAATAGTTATTATATCAAGACTTTGCCTTCTAATGTCATCCTAAATTTAATTCATGTTTGTGTGAAAAAAATATCGAGCAATCCATACAACTTCATATAAGAAAACGCCCATAATCATCATTAAATGATGATTAAAACTCATACAAACTAATTACCATACATCATATCATTCCTAATAACTATCTATACATATAAAATATCCCTTATTCCCTCCACCAAAATCAAATTCCCCAACATTTTCCCAATTTCAAACTTGATAACGTCCAGTTATCAAGTCACTAATCCTACAAAATTTGATTTTCACTATAATATATTGCTCTAATCCTTAAAACTCATCCTTTGTTTTTTATAACATGAATGAAAACCCAATTAAATCTTATAGCTCTTAGTCACACGCTCATGGATAGCCCCCTGCCCTTGTGGACAACCCATACCCCCTGGATAGGCCACACCCCCTTGGATATCCCACCCACCCCTGGACACCCCCACCCCCTCCCCCCTCAACAAACCCACCCCATGGACACCCCTGACCCCCTTGGACATCCCCCAACACCTTGGATAGCCCCCACCCCTTGGACCCCCACCCTCGTGGACACACCCCACCACTTTGGACAGCCCCCACCCCAATGGACACCCCCTACCCCCTTGGAATGCCTCCACCCCACCCACCCCCCTATACACCCCTACCCCCTGGACAGCCCCTCCACCGCCGTGGATATCTCGCCCACCCCATGGACATGATGTACGCCCAGGACAGCCCTGCCACCCACATAGACAGCCCGCCCACCCCCTTGGACACACCCTACCCACTAGAAAACCCCCCAACCTCGTGGGAAACACTCCCACCCCCTAGAAACCCCACACACCTAGACACCCCCATACCCCTGAACACCCCCACCACCACGACACCCTATACCCCCTGGACAGCCCCCTCCCACCAACCCCCATTGATAGCCCGCTCACACCCACTGGACATCCATGACACCCCTATAGATAACCCCACCACTACCATGGACTACCAGCCCACCCCCTAGGACACCCACGACCATCGTGGACAGCCCACCCCCCCTGGGACTGCCCCCACCCCTTGGACACCCCCAACCCCTTGGGCAGTGTACGTGAACACTCACATAATCTACTAAAATATTAAATTTTTTCGATCTAAAATTTACTCAAACTCTTGAATAATTTTCCTCTACAAGTCTATATGATCTTTTACAATCATGTACAGTTCTTCACAGGTATTTTTTTTATAAATATAGGAATTTTTTTGTTTTTTATATTATGATTCTCATATAGAGTAGTGTGTTAGTTATGGTTTCATATAAAGTGGCCAATTTCCATTTACATAAATATATTTTCGATGAAACTTAATTTTTAATGATTTTGTTTTGTTGAAATGACTTATAAAAATTTATTTTTATATAATGGAGTGAAGTTGGATATATGAAACTGATCATATCTCAAGAAACATTCAAAACAATTTGGAATGCTTTTTAGATTTTTCATTTCACAATGCATCAGATAGTGGTCACATACACTTCCCATGTTACAATTGGGATAACATACATTTTTTGAGCCATGAATAAGTCACCTACCACATAACCAAATATGTTTCTCAAGAAAACTACAATGTGTGGTATCAAAATGGGGAGAAAATGGAATCTTGAATTGCTGATGATCCAAATGAGAGGACCAGATTGGAGAAATTTTTATATGACCATTTTCAATTTATTATTCATCAAGAAATAGAAAGGATTATGATCCAATAAGATATCGATATGATCAAACATGATTCATCTAATGAAAATGATAACCTAGTCTGGGTGAAAAAATAAAATAATGCTGCCACGACTCTAGTGTATCGAAAATGCGATAAAATGAAAACGCCGGAATTTTTAATCTGATTGTTTCTTTGGAAAACTATGTATGGGATTTCTAATACTACCATCGATTACACTCTGACTTTCTCTATGTGCTTAATTCTAGATGATGTAAATATTCCCTCAAACCACATTATGGCATATAAGTTAGTTGAGGAACTTGTATTTTCAAGAAAAAAAATCCATGCTTTCCCAAAAGATTGTAGTTTATTCTAGGAGGAAACTACTGAAAAAAATGATCGTATAAAATGTGGCACGTCACTCTAGAAGCCAAAATATGATAGAAAAACATCCCATGTGTCACATAAAGTAATGTGGCACTTTGCATTGATCCCCAGACACTAGAATCTTTTTATGTCTGATAATATATCAATAAAAAAGGAATGTCATGACATCAAGAGAAATAAGACTAATGATGAGTTTTTTCACCATGTAAAAGGATTTTCGTGGTATAGATTTGATGCTCAATATCCTGATTTGGAAACTGACATGCATAATGTGAGTTTGGGTCTTTCATGTGATGGTTTTAATCCGATTGGGTGGATGCTTGCATTGCACATCACATGGTTGGTTTTTATAAAAATTTATAATATTCCACCATGGGTGGGTATGAAAAAACCTTTCACGTCCATGAGTATACTCATATCTGGACCATCTAATCCCAGCTATAATATAGGCGTATATATTCAACCTTTAATAAAAGAGTTGAAACTTCGTTGGGATGTGGATGTGTGCACATACGATGTATGTTTAAAAGACATATTTCAGATGTGTGCTACACTTATGTGGATGATCAATGATTTTACTTCTTATGTAACGATTTAAGGATGGATCATGAAGGGAAAACTATCATGTCTAGTTTGTATGAAAAATACATGATCTAGAAGACTAAAACATCGTCGCAGTTTCAGTTTTTTGGGACATCAACGATTCTTGCAAATGGACCATCCATATTGAAATAGTAATCTAATATTTGACAATGCCATAGAGACTGATGATCCACTGAAGCGTATGTCTGGAATTGATGTTCTTAATGTATTGAAAGATTTTAATTTTTCATTTGGGAAGGGTCAAATGAAATATGGAATGAGAAAGAAAGTACCCACTAAAACACGTAACAATTGGAAGAGGATAAGTATATACATTTATTTTCCTTATTGGTCAAGCAATTTGTTACGTCATTGATTATATGTAATGCAAATTGAAAAAAATATGTGTGAAATGTATCTTTCTATTCTTCTAAATTTTATGGAAAAGACAAAGAATGATTTTCGTTCTCGGCATGACTTGGTGGATTGAGGCATCAGACCAGAATTGCATCCTATGCGTATCAGTGAAAATAAATGGCAAGTTCCATGTGTTTATTTTGTGATGAAACCAACAGAAAAAAGCAATTTTAGGAATTACTAGAGACTATTAATTTTCATGATGGATATTCGAGAAACATTTCCAAATGGGTCAACATAAGATAGTTGAAGCTAAAATCATTGAAGACTCATGATTTTCACATCCTTCTACATGAGTTGATTCAAATAACAATTCATCAATTTTTTCCAATAATACAAGGGTGGATGTTATATGGTTTGTCTATTTGTTTAGAGATCATTGTGCTAAGATGTTCTCCAAGAATTTCTTGAAAAAAATGTTGGCAGATTCCCCATTAATTTTGTAATAGGAATCATCTCAAAGGTTCTATCATGAACGATTACTTGTCTCAATAATGTATGGATATATGCTCTATGTATTTGTCTGATCCTAATACAAAAAATGACCAAATAAATGAGAAATGAAGGAGAATAGTTTGAGAAAATTGAACCCAGTTTTCCATCTCTTCCTCAAATAAAAGGAAGTCTCAGATCATATACACTAACAACATTATGCCTTGAAGTGCTGGAGATGGCACATTGCACAATTTGGTTCAACTATGATTTTTTTGATGACTACATCTTGTAAATAAATTCAATATGTATATCTTATATATATATAAATATAAGTTAATCTATTCCAATTTTTAACTATAGGGAAAAAAATGATGATAAATAGAAAGAATCATTCTTTATCTTTGAGAAGGAGAGAGAAATTCCATAGAAAAGAGTTTTTTGGTTGGTTATGATTGAAGGAAATAATATTATTGATTAAAATAATTAAAACAAAATTTAATTAAGTTTAATATACATTTATATTTCTGGTATTGAGTTTTCTTGTTGACTTAGTCAATGAGGAAATAAGATTTGTGGAATGTGGTCCAAATACTATGGTTCACGACTTTAAATAAATTGTTATCAATGGGTATATATTTATTATCACTGAACGAGAAAAGAACATGATAACACATCCTGATGGTGTTATTGTTACTGCCACAAAAAAATGTTATAATAGTGATTCAGAAGGTAGATTGTGATTGGAAAATGTAGGTTATTGTGGAATCGTTGAAAAAAATTATGATATTGGATTATTATTATCATGGACAAGCCACGATGAAGAATTGCCTGTTGTGAGATTCGATGACGAGGCATGGAACAATTATTGATGATTATGGATTTCAAGTAAATTATACGACTTACACTCTTCCTACAGATGAACCATATGTATTGGAATCAATGGAGAAACACGTTTTTTTTTTCTAAAAACCCATCTTTGTCCTGAATTTGGTGTCATTTTTTATATAATTCCAAGACATATTTTTGATGATGTTGGTTATGTAATTGAAACCATCCCTACTTCAACTTGAAATGATCCATTTATTATTTTTGATGACTCTAATAACTCAATTGTCAGATTTGACTCTGAACCTGATGTTATTTTGGGGAATATATAAAATAATCTATTCATGTTCTCAATTATTTTGGTTTACCATTACTTGGGTTGTTATGGTTGGAAGTATTCAAATTGAATTATTATTGATTACAAATATGATGCGTCTAACTTGACTGTTATGTGAATTTTCAGTGATTATTGGTTGGAATTTTTTTGAATTGCAATTTCTAATTTGGAATTGAACTGTATTCAAATATAAGAAACCAAAATTTCTAACTTGGTGAACATTTCAATGCTTCAAATATTCTTTTTATAAAATTCATAGAACTATAAGACCTCTCTTTAACATTTTACCAGGTAATGAACATAACAGTTTGTATTCTTTGGAAAAAAATGAATAGAAACCTACATCATCGACCTGGGCTAAGGAAATTAAATTTTTCTTTAATTTGAATAACTACTTTACCCATTATGATTCTGGTAGAACCAATGTTCCATGTTTTTAATAGAATGATGACACATAGTAAATAACCATCCTACTAAAAATTAAATTTCTTTGTTACAACTTGTAATATTTATTGACTTCATTATATTTCTATTCAAGCTCATTTTTTGGTTTTTTGGTATACACATTAGTTACAATTTTCTAATTACTTCCATATTTGTTTTCAAATGAAGAAAATGAAAAACATTGGAGAAAGGAAACATAAACAGATGATGGAAAACAATCCTTGCATGACTAAGATGGGTATTCCACCACTAGTTCATGTAGTGAGTATTTTATTTCAAATATATATTAAAATAATATATAATTTCATGAGATTAATTTTGTTTTCTACTTTTTAGCAGGACCATCTATTTGGTGACAATTATTTGAGGAGTATCCTAGTAGAGATCCCAGTACTCAGGGTGTTCATAAGAGGGGGGGGGTGATATGTGAGCTAGAATATCTGGTCGGCGTACCCGATTAAACCCTGCCCCTCCCACTATAATACCTTCAATCCCACATACTTATCCTTATTTTTTTAGGGAAACATTGGATATTTAGGCCTCCCATGTTTTCACCACCCTTTACATCTAAGCCTCCTCACTCATCGGGACCATATCCGATGATCATTCCCACTCCCCATCGAGCATTCGGCCAGCCACCCCTTCCATCTTATTTTACTTATTCTTTCAGCTCTATGGGATTTTATATTCCTTCTTCTTCAACTCTAGATCCACCAGAGTCTTTCCTTGTGGAGCAAACATTGGGACCCACTCCATATCTATAGGGTGTTCCTTCATTTTCTTCAGATCCAGCGGCTCCCATTGACCAGACTTCCACAAGTATACTTATACAACCCTAAAAGAATTTTACACCATTATTTATTTTAATTATAATATTTATTGATAAAATATATGTTTTTAATTCATAATAGAAACACTTACTGATAGGAGGTGGGGGGGGGGGCATACATGCTTGCGTGTGGTGTGGAACCTCTGTATGTAGTTGATGGTGGACTATAATGAAGATAGTCCAATGATTGAAAAATCAGGGCAACAATGTCAGAGTTTTTTGGTGACTCGTTCCAAATAATCAGACATCAATCTTGTCAGCCCGCTCTCATAGAGAATGTTTTATAATGAAGTCAAGGAAAAAATATTGGGTGGAGATATGGGAAAAAATATTTGTTGTATGTAATGTAATACATTATTTTTTTATTTATATGAATTAATATTTTGGTGTCAGCTTCGGTTTAATTTCCCCGATGGCGAGGGTGCCCGACCAGCACGTCTAAAGGATTTAGGCGAGCTTTGGAAATATTATAAGAATGACTCATACATTGGATAGCATGCAAGAGTGGGCATAGAGTTAGAGGTGGTCCCTATCATGGATGATGGTCCGTTTGAACAATATTTACAGATGATTAATCGTTAGACAACTATCCGATTTAAGGTATTAATAACATTATAGATATTTATATGAAAATTTTCTTCTTTTTCATTAATAATAAGTATTTAATTTTATTTAGGATTTATGTAGAAGAAATAAAAAACATTGATGCTAAAAAATACATCCACACATTGGAACATACTATGATGTCTGATCATGAGAGGCAACATGTATGAAAGTTTATAATTTTTCTTTATGAATTTCACTTTCTATTATTTCATCCCTAATTTATTCAATTTACAAAATTGTTGTTTAATTTTAGTTATGAAATTAATTTTTGGTATCATATTTGAAATTATGGATAACTACATTCAATGTCATTGTAGAGGAATAAATTGAATATAGAAGGATGTGTTCCTTGAGAAAAACTGTTTTTCTCGAGTAGATGAAAGAAAGATGGAAGTGTGGTTAATGAGCTAACACATCAGCAGATTATAAGTTTTACTCTGTAGATATAAAATTTTAATATTTATTTGGTATCATCAAAATATATTTATATTTGTAAATTGCTTATTTAGAGGCCCTTGATTCCCATGAACTTGACAATTTTGGGCCAAACGATCACTTACATCAGGTGTTGGGAGATTAGCACCCTGGTAGAGTACTCTACCGACCTAGGAAGAGTATAGTTATGATGAGGTATTGGCCCTCCTCTGGTATGTGTTGTAGTGCCACTAAGTTCTAGCAGGTTATGTCACATGTAGAACAGGCTGAAAATAGGGCCACATAAATGACAGAACAGTCTTTTAGAGAAAACACTAAATTTATGAAACTAATGGAAGTATTATGTCCAACACTTCCACCAGAGTCCAGCATAGCTTGTGATGAATATATTTTTTCGATGAGTTATATATATGGTGCATCAGGTGTCATTTCTAGTTGTGGTCAAGACGATGGCGAGGAGGAGGCCGAGGTGGAGGAGGATGATGGAGAGGCAGAGGATGAGAGAGATGATGAGGCCGAGGCTGAGTACGAGAGTAAAGAGGAGGGTGTGGAAAAGGGTGTGGACGAAGATGGGGATGAAAATGAGGATGAGGGTGATTCTGATGATGAAATTGTTTATAGTGATGTTGATGAGGGAAATATTTATTCATCACATATTTGACGGATATTACTGACCTTTGATGCTTATTGATTTGTAGTGCCGGAATAGATGTGTGGTTAGGTTGGCCATGTTATCTTTTTTCTATCTATAAATAATAAAACATGAGTTGATGATTTGTTGTAACTGATTCACCCCTACCCTAGGAAGCCCCCACCCCCATGGAGAGCCTGCCAACAACCTAGACAGCCCCACCACCATCGTAGACCGCCCTCCCACCCATTGGACAACCCCTCCCTATGTGGACAACCCCCACCCCCATGGACAGCACAACAACCCTTGTGGAAAGCCCCCCCCCCATGGACAGCCCGCCCACCACCTGGACACCCCGTACCCCCTGGATAGCCCAGCACACCCCCTGGTCACCCCATACCCCCCCTGTACAACCCCGCCCACCCTAGACAGCCCCTCCCACCACCTGGACAGCCCTCCCACCCCCGTAGATATCTCACCCCCTATATAGCCCCACCCCCATGGGCAGCCCCCCCCCCCCCCGCCACTGTGGACAGTCCGCCCACCCTCCTTGGACACCCCTACCCCCTGGACACCCCTAACCCGCAATGGACAGCCTTCCCACCCTCGTGGATAGCCTGCCCACCCCAAGAAACCCCTCACCCTATGGACCGCACCCCCACCCCCGTGGACAGCCCGACCACCCCCTAGATAGATTCTACCCTCCTGGACTGCCCCACAACCCCCGTGGATAGCCCGCCCACCCCCTGGACACCCATAACCTTCTGTACAACCGCACCCACCCCGGGACACCATGTGCCACCCAGGACAACTCCCACCCCTATTGACCGATTTCCCACCCCCATGGACAGCCCACCCACCCCCTTGGATACCCTGTACCCCTGGACATCCCCTCCATCCCCGTGGATAGCACACCAACACCCCTAGACGCCCCGTTCCCCCGGGACAGTCCCCACCCCCTAGACAGCTCATTCCCCCTGGACAGCCCCCACCCTGTGGAAAGCCTCCCACCCCCCCCCCCCCCCATGGACAGCCC
This sequence comes from Viscum album, assembly GCA_963277665.1. Taxonomy (NCBI): domain Eukaryota; kingdom Viridiplantae; phylum Streptophyta; class Magnoliopsida; order Santalales; family Viscaceae; genus Viscum; species Viscum album. The sequence goes on along the minus strand of OY728122.1, from coordinate 933,154,307 downwards.
ACCCCCTTGGACACCCCATACCCCCTGGACAGCCCTTCCGCCCTCATGGATTGACCACCCACCACCTAGACACCTCGTACAACCTGTACAGCCCCCCCCCCCCTCACCCCCGTGGACAGCTCGCCCACCCCTTGGACACCCCTACCCCCCTCGATAGCCAGGCCTCCCCCCGTGGGAAACACGCTCACCCCCTGGACACCTCGACCCCTTGTGGACAGCCAGCCCACCCCCTCTACACCCCTACCCCGGGTTAGCCCCCACCCCCCCCCCTCGTACGACACTGGATAGCCCCGTCCACCCCCCTGAACACCCCGTACCCCCTGGACATCCCCCCCAGCCTTGTGGACATCCTCGCCCACCCCTTGGACACCCCCTACCCCCTAGATAGCTTCGCCAACCCCATGGACAACCCACACCCCTGTGGACTGCCCCACCCCAATATATTATAGGGTATCTAAGAAATAGAAGATCACATTAATCATAGCAACCCACTTCATTGCATCATTGAATCCTTGAGCACCAATAAGAAATAGTGGATGCTATTTTTGAAACTTTCTTGCATAATAAATAATCTTAGAAGAACATGGCTAGTACATTTCTACAAGTGTATGATTAGAGACAAATTCCAGAAAGATAATAGCTTGATCACAAGAATGACTACCTGTGATATCCCCTTAATGACTTTTTGATTCATTTATAGTGGTAACATTATAAATAATTATCAAAAAACAAAGCCTTTTATAAAATAATATGATGCTCTAAAACAGGAGACAGAAAATCACAAATCCCTTAAATATACATGCAAAATAATTCTTCATAAACCCATTCCCAAATCAAATAATAGATACTTATTTATATTTAAAACTCCAAAAGTATTTTAAAAATCTCTTTTAAGGTTCCATTTTAAAAATCGAATATTCTTTTTGTCCCAAAAAAATGAAATCCATTTCCTAATAACCAAATACCCCTTCCTACCATACATCCCAAAATCATTCATTTTTCCTGAATTTGTCTGATTAGGTAGGTCACATTTTCATTATTTTGTTTCTATAAAAAGTAAAACATGACTTGATGATTTTTTGTGACTAATCCACCCCTCCCTAGACATCCCCTCCACCCTTGTGGACAAATTGCCCATCCAGTAGACAACCCCTCCTAGGGGGGACAGCCCCCCCCCCCACCACTCAGACAACCCCTACCCACCTGGATAGCCCACCCACCATGCAGAAAGCCCGACCAACCAAGTGGATAGCCCACCCACCCCTTTAGATACCATGTACACCCCCTCAAAAGACCCACCTCCCTCGTGGATAGGCCACCCACCCCACTGGACACCCCATACCACCTAGATATCCCCCACCCCCACCCTCGTGGACAGATCGCCCACCCCTGTGGACAACCTACCAACCCCACGGAACATCCCTTCCCCCATCAACTACCCAGATACCCTATTGGATAGTCCTCCCACCCCCTGGACACCCCATACCCTCGTGTAAACACCCACCCCCACCCCACCTCCCACCCAACCTTGTGGACAGCCCGCCCACCCCCAGGACAGACTGTACGCCCCCCCCTGAGACAGCCATGCCACCTCCGTAGATAGATGTCCCTCCTCCTCGACACGCCGTACCCCATGGACAGTCGTTCCGACCCCCTGGACACCCCCACCCCCGTGGACATCCCCCACCCCACCCTCGTGGACAGAGCCCCCCTAGACACCCCTACCCCCCCTAGACAGCCCCTCCACCCACGTGGAAAGCCCCACCCCCATGGAAAGCCCCCAACCACTAGGCATCCCCCACCCCAATGGATTATAGGGTTTCTAACTACTCTAATATCAAATTAATCAAAGATACCCACTTCATTTCCACCTAGGATCCTTGATCACCAATAAAAAATATTGGATGGTATTTTAGAAATTTCATGCATAATAAATGATCTGAGAAGAACATGGTTATTCCACTTCCACAAGAGTTTGAGTAGAGACGAAGATAATGAAGAAAATAGATGGATCATAAGATTGAATTCCTGAGATATCTTCTTATGGAATTTTGATTCATTTATAGTGTTATCATTTTAAATAATTATCCAAAATAAAACATTAGTAAAATAATCTGATGTTCTATAACACGGGACACAAAATCACAAATCCCATAAAGATACATCATAAATAATTCATCATAAACCCATTTCAAAATCACATAATAAAGAGTTCTTTCTATTTAAAACTCCCCAATGGTTTATAAAAATTCCATTTAATGTTAAATATTAAATATCATATAATATTTTTTTCCCACAATAAATATGTAATCCATTGCCTAATAACCAAATACCCCTTCTTACTATACACACAAAAATCATTCATTGTTTTCCTAAAGAAACACAAACTATTAAAATAATCACAATTCCAAAAAAAATTAAAAATTCCAATGATCATTAAATCCACGAAATTCATTCCATTTTAACCATTACAACCCCAATCCTCCTAGACACCACCCCACCACCTGGACATCCCCTCCCCTTGACACCACCACCACCATGGACAACCCCCATCCCCCGGACAGGCCCCACCCCCACCCCCTAGACACCACCCCACCACCCTTGGACAACCACCCCACACCCAGGACTAACCCCACCCCATGGACACCCCCACCCCCTAGACAACCCCCTACCCCTAGACAGCCGCCACCCCCTGGATGGTCCCACCCCTCATAGACACCACCCCACCAACTGGACACCCCACCCCCAAGACACCTCCACCCCCATGGATAGCCACCCCCACCCTGGACACCACCCCACCCACCTTGGAGAGCCCCCAACCCCTGGACCGCCCCCATCACCTAGACACCACCCCACCCCCAAACACCCACCCCCTGGACACCCCCACCACCTGGACACTACCCCACCCCCTAGACAGCCCCCCTGGGCACCCCCATAGATAGAACCCCCCCCCCCCCCGCCCCACCACACTGGATAGCCCCCCGATCCCCCATGGACACCCCAACCCCCTGGATGGTCCCCACCCCACGAATTGGAGACCCCCACCCCTAGACACCCCCACCCCAGGGACAACAACCACCACCACCATGGAAACCACCCCATCCCCATGGACATACCCTAACCCCCAGGACCTCTAACCCCCTAGGACACCACCCCCCCTGGACACCCCCACCCCCCACGACACCCGCACACCTTGGACACCACACCACTTGAAACCTCCCCCCAACCCCCTTGGCACCAGCACACCCCAACCCCCTAGACATCCCAACCCCCCTTGGATAGCCACCCCAAACTCTTGAATAGCCACCAACCCCTTGAATTCTGAATTTCATTCTTTATAAATTTAATTAACTTATGAATTATGTGTTAATGGTGTATGGGTTTACTTGATATATGGGTATACTTGTCGTATGGGTATACATGTTGTAATTGTATACTTGTTGTAATTACCTTTTGAAATATGTGTTAATTATGAATGTGTGTAGAGGGTAATTAAATACCGTATTGGAGGTATTCATAACTCTTTATGAATTATGTGGTGTATGAATTTTTTATAAATTCATATAGAATTATGTATATATTATGAAGGTATTGATAATTGTTGTGCAGTTATTCAGAATGGACCACCCCCAACCACCTATATGTATTCTGTTGGTTATGAATTTTGCAGGCATGTTGGTGGAATTATTGTAGGTGGATAGGGGGAGGCCAGCAACCTGACATGCTGCTGTAGGTACTAAAAGGACATGCCTATGGTTTATAACCATTGGAATATGTGTGAAAGTAGAACTTATACCAACTGTTAAATAGTTTTGTAAACTGTAGGTATAGAGAGGATTTTTTCTATTACCAATGGTTTTAAACCATTGGTAAACATTTATACCAATGGTTTATTGAAACCAATGGTATATACTTAATTTTTCAGACATATCCCAATGGTTATCATAGAACTGTTGGGATATTTATATCCCTATGGCTCAAGTACCAATGGTTTGGACAACCGTTGGTAGATTTTATACCAATGGTTGTCCAGTCATTACCAATAGTTATAATCCATTGGCAAAGATAAAATTTCCATTATCTTAAATAAATTAAAATAAACCATCCACATACAAAGGTCTTGGTGTAGCTCATCATCATCCATACATTTAATGACATTTACGCATAAATAAAACTAGAATTCGTTTCTTTAATCGTTCTAGTTTAAGATAAATCACGCTTGAATCAAGTAATTGTCATCTTTAATTTATCAATCCTTTTATATTAAATCATTTTCTGAATTTACTTCAGATTCCCATCCATCATAATTTTGAAAAAATAAATTCACTTAATATTATTTTTGTACGTAACTTGTACCTTGGAGGTAACACGGTGAATTCCTATCCATAACTACCCAATGAGTAGAAATGAACATTACACAGATGTTAAATTTAACACATATATGTTAAACACCTATCATGTGTTATGACTCAACTTTAGGCCTGTATGATGTTATACATCTTAAGGGTTTTTATAATATAATAATAATGTTTAATAAATATATGTATTTTGGATTACTACACGGCGTGTAGGTCCTACTACACAGTGTGTACAATTTTTCACCATTCATCCGAAGTACACGCCTGGGGAAACAGATTGTGAGTTTACATTGGAAATCGATGGAGTACAAGACGTGTCTAGTAGGCCACATGCCATGTTGTTCCCCATTTCATGGTCTCGATCCAGGAAAGCTGTGTACGTGGTACAAAGTCCAAACCTATCCCGAAGGGACTACATGTCATGTCCAGTGGTCCACATGTCATGTAATATGGATACCACGTGCCACCAATTCCTGGTCAACCTATGGATTAATTAAGTCTTAGGAAAACTCCAATGACATGGCATGGTTTGGCGGACCGGAACATGTGCATTGAACCTTGGATATACGATGTGTACTGCTGAATTCAGGTCGTGTGTTCTTGTGCTCTATGCTTATAAACCATTAGAACATCTAGATGAGATACCCTATTTTATTTTAATCAAAAATAAAATAAAATGTGATTTTTATAAGGAGAATGAGAAACGAAAGAGGAGGAACAAATCATGAGATTCAGATTTTCATAATGATTAACTTGAATTGAAACAACTAAATTATTAAATGCGTAAATTATCAACTAATAATTAAAACAATTTAAAACTATGATGTAACCACTCTGATACCCCATGATGTGTCTGGGAACAGCAGAAGCCAAGTTGGGAAGACACCCATATTTAATTATAAACACGATCAATGATTATTCCGAGATCAATATGATGATGAACGCGAGTCTCCATAGAATAGAATCAAAGATTTAGATAAAGAAGGAAGAGGCCCAAAACATTTAGAGAGGATCTTTCACATCATAATTACAATTAATTTAATTAATTTCATAAATAAAATAATACCCATAACTTTGGTAACTTTTTCGTTGATGATATTGATCGTTCTAAATGACCCTTCTGGATTATATTGTTGCGCCAGTGAGGAATCAAACTTGAATCCCTCTAGAGGTTATACACTCGTGATCCTATGGCCTCCAAACGACACTGCTCATTCTCCAAGGGCTAGTGTAGCGAAGCGAGTGTCTTGTGACCGTGATTATTGATCTCTTGTTATTCAGTCTTGTAGAATGACTCCCGTTCTTGAGAGGTGAGAGTGGATGATTAGAGTGATAAATTTTTTGGCTAAAAAATTCTAAATTCACGAGGCATCTCGTGTGGTGTATGGCACAACATGCATATTTGTCTATTTATATATATGGAATTTCAATTAGAATATTTAATAGCATTGAAAAAATTAATTGCATTCATGAACTTATAGAAAACCCATGCTTTTAAAAATAAAACCACGTCATTATTTATGGTGTTCCAAATTCTGCAATACAGAATTATAAATAAAATTCCACATCACAAAATAATAGCAGCATTATTTTAATTTGAGCCAACTAGTGAAATAATTATTTATCATTATGAAAATAATTATTTTACTACTGGGCTGGCTCTGGTCTGCTCGAACTCCACTTCAATTTTTTGAACACCCGAATAAATAAATAAACAAATAATTATCTTAAATAAATATTTTATTTACAAAATAGTAAATATATATTTACTAAATGTTCAATAAATAAATTTATTTTACCCATAATCCGATGAATAAATATTTAATTAATTTATACAATCATATTATATTGAATAAAACTCTTCCACTATCTTCAGAATAATATTTACTAATTAAATTCAAATATAATTTAACCAAGACCACTAAAGACACTTAGTGTGTGACCCTCAACGATTCATTCTCTTAGGAATTAGGTAGTCTTGCCTAATGTCCAAGAGTACTATCTAGAAAAGGGTCATGGTACCTAATAGAAATAACATAATTTCACAATAACATCATCCACATAACAATGATCACTTTGTAAAATAATCCATTTGTCTCAATATCTCATGAACCAGGTTTCATGATAGTGTCATAAACCATTATACATGATATGTAGTTATTTAAATACCTGATATAAATTCTTTGTTACACCATGGCCATGGAATTTCACTTCACGATTATATTTTAATTAAATGGCCAAGATTTCAAGTTCCCTAACTGGAAGGGACCGATCCTTCCTCAACTTATCAATTAATATCAGGTCACTCATGACGCACCCAATTTTCCCTACATCCCACCAACTTCCTGTGTGATGATTTTCGTCAATAAATCAATGTGTCCGAGTCATGACACATATTAATGATAATATTAAAATATATGTATCATTAACCACACTCGAGAAGAAAAATATCTGATGACACTAAAACATGTGGAATTCCTACTAACAGATCAGTTCTCATAATCTCATATCTTGGATATAACCAAGTGTAATCATCCTGAGAGGAAGTCTCATCTGCTTACGATTACTTACACCTAACAGTCTATAAGATATGTGTCCCATCATAGGATGTCATCCAAGAGTAGGACTATATTTAAGAATATTGTAATAGAATTTCATGGTTCTCATAATATTGGGGAACTTCCATGACCTTATCCATGAAAAAAATACTATATGACATTATTACATAATTTTCATGCCGAAAATGAACAATATGTAACAATATATTAAATATCCATTTAATCAACGTAAAACCAGTTGGTTCTTAGAGACCAACTCTTACACTTGGCACACGATATTTTTTTATGAAATGTTTCTTGGTATGACAATATAGGATCCCTGTTATACTATTATAGGTTTCCTTGGATACTATTCTTGGATTTTACCTGGATTCTATGAATATGAGGTGCCTTGGTTAAATCTTTATGCATATCCATTGCTTATCCCATTTTACATTGGAATGTTTCCATGAACTCGGTTATACCCATTATTGTTTGGATTCCTTGGATTATTCTTATTTGATTACACTTTTACCCCTATATCCAGGCTATAGTTGTGATATGAGTTGGACCCACCCCTGAGGTCATGGTTTCCTTGGTTATAACCTTGTAACCATTTTATAATTATTATTATGATGCATTGTTATAGCATGGATCCTTCAATATCATGTTAGGATATCAGTGCTAGTATTACAACACATTAATTATTTATATTAACTATAAATTCATTAACTAATAAACTTTTTACATGTTCAGAAAGAATCCATGGGAATAGAAGGTACATGAATCATTATGTAATTATACTTCATAGTTTTTTATATGCATTGCGACATAATAAATAAGTTTATATTATGGATATTATATGTTATAGACATTATTAGAGGTGGAATAATAAGATTTATCTCAATCCCAATCTAGTATAACATTGTTAATTGGGAAGATGACATGCATGAAGGTGTTGAAAAAAGGAAAGATGCTAGCTTTGGACACTTGGTGAATTGTTTTCTTAAGATAGAGCTAGTAGAGAATAACTGCATTGGATCTCAGGATGCTTGGCATATATTTTGAATTCTTTTTTCAATATTTTTATAGCTTGTATTGTCTTATTATTTATATCCATGATTACCAGATTATTAGACACATGACATATAATCGTCATCTATTTTATATTTATATTAGTTTCATCAATTATTATTATTCCTATATGCTACAAATGTACCATCTTCCTATTTGTTACTACTTTCTATATTTACCTAATATTATATTTTCCAATGTGAAAGACTATTGAAATGAGGGAATAGTATCCTCATGAACACACCCAAGGGCCTCCCTCGTATTCATAAGCCTCTAACATTTGGGGAGATGCGCTTGAGGCTATGTGGCCAACTGAACTCATGAGACCCCTGAGTGGCCTCGAGTTTATCGTTGTAAAAAAAATATCCCAACATATCCTCTAGAATATGGTAATCCATATAAACATACCACATTCTTAATTTATATTCTAGAAAACTTTTCAAGAGATAATTATTATCTATTAGTTGTGATGTGTGTAGGATTCGTAAGGTGAATGACAAAATCCCAAATAAAATTACTCCCTTTAGGAATTTTTGGGTTTCTGATCACAAAATCCATGGTTTTGGTTTTCCATTTTCATCATAGTATGGGTAATGGTTATAATATCCACTTATACATTTTTCTCTCATCGTTATCATACGAACATAACATGGAATGAGATATAAACTATGAAATATCTCTCTTTATCTATTACCACTACAAATAATCTATCAAATATGTGTATATATTTGTACTTCCATGATGAATACAACATGAAAAACTACGAGCCTCTTCTAATAACTCCATCTTCAAATTTTTTATGGATGTACCTTATAAATATATTTGTAAAATCATTCTTATATCACAATAACGGTAGAACATAGGATTATTTGTCACCAACTTCTGATTCTACATATCATCCTTATGCTCCCCATTTATCCTCACAAGGATAGAGGTTTGAACACTTATTTTATAAAAGTAATAAATCTACCTATTATTTAAGATTTCAAGATACATCTTTTTCAAATATAGAAATATATAATCTTTTGTGATGCTCATCTTGTATTGGAAATCATGATACTTTTGACTCAAGTCATTTATGACCTCATTTTCAAAGAGAGGGTTTTAATGTATTGAGGACTCGTAATATTTAATCATATCCAACCATTTCTTCTTGCTCAAGTTTGACACTTTCTATGCGAATATATACATTAATATTTTATGATAATTATATATATCTAACAATTCTCATTAATTTTTATACCTCCATATATTTAATAATAAATTTCTTACTCAAAATCAATATATTAATTTTGGGAATATTCCCCATGAACCTTTAGCTATTGTGATTTGTAACTTGTGACCATATAATTTTTAAATCCCATGGTTTTCTGTATAATAATGAATATGTTCTTAGAATAAACAGAATATTTATCTATCACAACAATTCTACTAACCAAGACATCTCATAGTCTAGTGGAATTCATTTATCACTTATCAACCAATAGTTGTTGGTCCAGTCCCCACGACATTTCTAGATGTCACAAAATTCCCTTTTTATTAAAAAATATTTATATAATTATTTTAAAATATTTTAAATATGATGAAAATACTTAAAAAAATTAATACTCAATTTTCATATAAAATTGAATGTTATCAATACCTTTAGTCTTATGAAAAGATTACCCTTCTTCAAAAAAATAATTCATGTTGAACCTCATATTTCCATATATCATATTCCAATAAAGAGTCTACCAAAATGTCACTATTCACATTAAATTACCATCCAATAGAACCTAAAAATATGTGTCTAATACATTGAACATATGATTAACCATAAACATATAATCCCAAGGTAGTGTTATTAACTCTTATATTAATATTACATAGGGAAATATATTACTGCAAAATTAACAGAATCATTAGATCTTTGATGATTCTTATAACCAAAATAAAATTGTTAAATACTTATAAGACATATTTATTGAATCCAAATACATAAATACATCAAATATTACACATCATTATTAAAATATTTTATAGTTATAATCACTATATTCGTAAAAAATTTCATCCTTTCATATGTCATTTGTAGTCTCTACATCATCAACAAATAAACAATTACTCATACAACCTTGTTGATCCCCATCTAGATATTTACCCTAAGCACATATATTTTCATGATGCCCATACTTTACAGATTTGAATCATTCAATAATTGATCATGTCTTAGGGAAACCATTATTTCTTCTATCTTATTTACTGGTCATTCATTTTTACTCATAAATTACATACATTGTGACCTTCTTCTGAAAACATAAAAATATTATTATTCCATTAATAAATTCTCTTCAGTGATTATTCCAACATTCGTGATATATATAAATCTTAATATTTATTTATTCATGGTCACCAAAACTCAAACTCTCATTGGTACTTATCCTTATCTTCTTTGGTGAGAATGAGTGTTGTTTAAGGTTTAGGTTTTTTTTCATATACCATGATAAATGATTAGGAATAATCATAATATCCTTCATTCCATTTATCATAAAATTTAGTTTCCCCCAAAAAAATATCATGTTTTATTCATTTTTAAACTAGTTAATTTTTTCTCCAACTATTGAATAAAACCAAAACATATAGTTTGAGAAACAATATTCATAGTGGGAAACCGGATAATCCTAAAAATAAAAATTTATAGGATTTATAAAGAATGAAATTGTATTTTATGTCTATGATACCTTAGTTTTAACATTAGTAATTCATGGCCATTATATATTCAAAATAATTCTTGATGGTTCCTATGGAAAGCTTGAATTAACCAAAGAATATCGTCTAAGAGTGTAAAACTAGGTGAAAAGTATGAGAACACTCACCATAAACCAGAATGATGACCAAGATATACTTGAATAACCCTTTTTGGAGCTGTAGCCTCTAGATTCATATGTGCTATAAACATGTCCAATTATAGTATCCAGAATGGGTTGGAATTTATTAAAATCCATTCTCTATATCCATCACCAAAATTCAAGGACATTTTATAATATGATGACTTGTACTTACTATTATCATTAGACATATCATTTGGGATATATTGAGGGATATCAAAAAATATTTCTCATCCTAGTTTTTAATGGATAACTAAAACTATTATCTAATACAAAATTTAATGAAAAAAACCATCTCATACAAAGAAATTACAACATAATAGATGAATATTCTTTAAATAACATAATGATCCATACTATAATAATTTTGGTCTTGATAATTTGGAAATACGGATTGATAAAAAATTGTATTGTATTCAAAATATGTCTCCTCAAATATGTTATTCATAATTAGAGTTCTTAAAAGACCTATCATTCAAAATAAATTTCCTCATATCATGCAGAATGAAATCATAAGAACGGGCGAGCTTAGATTCTTAGTAAAAGTAAAAAAGGGATATATCAGCGATCACATTAGTGGGAAAGATTATAACAATATAATAACTTGAACATAACATTTATTAATCGCACCCTATATATAAATTATCATAATCATTACCCATGGAATTAAAAATGGATGTTCATAAGACAATAATCATAAAGTAATCAAAGAACATGATCAATGAGAACATAAAATTTTCATAATAAAAGGATTTTTTGAATAAAAATTAATACAGAAAATCATTCCCATAGTAGTCAAGAATCATTTCAAATATATTCATAGTGGATTGGGTTCACTCTACAAACCATCATAGTTGTCATGGTTAACTCCCAAGAAAATCATAGTTGATTTGGTTCACTCTCCAAACCATTTTAGTATACATAGTTCACATTCATGACTATTATAATGTGCAATTTCCCTTACTAAACTAGTATCACACCCCATTGCAATATTTATTATCACATAATCGTTGAATCTTTGCCCAATTAATTGAAGTGATATATAGGTCTCACCCACACATAATGAAAATAATACAAGTTAGTGCCATAATATGTGAAAGAATTCATCATATTAGAAGACATGAAATGGAATGGGATTCATAACACATTTATCATATCAGAACCCATAAAAAAAATTGTCTTAAAACACATTTATCTTATCAGAACCTATTAAAACAAATGGTTTTAAAAAACATTTCATAAATTCATAACTCATAAAACCAAATGGGTTTCATAAATTTTTTTATCATAAACAATGAACATTGAGAGAAATAATAATGATACTATCATTGGATCATATCCTTGTGGAGTCTTAATTAACCTCAAAGTACATAATGTTATATGGAAAATGGTTTTGAAATACAAAATGGATCCTTTTTGTGGATAACAACCTATTAAATTTTAAGATAACTTATTTAAAACTAAATGGTCCGCAAAAAATTTAATTTTTTTCCTAAATGGAATTTGAAATTTTTAAAGTAATATTTTAAAATAATAGTTGTCATTGCTTAGAGAAATTTTTTTCATATCATACACTTTGATACAATTGTTCTTTTAATAATTTTTGTAAAATAAATATATGTCTTTTTAAAAAAACATGAATATTATTCTAAAATTATTTTTTAATTAATTTAAAAAATATAAAAAATGTCTTCAAATAAACATATAAGAATATTAAAAAATGCATGAAATTTTTTAGAAATCATTGAAATGGAAGAAATATTCATTGGTCTGAAGATTGAAATAATTTTTTTTGTCATTAATTTTTTTGTAATCATGACTACATAAACAATGGAGAATTAAGGATAAATATGTAATCTAAAAAATCACTAGAGGATGAAGAATTTAATGATGTTACAAAGAAAGAGATCAGAATAATTCATAATCTAAATCATAATAATAAGAAATATTCACAAATAATGAGATTATAATGTAAAAAAATTACCACTTTGGTAACTATTCAAACATAGGCCCCATGAATGAGATAAAATTTTATGGAAATGTATATCCTATAATGTAAATAATATGTACCACAACATAAATTCATAGTTACTATATATATGGCACAAAATAAACAAGTGGTGTATATGGAATATGTCTCCCTATAACAAAAGATTGAATATAAATCTCATATATTAACTATCTACTTCCTTGGTACACGTTTAAACATGGTATATAATTAATATAGGTTTTTTATAAATATATTATATAAATATATTCATTTGTATTATTCTGTATATTATTTACATATGACCTTTTATTACATTTTTATTAATATTTTTTGTCAAATTACATTGTGGATAATAATTAATCATTTTTTATGTACATTTTGGTTTCGTACATTTTATCCTCTACATTAATCATTTTTTTATTATTTACAAATTGTAATGAAATATATAAATATCATATGAATTTTTATACATATATTTATAGTAATCTGTTAAATTTAGATAGTTAAAATTAATTAAACAGTTTATAGAGATCATATCGTACATACAAATGAACATTTTTTAAAATATCTAAATAGATAAACCAAATAATATTAAAAAATATATTAACATAAAATAATAATTTTTATGTCATACATATCAAATTTGTTTATTTTAGAATATATTTATTAACTTCCATCTAAAGCTTACATGAAGAACAAATCACATTGCTTCACAAAATGGTAGTATACCATACACACAAGCGATGTTATCATATTCCCACAAAAAGGAATGTAAGGTGATATATGCGATAATATAATTACATATGTATTACCATAGAATATTAAAATTAATAATGTTTTTGTGATATTATAATTATACAAGTACAAAAATTTCATAAATATCAAATATAAACATTCAATCCATTATTATATACAGCCTTGAGAGGTGGTGATTGAAAACAAATATCGATAGTTCACGAGGTGGTAGTCTATTGTACACATGATTGATAGTTTCATTTCCCAATTAATAGAAGAGGATATCGATATAAGTTATTACATTAACATAAAAATCACTAATTATATTGGAGAAACTTTTGTATTTATATAATAAAATTTTATGAATATTGGAAGAATGTGGGGATGAAATAAAAAAACACATGGATAAAAAATTCACCTCTTTTCCAAGAACCTCTTTAGGTTTATACCTAAATCTTTGTTAGAAGGGTTTATAAACAAAAATATGTCATATAGATTATGTGGATGGAAATATGGAAGTTATTTTTTCAGGTATGGGTTGAAAAAAATAGATTTGAATATATAAAGTGGAGAGGAGACATATTGTCCTTATATAAGGGGGGAAACAGTTGGTTTATTTGAATAGAATGAATTAAACCCTAATTTTACCCCTTCAAAATACTAGAAAATGGTTAATAAATGAATCATTGAAGTTTTATGTTTTAAATGTTCATTTAAGATAGTAATTATAAATATTTTTATGTAATTTTATCTCCAATATTTTTGGTTTAACCACCCAGTTAACCAATTTTAACGTTAACCTAGATAATTAATTTTTACTATTTATACTATTTATTTTGACCAAAATATAATTTTAAATAATTATATATTATTAATTATGATTTTTCAAATATTAAATCCATTTTCCCCAATTCAATACATGGAAAAAACATAATTAAATATATCATTTATCACAAAGGCACGATGGAATTTTTTTTTCCAAAGTGATAATTTTATAATGTCTAAAAATCTTTTATATCAACACCATATATGAAATTAATTCTATGTATATAATTTGGAATAATTCTTATATAATTAAATAATTTTTTATTAAAAAACATTTAAATGAATATAACTATATATATTCATTAAACAAAAATATAGTTTTCAACAAAAAAAGATTATTTTTCACAAATCATTAAATAATTAGTATTTTAAAACAAATACCATGAATTAACCCTATGATAATTTTGAAATTTTAATTAAACAAATGAAGTTAAATTTAACAAGTAAATTTCCAAAAAAAATTTAAGAATATTTTATTATACTCTCAAAAAAAGAAGTAAAAAAATTTTCTTAGAAAAATATATTTTTCGGATAATTTTATGGAATTTCCTAAAAATTATGTTTTTATCTATCAATGTATTTTTTTTATGTAATATACATTAAATTAAATTTCAAACTAATGTTATTTCTATTTGTAATTCTAATTGTAAGGACAATTTTATAAAGGCGATGTATAAAAATAGTATATCATTGTTCCTGAAAACTAATTTTTACATGTAAAACATGCTATAATTTTTTTTATTTATTTGAATGAAAATTAATAATGTCATAGAATGTTACACTATGAAAATTTGGAAATATTTTTACTTGAAATGTATATTTTAATACTTTAATCAAATTCAACTCAAATATGATCTGTTACTGTCAACAGTGAGTATTCAAGAGGATTTTTATGCTAGAAGCACAAAATTCATCTTATAAAATCTAGAAAACTTATACCAAGAGATGCCTCATATCTTTTAGAATTATCCTAAAATAAAATGGTTAGAAAAATATAAGTATCAAAATTAATAAAATAATATTTTTATAAATTCAACCATAATTTTAAAAACCTTAATTAACTGAAAACAATCAACCATAAATAATGTATTAATCTGAAAGGATATATCTTACCTTTCAATTTATATCTAAATAATATTTAATTTCATCCTTACAAAAAAACATTAATGTTAAATCACTTGTTAAATATATCAGTAACATATACAATTACCCATTGAATCCTCTCCCAAATATCAATATTCAATATGAAAAATTACTATATAATCTTATTACATAATGAACTTCAAAAAAATATAATGCACTATAATTAGACACTAACCTAAAATAAAATACTTAATATAACCATAAATATTTTTCAAAATATAAAATTTTACATGAATCACATTTCATCCATCAAGATTACTTATATCTAACTATAAAATAGTCTATAATTTACTGATCCTCAAAATATATATCAACTCCAAAGGGTATTCAAACCATGATAGAGTATCAAAAACCTATCACTTAAAATATTAAAAAGAAAGTGTTTATTCCTTTGAAAATATGACCATCATTAAAATTGTAAACCAGTTATGGTATCCATAACATTGAATTTAACCTCACAAAAAAAATTCATCCAAAATTAACACAATAATTAGTATTAAAATAACATCACAATTACTAAATAATTTCTATAAATTAAAAAATGAAAAAACATCATCAAAGATGACCTAAATCAGTTTTTATCAAATATCAAAAAATACAAGGTTACCAATACTATTTATTTAAATCATCAATATATAAAAATTAAACATTGTGAACTAAAAAATAGATTCATATTAGGGTTTATCTTACCTGTAATCTTGTTTTCACTAAAAATATAACCATACAACTTAATAACAATTCTCTTCTATTGTTACTATTCAAATTAAGTTTTAAAATCCATAAAAAACTACTATGGAACAATCCTTACACGTCTCAGGATATTTATATCTAGAATATCATTAGTAGAACACTTATATAACATAATAGTTGAATACAAATACATAAACACTTCAATCATTCCACTTAATAATTAAACCATTAACTTGGCATTATCATCTCATTACATAATACTTATTGCAAAAATTTTAAATATTAATAAAGTATTTATTTTACCAAACCTCAATTTAATCATTATTATTACTTTTGAAATTAGTAATAGAGTTAGAAATGAGCATAATTAGTTCACATTTGATAGTCACTCCATCACCAATAGTAAAACCATTACACATTCATCCTTTCTATTTCTCATGTTGAACATTTCCACTGGGACATTTATTTTTACAATGACTATAATTTCCACATTTAAAACATTCAACTCTAAAGGTAACATTATACATTCCACTATTCAAATCCATAACTCTAACTAATATATGAATTTCCCCTCATATATTACATACTTGTTGTCCATCTTTTATATACACAAAACATGTTCTCATTCCTCTAATACATTAATATCATTACTTCTTCCCCAATTTTTGACATGTTAGACATTGCCTCTTTTTTTATCCTTTTTATTTAGGAAAATATGTATTTATCTTATTAAGTATATTTATAAACTCACCAATTTTTAAATTGGTAATCATATAATGTGATAAATTATTATTTACAATCATAAAATTTCACATTTATTCTCTTATTTCTCATGGATTATATTGAGGAAATCCATTCCATTGACTGGCATATTAAATATTGACATGATTACTAATTGTATTGAAAATAAATAAAACTGAAAACAATATTTTTATAAAAAATAATCATAATACGAAATCACATAATCATGAAGAGTAAATTAATGGATGTTTAAATCATACCCAGTGACTTTATGAAAAATTATGTTTAACCCATTACATTCTTGATTATTAAATAATTTATGATTCTATCATATTTATAGAAATCTACCTAGGTTTCTGACTAACGTTTTCTCATCGTAGTTTAGATTGGAAAACTAAATCTTTCTCTGAGAAAAACTATAATGACCCATTATTTGCATACATATATATATAATCTTCATATAATAATACTGATTTCATATCATAATAATCCATTCTATAATAGTATATGTCTTATTTCTTTTGAAACATGGACCTATAACCAATTGGCTCACAAATGATCTATATCTTCTCCCACAAATTTATTTATAAAAAGAACCCCTATTAGACACTTCATAAAGAGTTATGTCCATCATAACCTGTGATAAGGTAACATAAAAAGGTGAGATAATATTCTTAGTAATGTTATAAAAGTCAGATATCAATGATATAATGTTCCTATGATGATGATAAGGGTATAAAACCAATATCATAACATTTGGAAATAACAATTTTTATATTATAGATCATTACCATGATTACTCATATAAATCTTGAAATTCATTAAGACATGACTCATAAATTAATCAAATAACATGATCCATGACACCATAACATTGGTATAAGACACATATTTTTGGCATATAGAAATTTATATAAAATAATTCCCTTAGCTTTTAGTGGTCAATTTCATTACAATAATGAAGGTTTTGGTTTACCCCCCAAACCATTGTAATAGTCTAGGTTCATTCCAAGGACTATCATAGTAGAACATATCACATAATTAACAAGGTTTCTCCCCATTATATTTATATTTATCTCAAAAAATATCAATATTTACATAACGAATTGGTGGGGGATATTTGTCCCACCCATCACATAATGAAAGTAATATATATGGGTTCAAAAATATAAAAGAGAATTTATCCAGATAAAAACCATGAATATAAAATGGATTCATCAATATTTCATCATAGCATAACTTAGGGAAAAGAAATCGATTTTATAAAATTTTCAAACATTCATAATAACATAACCTATAGGAAAGTAACATGTTACCTAAATATCTCATCTTTATAAAAAGAAAATGCCTTGTGAAAGAATTAATATGATATAATCTAATTATATCCCTTGTAAATCATAAAAGTCAATGATGTTTTATTCCTTGATGAATAGAAATTTCATAACAATATCAGTAAAAACACACTTGAGTAAATAAAAATTTTCCTTTTTGAAACCAATTCTTGAAATATATAATTTTCCAAAAAAATTATGGAAAAACTTTCCTTTCATAATTACTATGGAAAAATTAAAAGGAATATTGAAAATATTTTCTGGCCATGATGATGTTATATTATCTTCGTGAAATATATGGTAAAATAAAACATTCCTTACACATTTGTTTAAAATAAATCAAAAGGACCACATTCAGAAAATGACAAGAATATTACTCTTAGGAAATTTTGTAAAATGACCAAATGTATAAATATTAATTTATAAAATATTAGGATAATAATAAATACAATATTTTCATTTTTTTAGCGAACATAATAAGGAAGAAGAATATTTTTCCACCAAATAGTGAAATAAAGTTAATTTTCCTTAAAACCACATTTTCTATATCATGAGAAACAACGGTGAGGATAATAATTCAAAAACATTTATTTTACTTAAATAAATATATGAGAATAAAATTAATTATTATATTGATAGATTTATAATAATATTTCTTCATCATAACTTAATCAGAAATAATCCTGATAAAAAATATTATAACATTAAACCCTTTACCACTTTGGTTACATTTGAATTGTAATCCCCCTGAATGAATTAAATTTATATGGATTAGTAAATACAAAAAATATTCATATAATGAATCATAAAATGAATTAATGGTTATTATCTACACCACACAAAAAAAATTAATGAATATGGTAGGTGACCCACATAAATAAATGTGCGACAAAAATCTCTTACCTCGTGATTGGATTTCATAGAAAGTTTAATAACCTTAAGTATAATAAATTTTAATTGATAATTCTTCAACACCTTAAACATGAAAATTATTATTATATTATATTTATTAATTATATATACATATATATTTTTTTTGTTTTTAGATTAATCCATAATTACATAGAGTGAAAAATGAATTACACTATTTGTGTAGATGATAGGACATATATACGCATGAATGCTATTTTAGTTTTTCGAAGGATATAAAAAAGAATGCTAAATAATTATAATAAATTATAAAATAATTAGTATATCATATAAAAATATATATTCATCAACTATAGAAAAATTACTATCCATATAGAATAGAAATGAAAAGAGAATTGCATCACATCGTGTAGGTGGTAGTCCACATGTACACATATAAATGTTGAGGATTTTCAATGGTTTAGAAGGTAAAATTTATATTTTATATTATCATTATATAAGGATAATTTTTTCATAAATATAATATTAAAAATTTAAACCCTTCATAACAATCATCCAAAATATATAGTAATGAAAAATGAATAGTACTACTTTGTGGAGACTGTAAGTCGTATGTTTAAACGAGCGATATATTAACTTTTAATTTTATTAGGAGTGTGGATAATGGTGGTTTAAAAATATAAATATTTTGGAATATTTATTATAATTATGATATTATTTCATTAATAATATGAAATATTTACATGAGGAAAATGAATGATTAAAAAGAAAGTGATCCGTTAAGAAGATTAACTCTTCTATGAAACAACTAGTTTAGATATGATATTAAGGGGTTTTGGTACTGCCTTTTTGGAATAAAAAACCCACTATAATTTTCTATTGGAGTTTATTGGACTAATTGGGAGATTTTTTAGATAAAATTCACAATGTGGTGTGATGAAGTGAAAGGAGTGGTTCTATTCTATAATGAGGGGAGGGGCTCTCTTAGAATTTCCTATAGTAGTGAATTAATAAAAAGTAATTTTTAGGTCATAATGGATATAAAATGATTATATTAGAATATTTTATGATTTTTAATATACGTAACATCATCCCATAAAACATGGACATGTATCGACCACACTTTTACCCTTATCTTTTTGAAACCTATTGTTAATCATTTGGACAATTAAATTAATTTTAATGTTTTCTACCATTTAAGGGTTAATTATGTTAATATATAATGATAAAAATACCCATAAATACACTATTTTTTATGTTTAAAATTTTATTCCATTCATGTGGTGAAATAATTTTTTTCATTTTGTATCATTTAGTAAAATATTATTTTTAGAAAATGTTATTAATCTCATTTTAAACCACTAATAATTTATTTATGATTTAAATATGTAAATAAAATGGAAATTTCATATATAATTCACTCACAGATTCCCAATATTTCAATTAT
This sequence comes from Viscum album, assembly GCA_963277665.1. NCBI lineage: Eukaryota > Viridiplantae > Streptophyta > Magnoliopsida > Santalales > Viscaceae > Viscum > Viscum album. Next base: position 933,133,699 of record OY728122.1, on the reverse strand, counting down.
ATCATTAAAATTATTGGTATATATAAACTCATTCAATTTATAAAACATTTAATATTTTTTAGTGCATTATTATAAATTTTTTTTTATTTGAATAAATAATCTATTCGTTTTTCATAAGAATTTAATAAAATTATATAATATACAAGAAGAATAAATAAATTTATATCATGAAATTTTTTTCATTACACTCAGAAATAACCTTTTATTTATTCATAACTTACTTGTTTTCCTATGCAGACATATAATAGACATTTAAAACTAATAGGGTGACATTTTTTGTCATTCATTACTTCAAATACTATATATTTCATCAGTAAGGAATAATGTCTTTTTAACACATAAATATTAAGTATATGGTGATAAGGGTAAAATTATAATCATACTTTAATAATTAGGATGAGAAAATATTGCATTATCACATAATTTTATCCTATAATAACCCGATGTACCGATTACCAAGGTGAAAAACTTTTCCACAATTACTATTCAAATTGAAAATGTAAAAGGGGTCTATTTAAAAAAATATGTCCACCAAATTAAAAATATGGAATCTATTTAATGAAATTAAACAAGTATAATTGGCATAATTAAATTTTAAAATAAGTCTGAAAATGAAAAAGGAATATAGATTTTAGAAAAACACATTTTTTAACCATAAAAGAACAATTATTCTTATCTCATGGTTAGAAAAATATTATATGAATTTTAAAAAATTATAATGAGTATTATAACATCATAAAAATCATTCACTAAAATTATCAATTAATTTTATTAACATAAAAACACATACCATGTTGAAAAAAAATTGTTCATAAGAAAAATACCTTTTTAGATATAAAAATATTTTTATAATAAAGTAAAAATTAAAATTTATTCAAATTACCAAAATATGATTTTTTTTAAATCTAATATAACTAATTTTAATTAAAATACATTTGAATAATAGATCATTCCCCAGGAAAGAAACAAAAATATAGTTTTCAACAAAAATAGATATTTCTTAATATTCATTAGAAATAAATATTTTTTTCACAAAACTATCAAATATTGATCCGTAGATAATTTTAATATGTTTATTAAAAAAATATAAAAATTAATAATATTTATAGAGATTAATCTTAATATTTTCTAATAAAAGTAATAAAAATCCCTTTTTAAGAAATCGTACTTTTGAATAATAATATGGAAATACTACAAATTGAGTGATTTTTTAATAAAAATTAATCAATATATATATAGGAATATTTCATAAAGTAGTTAAAATTATTCATAAATTCCCAATAAATGGCCAGGTTATGACTAGAACATTAAATAATATTTTAAAAGAATATCATGATTTGTTTAAACTAACAGTTGGGTTTAATAGAAGAAATTTGAGATATTAAATTTAATTAAAAAACATATATCATAAATTATCATGGTGATATATATTTATTTATTTCCTAAATATTAAATGTATGAAATATTTGACTCTATATTATCCAATATGTCCAATTTCATGATTTTTATGATCTCTATATCAGTTAAAAATATAATATTTTTATGAAATGTCATATTTTCAGTTTTTACACAGTGAATTTAATTTGACTTGAAAGGCATAATAATAAACATGGAATTTTAATATAATCATTTGAAACAAAAAAATATTTTATATTATACTATAAAATTTTTTGAACACTATAAATCATTTAAATTAAATTAATTTTATTATTTTCAAAAATATCTTATTTTATTTTTCTTTTAATTGAAGAAATATTGGATCGATGTACCATCAGAAATTAAGGTAATTATATTGTTAATAACATTTAGAAATAAGTTTCCACCATGAAAATAATTTTATTAAGTGCAATATACACATTTATATTAATTTAGAACTTACATATTTCCATATATAGACACATAATATATATTTTAAAGTAATAGAGTAAGATTTTGTTACAATGTTTTCATTAAATTTTATATAGATCATTTTTGTGGTATAGTTTCTCTTTAAAAAATTAATTTTTCTCCTACATTTATGAAGGACAAATTTCATTCATATAATATGAATTTGGGTGAAAAACTGGGACCTTAACATTTCATTTTATACCAGATTAAAAGGATTTACCTTCTATACCAGTGATAAATTTTACCATCATTAATATTCGTAAGTTTTAAAAATAAATGGGACCTATTAAACAATTTTTAAACTACTAATTAATAATATGGTATCCTTTTTATCTAATTTAATACTTATAACAAGAACAAATTTATTTTAAATGAAGTGTTCAAAATGCGAGGAAAAATCATTTTTCAAAAATATAGTTTTCAAACATAAACACAAATTTATTCTTCTCCCAAGAATTTTAAATATATTATATGAATGTTAAAAAAATTAGTGTATATATAATATATAAATTTATTTAAAATAATTCAACAATAGTGATTAATTTTATTTTTTAGTACAAATATGCATCGTGTTATTGAATATAGTTTGTCCATAAAAACATCTTCTTTATTTTCAAATGATTTTTCCTTTTATTTGTAATTAGTTAACAAATTGGGAATTTAATTAAAAATTGTGTAAAAAATAAATTTCTTGGGTATTAGTTAATACTAATCATGACCACCTATTTAATTAATAGGAAATAATGAAATACTATATTCCATTTTAATTAGACTTGGGGATTCGTCAATCACAAGCTATCAAAAGAAAAATTATTTTAGGGGAAGTATTTCATCAAATATTTTCATTTAAAATTATACTTCCTTTAAAATTAATTTATCCCTCAAAATTAATCACATTAATAAAAAATGATTATATCTTTATTTTATTAAATCCATAGGTTCCCCATATACTTCTTTGAATTTTTTATTCCACTGAAGGGCTTTCACAAGGTGGGTGGTCTTAATGAAAATACCATTATCTATATGATCATAGATTTAAATTGGGTTTTCATATTAATTAAGATTATTCTACCATGTTATAACCTTACATTTTAGTACATGTGATAGATTAGGTATGTACTTCTTTGGAATAGATTTATTGAACACATTGTGAAATTGAGAGAGGTTTTGTGGAAGTGCCGAGTGATATTCTACCATCACCACTTAATCATGAATTTAAAAATTGTTAATATACATAGGGATTAGATGTAAATTACTATCAAATCACATATAATTATTCAAGATATATATTTTCATAAAACCATTCTCACTAAATCCAAATTCCAGATCACACCAATGATTGTAATCATATATTTTCTATCGTCTCTAAGATGCCTTGATGTGTTGTGCAATGAATCTAAATTTATAAGAAATTTCCTTAGCTACCTTAGCTTATTATATATTTCCTTCTCCAAATTAATCCTAGAAAATTTTATTTCGACACTTCATTCCATATATTTATTCATAATGAGTATTTTAAATTCTCGGGTGAAAGCAATTATTTTAATGAAAAATGACTAGAGGAAGGTGTCGATCCTAACAAACTTCAACGTACATAGACCAGTATTTAAACACATATTATATATTTTTAATGGTTTAATCCTACTAAACATTTTATTTAGGAAGAAATACCATACTAAAAATCAATATTTAATTATTATCTAATGGAAATTAAGTATACTTAATGTTAGGAACAATAGGGTCCTATATACCCTGAGAGGGGGGGGGGGTGAATCAGGGTATGGATATTATTTTTCAAAATTCTTCCTGCCTCTCTAGATCTTGACCTCTTTATTACAACAGTCACTTTGTTTTCACTTTTGTGTTTATTATGATCCATTATTTTCATCTTTATCTGATGATGATACATTAAATTCAATTCAAGGAAGTAAGTAGGCAGACATAGAGATTTTTACTTGGTTCACCCTCACTGGGCTACATCCAAGGAGCATATGCCGAAAAGTTGTCGGTCGTACCAAATACCACAATTCTTCACTTGATGTGGATACAAAGGTTCGAGAATTGTCAATTTGTCCCAGGATCACTGCCTTTACAAGGTTTAGGGTGAGCTCACTGCTTTTCCAAGGGTCACTCCCTATTTATCTCTTTCTTGATTAGTGCCGGGGGAGAGGATCACCTTATTTCTCTTCCCTTGCTCACTGCTCCGGAAAGGATTAACTCACAGTTTATAGACCGGTAGGTATCTTCATTTTCATGAAGGTATGCATCTTCCTCTATATGTAGACACTATGATGTTGTCCAAAATTCACCCTTAGATGAATTTTGTCTTTTCACCGAAGGTATCGGGCAATCATCCTGCTTCCACGCAGCCTTGAATCACTACCGGAAATCAACCTTACTTGGCACGCAGGTCTAAGCCAGTGCACAAGTATCGGTGCGCAAGTCACAACTGGCACACAAGTGCACCTCAACTACTTGCATGACACAAGACTATACAACTCCAAACTTGCGCGACTCGATCCCCTTTATTCCCAAAACACCATTGGTGTGCAACTACCAACCGGCGCGCAACTTCAAACATCGGCGCACAACTATCACCTAGCGCGCAAGTCCCACTTGCACGACCACACACCACTTGCGCGACCACCACACCTGCGTGAAGAGAACTCTAATTTTTCTATGTTTTGAACTCCTTTGATAATGAGGAGGGGTGGTCCAGTATTTATAGGCAATTTGACCACCCTGCGCAACAGCGTGCAAGTCTACCATCGGCTCGCATGTCTCAGTGCGCAGGTCTCTTTCCTTGTAAGTAACTCGCACGATCCACTTCCAAACTTCTGAAAAGCTCTTTTCATTTCCATATTTTGAAGTTCTAATCTTGAAAAACAACAGGCGCGCATGTTCTCAAGCATCCAAGGCATCGACACGCAAGTCACCTGCACGACAACACCAATACCTGTGCGACCCTTATCCCATTGCCATATTTTGCTGATCTGATCTTGAAAAACTTATGGCGTGCAAGTTTCCAAGAATTTAAGTACATGGCTCTCAATTCCCTCTTCCAAAAACCAATTTTCTTCATTTGATGATTTTCAGGCCCAAAAAATTGGCAAACACTGGAAAATGGCGCCACCTTGTATCTATTCTTTTTGTACCGCCTCCAGATCATCCATCTCATTGTCAACGTTCTTGAATTAAAAATGGATCGTTAACCACAGATCTTGAACTCCACATTCCACCTTGAAATCCCCTTTTTCAACAAATTTGTATGTCATTGTTTTGATTTGTAAACAATCACCACTCAGATGTCTACTTTGTCAGCAAACCCAATCACCTCAAAAATGCTTCAAGGATACCTTGATGGATTTTTGCCCAACACTTACTATGTATGGTGATCAACTACAGCCCAAATTGAATTATATACCATAGACGTATTGGGATATCTCATGAAATATTCCATGGTGATGTTTTCTAATTCTTATTCTGGTAAGTTTAATGGTTGTTCCATCCACTTATACTTATTTACCTTATATATAAATTGTGTACATGATGAAAACTAAGATATATACTCAATAATATCTATCTATATGTTTTCCCACCAAAAATAATCCTTCAGATCATTATAAATCATCCAAATTCTTGGATGAACATAGAGTAATGAACTATGAGCCCAGTTTGATAGATCCTTCCTCTAATACGGTATTGATGGAACACATACATGGTTCATAATCATTATCATTCTATCATAGTCATGGTTGATCTCTGGAAAATTTCACATATTTTTCAATAGTTATATATCATTCTTTTACTCGAATTTAATATTTACATGGATAGATGACTGAATCATCTTTTGAGAAATGTAATATTTATCCGTTTCCCTAAAGATGTCAAGATCCATCTTTGAAAATCCTGAAAATTTCGAAAAATTTTTATCCTCATAATAAATAATATTTCTTGATCCTTTTCACTCATATCATCTACAACCTTGTTAACTTTCCCATAGAGGTAATGTATTGAGTATTCATGATATTTAATTATCTCCAAACATTATATCTTAAACAAATTCAAATATTTTTGTGTTAAAATATGGATTAATATCTTATGATCACTACATATATCACACCTTTCTCCATAAATATAATTCCTCTATATCATTATAAAATAAATTACCATATCTAAGTCCAAATCATGTTTTACATAAATTCTGTCATAATCCATCAATTATCTTGTGGCATAAGATCTTAGCATTTCATTCTTCACAATAACACATCCAAATCCCATCATTGATACATCATTAAAGATTAAAAACCATTATCCACTACAATATAATGTAATAACAGGGTCACCTACTAAACTTATAGTCAGTTACTTGCAATTTTATTCTCATTCATCTATCCAAAGGAACATATTCCTCTTATAAGTTAACCATTGGAATTTATTAGTCATTAGTGATAAATTATCCACAATGAGTTTGGAATATCTATCTATATAACGAGAAATATGGATCATAGTCATAGTGGTTTTTTTGGACCAACATTTAAAACATAGGCCTTTTATGGATCTAATGATAAACCCTCACTTGAGATTGTGTTACCAAAGAATGAAACATTCTAAATCCAAAATGTAGACTTGGTAAAATTTAAAAAAAAATCATCCATCATCAGGGTACTTAGATCAATAATAATATAATCTCCATTATATTTTGTTATCATTAAATATCTATGAATATAATATATAAAGACTACCATAAATTGATCAACATAATCTCTAAACACTCTATTAATTAAATCCATGAATATACTAGGGGGATTAGAAATAACAAATGGAATAACTATAAATTCCCACTGTCTATACCTTATATAGAGAGATATATTGGGTATATCATCTTTTGTACCCCTAAATTAATGATATCTAGGTTTAATATAAATCATAGTAATGTATGGATCTCCACATAGTTGATAAAAAAAGTCACCAATGCATTTTATAAAACACTTGTTATTGATTTTTATATGGTTAATCTCTAGATAATCCATATAGAACCGCATGGAACCATCATCCATATTAACCAAAAGAAAAAATTCACCATATGGTGATGTAATTGTTCGAATGAATCCCTTCTTCAGATTATCCTTGAGTTTCCATTTCAATTATTGTAACTCAATTGAGGAAATTATATATGGTTTATATGAAAAATATGTAGCACTAATTATAGGTTCTATTAAAAATCAACTTCCCAAATTACTAAAGGATAAAAATTTCTTCATAAAATAGATAAAAAAATCCCAAAACATTATGAATATATTTTAATTTGAGTTTCTTCGTAACCATCTATGAAAAAATCCATTTTTAATTGGAATAATGACCCATATAATTTATTTCATTTAAATTTAAAGATTATATAAATCATCATAAATTTTAAAAATAAAAGGTCAGATTGGAATATCAAACATGAATTCACTTCCATGGAAATTGAGGTCGGATTTTATGTCAATAATGCCAATAAATACCCAAAATAACATAAAATGTAACCAGTGGGAGCATAATAATATTTATTGTATGAAAATTCACTTAAACATCAATACAGGATGAAATATATACTTTAGATGGGACCAAAATTCCATTTGGGGTTTCTACTACTAATTAAATATATAATTTTGGGGTTAGAATTTTTATACCCTTAGAAATTTGTTCAGATATATAACTGTGGGTAGAACTAGAGACAAATAAGAAATTAATATATCTATATTGGATAAAAAGTGCATATTTCACCATATTATTATCATACCACTCATCAAAAAGAGTGATTTAATGATATTTACCATTGTTAATGGGAATTAGAGGTTTTGAAATTGAGCAACATCATTAACCATTATATTTATGAACTATTTAGAATAATTCACATAATTCATACATTTGTTATACTAGAGTATAGATATTATCTTTTTAGATTTCTCTCTATTTCTATCATTACCTATCTTCTTCCCTTAACTTCAGAAAGTTATTTCTTCACTACCTTTCATTCCATGATTAATAATTTTACCAACACCCACACGAAAATATACACTATGTTTCTGACCACATTTTGAGCATAAATAAAATATCAAATTCTTCTCTCTATTATTTTCAAATTTAATTTTAAATCCCATAGCTCCTTTCTTATGAAAAAATGGGTGGATAGTTATTTACAATATAAATTTCTACAGTGGTATAAAATCAAATGATTTATTCCATGATATCTAAGTCTATTAGGAACAATGACCTTATTATAATTGGATTTATGACACTAAAGAAATTATTAAACATAATTTCATGTTGGATGATTATACCAGAAACATACATCACATGTCTCTTAAAATTTTATTTATAGGAACCAATTGTTTCATCAAATATTTTATTTAAATTTTGTAATTCATTCATAACTTTAACTCAAATAATATAATGTATGTAATAATTTAAAAATAATATCTTAAACTCATGGCACTTAATCGTGTCAATTTCATCCTATTATCTTGTATTCTTGCTAAGATTTCACCATTGACATACATCACTATCCTAAACATAAGTATTTGAAATGATTTTTTATGTTCTCTATACTAGAGGACATAAAATATATTGTGAATGGTACTCATCCATTTCATATACACTAGAGGATTAGTGGAACCACTAATAAAAGGTGTAAATTGGCTAATGGAGGACACAAAAAACCATTGTAACCTCCAATGATTGTTTTTATTTTCCGCATTATTAATTTATTTAGAATATTATGTTATGATTGAAAGTTAATTTTTTATTCTAGACCCTATAACATTTGGTTTGTCATGAGGGTAATCATTTCAATATTCACCACATTAAGCATTAAAATTAATTTTTTGGGTTTAAGCCGTAAATAAAAAATCCATATTATAGGAAATAATAAAAATAGTCAAAAACCACATAATTGTGAAAAACATTTATAAGATATATAAATCAAGAATCATTTTTCTAAATCTTATACACCTTTGGTATAACATAGTTCATTCATGATAATTATCAAAATATTAGAATGTTATACTATACAAAGAATATCACCTGGGATCTCACTATTGTTTTCACATCCAAGATTCTAATGAATAACCAGAACATACATAGATACCATTAATCCTGAGATAAAAATTATATATATATATATATATATATATATCCTATTTTTAAATATTATTTACTTTACATAACAATACACTTTGGAAATTTACAGTTCTATTTCTTTTAGAAACACATAAATATAAACAACAGGTTTATAAGAGGTATAACAACATAGCACGCGTAATTAATTATAAATATCACCCTTCTTAGATTTAATATTATTAATATATATCTCAATAACTAGGGGAAAAGGAAACAAATTAAATGGTGAGCTCAGTTATTTAGTATTGGTAAATAAGGGTGTTAACAATAATTACCAGATCAAAACGTAACTATAAGGGTTAAATAATATGATCATAACATTTCAAAAAAATTATTCATATCGTATGTCATAATATTGATTCATGGAATATATCTTTATATTTTATAGGACATGAATCTTATAGGAATATAATAAAATGAATCATGAGGAAATATTATTGGCATAGGACATGAGTTTTTGGTACATACATAACTATAGAAACTAAATTCCATATTATTCAAGAATCACTGCAAAGATAATCATAGTGGATTGGGGTTACACAATAAACAATTTTTTTAGTAATGGATCACATTCTAGACTATCATAGTAGACAGAGTCTCTTATTGTTTTTGGCTCACTCAACATTCCAGTCAAGTTTATCTCATGAGATATTTATAATTACTCATTGTATTATAGGGATATATAATTCAACACCAAACCATAAAATAATTAAAATCATAGATATGTGTTCCAAATGAACATAAAACATTAATCATATCTACACAAAAGATAATAAACAGTTTTCAGAAACATTTATTGTCTAATATCCCATGTAAAATAAACAGGATTCATAGATTATTCATCATTTAATCCTAGAATAACACATTTAAAGGAATCTGTTACATAAAAATCATGTATTCATAGTAATGAACCATAAATGGAAATAATAAGGATTATATCATTGGATAATATCCCCATTAAATAATAGGTAACATCAAAGTATGTAATCATAGATGAACAATTTAATTACAATAATCACAATTATATTTCCTAGGGAAAATAATATTTACACTTTCAAATAATTTATGCTAAATATAAAAAATTCCCAAATGTTATGGAAAAATTTACATTGACATGATACTTGAAAATTATAAGTAATTATTCAAGAAATTGAGTGACCAATACTATAGTAAATTCATTCCATTTGATACAAGTTATAGGAAAAAATTCATTACTTAATTTTGTTAAATAATTCTTAAGGCACATCATTCAGAAATTGAAAGGGAGATTCATTTTAAAACACTTTATAGAAATAAATCAAGGGTAAAATTTAATTTAAATAATAATTTGTGAATATTAACAGCATTCATGAAAATTATTTTAGAAAATGTGGACATTGAAGATAAAAGGTTCTCAACATAAGATTTAAATGGAGTTAGTTTTCCATAAAACTTTATTTTTGTATTCTGGATATTTAATGAGAATAAAATTCAACTAAAATTTTTATTACATAAAAATAAAATGTGTGGATGAAAATTCATGTGATTATTGAGAGGTATATCATGAAATTTCATAACAAGAAGCATACTCATAATTGATCCTAATAAACAATGATAATGTAAAATTAAAACCTTACTACTTTTGTAAGATTTTAATCACAATCCCAGGAAATAATAACATAAAATGAAAATTAAAATATCATGAAAATAAGGATATTAATGATATTTAATTTCAATATTAAGATTATATACCTTATAAAAAAGAAATGTGAATGACATAACATATTTCACAATGAAGATAAATTGAGATGATAAATACTTACCTTGAGTTACACTTGATTTGAAATAACAATTACATAATATAAAACAAATTTAAATTTATTAAATTTATTACCAATATAATTAACATAATTATAATATCAAATATCTATTCTTTTATAATATTTAGTCACACATTTATCGATAATTAGTTATTGAAGTTTTTGTTTAATGGAGTTAATTATTTCATTTATTATTAGTATTTAACGTTAGATGTATTGATCCTCGTTATTTTATTATGGATCCATAATATCTAAAATAATAATAATGATATAAATATCATATATATTAGTTATATAAATATTTATAGTCATTAGATAATGATCGATATTGAAAAATGAATTATGTTGTTCATGACGACTGTAAGGTGTACATAATCATGAATGATGTTTTCACTTTTTTAAGTGTAGAAAAAAATAAAGGAAAATAATAACTAACCCTTATTGAATCATTATTGTATCATTTAATTCAATTTGAATAATTAAATCATACCTTATTACCATCCAAGAAAAGAAAAAATTAAAAAAAAGTCGCATCACTTCGCGGAGGTGGCAGTGCTCATGTACGCATGAGCGATGGAATAATTTTACAATAACTAGGATAGAGAGAAAGTATATATGTTATTATAATTTGAATATAAAAATTATTTCATAATTATTATATAAAATAATTAAACCCATAAAAATGACCATCCATAAAATTTGGTGGTAGAAAAACATTTATTCTCTATGTAGAGACAGTAAGTTGTATGTACACAAGAGGGACACTATCATAGCGCATGTGATGGGAAAAAGTGTGGATCATAGTGATTCCATAATAATAATAAAATATAAGTATTTATAACGTACACAATTTATTATTTTGTTATAAATACCATATATCAAAGGATACAAATAAGAACACAAAAAAGAAATTGATCTATTAAGGCGATTACCTCTTCTTTGAGTGGAATACATAATATATTCTATTAAAGATAGTAGGGTCACTATTTTTAGGACAAACAAAACATAGAGAGTGTGGATAATATTTCATATATGGGATTTCATTAGGTTATAGAAATTATAAAATTCAAAGAAGGTGTTAACAAGTTAGTGCAGTAGGTTCCCTTTTAGAATTGAGATGGGGTCACTATAGGGATTTCTTAATATTTTAATATATAATTAAATAAATATATAGTAATATGATTTAAAATAAACTAGGATTTAAATTTAATGTATTGTGGGGTTGAAATAAAGTCGACCAATAATGCTTTGATAAGTTTTGGTGTAATTTTAAACCATATCTTTGTTGATATCTTCTTGTTTAACTGATTCTAACCATAACCATGATAACACATTTTTCACTCTTAAAGGTTTATAATTTTATATATAAGGTGAAACTTTGTTTATAAATGGAAATGGGTTGATATTTCAACTATATATTATACATATTTTTTCCTTTTATTATTTTTATGGTGTTTAGATATTTTTCATAAATATTATTTTTATAAAATATCATTAATGTCAATTTTGACATTATTCATTTATTTTAGCATAAAACACATATTTAATAAGTTGTAATTATAATATAATACTTTAATTTTTCATTAATATTTGTTATTAATATAAAAAATTATGGTAACACTATAAATCATTCTAATATTTTCACTTTTCATGTTTTTGAAAATCAATTATTTTAATATTCTATTCGCTGAATAAATAATTCATTGGTGGTTCATGAGCATTTAATGTAATTATATCAGTAAAAAAATTATAAATAGATTTATAACCTATAAATAATTTCATTTTATTTAAATATATATTTTTATTCCTTTATAAATTCATTTGTTCCATACATAGACAAAAATAAGATATTTTAAAGTAACAGAGTGACATTTTGTAACATTTATTTCCCTAAATATTATATAGGTCATTTCATGAAAAATATTCACATAAAAATCATATTTTGATCTTATGATTCCAAGGGTAGAATTGTTTTCATACAATAGAAATTTATATTTAAATTGGTGGCCTTATCACTTAGTTTTAATCAAGAGTAATTCAATTTACCCATTATCAAGGTGATAAATTTTAACATGACTACTATTCATAAGGAATACAAATAATTGGTAACTATTTACATAATTTGATCCTACTAATTTAGAATATAGAATATATTTTATAAAATTCAATAACATTAAGTTTGATAAAAAAAATTTATATAAGTTCAAAAAATGAAATGAAAACATTTTTTAATATTTATTTTTTTATGCATAAACTATATTTATTATTAACCCATACATAAGAAAAATATTATATTATTGTTAAATAGTTAATTGAATATATTATATATGAATTACATTTAAATTATTCACTAATAATTATTAATTTAAATTATTATTATAAAAATGCATTATGTGCCAAAAATTGGGTTTTTAGAAAAAATACCTATTTATTTTCAACTTATTTTATTTTCATTTATAATAAATTTCTTAGGAATGAATTTATTTTACACATGAATAAATAATAAATATTTCAGATATTAGATAAAAATGTTCATAACTACCAATATATTATCATGGTTATAAATTTATAAATTGTTAGGCTTCATTTAAACTCTGTGTGGCATGTATAAAAAGCTATCAGATAAAAAAATCATTTGAGGGAAATATTACATAAAATATTGTTATATAAAAAAAGTAGAGGAATTGACATCATCTTATGAAAGTAATTTTTTTCACTAAATTAATATGTAGGATCAATCAAATATATGTCACCAATTATATTGATATCACACTGTCCTATAAAAATAAATTGAATATTCTATTAAATATAGCTCGATATTCATAGATTTAGACAACCTGACACTGATATATGATAAATTCTAGAATAATATTGATGAATGGGAATAAAAAATTAATATCTTAACAATATTTATTCTTGCATATCAATATAGTTTTCTAGAATCCAAGTGGAGTGGAATAAAAAGCCATGAGAACCAATAGAGATCTCTATATGAGGTTGTTGTCTGAAATAGGTCTTATTAAGAAAAGTTTTAGACATATAATTAGATTAGAGGGAAAAGAAAAAAAGCATTTTAATGGTGGAATTTTTCATACATGGCCATATATTTAGTGTTTGGCTCATCGGGGGCCGGTGGGCCTAGGTAGAAAGCATGTATTCTTCAGCAGCTACTAATAGGTTAGTGGGTTCCCAAAGGCTAGTTGTGGCTTCCTATCTATTGGATGATGCACTCGACCAGTAGGTTAGTGGACTTATTTAAACCACAATGTAACCATTATTCATCCATCCAATAAAATACTATCTTTTAGACCCATTTAACAGTTATACACACATCCATCACAGAAAAAATAAACAAGAAAATTGTGATTTAAAACAAAAATTCTTTTATATTTGAGGATGTCAAATCAATTTACCACACAAACCAACCGTGTGACGAACCAACCACATAACCACAAAAGGTTACCAACTGACCATGTGAAAAATTGACAGAACTTCATAAAGAAACCAATCAACCACTAAACCAAACCAAACAACTACATAAACGATCCAACTGATGACACAAAGTAACCAATCGACTGTATGACCATCTTAAGTGATCAAACAAATGGAAAAACTGGATGCATGATGGAACCAACTATCCACATCACCAACCCATGATACCTCATGAATGAACCAATAAACTACATTAAGGAACCATGCTATGACGCAAAATACATTGGAAACAACAATAAAAACGTTATAACCACAAGGTAAGTCAATGAGTTGTTAGACAAAAACATTTAAATTTCATATGGAAGTGATCTTATATATCCTCCTTATGCATCCAATTCCTGGATAAACACAAAGAAATAGGAAATGGAATCCTTTGAAATTACATCAAATACTACTCAAATAATTTTCATCATGGAGAAGCAATTTATATAAAAGAATAAAATAGAATGAATACTAATAACCCACCCCATGAGAATCCTATTGTAGATATAACTATAATAATAACAAAACCACACATCAATGGAACAAAAAAACCTAGAAAAATCATCAAAACTGAATAGTGTTAAACACATATACCAAAATAATATCAAACAATTTATCTTATGATAATTTAAAAAATAATACCCAATAAAACAACTAAAAGTACTAAGGATTCATCTGTGAATCCAATTCCAATGTAATCTCCTATAATCTACCATTTATCCATAATAAATGAAAAAGGGGATAAACTTCCCATGGAACACCTTCTACCTCTTATCCATGATCTCAACTAGCTACTCCATAGATGACATATTATAGTAGATATCTATCTCAACCTAGTCAATAACATGGGAGTCGCCATGGATATACTGATGAAATCATGACATATGAGAGACATTAGGAACATTGTCTATCTATGGTGGAACATCAATTGATATGCCACTGTTCAAATGTTTTCTAACACCATGAAGAGTCTTATAATATTGTGATAAAGCTTACTCCCATGAACAAATACATGTATCCCCTAATTTATTTAAACCATCAAGAATACATGGTCTCCAACATCGAACTCAAGGGACCTACACCTATAATCTACATAGACCTTCTGGTGGGCAATAATAGCCTCTATCCACTTCCAAATCATCTGGATACTCTCTATTTTTCCCTATAATATATTTAGAAAATGGATGGTGGTATCACAAAACATGATCTTTCATGAAGAATAATGACACTATTTCCTATAAAATCCCTCAAATGTACATATATATGTGTGATATTTGTTATTGTAGGGAAACTAACCCAATAATATAGGTTTCACCCATGATCTACTGAATTCATTAATTAAATTATGTATTATATCCCATCATGTATGGATAATCTGTTATTTATTCTTATCTATATAGAGATGAAAAGTGATGATAATTCATAACTAAGAGGAAATTTAATATTCTAATAATCTCTATAATGTTGAGGAAAAATGAGATTCTTCATCAAACATAATGAGCTTCATCCCCCATGTGGAGTCTTCCATACTCATCCACATACCGGGCTACCAGATCATCCACAAGAATTTACTCCCTTATAACTAGAAAATGAAATTAATTCATCAAATTTTCCAAAACCACCCAATCTATATCAAAATGTACCTGACCTCGAGGTGACTGAGTGATGAAATTAATAAATATACAATACTACTTCGACATGTGGAAATATAATGGGAAAAACAAATTTCAATGTACATAGTGATCCACTTTCAACTACCAAAAAAAGACAGCATCCATAAAATCTACCCCCAAACACATTATACTAGTCATATGAAGCTACCTCCTTAAGAAGTAGTATATTATAGTCATGACTAGATGTACCAATAATGGTGAGTTGTGAAACTCACAAAGAACTCCCTCACTCAGGGTCAATAGAACAACCTCTACTAAAATAAAATATGATTATGACTATCCTTGGACAACACCGAGGGAGAATATCCATTTAAAACATATTATCACATCACATCCACCAATATGTATTGTTATTGACACTCATACACATGTTGTATAATAAATTACACTACAATCATCTAATAGAGAAAACCTCTTAATCTAATTTCCTCTAAATTGAGATTCAATACGGCATACTCTTATACCTCTATCTAAACATCCACAGTTTCTAGATAAATAACTCCTTTTAACATTTATTCTATAATTTTAGAAGTTTTAATACCATTTCTTGTGGTGCTTGAGATAAAAAATTCATGACTTTAGGGAAACATTTTACATCATTATAGATGTTGTTTTAGGTAACAATGATAGAAAATATAACTCATGATTTTGTGATTTTTGGTGATGAAAAAGATGTCACTAAAGAGGTAGTGATTCCACAACATCATGGAAATCAAAATTGTAGAAATTTATAGGTTTTATGACAAATACTTATTCTAGTGGGTACATAAATTCGTAGATCTATAATAGATCCAACATTTTCTACAATAAGACACATCTCAAATTTTGAAGGGAAGTGTCGCGAAATATCTAAAACATCACCCATTGTTTTAATAATTGAATCACTGGGGCACTAATCAACCTCTCATTCATGTATTCAGATTTACTTAGAAACTGCTCAATCCAATTAAAAGCCTAATCCTTTTTAGTTAGTGATATCAATTTAGATACAACCAAATATAAATTAGACCCAAACCTTTCATAATATCCTAAAAGATTCATTATTGAGTACCTCCCAGGAAACAACTATGTATATATTTTATAGGTCACTAACCACACACTACTAAGACACTACTTGTCCAAGGTAGTGAATCTACTAAATCAAAAACATTCACATAGACTATATAACATAGTGTTAATAGTTTCAAAGTACCAATATGATAATTTTGTGATGTTGGGAATTCTTCAACCCTACATTGAGAGTTTAATGATGTCATTAATGAACAAGACTATGTATATTATTGAAACTCAAGTAATTCATATTTATTAAGCCCCGTGAGTATATCTAGTTTGTTTTCAGCAATAAATGGCATATCCAAAAAAATTGAACAGCCTATACATGAAATGGAAGGTAATATTTTGGATATCCTCCCCCTTCACCGTGAAATGGTGATATCAAGATTACATTTTTGTCTTTAAAAACCAATTATCCCCCCTTATATAGTAAAATAGATCATTTAACCTTCGAATGGGTAAATGTTTCTTAACCATCACCTAATTCAAATTTCAGTAGTTCATACATAGACTCATACTATCGTCCTCCTTCTTAGTGAACTCACTCGAGCACCATATGATGAAACACATGAAAAGATGAATAACATATAATACAATCCATCAATAAAGATTCAAAACTAATGAAACATTATGAGTTTCATATATTATATGGAAATTAGAATTGGAGAGGCCATTGGTTGTAACTATATCCCAAAATTGAAAGTGTTTTGTGGGCTTAGTGTCACAACCTCATCCATGAATAGATATAGGAACTATTCTACAACTCTTGGAACCTCTACTACCTATTCCTCTACTAAAAATTCATCATACTAAGATAGTATATATTTCTCATATCTTCCACCCATTGGATAGATTCACTCAACAATTAAGACAACCCACTAGCCTTCCACATCATAAATCATGACTCATTAAAATATAGTAAAAACCACACATAGAATTGAAAAACCATAAGATGGATGAAATTGAAAATATGTATCTATAATAAGAATAAATCCCACATAATATATTGTTTTCCCATACTAAAGTTGGATCCACGTCAAGATTTGATCAAGAAATAAAGGGAACTGAATGTCACATGTGACAATAGTGTAATACAAATCTTCTCCATATCCAATAATATTGTGAAAAAATAATGTATTTTCAATAAAAGAAGATGAATCTATAGAATAAAACAATGTAGAAAATATTGTACAAGACAAACTGATCATACCTCAAAAAATTGTTTTCCCCATATCGAACATCAAACTATATAGAATAAACATTACCAATACCATATCATATACCTATTGGGATCAAGTTGGATGGAGAAATATGTTTGAAGAGTTTTTTGCAGAGTGTTGTATTTTTTTTCAAAGAAGATAAATCAATTAACATTGTAAAGGACTTAAAACTAGATGATGCTTTGCTGATATGTATTTCACAAATATCATAAGTCAAGAGTACTTGTGAGGCATGCCTTATGATCGAATGGGGTAGAAAGGATGATGATAGTCATATATAGTATTGGTTGGAAGGAATGATGTTGTTTAAAGATAGGGAAGTTACTGTACATTCCATTATAACTCTAACGATGCTAAATCTGATCAATCAAAGGATATATATCACGATAGTGGAGTTCGTGATGAATGATGAAGAATGGTTATGGGATGTAGTGAAGAGATATATGACAAATGAAGGGAAAATCCGGAGACAACCAAAAAGAACATATTAAGGGGGAGTGCATGGAAATTTAGGCAAGTTGTGTGAAAAATTAAAACAGTGCACGAAATAGTATTGGGATGCGGGAAATACCAGCGGGATGTGAGAAATATCAGCTGGATGCATGAAATAGTAGCTGGATGTGTGAAATATCAGTGTGATGCGCGAAAAATAAAGCAGTGCATCAAATATTGGTGAGGTGCGGGAAATAGTGGAATGATGATTTTCGTGCAAAAGGTGTTTTGAGATCAGAAGCTTGAAAATTGGAAAATGCATGAGGTGTGTGAAACAATTGGAACATTGCGTGAAATATGATGTTGCAGGAAAGGGTTTTTATGCACATGATGAGGTTTTTATGCATGGAGTATTGTTTTTCATTCAGGGTTAAAAAAGCCAATAAAAATGAGGTGACCCCCTTTCAATTGATGTGGCTCGACACTTAGAAGAAGTTCCGATCTCTGGTGCATGTAAAATTTTACGCTAGCTGAGTTGTGCGAAAATAATTAGGTTTGTGTAAAAAGTGGAAGGGTGCGTGAAAAACTGGGAAGCAGCGCGAAAAGTGGAAAGTTGCATGAAAAAGGAAGTTGCACGAAAAAGGTTTTTCGCAGAAAACAGAAATTTTTATGTGCAAGACATTTGATTTTCACGCAAGACACACTAATGGTTGCACGAAGAAATTGGGGTCTTCGCACATATTCATTTGAGCATATGGGAGTTTTTACTAGCTTCTGTGTAGGAAAGTGATGATTAGTACATCAGAGAATACAACTTTTCAATTGTAAAGAAGCACTAAAATACAGCAATTCTCTATTTGTGATAAGAGAGTGCAAACATTCTTGCGGATTATTTTCAATGAGAAACATGAGTGTAACGGTATATCCTACTCATTTTATTCCACATCAAAGGATTGTTTTATATTGGATTGAGTGGTACTAGATTGTTTCTGTACCATTCAAAGGTTTTAGCTACTCTTGTTGAGTAGTGAACCTTGTAAATCATGTGTTCTTGTGGTTGTGTATGTTCATCAGGGAAGAAACTATTTAACAGGAGGTGAATGTTGTTTTAGAATGAAGAAAACTTAAAAAGAAACAGATACCAAGATTCACCCCTCCCACTCTCAGTGATACTTGGATCCTAATTGGGAACTTCACTACGTAACTATATATGTTATCCAAGGAAAAGAACCAGTCTGGGTCCCCATGGAAGGGGAACTTAATGGGGATTTCCTCTACCAGACCCATCTCCCCTTGACTATTGATCCACCATCAGTGTCCTATATTTTTGTTTTAACTGGAAATGGTTCTAGCCATTGTAACCCAACTGTATTCCCTATGGGGTTAGGTATTGATCTTAATGGTTTCCATAACTTCCATAGGTATATAATATGAATGTTATTTCCATTTTAGATGCTTGATAATTTCTATTATGAAGAAGGCATGAAACATATTTAGGAAATCCCCTCCCCACTAATCAGAATATCTATTTGTCTTATATTTTTTGATATTATTCATGATGCTCTTCTCCTTGAGATGATTTTATAACATCACTCTCAAGGTAATCTTCCAATAATGTGGATCATTTTGAATAAAAAATCACTGTTTTTTTTTCCTCCTAATACATTTTGAATGTATATGTGGTGATTAGGTATCTTATTGTTGGATGAAACACATCTTCTAGACAGTATACTCTAAACTCCTCATCAGGAAATCAATCAAGAGAAAAATATACAAGGTCCTTGAACAAGATGTAGATATATCTCATGCTCATTCTACTATCTGGAAGGAATATTATATACTACCACTTTTCCCTCATTATCATTGATGACATGAACTAATGATAAAACTCATTCTAGAAGTAAATTCCAAGATACTTTGCCCTCTAACCACTCTTTAAGATAAATCATCAATAAGTAATGCATCACTCCTCACCCCTGACTAACTACCAATTGATCTGAGTAATTAGTTCAATCCTAAATCAGAATATAGGTGTTCTCTATCTAAATATACTATTTTATTTTCTCTAGTCTAGATACACTCCACTCATAGTTTTCCAAACTGTAATACTTTATATCATGTAACACCCTCTTCCACATGTCATCTGCCTCGATTGGATTAATCCTTCAATGATCAAGTAGATCAACATGTTAAATCTCTATCGCTAAAATATATATGGATGTGGACCTGGATCCATATCTAGAAAATAATTAAAAATAAAATGTTTGAAAGAATATAATTTATTTATATTCATCTAATTCAATTCAATTTTTCTCAAAACACCACTTTTCAGAACAAAGATAAAATGAATATTCCTTTTCCATTCCTAGAACACATCCTCTTAATCAACATTATCTCACCTTTGGTGTTCAAAAATATTATGGTCCTTGTGTTGAATCATGGGGGCCCAAAATGCCTATTTTTTAGTCAGTAACACTTTCAACATCATGAACAAAGTCCAAATAACACTATTTCTCTACCATTATCCTGAAAACATGGCCATTAAATATCTCCAAACCATATCATATCCATTAACCACAGCCTTTGATACCACTATATCATGACCCCCACCCATAGTACACCTATTGACCAGAAGTCCTCACAATCATTTTTTTTATTTTTGGAAAACAACATTATGGTTAAATGGTAACCATATAGAAAGGACCACCTCACTAGCCACAAATTATCATTATTAAAAACACACAAAAAACCTTCAAAATACGAAGTTCAAATTCAAATAAATATCCAAATAAACCTAAAGCCATGTAATATATGTAACATGTCTTCCTCGATCAATATATAAACTTCAATCATGAATCCAACCCTACCAAGGCGTCCTCGAACCATGATCACCCGCATCAGCCAGACACTCACCTACTTTTCGCCATCATCATAGCCAGTAAAACACCTTCGTTGTCACCACCTTCCATCACTGTCTGATATTAAGACTGAAAGAAATAAAAAATCCATAAATCAATTCCACCTCTCGACCTCATTGTCGGCATTCAACACTACTGACGTCAAGTTGTTTCTAAGAACTCCAACAGTGCCCCCATAATAGCATAATAACAAACATCATATACTTACCAACAAACAACGACGGGTTAGTCACCATCCCAAAGTCAAACGCTACATGACTACACCTCCAGGAACCACCCTGAAGACTCACATACTACACTAACTAGGATGGGAGTGCAGTACTAGGATATCAGAGGAAGTTTTAAAGGGTTTGAGTCTCGTTAGGGGACCAAAAACAACAAAACCCCTTAAAAATAAGGAATAAGAAAAAAGGATTTGTGAGAGTGTAAAAAATATATCACCAAAAAGAAATGAAAATATAAAATGATCCTAGTATTATATAATACAAGGGTAAATATAATGAAGAATATGAACTGAGGCCACCGCTAACCCACCATTCCCTCTAAAACCATCTCATGTAGGCCCATATTACGAATCAAACCTGACCAAAATAGTGTCAATCACAATGTGTTGACCTGAAAGGGTAGTAGAGAATCCAAATGCAGGATGTTTCTACAAGAGCCAACCCAAGATGTCTAGATCACCCACAACCAAACCCTGAATGGGGGTTCAATGCACAGGGTTACATTGAAAGAGGGACAATGAGCAACAATTGTTGTCTACGCCAACAAGCTTCAATTGATAAAGAGGTGGGAATGATAAATAGAGAGAAATAGAATAATGGACTAGGGAGAGGGAATCATGATCTCATACCTGAAAACCTCTAGGATGATAAGTGTGGAGGTTGGAGCATAGGGATTCGGGCAAGTGAGAAACCATTGTTTACCTACAGTGAAGAGAAGGTGTGACCCCCAAATTCATGTATTTAGGTGTCCTTGAGAAGGTGACTAATAATGAGAGATTTAATGATTCTATTTGGTTGATCATGGATTGACTAGAAATGTTAGCCCTTTTTTAGAGATGAAGGACTCAATGGGTGGGGATTTATTATAATTTTGTTACATGGATTAGGTGTGAGGACTAGACATGATGTATAAGAAGACCATGTTTGACCAAGATTATCAAATTAACATATGATTCATGACAGGAATAAAACATACCATTGGCTATTAGTTACCCTTTAGAATTTATTTCAATCCCTATGTAGGTGAGTAAAAAATGTGGATCATCCGAACATAGGAGGGTATATTGAGTGATTTTTTTTTTGGAATTTGTAGGATCATTGGTGGAACACATATTGTTGGATGTGTTTTCCTAAAACAATTATTATGACTCATCCATCATTATGGATCCATATGAGGTGTTATATAGGTGGTTGTGTCATTATCTATTATGTTTCACCAAGGATGGGGAGTCTATAGTTAATGGTAAACATTTGGTGCAAATGATTTTATAGAATAAGCATGTGTTTTAGGATTGGATGAAGGTAGTGTAAGAAAATTACCACTTTTCATACCATAAGAAATGGTCCTTGGAGTTAAAAGGAAGGGACCATATTTTCATATTTTTTTCACCACATTAGTGAAATTAGTGGTTATACTGTTGGAGTAAGATTTTATATAGGTTCATTAAACCCTTTAAGGTGTTAAAGAGAATTTTATATGGGTCATTTTATATAAAAACCCTGCTCTTTATTTTACACGTAATCATAATTTATTAAACAAAAACATAAGTTGATACAAAATATATGATCGATAGGTCTTGTGTCTTTGTGGATTAGGAACATTACATAAAAACTTAGAACATAAAACACAAAATATTTATTGAAAACATATTTTACATGACCACATCATGCCTTTATACTTATCATTACATGGGATAATGTTAGGACATGCATAACAAAAGGGTGAGCTATAATGCCCAGTATTGAAGTTAACAAGTCATAACATGATGAATATTGTACATGTTATACAATAGGCATACAAATGGTGAATATGAGAAACATTAACATAATGGCATTATATATCATTATTATCATAACATGAAAATGTGGCAATAACACAAAACATGATTTTAGCATGACCCAAGGCTCATTGCTCATAGAGCATGAGTAAACCCTCATTTAACATGAATTATCATGATTAAACCATCATTACAATTGATGTATCATGAATCTATTCTTTAACAAATGCATTGAAGCGCTATTAGGGCACACCATTCTTAATCATTTTTTTTCATGCATAAGTGTGTCAAATGGAACATATAACCCGGAATCATTAAACATCATCATTTATTCCATCATAAAGGAATGTGTAATATATATATGAAACTATATAATCAATTAGTATATGTTCAAAAAGATGAATACCCCTGATAGAGAAATGGGAATGGTATTCCTTACACACTGACTTTGGCTTAGAAAAATCACGGTGTAATTTTTGCAGTATAACGACGTGACATAAAAATTTAAAAAAATGGTTGATGAGAGAGAAATGAGGTGTCTCATCATATGTAAATGAAATGGAATATAAGGGTGTTGATATAGATACGTGTCCCTATATATGTAATGGAGGTTTGGATTCATAAAACAAAATAATTGTTTGAATGTAAATAAAGTGGGAGAAATTGCTTATGGAATTTGGGAATGGTAACAGGTGTACATGTGATGTATTAATTAGAGAGATAGGGGTATGTTATCATTAAATCCTAAAGAGGGAATAATGGGGTAGGTGAGAAATAATACCCCAACATTTTTAATTTAAATTAAAAGGGTCTAAAAATATAAATAAAGATGGAAAAAAATTAGAAATTAAGAAATCCCATACCGAATTTTGGCATGGTCATAGGTGTACATGGGAGGCATTAATCAGATAGAAAATGGTATTTAATAATTAAAAAATTGAGAGGGATGTATGGAGATGTTCAAAATCATAACTCATCATTTCAATTAAAATTAAAAGGTCATAAAAACATAAAAAAGTTGGACAAAAATGAGAAAGGATGAAATCCCTTACTTGGAAGTGTGATCCCAAAGGATAGAAAGTGTCTTGAGATAGTATTCTAGAAATTTTGGGGTGTCGTGGGAGGATTCTAGAGAGATGAGGTAGGAGGTTTTTATTGCTCCAAAGGATTTTATTGATGTGGAAGTGGGATCTTGGGTGGGTTTATACTAATCAAAACCACAAACCCACCCATTGTTTGGGAACAATTTTTTCACAAAGGGGAGTGGAAAAAATATTTTATGAGGAAGATGGACTAACTTCATGAAATATTAGGCATTCTTATGTGAAGGTGAGTAAAACTCTCAAGGAAATAATTTTAAAATGTAATAATGTTTTTTGAGTCTTGGAGGGTCCACTAATGCTTTGAAAAATGAATAAAACTATACTAAAATGACATTATTTTAATGGTAAAACATATATTGTACCAAAAATATCATTCATAGTATTTTATTACATCACTATTGGGTCATTATGTTGTTATAAAACACATTATATAATAAATGTTATTTAATTTTTACCCAATATTTCGACTGTCTCAGAAAATTATAAAAAATTCACCGTTGGATAATTTTGAGATCACGATTCCAAAAATAATATAAATTTTATAAAAATAATTTTCTAAATATCTGATTTTTTATTTTATAATAGAAACCTATATTTAACGAAAGTTCATGGGTTTGGATAAAAATGGCATTCCAACCTTAATAAAAATCCCAACTGTATTCCTAAATTTTTTTGATCATTTATATATAATAAAATGTAATTTATTATTACTATTTATTAAAATAATATTTAATTCCAAATCCATAAATTCATCAAAATATATTTCTTAATTGAATATCAACAAAAAACTACTATTTTTCCTCTAAAAATTTTTACAAGTTAACAATAATAAAATGAATGTATATTATTTATTAAACACAAAAATAATTCACATAATGATAGGGCTATGGTATTGTTACATAACCCCTGATAAAACCTGCATAACACCTATGGGTATGGTGAGCAATGGTGACAGACTCTTGGGGTGGCTACGATAACATCGCGTGGGTGGTAATCTCTATCAACTTCCACTTCTCCCGTAGGAGATTCTATTCAAGCATAACATGAAAATTCTTATCTTGGGAATGTTCAAGAGAGAAGTCCAAAGATGCCCACTCCTTTTTGAGCTCTGAAAAATGGGCATTGTATGTTGAAATTCTACTAGATGAGGCCATTACTTTCTTTTTCTGTGTAAATTGGATTTTTAAAGCCCTATTTTTATGCTAATGATGTGATCATTGTTCAATGGATATATTAGCTATGGTAAAAAAATTTAACGTTATTTTGAAATCCAAAATCATAATCCAAATAAGTACATAATTTATATAACCATTTTACATAATAATACATTTAATTAGATCAATAGTAATTATCGTTAATGAATGTTTGGGTCGATACAATCTTTCCCCGTTAATAAATTTCACCATTGAAATTTCATTTTCCGACACTAAATAAGATGTGGGTAACTCTTCTTCCTCACATCCTCTTATTCCCACAATTATTCTTCAAACATGTGGTTTCTCGACAAAACATTCATGAAGGTAATTGTCTTATTTTGTTGGAATTTTTCCCTATGATCAAAGATCATTACCATATTCTATTCCTAGGAGAGGTAATTCTCCAATGGCACCACATATGGATTGAGTACAAATGATGGGTCGGTTATTTACTTCCTTAATAGTGATACATAGAATACGTCATGTACTTGAGATAGGTTCGGTGGAATTGAAAGTCGATAGGACATAGCTCCAATGTGATCATGGATCTCAAAAGCGACGATGTACCTTGGTATAAACATTCCCTTCTTCCCAAATATGATAACTCTTTTCCCCTGAGATATGCAGGGGAATACAATGTCTCCAACATCTATCTCTATGTCTCATCAACGATTATTACCGATGAACTTTTGTCGACTCTGATCAGATTTAATGTGCAGCCTGATGGTCTTTACCTTCTACACCATTTCATAGACAATTATTGGACCTAATATTTTTCTCTCCCAAACATCATCCCAACATGCCGGTGTTCGGATCCTCTTCCCATAAAGGACTTAACAAGGTGAAATTTGGATACTTGAGTTGATTCTATTGTTGTAACATAACTCAACTAGTTGTAGGTGTTGATCCCATCCTACATTTAAGTCCATTGAGCATGCTCTCAATATGTCCTCAAGTGTATGGACAGTCCACTAAGATTGGCCATCAGTTTGTAGATGATAATCCATACTGATGTTCAGCTCAGTGTTCAAAGCATGTCGAAGACTATTCCAAAACTTATAGTTGAATCTTGGATGTTGATTAGACGCAATAGACAGTGGTACTCCACTCAGTCTTACCACTTCCTAGATATATATCTGTTCCAGTTGATCCAATGAGAAACCCTATCGAATTTTAATGAAGTGTGCAATCTTTTTAAGAAGAACAACCACATATCAGATAGCATTGTTTCCATAGGTTTTCTTTGAAAGTCTAGTGACAAAGTCCATGGTGATGTTCTACCATTTCTATGCTGGTATGGGTAATGGTTTCATCATCCCCTTAGTCTTATCTTTCTCATCCTTCAATTTCTAACATACAATGTACTTTTATTTATATTTAGAGATGACCATCTCCATGTTATCCCACCAATAATGGTTTCGGATATCTCGATACATTGTTGTGTGTATGGGGTGAATGGAGAAATTTGTACAATTTTCATCATCCAAATGTTATTTCTTTATATCATGATTTTATGGAACTCATAGTCTTATCACAAATCTAACAATTCCTTCTTCATTAATGTGGAAATATAAGGATTTCCCTTTTATGATAGTTTCCACATTCTTATGAATTCCAACATCTTACTTCTAGGCATCCATTAACTTTTCCAAAATAGATGGTTGATAAATAATTTGTGAAAGGATTGGATATGTTCCATTCTTTATGAATCCCATGTCCATCATCATCAAATCTATGAAGATTGGATCCTTTTCAATTCTTATCAATTATAGAATCCCTGGGTCAATTCTACTTATATCTTCTACCTCTATGTTCGTGTTCCCATGGTTTTAATGGATTGAGCAATAATAGTATTTGATCAATAATAACCATCTTTGTGGGCACATATTCAACTCTTTTTATGTGAATATATACATGAGGATTTTGTGGTTCGTATATATTTCACACTTCTCCCCAAAGAGGTAATGCCAACAAATTTTCAAATAGAATATTACAACAGACACTCCAGTTCAGGTTTTGGATAGTTTCTCTTAGGAACATTAAATATCCTTGAATTATAGGAAAGGATTTTTTTCATTTTACATGAACACACAACCCATGCCCTTCTTCGAAGAATCACTAAATACTAAAAAATGTTCTCCAATTGTGGTTAGTGTGAGTATATGCATAGTGATAAGCCTCCTTTTCATCTCCAGGAATATCTCTTTGCATTAATCACTCTAAGAAAACATGAATCCCTTTCAGGTTATATTAGTAAGGGGGTTTCAAAACCATGTAGAATTTATCACAAATCAGCAATAATATCTAGCTTACCCCAAGAAGCAATAGATATCTGTCACAGATGATGGCCATAGCCATCCCTAAATTGCATCTGTATTGGAGGGATCCATAGATATCCCATTTCACATGAAGATATGAATCTAGAACGGTACCTCCTTCAAAAAAATCACACTTGTTGTACTTTTCATAGAGCTTCTCCTTTCACAATGTCTCTAGTACATTTCTTAAATTCTCCCCTTCATTTCCCAAAGTTTTGAAGTATATAAAAATATCTTCTATAAAGACAACCAAAATTTTTTCAATAAAATCTCTACATACTCTATTCACCCTGACCAAGAATATTGACAGATCATAAGTGAGTCTGAAAGCCATTACAATTAATTAATAGTTCCTCTATCTAGAACGAAAAGTAGTCATTGGGATATACACCATTTCACCCTAATTTGGTAATATCCTGAAAGAATATCCACCTTAGAGAAGTATTATTCAACATGTATTTGACAGAAAAACTCATAAATTCGTGGAAGATGATACATGTTCTTTAATGGGATTTTCTTGAGATCACAATAATCAATGCAAAGGCGCATTTACCCATCCTTCTTCTTGAAGAAGTGGACTGGCGCACCCCATGGTGAAGCACTTGGGTGTATAAAACCTTTATACAGATTCTCATGTGGTTGTTTCTTTAGCTCCTCAATCTCTACAACAGCCATTATATATGGTTTCATGGACACTATAAATTCCATAGGTATAAGATCAATTTAGAATTCAACATCTCTTCTAGGAGGAAGACCATGAAATTCCTAGGGAAAAACTTTAGCGAATTCCCTCACAAGAGACATGTCTTCAAGGATGGTTTCTTCCATAGAATCAATCATCTGAGCTAAATTCTCATTCTCATAAGGCATTAATATCCACACTTGAGATGATGGTTCTAGAGAAGATTCATCCTCCTCCTTTCACTGGTATAGAATAAGGTCTCGATTCTCCATATGGAGAGTGATTCCCCTCCTATGACAATTTATGTTGGCTCTATATATGGAAATCCAATCCATGACAATAATTGCATCAAATTGCACTGAAGGGTGTATTAAGAGGTTATATGGGATGTTCAATCCACAAATTATGATAGGGGAGGAGTTATATTCATGGGATTCAATGATTGCCCCATTTTCCATTCACACTGACATCTTTAATTCAATGATTTGTGGTGGTGTGGGGATTGTTCTTCTAAAATTTTTGGAAATAAAAGAATGCATATAACTATGAATTATAGCCCTAAAAATAAAATTTTAATTCTAGTACTAGCTTATCTGTTATAGACATGGGCTGTGTACCTTAAACACATAAAAGGGAATCCAAATTCAAAAAGGGATAACTTATGAATTATAATTATTTCCTTAACTTATGAATTTATAATCTCTAATCTATGTTATCCATGATGTAATTCCCAATATATATTTGTAGGGTATTTTTTTAATTTTTGAATAATGGTTCATACAATGCTTATGAATTTAGAAAAGCATATCCCCTAGGAGTGCCGTAACCATGAGTGTAGCAAGGCCCATTTTCGTGCACCAATTCCCATTTGAGTCTATCTCAAAGTGGTGTTTTCGTGTTTTACCCCTAGATACATCTGTGCTAGAGCTTCCTCTACCTACTCATATCCATATAGGGATGTATTTTTTTTTATGACCCGCATACCTAATACTCACCAAAATTTAGGAATGTTTTTATGGTACTTAGTCTTATCCATAAGTCTTTCACTACAATTTTCTAATCCTAACCCCAAAAATAGCTAAACCTATCCTCTAATACCAACTATAAAAACCCTGCTCTTTATTTCACACATAAACATAATTTATTACAAAAAAACTTCACTAAATACAACATAGAATATTGAATGTTCTATTGTATTTGGGTCTTAATAACATTACATAACTACTTAGAACATAAAACAATATATCTTTATTTAAAACATCTTTTACATGACCACAACATTCCATCATACTTTGCATTGTATGAGATATCCTGAGTACATGAATAAGAAAAGGGTGAGCTATAAATCACAGTAAGGGAGTAAAAAAGGAATAACATGATGAATATAGTACATGTTATAAAATAGTAATATCAATGGTGAATAATAGAAACATGAACATACATGCATGATATAACATTATTGTCATAACACGGAAATGTTGCAACAAAAAAACATGATTTTAGCATGATATAAGGCTCATTTACCATAGATCGTGAGTAAAACTTCATTTCAGTAGAATTATAATTAGTGAACCTTAATTTCAATTGATGTATCATGATACTAATCTTTACCCAATTCATTGGAGTGCCATCCGGGTGCACCCTTCTTAATCATTTCAATTCAGGCATAAGTGTGCCACATGTATCATATAACATGGAATCATTAAATATCATAATTTATTCCATGATAAATTATTGTGAAATAAATATATGAAACTATATAATGAATAAGTATATGTGTATAAATGAAAATACCATTGATAGATAAATGGGCATGTTATTCACTACACAATGAATTTGTTGTGGAAAAATCACGGTGCAATTTTTGTAGCATAACGGCGTGACATAAGAATTCACAAAAATTGATGATGAGAGAGAAACGAGGTATCTCATCATATGTACATGTAATTTATAGTATGGTGGACATATAGATATATGTCCCAGAATTTTTAATGCAATATAGGATTCATAAAACCAAATAATATCTTGAATGTAAATGTGGAGAGAGAAATATCTTTTGCAATTTTAGAATGGTAATTGGTGTACATGGGAGGAATTAATGAGAGTAAATGGGGTATCAAATCATTCAAATAGAAGTAGGGATGTAAGGGGGAAGTTTCAAATCGTACCCCAATATTTTTAATTTAAATTAAAAGGGCATATCAACATAAATAAAGTTGGAAAAAAAATATGAGAAACGAATAAATCCCTTACGAAATTTCAGCATGGTAACAGGTGTACATGGGAGGAATTAATGATAGAGAAAGAGATATTTTATCATTAAAACATAAGGGGGGAAGTATGGGGAAGTTTATAAATCATTCCCCAACATTTTTAATCGAAATTAAAAGGGCATAACAATGTAAATATTTGTGGAAAAAATGAGAGGAAGAAATTTGTTACACGGATGTGTGATCCCAAAGGCTTAGGAGAGGATTGAGAGATAATTGTATGGAGCTTGGGGTACCATGGGAGGATTATATAGAGAGTATGAAAGATTTTGGTTGAGATAAAAAGTCTTTTTGGTACGAGGAAGTGGGATCTTTGGTGAGTTTATATAGGCGAATAGAGGGAATTCTTTATTATTTAGTTTTTGGACACCATAATTTAAACAAATCCAAACCACAAACCAACCCATGGTTTTGGCTCAAAGTTTCTTCCAAAGAAGAGTGGAAAAAATTATTTTTCAAAGAAATTGGACTAACTTATTAATATATTAGCCCTTCTTATGTGGACATGAGTCACACTCTCAAAGAAATCATTTTAAAAAGTTAGCATATTTTGTATGTCTTGGAGGGTCCACTAATGCTTTGTAAAAAAAATCAAACAAACCTAAAATCACATTATATTAATGATAAGACAAATATTTTCTGAAAATATAATTTATTGTATTTTATTAAATCACTATTGGGTCATTATGATGTCATAAAACACATTATATAATTAAATAGTATTTAATATTGACCCAAAAATTCTACCGCCTCAGAAAATTATGAAAAATTCACCATTGGATAATTTTGATGTCCCGAATCAAAAAATAATATTCATTTTATCTAATTAATTTTATAAATAGGTGATTTTTTACATTTAAAATAAAACATACATTTATCCAAAATTCATGGGTTTTGATAAGAACGACTTTCAAACCATAATAAAAACAAAAATTGTTTTTATACAATGTATAAAATCATTTATATTTAATAAAAAGAAATTTAATAATAATATTTTATTAAAATATTATTTAATTAAAAAATATATTAATTCATTAAAATAGATATCTTAATTGATTATCAACTAGAAATACTATTTATTCTTAAAAAACATTTACAAGGTGACAATAGTAAAATGAATGTATATTATTTATTATATACAAAAATAATGTTCATAATCATAGGGAAGGTGAATTGTTAAATAACCCAGAATAACACTGGCCTAAGACATAAGGGAATGGTGTGTGATGGTGGCAAACTCATAGGTTGGTTTGGATAACATAGCTCTGGTGGTAATCTCTATCAACTTCCACTTCCCCCATAGGAAGTTTCATTTGAGAATAATGTGTTGAATCTCATATTGGGATTGGTCAAGATAGAACACCAATGAAACCACCTCCTTTATGAGCTCTGATAAATGGGATTTTTATAGAGACGTTGTACTTGATGAATCCATCAATTCTGTTTACTAACTATATTGGTTTTGTTGAAGCCCTATATTTATACTAATCATGTGATCACTGTTCAACAACTATATTAAAAACAACAACAATTCATAAGGTTATATTGAAATCCAAAATCATAAAACCAAAGAAATGAATATTTTATATAACTATTTTACATAATAATACATTTAATTAGATCAAGATTAATTTTCATTAATAAATGTTTGGGTAGTTACAGTTTATCAGTTGGGGCTCCCACCATACCTAGATAGTGTTCTTTCCCATTTTAACATGTCCTTCCATTTTCATTATGTCTATATTGAATCCCATTTGATTTAATGAGGTGATTTAGATATTGTGGATGACACGATGCTCATGGAGTCTCCAGTTGAGATCATATATCACTGGGATAATTTGTCTCATGAGATAATTATCCCCTTTGTTCTGATTCAATGGAAGCATGGTAGTCTATTATAATGATCTTGATAACATGAGTCACAAATGTATTCTCAATAAAAATATTTCATTAGATTATTTTATTGATTCCTTTCTATAAAGATCATGTTCTTGATCTTATTTTAGTATATAAGCTTGACTCTATTCCATGATGATGATATTTTCAAATTTAGTGTTTTATTCAATTAAGGATGGATTGTGTTATTTTTACAGTGTGACCCGTGAGAGGTATCTCATGGGGTGTTTTTTTGGAAAACATTCACTTTTCTTATTGGGTTTCCTTGGATTAGTAATAACACGAATTATTTGAGTTGTATTTGATGTAATGAATCAGGTTTCCAAAATCACCTATTTTTTCTTATATTGACGTATCAAAGCATAAAGTGGGTGATCATGGACTTTTCCCTTTGAAATTTTTGAATATATCATTAAGGATTGTTGACAGACCATGCAATACGTTTGTTTTTTTGTACATCCACTATGACAGGCCATGCTGTCAAATGGATACTTTATGTGGTCATTTGGTCACGTATATCATGACCCCCACACCCCTATCTTTTAAAACCCATTTTATATGTCAGTTAATTGAAGGAATGACCTTCAAGTCCCCCATCTAATACATCAAAATTAGGTAACAAGTACCGAGGGTGTAAAACACTATACTGTGAGGAATTACCCTTAATATATATAAAAGGATCAATGTATATGGTAGAAAGGCACACCAAAATCCATCACATAAATTATAAAAGAACATAAATTAGACCCTAATATATTTCAAGAACTATAAAATTTTTTTCCAATGTAAAACCAAAAAGGAAAACCAAGAATTGAAACTCTATTGTAGCTCCAACTTTCAAGGAATTAGCTCCAAAATATGTCCCCATAAACAACCTTAAATCATAAAAAACGTTTAAATACATAGGTTGGACATGACATGTTTACTCGGTAGGATCATACACAAGGTCTCTAGTCAGAATTTGAATAGATTAAACTAATTCCTTGGCGATTAAACAACATAATCAATAACACATAAACCTATCCACTATCCTTCCCATCCTCACCATCGATCACTCACCAAATAACACATCAAAGAAGAAAAATAATTACAAGACTATAATAACCTAAGATTTTTTTATATATTATTTAAAAATATCTCTATATTTGATAGTGTACACCACATGGAAGACAAAACATAAACAAACTGTGAAATAATATTTTAATATGACTGTTAGAACTAAGTTGTTGGGATGAATGGTATGGATTGGAAAAATGCATTATGAAATATACAAAAGTTAATTTTAATATAATCAAAATAATTAATTTCGTCCAAAATTTTATCATTCAAATATTTTTAACTAGTAAAAATAAGAATAAATTTATTTTATGCTTTATAAATATTTTTATTATAAAAATCTAGTCTTGAAATTTTATTCATGGGTAAATATAACGAGTTTCCGTAAATTTGATATATATTATTTTAAAAAATGATTTCAATTGTTTATATCATCATATAAAAATAATTTTATATTGAATTTTTAGAATTTTCTGAAAATATTGATATCTAGGAAAATAGTGGAAAAACTGATTTTGGAGAAAAATTCTATTTAATTATATCAAATCAAGTAATTTAAAATATCTATTATATATATATATATATTAAATTAAAATAATATCTCTGTGATTAAACATAATAAAATTATTTTCATATTAATCAATATTTGATTTGATTTTGGTAAAAGCTCACTTTTATGCTTTTAAACTCCATCTTTTAGAACCATTTTTTGGATATTTTTTCAGACATTTATTAAAAAAAGTTATGAAAATTGTAGGATTTCAATCATGACATAATGATTTCAAATTTATAATCATGAGGTTATTTTTTAAAATAAATCAATTTCATTTGGAATCTTATTGAACAATAACAATGGTAAATGTTTATCATCACAGTAATAGGTCAAACAAGATAATTGAAGTCTAAACTAGTGGATAATGTATCGTTTTATATTGTGCTAAGTTATGAAAAATTAAAAAATATCACTCTCGCTATTGGAATATATATAATATGTTTATTTCTGATTAAAAAAAGATGTTAATGGTTATAAATGGTTGTTATAAATATGAAAAAATTATTTATAACTATTATTTTTAATCTACTTAAATTATATTATTTCCGTCAACACTTATGCAATAACAATTCTATGCCTATGAAAGTAGTAGAAAAATCACATAATTTTTTTTAAAATGTTAAAAGTAAATATTTTTGTTGAATTTTGTTTTCTCAAGAATTTATTTTATTATTAAATTTATAATTTATTATGAAATAATTTTTGTTTTAATTCAATTGTTATCTTAAGGATTGTGAAGTCATATATGAGAATAGTCCCAAAATTACCATGAATGGTTTTTAAAATTTAATATTATATTTAAATCATTATAAATTAAAAAACCCCCTATATTGAAATATCATAATGGGAGATTTTAGATCCTACCATACATTATTCAATAATTTTCCACTTTTATTTTATAGAATTAATTTCAGGACTCTTGATGATTGACTAAACTATAACAACTATTATAGTTATATAACCCTTACCTGGGCGGTCAAACAAAATGATAAGGCATAAAATTATACATAAACACAAATTCAAATTTTTATTATATTTTTACATTGCTATAATTATTTAATAATATAAGGAAATTTGGATACATATTATAAATGATATACACATAGTATATATTAATATTTCAAATATTGATATGTTTTCCACCCATTTGGCTTATATAAGGCCACAAATTCTCCACCTAGTTTTAAAAACCATAAGACAATTAACTAAATAATGACCTATATAATTACCTTCTTTACAGAGACCCTATCCTTTTATAGACATTATTAATTTATTTTGAAAATACTTAATCATCAAACTACCTACCAAGGATCATAAAGTATAGTGTCTGGGAGATTGGGTAAATAATTAAACATCTTGATCTCAAAATAAGACATATTTTATTTAATGTTAATAACATGATCCTAAAATCACTTGATCCATTAAAACATAATAGCATAACCAGGGGGAAACAATAATAAGGGGTTTAGAAAAAATCCCAGTAAGAAAATAATCATTAAAATTTAGTTGAGCACATGGGTTAGAAGGCCTAACATAATTATATAATGTGCCACAGAACATGATTAAACCAATGGAATCAAATCATATAGAACATCGAATCTTTTTATCATGGAATCATTTTAATGTGATATAAATATAAAACATGACATTAGAGTGATTCGATGATTGTTATACAAGGGGGAGTATGAGTTAAGGCTAACCACCAATACCATTGCACATGGAGCAAGATTCTAGGAGAACCACCTGAACCATTGCATGTGAAGTATCATTTGGATTAACAATAACCAATTTATTGGAGTAATATTTTGGCTCAACCATCAAAAAAATTTCATGAATATGTTTTCAAAATAATTAATCAAACATATTAAATCAAACATAAATATAAGGATTACCCCATAAAAGAATTAGGTATCATAATATTATCTAAAGGAAAAATCAAAAGGGATAATCATAATGAAATCCATGATTGAATATATTTAAACCATAAATGGACATTCATAAGTGAATATAAGAATATATAATGATATGTTATGAAAAATGAAGTTAAAACACGGAAAAAGAGTGTTGAAGACAAATTATAAAAAAAACATTTGTACGGTTTATGGAAAATTATTAAAGATTATTTAAAATGGAAAAGTAATAATTTATTGGAATAAAAATAGAATTTAACTGATATAGTTTTTCATGATTAAATGGCAAATTCGAAAAAAATAATTTTATATTAAAATATATTATTAATTTCACTTGAAAATGGTTATGAAATTGGGAAGTTCCCTTGAATAGGCTTGCTTATCGGGAGTAATTTGGAAGGGAAACATTTAGAAACATGTATTTTCCCATAAAAATGATGATATGACATGGATGGATGATTTTAAAAAATTTATACTTAATTTATAATATTTAAATTAACATAAAGTGGAATTACATTGGGAAAAAGTGGTAGAAAGAATAACCTGAAGGAAAAAAGGGATGTTTTGGTAGAAACCCTTACATTTTTTCCGAAATGATTATGCACATGGTATTAATGTCTTGAATAATAAAATTTGATTCATTAATTAATAATTCAGTATCCTCTAATACATGTAATTGATTTAGTATAATTTTATTATGATTATATATGACATTTTTGATGAGTTTTGGTGTTCAATTTCATCATTCAGGTGTGTATGCTTTTTCAGTTTTCATGATCAGTTCACTTGTATATGAGTATGTATGTTCATAGGTATAATTATAAAAAAGGGAAATTATATTATATTAATAAAATTATTATTTTTAATTATTCTTATATTTTTCCAATTTATGAGGATTAATCATTAGATAAAATGGTAATGATAATTATTTATATTAATTTTAGTGGGCATTCGATCACAATAAATTTATTTTGTTTTATCATTTAGTATTTTCTTCATATGTTCGTTAAAATAAATATAAAATGTTTACCATATTAATTTTAAAATATTATTCATCAATTATAATTGTTTTAAGACCATATTTGAATAAGATAACGGAAAATGAAAACGTGTCAACCATGTAGGGGATAAATCAACACATCACAAATAATAGTTTCATTTTTATAATAAAAGGGATGGGATAGGGTGTTTGATGACTGATTATTACACAAGAAGAATAAAATTAGAGTATATTTAATGTAATGGTGTTTTAATTCCATTTTGATGATGGGAGGTGAGGAGAGATGAAGAAAACAAAAGAACATGAAATGAAATTAAGAGAAATGAAAGTAGAATTTACCTATTGAATTTCTATTCCTTGAGATCCCCCTTAGGGGAAAGGTTTTCATTTTTGGATAATTACAACGACACCTAAATGTGGGGAAAGAGTTCATAAAGAGTATTTGGTATAATTTGGACAAGGTTATAGTATTTTAATGTGTGAAGTGAAGAGGTTGTGTGGTGTAGTATTTATTGTGAATGAGAGGGGTGTTTTCTCATTATTTTATTTATTACTTTATTTATTCTTCCACACGAATAGGAATAATTTAATAATTTAATAATTTAAAATAAATATACTAAATTAATTATGTTAATTTCTAGATTATGGATTTTACATTAGTGATGACTCAATTAATAATTTATTTAACTTATAATAAACATATATCTTAAATTACCGTATTCCACTATTCCCCAAAAATTCAATAATTTCAGAAAAATCCCAAAAAATAAACCAACCCATTTACCAATGTTTAGAATTCAAAAATTACCTACATTTTATAAAAATAATCTTCTAAAAATGAAAATATTATTTTTTTAAATAATATAATCATTTACTCAAAAAATACAGATTTTAAAATTATAACTAATTTTATAACACATTGAAAAAACTAAAAAGGTCGCATGATATTACATTAAAATAATAAGTCAACAAAAATTTAATTTATAAATATATTTTATTAAAATAATTTTATCATTTAAATAAATAAATTAATCATAAAATTTAAGTTAAATATTTATGACCTATAAAATATAAACACATTATTAATAAATTTTAATACATTTATTTACCAAATCTATGATGTATTTATATCATATTTTCATTTATAAAATATCCAATTTATTATCACTTTATAGGTAAGGATACTATTCCATTGATCGGCTTACTTTTTATAAGGGTTACACTACTATTCCAAATAATATGTTTCTATTTCATCGTTATAGGTTCTTTAACTTCTAGAGATACTTCTTATTGAATTAATTATTCCTTTATAAAGATTATAATTTGTAATAATGTGATTTTATGTGATTTATAATATATAACATAATTATAAGATGGTAATTTTCTTTGATATATTTTTCGGTCGTTACATTCGTTCCTCCTTATTAAATTTCTCCAATGAAATTTCATTTTACATATTATGGGGAAAAGGTGAGGGTACTTATCCTTTATTCCATCCTCTCGTTCCAATGTTACCTCTTTGTACTTATGGTTCTGCCATAATAGTTTGACTAGGTGAATGCTCTTATTGTGTAGAAATTTATCTCCATAATCCAATATCATCATTGGCTTCTCCCCATAAGAGTGATTGTTATGAAATTATACATCTCGAAATATAGTACATGTGATCCATCTGGTATGTACATTATCAAGACGGATACATGGAATATGTATTGTACTTGAGTCACTATAATGCCCCAGGATTAAAAAATTACTTAATAATGAGTTAGATCAAGAATTAACATTGGGGATCTTTTTAGATTTAATGTTTTAGAGAATTCAGCCACAACAATTACATTACATCCAAATATTAAAAAGTAGACACTTCTACTCAGTATCCATTTTTTCATGAAATAAATATTTTTAAAATAAAAAAATAATTATTTTCAAGATATATATCTTCTTGAATTATTCCTTTCTCTTACCCTTCTTTATACCATGTGGAATACATTTAAAATCATTGGATGAGCATAAAAAGCTCAGTACGGGTTATAAAATAAAGAAACAAAACATTAGCCCATCAATACATACAAAACATAAGCTCATTAATATACCTTATGAAATCATAATATTTATGAATAAAAATAGAATTCATAAATCATAAAGGTAACTTGTGGCATCCATATCACACATACATTGTAGCTTTCAAAACTACATAGGGAGTTATGTTTGGTATACCCATAAAAGTATATTCCCTAAATATCTTAGGAGAATCATTAGAGTTTACCTCAATCACTTTTCACAATGCATTGGAGAGCTATCTTGAGCTTACCTGCCCTAGGATTATCACAGAACCATCCTATATGTAATCAATGCCCAAGAACCATAACGTAATCATAAAACAAAAAACAAGAATAAAGGAAAGATAAAATTTACTCTTTCTAAACAAAATATATCATTTCAAGATATTGACATAATCAATACTTTATGAAACCATTTTTAAATCCATTTAAAACATTAAATAAATTACTTTTTGAATCTAAGTGTTTTATACCACTTTGAAGCATTTAAAGGAATTATAATTTTAAAACACAAATTTCAATATAAATAAATCCATAAAACCATTTTAAAAACATGGAAAGTAATGATAAATATTTAGAAAATTAAATCATTAAAATGTTTAAAACCATGTTTTAGTTATCGAGTCCCTTACCACTATAGAAAATACATAAATAAAAATAGCTAAAAATAACCATAAATGAAACTTATAATATAATGAGAATATTTAGATTCATGATATAATATGTCAACTAGTAGTATATACATGTTATAAGATAATAAATGTTCACAATATCAAGATATTCCTCGATGAAAGGATATTGAGATGTAGTCCATTAAAATGATTGTATCAATAACGTACGAATTTATCAATGGAGTTATTAGGTGTTGAAAAAGTATATCCACACAAAGGGAAGTAGAAATTACAACATAAATAAACAAAAAATGATTCCACACATAATATTGGCATAATATATTAAATTATGTATGCACAACCCAATGATAGGAAATTGAGTTAAGAAATTCCTCTACAGAAATTCAGGGGCTTAACAACATCACATAAAAATTCAGAATATGAGTTGATGAGTGAGAAAAGGCTATATCATCACGTAGATATCAAATATACATAAATAAGTATATTTAATAACATATCCCAACATAATAAATGGAAATTAAATGACATAACATAAAATAAGTATTTGACTAAAAGAGTAGGGTGAAAGGTTCCATTAAAAATATCATTTTGTAAATAAAATTTATCGATTATGTGTATTCACTATAAGTACACATGAATCAAGTATAAATAAAATAAATAATTAAAAAATTTATTTATCACATAATCATTGCACTACATAATCAAGAAGTAAAATTTTAACCCAATAAATGTAAATTTGGTTAAGGAGTCCCCTTACCTCGTGCCCGACTTAACTCGTTCATTTTTTATTATCTTGATTAAAAAACTAATGTGAATCTATACATTCCTCAGAACCTTTTTCATGATTATCATTCCATTAATATAACTTATGTCCATGTTATAATCATTACATAATAATTTATGTTAATAACAGTCATTTTGTTGATATTTTGTACTTTACTGAAAAATAAACTTCTTATAATTACATCTTGTCCATGTGGTAAAAAGTCAAGTATATCAAAAATTATATTCGTGATTTAGATACCATATATATCAAATATATAGAATATATATATATATATATTTATATATGTATGTATTTATAATAGTACATAACATTTGGAGATAATAAATGAAATGCACCATTCATGGAGACGGTATGTTGTATGTACACATAAACACTAAATTCATTTCTATTTCATATTTAATGGAAAATAAAATTATTGATAAATAGATATATTCAAATTCCAGTATAATATAAATGTTATATACGTAATATAATTTCATTAATTCCTTACTTTATACTTTCCATGTATGGAAAGAAAGAGTTATATCACTTTTTAGGGGTGGTAGTCCGCACTTCCATAAATGAAATTATCATAATTTCACAACATGAAAAACATAAAGATATTACTTAAAAAAAATTAATGAAAATATAGAATATATAAATATAATATATGTCATATATAAATATAGTTGCATCATAATGGACACCATTAGAGGTGGTAGGAGATAAATGAACAATCGTCGTTTTGTGAGGCAGCAGTTCACCATCCACAAAAACATTGTGTTCATATACATTAAATGGAGGTGTGTGGAATTTTAGTTATATTCATTCTCATAACAATATAATATTATATTTAATATTATCATGTTTTTATTCAAAATTTAAGGTTTATATGTGTATGATATGGATGATTTTAGTTTATTGGAGTAGAGGATGGATGAGTAAAGGTGTTTGACAGTTGTGAATAAATGGATAGAAGTGGTGGACTTTTATAAGTGGGAGGAGAGGATCTTTAGGAATGTTTGAAAGTATTATTTTATTATAAATTATTTTCATCTTCAAAAGGACCATAAATAATTATATTTGATGATAAAGTTAATATAAGTCAAAATAAAACCATCCAATAAGAGTTTGATAGGTTTGGGATATTTTTTTATCCATATCTTTTTTTATTGAACCTTTTTTAATCTTACAATTTTATCTACCATTTAACACTTTGAGAAACGAAAAAGACCCCAATACATGAAACATATCCAATTAAAGAGTCAAAAATAAAATTTTAGAATTATTATCACTAGTTGGACACAACATAATGTTTTTGTAATTTTATAATATTTAATAAAATATTTTATATTTTAAAATATGAAATCTGTCAATTTTGACACTATTCATCACATAACTTTTTAAAAATTCCATAACAACTTTATTTACACAACAAAAAATCATTAATAAAAAGATAACATTTATCTATCATCAATAAAATTCATGTATGACATCAAAATAATCAAATTACATTTATTTTAACATTTTTTATATCATTTATTAAAATCATATATTAATGAGGCAATCATTGCATCATCATGGGTCATTCTGAAAATTATTTATATAATCTCTAAAAATCATAACTAAAATAGATTGATTTATTAAATGTTTTCATCTTTCTAATGATTATTTATAATTTAAAATATCACTTATATAACCCTATATAAAAATAGTTTTGCAAAATGAAATATGTATATCTTACATTCCTTAACATTAAATTAATTTTTATAAATTTTCATTTTATCATACAAGTCGCTCCATGGGGTCCCAAAATTGACCCATGTATTCCCATGGTTGGACTTGTATCAGCCAAAAGGGTTAGGATATATGTTCGGGTAATTTAATATTATTATAATTTTTTTTTACCTTTTAACCATGGTAAATAAAATATTTACTGATGTTACAATTCATAATGTCTAAAAATAAAATTTACCTATTTACGTAATTTGAAACACATGATTCCAAATATAGAATCCATTTTTCCCAATTAAAAGCACATAATGTAATATCACGTTACGTTTTCAGGTACTTTATGACGTTTATAAGTACCTCTATTTTGGAGTAGTGACTTGGGGGGTCCGTTTGGGTGAACTTTTAAATAAAACAAAAGGGAAATGGCTTGCGCACAGTTTGCGCATGGTTTGACAATCCGTGCGATCAAACCGTGCCAACCAGGAAGCACTGCATAGAGAGGTATGCACGGTGTGCGCACGGTTTGAGAAACCATGGGACGAAACCGTGTGGACCTTGTATCTCTAGATAGTGAGATCCACACGGTGTACGCACGGTTTGACAAACTATGCGCCTCTGCCGAGGTAAACTGTGCACGATGTTTTTTATTTTAAAAATACCTTTTAAAACACCCGAACCCCCGAGACTCTAATATTTTTGACCTTGGCTCATACTTGACTCATTTTAGGTATTTCCTAAGCTTCCTAGAGAGATTCCAAGGAGATATGAACATCTTTATTTGAGATTAAAGACTCGGATTGAAGATCCGCTCTCCTCTAGGTAAGTGGATTTCTCCCCTTGCATTTCTCGTTTATTCCTCAATATTTCCTTGATATTTTAATGGGATATTTCCTTTGTTTACCATGGATTGAAACCTATGAGTTGAGGTATAGATCTAGGATTTTGAATCTAGTTCTAGTTTTGCAAGATTTTGATTCCTTTGATCTTAATTTTGGTTTTAAGGATTTAGACCCATTTTTTGATTGACATAATTGTTCCGCTCGATTTTTGGGGTTTCTTGTCGGGCTAACTCCCATCAATAAATCAAGGTAGGTGGTTTTGTCCCATTTTTTCAAATTGATTATCCTTGTATTTCTTGGTTTATTTTAATGGTTGATTTAAATTGAATTTCTCAATTTTCATTCTATTAATTTGATCACTACTCGATTCCATTGAATCGATATATTTAAAATAGTTATGGAACGAATATTTGGGAAACCCCAATTCCATTGAATTGGGTGTGTTTATGGGAATTGGACGATTTAAAATTTTTAATTTAATTGGTGGATTTGATGGAAATTATTTTAATTAAATTATTGAATTTAATTGTGGAAATGAATTTGTGAAATGATTGAATTGGTTTTTAATGGATTTTCGAACTCGTGAAATGGCTTAAAATGAATTGATAGAAACCCATTGGTTTTATCTTGTAAAAAATGCATGTTTCGAATAAAACCTGTATTGGTTTTAAATGGAATGAGATTGGCATTTTGAAATGGAAGAATGGGAATGATCATATTTTAAGCATTCTAAAAATAGTTCTCCCATCATGTAAGAGAGCATGCAAGCCTTAGGTAGTTAATGAGTTATTTGGATAAACTCAATGCTACGACAATGTTCTAAAACTTACTGGTAGTGGGTCACATCCCCAACAGGTTGGTGACAAGTCTCCTTTGGCCAGTGTCATAGGGACGTGTGTATAGAAATTTTGTTGAGTTCACACAGAGAGTGTGGAATCCTATAACTAGTTAATACTATCATACCTTTTGGCAGATGACCATGTTTCTCACTTGTTTCATTATTTATGACATATAAATGTATTCTAATGCATTTGAACTGCTTACATGCCTGATGAATTTACATTAACTGTTTTATGTAACTAAATTTATTTAATCCATTATTTTCGAAATATTCGATCATTGTAAAGCCTTTCTTGATAAATTTCCCATCATTTGAAAATGTATAGCATGATTTGTTAAGATATGCTTTTGAATTTCCAAACTTGTTTATTTGAAAATAGAATGTTGTTCTTTGGAAAATCCATTTTTGGAATCTTT
This sequence comes from Viscum album, assembly GCA_963277665.1. Taxonomy (NCBI): domain Eukaryota; kingdom Viridiplantae; phylum Streptophyta; class Magnoliopsida; order Santalales; family Viscaceae; genus Viscum; species Viscum album. The sequence continues at coordinate 933,088,805 of OY728122.1, read as the reverse complement.
TATGGAATCTTTGGTGATATCCTACTCAGCTTAGGCTCACACCCTAATTTTTCTTTCAGGTGTTTTTAGACCTTCTCCTTCCAGGTTCGAGCAAAGGGAAGGTATCTCTTGGTGGTGGATCCAGTTGGTGATCTTTGGACTTGTTGAGTTGTTTTTGTAGGGACCTTGGGGCTTTTTTCCCAGTTTTAGTACTTGTGTTGTAGTACTTTGGAATTTTATGCCACATGTTAATCTGGTACACTACTCCCAGTGGTGATTATTTTATTATGCATACTGTTTGTTCTACTCTTGGTTCCGCATTTTTATGGCTGAATCGTTCCCACTTGTATGTTGTATGATGCCAGGTGCTTTTCATCGACCTGTGGAGATCGGGAATTCCCTTCGGGCTATGTCAGCACCAGCTCAGTTATCAGGTTACCAGGGTACTAGGGCTGGTTCGTGAAAAAATGGTATCAAAGGGCAGGTTAAGCATATTGCCTTGATGACAGTATGAATTTGAGTTTTCAAGTCGGGACTTAGGAGGTAGTTGTGATTGAGTGCCTGGCCATCTCTCACCACAATGAACCTTATGTCACTATGGGTGGTTAGGGAAAGGTGACTTGTGGATTATTTCTAGTAATTTCCCTCTTTTGAGTTGGATAGAGTGAAATTAAAATCTTGTAATCCCTACTATTAAGAGTATATTTCCTTATTGCTCAAGTTGAGTGTTAATATAATGTCTTCTTTCTTGTCTGCGGATGTTGTGTAGAATCATGCCTCCGAGAAGACATGGGAATCAGTTCCAAGAAGAGGCTACTGCAGAACTTCATCCAGCGAGTCCTATGGTGGATCCGAGTATGGTTGAGGTGATTTTTCGCACTGTCCATGGTCTGGGACATGCACCCCCTCCAATTCTTGTTCAGGCTACAGCTATAGATCCTCATAGTGATATTATCTGAAGTCATTCTCTAGAGTTCCTATGCCCAAAGCCACCAGTTTTCAAAGGCTCCACTGACCCTCAACATGCAGAGGAATGGTTGAGTAAGATTGAACTTCTTTTTGTGTTCATGGAGACACCTGCTGTGATCAAGGTGAAGTGTGCCACCTTCGTGCTGGAAATACCAAGTAGGAGATATTGGGACACGATGGTGACGACTGTGAAACCTGAGGTTTCTAAGTGGAAAGACATTAGGGTTCTCTTCACTAACCAGTTCGATCCAGAATCAATTTTGTTGGCCACGCCTGTGGAGTTTTTCAAGCTTGAGCTGGCCAACAAACCCGTGACTGAGTACTCAAATTATTTTTCTATGTTGGTACAGTTTTCTCTTGAGATTGTATCTAATGACAGAATGAAGGCTCGATGGTTTGAGTAAAGACTTCGATCATATATTCATTCTCAGGTTTTCTTACTTAAGCTACCCACTTATTCTGATGTGCTCGATATGGAGCTGATGGTTGAGATGGACTTGGCAGGAAAGTCATAGTTGAAGGAGGTTCTTTTCCCTCCTAGTGGAAGTTTGGGTTCCTTTAAAGAAAAATGGAAGCATGACTTTTCTCATTGTGGTTCTCGACAGCAGAGTCATTCCAGACTTCCAGTAGAACTAGGAGGGGATTCATTGACCTGCTATCAGTGTGGGAATCCAGGACATTCTAAGAGGGTTTGCACTGAGGCACCCAAGAACTGTAGCTCCTGCGGACATTTAGGGAACTTATAGAGATTCTTCCATCACTTCTCTACTCCACGTGGTGGAGCAGGATCATCAGCACCCCCAGAAACTATGGGGAAATCAAATGCTTCACATACAAAAGGGATCTAGCCACATGAATACGGAACAAAGATTCTTCATGCAGTGGAAGATTCACCAAAGGTAGCTGATGCAGATCATGCAACTTTGAGAGGTACCATTACGATAGCTTCATCTTTAGTGATTGGTCTTTTTGATACTGGTGCAACTCACTCTTTTATTTCAACCCATCTAGTTAATCCTCTTAATTAACCTATGGAACTTTTATCTTGTTCAATGGATATTACTACACACTTGGGTACAATGAGAGAGAAGGGTCTCCGTAGTCCAACTTGTGTCTTCTCTCTATCAGATGTTGATCATGTTTGGAGTTTCTTTGTTCTTGACATGAAATATTTTGATGTCATATTTGGGATGGATTTTCTCATTTCCAATAAATCCCAGATCGATTGTTGTCTTAGACGGGTCTACCATACATCACCCAGTCGTGTGCCTCTTTTTTCAAGGAGAATGGGACCCAAGGTCAAGCAGAGTCGGACCCTCATATCCAGAGTTGGGGAATGTTAAATCAGTGTTTTCTTTTGATCTGGAGAGAGATTGATTGCGTGGTTATCTTCCTCCAGTCATCACTAAGTTTCCCGACCTGTTTCATTCCGACTTCTCTGGTATTCCACTAGTAAATGATGTTGATTTCTCTTTTGACATAATACCTGGTACTCAACCAGTTTTTATTCCCTCTTACTGAATGGCTCTAGCAGAAATAAAAGAACTGAAGTCTCAATTAGACGATCTTCTTGAGAAATTTTTTATACGCCCGAGTGTGTCACCTTGGGCAACACTTATTCTCTTCATGAATAAGGCTGATGGTTCTCTTCGCTTATGTGTTGATTATCGAAAGCTCAATTGAGTTACAACAAAGAACAAATATCTGTTACCACAAATTGATGATTTGATTGATCAATTGAATGGGGAAAAGTGGTTTTCAAAAATAGATCTTCTATCTAGTTACCGTCAGTGGAGGATAAAGGAATCTGACATTCATAAGACTGCTTTTCAGAGTAGGTATGTCCATTATGAGTACCGTGTTATGCCCTATGGGCTAACAAATGCTCCTGCGGTTTTCATGGATTTGATGAACAATTTTTCCTGTGAGTATCAAGATACATTTTTGGTAGTATTTTTGGATGACATTCTTGTCTACTCCATGTCTGAGGAGGATCATGTGCATCACCTGAGAACAGTTCTGAGACTTTTAATGAATCACCAAATTTATGCCAAGCATTCAAATTGTGATATTTGGATTCAGGAAGTGAAATTATTGGGGCATGTCGTATCAGAACAAGGAATATCATTTGATCCTGAGAAGGTGAAGGCTGTTATGACTTGGGAACAACCACGAAATGTTTTTGAGATTTAGAGCTTCTTGGGCTTAGCAGGATATTATCTTTGTTTTGTAAAAGACTTCTCAAAGTTAGCTTATCCAATGACTTATCTGACTCAAAAGGGAGTGAAGATTTCCTGGAATGATAAATGTCACAATTCTTTTGTTGAGCTAAAGCGTCTTTTAACTACTGCGTTGTTGGTAACTCTTCCTAAGGCTGGGATAGGTTATGTGGTCTTCTGTGATGCATCGGGTTCCGGTTTGGGATTTGTACTCATTCAGGGTAATCATTTTGCTTCCTATGGGTCTCGTCAGCTTAAGCCTCATGAGAAGAATTATCCTACCCATGACCATGAACATGAAGCTGTAATGCACACACTTAAGTGTTGGAGACATTACCATTATGGGGAAAGGTTTACTATGTATTCAGACCACAAGAGATTGAGTTATATCTTCTCTCAAAAATATTTAAACCTCCACCCAAGGTTTTGGGTGGAGTACCTTCAATATGTTGACTTTGACATTCCCTATACTCTAGGAAAAGGGAATGTGGTTGCAGATGCGTTATGTTGGAAACGTACATCATAGGTTGTGAAAGAATCTTCAGAAAAGTGGAGTTTGATGGCTTTTTTTGCTCAGTTTCATATAAGAGTTCAGTTGAAGTGGAATGATGTTTCTATAGCTAGTTTTCAATTGACTTAGGCTCTCCTCGAGTTAATTCTATAGGAACAACAACTGGATGATGAATTTCACAGAATGAGGGACTCTCTTTATGGTGGGGAGACCAACACTTTATGGTCATTCTCCAAAGAGGGTTTTCTATCTTATCGAAACTATTACGTTGTGCCATTAGCAGCAAGGAAGGATGTGATGGGGGTTGCAATAACTCTTAGTGGGAGGTACACCCAGGAACCATGAAGATGTTCTATGACATTCAGCAACGGTTCTGGTGGCCAGGTATGAGATGAGACATTACTGAGTTTGTATCTTGTTGAAATACATGCCAGTAGGTGAAAGACGAGCACCAGAAACCTTCATGTTTACTTCAACCACTTCCAGTCCCTACATGGAAGTGGGATGAAATATCTATGGACTTTGTGTTTGGGTTACCTCAATCCCATAGAAAGAAGAACACGATATGGGTTGTGATCGACAGGCTGACCAAGTGGAATAACTTTATGCCTATTCGAGATACACCCAATGTTGAGGAGTTGGGAAATATCTATGTGAAAGAAATTTTTTATTTTCATAGAGTTCCATCTGTTATAGTCCCTAAAAGGGATCCTCGATTTACTTCTCACTTTTGGAGAGGCCTTCAGGAGGAACTGGGATCTTAGTTCTGTTTGAGCACGACCTATCATCCACAGTCAGATGGCCCGACAGAGAGAGATATTCAGATCCTTAAAGATATGCTCCACGCTTGTGTTCTTGACTTTGGTGGGTCTTGGTATGATCATCTGGGGGTAGTTGAGTTTTCTTATAACAATAGTTATCAATATGTGATCAAAATGGCTCCTTTTGAGGCTTTGTATGGTTGCCCTTGTAAATCTCCTTTATGTTGGTCGGAGATTGGTGAAATCTATTTGGTATGACCGATTTTGGTCCAAGAGACGACAACTATGATCCAGTTGATTCGTCAGAGAATGTTGACAGCACAGATTCAGTTCAAGTCTTATGTTGTTCGTCGCTGTAGACCTTTAGAATTATCAGTTGGTGACCAGGTTTTCTTGAAGTCTTCGCCCCGATTAGGTCATCGACGGCTTGGGAGGCAAGGGAAGCTTGCTCTTCATTTTGTGGGACCTTTTGAGGTTATTTGTCTTGTGGAGAAATTTGCTTACCGTCTAGCTCTACCACCATAGCTGAATTTGATACATAACATGTTCCATGTATCGTAGCTGCGAAAGTATCTCTCTGATCCATCTCATGTAGTGAGGTGGAGTGATCTTGAGATTGAACCAGATTTATCTGGGACTAAACGACCAGTTAGGGTTGTTGATTCTGAGACCATGGTACATCGTGGGAAAAAGATACCTCTGGTTTGTATACTTTGGCAACAGGGTTCAGATTCTCATGAGACATGGTAAAGAGATACACTAATGAGAGAGTATGGCGTCATCTTTTTGATGTGGAGTTTTCTTAGGATTTTTGGGGAAAGAAAGGTCTTATGGTGGGGAGGTTGAAACATCACGTTACGTTTTCAGTTACTTTTTGACGTTTCTAAGTATCTCTATTTTGGATTAGTAACATGGGGGTGCGTTTGGGTGAAATTTTATGTAAAACAAAATTGAAATGGTTTCTGCACGGTTTGAGCATGGTTTGACAAACCGTGAGATCAGACCGTGCCAACTAGGAAGCACTAGACAGAGAGTTACACATGGTGTGCGCACGATTTTAAAAACTATGTGATGAAACCGTGCGGACCGTGTATCTCTGGATAGTGATATCCACATAGTGTATGCACGGTTTCAAAAACCGTGCGACTCTTCCCAGGTAAACTTTGAGCATAGTTTTTAATGCCGAAAATTCCACTTAAAATCACCCAAACCCCCGGGACCCCCATATGTTCGACCTTGGCTCGGGCTTGACTCATTTTAGGTCTTTCTTAAGCTTCTTAGACAGATTCCAAGGTGATCCGAATATCTTGCTTCGAGATTAATGATTCGGATTGAAGATCTTCTCTCCTCCCAGTAAGTGAATTTCATACCGTTGCATTTCTCGTTTCTTCCTCAATCTTTCCATTATCATTTCATGGGAGATTTCTTTTATTTACCATGGATCTAAAACTATGGGTTGAGGTATAGATCCAGGATTGTGAATCTAGATCCAGTTTTGCAAGATCTTGATTCCATTGATCTAAATTTTGGTTTTAATAATATAGATCCAGTTTTGATCGACATCGTTGTGCCACTCGGTATTTGGGGTTTCTCGTTGGGCTAACTCCCATTAATAAATCGAGGTATGTGGTTCAGTCCCGTTTTTTCAAATTGATTATCCTTGTATTTCTTGGTTAATTTCAATGGTTGATTTAAATTAAATTACACTAGTTTATTTCTATTAAATTGATCAAAACTCGATTCTATTGAATCGAGATATTTGAAATGGTTATTGCATGAATATTTGGAAAACCCCAATTCCATTGAATTGGCTGTGTTTATGGAAATTGGTCGATTTAAATTTTTTAATTTAATAGGTGGATTTGATGGAAATGATTTCAAATAAATTGTTGAATTTAATTGTGGAAATGAATTTTTGAAATGATGGAATTTGTTTTGAATGGATTTTCAAACTGGTTAGATGGCTTAAAATGAATTGATAGAAACTCATTGGTTTTATCTTGTGAAAGAGGCATGTTTTGAATAAGACCTATTTTGGTTTTAAATGGAATGAGATTGGCACTTTTGAAGTGGAAGAATGGGAATGATCTTATTTTAAGCATTCATAAAATAGTTCACCCATCATGGAAGAGCTCATGCATGCATTAGGTAGTTAGTGAGTTCTTTGGATACACTCTACGCTACGACAACGTTCTAAAAAATACATGGGGCGGGTCACATCCCCGACGGGTTGGTGATGAGTATCATTTTTCCAGTGTCATAGGGATGTGTGTATACACATTTTACTGAGTCCACATAGAGAGTGTGGAATCCTATAACTGGTTAATACCATCGTTCATTTTGGAGATGACCATGTCGGTCAATTATTTATTTATATATGATATATAAATGTAAGCAAATGATTTTGAACTAATTACATGCCTGATGTATTAACATAAACTATTTTATGTAATTGTTTTTATTTAACCCATTTTTTAGAAATATTCCATCTTTGTAAAGCCTTGCATGATACGTTTTTCATCATTTGAAAATGTATAGCATGATTTCTTAAGATATTCTTTTGAATTGGGAAACCTGTTTATTGGAAAATAGAAAGTTTTTCTTCAGAAAATCCATTTTTGGAATCTGTTATAGAATCTTTGGTGATATTATACTAGGATTAGGCTCACACCCTACATTTTCCTTCGGGTGTTTGTAGACCTTATCCATCTAGTTTCGAGCAAAGGGAAGGTATATCTTGGAGGTGGATCCAGTTGGTGATCTTTAGACTTGGTGAGTTGTGTCCTTAGAGACCTTGGGGTTGTTTTCACAGTTTTAGTACATGGGTTCTAGTACTTTGGCATTTTATGCCTCTTTCTAATCTGGTACACTACTCCTAGTAGAGTTTCTTTTGTTATGAATATTGTTTGTTCTGATATTTATTATGCATTCTTGTGCAATAATCGTTCCCAATTGTATGTAGTACGATGCCAGGTGCTTGTCACCGACCCGTGGGGATTAGGAACGCCCTTCGGGCTATGTCAGCACTGGCTCGGTTATCGGGTTACCAGGGTACCCGGGCTAGGTTGTGACACATAAGTTGAAAAAATTAATATAAAATTCATTCTCGTTGTCAAAACCAGAAAACCGGTTTTTAGGAAATAATAACTATCAAAATATGGACATCTGTTTATGTCTAATTAAAATGTGAACTTACTAATGATGACCAACATTTGATTAAATCGTAAATAATTAATCTATTTATATTTTAAAACAAATTAATAAGATAATCTAACAATATTAATAAATTATATTAAAAGGAAGTTGTGAATTATAATGTAGTATTTTTCACTAATCATTAAAAAATGATATTTATTATAAATATAATTTTTTTTACCCAAATTAAATTTTGATATGCTGCTAATAAAGAAGATGTTTATTTTTTCAAATGTAACATATAAATGTGACAAAAATTATATTTTAAAATGTTTCTCCATCAAAAGGTGGTAAATCGACCTTATAAAGTATATTAAAGTATTTCTTGCTCAAAATGGATTCATTCTAATTTTAAACATCTATAATTTTTTGGATAAATGTTAAAACAATTAACAAATATGTGTAATCATAATGTAGTTAGTTGTGTTCATTCTTGGGAATACAATAGTTATGTGTTAACTACCATTTAAAATAATAATAATATTTTTTTTGTATAACTCAATGTTGTGTGCAATGTAATATTTCAAAGAAACCCATTATTGTGCGTTGAGTACTCTATCAGACAAAGAATCCACTTGAAAGTAAAATTAATATTTAATTCACTAAAATTAATAAATATGACAATGTTAAATTATTTATTTACCTTGTATATTACTTCCTTCCCCCCATTGGGAAATTATGCCTTTACAATTTTAAAATTGGGCATGGAAACTTCATTGAATGTCCCACATCGGGAAAAGAGTCAATAAAACTATAAATTAAAAAGAAGGAATGATAAATAAAAAGGTCATATAAGATAATTCATACTAGTATTCCAAAAAAACAAGGACATATATGTGAAAATAAGTGTCAAGTTCTGATTGAGAGTGATAGAAAACATGATAGGGAGAAAGTTAACCACTAGAAATCCAAAAACATGTGAAAGGTTAAATAATAATTGTTTCCCCAATAGTAAAAGTAACCGGATGAATTTTTTTTGTTTTAGGTTCCCATTCCTAACGTAGAGGAATTATTTTATGAGATTGACTATGAAAATAAGGAAATATACCTACTTTTCATATATACTTTCAACCTTTGATAAATTTGTACCACAAACTCATCTTTTCTTCAAATGATTAGTTTTCAAGATCACTTGGTCACATATAAAGTGCAGGAATCAGATTCTAGGGAATCAAATAATCCCAAAAAGATGATATATATTTTTCCCCTTCCTTTATACATTAACCAAAACCAAAATATTTTGTATGAGATTCGATAATCCCCCAAAAAGGATAATAACATATAATAATAAATACTACTATTAATATCTAAAATTAAAAAAAAATACCACAAGTTCAGCAAAGACCATTCAACTAAAAAACGCCATTATAATTCATCAAAGTAACCCGAAGTAAGATTGATACCCGAAACTCTGAAAGATTTAATCACATAGTCTTCCAATGAATATCATAACATTTATCTCCATATAATATTGACTACTCGTATGGTCTCATACTGAAGTGTAATGAACCAAATCATATATTCTCTATGATAGGATAATTAATTCATAAAAAACTAAAATCACTATATTTCTACAATAAAAACATAGATTATTCAAAACTAAAATTTCAACCATTACTACCCAAATGAGATACCATAGTTTTTATTTTCCTTAAGCATATAGTCTTCCCAAAGAGAGAATGTCTTCTAAAATAACCTTTATCACATAATCACCAAATCATTTTATTACTCTATTGATAACCATTTAATAAAACATAAGATAAAAAATAAACTTATTCTTGATCAATAAAATCATATAACTAAAAATTAATAAGGCATACTAACTAGCAGCTTCACATATGCTGGTGGTAAGTGGCGTGCCCTTGTCGCCCTTCAGTTGTGGGTTAGATTCTTGCTGCCTTCCCAGGCATAAAGGGTTGTCACCCATCTTAATGGGTTTCCTTATAATAAAAATAAAAAATAACCCTAATTTTTTTAACCTCAAAGTTAGACTTATACTTCTAATTTTCATCCGAACTCATCATGACCACAATTTCATAATTCCTGAAGTATTATATATATTAAAATTAATTCATCCATAAAATAACAGTATTCTCTAAGAAAGAACATCATACCTAAAACATGGTGTCCACCTAGATTTATCATCATCTTATTCACATAGATAGAAGGACCATGCATTGCAACAATGATTTAGAGATCCTTCAAAATGTTATTCTTCCTTTATCCAAATACACCTTGTACAACATTGGTCATTTGTGTGTTCATAGAAAAATAGTTTTTGAAAATAATCATGTATGACATATAATTTCAAAACATCTAATAAAATTTTCTTTGTATTAAATAGTCGTATCGAGTTTGAGTTTAATCATTCAATCAATGGTCCTTTTAAACTACCATAAGTATATGCTAAAACACTATAATTTAAAAGAAAATAAAAATAGCTTGTGCAAGTGTCTCCTTCATCAGCACCTTTTTCAAAATCTTAATATGTTTCAAAATCTTGTGATAAGGTAAAATAATTGAAAATGCCTTGATAATAGTTACCATTATTGAAAATATGAGAATACTGAGGAAATTGGATTTGATTAAATACAACCCTTGATCCGTGATGGTATCGAGGTATAGAGGAGGTGTTTGATATCTCAAACAATTCCTTGCAAGTGAGTTGTATATTAGAAAATATCTAAGAGTTGACTGGACATGAATTTACAATAATTATTGCAAGAAAGTCAACAGGAAGAGATAGGAATGTCATTTGAGATCCCCCACCTTCCATTTTTAAAAGATGTTCCTTGATCAAAAAAAGTTACAAAATAAGGTTTAAACTAAAGCAGTAAACCTAGAGTTTAACCATATGTCTAACAAAACACCATATTCCTAAAGTTCTCTAAACCGTTCTCCGATACCAACTATAAGGCCCACCCTTAAAAAATTACCAAATATTGAGTTCAATAAACAATTAACATTGAAGGGAATTTTTTGGTTTAGATTTTTATAGAATTAGGAAACAATTATTAAATTACATCCAAATATTACCAAGGACACACTTTTACTCAGTATCCATTTTTTCATAAAATAAGAACTCTTCTAAGGAAACAATAATTCTTCTAAGAAAACAAGAATTCTTTTCCTGATATAAATAATATGGAATTTTCCTTTATCTCACCCTTCCTTATACTCTGTGGGAAACATTAAAATACAAGGGATGAACTTAAAAAGATCAGTAAGGGATATAAAATAATGAAAGAAAATATTAGTCCATCAATACATACAAAACATAATCCCTTTAATATACCGCAGGAAATCATAAGATTTATGAATAACACATAGAAATCATTAATCATAGAGGTATATTGTGGCATCCATATCATACTTACATTGTATATTTCATAACTATGCAAGGAGTTAGGTTTGGAATACCCAACACAATTTATTCCTTAAATCTCATAGTGGAACCATTAATGTTTACCTCTATCACGTTACCCAAGGCATTAGAGGGATATCTCGGGGTCACCCCACATATGTTTATGAATGAACAACCCATACATGTTATCAATTACCAAGAACCATAACATTATCATAACACATAAAACTAACATAATGGAATGATAACATTTCCACATTCTAATCAGAATATATCATTTTAGGATATTGACATAGTCTATTCTTTATCAAACCATTTTCAAAACCATTTAAAACATTTAATAAATAGATTTTTGAATAAAAGTGTCCCATACCAAATTAAATTTTTTAAATGAATTAAAATTTTAAAACATCAATATATATATTAATAAATCCGTAAAACCATTTTAAAACATGGACATCAATGAGAAATATTTAGTAATTTTAATCATTAAAACATTTAAAATAATATTTTAGTTAAAGAGTTCATTAACACTTGATAAAATACACGAATAAAAACCGTTAAAGAATAACATTTAAAAACTTATAATATCATGAGAATATGGATTTTCATGATATAATATGTCAAATGGAAGTATATAAACCATATAGGATAATAAAGGTTCACAATATAATGATATGCCTCAATGAAAATATATTGAGATGTAGTCCCTTACAATGATTGTATCAATGACGTAAGAATTTATCAATGATGTGATTATGTGTTAAAAACGTATATACACACAAGGGAAAGTTGATATTACATCATAAATAAATAAAAATAGATTCCACACATAATTTTGGAATTATATAATCAACAAAGTATGTGTAAAACCAAACAAGTGGAAAATGAGTTTAGAAATTCCCTTATGAAAAATCAGCAGCCTAACAAAGTCACTTCAAAATTAAGAATATGAGTTTCTGAGAGAGAAACATTAAATAATCACGAGGACATAAAATTTACAGAAATAAGGATATTGAAGAACATATCCAGTCATAAAACTAGGGAAATTAAAGGACATATCATAAAAGAAGTCTTTGACTAAAAGTGGATGGTGAAAAGTTCCCTTAGAGGGATCATTATGTAAATAAAATTGATCTATTATGTGTATAAACTATACTTACACATAAATCAAGTATAAATACAAGATATGATAAAAAAATTATTTCTCAAATTATCATAGCATGAAATAATCAAGAAGTATAATTTTAACTCAATGATTGGAAAATGGTTTAAGGAGTTCCCAACCTCATGCCAGACTAGACTCGTTTGTTCTTTAATCTCTTGAAAAATAAACTATAGTTAATTTCTACATTCTTCAGAACACTTATCTAGTTTTTTATTTCTTTATTATCACTTATTACCTATATATAAACATTTCATAATCATTTATGTTAACTACGGTCGTTTCGTCGCTATTTGGTAGTTGAGTCAAAAATGAACATCCTAAAATTACATGTGTCCATGTGCTCAAAAGTCCATTATCACCAGAATGATATTCATAATATAGATATCATATATATCATATATATCATATATATATCCAATATATATATATATATATGTATTTATAATAGTACATAACATTTGATGATAAGAAAGGAAATGCTCCGTTCATGGAGACCGTAGGCCGTACGTACGCATTAACAATACTTTAATTTCTATTTCATATTTAATGGAATGAAAAAATAATTATACATAGGTATATTATAATTCCAGTATATTATCCATGTTATATAGGTTATATAATTTTATTAATTAATTCCTTTACACGTTACATGTATGGCGTGAACGTGCGATATCACTTTGAGGGGGTGGTAGTCTGCACTTCCTCAAATGAAATTACAGTAATTAAAAAACAAGAAAAGGATAAAGGTATGATTTAAATATAGATTAATAAAGAATGGAGAATATATAAATATAATATATTTCATATATAAATATATTTTCATAATAATGGCCACCATGAGAGGTGGTAGAAGATAAATGAACAATCATCATTTTGTGAGGCCGTAGTTCGATGTCCACAAAAACAGTATGTTCATATCCACTAGTTGGAGGTGTGATAAACTGTCGTTCAAATATTTCTAATAAAAATGTCCTATTATATTTAAAATACTAGTGTGATAATAAAATATTATAATAATAATAGTATAGGGGGATGGAGAAAGAATATAAATAAAAGAACTTGAGAGAAGACGTCACCTTTAAATCAGGTCAGTCCCTTTGGTTTGAAAACAAATGCTTTTTTGAATTGCCTTCTTGCCAAAGTAAGGAATATTGGTGTAACAGAGGGATGTTGGGAGATTATTGGAGGACTTTATTGATGAGAAATTGGGCATGAGAGTTGTGAGTAATGGGTTAGATTTGGTGGTCTTGTACAAGTGGGAGCATGGGCTCTTTAGTAATGTTTGAATATATTAATTTATTATAAATTTATTTTCCATTTCCAAAGGTCCAAAACTCATTATATTTGAAGATATGTTGAATATAAGTGTATATAAAATCATCCAATAATAATTGAATAGGTTTTTGATATGCTTTATTCCTTATCTTTTTTATTTAAAACATTTTTACTCTTACCGTTTTATCAATCATTTAGTAATTAGAGAATCCAAGTAGTTACCAAAAAATGATACATATCCGATTAAAGAGTAAAAAAAATTTAGACTTCTGATCACAATTTTCGCAATTCATATATATTTTTTGAATTTTATAATATTTAATAAAATATTTTATATTTTAAAATATGAATAATATCAATTTTGACAATATTCGTAACATGTCTTTTTTAAGAATCATTTGCAACATGATTGACTCAAAAAAAGCTTCATTAATAGAAATATAACATGTATTTATCATCCTAAAAATTCATGTATGACATAAAAATAATCAAATTACATTTATTTAGCATTTTTAATATCATTTATTTGAATCGTTTATTAATGAAGCAATCACTACATCATCATTAAGTCATACTTAAATTTTATTTTTATAATCAATAAAAATTATAAATAAAATACCATGATTTAGAAAATAATTTTATATTTTTAAATGTAATTTATATTTTAATATATAACTTATATAACCCCATATAAAAATTGTTTTACTAAAAGATTTATGTTTATGTTACATTTTCCTTAACTTTAAATTAATTTTTATAATGTGTCATTTTCAATTTCAAGTGGCTTCATATGGTCCCGAAATCGACACAAGGTAGCCCATGGTTGGAATTTTATAGGATAATTGGTTTATGACATGTGTTAGAGTAATTTAATATTTTTTTAATATTTTTTTACCCTTATTTACCATATTTACCCTTTAACCATGGTGTGTAAAACATATACAGAGGTTACTACTCATAATGTCTAAAAATAAAAGTTACCTATTTACATAATTTTAACCTCTTAATTCCAAGTAAAAAATCCATTTATCCAATATTAATAACACTTAAGATGCTGATATTAATTTAAAATTAATTCCTGAGGTCAAAACAAAAGAACATGTTTTTAAGAAATAATAACATTCAAAATATTGGAAAGTGTTTGTGTCTAATTAAAAAGTAAAATTACATAAAATAACCAAAATTAGATTAAATGTAAAAAACATAATCTAATTAAACTTTAAAAAAATTAAAAAGATAATCTAACCACATAAATAAATTTGATGAAAAGGCAGTTTTGAATTAAAATGCAGTGTAAACTAGATTTAAAAAGGGTTCTCCATCAATGGCGTTATATCAACCTTTTAAAAAATATTAAAATATTTCATGGTTAAAAACAGATTCATTATAATTTTAAGCTTCTATAATTTATTAGTTATATTTAAAAACATTTAAAAAATATGTGTAATCATAGTGTAGTTAGTTTAGTTCATTCTTGATAATACAAAAATTATGCGTTAATAATAATTAAAAATATTATTATTATTATTATTTTTCATATAAATCAATGATGGGTGCAACATAAGATTTCAAATAAATCCGTTGTTGCGTGTTGAGTACTCTATCATAAATACAATCACATTAAAAGTAAAATCAATATTTAGTCCACAAATATTAATAAATATAAATATTTCAAAATCTTTATTTCCCTGGGATTTTTCAGACATGGTAGCTAGAAATGCTAGTCGATAGCCCACAGCTCTGACACGATCAGGTATCTCGAAGGGGTTGATGTACCATGGACATAGCATTATTTTAGTCCAAATATCATGATACTATTATATGGATAAATGTGGAGGAATACTTTTCCTCTAACACTAAACTCATGGCCTCATCGAAAATTGTCTTTATAACTCTTTTTTTGAATTTGGGCAACCTTCACGTGGTGCTGAATGTTTTTCACCATCCCCGCCATTTCTATGACCATATCAAGTCCAAGTATCTTATGTTCACCAAATTAATCCTAGCATGCTGATATTCTATATATTTTCCCATAATGGGCTTCATATTGAGTCATGTGGATTCTTGAGTGGAAAGAATTGTTATAGGATAATTCCACAAGTGAAAGATGTTCATCCCATCATCCTTTAATATCCATAGAAAAATATCATAACAAATCGTCATGTTTCTAAATATTCCAGTCAGATTGGATATAATTTAGAGGATGATTGGCCTTACTAATTTTCAGATCAGTTCTTAGAGCATGTTGGAGACTTTTCAACAATATAAAGGTAAATGTTGGATCTCGATTAGATATAATCGATAGTGGTACTCCAAGTAGCCTTAACACTTCTTTGATTTATATCCATGAATTTAGATCTAATGGGAAGTACACTAGAATTTCAATTAAGGGAGATGTATTTATATTATTATCCACCACAACCCATATAACATTATTTTTCTCAATGTCTTTGGAAGTATAATGAAAATTTCCATAGTAAATTTCACTGACATCCATGTTCGTATGTGTTGCGTTTGAATTATATCCTCAAAATTTTGTCTTTTAACCATCAATTTCTAGCATACCAGGAAATTTTATGTTTATTCAGTGATCACCGTATTCATGTTACCACACGAATTGTACTATTGTATATCTCAATACATCTTCATTCTCTCTGAGTGAATAGAGAAGGTTAAGCTATGTTTGTCATTTATACGTTCATTCATTACGTCTATATCAGTTAGTACACGTAGTTATGAACCAATTATTACAAATCCTTCCTCACCAATATTAATCATCACGGATTACTCCATTCTCATAGCTTCAACATTATTCTAGATTTCCACACCATTCCTTTGATAATCCATTATTTTCTACATAAGGGATGGTTGGTAAATCATATTAAAATTGATCAATGATGTTACTCACTTAGTGATTCATATGTTCATCCATTCCAATTAAAATAGGATTTGAACTTTCACAATTATATTCATTGATAAAGACACATGATACTTTATACATATAGCATTTGAATCCTTATTTACCTTACCATGATGTTAGTTGATTGGCCAGTCATAATCCTTGATGAGATCTAACATTATTCACCATTATATATTAATCTCCATTGTTGGAAATTATATTTGAGACTGTTGTGATCATTATATATCTCTCACTTCTCCCCATAGAGCTAATGCCACCATTGTTTCAATGAAAAGATTAAAGATTCCACCTCCAGATCATTCATGTGATAGATTTTACCAAGAATATTCAAATTCTTTCTGGTGTATGCTATAAAATTATCAATTTTCTATAGTAAACATAATATGTTCTTCACTAAATCATTACTGTATACTACAAATAGTTCACCACATGTTAGAAGTGTGATAATTGGAGCAGTGACAAGCCAGTTATTCCACCTGTTGAAGTATTCTTCACATTCACTCATAAAGAAAAACTCCACTCCCATATGAGTTATCAAGGTTAGTGGGTTTGATAATTATGATAAATTCTTCACAAATCATTGGTAATACCCTCGTAGGCCAAGGAAACTATGGATCTCCATTACAGATTTTGGAATGGGATACTCTTGGATTTCCTTTATCATAGAAGGGTGAACATATACTCCTTTTCTAGTGATTACATCCCCCAAGAATGATACTTCCTCTCTCCAGATCTCACATTTACTATAATTTCACATTTTTATCCCTTCACAATATATACAGCACAATTTTCAAATTATTTTAATGCTCCCCTTACTCTAGGATTATATTATAATATCATCAATAATGACTACCAAAATTATATCATTGAAATATATAAATAATATCTAAATTAAATCCATGAAAATATATGGTTAATTAGTGAGTCTGAAGGGAATCACTATGAAATCATAGTGTGTCTACCTCATTTAAGAGGCATTCTTGGGGATATCTTCTTTCCTCGTCATTAATTGGTGAAATCCTAATTGAAGTTTCACCATTGAGAAATAACAAGCCCCACATAGCTGACATAAAAGTCATCTATCCATGGAAGTATATACATATTTTTTATTGTTATTTTATTTAGGACATGATGATCAATGTATAGAAGCATTGATCCATCTGTATTATTGATAAATAGGACTTGTTCAACCCATTATGTAGTGTTGGGGAATATAAAAACCTTTCTATATTATCCTATAACAGATTCTTTGGTTCTTACCACTCATTAGTGACCATAATATATTGTATATTTGATATACCTAGAGACCCAAAAATATGTTAATTGAGATCACAACCTATCGACAAGGATTAAGTCCAGTCAACTCGTTAGGGAACAAATCAATGTCGTCCCTCTTAATGGGAATTTCTTGGTATATGATTCTGTTTTTTCCTCAATCATTTTTTCCTAGGTATGATTTATCATAAGGAAATTATATGCATACATGAGATATTGATTCTTAAGGATATTTATCATCCTATTTACACTGGTATAGAGTTAGAGGAGTCTTTGGGATATGTTGTGTAATCTACCTTTCCCGATAGTTTATGTTGGATTTATATAACGATGGCCACTCCATGAAAAATATTCATAAAACACCAGAAAATGGAGTATGAAATGATTTTCTGGGAGGTTCCATCCACAAACATTAATCAGGATGGATATATAAACATAAGATGAATTAATTTCCCCATTTTTGGTTCTCACTGATAACTCAACCACCAAATGTTTTGGTGGAGTTTGAATAGTTCTACAAAACCTGAATGATATGAAAAAATGTATTGATCCAAAATCAAAAAGTAAGTTCACTATTCCTGAATAAGTAATTATCATACCTATCACTATATCATTATCAGGAATCAAATCATTAGTAGTAATAAAATTTTCCCTTCCTTGATGCCTTGGAGGTTCTTGTAGTTGATTACCTTTAATAACCCTTTTATGAATGAAATTATTCAAAAAATTCCAATGATCCTTCCAATTGTAACACTACACTATAGACTGAGTATTAAAATGACCCTTCTTTTATTCTTCGACATTATTTGGATTATTCATACCCCTTTGAGAGTAGTAAATATATGATCTATTGTTCCACATAGGAATCATTTCTGGGTTCCCATCAGAATGTTCCCATGATGCTTCATACCACAATTTTAAAATGTTGAATATTGGGTTTTCTTTCCACAATGGGACTTGTCTACTGATCCACCCATAATAGATTCCATTTACCTCTTTTTACCATAATTTACATGAGTCCATATATAGTCTCTAACCTCAGTTTCAAACTTATGTGCATAAATTATAATCTCTTAATAACTATTAAACTCTCAAATCACAACATTTTTGTAGACATGGATTTATTCCACTAAATAAGTGATCTGACTTACATTTGGTGTTCATTTAAAATCCATAGACATATCATGAATACCTTTGGATGTCTTACTTGTACTCCTAGATATAATGATCTTCATTATGCTTCATTCCTAGGAATTCCCTTTCATTGATTACATGGAGGGATTGGGGAAAATATTAATTGAAAAACATTTTCTTGAAATATTCCCATTCAATGGATTCAATTTCCACCTAGGACATATGTTTTTATCAGTGTCACTGCTAAACTACTTCCCTATCAAAACAATAGACCACACACAAAAAACTCTCTTCATCTGAGCACTAAAGGATAGAGAATATCTTTTCAACGGAGTTAATCCACTGTTCCTCAGGGAGGGGATCAGAAGATCCCCAAAACATGGGAGGCCTTTTCCACACAAAGCATTTAATGGAACGATTATCTCTATGAGGAGAAGGAGGTAGTTCCACATTATTAATGTTATTATTCATTAATTGAGTGAGCTGAGAACGTACTATCAGGATGTTTAGATCACCAATTCTTATCTTATTTGGAATAATATTAGGGAAATAATAACTTTTCTATTTATATTTATTTTTAGAACAAGTTCTTCTATTCCCATCCATTAACTAACTAATTGAATGCACATTTTGGTTGGTTGAATAATTTACTAATAATCATAATAAAATGATTCCTTGAACATAGAATCATGAACCTGTAAAACAAAATTATATCATAATTTGTGATTCTATAGGTTTCAACAAAGGATATCCATGACCTTTTTCCTAATGGATATTACTATTAACATTTTTTGTTCTTTTAATAATGGTTTGTAATGATCTTATGAATTTACCAAATGATTTCCCTCAAGAGTGTCAAACTAGGTGAGAAGAAATGCCCGTAATCATGTTTCAGGTTACCCTTTGTTAGGCATGGAACTCCGTGTCAGTTGTTAATCCTTGGAACATCAGTTCCAGAACCATGTTCACTTATAGTATCGAGATAATGATGTATTTTCTTGATGAACCACTTAAACTATATTGACAAAAAAATAGGAATTTTTTCTCATACATAGTCTTATACTATGGGTCATTAATAAAGTACTATATTTATAGTATCAAAAAATAACTAGTCATTACTCTAATACCAAATATAGTGACCCTAGGCTTTTAAACATATTATTACATGATTTTATGCATACTAAAACATCGAATTAAAAGAAAATTATTGAAATTTCTTGTGTTATAAAGATTAGGTACATAATTATACATCATAATTCCAATGAAAATAACATAATTTGATTAATATTGATATAGAGCTCCTAAATTTCTTTGATCCCTTACATCAACATAGGATAACATAGGTTGGGGTAACCTGAATAATGATATGAGCTAAAAATCCAAGTAAGGATATAATTATTAAAATAAATATTAGCCAAAGGGTTAGAAGGAACAAAATAATGATATAGGATGCCATGAAACATGATTAAACATATGTATAATAACATATAGAACATGGGATCATATAATAATAGTTTCATAGTTTTATATAAGAAACACAAAACATGAATTTAGTATGAGTCAAGAATAATTTCAAATAGTGTCTCACAAGTCAATGATAAGCACCAAAACCGTTACACATAGATCAGATGTCATTTCTAACCACCACAAAGGTTTCACATGACATATCTTGAGACTAAAAATTACTGAATGTATTAGATCACTCTCTAGGAACACCCATCATAACATCATAACATATTTATGAATATGATTTCCACATAAATAACTAGACATAATAAATAAATCATAAACATGCGGGTTACCTGAGGGATTAATTGGGTATTATAATATTGTTAACAGGCATATCGAAAGGTAATTTCATAATGGTGTACATGAAAGGAAAGATTTCAATCATAAATTGACATTCATAAGAGAATATGGGAATAAATCATGATGATTTATGTGAAACTAAAGTGAATACATATAAAAGAGTGATTAAGAAACTATATGAATAAAACATTTTAGTATGGTTTATTGAAAAACATTCAAGGTTCATTAAAATGAAAAATGAATAATTATTTTGATAAAACCATAATTCAATGAAGAATGATTTTGACGATAAAAAGTGTACTTTTAGATATAAAATAGTGGCTTAAAAATTATAAATAGGAAATTAAAAATGGGTATGAAATCAGGAATTTCCCTTGAATAGGCTGGCTTATTGGGAAGAATTGAGAAGGGACACTTTCTAAAATGTTTATTTTCCAATCAATGAAGGATTATATGACATGGACAGAGATTATGGAACATATAAACATAATTTATAATATTTACATAAATTAAATAGGAATTACATTTGGGTAATGATAGAGAAATAATAACATGATGGAAAATGAAGGGTCGAGTAGAAACCCTTACCTTATGTTAGAAAAAGATTATCCACATGATCATAATGACCTGAATAATTTAATTATATCAATTAATTTATAATTAGTGAACCTTTTATAGTTTTAATTTATTTATTATAATTTTAGTATTTTCATTTATGACCTTTTTTAGAAGTTATAATGTTAAATTTCATTATTCCTGAGTGATCATTTTATTAATTTTAATGATCGGTTCACTTGTATATAAGTATGGATTATGATAGGTATTATTATCAATAATTGAAATTATATGTTATTAATTAAAAACCTGAAGATTAATTGGTCTTATTAATTATTTTTTCCCAATATATAAGGATTAGTCATTAGATAACATGTTAGTGATAATCATTTGGAATAATTTTAGCAGTTTTTCGATCATAACAAAATCATTTTTTATATAATTTAGTATTATGTCTATATGGTAGTTCCAAAACATAAAAGGTTTTTAAAAAAATATTTTAAAATATTTTAAACCATTATAAGGGTTTTAAGAAAATATTTTTAGGTGGTAATGTTAAATGAAAAATTTTCATCCATGAAGGATATAAATCAACACCTCACAGACAACAGATTCATTTTAAGAATAAAAGGGAGGGGAGAAGGGGGTTGAAGATGAATTATTAAATTAGTATAAATAAATTATAGTATATATAAATAAATTAATTTTTCATTAAATTTTGACGAGGTGGGGTGATGTGATATTTATAAATGAAAATAAATTGACAAGAAATTAAAAGAAAAGAAAGAGGAATTTACCACTTGAATTTCTCCTCACTGAGAACATCCTTAGGTAAAAGCTATTGGTATTCTGATGAGACCAAGAGATATCAGATATGGGGGAGGGGACTGGGAAGATTATTGGGTATTATTTGTAAATGGAACAATGATTTTACGGTGTGAGGAGAACATGTGATGATATGTGGTTTTTATAGTGTAAAAGAGAGGTGTATTCTCATGATTTTTTTCATTAGTTTATTATTTTCCCAAAAGACTATAAATTGGTTTTGAATTATCAATAAATATATCAAAATAATTATGTTATGTTCAATATTATTTTACTTTATTCGGCGATGACTCAAGGGATAGTGTATTTATGTTATAATGTATATATCCTATAAAATACTGTATTTCACTATTCACTAAAAATTCATGTATTTCAAAAAAAAATAAAAAGTGACAGAAAAAATATTTAGACATGTATAATTAAAAAATTAACTCCATTATATAAATAATATTATAAGAATTATAAATTTATTTTTGAATAAAAATAATCATTTCTTCAAAAAAAGACAGATTTTTAAATTATAAATAATTTTATTAGACATTGAAAAAATTAAATAAGGTATCATAAAATTATTTTAAATTCATAAAATAATAAAATATGAATATAAGAATACATTTTTTGAAAATATTTTTTTAAATTATAAAATTAATCATAAAATTGTAAATAAATATATTTGACTTATAAAACACTAAAACATAATTAATAGTGTTTAAGTCATTTATTTTCTTAAACTATGATATAGTTATATCATATTTTCATTTATAAGATACTAAATTTTTTTGAATAAAATGATAGATATGTTAAATATAATATTAGTCAGTTTACTATTAATAATGGTCCCCTTACTATTATAAAGTTCAGTTACAACTACAATTGTAAAGGTTCCTTAACTTTTATAAGTACTTATTGTTTCCATCATTCCTCGTCCTAAATTATCTTTTTCATTGTCAAAAAATCATATAATTGAATAGAGGGAACACACATAGTCAAAAAGATTATCCACTAAAAAAACAACTGAATTACTGAAGGATAGTTTAATCCGGTAAGAGAATTTCTCCATTTAAAAATTATAGTTAATAGAATTAGCATATCTAACTGGATCATCCATTAGGAGGTCTTCAAAAAGAAAATACAAATATTCCCATGATTTAACATATTAATCTAGGTTTATCTTTATCACATTGACAAATCTCATAAGAATGTTGTCCTCCTAGATAATCCAATCAATTTTCGCAGTATTACTGTCTATACGCAACAGTCTTCCCATCATTTATTCAGCATCTGTTTATGTGCAATTAATATTTAATGAATCCTCAAAAATGTTATCACATGAATGAATAAGTTATTATATATTATATATCTGAGAATCATAAATGGTTTTGTTGAATGAAACTACCTTATGGATAGTAGACTCCACCCAGATAGAAGATCTATAGGGTTTGGGGTTAATTTTCATCTCATTTCCCTTCATTCATTTGATGGATCATGTCTTCATTGGGAGGGTAAATTATGAATTATCAATCAAAATCATCATAGAGCCCATCTCACACTTCCTCCTCCTTTTATTAGTGATATATTCACCTTAGAGATCAACTCTTTTATCCCTTAAAAATATACAAGATTGGCCAACACTAGATACCTCACTAATTTCTCCTTACTCCTCATTTAATTTATACTATATATCTTAATTATAAGATGGTAATTTATATTGACAAACTTTTGGGTTGTTACTATCCTATATTACATTACAATATCATATAGATTTATTTATTTCCTTAATTCCATCATATGAAGGTATAAGGGTTATGGTAAGGAGGATTCCAAAAAGGAGGTTAAACTCATAACCAAGTTAATTCATTTTATCTATATCTCTGCCTCTTTCAATTATTTAATCAATATTTTGATAAAATTTCAATTTTATATTATATATACATAATTTTTAATTTTTTACATCATAAACCTCATTTATCCTCCATTACATCTTATAGTAAATTAATACATCGCTCATTTGTACGTACGACCTACCATATCCCCATTGCTGTGTAATTTTTTTCTTTACCACATAACTTGGGCAGTTATAAAGATAATGTTAACGAATATATATGTTATTTATAAAAAAATTATTATTATATAAATATAATATATCATCAAACTTATTCTCTTACATATATTGTAAAATGACAATGTTTCTAATGCGAACGTGTGTACTACAAAATTCAACTGGTGAAGTGATTTTTTTATTACTACAACGCTTATATAATTATAAATTTTAAATAATTAATTAAACACATATTTGAAAAGTGAATAAAATTAAAGAGATGATATTAATATATGATATAATTTTATCCATGGACAGTATACCAATGTAATTTGGGAGAAATTTATCAAATTACCTAAAGTGGTCGATATAAGAAAAAACAACTCAATGTATAGATTTTTAATGATTAAAAAAACATAATATGTAATATAAAATAAAAATGTTATTAATGATTTATTTAATAAATTTATATTCATTATATATAAATAAATAACATGTAAAACTATGCAAAGACCCATGGTAAGTGTAAAATCATCTTCTTTCCACTTTAATAATTCATTTTTTTCATAATCACCCAAATTATATTATATGGTGCATGTACTACCCATTTGAAATTTCTTATAATGAATCCTTTTATTTTTAAAGGTATTCATTATTTTTTATTAATTCTTTTCATTAATAGTTTTCTTTATTAAAAATTTATTAATTTAGTAAGGGGTTTCATTTACAAACTCATTTTAATTTGGTATTTCTTTTGTTCAAAATTCCATTATGAAAATTATTTTTTATTATATTTAAAAATCAATATTTTTTAATATAATATGAATATTGTTTGGGTTTAACTATTTTTTTCCACTTCTTATCTTATTTGATCTTGAATCAGTATTTAATTTATATGTAAGTAATATTGTCCTTATATCTTTTTTTTATCAGGAATCATTGTCTTCTTTATCAATGTTCTTCAAATAGTGTTATGGAATTTTTTACAGATAAAAAAATTTATATAATGAACATTTCCAATAATATTGAATTTATCATAAATTATTGAAAATTATTTTTCCATGTTTTTCTGAACATATATTTTTATTGAATTTTGAAAAAAGTATGAAACGAATGTTCAATTTCAACAAATAAAACATGGTCAAATTTTTCCATCATCATCATTGTTCTCTGATTTTGTGATTATTTTACTTGTTTCCATGGTCATTTTATATGAATTTATTATTCTCAATGTTCTGATAATTTTTACATTAAATGATATCAATAGTAAAGGGTATTATTTTCTTCAATTATCAAATTATTTTGGAAATTGATTTTTAAATCTGTTCTTATACTATGTTATAGTAAAGTGACTTGGAATTTTTTTATTCAAGTTTATTTTATAAAGGATTAGTTTTATTGAAAAAAAATTCTAATTAATATATAGAATTTAATAGTACATTTTATATTTATGGATTATAGCTTATTTTTAGATCATTCACTTTCTTGTAATCTTGTTATATATCACTCTTAATTTTTCATTGGACATTTTTATCCTCCATGTCCAAATAATCAATATCATGGATGAATTCACTATCATTTCTATGAACTTTTTGTTGTTTCAACCATATTATATTTTTATAAAAATAATCATTTGAATAAATCTTATGATGAAATTTATTTCATTTAATTTCGAAATATTGTTTATTTTTTATTAAATATAGTTAAATATTAACTTATAATGCATTTTGAGAATGTATTTTTTTGACCATTCAATAAATGAAGAATAAATTCAATGTCAAATTGATGGTTGAAGCCCAAATATTTATCTCCTATTGATTCTTTGATGGGTCACATGAGAAAAAAATGTCCACACATTAGTTGGTTAATTAATGTATATATTATCAAACAAGGAATGTGTTTTTTAAGGCCATAAATACAAGATGATTGATATATTTGGGGATTCCATCATATCAATATCATGATTGTCAATATTTATTCATATCATCAATCGATAATTTATTTTTCATTATCCATGTGTTTTTATGTTGATATTATATGTAGATGTACTTGGAACTAATGTAGTTAATTAAAAGGCATGTCTTTTGATTATCTACTCTACAATATTAATTATTCCTTATTTAATCATGATATCTTCTACTATATTAAACCCCTACTAATAATATTGGATCTCTAATTATTTCTTTTCATTTAAAATTTATATATAGAAAAAATAATTTAATGATGTTCAATTTTTAAATAAATGTTTTTAATGTAATTTTATTTTACCAATGTAATATGGAAATCTTGTATATATATAGTTTTATAATACTGTTAGATATGCTAATAATGGGTGGTATGATCCCTATTATCATTTTCTATTTTAATAAGTAAAAAATTAGAATTGGGTTTCTATATATTTTGATTCTATAGTGGGTATTAGGTAAATTTTAATAAGAGACATGGAAACTATATTTTCAAAGTTCATAGCTATCACAATCATAATGATAATATTTTAAATTATATGACAATTTTGAACTTTATAACGAATTTTTTCCATGACTCAATATCCATGATGATTATGAGATGACTAAGTGTGTTTTATTGTTTATAGATGAAACATAGATGAATGATGGTAATAAACATCCATGATAAATGTTGGGATTGTCATGTTATGCAAGTCAATATAGCTTCTATTGGAGTTGAGCAGATCATGGACATATTTGGTACATTGTCTTTGGAGATGGTTAATATACATTCATGTATGGAGAAAAAAATTATGAGAGAATATGGAGTGGAGTTTTTTATGATTATTCCTAAACAACAACTTCATGTTTTGACAAACAATATGAACCTAACTAAATTTCCTAATAATACAAGAAAAATAGAGTTTTGTGAATGGATAGGTTATAAAGAGCATGGAAGGAGAAATATCCAACATCCCAAAAGTAAATAATGTTGAAAAAATCATTGTGTTATATTCTTAAAGGGAATTGGATTTTGTTATTAGTGTGGAGAAAATGGTTATCATGAACATAATTTTAAAGGTAAGAATGAGTATATTAATGTATACTGATAAAACTATTATGATTTGGTCATTATGTAATATAATGGCCCAAGAATCACGTATTACACTAATAATTTTGATTTTCTATATATTAATAATATATTGAAATATTAAAAGGATGATAAAGAGAATCAAAATCAATTGAGAATCATTCTTGAGGATTTAAAAAAAATTCTATAAATAAAGTTAGTATGTGTGAATATTTATTTTATTGAGTTTCATTTCGTAGAAATATTGTCTCCAACTATAGAATGTATTTTTATGTTTATAATATAAATGGATGTCAAATAATATCCATTGTGTTTGAATATATCCTATATGTATTTGTATTTAGGATAATTGTGGTAAAATTGGAGAATATACAATTATAATATATTTTTATCTATCAATTGAAGTTTCATATAAGGATTAAAATAATATAACCAAATATTGTTCTAATAATATTCCAATTAATATGATATTTTTTAAAAGTGTAGTTTCCAAACATATGATTAATGACATCAATCCCCCTGACAAGGTTTTTTTATGAAATTGTGTTTTTTGGTGATATTTTTATAGATATTTATTGTAGAATGTATAGATTAACATTAAATTAATTATGAGATATGACAATGGGATCCTTGGTAAATTTTAATATATCATATTTTAGGTTATTTTTGAATAAAAAATAAGGAATAAATGGATTTTTTTTGATAATGTTTTTTTGGGTATAAAAAAAGATCATTTATGACTAATAAGTTATCAATCCATTTTTATTTTTGGGAACAAATTTAAAAAATCGAATTTTATGAGTATAAAATTATTCATTGATTAATTTTATGTTATTAGATATTAATTTTTTAAATATTTATTCATATTGGTCATTATTTCATCTTTTGTGAACCATTTTAGTTTTAGATAGGAAGAATCACTTCTCACCAAAATGTGGATCTTATAGTCAATAAGATTTAAATTATTGTGCCTCAAACATGAAAAATTCATCAGAATAATGATGATGCAGGTAAAATGATTAAATATTTATTATTGAATTAGATTAAATCAATTAAATTAATTTTATCATATTTTTTTTCAAGCGTAGATGAATGTGTCAAACTCCTAAATATTGAAGATTAATATATAAAGACTTAAGTGGAATGTAACATTAAACTATCAATATACATTTTCAGAAAATCATTTTCAAGTATTAGTTTTATAGAGGTACAAGCATAAATAGTTTCATGGTCATAACCAAGAAATCAATATTCATGGTAAAATTTATTTCTCATTTTTTAGTATGTTATTACATATTCAGTTTAGAATTGATGAATTGAAATTATTAGAAAGAAATTTATGTAAGGAGGGGAGAAAGTAATACATTAAGATTTTAGATTATATTTTATTCTAAAAGAAAACATTGTCTATCAATGAACACCACATGCAACATGAAACATAAACGAGGAGAAAAATTATTTTTACATATGATTATGATAACATTTTCATTTTTATGAAGGGTATGATTAACAAGAACCAGATTAAAAAATATATGTAATAAAAGCATAATTTTTTATAAATAATTAATTTAA
This sequence comes from Viscum album, assembly GCA_963277665.1. Taxonomy (NCBI): domain Eukaryota; kingdom Viridiplantae; phylum Streptophyta; class Magnoliopsida; order Santalales; family Viscaceae; genus Viscum; species Viscum album. Next base: position 933,060,200 of record OY728122.1, on the reverse strand, counting down.
TAATTAATTTTTAAATTTATCTATTTTTATCCTTATGTAAATAAGAATAATATATTTATTTTTTTCAAAATAAATTTATTTCTTCAAAAAATTGTTTTTAGTTGTTTTATATGGGGAAAAATATAATTATTTTACTCTAATTTTAGAAATTTCAATTGATAAAATTAATTTATTTTATTAAGTCATAATTTATATATTATTTAATAGGGAATTTTTATATTTTTTTTAAAAAATATATATTTTTTATTAATAGTGAAAATAGGAATTTTGGTGAAAATGTGAGTTATTTTTATCAAAAAAATTAATTTAATATAAGCATGAATTTTATAGATTAGGATTTAAAGTAACATAATATTAATTCAAGTTAAAAAAATCAAAATTATTCTATATGAATAAATATTATATATATATTTTTATAAAATTTCATTTCTATTCATGAAAATGAATTTTTAAGAAAATGTTTTTGGGGTATCTAGAATACTTATATTACAGTATATATATTACAATTATATGAGTTAAATATTGAAATATGGATTTATTATCTATATATAAATTTTTTAAATTTTTTAAATTTGTCAATTTCAGCACTATTCATAATGAACAGTAACCATTTTGAAATCTTATCTCTGCATTAATGGGTAAAAATGATTAATTATGGTTAAACCTATGATATATGGTGTTGAATCAACCCAAAACATCAAAATATTTATTTTAGGAAATTAATCAGACCACATCCATCATGAATTATATAACATTAAAAAATTCCCTACATGTATTTGATTATGATCTTCCAATTTTTTTAAGTCAAGAAATAATAAAAAATGCCACCTTCATTCATTAAATATCAATTATTTGTCGAAATAGGGTTAAAAATAAGATATGAATGGTCATAAATGGTTATTTTTAAAATGAATAAATTTATTTTAGGATAATAATTTATTTTTAAATATTTTAGATAGTATAGTTTCATTGAATTCTTATGAATCACCGATGTCATGCTGGTACAAGTAGTAGCACAATCAAATAAATGATATTAAAAACCATAAAAATATATTTTTGATTAATTGTGGGCTCCCAATAATCTCCTAAATATTTATAATGTATATATATTTGTTAAATAATTTTTATTTTAATTCAATTTTTTTGATTCCTTTAATATGAAGATACATGAATATTCTTTAAAATGAATTTAAATGGTATTTATGTTTAAAATTATTTTTAAAACATTATAGAATTTAAAAATACTATATTTAATACATATAATGAAATTTTTTTGTTCTATCATTCATGTTTCTAATATTTTTTACTTGTATTTTTTAAAATTAATTTAATGACTCTTAAAGACTGGCATTTTTATAGTGGCTATGGATAAAAAAAGGTTAATAATGAGATTAAAACAAAATATATGGTTTAAAATTAAAAATTAACTAGACTGAAATTGAATTTTTTTATATTTAGATACATTCCACTTTTAATTTTATGATTCCTTCGTTTTGGTGCATTCTACCAGAGTTAGAAACATATTAAATATTAATATCTAAAAAATTTATTTATTTTCAACCCACCTCACTTTTAAATATAAACCACCACTCAACTTTTATTAAAAAAACGTTAAACTATTTAGAAAGGAAAATCCCATCCAAACTAAATCCTTATATTCTTTCCATGTATCCTAGATCATTTTTCCTTCCCCAACAGAATCTGAAGTAGGTTTATGTTTTAAGATAAAGGTATATTTCTAAGAGAAGGTATAACTCTTAACTGAGTTCATTATTTTTTTTATTTCTTATACCTCTTTAAATTATATCATAAATATGTTGATATAATTACAAAAATAAATTCCATACTATAATATTTTATTATGTTGTGGAAATTTATTTTATTCCACTCATTTTTCATCCAATGGAAAATAAAAACTTTGGTCATGGGTACATACGCAAAACTGTGTCCACATAGTAGTGCAATTTGTTTCATCATGGATCTACATGTATAGTTATAAATACAGTATTAATGAATTTATATTATAAATATAAAATAATTATGCAACTATAAATATATGATATCATCAACGTTTTTAGCATTCTATCCATTGTCTTAGGCACAGTATTGTATATATTATCAATTATGTGTCAATAAGTGTTTGGTAATATGATGATGATGATGATGAGGAGTGATTATTCTTGGGAAATTATTATGGAAATCGATGATCAATTTGTATTTAATTATTGAGAAATTATCCATCTATTATCAATTATTGTTGTTTTGAATCCTCTTTAAATTTCACCGACATGTATTGTGGAGAATGAACACTTTTTACTACATGTGTTGACCAAGAAAATATTTATTTTCTTTTTTAATTGAATAAAGAATGAATAATAATTTATGTGCATGAAATAATATATAAGAATAAATTAATTAGTATGTTGAAATTATATAATTGATGAATAAAATAAGTTCATATATTTTTTGTAAAGAATAAATGAGAAAAAAGAAGATAAGTTTGAGAAGAAGTTGTCATTGAATTTTTTGGGATTTGGATAGGAACAATATTTATTAATTTGGTATTTTACAAGTATTATTTTCTAGGAAAAGAAAAAAATGGTACAAAAAATAGTCCTGCGTAAGCCCGCTCGACCAAGGACTCACACAGGACATGAAGGTGAACTCTACCCATAGGGATCTGCCTTGTCACGATTGCATGTGATAATGAAGGGTGAGCCCATGTAAAAGGCCTATAGAGAGTGCAAGGTAGTAGCACTATTTCCACCATTTGTGGTGGCAAGAGGGAAAGGAGAGAAAACACAGGTCAGTGCCAGTGAGTGTTATATATCTCAGATGATCCAATGTGATGTGTTGATTGATAAAGAATAGTTGAGGGACTATGAAGAACCGATGTGGAATGTGGGTTGTTCAGTAACTATTTTTCCCAATTTAAAAATGATGGACATTTCCTGTAAAGAATGATATAGATCATATGCGTCAGTTGATCAAGAAGGGGTATAATTTTACAAATACTTTATTTGAAATCATATTTAGAGTGCTAATTGTCATCCATTTTATAACCATAAACATGATATATGAATGTCCACAAGTCAAATAGAAGGCCCAAATGATCAACAGTGATCCATGCGAGTCTAAGATAAACATTGAACATATTTCTCATGCCTGGATTTCCAAGAATAGAAGTAACTATAGAGTGATGATATTCTAATGTTACTGAGTTCTTGGGTGAAGTAAAATCCAATATTATTATAAATATAAAAAATAATAAATATAGTTTCACATGCATGAATAATATGAAAGAATTTAATCAGGAACCTGATTCTATAAGGTGAATGTGGTGAGACCATATCAATGGGTATTCATGACTGAATAATCCATGTCAATAATGAATGCGGCACCTGATACCTTCGAGTATTCAAAATAAAATCATCTTTATAAGGAGTTGATCTAGGAGTGTGGTCTAAGGTATCCCGAGTGATTTGGGTGTGTTTAAAGATGGAATCCTTACCATGAGAAGAATTAAAAAAGTGGTGCCATGAGTATTTAATATATTTTAACCATGTGAATAATGGAGATTTCATGTATTCAAAATTCTATTTTTAGATAAATTTCATGTAAGATATGAATGCATATTTGGTGTGCCATGATGTCTAATTACATGGGAAGAAGAATATGCAATAAATTTATAGTGTGAATAATTTAGTTTCATGCTATGAAATGCATGCATTCATGATGATGGGGTAAGGTATGGCTATTCACCAATTCCACATGAAGAATAATAATACCCTTCTGGGTTTTGAAAAATTCATATGGAATGACATAAATTTTTTTTGGGTATTTCCTATGAATATTTTAAATGAAATACCCATTCTTATGGGGTATTCACAATGGAAAAAAGAACTCCCATTTTTCAATGTGGTACTAAAAGATGATGAAATAAATAAAATACCCATGATAATTCATGTATTATTATTTTAAATTTGAAAATAATAGATGTGTTTAATTGTAAACATATTTAATTGATTATTTTAATTGGATTATTTAATTCATAAAATTTATATTGAGTTCCCATCCACCACATTGTTTTTTTATTAATATTATCATATATGTTTTGAGAAATATGTACTAAATTTAAAAATAATTTGAGATCATGATAAATTTTTGTATCAATGAATTTAAGAGTTTGAATACTCTATTCTTTGAAAAATATTATATTAGAGTGCCCTAGAATTCAAATATTGAGGAGAATCTAGATTGCAGAAAATTTTGAAGGAGTGTCAAGCCCATCATTATTAATGATCTTATGGAATTACATGATCAATTAAGATCCCATGGTGGATGATCAAAGATCGTCCCATAGTGGATAAAATCCTTTAATAATGGGGAGGCTTTCTTGTTGCTGTCGACAGCAGTTGAAGACTTCTGGTTGGAGCTAGGAGCAGAAGGAGTCTCTCAGTTAGAGTCAGATCAAGAAGAATTTTTGTTATAGATAAACTAAAATAGTGACTTTTTATTGGATCCAGAAAAATTCCATTTTATTTTGATCTTAATGAAACTATAATAACACGTTTTTATATTGTAGACAATCCATTTTGGGGTGCTTATCCAACATGGGATGGAGTAGTCCTTTGATTTTCATACATTTTGAATAAAGTGTGTTGCCCCCTTCATATTATTACTACAATAATAGTGTGATTGGGAGATAATTATATAGTGGAAAGATAACATTAAAATTTTAAATATGAATAAAATAATATAAAAAAGGAATTTTTAAAGATTATTGGAACACCGATGCACTCCCCTTAAACCGGAATCTAATTCAAATCGAGGCTCTACATGTGTAATCTGAGGAGTAGGTCACCTCTAAATATCCAAGTAGTTTTGATGATGGAATTAAAAAGTATTTTAATGTGTTAATCACCTTTATTTTCAAAATGGGAAATGGTTAAATTATGTTGTTTGTAATTAAATATAATCTATATGATTCATCATTTTTATCCCAATTTAGATATGAAATCAATATCCTTTTCTTTCATGTGAAGTAGAAGACATCCTATAAGTTTTTCACTCCAATCGATGTAAAATATGAACCAACTATTATTTTTGGTTCCAATCCTCTTTTAAAGAATGAATATAATATTTCACACACACACAAAAAGATAACAAATAAATTTGATTATGATGATCAAGAGAAAACATCATAAAAATTTTATTCCATGAAATTATCATGCAATGTAATTGAAGATCCATGGATAATGAGGGATGAATTTTATTATTCCATGGTGAATGTTTTGAACATGGAATATAAAAAATTATGGAAGGAAAAAGTGTCCTTAAATCTAAAATAAACAAGAATGTGATCCTATTTGAAGTAGAAAAGTTAGGTGAAATACGAGCATTCCCAAGAGGTACTAATGAAAATGGATATTAAAAAACTGTTGAAGGATAGAATCAAATACATCATATCCAAAATTTAATAAAGGAGGCTATTAGTTCTGAATGGTTGTTCCATGGTTTCTCAATTTTAAAAAAATGTTATTAAAATAATAGATATTTGGGAGAACGTCAAAAAACCAAAAGAGAAAATAAATATTTCCAAAACAGCAATCATAACATGTGTAGAAACAAAGAGAACCCAAAATCTAAAATTTTGATGTAAATTAACAAACCATAAAAAACAATGAAATTTGATTCCAAAAAATGATGAAATAAAAAAATTTATTTATTTTGTATCATTTGGGAACATCATGAGTAAATTTTTTGAAATCAACAATCCCAAATATGTTAGAAGAACTCCAACAAAGGTAACATCATAAACAAGGAAATACAATAAAATAAATTACTTTTATCATCATATGTATTTAACATGAAAGAATTAATTGTAGATTAATACAAAGCAATATGGAGACACTCAACTTCTAGGATTGAGAAAAATATTTCATATATTTATAAAATTTATATTAAGAATAAAAATAGGCTTATTTTTTGGAGAATTAAAATAAGAATGAATAAATAGAGTACCAAGAAACAAAATATGAGTACTCACATCAACAATCATGGTGGAATAAAAAAATCATAAATGGATTCTTCTGTTTATGATTTAGGTGGAAAAAGTTTTTCCTCAAAAATTATATATTCACAGGAATAATGTTTTTCACAATATATGAATCATTTCAACAAGAAATGAATAACATCTCAAAATGAACTTCGAAAGAAGAAGAATGAAATGACGAGATAAATATTAATATATATTTGTTTCATCTAATTACATATGTGATTCCTCCTTGTTATCTATTATTTTATTTGTTTTTAGATAACCTACAAGGAATTAAAGGATAAGTTGGAGGCATCATTTCTAGGATGATTAGTAATCTTAAAAAAGTTCCTGATTATAATCTCTCCCTCATTAAAAATATGATTTAATACCATTAAGAGGAGTTTAGTTGATTTTTAGGTATTCTAATCGCAATTTAATCCATCATTCATAATCAAACTAAACATATTAATTATGGGGGAGTTCTTGTTTGATGGTAGACTGAGGAAAAAGGGGATATTGATTTTTTCACCTAAATTTTTTATGTCTCTAATTGTATATGTACGATTTAACATTTCATTGAAAAATATTATTATTTTCATCCTCATGGATGATAATTGAGACATTATAATAATGATTTAACATTAATGGTGTTTTATATATAAAATTTAAAACCATCGCCATATATCTGTTTTTTATTCTTCGATTTAGACCAAGTAGACATAGAGTTTATTTACAAATTTTTTTACTTATAGAACTATGTGACATCATCACACTCTTAGTGGTATTCATAAAACAAATTTAAGGTAGGATAACTTTTTTAATAAACCCCCACTTTTCGTTTGATTTTTATTTCCAATATGGGGGTGAAATGTTTGGGCACAAATTTTGTCTCTTGAAAAGTGTACTAAATAAGTACTATCAAAACATACAATTCTGGATAACGTTTGGCCTAGTGTAGTGTAACGCCCCGCCCCCAGTTACCCAGAGTCGGTGCATTATTATATAACATTGGCATGATCACAAGAAAGATCAAATCTCGAAAGACCGATTGGTTTAGTAGCCTTGGAAACACTAGATATATTCATAAGTTTTACATTACATCATAAAATGAAAAACTACTACAACAACATAATGTTTCCACAATCCACACTATTAACCCCTCATAAAATCCCTGCAGGTCATTCATAACTTACTTCTTCACATCCTGGGAAAAATAAAACATAGAAAAGGGGTGAGCTCAAATGCCCAGTAAGGATAACAATATAGCAGAAACTTTCATAAATAAGAATAAACATTTAAGGCAATGTATAACTAAAACAAAATCCTTTTAAATATGAACTTTCAACATTGTATGGCATAAATAAAATGAAATAATGCCATTTAATTATTCACATGGATATTCTACTAATCGAATAATCACATGCAAAAATCAATAACCACTTTCATAATGTTGGAATGCACAATGCCAGACTATCATAACCACATAGCCAAGGCCTCGTGCCAAGACTACAAATAAGATTTTGTCAAGGCCTTGTGCCAAGACACTAGTTTGTCTCATGAGACCTACCGATGCATCGAGGAGCTATAGCGGGCTCCACCCGTCACATATTAAGTCCAATGCATTCCCATATGAAAAGGTTTAAACATAACATAAACATTCATATTAAAACTAGCATATGAAATGTCAATACTTTCACCATAAACTATGATTGGTATAAAAATAGCACATCCACAGTCAAACATATCACAAAACATTCAATACAATATAGAAGTTTTGTATCATAATAAATCAACTTCAAATAATCTTAAAATCCATCAAAGGATGTTGACATAGATGAAATCAAAATTATTTTTAAAGAAATATCTCCTTTTATTTTGAAATAATTTATGATCCATATAAAATAAAACATTTTCTTTGAAAATATTCTTATAAGCTTGTAAGGGAAGCTTTGAAGATTTTATAATGGCGGAAAATAGCCGCACCCGCCGTATAAGTTAAAAAAACATTCTTACCTTAATTCTGTCGAAAAGGTTAAAAATGACCTTGTTTTGAAAACGACCGAAATATTCCTTTATAAACAACTTATAAAAGTCAAAAAGGGTATAAATGACTTTAACTCATATTCTAGTAAATAGTAAAAAATTTTTGAAATGCATTTTTAAGAAACATGGATGTGGATGATAAAGAGATCCCAGTAGATTATTACGTATAAACAACCTTGGATAATGAAGAGGTTGTAAAGTAAACCCTTACCTTGTACTTTTCCTTGGTTGGGGTAGGTTAACCTCCTGTATAATGGTGAAATAGTTGTTATTAAATTATACAAGAATCATATATAATAATATGATATCATATATGATCTTTTAACATTGATTTGTTAATAATATCTTAGAATTATCGTCGTTTCGGGAGTTAAATTACTCATTTTCTTTTATATGTTTTGTTACATAAGACATGGTTGTTGTATCTAATTCATATCCATAATGATATCTAGTCCTTAAACATCATTTTTAAATCATCAAATGATAATTATACTTGAATGGATACGATGGAGAATGAATCTCATCGCGTTCGTGGAGACGGTAGTCCGTACGTACGCACGAGCGACAATATCATTCTTTTGATATTAAAATAATATATAAATGGATGGTATATCATATATACAGAATCATTAACATGTTATATTTATTATTTACATGAGTTACACATCATTATTATACCCATCCAAATAATATTATATTGAATAACAATTACACCACGACGTGGAGACGGTAGTCCGTACGTACGCACGTATGGTGACATGTTATTCAAAGGGTGGATAGAATACTGAATATGGTTGTACCATATTTATAATAACATCACAGTATATGTGAGGTAATGGATTTATTATTTTAGAATGGTAAGAACAAAGGAAGAAGAATTGGAAGAAGAAATGAACTCGGAGAAGGGTGGTGAAATCATTACCTCTTCTTCGGGTTCTTCCTTTTGATTTGATCAAAAGGGCTCCTTAGGTTGGCTTTCTGATCAAACTAAGGCCTCTAGGTTGTAGTGAGGGATGTTGGGAGAGTATTTGGGAAGAGTTTGGCCGAAACAAAAGTCTTTGAAGGTGTGAAGAAATGAGAAGGAGGAGTGCCCTTTTATAAGATGGGTGAGGGGCACCTTTGGAAAAGCTAGAAATATTAATTTATAATAAATTCATATTCTGTTTCTAATGGCTCAAAAGCTTATTATTCAAAGGTTAAGGTGGGGATAGGTCGAAAACCACTCAACCAATATAATTTAGACAGGTTTGGGTACTTATATTAACCTTATCTTTAAGTATTAACTCTAAGTTAATTAGTCTCACTTTTACAATGTCTCTTTGTATTTTTATATAATATGGTTAATAAACTTACTATATACATCCAAGAGACCCCCAAGTGGTACATTAATGATTAACCTATCATGATATAAGTCTCTTGGCCGAACCTTATATTTTTAGGAATTTAATATCAATTAATAATATAATATTTGTTTTAAGAACTCTTTTATGTCAATTTTGACACTATTCAATAGTTGATTTTTGTGAAACTCATAACAGAATGATTACTTCGAACAAAGTCAATTAAATCAATCCTAATATATCATATTATCCTAGAAAATTAGTTTAATTCATTAAAAGTTTCATATTATATTTATTTGGGTATTTATAATATCAATTATTTTAATTTTTCACTATTATTGTAATTACTGCATCATCATTGTGTCTTAAATAAAATAAATTATTTAATGTCTAAAAATTATAAATAAAATATAATTATGTAGGAAATCTTTTTAGCTTTATAATGAATATCTAAAATCCAACATATATAACCCTATGTAACAATTGTTTTTCTAAAAGATATATGCTTGTGTCATTTTTGTATTCATTTTAACTTAATTAAAATAAAGTATCATTATCACTTACAAGTGGATCCATGGGGTCCCAAAATAGACCCAAAGATTCCCATGGTCGACCATGTATCAACCAATAGGGTTAAGAAACGTTTTAGGGTAATTTAGTATTATTATAATATTATTTTTTAACCCTTATTTACCGGATTTACCCTTAACCATGGTAAATAAAATATTTACCGCAGTAATTATTCAAAATGTCTAAAAATAAAAGTTACCTATTTACACAATTTGAACATCCTGATTCCAAATATGGAATCCATTTTCCTAAATTCAAAACACATAAGTGGCAGAAATTAATTTAAAATTAATTCCCGCTGTCAAAACAAAAAGCGTGTTTTTAAGAGATAATAACTATCAAAAGATTGACACTCGTTTATGTTCGGTTTAATTGTAAAATTATGTCCAATGACCAACATTATATTAAATGGTAAAAATATATTCTAAATATACTTTAAAACCACTCAAATTCATAATTTATCACTATTAATTATTTTGATTAAAAAAGTTGTTTTTAATTAAAACTTAGTAATTTTCACTATTCATCAAAATATGAAAGTTATCCGAAATATACCAAAATTTCACCTTAGGCTAAATTCGATATTCCGAATCCAAAAATGAAGTCCATTTTCAAATATAAAATATATATAATTTCAAAAAGTAGGTATTACTATTCATAATGGCTAGTTTGATTAGTTATGGTGTGTTGGAACTTGGTGTTGCGTACAACACATGCTATCACATTATTCAAAGAGAAGCGTACCGTAGAAGCTTGGGGTGTTACATTCTCCCCTCCTTCAAATAATTGCGTCCTCGCAATTTCTAGGGTATTACTGCATAAAAAGACTCAGGTGGTTCTTCATCATAAGTTCCTCGTGTTCCCACGTTGCCTCTTCCATCTTATGGTTTCTCCACAAAACCTTTACCAGACACGTCGTCCGGTTTCTCAGCACTTGTTCTCTCGTATCAAGAATCTTGACGGGCTCTTCGCAATAAGACAGATCGGGTTCCAGTTCTAATTCCTCACAGGTGAGTACATGCATCGGATCAGGCATGTATTTCCTCAATAGAGATACGTGGAACACATCGTGAACTTTGGAGAGACTTGGCGGCATTGCCAATCGGTAAGCTACAACCCCAATTCGTTCAAGAATTTCGAATGGTCCGATGTACCTGGGACTCAATTTACCTTTCTTACCAAAACGTATGACTCCCTTCCACGGAGATACCTTTAGAAAAACATGATCACCGGCTTGAAATTCCAAATCCTTCCTTCGATTATCGGCATAGCTCTTCTGCCTACTTTGAGCTGCTTTGATGTGATTTTGGATTACTTTCACCTTTTCCACCATTTCCTCCACCAGTTCTGGGCCTAAAAGTTTTCTTTCACCAACGTCATCCCAACAGGTTGGTGTACGACATCTCGTTCCGTATAACGCTTCATATGGTGCCATCTGAATACTCGAATGGAAGCTATTGTTATAGGAAAATTCTACCAAAGGTAAATATTGATCCCACATACCCTGAAAGTCAAGTGAGCAAGATCTCAACATGTCTTCTATGGTTTGAATAGTCCATTATGATTGTCCGTCTATCTGAGGGTGGTAAGCAGTGCCCAAATGAAGTTCAGTATCCAGGGATTTCTGAAGACTTTTCCAGAATCTTGAAGTAAAACGGCGATCACGATCAGAAACAATCGATAGGGGTACTCCATGAAGTCTCACAACTTCATTAATATATAGTCTTGCTAGACGTTCCAGGGTTAGATCTTCTCTTATAGTAAGAAAATGTGCTGTCTTGGTAAGACGATCAACAATAACCCATATTGCATCGTTCCTTCTAGGAGTCTTTGGTAGCCCCATGACAAAGTCCATCGTAACATTGTCCCATTTCCACTCTGGTCTGGGAAGAGGTTGCATGACTCCTCCAGGCTGTTGCCTTCCAGCTTTCACTTGTTGACAAACCATACATCTTGACACAAAATCAGCAATCTCCCTCTTCATGTTGTCCCACCAAAAATGTTCCTTCAAATCTCTATACATTTTAGTGCTCCCAGGGTGTATAGAGAAATTGGAACTATGAGCATCATCCAGCAATTCCCTTTTTAGATCAGGTATATTGGGAACACAAAGTCTCTTCCCGAATTTCAAAATTCCATCTTCATACACAAAGTCTCTCAATCTCCCATCATTCACAGATTTAATCTTCTTTTGGAATTCTTCATCATCGGTCTGAGAACTCTTAATCCTTTCTAGTAAAGATGGTTTGGAAACCATTTGAAAAAGCATTGATGTTTAACCTTCCGTGGTTATTCCCATGTCCATCTTCACTAGATCCATGAAAATTGGATCCCTTTCAATTCTCATATTGTTCAAAACTCCATGGTCTTTTCTACTCAAAGCATCTACCACCTTGTTTGCCTTCCCTGGGTGGTAGTGTATCGTACAATCATAATCCTTGAGTAATTCAAGCCATCTCCTTTGCCTCATATTGAGTTCGTTTTGTGAGAAAATATACTTCAAACTCTTGTGATCAGTATAAATCTCACATTTTTCACCATAGAGGTAGTGCCTCCATATCTTCAAAGCAAAGATCACTGCTGCTAACTCGAGATCATGAGTAGGATAGTTTTGTTCATGAATTTTCAACTGTCGTGATGCATAGGCAATAACTCTATCATTCTGCATAAGGACACAGCCAAGTCCTTTCTTCGATGCATCACTATAAATAACGAACCCATCATTCCCCGATGGTAGAGTCAATATAGGAGCATTGACTAATCTTCTCTTCAGTTCTTCGAAACATTCTTCACACTCTTTTGTCCAAACAAATTTAACCCCTTTACGTGTGAGCTTCGTTAATGGGTTAGCCAATCGGGCAAAATTCTGGACGAAACGTCGATAATAAACTGCCAAACCAATAAAACTACGTACCTCAGTTATACTCGTAGGTGCTGGCCATTCTTGGATTTCCTTGGTCTTAGAAGGATCAATAGAGATTCCATCTTTAGAGACAATATGGCCAAGAAAAGAAATCTCCTGAAGCCAGAATTCACACTTGCTAAACTTCCCATATAAATCATGCCTCCTCAGAGTCTTCAAGATAATGCGCAAGTGATTTTCATGATCTTCGTAGGTTTTGGAGTATACCAGAATATCATCAATAAATACCACCACAAATTCATCAAGATACTCCTTGAAAACTCTATTCATCAGATCCATGAATACAGAGGGTGCATTAGTCAATCCAAACGGCATTACAGTAAACTCGTAATGCCCGTACCTGGTTCGAAATGCTGTTTTCAGAATGTCTTCCTTCTTCACACACAACTGATGGTATCCAGATCAAAGGTCAATCATTGAAAAGTATTGAGCTCCATGCAGTTGGTCAAATAAATCATCAATACGAGGTAGGGGATACTTTTTCTTTATCGTTATAGCATTGATCTCCCTGTAGTCGATACATAACCTCATAGATCCATCTTTCTTTTTAACAGAAAGAACAGGGGCTCCCCATGGAGAAACACTAGGGAGAATAAATCCCTTATTACTCAATTCCTCTAGTTGTTTCTTTAGTTCGACTAACTCTACAGTGGCCATTATATAAGGGGTCTTCGATATAGTCCTTGATCCAGGAATCAAATCAATAGAAAACTCAACTTCTCGTTCTGGAGGATGTCCAGGTAAATCTTCCAGAAATACATCTACAAATTCTTTCACAACAGGTACATCCTCTATTTGAACATTCCTTTCCTCACCGACAGTTATTTCATTCTCTTCCTCCCCAATAATTGAATTAAGTTGAGCTACTGGGGGTGGATCTAAATAAGAATTAGGTGGTGACGATTCTGCTCTAAAAATAAGGTGCTCCTTATCATTATCATCAAGAATCGTAACCTCTTTCTTCTTACAATAAATCTTCGCATCATAGTCCGAAAGCCAGTCCATACCGAGGATTATATCAAACTCAATCATAGGTATGACGATGAAATCAGCAGATAAAGAAAATTTATGTGCTCTAATGGGGACTGATTCACAAAACATTGTTGCAACGATACTTCCCTTAGGAGTTTTAACTGACAAGTCCCTTGTTAAATCAAATTGGAAATATCTAATTTTCTTAGAAAACTGGGAAGATATGAAACAATGCGATGATCCAGAATCAAATAATGCATTTTCTAAACTTGAGGAAACCATTAAATTACCTGCCACCACGTCTTTCGGAGCTTCTACCTCAGCAGTAGTGATAGCATAAGCCTGGCCTTGATCCCTTGGCCTTTCTTGAGGTAAGTTCTCCTGACGCTTAGGACATGCATTTGCATAATGCCCCATCTCCCTACAATTGTAGCACTGAACGTTGGTAGCTTCCTTCTTCCCCTTGCAATCATGAGCTTGGTGGCCTTTTTCACCACACTTGTAACAGACTCCCATTCCCTTCAAGCAAGTACCAGGATGTTTCTTCCCGCATTTACCACAAGATGGATATTCAACCTTTCCATTCTTCCCCTTATTTCCATTCCCAGATTGATCAGCAGGTCTCTTCTTCTCTTGCTTTGCTTTAAAGTCATAAGACTTAGAGAATTCCTTTTCGGTCTTGATAGCACATGAGACAATGTCTTCGTACGATGAAAAGGATTGTGAGACTAACGCTTGACGGAGAAATGGTTTTAACCCATCAAAGAAACGACCAATCTTACTTCTTGTGTTGCGAATATAATCTCCAGCATACCTCGCTAACCTTGTAAAGTTAGCCTCATACTTTGTGACATTCTCATCCTCCTTCTGTCTCAGACTTAGAAATTGCCTTTCCATATCTGCTCGATGGTCGCGAGGGAAGTATTTTTCTAAAAACAGATCTTTGAACTCCCTCCATTCCATATTTGATACTTCATCATCTTCCTTCATGTTCTGAATCAATGACCACCATTGATCAGCATCTCCAGTGAGGTGGTAAACTGCCATGATAACTTTTTCCCTTTCACTGCTCCCCAAAGCCTGAAATATTCTCTCTAGGGAAAATATCCATTGCTCAGCTACTAAGGGATTTGTATTCCCATTGAACGTTGGTGGTTGTTGCCTCATGAATCGATCTAACATTGATCCTCCATGATGCGGATCAGGGTGCTCCATACGGGTAAGGTTATTATTCATAACCTGAGTAAGTTGTCCCAGTATGGTGATTAGCTGATCAGCACCAGTTGCATCACCAGCCCCACTATAATTATCTTGAGCAGGAGGGAAATCCCTACATGGAGTGCGTGCATTGATACGGTTTCCATTTCTTCCACTAGGTTCCATTTCTAAACAATGGCATAAACTAGATCAGTTTATGAATCAAAATACATAATCCCATACTTATAAAACACTTAACATAAATTGAACTATTTATGGATATAATCCATAATCATAATAATGTTTTCTTTGAGGAAGTATATACTCATAATCCCTTCAAAATGATTTGTAAAGAAAATGAGAGTTATCCTAAGCATATACCCCGGGAGTGTCTTAACCAAGAGTGCAGCAAGGCCCGTTTTCGTGCACCAGTTCCCGTTCGAGTCTAGCTCAAAGCGGTGTTTTCGGGTTTTACCCCTAGGTACATCTGTGCCAGAGCCGCCTCTACCTGCTCGTATCCAGACAGGGATGTATTTCTTGGAAAACTCACAAAATCTCTACAATACCAAAATTCTAGGAAGTTCTTCTATACTAATCCTCAAATTTCATCTTAGGTCTACGTGCTCTAATCAGAGTTTATCTAAATCTAGCTTCCAAGGTTTGTACTAAACTTCCTCTAATACCAACTGTAACGCCCCGACCCCAGTTACCCAGAGTCGGTGCATTATTACATAACATTGGCATGATCACAAGAAAGATCAAATCTCGAAAGACCGATTGGTTTAGTAGCCTTGGAAACACTAGATATATTCATAAGTTTTACATTACATCATAAAATGAAAAACTACTACTACAACATAATGTTTCCACAATCCACACTATTAACCCCTCATAAAATTCTTACAGGTCATTCATAACTTACTTCTTCACATCCTGGGAAAAATAAAACATAGAAAAGGGGTGAGCTCAAATGCCCAGTAAGGATAACAATATAGCGGAAACTTTCATAAATAAGAATAAACATTTAAGGCAATGTATAACTAAAACAAAATCCTTTTAAATATGAACTTTCAACATGGTATGGCATAAATAAAATGAAATAATTCCATTTACTTATTCACATGTATATTCTACTAATCGAATAATCACATGCAAAAATCAATAACCACTTTCATAATGTTGGAATGCATAATGCCAGACTATCATAACCACATAGCCAAGGCCTCGTGCCAAGACTACAAATAAGATTTTGTCAAGGCCTTGTGCCAAGACACTAGTTTGTCTCATGAGACCTACCGATGCATCGAGGAGCTATAGCGGGCTCCACCCGTCACATATTAAGTCCAATGCATTCCCATATGAAAAGGTTTAAACATAACATAAACATTCATATTAAAACTAGCATATGAAATGTCAATACTTTCACCATAAAATATGAATGGTATAAAAATAGCACATCCACAGTCAAACATATCACAAAACCTTCAATACAATATAGAAGTTTTGTATCATAATAAATCAACTTCAAATAATCTTAAAATCCATCAAAGGATGTTGACATAGATGAAATCAAAATTCTTTTTAAAGAAATATCTCCTTTTATTTTGATATAATTTAAGATCCATATAAAATAAAACATTTTCTTTGAAAATATTCTTATAAGCTTGTAAGGGAAGCTTTGAAGATTTTATAACGGCGGAAAATAGCCGCACCCACCGTATAAGTTAAAAAAACATTCTTACCTTAATTCTGTCGAAAAGGTTAAAAAGGACCTTGTTTTGAAAACGACCGAAAGATTCCTTTATAAACCACTTATAAAAGTCAAAAAGGGTATAAATGACTTTAACTCATATTCTAGTAAATAGTAAAAATGTTTTAAAATGCATTTTTAAGAAACATGGATGTGGATGATAAAGAGATCCCAGTAGATTATTACGTATAAACAACAATGGATAATGAAGAGGTTGTAAAGTAAACCCTTACCTTGTACTTTTCCTTGGTTGGGGTAGGTTAACCTCCTGTATAATGGTGAAATAGTTGTTATTAAATTATACAAGAATCATATATAATAATATGATATCATATATGATCTTTTAACATTGATTTGTTAATAATATCTTAGAATTATCGTCGTTTCGGGAGTTAACTTACTCATTTTCTTTTATATGTTTTGTTACATAAGCCATGGTTGTTGTATCTTATTCATATCCAGAATGATATCTAGTCCTTAAACATCATTTTTAATTCATCAAATGATAATTATACTTGAATGGATACGATGGAGAATGAATCTCATCGCGTTCGTGGAGACGGTAGTCCGTACGTACGCACGAGTGACAATATCAATCTTTTGATATTAAAATAATATATAAATGGATGGTATATCATATATACAGAATCATTAACATGTTATATTTATTATTTACATGAGTTACACATCATTATTATACCCATCCAAATAATATTATATTGAATAACAATTACACCACGACGTGGAGACGGTAGTCCGTACGTACGCACGTATGGTGACATGTTATTCAAAGGGTGGATAGAATACTGAATATGGTTGTACCATATTTATAATAACATCACATTATATGTGAGATACTGGAGTTATTATTTTAGAATGGTAAGAACAAAGGAAGAAGAAGTGGAAGAAGAAATGAACTCGGAGAAGGATGGTGAAATCATTACCTCTTCTTCGGGTTCTTCCTTTTGATTTGATCAAAAGGGCTCCATAGGATGGCTTTCTGATCAATCTAAGGCCTCTAGGTTGTAGTGATGGATGTTGGGAGAGTATTTGGGCAGAGTTTGGCCGAAACAAAAGTCTTTGAAGGTGTGAAGAAATGAGAAGGAGGGGTGCCCTTTTATAAGAGGGGTGAGGGGCACCTTTGGAAAAGCTAGAAATATTAATTTATAATAAATTCATATTCGGTTTCTAATGGCTCCAAAGCTTATTATTCAAAGGTTAAGGTGGGGATAGGTCGAAAACCACTCAACCAATAGATTTTAGACAGGTTTGGGTACTTATATTAACCTTATCTTTAAGTATTAACTCTAAGTTAATTAGTTTCACTTTTACAATGTCTCTTTGTATTTTTATATAATATGGTTAATAAACATACTATATACATCCAAGAGACCCCCAAGTGGTACATTAATGATGAAACTATCATGATATAAGTCTCTTGGACGAACCTTATATTTTTAGGAATTTAATATCAATTAATAATATAATATTTGTTTTAAGAACTCTTTTATGTCAATTTTGACACTATTCAATAGTTGATTTTTGTGAAACTCATAACAGATTGATTACTTCAAACAAAGTCAATTAAATCAATCCTAATATATCATATTATCCTAGAAAATTAGTTTAATTCATTAAAAGTTTCATATTATATTTATTTGGGTATTTATAATATCAATTATTTTAATTTTTCACTATTATAGTAATTACTGCATCATCATTGTGTCATAAATAAAATAAATTATTTAATGTCTAAAAATTATAAATAAAATATCATTATGTAGGAAATATTTTTAGATTTATAATTAATATCTAAAATCCAACATATATAACCCTATGTAACAATTGTTTTTCTAAAAGATATATGCTTGTGTCATTTTTGTATTCATTTTAACTTAATTAAAATAAAGTGTCATTATCACTTACAAGTGGATCCATGGGGATCCAAAATAGACCCAAAGATTCCCATGGTCGACCATGTATCAACCAATAGGGTTAAGACACGTTTTAGGGTAATTTAGTATTATTATAATATTATTTTTTAACCCTTATTTACCGGATTTACCCTTAACCATGGTAAATAAAATATTTACCGCAGTAATTATTCAAAATGTCTAAAAATAAAAGTTACCTATTTACACAATTTGAACATCCTGATTCCAAATATGGAATCCATTTTCCTAAATTCAAAACACATAAGTGGCAGAAATTAATTTAAAATTAATTCCCGCTGTCAAAACAAAAAACGTGTTTTTAAGAGATAATAACTATCAAAAGATTGACACTCGTTTATGTTCGGTTTAATTGTAAAATTATGTCCAATGACCAAAATTATATTAAATGGTAAAAATATATTCTAAATATACTTTTAAACCACTCAAATTCATAATTTATCACTATTAATTATTTTTATTAAAAAAGTTGTTTTTAATTAAAACTTAGTAATTTTCACTATTCATCAAAATAAGAAAGTTATCCGAAATGTACCAAAATTTCACCTTAGGCTAAATTCGATATTCCGAATCCAAAAATGAAGTCCATTTTCAAATATAAAATATATATAATTTCAAAAAGTAGGTATTACTATTCACAACGGCTAGTTTGATTAGTTATGGTGTGTTAGAACTTGGTGTTGCGTACAACACACGCTATCACATTATTCAAAGAGAAGCATACCGTAGAAGCTTGGGGTGTTACATGTAGGATTTTTTCAATGATATATTAATATATATATTTTTTAGATGATGATGAGAAGTGGTGATTCATTGATAATTGATATATAATTACATTGCGGAATTGGATGTCATTATCTAAAAATTATCCATCTATTAACTTTGATGAATGTTTAGAAGGTACATTAAATGTCAAAGACATTTTTTATTGTGTATAAAAATTGGTTCTCACATGTTATCATCATGAAAATATTTATTCTCAAGGTGAATCGAAGATTCAATGTATAATTTTTTATGTCCATGCAATAATGTTGATGAAAAAATGCATGAGGATGTTGAAATTATAGAAGGCTTCCAAAAATTGATTTTTATATATTTTTCTGGAATAATAATTGAGAAATAACAAGATTTTTTCGATAAGAAGTTGGGTTATCTATTTATTTTAGAATTTTAATTTCATTATATTTTTTACATGGTAATTTTACATAATGTATTTTCATGGCCATGATAAAATTTGTCTAATTAATAGGATTTCCAAGATATGTCAACTGAGGGATCATGCGAGACTCGAAGGTCCACAGTGACCAATGAAACCCACCTAAGAATGACCACGAGTGGTAGTGAAGGGTGCTCCAACATATACGTCTGACAAAAAATGTAGAGGAATGTCGATAACATGACTATAATGGGTGGAATTGCGGAAAGGAGAGCTTGCATGGGTCGGTGCCCGTGGGGGTTTGGGATTTGTAGGGAACTGATAGAAATCATTGATTGATAATCCATTTTCGATGTTATTTGGAGAACTAATTTGGGATGCGGGATGTTCACTTAAATTTTCATACATTATTATAAATTATGGAAATTTCTATCACCACATGATACTACTCATCTGATCAATCCAATAAATATGGGGTATTGTATTTCTCCTCCATTTGAAGGCATTTTCAGAGAGGAAATGTTTTTCTATTTTGATCCATGAACATGATAGATCAATTTACAATAGTAAAAAGATGGTATTGATGATATATAATGATCATGTTGAGTCATAAATTTACATTTCTCGTATTTATGATGCATGGAAATGAATTAATAGGAGGAATACATTCACGATGATATTCGGATGACACAGACTTCCTCGGTGATGTAAAAGTTGAGATTATCTCATATGTATGATTGAAAATCCTTTCATTTTCAATTAAATTCATTGTGTGAAGTAGTTATAATGAGGATCATGATTATCATGTGTGAATATAATCATATTATATCAATATTTATTGTAGAATGAATAATGCATGTGTTGATTGAATGAGGAACCTACACATTTGTGTATTCAAAATAAAAGAATTGTGATATTGAGGTGATCTGTTGGTGTAATCATTTTATTGAACACGATTTCTTCGAGTGTTTTTATATATGGAATCAACACTTTGTGATGAATAAAAAAGGGTATCCATGAGTGTTAAAAAATGATAACCACGTGATAAAGGGGGATTCCAAGTATTTGGTAAATATTTTTGAGGTAAATCTCATGTAGTGGATGCATGCATGTACAATGATCCATTTAGGTTATTTGCAGGTGAATAAGAGGATGTTATAAATTTACAACATATATAGTTGAGTATCACGCTAAGAAATAAATGTGTTCATGAAGAAGGGGTGAGTTTTTTCTATTCACCAATGTTATATAAAGAATAATAATAACCTTATGTTTTTTTTTGAAAAATGCTTGTATAAGGAAATAATACCCACTTGGGTATTTCAAAGAATAAGATAAATGTAATACTAAAATTTATAGGGTATTTAAATTGAGAAAAAAAATTAATAAACATTTTCAATGGGGTATTCAAAGAGGTGGTAAAAAAATACCTCTAATCATTCATGTATTATTGTTTTAATGAACAATAGAATAATTTTTTTATTGATAAAAATAATTAATTGGGGATTTATAAGGGACAATTTAAATCATGAAATTTATATTAATACCCCATGAACCATGTTGTTTTTTATAAATTTGTGCATGTAAGTGATGAGAAATAAGAACTAAATTGAAATAATATTTTAGATCCTAATAATTTTTTATCAATGAATGAATTTGTTTAAATACTAGATGTAGTGAATAATAAGAAACTAGAGTTAAGGAGAATTCAAAAATAGAAGATAATCGTGATTGCACCAAATCTAGAAGGAGTCTCAAGACCCTTATCATTGAAGGTATTGAGTATATACATGATCATGTCAGATCATATAATATCATGGGGGAAGTTCAAATATCATCCAATAGTGGATCAAATCATTCAAGAAAGGGGAAGCCTTCTGGATTGGTCCATGTGATGTTGAAGCCATCTACAAGGATATAGGAATAGAAGGAGTATTTTGATTTGATTTTCAGTATGATGTCTTTGGGTAATTGAAAAAGGCAAACATAGACTCTCCATTTGAGTTATATCATAAGTCATTCAGTTGGAAATTAAATAACATGTATTAATTTTTTAACATGGTAACGGAAATCAACTCTTGCATGTCTAATGAATAATGAATGTACTAGGTCTTCTATTAACAACTCTTTTAAATACCGAGTGCTTCCCTCTGTAATTTTATTAGTGCACACGATGTGATATCGAGAGATAATAATACAGTGGATCGTGAACCTTATCAAGTTCAAGAGGTTGAATTAAAAGCATGAATTGAATTTCTACAAATTATTATAATAATTATTATCCCCCACTCAGTGTCACCTAATCTGACCTATGGCTCTACAGATTGGAAAATGATTACACTTATCATTTGTACATGTTAACTACCGACTCCATAAAGCGATGATAGTATTTTTATATTATAATTATAAATTTTGGATTTTAAAATTTTTAAGGAAATTATTATATTAATTAAATTATTAATGTTCATTAAATTATATAAGTATTCTAGATATCATTTACCCATGGAAAATACACTGAATTAATTTTTGAATAATTAACCATACAACCATAAGTGGTCGATGTAAGTAAGAACTATTCAATGAATGGATTTCAAATATTTATAACATGGAATAAAAAAATAGAATATATACTAAAATTCCCTTAATAAACAATTTAATAAATTCAAATTCTTTACATATGAGGATCAAACATGTGTGACTAAGTGGAAATCCAAGGTATATGTAGTTTTGTCTCAATTCAACTTTAGAGAGACCTATTTTCCATTATATTACTAATTTATTTTTTAGGGTGTATATACTACTAGTTTGACAATATACACCAATAACCCATGTATAAATATACTATTTATTATTTTTGATTCATGTTATCTCTTTACGTGATTTTAATTCAAAAAATACCAAACCATTAAGGAAATTATTTTACAATCTCATTTTATTTCTAGATTTGTTATGTTCAAATTTATTTTGGGATCATTTTTATATCCTTATATATAAATCTCGATGAATTTTATTCTCCTATATGTATTTTTAGAATTTACATGTTTATTTTCCCATTCTTCTCCTTTTTGTTAAATAATTATAAATTATGTTACTTGGAAGTGATATTGTCCTTTTTGAACATTTTTGTTCAGTAATCTTTATGTTCCTTATATTTTTTCATCAAATGGATTTATGTAATTTTTTACCTTCATGTGAAATTATTTCTAAAAATCCATTTTCATAACGATTTACTTTATTTATAATGGTTTAAAAATATTATTTATGAGTTTTCAAAACTAGTTATTTTAATAAATTCTTGCAAATGTGTGATAAATTAATATTTTATAATGTATAAAACCTGAATGAGTTTTTATGTTGTTATAACCATTCATTTATTTTAACATTTCATTATAATTGTACATGGTTATTTAAAAAAAATTAATTTTCACAATATTTTGGTAATTATTATTTAAAATTATATCAAAATAAAAGGATATTATTTTCTTAATGGAATTACAAGGATTTGGAATTTGAAATACAACTTCATTGTTACACAATGTTTTTAGAAGTCATTTTTAACTTTTTTTCTATGTTATTTTTTAATGTTTTGGTTTTACTAAAAAATCATTCATTTCTAATGAATTAGTGATATTCTTTCATCCTTTATAACATTTATGATTATACCTTCTTTTGAGATCATCCAAATTATTTTGATAATGTTCTCAATAACTCTATATTATTCATTCAACATTATTTTTATCCATCAAGTGTGTATTATCAATATCATGGTTGAATTATGTATCAATTTAATTACATTTGTATTATTTCAATTGTATACCATTTATATATGTTGCATGATATGATGAAAGATAATTAAGAAAATTATCTCATTTTCTGGAGCAATATGATATATTATCTATTCAATACTGCTAAATATTGATCAATAAATTATTTTTAGAATTAATTGTAATGATAATTACAATTATGATAAATTCATAGGGTGTGAAGGTGATGGGAGGGGCACTGTTATAGATATAATCTTGATACATTTATGGGTTTTATGAGAGAAAACATGTTTGCACATTTGTTGAGTAATTGGGGTATACCTACCAGTATAATGAATGTTTATTTTTTGGGGAGATGGTGATAATAATCATGATATCCTTGATGCGGACATGTTAGTATGATCATGAATAATTAGAGTTACACATTTCCTTTTTTGTGAATTATATTTAAATTATCTATTTAAATATGTTTTTTAGATTATCTAGGGATATAATTTCAATGGTATGCTTCATTGAATGAAATATATTTTTATTATCCAATCATGTATATTCATTATTCATCATGTACTCAGGTCATTTTCCATTGTATGAGACCCTTACTGAGTATCTGAGATCATCCTTTGTTTTTTTCATCCCACATGATAAAAATAAGAATTATGTTTATTTTCATTAAGGATATAATAAATATTTTCTATCTATGAAATATTTTACAAATATAATATGAATATCATGTATATATATTGTTTTCAATGACTATTAAAATAATTAATATTGAACAGTGAAGTGCCTTTCATATTATACACATGTAATATGGTTTTATCATCTATGGGTTACTGGATTCTGATTTGTTACAATGAGAATATAAATTTATCCCCCCCCCCCTATCCACTTCCCCCATTGATTTTTTTCTCTCATTCCCCAACAAAGAAAGTCTTGTGTTCAATTAACTTCAATAACACAATTAGTCATGAAATAACTTGGTGTATCTGATATGTTTCAAGTCATAACCATGTCCACCTCATCATCCCATTGGGTGTACTATCTGATTATTTAATCAATTACCATCCACATATGATGTGTCACAATTGCATCTAAATCTATATCATTAAAAATCAAACAAAAACATAATAAAAAAGGGATTATGGTATCATGAAAAATATAGACATCAAAATCATCCACTCCTCCTACCACAAATGACCCAAAATACCTATCACAACCTCTCTTTATAGGGTGTATCCCCGAAATACATTATCATTGGTCAGTACTCACCAACAAATGGGTAACACCACCACATAATATTCTCCAAGGAAGAGTGGGAATGATAAATTAAGAATCCATTAATTATCTCACCATCTTAAATATATTGGAAATCAACCCTAATAAATTTTGACATTGGTATGTAATAATAAACATAGGTGTGGTGAATATTGGAACAATATCAAAATACCAGAAGATATAAAAAAATGAAGTTACAAAAAAATGTGATTTAATGTTTTCTCACCAATACTTCATCATCTCTATCAACCACCTACACCATAACACCAATACCATGTACTACAACCATATTGTTCCACAACTAAATAAATCTCACCACATAACATCTCCACGCAAAACGCACAAATTCTCTCCATTAATTTATGTCTTACCATTTTTCTAGTTTAAAACATTTAATAACCACCATGAAGGTTTCTGGCGCAGCGGGAGAGTGTGGGTGGATGTGCCTATTTGGCTTTTTTTCATTAACAATGATCAATCAGAGATCAATACGATGATAAACACCAGTCTCCATGGATTGAATCATGGAAATAGAGAATGAAAAGTAATGTCTCGGAACCACAAAGTAGTATCATTACATGTTGATTATAATTAATTTAAAAAACTTAAAATAAGTACCTTTTTGTGTTCTTTCTTTATTGATATTTCTGATCACGTTCTGATGTGATACGTCATGGCATCGTAGAAGCCAATGATATACTTTCTCTAGAAGTGATCCACATGTGCACCTCGTATATCTAGACCTCGCCAAAGGAGTCTCTAGGTGCTAACGTGGAGAAACCTTGCTTGCGTTGTCTGCCTAAGATCATCTTGATCTGATGGAAGAGTATCTCTTTCGGTCTAGAAAGTGTTCTTGGGGGAATAGTTTCTTTCGGCCATGAATGAATTCTCTAGAATTGTTCTGCACAACGATTCTCTCTTGTGTGTCAGAAATGAGTTGGGGTTGTGAGGATATTTATAATCCGGTTTGTGGTTGTAGAGTTACGACAATAAATAAATGTGTTATGCATTTTATTTATTTCATTCACTCTTATTAAAAAACCCCAAGTCGAATAATTAATCCTGGATGTGTTCCCACATTTATTATAATAATATCATTTAATAAAACAATATTAAATCCTCAAAATCCTGAATTGAAAACTACACGGTGTGTAATCATTAATACACGGTGTGTACTTCCTTTCCATAAAATTACACGGCATGTAATCATTAATACATGACATGTACTTGTTTTTCATTTCCATTGCAAAATGAAAAGTACACGGCGTGTAATCATTAATACACGGTGTGTACATGTTTTCCATGATAAACTACATGATGTGTAATCATTAATGCATAGCATGTATATCTTGTTTTTTATTTTCTTATTCTTCCATCTTTAAAATGATTTAGGATCCCTTTAATAATTATTAAACCACATATGGGAATAATCTTTATTCAACTTCAGATACTTAGATACACTTAGTGTGTGACCCACTAGGCATTTTTCTCGTTGGCATTATGCGGGCTTGCCTAAAGTCAACGATTACTGTCTAGCAACAGGTCATGGCACCCAAGAGAAAGAATTAGACACTACATTGATGTGTCACCTCATATGATGGATTACTTTGTAATTTAATCCATTTCTCTCAATATCTCATCAAGTAGGTTTCATGGAAGTGTCATAAACCTATATGCATGATCGTTCATTCTTTAACTTCCAGAAATAAACTCTTCGTCTCACCATGGCCATGGAATTTGTTCGACAGTTCTATTTCAATCAAAGGGCCCGAGATATCTACTTCAATAAATATGAAAGGGACAAATACTTCCTCGACTTTTCCATTAACAACATGTCATTCCTGAAATACCCAACGTACCCTACATCCTGCCAACTGTCTTCGTGACAGTTTTCGTCAGCAAATCTACGTGTGTGAGTCCTGACATGAGTTACTGATAATCTTACAGTCTAAGTACCATACACATGCTCGCAGATAGTAATATTCGATGACAACAAGACATGTGGAATTACTACTGGCGGGTCTGTTATCATAATCTCCCATCTTGGAGATTACCAAGTGTTAACTCCATGAGAGAGAGTCTTGTCTTCTTATGAGAACTCGCACATGATAGTATATATACTATGTGTCCTATCATAGTTTTTCATCCAACCAAAGAACATTATTTAAGAATATTTGTTATAACATTTCACGGTTCTCATCATAGCGGGGATCTTCCATGAACCTATTAATGCAACAAATATCCCAGGTCATTATTATATTATAGCTATGTAGAACAATGAACAATATATAATAAGTGAACATTCATGTAATCAAAGTACAAAATAGTTGGTTCTCAAGACACCAACCCTAACAAACTCCCACTTGGACTAGAGCCAACTGCCAACAACTTTTAGTCTGCTAGACCTCACATGATGATCATGTTTATGCTGAGTCAAGGCCTTAGTCAAGGAATCCGCCACGTTGTCTTACATGGAAATACTCCTCACTACAACTTCACCTCTCCGAGAAACATCCCTCAAGTGATGATACATCCGAAATATATTCTTTGTCCACTGATGCGACCTTGGATATTTTGCAAGTACCACCGCTGTAGTATTATCACAATAGAGTGTGATATGATCTTTACTATAAGGTACTACATATAGCTCTTCGAAGAAGCTTCGCATCCATACTGCATCTTTGGCTGCCTCAAAATCATTGATATACTCAGACTCCGCTGTAGAATCTGCCACCACAATTTTCTTTGAGCTCTTCATGCTCACTGCACCTCCATTCAAACTGAAGATGTAACCAGTCTATGACTTCATGTCATCTTGATCAGTCTGGAAACTAGCATCTACATGTCCTCTAATGACTAGTTCCTCATCGCATCCATAAACCATGAACATATCCTTAGTATGCCTCAGATATTTAAGGATAGTCTTAACTTCCAACCAATGGTGGTCTCCTAGTTCAGCTTGACATCTACCTACCACACATAATGTGTAAGCAACATCT
Source organism: Viscum album (assembly GCA_963277665.1). Taxonomy (NCBI): domain Eukaryota; kingdom Viridiplantae; phylum Streptophyta; class Magnoliopsida; order Santalales; family Viscaceae; genus Viscum; species Viscum album. Next base: position 933,032,219 of record OY728122.1, on the reverse strand, counting down.
ATCCTTGTGCAAAGCATAGCATGCATGACTGATCCAATCTCAGATGCATAAGGGACCCTTTCCATTTTCTTTCATTCCACATGTGTTTGAGGACAAATTTTATTGGAACGATGAATGCCATGTGACACTGGAAACTATCTCCCCTTGGATTGATCCATACAGAATCTCTTTAGTATCTTGTCAATGTATGTACTTTACCTCAGGCCCAGCATTCTCTTGGATCTATCATGATAGATCTTGATCCCAAGAATATATGCTGCCTTTCCCAAGTCATTCATGGAGAATCATTTATCTAACCATGCCTTCATAGATTGTAAGACATGTACTTCATTTCTAATTAGTGATATGTCATCAACATATACTATTAGGAAAATGACTACACTTCCACTAAACCTTTTGTAGACATAAGTCTCACATTCATTCTTAAAAAATCCAAATTGTGTTACGGATTCATAAAAACAAATGTTCCATGACCTTGATGCTTTAATTAATCCATAAATGGATTTTTGCAACTTTCATACCTTGTCGGAATCCTTTGGAGTCACAAACCCTTCAGGTTGTGTCTTGTAGACATCTTCCTAGAGGTTCAGTTTAGGAATGCTGTTTTGACATCCATTTTGATGAATTTCATAGTCATGGTAAGCAGAAATGGACAACAGAATTATGATGGATTTTAGCATCATAACCAGTGAAAACGTATCATCATAGTCAATTCTGTGACGCTATCTAAAACCTTTTGCAACCAGTCGTGCCTTATAGGTGCTGACTTGACCCACCATGCCCACTTTCTTCTTGAATATCCATTTATTACCATTAGGATTTACATCAATTGGAGGATCTACCAAAATCCAGACTTGGTTTTGGTACATGGAATCCATTTCATAATTCATGGATTCTTGCAACTTGGAAACATTTGTGCCTTCAACTGCTTCCTTGTACGTAAGAGTATCATCATTGTCAGCCAATAATGATTCACCATCCTCAGTAACTAGAAAACCATATCGTTCTGGTTCTCTCACCTCACTCGTGATCCTATGTAGTTCTTGTGACTCTGGAACAAATTGTTCTTCCATGGGGATTTGTGGAATCTGTTCTTGTACCAACTCCTGTGTATCTTGAGCCTCGACTTCATCAAATTCTGTCTCTCTCCCACTATTAGTTTTGAATATGTCCTCCCTCTCAAAGAATATGGATTATCATGCCACTGTAAGCTTTTTGTTTTACGGGTTGTATAGGTAATATCCCTTTGTTTCTTTGGGATATCCTACAAAGATACACTTTGTTCCTCGGGGTGCAAGTTTGTTACCTGAAGAGGCCTTAACAAATGCTTCGTTTCCCCACACATGTAAATTCAATAACATGGCTATGCATCCACTCCATAACTCATATGGAATACCATTTATCAATTTATTAGGTAATTGTTTTAGTAAGTGTGCTATTGTTTGTAATTCATATCCCCAAAAGGATAATGGAAGACTCTCATGACTCATAATTGATCTCACCTTATATAACAGGGTGCAGTTCCTCCTTTCACTTACACCATTCCACTGAGGTGTGTAAGGAGGAGTGAGTTGAGTGAGAATCCCAAACTCATGTAAGAAATCAATGAAGTCGTGATTATGATATTCTCATCCTCTTTCATAGTGGAGTTTCTTAATATTCTTAACATGATGGTTCTCAACCTCATTATTGTATTCTTGGAACCGATCAAAATAATCTGACTTATACCCCATTAAGTAAGTATATCAATATCTACTAAAATCATCAATAAAAGTTATGATGTATGAGAACCCACACCTTGCTTCAACTAGAAATGGTCCACTCACATCTGTGTGAATGAATTCTAGATGCTCTTCATCCCTTTCACCTTTCCCACTAAATGGTGGTTTGGTTATTTTTCTTTGTAGACACGCATGACATACACCAAGTAGTTTTAGTTAGAAGGAATCTAAATACCCATCTTGATGTAATTTTGTCAAAATTTTCTCATTAACATGACCTAGCTGGTGATTCCAAAGTTGGGTGTGGTATGAGTCATGTGAAATTACATTGTCATTGATATCCATTACTTGGTTTGTGTAGTCGAACACATAAAGTCCATTATATAAATGTTCGCTACCAAAAAAATGCTATCTTTATAAAAGTAGCAACATCCACTTCCAAACATGAAGATGAATCCATGAGTATTTTATTTTGATACTGAAATAATGTTTTTTGTTACCGAGGGTACATAATAACATCCTTTCAAAACCAAGACCATCCTAGTAGGAAATGTGAGGTGGTAGTCTCCGACAACTACAACAGTGAGTATGGATCCGTTTGCTTCTTGTAGATACACCTCACCTCGGTCAATCTTTCTGAATCTACTTGGTTCTTATTTATGGATACAGATGTGAGAACCACAAGAAGTATCTAATACCCAATTAGTAGAAAGAGATAGATTGCATTGGATAACAAACACAGCGGAAGATTCCCCTTGCTTCCTTGGCTGGGTGCAGTTTTTCTTCCATTGGCCCTTCTTGCCACATGCGAAACAAACAACCTCATGTTATCTTGCCTCCCCATTGATCTTCCTTTTCATGGAAGGCCTTGAAGAAGCTTTGTGCTTAAATCTCTTCGCATTCCCTTTTATTTTATTCACCATAATGACAGAAGGTATTTAACGCTTCATATCATTGTCCACTTGGAGAATAAGGATAAGAACATCAGATATAGACTTCTCAATGTTGTTCATGATGAAATTTAAAAAAAAAATTGAGAATCTCTCAGGGAGTGATGCGAGAATGAGATCGGTACCCAGTTCCTCGGGGAGTTTATACCCTATAACCTCCAAGCGATCAATGTAGCCAATGAGCTTGACTACATGAGGCCTATCTAGAAAACCCTCTCCAAGATATCTATGGAATAGAGCCTTGAAGATCTCCAATATTTTCTATCTTTCCCTCTCATGGTATAGACCACGGAAGGGCTCGAGCATGCTATAGGAATCTATGTCTTCATGAGACTTCATGATCTCACTAGACATTTATGATAACAACAAACATTGAACGTCGAGTGCATCGTTAAAATGTTGATCATAGACCAGGAAATCATCATCACTTTCCCCTTGGGTGGGCGAATCAGGAAGGGAGTACTCCAGCACATAAAACTTTTCTTATTCTTGTAGGATAACCCAAATGCGCCTAAACCATTCCTGAAAGTTATTGCCGATGAGGATATTGTATTTTTCCATAATTGATGGCAGAGAAAATGTGGTTGACGAGTTTGTCATGTTTGATTCTACAAATTAAAGGAGTAGATTTATTAGTACTTTCTTGATTAAATTTTATGAGAAATAATAAATTTTATTAAGTCTCCCACTATTTTATCAAGTCCCAATGGCCCTCACCATTGAACTCGGAATGTCCAGTTTCTTTCACATTCTAGTGGCAAGGATCCATATTCCTTTTCGCATAACCCCAACAAGGGTTGATCAAGCTATTTGTAGGTATTTAGTTCGGTAGGTCTTTTCCAACTATGATCTTACAGTTCTTTGGTTTGTTGAGTAGAGTCCCCAATCTTGAAATCCTTACTTTGATTTCCCCAACACTTACATCCATTTTACAACAAGTTTTGCATGGGCTACTTCTCTTGATGTAAAATGTTTAAGTCAACCCAAAATATTCATAAGATATTCCTTTATAAAAGTAAGTGTCCCAACAAGGGTTGGTCAAAGACATAGTTTTATTTAGCCTTTCCCTTAAGCAAGTAACAGAAGGCTTGGTCTGACTTAATATGGAATTTGAGGGATTTTTATTCATTATGCGTAGTTTAGCATTATCACATGCCTGTTAATATTATGTGATTCTTTCTTAAGTGATTAACCATGTTTTGATAATGTTTACTCATAGTCTAATTTTTATTTTATTCCATATTTTCATGCTTGTTTATTTCATTAATTATGTGATCGTGACAACACGTTCACAATAAAATTACCATGAAATCAGACCGAAATAAAATAGGATGACATGATCATGAGATTATATTGGTTAACTTATCTAGCGGTTTGATAAGCTAACACTAACCTAGGGAAAAACACCTTGAAACGATGGATCGTGTTTTGTAGCTCCCACATATCCACCTTGGCATCTTCTTGGTTTGGTTTTGGCTCAGCTTCAGTTGAACCATATCTTCTGGCTTGGGAGATCCTCCATTACATGGGGTTTATATTTAAGAAACCATGGGAACACATACCCTACATTTGATTGTAAGAAGTCTTGTAGGCTAACAAGTTTTAATTAAAAAAAATTAAGTGAAACCATACACACATACAATGGGTCTTTGTTCTAGCTCATGATCATCTATATCATGCAACGACATTTACGCATATTTAGAATTCAAATTCTTTTATTAGTTCTATTATTTAAGATAAGTCGCGCTTGAATTAAATTAATTATGGTCTTATAATTAATCATTATTTATCTTAAATTCCTTCCTGAATTGCCAGGAGATTCATCTCATCCATATTCCATGTACATGTCTTTGTACTTTTTGAGGAAACCTGGTGAAATTCCATTTTTGGAAAGTAAACGGCCTGTATTTTATATTTACACAATGTGTATTTCTTTTCACCCTTTATCCAAAGTACGTGCTGAGGCTTTGGCGTGTTTTCTTTACTTTGGAAATTTCTTAGTACACAACGTGTAGATTAATATAACAAGGTGTGTACTTGTTATGCAGTTACCGACCTGGAAATCCTGTGTACGCAGAACACAGATTCCCTTTATACATAGTCCACCTGGATCGGATCGGATTACACGGCATGTTGATTCAACATACACATCTGGTATTCCAGTTCCCACACGCCGTTTATTTCAGGTCAACACGGGGTAATAAATACTTAGGTGTACTCAATTCACATGGCGTAGTTTGGTGGACCAGTACCGGTTCGTTGATCCTATGTACATGGTGTGTAGTTTTCACTACATGTCATGTATTCTTGTGTTGTACCAATAGAAAGAGTGTCTCCTCCAGATGAGATCCACAGTTATAATTTGATCAAAATTAAAATTAAAAGGTCGTTCTTGTGATGTGAATAGAGAAACGAAAGCGGAAGAATAGATCACGTTCATTCGGTTTAATAGAACTATTTATCACGAATTGAATCAAAAATAAGTGTGTAAATTATCATCGAAAATTAAATAACTATAATCAATGTTGTTAACTACCTCTGATACAAATTGAAGGTTCCAGGCACAGTAGATGCACGTGGGCGGATGTTCCCACTTGGCGTTTTATCATTAAAAATGATCAATTCGGGATCAATACGATGATAAACGTCAATCTCCACTGATCGAATCACAGACATAGACAATGAAACGGAAAGTCCCAGAACCACAATGTAGGATCATTACAGGTTGATTATAATTAATTTAATCAATTTAAAATAATTACATTTTGGTGTTCTTTCATTGTTGATATTTCTGACCACGTTCTGATATGATATGTCATTGCGTCGCAGAAGCCAATGGTAGACTTCCTCTAGTGGTGATACACACGTGAACCTCGTATCTCTAGACGTCGCCAAAGGAGTTTCCGGGTGCTAGCATGGAGAAAACATTCTTGCATTTTCTTCCTTAGATCTTATTGATAAGATGGAAGAGGATCTCTCTTGGTCTTGAGAGTGTTCTTAGAGGAAGAGGTTCTTTCGAACATGAAATAATTCTACAGAATAGTTGTTCATAATGATTCTCTCTTGTGTTTCAGAAAACAGTTGGGATTGTACAGATATTTATAATCAGGTTTGTGGTTGTAGAGTTATGACAATAAATAAACACGTTATACATTTTATTTATTTCATTTACTGTTATTGAAAACCACTTGTCGAATAATTAATTCCATGACAAGCGCCCATAGTGATTATAATAAATATCATTTAATAAAATAATATTATATCTTCAAAATCCAAACTGGAAAACTACACGACTTGTAATCATTAATACCCGGCGTGTACTTGTTTTCCATAAAACTACACGGCATGTAATTATTAATACACGAAATTTAAATGTTTTCCATTTCCTTTCCATAATGAAAACTACACGGCGTGTAATCATTAATACATGATGTGTAATTGTTTTCCATGAAAAACTACATGACGTGTAATCATTAATACACGACATGTATATCATGTTTTTCATTTCCTTCTTCCTCCATTATTAAAATGATTTAGGCTTCCTTGAATAATTATTAAACCACGTACGGGAATAATTTTTATCTACTTGAGAAACTTGGATATACTTAGTGTGTGACCCTCTAGGCCTCTTTCTCATTGGAATTAGGCGGGATTGCTTAAGTCCAAGATTACTGTCTATCAACGGGTCTAGGCACCCAGGAGAAATAAGTTGACGTCGAATTGACGGGTCACCTCATATGAACAATTACTTTGTAATTTAATACCTTTGTCTCTATATCTCATCAAGCAGGTTTCATGGTAGTGTCATAATCCTTTATGCTTGATCTGTCATTCTTTGACTTCCAGAAATAAAGTCGTCGTGTCACCATGGCCATATAATTTGTTTGATTGTTCTATATGAATAAAAGGTCCTGAGATATCTACTTCCATAAATATTAAAGGTACAAATACTTCCTCGACTTATCCATTAACAAAATGTCATTCGTGATGCACCCAACGTACCCTACATCCCGCCAACTGTCTTCATGACGATTTTCATCAACAAATCTAAGTGCGCGAGTCATGACATGAGTTAATGATAATCTTCTAGTAAGAGGACCATTACACATGCTTGCAGATAGTAATCTCTAATGACAACAAGACATGTGGAATTTCTACTGGTGGGTCTGTTATCATAATCTCCCATATTGGAGATTACCAAGTGCGAACTCCATGAGAGAGAGTCTTGTCTTATTACGAGTACTGGCACATGATAGTCTGTATACTATGTGTCTTATCATAGTATGTCATCAAATCACTGAACTTTATTTAAGAATATTTGTTATAGCATTTCATATTTCTCATCATAGAGGGGATCTTCCATGACCTTAATAATGCAATAAATATTCCAGGACATTATTATATTATAGTCATGTAGAATAATGAATAATATATAATAAGTGAACATTCATGTAATCAAATTACAAAACAGTTGGTTCTCAGGACACCAAACCTAACAAATCAACCATTTATTAATCCCTTTTATCCAAATTCAATATAACCCACTATTGAAAACATCCATAATTATTCCCAACATAGTCTATCTATTTTAGAAAATTTTATAATATTAATTAAAAAACATTGCACAAGATTCCAACCCATGTTATTTAGTTTCAAACACTACCCTTATCTATTTCATCATTTATTGTTTTTTATTACATTGAAAATAGACAGATAGAACAAGCTTCACACAACAACACAACAAAATATCCAATGAAAAGACGAATTAACCACAACACTTCCACTTTTCATGACATATATTGTATCTGAACTAGTAACCACTATAACAACATGAGACCAATGTATCCCTCACAACCACAAGTGTATCAAAAACATACTTTTATCTCATAATATAATAATAGAAATAATTTATAGGGGATTCCAAACTAATTCATTACCACTTGCATGGGACTTTCCAAAGAACATCCAGGTTCATAAAAAAAATTCAGTAGTCATATATTCATCTATAACCTTAAATAAATAATTATTTACAATAAAAAACATGGAAAGGGTTCCCAATGTTAGGGTTCATTTCTCAAATAGAACTACTTGGTACATTATATTACATGTATATTCAAATAATTGAATATTTATTTTAAATATCATATAAAATATTTATTATTATTATTCATAACATTAATGTGATAATTTCCTAGTGTATATGTCACATTTATTAGGTAAAAATGGATTCCTGCTTTGATGAGAACCTTGATGTTCCTAAATGTCATTTCAAAATATGGTTTCATGGTTGTATAAAATACTATGATGTGGAAAATATTATATATAGTACATGGTGAGATTACTCATAAGCTATTAAAATAAAATCTCTTAAAGTTTTTATGTAGCAATCACCAATATTGGAAGTTATTATAGTAGACCCACTAGTAAGAATTATGTAATATTTTTTGTCATCCAATGTTTCTATACACAACTGTGTTTAATGATCCTTATACAATAAAATTATCAACAATAAATATAACAATTCACATACATAGATTTTATAAATATAATATCGATGAAATCTATACACAGTGAGGTCGGGAATATTGGGTTTTTCACGAATCACATGTTATTAATGGCCACGTTGAGTAAGGATTTGTTCCTTAAAACTTTACAGAAATAGAAATATTTGTTATTTTATTTAAATATAACATTCACATAAATTATATGTCTGTGGTTTAATAACATTTTTTTTTTGTGGTAAAAAAAAGTCATATCGAACAAACACAATGATGAAATAGATGTGGGACCTTCAAGATTAGATATTTTGAAAATGGATTATATTACATAGTGTGCATGATTATGTGGTTATTGTAGTTTTTAACTTATGTTCTTTCTATTCGGTTCCTTTATACATTGATAGATACACTTTTTGGACTTTAGGCAATTCCACCAAATTCCAATGAGATATAATCCTAGAGTATCACACAACATGTTTTTTTGTTGATCTTGATTAAATTATATTTGAATATATTTATTATAATAAATATTATTCGCAATATCGGGGAATGATTTAATTCATGTTTTGTGTATCACTAATATTCACAATGTAATAAATAATAAATTATTTATAAATTATTTACTTGATTGTGTGAATATATAATTATTACATTTCACTATTTTTTTAAAAAAATATTTTTATTTATTTAATATTTATAAATTATATTGTTTATAAAAAAATTGTTTATGTGTATAAAATAATTTTATTTGGGTATTCAATAAATTACAAGGAGTTAAAACGAACCATGGCTCTGTCTGATGGTGAATATGTTTTTGCATGATGGTAAATAATATTCATCAATGTGCATGTTAGTGTAGAAATAAATAATTTTTTTTTTATTTTATGTCATGGGGTTTTATAACTATACTTATATTACATAAGGGTTGGTATGAAATAACATATTATTTTAAAGGAAACTGGAATCTATAAATAAATTGTTATGTCTATTGTATAGGGTTAATATAATAGTTAAGAATAGATAATCATTGTGCACTATACACTTGTCTGTTTATCCATATCTCTCTTAAATTCCAACTGTTTCCCTCTTATTATGAATAATCGAAAACCAATGAATGAATCCTTTGAGATTAAAGGATGAGTGAGAAATATGAAGGAAACAAGGAAATTTATTATGTACACTGGCCCATGGAATTCAATTGGCATTTCTCAAAGGTCAAAGGAGCGTGTGTGGATCAACAATAGAGGGATACAACACATGGAGCCTCATATTGCAATAAAGGACATAAAAAATTGGTTTTTTAGATGATCAAAAACATCATCAAAGAAAGTATCCTAAAATACGGTACATGGTATTATTTTGATCTAAATAAATTTATTAGAAATTTAATTTGAAATATCCCCACTCTAGGGTTCCAGAAAAAAAATATTAAAAGAAATTTTCATATAACTACTACCGATTGATAATTTTGTTGTTCTCAGAATGAACACCAAATATACAGTAGGGGTTACCCATTTTATAATATTAAAAACAATCAAAAAACAAGAACATACATGTTTAAACATGAGTCATCCCTTAATAGTAATTAGAAATCTATAAACACATAAAAATACACCCCAAACTCCTTCAATTACCTTAAATGATGATTCTTTATCTGTAGTAATTAATCCTACCATCTAACTAATGGAAAGAACAATCATTAAAATATGAATAAACGTATCATAGAATAATGTTCCCTTTCTTAGAAATACCCTTCAAATAACAATACACCCAGATAGGGGTTAATGAATAGATGTTATTGCATGTATGTTTACTGGATAAGGGCTATATCACGCTTACTAAACATGAAGAAAAAAATATAAAAAGTGATAGGTACAAACTCTATACTTAGATTCCACACAATGCTTTAAAAAATAGAGGGGAAAAGGGTCTGTTCATAACACCATAGACTCATAATTTTTTATGGATGAATTCAAGGAAGATTACTCAAAAGACTAAAGAACAAGGTTCTCAATCACATAGAATCCAACTAAACAAGGAAGAATCTACTCGTAATAAATATAAGACATTAATATTCAAATAGATATTTAGGATATCATATAATGGTAGGCATTCAACATTCATTTTTAAATTAACATTTTATTTCCATTACATTAATACCAATGGAATGAGTTATTTAATCCACATTAGAAATATTATGAGATAAGATATTTAAATTTTAGATTTAATTTCCACAAAATAGATTTAGATATATTTACGTAGGAATGTATTTCCTAATTTTATATTAAAATTTTGTTTCTTATTATTTAGGAAAAACTAGTTATTTTTATTTTTTTGGATTTTTTTTAATAGTTGAAGAAATGAGTTGATGGGATTGACTACAAAATGAGGTTATGTGAATGGAAGAAAAAAAATATGTGAACGAAAAACTACATGGTGGATGTTTTTTAAGATATTTAAGAATTCATCGACCATAAGAACAACTAATATATTACAAGAACAAATAGATTAAACATAAGATCAAAAATGTGGCCACATAAAAGAACCAAACGGTCTTATAACTAATAAAAATGAACTCATAAAAGAATTAGCCAACTACAAGAAGGAACCAATCCACCATATTATGGAACCAACCAACCATATAGATAAATCTACCAAAAACAACATGGAATACATTGATCATAGGAGTAACCCAAGATACTACATGATGGAACCAAATGACCACATAAATGAAATAAATGAGCACACAACCAACCCATGAAACTATATAAAGGATCCATCTAACAAAATTGTGGAACCAACCAACTATACCACCAACCCATGTGACCTCACGAACAATGTATATGATCTCGCAGTAACCCAACTAAAAATGATAATAACCATGTAAATATATAAGTAAAAATACCAGTGTCTCCAACTTGACATTTCAAATCCATTATAAAAAAATAGGTTTTCAAGAAACAATGGTTTTAGACTAGATACCTATCAAAAAATTATCATCGCCAAGAATCAAAGAAGAACCTGTAAGAAAATGGAAAAGGGTCAGAGGAACCACCCCATGGGATACCTCTCTATGATATCATTATAACAAGAATATTTCCAAACATCAATGGTAAAAAAACAAAAAACCTAGAAAAATGTTCAACACTGAAGATATTAAAATGCACAGACAAATATAAAATCAAAAAATTCAACTCAAGAGAAATGAATAAAATAAAATTATTCAAACAAAATGGGGATATTGAGCATGAATCTATGACTCACAGTGCAATGGACTCTCCTAAAAACCAACATTCCTCTATAAAATGAGAACCATGTGGATAACTCACCCACACAACAACTACCCCTAGTGATACTAGATTTCAAGAAATTTCCCCGCCAATGTTGTTTCACAAAAAAATTATAAATATTCCCCATTAATGACATGGTATTCATCATTAATATACCAATGATGGTGTGACAATTAAAATATGTTCTGACCTCTGTATATATATGGTGGGAGTAAAAACTGATAATCCACATCACCAATGCACTATAATACCATTATGTGTCCAAAAGACCATTGGTAAAGCTTAAACCCATGACTCATTGGGTGTAATAGAACCACATACTCCAATATAGTGCTAACTAACTATCATTAAACACTATCTTTGATCCAATCTGAGAAAAACCCGTCCTTATTTTACAAAATATCTATAGGATAAAAATTTAAAATCATGACTCATTTACAAAAAAAATAATGTGTAGTTTAGTTTCTTTGAAGGCCATTTATATTGGAAAATATATTTCAATACTTATGAACATGTGACCATTAGGGTACCATAATATACTACATTCAATAATTTTCAAAATATTTCTTCACCATCATAATGTTGGGAATCGTAACACAAGAAAAATGTGAGATAAAATGCATTATTAGTGAAATAACTATTGATATTTCATGTAGGTTTAGATAAGAAGTATATTATAAAACCTGATTATGGGATTAATATATTATTGAAAATAACATAGAACAATAGTAGTTTTCTAGATGCCGTGATAGAAGTTCATTTGATATCTAATGAACAATAATATAAAATTAAAAACTATGTTGAAGCCTAATGTTTTAAAACTGTGTCTAGGAGTATAATCATAGGAAGTGGAATATGTGATAAGATAGTGGCATAAATATTAGATTATAAATCATATGTTAGGGTTTCCCACTAAGAACTCCATTACATTGTAGGATTAGGTTAACAAACACTATGTATTATAGGCATGTAGATAATCCTATCAGATACCCTTAGAAATTAGAAATATTATAATTCATACCATTTATCTTGGGATAAATCCTCACATGTACACTTTTCTATTGATAAATCATATTGTGTAACCTTTTGAATGTGATTAATCTCCCATATACTGTTTGGATTGGGATAAATCCTCCCATGTACCATTTAGGTTTAGAAAAAATTATCCCTTGTAACATTCAGTTTGGGATAAATCATCTTGTTTACCCTCTATCTCTGGATAAATCTCTATGTGTACCCTTTCTCATGGAATAAAACCAATTATGTGGCCCTTACCTTTGGATAAATCATTTCATGTACCCTTTGGATTGGGATAAATGCACACATATCCCCTTATAAGATCAAAAGATATAAAATTTACTAATCAATTAAAGGGTTATATAGGTCCCAACCAATAATTTATCCATACATATGTGTTTCACTTGGAAAAAATCACTCATAACATCATTATGATTAAATGGAATGAAAAATGGTTTTTAAAATATTTCCATATAGTATCCCCAAAATTGACCTCAAGGACATGATTGGTTGATAAAAAAGTCATTAAAATACATGTAATTCATAACAAAATTTAGAGATCCAGTCATGAAAAATAATTACCATGTAAATATGACCTTCGGAGATAATGATAATGATGGCGGTGAAATCGTAAAAACATTTTTTTAATATGTTTTTATCTTTGATTTATAATAAGTAGTTATGACCACTTTGAAAGTTTACAATGTTTGAATATGAGAATTGGAAAAATTATAAAAATATTTACTTTTAAAAGGAACAATCAGTAGTTGGTACATAGAAAAGACATAATGGATTCAAATAGGAATATTTAGTGGATGTTAAAACATTTTATTATTAATTTATGAAAAAAACTTCAAATATTTTGAATTTCCTTTTCTGAAAACCCAAATGAAAGAAATTTATATTAAAAATTACTTTTATAAAATAAAAAATGGAGGGATTATTATAAAATATTATAACAACAAACTATTATTCCAAATATAATTTTTATCACTAGTGGGAATGGAAAATATGGACAAGGAGGGAAAACTTATGTTAATAAGGGTGACATTTTTCAAAATAATGATATACTTTTTTTATGGATGAAATTCATCAAGGAAGTATATTCAAAAAAATAATTTTCGTTATAGATAAAGATAAAATATACTATAATTAAATCTTATTGTGTAAGGAACTGATATGGGGATAAATAAATCCAATAAGATGTATTATAACGTGATGAATAGAGTTTAGTAAAAAAAACCCTAAAAATTTTATATCCTTTGAATCAAACTACATCTAAATAAAGAACATGATATGGATCTTCAAATGCAATAAATTTCATGATTTTTTAATAATACATTCACTATTCATTAATCACACTATATACGAGAAATGATGGTAATGAATATGATACTTGTCTCATGGATTTGAAAATGAGACAAAGATACCCTTATCTAGTATCCCTCTTACTTGAATGCTCCCTAAAATCCTATATAATGGACATAATAGTCTTAATAAATTATTACTAATGGATATTAAAATATGTTTATATATACTCACTTCATTCATTACCATTTATTATAAATGTATTATTTAGTTATGGTGTATTTTTATCATCAGGTGAAAGGAATAATGATAGCTTATTTCAACCTAGTTTTGAGTTGGAATTATTGATTTTTTTCTTAGAAAATCATCATTAATAGAACATAATATACAATATAATTATTATGTTTCAAAGATTTATCATATCCCATTTTAATTTGTTTAATTGTAAATGTATTGTTTGTGAATATAGAAATTTTGAAGAACTAGTTTCGATGTATTAATAAACGTATGGTGATATATTAATAAATATATTTTTTATAAATAATAACCCTATAAAATCATTAAAAAGTTTTAAAATAAAACTTATTTCATGATATTATCACTATATAACATTGTTTTATAATTTATGTTGTAAAAATTATAATTTTATTAACATGGGTGGTAAAATCGAACAGAAAGATAACATGTTACATTGATTTTAAGAGTAAGGATTTGTTGTTTTTAAATATTAATATAAATATTAAATAACATTTTATTTTTCAAAAATGTCATATATATTCATTAAAAAAATTCTCATAACCATCCATGAATGGTTGGGATGACAATCAAAATTTATCATTTGTTGAGGCGGTAGTCCGTTATATGCATGATTAATTATTACTTTTTTCAATGTAAAGGACTGGGCATGGGTATGTGATAAATTATCACTAAATAATTATTATTGTGAAATATTAACTATATTCATTTATTAAATCTATACCTTTTACCAACCATGAATGATGTTGATGAAATTATAGAATATGTTGTTTTGTGGAGGTGACAGATCATACAAATACATAATCGACATCATTTTTTTTCTATGTGGATAGAAAGGAAACAAAAAGGGGTTTACATTAATATAATAAGTCTTCAGTGTAATATTTATACTGAAGACATTATATAACCATGGTTAGGATATGTATTCATGTAAAAAAAAGAACAAAACATTATGGATTATGTAATATTCTTATTAAGACCATGGATATATTATTAAAAGTATCCTTGGAAATAAAGGTACAATAATAACTAATTAGGTCCATTGGATTACAAAATTGATATAAATATCATGGAAGATAAATATTTAAGTTTTTTTATATTGAAATTTTAAAGAATATGGGTGTCAAGAAGGGGTGGATGTGTTTCCCATTCATAATGGAATAAGAAAGCACATTTGTGAAGACCTATTAATTTTCATCAATGAAATTACACTATTAAAGATTCAATGGTTCCAAAATTGAGAAATAATTTATTTTTTGGTTATAAAATGTTATTAAAACATCCAAATCTCTTTTTACCACATTTTTAACCATCTTTCAATCATTTTACTTCTTGTTTTTTATATTTAAACATTTTTGTTTCTACATTAGTAACTTTATTTTACCCTAATTGATTATATTTTGTTGAAATATTATGGTAACCATTATAAAAAAATTATTATATTGAAAACATAAATTTTTTATCTTGGTAGTCATTATTAATTTTAAATAATATAATATTTAATTTGAAATTAATACAATTAATAAATTGATATTTTTTTTTGTAGAAAAATATTTATTTTTTCATTAAACCATCTTAATATTATTTAATATTGATTACATATTGAATGGGGGTCAATGTAATTATATATTGGTTTTAAAATTATATTTGATTAATATTTTCAAATATATTAGTTTATTTTCTTTAATAAAAATTTCACAATTTCAATGAATCAAATCATTGGAAGTGAAAATTTTATCATTATCATACTAATGAACATTAATCCTAGAAATATTATAGTTACACATAAAATGAAATTTTAATTATAACATTATATAATAATAATGATTTAAATTATGGAATTAATTTTTTACATTTAACTAATACAAGTTATGAATTCCGATTTTTAATATGAGAAACTAAAAATTGTTTTTAATTTAAAATATTACATATGTTTTTAAAATAGTAGACATAGGATGAAAAAATTAAAATAATATTTTTAATTGATTAAATTTAATTTATATTAAATAAATTCTATGAATCTCAACTTCATAAATCACATAACTATTGGACGATGAAAATTATAATGTCCTTCGTGATCATGTTAATGTAACAATAATACATTATTAATCATTCTATGGAAGTTATATTATAATCTATCATTATAATTGTGTCAATATTCATTGTAAATAACTGTTGAATAATTATTTATCTTATAACCTGATTTTAAAATCAATGATTAGATGCATGTTTTTAAATTCAGTGATCAAGGAGTAACTTATCAGCTAATCTCATTAATACACTTTAGTAAAATCAATAATCAGGTAAGATATATTGATTACCTTAATTTGAATTTAAACTCTTATACATAGAGAGTCCATGGTAATTTATTGATACATGAGATAATATTTTCAATGCTCCATCATTTTAGTTAGGTCAAATAAATACATTTCAAAATATAAAAATAGTTAAAATTTTAAGAATCAACCTGTAGTTTATTGGAATTTTAAAATTCATAGAAAAAAAATAATAGTACAATGATACATAGTGTGCGAAAAATTATAATAGATTTTTTTCTCAATTTTTAAAATATCAAATAATTATATTATTATAAATACATATTAAAAATTAAATAAATGAAAATTAATTTTTATTTTAGTAATTAATATAAAAAAATTATATTTTTTTAAAAAATAATTTTATTTATTTAGAAAAATAATTTTATTTTCAACTGTATATAAAATATTCCTAGAGGGAGTATGGTTGGTACCATCAAGTAGATCTATATTTAATAATCTATACCATTCAATATCATCCACCATTAAATATTACCTACCATTCGGTATGATCTACCATTTGGTCTAATCTACTGTTCAATGGTATACTGTTTAATTATCTAGCATTTGGAAATCTACCATTCATTTTTATGGAATAGTGGATACTACTGATGATATTCTATTATTAAATAGTTGTATATTATATATTGTCTTAGTAAGAATTTTGGCCACTATTTCCAGGATCATTCTTCTATGATTTTTCTCAGATAGGAACAATTGTCATTGAATAGTCCCGACAGAGCTTCCATTGAAAAAGATATTCTACCATCATTATGTGAGGGAACATTGTTTTTCTGATGAATAGACTATTGAAGCATTCACGATATGGACAACATAGACTCTTTTGATATAGGAATGGTAAACAATTCAAAAAATATGGATGTTTTTTATATCAGGGATGATGTATTGTGAGGAAGGTCGAACAGTTGACCATTGATGCTACCATCCCACTTACGATAATTTTATGCATATGAAAGACCAATCGTTGAGCAAAGGTTCACCCAATTATTATTCCTATAATTAAAGTGAGATGAATTTTATATGGATAACATGCTCTAATAATTTAATTGTCTAATTTAGTGGTAAAATGAAAGAATAAATGACCTCATACAATTGTGAAGTCTTCATTATGAAAAAATGTCTTCTTTAAGAATCTATTTGTACGTCAAGTCTATTGTATTATAGATTAACTATAAATCTTGAGACATTATTGAGTCTTTTTTATATCTTCTCATCATGTAGAAAATTTAAGAATTGTAGACCCATCAATGTTAAAGTATGGAGGAAATTTATATGTTCAAATCTCATAAGGAGAGGTACATTGGATAGCTCGCATGAAATAAGTCAGATAGACAAAAAATCTACATACAATTATAAATATTATTAATGGACCATATTCTTACATCCCACATTGGTTTTTCTATTTTTTCAAGATAATTTGATATCATTAAATCCCCCTTTCAACATCATTTATCATTCTATAGGGGATCAACATCTGTTAAATAGCACAACACGCCACATGGACCTGGGTTATCATTATTAGTACCATTGTAAACTTGTCATTGAATATTCACCCTCCTCACCCAGGTTTTCTCCTACTAGAATTGTGGGTTCAACATCCCACATACTTTCCTACCTCTAAGGCTACTCTAAATACTTATATTCCTCAAGGTTGACCTTCAGGTCCCCTAATTTAGTTAAAGGGATTGGACTACAGGATATCCATAGATGACACATTTTTTTCCCAAAGTCCACATAGAAAAAAAATATTGAAATCCTCAGAATAATTAATAAATTTATTTTAAATTAATAATTCTATAATTATATATCATAAAAAACAATATAATTTATTAATAATTGTTTTTAAAAAATATTAATAAAATGGAAGTAAAATTGTTCCAAAAAAGATTCCAAATAAATACATAATATGTTTTTGAAAACTATCAACCCTTTTAAAAGTTTATAAAAAAATTAATTTTATGAAATCCTAAATTTTCAAACTAGTTTATCCCATATTTATACCCCATTTTAAAATTTAAAAAAAAATAAAAAGAAAAAATATTAAGCACAATATATATAAAAATATTAATCTAGAGAAAACTCCATCAAAATTCATGAATCTCTATCAATAGAGATTTTGGTATAGTAAAAAAATTTAAAAAGCCCGTAAAAAATAATATTCAATCATTACATGTTCACGATTCAATTTTTCAAAAGGAAAAAAATATAAATCATTAGTATAGATTCTTGAAAATTGTTCCTATGATGGAATGTATTCAAAAATAATACCCCCTTTCATAACAATATCATTTAAGAAGTGAAATATAACAGATATTTTCTTTGTCTAATAACGTTTTAGGGATAATTTATATATTTAAATAGAAGATTTTTTTTTCATTAAATATGGGAATTGTATCTAAGACTACAGCGCACTTAAATAGCCATTGTTTTAACCAACATAATATTGCATAATAATTTGAATTAATAATGTGCTCCATACTAAGTTGTAGTCAATGAAATTTTAATTTTTTTATATGTCCATGATATTATGAACATCCCCAATAAATGAAACATACTTAAATTTCTACTTCCTATCATGTTTGAAGACTTGAAAATCAGAATCCTAAATTATTTAGTTATTGGAACATATCTTATTGGAGTAAAATTTACTATTGGATATTTTTCAATTAACAGATACAATTATAAATTTAGTATCATAAAAATGAATTGATTTTTGGATTATAATGATATCTGGCACAAATATGGTACCATCAATCATATATCAAGTGTTCTTTAATTTAATTTTGATTTTTCATTAAATTCATTCTAGCGGTTTCAGGGGAATAAGGGATGAAAATGGAATTTTTTCATAAGGACATAGAGCATATAAATTCTAAGAGAAAATTTATTACTAGCTTCATGGAAAGTATTTAAGTTATAACTGTGGGGTTTTTTACGTTTTGATAATGGTTAAAGAACTATGTGGCTCACTATGGAAAACCGTGTGGGGATTGGAGTTTTTTACAAGGGTGTTTCATGGTTTGACCAATCAATGTGGCTTGTCCCAAGATACCACATTTCATGTCTTTATAAAGATATTTTATCCAAAAATGGTTGAAACATTGTCTCTCATACAATCTTCATAACATTAAAATGTAAAATTTTTTTTTACCCTTTTTCCCTTGGTTAATTTTATTTTTATTTTCCCCCAGTCTCATTTATGATCATTCTAATTCTTCCCTAGTGATCTAGAGACTTATCTTTTGGGATTGAGAGTTTTTTATACTTACTTTTGATGAATTTCTCAAATTATGTTTGGTTTTCTTAGTGTTTTCCTCTTCGTTTTATAAATCATAACTAGATCCCTCCCCCCTTCTCTCACTAAAATTTGTGAGTGCGATGTATTTTATTTCTAGTGGATATGATGGAGTTTAATTTGTTTCTTATGGATCTTGGATTTTGAGGATCCGATATACTCTTCATTAATGTCAATTTAACATTTCATAACATATGAGTCTACCAACATATATCACAGCTTAAATCCAAATACAATAATGAGTATACATACTCATTTAATGATAACTACATTCAAAGGATACTAATTACTATATCGACACAATATATCCAAATTCAATTCAATCATATCCTATGAGTTTTCCCACTCATTTTCCAATTTTCCTAATAAAACATTTAATCAATTAAAGTAAAATATAATCCTTTTAATGAAGTATCAATACCATGGGGATGAAAAACATATCTTAAAAAATAAATTTAATTCATTTATTATATATATGTGTGTACACTATAAATAAGAACAGTCAAGAACACACACTATATTTGGTTCAAAAAGGGGAAAAACAAGTCAAATACATGGAACACCCCATGGGTGGTCTATTGGAGGGTAAAAACAACCATTACATCACAATGGAAACTAAGGGAATCCTTAATAGTTCATCTCTCAATTAATTCAATCCACCATATAAATTTTGCGGCTATATCGGAAATTACAGTTAGAGACACAATGGAATCCAGTTCTATAGTGTACCAAAACAAGTGGAAAAGGTATATACCACCAACATTATCTCAATGGTGGAGTTCTCATTCTATATCGACTCTTGAATAAACTCAAAATGCGAGAAAAATAATCAAAGGAATATGAACCTGAAATTATGGATAATCATATTGTACCCAAATAGCACAATTGATATCTATAGGAAAGATGAAAGGATAAATAAAAATTGAGTAGTCACTGATGCAGATCAAATGAGATGTTCCTTGCTTGAATCAGTTATCAAATAGAGATGATCTCATAATTATAGGAAGATAATCCATTGTGATATTCAAATTGGATGAGTAGTTGAGCATAGAAGAAATGAAATATTATATTTAAGTTAGTATCAATTTATTTAAGAATATTAAAATATCTAATAATAAATAAGGGTCACACTATTTAGCTGCACGGTTTAAAAAACCATTCTCAAACTATGAATTTCTAGCTATAGGTAAAGGTATAATGCATAGCTTCCTCATACATTTTACTAACCATGTGTATACCATGAAAAACACCCATATTAAAATTGTAGAGTTCTACCCATATCAATCCCCCACATTTCCTATGGTTTGGACTAACCATGTGGCCCCCTTATGCTCATTGTCCAAGCCTCACACGTTTTATCAGACTATGAAGCCTACCCCACAAGGTGTGAACTAACCGTGTTTAAGACCATTTTCACCCAATAACACATGTTCCAAATCTAAATAATCCATAGACACAGTTGATGCTTCCATGAACCTAAATAGAATTCAAATTTGGCCATATATAATCACTTAATCTGAATAAAGTTGGTATTCATACATCATACCAAAACCCAGGTTCTAAAAATATTCCAACCATAAAGAAATTTGTCCCTGAATTTCTCTCTTATGGGTGTTCAATTTTCATTGGAGAAATACTCTTCCCACTAAGCATGGACATCATCCTCCTCCACCCATGTATTGTATTGTAAATAGTCATTCTTCTATTGCACTTGTACTAAAGGAACATGCCAGTTTTGGAGAACTTTTGTGCTGCTATAAATGTTATGAATTAGATGGAGATCAAAAGAAGAATCCACCAGTAACTTAACCTAATCTAGATGTAAAATTGAGATATTGGTCCCAATTATGGAGGCATAGTTGAGATATGTGGAAAAAATCAAGCAGGGCTATGTACCTCTAATATAACTGCAACTATTATGCTACCAAACTAAATCCTTCTAGAATCTCGAATGGTGTGATATATTGATGTGAATTATTACCCTATCTCCTAATCCTCCTACGTACCAGCATTACATAGACACATAAAAAATTCTTGGTTCCTGACCTCAAACTCTAGATTCCATCAATGGTGTTCAGAAAAATATTTCTGGAAAACATTAAATTATCCATCCACTTCACAATCAACTGGATGTAATCCTAAGTATTCTATATGATACATTGTCCCAATAAAGCTGCCTCACCAGCCTCTATCTTGCATAGGTGTGATCAACATTCCAAACCATATAAAGCTTCAGTAGGAGAAATCTCTATAGAATACTAAATGCTATTCTTATAGGATATTTTAACCTGGGGTATAAGCCTCTCCCAACAACACAAGGATCATGGATGCATGCCTATAACATGTTATCAAGCACATGAGTTGTACACTATTCCCATATATTAGTAGTAGGGTGGTATGTTCTCCTCATAATCACATGTTTTCCAATCACCTTCTAAACACTCTACTAGAACAAGATGTAATGCTTTCACCCCTATCAGAAATGACAGCCCATGAGTCCATATGCTGGCGTACTATCTCATGGATATAAAACCACCCAAGAACATCAATACTAAAAGAATACATGGTTAGGTAAAATGGAATACTATTAAGTTCTTATATAACCCATGGAATTATCACAAAATCATCTCTTTACCCAGTAGCTTAAGGTGCTTCCTATCATAGGTTTTAATGTCCAATCACGATTGACTTGAAGGAACTGGTCACATAGGATACACTTAAAATTCCATAAAATCCTTACCCAACAACTATTTGAACACTTAGTGTGAATAAGATGTTACAAAATCCATTTCATAACTCACTTATAAAATAAACTAGTCTAACTTACTCTTCATCTCTATTCTAAAAAAAACATGGCAATGAAAACCAACACACCTCAATGAGATACACGGTGCCTTCACCTATGAAACTGTGTGAAAAACAAGTTTATGTCCTCAGAGGTCCATACCTTACCCCATCGTCATCTCCTTATCTAATTCTTCATTGTTCATTTTATAAAATGGAATACACATTCCATGGTGACTATTCGATAACCAGTCTCAAACATCCTCAACACTTTTCTCACAAGGGTCACCCAATGGTTGTGGGTGGTATGAACACCACAAGGTTCCATATATACCACTCCTAGATAATACCATTATGGACATCATTAAACAAGTATTAAATTTAATTTGATTACATTATCTTTGTGTATAACCAATTCCATCATTGTTTACAGAGAACATATTAAATATTGGGGTGATGGTTGTCAAAATATAATGAGTAAACCATGATTTTCTATCTCTATATGTTCAGCGCTCCTTTTGAACCCCACTATCATTGAAAACTATCTACAAAATCCATAACCAATGACTTTCACCGTGTATCTCAACCATGATTGTGCATACCTAATGTATGGTCTGCCATCTCATGGTACCCATTTTTATTTAAGATGATCCCTCATCATGGTTCCATATTTAATTCAGCCAATATATTGATCCCCAATCCATGAATCTTCAAAAGAAAATGTCAGACGTTTGAACACACATAGCAACTCAATGATCGTCCATCGAAATGTTACCCAATGTAGCTGGTGAGTACTAGGTTTCCCATAAGTATCAGGTATACATTCCCATACCACTAGGTTTAACATCTAACTCACACCATTGCAGGTTTTTCAACATCAAGAACAAGAAGACTATGCTACACGGAACATTAGTCTAATCATTGATAGATCTCCCTTGGATATCATTCAAAAAATGGGCATCCACAAGTGCCTCTAAGAATCAAAAGACCACCTGAATCATGACATTGTATTGGATGGATATATAATATGAAAACCACTAATCAACTAGGTCATGCACCCAAATGATCTCTCCCATTGACCCAGGTTTGATAAACGGTCACCCAAGGTGCTTCAAAAAAGAATATATATCCCCAAGACTGAAATGAAGGACGTGATCATCTACCCAGCCTTAGTCATGAATGAGATTACGAAAATATAACATCCATTAAGGAAATCATAAAATTCAATACAATATCCCAAAAAATATTTCCTTACATAATCGATCATCACTGACTAAATATAGGCTATGTTATGAGTGGTACATCCAGGTCTGCAACCTAGCCCCACGAAAAGGGTATCAGAAATGGGCCACTTGGTTAGGGAACCTAGACCTTTGTATCCCCACAGAAGAAATAAAAAAAAATCTATTCTATTAAAATTTATCCAAACTAGCTTAAATAGTATCTTAAAGTACGCTAAACTGAATAGAATAAGGAACCATATCCTACCAATGTCATATTCCATAATTTAAGGAATTGATGAATCAACTTCCAACATCGTCTATAAGGCCCTGATCACACTTTGTAATGAACCAAAATTTTATCAAAGGGAAATTTATTCAAATAATTATTTCATAATTTTAAAAACACATTATAGGAATTAAATATCACTATATTAAAATTTTCAATTATAAATGAATGAAATAAGATGTACTTCTAAAAATTAAGGAACAAATCCTAATGGAATAGTAAAATGACCTTGGGAATATTATTGTTACCATTATGAATAGTAAACATAACAATAGAATAGTAACCTCGTTTATAAAACTATAAATAATATTTAAGAATATTATAAATTACAGTATGATATATTTACATCATAGTATAAGTAAATATATATTTTAAAAATTATTAATTTACTGTTGGGTTTTTATATTACATAAATATTTAATTATAATTTTATAATTAATATAATTATATAAAATGATATTTATTTATATAAAATTGATTCGTAAATTGTAATGTGTTATCTTATTATGAGAAGTTATTTTTATGAGACCTTTGTTAAATTTTCAAAGTGTTAAAAAATCAGTTACAATTTTAAAATCAGTATTTTCCAAGTAAATGATAATTTTAATTAATAGATAAATTTACCATATTTATAAAATAGTTAATTTTTAAATTCTATTGTATGAAAATTTGGTTACTTCATATTTTAGGACTTTTCTAAAATACATTATTTTTTTGTGAATATTAATATATGACAATTCACGATAAAAGCTAAATACAAGAATTATTGAGTCATAGATGATGTAAGGATTATGTAAGCCAAAAATCACAAACAATCCATAATTAATATTTTATATTTTGTGATAATGATCAATCTATTCTTTGTCTTGTGAAACATTAATAAACTAATGAAAAAATAATGAAAAAACACCCATATCCTCCACAATAAATACCACCACTCACCAACTCATATCCTCCCACATTCCGTGATCTTATTCATGTATATGTTTTACCCAATACTCTTCCCAAGCCTCTCCACCATGTCCAAGTGATCTTTGTCTCATCAAGATTAAAAACCCTTTTCCATAATGAGGTTTACAAATAGGTGCAATTCAAGATGTAAAACCCACTTTCTTTTTCATTTAAATTCTTTTCATTTTCATTTATTTTCTTATACTATCCCCATCTACACCAATAAAAGGGGAATGATAACTCTTTTATGATTTATATAATTCAGTTTTATTATGTTAATTGGGAAATTTGTCTTCTAATATCTTCCCTTTTCCCTGTATTTTAAAAATGAAAATATATTCCATTTGTTGTTGATTTACCACCCCCATGGAGGATACATTTTCAATTTTCACTATTTCAATAATGAATTAATGTCAAACAATAAATATGGTAAAATAATATTTTATTATACATTTTATAACATATAAAATCTTCTCGAACCAGTATATAATGATGTTTTTAAATAATATGATAGATGCTCATAATGGTTGTAAACACTACCAAATAAATTAAATTGTGTTCATTAAATATTAATCTCATGATTATCAGACCATATAACAGAACGATATAAATGATCCTTTCACATTATTATTCTTCATTAATAATATATCGTTTTAATTATTTACAACTATTCCATTTTTACATGAACTTCCATACTCATATACTAGTGAATCGAACATGAAAACCAAGAAAACGAACAATCTTGAACGATGAAAATTAACTCTATAACTCATCAAAAAGACTATAAATTAACATTACAAAACAATACTGAATAAAATGAATAAAAATAATGTATAATATGTTATGGGTTTGCTAATTAAGTACTTGAATTTTATTATCTATGATATTAATGTGAATAAATCATTTAGTCATATGGTAAGGGGATTCCCAAACCCAACTCTCTTTCATCCGATTTTTTCTCACACACTCCATTTTCTGTATAGATTTTCCTTTATTTTTATATAAAATAATGTTTTTCAATCCCTTATATTTTATTTGATATACATGTTTTCAATATACTTTTATTAAAATTTTAAAAAACATTGAAAAAAACTATTGTTTCTAAAAAACATGTCATTAAGTACCCATGAGATTGTTTCATCTTCAATCAAGATTGATAAAAACCATATTATTCCTTTTTTGGGAGATACAAAGTTTATTAATGTATTAATTATGTTATAAAAACCAATCATTTTCATTGTTTAACGTATTTACAATATTAATATGCGTCCTATATGTTATACATGATAATGTAAATGTTATGATGTGATGGGTGAGGCTGAAATTATTTAGTTCATGTAAATGCTATGATGTGACGGGTGTGCCCAAAATTATATTTTACTCTACTAGAATTGGTAATGTTGTAAATAAAAAATATATAAATTGAAATATAATTTTACATGATGCATTCTTTAGTCACAACTAGGTGTGGTATTTTTCCACAATGACAAGACGTTTCATCTTAATTATTTTCCATATTCAAAGAAAATATCTAATTATTCATGTCATGATTATGATGATTGTGCTTTTATTATATTATTATTATTATTATTTTCACCAATGTTTTATGTCTCTTATTCATTTTATTTCTTGGATTTTAGCTCACCCCTTCTATTATGCAGACCTTCAAGTGAATAATAATAATAAAGATAACTTGTCTACCAATAAGATGAAATAAAAGAAGGAATAAAATAAATGTTTACTTTTTTTATCTAAAAGATATGTATGGTTTTAATTTTACCAAGTCCTAAACCATTGGATCTTGGTTTTTGTAACACTTATTTTTATCATTGTTAAAATAATGTAAAAGCGCAGTTGGAAAAATTTGGGACTCTACAATTAGTATAAGAGCACTGTTTAGTTTATTTGGGAATTATGATTAGAGAAACTGAGTAAAAAACCTTAGTATGATACTAATTATATGTAAAAAACAATTTTTTTGTTTAATAAAATTCTAATAATAGTAATATCACATGATATCTCTATTGACTTATATGCATAAAAGAAGAAGTTATTTATTCATGATTTTTTGAATTATGTTTTTTCATGACCATTTCTATTTTATAAAATGGATGGAACTATGATAAAACATTCAAAAAAACACATGTGAGGGAAAATGTAGTGATAACCCAAATGATAACTCCAATGCACTGGGAGATGGATTTCATAATTTCCTTGTGGTGCTTACTAAGAATTTATAGGCTATGAACAGTAACCTGAATATTGTGGAACATCCTCCTTCACTTAAGAGGGGGAAACTAGACATCAAGACTTTTATATTAAAATGACCATCAATATTAAGTGCTTATTCTGATCCACTCATCATGGAATAGAGGGTCAAATCAATAGAGAATATATTTTCACTACATTTCAATTTTAAGATGGAGAAGATGAATCTATTTCTCTATCATTTAGATGGAGATGCTGGCCAATGGTTAATATAGATTATGAACACTAAGTCAATGGAACAAATTGAATATATTGTGTTGGGAGACATTACGATAATGTTTATTAACCAGTATTTCCCCAAAAATATTCATAAAATGGTGGAGATAGAATTAATAGATATGAAGAAAAATGATGGAGAGTATGTAATGGAATATAAAGAAAATTTCACAAGGCTTATAATTTACACATTGGGGTTTTTATCAATAGTTATAGATAAATAGAGATATAATTTAGTTGTTTGAATGCACAACATAAAAATTCTCTAGCAAGTCAAGATGTTGGTATTTAAAAAGAAGATGTCTGATGTGATCTCAAAGGTGTAATGAGAGTTTGTTTAATCGTCCCATGACAATGGTGATAAGAAAACAATGATGGAGTTTCAAGATATAGAATCTAATAAAAAAATGGAAAAATAAAACTAAACCAACATCATGTTAGAAATGTGTTAAGAAGAATCATGGGAACTACCGCAAAAGGATAGGAAAATGAAATAAGTGTTCGAGATAAGACCACCAAGATTATAAATATTGTAGAGATATGATAAGGAAGAACAATCTGGTGGAGTAATGGGGATCACCACCCATAGTTCAATGCGTCAACTATAGGGAGTAAGAGAACTATGCAATCTAACACACTAAACCCTATGTCCTCGAGGGTATTCAGCATCATCAGCACCCAAATCCAAGAAGAAAGTGAATTCCAATTCCATCACTACTATTGACGTGGTCTCGACAATGATGAGTTGAAGGGTACACTGGTTATTTATTCAATAATATTGAACCTACCCTTTGATTCATTTTCTACGTATTAATTTATATCAATGATGTTTATAAGAAAAATTCAAACACCATAGTAAATTATGGAGGATGAGTTAACTATTATAATAAAAAATTGGTAAATTATTTCATTCAATGTATATAACTCCTACTTAGTTAATGTTCTTGGACTGAAGCTCATATAAAATATTATATTATTATTTTGATAGAGTTTGATTCTTCTTTTTTCGTGGACTCACTATATTTATAAAAATACAACATAATCTATTTTTAATGGGAGTTCACTCCTCACACCATAAGCATTCCCCAATTATATACATGTGTTTGGAGAAGGATGTATCTTATTCAGTTCCATCATCCCAATTGTGGATATTATTTCCTTATGCGCTAGAATATATGGATCAAATGATTTTTATGATGGAGAGAATAATGATATAAAACAACACCATTATGATGGAATACAATCATGAGTTCCTTAAATAATTACCTGGTCTTCCACATGACTGATAGGTTGTGTTCTCAATTGAACATATTCGTGGATCTATTCCTATATCAAATAAATCATCAATAATGGCCACCATTCATTTGGTGGATATAATGATTTAGTTACCATATAATCTAGGAATGGGTATTATATGCTAGAGTGCCTCACCATGTGGTGTAGCAGTCCACTTCATCAACATGATAGATTGATAAATGAACCATTTAGTTTATTATCATGAGTTAAATAAAATCAAGATATACAAAAATTATATAATTCAATGGATATATGACTGGGGTGACCAACTACATTAGGCCATGTATTACTCTAATGTGGAACTTTGGTTTGGATATCACCAACTAAAAGTGATGAAGGAAGATATTCATATGAATTCCTTTAATTTTAAGTATGGACACTATGAGTTCAATGTGATGCCTTTTGAACTCAATAATGCTCTAACAATATTAATGGATATAATGAATGGAGACTTTAGAGATTACATCGACAAATTTGGGGTTGTCTTCATCGACGACATTCTAATATACTCAAACAAAAAGGAGGAATATGAGGGGAAATTGAATACCATGATAAAAAAAATTCAAATGAAGAATCCGTATGAAATGTAAAGTAAACTTGAATTTTGTATGAAGGATGTATTATTATTTGGGCATGATATCACAAGAATAAGAATATATGGGGGTCCTTCTTAGATAACTCCAATTGAAGAGTGGCACTGACCAACATCTATAATTGAAATCCATTCTTTCCTTAGTCTAGTAGGGTATTACTGGAATTTTTTACGAAAATCTCTTGATTCTTGAACCCACTAGCTAAGCTTACCTAGAAGGGTGAAAATTTTATCTGGACCAGTGAATGTGATGACTCTTTCATAGAGTTTACAAAGAGGATTATCACCACAATAGTACCAATATATCAGACATGTGTATAAATTTTTGTATTATACACTGGTTCTTAAATGAAGGGATTAGACTGTGTTCTGCTGCAAATTGATAAATTAATAGAATACTCCTCAAGGAAGTTGAAAATTAACAATACAAATAATCCCACAAAAGATCTAGAGTTAGCAGCTGTGATCTTTATGTTGAAAATATCACATCATTATCTCTATGGAGAGAAGTGTGAAATATATATTGATTATAAGAGAATAAAATATATATTCACAGAGAAGGATTATAATATTTGATAGTGAGGATTTTTATTTAGCATCATGTATTTTGTTTGATAAGTCCCCTATCATCCTAGAAAAGTGAATAAAGTGGCTGATTCCCTAAGTATAAAGGATCATAGAACATTTTCAATAATGAGAATTAATAAGGATCCAATCTACATATATTTGAAAAGGATAGAAATGGTGATCATTAAGGAAGGAAAATCATTCTTTCTTTCTAAATTGATTTCAAAACCATCTGTCTTGGGGAAAATAAAGGGCACTCAAAAAATTAATGTGGTTATTAATAAGAATGATGAATCTATAAGAAAGGGTAAATCATCAGAGATCAAAATATATGAGGATAGAGATGTAATATTTGGATCATGATTATGTGTATCATCAAATGTAGAGACCGAAAAAGCGATTTTAAGGACACCCATAACTTTTCCTTTTCTATTTAGTGAGGGAGTATAAATATGTATTGTGATTTCTGAGAAAAATATTTGTGGGATAATATGAATAAGGTGATAGTTTATTATTCATCAAAGTGACTAGTATATCATCATATGAAGAATAATAGATATAATTCTATGGGGTTTATGAAACCATTACATATACCAACATGGAAAAAAAATTCTTACCATAGACCTTTTCATAGGACGTCCAACGTCATCCAGAGGAAACAATGCTATATGGGTACTAATGAATCTTCCTAAAAAGTAAACTGTAATTATAATAATTTGAGAAAAATTATCATTGGATCAAATTATACAGATATAAATCATATAATTGTTATGGAATTATGGATTAACACAATCTTTTTTATTTGATCGTGATCCATGATTCACCTCTACATTCAGTAAAATTACCTAACACGCAATAACAACAGAGATGAACTTTAATATAACTTTTCATCATCAAAATGATGGAAAATATGATTAAACCATCCAGTCATTGGAAGACATGTAGAGGAAATTTTTATGGACTTCAAATGAAGATAGAACCATCATCTGTCTCATATTGACTTCTCATACAAAGAAATTTTCAACTCGATCATCTAAATGGATCCATAAGACGCCATTTGTGGGAAAAGATGCAGAAACATAACATTCTTGGGTGAATTCATTGAACATATGCTTCATGGGATGAACAGGGTTTATGAAATGGTGGGAAAAGAGAAAATCATTCAAAAACTCATCGATGAAACCCACTTTCAAAAAATTTACAATGCAGACAATCCTTAAAGGGAGCTAGAGTTAAGGGAAGGAGACATGTTATTCCTCATTATATCTCAATTGAATAATATCATGATATTTGGGAATAATAGAAACATGTTTATTGGGTATATTTTCACCTTTGAGAATCTGTATTGTGACAGATATGCGTCCCACAAACTGGTACTTGCACCAACTATGTATTAAAGACATGATGAATTCCATGTATCCTGTTTGAGAATGTACATACCAAACCGTCACAAGTACTGAATCGAGAGGGGGTACAACTAGAAAATTATCTATCTTATAAGGATAAGTGAGTAATGATTTTGGACCGTATAGTTATTTTTCTACAAAATAAGATGAACCACATAGTTAAATTATTATGGTGGAACCATAAGTACAAAGAGGAAAAAATTTGAACCAAAGGAAGTGATGGAGGAGAAGTGTCACCTGTAGTTTTCATCATAGTATGAAAAATGAAATTTGGATGGAAAATTTAAAATGGGGGATGAATGTGATAACCCAAATGTTTATGAATGTAAATTATATTCTTTTAATTATTTCATATAGAATAAATCATATAAAATCTCTTAGAAAACAACACACCATCTTTTTCAATTAATAATGAATAGAATAAGAAGTATTTCCTGAAATTAAGAAACCAATCCTAATGGAATAGTATCATAAAATTTTGAGTAGTATTATGAACATTAGGAATATTAAAACAGAAAATAAAATTCCAATCTCATATATGAATGTATACATTAATTTTAAACATATTATATTACAATATGAAGTACTTTTATGATTGTACAATTATGTAAACATTTTAAAAATTATTAATTAAGTTTTGATATTTTTGAAAACCATAAATGTTTATTTATAATGTTTTAATTAATATATTTATTTGAAATAAAATATATTTTAATAAAATAAATAAATTAATTAACTAGTTCTGGTCTTGTGATTATAATATAATTTTATGAGACCATGCTTAATTTTTCAATGTGTTATAAAATCAGTTATAATTTTCATATATGTTTTTCTATGTAAATGATTCGTTTAATTAAAAATTAAATTTCTCATTTTTAGAAAATTAGTTTCCAAAAATGGAGTTCATTTATTAATTCTACATATCAATAAATTTTTTTGGATGAGTTTTGAAATTTTTCTAAAAAACATGAACTTATTGTGATTAGTAAAATATGATAATTTATAATAAAAGATAATTACAATAATTATTGAATAATATATGACATAAATGTGATGTAATATTAAAATAATGATATATGATCCATTATTTTAATATATTTAGTGATAAGACTTAAAATAGTCAGTCTTATTAAAAAATAAAAACTATTGAATAAAATAATGACCAAACGCCCCTCTACTACCATACAAATACCACCACTCACCAAATCTTCTCCTCACACCATACAAGCATTGGGAGTTTTCAAATTTCTTCCCAATCCCATCCCCCATGTCGAAAATCTCTTAGTCTCATCAAAATACCATCCCTTTTCACTAAGGAGGTTTAAAAAGAGAAGAAATTCAATAGGTAAAAACCACTTTCTTTTTTAATTTATTTTCTATTTAATTTTCGTTCGTATCCTATACTCACATCCACCTATCATGTGGGATTGATAAAATATTCATCTTGTATATTGTATAATTTTATTATATTATGGAAAAAATCATATTCTAATATATTCCCTTGTGAAATTATTCAAAAATGAATATATTGTCTGTTGTTTGTCTATTTACCACCACCATGTAGGATATGTTTTCATTTTCCTCTATTACCATCAAGGATTGATATGAAACAATAATTATGGATAAATAGGATTTAATTATACATATTACATCTTATATAATGTTATGGAACCAGATATATTATGATTATGTTAAATAAAATGATACAAGCTCATAATGGTCGTAAAATATACCAAATAAATTAAATCATTTTCATTTACTATTAATATAATGAATCACCACATAACATATTAAAAATTATATATAATTCCATTTAAAATTTTTGATGTCCAATAATAAATTAGAATTTCAATTCTGGAAAACTATTACAATTTTACATGAACT
Source organism: Viscum album (assembly GCA_963277665.1). Lineage (NCBI taxonomy): Eukaryota > Viridiplantae > Streptophyta > Magnoliopsida > Santalales > Viscaceae > Viscum > Viscum album. The sequence goes on along the minus strand of OY728122.1, from coordinate 932,999,076 downwards.
TCCATGCTCATCTACAAGAAAATTGATCATGAAACGCAATGAAATGTGAACACTTAAATGATAAAATTGAACTCTATAACTCATCAGATAGCCAATAAATGAATATAATAAAAGTAAAATGAATAAAATTAACATGTAAAAGATTATTAATTTTTAAATCAGTTTATTTAACTTGATTATCTTGGATATTGATTTGAGAAATGAATTCTGACAAAAGGAATGGGGATTCTCGAACACTACAATAATTCTTTTGGTTTTCTCTCTTTTACTCAATATTTTATATAGATGTACTTTTATTTTTCAATAAATATTAGTTCCTCTTCCAAAATATTTTATTTTTTAGGATATATAATCTTCCAATATTTATTTATGAAAATTTTAAAAAGAATACAAAAATAGTTCGTCATTCAAAAAAAAATACATTTTACATCTCATGAGATTGTTTCTTCTTCAATAATGACTGATAAAAGGCATATTATTACACGTTTTGGGATCTCCAATTTATATTAATGTTATATTTTTTAAATTAATCCCAATCACTTCCACGGGTTACTTTATTTCAAATATTTATGTATGTTTTATATAGGATCCATGATTATGTAAATGTTATAAAGTGACCGGTGTGACCATAATTATATAGTGCATGAAAATGTATGTTGTGACAGCTGAGACCCAAATTATATATTACTCCAAGGAATTTAATATTGTGATAAATCTCTTGATATAATGTTAAATGTGAATGAACATGATGCTATATCTGTTTTATAACTATGTGTGGTATTTGACCACTAAAACACATTGTTATAATATTATGTATTTCCATTTTCGTTGAATTTATCTAATTCTTCCACTAATTATTATTATGAAGATACATTGATTATGTTATGATGATGATGATTATTCTCACCCATGATTGTTGTCTCTTATTCATCTCTTATTGGGATTTTATCTCATACCTTCTTCTAATGTTTATCCTCCTATGAATACTTGTACTAAAGACAACATAATGGACAATAATTAGCTAGATAATAATGAATTTAATGAATTTTGATTTTTTATTATGTAAAATTTATGTATGGTCATGATTTTATCAAGGCACTAAAGTATTAGATCATGGGAGTTTTATGCTTTCATGTTGTTTACTGTTTAAATGGTGTATTTTCTATGTCAGTAAAATAAGGGTCACTATAGTTGGTATCATAATAATTTTTTGTTAATTTTTGATTTAGGATTAGAGAACCATTGTGAAAACTATTATAATGTGAATAATTATATATAAGCACACAAGAATTTTTTTTTGATAATTTTATTCAAAATAATCCCACAAGATATCCCTTTATTAATTATTGAAAAAAAAGGAATAAATAATTTATTCATGACTTATTGAATTATGTTTTTATCTAGCTATTATTTTTTATGAAAATTCTTGGAATTAAGAGAAACGTGGACAAAAACAAATATGAGGTACAATGTATTGATTTCTTAAATGAAAACCCCAATGCATAGGGAGTTGGAGTTCAAGAAATCATGGGGATTCGAACCCAATAGTCCTCGGATATGAATAATAAAATGAATAATATGGAATTTATTCCTAAATATAACATAGGGAAACAATTTTATGTGTCTTTTTGGAAATAACCACCAACATTTAGTGGATCTTCTGATACACTCATCATGAAATATTAGGTTTTATCAATGCAAAAGATCATTTCTATAATACATTGTTATGATATGGATAACATAACTCTGTTCATTTATCCTATATATATAGAGGCTGACTAATAATGGTTGGTGATTAAGAACAGTAATATGAATGACAAAATTGAAGAGATTGAGTTGGAAGACATTTAGATAATATTTCATAACAAGTATTTCCCTTTTACACTTTGTGAGAATATTAATATATAATTCATAGAGTTGAAGCAAATGGATTGATTATCTATCAGAGCCTATGAAGATAATTTCCCAAGGATTTCAAGATACCCTTTTTTATATTATATCAAAAATGATAGAATAATAGATATATTGTTTTGTTGTTTAAAACCACACCATTAACAGGCAGTACTAATTCATGAAATGAGGAGTTTTTAAAAAGTTTTTTGAAGATCCCTTTATTTTGAGATGGAGTTTGGCGAATAATCCCTTGGATATGGTGATATAAAATTTATGATGGAGTTTCATGATGGAGGATCTAATGAACAATGGGGAATGAAAACTGAACCACCCATATGTCAAAAATGATTTAAAAATAAATATGTATATAGAATCAAAGGGATAGGGGAAATGATATGTGTGTGGGAGGGAAGTCCAACAAGATCATGAATGTTGATGAGACAAAATGAAGCAAGATAATGAGATAAATGAATAGATTGAACCAACCACAGTTCAATTCTTTAACTATAGTGATTAAGGAAGCTATGAAATCCATTGCACTGAACCCTGACCCCTCAAGGGTAATCAATGTCATCAACCACCGTTGAAAATGATGGAAGGGAATTCTTATGTCATCACTACTATTTAGATGTGTCATACCAATGATCTTGTGACAGGTACACTAATTATTCATTCAAGAAGAGAAAATGTACTATTTGATTCTTGTTCTACACATTCTTTCTTATCATGTATTTTATGTAGAACTATTCAAACACCACCTAAAAATATTTATGATGAGTTATCCCTGTGAATAGAAAATGGGGAAATTATTTTATCCAATGTATATAACTCCTCTATAGTTATTATTTATGGGCTAAACCTACCATAAAATATTCTCATACAATCTTCGGTGGATTTTGATGTAATTTTGCGCATGGGTTGGTTATCTCTATAAAATCCAACATCAACTATTAAGAAAGGTATATCACTCTCCACACCCCTAACAATCTCCCAATTTGGTATTAGTGTATGGAGGATGATGAATCAACTTTAGATCAATTATCTCATGTGCTGTTATTTTTTCCTTATGGTAAATAATATTTGGTTTAAATGATTGAGACAAAGGATATAATCGGGATCAATTATGTGGGGCCATTAATTTATCTATGGTGGAACATTGGCCGGGATATCGCCAATTAATAGTGAGGAATTACGGTATTCTCATCAATAACTATCATACTATTTCCACACTCTATGTGTTTATAATGATGCATTTAGGACTCACTAATGCTCTAGAAATATTTATGGACATTATGAATAATGTCTTTTGTGATTACCTTGAGAAGTTTTTAGTAGTATTTTTTCAATGAAATTTTCATATACTCCAATAGAAAGTAAGAATATAATGAGAATTTAAATATTGTGTTAAAGATATTTATAAGGATTTTTTTTAAATATCCAAAATTGTGAGTTTGGGATAGAGGAAGTATCATTATTTGGGAATGTTATCACCAAGAAAAGAATATATGTTGAACCTAATAAAAAAAATGCAATCTAACTAAGGATCATGCCAACATCTGGAATAGAGATATGTAGTTTCCTTGGGCTAGTTGGGTATTACTGAAAGTTTTTGAAGAACATCTCCAAATTGTGAAACACCCTAACCAATATGACTTTAAAGGTAGAAATTTTTTTCTGGAATAGTTAATGTGATGACTGGTTCATAGAGTTTAAAAAAAGGATTATCACCACACCAATAGTGAAGCTTCTGAAAAATATATAACTCATTATATTATACCATAACATTTTAATGATATGTTGAGTCTATTTTCTGATGAAAAATGATAAATTTATATCCTTTTGCTCAAGGAATTTGAAAATTAAATATAAAAACTATCCTACACATGATATGAAGTTGGATGCTATGATCTTTTCATGAGAAATTAGAAAGAATTATCTCTATGAAGATAAGTGTGAAATATATATTAATCATAAGAGAATAGAATATACATTCCCATAAATACTAATTAATATGTTCTAAAAATTTTTGTTATATCTCATCCTGGTTTATGAATGATCAATCCACTACCATAATGCAAAAGAGAATAGTATGGACGATAAAATATGTTGAAATGATCCTTCAACTTTATCAATGATGAGAATTGGGATGTATAAAATCCTATCATATTTTCAAAGGATAGACATGGTGAAAAATGAGGAAAAAACATCATCAATCCTTTCCCAAATTATTTCTCAACCATCTGAAAAGGAGAAAATAAAGTATTCTCAAAGAAATTATATGGAAAATTAAAAGATTTTGGAATACACGAAAAATTGGAAATCTTTAGAGATTAAAAACGATGAGGATGAAGTTATAGATTTTGATAAAAATTATATGAATCATCTAATCTGTAAAAAAAATATTTATATTTGGAATGACTTACATAACTTGACCTTCCATATCCACCAAGAGAGAACAAATATGTATCAAGATCTCTAAGAGAACTATTGTTTAGTTAATATGAAGAATGATATTGTTGATTATACATAAAAATTTTGGGTATGTTAGCATGTGATGGATGAAAGTAAAAATTATTAGGGATTTACGAAACCATTACCTATAATGAAAAAGAAATGAGAATACATCACCATAGACTTTTTGGACAGACATACGATGACATCCATATGAAATATTTAAATATGGGTTGTTGTGGATCATCATACATAAACAGCTCAAAGTATCTCAATTATAGAGGACTTTTAACTTGATAAACATGCATGGATATATATTTGAGATTTAGAAAATATGCATGGATTAACACTATCAAATGTATTCGATCAAGATCATATATTTACCTCTATATTGTCAAAAATTATCCAACATGCTCTAAACATTGTGTTGAACTTTAGTATAGAATATCATCCTCACCGAGATTTCCGATATGAATGAAATATTCATACAATTTTAGACATGTTTAGGGGATGTTATATGGAAATTAAAGGATTATAGAACCAATATATACCTCCGGTTGATTTCTCTTATAATAACATTTCCCACCCAGTCATCTAAATGAATACATACGAATCTTTTTATGGGAAAAGATGCAGAACACTGACATGTTGGGATAAATATAGTGATTGTAATATTCTATGGAATCAAATTGTAGATGAAATCATAGGAATGGTGGAAGAAATTTAGTCACACATAAAATAATCCTAAAGCTAAAAAAACAACTACACATACAATAATCAATGGGACTAATTGATTAAGGATAGATACATGGAATTCCCCAATATATATCTATGAAAAATGATCCTGACATTTTAGAATAATGGAAAGATGAGTTCCATGTGCATTGGCCACATTGAGATTCTTGATCAATAATGAGATGTGGGCTATTGACTGGAACATCTACTGGTCATAGTACTATTCTGAAATTACATGTATAAAGAAAAATCATGGGAACTAGATGAAGTGATGAGTGATAAGTACCATCACTTGTTTTCACTATAGAATGTCATAAAAATTTTGAGGGAGGAATTGCATATGGGGGAAGAATATCAAGACCAAAAATATTATTAATGGAAGTTTACTTCTTATAATTATGTTATATAGAATAAATCACATAAAATCAATTAGATTAAACAATAATAATTATTTAATAAGGATAGAATGAACTAAGAGGTATTTATAGAAATTAAAGTACATATCCCAATGAAATACTAACATGAAATTTGGAAAAGTGTTCAGACTATTATGAATTGTAAAATGGTCAATTGGAAATTAACCTCCTTTATAAAAGAGTAAATAAATTTTCTACATCTTATAAGTGACAATATGATATAATTATATCATATTATAAGTAGATATATATTATGAAAATTAATGATAAAGTGTTGGTATTTTTATAAAACAAAAATTTTTATTTCTAATTTTATAACTATTTTAATTATTTGTAAGGAAATTTATTTCCCTAAATTATATTAATAAATTTACATTTTTTATCTTGTGATTATAAGATATTTTTTTGATACATTGTTTATTTTTTTGAATTTTTTGTAAGTACAATTTCTAATTTAAAATATATATTTCCATAAATGTGTTGATTTTAATTAAAAATTAATCTTTTCATATTAAAAAAATTATTTTTATAAAATGGTGTTCATTTTTTAATTCTATATGTCGACAAAATGGTATGGTGATTTTTTTATATTTTTCTAAAATACATGATTTTGGTGAGTAGTAAAATATGATAATTTATGATAAAATATAAATACAAGAATTATCGAGTCACAGATTATGTAAGGATAATGTAAGCCATAAATATCGAACAATCTATAAGTATATTAGTATATTTTATAAAAACTCTGAAATTATTAATACTCATGGGACACAATAACAAACTAATGAATAAAATAATGTGAAAACACACATATGCTCCCCTATAAATACCACCCCTCATAACCTATAATCCTCACACCTTCCAATATTTGATCGTGTCCATTTTATAACCAATATCATTCAAAAAACACTACCCCACTTCTAGGATATCATGGTCTCATCAAAATACTAAACCCTTTTCTGTAAAAGGAGGTTCTCAAGGAGGAATCAATCAAGAGGTAAAACCCTCTTTCTTTTTCTTTTATTTTTTGTATTTTTTTTATTTTATTATCCTATCATCAACTAAACCAATATAATATTCATTATAACATTGTTATACATCTAATATATCTACTAAACCTGGGTGTACCCTGGCCTATGTGTCACCACCACAATCAACCACGTCACCAATTTCTCACTTCCAATTACACTTTCACCCACTACCTTCACCAAAACACCCACGGTTCCCTTTGGGTTTCAACAACCACCGACACCTTCTCCGCCTTACGCCTTTGCGCTTAGGGTTGAGGTCTTCGAGATTATTCCTCTCATAGCTTGCATGCGATGATGGCCATACCACAGTCATCTACCAGCAACTCGTTTCCCTGATCTGATGCCTTCCACGGACAACTATCCTTTGTCATAAAGCATCTCCTTCCACATCCACAATCCCCATCATCCTCCTCCCGCCGACAAATCATTCTACATCGACTCCCTCCCGTGGATTTAGGGTTTCCGTATTCTCCATCGACTACCTCATGCGCGAAGAGGGATTCCCTCTCCATCTTATTCCTCGCACATACATATCTATCTACATCTGTTTCAACCGAGACTGAGCTCATACACCTACTCATCATATAAACCAATTTTTCTACGACGTCAAATAGGGGATTCTGAATTCTACCACTACTACGGAGATAAGGGGTTTCGCTGTCTACCAGAAGCGTCTGCTACACCTGCTACTACCAAAACCAACAACCCAATTCCACTATGTATAACTGTGTAATGGTAACAACTATTTCCATGTCACCCTAACTATGCAACCTACAACATCCAATAGACTATGTTTTTTTACTTTACCCAGGAACTGTTCGAGGAATTTCTACTGAAAACGATTCATATACTGCTTCTCAAAAATACTAATTCATCTACTTCTTCTCATAAATTTCTACTATGAGTATACATTGGAAGTGCTACTATGAGTATACATTGGAATATATTGAAATGCTTACCTCTTCCTGCACTGATGTTATAGTTTATTTTGTCACCTATAACAGAACTTTTCTGAGAACATTGTTTTGAACTACTGCAACTATAGGATATCTTTTTACCATACACATAATAATATATTTCAACTATTTTAGATAATAAAATATTATTGAACTACAAACAAATTGGTAACATAACTTCTTCCATTTACAGCAGTCTCTGAATCAAAAAACACTGCAAAAAAAAGCATACATGTGTAATATGACTATCTATTTTTATAGAATACTTTACTTCCAATATCTATTACCTACATCTTCCACTATATTTTACATGCAGATTAAATTTGGGAAATTATCACTACTACATAAATCTACCCACATACATCTTTAGCCATTTCTATGTCTGCAATCACAAATTATACTACGTTTTCTTTGCTGCTCACGTTGCATACAAAAAATACAATGCATGCCTTGAAATTTTTTTATAAAGATATAGAACCAAAAAATGCATTCCTCGACAACCACCACAGATGAAATTTTGTAAAGAAGAGTGCTACTGAATGAACGACGCAATTGTGAGTTTACTATTCCCTACATTTTACACTTATTTATGTTATAAATTTTATCCAGTGCATGTATAAGCTACTTCTGTCACAATTACAGTGTCAACATCTACTGGAAATCCCTCAATGACACCTAAAAATCTCTCTCCTGCTCTAACAAATGAACCGTATTCTACAAATGGAGGTGCATATTAAGTCACATTCATGCCACTAACACCATTGTCTATCAATGGTCTATTCTATTTACATTGCAATGCTTAAATCAAATTGTTTTTAATACATTACATACTAACTAAAGGTATTCCTCTTTGACTAAATCGTCTACAAGTCAACAACAATCTGAAGTAAGGAGAACATTTGACGCAAAACCAAAAAAGTGAAAGAAAACATCAGATGACTTCAAACAATCACTTATTCCTTACTGTAAGTATGATGACAATTATCTACACCTTCCACAATGTACGCCACACAACCGAGAAACGCATCGTCTAACTATTTCATTTACACATTCGGCAACGATCATGACGGAAGAAAACATGCATTCCATGTCAACCTCTAGAGAGGCAAGGTTTCAGAGAAGACTGCTAAGGAAGGAACGAAACATTTGGAAGTTCGCTATTACCTTCATTTCAGACTTTTTTATGATACATTATATTTCCATTGTTTTTATAAACTAATCCTACAACACTAACATTGACAACATCAACTGAAAGTCCCTCATTGACATCTACAGATGGCGGTGGAGATGGACTCACACACAAGACGTTAAAACCAATGTCTATCAATGGTCTGATCTATTTACATTTTAGTCTCTAAATCCCTAATTTTCTAAATACTATACATACAAACATAATGAATTCCTCTTTAACTACTTCGTCTATAGTGAAACAAAAATATGTAGGTAGGACATCATTTATCGCCTGAGCAAACAAGAAAAATCAAAGAATGGATGCACTCTTACAATCTCCTATTCCATACTGTAAGTATGCTGACACATGTCTGCGAACATATAGTTGTACGCCACACAACCGAGAAACTATTTGACTAATATTTCCCTTTACACTTATGGTATAAATCGTGACTGACGCTACCAATATGAAGGATTCATCACTAGCCTCCTCGACAGTGTAATTACCAGTCCAGCAATTATATTTTACTGTGACCGTTAAGATATCTTCATTGATTGGAATCTACGCTAACATTTGTCACAAATTTAGTCGAGCTGATAATGGGAACTACAATACTATATCGTGTCAAGGTTCAATGTCCCCTTTAACACAACAATACTACATCACACACACACACACAGACACACACTTTAATGGACACAGATTTCAGTTATAATAATGTTTTATACATATACTATCAGTGTGTAGGCAACAAATGTTCCGTCAAGAAGCATCACATCCTACCAATTCATAATCAAATAATTGCATCAACGGTGATGTCCAACATACAGAAAACTGTAGTGGTATATCGAGGAATATTCTTACATACTAACAACAATCAGTTATGAATTATTTACTTTGATATTCATAATAATCGGATTGGTACGACGAGAAACTCAGTACAACAAGATTTTTCGGATAACACAGGTTAGTGAACATATTGATTCATCATTACTGCTACTGGAACACGGTAGACAAATATTGTACTACCACTTAATAGTTAATACCGTCTGATACATTTTTTTCACTCAGTATATTCAGATATTGGAGACCCTACTTACTTATGTCAATATTGTCATGCTTTAATATGGTTCGATGAAAGAAATAGAAAATGTTGCAATCAACAAAACCTACATTTTTCAGAAAGTTGTGCAATGGGAATGGTTTCTTTGAACTTGATACCACCATGTGTGCAGTACCTTAAAAATTTTCTCTTCAGTTCAACTTCCATAGCAGCCAAAATATTTCATGAAAATATGCATATTTACAACTCCATGTTTGCATTCACTTCAATGGGTGGGGATATTTATAGGTCTATTGACAAGGGTGGAGCTCCATGTATATTCATATTGAATGGAAAGAACTACCATCTTATAGGATGTTTATGTCCACCAGATGGTCAACGACCAAGATTCTCACAACTATACATGTATGGCACTTCACATGAATGTTAATATAGTGTGCGCAAATTTAGGTATCTTTAAACCTATCTATTATGGACTAATTTTTCAAAGTAGTCTATTTCTATATTAACATGAATGCTACCTATATCTCGGAAAAAAATGTCCAAAATCATATAGACTACATGATAGTCGATAACCTGTAACAAATGCATTATGATAACAATGCTTTAGCAAGACAATTCAGAAGTGCAAGGGATGTTCTTAAAAATGAGGAGGTGATAAATATAAAACTACGACTACTGAAAAGAAGACGAAGAAATTACAGTACATATAAGATGCCAAATAATTATGAGATTTCAATTCTTATTGTCGGTGATGTCAAAGATCTCAACCAAGAGAGTGATATAATCATTCATACCAAAACTGGAGATTTTAAAAAAATCAATGAGCAGCACCCATTGTATCTTCCCTTACAGTATCCCTTCATTTTAACAGATGGTAGTGATGGATATATTGACAACATTCCTCATCAGCCAACTCCTTTTACAACAAGTTCCAAATTAAGGAAGGTTACCATGAGAGAGTACTTCTCATTCCAGTTGCAATTCTGTGAAATCATGCCTCGACGCTAGTGCATTCAAGAAGACTAGTGCAATAGTTTGTTGTCGATGCTTATACGTTGATATAATCTCAGATGCTTTCATTCATTCGATTAAATAAAAATAAAATGATGGTTGATGTATACAATGGATTGCAATATGCATTTCTAAGAGGCGACCGAGATGGTTATTCATGTGGAAAACACATCATTTTACCTTCAACCCTTTCTGGTGGACCGAGGTATATGATCCAGAATTACCAAGATGCAATATCTATTTGTAATTTGGTAGGTTATCTGTATTTGTTTCTAACCTTTACATGTAACCAATGTGGCTTGAGATCACTCGATGTCTTAGACATAAGAATCTTCGCCCAGTAGACTCCCCAAAAATACTATCTCAAGTTTTCAAAATTATACTTGAACATCTAAGGAATGATTTAAGAGAAGGTTTTTTCATTGGAAAATCAAGGGAAGGAAACCATATATGTCCATACATCAAATATTTTTATCCAAACTAGTTGTAATAATATCATTAATTTCTAACAATGACACTTTTCTTCCCATTAATTTGTTCCAATAATAGAGTTTCCGAAATGCGTCTTGACTCATGTGCACATCTTATTATTTATCTACCATGAAAACAAAGTGAGCACTCCAACAGATATAAACAAGTATGTCTGTGCTGAAATCCAAGATAAAGTTGCATACTTGGGGCTACATGATGTTGTCAAATGTTTTATGCTCCATGACCCTTGTGGTGCTGCGAACAAGTCTTCACCTTGTATGAAAAACAGTAAAAGTGAAAAAAATTTCAACTTTTTTTTGATGAAAATACAACAGTATATGCCAATGGTTATGTCATTTATCGGAGAAGGAAAGACAAAAATACTATTTTTATACATAACATTCCTACGGATAATCGATATGTAGTTCCATACAATTTGGTATTTCTATTAATGTATCGTTCTCATCTCAACATTGAAGTTTGTAATCAGTTGTCTTCAATCAAATATTTGTTTAAGTATATTAGCTAGGGAACTGATCGTGTTATTGCGACACTCTATGATGGGAACAACGAACAATTGTCAAATAATACTATAGATGAGGTAAAAATTTATTATGACTGTCGATACATATCTCCTAGTGAGGCATCATGGAGGATATTTTCATATGATATCCATTACAAATATCCACCAGTTGAGAGGTTGCATTTCCATTTTCCTGAATAGATTTCTGTCAGTTTTTCAGACAACGATAACATTGAAGATGTATTAAATAATACAAACAGTTCTCAGTCTATGTTGACTGCTTGGTTTGAAGAAAATATTATATATCCATAAGGAAGATGTTTAACTTTTGCAGAATACCCTACAAAATTTGTGTACCACTCTCATGATAGAAAGTGGAATCCCAGGAAACAAGTCATCTGTAATGGAAGAGTATACTATGTGCCTCAGACTACTAGAAAACTCAACTACTTGAGGATACTTATAACAAAAATCAGAGGAGCAACTTCGTATGGCTATATCAGGGCTATAGGCAGTATTACACATGGTACATTTAGAGAGGCCTATTCTGCTATGGGACTAAAGACAGATGATAGAGAGTTTTTTGAAGCCATAAAAGAACTCTCCACTTGGGGAATAGGACAACATGTATGCAGATTGTTCGCAGGCATGTTAATCTGCAATAACGTATCTCGCCCAGATATCGTATGGGATAAAACAAAAGACATACTATCAGAAGACATTTTATATATACAGAGAAGGACCCAGTAAAATCTAGGTGCACAATTTCTCTTCTACATACTTTACTGGTCTCAATTAATGTATTGCTAACGTCTTATTATTACTGCATGATATTATTTGTAACACTAAAATAAAGAAAAACTACTACTGTATTAGTACAACAAACTATATACTTCACATTAAATCTGCTACATCTTAATCTGTATGTGTACTTACAATATTAAAGTACACAGAATCCCTCCCATTATGGTAATTACAATACTGACTACAAACAACAGTTCTGTTCACATTTAAATAATAAATTACTTTGTATATTTAGTTCTGTAATCCTTCTTAAAAAATCATAATATTTCTTCAGATCTTTGTTTATTCCGCACGTTAATTATTTAAATATTACAATTTGTAAAGGTATTCCACATATTCATATATTAGTTAAAAACATAACACTTATTACTACATTGTACTTGCAATTATTGTACATCTTTCTCTCAAGTAACTTCTTCTATATTTATTATAATTCATTACATCAAAATGTACATCAATTTTGTGCAACTAAAAATATAATATTTTACTTCATTCATTTTAATCTATACAATTCCGTACAAGATATCCATAGTTACATTTAGCAAGTATTCATAGTACATTGCAAACTATAAGATTGAGATATAATTCTCCAATATAGAATTACTGATAATATTGTAGTAAAAAGAAGGGACAACATTAGTAATATGATGTTAATACAAAATGCATGAGTTTAAATTAAACTGTAACCCTTAATATAACAGTATAGCAGTTTCATATATCAATTATTAATCCCTTTAAATTGGATCCTTCTAGAAAACTTATTAATAATAACTTCCTCCTCAGTAGAACCATGTATTGGTATAATGTTGCTTAATAATGCAGACTACCACAGAGAAATACTAATGGTTTCTCTCAATGAATTTCTACTTCCACTTGAACTGCTTATGTTTAATTTATAATAAAATGTTGTAATGTCTTTATTAATTCTATTTATTACTGCTATTTTACAATATTCCATAACATTGTAGATTTGACACTGACAAATCAACAGATACATATGTATGCTTTGAGGGAGATAGAATGACTTTTATAGAGCAATGGAAGGGAACTACAGTTTTATCTTCCTATGCCACTTCCAGAGTAAGAATTTGATGACACTCCCATTCATTTGGTATCAGAAGAATTAAATTAAAATAAAGAATAACTTCTATATGAGTAAAATAGTTTACATGGTATGCTTACCGATGAACAGAAAGAGGTGATGTCTATCATTCTCTCTTCTCTATCTAGCAATTTGAGTGGGTTCTTCTTCTAGAATGGTTATGGAGGCATAGGTAAAACCTTCATCTATAGAGTACTAACATCATTGTTGTAAGCTCAAGGCATGATTGTACTTACAGTTTCATCTAGTGGAATATCTTCACTACTACTTCTTGGTGGATGAACGACACATTCTAAATTCCGTATTCCAATCTCAATTACGGAACAATCAGTTTGTAATATTCAGCAGGGGAGTGACATAGCAGAAATTTTTCAATTGACTAAGATTATCATTTGGGATGAGGCATCTATGATTCATAAGTTTTGTTTCCAGGCATTAGACTGAACTCTTAGGGAAATTATGACTATCAAAAATGAGAATGCTCAGAATTTGTCGTTCGGTGGTTTGACAGTTGTCTTGGGAGGAGATTTTAGGAAAATACTACTTGTTATACCTGGGGGAAATATAAATGACATTGTCTATGCATGTGTTATGTCATCGTATCATTGGCAACATTGTTGGGTGTTACCTCTTAAAAAACATGAGATTGCATTGTACTACTAGCAGTCATGATGCGACTGTGTTACATGACTTTGAAAAATGGACATTGGATATTGGTGAAGGTAGAATTGGACAGACTAATGATGGTGAAGCACTCATTCAAATTCTATCAGCATTTCTTTTTGCCGAGAGCGATAATGTCATGGCTGTAATTTTCAACAACACATACCCGGGTTTCTGTAGCAAACTTTGAGTCCAAAACTATCTGAATGACCGTGCAATTTTAGCTCGACACGTGATGTCTTATAAGAAGTAAATGAATATATGTTGACCCAAACTGCCTCTGAGGACAATGATTACTTCAGCTTGGACTCTATTTTCAATGAAAGTTATGATATAGGAAGACAAGAAAATATTTACACATTTGACATATTGAATGGTATAAATGCCTCTAGGTTACCTGCCCAAAAAATAACACTACAAGTCGGTGTTCCAATTATGTTACTACGAAAGGTATAGAAATATATTGGTTTGTGTAATGGAACCCGGATGGTAGTAACACACTTGGGTGATAATGTTATTGGGGACAAAGTTATAACTGGATGTCATTCGGGATATTCTACGTTCATTCCAAGATTAACTATAACTCACTTTGATGGTAGATGGCCATTCAAACTACAGAGAAGACAATATCCTTTGACAGTTTCTCATGAGTTGACTATTAATAAAATTTAGGGTCAATATTTGTCTTTAGTTGGGGTTTATCTTTGGAAACAAATATTCTCTCATGGTCAATTATATGTTTCAGTCTCTAGGGTCACATCTCCTACTGGATTGAAAATTTTAGTAGACGGTAACACTCATGATTCCTCAAATTTCACAGAAAATATTGTGTACAAGGAAATATTTCATAATCTATCTTAGGTAACATCTAAAATGATTTGTATACACTCTATTATGCTCTAGAAAATAAATATGTTTACTTTCATGTCTTATTTACCTGCTTAATATGTTTTATTTGAAAATTGCATGCTTATGTAGAGTCACGGATATGTCATGCTCAATGACTATGCTAAATGAGATTAGCCCAGACGATGATGAAACACTGTGAATACAAGTTCGTGTCGTGAACATGTGGTTCAATTCATCTTCTAGATACTCCAATGAAGTCGTTACTATTGATCTCATACTATGCAACATTCAGGTGATTTATTTTACTATAAGTAATTATAGATTATTTTCACTACTTCTCATCCACACTATGAACATATATAAATATATATCTGTATATAGATATGTATACATTCATCATTCCATGTAATCTGTATTGTCTCCTCATTAGCCAACATTTTAATGTACTCTATGCAGGGAACCAAGATTCAATGTACCATTATGAATCGTCAGGTTATCTCTACGTACAAACAACTATTGGGTGAGGGACTCTGCTATATTGTTAAAAACATCCAATTGGGTTCAAACCAAGGGAGTTAACTCGGAACTAGACACCCCTATTGAATCATGTTCACATTCACGACGTATGTTCATCCTTGTGATGTATAAATACCTCTTTTTAGTTTTTAATTTACTTCATTTGATGACATTATTCATGAAAAAGTCCCAGAAGAACATCTAATAGGTACATATTCTTAATACCACATAATTAAAGTTCCATTTACAAACTTATGGTAAATTAATTTGTACAATGTCTTTTAATTCATCCTTATGTTATTCATAAAAATACATAGTATCTCTATACATTGATTTAGAACTAATTGGAGTTCTACGTTACTCACATCCAATGCAATCAATGAGAACTTCCAACCACATGATGCAGATTATTTGACAAGACGACTGGTCCTTTTGTGTTTTGAGTAATTGCATTATATTACTCTAACATACTACATTTACTCATTTTTTCACTTGGTTTTTGTGCAGAGGGTTGAAGGTTACTTGAATCTTATGGGGTAATTTTTCATTTGAAATGTCGTGTTACCTAGAAAACAACACAGACCCCACTACCATTATGATATTACAGCCCATCCGGGTGAAGATATTGAAATGTATGGTTTCTATCGACAATTATTAATCTCAATCATTCTACTATGTGTTTTCAATATGTCTCTTGAACATAGATTTATATAATGCTGACTTGAAACTTCATTCAGCCTCTATTAATGTCACATCAACTGTGAATGAAAAAATTATTATTTACAACCAAAACCTTCAAGAAGTTGAAAACATCAGAAGAATATATCATTTTAACAAACTTTACTTATGTAGTACAATAATTTACTTATCTGAATGTCATAAATGTACTACCAAGAAGTTGTAACTGTTAACTTCTGTGTATGTTGTTCTTCTTTTATCAGGCTTGGTGTCATAATAGAATCACTGTTACATACTAAATCACTATAAAATCCCAAAAAAACAACAAATATACTATATTGGAATAACAAGAAATCCATTTTAGATGTCAAAACCTATCAGTAGGTCGGCAATGTACCCATATTTTTCAATTGTGATAATGCAAAATTAATAACTGTTCATTACTATCCTGTAATAAATTATATATTTACATGTAATGAATATACTGTAGGCTACATGGTGCTTAATTTTGGCACCAATTAAAAAAATTCAAACCACCCACAACTGGTTCTATGAATCATGCCAGTCATGCATGAAGAAAGTGCAGATTATAGATGGAAGCATTTGTTGCATGTCCTGCAAATCATCACCTATTAGCATTAATCCAAGGTGAGATTGTATTCAATGCTGCCTATATTTCTTTTTATCATTACGCTACACTCTAGGTTCAGCTTCATAGTCCAAATGAGACTGAAAGTGTAGTCATAATAACAATTACAACAGGTTTAGAGTTCAGCTGCTGGTTACGGACAAGACAGACTCTTTTTCAGTTGTGTTATTTGAGAAACAAGTCATGAAATACATACACAAAACCCCTGCGCAAATAAAAGTAGCTTTGATACAGGTATATCCAAGTCCTTACATTATATAATTATAAAAAATTAAATATTTTAATCAATAGTGCCAATGGCATTTTTTATTAGGAAAAAAATTTGTTCGGTTTCCCTCAAGAATTGAACTACTTCAATGCCATGAAATTACTATTAGCAACTGAGGTGACAGATTACAATATTATGAATTGTCATTGTCCATCTAAGAAAAATAGTTACAAAGTGGTTTATATGAATGATAATGACAACTTCATCAATATTTTTACCAACATCTTAGAACATAAACATGAAAATCTGTATTTTTAACACATTATCTCTAAAAACAACAAATCAGAATACTTTACGTTTTTCTTCAATAATATACATGCAGATCAAAGCAGTGGGACTTCTATTGTAAGAAGTGTCATTCATTATATACAGGTAACTGTCTATCAGTTTTTTTAATATGTATTTCTGACTATGGATATCATTATACTGATATATTCCATTTCACATTTACTCATAGGATCATCAAACTGTTGGAACTACTCTAGGTACTGTAAACATTGACATAGGATTAGATACTACACCCCTGAACACATGTTCTACTAGGGTATAAATATGTTATCTTTCCTTACTAATAAATGATATCCATTACTAGAAGAATTAATGATGTTAATTTAAATTATTCTGATTAATAAATATTTAAAAATCATACATTTATTTCAAATTACATCTGTGTACTGATAAGAAACATTATACAGTTTAAAATATTCTATGAATTTCAATGATTTATACCTATGTACTTTATAGGTTAAAATTTTTCTAACAAAATCCTCTATGTAGACAAATATTTTTTGATGTATTGATATTGAGAATGGTGTGGAAGATAATTTTCAGATGTCTCTAGACAGCGTGCCTACAGAATGTCAAACTACTTACATACAGACCATGCCGAAGGAATATATAAACAAGAAAACCGAAAAAATAGACTGAAATCTCGAACTGGAAATAGAAGTTATACATACTTCTTCAATGACCAAATGAATCTCATTATTTTGTTCATAATTAATAATTTTTGTATGATCTGTTACATTTGAGAATGTACAGACCGTTCATTTGAAAATTTTTCTACTACTCATTCAGTATTTTGACAGGATTACTATATATTGTGTCAATGAAGAGACAATAACACCATGATCATTTCCTATTTTCAACCAAATCAATCTTCCTTTTAAATTTTATCATACAGTACATATATAATGCCCGGTTTGGTCATTCATTTGGAGCATGTTTCTTCTACATGCACAGATAGGTTCTTCTATATGCACTATTTGGTTCTATATGCATAGTTTGGTTTTGGTTCTATATGCACATTTTGGTTTTATATGCATAGATTAATATCTGAACATTTCAAAGTCTTAAACATGCCCAGTTTAGTTCTATAGACACAGTTTGGTTCTATAATGCCTTGCTTGGTTCTATAATGCCCAGTTTGGTTCTATAATGCCTAGTTTGGTCATTTAGTTAGAGCATGTTTCTTCTATATGCCCAGTTTGGTTCTTCTATATGCACAATTTGGATCAATATGCTCAGTTTGTTTTTGGTTCTATATCCACATTTTGGTTCTATATGCACAGTTTAAAATCTGCACATTTCAAAGTCTTAAAAATGACCAGTTTGGATCTATATGCACATTTCGGGTTCTCTATATTCCATTTTTGGTTCTTCTATATGCACAATTTGGGCATTCATTTGGATCATGTGTCAGTTTTTTTCCAGCTATTTTTTAAATCTATGAGGATGTACAAAATACGTATAGTAACAGCTATTCCTAATAGTTGTTTTAGTGATCAGAAAATAAATATACATGGCTGTTATTTATTCAATGGTTTCTAATATTTAATTTTTGCATTATTGATAATAGAGGTACTAAAACAACCTCCCTGCTATATTATTTGATTTTGGGTTTCCATATTTTTCCCCATTCCAAATACCTTTTTTACATTCATCATATTTTTGGTATGGTATATTCCCAACAGGTTTAAAATGATTTAGAGTTTTGATTGGGTGCCTTCATTTACATTAAATTCCCTCTTTGTCTATTAATTGCTATGTATTTATGTTCAAAATTGTACTTTGATATGTAGGTTGGGAAACCTGTACGAGAAATTATAAAAAATCCTATTTTAGGTAGAATTTTCTTCTGCATTGAAAAATGTAATATTATTTACTCCACAACAATATTTTCTATTCATCAATATTACACTGAAATATGCACACATTTCCATATAAAAATTTTACGAGTTTGAAATGTGCAGATATTACATAAAAAACACTTTAACATACAATCATATTTGTACATAACATTATTTTGTACCTTTCCCTGCCAAATTTCCACTGTCACAAAAAATTTGGTAGTTGATCCGATTTCCTAATCATGTTTCTATTTAAATAACGTAATATGATATTGTAATTGTTATATTGTATTCTGAAATCCTGTACTAAGTATTTCCACCTTTCTACCACTTTTTTTTACATTTGTATACTATACAAAACATCCATTTTTCTACATATTTTCATTTCCATTTCCTGTTTTTATACATTACAAACACACCACCTTTGTAATGTTTGAATTTTTAAAAATTTGTGATACTTTCTACTAAAGAAATTGGTCAAAACGTATTGCAATCCTATGTTCCTTATACTATTCATGTCCAGAATAGTCATGTTTTTCTAGTGTTTTGTTTCATTGCTGGATTAGATTTTCATATTTCAATATTCATTACTATTTATTAATCTATCTATTTTTTTCATCTGAAGAGTGCATTCGCTGGACGATGATGAAGATTTAAGACTTATTATCACAACACGTTGATCTTGATAACTTTGTAACTATATTTAGTTGGAGAAATTCTACATTATAAACTTCATAAATTTTGGTGCAACTAAATGCATTACTCTTTCTATGGATCATGTTTGCCATACCGGTTTTCTAAAACATGTGATGAATTTTTGTGAAATGGAGCACAGGTGTTGACCCACTATGTCCATCAAGCAGGACTTGAATGCATTTGAAAATGATGTGCAACCTTCCACAAAATTTAGAAGTTTCTTATTATATATCCATAATTTTTTAAAGTAAATTTTTGTTGTGTCTATAATTTATCTACTCATATTCCATGACATTGCTAAAATACTTTTTAATTAAAAAATATTAAATATTACTATTGGTGGGTTACTTTTACAAACAAAATTCTCTTTACAAATAATAACCATTATTTCAACATGTCGTGTGTATGCACGGGCGAGTACTAGTTATATACTATAATGATATTCTGTTAATGGAAAATTCATCTTCAAATATCTTCCCATTTCATATAATTTTAAAAATAAAAATATCATCCACCATGTGTCGATTTACCACCACTATGGAAGATGATTTTTCATTTTTCACTACCACCTTCATGAATAGTTTTTAAAAAATAATTATTTTTAAATAATATTGACTTATAAAAAATATATTTTATATAATATTGTGGATCCAATATAGAATTATTATGTTAACTAAAATTATATATGATTCTAATTGTCATAAAATCCAAAAAATCAATTAAATCATTTTCATTAACAATTTATCTAATGATTCAACCTCACAATATATAATAAAGGATATATAAGTTCATTTATAACTCCCTACATTCCTTAATAAAATATAATTCCAATTCATGACATCTATTCCAATTTTAAATGAATCTCCATAGTCATATACAAGTGAAACAATCATGAATCCAAGAAAACAAACACCCCTGAATGATGAAATTGAACTATATAACACATTAAAATCCCATAAATATGGTTAATAAAAATATAATTAAAGCAGTTTATGTATAAAAGTTTTTATTTTTATGTTATTTAATTTAATTTTAATATCTAGGATTTTAATGTGAAGAAAGAATTCATACATAAGGTAAGTGGATTCTCAAACCCAATTCTATTTCATTAGGTTTTCCTTCATTCACACCATTTCAGTATGGATGTTCATTTTTTCCTATAAATTACATTTATTTATTCATCTCTTAACTTTTTAGGGATATAAATTTTTCAAATGTTTTTTATGAAAAATGCACAAATATTCTAAAAGAACTATTCTTTCTAAAAACACAACTTTTACATATCATGTGATTGATTCTTCATAAATATTTATTGATAATAATAAAATATTTCCTTTTTTGGATAATCAACGCTCATGAATATATGATTCATGAAATAATATATATTCTTTTCCATGGGTTAATATATGTCCGTGATTGATATCCCTTATTTGTTGCATATATAATAATATTAATGTTACTATGTGATGGTTGTACCCATTATTATATTGAACTATAATGAATTGGTTAATACGATGAATATCATGATATAAGGTAAATAATTCATGAAAATGATGCAATATTTATTTATATCTATTTGTGGTATTTGACTAGTAAGACATATTGTATTATTTTTAAGAATTGATATATTCCATGAAATTACTAATTGCATCCTCTAATGATTATGATGATGATCCTTTTCTTATGTGGTGATGACAATGATTATGATCACCTATGCTTCATGTATCTTTTTCATATTCATACTAGTCTTTTAGATCACCATATAATTTTATTAATATTCATAGGAGATTACATGTACTAAGGAGAATAAGAAGGCCAATATGAAACATGGGAAGAAAAAATTAAACAAATGTTTATGTTTTTTTGTTAATGTTAAGGATGGTACTAATCTTCCTAATAAATCATGTCTTTGGATCCAGGTAGTGTAACTATTTTATATTGTTTATAGTTAAAATAATATAATATATTTGAAAGAAAAACTAGGGTCATTATACTCTTAGCATCGGGAAATAGAGTTATCTAAGAAGGATTGTCACACAAATGGAAAATATGAGAGATGACACTCACCACATATCCACTAAAGGGTTATAACCCCTTGAGGTCCATGTAATTAACAACCAATAATTCACATAGCTTTAATTTCCAGATAAGAGGTAATTCTAGAGAAAAATAGTACTCGAATGGTATTCCCTTTCAGAAAACACATTGTTATCATTTATCAAAACGTTATGTTGAATTAGTGATACATCCCCAAGAGTATTCCTTTTTCAAGTCCAGCATGACTTAACAACCATACACAAGGTATAACCCAACCTACGAAGAGAAACTAACTAATTAGAATGAAAATTCACATGTTCCATAAAAAAATTGTTAACCAAAAGTAGAAGTCAGCCCTTAACCAGGGGTTCCATATATAACATATCTACATGTTCAATTTAAGAGAACACAATAAAGATCATTTAGCACAATATACACAGATGATAAAATAGGAAATATCTTTTACCTTTTATAAGGAATATTTTATCATCCCTTTTTGAGAAAAAACTCCATCATGGGGTTGAGATCTAAAGACTATAAGTTGGAAATACGACAAAAAAATCCCAATTACACAATCTGGGTTCATCGAAAAGCTACCTATAATAGTCAACCTAGCATACCTAGACACATTAAATCATTGTACCTCTCATCTCTTCAGTTTATAGGAAATTTTATTGTGTTAAATTGTTTGGTATGGAACTCAAACCATGATTTATAGCCTGTCAACAATGTTCACACATCCCACCAGTGCATTTATTCTCTTCATAACATATAAATAATGACATTCAGTCTCCTCACAGGAGGTGTGTCTTGATGCTAGAATATATGTAATGTAGTATCTAGCCACAGATCAATAGCTAGTGGAACTTTATCCCATGAAAAGTTGGAGGACACTACTATTGGAATACACATGTCCACTTAGGCATTGACAGTACATGCTACGGTGAATCCTAAAAAGTCTTCATGAAGTGGTAAAACCCCACATAGAACTATACCTCTACACCTATGTCTAGAACAACTAATGGTACCATAATTGTTACTAAAGGAGGATACACTAGTAGCCTATGGACTACCATCAAAACACCGTGATCTTTGACTTGCTCTTAGCTCAAGACTATAGTTCTTCATGCAGAAATGCCTCTATGATTCCAAACACATTCTTAAGAAATATTTGATATTAGTGTTTACAACTCAAAAGAATAGGATAAACCAAATACTTCCTAAAATAGTTCATACCACATATCTTTTTGCTATATCAAGTATATTGAAAAGAAAATCTACTAAGAACCACTAGATATATTGTCTCTATCCCATTCAAAATTTAGGTCTAGGTTAAGTCTATTTTTATTGTTTTAGGATTACATTTCAATTTGATTTAAAATTAATTATCATTATATGAAAATTAATTTTAAATGTTAATCCTAATGGTTTGGCATGTTCAAATCCATGAGGGACTGTTACCCCTCATGTAAAAAAATTTGTAGCCTTTATAATCCATATAATAACAAATTCACTTTAAATAATTGAATCAAAATGTTTGTTACTTTCAATAACATAAGGAAGTGTACTCTACAAGAACTGAAATTGTCATAAAATTCTCTATCTACGACATAGAACTACCACAATAGTAGATATAACTATCATATCACCTATCAAAATAGCATGCAATTTGTAATTTATCCTAAATGGCATGAAACAATGTATGGAATGTGATTTCTAGAATGTCCCAAAAATTATGAATGAGATTGAATAATATTATATCATCAAGAAAACATTGAATAAACCCCAAAATCCAATCATTTTTAACTAAACAATACAAGTGTTTCGCCCAATGGTGGAAATAAATCAACTGACTAATCAGAATCCCGCAAACCAAAATTCATTTCAATGTAATTTATATTTTTCATACACACTGGATAACTACTCTTAGGAACATCGAATTACAAATATTTATTTCCTTCATATCCCAATCAATTATCATCAAATAATAATGAAAAACTGAAAATAATAGCTATGTTACCACATTGTAACATCTCAGGCCCAGATTCAACTCAACAATACCCCGATCCTAGTTGGTTATAAGGCCTCAAGCACATCTACAAAAACTCCATTGGCATCCGACTAGTAGTGAGGGCCAATGGTTTGTCTGTGGGGTGTCTATTCCACCATTAGTAGTGTGAAACACACTAAAATAAGAATAAACTCCCATTCAAAAAATAGACGCAACATGTATAAAACTGATAAATAAATAGTACATTAATGCATAAAATATTCTTAAGTTCAAAAATATACAATGATGATGATATTGTAAAGTCTCTGAAATTTCAAGGGAAATTTTTTCTTAATTTATTTAGAATATTACGAGTCTATGGCTTCTGACAACATTTGATTCCAAGGCATGTGTGCTAGAAATCAATTTTTGAACATTAGCTCGGGTACGTTCAGTAAACGAACGAACGAGTTTTTCTATCTTTTGAACTGGTGCTCAGAATTGAAATATAAGGGCACAGTTGAACTCGTCATGTGGGTTTTCGTTTAAGAAGAATTTCACCTCGATAGCAGATGATCGGGTTTGAAAGTTAGTTTTTGGGGTTTTATGTGGGTTAAAATAATAAAATAAGTGAACAATTTATTTTATTTTGTTAAACACATGTCGTTCCGATAAAGTGGTTAGAAGCACCACTTGGGAGTTGGTGGTGGGACCACCACACCCTAACCTCCCATGAGAGGTTATGGTGGTGGAGGCCATCGAGATCCAACCTCCCATGTGAGGTTGATTGTGGTGGAAACTATGTGAGGACTCCCATTAATGGGAGGGGAATCATAACTCCTTGACTCCCCCTCATTTATGTGGGAGAGCCTCTAGGTTTAAATCCCCCTCTTAATTGAGGTTGAATAAACCTCCCTTTTAAATGAGGGGACAACTCAAGAATTAACCACCCCCTCCTTTTTGTGGTTAATTAATGGTGGGTCCTTCCAGGAAATATCCTTGCGTTGGAGGATATTCTTCTGTGGGTACCACGAGGGCCAATAACCCCCATTTTTACTTCCTTTCCATTTTAATGTGCCTCCGCAGCAAATTAATTGAGTGAATCCCCCTGTCATAAATCCTCCTTTTATGACTTTCATGCCAATGACGAACCCTCCCACTCCTATATTAAGGGGGCTAGGGGAAGGAGGTCTGGACAGCTTCTTCGAGCAGTGGAATGCTAGTACTGAAGCACGACACCCATGACATTGAGATTTTTCCTCATCCTCCAACGAAGAATGAATAATGATGAATGCCAAAGCCACCCTCAGCTCTTTCCTTCCCAATGTTGACGGAACAACACCTATCTTCCGTGATGCTCGTCTTCCATGACTCTCCATCGTGTAACACCATTTTACGAGGTAGGTTTGTCATGTTCAAGTTTTAATACCGTTCTTCATCATTATTCAATTCTTGAGTTTCGTTTGGCCACTTGATACTATCATTATGAGGAACGGATCTGACCACACGAACATGGTCCGACCCTTCCCCTCTTCTTTGTTCTTTGTGGACGATGGCGGCGGACTGCGAAGAACCAGCCGGGGTCGGGCCAACAACGAGCGGGTCGTTAGCGCAGGATTACTGGGTCGCCGCAAAGGCACAGCAACATCGTGCCATGCGGAGTAGAGCCGGATCGCGGCTGGGGTGGGCCGCGGCAGAGTGGCGCGGTGCCGTCACACCGCGTCAGTGCTTCAAGGGGCCGCGGCCAGTGCGGGCCGCAACAGTGGGGTGTGGCATCGTCGCGCCGCGTCGGTTGAACAAAGCCACGGACTAAGGTCGCGGCGGATCCGGAAGGGCGGCCAGCTGTACCGGCCACCGGTGCCATAGAGATGCGGGACCCAATGGGTCCCACAGTAACACAAGGGGTGGCCAATGCGGTTGGTCATTTCGAAGAACCGGTGGGATGTAACCCCCCCCCCTAATCAGCGGCTAGGGGGGCCCACTGGGCGCCGCCACCCCGCATTGTCGGCCGGCCAGGCGGCCAACCTTGTGGGACACGTGGGACGCGCCGCGCCGGCTGGGTTGGGCCTCCAGCACTGGGCCGGGTCGTGCCCTACTAGGCCGACCTAGGGGGTGTTGGGTCGGGTCGGACCGGGCCGAGACCCCCTATTTTCTTACCGTTTTCGGTTAAACAGACCTATCTTGAGCTATGGACATCTGATCGATGCACGGTCAGTTTCATATGATTATTTGGATCGATTTGGTCGTTTCCATATATTACAGCCAAGGTTTTCGTGATGTTTGTGTATGACCAGGTCGGTTCGAACCCAAAACTAACCGGGCCCTCGGAGCGGAAATGCTTATTACTCGAGGACCGAACGTCTGATTGACGTACTATCGACTATATTGGATTCCTATTGATGAGACGGTTATTTTGGAATACTCCACATGGGTTCAGATGATATCGGTGTATGGTTGGGTTGTTTTTAGCTTAAAAACGAACCCTTCACCTGGAACAGAAAAGCTAATAACTCACAGACCGGGCATCTAATTGACACGCCCTCTATTGAGTTGAGACCCCTATGAAGAGACAGTCCTTTATGATACTTCTACGCGAGACTTCATGACACTTGGAAGTAACGACCAGTAGCTCATGGAGCAGACCCTCTCGGAGACAAGCGTAAGGAGTTTAGAGACCGAGTAGATGTAGACCTGATGACTGCTTGACTGATTTGACTCTTAGTGATTTGGTTAGCCCAGTGGATGGATCACCCGGTATTTGGCGGCAGAACCATGGTGGACAAAGTTCTTGCTAGTTGGCAGCAGACCCGCGATACTCGATAGGAATATCAACTCTGTAAGCTATTAGGGAGTGTGCTCGGTATTTGGCGGTAGACCCTCAGCGGACGTAGCACCCGGTATTTGGCAGAAGACCCGCGGTACTCGACAGGAGGAGTACCTCAACAGTCTAAGGTTAGTGACTAGGGCCTCAGAGTCGTGATAGGGCCACTGTACTCAATAGAGGAGGAGTTCTCCAGCAGTCATGGTTTTGATAATGAAAATCCTGGTTTGAACTGAGTCAATGACCTTTGTGTTTTCCTCATGGTTGATATGAGTTACTTGATTACTTAGGTATATGTATGGGCATATACATAAGATAAGGTTATCTGTTGAGATCCTTCTTTTCAGTTGTACATTTCATTAAGTTGTAGTTGTACCTTTCTGTTGGGCTTGTTTTTCTGGCCCCTTTTTTCTTTAATCACACATGTTATACTGAATTACATAGTGTTTGCTTCCACTTATTCTCTAGTTGTGTGAGTTTACATTTTATAAAGGCAATTCCTTCCCAGTTATAGGGATTTATTCCATTGGTGCTAGTCTCCAGCCACTGGCCTATGGAAGGCGGGCTTGGGGTAGTTACGACACGTGCCCCAGGTGACGGGTCGTGACAGATACAATTTTCTAGAATGAATCCAAAATTTCTACATAGTAATATAGTAAAATGCAAGAATCCAAAATAACTAGAATACCAAAAGTTATTTCATTGAATAACATAACAATCCACAACACAGAATTGTGCTCCCAGGCGACTAAGCATGGAAAAAAATCAACCCTAAAACGATGGGCACCTTCCCATTTATCTACCAATATACAAATAGTATATTTTCGAACCCAATGGTATCCTAAAAAGGGTGTGATAGATAATCCTAGTAGGATACCACCAAAGGAATATACAATCTATGATGTGAAATATAACAAGCTATATAGTGTGTAAGTATATAATGTATGCAATAATGAAATGTAATGATTCCCATGTCACGTAAACTAGTAAAGAAGTAATTGGGAAAAATCATATCATTGTTCCCTAAAAAAGATGGTCAAACTCTTTTAACAATGAATCAACAAACAATGCATAAATATCTCACACATCTTTTCCATTCATCCAAAAATTTCATGGAAAAAATAACCTTAATGTAAAACAAAATAATCCATAGCAACCACCGATGATCTATATAATCGTACATGAAACATTACCATGACCAAAATGTATACATAATGTGAAAATCACCAAAAGTAGATTCATTCGACCTAGTATATAAAAATTCCATGGTTGTACCATAAAAATAATGTGTCAGACCAATAAGGGATGAATCCAAGTAGTAAAATACCAAGGCATCCTCGTTGAGTCCTGATAACATCTCGACTGATTATCATCTCAGAACTGGTTGGATTCATAAGAGCATGTCATACTGAACATGCCCTATGCAAGTCTATGAATTCTAGATCCTAGTCGAGTTAAGGCCCAAGCCATCCTATGGAATCCAGACCCATGTGTATACTATATCCAAAGGATCCTCTGAAGGTTTCATGATGTAAAAAGAATTTCCCTTGGAATCAATGGAATCTATCTCAATTTCCTTCGATTTACCATTTCATAACATATGAGTCTACCCACTAATATCTCCATTCCCATACAAAAAATTATTATAACCACTCATTTAACCATAAATATACTAAAAGGAATGTAATGATTTTACCAACTTATTATATCAGAATTCAATTTAACCATATCACATTAGTTTACCCACTCATTTCAACATTTTCCCAAAAACTAATTTAATCAATTCAAGTGCAATATAATCCATTTAATCATGAATCACCTGATAGGAGTGGAAAAAATTCTCCTAAAAATCCTTTTAAATAAAGTAATTTATATTTTTGTTTCATATTATAAGTAATTCTCATGAATACACCCATGGGTTTTTTTAATGATGGGAAAAAAGAAAAATACAAGGCACACCCCATTGAGGGTCTTTTTGTGGGATACATCCACCATTACATAATAATGTATCGTAATGGAATCTATAATAGGTCTAATATGAATGAATTCAATTAATCGATTCAATTTCGTGGAAATATCTAAATGCTTTTTTGGAAGTATAATGTTATCGATATTAATAAAGCACCAAAACCAATGTAAATGTATAGACAGCCTACCTTAGCTCAATAGTTTGGTTGTCATTAATTATCAACTCTATATTACACTCAAATTAGTAGATAAATGAAGAATTAACTATGAACCTAAAATTATAGAAAATCATCATACTTCCAAAAGATCACTATTTTAATCCTGAATAATGAAGAAATGTTAAAAATGAATTGATAACACAATGATACATATCCAATGAGATGTTTTATGCTTGATTCAGTGATCAGACGGAGACAATCTAGTAATTTTATTCTTATCCTCAATTGAGAGCTTCAAATGGGTTATGTTGATATGCATAGGGTAAGTGAAATATTAGGTTTAAATTAGTATCAATGTTTTTTAAAATAATAATATTTGACAAATTTATAGGGGTCGTAGACTATAGGAGTACATGTTTGAGAAAATTTGAGCCAACCATGCATTGTTAGCTTTAGGAAAAGTGAACCCACATGAATTACTGCTATGGTTTGACATACCATGCAGAAACTGTTAAAAAACCAATATTAAAATTGATGATTTTTTTCACAGGGGATTGAACCCATTTTTTCATGGTTTGGACAAACAATGTGACATCCTCCTTCTCTCTATACATGTCTCTAAATGTTAATTATACCTCACGGCCTACCCAGAATAATATGAACTAATCATGTGCCAATACATTTTCACCCAAAAACATGGTTTCCAACTCTTAAAAGCCATGTAGACCCCTGATACATCCAATAACCCAAAAGTAATTCACATTAGGCCACATTTAAACATTCATCTTGAGAAGAATGTATTTGTACCTCATCACAACAACATTATTCTTACAGGGTTTCACTATAAAAATATATAAATCTATGACTTTATTATTTGTATTCTAAATTAATTTAGTTTATTTATTGAAATGAATTTAGTTTTCATTTCAATTGATTTTTTGGAGATAAGTAATTTTTTATCGGTTTATTTCACTAAAAATTGATTGTGCACTACAAGAGTTTGATAAAATGATTGAAGGAAGGGTTTTGATTAAAAATAGGTTCTTAAATAATCATGGGGGTGGATATGCATTGAAAATGGTTTATAAATTGTGATCATTTATTTTGAAATGATTTTGGAAAAAATAGAAAATTCTATAACCTTGGATATGTTGGGAATAAAATGCCACTCATTGTGTTTGTAATTCCACATTAGTTTTTCATTGACATTAGTGTGTGTAATTCTACAAAATTTTATAGTCATAGGGTCCATTTTATTCTTATATTAGGGGATTTGGTTTTATATCTAGTATGTATACACATATTTTATAGTCCAAAAGATTTAAGTTGTTATTTATGATCGAACTATCAGATTATGGATTGTGTCATGGTTATTGTATCACACTATTTCATACGTTCAATGGTGTCATGGTAATATTGTATACATGTCTGTCTGATAATATAACCATGGATTAAATTGATTATTATTTCATTCTTATCAAAATTAATTATTACATTCTATGTCTTGTGAATATGAGTGGATTTGATTAAAATCAAAGGATTATATTAAAATAGTTTTGATTTAATAATTTTTTTATAAAATTGTATTTTTAAAATCTAGTACTAGTGTATTTATTATATTATATTTTTTATAGATTCTGATGTAGAATTTTATAAGGAATAGTTCAGCCATAATAATTTTTAATTCGAGTAATTTTGAACGTTATTTTTCAAGAAATAGGAAACGGGAAGGGAATTATATTGTGTTTTTTCTTCAATTATTCATAATATCTTTCATAGAGGGATGTTTTAAAGGTAACAGTTGGTCACATTGAGTCTTATTTGTCTTGTATTATCAAAATTTCTAAATTAGCAAGTTTTTCATTTATTTTATGAAACATGTGTGTATGTATTTCTTCCTCTATGAGATCTGGTTGTATATCATGTATTTTTATATTTTTGAGTCTTTTCTATTATGTTGTTACACCAAACCACCAAGGAAGACCGACTCCAGATGCTTGAAAAGTAGGTCTACGATGGATTATTGTGGAATGGTATGAGAGAGAAATACTTGTCCTGAAATTTGTTAATACTCCCTATGATTGATTCTGTGTCTTTGGTAGATATGAGTTAAGACCATCATAATTTGGTTATTAATCATGACATGGTTCTTGGTCATCACACATTCATATCTGAACATGAGTTACAATGGGTGGTAATAAAATCGTCACCAAGTTTGAGACTTGGTATTTTAGTTAATTTGAATGACTTGGATAGGTATTTTATTTAAATATACATATTAATTTTCAGTGTAAATCATAATGGTTATAAATCATATTTCATTAAATTCTCATTGATTTATTGAATTGTCATTAATTCATGAATTTGGTATGATGATTTTTGAAATATTATCAAAAATATAATTGATTATTGTCCATAGTTTATTAGACGATTCCTTATAGAATATGTATTCTAAATATAGGTGATAATGTGTTAGGAAAAGGTGCATAGGTGAATCCTCTGGTGGAACATTCATTAGTATAAGTTGTTTCCTCACTATTATGACTCTATATAAAGTAGGATTTGGGTACCGAGAACATTTATTATAAAATTGAATTAAATTAAATAAAAATCATCCACATGTATTATATGGGGAGATATAGAAATATTAATGTAATGAGTAAATTGATAATATTGATATGATATTCAAATTTTAGAAGACTCATGAGGACCCTTATCTGGTTTTTACCACATAGAAAAACAAGGGACTCAGAATGGGATGGTGGCACTATATTATAAATGTTTTGTTTCACGAGAAACATATCTATGATTCATTCAAAAAGATATTCAATAATTCATTTTTCTCGGAAATATTACGTGAAATAGAGACCCTTGAGTTTCAATCCTTATTAAAAGAAAGTTTACTTTTATGGAGTATTCAATATGTTTTCTATGTTGGTGCATTTAACCCCATAGAGAGTCACCAATGAGTACCTAACAAATAAAAATTTTGAGTTTAGAATGAGGCCTTATATTTGGTCATTTTTTATTCTAATGTTCCTTCTTATCATCATAGAGTTAGTCTATAAAGCATCTTTGCTTAAGGATGTAATACCTATAAATGCTATTTTGGGTGGAGCTTCAGTTGGTATTCATGTTTTATAGGTTGTGTCTTATGGCTATAAAAGGATGTGAAATTTTAGTTAGTTTTTTTTGGACGAGATTTAGGGGTTACATCAGAAAAACATGAGATTTTATTTTACCAATGAGGATGGTATCATTATACCAATCAAAATTATATGAATACACTTAAGACATGCCATCATGGTAGAGGGTTGGGGAATTTAAGGCATATTTTCTTAATGTATATCCCTAGTCAGTAAGGTTGCTTATACTCTGTCAATTTGATCTTAGGTTCATATAAATGATTAAAAGTGTGGTTGTTATAATACTAATTTCAAGGGTGATATTGATGTGACAATGAAAAGATGGATTTAGGTGGTGGAGTGTTCTCTAAAGGAATCTAAATCTGGTCTAGGTACTATTATAGGTATGATATTGTATTCATCATTTATTGTTCTATATTTATTTTAAACAGTTTTTACTCATTCATTAATATCAGAAACATTATTTGTTGTGTTAGGAATACATTCAAAACATTTTATTTTATTATTTTATAATTTCATGAATTTGGGAAATATTTACAAACATGGTTTCATGTTCCCCATGTGTTGGGTGATGATAGATGATTTTGAGGTTGTGTGGGTATTTTAAGTTACAGATATTTTCATATGAGAAAAAATATTTGGCTTGTAATAGTTGATTATCTTTAAGTCCTAGATATAATATTATCATCATAGAGTTTAGTTTATGTCATCTGATGGGGTTACTCATTTTGTTCAGGGTATGTGTGACTCTAGATTAGAAAGGGCATGGATTTTGGTTCTTTATGGCTGGGTAATCTCATGATATTTTTTTGAAATTTCTAAGGAAGGTTTTGATCCTTTTTTCGTTATGGATATTATGTTCATACCCAACAGCTCATTTTGGATGATTTTTCAAGTTTACCATCTTAGAAAGTTGTTGAGTTTACTACTCACCTACTCCTTTGCATGAATCCCATTTATAAGGAATCAATTCAAATTTAACCTTCTAATATAGTTGAGCTTAAACTCTAACATCAGGACCTAGAGGATAATGGATTTATTTATCTTAACATGTCACCAAGGGATTCGACTGTCCACGTAACCATGAAAGAAGATGGCAGTCTCAGTCATTTTATAAATTGTCAAAATTTGGATCTTGTTACTATTATGAAAAAATATCCCTTAAAAATGATTGGTTATCTCATTGAACAACATAATAGAATATGTCATTTTTCAATGACCAGACATCAATTAGGGTAGCATTAGATATGGTTACATGAATAGGATATACCGAATAGAAATTTTGGGAGATTGTATGGGAGTTTCTATATTCTGGATATTCCTTTTTGCCTCACTATTTATTATATTTTATTTATGGATCCAATGAACCAAATATTTTATTTTTTCATGTCATCTTTGGTTTTATTTATTCATGGATTATATTTTGGTGAACAATATGTTGAAATAAGAGAATATGTTCCAAATGGATATCATTCTATGGACCATGAAGGATCATCGTCTATGTGGTTGGATTTCCAAACGTGCGTTTTTATTTTGGATGAAATTATTTTTGGGAATTAAATATCTAAAAGAGGAATATGAATGTATCATCAGAAAATATTTGCAGTTTTGTCCTTAGAGCCTCATAAAATGTGTTTTTGATCTAGTTCAGCATGATATTGGAAGGATAATATAGATTTTGTGTTAATTATATTTCCATAATCATATATTTTATTACATCATTAACCCGTAAGGGATTAATGACCGAATGGAATGAAAAA
The DNA here is from genome assembly GCA_963277665.1 of Viscum album. Classification (NCBI taxonomy): domain Eukaryota; kingdom Viridiplantae; phylum Streptophyta; class Magnoliopsida; order Santalales; family Viscaceae; genus Viscum; species Viscum album. The sequence continues at coordinate 932,965,118 of OY728122.1, read as the reverse complement.
TCATAGATATATTATTCTAGACTAAATGAGTGTTTACCCTAGAACACATTTTTTTATACTATAACTGGTTTTGGTTTATGATTTTATATATAATTCTGACAGTATGTGATTGAGATATTTCTTGATAAATGTGAAATAGGTTTTTGAATATAGAACTTTCTAGTTATTCCCTCATTATAAGAACTGTCTTATTGATTATCTAGTGATGTAATTTTTTTATGGACTCAAAATGCGGCATCACTATCTCATTGGGGATTTGTTTATAATTTACTCTAATAATAAGAGCCCAATGTATAATGTTTATTATAGGGATCTAAATATGGGATTAAAAAAATTGGGTGGGTATCTTCAAATTTTTTTTTGATATTTTATAAACGACACGAAATAGAATTTGGGAGCCGATGAATTGGGTTGAAAATTTCCAAAAAAACCCATGATGGAATTAGTTAAGGAGTGGTATATATTGGTTTTGTTTACTGAGATTTTATTGGTAGTTAAGATGATTGGAGAGAGGTGTTCTTAGTATCTGTGAAACATGACTCATATTTCTAGGACATAGTTCCTATAGATCTAGTGATAGACACTGAGTGCCAAAATTTTGGTAAAATATATTATAATAAGGGGACCATGGGTGAGAGGCATTTGATATCCTAGAGGATATGTGTGCTTACATAGTTTGATGACTATTCATATTTATATAATGTTGGATTTAATGTAAAATGAGAATTATAGATTTTGGCCCTTACACCATTGGGAAAAAATAATGTTTCATAATTTGATACATTATTATTGGTGGCTGGATTTCAGGCATTTTATTACATATTCTTTATCACAACATCTCACATGTAAGAAAATTAAGGTGGAACAATAAGGACTTGCTGGTTTGTTACAACCATTAATCATTCTAGTATAGAAGTGGGATGTTATTTCCATAGTCTTCATCGTTATTTTCCCAAGAATATTAGTGGTAAAGAATAAACATGGGTGATCATTGATCAATATACAAAATAATATAATTTATTTCCAATAATTGAGATGATGAATGTTGAGCTTCTCAATGACTTGTACATATAAGATATTGTGAGAATTCATGATGTTCTATCTGTGGTTGTTTCTGATTGGGACCCAATTCATGCATCTAGGTTTTGGAAGTGTTATTTAGATTATATGTGCTTCCCATTCAAATTGATCTTGGATTTTCATCCACGGACATACGGAAAGATATAGAGAACAATCATGGTTCATGATTTCATGCTTTAAGAATCAATGATAGATTTTGGTGGATCTTGGGGGAATAATTTTCCTCAGGTCAAATTTTTCGACTGTAATATTTATCAGGATTTGATAAATATGTAAAATTTTGAAGTATTTTATGGATGTCCTTTTAGATCAAACATGATTTAGGGAGAGTTGGGAGAGTGTTAGATATATAGGAAATGATTTTTTTAGTAGATTATGGAAAAGGTGTAGTTGATCCAAAAGAGGTTGGTCATAATGTAGAGCCTTCAGAAATCATTTTTTAACCACCACAATTGGCCTTTATATTTTGAGGTTGGTGATTTGTTTTTTATCAAACATTAAACTCTATTGTAACATCACTTATTGGTTATATAGGGAATATTGTCACTAAGGATTGTTTTCCACCTGGATATTGTGGAGAAACATGGAATTTTGGAATATCGGTTGGATATACTATCATTCTTGTCATTTATTCATGATGTGTTTCATTTTTACCATCCATGGAGATATCTATTTGTTCCTTAATATCTTATTGGACACGAGGATGTTGATCTTGAGACTAATACAAACATTTTGGAGAGACCAGTTCAGATTATGTATCCCTTTGATAATGCATTTCATAATAAAATGAATCCCTAAATCTTGGTACTATAGTAGTGTGAATGGGATTTACCCAAAACATGGGAGTGGGAATCATTGATGAGGTATAGTTGTCCTTATTTTTTTGGGTCCAGTATCTGGAAGAATTTCTATGGATAATAAGCATTTATAGTTTGTAGAACGGTAACACCCATAAGATATCAAGAACTCTTTAATTTGATCTTGGGTTTTATTAAATGTTGTTTTAAGGATTTGGGGGAACCAGGGTTGAAAATAATTTTTTTTGGATATGTTCCATGAATACAATTTATGAACAGTTAGTCTCCATAATTTTAAAACTGTACAGTATGGATCTATGATTTAATCTAGGGGTTTTTCATGTTTGATCATTTATTTAAGAACTAAGAAGCTCACCATGGAAAATCCTTTGGGGTATGGGAGTTTTTTCATGAGTGATGCATGGTTTGACCATACCATACATCTTTTCCCAGGAGGCCATGTGGTTTTTCATTTTTAAATAGGTACTATCAACATAAAAGTGGTGAATTGTATTCTAACAGTGCAGTCCAGTTGAAAGAGGTTCTCTGAACCTTATAAAGTTGGGGTTTCTCTTTTTCACTTGGTATTTTTCATGAAAAATCACTCATAATCTCATATATGCATAACCCAATTATTCCCTATAGATCTATAGTTTTCTCTATTTTGATTCATAGATAATTCCCTTCATTATCCACACTTATCTCAAGGTATGTTTGGGTTTTGACTTGGTTTCCTATTCATTTCATATATCCATGGTAGATCAGTCCCCTTATAAACTCATTGGAACTTAATAGGAAAATATATATATATAATATATAAGGTTTTTAAGCAGTTTTATTCTATTTCATATTGATCTATGATCCTCCTAACCTTATCTACCCTTCCCTGATCTTAATTTTTGAAAACATGTATTTCCAACTCATTCATGAGGCATGGGTCTCTATATAATGAAATAATTCAATGAAATTGTAATTGATATTTTAAATTCATTTTTTAATTAATTTAAATGTATTGATTTGTGATTATAATATATTTTTAGAAATAAATCAAATTTTTAAAAATGGGTTTTCTTAAAAATGGATGTGTGCACGCCAAGTGTTTCATAAAATTCAATAATGGTGGTTTTGGATTATAAATGAGTTTCCAAACCCAGAATCATATTGAATCTTCATGGAAAATGTTTTTATAAATTTTTTGAATCAATTTTGAAATGGGTTTTAACAAAAAAGGAAATTGGTTAACCATGGGTGCATCAGTAATGGACATCTCACTACTAGTGTGTGTAATTCCACTTGAAAGTTCATATAACTTTAGTGTGTGTAACCCCACAAGAGTTTATGTAGGTTAGATAAAAATAAGCCAAAAAATTTTGGTTTTAATTTCATTCAATTATTTAAACACATTGATTATATCCCAAACAATGTGTTTTTTATTTATGATTTAATTATCACATGATGGATTGTGTCATTGTTTTTTTCTCACAAGCTTTCAATCGAGGGATTATGTAGTGGTTATATTTCATATGTACTTGTCTTATTATGTACCCTTGGATTATATTTATTATGATTTCATTATTATCACATGTAGTTTTTATATTTATTATTTTTTGATTTGAAATTCATTTTGACCACCAATGGATTATTTAAAAATGGAGTTTTTGTCTAATTGAGTAACTCAAACAGGAGAGGTGAATTGACTCCCTAATAACATTTATGTTAAAAATCCTTTAATTAAAATAAATTATCCTATTTAATTAATTTTTTATTTTAAAATATATTTTTTTATTTAAAATATTTTTCAAATTTTAATTCGATATCAATTAAATCAATATATATAATTACATTAAATTTTAAATTTTGATTTACTAAAACAAACCCTTATGTAGACACTTTTTAATAATGATTTTAAAATTATTGTTTTATAACACTTTAATCTAATAAAATTTATTCTCTAAAACAAATAAAAAAACATGAAAAGGAATAATCAAGTTGTTCAGTCTCAAGATGGGAATTTATCCCCACCGCTAGAAAATCACCCACTGATAAGAATAATTTAGTAAAATAATATGATACAAATCCTAGATTGGATATACAAAAAATATATTGTAATTTATGCATGATAGATGAATCATCCATAGTTATACGTGGGATGGAAAATAACAAATGATATTTTGGGACAACTTCCAAAAAAACATGGCTTAAAAGATAAAAAAAGATACAATAGAATATGAATTATTCTTCAGTTCACACAAATAAGACAGTGTCTGTTAATAAATAGAGAGACAATTTAAGGCATAAATATTAAAAGAAAAAAGTGGGAATGTAAATAATATATGTAGAAAGTTGTGGTTCTTAGTTTGTGATGTTATAGGTTATCTGGAGTCATCAGTTCTGTCTTGGTCAGGAGCCCAAACAAATTGTGGGATTGTTTTTTTGAAAACAACGCATCGTGATGTTCTCTCTTCTTTCTGTTGGAAATGATCTACAACATCAGTGTCATCTATTCATTTATTGTAATAATTAACTATGTATTAATCATATTAGTTATCATGCGATAATACAATAATCCATTTTTTCTTACACCCATAAGGGATTTCTCGAAAAATATAATGCACTCTTGGAATACCTGTTAAAGAAAAATAGAAATTATTTTCTTTATATCCTCTTATGAACTCTGAATTATAATCAATTCATCAGTGAAATTTTTTAGGAATTATAATTAAATAATACATTGCATTTAATCCCAAAAAATAATCGTTCATATCATTTAATTTAAATTAGGTTGAATAACAATTGTGCCACTCCCAGAGGTAGAACATTTATAGCTGTGACTCATCTCTGATGGTGAGTCAGTCTGGTGGTGACCCATATATAGTGGTGAGTCATTTTTTTCATGACTTATTTTGGTAATGATTCAGGGATATTGGTGAGACTACTTGGTGGTCACTCATATCTATCTATGAGTCGGTCTGATGGTGAATCATTTATAGCTGTGAGTCCGGCAAGTAGTGAGTCCAGTGGCTCATTTATGGTGGTGACTAATATGCGGAATTGAGTTAGTATCAAGTTGAATCATATCTATACATTTCAAAATTTAATCAAATTACTTTATAAAATAATATTAAATCATAAAAAGTCAATTATTTTTAAGATCATAAAAATCATGATTTGTTAGTATTAAAATAAGTATGTACCAACAATATACCCATTATTTGTGATGAAAAAAATACATTTAATAAAAATCATTTGGAATAAAATAAAATTATTTTCGAGATAACAGTCAATTTAAAATTTCAAAATAATAATGTGAGGTAAAAAACATTTGTATTGAATTAGAAATACAAACAAGAACACAATGGTTTAAAACATAAATGTTAAAACACTAAGTATAAACTAGGAATTCAAGAATAATAATTATCAATGGTAACTTTTCAAAAGGAATGAATTGGTATTGGGAGTACAAACAATTATTATATTAATGAAGAAAGGTTATTTGTAACACCCTGAGATTTTATGAAAAATATTAATTTTAATTTCATTAATGTCTTCTTTTGTACGCTACACCAAAAGGAGCTTGCACAACACGCATCCTTGACTTGCCTTTCATTTCATGCAATCATGCCCTTACTCGATACTGTGTGTAGTACGCAATACCGATTTTCACTAAACGATATGCTATTAAAATATTATTAAAACTAGTCTTTATGAATAGTAATAAGCACTTTTTAAAATTTTGTAAATTTTATTTTTCAAAATGGACTTCATTTTTGGATTCGGAATTTTGAAATTAGCTTAGGGTGAAATTTTGGTACATTTCGGATAACATTCATATTCTGATGAATAGTGAAAATTACTAAATTTTAATTAAAAACAACTTTTTTAATCGAAATAATTAATAGTGATAAATTATTAATTTGAATGGTTTTAAAGTATATTTAGAATATATTTTTACAATTTTATACAATGTTGGTCATTGGATGTAATTTCACATTTAAACCAGACATAAACAAGTGTCAATCTTTTGATAGTTATTATCTCTTAAGAACACACTATTTGTTTAGACGACAGGAATTAATTTTTAAATTAATTAATGCATCTGATATGTATTTAATTTTGTAAAATAGACATCATTTGTGAGTTTATAATATCAAATATATCTTAGGCCTAATTTTTTGTATTTTTCTGGAAACTTTCATTTTTTTAATGAATTGTGAAACCACTAAGTGGTAGTTAAAAAAAATGAATTTTTCATAAAACATAATTTTACCGCTTCTGTGAGTGGAATTTAAAAAATCCGAGAGACACGGTTGATGTCAGTAAGTAAAATGTTTTTCAATGAGATGAAAATAATTTTTTGGTGAATAGTAACTTTTTACTTTTTTACCACGGTTAAAAGTAAATAGGGTAATTAAGGATAAAAATGATATTATTATTACCCTAACACATGTCCTAATTCTATTGGATAAGTGTAATTCAACCAAAAACAACCTTAGGAATAAAATATGACCATTTAGGCCCACTTGGATTAGATTAGGACATTTATCATTAATTTATTTAAAGAAGGGTTAAAATAGTTAAAATCAAAGTTTAATAATAAAATCATTTTTAATATTGGGTTATAAATAAGATAAACTCGACTATAAATATTAATTAGAAATATAAAATGATTTCCTACATAATGATATTTTATTTGTAATTTTTAGACTTTATATATGTTAATTTATTTATGACACAAAGATGATGAAATAATTATCTTATTAATGAAATATTGACCTAATTGATGTTATAAATACCAAAATAAATTTAATTTGAGACTTTTATGAATTAAACTAATTTTATAGGTTAATATTAAATGTTATTATTGATTTAATTAACTTTTTTCTAACTAATCATTCTATTATCAGTTTCACAAAAATAAATTACTAAATAGTGTCAAAATTGACTTAAAATAGTTTTTAAAACAAATATTATATTAATAATTGTTATTTTATTCCTAAAAATATAAGGTTCGGTCAAATGACTTAGAGAATGATATATATATTAATAATAAACAACTTGGGGTTATTTTGGCTTGTTATAGTGCGTTTATTAACCTTATAGTATAAGAATACAAGAAGACACAGTAAAAGTAAAATTATTTAACTTAATGAGAAATCTAAATGATAAGGTTAAAATAGGAACCTAAACATGTCTAAATTCTATTAGATGAGATGATTGCGACCCATCCCCACAATAGATTAGAAATAAATCAATTTTGAGCTATTTGAAACCGAACTTGACTTTATAATAAAATAATATTTTTTGTTCTTCCAAAGGAGCCCCTCTCCTCCCTTATAAAAGGGAACCTCCCCCCCCCCTCTTACTCACACCACATTCAGCCTTCAATATCGGCCAAACCCTGCCAATATTTCTTCTACACTTCCCTAGAGACATCCTAGAGGTCCTGGTCTTCTTTAAAGACCAATTTTAGTGCCCTAAAAGAAGGTCTCAAAGAGGCGTTTCAAAGAAGAGGTAATGTCCATTACCAATTCTTTCAACATTATTTCTTCTTCCACTTCTTATTCTTCTTTAGTTGTTTCATTATAAAGTAATAACATCAGTATCACTCATATATGGATATGTTATTATAAGTATGCAACAACCCTATTTCACCATCTATCCATCCTACAAGAAAACGAAATCACCGTGCGTGCATACGTACGGAATACCATCTCCACGCCGTGGTGTAATCTATTTTCAAACACCACCTTACATGGATGGGTATAATTGTGTAAATAATGACTATATATGACTATTGTAAAGTGATATTGATTCTGAAATAGTATACATACACTCCAATACAATTACACGATCATGGGAACGATATCATCGCTCGTGCGTACGTACGGAATACCGTCTCCACGATGTGATGCGACTCGTTCTACATGATATTCATTGCATAATGACTGTATAAATGAATTGAATGAATAAATATGATATATAGTACATTAATACCATTCTGGAAATGATTTATCTATAACCTAAAAAGAAGGATAAGAATTTATTCGATAAAACACGCATAAGAACAAAAAGTAATAAACACCCGAATAAACAAGTAGTAATGAAATATTACTAATAAGAAGATAAGAATATGACCATATATGATATCATAAAAATATGTATGATTCTGGAATAAGTCAATAACATTGTTTAAATCATTATACAGGAGGTTCAGACATGTACAAAGCATATTAGAACTAAGGTAAGGGAAATATCACAATCTCATTTTTATCCGAGATTGTTTATACTTCGGTATTTACTGGGGTGTATTTTATCATCCGCATCAATGTTTCCTCAATATGTAATATTATTTCCATCCACCTACAATTTTTTAAATCCAATTTTACCCTTTGGTGAGTTTTTAGTAAAAGACATGAACAGAATATTTTGTCGTATTTCGTACGAGGTACTTTTTGACTTTTCTGACAAAAGTATGAGAAAAATGTTTTTTTAACTTATACGGAATGAATGGACTTTTAAAACAAAATTTCCAATAATATTCCTTTACAAGTTTTAAAGTTTATTTTTAATCAACTCCTTTTAGTTTAAAATTGTATGACATGTTAAGAATGGAAAAATGTTTTTGAAGTAGAAAGGATATTTTCCTCAAGAATCGAGTTCAAGTGTTTTATCAAAATTATTTTTAATCTAAGATAATAAAGGGTTCTGTTTCTATCCCTATTATTACATGGATTTGATTATGTTGTGATGGAAATATTTTTTATGAATTATTTTATCTTATATGAATTGTATTATGATGTCACGATGTTTAAAGATTCCCATTTTTATTACATGGGTTATGCTATGATGTATGGTTTATGATTTTGTGGCACACATAAAAATGGTATCATTATGAGATGTGTGGGACCTATATCTCACTCCAATGAATTGGGTAAAGATTTTATATCTCATGAGATAGACATGGCTGGAACGGCAGGTTAAACCAATTCATTGAAACAGGACTGAAACGAGGAGTGAACTCGGTTCAGAAATGGACTTTTTCCACTAAGATAGTCTTGGAAATGAGTATTGACTAATAGGAAAGGATTCTCTATAATTATGTGTGTATGCCAAAAAGTTCCTTGTTTTATGTTATGATTATTGGGATTACATTTCACTTCTATGATTTATCCCATGGTATGAAATTATGATTTCTTTTTCAGGTTAAGATTTCCAAAAGTTATGTTCTTGTGTATATGATGTGATTGATATTTATTTTTTTTACCCTTACTGAGCATTTGAGCTCACCCTTTTTATGTTTTATTTTCCCTCAGGATCAAAAGTAAGGTTTTAGGTAAGGAAACAAAATGTGGAAGATCTTTATAGGAGATGTTGAAGATCTTTCTCCACGATTAGTAGATTACGTTCCAAGTTTCCAAAGACACTAAACTATTACGATCCTTGTGTTTCTGTTTTTGTTATGTATTAAGTATTCCAGAAAAGTAATATAATGTCCATGTACTTCAAGCTTCGGGTCTCTACAGTTGGTATCAGAGGAAAGGTTTAGTCAACCTTTGGAAACTAGGATGCGAGAAATTTAGTGAGATCCCTAGAGATATTTATATGGTATGTCTAGGGATGTCCCTAAGGTTAAGTATAAGTATAGGTTATATTACTAGAATTACGGTAACCAAAGATGTTAGATATTGAAGGTACTCCCCCTTTATTATGTTTTTTCCCTAGCATGATTTTTTCCTCTCACACTATTCTTTTTGGGTTTTAGACGATGGATGGAACCCGAAGAAATCGTGTTGATCAATGCAATGGACAATGAAATGATTGTCCTCCTGAACAAACAAATGTTATGGGAGATGGAGTGCAAAATATTATTGCTATACTTAAAAAATATATGAATTATTATGGATTTCCAAATGAGCAGAGAAGGGAACAATATTCTATTGAGTCCTTCATGAGGAAACATCCACATTCTTTCAGTGGATCTTCTGATCCACTTGTTGCTGAACAATGGAGCAGTACCACTGAAAAGATATTTTCAGTTCTTCAATGTTATGAACATGATAAATTCATCTTAGCAGTATATCGTTTGGAAGGTGAAGCTGATCAATGGTGGAATCTTATCAAGAATACGAGGCAAAGAAATGAAATTGAGTCCATGGAATGGGACGAGTTCAAGAACTTATTTTTCAAAAATTACTTCCCTTGTATTCTTAGAACAACGATGGAGAAGGAGTTTCTTGAACTAAAGAAAAATGATGATGAATATGTTGGTATATACGAAGTGAATTTTAAAAGTCTTGCAAGATATGCATCTGGATTTATCATCCAACCTGAAAGTAAAGTTGATCGATTCTTCAGTGGCTTAAAACCAAATCTTCTAAGGGAATTAGCTATAAGAGACTACAGTAGATATAAATAAATTGTGTGTTGTGCTATCAAGGTAGAAATAGAAGTTGTTTTTACTTATCCATCTCATAGTTTTGACAAGAAATGAAAGATGAAGTTCATGGAGAAATCTCAGAATAATGGTGAAAATAAGATGAATGTTTCCTTATGCTCAAAGTGTGGAAAGAAGCATGGTGGAGATTGTCTTAAAGGGACTAGAAAATGTTTTAAGTGTGGAAAAGAAGGTCATCGAGCAGCTAAGTATCGAAGTAATGGAAAAGGGTTTCTAATGATGTGAATAAAGAAAATACCGCAGAGAACGCACCACCAACACTTCAATGCTTCAAGTGCAAGGAAATGGGGAATTATTCTAATAAATTCCCTAATCCAAAGGTTAGTGATGATCGACAGGAGCAACCACTTAAGTAAAAGGACAAAGGGAAGTCACATGCGATCACTATTGGCGATGTTGAATATGACAACAATGCGGTGGAATGATTAAGTGTTTATGTAATGGGATTCCAAAATAATTTTGTATATAGTATCGTGGAATATTGGAATATTTATGTATTGTTCTATTGTGGTTTTCAATGGTACCGGTAACCATAGAATATGATTGAGATATTTTGGAAAAAAAGATGATATGCTCATAATGAAAGGAAAATGAGAAAATGAAATGTTTGACCGTATTCATGAGCTCATGACTGATATAAGGAGAAGGTTATATCATGGTTTGAGTATATAGATTTCTTGGATTTTGGTATGTGGAAAGAGTTAACTTTTGACTGCATTCATGTATTCACTAAGGTTCAATGGGTATTCATTCTTCAAAAGAATACCTGATTAAGGTAATCATATGTTTTTAATTTTACCAACAAGATATATCTTATGATACATGGGGATAAATGATGGCATTCACGTGATTGTTATGTGACATTTCAAGTAATCATTTTCATTATACAATGAGCTTGAACCGAATTATTTTAGATAAGCCTAAAGATTGGAATGGATTATGTTGGACATAAGTTAGGACAGAACTTATTTTTATATTATTGATGGGATGTTATAGTAATATTACTTTAGAAAAAGGACAAACTATAGGACGTGCGACAGCCCATCCCATCGGACAAGGCTGTGGGAATCGAACCCACAACCAAAGTGCGACTGGCCTTTATCGCCTACCACTGGCCTATAGGAAGTCCCTGTTTAGTAGAAACTAGTTTTATTATATTAAGAATTATAATATAAGAATTATAATTCCATTTTAGGAACCATATATGATTAATATCACCATAGATGGAATTATGTATATTTGATAATTTTTGCTAACCTTTTATATTAAACAGATGGAATGACCCATCATTCTATCACATGATCTGCTAACACATCACGAATGACAAATTCAACTTCATTTCATTAAGATATGAAGTGGAAATTTTCCAAAGAACGACCAATGTCAAAACTATACCAAAATCATGAAAGTATTTCTTCTAATTCCAATTTCATCAACTTTAGGGAAATGATCTTGAAAACCAAAAATGTTGTCCTAGTACTCTTATATCTGATGAATCAAATGGTAACTTAGATCGTCAAAAATTTATGGCTTTGTGATTGTTGGCTTTTCCATAGCCATGTTCTCTACCACTCTTCATCAGAACATGATGTTTAGATTTCTCTTCCATATGCATATTTTCACCTATATGGAAACCCAGTGATTAGTATGTTTGGGTAACCGTTACGTTTCATACTTTTGTTTTTAAAGATTGGTTTTGGTATTCCTTTTTACGATGTGGGTTTCTATTAAAGAAACATTCTTGTAGTAAACCATTTATAACCCCGACGAATTTCGAGGGTGAAATTCATTTTAAGGGGGGTAGAATGTAACACCCCAAGATTTTATGAAAAATATTCTTTTTAATTTCATTAATATCTTGTGTTGTACGCTACACCAAAAGGATCTTGCACAACACACATCCTTGACTTGCCTTTCATTACACGCAATCGCGACCTTCCTCGATAGCATGTGTAGTAAGCAATACCGAGTTTCACTAATCAGCGATATGCTATTAAAATATTATTAAAACTAGTCGTTATGAATATTTATAACCACTTTTTGAAATTTTTTAAATTTTATATTTCAAAATGGACTTAATTTTTGGATTCGGAATATTGAAATTAGCATAGGGTGAAATTTTGGTACTTTTCGGTTAACTTTCATATTCTGATGAATAGTGAAAATTACTAAATTTTATTTAAAAACAACTTTTTTAATTGAAATAATTAACAGTGAAAAATTATTAATTTGAGTGGTCTTAAAGTATATTTAGAATATATTTTTACAATTTAATACAATGTTGGCCATTGGATGTAATTTCACATTTAAACCAGACATAAACAAGTGTCAATCTTTTGATAGTTATTATCTCTTAAGAACACGCTATTTGTTTAGACGACGGGAATTAATTTTTAAATTAATTAATGCAACTGATATGTTTTGAATTTGGTAAAATAGACATCATTTTTGAGTTCATAATATCAAATATATCTTAGGCATAATTTTTGGTATTTTATAGGAAACTTTCATTTTTTTTGATGAATAGTGAAACCACTAAGTGGTAGTTAAAAAAAGGATTTTTTTCATAAAACGTAATTTTACCGCTTTTGTGAGTGGAATTTCCAAAATCTGAGAGACACGGTTGATGTCAGTAAGTAAAATGTGGTTCAATGAGATGAAAATAATTTTTGGTGAATAGTAACTTTTTACTTTTTTTTACCACGGTTAAAAGTAAATAGGGTAATTAAGGGTAAAAATGATATTATTATTACCCAAACACATGTCCTAATTATATTGGATAAATGTAATTCGACCAAAAGGAACCTTAGGAATAAAATATGACCATTTAGGCCCACTTGGATTAGATTAGGACAGTTATTATTAATTTATTTAAAGAAGGGTTAAAATAGTTAAAATCAAAGTTTAATAATAAAATAATTTTTAATATAGGGTTATACATAAGATAAATTCGACTATGAATATTAATTAGAAATCTAAAAATCATTCCTACATAATGATATTTTATTTTTAATTTTTAGACTTTAAATAAGTTAATTTATATATGACACAATGATAATGCAGTAATTATCTTATTAATGAAATATTGACATAATTGATGTTATAAATGCCCAAATAAATGTAATTTGAGACTTTTTATGAATTAAACTAATTTTATTGGTTAATATGACATGTTATTATTTATTTAATTAACTTTTTTTGAACCAATCATTCTGTTATGATTTTCACAAAAATCAATTACTAAATAGTGTCGAAATTGACATAAAATAGTTTTTAAAACAAATATTATATTATTAATTGTTATTTTATTCCTAAAAATCTAAGGTTCGGCCAAATGACTTAGATAAGGTTATATATATTAATAAAAAACAACTTGGGGTTCTTTTGTCTTGTTATAGTGAGTTTATTAACCTTATAGTATAAGAACACATGAAGACACGGTAAAAGTAAAATTATTTAACTTAATGATAAATCTAAATGATAAGGTTAAAATAGGAACCTAAACATGTCTAAATTCTATTGGATGAGATTATTTAGACCCATCCCCACCTTAGCTTAGAAATAAATCAATTTGGAGCTATTTAAAACCGTACTTGAATTTATAATAAAATTATATTTTTAGTTTTTCCAAAGGAACCCCTCTCCTCCCTTATAAAAGAGCACCTCCTCCCCCTTTTTCTCAAACCACTTTGAGCCTTCAGGCTTGGCCAACCCCTTCCAATTTCTCCTCTCCACTTCCCTAGAGACATCCTAGTGGTCCTGGCCTACTTCAAAGACCAATTTTAGTGCCCTAAAAGGAGGTCTCAATGAGGCGTTTCAAAGAAGAGGTAATGTCTGTTACCAATTCATTCAAATTTATTTCTTCTTCCACTTTTTCTTATTTAGTTGTTTAATTATGAAGTAATAAAATCAGTATCACTAATATACTGATATGTTATTATAAGTATGAAACAACCCTATTTCACCATCTATCCATCCTACGGAAAACGAAATCACCGCGCGTGCATACTTATGGAATACCATATCCACTCCGTGGTGTAATCTATTTTCCACCACCACCTTACATGGATGGGTATAATGGTGTAAATAATTACTATATATGACTATTGTAAAGTGATATTTATTCTGAAATAGTATACATACACTCCAACAAAATTACACGATCATGGGAACGATATCATCGCTCCTGCGTACGTACGGAATACCGTCTCCACGATGTGATGCGACTCGTTCTACATGATCTTCATTTCATAATGATTATATAAATGAAATGAATTAATAAATATTATATATAGTACACTAATAACATTCTGGAAATGAGGTATCTATAACCTAAAAAGAAGGATATGAATTTATTCGACAAAACACGCATAAGAACAAAAAGTAATAAACACCCGAATAAACAAGTAGTAATGAAATATTACTAATAAGAAGCTAAGAATATGACCATATATGATAACATAAAAAAAAGTATGATTCTGTAATAAGTGAATAAAATTGTTTAAATCATTATACAGGAGGTTCGGACACGTACAAAGCATATCAGTCCTAAGGTAAGGGAAATATCACAATCTCATTTTTATCCAAGATTGTTTATACATCGATATTTACTAGGGTGTATTTTATCATCCACATCCATGTTTCCTCAATATGTAATATTATTTCCATCCCCATACAATTTTTTAAATCCAATTTTACCTTTCGGTGAGTTTTAGTAAAAGATATGAAAGGAATCTTTTGTCATTTTTCGTACAAGGTACTTTTTGACTTTTCCGATAAAAGTATGAGAAGAATGTTTTTTTAACTTATAAGGCATGAATGGATTTTTTTAAAAAAATTCCAAGAATATTCCTTTACATGTTTTCAAGTTTATTTTTAATCAACTTATTTTAGTTTAAAATTGTATGACATGTTAAGAAAGGAAAAATGTTTTTTAAGTAAAAAGAAAATTTTCCTCAAGAATGTAGTTCAAGTGTTTTATCAAAATTATTTTCCATCTAAGATAATAAATGGTTATGTTTCTATCCCTATTATTACATGTATTTGATTATGTTGTGATGTAAATATTTTTTTATGAATTCTTTTATCTTATATTAATTGTTTTATGATGTCATGATGTTTAAATATTCCCATTTTTATTACATGGGTTATGCTATGATGCATGGTTTATGATTTTGTGGAACACATAAGAATGGTATCATTATGAGATCGGTGGGACCTATATCTCCTTCCAATGCATTGGGTAAAGTTTTTATATCTCATGATATAGACATGGCTGGAACAGAAGGTTAAACCAATTCAGTGAAACGGGACTGAAACGAGGAGTGAACTCGGTTCAGAAATGGACTTTGTCCACTAAGATAATCTTGGCAATGAGTCTTGACTAATAAGAAATGATTCTCTATGATTATGTGTGTATGACACACAGTTCCATGTTTTATGTTATGATTATTGGGATTACATTTCACTTATATGATTTATCCCATGGTTTGAAATTATGATTTCTTTTGCAGGTTATGATTTCCAAAAGTTATGTTCTTTTGTATATGATGTCATTGATATTTCTTTTGTTTACCCTTACTGAGCATTTTATATCACCCTTTTTATGTTTTATTTTCCCTCAAGATCAAAATAAAGGTTTTAGGTAAGGAAACAAAAAGTGTAAGATCTTTGTGGGAGATGTTGAAGATCTTTCACCACGATTAGATGTTTACGTTCCAAGTTTCCAAAGACACTAAACTATAAAGATCCTTTTGTGTCTATTTTTGTTATGTATTAAGTATTCCACAAAAGTAATGTAATGTCCATGTACGTCAAGCTTCGGGTCTCTACATTATTAAAGATCGATGAAATCACTATTCTCCAACTTTTGGATATATAAAAAACAATATTACTAAATATAATGAAATGAATATCAAGGGATAATTTTCTTTAAAGGAAAAACTATTGTATTACAAAAAAAAAATAAAAACAGTGAAAAGACAATAGAAGTCCCTATCAAAGTCTAATTCTAAACAAAATCACTATAATATTAGGATGTAGGATTTCAGGTCCCTTTATCCATCCATAGTCAACAGGGAGTGATATAGGGGCTATGGTTGTTGAAGTTTACAGTAAAGGTGTTATGTTATTCTAGTGTAGCTCAATGATAACCAACGATCTGAGATTTTAGATTACTTCCACTGGTGATATGATTAACAATTGGTACATAGGAGGTAAATGATCTAAGAATGGATTATATGTGAAGTTTTACATTGGAATAACCTCTAGAATAACCAAATCCATTCCATGTACATATTTGAAAGGGATGATAAGATAAAAAATATTCTTAATTGAATTTCCTCCACTCTCTATAGAGATGAAAAATTCATTCTTATCCTCTATAAAATTAATGTGCTATGGTTCCAAAACATTGAGTTAGACTACACGTTCCTTGAATTCCCTACTAAAAGGATTCATCATTCTCTTTAAAAAAACAATAAATTTGAACTGAACTAATTTTATATACATCCTAGAAATATAATTTTTGATGCTTATTGTGATAGTATCCAATAAAATTATGATTCATTTATACATTCTTTTACTGAATTATATTTTTACACACTATGTTCTCAAATGTTCTTTAGGTAATTCTTATTAAAAGTATATATATTCCAATAACATCATATAGATCCATGAAAAATATGTATTTGGTCCAATATGTGTCAACTAAGGTGAAGGGATACGGAGAATGGGATGTAGAGGACACTAAAATAACATTCTCCCATTTCTTCAATAATACTTCTTGACTAGTGACAAAGGAGGATGTTATATTCTACATAACTGATCTAATTGTTTCAATCCAAATATCCGACCTTTTATTTAAATTTTATTTTACGAAATATAACAAGTAATCTTATTTTTAATATAGAAAAGAACAATTTCAAATAGCATTTAAGAGGTAAATAGATAGTGAAATGACTCGAAAGATCCATGAAAAAGTGAGAGTGAAAAAAATTATTATTTTACTAATTATTTATCATTTTAGGATTCCAATTTTTAAAATATAATAGTATAGTAATTAATAAAATTCAATAGTAATTTAATAGATAATATTAGTAATGATTTAAAAAAGAAATATAGTGACATATAGAAAAACATATATCGGTAGAATCCCAACGGTGCATCATTCAAATGGTAGCTTACCCAACATTGGCTTTTCCAACGTTTACTTGTCCAATAGTGTCTTGTCCAATGGTGAAATTGACAAGATTAAAGGCTAAAAAAATTATCATTTCTATTTCATGTTTTGGGTTGCTTAATATCTTATAATTCTATGGGTTTTTATACATATAAGACATATGATGTTCTGTCCCTATGAATTCAAGATTTATATCAACCTTTGGGAAGTAATCTTTGTACAAGTGAGGTGTTATATAAATATTATTTTCTCTAAACTAAGACATAAGATTATTAGAAATATTTATTTCACTTGTCTTGCCACAATTTATAGAAACATGTTTGGATTGATATCCATAGTATAACAGAGTATGTTTCATCCAAAAATTTAGTTCATAGAAACTTACTGTAGCAATATATTAAACATCATCCATAAACGGTTGTAACAGCCAAAGATTTTATGAAAAATATTTTTTTTTTAATTTCACTAATGTCTTGTGTTGTACGCAACACAAAAAGGAGCTTGCACAACACGCATCCTTGACTTGCCTTGCATTACACGCAATCACAACCTTCCTCGATAGCGTGTATAGTACGCAATACTGAGTTTCACTAAACAACGATATTCTATTAAAATATTATTAAAACTAGTCGTTATGAATAGTAATAACCACTTTTTGAAATTCTGTAAATCTTATTTTTCAAAATGAACTTCATTTTTGGATTCGGAGTATCGAATTTAGCCTAAGGTGAAATTTTGGTACTTTTCAGATAACTTTCATATTCTGATGAATAGTGAAAATTACTACATTATAATTAAAAACAACTTTTTTTAATCGAAATAATTAATAGTGATAAAACATTAGTTTGAGTGGTTTTAAAATATATTTAGAATATATTTTTACAATTTAATACAATGTTGGTCATTGGATGTAAATTCACATTTAAACCAGACATAAACAAGTGTCAATCTTTTGATAGATATTGTTTCTTAAAAACACGCTATTTGTTTTAACAGCGGGATTTAATTATAAAATTAATTAATGCAACATATATGTTATGAATTTGGTAAAATAGATTTCATTTTTGAATTCGGAATATGAAATATAGCTTAGGATGAAATTTTGGCATTGTTCTGAAAAATATCAATTTTTGATGAATAGTGAAACTACTAAGTGGTAGTTAAAAAAACTGAATTTTTCATAAAACTTAATTTTGCCGCTTCTGTGAATGGAATTTCGAAAATCTGAGAGACACGGTTAATATCAAGGACTAAAATGTGGTTCAATGAGATGAAAATAATTTTTTGGTGAACAGTAACTTTTTACTTTTTTTACCGCGGTTAATAGTAAATAGGGTAACTAAGGGTAAATATGATATTACTATTACCCTAACACATGTCCTAATTCTATTGGACAAGTGTAATTCGACCAAAAACAAACTTAGGAATAAAATATGACCATTTAGGCCCACTTGGATTAGATTAGGACATTTATTATTAATTTATTTAAAGAAAGGTTAAAATAGTTAAAATCAAAGTTTAATAAGTAAATAATTTTTAATATGGGGTTATACATAAGATAAATTCGATTGTAAATATTCATTAGAAAGATAAAACGATTTCCTACATTATGGTATTTTATTTGTAATTTTTAGACATCAAATAATTTAATTTATTTATGACACAACGATGATGCAGTAATTATCTTATTAATGAAATATTGACATAATTGATGTTATAAACACCAAAATAAATGTAATTTGAGATTTTTTATTAATTACACTAATTTTCTAGGTTACTATGATATTTTAATGTTGATTTAATCAACTTGGTTCGAACATTTAATTCTGTTATGACTTTCACAAAAATCATATATCAAATAGTGTCAAAATTGACACAAAATAGTGTTTAAATCAAATATTATATTATTAATTGTTATTTTATTCCTAAAAATCTAAGGTTCGGCCAAATGACTTAGATAATGATATATGTATTAATAATAAACAATTTGGGGTTCTTTTGGCATGTTATAGTAAGTTTATTAACCATACAGTGTAAGAAAACAAAAAGACACGGTAAAAGTTAAATTATTTAACTTAAGTTAAATCTAATTGATAAGGTTAAAATAATAACCTAAACTTGTCTAAATTCTATTGGTTGATAGTATTTCGACCCATCCCCACTTTATCTTCGAAATAATACCCTTTGGAACCATTATAAACCGATTTTAACTTTAATATAAAATAATATTTTGAGATATTCCTAAGGTGCCCCTCTCCTCCCTTATAAAAGGACACCTCCTCCCCCTCCTCCTCACACCAATTTGAGCACTCAAGCTCGGCCAACCCCTGAAAAAATCTCTTCCCCACTTCCCTAGAAACATCCTAGAGGTTCTGGTCTTCCTCAAAGACCAATTTTAGTTCCCTAAGAGGAGGTCTCCAAAAGGCGCTTCAAAGAAGAGGTAATTACCGTTACCAATTCTTTCATCTTTATTTCTTCTTCCACTTCTTCTTCTTAGGTTGTTTCATTATGAATTAATAACATCAGTATCACTCATATACTGATATGTTATTATAAGTATGAAACAATCCTATTTCACCATCTATCTATCCTACGGAAAAAGAAATCACCGCGCGTGCGTACGTACGGAATACCGTCTCCACGCCGTGGTGTAATCTATTTTCCACCACCACCTTACATGGATGGGTATAATGGTGTAAAGAATAACTATACATAGTTATTAAAACATCATATTGATTCTGATATATTGTATAATCCACTCCAATTCAATTCAATATTTATGGAAATGATATCATCGCTCGTGCGTACGTACGGACTACCGTCTCCACGACGCGATGAGATTCATTCTCCATGTTAACCATTTAAGAATGATTATAAAGTATATATAAGAAATAATAATGAAATATATGACATTATAAAGCTACTGGATTTATGTATATATATATATATATGTATGTCATCTACTTACTTCCATTCAAGACAATAGGGAAAGGAAAACAGCGTTCATGCGTACGTACGGACTACCGTCTCCATGAATGGTGTTTTTCATTTTATTTATCTATCTATTATATATATATATATACTGAATATATATGATATATAAATCATATTTTATATTCTGGAAGTAAGTAAATCATGATATAAGTAATAATAATGTCAAGAACAACAAGTCAAAACACCTACGATAAAAGAAACGATTTTACCCAAAACGCTTCTTTAACATGGAATTTACAAAAGAACGGGTAATATAATGTCATAAGTGAACCATATATGATATCATAACAATGAATATGATTCTATAATAAGTCAATGACATTATTTAAATCATTATACAGGAGGTTCAGACACATACGAAGCAAATTGGACCTAAGGTAAGGGAAATATCACAATCTCATTTTTATCCGAGATTGTTTATTCGTAAGTATTTACTGGGGTGTATTTTATCATCCACATCCATGTTTCATCAATATGTAATATTATTTCCATCCACCTACAATTGTTTAAATCCATTTTTACCCTTCGGTGAGTTTTTAGTAATATGTATGAAAGGAATCTTTTGTCGTTTTTCGTACGAGGTACTTTTTGACTTTTCCGACAAAAGTACGAAGAATGTTTTTTTTAACTTATACGGCATGAATGGATTTTTAAAACATTATTTCCAAGAAGATTCCTTTAAAAGTTTTCAAGTTTATTTTTAATCAAATTCTTTTATTTTAAAGTTGTATGACATGTTATGAAAGGAAAAATGTTTTTGAAGAAGAAAGGATATTTTTCTCAAGAATGAAGTTCAAGTATTTTATCAAAATTATTTTCCATCTAAGATAATAAAAGGGTTCTGTTTTTATCCCTATTATTACATGGATTTGATTATGTTGTGATATTTTTATGAATTCCATTATCTTATATGAATTGTTTTATGATGACATGTTGTTTAAGAATCCCATTTTTATTACATGGGTTATGCGATGATGTATGATTTATGATTATGTGGCACACATAAGAAAGGATTCATTATAAGATGGGTGGGACCTATATCTCCCTCCAATCCATTGGGTAAAGATTTTATATCTCATGAGATAGACATGGCTGGAACGGAAGGTTATTTCGGTTCAGTGATACAGGACTGAAACGAGGAGTGAACTCGGTTCAGAAAGGGACTTTGTCCACTAAGATAGTCTTGGAAATGAGTCATGACTAACAAGAAATGATTTTCCATGATTATGTGTGCATGCCACAAAGTTTCAAGTCTTATGTTATGATTATGGGGATCTCATTTTCACTTCTATGATTTATCCCATGTTATGATATTATGAGCTCTTTTGCAGGTTAAGATTTCCAAAAGCTATGTTCTTATGTATATGATGTGATTGATATTGCTTTTGTTTACCCTTACTGAGCATTTGAGCTCACCATTTTATGTTTTCTTTTCCCCAGGATATAAAGAAAGGTTTTTAGGTAAAAAAAAGGAAGATCTTTATGGGAGATATTGAAGATCTTTCACCACGATTAGAAGATTACGTTCCGAGTTTCCAAAGATACTAAACTATACGATCCTTGTGTGTGTGTTTTTGTTATGTACTAAGTATTCCGCAAAAGTAATTTAATGTCCATGTATGATAAGCTTCGGGTCTCTACAGTTGGTATCAGAGGAAAGGTTTAGTCAACCTTTGGAAACTAGGATGCGAAAACGTTAGTGAGATCCCTATAGATATTTCTATGGTATGTATAGGGATGTCCTTAGGGATAAGTATAAGTATAGGTTATAGTAATAGAATTATGCTAAAGATCATAGAATTAAACCTAAGATGTTGAAGGTACTCCCCCTTTATTATGTTATTTTCCCTGGCATGATTTCTGCCCCTCACACTATTCTTTTTGGGTTTTAGAATATGGCTGGAAACAAGATGATTCACGATAATGGAGGATATGATGGACAATGGAATGATATTCTTTATGAGCAACCAAATGAAATGGGATTTGGAAGTCCAAACATCATTATTATGCCGAATCAGCAATCTCATAATATGATCAATAAAGTAAAATTTGGTAAGTTTCCTGACTCGGCTAATAAGAGAAAGATGGAGTTTCATGATGATCATAGAGGAAAGAAAGTTCAATTTCCCCTATGTAAATCATGTGGTAAAAGGCATCAAGGAGAATGTTTCAAAGGAACTGGAAGATGCTTTGGGTGTGGAAAAGAAGGACACAAAGCAAGTAAGTGCAAAGGAAAAGGTTCAGTTAACACCATGGATGAGGATAATGGTATTGCTATGAAATCAACAATGGTTAAATGTTTTAAATGTGGAATGTATGGGCATTATGCAAACCAATGCCCTAAGGGAAAGTCTCATGAAGATAATCAGTATGGTCGTATGGGAAGTATTTATGTTGATGATGGTGAAGAGACTACAAATGATATGTGAGAGGAAAGAATTGTTGAAGCTCGGTCAATGGTTTAAGAATGTAGTGGAATGATTACATGTTTATCATGTGTAATGTTGAATAAGTAATCTCATGGTACTATGGAATAAAGAGACATGTAAGGATTGTTACATTGTTGTCTGATTAATGTTACCAGTAACCATGAAAGGTTATTCAGATACTTTTGGAAAGTAGATGATAAGTGCATAATAAAAGGATAAGAAGATAATGAGATGTTTGATTGTATTCATGAGCTCATGATTGATATAAGGACTAAGTGATATCATGGTTTGAGTATAAATAATTTTGAGGATTTTGGTATGTGTAAAGTGTTAACTTTTAACTGCATTCACGTTTTCACTAAGGTTCAATGGGTATTCAAGAGTATACATGATTAAGGACTTTGAATGTTTGGAATGTGACCAACAAAACATATCTTATGATATATGGGGATCAACGATGATATTAAATCTCTGGTAATTGTCTTCACTATGTTATGAGAGTGGACTGCAGTATTATGGATAAGCCTAAAGATTGGAATGGATTGTGCTGGACGTAAGTTAGTATTGTTTAAGGATAGAAATTTTTTTCGATATTATTGATGGGATGTTATAGTAATATAGTTTTGGAAAAAGGACAACCTGCAGGACGGGCGACAGCCCATCCCTTCAGACAAGGATATGGGAATCGAACCCACAACCGAAGTGCGACTGGCCTTTATCGCCTACCACTGGCCTACAGGAAGTCCCTGTTTAGTAGAAACTAGTTTTATTATATTAAGCAGTATGATATATGAGGTATAAGTCCATTTTAGGAACCATATATGATTAATCTCACTATAGATCGATTTATGCATATAATTTTTGCTAACCTTTTGTTTGAGACAGATGGAATGACCCGTCATTCTATCACATGATCTGCTAACACTTCATGAATAAAAATTCAACTTCATTTATTTAAGAGATGAAGTGGAAATTGTTCAAGGCACGAACAACAGTGAGATTGTACCAAAATAAAGTAAGTATTTATTCTAATTCAAATTTTCAACTTTAGGGAAATGATCTTGAAAACCAAAAATGTTGTCCTAGTGATCTTATACCTGATGAATCGGATGCTACCTTAGATCATCACAAATTTATGGATTTGTGATTATTGGCTTTTCCATAGCCATGTTATCTACCACTCTCCATCAGAACATGATGGTTAGATTTCTCTTCCATATCCATATTTTCACCTATGTGGATACTCAGTGATTAGTTTATTTGGGTAATCGTTACATTTCATACTTTAGTTTTTAAAGCCAAGTTTTGGTATTCCTTTTTACGATGTGGGTTTCTATTAAAGAAACTTTCGAGTAGTAAACCATTTATAACCCCGACGAATTTCGAGGGAGAAATTCATTTTAAGGGGGGTAGAATGTAACAGCCCAAGATTTTATGAAAAATATTTTTTTTTTAATTTCACTAATGTCTTGTGTTGTACGCAACACAAAAAGGAGCTTGCACAACACGCATCCTTGACTTGCCTTTCATTACACGCAATCACAACCTTCCTCGATAGCGTGTATAGTACGCAATACTGAGTTTCACTAAACAACGATATTCTATTAAAATATTATTAAAACTAGTCGTTATGAATAGTAATAACCACCTTTTGAAATTCTGTAAATCTTATTTTTCAAAATGAACTTCATTTTTGGATTCGGAGTATCGAATTTAGCCTAAGGTGAAATTTTGGTACTTTTCAGATAACTTTCATATTCTGATGAATAGTGAAAATTACTACATTATAATTAAAAACAACTTTTTTTAATCGAAATAATTAATAGTGATAAAACATTAGTTTGAGTGGTTTTAAAATATATTTAGAATATATTTTTACAATTTAATACAATGTTGGTCATTGGATGTAAATTCACATTTAAACCAGACATAAACAAGTGTCAATCTTTTGATAGATATTGTTTCTTAAAAACACGCTATTTGTTTTAACAGCGGGATTTAATTATAAAATTAATTAATGCAACATATATGTTATGAATTTGGTAAAATAGATTTCATTTTTGAATTCGGAATATGAAATATAGCTTAGGATGAAATTTTGGCATTGTTCTGAAAAATATCAATTTTTGATGAATAGTGAAACTACTAAGTAGTAGTTAAAAAAACTGAATTTTTCATAAAACTTAATTTTGCCGCTTCTGTGAATGAATTTCGAAAATCCGAGAGACACGGTTAATATCAAGGACTAAAATGTGGTTCAATGAGATGAAAATAATTTTTTGGTGAATAGTAACTTTTTACTTTTTTTCCCGCGGTTAATAGTAAATAGGGTAACTAAGGGTAAATATGATATTACTATTACCCTAACACATGTCCTAATTCTATTGGACAAGAGTAATTCGACCAAAAACAAACTTAGGAATAAAATATGACCATTTAGGCCCACTTGGATTAGATTAGGACATTTATTATTAATTTATTTAAAGAAAGGTTAAAATAGTTAAAATCAAAGTTTAATAACTAAATCATTTTTAATATGGGGTTATACATAAGATAAATTAGATTGTAAATATTCATTAGAAAGATAAAAAGATTTCCTACATGATGGTATTTTATTTGTAATTTTTAGACATCAAATAATTTAATTTATTTATGACACAACGATGATGCAGTAATTATCTTATTAATGAAATATTGACATAATTGATGTTATAAACACCAAAATAAATGTAATTTGAGCTTTTTTATGAATTCCACTAATTTTCTAGGTTACTATGATATATTAATGTTGATTTAATCAACTTGGTTCGAACATTTAATTCTGTTATGACTTTCACAAAAATCATATATCAAATAGTGTCAAAATTGACACAAAATAGTTTTTAAATCAAATATTATATTATTAATTGTTATTTTATTCCTAAAAATATAAGGTTCGGCCAAATGTCTTAGATAAGGATATATGTATTAATAATAAACAATTTGGGGTTCGTTTGGCATGTTATAGTAAGTGTATTAACCATATAGTGTAAGAAAACAAAAAGACACGGTAAAAGTTAAATTATTTAACTTAAGTTAAATCTAATTGATAAGGTTAAAATAATAACCTAAACTTGTCTAAATTCTATTGGTTGATAGTATTTCTACCCATCCCCACTTTAGCTTCGAAATAATACCCTTTGGAACCATTATAAACAGATTTTAACTTTAATATAAAATAATATTTTGAGATATTCCTAAGGTGCCCCTCTCCTCCCTTATAAAAGGACACCTCCTCCCCCTCCTCCTCACACCAATTTGAGCACTCAAGCTCGGCCAACCCCTGACCAAATCTCTTCTCCACTTCCCTAGAAACATCCTAGAGGTTCTGGTCTTCCTCAAAGACCAATTTTAGTTCCCTAAGAGGAGGTCTCCAAAAGGCGCTTCAAAGAAGAGGTAATTACCGTTACCAATTCTTTAATCTTTATTTCTTCTTCCACTTCTTCTTCTTAGGTTGTTTCATTATGAATTAATAACATCAGTATCACTCATATACTGATATTTTATTATAAGTATGAAACAACCCTATTTCACCATCTATCTATCCTAAGGAAAAAGAAATCACCGCGCGTGCGTACGTACGGAATACCGTCTCCACGCCGTGGTGTAATCTATTTTCCACCACCACCTTACATGGATGGGTATAATGGTGTAAAGAATAACTATACATAGTTATTAA
The DNA here is from genome assembly GCA_963277665.1 of Viscum album. Taxonomy (NCBI): domain Eukaryota; kingdom Viridiplantae; phylum Streptophyta; class Magnoliopsida; order Santalales; family Viscaceae; genus Viscum; species Viscum album. The sequence continues at coordinate 932,938,465 of OY728122.1, read as the reverse complement.
AACATCATATTTATTCTGATATATTGTATAATCCACTCCACTCCAATTCAATATTTATGGAAATGATATCATCGCTCGTGCGTACGTACGGACTACCGTCTCCACGACGCGATGAGATTCATTCTCCATGTTAACCATTTAAGAATGATTATAAAGTATATATAAGAAATAATAATGAAATATATGACATTATAAAGCTACTGGATTTATGTATATATATATATATATGTATGTCATCTACTTACTTCCATTCAAGACAATAGGGAAAGGAAAACAGCGTTCATGCGTACGTACGGACTACCGTCTCCATGAACGGTGTTTTTCATTTCATTTATCTATCTATTATATATATATATACTGAATATATATGATATATAAATCATATTTTATATTCTGGAAGTATGTAAATCATGATATATGTAATAATAATGTCAAGAACAACAAGTCAAAACACCTACGATAAAAGAAACGATTTTACCCAAAACGCTTCTTTAACATGGAATTTACAAAAGAACGGGTAATATAATGTCATAAGTGAACCATATATGATATCATAACAATGAATATGATTCTATAATAAGTCAATGACATTATTTAAATCATTATACAGGAGGTTCAGACACATACGAAGCAAATTGGACCTAAGGTAAGGGAAATATCACAATCTCATTTTTATCTGAGATTGTTTATTCGTAAGTATTTACTGGGGTGTATTTTATCATCCACATCCATGTTTCGTCAATATGTAATATTATTTCCATCCACCTACAATTGTTTAAATCCATTTTTACCCTTCGGTGAGTTTTTAGTAATATGTATGAAAGGAATCTTTTGTCGTTTTTCGTACGAGGTACTTTTTGACTTTTCCGACAAAAGTACGAAGAATGTTTTTTTTAACTTATACGGCATGAATGGATTTTTAAAACATTATTTCCAAGAAGATTCCTTTAAAAGTTTTCAAGTTTATTTTTAATCAAATTCTTTTATTTTAAAGTTGTATGACATGTTATGAAAGGAAAAATGTTTTTGAAGAAGAAAGGATATTTTTCTCATGAATGAAGTTCAAGTATTTTATCAAAATTATTTTCCATCTAAGATAATAAAAGGGTTCTGTTTTTATCCCTATTATTACATGGATTTGATTATGTTGTGATATTTTTATGAATTCCATTATCTTATATGAATTGTTTTATGATGACATGTTGTTTAAGAATCCCATTTTTATTACATGGGTTATGCGATGATGTATGATTTATGATTATGTGGCACACATAAGAAAGGATTCATTATAAGATGGGTGGGACCTATATCTCCCTCCAATGGATTGGGTAAAGATTTTATATCTCATGAGATAGACATGGCTGGAACGGAAGGTTATTTCGGTTCAGTGATACAGGACTGAAACGAGGAGTGAACTCGGTTCAGAAAGGGACTTTGTCCACTAAGATAGTCTTGGCAATGAGTCATGACTAACAAGAAATGATTTTCCATGATTATGTGTGCATGCCACAAAGTTTCAAGTCTTATGTTATGATTATGGGGATCTCATTTTCACTTCTATGATTTATCCCATGTTATGATATTATGAGCTCTTTTGCAGGTTAAGATTTCCAAAAGCTATGTTCTTATGTATATGATGTGATTGATATTGCTTTTGTTTACCCTTACTGAGCATTTGAGCTCACCCTTTTATGTTTTCTTTTCCCCAGGATATAAAGAAAGGTTTTTAGGTAATAAAAAGGGAAGATCTTTATGGGAGATATTGAAGATCTTTCACCACGATTAGAAGATTACGTTCCGAGTTTCCAAAGATACTAAACTATACGATCCTTGTGTGTGTGTTTTTGTTATGTACTAAGTATTCCGCAAAAGTAATTTAATGTCCATGTATGATAAGCTTCGGGTCTCTACAACGGTGGAACCATATTTTTATTTTTACTACCCTAAGATACTTGAGACATTCCCAAATGGTGAAATGTTCCACATGCGATTTTTATCTATTTTTTTTCCACAAAAATTATCATTTTAATTACTCACTAATTCAAATGATTTTCATCTATGAAAAATAGTTATAAATTTTTTATACATTTAAGGTATTTGAAAATCCATTTTAAAACACATAAATTTCATTCATTAGGGTTTCCTTGAAAATGGGCACACATACAATTGATAAACATTATATTTTACCAGTTATTAGTTAAGTATAAAAATAATTCAATCAAAACCCTATAATTTGGCCACTCTACAGAGTTTTTACATTTATCAATATAAAATTTATAGGAAGTACTTATTGTAGTTTCACGACTTTTAGTTATATCCAATAAAAGATGTTTTAAATAGTATTTAATGCACTTATATTGATATAAAAAATTATATCATTATTTTGAATGACTTTAAAAGAATGAAAAAAAATTAATTTCGTCCATTATGCTAATTTCAAATGTGTTTTTTATAATCAAGAAAAAATCATTATAGATGGAATTTTTAGAAGATACAAAAAGAATACCAACAATAATAATTTGAAATACTCAAACATCTTTCCAAATACCTTTTATAAGAATAATATGATCACATATACCTTTTTAATGGAATTTTGAAATATGAAATAAGATAATCATGCCATACCATTATCTAAAATGTTTCAAACCATATTAATATTTTTTTAATGTGAAGAATGATTTTGAAAATACAGATGTTGAAATCCAAGAGATTGTAATAAAAAAATATAATCAACTATATAACCATTCAAGTACTCGCTATTGACACCCATTATATATAGTATGAAAATTTAATTTTTTTTCATAGGAAAGATGTATTTTGATGGATTCATGTTGTAGCCACTTATGAAATTGATTCCTCCAAGTGAATCCTTTATTCTTTACTATATATTTGTGAAACCAATGTAGAATTATTTCATAATATGATGACAATTTATCAACATTTTTCTAAACCTCCACTTAGTTAAAATAGTTAGAGTGTTTTAGGTCTAACTTCAGGACCAAATCATTATTCCATTCATGTTTATTTAGTTTATATTTAATTTCAATCACAAATAATTCATCATTTATTTCATAATTATTGTTATTAGGTTTGAGATTTGACAATAATTATTGATGTTCAACCAAATTTATAAGGGAAACATTAGTTTCTATAGCTATATTAGGGTATCCAATTAAAAAAAATAGTGGATTGTATTTTGGAGTCATAATAGTTCTTAAAAAATATAGATTGGAGGTATGAAAATAATGTATTAATTCATGTTCTAGTTTATTCTGTTCTTATGAAATGGTCGAATTTTCATTTATTTTTACATAATTTTAACAATATTTTTCATTAATATTTTCAGTTGAAAATTAATCCTCAATATTTAATAATGTTTGATAGTATCGTGAATATTGGTTTCAATAAATTTCTTCTATATATAATCTTCCATATACATTCCCCTTTCATTAAACTCTCTATATTATATACATGAATTTAAAAAACCAAGGAAAATTCATTCGTCACTCTTGGATGAAAATTTTTCAGGATTATCATTTGTTTTAAGAATAACATCATCAAATCCAAAAGCTCTTTTGTAATTAAAATTTGGATATATATATTATTCCATAACACATATGGTGGGTTTTTAAGAGATTTCTAATTACAACTATATTGATTATATTACAGGAAATATTCACAGCCACTACCAAAAAATATGATGTTTATAGTTATTGAATCTTTTTTAGGAAACATGTTGAACTATTATATTTTTCTTTTTTATGAAACCGTTATGTTTTGTGGTCCTAGTTGCATAAAATTTAGGATTATAGGTATTTTTGGAGAAACAATATTGGAATTATTTATTTTCAAAAACGTCCCCATGATAACTTCATATAATATTGATCCATGTCACTTATAATTTTCTATAGATTTGGTATAAATTGTCAAATATGAGTAGTCATCAGTTTTGTGAGATTGAAATTACACACATGTATACTTGGAAATGTCATATATAAGGAAATTAACATATTCATTCCCATAAATCTAATAAATATAGATTTTCTAAACAATTCCTTATGAAAAAAAGAAAGTGGTTAAGAAGTTGAAAATTATTTCATTGATCTGAAAGATATTTTTAACTATTTCCCTTTTTGAAATGGGTTACAAACATTTTCATTTGGGATTTCATGTTTATGTAGATCCTTAAATCATCCATTCGTAGTGTTCTTTCTATGTGAGTGAATATTTCATTGGCCTAGTCTCCATTGATAAAGCCATGACTCTTCATTACATGCAATTATATGAGAGATTTTTTTAGAAAATTATAAATTTAAATATATATCATAATCATTTTCATTTCTTAAAGAAGTATACAATAAATAATTTTAAGCATCCAAAACATTACAAAGGATATTTAAAAAACACATGCAAACAATCATCACATCGGTTTGAGCTACTATAAAATTTTACTTCAAACCATATCTAAATAAAACATTATAAATTAAAATGTATTTATAATTACATAATTATCCATAGCTAATATTTTTCCCTTTTTTATTATCAAAAAAGTGAAAAGTACACCATGAAATGTTATAAAATTTTACAATATCAATAATTTACCATCATGTTTCTAGAACAACCACTATCCAGGTTCCATAATGCCATTTAAGATGTTTTCAACAATAATCTATACAAATATATTTACACCAAAATTCATTTTGCTAACCAAATAATTATACATCCAGAAATAATAATAATTATAGCTTTGGGAACCCATTATTTCATAATAGGTTTGATATAAGATGAATTTAATATTTTATAAATAAATTCATTTGTTAGTTCTAAATGAGTAAAAACTAGTAAATGATTTTCCAGAAAAATAAATAAAAATTAAACTATTTTTAATAATCATCCTCTATCCAGGTCGATACCCTACATTAGTAATGTTTTTAGGTGAAATATATTTTCTAAGTATCTGAGTAATAATATTTCTCCCATTATTAAATCTTTTTTGATATTTCACTAGTTTTTCAATATTTAATTTTAATTCCTTTTTTCCCTTTAACTATTGATATTTTTTACTTTTTCAATAAAAAGATGACATATAAAACAAAGATTAAAAGAATAATATTTCATTAAAATATTATATAATTCCATAAGATCCGTCAATATATAGTATAACATGTTAGAGTACACAAAAGTATATTCCTTATAAATTTTTTAATCATTTTTTTAATCTCCCTAATGATTATAAATATGTGTAGGAGAAGCAAGAAATATATAAGAAACCTCATATGTGGTTGTCATAAAATCCATGTTTTCTGTAAAATTATTTTCATGATGGGTTGAGTCTAAATAACATGATCTATTATTATAAGCACCCCAGGTTTCATTAATTAATTTTGTGTATCTCTTATCCTTTTAATTATTTTTATTTTTTTCTTTAATAATAAGTAAATCATCTTCGACATGCCCTTTTATCTTATACACATAGAAAACTATTTCATTTAAAGCATCATATTTCTTCTAATACTTTTTATAGTTCCCAATATTATCATATTTTAATTTGTTTCTTAGTTTTATAAATAATATAATAATTTTATAATATTTTATATATTCTATCTATATAGTCCATCTATTCATCACTCTCAGTAGGTGATTCTCTATCACTTGAAAATTCTTCATGAATTTTATCCTTTTGTTTTCTGGAAATGTATTTTTAGGCTATATATTTTATTTTTTATTCATCCTATAATTCATTGCTGACTGAGATTTATTTTTCATACATTATTAGTTTTCTAATCAAATTATTAAAAGCTATCTTACTAAAATCCAATGATTCTCTAATTGATATTGGGGTATCCTTTCCATATTTCTAGTGAACACCTCAACCAGCCCATCACATTGTTTTTATCAGGAATCTGATTAACCAATGTGTGAAATTTTCCCATGATCTCATTGAACATGAGATACCTTTTTGAAATTGGATTATCAATTTTCTTCTAAAAATTCATTTTTATTAGTACATATATTTAAAAAAAATTCATTAAAATTATATGTTCTATCATGGGAAATTGCTAATGTGTCCCGAAATTGATAAACATGTGTGCCTGAATATGTTTTGTTAAATTATTCATCACACAAATCATAGTACAAAGTATTAATATATATATATTTATATATATATTAAGATTTTTTAGTGGAATTATACCATATATTTATAGTATTATTATATATTCTATATTTTTCTACAATAGCGGTACATATTTAAATACTCATTCCCTCAATATAAATTTTCATTTTCAATTTCTATTTATCATAATTAGTTCCATTTAAAAATGGAGTTCTATTTTTAGCAGAACCTTAGTTTCCATTATCCATATGATATAATTTTTGATGCAAAATAAATTCAAGATAATTTAAATAAAACTAAATCACAGTTGAAAATTATATTTAAAACCTTTTGGTAACAAATGTTAGATGGAATGAGTAAAAAATGGCAGGTGAATTTAGTACCAAATAAACATTCTATTAAAACCTAAATACCACTATTAAATATATTCACACCGTTAATCAAGGTATTAGTTTTATATAAGTAGGATATTTTAAAATATTTTTCATATCATGATTGAGGATTATTTTATGAAAATATATATAATTATTTTTACTTTTAAAATCAACTTACGAAAATAAGTCCTTATATAAACATTAGTTGAGAATGACTATTAATGTACTTTTTTTGTTTTTAGATTAGATAAATTGAAACTTAAACATTAAAATGACAAAAACATAATCAAAAAATTGAATAAAATAGGTTTTTGGTCTCAATCTGAGACATGTTCCCCTATCATATTAATTATCCATCTTCCATCAATATTATATAATAATATTCTGATCTGAAGCATGGATCATGTATTCAAAAAATGGATTAAAAATTTTCCAGGCTCAAAGATTATTCCACAATTATACGTGGTAGGAAAAAAACTAGGACATAGAGAGACTTAATCCCCAAAAACTATTGGTAAACTGATAATAATAGATTGAATAAAAAACCATGTACTTTCCATTTCTAGTATAGGACTCAGTGTGTGGTAATAAGATTTGTAAACATCACAAAACATGAAGGAATAAAAAATTGAGGATGAATATATAAATATAGGGAAACATAGTGCTAATTATTCTATGACTCTCTATGTTCCCAATGGTCTACAGTATTTTTGTTGTGGGGTGGTTAAATAGTTTCTCTGAATGTTATAAGAAAATAGAGTGTCACAATGTTCTATTTTCTTTTTGTAAGAAAGGATCTAGTTCTTTAGTTTAATCCACTCTTTCATAGTAGAATCTCTGTAAGTATGTACCATGTATGATCATCACTAGTGATCCAAATACCCCTTTTCATACATGCACCAGGGAGTTATATGAAAATATTATCACAACTGAAATACTCATTGATAGATATTCATAAATATTTTCTATGGATACTCGTATTGATTATGATTTTCCGTTAATCTATTTGTACAAAGGGAAAATAATTATAATTAAATAATATATTATATTAAATCCCATAAAATTTATATTTGGAGAATTTAATTCAAATAATTTAGAATGGAGACTATGGAACTCCTAGTGGAAGGACATCTTCGGTGGTGTGTCATATAGAGTGGTGAGTTAGTCTAGTAGTGAATCCTTTTGCTCGGAAGTTACTCTGGTGATGAGTCATGGATAATGGGGAGTAATTATGGTAGCAACTCTTGTCTGGTGGTATGTTAGTCTATTTCTGACTCATTTTTGGGGGTGATATAGTCTGGGAGTGATCAAGTCCTCTGTTGAGATAGTCTGGTGGTGAATCGTATATATACAGAGCCAAATTTCTCCAAATTTACTTAATTGATAATATTATATCACAAAACTTATAATTTTTTATGATAAAAAATCATGATTTTTTATAATTAAAATAAGGGGGTCATAATAGTTATTATTTATGAAAATACAATTAAAAACAATATTTTTTTAAATGTTGTAACTTATTAAATCTAGATTTTTGATATTTTATATATTATATTGGAGTTCCTATAGGATATTTTTGATCACACTAACATTCTTACTAAGGGAATACATAGATGATGTTTTTAAGGACCTATGTAATGGTATGTGAATTATGTTGCATTCTGGATTCTCATTTCATCATATACATCAAATGAAGGTGGATTATAGGTTATAGTTATTGATAGAGAGACTTATTGGTACTTTATTATTATCGTTATTTTTTATCTAGTTTTTATTTGAACTCATAGATTAGGGATATATATCATTCATCCAATTATTTGCTGGTTTTATGAAATTTTTTGTTATAGAAGAGAATTTTTTACATTATCATTCTTCTAATAAAAAACACAGGGCCTGGACTTGATGGCTTGTCTAGTGGACCCATGATGCTTCATTATTCCTATATTAAAAATAGATTGTTAATATATGATGTACATAATTATAGTGTTCTTCATATCATAACTCTATGAATTTTATCATTGAAAAAGTATCTAATGTCATCCAAATCTAGTTTATAATTATTTCTCAGCATATTTCACATTTATTCACATTTATCATGATTGAATTTTACTAACTAACTATTTAAAATAATTCCATTGATTTAGAAAAGTACCATCTTATCCATGGTAAATATAACGACAATTTTGTTTTTAAAAATATCACATTATTCTCATATAAAATTTATTATTCATTAATTTTGATAACTCATTTCTAAGTATATAATTTCTAGATCCTAATAAAATATTATCAGTATAAACGTGTAAAATTGTAATATCCTATGAAATTTTAGTTTTAACATTTTTTGGTTCAACCATTCTTTTATAGAAATAATTATTTAGTAAAAATATAGTTATTCTATTAGAACATGTTCTTGGATCATGCTTTTGACTGTTTAATGATTTAGAAAAATTGAAAACATGGTTTTGATAATCAATAATTTCAAAATCATGTGGTTTATGGAATAAAAATGTATTTTAATATAGAAAATGGTAAAAGTGAATCATCAAATTCAATTTCATCTTGTATATAGACAGTGGAAACTAATATAATCTAATTTCAAACTATATTACCAGTTGCATCCTTTGTATTGCAAAAACAACAATTCATTTCTAATAGATATTTTCTATTTAGGTAACTCGACAAGATTATAGACTTTATTCCTATCAGACTATTCAGGTACATATTTCATATAATATATCCATTCTGAATCCTTCCAAGATTTATTAATATTAACTACCACAATATTATAATCAATGAAAAAATAGGTAGAAATATTTAAAACTAGTTTTCTTTTAATAGTTTTTTTTTTCAAATTTCCAATAACATTTTCCAATAAATGATATCTAAGTGTTTTTCATTTTTTAGGATCATATATAGAAGATATATTATCCCCCACAACGGAGGCATTACCATTTTTAGGTTTATATTCATGAAATTTGAATTATTTAATTTCTTCATCATAATAAATAGAATATATATTCAATTTCCTCATTATTTTTAATGACATTTTCATGCAAATATTCATCTACTTTCATTGTCATCTTTTCACATATTATTTAATATCCACCATTGAGTTAATATCATAGAAAATTAACCTTATTACTTTTTAGAACCTCATTATTTCATATTATATTTTTTATTTAAAATGTAAACTCTACAACCAAATACATTAAAAGACCTAATATTTGGTTTATTTTCTTTAAATAGTTCATAAATAGTTTTCTTAAAAAATGGTTTAATATAAACACTATTAAGGTTATATGAATAAGTGTTAACTGATTCATCCTAAAAATATTCTGGTTGGCTTAATTTATTAACCATTGTACATACCATTTTTTGAAAATTTATCTTTTTCCTCTCTAATACACCAATTTTTTGTGGTATTTTATGAGAGGAATAACTATGGAAATATCCATTTTCATAAATATATTTTACAAATTCTATGTCATAAAATTATCCTCCTTTTCAATAGTAGTTAATGAAATTGAAAAATATTTTTTATTTTGAATATAATTATACAAACTAATAAAATTTTATATTGTTTCCTTTTATGAGAAATATAAACAGTCCAAGTTAATTTACAAAAATCATCTACAATTACAAACACATATATCTTACTATTGAAATATATAATTCTCATTGGTCCAATTAAATCAAGAAGAATTAATTCTATTAATCAAATAGTGATATCAATACTAAAAGATCTAAATGAATGATAGGGTTATTTACCTTATATAGAAGGATCACAAATAAAAATCTTATTGTGTTTAGATTTAGGATGTTACAGAAAATGGACATGATTTTATAACTTCTATAGTTGGTGAATATGAACATATACCAACTATTTTTTCCAATTATAATTATATGCTTCTATAGAATTTATGATCATTACATTTTTTAGGTTAGATATAAAAATCAATATAGTAGATATTTATTTTCTATTGGAATAATATAAAATAGAATTATCATTATAAACATAAAATTTATAATCATAAAACTATAGTCTCATACCATCATTGAAATTTTGTGATATGATAATTAAGTTGTGTTTTAATCCATCTATATATAGTACTTTTTAAATTATAACACGTTTTAATAAACATACTTCCCCAAAAACAATGATCATCCCTTAGAATTGTAACTGAATGGGACAGTGCCTCTATAAAATGAATTAAAATATTTAAAGATAGTATGTCACCATTCATGTTCCTAGAGAACCTCTTGTCCATATACCGTGTATCTTTATGAAACATTTTCAATGTTTCTTGTAAAAAATAATAAGTACAAAATTGTTTTGGTAAATATGTTATTTTGGACCCACAAGATTATTATGAAACTCTAAGGAAACCATACTGATTTAGGAAATTTATTAATGGTTAAAATAGTTGATATATTATTTAAATAAAATTATCAATGTTTAAAAGTTGTTGAGTAAATATTAACTACCATTCATTTCCATAATGAAATTTTAGACTACATATATAGCATTGAAATGTAGAAAAATTTACCTTACTTATAATAAAAAAAGTATTTCTATACATATATTGAATCTTTATATTATATCCAAATCAATTTTTTCATTATTTGAATTTTTAAATACGTCATCTTATCAAATTCTACTTTTCATTGAACAAAAACAGATAGGTATTTTTTTATTTTAGTTATTTACCTTTTATGATTTTCATTATACATTTGAATTGCATTCGTGTGATCAAAAATATTCACAGTATTACACAATAATATATTTTTAACATTCATATTTTTATGATTTAGTATCATATATTCCTTTTATACTTTGTAAAAATTATAAATATCTTTTTTAAATATCCTATATTTTCTATAATATATTTTTAACATGATATATTTCCTTTATTCATTCAAAAATATTAACATACATAGTTCATAATATGTAACCTTTTTACATCAATAATATTTAAATTTTCTCATTGATGTTCTCTATACTATTCAATGATTCTCAAAATAACACTTATAAACTTTTTATTTTTTTGTTAAATATTTTAATTGAGTTTTAATATGAGACACGTATCCAGTACTATATTTAGAATCTGTTTTTACCTCATTCTATTATATTTCCATCACTATATGTGCAGACTATTCTTTTAAATCTCATAACAATCATGACTAGTTCTTCCCTCTTTTATATATCTCCATCAATCATGGAATGAACATGTTATATCTTTCTTGTATATATTTCATTACATTATTATTTTATTTTCATATTGTCTAATTTCATTTGTATATTTTTCTAACATGTATATAATACTTATTCATAAAAATCATTTTTATAACATTTACTTATTTTATATTCCTTTCTATCATCCATTTAATGATCTCTCATAGGATTATTATTAAATCCTTTCTTTACATTCATGTACTTGTATACTCATTCTGTGAAATTTTAAATTCTGTCCTTCTCACTATGCTATAATTCAATGTTAGATGAATTAGAAATATCATTTATCATATTTGAAGTTGATACCATTAAATATAAAATGAACTTAAATATTTTCATTCTTCATTACCATTATATATTGAAGACTAGTTTCTATAAACTCATCCATTTAATACATTGTTTTTTACTTATTAATTTCAATTTAAACATTGTTTTTGTTCCACCTTTTATGTAGTACTTTATGTAATATTTCGATAATAGCTATATTATTAGTTTCCTCTTCAAGTGTAATCATGATTTTTACAATTTTTGTGGAAATTTTTTACATCTCACTGATTTTATATTGATCAATTATTTTGAATTCTTTAAATTTAGATCTGTTAATTCATAGATTGGTTCCCTATTACTAATTAATACTATGATCACTGATATTTAAAATCCTTCAGTTGTACAAATTTCTTTTACATGTGGAAATATGGATATAAATATTTATATCTAATAAACCATATATGTAAATAAAAACATATTCATATAGTTAAATTTTTGATGCATCATTATTGGCTATAGTTTTGAAATCATCTTTCAGTAGTTTAATAGGTTTTAAAATAATAACCCAATAATAATAACCAATATTTTTATGAAATGCCTCCAACTGATACATTTGTTAATAATAGTCACTCATATTGATGTGTAATTGTCTAATGGGATTTATCATCTCATGTTCATATATATATCTATATTTGAGAAGTGGATTTTATCCTTAGACTGTTAATTCGAGGATAAGGGTTAATTAAATATTATATAATTAAATAGTTAAAACCAACTCAATAAATAGAACCTCCCATTGATATAATGTTTTAGTTTCTAGTATATGGATATACTTATTGGGGTGATTTGTTCATTAAAAAGTATTCAATTGAAAAAAAGTCAGACTGATTAAATGGTGGTAAATTATGAGCAAAAAGAATCAAATGGAATATAATGTGTTATATAGAATTTCAGATATCTAACATCCTAACAGAATATTTAATAAAATTTAAGTGTCAATGATAGTATGATTTACTAGTTTATAAAAAATTTTAGGTATTGATAACCTGATTACCGACAGATATACCTTTTTCTCACATGGTAGAATACCCACTAACTTTTGAAGGAGTAAAAACCCAAATTCATTTTTTCTAGGAGGAATAACACTTCCTTTATTTTATAGGGTAGGATTAAACCAATATGATTGAATTTTGATGGGAATATTATAAACCAAATCTATAGTAAAATCATTGGGTAAGAAGAAAGTAAAAATTGAATCTAGAATGAAATACAACAGCAGTGGAATAGATGATATAAACATTTGATGAAGATCAGGATCATCAATAGTGGATGATGAAAATGGTAATTTCTTTCATAATCACATTAATGTGACATTATAACACTTTATATATTCATACAAAAGATATATATTTCTTTGTCATTGTAATTATGTCAATCATCATTTTCAATATCTGTTGAATAATGTTTTATTATATCCATTGATTATCAATATAGCGGTTAGACATATGTTATTAACTCTAATAATATATATGAGTATTATTAAATAATCACTTTGGGACATGTTATTAAAAAATATACATGTAAAACATATATGTTACATTAATAAGTATTAATTTTCTTACATTCATGGAGTCTGTGCTCCTTTTTCCTAAATGGAATAATATCATAAAACGTCAAGAAAGATAGTTATATCAAACAATTATATTTTATACAATAAAATATTAAAAATAATGAAAATAAACCAATAGTTTATTCGAAATTAAAATGAAATGAAAATAGAGTATCATAACAAAACAAATTATATTTGAAACTCAGAATAGAAATATTTTCCCAATGTTTTTAAACAACATGAATTTATTTTATAGAAAATTATAATGAAATCATACATAAAGAAAAATGATTTTTAATATTTTAATTAATATATATATATATATATAATAGAGAGAAATTGTTTTAAAAATAATTGTTGATAAAATGTACCTGTCAGAAAATTTTTTCCAGTGTTTAGTTGATATACCCAAAAAAAGATATACCATAACGAAGATCTACCATTTTGTATAATCTATTCCTCGAAGTGATATATTGTTCGGTATGACCTACAATATGGATTGATCTACTATTGAGTGATATAACATTTTTTGATCTATCAATCATCGATCTATAGTTAAACTTAATATTCCAATGTATTATGATTAAGATGTATTATTTTTTAAAAATATTAAATGATATTTCCTTATAAAATGGAACAATTATATTGTTTCAGGGATCTTCTTACTATCGTTATCAAGAGACACGAACTAATTTCAAAGATTATTCATATATGTTGTTCTATTGTAAAATAAATTTTACAATATATATTTTAGAGAATGGTTATTTCTTAGGAATATTTTTTTCCATCCATCGTGAATAGGTACGGGTAGAAAATTTTAAAGAGGAATTTTTGATGGTTGCAGTAGGCTGGAAGTGTCTCTGTTAGGGAATGATGAACAATGAATAATGTCAAACAGTCAAACATTGGTACTAAAATACCAATGCCAGAACTTCAGTCTCTAATAATGATACATTATCATAAAAAGAATAAACCAAATATTATGTTGCACCTGGATGTGAGGTAAAAAATATAATAATAATAAACATTTAAAATTTAAAGCATTAGTGCATTGGGAATCCAAAAGGATGAATAAACTATTTCAATGGTGATGTTTTCATTCATCCAAGATGAATTCATCAAAAAATAGTATACTTATTGAATTGATTTTCCACTATTAAAAATATAAATCATCAAATGTAATTTATATCATTATCATAATATCTTCTCTCCAAGATGAAACATAGAGAAAAATATCCCTAACCAAGGTCGAGGATGATGATGATGGAGTATTTCAAATATCAAAGGTGTGGGAGATCATTCGATTAAAATGAAATGGATTACGATTCAAATGAAATATCTATATACATTAGAAATATATGAATAGAAAACCACAATACCATATGACACATTTGTTCTCATGTTAATTTGTGTAATGTTTTATCATTAAATCCATCATTCTACTAATTTGAGAAAACTTTGGGGTATCCTTACCCATTTCTCCACACCACATGCCACATTGGCTACACCTCACCTATGCGGGCCTATCAGAAACCTATCCCTATACATGTACCCTCCCTTGAGTGCACTCATATATGACTTACTGATAGGTCTGCCCACTAACCGTCCTTTAATTGTTTATAGTCTATGGTCTTCTCTCCAACAGGGGTGACCATCGAATCCGCCAATGTGTTTGAAGGGCTTCACCAATTATCTATAAATTTTTATCAATTTTATTATTATAAGTTATAATTAAAATATAAAATTTGGTACCAATAAAATAATACTAAATAATTTCATTTAAATCAATAATTATAGAAGTATAAGGCCTAAAAAAGTAATATCATTTGTAATAAAAATTTTCTTATAAAACATTAAGAAAATGGTATTTAAAATTATCTGAAAAATATATCCAATAAAAACATAAAATATTAGTGAAAAAACGAGTCTTCAATATATCCCATAAATTATCCATATAATAAAATAATTTATATATTTCATATTTTTCGAATCATAAAAATCTAGGAAAATGAAAACATTATAATCTAGTGATAATTAATTCTTTGTTAGGGTAATCATATGTGATGAAAATCAATGATCATAAGACAGAATAAGATGCAAATTTGGGTATAATTATGATATATTAAAAAGTTATACAAAAAAATAGATCATACATCAAGAAATAACATAATAATATAATATGATTGTTCTAAATATCATATAAATAATGAATTATTTAGATTTAAGAAATATCTATATGCATAAAATCATAACATAGTGGATCATGTCTGAAAACCATTTTCTCATAGATGATATTGCTTTACTCGCCAATTCCTTTGAAATATTTTTTATTTCTCACTCGTTTCCCATTTTCAACCCAGAATCACTACACATTTCACTATTATCTCCAGAGAAATAAATCTTCAACCAATAAATTTGATGGATATGTAAATACCACACATCAAATAAATATCAACCATAAAAATAATTCTACAAATCTCAAATCATACTCATATCATAAATATCCAATGAAAATAAGATAGTATTTATATCCTTTCAAAATGTAGTCATATTAGTAAAAAATTCATAATTCCAATAATTAAAATTACATGTTAAACCCACGATAAATAAAAAATCATTCATTTATATGAAGTATGTTTATAGTAAAATAAGATCTAATCTATGTAATTAATATTATGGTATATAAATCATATAGATTAAGGTTATACTGTTAAGTCAATAATTTCCCTTATCAATTTATGTGTTGTATCAAGGTGAGTATCCTTCGATAAAAGGAATCACAAATTGTGTATTCAAACAGAAAATGTGTTGGATGAAATCTTTACCTTATAATCATTAAATAAATTTGTTGGACCAAGGAATTTGTGGATAATTTCTATGATATAAATTAATTTTGGAAGATCATCTCGATGAATTGGTTAATGGTAACATTTGAATAATATCCTTGAATAAATATTGAGATGTATAAAAGGATAATGAATTAAATTACAACTCTTTTTTAGTTATAAAAAATTACATTGGAAATATAAAATATCAAAGATATGAAGAATACATCATAAATAAAATATTTTATTAAAGGAGAAAAGTAATTTTTTATAAATATTATGAAGTCATATATAAAAAATTTCATTTTAGATTAAATTCTTTCTGAAAATATGTGTTCATTTAGAATGATAACATAAAATGGTTCTTTACAAATCCTTTTTTGGCATAATTAGTAAAATAAAGATATGTGGCTCTATAAAAAGTCATTTTTCAAATGGTTGAATTGAAATAAATGATTAAATTTAATTTTTAAATATAAAAATCCTTAATGGTTCCCTAAAAAACATAAATGTTATATAAATAAATGAGGGGTGGAAGATAAAACATTATGATTTGTAAGGATGGAAACCCCTATTAATTATTTTGAAATAAATTTATTTCAAATAAAACATCATAAAAGTATATTAAATTTTACTTTTTAAAAGGCATCAAAATAGTTGTGAGATTAATAGAAAACAATCCACATTAACTTTCAAAAAAATATTATAGAACATTATTGGGAACGAAATTATTAATGTGAGATAAAAGATTCAGAGATAAGAATGGGTATTTTATTACCAATGATACATTTCTTAAGAACATGTTTTACCAAAAAGGATGTTTTTGATGATGACAGTTATTTCCACAAATTTAAAAAATAAAAATTATATTTAAATAGCGAAATTTTAGTATGAATGAATTCTTTAAATGTATATTCATGTTTAAAATAACGTGGATCAATGAATCATAAATTGAATTGATGAAACTCTTATGAAATTTATAACAAAATTAACATTGTTTCATAGGAGAAAGATAAATAAATGGATATTATAATATCATTAAATGTCAGATATTAAAATATTATAAAAAAGTTTGGTGGTTAATACACCATACAAATGAAATTAGGGTTCACAATATGCAATATGTACCATGGAGTTGAAAACGAGTCTAATAATCCCTTACCTTATTTCTTGTCTTAGTCAAATAATTTGTATAATACTTTATAAAAAACATAAATCTGTTAATAATCTTATTAAAAACCTCATTCATATATGTATAATTTTTTAATGCTAATTTGTTATCATTATATTAATGTTTATTATTTATTTATTATCAATTTTTAATAAAAGTTGTTAGTAATCTTGATTTTATTGACCAAGTTAATAAAAATTGGTTGTCTTCTTCATTCATCTCTCAAAGATCAAAATTACAAGATTGTAAGGGTTCTAAAATTGTTAATTCTTAATTATTTATTATTTTATTATTTTAGTCCATGTGTGATTTTTTTGGTCCTTAAAGATGAATTTCATGATGAGGGTATTTTGATGAATCTTATGGAAAAAAGTATTGTTTTTATAAATAAAGAGTTATTATAATTATAAAACAAAATTTAACTCATTATTTACTTATTTATATCATATATTATTGGGACTTTTGTTCCCACAATCATCTATTATAGAATTTTTATATCAATGTTAATGTAGGTTGTTATACCAACCCAAAAAAAGACGGTATGATAAATAATATATGATTATGAGTACATTATGTTTTTTAATAATTATACAATAATAAAAATTATTTTATTTTATTTTTATTGGTGTTATATATCAAAAATATAAATTTTATGAAGGAAAATATAACATATAAAACATTATTACATAATACGGACAAATTAATTTTCCTCTAAGAATGCGCTTTCGAACAATTTATATGATAATTATTATTTATAATTCACATAATTAATAGTTTTTTAAATATTTATTATGAGATAATTATTAATATCATGAAAACAGTATTTGTTCTTTAAATAAACTTATCTAACAATCAGATAAATAAGATAACGAAAAACCAATCACACTATTCCATAGTGACGGTGATCCACACATTCTGAGAGACAATACTTTCATTATCCTTATAATCGGTGAGAATTGTAATTTGATTTCATTTAATAATAATGTATAAATTATAAATATTATGTTTTTATATTAAATTCCCTTTTTGAAACATGCATTACATATGGTGGAGGACAACAAATGTGCTAATCTATGGATGCATTAGTCCGCTTGAACACATGAGTCACATTTTCAATTTTATTAATAGAAAATGTAAAAATGTGTTTAAATATTGTACCATAAATATAATAACATAATAGTATACTAATTATATATATGATATCATTTGATTATATTCCAAATTGAATCTTATTAATAATGATTTCAAATAAGGAAATAGAAATGAGAATGAAACTATTAGAAATTTATATCTAACTACAAATATTATCTTCTTCTTAAAGCTAGTTAATCCTTTTTGGGGTGGACTTTTGAGAAGAAAATAACCTATTGATGAAATATAGAAGTGTTTAAGAGTGTTTAGGAGTGTTTAGGAGTGTTTTAAATAATAAGAGGTATTTATCAAGGTTTGTGGATCTATGTTTTTTTAAAAATGTATATGGGAAGAAATAAGGTCTTTTTATTTCATAAATACCCATTCTTAATTATTTTTGAATCATTTTATCAGTTTTTTATTGTTAGATATTTATTTATACCATTTTATATTTTTTTCCTTGCTAACATGTTTTCACCTAAGATACCATGTCCTGTATGAAAAATATAATAAAATGGTACATATTACATAATTCGAACCCACTGATTACAAAAATGAAATCCACTTTATTTTATTTAACATACGTAAGTGAAGAAAATTAAATATAAAATACCAAATGAATACTATATTAAAAATTAATTTTTTATAATAATATATTTAATGTTATAAAATGTAAATTATAGTTTTGTAAAAATATGATGTTTTTAAAATTTATAATTTCAATTATAATAATCATATTTTTGATTAAAATTGCTTTCAAAAATTACAAAATCATAATTATAGACTAAAAATTCCCTAAAATTCATGATATTTGTAAAACCTGTATACTAAACTAGTTATATTCATAACAACCATTATAGGAAATTTTTTAAAAAATATCTTAATATAATTTTCATATTTTTAATCAAAAAATGATTTAAAAAATCCAGTTATAAAATGTAAAAGATATACTTTAGAGGAAAACACAATATATAGTGGAGAAATAGTTTAATTAAAAAACATCTACCATAAAATTTATGTGTTTTTAATTTTTTTACATGGATTTCATAAAAAATAATTACTGATATATTAGTTTCTATATAATTTTATTGCCTACTATATTAAACATATAACTATGATTAATTTAATTTAACAATGTAAAATATTGTACCCCATTTATAGAAATGTTATTTCGAAAGAAATACTTTGGAAAATATTAATCAAATAGAATGATAATTTACATTTATTATAATTGATTATTATACTTATATTCTATAGTTATTATATTATTCTTTTAATTTTCATATATTGTGTTTTCTATTATATGGGTGTTGTGTTAGTTCAATGTTGTGTGTGAAATCTGATATTTAAAATTCCATTAATTTAAATGATCCAAAATACGATGAAATTTTAGAATAAATCCTTGGAACACAAATATTACTCTTCCATTGATAATATAGGGATGAAGTACTTCTTATTAAATAATGATAGTAAATATTTCCCTTATGAACCTCAAAATAAAAGAATCATAATTACAATATTTTGATGAAGAAAACAAAAAATAACTAAATAATAAATTTTTATCAAGTTATAATAATTAAAGTGTTTAAAATTTAATAGTTATTATTACCATTATTAGATAATATGTTAAAAAATTATTGAATATATAAGGGGAAAATTCCCCTTAGGAAGTATGGTTTAAAGGTAATGTTATAATTTATATATTAATCTATAGGGAAATGATATATTTTCAACACATGATTTATTTTTTGTGGTTTACATAATTCACATGGATGTATTTTTATCACACATATGATGAAATTCAATGTATTTAAATATCTATCGTAGATTCTCACTTTCTATAGATTTTGATTCAATGGTTTCTTGCACCAGGGGTATTTCATTACAAATATCATTTGGGAATCAATATTATTTATGACTACATTTCAATTTGGATAATTTTTTATTATTACATGCTAAAACCCCATATATTCTCTTTTCCACTAGTAACTAATTTGGATTAAATGAAATAATACATATTTTGGTTCAAATATCAGTCAAAATAATTCATCGAAATTGGACTACACGTAACTATTGTTTATAATTTTGATGAATTATCCTTCATTTTCATATTTATTATATTATTTTATGGATGTATTTATATATATATATATTTTATTTTTTTGTTGTCATATTATACTAACTATCAAATTAATTACAAAAAAAATACAATATAATATTTTTAAAATTTTTACAGATTGATATTTTTTTCTGACCTCACTTTATTTAGAAAATTGATAAATAAATAATTATATATTATGTATTTTTTTATGAATTCTGTTACCCAACATCTTCTTAATATTTAATTACAATTTTTAATTTTCATGTTTTCTTAGGTTTTAATAGAAATTTTTATTCTTTTTTTTATAAATTATTTTCCCATATAAATATCGTATTTAATAAATTTAATGGTATTTCTTAATATTTATCAACTATAAATTTTAATTCTCATAAAATGTCATTTCATCTATTTCATTTTCATTAAATGTATCTTATTCATGATTTTTTATATTCTCAAATTATGTAATCCATCTTTTTCCTCTGTATTGATTATGAACATCCCATGTTGAAATTTTATAAAAAATTTATCTCCCATTAGATTATATGATTTGAACGAAATATGATTATTTTTAGATTATGTTGTGCATATATACATGGAATTTTATTATGAAATTTTTGCGTATAATATATACCTCTAATTTATTGGGTAATGTTCTCTGTATCATGATAATAATATGAATGTGGTGTGAACCCAAACTCTCAAGGGACTCTTTTAACTTAGTGATGAGTTGTCCGAAAGAAACATAACCCTCTAATTCCTTGGGTATAGCCTTATATGTCCTGATTTAACAAGATAAGGATTTTATAGTAAATACATTCTATTAAAGTACTTGATCAATAATATAACTATAGACTTCGAAGTGATCCACGACATAAGAAGTGACACTATATATTAATTTATATTTCACATTATTAATCCAACATTTTGTTTTCATAAATATTTATATATGTTTCAACAGTCCTACTACTCATTAATTAGATATAAAAAATCATTATTCATTGAATCATGATTTATAATCAATTTTTTATTAGGTTTAATTAAGTTATGTTATTTCCATCCACCTTAATTAATTTATTCTAACAATAATATCATATTATCCTCGCATTGGATCATTGATTCTATTCTCTCATGTTTACCCTTATTGATAATATAATATGTCCATTTCTCAAATTTCAATTACCAGTATCTTGGAGTGGAATATTAATAATTACATGTGTTAAATTTTATCAAATTATAATACAATTTGTGGGATATTTTTAATATGTTGTAAAATACGTTGGTTATATGTCAAATCTAAAAAGACAGTAAAACTATAGGACCAATGGTGTGATTTATTTTCATACGTAATATTTAAATTCCTTATATGATATATAATGAAAATAAAAAATGATTGGGTTATCTTAGTTGATATCAAATTAGAGATTAGTTTTCCTGGATTAGGGATTAGGATATAAATAATAAGACGACAAAACCGAAAACAACTTGTTATGAATTGAAATTGATAAAAGATGGACCAAAAATGTCACTACATGAAATGAATATTTCTCTATTTATGAAATCATATGATTTCTGTTTCATATCATATGATTAGGTACTCAGATTAATATGACATACTACTCACACAAACCTTTTTGCTTTTAGTTAGTGGATGGAACTATGTGTAACTATGTTATCACTTAATGTGATAGATTGTTTCATGGTTATCACAATGAGAATCCACATGATATTGGATATGTATTAGAATATTTCTTTTATATTCTCAATAAACTCTCTCAATCTATGAACAAAAACATAATTCGGATTGAACTCATCCCTTGAATAAGGAAGGAATACCACTATTTTGAGTCCTTAATGAAACAATGTCCATCCACCCTCCACTAATTATCAAGCATTGAATCAGTACCATAGAATATATATTTTTCATTTTCCATTTATCAAATAATTAAAAGTTTATTTTATATGGTTATAATTAGGAAGTTGAAGATGATCAACAGTGATATCACATTAAAAATATGATGAAAGATGTTGAAATTAACTCCATTGAATTGAAGGAGTATAAGAAGATATTTTCCAACAAATATTTTCAATGACCACATCACATTAAAATAGATAGAGAATTATTATAGTTTAATATAATAGATAAGTAATCTATATGTATATATTAAGAAAACATCGCATAAGATGGTAGATAAGATTTTGGTATTATCAATAACATTGAAATAAAATTACTCACTTATATAGTGGCCTTAAACTATGTTTGTAAAATGGTTTACTATAAAGTACTTTTGTAGATATGAAGAAATCATTTTATGTTCATTCAAGGTTAACATAGAGATTGGACACTCCCATTATTCTCATTTTTAAGGAAGATAATACAAAAATTAAATTTTTAGAAAACATAAATTGTAAAAACTATAGTGGAAAGAAAATTAATATTCCTATATATAAAAAATTTAGAAAGAATCAAGGAGAAAATTTATATTAAGGGATATATAATTTCATAAAATTTTGAAAAGATAGTCATCAAGATTATTAATGTAACAGGTATATGATGATTCTATCCCGTGAAATTTAGGAAAAAGAAGATCATTCTAATCCAACACCAACACATTAATAATTTAATTATAAGGATTATGTCAATTACATAGATGAGTGAACCAATCCAAGGGTTAGTGAAGAAAATAAAAATTGGTAACCCTTAAATGTATGTGATAAGGGGAAATCCTATGCTATCTTAACTAATTAAGTAGTTCATAAAAATGTAGTGATGATAGGTACCCACATCATACACTGGGGAACTAAAAATTTCTACTTTATTTTAGGTCTTCCAAAAAATCAATAAATAGAAAATTATCTATGGACATTAAATCACCACACCAACTATAAAATATTTAATTATACGTTAACAATTTTATTGGTATGATTATTTAATATCAATTATATTTCACTACAAAGATATAAGTCTTCGGATTATTCATCAATAAAATATTAATATTTTCTATTTAGAGTGTTTTTATATGATTATATTAATGGAATATATCTATAAGCATAGATAAAATATTAAATGTATTTATAGGGATTTCGTGTTTCCTATCATAAATTGATATATGATTATCTATTGATTCAAGGATAATACTAAAATCAATATTGAAATTACCACCACTATATTTTTATTAATACCTAATAATAATGTTTATTTATCTCAAAGGTAGGAGAGAAACACGATATTTATGATATAACTATTATGAATGAATAAATTGTTGTTTTTAGTACTGATTTTCCTCATCAAACACTACACCATTAGATTGAGTTTCGTATAGAACACATACATGATGTCATTCCAATATTAAATAATCCTTATAGAATGGTCCAGATCTATTAAGATGAATTAAAGATGAAAATCTCTAAGAACATGGATAAGGGTTTACACACCAACTCTATTTAGAAATGGGTTCACTAGTTCATATTATAATGAAAAAATATTGATCAATGTGTCATTACATTGATTATAATTGACTTAACAAAAACATGATAAATAAAAATTATCTTCTACGCTATATTGTGAATTTGATTGACCATCTCTGAGGGTATCAATATTTCTCAATGATTTAAAAGAAATCAAATTAATATAAATTAATTGTTAAAAATGATATAACTATGTTAGTTTTTTGTAAACTTATTTCCTCTATGTTTCTTGAATCAACTTCGGTACTCTGGGAACACGATAACTGAGTCGGCCCTGACATAGCTCGAAGGATGTTATAAACCTCCATGGAATGGAGACTAGACAATAGTATCATACAACATGCAAGTGGGAATGAATTATCCAAAAAAATATATAATAAGAAAGAATAAGAAGTCAATATTCGTACTAACGAAGCTCAAGTAAGAGTAATGTACCAGAAGTCAATAAGGTATTAAATCCCATTGAACTAAAACCCATGTACCAAAATATGGGGAAAACATGTTCCTAAGGACACAACTCACCAAAACCATGGTTTAATATATAAATCAACCATCAAGAGATCATTTCCCCTTACTCGAACTGGGATGGCGATAATCTACCAATACCCAGAGGCATAATTAGGGTTTGAGATAAAAATCCATGTAGGGTCTCAGAAATGATTCCATATCAGATGCAAAAAAAGTTGATTATAAAAAGTAATATACTAAATTTTAGATAAAGAAGTTTAGAATTTCACATCATATTAGAATAAATCATGAAATACAATTCAAATGATGGAAAAATTATTTTATGAAAAGTCATTAAAGTGGTAAAATTTTTCTAAATCAATGGAATAATTAAAAATAGATAAAAACTATTTTATATAAATTCATATGGAATTTAATGTAGTTTAAAAACATGGGAATATACTTATATCTCAAATATAAAACATGCTGGAAACATGGTCATCTAATAAATAGGAATAAATTTTCCATACTATAGGACTCCACAAACATTATAGGATCTAGGAAAAAAGTTTATAAACACGTCCAATTGAATCTAGCCAATGGCAAGTCCCCAACACCACATTGGTGATGTGACCACTTGAATATAGGTTTTAGGACATTGTATATGTGTATAGTGTGTCTAAATTACTCAAAAACTACCTAAGGCATGCAAGTTATCTTACACAATAAATTATTGGTCAATTTTTTTTAATACTACATAAAATAACAGTAAAACCTATTCCCCCATTACAAATTCCAATTTTCCATTTAAAACCAATCCATGTTTTAATAAAAATATATGCATTTTTAACAGGATAAAAC
This sequence comes from Viscum album, assembly GCA_963277665.1. NCBI lineage: Eukaryota > Viridiplantae > Streptophyta > Magnoliopsida > Santalales > Viscaceae > Viscum > Viscum album. The sequence continues at coordinate 932,912,866 of OY728122.1, read as the reverse complement.
ACAAGGTTTCTATCAAAACATTTTAATCCATTTTCATAACTTTGAAACCAATTTAAACAAATTCCATCAATTTAACAATAGATCCCCTTAATTAAATTCAATAATATATTTGAAAAAGATTCTATAAAATCTCCAATTTAAATTAATCAATTCAAACCAACTAGTTTCTATAAACACAACAAAATTCAATTGGATTTGGTTTTCCCAATTTTCATTCCAAAACCAATTTAAATCACCCCATTATCTAGAATTTGTTTTTATTAAATTAATTGAAGTCATTTTTTGTCAATTTAATTGAAACCATAAATTTAAATAAATCAAGCAATTCATGGATATTCAACTTGGCCAAACAAGTCTTAATCACCTACATTTTCCCCGAAATTCAACACCTACAATGGAAACCTTCAATGAGAATGACGGTCTAGAATACCACAAAAATCAACATAAAAATGATATCTAGTTTCATGGATCATAAATCCATCTATTTTAGGATGATATATTGGAAACCCAAAGAAACAGAAAGGGATAAAGATGAAGAAAAAGTGATAATTTTTACCTAGAAATCACTCCACATGAGTAACGTTGAACGAACACTATACGAATAGATCCAGAAGGATTGGAGAGATACATGATCACCTAGAAAAGTCATTAATTCTAGAGGAATTATTGTTTATAGGATGAAAATAATATAGAGAATGTGTGATTCCTATTTAAAAATTGTATTTGGGTACTGCATGATATGTAATCCCTTTACACCTCCTGAGATAGTTCATTTCTATAACCACTAAAAAATCACTGAAAATAAAAAATAAATCAATATTTATCTCTTTAAATGTAATGAATTGTCACATAATGTAAAATTAAAAAAGTAAACCTTTCATGATATGAATTGAGAAACCATTACGCCCCACGTAACCAATTTACACATCATGTAACCCTCAAAAATCCTATTAAAAAATATGATTTAAGCAGAAATTACTACAAATCTCTAACATTAAAATTATTGGTAGCCTCTATATTTCTTTTCAATCCTTCCTAGTTAATGAAAAGAGAGAACCATGAAATGTTTAAAACTTACATTTCCGATTGATAGTAGGATGTTACAATATCAAATCATAGTTATGGCATTATAACTAATCAATTCCCCAACAATTTTCTTGGATCTGATAAATATCATATTTATAGATTATTGTGGTACACATGTGATATTACTTATAAACGAAATTATCAAGTATTCGAAGAGAATGTTACATCATTAATATCATATGATTTTTATGAAAATGACCCAAGTAAAGAATAAATTTTATAAAAAAATTACAAAATTAAAATACTGGCTATTGAAAGTATCATTTATTGCCCATGTAATAAAAAAGTAGGTTATATATGTTTTTTATTTAATTTTTTTTAATTTAGTAATGTTAATGGAAAACCAATATAACTAAGATAAGTTGTCTTATTGTATTGGCTTGACACTATTGACACATTTTGATAGATTTACATTGAATTTTAAATTGACAATACATTTTATATTAAAATGGAGTCAAGATTCGTTTTCCACTTGACTAAGAAAAAAAATTCAACTGCGATTTAGAGAAGTTTGGCCACTAAACCAATTCACACACTACCTTTTAGTGGATTGTGTATTGAGATTTATAATGATTCATAATTGAAGGTGGTATGATTATTCATCTTGAAAAATGTCGTTATGTTGTCTTATTGACGAGGTCAACTAAATGATAATGATTGAAATTACTCAACAAGTGTTTTGGAACTAGATGTGGTTATATTTTAATTACATAGATATATTCATTATCTCTATAGTAAAATTTATTAAATAAATACAATTAATAAGATATTATATTATATATTCACATATAATGAGTTAATATTTTTCTAAATGTGATATTTAGAGTTGAACAATGACTATGTATGCTCAATACATTGGCACTCTGAGAAAGAAAACATGGCAGATGATGTTTTTACCAGGCATAACCATGCATCAATATCAATTTTAAGGATATAATGTGACCCAAAAATAAATTATTTGAAAATAATGAACCCTGAAATCAGGTGGTATACGGAAAATCTTGTGTTTCCCAAATAAATTCCCATCAACCAATCAATGTGGAGTTTAAAGATGCTCAAATTATTTATCTGGAGATATTGATGAATGTGAAAATTATTCCAATGTTAAAATTTTAAAATAAATTAATGTAATGATTTATGAAATGAATTATATTCCATCAATAAAAATATTAAAGAAGGAACTATTATATTATGAAAATTCATCATAATTAAATATCGAACAGGAATGTAAAATGATTTATAGAGATCTCAAAAATCATTTATAATGGAAAATGAATAGTTATATTGTATATTATATATCTCAATTTATCATTTTCCAATAAAAATGGACAAACACAAAAAATATAAGGTGTTGAAACACATTACACATAACTATTTTTATATCGGAGAATATCATGATGGATTTTATTGCATAACCTTCCAAAAAATCTATAACAAATTATCCCATTTGGGTTATAGTTGATTAAATTATTAAATCAACATAATTAATTTCTATTCGAGATGATTTCTCAATCATTCAATGTTCTTAGATATACATTATGAACTTGGTAATGATAAAAGGTGTACCCATCTAAATTTTTTATAACCATTATCTATGTTTTACCTATTCTTTCTGGAGATTTCTTCAACAAGAATTAGATATATTGATGATCTTCAAGACTTATTATCATCCATAGACTGATGGTCAATAAAAGAGGACCTATCAATAGTTATATCGTATACTGATATTATATTTAATTTATTTCAATGAATGTTTGGTCTGACACATCCCTTGATAGATTTAACAGAAATAAAATAGTTTCCATTCTAGAATTAATATGAAACTTATGAGGTTCAATGTGGGGGGAGGTACATAAAAATTCCATATTTAGATGATTTTAAAGAGAATAAATGGCAGAGACATGATCTTATGAAATTTCGGAAATTATTCAAAACATTCAGTGAAACATTAAAATAGCACATTGTCAACCAAAGATCTAGGCTAATGATATTTTTTTATATATAGATATTGGAATTGTAGAAATGTTTTTCCTTCAATTATAACTATAGAAGTTGGTTATGACATTTTTTAAAAACCTATACATAAGACATAGATATATCAGATCATTGGAATAAACAATCATGTGTGTTTGATAGCTTATCATCTTTTAATTCAGTCTATAATCACCCAAGTTCATGACGTGTTACTTTTGACACCCATAATTTTGTGACATGAATTTTAATGTTAATTATTTTAGATGATTGAAAATAATGTAGAAATACTGCAATAATTTTCATAAAGGAGAGAAATTTTTCACTTCTGTAATTAATATTCATTAAAATAGGAATAATGTTGTTATTATGATTTAAAAAAATATTATTTTAGAAGTAATTATGTGTTCCCCATTTCAAAATTTATATGATAAATCCAGCATTAATAGGGCTAACTAGCTCAACTAAGGCCCATGTGGGGGTTCCCATAACATTGATTATGTATCCATCACATCCAACTAGTGAATAGGAAGAATATGGTGCATGAGAAAGCACCTACAGAATAAGGGAATGCTCACCACCATATAGAGGAAATGTAGTAGAACAGTTTGTGCCACTGTTCGGGGCTGTATGCCGGTAGGATTATTCAGATTTATGAACCCCAAGATACACCCATTTATTTATAAACAATTTTAGTCTTAATATGAAATTTCTATGTGGGGTGAAGAAAAAACAGGTACTATTAAATCATTGTTGAAAACATGAAATAACCATACAAGTCTGAAACAATCAATCTTGGTTGTTCGATCAAGATCATGTGATCATCTTCAACCTCCCACTCAACCAATTCTATACATCACACTCATGTTGCTAGTTTGATTATATAGATGCACTCTATGGATCTAGATCCTCTATCAAGTAATTCCTTGATTATCTATCCATGATATATGAGACTCACTAAATTTCTATGGAATGGATGAATCTACATCTTCATGCATATGATTGGAACAGAATAAAAAATACCATCACATGATCCCATTCATGTGAACCTTGTGTATCCATCACAAGAATTTATAAAGGTTATTATGGTCAGGATAAGCAATGTAGATTACCATTGATGGCATAAAAATAAAATTTAAGATCGTGTCACTCTTATTTAATCTATATATTTTATAATCGGAATTAATTGGTATTATCAAGAGAGGTTCTACCACATCTTCCTGGACACATAGTTTCATCCTCATATAAAGCCTTGTGACTTTTTCAATACCTATACCTATATAACCAGTGCTCCATTTTTAATAAAAAACACATGTGGAGTTGATAGGGAGTAGGAGAGAAGGAATTCAGAGTTACAGAGCTCGTTGGAGATCATCCTCATAGAACCTCCTCTGGAGATCTCAAGAACTTTTTATAAGATCACTCAATGCTCAAGTGATGAAAAAATGAATGAAGTTTTATAAAATTATTGGTTTATATGGTGTATCCATGAAATCAAGTGATACCCCATATGGTTTCATGACTCCAACAATAAGGACCTTCATTCGTAGATATTGTCCCATCATACACTAGTTCACATGCATGATGTGATGTCACAAACCTTCAATATCATTGTTCCCTTTTTCTTATCCATGTAGTGTAGACTCAATGTCTTTCACACCCATATGTTTTCCACTCTTTATCACTAAGAAATTTATACATTATTTTATGTACAAATTAGAGTCAATGGAAAACCCATTCACATAAACAAAAATCTTATTTTAATAAAGGTCATAAAGATTTCCTAACTTCATTCATAATGTAGTTACATTTTGAAGTAACACATCAATATACAAATTTATTTTTCATGGAAAACCCCTAAACATGTTGATATAATCCCTCATTGGTTGATTCTATGTACATGTGAAACTGATGAACAATGTTTCATTAATATATTTTCCTTTGGAATGTGTATGAGTCCATGGACAAGACCTAACTCTACCATGAAATCACTATGGTGTATCCCCTTAACATGCACAGTAAGGAAAGAATCATTTTACCTAAAATTTTATTCATAATACCATTCTATAGGCTACTTAAATCCTCAAGCCTGCTCCATTCTCTAGGGGAATGATCATATTCTTGTCTACAAGACCCTTCTAGTTAATATGTTATGTCCTCCTGATCGCATGGATCTCCAATGATCTCACAATGTCCTTATGTACTACGGAACATTTATGTTGGTCATGAAAAAATACATTGAAAATGAAAATTGATATCTCAATAGATCATTGACATGTCACCATTTTTATATAGAGGTCTGAAGATAGGTTGTTTTGATCAGAAGAAAACCCCTTGACATGTCTACATTGTCACATGACAATACATAGACTAGTGGGATTGGTCTAAAAATATCATGTTTTCATTATCATGTGATTTCCCATTGATATGGTAGTACTATAATATCATATAATGAAAGAAACCCATATTGTTCCTACAATGAAAAATAGAATGTTAGGCCTTTATTATATAAACATATTCAAGAAAATGCACTATGATTATGGGAATACCTCTTTAAAAAATCAGGTTGACTTTGTGATGGAAAATTGACATGTATTCATTATCATGTGATTGTCCAAATACAATTAGGGATGGTGCTAAAACTATGTATAAACATCTTATCATTTTTATCTGGAATACTGTATACATTCCCACTCTACATATGTGAATCATCTTGGAAACATCTTCTTTACTAATGTGATGGCATCCAAGACATGTCATTTCGTGATGAGAATTTCCATAGAAACACCCACATTGATCATGTGAAATATAAAATGCATGTACATAGATCATGATAGGAATATTATAAATATCTGGCAGACACCATTGGATGTTTTTGTTGTACCAAAATGATACACCAAAAATTTTGGTCTGTCACTCCATTTCACACCAAGAATCTCGGATAGACCTTAAATGGTTGCTATCACTCCATTTCAATTAGAAGATAGTGAATGGGTATGTGAAAGGGAAGCCTCATGGATTAATCCCTATACATCTAAATTATGAGAACTCAGATTCCTTTCCAAATAGGATACATCATATGCCTTCTTAGGAACCAAGAATCAATGGGAATCCACTTTTTTAAAGTCCCACCATCTCTCTAAAATTTATAAAATGAGGTCCCAATAAATCCCATGTGAGGATAATTATATCCCATCCATTATAGGACTGATAAATCTATGAAATACTGGAATATGTATTTCATTCCAAATAAAATGTGTAGGATGCCTCTTCGAGGATCGAGTTACATTTGGAATCCATTATAGTGTAATCCTCAAGCATTCCAAAAATATTGGGATATTAATAATGTCTCCATGTATGATCACCGTCATTTGAAAATAAATTTTATTAGGGGTAATTGAACTATGAGAACTATGATTCCTATCATAACAGGATACATTGGACACTTTCCTAAGGCCCTCGACCAAATGGGAATCCACATTATTTTATATTTCTCCATTTTTATGACATTCTGACCACAGGGACCCAATATCTCTAATGGGATAATCATTCCACTATATCCATAACAGGATGAGTAGTGTGATCATACACATGAATCATGTGATGTGAAATCCCAAACAATGACATCAACTACCTCATACCAACTAGAATTTTTTGAATGAATTGAAAATGATGATTATAATTCCTAGTATATGTTGAATATGTAAGACTCCCTCCTATAGACTAAGCCCTATACCAAATCATCCATGATATGGGAAATGATACATTCAAATGGAAACATCAATGTGTAAAACTCAAGAATTTATTCACTATTTTAATGTTTTTGATCAACTTCTATCACATGTTTCTCACACCGATCATGTATCATGTGTTCTTAGAGACTGAAGATGATTAAATGAATCGCATGATCAATATTCCATAGTTTGGTACCATTATTGGTATGAAACTCTAATCACATCTTTGGAACAATACAAAGGTTCATACTTCAAAAGATATAATGTAGGAAATTCTTTTTGGAAAAAGTCCCAAATAAGTCCTCTATGGTTTTATATCACACCAATAACCACCTAAATAACAACATATACTCTAATTTATATCTCAAACAATATATGTAAGATTCCATACTGACGTTTGAGCCTAATATTTACATCCTTTCTACATGGACGCGTCGAGTCTCGAACATTAATCTATGAAAAAAACTATTGGGGTTTTGATTCATGATTTAATAGGATATATATGATGCCTCATAGATATTAAATCCCATATCAAAGAATTCAAACACTCCTATAGATGAAAATAAACTATAGAGTTCTCAAACATGATCACATTCCAAAGAACCGAAAATAAGGGAGTGATGGGGAACCAATGTCATCCACAATGTCACCCCAATCAATTGATGTTCTAAATCATTATATTAACATGGGGTTAACCAATACAACATTTGGGTATGTGAAGGATTTTATTAAAATATCATGAATCTATAATAGAGTACAGCACAAAGAATAAATTCTCCAAAAAATGGTGGGATGAACCCGATCTTCCATCCTCCTGACCAATGTGAGTTCAAAAGCTTCATTGGGTATGAATCCCTAAAGGATCACCTTCCTTTTGAATGATTTCATGTAAATTTTTATGGATGTGGGAACTATTGAGAGTTCATAGGGAAGAATAAAAAATGTGAAACCTGATGTGAATTATTGATCATGGCATTCAAACCCCCCACCATCAAACGGATGGGCCTAATATCATCTACATCATACATAACGAATAAATGGGGAGTGCGATATTAAATTCATTTAACAATTTCATACATTTCATGGTTCAAAATGGGTTGATTTTCCAAATCATTATTTGGAAAATTTGTGTTGTTCTTGTATAGAAAAATAAGTTATAAAGACCCAGAATTTCCATGTAATTTTTTTTAAATAAATGATAATTTTACGAGTCTGTGAAAAGTGACGACACGTGATTCCGAGAACCGGAGTACCCAGAATGAATTTCTGAATTTTTTTCGGGTATGATAAGAAAACGTACGAGTGGGGATTTATAACTTTTAAAACAGCTTGGAATTGAAATTTGAGGGCATCGTTGAACTCACAGTGCTAGTATTCTCCTAAGGAGACTTTCACCTTGACGGTTGTTGGTCGAGGGTGAATGTTTGTTTTTGGGCTTTTCGAGAAAGAATAATATAAAAATAAAATTGTGCAAACATTTTATTTTTATTTGCAACACCAATGTGGGTGACATGAGGTGGGGTCCACTGGAACTAAACCTCCATGTGGAATTTGGTATTGGGGAGAACCTAACCATAACCTCCTATGAGAGGTTATGGTGGTGGGGACCACCAGAGCCTAACCTCCCATGAGAGGTTATGGTGGGGGGGGGACCACCTGAGGTCTAAACCTCTTGAACACCCCTATTAATGAGGGAGAAATTTCTCAACTCCCTCTTTAAAGTGGAGGAGCCTCTTAAGATTCCTCCACATTAAATTATGCCAACACACCCCATCAAATTTTTCCAACATAGTTAATTAATTTAGCTAATTTGAAATTGTGCCAACAATTAAATTTGGGGGAAACACTTTTTATTTTGGTGGGTTTTTCTTTTGAGAACAATCGTTGGCAAATGAGAGAGAACTCTTGGTGGGAGAAATCTCTCCAATGAAGAACACATTCTTCCCCGAAGAACACTCTACCAACAAAGAACATCGACCTCGACTTCAATATTTTTCCTTGGGACTTCTTCGGATGTGGGACGTCTTCGTCTACGACGAACTGACACAGGTGCCCAGAATTGGAGGTGTGTGGCGGACGAGACGAACGTCGACAACCTCACCTTATTCCATCCTCATCGACATCAACAAACAATCATGTAGGGGTTTATTTATATTTTATTATCCCTTCCCATGTTCTCTATGTCCTCTTTCCTTTTAATCACTTAAACTATCATTAAATTATAAAAAACTGAGGATCTTTAAGGTTTAGTGTCCTGGAAACCAGGAACTTAATACATGAAAACCTAAAACATTATTCTAAAACACTTGAAAGGCTTATCCTTATGTTCATCCATGGTTCATTACTACATCTCATATCCTAGGGACATACATCAAAATAAAGGGTGAGCAGAAGGCCCAGTAAGGGAAACAAGGGAAACATTTAACATGTGAACTTGAGATACATCAATAAAGTCATGTAATTGAACTTTAAGGCGTGAGAAAGAAAACATGAGTCATATCATAATAAAAATAACGTATTTCATAACATGATGATGTGGATGAAACATTTAACTTATACAATCATTTCCGTTTCACCAAGGTCCATCCCCAAGGTGTCATTAAAAATTACCAAGGTTATTCAACAAGATATCGTTAAAAATTGTCATCTCTAGAGATTAGGTCCTTACACAATTCATTGGAGCGCTATCAGGGAGAACCCTTAAATTTTCCTTTTTTATCATGTGATCCACATATATAATCATCAAAAATTTCATAAATAGCCCATATAACATTAAATAAATGGGTTTCATTTCATAATCATAACGTTTTAAAAACTGCTTTAAAGACATGATCTTTATGTCAATTTAAACCCACGAAAAAGGAATGTGGGCCTCATGTATGTAAATCCCAGAATTTAAAATAGAATATTTTGATATATATGTGAATAACCCTATAGAATAAAGTTTTTTGAGTATTCACATAAGAAAATAAAAGAATTTGAGAAAATAGAGAGACATTTTGAGACAAAAATTCGGCAGCATACCGACTGTGATGCAGGGTTTTAGAAAACATTGGAAAGAGAGGTGAAATGGGTCACCCACTCATAAATGACCCATAAAATAGTAGATGGACATAATTTAAAGGATATATTAACATGGTAATTAAATTTGAAGTATATACCATTTTAAATGAAAAATATGGAAGGAATACAAAAATAAGATTTCTCTTATGAAAATTCGGTAGCCTAACGGCGTCACTTAAAACTTCAACAAAAAAATGAATTGACAGGATCAAATAGGGTCTCTCATAATATGAAAAAAAAGGTTCAGTATGTTAGATATATAATTCATACCCCAACATATTAAAAATTAAATTGAAATACTTGACATGAAAATTGAACTTGAAAATGAGAAGGGTGAAAGGATCCCTTAAAAATTCGGCAGCGTAACGACGTCACTTAAAACATAAAAAAATGAATTGACGAGATCAAATAGGGTCTCTCAAAATATGAACATAAAAGATCAGTATGATAGGTATAGAGATCATACCCCAATAAATAAAAAGGTAGAAGAAATATTTGATATGAAAATAGAACTTTGAAAAATGAGAAGGGTAAAAGAATCAATTAAACATTCGGCAGCCTAACGATGCAACTTAAACATTCAGAAAATGAAATGATTAGAGAAAGAGGGGGTCACTTAGCATATGAACATAAAAAGGAACATAGGATGAAAATAAAAGAACATCCCCAATAGAAGAACATGGAGCATAAAAGAGAAGACATAAAAGAGAGTACTTCGAATGAAAGAGAGAGGTAGGATCCCTTACATTAAAACGTATCTCTTAAAACTCAAAGGTTGGGACCTTGAGGGCTTGGTGGCACCTTGGGAGGAATCCATGAAGGTAAGGAGACCAGAACATCGTTGAGGATGATTTTGGAGTCGAAAGTATGAGAGAATGGGTTGGTATTTATTGGGAAAGTTAGGGGACAATGCATGAATTCCCAAGGGACACCTCTTGGTGGTATTGGCAAAACCATGGGCTTTACCATGGTATTTTCACATGGTATTGGCCACTTGGGACACCTCACACCTTATATTACTATTCATAAGTCGACCATGTTGATTACATACATAATACTGTTGATTCAATAAGGTTTTCCTTATGACTTTTCCATTCTTTCTTGTTTTGAAAATCACAAACACCTTTCTTTAAGGAAAATCACTTTTATAAGGAAAATTGCTTTTATAAGGAAAATCACTTTTGTAAGAAAAATAGCTTTTGTAAGAAAAATTATCCTTATCATATTTTCATCCATATTTTTCTTAAGTATAAGATTCAGATTCATTTCTATTTTCTCGGAATTGTTTGAAACTTTGATATGAAGTATTATGTTTTAGGATCCGAATTCTGGATAAGAACTGTAATAATGTTTCACTCTGAAATCCAGATGAGAACTGTGATAAAGTTTCATTCCGAACTCTGGATACGAACTCTGATTAGGTTCTACTCTAGATTCAGGATACAAATCCTTATGATGTTCGACAACGAATTCTCATTACGAATTCTGATAAAGAATTCTCATTACGAATTCTAATGATGAATTCTCATTACGAATTCTGATGATGAATTATCATTACGAATTCTGATGATGAATTCTCACTACGAATTCTGATAATGAATTCTCATTCCAAATTCTCATTCCGAATTCACAGATTAAACAGAATCTGATCATCTTTGTTTTATACAATCCGAATTTATTTAGACTCCGAAAATTATTTTTGGTTAGACTCCGAACATTAATTTTGCTTACGTTGTTATAATCTGTCTACTCTTTAATCTTTTTTCTCTCACTCCAAACATTCACTCTGAATATTCATTCCAAACATTTGAGTTAGATTTTAAACGGGGTCATAATTTCTGTTACACATGTTTTGTTATAAATCGATGTCGTCTATTCTATTATAAACTAACCGTTGGCTAAGTTACGCATGTATAGGTTCCTCTGAATTTCTTGGGAAATATGACCGTTGGAAGAGGGAGTTGACCGTTGGAAATTTGCCTATAAATAGGAGCTAATTTGAAAGAGCTCAAGAGACAATGAAGTTGATCAATCTAGAGACCACACGTTTCTAAAGTGATTTCTAGAGAGAGAAATATTTTCATGCCTTGTGCGTACTGAACCGCTCATTCAGTTTTTTCTTCGTGCGACTCTGAATGTTGGTGATTACATTCAAGGACTTCCGGAGATAGGAAGACAGAGGTGCCGACTACCTTGAAGTTCGAGGGATTCCTTGCTGAGGAAGACAGAGGTTGCCAACTACCATGAAGTTGAGGGCACACGGGGATAGCAAGACAGAAACTCTGATCTTCGTATCAAGGGCTTACACTGGTGTGTGTAAGACAGACTTGCTTGAAAGTATAAATCAAGAGACCATTATCCAAGGTTGTTGGATACCCTTATCTTTGTGTTAAAATACTTATATCTTGTTACTTGTAGTTTTACTACTTTTTTATTTCCGCTTCATATTTTATTGTAAGGAATGTATAACTTTCTTATACTTCCCTACTTATACTCCGTTTCATTTAGATTCTATACGCTTTAAGGTAGAATCTCATATTGCAATATTTTGTTAAGTTTCAATTTCCGGAACCATATTTCTGGAACCTACTTTCGAAATCTCTTTCCAAGTTTTCATTTGGTGTTGGAGGTGTTGGGAATTTTCTTTGTTTAACTTTGTTAAACTTAGCCCTTTCTTTTGCTTAAGGAAAACACAGTTATTCATAACTAACTTTAAAGGTTCCAAATGAATTTTAAAAGTATACAATTCACCCCCCCCCCCTCTTGTATATTGAGCATCTATATCATGATTTTGATCCTACAAATACATCATTTAATGATGTCATTAGACACCCGTAACTTAAAAACTGTATTTTCACTATTCACCGAAAATTCAACTTTCTTAGAAAAATCCCAAAATTTCACCATAACCAAATATCGATGCTCTGATTTCAAAAATGAAATTCATTTTATAAAAATAATTCTCTAAATATTTTTAAATCAATTTTTAAATAAAACACTATTCACCCAAAATTCAATTTTTTGAGAAAAATCCACAAAAATTACCATAACATAATATCAATGCTCTGAGTTTAAAAATAATGTCCATTTTATAAAAAAAATTTCTAAATATTTTTAATTTAATTTTTAATTAAAAAACACTATTCACCCGAAAAAACTAATACTTGATTAAAAATCTATGAAACCGTTATTTACCCATTTTATTGAATCACATTACTTAATAAAGGTGCCTGAATTATATTAATACTTTCTTTTGGTGAGATTACTAATCCATTTGGTCACATTACTAATCCTAAGCGTAAAATCACTATTCATAATTTACCATTCATCAAAAATTATGTTGACCTTATTAGTCTCTAATTTTCTTACTGAACACAATTGCAGAAGTCCATTTTTTGAAAATCATTACACATCATTAATTATTTTAGGTTTACATAAATATTTTAAAATATCCATTTTTTCTAAATACATTAATAAAATACATCCTAAATTCATTCGAACATTTGAAAACTCACAAACTTCACTATAAGACGAAAACACAATTTTATTTATACGAAAGGATTACACAACGTAGCTATGGTCTCCTTACATATCCCCTTATAACCCCAGCATAAGACCTAAGTGTAAGGTGTGCGAAGGTGAGAGAATCTGAGGGTGGCTCGGCCAACATCGCACGAGTAGTGATTTTTATCAGTTTGAACTTCTCGTGAAGGAGATTCCATTCTAGCTTCAAACGATGAAGTTCATATTGGGTTTGGTCCAGAGCAAAGACCAGTGGTGCTACCTCCATCCCATGTTCTGTTAGATGGGCTTTGATCAGTCCAAGACTACTGGATGAGGAAATCGAATCTTCTTTCTATATTAATTAACCAAGATCACTTGTGTTTAGAGACAATAGTCACAACATTCAGTTTCCAACGGTCATACTGACTAACGGTCGTATAATAGTCAAAACACAACAGTCTCATTTTAATTATACTCATTTTATTAAAAGAAAACGTTTTGTAGATTATGAAAAAAATAACACACAAAATTAGGAAACAAGATTTATTCCAAATTTGGGGTCGTTACATTCTTCCCCCTGAAGAAATTGCGTCCTCACAATTTTTAAAATTGGGCTTGGAAATTTCATTGAAAGTCCCACATCGAAAAAAGACTCAATAACACTATTACTTTAAAAGAAAGAAAAGGAAGTAATAATAGAACCCAAGTTAACCCATACTAGGAATCCATGTAGGAAAACATGGACATGAAAGAGAAAAAAACGATCATGTTCTGAGGGAGAGTGATAGAAAACATGATTAGGAGAAAGATAACAAAAATAAAATCACAAACATATGATGGGATAAACAGTATTTGATTTCCCAGTAGGAAACGTTAACAGACAACGTTTTTGTTTTACATTACTTTTCATAGTTTTGAGGAATTCATTTACTACATTGAAAAAACACAAGTAAATATATTTACCTTCAAATACAGTTTCATCCCATGATAAGTTTCTACCAAAACTAATATTTTCTCCAAACGACGAGCATTAAAAAAAATCCTGGTCTCATCAAAAGCACAAGAATCATCTTCTATAGAATCACATAATCCACCAAAGATTAACTATCTATTTCTTCTATATTAAAACATTATCCCAAAAATAGAAAGGGTTTGGTAAAACAATTCTTCCAAAATAAAGAACCCCATAGAAAGGGAACGTACTTTTAAATCTTCAAAATTCAACGGTGCTACCCAAAGTTCATCATAGACCATTCTATAAATAACAGTCCTTAAAATTACCCAAAATAAACCAAACTAAGATTGAAACCCAAATACAAGAAGGATTAGATAACATAGTCTTCCAAATTAAACTTCATCGTTAATCTCCAAACAACATCAATCACTTATATCATCTTATAACAAAAGTAGCTAACCTATACATATTTTCCCCACGACAGGTTAATCATTTTAATAAGTAACCTATATTACCATAAGTTCACCTTAAATTCGTCGATTGTTCACAATATAAGTCAAACTTTATTCCTCAAATAAAATATCATAGTAATATATTTATCTTGATCATATAGGGTTCCCAAAATAGTTAACGTTTTCCCAAATAATAATCATCTTTTAATCCCCATATCATATTTTTTTCAAGATGAAAAGCTTCACAACATCAATATGTGGTACATAACAATAGATGTTTTCTTTAATTATATAAAACCACCTTAGTTTGTGACTTGATGTTCTTAGAAAACATTAAAGATATTCTCAGAGGGCATGAACTAAAAAAACAACATGACATAGACAATTATTACGATGAAGTTACATGTACTTTAGTCGTCATGATCCATATCAGCATAGGACATGCACTATTCCCTTTCCCTTGAAGATTTTTGATGCTCATCATGCCTCTCATCCCTTCCAAGAGAGCATCGCCTTGGATAATGTCCAACCTCTCCACATTTACGACATTGAAAAGTATAAGGTACATTAGATCGAACCTTATATCTATTCATCACATTTTACATTTTTTTAAAGCAATTAGGTACTTTATGCCCTATCACCCCACACATAAAACATCTCCCTATTCCTTTGTGACATTCCCCTTGGTGCCTCTTTCCACACTTTTGGCACAATGGAAATTGGGTCTTCCTTCCCTTATCAACTTTATCACATGAACATTCTTGAGAATTCATCTTCTTCTTCCTTGAAGAATTTGGGCATTAAACTAGGAACCAATTATTAATTGTGATTTTTGATAGCTGGTTTGGCATAATAAAAATATGTTCAACTTGATCTCTCGTCATCTCTGTCACATTAACAGAGTAATCTTCAC
This sequence comes from Viscum album, assembly GCA_963277665.1. NCBI lineage: Eukaryota > Viridiplantae > Streptophyta > Magnoliopsida > Santalales > Viscaceae > Viscum > Viscum album. The sequence goes on along the minus strand of OY728122.1, from coordinate 932,897,188 downwards.
ATTTCCTATCACATTTATTGTTGGGACATGTTCTTTTATTTCCCACCATTAACTAAGAAAAGAAAGTATAATTATGGGGCTGAAACACTTATCCAATAATCTTGAAATGGAAACTTAAAGCATATAAGGATAAACTTGTTGAAGAAAATATACCCTAACTTTTGATCCCCGAGGATCAAATCTAGGTTATCCAGGATCATATATTCTTGTGTGAATCTTTATTTTATTTTATCTTTGTGCCATTAATAATGGTTCATACTAAGCTTATGAATTTACCAAAGCATATCCCCCTGGAGTGTCGTAACCAAGAGTGAAGAAAGGCCTGTTGTCGTGTACCAGTTCCCATTCGAGTCCAGCTCAAAGCGGTGTTTTCAGGTTTAACCCCTATGTACATCTATGCCAAAGCCACCTCTACCTACTCGTATCCAGATAGGGATGTATTTTCTTGATAAACCACTTCCTCAATACTTACCAAAATACTAGGAAGATTTCATATATTTGAACTTTTATATAGGCTTATTCATAATGTTTTCATATCCTAAGTTCCACAAATAATTAAACCATCATTTGATACCAACTATGGCATCACTCCTTTTTATCACATAAACTTTCATTACATTATACAAAACCAAGGATCTTTAAGATTTAGTGTTTTGGAAACCAGGAACTTAATACCTGAAAACATAAAACATTCTTCTTAAAAATTTGAAAGGATTCTCCTTATGTTCATCCTAGGTTAATTACTGAATCTCATAACCTGGGACATACATAAATAGAAATGGTGAGCAGAAGGCCTAGTAAGGGTAGCAAGGGAAACATTTAACATGTGAACTTGAGATACATGAATAAAGACATGTAAAAGAACATTAAGGCATGGGAAAGAAATCACGAGGCATATCATAATAAAAATAACATATTTCATAACATGAAGATGTGAATACAACATTTAACTTGGACAATCATTTCTGTTTCACCAAGGTCCATCCCCAAGGTGTCATTAAAAATTACCAAGGTTATTCACCAAGATATCGTTAAAAATGGTCATCTCTAGAGATTAAGTATTTACCAAATTAATTGGAGGGATATTAGGGCGCACCCTTAAATTTTCATTTGTTATCATGTGAGAAACATATATCATCATAAAAAATTTCATAAATTAACCATATATTATAAAATAAATGGGTTTCATTTCATAATCATAACGTTTTAAAAACTTCTTTAATGACATGATCTTTATGTCACTTCAAACCCATGAAAAAGGAAAGCGGGCCTCATGTATGTAAATCCCATAATTTGAAATAGAAAATTTTGATATATATGTGAATACCCCTATACAATAATGAGTTTTGAGTATTACCATAATAAAATAAAAGTATTTGAGAAAAGAGAGAGTCATTTTGAGCCAAAAATTCAGCAACATAACGACTATGTTATAGGGTTTTAGAAAACATTGAAAAGAGAGGTGACATGGGTCACCCACTAATAAATGAACCATAAAATTGTATAGGTATAGAATTTAAAGGATATATTAACATGTTAATGAAATTTTATGTACATAAAATTTGAAATGAAAAACATGGAAGGAATACAAAAATAATATTTCTGTTTTGAAAATTCGGCAGCCTAACGGCGTCACTTAAAACTTCAAAAAATTGAATTGACAAGATCAAATAGGGTCTCTCATCATATGAAAAAAAAATATACAGTATGTTAGATATAGATATCATTCCCCAACATAAAAAAAATAAACTTGAAAGACTTGACATGAAAATAGAACTTCAAAATGAGAAGGGTGAAAGAATCCCTTAAAAATTCGGCAGCCTAACGGTGTCACTTAAAACATCAAAAAAATGAATTGACTAGATCAAATAGGGTATCTCATCATATGAAGATAAAATATCAGTATTATATGTATATATATCATACCCCAACAAATATAAAGGAACTTGAAAGATTTGACATGAAAATAGAACACAAAAAAATGAGAAGGGTAAAAGAATCCCTTAAAAATTTGGCATCCTAACGACGTCAATTAAACATTTATAAAATGAAATGATGAGAGATAGAGGGGGTATCTTGTCATATTAACATAAAAAAGGAAATTAGGATGAATATAAAAGAACATCCCCAACATAAGAACATGGAGCAAAATGAAATGACATAAAAGAGAGTACTTGGAAAGAAAGAGAGAGGTAGGATTCCTTACCTTAAAACGTAACTCTTAAAACTATATGGTTGGGACCTAGAGGGCTTGGAGAACCTTGGGAGGAAAATTTGGGATGTAAGGTGACCTTAACTTCGTTTAGGATGATTTTGGAGTCTAAAGGATGAAATAATGGCTTGTTATTTATATAAAAAGTGAGGGGACAAGGCATTAATGGCCAAGGGACACCTCATTGGTGGTATTGTCAAAACCATGGGCATGCCCATGGTATTTTCCCATGATATTGGCCATTTGGGACACCTCACACCTTATCGTAATGTTCATAAGTCTAAAATTTTGATTACATATTTAATACATCATTTAATGATGTCATTAGACACCTGTAACATAAAAAATGTATTTTCACTATTCACCGAAAATTCAACTTTCTCAAAAAAGTCCCAATATTTCACCTTAAAAAAATATTGATAATCTGATTTCAAAAATGAACTCCATTTTATAAAATTAATTTTCTAAATATATTAAATTTAATTTTTAAATAAAACACTAGTCACCGAAAATTCATTTTTTTCCGAAAAATCCCCAAAAATTAACATAACATAATATCGATGCTCTGGGTTCAAAAATAAAGTCCATTTTATAAAAATAATTTTCTAAATATTTTTAATTTAATTTTTAATTAAAAAACTCTATTCACCTTAAGAAACTAATACTTGATTAATAATTTTTAAAACCGTAATTGACCCATTTTATTGAATCACATTACATAATCAAGGTTCCTAAATTATATTAATACTTTTGTTTTGTGAGATTACTAATCCATTTGGTCACATTACTAATCCTAAGCGTAAAATCACTATTAATAATTTACTATTCATCAATAATTATGTTGATCTTATTAGACTCTGCATGTATTACTAAACACATTTGCAGAAGACCATTTTTTGAAAATCATTACACATCATTAATTATTTAAGGATTACATAAATATTTTAAATATCCATTTTTTCAAAATACATCAATAAAACACATCATATATTCATTCGAACGTCTGAAAACTCACAAACTTCACCATAAGAAGAAAACACAATTTTATTTATGACAAAGGATTTTACAACGTAGCTATGGTCTCCTTACTTAGCCCCTTTTAAACCCAGCATAGGACCTAAGTGTAAGGTGTGCTAATGTGAGAGAATCTGAGGGTGGCTCAGCCAACATCGCATGAGTAGTGACTTCTATCAGTTTGAAATTCTCACAAAAGCGATTCTATTCTAGCTTCACAGGATGAAGATCAACTTGGGTTTGATCCAGAGCAAAGCCCACTGGTGCTACCTCCTTCCCAAGATCTCTTATATGGGCTTCGATCGGTCCAAGACTACTGGATGATGCCATCAAAACTTCTTTCTACATTAATTAACCAAGATCACATGTGTATAGAGACAATAGTCGCAACATTCAGTTTCCAACAGTCATACTGACTAACAGTCATATAATAGTCAAAACCCAACAGTCTTATTTTAATTATACTCATTTTATAAAATGAAAAAGTTTGGTTGAGTATGAAATAAAATAAAAAACAATATTAGGAAAGAAAATTTATTCAAAATTTCGGGTCATTATAATATCCCCTTCTAATTCTTTGGGGGGATGGGAATAGAGATCGACATGGGTTATGGGAAATTATGTTTTAAAATATCTTCCATACATGTTCATGATTCGTTCATTGTGAACCACTTTCTACCACTCTAAAGGCATAGGGTGCGGGCCAAACGAACATGTCCTGACCCCTCTGCCATTCTTCTTTTTTGTGTTCTTCGAAATGGAGGAAGGAGATGAAGGCAACGAAGGCAACATCGCCACCACCCACAGCCTCTGCAACCCGCGCCACACGGTGGCGCATCGCCCTACCGGACGAACTGGCCTCTCCCTCGGCCGAGCCACTCGCGGCTGGACCGATCTGCTGCGCCGCCCCAGGCCGAACCCCATCACCGCGCCGCCACTAGGCCGAGCTATCGTGCTGCTGACGTCTACTGTGCCTTGCCGCCGCGCCGCCGTTGTCCGCCGTGCCGAACCTCCGCGCTGCCGTCGTCCCCCGACCGCCCCCACAGCCCGCCGAGCACCACCACAACCGTCCGCCAACCGCCATCGTCATCTGCCATGACCCGCCTCCATCCGCCTAACGCTTCCACTGTCCACCGACCTGTGGCATGTCTGCACCCCTCACAGCCTGTCCGTGCCCCCTCGGCCGGTATGCGCCCCCCACGGCCGGTCTGCGCCCACCCGGTACCTACGATCGGTCTACATCCTCGCTGTACCCCTTGGTCGAGCCGCCCTCGCGGCACCCTCGCGGACCTCACAGTCCAGGTCAGGCCCGACCCGAACCGGGTCGGCCCAGTCCCACTACGACCCAATTACTTTATTTTGGCCATAACATTGGCACTAGACCTCCGTTTGACGAACTGTTAGCGGCGCTAGAAATCATGGAGCGAGAAGGTCCCTTTGAGTGATACCCCACTGTATCTTAGATTAATTTGGGGAAAGGTCAGGTTGGATCAAGCATGAATCCAACCATGCCCCCGGGACTAAATGGCTAACAACTCACAGACCGGGCGTCAGATTCATGTGTCGTCTATTACGTTGAGACCCCTACGATGTGGTGTACCTTTGAGATACATTTTCATGGGACTTCATGGTAGTCGGCGTATCTACCAGTAGCTTCTGTAAGGGTTCCTCTCGGAGATGAGCGAGCAATGTGTGGTGACCTAGTGGCTAGCTGAGACTTGACGACTGCTGACCGTTTCGACTCGGAGTGACTTGATAGGACCAGTGGGGATCACCTTGGTGACACGGCATACCCACAGTGGGGATCACCTTGGTGATACAGTAGACCCAGGGTACTCGACAAGAGGAGTTCCTCAATAGTCCCTTAGGGGGAGCGCCCCTGTGTGATGTGGTAAACGCATGGTACTCGACAAGAGGAGTACCTCAGCAATCCAAGGTTAGTGGGAAGTGCCTCTAAGGGACAATACAGGCCCACCATACTTGATAGCGGAGGAGTTCTCCAGCAACCAAAGTGTTCAACGTTATGTTCAGAATGATTACTTCATACTACCCCAAGAATAAATCTTGGTTTGAGTTGTGTTAGTATCATTGTGTTTTCCTCATGATTGAGATGGATTACATGATAACTTAGCTATATGTATGGGAATTTACATAAGTATGGTTATATGTCATTTTCATACTTTTTGTTTTATCCGCGTTGGATTTTGTGAGACCTTGAGGGTCTCGGGATCTCTACTGAGTATTGTTATGCTCACCCCTACATGGGATATGCCCGCACATTGTTGTGTTGGATGCAGAAGATGGGAAACATTGACTGAGGTTGAGAGTACTAGGACTGGACGATACCTGGAGTTGGACCATACAGTGTGTCGGTACACAGAGGAGATGGGTTTACATGAACTGCTGAGGGGGCGATCTATACCTACCCTTTTGGTAGGAATCTCGGAGGAAGACCCAGCAGCTAACTTTCCCTTTTCTTCAGTTGTAATGTATCACAGTTGTACATGTACTTTCAAGTTGGTCTTGTATTCTGGACCCTTTTACATTCAACACTCTTTTGTTATACAGTTACATGGTGTTTCGTCCAGCTGGGTGCTTGCTTTTGAGTGTGATTTTACTGGTTATAAAGGCAATGCCTTCCTGGTTTTAGGGAATCACACATTTGGTGCTAGTCGCCAGACCCTAGCCTATGGAAGGCGGGCTTGGGGTAGTCACGGAACGATCCCTGGGGGACATGTCGTGACATATTGGTATCAAACGAGTCGGTTATACCTTAACAATAGGAAATAGTTATTTTCTATGAAGCAATAGCGTTAAGGGTAATGAGTGTGGTTTTCATTTCTGGGTGTCCAGTCTTGGTACGGCAGCCGACGTAACCATACACCAGGACCCTAACTTCTGATTTCCGACTTAGTGCATGAAAACACTCATTCTGTCTGTGTTTTCAAATGTATTCCTTATGATCATTTGATTCATCTCACCAGGTATAAAATTTTTAACCATGGCGGACCTATTTCTTTTCAGTATACCTCCACGAAGGCAGCCAGCTAGAGTTCCGAGAGTTGTACGCACTGATATCCCACCGAGTGACGAGGGGTCGGGGTATGTCCCTTTTCCAGAAGAGGCACTAGCGGAGGCACCAATGGTACCATTCCTTGTTAGGCCACCGAGGCCAACACCCCTAGAAGGAGACCATGCACGCCACTTGAGCATGTTGCACGAGTTCCATCGCAAAAGGTTACCCAGGTTCAGGGGAAGAAAGACCCACATGCGGTTGAGGATTGGCAGGAGGTTGTGGCGAGAGGCTTCCGACTTGTAGGGACCCCAACTGATCTCATGGTGATCCATGTCGCCATCCTTCTACAGGCAGAAACAAGAAGATGGTGGTGCTAGATCCTCCAGTTTCATGACAAGGTGATTCTTCTCTAGGCAGACATTGAGAGCCTGTTTCGGGCAGATATTTTTCCAGTGACTCTTTGTGCTTTACACATACATGAGCTTCTTCATCTGTAGCAGGGCAGCTTGATAGTAGCTCAATACTCAGCGAGGTTCATTGACCTCCCACACTACTCCACATATATTTTCTGGGATCCATTCATCTGGTCCCAGACCATCGAGGAGAGATACAGGCATGAGATCAGTGCTTCAGTGATCTCACTCTGCATCCCAACGTAGGCGGGGGTGTTAGAGAGAGCCCTCTTGGTGGATAGTTTCTTTGCTGAGCAGCCACCAGTGGGGAGAATCACTACTCGTCGTCACGTAGCAGAGTCTTCAACAGCTGTGAGCTGAAAGACGTCACAAATGTCCAAGAAGACCAGACCTACAGTTGGATGACCTCATGACTCAGAATTGGTTGTGTGGGGCACCCGAAACGGAGCTATTCAATCCACGAGCAGGCAGTTTTATGCTTGTGGCGGGTAGGGTCACATGGCTCGTGACTACCTAACCCGCTGCTTGGATGATTAGCAGACGCTCGAAGGACCGCTCCGGTAGAGATAGAGGTTTGACCGAGGAGGTCCGCAGGGAGTAGGCGAACATGGAAGAAGATCTGGTCATGCAGTTGGGGGTGGATGATGATCGGTGATGTTACCGACACCACCACTAGGAGGTCCACCACAACCATGGGGAGTAGGTGGACAGGAGAGAGCACAACTCTAGGTAGTTGAGGCCTACGATCAAGGCACTCCAGAGATGATACGAGGTTTGATCAGGTTTACGCCACCTTATATGCAGTACTTATAGACACAGGTACTAGTCATTCATTCATTTCAACTACACACTTTCGGTGCTCAGAGATTCTGACAGAGTCGTCGGCTCGATCCTTACAGCTAGAGACTCCTATGAGAGCGGATTCGGTGATTACGTACTGGTGCGGGCAGTGCGAGCTTACTCTAGGGGATGAGAGCTTTGGTTGGGATCTCCTAGTAGCATCATCGAGTTCGTAACACATCATCTTGGGTGTGGAGTAGTTTTCTATTATCCATGCACATATTGATAGTATTAGGCGGAAGGTGTGGTGTATCCGCACGGATGGGACCAGGTTTACCTTCACCGATGAGAAGGGAGTATTTTCATCGCAAGATAGACTTACACAGAGGAGAGTGCAGTCGATAACTCATCAGTTTTCTAGCCTTACCCTCGAAGCTGTTGATGTGGACAGTATAAGTTATCCTGTAGTGGGGGACCAATATGCAGATGTTTTCCTAGATGATTTCCTAGGCCTACCTCTCCACAAAGAGGTGGAATTTTACATTTACCTATACCCCTCGTACAGTTAGAGGACTTGGAGGGGAAGGAATTTATTTGGCCTAGTGTTTCGACTTGGGAATCCCCGATTCTATTCGCTAAGAAGGAGGATAGGAGCATAAGAATTTGTGTTTACTACCGGTGCCTGAACCAGGTGACCGTGAAGAACAAGTACACACTCTTGAGGATTGATGACATCTTTGGTCAGCAGAACAATGAATGGGGGTTCTCAAAGATAGACCTCATATCAGGTTATCACAAGCTCAAAGTGTGAGCCAAGGATGTGCAGAAAATGGCATTCAGATGTTGGTATGGACACTACGAGTTCTTGGTTATACCATTCGGCGCAACCAACACTCCATTAGTGTTTATGGGACTAATGAATAGGATATTTCATCCTACCTTGATCAAATTGTAATGGTCTTCATCGATGACATTCTAATCTACTCGGCTATTGAGGAGGAGCATTCCTATCATTTGAAAGTAGTACTAGACACACTCTGAGAGAACCAGCTTTATAGTAAGCTCTCGAAGTTCCCATTCTGGATCCAAGAGGTTCACTTTCTTGGACATGTCATCTCGAAGGATGGATTTACAGTGGATCAAGCAATGATTGAGTTTGTACATTCATGGGAGACTCCCAGGAGTGTGATGGAGGTAAAGAGTTTCCTGGGTTTGGCTGGATATTACCAGAGGTTTGTGCCAGATTTCTCTTGAATTGAAGCATCACTATTAGCCTTGGAAAAGAAGGGTAAACCTTTCATTCGATTAGAGAAATGCCAGCAGAGTTTTCAAGAGCTGAGTCAGAGGATGAGTAGTGCCTCCATCTTGAGAGTTCTAGAGGAGGTCGTAGGGTATGTTGTTTACTACGACACATTAGGGACCAACCTCGGATGTGTTCTAATGAAGAAGTGAGCAGTGATTTTGTATGGTTATCAATAGCTAAGACAACAAGAGTAGAACTATGCTACCCATGACCTGGAGTTAGCAGTTGTAGTATTTGTCTTGAAGATGTGGTGACACTATCTATTGGGAAAGCACTTTACAGTGTACTTTGATCACAAGAGTCTCAAGTATATCTTCTCTTAGAAGGACCTGAACCTGAGATAATGATTTTGGCTTGAGTTCCTCCAGGACTATGACTTTGAGATAGTCTATATTGATGCGAAGGGGCATGTTGTAGCAGATGCACTCGGCAGAAGGTTTGGTATACAACTACTAGGCGAAGCGGCGGAGTAGATAGCTACTTTACAGATATCCATTGTGGATAGATATAGAGCAACCTTTTTCTACAGTCTCGTACAATCACTCCCCCACTTCATCAGTGAGTCTGGGAGGTGTTGTTTGGGGACGCTGACTGTGAGGCACGACATGCTCAGATATCCACATGATAGGCACCTGATGGATTTTCAGAAGGTGGGAATCATGTCATCCCCTTCAGAGGATGTACCATGGTACCAGTGGCATTTACGGATGAAGTGTTGAGGGAGTTCCACACTTCACCTCTAGCAGTACATCCAAGAGTGGTAAAGATGTACCGGGATATTCAAAGACAACACTGGTGTCTGGGAATGAAGAAAGTAGTAGCATATTATGTCTCTCAGTGCCTCACATGTTAGCAAGTGAAGGTAGAGAATCAGGTACAAGCCGGCTTGGTTCACCCATTAGAGGTCCCATAGTGGAAGTGTGATGGGATATCCATGGACTCCATGATAGGACATCCACGCACATCTAGGGGTCATGACTCGATTTGGGTGATCGTCAACCGACTCACCAAGTCGGCCCACTTCCTACCGATCAGAGATTATTGTTCAGTTGAGAGATTTGGATTCCTCTATGTGTAGGCGATTGAACGGTTACATGGTGTAACCTTGATGATTGTCTCTGATCGTGATGCATGTTTTACTTCCTAGCTATGGAAGGGGTTGCAAGAGGATTTCGGGACACAGCTTCATTTGAGCACCACCTTCCATCCATAGATGGATGGCCAGACTGAACAGACCATTCAGACCCTCGAGGACATGTTGTGTTCTTGTGTCCTCAACTTCGGTCACAACTGGGAGGATCACTTTCCATTGGTGGGGTTTTCATACATTAACATTTATCACTCCACCATTAGGATGGAACCTTTTGTGGAATTATACGGGCGACCATGCAGAGCACCTCTGTGCTCGACAGACCTTGGGGTGTCAGCACTCGTGGGACCAGAGATGGTACAAGATACCACAGAGAAGCTACAGATCATCCAGGAGCAGATGAATATTGCACAGAGCAGGTAGAAGTCATATTTCGACAGGAGACAGAGACCTCTGGAGTTCGAGGATAGAGACCACATCTTTCTACAGGTCTCACCTCAAGTAGGTATAAAGAGATTTAACTGAGGCGGGAAGTTATATATGAGATTCATCGGACCCTTTCAGGTCCTGAGTAGAGTTGGCGAGGTGTCTTACCACTTAGCTCTTCCACCTTAGTTGCACCAGGTGCATGACATCTTCCACGTATCCCAGTTGAGGAGATACGTGCACGACACTACTAACATCATCGACCATGGCGAGCTATATGTTGATGATTTGACAACATTTATGGAGGTTCCAGTTGAGATTGAGGATCAACAGGAGTGGGACCTTCATGGACGGTCGGTACCTCTGGTGTGTGTTCGCTGGAAGCACGGGAACATCCAGGATAGCACATGGGAGCGAGAGGCTCAAAAGCATGCTCAGTACCGCCAACTGGTTTACCTAGTTTGAGTTGTGGATTACGGGGATGTAGAGCCCTGAGTTGGGGAGAATGTAAAGAACCAGAATTTCCATGTAATTTGTTTTAAATAAATAGGAATTTTAGAGTTCGTGAAAATTGACGGCACATGATTCTGATGCCCGGAGTGCCTAAAGTGAATTTCAGAACTCTTTTCCATGTACATTCAGTAAACTTACGAGTGGGTTTTTATAAATTTTAATCCGTTGCTCGGAATTGAAATATGAGGACACCGTTGAAATCGCAGCGCCGGTATTCGCTTATGGAGACTTTCACCTCAACGATAGTTGGTCAATGATAAAAGTTAGTTTTTGGGTTTTTTGTGAAGGAAAAAAATAAAAATAAAATTGTGCAAACATTTTATTTTCATTTGCCACTCCCATGTGGGTGTTGGGATGTGGGGTCCACTAGAACTATACCTCCATGTGGAAGATGGTGTTGGGGACCACCAAACCATAGAATCCCATGAGAGGTTATGGTGGTGGGCACCACCCGAGCCTACCCTCCCATTAGAGGTTATGGTGGTGGGGACCACCCAAGGCCTAAACCACTTGAACACCCCTCTTAATGAGGGAGAAACTTTTCAACTCCCTCATTATTGTAGTGGAGCCTCTTGAGCTTCCTACAAAAAAAATTATACCAACACACCAAATTAAATTGTGCCAACTTAGTGGATTAATTTAGATAATTTGAAATTGTAACAAAAATTAAATTTGGGGGAAACCGTTTTTATTTTGGTGGGTTTTTCATTAGAGAACATTCGTCTGCAATGGAAATAGAGCTCATAGAGGGAGAAAGATCTCCAATGAAGAACACGTTCTTAAACGAATAAGGTGTTCTTCCACGAGGAACTCTCTGCCAATGAAGAACATCGACCCCAACTTCAAGCATCACCCTCATGACTTCTTCTGACGTGGGATGTCTTCGTGTACGACAAACCAATGCACGATCCCGGAATAGGATATGTGTGACGGACGAGACAAATGTCGACCACTTCAACTTCTTCCTTCCTCTTCGACCTCAACAAATGATCATGTAGGGTTTTATTTCTATTTTATTATCACATTCCATGTTCAACCCTTCTAATTCTTTTGCGGGGATGGGAATACAGATTGACGTGGGTTGTGGAAAATAAAGTTTTTAAATATCTTCCAATCACATTCATGCTTCTTTATTTGTGAACTACTTGCTACCACTCTAAACGCGGATGGTGCAGGCCAAAAAAAATTGATGACCCCTCCGTCGTTCTTCATTTATCTATTCTTCGAAATTGGGGAAGGAGATGAAGGCAATAGCGCCGCCACCTGTGGCCTCCGCAACCCGCTCTGCCCTGCGGGGCTTCTCCCTCCCGACTGAACCATCCCCGTTCCTGGCTGAGCCACCCGTTGTCGGACCGAGCCATCATACCGCCCCAGGATGAACCACCTTTCCATGCCACCACTATGCCGAGATGCCACGCCGCCGACGTCCGCCATGCCAAGCCGCTGTCCACCATGCCGAGTCGCCGCGCCACCGACATCTGCTGTGGTGAGACGATGTGTCGCCGTCATCTGTCGACTTCCCCCTTTGTCCACCGAGTGCCTCCGATGTCATCTTCCAACCACTGACACCATCCATCGAGCAAAACCACCCTCCACCAAGCACCGATGTCGTCTGCCGACCCACGGCCGGACCGCCGACCCACGGCCGGACCGCCGACCCACGGTTGGTCGGCACCCATCATGACCAATCCGCATTGTCGTGGCTAGTCTGTGGCCCTCATGGCATGTCCGTTCCTTTTCGGCCGGTCTTTACCCCTCGCAATCATTCTGCACCCTCGTGGCAGGTCCACACCACATGCGGTCGGTCCGCACCCTCACCGTACCCACGAGAGGTCCGCGCCCTCACGGTACCCCCTCGGCTGATCCGCTCTCGTGGTACCCTCATGGACCCCTTGGTATGAGCCGAACCCAACGGGCCAGGCCACACTACGGGCTGGGCCAGACCCAACGGGTTGGACCGGGTCGCCAGCCCCTAGCCTTTGGAAGGCGGTCTTGGGGTAGTCACGGCACGATCCCTAGGGGACATGTAGTGACAAATTGGTATCAAATGAGTAGGTTCTACCTTAAATCTGGGACACTATTCTTTTCTATGAAGCAATAGAGTTAAGGGAAATGAGTGTGGTTTTCATTTTCGGGAGTCCAGTCTTGGTGCGGCGGCCGACGTATCTATACACCAGGACCGTGACTTCTGATTTCTGACTCAGTGCATGAAAACACTCATTCTGTCTGTGTTTTCAAATGTATTCTTTATGATCATTTGAGTCAGCTCACCAGGTATAACATTTTTAACCATGGCGGACCTATTTCTTTTCAGGACGCCTCCATGAAGGAAACCAGCTAGAGTTCTGAGATTTGTATGCACCGATAGCCCACCGAGTGACGAGGAGTTGGTGTATGGCCCTTTTCTAGTAGAGGCAATAGTAGAGGCACCAATGGTACCATTCCCCATTGGTCCACCGATGCCAACAGCCCCAAAAGCAGACAATGCACTCCACTTGAGCACATTGCAAGAGTTCCAGTGCAAAAGGTCACCCTGGTTCAGAGGAAGACAGACCAACATGAGGTTGAGGATTGGAAGGAGGTTGTGGTGAGAGTCTTCCGACTTGTACAGACCCCAACTGATCTCATGGTGATCCTTGTCACCATCCTTCTACAGGCAGCAACAGGAATATGGTGGTGCTTGATGCTCCAGGTTCATGACAAGGTGACGCTTCTCTGGGAAGACATTGAGAGCCTGTTTCGGGCAGATATTGTTCCAGTGACTCCTTGTGCTTTACACATACATGAGCTTCTTCATCTGTAGTAGGGAAGCAAGACAGTAGCTTATTTTTTAGCGAGGTTCACTGACCTCCCACACTACTCCACATATATGGTGTGGGATCCATTCATCAGGTCCCGAACCTTCGAGGATAGATACATGCATGAGATCAGGGCATCGGTGATCTCACTTAGCATCCCGACGCAGGCGTGGGTGTTAGAGAGAGCCCTCTTGGTGGAGAGTTTCCTTGCTGAACAACCACCAGTGGGGAGACCCACTACTAGTCATCACATTGTGGAGTCTTCAGTAGCTGGCAGCTGACAGATGTCACAGATGTCCATGAAGACCAAACCTATAGTTGGATGACCTCATGACTCAGGATCAGTTGTGTGGGGCACCCGAAGCGGAGCTAGTCATGCAAGGAGCAGGCAGTGTTATGCTTGTGGCGGGTAGGGTCACATGGCTCTTGACTGCCTAACCCGCTACTCGGATGATCAGGAGATGGGTGAAGGACCGCCCCGGTAGAGACAGAGGTTTGACCATGGAGGTCCGCATGGAGTAGGCGGACATGGCAGAGGAGCTGGTCATGCAGCTGGTGGTGGATGCTGATCTGTGATGTTTCCGCCACCACCACCAGGAGGTCCACCCCGATCACAGGGAGCAGGTGGACAGGAGAGAGCTCAACTCTAGGTAGCTGAGGCCTACAATCAAGGCCCTCCAGAGATGATACAAGGTTTGATCTGGTTTACTCCACCATAGATGCAGTACTTATAGACACATGTACTAGTCATTCATTCATTTCAACTACACTCTTTAGGTGCTCAGAGATTCTAACAGAGTCGTCGGCTCGATCCTTACATCTAGAGACTCCTATGAGAGCAGATTCGGCGATTACATACTGGTGTTGGTAGTGCGAGCGAACTCTAGGAGATGAGAGCATTGGCGTGGATTTCCTAGTAGCAGCATCGAGTTCTTAACAAATCATCTTGGGTATGGAGTGGTTATCTATTGTGCATGTACAGATTGACAGTATTAGGTGCAAGGTGCAGTGTGTCCACATGGATGGGACCAGATTTACCTTCACTGATGAGAAGGGATCATTTGCATCGCAGGATAGACTTACACAGAGGAGAGTGCAGTCGATCGCTCATCAGTTGGCTATCCTTACCGTCGAAGCTATTGATGTGGAGAGTATAAGCTATCCTGTAGTGGGGGACCAACACGTAGATGTTTTCCTAGATGATTTCCTAGGACAACCTCTTCACAAAAGGGTGGAATTTTACATTGACATGTACCCAGGGTACAGTTAGAAGACTTGCAGGGGAAGGGATTTATTTGGCCCAATGTTTCTCCTTGGGCAGCCCTAAATCTATTCACTAAGAAGGAGGATGGGAGCTTGAGAATTTGTGTTTAGAACCGGTGCCCGAACCAGGTGACCGTGAAGAACAAGTACCCACTCTCGAGGATTGATGACATCTTTGGTCAGCTAAACAATGAATGGGGTTCTCAAAGATAGACCTCGTATCAGGCTATCACAATCTCAATGTGCGAGACATGGATGTGCAGAAAATGGCATTCAGATGTCGGTATTGACACTACGAGTTCTCGGTTATACCATTCGGCGTGACCAACTCTCCATCTATGTTTATGGGACTAATGAATAGGATATTTCAGCCTACCTTGATCACTTTGTAATGGTCTTCATCGATGACATTCTGATTTACCCGGCTACTGAAGAAGAGAATGCCTATCATTTGCAAGTAGTACTTGACAAACTTTGAGAGAACCCTCTTTATTGTAAGCTCTCAAAGTTCAAGTTCTGGATCCGAGAGGTTCACATTCTTGGACATGTCATCTCGAAGGATGGAGTTGCAGTGGATCCAGGAAAGATTGAGGTGGTACATTCTTGGGAGCCTCCCAGGAGTGTGATGGAGGTACATAGTTTCCTGGGTTTGGTTGGATATTACCAGAGGTTTGTGCCATATTTCTCTTGTATTGAAGCATCACTATTAAAATTGGAAAATAAGGGGAAACCTTTCATTCAGTTGGAGAAATGCCAGCGGAGTTTTCAAGAGCGGAGTCAGAGGCTGACTAGTGCCTCCATCTTGAGACTTCCAGAGGAGGGTGTAGGGTATGTAGTTTACTATGACACATCAGGGACCAGCCTCAGATGTGTTCTAATGAAGATGTGAGCAGTGATTTTGTATGGTTATCGATAGCTAAGACAACATGAGCAGAACTACACTACCCATTACCTGGAGTTAGCAGTAGTAGTATTTTCCTTGAAGATGTGGCGACACTATCTGATGGGCGAGCACATTAAAGTGTACTCTGATCACAAGACATTCAGGTATATCTTATCCCAAAAGGACCTGAACCTGAGACAATTATGTTGGCTTGAGTTCCTCCAGGACTGTGACTTTGAGATAGTCTATACTCCTGGGATGGGGAACATTGTAGCAGATGCACTCATTAGAAGTTTTGGTATACAGCTACTAGGTGAGGCAACACAGCAGCTAGCTAATTTACATATATCATTTGTGGATAGATATGGAGCATATTTTTTCTATAGCCTTTTACAAATCACTCCCCCACTTTTTCAGTGACTCTGGGAGGTGCAGTTTGGGGACGCTAACTCTGAGGTACGACGTGCTCAGATATCCACATGATAGGCACGTGATGGATTTTCAGAAGGATAGGAGCACGTCATCCCCTTCAGAGGATATACCATGGTACCATTGGAATTTATGGAGGAAGTGTTGAGGGAGTTCGACAATTCACCTCTAGCGGTACATCCAAGAGTGGTAAAGAAGTACCAGGTTCATCGAAGACAACACTGGTGTCTGGGAATGAAGAAATCAGTAGCATATTTTGTCTCTCGATTCCTCACTTGTCAGCAAGTGAAGGCAGAGAATCAGGTACAAGCCATCTTGGTTCAGCCATTAGAGGTCCCAAAGTGGAAGTGTGATGGGATATACATGGACTCCATGATAGGACTTACATGTACATATAGGGGTCATGACTCTATTTGGGTGATCGTCAACCAACTCACCAAGTCGGCCCACTTCCTACCGATCATATAGCAGTGTTCAGTTGAGAGCATGGGATGCCTCTATGTGCAGGAAATTGTACGGTTACATGGTTTACCCTTGATGATTATCTCTAATCGTGATGCATGTTTTACTTCCCAGCTATGGAAGGGGTTTCAAGAGGATTTCGGGATGCAGCTTCATTTGAGCACCACCTTCCATCCTCAGACGGATGGCCAGACTGAACAGACCATTCAGACCCTTGAGGACATGTTGTGTGCTTGTGTCCTCGACTTCGGTCACAACTGGGAGGGTCACTTGCCTTTGGTGGAGTTTTCATACAACAACAGTTATCACTCCACCAATAGGATGGGACCTTTTGAGGAATTATACGGGAGACCTTTCAGATCACCTCTGTGCTCGACATACCTTGGGGTGTCAGCACTCGTGGTACCAAAGATGGTACAGGCTACCACAGAGAAGCTACAAATCATCCAAAAGTGGATGGATATTGCACAGAGCAGGCAGAAGTCATATTTCGATAGGAGACAGAGACCTCTGGAGTTCGAGGATAGCGACCACATATTTCTACAGGTCTCACATCGATGAGGTATATAGTGATTTAGCTGAGGCAACAAGTTATATCTGAGATTCATCGGACCCTTTTAGGTCCTGAGTAGAGTTGGTGAGGTGGCTTATCACTTAGATCTTCCACCTCAGTTGCACCATGTGCATGACATCTTCCACGTATCCCAGCTGAGGAGATACGTTCATGACACTACTAACATCATCGACCATGGAGAGCTATATGTCGATGATTGGAAAACTTTTATAGAGGTTCCAGTTGAAATTGAGGATCAACAGGAGTGGGAACTTCATGGACGGTCGATACCTCTAGTGTGTGTTCGCCGGCAGCATGGGAACATCTAGGAGAGCACATGGGAGCGGGAGGTTCAAAAGTGTGCTCAGTACCCCTACTGGTTTACCTAGTTTGAGTTGTGGCTTATGGAGACGTAGATCCCTGAGGTGGGGAGAATGTAAAGACTGATAATTTCCATATAGTTTCTTTTAAATAAATAGGAATTTTACGAGTCCATGAAAATTGACGGAATGTGATTCCAAGGCCTGTAGTGCCCGATGTGAATTTCTGAACTCTTATTCAGGTACGTTCAGTAAAAATACGAGCGGGTTTTTATAACTTTTAATCCTCTACTCGGAATTGAAATGTGAGGACACCGTTGAACTCGCAACGCCGGTATTCGCTTATGAAGACTTTCACCTCAACGATATTTGGTCGATGGTAAAAGGTAGTTTTTGGGTTTTTTGTGAAGGAAAAAAATAAAAATAAAATTGTGCAAACATTTTATTTTTATTTGCAACTCCCACGTGGGTGTTGGGATGTGGGGTCCACTTAAACTATACCTCCATGTTGAATATGGTAGTGGGGACCACCAAACCTTAGCATCCCATGAGAGGTTATGGTGGTGGGGAGTACCCGAGACTACCCTCCCATTAGAGGTTATGGTGGTGGGGACCACCCAAGGCCAAAACCTCCTGAACACCACTCTTAATGAGGGAGAAACATCATAACTCCCTCATTATTGTAGAGGATCCTCTTGAGCTTCCTCCACAATAAATTATGCCAACACACCACATTAAATAGTGCCAACTTAGGGTATTAATTTAGCTAATTTGAAATTGTAACAACAATTAAATTTGGGGGAAATAGTTTTTATTTTGGTGGGTTTTTCTTTGGAGAACATTCGTCTGCAAAGGAAATAGATCTCTTAGAGGGAAAAAGATCTCCAATGAAGAACACTTTCTTACACGAAGAATCTGTTCTTCCATGAGGAACTCTCTTCTAATGAAGAACATCGACCTCAACTTCACGCTTCTCTTTCAGGACTTCTTCTGATGTGGGATGTCTTCGTGTACGACGAACCAACACTGGAGCCCGGAATAGGAGATGTGTGACAGACGAGACAAACGTCGACCACTTCACCTTCTTCCTTCCTCTTCGACCTCAACAAACTATCAAGTATGGGTTTATTTCTATTTTATTATCACTTTCCATGTTCTCCCTTTCTAATTCTTTTGCGGGGATGGGAATAGATATTGACGTGGGTTGTGGGAAATAATGTTTTTAAATATATTTCATACACATTCATGCTTCATTCATTGTGAACTTCTTGATACCACTCTAAATGCGGAGGGTGTAGGCCCAAAAAAATTGGCATGACCCTTCCGCCATTCTTCATTTATGTGTTCTTCGAAATTGGGGAAGGCGACGAAGGCGACGAAGGAAACAGGGCCGCCACCCATGGCCTCCGCAACCCGCTCCGCCATGTGGGGCTTCTCCCTCCTGACCAAACCAGCCCCGTGCCTGGACGAGCCACCCTCTGTTGGACTGAGCCATCATGCCTCCCTAGGATGAACCACCTTGCCATGCCACCACTGTTCCGAGATACCATGCCGCTGACGTCTGCCATTCCAAGCCGTCCTCCACCGTGCCGAGCCGCCGCGCCACCGACATCCTCCGTGGTGAGATGATGCACCGCTATCGTCTGCCGACCGCCCCCTTTTTCTACCGAGTGCCTCCGTCTTCATCTTGAAATCGCTGCCACCATCCATCGAGCGACGCCACCCTCCGCAAAGCACCTTCTTCATCTGCCGACCCATGGCCGGACCGCCGACCCACAGCTGGTCTACACCCATCATGACCAAAACGCACTGTCATGGGTAGGTTGCGCCCATCATGACCTGTCCGTCCCCTCGCGGCTGGTCTTCACCCCTCGTGGCTAGTCCACACCCTCGTTGCTGGTCCACACCCCTCGCGGCCGGTCCGCGCCCTTGCCGTACCCACGGTAGGTCCGCACCCTAACGGTACCCCCTCGGCTGATCTACACTCATGGCACCCTCACGGCCCCCACAGTCTGAGCCGAACCCAACGGGCCGAGCCACACTGCGGGATGGGCCAGACCCAATGGGTTGGACCGGGTCGGTCTGACTGGGTCAGACCGGACCCGGGCCCAGTACGAACCAATTACTTTATTTTGGCCATAACTTTGGCACCTGACATACATTGGACGAACCATCAACAGTGCTATAAATCTTGGAGAAAGACAGTCCCTTTCAGTGACACCCCACAATGTTTTGGATTAATTTGTGGAACAGTCTGGTTGGATCGAGTACGAATCCAACTAGGCCCTCGGAACTGAAAGGCTAATAACTCACAGACCGGGTGTATGATTGACATGTCGTCTCTTATGTTGAGACCCCTATGGCATGTCAGACCTTTTAGATACTTCATTGTGGGACTTCATTGATGTTGGAGTATCGACCAGTAGCTTGTGGAGCAGATCCTCTCAGAGACAAGCAGGCATTGTGCGGAGACCTTGTGGCTGGCTGAGACTTGACAACTGTTGACCGTTTCAACTCAGAGTGACTCAACAGGCCTAGTGGGGAGTGCCTTGGTGACACTGCAGACCCACAGTGGGGAGTTCCTCGGTGACACGACAGACCCACGATACTCGACAGGAGGAGTACCTTAGAAATCCTCGAGGGGGAGCGCCTCTGTGTGACGCGACGGACCCACGGTGGGGAGTTCCTCTGTGTGATGCAATACACACATGGTACTCGACAGGAGGAGTACCTCAGCAGTCCAAGGATACTGCGAAGCACCTATGTGTGACACGACAGGCCCACTGTACTCGATAGAGGAGGAGTTCTCTAGTATTCGAGGTGTTCGACGTTGTGTTCGGAATGATTTCTTGATACTACCTCAATAATTAATCC
Organism: Viscum album; assembly: GCA_963277665.1. NCBI lineage: Eukaryota > Viridiplantae > Streptophyta > Magnoliopsida > Santalales > Viscaceae > Viscum > Viscum album. The sequence continues at coordinate 932,876,839 of OY728122.1, read as the reverse complement.
TAGTTTGAGTTGAGTTAGTATCTCTGTGTTTTCCTCATGAATTAGATGGATTATTTGATAACATAGGTGTGTATATGGGCATATACCTATGTACGTTTATCTGTCATTTTCATACTTTTTGTTTTTTTCCTTGTTGGATTTTGTGAGACCTTGAGGGTCATGGGGTCCCTACTGAGTATTATTATACTCACCCCTGCAAGGGCTATGCCTGGACCATGTTGTGTTGGATGCAGACGACAGACAATGTTGACTGAGGATAAGAGTACCATGACTAGATAGTACCTAGAGGTGGACCATACGGCAAGTCATTACATAGAGGATATGGGTGGACGTGGAGTGATGTGGAGGCGATATGTACATACCCTTCAGGTAGGAACCTCATAGGATGACCCAAAACCTGACTTTTCCTTTTACATAGTTGTATTGTATCATATTTGTACTTGTACATTCCAATTGGTCTTGTATTCTAGCTCCTTTTACTTTCATCACTCTTTTGTTATATAGTTACTTGGTGTTTCATCCAGTTGTGTGCTTGCTTGTGTGTGTGTGTTTACAGGTTAGAAAGGCAATGCCTTCCCAGATTTAGGGAATTACGCCTATGGTACTAGGCTCTAGTCCCTGGCCTATGGAATGTGGGCTTGGGGTAGTCACAACATGGGCCCCGGGGTACGTGTCATGACATAATTAAACCTAAAATGTTATTTAACATCACCAAAACATTCGTATAAATAATGGACTTCATTTTTATCTTTTATCTATTACAGTAATTGATCAAACATATACTCTTATATATGATTAGGCACTAATGAGGTGTCTTGTTTCACCCGAAGGACATGACATATTTAAAAATAATGAAATGAACTCTTCAAATGGCATAAGGGATATTGGGAACACCAGATAAGCTACATTCAACCTGTGGCCCCTACTTACGTATTTTCTAACACAAAACCACCTATACAAGTTGGATAAGTTCTTAACTTGGGAGTTCCATACGCATTAAATAAATAAATGGATAAATTCCAACTCATCCACATTCCCACAATAGGCCAAGGGAGATAAATTTTATATTTTCCGACATTAAACCTATTTGGGGTCCATTTTATCGAAGGAAACAATTCATACCTTCCATACCTTAGTGATGTAATTAGAAAAATCATTACGTCAACTGAATCATGCAAGTTCTGCCTAGGAGGGATCCCATCTATTCTGGTAATCATCATTTCCATATGGACATGATTCTACAAGGAGTTTCTTATGAAGTTTTTCATACACCAACTATCTATGTTGAGGATTCTTGTAGGAAATCCCACCAATGGTATCCAAACAGTGCATCTTCAAAGTAGGCCTATATCCATTATAACACAAATATGTATAAGTCCCACTAGTGTAACCATAAAGTGCCCCAGAATGAATCCCAAATCATCATTATCCCTAATCCACTTACATTATATTATATAGCCTTTCTTATTGTGGAATCCTAGGGAGCACCCTAGATCATAGGGATATGATAATTTTATTCATATTTTACATTGGGAACATCATCAAAATGGGAACTGACCTCCGAAATTGAATCAAGGGAACCAACCCATGAAATAGTATGATTGGGAAAACCCTTAAATGGTATCATGGGAACAGACCCCTCAAACAATATGATTATAATAGACCCTTAAACAGTGTCATGGATACCGACACCTCAGACTGTATAATAGGCAATAACATCTGAAATGAAATAATTTTCACTGACCCCAAAAACAGTATCATGGTCATCTACCCATCAAATTATTTAATCGACACTAAACCCCCAAATGATATCATGGGAACTTTCCCCTCAAATAGTATCATAGAAACCAACACCTCAAAACAATCATGGGCACCGACCCCTTAAATGGTATCATGGGAACCGACCACTCAAAAGGTATCATGGGCACTAACCTTCGAAAAAACATCATGGGGATTGAACTCTCAAATGGTATCATGAACACCAACCAATCAAACAGTATCATGGGAACCAACCCATCAAAAAGAATCATGGGATCCATTCCATAAATCATTACTTCATGAACCAACACTCAAAACGGTATACTAGGCACCAACCAACAAAATAAGACACTCGTTCGAGGATGATCACTGGCCCAATTGGGCCTCAATTATCATGATATCAGTTGGATATGAAAACTCATCCTAAAATGTGGATTAGAAAATACTAAAGGGTGTAATCAACCCTCTTACAGTAATATTAGTCATAGTTGGTTTGCATGCCTGTTACCGCTAGAATAAGAATAAAATGGCGAGACTACATCTTTTAGGCATCTATAGAAGGTGATACCAACCATGTTGGTATTTTTTAGTGAAATAGAAATAATGAAAATATCTAGTTGAAATAGTCGATTCAGTCACTAGGTTCCACATAGAAAATCTAATCGTCATCTACTCTCCCTACCACAGACAATAGAGAGGGTGTTTTTGTGGATTCTTTGAACCATCCCATTAAATATTACATTGTATTTTCTCTAGATGAAAATATCACTCAACTCCAACGATATAATAAGGTTATATAAGAAATAATTATGGGAATAATATTAATATATCTACCACAAAATGGTGTAATAGTATCATTCTATAGAATCTTTCCTTGCAGTCATGTTCTCCATCCCATAGTGCTGGGGGAATTTTCTTATATTTCATCCTCTCATCAGGTGAAATTCAGACATTCATCCACCACTTCCTAGCCCACATGGCTTTTTATATTTTAATAATTTCTACATTCTCTCCAGGGATATTATTGAAACCATATGACATAATATTATTAAAAAACTCTAAGATATTAGGGATCAATTAATCATTGGGGAGTATCAGTATCATCCAATACCCCCAAATAATTAAAAACCATCCCCCTGAAAAATAAATTGCGGGACCCTAGAACTAAGTATCTAGACTCATCCAATCCCCCAAGTGAATGTTGTTATAAATAACACACATGAGAAGTAGTATGCTCACACATCTATTGAGGATGAGGTAAACATTTATATTATTCAAATTAAGTCATGTTCCCAGATATTTCAACTATGCCATGAAAAATGGTTTGATAGAGCTACCAACAATGAGAAATATGGATGAGTCAATGATGGTAGTAAATGGAAATCATGTCCCTTAATATCAACACCTCAGGAATACTATTAAATAATATATTGCCTTTAAATAATGGATTCATGTGAAAACGAAAATGCCGATATTATAACCAACAAGACCTCAGTCCCGACCCCAATAATCTGACCACACTAAACCTGACACACTAGTTGTACTATAGATCATGAGCCACATACATCCCAAGGATAAAAGACCATATTTCAATTCAATAATGATCAAATACTATTCATTCTAGACAGAATAGATCCCAATGTAATTTGACTACATCATGGAAAATGGTTTAATGAAATTCCTAACAATAATAAAGTTTAATGGGGTCGGGTTGAGAGGCCATGAAAACCATGCCCCCTACAATCAATATCTCAGTCACACAATAGTGAGATTCTTTGTCTCCAAGTATTGATTAGAGATACAGGTAAGTGTAGTCTTAATATAGTTCAAGATCCTGAAACTCATGAAATATGTGTAAATGATATCTATTATCTACAAGAAGAGACACTCTCTAGATTGTTTATTACCTTCATCCTTATAATAAGTCGTTAAACTACATGAAAATAATCCTTATGGTAATATATTTAACTACAATTACTATATCCTTAAAACAATATGTTAAACTACATATATGATGTCCATACCAAAAGATCTTAATTTTCTTGTCCATCATCTTTACACAAACATGTTAAAATACATCAATAAAATCCTTTATAAAAGAAGATAAAATGCATGAATAATGTTATTTCTACATGACATTAAAACATCATAGGTTTATAAAACTATATAAGTATTTGTTATCAACCCAAATGAGATACACTGGGATGCCTCAATACTATACCATTTCCTAACAAACTTTATTCAAATTCTTACCACAAGATGTTAAATTGTATGACATATGTCCTTCCTGCACTAAATTAAACTAAACATGTTTATATAATAATATATGCCTTGATTATCATTTCAATGATATACATATGGATTCTTCATTCAAATATCTCTTCCAAGACACCTATATTCATGTCCATACCACATGATGATAAACTGTATGGAAAATGTCTCAATCAAAGACAATGACTTTTCATGACATGATTATCATCCTAATGAGATACATAAGGATGAATTGATCCAATATATGGTCCTAGTAAATTTACTCACACCCTTAACAGATGAATATAGACTATATTGAACACGAACCAATAGTAGGATGAAAATATGTGCAAAATCCTAATGTGTTGGGGAATCATTAGAATATGGTGGAAATTGTAGTATCCAGAAGCTTCATTGATAAAATACAATACCGATCCCACCTATATAAAAGAGTCACAAAACCCTCTAAAACATTTTTAGGTCATTCTCAAAATGATCACATCCCAATACATTCATATTTGAGAGTACTGGACACAATTTCTAATGTAGAATGTCACCGACAAGAGAAATTATTATCATACACCTACTTATTCAATCAATGTCTTCTATCATATCATTGAAGCAAGCATGGGGAAGGTATAAATTCATGCCCCTATTCGTAATGTCTATCATTATAACTCAATTTCATGGTTATGAAATGAGTGGGAGTATACCCCCACATCAATCACAAATATCGACCAATAATTCCTTTAAGATGAGAACTTACAATAATATTTTCTGGCACATATCCTATTGATGTGACATTTAATTCTAACAACAATAGATGATATTTATTTGTATATACTTGAAAAGAGGATTAGATAGGAATATATTTCAATATTGGTAGCCAGAGAAGCACACAACTCTTATTATTATGTAAAACTGGCTACTCGGGGCCTAGTGTATATCCTCCCGCCCATCCAGGAGGATTATTGGAATATTTTAGTAATGGATGAGACATATGGATAAGGATAATATCCATCTTACAACCCGTACTCACCAAATGAGTGTGGAACATAACTCATGGAAGGATAATAATCTAGTCACAAAAGACCCACGACATATTCCAAAGTCCCGGGATCAGTATTAGATCTATATTCTGGTCAGGGCTCCCCATGTGAGAGAGGAGAATCTCAATCCCAATCATGAAATTCTGACAGCATACTCCAAAGTATCGAGATCAGTCTTATATCCCTATATTATCCATGGATAACCAAATGAGATTGTAAAATGGCTTGGGATATTCTCAAATTCTTATCAATATTGCTACTCAAAATATCCTAGAATAATATAAGAGGAGGTTCATTTCACTTAATCAATTTCAGAGGTCAGCTGATACATTCGAATGGGGAATGAATATTTTGACCGGTCTTATATTCCTTTTCCAACTAGGCCTCACCAAGTGAGAGGGTAAAATGATTGGGTACATGCTCATATCCCCATTGAAAAAGGCATGGAGGAATACTCCAGATGCCTGAGATTGGGCTCATATCATGATTCTGGATGAGGTTCAACAAGTGAGAGTGGTACATTTCTACAGACAGACTCGTATTACAGTAATAAAATCTACTCAAAATATTCTCATAGCTTACAGGAGGGGTCTCATATCCCCTCTCAAATTTTGGCGAAATGGTGATATATTTTGTTGTGGAGGGAATATTTGGACAAGGATCATATTCCCATTTTAATTGGGGCTCACCAAGTGTGAGTCACACATGACTCAAGATAGGATTATACTCCTGTTAAAAAGACCAATGGAATACTTCAATGGCCCATTATCATGCTCATATCCCCATTTTTTCTAAGTATAATAAGGTGAGAGGGGAACATGCCACGAGAAAGGATTATATCTCTATGAGTGAAACTCATTGGAATACTCTTAGAGAATCTCAGTAGAAGGGTCATATAATTTTATTCCTGGACTATTATATATAGATTCTAGAAGGTGTCATAGAGTTGGAATATTTACCTACTCATCCCAAAAGGGAAGAAGGATATATTTTAGAAATAGTACATACTAGGGATTATAACCTTGACATGAACAATTACAAGGGTCCTTGATGTTTTTTGAGATATCTTCTATGCACCCCCAGGGTCCATCTACTCTCCAACCAATGAAAAAGGAAATAATTACAATGATAGTCCTCCTTGTGGTATTGTAGGGATGAATCACAGGGACTCTACTACTATCATCCTCCATGGATGACCTTTCCATAGTGACATATATCATAGAAGAGGAAATAATCTCCATTCTGAGATATTTTTATACAGACATGTGCTCAAAATTATAAAGAAACTTCATATATAAATATGCTCAAATTATTAGGGTTAACCATATATAATTACCCCTCTTCCATAAGTAGCACATTAACATGGTTTTTTGGTGACCCAAAGAGCAAAACTCTATAGTCTGACCCTAGAAAACACATATAACTCAAATAAGTAAGAGGATTCCATGGAGATATTAAGAAGGTTAGTGGGATGTAACTGACCAAACATTCCCATGCCCGTTTATACATCCAATTATAAGATAAAAAATGGTAGAAAGGGGAGTTCTAGGATGTCTGGACAACACGAAGTTAAAAAGTACAAAGTATTTCCTTTACATATGATATTAAACTATATAGATCATGTCTTGGTAGAAAGTATTTATAAAATTCCAAATGTGTTAAATCTTAACCAAATGATGTTAAACAGTATGGAGTCATACAAGATGTAATACATTAAAATGAAAAACCTCTCTCATCCTAGAAGCAATACGTTAAACTATAGAACATCTCTAATCTTGGAAGTTTGACTTTTAACTGGAAACCATCCCATGTCATAGAGACATGATGCTAAATTGTTTAGATAACTTATTCAATGTTTGGTATAAAACTATGTGGATCACCCAATTTTTCAAATTCATTAATATTTGGTGACCCTCATCTTCCCCACATGATATTTAAATGCACGAATGATGTGCCCTCCACATGACACTATACAACACGGTTCTCTAAAACAATTTGTAGACCGATTCCACCTATCACATGATACATAGTGATGCATAAACCTCTATTATTAAGACCAAAAAAATGATTATAATCATTTTATATCAAGTGAGCCTTGTACATCTTGAATGAAATTAAACTATACAGAAAATACACTTTCTCTATGATGTAAAACATCATGAAAAATTTCCATCCTATGTTATGTAAAACTAAACAGATTAATTACATCCACATTTATTCAAATAATGTGACCCAAGTCCTTACGGTTGGATATTAAACTGCATGGTGTCTATTCTAACCATAGGAAAGAAAACTTCATGAGTGATCTACATACAACATTATTCTCATCCCAATGAGATACGTATTGATGCATCAATCATATATCTGGTTCTAACCACAACATTATTCAATATTACCATGTATTATCCTTATTCACCTCTACATGATGATAAGAACACTAACAATTCATTTTTTTCCACTATGAATAGCCCATGAGTGGTTACTAATTTCAACAATGGGATCCCAGTACAATCAACGAATAAGAGTCCACAACAAGGTCATCATGGTGTATAATTTAAGATATTAAATGGTATACTAGGACTCCTCCCCACATGATGTTAAACTACCTGGTTAATGTCCCTTGCAAAATATTGTGTTTCACATTCCTTTTGACCTTTCTTGATATGAAAACTATTTTCATTGTTGATATCCAACCACACCTCCACTTAATAACTACATGTGACATGATTCATGAAATGATCTGATTCATAGTGATTCCAAAATCTAGAACCCCTAGTCTAGTTATATCAAATGAGAATAAAAATTCCCCTCCCTATGTTTTGTTCACAATTTTTCATGAATCTATTTCCTCAACAACTATGTGTGACATGATTCCTATTATTATGGGACCATAGTTATGCCTAGATATCTATCTCAATGTGCTGCCACAATGCCCATACTCATTTTTAAAAGATGAAGTCCTTTCAAAATTTTGTAAAACTACATTGTTCTTTGAGAACAATGTCTAGGTATATTATAACCATAAAAATATGTGTAATGATGCCTAGATCTCAAATCATCGGCCCAACATCAAAAATAAATATAACAAATTACCACTTATAGGTATTGGTCAGACCTATGTAGGGAGATTCCAATTCTAGAACTACATCTAGCTTGATTACTTAAATCAAAGTATATATAGAGACACTTATATCATCAGTCATGGCCCCATCTACCACAACCTTTAAAAAATGAACCCCAAATTCATAGGTTATTAGCCATACAATACATTTTTCAATATGTATAGTTCATATCTATATATGTTATTCGTATTCATATAATATATCATTCATAAAAATTCACAGGGGCTCCCATGTCCTTACCACATGAATTTATACTATGTGGAACATTTCCTTTTCTGAAGACATTTAAATTAAAAATTGTAAATGTCATTATCGCATGATGATTAACTATAATAAAAATTCTCTTAACACATGATGTTGAAAAGGATGTAAGAATGTATTCAGAAAAACAATTATTTTAAAATAGGTCGGCCATCACCCATTATCATCCCTTATCAAAGGAAGATGATAACCTTACCCTATTCAATCATTGTAAATGTTTCTTCCACCATATTTTAAGAACCTTGTCCCATATATCACACATTATGTCATGAGCACCTCGAGATTCTGAAGTGATGTCATTGACAATGAAATGGGAACATGATCTCAATTATTGACCTTCATATTTATGTATAAGAGTGGAGATACACCAATTAGATATATCTTGGACCTATATGGAGTGATATCTAATCCTTGTGAATCTGATGTCACTGTGGAGGAGCACTGCATATAAGGGTGTTATAGGCAACCTCTAATATGAATTTACCCCACCACACCTCATGAACCAAGAACCTCAATCAATGATTTATAAAACATTCATCTCCCACATAGAAGAATGATTGAGTACTATTATCCATGGGTATCATAATTAGGATTATATGTAACTTATCCTTCATATTTGGTCTATGTGTTTCATGACCTCAAACGGTGTGAACACTGGTAAATGTTGTAAAATAATAATCCCAGGACTATAATGGTTCAAATTGAAAGACCATATGCTTATAGTGTAGGAGTCAAAAAACATTTCAGTTTGAAAACTCGCAAAGGGTGTCCTGATAAAAAAAATCAGGTATTCTCTTGCTAATGTCTTTATCTATATATTTTCAGAAAAAACATGGGCACAAAAAAATAATCCATAAAACCCATAGGGGATACACTATAGCCCAAATAATAAACATTATATTCTAACATGAGATTTTAGTTAAGGAAAATGTTAAATTAATTATTTTTCACATCTCTATGTGAATAAATTGGCATGGGGGTGATAGAACTTTTATGGTGGATCAACCCTTCCAGAATCATATATAGTATATAAATTACACCACCTAATTTGAGCACTTTGGGTAGCCTCAACCCCATCATTATCCTAGGAATGGTATTGTGATATCTCCTTTTTTCCTTCCCGTTGATTAATATGTTGTTCAACCAACCCATCATAGATATATTTTCCTTATATAAAGTGATTTTTGATTCTTGTGATCCTAATGTCGTTGTGGAAGAACCCAACACCCGGGGTGTTTTCTGTAATTCCCATCACAATCATCCCAGATCTCTGAATCTATCCTAATACTCATGAAATTGATCATCATCTTCTTGGTAAAATGTTTTAATTTTGGTTCTCAGTTCCCCTTTTAGTCACTGAGGATGAAATTACATTAGACATGAATTATAAAATTTGTACCAATTTTCAATGATATTTTCACCTAGACCCAACAACCAATTCCTATAATCCTGTTTAGGGAAAAAGGTAAATACCATTATTCTTAGATAATTATCTATGTGTCCTAGTAGTGGAATTTATTTCATATTGTTATAAAATTTTCTAATAATGGATATTGAGTCCTCATTATAAAGCCCACTAAAAGTTGGAAATAAAGATAGTTGGAGATGTTTTAACACATAATTCATGGATATATGTGAATGTGTAGTTGGGGGTTGTCTTAGTCGTAAGCACCCCTTAATCCTACATGAAAAATGGGGGTTGAAAACCTATGGGGTGTAGGTACTGTAGAAGTACTGTAGCGGCACTGTAGCAGTGGTGGTACTGTTGATCGGCGAATACTATTGCGGCGGCAGGGTACTGTAGCAGCGGTGGGCACTGTTGAAGCCGAGTTACTATTCACAGAATGGGCCTTAGGCCAAAAATTTGGGCCTACGGTCTATGTAATGTGCTACATGTCCATTAGACCTTAGGTCTATGTAATGGGTCTCCCTCTACCCAGTTAAAAGAGGTCTTGATTTGCTTTAATAATAAAAATGAGGCTTCAGCCCCAACCTTTTAAAAAAATGTGAATGTATTATGGGTGATTGGTTACTTGAAACATGAGGGAGTGAAACTACCTCATCCTAGATATCTAATTTTTATTTCTGAGTTCTTGATGATGGTTTTGAATGTTAATAATAAAAATTATATCTCTAAAATATTTAATATTTTATTTTTTTCCATATTCGAAAAGTTATTTATTTTTCTATTTCAGGATTTAAGGGATCTAATCTATCAGAAGAATAAAATTTTGTCATATAGTAGCTAAAAAATGAAATTTTAGGGGAAATAGTCTGAAATATTATAATAAAGTAACAATAGTAAGTAACAACACATTGAAAGAAACAAAAAAAATATATTATAGAAGAAAAAAGTAGTAATGATAGAAAATTAATTAACAATTATTAATTTCCATTTTTTTTAAAAAAAAATTTATTATATACGATTTTTTTAAAATTATAATTTTTTAGTTTTAAATAATGCGGTCGCTCGAAACCATCCCTGAAAAAGATTCCATAAGTTGGTCTTATTCATCCTTGAAACATGCCCATTTAAATTATTTATTAAAACTACATGGACTAACAAAGATAGAGTATGAGTATAGATCCACAAGAAATAATAAAATTGAATTTAAATAAAAAAGTTTTATAAAAACTATAATTTAAATAGTGGTCTAAATTACATTACAATTTTTTTATTTTTAAAATTAATTTATGTAAGTATTAATGATTAAAAAAATATTTCCCTTCTATAAAAATAAATAAAAATGCGATTTTCTGAACAAACTGGAAAAATAGAAAATATGATCATCAAATAAAAAAAAGTATTAAAAAAATTGAAAATGGAAGATACACCAAGAGTAATAATACTTATCGTTGAATGGTAAACTTCTTTAATGAAAATATTTTAAATTAAAAATTTCAAAAAACTATTTGTTAGTTTAACTTGCTAGTGGATTAATCAAATAGAATATTTAATTGTGGATTTATCCACCCCAATAAGCACCAAACTAAATGTTTTTTAATGAATTGAAGTTGGAGTAAATAACAACAAAATATTCCAATATTTTGAAATTATGTAAGAAAAAAATAATTAATGATCAATCTCGCTGATTGAACTTGAATTTATTTATCTCAAAAACAAGAGGTAAAAAATCTATTATTATGTTTTGTAAATGATATCATTGATCAATTATAAATCATGAAAATGATATTTTGTGAAGAAGCAGAAAATAATTAACCAATATAATTATAAATCCTCAATATTTTAATCTTTTAACAATTTCATGTTTAAAATAAAAATTGAAACAATTCATTTAGAGACTAAAGAATTTGAAAAGATAGGGGAGATAATATATCACTATCAATATTTTTTTGTTCTGCCTTTTTATACTCTGAAGATAGTTATTGTGTCTCCCATGATCTATAATATTCATCTCTTGCTCATAAATGTGAATGATGTGTTGAATGAATGAGATGTCCATGATGTGAAAATTGATCCGTCAATATCAGATCTTGTCTTAGTATTTAAAATCCTCTTTCGTACCCATCTTTTCATCAATAACAACAACATACATTAGTTGGACATTTCAGAGTAACAAAAAATCATTTTTCACATAGTACCATGCATTTTTGGTAAGAAATCCAATTATAACTTTCTATAACTTGGTGGTTCGGATAAACCGGGACGAATCTCTTATTTTGGTTATAATACTCAAAATAAAAAACTATCAAAAATATTTAGATGTTAGGATGTTTATAATATTAATTTTATAAATATTTAATAATGTAATTAATTTTTACGATAATTACTATATTATAGTAAATAATAATTTTTTTCCGTTGAGGTATATTTATTTATAATAATTAGTTATAATTATTAATATTATTTTCTTAGTTATTAATTTAATTTATTATTTTAACGATTTAATTTACATAAAACAAATATTAATTTTTATTTTTATTTAAATTTTTTAATTAAAATTTTTTAATAGTTTTATAATTTTATGAAAAGATTTTCATTTTTATTAAATTTTATATTATTAAATGGAATTACTTTATTAAATAGTTTATAATTAATTATTAACCACAAATATCTTTATCGGTATTGATTTTCATTAATTTTATTTATTATTGTAATATTTAAATAAATATTAATATATTAAACTCATTTTTTATAATTATTTAATAGATTAAATTATTATATACATTAATTTATTTGATATATTATATTTACAATAATTATTAATAACTAAAATAATAATTATTTTATTTATTATTTATTATTTACTTTTTATTTTTTATTTTTATTTTTATTTTGTTTGTAATCCCATATACACCACCATTGTATGCAAGGGGCAGAAACTTCTCCGAGAAGCATCAGGGGAGTCTTCTCCTCCCAGAAGAATGGTTTGACTCAGCCTCTCCACATGGTGGTGTTGTCTCTTATGAATGGTAGACAGAATTAGTAGATATCGACGGTTCTTTGGTGGAGACTTGTGGAATCGTCTAGTGCAGCATCGGGTTCTCTATATTCAACAACTACTGATGGAAGATCATTTCTTCAGTGGTTCATGATCATCCTCAATCGGTAGCATGGGGTTTCATAGTTTAGTGTTGGATTCATATATGCACAGAGACAACACAATTTGGTGTCGAATGCATTAATTGTTTACAATGGTATGTGCATGGTTAAAGATAGGTCTAAACATTGACATTGGCATTACTTCATTGTGATGTGAGATTGAATGGATGAATATGGTTTAGTTGTGGTGAGTTAGACATTTGGATTCCTGGCAGTGTGAATTTTCATTGGTGAGTTGTTTATAATAGTTTCTCTATGATGAACCATTTGGGGATAAAAGGTGGGAATTATTAATTTCTAAAGACTTGTGGTGAGTCACGAGGCTAGAGACGAGTCATGGGACTCACCATTGGTTCTCCTTCTCGTAGTGAGAAATTACCCTCCACTGGAATATTTATTTCTTCAGAATGGAATAAAACAAGTCAATATTCCACTACTACAGGATAATAGTGAGAAATGTATCACCACTGAAAATATTAGTAGCGTGTCACTGAATTTTGGGAAATGAAATAAATGAGTCACAATTGAGTTCTTAATTTTGAGCATGTTTCTAGTGGTGACATAGATACACCAAAATTAAAATTAAATGTTATTAGAAAATAATTTTTAAATACTAAACCAATAAAATAAGGATTATTTTTTTTCTTCCAGAAATACTATAAATAAGTTTTTAAATTATATATTTTCATGAAAATAAACTGAATAATAGAAATAAAATCAAATTCTAAATTTCAAAAAAAATATTAAATTATATTAATAATATAAAATTAAAAGATAAAAATTATATTATAGAATCAGTTTATTAAATTGTTATAATTTGATAAATTGATTAAATAATAAAATGAAACACTCCTAAAATTAAAAAATACAAAAGAATAAAAAATTTAAATTCATAATGATAAAACCAAAATAAGGAATAAAATTTAAAAAAAATTAAATGTTAAAAATTAATATTAATTATAAAAAATGATTAAAAAATGAATTAAACCATGAAAATACTAATGTACAATTAATTAAAAAAATAAAATAAAAATTTAATTAAATGAAAAAATATTTAATAAAAATATACTGAAAAGAATTTGAATATATGGCCCCATGAATTTCTAATCGAAAAAATCTATCCGGACTCTAGAGGATATGTTGACAACATTATCAATTGACTTTAACGATGGATAGGATGAACAACTTCATCTGGTCGATTTCTCATAAAATAGTAGTTTCAACTAAAAGATACCAATTCCCCCCTTTTATTTTCTTTATTGGAAGAGATACAGAAAACATTCTTGCTATGATGATGTTGGGGAATGCAAACTGATGGATAATATTTTGGTCAAGGAAATGGTGGAAAAGGTCAATACTATTTAGAAACAAATAAAGGTTTCTCAAAGTCGTCAAATGAGGTATAATGATAATAATCAATGAGACCTAGAATTTTTTGTGGGGTACAAGGTATTCATCCACATTCCTCCATTGAAAGGAGTCTCTATATTTTGGAAAAAATGAAGCCTTAGTCTAAAACACATTGGTCCCTTCGAGATACTTCATTGCATCAGAGTAGTTTCCAATCAACTAGCACTCCTACCTATCATATCACAAGTATATGATGTGTTTCACATATCAATCTTGAAGAAGTACAAACCATATTCCTTACATGTACTCCATTCATTGGTGGTTATATTTTAGAATTATCATTCCTATGAGGAGAAAACGATTAAGTTATTTGATTCTAGAGATAAGTTTGAATGGAATAAGAAAAATAAATTTGAAAATTTTATATGGATAATCCAAAATATTGAATAATTGATGTAGAAAATGGAGGTGTTGTTGATACAAAGTTACCTTCTTCATTTTAGTCTGTTAAATTATTATTTGGAGGGTGATGTCTCTGAAGGGGGAAGATTGTAACAACCCTAGAATTCATAAAAAAAAATTGTTGCATAATTAAATGTATTATTATATAAACACATGCAATTATTTAGTTTTATTATATCCTATCATATTTGAAATACTATTAATAATATTAACTATTGTTAATATATCCTTCAAATTGTGATCATATGATTAGTATAAATATAGTGTTTCACAAAATCCAATTGACACATATAAAAGATATTTTGGTCTCAACCTATAGGATCATACCCTATAAATCCCATTTATTAGATCATACAAGGTAAATATTATCATTGGTATCTTTCCATGACCAAGAAAAATCATTTATCTAATATCTTAATCACAAGTGAATCCTTTTATTTGATTAGTTCAAGCTCGTTGAGATCATGACCAAAAGCATGTACTATGAACTACGCCATGAAAGTCACATCATCACGCACATTACCCGTAGGGGTGTCTTCTAGTGAAATCAATGTTAATATATCAATACCCAAATAAAATGAATTGGGGTATTTTATAGAATTAATTACTATATTTTCATCTTATTATTATTAATTTGTAAATTATATTTATTTTTATACATTAAAACTAAAATTGAATTTTGGGGAAATATTTAAATTTAATTAAGAAATTTATTTTGAATAAATAATGGACATTTTAATTAAATAAGGTTTTAATAAAATAATATTTTGAATTAATTTTTAATATATTTAAATTTTCAAATAATGTTTTTGATGTCAAATATAATTTTTTAGGGTTCCAAAAAAAAATAATTATCAAACAAACCAATAATTTCCCTATAAATGTTGATTCATGGTTTAAAAGTGTAAATTCATATTTTTATAAAATTATTTGGGTAAAATAAATAAAAATTCAAATCAAAACATAAAATTATCCAATTGTGAACTTTTCATAATTTTGGTACATAGTGAAATTATATGAAATAAATTAAATACGGTATAAATATACGATGTATATTATTAAATCATAATACAAGAAAAGTGATTTATTAAATACTATATATCGTATCAAAGAAAAAATATATGTTATCCATTCAAGATAATGATATTTAATGAAACTATTATTAATTTTATAAATCCATTATTAATCCGGAAAAAAAATAATATATCTTAAGTTTTGAAAATCATTTCGTTAAAGAAATGACTCACTTCTAGATCACTAATCATAATGTTTTAATAAGTTTGACCCTGGTATGAATAAAATAATTAAAACCACTCACATTTGCTGAAACCACGGGTCAAAAAAATTTGATGGTTTATTATTTTGATTACATTAAAATATATTGCATAAAAACTATGTTTAAGAAATAATAAACAATTCCCCAATCATTTCCTATATTAACCACCCAATATCCCATTAATCGTCACTAAAATATTAGATAACATCCCTACACATACCTGTAATCTCTATAATCCTCCAATGGTGCCCCAAACTCCCAAAAGTCTCATCCCACCATCTCAACATAAGGGATCCTATTTTTACCCACTTTTTTCAAGTATCGTCATTGTCATATATCTATTATATCCACTTCAAAATGTATATATTTGTTCTTACATATTCCCCTTACCAAATATTTTATTTGTAAATGATTAGAGACCCCAATCACAATTATTATTCCCTTCCATGAATATTTATAAGCCCTTGTTTTGAAGTTGAAAATTCATTTGGATATTTCCATAACTAGAAAATGTATAGGGAATACCCATACCCATTTTCAACCAAGTCCTTTCACTATTATTATCATATAGTTTTCTTATCGAGGATAAAAATGCTTGTATTCTATACTCCTTTATAATTTTATAAAACATTATGATGAATGAATGGATTTCATATGATCTATATGGCACATAGATGGATCTGAATGAAATAAAATGGGATAGGTGTGCCTAGAATAAAATATCTCTCCAACACATTGGAATATTTTAATCCTCATGAGTTTTCAAACAAGGAATTAGGGAGTGAGAATAATCCCATATGGGACTAGTTATTTCATTATTTCTTGGAATTTATCTTTTAAATATGTTTATTATTCCATGATTTCTGTTGTTATAACATTAACTATTTATCCTTTATGTTATCATTTTGTATCATGCATCAATTTTCATGTGTACGATTGTCAACACTTTTTTTTGTCTCCAAGATATGGAAATTATCTAATATGTAAAAATTTCATAATTTAATAATGTATATATTCACATAATGGTATTTCTACCTCTATCCATTATAATGTATACCCTGAGGTTTTTCCATAATGATTTTATATGAAATAATTTTATGATTACACTATGGATGTTTTAAATAATGATAATGTATTCCTAGTTTTAGGTTGTTTGATAATGTACCTAATTCCCAAAGTCATATGAAATATCGATCTTATGGGATGTATAATGTGTAATTTTATAAAATAAATGATTAATTAATTTGTAATAATGAGAAGGGTGGTCATATTTTTCCATGGGACCTCATCTTCAAATAACCCTTACTAGAACCATCATAAATGGAATAAAATTCTCAGATAAATCAAACATAATACTCTAGAAAACATAATAAACACCTAATTCATTGGTGTTATATGTTAGGTTCACCCATCATCATAAAAATTATCCAGGGAAAATAGAATACATGAAACAAATAAAATCATTCATTTATGTCATCAAACACATAAAAATATTCATTTAACACATGATATAAAACATTATCAGATATTTATATATTCATTTACATGAAAAAAATTAAAAATTAAAATACCTAGAACAAATGGAATATATAGTTATCTTAAATTAATAAAAGTATGATTAAGAAGGAATCCTAATATAGTATGACAATTATGGAAGTGGGAAAATTTAATGTCGATTTATATTTCACAAAAACATTCAAATTATCATTTATAGATATATTTGAACCTTCAAAATGAAATATGAGAAAATGGTCTATTTAGATATCTTTATATTAAAAAAATTTGAGGAAAAATGAAAATTTAATTCATTTACTTAATTATTTACAGATCCATCAAACATTATAGACATGAAAGAAAAATATTAGAAAAAAATCATCAAAATATTTTAATACAAATATTGAAGTTAGAATATTCCTCACCCAAAGTTAGACATGGCACATAATTTATTTAAATTCATGAATATTAAAATTTTGTTAATTAATTAAATTCATAAAAATAAGTTTTGGGTCTATTATTTTTTATTAT
The DNA here is from genome assembly GCA_963277665.1 of Viscum album. Taxonomy (NCBI): domain Eukaryota; kingdom Viridiplantae; phylum Streptophyta; class Magnoliopsida; order Santalales; family Viscaceae; genus Viscum; species Viscum album. The sequence goes on along the minus strand of OY728122.1, from coordinate 932,858,722 downwards.
TAATTTAATTACACATAATATCTTTTTAGAATTACTAACTTAACTGATTAATATTACTTTGGATGTTTCAAGCATGTTTGGTTCATAAGTAAAAAATGAAATATTTTCATTGACTATGGTCAAATAGATTATGATTATATGATTTAAATAATATCATGGTGTTGTTATTATCATTTTTATAGACTAATTATACAATTATAACCAACAATGTAAGGTATTTATGATACATGAATTAAGTTACAATCCTGGCGATGTAGTTCGTATATACAAATTAGTGACGTCTCTATTTTTCAATAAATGTTAGGGAAAGACTGTATTTATTATTTATCATTCCAAAATGATTATTTTTTCTTATTAACAGGTTTTTATTAAAAAACACATATATATACCAACCATGAGAGGCATTGTTGTAAATCCAAATATATCTATTTGTGAGTTGGTATCCCATAGGTACAAACTCATGTTGTAGTAATTCTTAATAAATGTTAGATTTTCATTTAGAATATATAGTTCCCATTAAAGAATTATATTTATATCATATATATCATATTATTTCATTTTTATGAATCATTCTGACCAACAATACAAGTAAATGTAGATAAATAAATTAATTGGTCTCATGAGGATGGTTTTCCCTATGTAAGCATGTGTAAATATTATATTTTTTAATTGATAATTATGTAGATGAGAATGGATTGTAAACTTATTAAATTTTTATTTCATGTGACATGAATTTTAGATTATATGGAAATGATTATGATATGTTTAGAGGAGGAGAAATTAAAAATAAAAAATAAAACACTACGTTTAGAACTTTACATATTCTTTAGACAACATCCTTAAGTTTATTCCTAGAGACAACCAATTATTTGATTCTCATTAAACCAAGACCTCTAGAACATCGGTGGAGGATGTTCGAAAAGGATTTGGATTTTCTTCTCTGAGATAATATGATCTTGATGTGTGAATATTATTGGAGATTGGGTGTCCTTTTATAAGTGAGTTAAAAGAAACAAAATGAATTTTTCAAAATATTAAATTATATAAATGTCTAACCCAATCTAACTACCTCCAAAATGAAAAAATTAAGAATTATAGATATGATCAGTTCATACTTTTCACTACTTTTTAAATAGAATATACCATCGTTTTAGAACAATTGGTATAGATCCCCAAATAGTTGGTGTACCCTATATCAATGTTTTGAGAAATTGTTGGTTGACTTGGCAGGGGGATAGACCTATCACATTGACTAACATTAGATATAGAAATGACTACCATTAGATCTAGAAATAAATTCATAAAGATTGTATTTAGAAATGTGGTTGAAAAGAGAATATTTTAATTTTTGATAATAAAATATCACCCTTATAGGTCACATTATTGTCAAAAGATTGGTCATCCTTATTCTGATAATATTATTTTTTTTATTTTTTTATTCACAGTTCAAGTAATTGAATATGATACTCCTTCTCAAATGGATAAATAGTTAAGTAACCAAAATAGTAATATAAATTATTGATATAAAGGGGCCACCCTTATGATATCATTGATGAAATAGAAATACATAAAAAATCTAATAAAAAGATAAAAACATGATGAATTGGAGATGCAGACCATCCTGATAGGGGTAGTTAACATTAAGAGGTTCCAAGGTTATATTATCTCATTCAACTCTAAAACATGAGGATGGTTAATGAAAACAAATCATTTAGTGGGTATGAATTCCTATTCTCAAATCCATGTTTATCGATAATTGTTTATGATATTATAGTTGTATTTTTTCCTTCAATAAATGATAACAAGATGATAATATATTGTTTATTCAAATGTTAATAACCAATTACAGAACAATCTATGATTTATTTTCAATTTATAGATATATATATTGAAAAAAAGTGGTGTTTCATTTATAAAATATTAGAAAAAATATATATTAACTTGTATCATAATTTTTTTACCAAAATAGTATTTTATTCCCTAGGGAAGATAATGAAAATACTGTTTTAGTTGGTATCACATTATGTTGATCAGTGGACAACTATGATGTCTAAGTCAAAACTATAGATTTTTAAATTAATTTGGGATTAGGTAAATATTGAGTGGAATGATTTATGGAATACTTATTTATAATCAATCTATACAATTTAATCTTAGATACATTAAAATTATTTTCAATATGGGGAATATATAAGAAAATCATAACGAATAATTAAATGGATCAAAAAATATTGACATTCTATTTTTTAGAAGATATTGACAACAAATTCAAAACAGGGGATATTGATGAACCTAATTTCTATTTCTTAATATTTTTCTTATTAATAATTATAAAATTCATTATAGTAAGTGACATAATTTTAATAAGTGTATGATGTGTTTTCTAGATTAATGTTTGGAGTTCAAAGACATTTTGATGAGAACATAGATTGTATGGAATATTTTGGATGTTCCCCAATAATATGAAATATTTAAAGTGTTTATTCCTTCAATGGTTTTCTATAAGTGGATCTAAAAGGCGTTAAACAATTACACACATTGAAAAATAATGAGGATGCTTCTTAGAGTTATTTTAACCATCTATTGTAGTATAAATGATGATTTTCAATTAGTGAATCCATTAGATTCTTAAGGATCTAGTCAGTTGATGGAAAATGAATATTTTATCATTAAATTTGGATTATTTTAAAGATAATGATGATTATGTTTCATGAGATTGAAATTTCTTGATGATTATAAAATATTATATCATTTAGTTTTTAAAATTGAGAAATAACATTGGATATATTCTACACATAGATACAAGGAAGTAGCCTTTGAATGTGGTTATTGATGACTGGATTCACTTGTTAATGAAATGTGATGGTGATTAGGGAATTTTATATAAAAATAGTTTTTAATCTAGTATTAATAAGGCCATATATTTTTTGTATTAGGTTCTAATTAAATTTAATGACAATCTTGGATTACAAATTTGAGGTCGATTTTGGGAAAATTCACAGGTTGTGTAAACATAATATGAGGATTCATAATAATTTTATACAATAAATAGTATACATGATTTTTTATCCCTATAATAATGAATTTAGTTTTGTATAAATCATTTTTGTTCTATGTAAACCTGAATAAATCTATGTATGGAGGATTATTAATATTGAATAAACAACATATTGAAGTAGTTAAAACATGAAATCCAATTTTTTTTGAAGATAACTACTTTATGAACTATTTTGGAGGATACTGGGATATTGTGACAACTAGAATTAAAAAATTATATATTATTATGAATGTAAAATATAATAAAAAAAATTCAATGACATGAAGGTTGAATATGATGATAATAATTAGTGATTATTCTTCCATGTTGAGTTCAATACGGGAGAATTATGATAAATGATATATCGGCTAGATCTAGTACAACATCCTAAGGAGAGACAATGTTAAAGGAGACAGTATCGAATCATGAAGAAGATCGAGCCAATATAAAATTTGAATTACATGGTCACTATTTATGGTAAGGAAAATATCATGTTAGTTACTTCCAGTAGAAAAACGGCATGAATTTTCTGATTCATCATTTTTATTAATTAATTAGTTGGAGGGTAAAATGAAAAAATGGTTATAATAGAAAGATGAAATATAATCAATAGAAAATCATGTTGTGGAAAAGTGCTTCACTCATTTCTCATTACATTTTTAGATTCCTTTTATATTGTAGGTTCTTTGAGAGACCCCATGGGGAACTACATAGAATATCACCCATCATGTTTAAAAATGCTTCATATGAATATGTAAGGAATATTATCCATGAAAGAGTTAAAATTTCAATAATAATTTTATTTTTAATTTTTTTAAATTATTTGGCCCTTCTACCGGTATTAAAAATTTGATTCGACTTCCTAGAAAACATAAAATTAATGTTTTATGATAATGTATGAGCTGTAGAAAATAGATATCTATTTGGAATGGATTTTAAGGTAAAATTTACAATTCTTTCCCCTATATTTTTTTCAATACAGATTCCCCCTTCTCCTGTAATAATAAAACACAAAATATAGGGAATCCTTCCCATCACCTATATTCCCCCACCACAATTGGTGTGCTTTTTGCTTATTTTCAGTACACTATGGTTACTCTTACCTTCTATTTGAATCCATTCCTATTTTATTTACTTCTTCTTTAATTATGGTTCCCTTTGACATAGAATTTTATTCTGACTCCAATTAATCATGGTGGAATCGATCGATTATCGAGGATCATCTATTATAACAATGAAGAAGATATCCAGAGACACCATCTGCACATAATCACTCAACCATTTTATGGTTCTATGTTTCAATTTTTAATTCTTTTAGTTTTCTCTACTAAAATTTAATTAAATAATCAAATGATTTGTTCTTTAATGTATTGAATTGTATCCTTTATTTGTCGTAGAGTGTGTGACCAAACCTTGGGGGATCATTAGGTTTAGTTTCAAGAGAGAGGATGCTAAATTAATCAAATTTGAAATATATTTTTTATAAAATTTGAAATGATTTATCAGTTTAATTATGATAACTTACCATTGTAATGGTTCCAAAAAGTATTTTTGGTGGTTTTTATAGGTGATGTGGGAAAGGGAGAAGCTTAAAAATATCTTTAACGTGGTGAAATAAATGGGAAAAGCTTCATAAAATATGTAATTTGTCCCTCACACACATCTTATAATTTATGAAAAAGATTTTTGGAATCATTTTATCTTTTTTTACAAACATGGAGTCATAAACCATTGATTTAAATGAATTGATGAATAAATAAAATTATATTTCTTTTACAGAAATTAATTTACTTATTAAATTTACTTATTCGGATACCCATGTATATATTAAAAAATAAATCAAGGGCCACTATTGGCTCTTTGAAACTAGATGGTTTTCTTTTCAAAAAATGGTAGGACCATTATAGGTTTAATTACTCTTAATGGTTTTATTAAAACCCATTGGAAGTTGGAACTGTTTTTTGTATGACCTAGTGATCCGTGAGGAGGAGCTTGTGGACACCATTCTATGGAGGTGGGGAATAAATTGAGAAGGATGTCCCTAGTAGTCCGTACAAGGATCCTTGAGGCATGTTTAGCCTATGTACATATACCCAAGGATGTGTACATTTTTTGGGTGAGAAGACTAAGATAATGGGATTTTAAATCATTGCCATGCTATTTAAAATATCATACGACTACATTATATAGCTGGAAATGCCACACTATCATGATAGTGATATTGATGTGAAGATCATATTCTGGGATTTGGGTGTTTACCCAAAAACATATTTTAGACCAAGAAAACTTAAGAGAGTCTCTATAATTTTTTATGACCAAGGGGTATAATACGGCTCTGCATTGATTATCCAACCTTGAATGGGTGTGACTTCGAACAGATAGAGATGACAGTTGGTGTCACCTTAGACCCCATAATGACTACATTTTCTTAGATATATCTAGAAGGTGTTGTAGGGTCTATGAATTTGGATATCCCTTACTCCATGTTTTATTTATGATGTTTTCTATTGTAAAAATTTTCGATTTTTTTGTGATGAAATAGCAAATTCCATTGTGTGTCTCTTCTATTTTTAATGGAAAGGTCATTACGATATGTAAATGTTTATGTGATAATAACAGATAAAACTACCACAATAGAAGTACTGGACACTATATATGTTGAGTATAACATGTATTTGGAGATTATATTTGTGGTTATATATTCCATCTATATGGAGCACAATGATGGGGCCACCATGGATTTAAATCCAGGACTTGTGGTTAGATCTTATTTGGATTTTGAGATTCATTTTAAAGATTACATAGATTTGAAGCGTAGTTATATATTTGGAACTACAATAGATTCATGGAAATTATTTTTCCATACATGGATTTAGATCATTCTTTTGAACTATAATGAGATGATACCCTGAAGATGTGATGATGTGGTTTGAGCTACCATATATTTGGATCTTGATATGGGGGAAACCTAGAATTTTGGGCTAGGATACTGGACCTCCAAAGGATGAGACCCTAAACTCACGAGGATATGGTTAGAGTTCCCATGCATTTAAATCTTACATGATACAAGGATGGAATTAACATCACGACATAATCATTGACACCCTAACAATGGTTGAACCATGTATGGTGGATCAGGGACATAAACCTAAGGATCATAGATGGTTTATTTATTTATTTTTCAATAATTTATTTATTATATATATCTAATCATTCCAAATTATCCAATAATAGAATTATACCTATTTAAAGAACCTCATTGGAGGTTCCATTATATGTTTTTTACATACACCATGCTCAGGCATCCATGAAACATTGGTACATTGGAAGATTCTATCATCATTATCGACTCATGATAGATAGTGGCATGTGATTGATTGATAAGGATTTCTTAAATGAGTACCTGGATCATTGGGAGTGATATATAATTTTGTTTTTAGGGATTAACCATCTTCATTTACTTGTACTATAGTTTTTATAAGATAAAGGCCTTGTGGGAAGTCAGTTTTAAGTATGGTATAAGATTTTGTCTATTTATTTCATTTCATTTCTTATTATTATTGGATATATTTATTGAATCCATTTTTAGTTGTTGTGATAATGAAATTTAGATAATTTATATTATATTTTGTACTCTGATATAAGGGATATATATAGAGACCCAAATCTTGATGTACATGGACATTACATTACTTTTGAAGAATACTTAATACATAACGAAAACAGACACATAAGGACCGTAATAGTTTATTTTCTTTGGAAACTCAAAATTTAATCTTCTAATCGTAGTGAAAGATCTTCAACATCTCCCCTAAAGATCTTACCCTTTTGGTTTTCTTACCTAAAACCATTTTTTAAATCTTGGGGAAAAGAAAACATATAAAGGGTGAGCTCAAATGCTCACTATGGGTAATAATGGATAAAATACAATAAATCATATACATTTGATCTTAAAAACATTAACATAATGTTTAAACATCAAAATCATTGGCAATGACATAAAAAATGGAAGTAAATAAGTAAAAGATCATAAAGAAACATTAATCATGATAAAATATCTTGGGAATAAAACATGTGATTGTGGCAACCATTAAATACATGATATGATTTCCATAGTGGCCAAGGAATTGCTGCCAAGACCATCTTAGTGGACAAAGTCCCTTTTGGAATCGAGTTCACTCCTCATTCCAGTCCAGTATTACTGAACCAGATTAACTTACCGTTCCATCCATGTCTATATCATGAGATATAAATCTTTACCCAATGCATTTGAGGGAGATATAGTTCCCACCCATCTCATAATGAAATCATTCTTACTTGTGCCACAAAATAAACATACATCATTCATAATAACACAACGAATAAAATGGGTTTCATAAACATTATCCCATCATCACATAATTCATATTAAAGAAATGGATATAATTTCATAATAAGAAAAGTGAAACCAAGTAAATCATAGAGACATTATACTTGAATCACACACATATGAAATAATGTCATCTTATATGGAAAGTAGATTTGATAAAACACATGAAATGTATTCTTGAGGAAAATATCCTTTCTTCTTGAAAAATCATTTTCTTTTCAAAAAATGTCATGAAATTTTAAAAGAAAAGGATTTCTGTTGAAAATATTCATGAAATATTATGGAGGATGCTTCATGAAAATAAGGCTTTATAAAACCATAAAAATCATTTCATGCCATAAAGATTAAAAAGATTATTCTCATACTTTTGCCGGAAAAGTCAAAAAGTACCTTGTATGGTAAAAAATGAATGATTCCATACATACCATGCAGTAAAAGTAAAAAATGGGTAAAAAGGAATGTATACATACATGAAACCATTTTTTATAAAATAGGGACATGGATGAAAAATATAACCCTAATAAATACTTATGAATAAACAATCTCGGATAAAAACGAGATTGGAAATGTTATCCCTTACCTTACGTCCGATATACTTCATATGTATCCAAACATCCTGTATAATCGTTTAAATAATTTCAATAACTTATTACAGAATCATATTCATTATTATGATATCATATATGGTTCACTTATGAGTTTATATTACCTGTTCTTTTGTAAATTCCATGTTAAAGCATCATTTTGGGTAAAATCGTTTCATTTATCGTACGTGTTTGGACTTGTTGTTCTTGATATTAATACTTATATTATGATTTACTTAATTACATAATGTAAAAAATTATTTATATATAATATATATTCAGAATATACATATATATATGATAGATCGATAAATGGAATAAAAATACATTGTTCATGGATACGGTAGGTCGTACGTACGAATGAACGCTGTTTCTGTTTCTTTATTGAATTGAATGGAATTAAGTAGATGAAATACATATATATATACATAAATCCAGTATCATTATTATTTTATATATTTCATGATTACTTATAATATATACTTTATAATCATTCATGAATGGTTAACATGGAGAATGAATCTCATCGCGTCGTGGAGATGGTAGTCCGTACGTACGCACGAGCGATGATATCATTCCCATGATCGTGGAATTGTATTTAAGTGTATGTACAATATTTAAGAATCAATATCACCTTAAAATAATCATATATAGTTATTTATTTACACCATTATACCCATCCAAGTAAGGTGGTTGTCGAAAACAAATTACACCACGGCGTGGAGATGATATTCCATACGTACACACACGCGGTGATTTCGTTTTCCGTAGGATGGATAGAAGGTGAAATAAGGTGGGTTCATATTTTATAATAACATATCAGTATATAAATAATAATGATGTTATTACTTTAAAATGATACAACTAAAGAAGAATAAGTAGAAGAAGAAATAAACTTGAGGGAATCGGAAGAAGAGATTACCTCTTCTTCGACGCACCTTTTTAAGCATCCTCTTAAGGAAGTAGAGTTGGTATTTTGAGAAGACCAGAACCTCCAGAATGTTTCTAGGGTAGTGGAAAAGAGAAATGGTCAGGGTTTGGCCGAGATACAAAGCTCAAAAGGGTGTGAATAGAAGAGGGAAGTGGTGCCCTTTTTATAAAGGAGGAGAGAGGCACCTTTGGAAAAACTTAATTTTTTTTAATAAAGTAATATTCAGTTTTTAATAGCTAAAAATTGATTTATTTTGATTATAAGGTGGGGATGGGATGAAATCCTCTCAAAAAAAAATTTAGATAGGTTTGGGTCATTATAATAACCTTATCTTTTAGTTTTAACTCTTAGTTAATTAGATTGACATTTACCATGTCACTTGGTATTTTTATATTATATAGTTAATAAAAATAACATATACATCCTAGAGACCCCCAAGTGGTCCATTAATGATACACCTATCATTATATAAGTATCTTGGCCGAACCTTATAATTTTAGGAATATAATAACAATTAATAATATAATATTTGTTTTAAAAACTATTTTATGTCAATTTTGACCGTATTTGGTAATTGATTTTTGGGAAAATCATAACTGATTTATTAGTTCGAACAAAGTTATTTAAATCAATAATAACATGTCATATTAACCAATAAAATTAATGTAATTAATAAAAAGTCTAAAATTAAATTTATTTGGGTATTTATAACATAAATTATGTTAATGTTTCATTAATAAGATAATTACTGCTTCATCATTATGTCATACATAAAATAAATTATTTAAGGTATACAAATTATAAATAAAATACCATTATGTAGGAAATATTTTTATCTTTATAATGAATATTTATAGTCTAATATATCTTATGTATAACCCTATATTAAAAATTATTTAGTTATTAAACATTGATTTTAACTATTTTAACCATTCTTAAAATAAATTAATAATAAATGTCCTAATCTAATCCTAGTGGACCTAAATGGTCATATTTTATTCCTAAGGTTGTTTTTGGTCGAATTAAACTTATACAATAGAATTATGACATGTGTTAGGGTAATAATAATAACATTTTTATCCTAATTTACCCTATTTAATTTTAACCGTGGTAAATAATAGTAAAAATTTACTATTCACCAAAAATTATTTTCATCTCATTGAACCACATTATAGTCCTTGATATTAACCATGTCTCTCATATTTTCTAAATTCCACTCACAGAAGCGGTAAAATTATGTTTTATGTGAATTTCCAAACTCTCTCCTAGGAGGTTGGTAAAAGACGGTGAAAAGTTCAATAAAATATTTATATATATATAATTATTCTAAACTAACTCCAATTAATTACATTGAAATTATATAGGTATTTTTTATATATTTTGACCATAATTAAATTTAAATAAAATAAAAAATTATTTAAATAAAAGTTCGGTTTTTAACTATGACTCAGTGTTTTTTTCACTATTCATCAAAAATTGAATGTTTTCAGAAAAAGACAAAAAATTCACCCTAAGATATTTTAGATATTACAAATCCAAAAATGAAGTCCATTTTGAATGATATAATTTATAAAATTACAAAAATTGGGTATTAATATTCATAACGGCAAGTTTATATAATATTTTAATAACATATTATTATTTAGTGAAACTCGATATTGTGTACAACACACGCTATCGTGAAAGGTCGCGATTGAGTGTACAACAAGCCATGTCAGGGATGCATATAGTGCATGCTCCATTTGATGTAGCTTACATCACAAGACATCAATGAAATTAAAAAGAATATTTTTCATAAAATCTCAGGGTGTTACATTCTACCCCCCTTAAAATGAATTTCGCCCTCAAAATTCACCGGGGTTATAAATGGTTTACTACTCAAAAGTTTTTTTAATAGAAACCCACATCGTAAAAAGGAATACCAAAACTTATCTTTAAAAACTAAAGTATGAAAAGTAACAGTTACCCAAATTAACTAATCACTGGGTTTCCATATAAGAGAACATAGGTGAAAATACAGATATGGAAGAGAAATCTGACCATCATGTTTTGATGGAGAGTGGTACAGAACAAGGTTATGAAAAATCCAACAATCACAAAGCTATAAATTTCTGATGACCTAAGGTACCATCTAATTCATCGGATATGAGGGCACTAGGATAAAATTTTTGGTTTTCAAGATCATTTCCCTAAAGATGAAGAATTTGAATTACAAGAAATACTTACATTATTTCAGTATATTCTCACCGTTGTTCGTTCCTTGAACAATTTCAACTTTATATCTTAATGAAATGATGTTGAATTTGTCTTTCATGAAGTTTTAGCAGATCAAGTGATAGAATGATAGGTCATTCCATCTATCTCAAACATAAGTTAGAAAAAGTTATATACATAAGTCCATCTATGGTGAGATTAATCCGACATGGTTCCAAAATGGACTTATACTTCATCTATAATCATGCATAAAAAAATAAAACTAGTTTCTACTAACCAGGGACTTCATATAGGCTAGTGGTAGGCGATAAATGCATGTCACACTTTTGTTGTGGGTTTGATTCCCGCATCCTTGTCTGACACGACGAGTTTTCGCCCATTCTATGCATTGTCCTTTTTCTAAAACTATACTATTATAACATTTTATCAATAATATCGAAAGAATTTCTAGCCTTAAACAGTACTAACTTATGTTCAACATAATCTATTCCAATATTTCGGCTTTTCCAAAATACATATGTCCAATCTCATAGTATAAAGAAAATGATTACATGAAATTTCACATAACTAGCACGTGAATTCCATCATTTATCACCCATATATCAAAAGATATTTCTTGTTGGTTACATTCCAAACATGTGAATACCTTAATAATGTATTATTTTGAAACATGAATTACCATAGAACCTTATTGAGAACATCAGTGTTATCAAAAGTTAACTCTTTCCAAATACCAAAATCCCAAAAATTATATATACTCAAACCATGATATCATTTAGTCCTTATATCAATCATGAGATCATTAATACTATCGAACAATTTATTTTCTCCTTATCCCTTCATTATGCGCATATCATCTGCTTTCCAGAATATTTGAATCAGTTTTCATGGTTACTGGTACCATATTCTTATAGAAAACCACAACGGACCAATAGAAATATATTTCAATATACTATTAATGTTCCTCGAGAAAATTATTATTGAATTCTAATACATAATCCCTTCAATCGATCCATTTCAATGATTGGATTAGAATAGGTCATTCCTCTATTTAGAAGTATCTTATTTGGTCAAGGCATTGAGTTGGGTAATGCCCATGTTCTCCACAGATAAGAAATTGGACTCCATAACAGTCTGTCACTCTATGACCCTTTTCTCCACATAGATAACATCTTCCCTTATATTTGAGGTATTCCTCATGTTTATTCTTCCCTTATTTTGAAATCCAAATCATCCTTTCTCTATGCTCCTCACCATGCGAACATGCATAAAATTCCATCTTCCTCTTATTTAATGACTTAGGAATACAACTAAATTTCACCATGTTAATCATATATCTAGATGACTGATTCGGCATAATCATAATATCATCCTCTCCAGGGATTACATTATGTCATTGATCGTAGTCACCAATTTGTCCATTGGATTAATGTTAACTGAATTCTTAATCATTCCCTCCATTGACTATGACCAGAAACCATAGTGTAAGAAACAATTAAAATAATGAGGAACCACATAATTATAAAAAGTCACTTATGGGATGTCAAACTTATCAAAAATACATTAGTCCATGACACCTTAGGTTCATCCTTGGTTATTCATGATCATCAACATAATTCTATGATTATAACCTATAGTTATACTAAACCTTATTGAAATATTTAGACATAGCTTAGAAATATATCTAAGGATATCACTAAAGTTCTCGCATCCTACATTCCAATGGTTAACTAAAAATTTCCTCTAATACCAACTGTAGAGAACCAAATATTTTACATGGACATTACATTACTTTTGCAGAATACTTAATAAATAACTAAAACAGACAAATAAGGACCGTAATAGTTTAGTGTATTTGGAAACTCAGAATGTAATCTTCTAATCGTGGTGAAAGATCCTCAACATCTCCCATAAAGATCTTCCCCTTTTGTTTTTCTTACCTAAAACCATTCATTAAATCCTAGGGAAAAGAAAACATATAAAGGTTGAGCTCAAATTCTCAGTAAGGGTAAGCATGGATAAAATAAAACAAATCATATACATTTGATCTTAAAAACATGAACATAATGTTTAAACATTAGAATCATGGGAAATGACATAAAACATGGAAGTACATAAGGAATAGATCATAAAGAAACATTAATGATGATAAAATAGCATGGGAATAAAACATGTGATTGTGGAAACCATTAAGAACATGATACGATTTCCATAGTAGCCAAGGCATTTCTGCAAAGACCATCTTAGTGGACAATGTCCCTTTCTGAATCGAGTTCACTCCTCATTCCAGTCCTGTATTACTGAACCAGATTAACAAACCATTCCAGCCATGTCTATCTCATGAGATATAAATCTTTACCCAATGCATTTTAGGGACATATAGGTCCCACCCATCTCATAATAAAATCATTATTACTTGTGCCACAAAATAAACATACATCATTCATAATAACCCAAAGAATAAAATGGGTTTCATAAACATCATCCCATCATCACATAATCCATATAAAAGAAATGGATATAATTTCATAATAATAAAAGTGAAACCATGTAAATCATAGAGACAATATTCTTGAATCAAACACATATTAAATAATCTCATCTTAGATTAAAAATAGTATTCATAATACACTTGAAATGAACTCTCGAGAAAAATATCCTTTATTCTTCAAAAATCATTTTATTTTCACAAAATGTCATGAAATTTTGAAATAAAAAGATTTTGATGAAAATAGTCATGATATCTTATGGAGGAAGATTCATGAAAATAAGGCTTTATAAAACAATAAAAATCCTTTCATGCCGTATATGTTAAAAAAACATTTTTCTCATACTTTTTCTGTAAAAGTCAAAAAGTACCTTGTTTGATAAAAAATTGAATGATTCCATACATACCATGTAGTAAAATTCAAAAATAGGTAAAAAGAACTTTATACATACATGAAACCATTTTTTAGAAAATAGGGACATGGATGGTAAATATAACCCCTGTAAATACTTACGAATAAACAATCTCGGATGAAAACGAGAATGGAAAAGTTATCCCCTACCTTACATCCTATATGCTGCGTATTTATCCAAAAATACAGTATAATGATTTAAATAATTTCATTGACTTATTACAGAATCATATTCATTGTTATGATATCTCATATGGTTCACTTATGACTTTTATTACCTGTTCTTTTGTAATTTCCATGTCAAAGCAACATTTTGGGTAAAATCGTTTCATTTATCGTATGAGTTTCGACTTGTTGTTCTTGATATTATTACTTATATCTTAATTTACTTAATTCCAGAATTTAAAAAATTATTTATTTATAATATATATTTAGAATATAAATATATATATATATGATTGATCGATAAATGGAATAAAAATACACCGTTCATGGAGACGGTAGGCCGTACGTACGCATGAACGCTGTTTTCGTTTCCTTATTGAATTTAATGGAATTAATTAGATGACATACTTATATATACATAAATCCAGTATCATTATTATGTCATATATTTCAGGATTACTTATTATATATACTTTATAATCATTCATGAATGGTTAACATGGAAAATGAATCTCATCGCGTCGTGGAGATGGTAGTCCGTACGTACGCACGAGCGATGATATCATTCCCATGATAGTGGAATTGTATTTAAGTGTATGTATAATATTTAAGAATCAATATAAATTTACAATAATCATATATAGTTATTTATTTACATCATTATACCCATCCAAGTAAGGTGGTGGTCAAAAATAGATTACACCACGGCGTGGGGACGGTATTCCGTACGTACGCACGCGTGGTGATTTCATTTTCCATAGGATGGATAGAAGGTGGAATAATGTTGTTTCATATTTTATAATAACATATAAGTATATAATTAATAATTATGTTATTACTTTATAATGATATAACTAATGGAGAATTAGTAGAAGAAGAATGAAACTTTAGAGAATAGGAAGAAGAGATTACCTCCTCTTCGACGCACCTCCTTTAAGCTTCCTATTAAGGAAGTAGAGTTGGTATTTTGTGAAGTCCAGAAACTCCATAATGTTTCTTGGGAAGTGGAGAAGAGAAATGGGTAGGGGTTGGCCGAGCTTCAATGCTCAAAAGGGTGTGAAGAGAAGAAAGAAGGGGTGCACTTTTTATAAGGGAGGAGAGGGACACCTTTGGAAAAAAACATAAATTATTATTTTATAATAAAGTAATATTCAGTTTATTAATAGATACAAATAGATTTATTTAAAATATAAGGTGGGGATGGGACGAAATACACGAAACCAATAGATTTTAGATAGGTTTGGGTCATTATATTAACCTTATCCTTTAGTTTTAACTCTTAGTTAATTAGATTGACATTTACCATGTCACTTTGTATTTTTATATTATATAGTTATTATACTTACCATATACATCCAAGCATCCCCAAATGGTCCATTAATGATACACCTATAATGATATAAGTATCTTGGACGAACCTTAGATTTTTAGGAATATAATAACAATTAATAATATAATATTTGTTTTAAAAACTATTTTATGTCAATTTTGGCACTATTTTGTAATTGATTTTTTTGAAAATCATAAGAGAATTATTAGTTCAAAATAAGTTAATTAAATAAATATTAACATGTCATATTAACCAATAAAATTAGTGTAATTCATAAAAATTCTCAAATTACATTTATTTGGGTATTTATAACATCAATTATGTTAATATTTCATTAATAAGATAATTACTACTTCATCATTGTGTCATACATAAAATAAATTATTTAATGTATAAAAATTATAAAGAAAATAAAATTATGTAGTAAATTGTTTTATATTTCTAAAAAATATATATAGTCGAATTTATCTTATGTATAACCCTATATTAAAAATGATTTAGTTATTAAAAATTGATTTTAACTATTTTAACCCTTCTTTAAATAAATTAATAATAAATGTCCTAATCTAATCCAAGTGGACCTAAATGGTCATATTTTATTTTTAAGGTTGTTTTTGGTCAAATTACACTTATCCAATAGAATTATTAAATGTGTTAGGGTAATAATAATATCATTTTTACCCTTAATTACAGTATTTACTTTTAACCGTGGTAAATAAAAGTAAAAGGTTACTATTCACCAAAAATTGTTTTCATCTCATTGAACCACATTTTAGTCGTTGATATTAACTGTTTCTCTCGGATTTTCGAAATTCCGCTCACAGAAGCCTTGAAATTATGTTTTATGTGAATTTCCAAATTCTCCTAGGAGGTGGGTAAAAGACGGTGAAAAGATCAATAAAATTTTTATATATCAAAAATTATTTTAAACTAACTCCAATGAATTACATTGAAATTATATAGGTATTATGTATCTATATTTACCTTAATTAAATTTAAATAAAATTAATAATTATTTAAATAAAAATTCGGTTTTAATCTATGACTCAGTGTTTTTTTCACTATTCATCAAAAATTGAATTTTTTCAAAAAAAACAAAAAATTCACCCTAAGCTAATTTCGATATTTCAAACCCAAAAATGAAGTCCATTTTGAACGATATAATTCATAAAATTTCAAAAATTTGTTAATACTATTAATAACGGAAAGTTTATATAATATTTTAATAATAAATCATTGTTTAGTGAAACTCGATATTATGTACAACACACGCTATCGTGGAAGGTCGTGCTTGTGTGTAAAGCAAGCCAAGTCAGGGATGTGTGTAGTGCAAGATCATTTTGGTGTATCATACAACACAAGGCATCAATGAAATTAAAAAGAATATTTTTCATAAAATCTCGGGGTGTTACACTATATCTTTCTTATAATAACTCCCTATACTCCCTCTGTTATTCTGGAGACTCTTCAATTTTCTTGAGGTGTGCTTGAGGTCACTTATCAAACGAATCTAGTCACTATTAGTTCAGTGAGTTAGGTAAAGATATTATATAATAAAATTAATGGGAAATATTTATTTTTATTTTTTGTGGAGTAAATATAAAATCCAAGGAATAACATGATATTTCCAATTTTTTTGTGTTAATAAACTGAAAAGTCATTAAAAGAATTCTCTAGAAGAGATTTAATGAATAAAATAAAAATTTTATTAACTTCCTAAAATATGGAGATCTGAAAAAAATGTACATTTATAGAAAATGAAATTTAAAGATACATATTCACATAGTTTTTTGCATCTAAATAATCTGATAAGAATATAGGAAAATGTGATTGAACAAATTTTGAATTATTGATATATTTCACATGATAAAATAATAATAAGAGAGAGACTATAAAAAAACCTATATCTATTTATTATGTGATGTTGACGTGAGAAGGATGAGAGATAACACTCCGTACATATGTTCATGTATGATCACAAACTAGGGGAAGAAAAATAATATAAGAGTGGATCTTGTCACATCTACTTCTAATCTTGTTATAGTTACGAGGATGAGAAAACCACATTACCCTTATCAGATGTCGATATTTTATGAATCATGTGGTATCCTACTTCATTCATGAAATTTAGGAAAAATATCATTCAATATTTATAGGAGGGACACATTATCATAATTATTAATATACATTACTTTCTATAAGCTCAATCCTATATTTTATTCATAGAATAATGCTATAATCTATTATTCATTGTGCCTAGTTGATTTTCAGGGTAACATGTTCATGTTCACCTTATTTAATTTTCTTATTATTGTTATTATAATGAATCTATGTATGTGAGATATTAAACATGATACATTGTGGTCAAATTTATCCTCTGGGAGGTATTCCTAGAAAAAAATTGTATTGTTCTTCCATGCATCTATAGCATTCCATGTCTTCTAATATACCATCCATAAGGACTAAAAAGGAGAAATATATATAATCATTGAATAAGTGAATAGGTAATAAATTGACAATAATTTAATATTAAAATTCAAGAAATTTCAATTCACCACCCATTAACCCCCCCCCCATTGTTGGACACATCCCTTTGTTATCCTCACACACACTCTATTTGTTTAGGTGTAGGACATATTTTTGGGACTGTAGTTTTTACTCCATTCATATTGATGATGTTTGTTTCACTTAAAATATTGAATGATTGAATAAATCCCCATTTTATGGGGCACAGTCTTCCATAAATAGATTTTAATGGATTCATAGAGGATTGGTTTCAGTTATTTCCTTTAATATAGTCTATTTCCCCGTGAATGTTTTTCAAAAAACAATGAGGTCTAATCCCGATATAATGGATATTGTTAGGTAGAATTGTAATCATGGGAATTATGAGTTATGATTGTGTATTATGTGGTTGTCTTCAGGAATTGGATACATCAAAAAATTTACATTTTCAAAAGTATGATGAGTTATAATCATGTTTTTACTTTTGTGTTTTTTTATTTTAGTTTCAATAGGTATCTTGATATTTTTTTTTACCTCACTCTTTGGGAATATGTTATGAAAATATAGGAATGGAATTTTTTAAAGGGTTAATTGTATCTAGGTGATATATTATATCATTGTATTTTCCTTCTATTTTCCCTTGGATTTATGTTTTAAGGTTACATGTTAGGTATGTTCATTCTCATACATACATGGTCTTTGGGCCAACATGTGTAGTCTCAATGTAGATATTTCATATATTAGAATTTTCATACCATATATAAAACATGATGAACTGTTGTATATTATGCAATATAGTTAAAGGTGGTTCATGAAGTGTTTGTAATAATTAGAGATTGTTCTAGGAAACCACATAAAAATGGGTATTATGTCATTCAAAATGAATGTTACACCTCATGATCTAATCTTTTGTGTCTTTATTTCCCTTATAAATATTCATCTAAGAAATGGTAATTATTATTATGTGTGTAATGGTTTAATGAAGCATAGTTTGGATGTTTATATATATATATTGTGTTTTTGAATATTATTCAATATTTTTTTTATTTATTACATAAAGGGGTTCTAATATGTTATATACAACCATTAATAATATTCTTACATAGTGATCAACATCAACACCTTATTAATAGTATGAATATGGTTTTCATATCATGTAACATATAATTATAGAGTGTTCCGAGTGGTTTTGGTCCATTCTAATTTCTATGATATCTATTTTAGTTGTGGGGATAAAGTTTGAAGTATATTTTCTAATGGGGATTACATTGAAATTTTGGATACTGATGATAAGGGGTTCTTGAGTTTGATTATTAAAATCATGAGGTCGGTACAGGTATTCCAACTGATGTATCTTATCATGAAAACTATGATAATTTTTTTTAATATGTACTCTAAGAAATATTTTTTAGTATATCTTTATGTTGGTACATGTATAATACATTGGTATGTTTTAAATGTTGCATATTATTCCTGTGTCAATCCACCTAGATATGCACTCGTAATTGTTAAATAATTTTTAATAGTAAAGGGTTTTACTCAAAACTAGATTACTCATATTTATATTAAGGGTAATGATGTGAACACATAATATTTAGTCCCCATATTACCATAGATCAGTTGAGTGATAAGGAATTAATTTATATGTTGATTGATATGTTCTATTCAATTCTAGTAGTTGTCAAAGACCACACCAACTTTAATCATTATAGGAATTTCTTTTACAGTGAATAGTAGATCACATGATGTTGAAAGAGGATAAAAATAATTTTAATATGATATATCCATTCCATTGATTTATTACTTATGGGTTTATGAGGAATAAATTATCCTTGTGTGTTAAAGTATTTCTCAGTATCAATGATTTATGCTTAATTTCTAGATCTTACACTAGATGACTATATAATGGTTCTTACTATTGATTTAAAACATTAATTGTTGTAAATAATTGGAAAAATTTTAACCAAGGACATGTTGGTATTGAACTAACATGAATTTATATTTATCTTTGTTCATCAAGTTCTATCTAATTATATAAGAATGAGATAAACCCTCCTTAGAGTCGAATGAAAATGAACAAGGATATGATGTGTTTATGAACAAGGAACTCCAAAATAATGTTATAATATGGATTCTATACAAGCTCAAGTGTTCTTAGAAGGTATCATATGTCATTATTTATGTCTAAATTTTTTCTAAATTTTTTCTAAATTTTATTCTAAACAAACATCAGAGACCTATAGGGGCATTGGAAGTTGATAAATTTTTTTACAAGTAAACCCTAGCCTATGATCAGAATGTGGTCTCATATAGATATCCAAATGAGAATCTCGTATTTAAATCAATGGTGATGGAAATTAAATATCATACATATTCCTATTATAGTAATTATAACCCATTTTATGTCAATATTTTCATAGAATAATTGCTGATTCTAGAGTATCGAAATATTTATGAGGGATTGGGGAAATCTCCATTTAACATCATCAAGAATATTCCATCATACCATGAGTTATGATAAGATATATGTAGGTAGATTCATGATGTGTTTGGATTTATGTATCCATTAATTGATAAGGTTAGATGTATGAATTTTTTCCTCCACATTTTCAAACATGCCGATTAAATTTTTTGGGAGAACACACTTTCATTTTTTTAGTGTTAGAGATTCATTTGGGGTTCCAATATAGACCATATATTTTTTATCTTTTTCAGGGTTACAGGATATCAATAAAAGGCATTGTGTTTCCATCTTGAATGTGTATGGGATGGTTCATGATGTTTTCAAGGAATTTTCATATGAGTAAGAAAAATATTCCTGGGGTGTATTCCATCATCACATGGAAACCACATATGGTTTTTTATACTATGTACACTATGATCGAGTAGTTACATATAATAGATGTTATTAACATTAGATTTATATAATCTATTCAATTTTTATACCCATCATTGAATTTTTTTGATAGTTTCATTCTCCATGTGTCGAATTAATATCTTCTAAATTTTTTTAGATAGGTCGACCTTGATTAGGGTGAAGATGTATTAGATGATAAAAATAATGATGGGTAGTTTTAATTAATATTTGATATCCACTTCGGTATATGGGGAGGAATAACATGGTTCTTAGAAGTAAAACATTGGTTTTCTGTTAATATATTTGAATTCATGTGGATGGTATGACCTGGGTGGAAATGAAATATCACCAAAAACTTATGTAAATTATAATGATGATTCCATGAGGGATGAATTTTCCTATAATTATTTTGAAACCAAGGGGTTATAGTGGTGGTCTTCAATGAATCATCACGAATTGATCCAATTCAAAGGGAATATAATATAATTGGGGTTATATTTGGATAATTTCTTGAACATAAATATTGTAGATGGATTTTGAGGTGTGAGTTTATAAATTGATAGTTCATATGGTAAGAATATGTGTTGTGAAATCTAAGTTACACCTATTAGTGTATATTTGTTTCAAATAAGAGAAATAAATGGTATGAATTTCACAAATAATGATGACCAACACATCCCAAAAATTTGTCAAATTCTAATATGGCGACAAAAATATAGGGATAAATATATTAGTGTATTTTAATGTCATGTACATTATAAGTAACACCTCATAGTGGGGATTATATCATTTTTATTTTATAATAGACAATGTTGTATTTTAAAAAGTTTTCATACGAATTTTAAGGAGTGTATATGATCTAATAACCCTAGTGGACTATGGATACATGGTGGGGTAAGCATAGAAAATAATTAAAATAAATTTTTAGAGAATCATCATTCATATGAACTTATATTTCACAATGGGTTATGGTTCATGTCACTCAAATTTTTAGTGGTTTTCCTTGAGGATTATAGATAATTGAGAAGGAATATAAGAGCAGTCAGGACGATCTTCTTTGCATTGGGGAAAAATTGGTCGGTGATGATCTCTATGTTGGTTATTTTGGGTAATGATGATGTTGCATTAATTTATTTATATACAATTTAATCCCTTATATAATTAGTGACCATAACCCATACATGGTTATCAGTTCTGTAAAAGATTGAATTTAGAGTTATAGGTTTGGTTTTGAGGATTCAAATGCAGCATAAATTTTTCTTAGATTTTAAATTATTCTTTCCACCATACATGGTTTCTAAAAACATTTTATATGAATCTTATGAGGAGATTATAAGTATATTATGTATTCCAAGAAGTTTCCCTAAGGTATAACACATTGGTTCGAGGTATATTCATTAAATAATCACCCAACTATAATTTTTAATGTGTATTTATTTTTTCAATGTAATAGCTTTTGGGTTTTTTCAAAAAGGTGGGGAGAATAGTTTCCCAAACGATGACCTATTATTCAAGATATTTTATATTATTTTTTTATTGGATCATGATTTTTTCAATTGTAAACCATTATGGATGTTGTAACCAGTGTGAATGTTCTTGCCTACTATATTAACTCATTGGTTAAGTTATAACATATTCTAGATAAGGTGAAAAAAAATTGATGCTTTTTTTCTACTTGAGTTTGTTTTAATAAGACAATTATTTTAGAGACACTATTTGTTTCATCTTTAAGGGTAAAATGTTTAATGGTGGGTAAGATGTATCAACATATACTCTTTCTCATTAATACAAAATTTTGGTTTTGAGTTTTAATGTATTTCATTTCTTAATGGTATAAAATAGTAAAATTAATATAGTGAATAATCTCCAAAATATTATATAATTGTTATCTTAAAATTAGAATATAGTGTTTACCCATGAAATTAAAATTAATGCTATTTTGAGGTAGATTCATTTTAAGTGATATTTAATAATTTTAAAACAAATAAATATTTATCTCTTAAGGAAAAACATTAATATCACTTAAATGGGAAATCAAATGAATATTATAAAATCATGGTTATGTCTATAATGGGTTGATTTTATAAGGTGAGGTATAAGTTATGTGAATATGTTTCTTGTTGTGGACCATAATTTTGTTCGGATGAATAAATGATTATCTAGTAATAATTTATGTAGTATTAAATTCTTATTTTTACTAAATTTAATGGTTTATACATCATGTTATTACCCCTTCTCCGATGAGAGATAATAGGAGATTGAGTTTGTTCATCACCGAGCCAATAAATTATTAAATTAGTGATGATTTCAGAATAACATTTTCTTAAGGAAAGCTCATGAATTTTAATATATGAACATGATATAAGACACTTTAACATCTAATATTTCCCTAATTACCATGTATTAAAAAATTCCCCGTATAATCCAATAATTTATGATCAACTTGATATCAACCAAAATAATGAAATATAATAAGTATAAATAAAATATTTATTAAATTTTCTAAAAACATTAAATATTTAATCAATGATTATAATTGTTTATGATATTTTTTATTAGATAAATAATTTGACTTGTAATAATAAATAATTTTTTCTGAATTTTATTTCATCCAACAGTTACTTTTTTGAAAATTTGTTCATTGAATATCACTTATGGAACTTTTTATAATTAATGAATTTAATCTTGTTAAATAATTTTTAATAATAATTTTGTGTTTAGTTATTATACTTCTGTGATACTGATCGATGATTTTAATAAAAGTGTAGCATAATTATGTATTAAATTACATGATTTAATGGAATTCAATTTTAATGTTTTTATGTAGGATTTTTGTTTGGGGTGAAAAATCATCGAATTAAATGATAAATGATATTATAATTATTTTTTTCATTTTTTTATTCTGGATCATTTTTTTATGTTCTTCTTGTTGTTTTTGTTTTTATTTTTTAAAAAGAGGGAGTGTGGGTTGTTATTATTAGACTACAGGTGTGTATGTTATTTCATATACTTGTAACATAAATGATATTATTTAATTATTATTATTATTATTATTTTGAATTATTATCAAGTTGTGAATTTGGATTGATCATGTAAACTTTTAAAATTAAAAAAACAAAATAATACACTTAATTATCATATTTTTTTGTTATTTGATGTTTGAAAACACTATCTATATTTTTGTTTCTAAAACATCCAACTTTAGAACATTATTTTATTCCACATTTTCATACATCATTACTTCAGTTTCTTCTTCAATATGTAACTAAATGATTTGTGTTCTGTGGCATCGAGTTAATGAGTAAGAAAGCCAAAAAATTTGTGATGGGGTTTTAATTAGTTTATGGAAATTATCTAACATGGTATGGATATTTGTTACAAATTAAAATAAAATTAACACTTTTAATGAGTTAATGGTAATATGGGAGAATTTGAATTGGTCAAAGGGGATGAGAAGAATTAGAGACACATCTGTTGAGTGTCACATGAAAAATTAAGGCATAATTTTTCCAGGTGTGACCTAGAAATATATTCCATGGATGAAAAAAATATTTGTTCAAATTTATTGAATATAGAGTGTTTTTTAATTTATGTAACATTCCATATAATTAATAAACCATGGTCGATAGTGTTTATTATGAGTTATAAATATTATAAAGGGTATTACCTCAGGTCACATACTATGTATGTAAAGACGATCAATTTAATAATCTAATGCCAGACGTTATTTTAGGATGTTGGATCAAAATATAAGTGATCACATACCAAATCACTAAATATTTATATTTTCCTAGAAAACTTAATAAAAATAACCTTCCCATATTATAGTGTAATATAAAACATATTGATAGTAAATAATATTCATCCTAGAACTCCTCAAATGATTAATTTTTCATATCATAGGAATATGAAACTAAATAATAATGATATCATATTATCTATCAAGGTTACAAGGATTTTTAGATACCATGTGAAATAAAGTAACAATAAATTGGTAATGGTATATATATGAAATAAATAATTTAATCAATTACATGATCCTAATGAATATTATATATGAGATAAATTATCATCAAATTATTCCATATAAATAATCACATGATCATAAAACTTATCCATGGATATTAGAATAATTAAAATATTTAAATGGATATTAGTTACGATATTCAAAATGATGTAATATTAAATAATTTTAGATAAATTAAACATAATGACATGGCCTAGTTCTATGACATATTTCAAAAATTCATAAGTCTTAATACAAATACACAAACTACTTTGTCTCATAAGACTTGCTGATCCATCGAGGGGTTATAAATATCCCCATGGGTCATGTATGATGTTTGATTAATTCATAATTTATTGATTGATTAATTTAATTAACATATAGTATTCCTTGTCAAAATATATTTGTATTGAGTAATGAATATATAATAACATGATTTTCCAAAGAGAATAAAATAACAATCATAGTAAATCCCCATAAGTTTGAATTATATATGGTTTAATAAATAATAGTATACATGATACAATGAGTATTAATTTTTATGAGAAATGTATTTTCCAGAGAAGGATGGTCATAAGAAACTAAACTTTTTTAGGGAAAGTTAATTTCTATATAGTTAATAATGGAAAAATATGACTATCAAATAATCATAAATATAGGTCTTTTAATAAATTCATGACTTTTAAATAATATAATAAAATCGATTAAGAAAAATTTATTACTAATTTCCTTTAATTTTGAAAAAAACATTTAAATCATGTAAATGAATATAAATATCGTAATTTTTTTTTGGTGTTGGGAATGTCTGTCAACCCTTGTTAAAAATTTTCATGTATTTTTTAATTTTTTAATGAATTTTAAAAATGAAAATTTTAAAAAACATTAGAATGAATTATTTCAGTCCATTGAAAAAATTCATGGATATCGTAAAATTTACATAATAAATCATTTTATTAAATGAAAATTAAATTGATAAAAAAATTAAATTATGGTCATGGAAGAAATATACAGTCTTTCAATAATGAAATGTTTTCAGCTCTTTATTTGAGCATTTATTTTCATAATTTATGCAAAAAATAGTGAAAATACTGATGAAAATTTGGAAAATCCCTAGATATATACAATATTAGAAATTAGTTGAAATTTATTAATTATGTATTATAAGTCTCATTAAATGGAAAATATGTAGAATCCAAGAAAAATTGCCACTTTAAAATTAATTCTTATATATTTATAATTTTTAATTATTCCCTCATGGAAGTGTAAAAATTAATTGCAACACTAATCATCTTGAGTATGTATATATTCATGTCAAATATATAAAATTTTTATTATATTTACATCATAACAATAAATAAGTCTATATTAGAAAATATATCCCAAATGAGTGGAAATTGAAATGAAAACCCATATAGAGATAGCATAACTAACGTTAATATTAATCAATTAATTAATCATGCCTGAGAAGTGTAAATAGGAAAAATAAAATAAAAAATATAACAATTAGTAATAATTTCACACATAATAAATGCATAACATAGTCAATGAAGTAGATGTATGACCTAATGAATAGAAGACATGTTAAGAAACCCCATACATTATGTCTAATTTGTTTTGTGAGTAAATATATCAACATATAAAATAAATTTAAATGTATTATATTTATATAACAGAATCATCATATATATAATATCATATTTGGTCCACATTTAAGTATTCAACACCCACTTATTAAAAATTCTTTTAAAATCATTGTTTTTATATGTTAAATATTCTGTTTTTCTTGGAATTTGTTGTTTGGTGGATCCAGTACTTGTACCCCAATAAATTTTTCATCAAAATTAAATTATAACCATGATATAAATATCATATATATTAATTATATACATATTTATAATCATATATGACTAGTGGTGTGAAAATAATGTATTACAGAATTCGTAGAGATGATAAGTTGTTCTTGCGCATAAACGTAGATTTAAATTTTTGATAGATGGAATGAAGGAAAGGTAAATAATTATTCACCATTATATAATCATTATTAATTTTTAAATATATTCTATTAATATTTCCTTATTTCAATCCATGTAATCTATAAATGAAAAAGGAAGCACATCACTTCATTAAGGTGGTAGTCCATACATATATGCGAGCTACGTTATCATTTTCCATTGGTTTTAATGGTATAATGTTAAAAGATTACGTATAATTACATGACAGAAAATATTTCATAAATATCATATATAATAATTATTTACATAATTAAAACCATCCTATTAAACTATTTAAGAAAATAATACACCACTTCGTGGAGCATGTATTTCTTACGTATGCACGTGCAATTTTTTTGGTTTTCATAGAATTAATAGAAGGTGGATAATGGTTGTTAAATAAGAAATAAAATATTAAATATATTCAAAATATTTAATTAATTATTACCAGATGGATTCCATGGATTTATTGGTGGTAAAAAAAGAAATAAAATAAAAAATGTGTATTTAATAGTAAAACCTCTTTTTTCCTAAACTATAGTGAAAAATATATAATAAAGTGATGAGAATATATTCCCTTGGATAAGTGATGGGGGCACTCATAGGATTATGTATTGTATTAAATTAATATTTAAAATAATGTGACTCAAAATTGACATATTTATAATATAGTTTTAGTATGAATATAAATAATCTAAAAATATAAAGATTACAAATTTTTTGGTTATGTTTTCCCTATTTTCACTTAGTTTTAACCCATATTAATCCTTCTGATAGTTACCAGAATATAAATGTTTTTTACTACATAAGATTCAATAAAGTTAATATAAAAGGAAAAATAACCAATTCATGGAAAATGTATAATTTATTAAACCATATCCCACTAAATTTGGAGAATATAGGATTTTAATTGTATGTATAAAAGTTAATATATTATTTTTTAATATAAAATATATCTAATGTCATTTTTGGAAATGCATCATATATTATAATATAATATGTGTATAAATCATGTAAAATGTTTAAAAAATGACATGAATTAAATTATAAGTATTATATACTCTCAATAAAATTATATAATGATGTTTATACATGTTTATGTCTTATTTTTAACATTATCTTTTGGATTATACCCTTCTTTTACAAAATTTAACCAATATAATGGTAATAAATATTTCAAAATTAATGATTTATTTCTTTACATATTATTTAATTTTTTTTTCAAAAATGTAAAATGTTGAAGCTTTAGAGAATTTTTCATTCAAATTTCCCTATTTATATTTTTTCGATTAATTTAAATAAAATGTATTTATCATTAAATACAATTAATGTTATTTTATGAACTACTAACACTATATGATATTGAAAATAACATGATATTAGTGGATCTAAAATATAAAAACATCACACATGTATTAAATTATATATTTATCATGAAAATTTCGGGACACTTTAATGCACCCATGCTATAATACTTTTATTGTTTTTAATATCATTTATATTATTGTTTTACCATATAAACTAGTGTTGTGTCGGTATTGGATAAAGAATTAAAATAATTATTTAAGTAATAAAAATTAAAAAAAATCATGGAAAATAATAATTTATATTTAAAATAAAATTTTATATCCAAATGTTTTTATCCATTTCATAAAATAATATAGATATTAAAAGAAAGATAGTGACATTTTTAATTTATATTTACAATAGAATAATATAAAAGATATAATAAAATTAATGTGATATTAAATTTTCATATTTTTATGTTTTCGAAGATAAATAATGAAACATAATCATCAATAGATATATAGGCATGTTTGGGGTTGATTTTTGGGCATTTTCATTATATTTTTAACATTAATTAACCTATTTTACCTTTTCCTTGATAACAATAAATATAATATTGATACTATTTATTAAAAAAAGAAGTTTAATAAAAAAACTAACCAATTTATTCCAAATATGAGATCTATATTTCATGATATAATTCATATTAGTTGAATAAATTAATTTGACATAAAAATGGAAAACGCAATGAAAAACATCATTTAGAAGAAAATGGTTTTAAACCCAAAAATAAACTTATATCATAATATATTATAATGATGTTTCAAATACAGTTAATTATATTGTATCTAATTGAATATGGCCTATTTGAAATTAGTATCACTTTCAAATAATAATGGGAATTTTCAATGAATGGAAATTATTGTTCTGCAGAAATAGGTTTTCTCCATTATTCACTAAAATATAATTTAAAAAAATCCAGAAATTTAATCTAAAAATAATTTTCATATTATGATATAAAAAATGATATTATTTCTAAAAAATAAAATTTACTAATGTTTTAGTGATTAATTATACTACCATTTTATAAAATGAAAAAAAAATCTATTTTGAAGATATCATATTTTGAAATAATAAATTATCATTATAGAAATTTTAATATTTATTTAAAGAGTATTAATTTATAATTAATTTGAAAATGGGATGTGGGAACGTTTATGGATACTTTTAATGAAAAAAAATTTGGTTCCCATATTGGTAAAATAGTGGTGGAATGTTAAAATATATAAATGGAGGAGTAACATGATATGTAAATAGTGACATAGAGTGACTGATAACATTGATCACAAAAAAGTTGATGATCATGTCAAATATAACAACCATAATCCATAAACTAATGTAGTGTGAAAAAAGAAATAAATTCCTCAAAAAATAATAAAATATGATAAAATTTTATCTTTAAGATCATTTTCATATATTTGGAGAATTCAGTTATAATAAAGGGTAATGACATAAGGGAATATATTTACATTTTGAGTATAATTGAAATATTTTATCAATTTCCAGTATAAAATCACAATTTTCTCCAAAAATTACTATACCATATAATTTTTTTAAATCATAAAAATCAACTTCAAACAAATAACATAATCAATAATATAATACATTTATATTTCTTATGTCTTTAGACACTAAAAAACTGAAATAATTATCAATAGTTAAGATAGCATCAAAAATGTATTTAAATAATAAATTATTCTCTAAAATTTAAAAAAAAATCAAGGGTTTAATTTAGATAATTAAGTAACCGTATATCCTAAAAACCATAAAAATTGTGACATTAAAGATAGTCTTAACCTCAATGTTTATCACATAACATTCATATTACACATACCAAAACAAAATAACCTTTCTAATCAATAATACATTTCATTAAACATATAAATTAAATATACAAAAACCCCATAAAAGGCCTCCTAAAATATTATTAATTAACACAAAATCCCCAAAAAAAATTAAAATTAATTAATCATATAATAGTATACCCAAACTCAACATAATCATTATCAAAAAAAAAATTTATGTAAAAAATCAAACTAACCATGAAATAATATAGGCAATTAGAGGGAGATGTACCAATTTAACATTTCATTTGTGTGTTCAAGCCCCACGACATTTTAAAATATGATAACTTACTGCTTGGCCTACAGGTTTTCATTTTTTCTAAGACTATAGTAATATAATTCATATACCATTTCATAAAATATGAAGAACATCCTCAAAATATCATTTATCACCAAATAAATTTTTAAAAATCAGGTTTTTTAATACAGATTATTTTTTCCATAAAATTTAATGACATTAATTGGTTGTTATTAAACTAATATCTATGATTATATTAACCTTAATGGATATAAAAAACATTACTTTTATATTAAAAACTAGTATTCTTCCGATAACAATTATTCTATATCATATACTTAAAAAAGTTATTATTTCATTAAATGTCTCTAAATGTATTCATAATCTTTTTAAACTTCCATAAAAAACCAAAATATGTTTATTTACTCCTTTAATCTTCTGATCGACCTTACAATTATCAACCACATACACTTTAGGTTTATCAAATATCACTATGGTATATGATATGTTTTTATATGTTATATTTTCTCTTTAATTATAGTTTTTCATAGTGGAATTGTAAACTATCCATATCATGTCATTTAGATGTGTAAAAATAGGTGCACAATAGTGGCACATTCCTCAAACACCCTAATAACAGTCCAGATATACTCAACCAACTTTATTCATGGTAATTACCACTAAATGAATCTTTTCTATAACCTTGTACAATTTTATAATCTATAATGGGTTGTAATTCAAGGAAAACTAGATAAAACTGAACCTGATGACTAATGAGATATATAGGGAGAAAATATATGTCCATGGGGACACTATAAATATAATAATACTAAACTAGTGAAGTAAAAATTCTGGAATAATTTTATGACTTTCCTAGGTTCTTATTAATTTCTAAAATGGGGGGATGTGATCCAAGATCATTCACACTATCAAATATATATAATTAATAGCACAACAACACATAAGCCATAAACCTACAAGAGCCCCCCCCCAAACACCGTTCTATGGAAGTACCCTTTCAATAGGGACATCAATGTACAAGCGAAGTATCTTAGTAAGGAAATTATCATTCCTTTAATAATGATAAGGATATTGTCACATCCCATGTAGAGATTTCTAATGAATGTCCACATTCTGAATGTTCCATCCTGTTCACAACCTTTTCTTTTTGAAATAATGCCATTTTCAATGTATTCAAACACATTACATGGAAATATGTGGAATATATAAGACAAATTTGTATGTCTAATATATAATTGGGAAATCATGAACAGGTTATAATGTGAAAATGTATGATTAATAGAATACATGGTGTACAAGGTTTTGTACAATAATTAAACACTATTAATATAAAAGAGAAGGAATCTCGATTTATTCTCAAATACCCCTTCTAAACATTTTATATTTTTAACTAGCTTCACGACATGGTATAATCATCATGAAAAAAATTATTCTTTATTTTAAAGGACTATACATCAGGAAAACTACCAAAATCCAATGCTCCTTTGACAATGACCACTTCACACTTGCATTCGCACACCCATATATATATAAATTCCAACATTGACTCATTTTACATATTACACTATCAATGATGGAATACGTATAGGAGTTTATATATATATATATATTCAAATAAATTAAAATCATCTTGAAGGGGCCACAAGTTGTCACCTTTGATGAATTCAACAATAAATGACCCCAATAAACCCTCATAAACCATTGGAAATAAGAACCAAAAAAAACAAAAACCCATTTTAGGTTAGGGTTCAATGAAATAAATTTCATATAAAGGATTAGATTTAGTTTGAGAAATTTTGGGGAAATGAATGAAGTGGAAATTAGAATAATCGTTCTGGTGTTGATCAGGATATAAATAAAATAAAATCCCATCATAATGGACATGGAATATTAGATTTTACGCATGACTGGGAACCCCTACTAGGCATGTTTAGATTGTGTAGTGTAGATATGGGGTTAATAAATTATTTTTTTATTTTTCATTATGTTTTATCATTTTTTTTAAAATACAACACACAGTTTAGGTTGCACAGTTTGGAAAACATTTCTCAAACTATGTGACCTCTACTAGACTCCTAGAGCACACTGCATGGGATGGACACATATTATTGAAAAACATTATAAATCCATTTTGTTTTCTCTATTATAAATTTTATATGTAGTTTCATAGTTATCTCACAGTTTAAAAAATTATGTTCCTTTGAATTCTGCTATCCCCGCATGCAAAAAAACAAATTTCAAAGAAAAATAATCTATAAAAGAATATAAATCAATATGGACTCAAAAAAATAAACTAATATAATAGTTTATGGTTTTGGTTTGATAAATCTCCCCATAATGAATCTTTCTATCCATAGAATATCCCAAGAAAATCATTTGATCAAGCCATACACAAGGGCGAACTAAACTCAATGAATGACCGAAAAATTAGAATATTGAACAACCAGAAGTTGTATTCACAAAAAAACCCCTAAAAATTAAATCCCAAGTTAATCTATAATGATTTCCTCAAAGGAAGTAACATTTCCTAGGAGTCCATCTCAGAAGACTAAATAATTATATGAGAAAATAAATGGATTTTGAAAAAATAATAATTCTTTCCCAAGTTCAATAGAATAAGAAACAACCCAACCCCAAAACATATAAAACACCAAAGATACTAATACAAGTAAATTTGGATATCTATAGACATATATAACACTACCCACTATGCAAGTATACAAACTCCTATGATCAGGGTTGGGAAGGAGGAAACAAGATAATGCCCCATCAAGAACACCTAGAGGTTGGGTACATCCGAGGATCCTCATCTCATTGCTCGCCCACCATATTAAGACTCAACAAACCTTATATTTTCCAAGAAAAAATAACTCCAAAATCATAATATAAATTAAAAAAAATGAATTATGGAATAATTAATTCCACCATTCCATAACAAAAACATTCATATTATTCTTAAAAAATCACACACATTAAGAATTGAATTCCCAAGAATGGGAAAACCCAAAATCTCAATTCCTATGAAAAATGTGACATAAATTGGAACGTTTTTCAATATATTAAACATTTAAAACCAAAAAACATTAAAATGGGCCAATATCAGCACCCTATAGATGAAAACGTGTTTGGGGTCAGATGATGTATGGTAACTGGATCCATGTCACTAAATAAAAATTCTAAATAAAAATATAGATAAGGGCCTAATAGTTCAAATGCATGTTATGTCTTTGGTTATTTTATAAAACATTTCTTCATGGGCCCTAACCATTCCCCCAAATGGAACACCCGTCTCTTACCTTCCAAAGAGTCTGATGTTATGAAATATGGATTCCTCATTATTCAACTTCCCAAAATTCTAGATATCCCTCCTTTAAATTTTAAAATATTGGATCCACTGGAAATATTCCCAGGATTTGTAAAACATTCAACAGATTTGGTTCACTATCATGAACAACCTCAACCCAACTAGCATTCGTAACTACTTCTTCATAGGTATCGGGGAAATGTAACACTTCATATGAAAATATATTGTCGAATTCTCTTTTCAAATAATTGAGCCTTTATGGAGTAATTTTTGACATTTTCTATGAGATATTGACCCATATCATAAATTATATTATCATACAACTAATTATTGAATCACCTTGATCTATATGGTATAATTTAATTTCATTTTGTACCTTTATGGTCTCACGGAAAACTACTCTACAAGAAGGGTCTTAAAGTTTTTCCAATTTTGGAAACTAGATATATAAATGATTCTCATATTAAATTTGAAAAAAAATTAAAACAATTTTTTTTTTGATAATTATATCATTTACTTATATCACATCCTAACATAACAATAATAGTACTCATTATGGATTCTTGGGTAAAGTAATCAAATTAAGGTTAATTTTAAATTCTCCGCAAGGGTTAGTTACAGTAGAGGTTTTTAGGAATATATAAACATAATCCCTTAAAAAATTTAAATAATTGAATGAACATTTTATTTAATCAACAATCTATGAATTAAATACATCTATAGATAATATCATTATGAAAATATT
Organism: Viscum album; assembly: GCA_963277665.1. NCBI lineage: Eukaryota > Viridiplantae > Streptophyta > Magnoliopsida > Santalales > Viscaceae > Viscum > Viscum album. The sequence goes on along the minus strand of OY728122.1, from coordinate 932,824,334 downwards.
GTGGATAATAACTACTAAAATATTAATGAATTGAATTCTTAATTATTAGATGTCATGTTTTCTAGGAACATGATAACTTTATTTTCAATTCCTTTCATAAGATAGGTGAAAAAATGTTGGGTATAAACCAATTCAGTTTGGATAAAATTATATCAACAGTCAAAAACATTGACAAGATCATTTAAAACTACAAGGTAAAATCCAATTTGGTTTAGAAAAAAAAAATTTCTCATGAGAATATTGTTACTTTGAGCTTCAATCTTTTATTTGTATCCATATAGTGGCTGGAATTTTTAAAGCCTAACTCATATATTTAATAATCTATTTCATTCATAAAAAATGTTCCATGTTGAAAATTATATATATTGATGAAAAGATTTGTATTTTTCATTATTTACCCAAAAAATGTAATAATAAACTACCCAATGATATATGATGAATTGTATCATTAGAAAATGTTCAAAATAAAATTCACCTGAGGATTTTTCCATAGATGAAATACCTTAATTAGATCACTGGAATATTTCATGAGGAAAATAAAATTCTTAATTTTTAAATAATTATTAAAATCCAAAAAATATGAATATAATAAAAAATTATTTTCGTTTTTCTGAAAATTTCCAAATATATAAATGAAGATTATAATCATTAAGGATTCATGACAGTGGTAAATTTGGTCCATGTTGTATAAGATAAAAAATTCGTTCATTATACTATTAGAAAAATAATTAAGTACCATTTAGGAAAATGATAAGAAGATTAATTTTGAAACATTTTGTAAAAAGTAAAAATGGGGTGAAAATTAATTTTAAAAATAATAGGATAATATTAAAAATATTTTATAAAATATTTTACAAAACATGGGAATGAAAAAATAAATATTCCTCATTAATGAAATAAACCTAAATAATATAGAATAATGATTAGATTGTGAAATAAATCCATACCACATTATAATCTGTTGAATAAAAATACCATTAAATAAATCACACCAAATGAAAATTTATATAACTTGAATAAAAAGATATCAATCAATTTTTATAAACCACTTTCTAATAATATTTCATTATTACCCATGTTTCTGGTGTAAACTACATCATTTTCCTAGGTATGTTTTTCCCTAAAATTAACAGTTCATGTCTATAAGAATAAGTAATGTAACATAATGAATGATATTATGTTCATTAATATCATATTTATTTGTTATGGACATTTTTATACTCATTATTCATGGGTAATAATGTATGATGAATTTCATAATGTTGTGGAAATGGTAGGTCGTATGTATGAAAGTGTGGTTCTTTAATTTTATGTACGATGGATAAAATGGTTAATATAGATGTAAAAAATTACAATATAATCTCTCAATATTCATGATAATATATTTATTAATTAATCAATGAAAAAAATAAGATATAGTATCATTTGAAATGAACATGAAAGAGCCAGAAAAGAGAATTACATATTCATCGGTGGGATTCCATTATAACATCATTTATGGGGACTGGGATAGGTCATTTTCAAAGACCCCTACACTAATAAAAATTATAATGATGTTTATAATGTAAATGTGAAGGGTGGTTTTCATGATCTATAGCTCAATGTGGTTTATAGATGTGATGGAAGGATTTATCTATTATAATTGATGTGAATGGAACTTTTAGAATCTCCAAAATATTTAATTAAGTTTAATTAATTGTCAATTAAGAAGGTATGAGAAATAATTTATTTCTATGCTAATATGCGGCTTGGTGTAAATACTATTATCCGATAATTTTTCGATAAATGGAGGTTAAATTCAAACACTTATCTTTTATATTTAACCCTTATTTAATCCATTAAACTATTACTATGGAAACATGGGTTTTTACTCTTTTATAGTTAATATAGATACTATAAAATTATAGAAATGGATCATTAATGAAATTATCAACTATATTAAAATATTTTCAATGAATTTATGGATTCTTATGACTGTTATTACATTTAATAAAATATTTTAAAATCTCAGTAATGAAATTATTTATATTATTCATTACACTGACATTTAAATATATAAATACAACAAGATTTCTTAAAAAACGATTTTAATATATAAATAACATTTTATATCCTAGTATTAAATTATTTTCTGTTAGTATTTATCTAAATATATAATAATTTTAATATTTCTTATCATTTATTCCATATTCCCTTAATATTATAATTACAACTTCTTGATTAACTATGATATTATGGTAATTATTTATTCACTAAAAAATCATTATGATGAAGATAATTCCATTATATTACAAAATAATTTTTTTTGTTGTAGAAATAATATTCATATTAAAATATTGAAGGTGTTATGTTTCTTAATATCCTGAATATGAATTATATAACTTTTCATTAAAAAATTTACTCCAAGGTATTAGTCACATTATAATAGAAAAAATGTTAATATATCCCAAAATGAATTTTTATTCAGTAAAATTACTCATTATAAAAAAAAATTATAAGATTTAGGTTAATTTTCTAATCCTCGTTATTCTATTTCTAACCTAAATTACAATATTGTCTATTTACTATGGTACAGAAAATTACCACGGTTACAAATTATTTGAAAAAGGAAAAGAAAAATATACATATTTAATGGTGTTGGACCCTCTAAATCAACATAGGGAATCTATTATTCAAAATTCAAAAACACATAGGTCTTATAAATTAATAAAAATTATTCCCAATAAAATGAAATAAAACTTTCGTACTGAAAAATTCACTTTTTATCCCAAAAAAAATATTCTTTGTTCAAAAGAGAGAATAATTATGGTTAAAATTTAATGTATTATGTTAATTAAAAATAAATATTTCATTGGGTCAATTGAGATCAAATTAAAATCATAAATAGACATTAATATAATTAAATAAACTATTTTAGTTCAATATGTAATTTTCACTGTTCAATGGAACATAATTCATTTAAAAAAATAAAAAAATCACCCTCATATAATTTAAGCTTTAATTTTATTAATTTTCTCAAATATAATTTATAAAAGTGTTAAATTTTATTTTTAAAAAATGTTCCCCATATAAATGATCAAAAACATATTTTAATGAAATTTATATTTTTAAACAAAATATTATATTTGTTCTTTTCTCTTTCCAATTAAATATATTAGATTACTATAAAAAATCAATGTATAATATATTAATATCGTAATGTTGTTAATATTATTCATTGTGATCAATTTAATTTATTTTTTATAATTATAACATAATAATATTTCATTGTTCATTTAAGATGAGTGTTTTTGAAAAATAAGTTATCAAAGAGATTATATTTAAAAAGATACATTCCATAAAATCATAAATTATGACAATTGTGGTCGTAAAGAATATCTTATGAGGCTCTGGGTTCTCAAGCCTACTGAAAATATCCTCGATTATTTGGAAAAATTCCTCAATTTTTGAACATTCTAAATATCTGAATAAGTGAGGAGGGTTCAACACTTTGATCATCTCAATGAATCACTGATACTTAGGATCACAAGGATCCATGTTTGGGGTAGAGGATCTAAAAGACAGACACAATACATGATCAACCTAAATCGTAGAATAGAATATCTACCAAAAATTCCCTTCATCATTCCATAGAGCTTTGCGGGGGGGGGGGGGGGGATACACTAAAAAATAGAAATAATAAATCCATCCAAACCAACTCACCATGAATAACTCATTACAAGAAAAAATGACAATATAACACATGACCCCAACTTCCCAAAAAAATCATAAAATCATTGGCCACCACATCAAAAACTATTATCACACTCCACACAAAAATTTAATTTCAAAAAATAATAATCCTTTGAATTCCATTCATAAATCCGTAAAATTTCATTAAAAATCCATCACACATTAAAAAATCCCCATTTTATCATGTTTTGTTCAATTTAAAATTTATTTAGCAAAAAATACTTGAAATAAATTTTGACTAGAACAATTTTGATTTATGATTCAAAAATCACAGTATTTCAAATTTGGGTTCTATAATTGATGATGAGGTTTTCAATGAAATACAATTATAAGAGACCCGAAAAAACATTCCTAAAGGGGATTAGTGGAAATGGTCACTCATCCATATAGTTGGTTTCACAATTTGAATCCCTCAACATCCATGGAGACTTATTTAAGACCACATCCTCAGGCTCCACATGGATTTTTAAAACCTATGACCCACTAAAAACCCACTGGCCAAACTTCTATTTTGTTCCCCAAACACAAAACAGCCCATAAAAATAAAAAAGGCCAAATAAACCCAATTTCATAATTCAAATCTAAGGAGTACCAAAAAATGAATGAAAATAAAATATAAAAAAACCAAAATCCCATGTTCCTATTATTACCCAATGTTCAGTAATAGATGTGTTGGCTAGAGACCTCACTAATCCTACATGCCATGTCCTAATAAACGGACTCCTTATACCTTGATAACTCAAATTACCAAGGGAAATATAAAATCTACTTCATCTAAAGAATGTATGCTTTGATATGATTTTTTCCTGAACCAACCAAGTCCATCCTTGATCTGTTTACAGGAGCATTCCAATTACATCCCCAAGGTTAATTATCCATCAATCATTGGTGGAAAAAAGCTCTAGGGGCATCAAAGGGAATTTATGGTAATGAATTATATAAAAAATTGAACATATGTAGTGTAATGATAAATTTGTATCCTAACCTACATAAAATTAATTTTAATAACAAAAAAATAAAAATAAATATATAACTAAACATGATGACTAATCACATCTCCATGTGACCCTATAGGTCACCCATAGATAAATAAACCCAACATAATTCCTTGATTATTCGATAAAAAAATTGTAACATACACATGAAGCTAACGAATAAATAGATATATGTGTGAGTATCAAAAAAAAGTTTTCATGAACATGTAAAACTATTCCCAATAACCTTACATTAAATAAAATATTCATTTACTTCAATATTTAAATACATTCGTATAGACATTTTAATTACATCCATTCAAATATAAAAAAATACAATACATTTCACCCTTTTTTTAAACTTTTTTTATCTTAAAAGGGGAGGCTTGGTTATTTTATAGTGAATGATATTGGGAGAAAAAAAGAAAAGGTTTTTTGTTAAATGGGGAGAATGATATTATGAATTTTTTTTCCAAATATTCATTATGAAAACATTAAAAATTAATAAAATCAATTTTACTAAAGAGATACACCATAGATTGGAATCAGAAGAAATGAAAACCTAATGACTCAAATTTGAAACAATTAATCAAGAATTTATACTAGATGATGAACCTATGTTATCCTTCATGGATAAAAATGTTTACGAGAACATGATGATATCTAAAAATGCATAAGAATATATACAACATACTATAACATGATCCATTCTATCTTCACACTAGATGGAATCAAACATCCATAATACTTTTTCATAACATAACAGACCTAATTTGGGGTATCATTCCCAAAACAATGTTTGACTGTAAAGTCCCATACATACATACCAGTGAACTGGAATCCAGACTGGTCACCATATGGCCTCAAGTGTGCCTCCATATATGCTAAAGGTTTCTAAATACCTTTGAGGGTGTAATTGTGGTATGTTGGGGAGACTATACCAATATTATCATATTCAAACAGTGGTATAACATGTGAAAATCCATAAAAATAATATAATAAATCATAAAAGAAAATGAAATGGAAGATGAATATAATAATCAAGTAAGGATGGTGGACACCAATATACAACAATGCATATTTTTGCAGATGATGATTCATAAACTAAAACAAGTGACACACATCAGTTCATATAGTACTTTATAAAATTAATTATTGGCAAAAAATCCTTTTGGAAAGTCTCCACAAGAATCATGTTTTTTATCTTAGCCTTATGCTCCAATCTCCTAATAATAATGGACAAAAAAAAGAAATTAATCCAAGATCATGATTTAGTAGCCAAGGTGAACTGTTCGGGTACCCTAGAGCAATGAAAACCTGAATAGACTGTGCGATATACTCTGTAGGACAAGCCTAATGATATCTAAGAATAAAATAGTTCATACTTATGAAATATAAAGTTTTCAAGTATATAAAGTAAGGGATAAAATATGAATAAGTAAATAACAAAGTATGATTTGGTTCTTCAAGGACAGCAGTCCTACCATACTAGCCTCTGTCTAATTCAGAAATGCTAGAACCATGTACCAAATTTACACAGAGACAAGAGGAAATAATAGTCAAAGTGTCATGAAACATGTATAATAAGATGGAATAACTCAATCACATGATTTATATTGTTGTTTTACTCCCATTTATATCAAATATAACCCATTGTAATTTTCTATAAAATAAATGACCAATTATAAATAATTATAATCCTATTATCATTTATGGTGGACCCCAACAATGAAAATGTGTATCAAGGTAGGGGTGTCTTAAGGCTTACTATCGTGGAAGTCCATCCAATGTGATCCATGATCGGCCTCCCAAGTATCCCTATCGGCCTAGAGCGACACTACTACCTCAAGGCTCATAAATGTATCTCATTTTGGGGGCCATGTATCACCCATGGGCCTAGTAAAACCATCATAATAATGACACCATCCATGGTGTCTCCCCTTGGGAACTGGTATCACTCATAATGAGGTAAGAAGAACACACAATGATCCCATCCTAGCATACCAATATCTCCCCAAGAGTATACACAACTCCCTCAATGAAACTGATCACAATATTGATGATCCTATAGAAAGACTTCCAAGGAAGAAACCCTAGTATAAATCTTCGAATTCATATGTCATTGAATTAATTAAATTAACAATACAGTGTGACATGTTGTTAATAATTCTTTAGCATGAAACAATCGCACCATAAAATGTTTTCTCTCATTCGCCACTTCAATTTATATGAACCAATGGAAACAGCACTTATTAAAGAAATTAAACATAAATATCATCAATTCAAACAAGCTCTATAAAACATATCATTTTTAATCAAATACAGTGTACCTTGTATAGGGGTTTTGTTATTAAATGTGAAATTGATTAATAAACCATTCATTTACCTTAAAAAAATAAAATTTCTGATGCATAACAAAATTCTCCCAAAAGTATAATTTTAGAATGATATCAAACATGGAATAAAAAATTTATTGTTCAAAAAGGAATATAATAATGGTACCATGATCTATGAGGCAACAACCTTTAAGGGAATACTCATTTATAGATTTGGACAAGCACTTATGGGGTTCCTTGGGTTTATTCAGCATATATATAAAATATTCCAACACCATTAACAACCCAATATGAATACTTGAGAGGTGTCTTAGGCATCATTTCATTAAATTAAAAATATAAAATCATTTTTGCACGAAGAAGGGGTGTTCATGATCTAGGTGAGTATCCAATAATTACTAATCATATATAATCACAAGAAGTTCGAGGTATGTTTAACATTTTTGGATAAGTAAAATTAGTATAAGGGAACATGTGTTATGTTCCATCATTCAATATAATAATTAAATAATACAGTCATGAATATTTTAAGAAAAATCATTAAAACACATACATGGTGATTATGATGACCTTTACATCCAATATCTAATCTTGATTTGTTCTGATTTGATTGGAATCAAATAAACCTGACAACAAACTAAAAATAGGTCAAATGAACTTTCACCAAAATTTCATAGTGAGAGGGAAGATAAAAAAATGAATGAATATTGAAGGAATGAGGATATTACGAAGAGGAATACACAGGGACTATTGTTGCTCGAATTTGACATTGAACGGAATAGATATTGGAATTCCTAGAGGAGGATGAAAAGTGGAGCTCAAGTAGGAGAGGGATGTTACATGTAGCTGGGTGGAAAGGAGGAGGACAAGATAGTTTTTTATTTTCAATAAAGGCAAAATTATAATTTCACCCCAATACTGGGTCACATAGTTTGGAAAAAAACATACACTAACCATGGCGTTGTTGTTGCTTATGATCCCATATCTCAGGGTTTTTCTATTATGGTTACCCTAATGATAAACCAACCGTATGATGAATAGTTCATAGGAACTACCTATATGGAAGTAACCATGTAGGATATAAACAATTCTTTAGAAAAAATGGTAATTAACTGTTTTATTCAATATAACACCTCTAGGTTAGGTCACATAGTTTTCTTCTAGGGTTTGAACATGTTTAGAAAAACTATTTTCCTCTATCAAAACACTATAGCAATGCAATTTTAGATCCCATATGTCCTAAAACTCAAAATTTCACTGAGGGATCCCATGTTCCTTTACCCAGTTCTAAAAATAACACTTATATGTCTTTCAACTCTCATAATTCATTTTCGAAGCTTAGTTTACAAAATGGGCCTTCCACCAAATAATAAAATTTAAAATACATCAGAATTTCCCCTAGAACAAAAATTTGGGATGCTACAATCCCTCCACCATAGAACTTATTATCCACTAAAATCCTACAGAATATGAATATAACATCACTCGACCTAATTATTTAATAAAGTCTCATTCAATTGGTCATGTTGCCTTTCTAGATTCCCAATTCACATTATTGAATTAGTTTAACACATGACCCATAAACCATAAAAACTCAAGCCAACTCATGTTTTCGAGAAGAATCATTGGGATAGAGCTTACCCAATCCCATTGAAATAGAGATAGAATCCCCATTTTTCATCTTTAACCACCCAATCTATGGAACTGCCACCATAAATATTGGAATTTAATGACCAATTTTATATCATGGTATCTCTACCATTAGAGTGGTATTTCAAGAGGTTCCCATAGCATTCCAATGACTCCAACGATATGAGATTCTATTTATTGTTCTATTATAAGGTTTGATACCAACCCGATCCCATTTAAACTTATTGAGTTTACCTTTCTATGAAAATATATGGCTGATAGTCATATCAATCCAGTCTTATTATGTTGGAATGCTTGAAATAGTTTCTCAACAATGGAATTATTAAAATTCGATGAAAGTAAGTCAAACCACTGCTGGATTACTACATTAAAAACATCTATCATAGATTACCAATGAATTTTAAAAGAAAAAGCTATTTTTATAGAAGAAGGTACCATAAGGAATAACCATTCATGATCACTGCATCCTATAACCTTATTTCATTGACATCCCAAGTAATAAAGTTGAATTAAATCTTGGTTCCATAGCATGAACATGGGAAAAATTCGGGGTCTGGAAACTTAGGATCGTCCTGGTTTTAACACCCTTTCTGAGCCAAAATAAAGCTCTAGGAAAAATCATATTAAAAAACTGGAGTCTAAGGAGCTAATCCATGGAAAGAAAACTTGGTGTTTACTAGTGATATGTTGAAACAAAGTCAATAATCTACATAACAAGAGAACTGAAAGACCTCAAAGTGGCATCCTCTTTTTGATGATGTCTTAGTAAATAGTTCGTGTTCAAGAGTCCATCCAAGGAATTCCTAATACAAAACAGAGAAATTACTCATGATTAACCATTCTCTTATACGATTGAAATAGTATATGTAGATTCTTAGTTACAAGAGGGGTGAATAGTATGTTTAAAAACATTCGTCTTTAACCTTAGGAAAAAGTATGTTTAACAAAGTTAAACAAGATAAATTCACAAAACCTAAAATAGTAATATGAAACAAACATGCCTAGGTTCTGTAAATATGGTTATGGAAATGAAACATAAGAAAATTTTACATAGGAAAATGTTCTACCATAATGTGTATAGATTCATATTTATCAGATAAAATAAAATTATAAGAAAGTATAGAAAGTTATACTTTTTTCCATTTTAAAAATATAGTTGAAATAAAACATGAAACAAAACATATAACAAGTTGACAATCATTTACCCCAAAGAGTAAGGTATCCAACAAAATTGGATAAAGGACCCTTGATTTGTAATTTCAGGAAAGTATATATTACCTATACCAGGGTAAGCCCTAGATAGAAATATCAGAATCTATCTTGTTATCCACATAATCCCCTGAACTATGAGGTAGTCGAAACCTCTTTCTTCCTATCCCCAAAATCCATTGACTGTACTCAGTAACAATCTATGACATAGGAAACAAGATGAAAAATGTGTTTAGAACAATCCAATCATGAGCGTATCTCTAAAAAAATCACTTCACAGTATGTAATCTCAATATTAGTGGAGTAGTTATTAGTCTCATTCAAATGAGCTCATATATATAGGCACAACTCCAATGGTCAGTTCCCTCCTCCAAGTGTCATATTTTTTCCATGAATTTTAGAGGGACATGTAAACATTTCAGTCAACCAATGATTAGATAGAAACAGTTTTATGATGTTGTTTCATAATAAATAAATGTATATGGAAAATGAAGTATCTTAACCAAATCTGAATTTCTAGAGTCAAAGGAAAAATAAACTTCAGAGTCTAATCATATGAACAATTAGAATGACTAAAACATGGATATTTGGGGTTGTCTTTCAACATGTTTGTAAAATTAATTAAAATGATTTTGGAGTCTCAATTCCAATGAATTCAGAATCTGAATTAGGAGGAATACTGAGTATTAATTCAGTTGAAATCAGAGTATGAATTCATAGGAATTCGATGTATGAATTTTGAGGTATTCGGATTCTGAATTCCGAGGAATTCGGATTCGGAATTCTGAATAATTCAGAGTCTAAATTTTGATGAGTTTGGAGTCTTAATTATATAGAATTTGGTGTCATAATTCGGAAGTATTCGGAGTCTAAATTATTGAGGAATTCAGAGTAAAAAATATGAGGAATTCTGAGTCGTAATTTTGAGAAATGAAGATCGAGAATTATGAGGAATTCTGATTCAAATTTTCAATGAATTTGGAATATGAATTTCAGATAATTCAGAGACTAAATTTTAGAGAATTTAAAATCTAAATTTTAGAGAATTCATAGTTTGAATCATAGAGAATTCAGAATCTTAATTTTAGAGAATTTAGAGTCTGATTTTTAGAGAATTCAGAATCATAACTTCATAGAAAATAGAGTCTGAATTCATGAGAATTCACAATCCTTATTTTAGATAATTCAAAGTCATAATTTCTGAGAATTTGGAATCTGAATTTCAGAGAATTCAGATTCTGAATTTCAGAAAATTCAGAGTCTAAAAATAGACCACTTTATATCCAAGTAATTATTATATTTCGTGGTATTAGATACAAATCTGAATTTTTGACATAGTAATAAAATTATTCTGATTATAAGGAATGATAAAATGGTATAATGAAAATAAAGGTAAGGATAAAAATTTCCATATTGAAAGGAATTTTTTGTTAAGAAAATACACCTTCTGGAAATATTATTCTCCTTAAGATAATGTGTTTGTGATTTTCAAAACATATAGGAATAGGAAAGTCATATGAAATCCTTATTGACTCAACAATATCCCCCATTTTGGAAAGCACAAACAACCTTTCGAAAAATAATATAATTACTAATAATTTTCTTTGGGAACATTAAAAAAAATTATCTCCCTTTACTTATGAATAATGATTAATATTACTAACTCCCCCTAAGGTTTTGAAATCCCAATTGATCATATTCTTCACTTCTTTAGAAAGATTTTACTTTTTATTTCATACTAATGTCTTCTTTACGTTAGAACCCCTTTAGTTAAGCTTCCCCTTATATAGGGAATACATTTCATATAGGTAGTATAATTTTTATCATTCCTTTCTCTCCCTTTGTTATTTTCATAAGGAAATTGAGATTATGGGAAAAAATATGGTACATGAAAGAATAAAACTATAATAAACAAAACAAATAAATGAAAACAAGATTTTTCATTAAGATGGGAAAAAATTGATACATGGAAGTACAAAAAAGATACAAATTGAAATGAAAAATAGTCATACTTATTTATAAATTGGAATTATCTTCTTCATGATACTCTTTAGCTTTATAAGCTCATTATGATCTTCCTCAAAGAGCTTGATAAATTGTTCTCGATCATGAATTTTCTTCACTAAAGCATTGATCCTTTCATCAAAATACATTAGAATATCTACCTAAGACATCAAAGGATATTTTTGCCAACTGAACTTTTCCTCAAACTCTATTATGAGTTCCCTTTCCCTCTTCACATTTAGAGAAACTAAATTAAGTTTCTGATTATGATATTTTTCCTCCTGCGTCTTAGCTACTTGATCTAGGTTCAGCATCTCAGTAAAGATTATTATATGATCTTTTCTCCTATAATCTACTCTATGAAAATAATCCTTTACAGAATCCTGAATGTCCACATGAATTCTCAGATCTATAATATTGTTCTTGGACCACTTTGTAATCTCCATACAAGAGATTATATGGGCATCATACCTGAAATAGAAAGATTTTAAATCTGCCTCTAGCATGATGAATTCTTTATTTAGCATGATTATGGATTCTGTCATCTAATTGAAGAAGTGTTGAAGCATCTGACACCTCGAGTAAATACTCAAAAATAATGTAATGGTGTCTACTAATTTTTTTCAAAGACTACACAACAAATTCTGGACCCATAGAAGATGGTTCTGAATCTGATTCCCTTGTAGGTGAGGATTACTTTTCTATCTCAATAGCCTTACTATGGGATGATCCACTAGCATCCTTCTATACCATTAATACTTTCATAGGGGCCTCAAAAATACACCTATTTTCCATTTTCAAATATGGAAATATCCTCCGCAACCTTTGGGGATTCATGCTCACTATATGAGACTTGAACTATTTTATCTTCATCATCCTTTTCCTTCTCAGAATCTCCTTTATGATAATCAGTTTGAACAAAGTTTTGATTGATGCTTTCATCATTAGAATGGATATTAACCTCTTCATGACCCACATCCTATTTTCATTGTGAAAAAATGTTTCATGGGTTTATCTTGAGAAGTCTGGATCAAATTATTTTCAGAAGGGCTTTCCTTCTCCTGATATTCTTCCATTTTCCGTATCAAATAATCATATACATATCCTTCTTCCCCTTCTTCTTCTTCTTCTTCTTACTCTTCTTGAACAATATATTTGTCTACTTTAGGTTTCAGATTTATCATATTCTTTCCCAGAGTCACTGGTAAAAATTCTTTTAGAAAGGATTCTGGTACCTGGACTTGTTTGGAAGATTTCTCAATATCCTTGAGAAGATCATGAACAATCTCAGCATTGGACATTTTATTCTTTTTATTCTTCTCATTTTCATGTTTGTTTATCTCTTCAGCAGTTTTAGTCTTTATGTCCTTTTCCATGGTAGGATCTGGGCCAAAACAATGATCTCCTTAATTCTTTTTTTATTGTCTTCCCTCCACTTCGCAACAACTTCACCAGGGTAGGTATTTTTATTCGTATTCTTCCACTTCTTTGTTGATTTGGGGAAATTCTTTCCTACTTCCACTTCATTAGCGGAGGATTCAATCTCACATTCTTTTAATTAATATAATTATTCATATTTACTATTAAATCCAACTTTCATTCTCTTCAATGTATCATCACTCAGTCGAAAAGTCATGAAAGTTCATGTCTTAGAACTACATGGGATTTTGAAGGACTCAAACCATAGGAAAATAATCTTAGATATAATTTCTCATGCAAGATAATTTGTTATTTGAGGGTCTAATTCCTGATATTATTAATTTTTAGCAAGATATACTGCACCAGATTTATCACCCACATGTTCACCATAAAATCCATAATATAGACGTCAAACTTCTTGAAGGAGTCATTGTGTAATTTTTTGAATTATAAAACCTTGTACCCATAAATCGATAATTTTGATATTTTTTGAGGGATAGTTTATCTTGGGTGTTTCCACTTTTTTTAGTCTAAGGCACACTACTGCCTTCTCCTTATCAAATCTTCCTGACCGATCTGGTAGCTTGTGGGTGTAAAAAATCGCTTCCCCTTCATATGTTATTCCAAAAATAATTGTAGCATTATTGATGTAATGTGAATAGGTTTTACCATAGCTCTTAAATGAAAACATAACTATGCCACATTAATTATACAAACTTCTGGTCCCATAAAAATCAATAAGAATGTCTGGATAAACAATATCATGCCTTTTCATTGTGGCTATAAAAATTTGTTCCAATCCATTCACCATAATATTTTACATAAATAGAGAGTTTTACTTCACAATGAACTTGGGGTATTCTATCCTTTCTATATAAAGTTTCTACTCTGTGATTTACATAACAGAAACCATTTTCTTCTGAAGAGAGGCTTCCAAAGACATTCGTAATCTATGAAATTTCTGAAATGTAGAATGACCCCTTTGAAGAGGGGAAAATTATCAGGGATAAAAACCTTGAAAACCGATGTGGGGAAAAGAATAGGAGGGAATTTATATAGGATTTGAAGATACAGTTCATAATTCCAAATTGATCCGACAGATGAAACTAACATGGTCTGATCTAATGGTTGTGATGATAGCCAAAGAAGGATTTGGAAGGTTCCAATCTTAGGAGGTTTTAAGGTGTAAATTCAGATTTACGGAAAGTTAATCCAAAAAAACTTGTTAAAATAATATAAAAATACAATTAAGTAAAATATTTAATTATGGAAACCTATGTAAGGAAACATTCCTTTCAGATTGCTATGAAAAATTTAAGTAATGATGAAAATTATTATTTTGAAATTTTATATTATGACAATTTTTATTAAGGAAAATATTTTGATTCGGGATTTTTTATTCTGGAATTGTGCTATACAAAAAAAATTTGATTATGAAAAATTTAATTACGGAAAAAAATCGGTTTATCAATCCAATGTACTAAACCTATAAAAATGAGTTTTTAATTTATAGAGATAGGTTTCAACAAAAAGTTAATATGGAAGATTCCCTTATGGTTATCATTCTCATATTTTGTTTAATGTATTCAAATCTATCATAGGGTAATGATTTTTTGAATATATCAGCATGTTGAACTTCTGTTATGATCTACTAAAGAATGATATCTCCTTTCAGTGTGTGATCCCAAAGAAAGTGATGCCTAATATCTATATGCTTTTCACGAGTGTGATGTGTAGGGATTTTTCTTTGATAAATGGAACAAGTATTATCACACAATATCTATGTTTTAGTAAAACTCATTCCATTGTCTGTGACTGTGTGTTGTATCCACAAAATTGTTTCACAACAAATTTTAACTACTACATATTTAGAATCAGCAATGGAAATTTATACTAAGTGTTGCGTTTTTAATGACCATGAAACTAATGAATCCCCAAATAAATTTAATGTTCTAGATGTAACTTTTTTATCCATTCTACATTCACCAAGATTGTCACGACCCGCCCTCGGGGTCCGTGCCGTGACTACCCCAAGCCCGCCTTCCATAGGCCAGGGGCTGGCGAATAGCACCAAGGCGTAAATCCCGGTAAAAAGGGAAGGCATTGCCTTTGAAAAGTAAACAAACACCACAGAGTAAGCAAGCGGAAAGTAAACACTAAACAAAAGTAGAGTACAACTGAAATTGCGGAAAAGTAAATGGGCCAGTATACAAACCCAAACTGAAAGTAAAGTACAACTCGAAAGGGAAAACAGCAACTGAAAAGTAAAAGCCGCTACACCGAGCTATCCACTGGAATTCCCACCTGAAGGGTGGGTACAAATAGCTCCTCTGCTCCACGGGTCCCGCTGTCCGTTCCGAGCACGTCTCGCCTAGTGGTCCACCTCCGGGTACCGTCCCGCTCTACAAGCCTCAGCGAAGATCAACGCTGTCCGTCGTCTGCAACCAACACAACGTAGTGCGGGCAAAGCCCGTGCAGGGGTGAGTGTAAGCTACTCAGTAGGGACCCCGAGACCCCTAAAGGTCTCTCAAATCCACAAAGGATAAACCACGAAGAAAGGAACAATCACGATGTAACAACCGACACTGCTTAGGTATATGCCCATACATATACCTAAGTCATCAATTTCAAATACGCTCCAACCTCCGAGCCCAAGTACAACTCAGTCCACACAGGAAAGTAAACGTATTCCACACAGGAAAGCAAAACGTAATCCACACAGGATTGCACAATACAATCCACACAGGAAAGAAATAGGATTCAGCTCACACAGGTATATTTCTTCAAAGGACGATAAAGATGATCTCTGATCCATCTCAGTCGTCGGACCCACGAAGGATCGATAGGTAACTAACCCCCGCAAAAGACCCACACAGGATCGGGCCCACACAGGACCTGTAGGCGCTGGTTCACACAGGACCGCTGAGCGCAAGGACCTACACAGGATCGAACCCACACAGGATCGGGCCCACACAGGACCTGTAGCACTGACCCACGTAGGATCGCTGAGTGCTGTAGTCGTCGTCGTCGAATCCACACAGGATCTCTGTACTGTCGTCGTCGCAGTCACAGTAGCAGTAATAGCAGTAGTAGCAGTCGCAGCCAACACTAGGGTTCCCGCACACAGCAAGCTCGTTCGGAGGGTCCGCTCCACGAGCCGAGAGGCTGATACATCAACTGTCACAAAGTCCAGAGTTGATGTATCCAAAAGTTCCGTATCGTCAACAGGAACTCAACGCAACAGACGGCGCGTCGATCGGACGCCCGGTCTGAGAGTTATTGGCATTTTCGTCCCCGGGGCCCGGTTGGTTTTTAAGGCAAAACCAACCCGACCGTACTCCACCTGCGTCCAAACATCGGGCGGAGTATGCCAAAAGACCAGTCTCACTAAGAGGAACACAACACAGCTGACGGCACGTCAATCGGACGTCTGTAGCTCAAGATATGAGCGTTTCCGCTCCGAAGGACCGGTTGGTTTCGTGAACGAACCAACCCGGCCGAACTCAAAGTAATCTGAAACCTTGAGTGCGGTATACCGAAACGACCGTCTTGATCCAAGGATCGCGTTGCCGCAGACGGTTCATCGATCGGAGGTCCGTGGCTCAAGTTATGGCCAAAAGACCGAATCTGATCCGAAACGGGGGGTCCGGGTCCGGGCCGACCCGTCCCGACCCCCCCCTGGTCTGACCCGAATCGGGTCGACCCGACCCGGATCAGAACCGAACCGGGTCGGACCGACCCGGTCCGCTGAACCCGGCCCGGCCGGCCGGCGGCGCGGCGGCGCGGGGCCGCGGCGGCCCGGCGCCGCACGGTGGCTGCACGCGGGGGGCAAAGCCCCCGCTGATTAGAAGGGGCGGCGCGACATAGCCGTGCCCTTTGTAGAAAAAACGGCCCCCACGTGGGGGCCGGCTTGGAGAAAAACCGGGGGGCTGCTGCCCCCCCCCCCCCTTCATGGAAACCACCCCCTCATAAATGAGGGTGGTTTTGTACGCTGGCCAGGGGATTAATTTCCCCCGGTTTAATGCCATCCAGCCGGCCAGCTGGCCGGCCGGTTTTCTCCAACGGGACCGGAAAATCCGGTCCCCTCTTCGGCTTCTGACGCCGGCGGCTCGGCCGCCGGTCTTCTCTATTCGCCGCGGCCCGGAACCGGCCGCGGTATTCGCCATCCGGCACGGTGCGACGGCACCACGCCCCTCCGCCGCACCTCGATTTCTTTCAACGCGGCGTGACGACGTCGCGTTCTTGATGTTTCTTCCATGGTGCGCGCGCGACGGCGTCACGTTCTTGATTGGGCGAATAACCGCGTGGTGCGACGGCACCACGCCACCTTGATTCATCCACAAATTTAAACACCAAGAACGGAGGAGGGGGTTCGGCCGTGTTCATGCGGTCCGGCCCCCTCACGTTTAAACAAAACATAAAGTATTCAAAAGCCACACGTTAGACATGCTAGATCCACGATCAAGAATGGTATAATTAAACAATAAATCAACAACCCCTACCTCGGGTATAGGTTCGTAGATTTGACAACGTTCCGCTGAAGACAACGTCGCGGAGGTCGGGAGTCGCGGTTGTCGTTCGTCAAATCCGAAGAAGAAGAGGTGCGTCCGATGTGATACGTCATTGGCGAATCTTTGTATGCCGACGAAGAAGATCCGAGGAGGAAGCGGCGTTCCCTCTCGTTGACACGGAAGACGAAGAAGAGAGGCGGCGTTCTTCGTTGGAGCTTGAGCGTTCTTCGTCGGTGCTTGAGCGTTCTTCGTGTTCTTCGTCAGAACTTGAAGAAGAAGAAAAAGCTCTCAAAATCCTCTCAAGAACAAAGGAAACCAACCCAACAAAATAAAATAAGCTTAAGCTTATTTTATTATACAACCCTCCTCTTAGAATTTCAAAAGTTTGAAATTCAAAAGGATTAACTCCAAAATTAAATAACTCATGTCATTTAATGAGGGGTTAAGGAAGTTGGGAGAAGATGAAAGGTTGGGAGCTTCGTGTGGGCCCCACCACACTTAATCCTCCCAAGGTAGGTTAAGTTGATGTGGGTCCCACTTCCAACCCCCTTTGGTAGGATTTATCAAGTTAAAATAAAATTTGTTCTTCACGAAATTTTATTTAACTTAAACTAAAAACCCAAAAACTAACTTTTAACCCGCAACAAACGCAACTTCCGAAAAGGTCTTTTTAAGCGAATATCGGCGCTGCGAGTTCATCGGTGCCCTCTGAATTCAATTCCGAGCACCGGATCAAAAGTTAGGAATACCCGCTCGTTCGTTCACTGAACGTACCCGAGCCAAACTTCGGAAATTGATTCTGGGCACTCCGGGCCTCGGAATCAGGTGCCGTCAGAAACCGCGCTCTTGTAAAAATCTAAAGAAAATTAAGAAAAAATTTCCTTTGAATTTTAAGGGTCTTTACATTACTCCCACCTCAGGGCTTTACGTCCCCGTAAAGATACATCCAAAAACTAGGGAAACAAATGAGGGTACTGAGCACGCATCTGAGCCTCCCGCTCCAATGTGCTCTCCTGGAGGTTCCCGTGTTGCCATCTGATGCGCACAAGAGGAATCGATCGCCCACGCAAGACCCGCTCCTGTCGATCCTCTATCTCCACCGGGACCTCCGTAAAAGTCGCCCCATCGTCAACATCAAGCTCCCCATGGTCAATGATGTGCGTCGGGTCGTGCACGTATCTCCTCAGCTGAGATACGTGGAAGACGTCGTGCACCCGGTGCAACTGAGGTGGTAGAGCCAGGCGATAAGCCACCTTGCCAACCCTGCTGAGGACCTGGAAGGGT
Source organism: Viscum album (assembly GCA_963277665.1). Classification (NCBI taxonomy): domain Eukaryota; kingdom Viridiplantae; phylum Streptophyta; class Magnoliopsida; order Santalales; family Viscaceae; genus Viscum; species Viscum album. The sequence goes on along the minus strand of OY728122.1, from coordinate 932,805,215 downwards.
CCGATGAAGCGCGGAGATAACTTGCCGCCTCGGCCAAATCTCTGAATACCATGTCGAGGTGAGACCCGCAAGAAGACGTGGTCGCCATCCTCGAACTCTAGTGGCCTCTGCCTCCTGTCAGCATATGACTTCTGCCAGCTCTGAGCTGTCCTCATCCGCTCCTGGATGACCTGGACCTTCTCTGTCGTGGCCTGGACCATCTCCGGTCCCACCAGTGCTGACTCTCCGGGGTCTGTCCAGCACAAAGGAGATCTACAAGGTCGGTCGTACAACGCCTCGTACGGTGCCATCCCGATGGTGGAGTGGTAGCTGTTGTTGTACGCAAACTCCACCAAGGGTAGGTGGTCCTCCCAGCTACGACCAAAGTCGAGGACACATGCGCGGAGCATGTCCTCGAGAGTCTGAATGGTCCTCTCCGTCTGACCATCCGTCTGAGGGTGAAAGGCTGTGCTCAAACGTAGCTGCGTCCCGAACGCCTCCTGTAACCCCTTCCAAAGCCGGGAATTAAAGCGGGCATCTCGATCGGATACGATAGATGATGGCACGCCGTGGAGCCGCACAATCTCCTGAACGTAGAGACGTCCCAAGCTCTCCACTGAGCCCTGCTCTCTGATGGGTAAGAAGTGTGCCGACTTGGTGAGTCGGTCAACAATCACCCAGATGGAGTCGTGACCTCTGGAAGTGCATGGAAGTCCAGTCACGAAGTCCATAGATATGCCGTCCCACTTCCACTCCGGAACCTCCAAGGGCTGTACCAAGCCAGCTGGTACCTGATGCTCTGCCTTCACCTGCTGGCAGGTGAGGCATCGAGAAACGAACTCTGCTACTGCCTTCTTCATGCCCGGCCACCAGTGCTGTCGTCTGAGGTCCTGGTACATCTTCGCCACTCCAGGATGTACCACTGAAGGAGAAGTGTGAAACTCTCTCAGCACTTCCTCTCGCAAAGCGACTGGTACCATGGTACGTCCTCGGAAAAGGATGTCGTTCTCTGCTCCAAGGGAGAAACCATCAGGTGCCTGTCCCGAGGATATCTTTGCACGCCGTGTCTCACAGTCAGCGTCCTCATGCTGTGCCTCCCTGACCCGCTGCAGTAGTGGAGGAGTGACTGTGAGAGACTGAAGGAAGGCTCCTCCATCTCTATCCACGAAGGATATCTGCAAAGAGGCTAGCTGCTCCGTCGCCTCCTCAAGTAACTGAATGCCCGTCCTCCTGCTGAGGGCATCAGCTACTACGTTTCCCTTCCCAGGAGTATAGACTATCTCAAAGTCATAGTCCTGGAGGAACTCAAACCATCGTCGCTGTCTCAGGTTCAGGTTCTTCTGAGAGAAGATATACCTGAGACTCTGATGATCGGAAAAGACTGTAAAGCGCTCGCCCATCAGATAGTGTCGCCATGTCTTCAGAGAGAAGACCACTGCTGCTAGCTCCAGGTCATGGGTAGAGTAGTTCTGCTCATGCGGCCTCAACTAACGTGATCCATAGGCGATCACTGCCCGCTCCTGCATCAGAACACATCCGAGTCCGGCCCCTGATGATTCGCAGTAAACTACGTACCCTACTCCCTCCTCAGGCAACCTCAAGATAGGTGCGCAGGTCAATCTCTGTCTCCGCTCCTGGAAGCTCTGCTGACATCTATCTGACCATACTAAGGGTTTCCCCTTCTTGGTCAAAGCTGTGAGTGATGCCGCAACTCTAGAGAAGTATGGAACGAATCTCCGATAGTATCCTGCTAGTCCCAAGAAACTCCGAACCTCAGTCACGCTCCTGGGTGGCTCCCAAGCTAACACAGCCTCAATCTTCGCGGGATCCACTGCAACTCCCGCCTCAGAGATAACGTGGCCCAAGAAGTGGACCTCACGTATCCAGAACTGACACTTCGAGAGCTTACCATAAATCTGGTGCTCTCGGAGTGTGTCTAGTACAACTCGCAAGTGACAGGCGTGCTCCTCCTCTGTCGTAGAGTAAATCAGAATGTCGTCGATGAAGACCACGACAAACCAATCGAGGTATGGCTGAAAGATCCTGTTCATGAGAGCCATGAACACTGCTGGAGCATTGGTTACACCGAAAGGCATAACCAAGAACTCATAGTGGCCATACCGACATCTGAAGGCCATCTTCTGCACATCCTCGTCTCTGACTCTGAGCTGATGATAGCCTGACCTGAGGTCTATCTTCGAGAACCACCGTGCTCCCTTGAGCTGATCAAAGAGGTCATCAATCCTCGGTAGCGGATACTTGTTCCTCACTGTTACCTGGTTCAGGCGACAATAGTCAACACAAAGTCGCAAGCTCCCGTCCGCCTTCTTGGCGAACAAAATTGGGGAAGCCCAGGGTGAAACACTGGGTCGGATGAACCCCTTGCCCTGCAAGTCCTCCAACTGTACCCGTAGCTCTCGAAGCTCGGCAGGGGCCATCCGATATGCTGGAGTGGATATCGGGGCTGTCCCGGTGTACAAGTCAATATAAAAGTCTACCTCTCTGCGAGGAGGTATCCCTGGAACGTCGTCGGGAAAAACGTCCGCAAACTGATCCACCACTGCAGGAAAACCAGGACTCCGCACGTCAACGCTCCAAGGATAAGGCTAGCCAACTGATGAGTGATGGGTTGTCCTCTCCTCCGCGGAAGTCCATCCTGTGCTGCTAAGGCTCCCTTCTCGCTGGTGAAGGTGAACCTGCTCCCGTCGGTGCGTACACATCGCACCTTGCGCCTAAAACAGTCAATCTGTGCATGGACCGTAGATAGCCAATCCATGGCCAAGATGACGTCGTAAGGCCTCGACGCTGCTACAAGAAGATCACAACCGAAGCTCTCGCCTCCTAGAGTAAGCTCACACTGCCGGCACCAGTGCGTAATCATCGAGTCTGCTCCCGTAGGAGTCTCTAGCCGTAAGGATAGAGCCAACGGCTCTGTCGAAATCATCGAGCTCCGAACAAGGGCAGCGGCTATGAAAGAGTGACTCCCTCCTGCGTCTATAAGAACTGCAGCAAGGGTGGAATAGACACAGATAGTACCTAGAATCATCTCGGGTGCGCCATGGTCGTAGGCCTCTGCTGCCTGGAGCTGTGCCTGTCTCTGCCCGCCAGCTCCCTGTGGTCAGGGAGGACCTCCTGGTGGTGGTGGTGGCAGATCCTCATAGCGTCGCCCACCATCGGCTGCTCGTCCAGCTCCTCTGCCTCGTCCGCCTCCTCTCTGCGGACCGCCACGGTCGACCCTCTGCCTCTGCCTCGGTGGTCCCTCAACCGTCTGCTGCTCCTCGGCACGGCGGGTCGGGCAGTCACGAGCCATGTGGCCCTGCCCGCCGCACGAGTAGCACTGTCTGCCTCTCGAAAGACTGGCTCCGCGCTGTGTGCCCCGCACTGCTGAGCCAGTGTCCTGAGGTCGTCTGCCCGAAGGTCTGGTCTGTCTGGACCCCTGATTCATCCGTCGACTACCTGCTGCAGATGACTCTTCCACGTGCCACCCTGCGGTGGGTCTCTGTGCTGGTGTAGACTCAGCAAGGAAGCTCTCGATCAGAAGGGCCCGCTCCAGTACTCCTGTCTGAGTCGGTATGCTGAGGGAGATCAGCGATGCCCTGATCTCGTGTCTCAAACCCTACTCGATGGTCCGGGCCCGGAAGAATGGGTCCCGTACCATGTCGGTCGAGTAGCGCGAGAGATTAGTAAATCTCGCCGAGTACTGAGCGACCGTCATGCTGCCCTGCCGCAGCTGTAGAAGCTCCTGGATACGCACCGTACGAAGGGTGGCTGGGACGAACTCTGAGCGGAAGAGGCTCTCAAAGTCCGTCCAATGTAGAGATGCCTCATCGTGCACCTGGAGCATCAGGCTCCACCATCGTCCTACTGCTACGTGTAGTAGGCTCGCAGCGAGGATCACCATGAGGTCTGCTGGTGTCCTCACTAGCCTAAACACTCGAACCACTGCCTCCAGCCAGTCCTCTGCTGCCTGGGGATCCGTCTCCCCGCGAAACCTGGGCGGTCACTAGCGCTGAAACACATGCAGTGCGCTGAGGTGACGTGCATCGTCAGTGGCTGCTGCTGGAAACATCGGGGGCTCGGCGGGTAGAGCTACCGCCGGTGCCACTGCTGACAAAGGGCCCTGCACCGAGGCCTCATCGCTCGGTGGGCTGTCGTCACGCTCGACTCTCGGAACCCTAGATGGCTGTCGTCGTGGGGCCATCCTGAAAAGGAAACAGGTGCGCCACGGTCAGAACAGTATACCTGGTGAGCTGATATAAAGTAATCACAAAGAAAACTTTGAAACACACACGCAATCAATGTTTTCGTGCATAAAGTCGTAAATCAGAAGTCAGGGTCCTGGTGTACGGATACGTCGGCCGCCGCACCAACACTAGACTCCCTGGACTGATAACCACACTCAATACGCTAAACATTATTGCTTCACATAGAAAATATCAGAGTTTGCGGTAGAACCGAACTCCTCTGATACCAATTTGTCACGACCCGCCCTCGGGGTCCGTGCCGTGACTACCCCAAGCCCGCCTTCCATAGGCCAGGGGCTGGCGACTAGCACCAAGGCGTAAATCCCGGTAAAAAGGGAAGGCATTGCCTTTGAAAAGTAAACAAACACCACAGAGTAAGCAAGCGGAAAGTAAACACTAAACAAAAGCAGAGTACAACTGAAAGTGCGGAAAAGTAAATGGGCCAGTATAAAAACCCAAACTGAAAGTAAAGTACAACTCGAAAGGGAAAACAGCAACTGAAAAGTAAAAGCCGATACACCGAGCTATCCACTGGAATTCACACCTGAAGGGTGGGTACAGATAGCTCCTCTGCTCCACGGGTCCCGCTGTCCGTTCCGAGCACGTCTCGCCTAGTGGTCCACCTCCGGGTACCGTCCCGCTCTGCAAGCCTCAGCTAAGATCAAAGCTGTCCGTCGTCTGCAACCAACACAACGTAGTGCGGGCAAAGCCCGTGCAGGGGTGAGTATAAGCTACTCAGTAGGGACCCCGAGACCCCTGAAGGTCTCTCAAATCCACAAAGGATAAACCACGAAGAAAGGAACAATCACAAAGTAACAACCGACACTGCTTAGGTATATGCCCATACATATACCTAAGTCATCAATTTCAAATACGCTCCAACCTCCGAGCCCAAGTACAACTCAGTCCACACAGGAAAGTAAACGTATTCCACACAGGAAAGCAAAACGTAATCCACACAGGATTGCACAATACAATCCACACAGGAAAGTAATAGGATTCAGCTCACACAGGTATATTTCTTCAAAGGACGATAAAGATGATCTCTGATCCATCTATGTCGTCGGAACCACGAAGGATCGATAGGTAACTAACCCCCGCAAAAGACCCACACAGGATCGGGCCCACACAGGACCTGTAGGCGCTGGTTCACACAGGACCGCTGAGCGCAAGGACCCACACAGGATTGGACCCACACAGGATCGGGCCCACACATGACCTGTAGCACTGACCCACGTAGGATCGCTGAGTGCTGTAGTCGTCGTCGTCGAATCCACACAGGATCTCTGTACTGTCGTCGTCGCAGTCACAGTAGCAGTAGTAGCAGTAGTAGCAGTCGCAGCCAGCACTAGGGTTCCCGCACACAGCAAGCTCGTTCGGAGGGTCCGCTCCACGATCCGAGAGGATGATACATCAACTGTCACAAAGTCCAGAGTTGATGTATCCAAAAGTTCCGTATCGTCAACAGGAACTCAACGCAACAGACGGCGCGTCGATCGGACGCCCGGTCTGAGAGTTATTGACATTTTCGTCCCCGGGGCCCGGTTGGTTTTTAAGGCAAAACCAACCTGACCGTACTCCACCTGCGTCCAAACCTCGGGCGGAGTATGCCAAAAGATCAGTCTCACTAAGAGGAACACAACACAGCTGACAGCACGTCAATCGGACGTCCGTAGCTCAAGATATGAGAGTTTCCGCTCCGAAGGCCCGGTTGGTTTCGTGAACGAACCAACCCGGCCGAACTCAAAGTAATCCGAAACCTTGAGTGCGGTATACCGAAACGACCGTCTCGATCCAAGGATCGCGTTGCCACAGACGGTTTGTCGATCGGAGGTCCGTGGCTTAAGTTATGGCCAAAAGACCGAATCTGATCCGAAAAGGGGGGGTCCGGGTCCGGGCCGACCCGGCCCGACCCCCCCCCCCTGGTCTGACCCGAACCGGGTCGACCCGACCCGGATCCGCACCGAATCAGGTCGGATCGACCCGGTCCGCTGAACCCGGCCCGGCCGGCCGACGGCGCGGGGGCCGCGGCGCCCTGGCGTCGCACGGTGGCTGCACGCGGGGGGCAAAGCCCCCGCTGATTGGAAGGGGCGGCGCGGCATAGCCGCGCCCTTTGCAGAAAAAACGGCCCCCACGTGGGGGCCGGCTTGGAGAAAAACCGGGGGGCTGCTGCCCCCCCCCCCCCCCTTCATGGAAACTGCCCCCCTCATAATGAGGGGGGTTTTGTACGCTGGCCGGGGGATTAATTTCTACAGGTTTAATGCCATCCGGCCGGCCAGCTGGCCGGCCGGTTTTCTCCAACGGGACCGGAAAATCAGATCCCCTCTTCGGCTTCCGACGCCGGTGGCTCGGCCGCCGGTCTTCTCTATTCGCCGCGGCCCGGAACCGGCCGCGGTATTCGTCATCCGGCCCGGTGCGACGGCACCGCGCCCCTCCGCCGCACCTCGATTTCTTTCAACGCGGCGCGACAGCGTCGCGTTCTTGATGTTTCTTCCATGGTTCGCGCACGACGGCGTCGCGTTCTTGATTGGCCGAATAACTGCGTGGTGCGACGGAACCACGCCACCTTGATTCATCCACAAATTTAAACACCAAGAATGGAGGAGGGGGTTCGGTCGTGTTCATGCGGTCCGGCCCCCTCACGTTTAAACACAACTTAAAGTATTCAAAAGCCACACGTTAGACATGCTAGATCCACGATCAAGAATGGTATAATTAAACAATAAATCAACAACCCCTACCTCGGGTATAGGTTCGTAGATTTGACAACGTTCCGCGGAATACAACGTCGCGGAGGTCGGGCGTCTCGGTCGTCGTTCGTCAAATCCGATGACGAAGAGGTGCGTCCGATGTGATACGTCGTTGGAGAATCTTTGTATGCCGACGAAGAAGATCCGAGGAGGAAGCTGCATTCCCTCTCATTGACACGGAAGACGAAGAAGAGAGGCGGCGTTCTTCGTCAGAGCTTGAGCATTCTTCGTCAGAGCTTGAGCGTTCTTCGTGTTCTTCGTCAGAACTTGAAGAAGAAGAAAAAGCTCTCAAAATCCTCTCAAGAACAAAGGAAACCAACCCAACAAAATAAAATAAGCTTAAGCTTATTTTATTACACAACCCTCCTCTTAGAATTTCAAAGGTTTGAAATTCAAAAGGATTAACTCCAAAATTAAATAACTCATGTCATTTAATGAGGGGTTAAGGAAGTTGGGAGAAGATGAAAGGTTGGGAGCTTCGTGTGGGCCCCACCACACTTAATCCTCCCAAGGGAGGTTAAGTGGATGTGGGTCCCACTTCCAACCCCCTTTGGTAGGATTTATCAAGTTAAAATAAAATTTTTTCTTCACGAAGTTTTATTTAACTAAAACTAAAAACCCAAAAACTAACTTTTAACCCGCAACAAACGCAACCTCCGAAAAGGTCTTTTTCAGCGAATATTGGCGCTGCGAGTTCATCGGTGCGCTCGGATTTCAATTCCGAGCACCGGATCAAAAGTTAGGAATACCCGCTCGTTCGTTCACTGAACGTACCCGAGCCAAACTTCGGAAATTGATTCCGGGCACTCCGGGCCTCGGAATCAGGTGCCGTCAGAAACCGCGCTCTTGTAAAAATCTAAAGAAAATTAAGAAAAAATTTCCCTTGAATTTTACGGGTCTTTACAAAGATCATTATCTAAAAAAAATTTAAAACAAAATAATTTCCAAAAGTGTAGAAAGGCCTAAATTTCTAGTTCCCATTAAATAGTGAAAAATTATTTTCACATCTTTTAAATGAGATTCCTTTGTATTAGATTGATATCATGAACATATTCATACTTAAAACATTATGTCTAGAAAACTAGATATCATATATAGTAAACATCCTATCATACTTCTAAATTTTGTTTGATCTACTAGTTTCTTAGCTTAATCAAGATCAAGAGTATTTGAGTTACCAATTGAAGTACTTATACTTTTAGTGTTGTCATATCCATAATTTTTATGAAAATAATTAATATACTTATGTTGTGATGTATAAGTTCATTATAGATTCTGAGAAATTTGAAAACCTATGAAAAATTTTAACTCACCCATTATACTCATTTCAAACTCAGATTTCATTAGATTCAAAAAATAATCAGTTAAATAATACAGATTCGAACTAAATATAATTTCATCCACATAAATTTTAACTATCAAAAAAATTTTCTTATCATTGACTATAAAAAGAGTTTGATCAGTAGTTCCCATAACATTATTTTTTTGTAACAAAAATCATGTAGGTCTATAATACTGGGATCTATAAGCCTGTTTAATTCTATATAAATCTATGTTATGTTTGGAAACATGTTCAGGATGTTGTGTGTCTTGAAAACTAGGTGGTTGTTCAACATAAACATCTTATTGAACATATCTGTTAAGGAAAGCACACTTAAAATCCATTTCAAAAAGTTTGAAATTAAATAATGATGCAAAGGCTAGTAAAATGTGAATTGATTCAAGTGTAACAGTAGGAAGAGAAGTTTCTTCATAGTCTATTTCTTATTGTTGATCATATCTTTTAGAAACTAATATATCTTTATCTCTTACTATGATTCAATTTTCATCACACTTATTTTAAAAGAACCATTTTACTCTAATTACAGAAGTATCCTAAAGTCTTTCAACCATGGTCGAGACATTGTTTCTTTATAAATAATTCAGCTTATCTTGCAATGATTTAATAAAATCATCATCACATAAAGCTTCATCAGTTCTTTTTGGTTCAAATAAGGAAAGGAATTATTTATGTTCTATATCATTTCGTAAGGAACCTCTAGTCCTTACAGTTTGATTTACATCACAAATGATATTATCAATGGGATGATTCTTAATAAACAACTGATTTAGGTTATATAAACATGTTCATCAACATATGGTAGGAAATCAAATAGGGTAAATACATCAGAAATATTTTCTTGTGAATTTTCCTTTTTAGAAGAATCTTCTATAAAGATTGATCAATAGTTTTTGAAAACACATCTGAAGATATAGGATGGGGTTGTCTAAAAAAAGATGGATCATGCTCATAAAATTTAACATGCACTGTTTCTTCAACAGTACAACTATTTTTATTAAAAACTCTTTAAAACATAGAAGTTGTGTAATATCCATGTAAAATTCCCTCATCAGATATGGGTGAAATTTTATGTAAGTTATTTCTCATATTCATGATGAATACTGTGCATCCAATGAATTTGAAGTAAGAATGTCTATGTTTTCTAACAATCTACAATTCATATGGTGTTTTGTTAAGAAAATGGAAAATTAAAACTCGATTTATTTTATAATAAGTAGTATTAATAGCTTTATCCCAGAAGTTTTTATCTATAGAATAATGACTCTACATGGTTCTAGTTATCACTTGAAGAATTTTATTTCTTCTTTCAACAACAACATTTTTTTGAGGAGTTATGGGTGCTGAGAAGTATTGAATAATGCCTTTTTACTACAAAAAGATTCAAAATATGAATTTTGAAATTCTTCTCCATGATCAATATGAATATTTATCAATGGAAAGTTTTATTCATTTTTGACATGGGACCTAAATGTTTTTAAATAGGACACATCTTCATATTTATTTTCTAGAAAACAAACCAATGTAAATCTACTGTAATTATCATCCAAAACAAATACATTGCATTTTCCTCAAATACATCCAGTTTGTGTTGGTTTAAAAAGATCCATATGCACTAACAGGGATGCATCAGAATTTGGGACTTCACCGATTTATTTATAACGTGATTTATGTTCCTTGACATATTGATAAGGATCACAATCTTTTAGAGAATCAAATCTATGCTCCGGTAGATCACAAAAAAGTCTTTCATTTGAGAGTTTTCATAGGATCCTAATGTTATTGTGTCCTAACATTCTATTCCATAATCAATATTGATCTTCCATTACAGTAAGGTAAGGTAGATAATGGTACCTAAAGTCTTATATGTTTACTGTGTATACATTCTCTTGCATATGGGTAGAAAGAACAAATTATTCATTAGAATTGTGTTCTAAGAATTTATTAGTCCTAAAATTCACAATGTTACCTTCATCAGATAATTGGATTATGCTAATGAGGTTTTTCAAAATACCATTAACAAATAAAACATTTTAAATTACTGTTTCTTCATGAAGAACAATGTTACATATACCAACCATTTCTCCCTGAGCATTATCTCCAAAAGTTAATTTTCCTCCTTTTGTCTTGATAATATTTTAAAATATGTTTTTGTTAACAATAATATTCCTAGAACGTCCACTATCCATGTACCATGTATTTTTGTTAGTACATTCATTATTTTCTAGAAAATAAGAGTGTTAGACTTTTGAAATCCAACCTATCTTGGATTCAGAAATTTTAAAAAGTAATATTTTAGGAATCCACATTTTCTTTGAAAAATAAGGATTATGAAATCATGATGGTTTGGTTTTATTTAAAGAAAAACTTCACTCCCAATGTCCACCACAAAAACATTTAGTACAAAATATAGAACTTTGGGCAACAAAATTGTTATTAATAAAAATAGTTTTAGATTGAGTTTAACGAAATCCAGAACTATTCCTTAGAGGAAGCATTTGGGAATACAGATTGAAAAATATTTCCATACCAGAGGGGAAATATTACAGTAATTTCTTTAAGGAAGATAATTCTGACTTTAGTTTAATTACTATGTTTTATATTCTAAATTATTAGATTTAGAACTAGAGATATCCTCTAAAATATTTTTCTTTAAAATAGAATCTTCATTATCGTTATAATGTTTATCCTTCTCATAATTAACTTCCATAATTATTTTTGAAACACTTTGAAAATCAATTTTTTTGATCAAGATCTATAGAAAGTTATGATACTTCTTTAGTTAAAATTAAAATTTTGGAAATTTGCTTCTCTAGTTTTTTCATGAGTTTATAATTCTCATTATCAAGAATTTTGGAAATCCTAGACACTTCATAATATTAAGGTAAATAGTTATCTTCATAAGATAAATATTCTTCATCTAAAGACTTGTAATAGTTATCATCAGTATAATTTTCATTCAAAGATACAATTGTAATAGATTCAGCATTGTGTACCTAGTCCATTAGACAATGATTTTTAATGGGTAGTTTGGATAGTTGACAGATATTCTTCTGAATATATGATTCGTACTCTGAGGATTCATCATATGAGACACCACCACATGCACTCCACATATCATTAGCCATCAATACATTCATAGCCTTAGTCTTGTAATACCTCTTTCATTTTTTTCTCAGAATTATTTTCTTATATATCATTTCATTTGATCATTGGACAATCTAACCTGATGTGTCTAGCTCTTTTACATTCATAACAAGTGACTTCCAAATATTTCTTGTCATTTCTTTCTTTCTTATTATAGTTTTTCTGAAAATATTTTTTCCCACTACCTTGCTCATCCTTAGAGAATGATTAGCTAACTCATTTTAAAAATGATCACTTTCAATGGACATAGATAGAACCGTGACTTTTATAGACATAGATCTTGTAACCCTTTCTAGAGTCTAGAATTTCGTAGTAGTAAAGGATACACTTCCATTTCCATTTTTCTTCTTATTCATATTAGAATCTCTATTCATTCTTGTCTCATGTTGAATAAGAGGTCCAAAAATATTATCAAGTGTAATTTGAGTAACATTTCTATTTTCTTAAATGGATTTTCTTTTTTATTCCTACTCATTAGTCATAATATCAATTATCTTGTTTATAAGTGCTTTATCATCCATACCTTTCTCTCCCTTATATTTAATATATTTGACGATAGTAATAAATCAGTATTGTACTTTTCAAATTGGTTCTCCATTGGGAAAAACAAATCCATGATATTTAGCTGCCAACATAGCTCTTCTAGTTTCTATCACTTGGGAAGTACCATAATGTGTAACCTTATGATTCTTCCAAATGAAGCTATCATCTTCACAATATGAAATTTAACTATATGTATTACTAGTTATGGAACACAAAAATAATTTCATACCCTGTAGTTTAGTTGATATTTTTTATTTTCCTTTGTTGGTGAATGTTTCTACTTCCTTGCTTGAAATTTTGTAATTACCAGAAAAAAATAAAAAAAATTATCCACTACAGTGTTAATGAAAAAGGTCTTCATTCTATATCTTCAATAATTATAATCATTACCATCATAAATAAGTGGTCTAGATGGAATTAAATTGTCAATAGAACCAACATTCATTCCTTCTATTCTATAAAAAATTATTTCCAAAAAACTTGTAAATAGATGAACAGTTTATAAAAAATGATAGAAATCTTTAAACCAAACTTGAATATGAAATTTTCAGCCAGAAAATAAAACTTTTGAAGGAAAACATAAATTATTGTACATGTATTTTAGATACCTCTTATGATACAAATTATAGGATTGAAATAGTATTTCTAGATGCTAAATTACAAGAGGGGTGAATTCTAGGTTTAAAAACATACATTTTTAACCTTAGGGAAAACTACGTTTAACAATGATAAACAAGATAAATTCAAAAACTCAATAATAATTCTATGAAACAAACTTTCTTAGGTTCCATAAATATGGTTCGGGAAACGAAACATAAGAAAAGTTTACTTCCAAAATGATTCTACTTTAAAGAATATAGAATCTTATTTATCAAAGAAAATAAAAGTATAAGAATGTATAAAAAGTTATACTTCCTTCCATTATTAAAATACAGAGGAAATTAAACATGAAACAATACAATTAATGAGTTGAAAATCTTATATCCCAATGAGTAGGTTATCCAACAACCATGGTTATAGGTCCCTTGGTTTATACATTAAAAATGAAATCTTATCCACAATAGGGTATGACCTCGATAGGAATGTTAGAATCTGTATTTATATCCCCACAAGCCCTAGAACATTAAGGTATTCAGTACCTCTAACTTCTTATCTATAGATTCCCTCGATTATACTCAGAAATAATCAGAGTCGCGCGAAGCAACGTGAAGAAGGTGTTAAGAATGCTGAAAGCATGAAAGACTCTCTCTCTAAAAATCCAATAATATCATGCTATCTCTAGTTTAATAGGATAGTTAATGGACTCATTCAAATGAGCTCCTGTTTATAGGGAAAAAACCAACAGTCGGCTCCATCCTCCAACCATAATATTTTTCATGAATTTTAAAGGGCATGTACACGTGTCACTCAACCAAGAGTTAGTTAGAAATATATTGTATGACATCATTTAATTACAATAACATATGTAAGGAAAATTATGTATCTTAACGAAATCTGAATTTCCAGAGTCTAAGAAAAAATATACTCTGGTGTCTAATCATATGAACAGTAAGAATCTCAAAAACATGGTTATTCAGATTCTGTTATTCAACATGTTTGGAATATGAATTCTAAGGAATCCAGAATCTGATTTCTGGGGAAATCAGAGTCTGAATTCTAAGAAATGCGGAGTCCAAATTATCAGGAATTTAGAGTCTGAATTCTCAAGAATTCGGTGTCTGAATTGCATAGAATTTCGAGTCTAAATATTATGGAATTTGAAATCTGAATTTAATAGAATTTATAGTCCAAATTTTGGAGAATTTGGAATATGAACTTTAGAGAATTAAATGTCATAATTTCAGATTATTCAGATTCTGAATTTCAGATAATTTAGAGTCTGAATTTCAGAAAATTTGGTGTCTGAATTTTAGAGAATTCAGAAACAGAATTTAATAGAATTCAGACACTGAATTTCAAAGAATTCAGAGTCTAAAACAGAACACTATATATCCATGAAAATATATGATTTCTTGGTTTTATATAAAAATCCAAATTCTTGACTTAGTAATAAAATGATATTGATTATGAGGAAATATAAAATTAGATAATGAAAATAACGACACATCTAGAGAGTGCTCTTAGATAATCCGAAAAGACAATCCCAATAAATTTTAGAAACATTACATTTCATAAGACCATCGATTTCCCAGTGTACCCAGACGATTACAATAAAGTGGACAAATTCTTACTTACGATGAGAGTTTACTTATAGGATTTAGATGATCTACAAAAATCATCTGAGAAACTTTCTTAATAAATAGGGTGATGTTCTCAATACAATTTCAAACCAACATTTCGAAAAAAAAATTGAGGGAACTATCAAACCATTACCAGTCAACATTATTAAAAGGGATCAAATACCTCCATCGATGTATCACCATTTACTGATCAGAAACCCCATACTACACAATACAACCCATCATGCTTGAAAAAACCCACGGATGTCCACCACTGACCAATTTTATTTACAAGATAATATCCCCAAACAACTATTCAATGTCAAGATGATTTTCAATGAAAAAAATGATCTCATATTACCACCCTAAATGGACATTGAGAAAATATATTACCATTGAAGAAGGTATTTCTTGGTTATGTGCTTCCAGCATAGAATGAGGCATTTATCCAAAATACATGTGATGATCCCCATCTTAGGAGTGTCCTTAGTAGTTAGACCCACATAAGAGGGGAATCACACAATGGGACATCTTCCATTATCTACTGACTATGAGTCCTCTATGTGGATAACAATATTTCAACAACCATTAAACCAAAAGAGAGAAAGATAAATAGAGACAACTATATTCTCAGGAGTACTAGTTTAGATTCACTCCATGACTGACATGTGATGATTCTCTAACCCACATTCCCACACATCAAGGTAGTGTGAAGAAAATCCAAACCAACTAACTAGCATGACAGATGCCTAATCCCTAGAGAACATCATTTCGATCATTGAGATGAGTTTTACATTCCCAAACACTCTGGTCACTATACTCTAGAGATGACTGATATCCAAAGTGTAACAACTCCAATTTAAATGATTAGAACTAAACTCTAATGGTTCAAGTTATTATTATCAATGACATGGGAAACCAGTATATGATGCATGTACACTAATATTAATTGAGAAAATGTCTCGTCTCAGAAACACTATTTGGGAGAAAATAGCCACATGAAATCATGTATATAAAGAATTACAAAACATTGAACAAAATTAATACTACCCTCTATGACTATTAAAACGACTAAGGGTACATTGGGTCTTCCACCACTATAGAGGAGGAAGTAGGGTCACATGGCCACCAAAATGTTTGAACCTATCATTGACATGTCTAGACTGCTAGAACAGATCATTTTGGAATGCTCCAACTCGGAGCAAGGATCAGACAACACATGACCACCTATTATAACTAGGGTGTCATTTCTGAAACAATGTGAACTATACAAGACTGTTTCACTCAAACAATACCACACCAAAGGAATTTTTTGAATGAAACCAACAATACCTTAAAGGAGTATGAGGGTTATTCCTAAAACTATAAGCATCCAAAATTTTATCTATGTGAATTTACTTTTTTTAACTATTTAATATACTACAAATCCCTTAAAAAAATAGATCACACAATATAAGATTAATAAATGATGAATTAATGGAATAAGATGTATTTCTTGAAGTTAAGGAACCTATAACAATGTAATGGAAACATAACCTTTGGAATAGTAATGTGACCATTAGGAATATTAATCTAACCAATAGAATGGTAAACTCTCCTATGAAATTTTAAATTAAATTTATTTCACTTTTGAATAAAAATGAAATATTTATTTCATTCTATATGTAAATAAATATTTTATAAATAATAAATATATTGTTAGTATTTTTATAAGTTATAGATATTTAAATAAAGTTAATAATTATTATAATGAGCTAAAATAAAATTTATTTTCTAAAAAATTATTCATGAATTAATATTTTTTTTCTTATGATCATAATAAATTTTTACGAGACCATATGTTTTTGTACAAAGTGTAATAAAATCACTAATAATTTTAAAGATAGTATTTTTTATACAAATGATGATTACAATTAATATTTTAATTTATCATATTTATAAAAAATATTTTAAATATATTTAGTTCATATGGAATTATAATAATTGAAAAATATTTATGGTGAGTTTTTTGGATTTTTCAGAAATAGATGAATTTTTGGTGAACTGAGAAATACAATAATTTATGGTATTTAAGAAAAACATGATTTATTGAGTCCTAGATTATGTATGTATGATTTAGGCCCATAATATATATCTATCATTCACTATATTAATATATATAGAGATAAGGTTGAATCTATTGATAGTCTAGATCCAAAATAATAAAATAATGAATAAGATAATCATAAAACACACATCTCCTCCACTATAAATGCTTCTCCATAGCACATATTCTCCTTGCACATTCAAATACATGAGGATTGTAAAATATTCACCACTAATTATTCCAATTACACTCTACAAATTCTAGGATCCTTTATTATCATCAAAATAACAAATCCAATTTACCAAAGGAGGTTCTCAATGTGGAGGATTTTAAGAGGTAAAATCCTTTTTCATTTTATTTTAAATTATTTTCAAATTTTGTTATTTTATTATTCTATCATCACCTCCCCACATCTATGAGTCATGATAAATACATTATATTTTATATAGTACATTATTACAATGCTAATGGAATAATTCATCTTTAATCATCTTTATATATCTCTATCTATTCAAAAAATGAAAACATCGTCCATGAGGTGAGGATTTGTCTCCTTTGAGGATAAAAAGTTTCCATTATCATTTACAACATCAATGACCGGTCATAAACCCATTATAATGGTTGAAAATTATTGAATGTTTTATTTTATAATACTTTTATTTTCTATAAATAACTTATAATGATAATTTTTAATAATAAAATAAATCTACATCATTGTGATCTAAAATCCCCAAAATTAAACTAACTGATTATCATTAATAATTTATTAAATGATTTATCCTAATA
Organism: Viscum album; assembly: GCA_963277665.1. Taxonomy (NCBI): domain Eukaryota; kingdom Viridiplantae; phylum Streptophyta; class Magnoliopsida; order Santalales; family Viscaceae; genus Viscum; species Viscum album. The sequence goes on along the minus strand of OY728122.1, from coordinate 932,788,122 downwards.
TAGGTAAAAAACATAACACAAAGGAAAAATTTTAAAAAAAATTATGTTCATTAATAGCATATGATTTCTGTTCTATATAATTATCCCTATTTTATATGATCTTCCAAACATGTATACAAGTAAAATGATCTTCAAAACCAAATAAAATAAACACTCCAAAACTAAAATTAAAATATATAACTCATTATAATGACAATTAATGTAATTAATAAATTTATAATGAATAAAATACATATATGATAAGTCATTGATATATTAATTAATGAATCTAATTTTATTATTCTAGAATTAAATGTGAACAAAGCATTCATATATAAGTTAAAAGGAATCTCAAACCCAATTAACTTTATTTGGGTTATTCCTAATTCATTCCAAATTTTAGTATTTATGTTCGTTTAATATTCATAAAATATAATTTCATCATCCTTTAATTTTCATTTCTATGATATAAAAGCTTATAATTAATTTTTTAAAAAAATGTAAAGAATTTCACAAAATAAATCTTCCTTTTAAAAACACATGTTTTACTTCTATTGAGATTAATTATTCATCACTCAAGATTGATGATTCATATTCTTAGAAAATTATTCCCTTATAATTTTGGGAACCTGAATGTTTATACATTATTTATTTATTGAATTATCAGGAAACCCATTTCATTTCCGTGGGATATTTTATGGAAAGAATTATTTTATTTGTTATGTGTCATACATGACTGTGTAAATGTTATAATGTGATGACTACGCCCAGAATTACAAATTTCTACAATGCATTGGGTTAGGTGATGTATGTCCTGATATAATGTTAAATATTCATGACCATTATTCTATATTCTTTCAAAATAATGATGTTATGATTATACACATTTATTAAAAGTGAGCATGATGCTAGATTTGTTCACAACTCTCTGTGGTGTTGACCACTAAGAAATGATGTTTCATTTTATTGAATTGAAACATTACATGATTTTATTTAGTGACTCCTACAATGATAATGATTATGTTTCAATATGTATGTTATATAGATATTGATCACGCTCACCCATGTTATATTGATTCAGGTTCTTCTTTATCCACTTGCTGGGTTTTTAGCTCACTACATTCTTTGATGTATATCCTCAAGATATTACATGTAATTCGGACAACACAATGGAAACTATAAAAAAATATAAGAAGTAATTAAATAATGTGTATTCCTTAATATAAAAATTTTATATTTTTCGTAATTTCTCAATGACACTAAACCTTTAGAAACTGATTTTGTAACACTATTTAATTTATTGTCAATAATATGATCTAATAGTAATGTAAGAAAATTATGGTCACTATAGTTAGTTCTAGTTAATGTTTTAGATAATTTGGGAATTAGGATTAGAGAACATTAGTGGAGTCCCATGGTATGATACTAAGTATATGTAAGAAACTACGAAGTTTTGTTTTATAAAACATTAAAATAAAGGGAACCCACCAGATATTCTTTTTGTGTTAATTTCATCGAGGAATAAATTATTTATTCATTAATTATTTACTTAGGTTTTATTTTAAAATATTATACATTAGAAAATGGTTTCAACTAAGAGAAATTAGGCTAACAACCCATGTGAGGGACAACATAGTGAATACCTAAATGACATCTCCAATGCTTGATAAGGTGGAGTTCAAAATATTGTTGTGATTATCAAAAATATATATCACTCTATATACAATAACCTGAATAATTATTATTTTCCACCTACATAAAAGTGGTATAGATCTTCTATCATGTATTTTATGTGGAAATGAACTTCAAAATTTAGTGGAACATCTGATCCACTAGTCATGGAATTGTTGGTCAACTCGATAAAGAAGATCGTTTCTATGCTTCATTGTACTGAGATAGAGAAGATGACTCTATCCATTTTCCCTTTTGATAATGATGCTAACTAATAGTGGGTATCTATTATTAAATTCAAGAAGAAGGATGAAATTTAAGAGAGAAAGTGGAAATGCTTTCAAAATACATTTCTTAACATGTATTTCCTTCGAGATATTCATACAAATATGGAGAGATAATTCAAAGATGTGAAGAAAAATCATGGTGATTCTATCATATATTATGAATAAAATTTACCAAGGATTTAATGGTATACATCTTTTTTTATCAACAATTATATAAAAAATATATAATCATTAGTGGATTAAAACCATACCATCGAAAGGAACTAGTAATCCATGACTTTGGGTGCTATGAAGTAGTTGCTCGATGTGTTCTAAAAGTGGAGATTGGGTTTGTAAAATAGTCCCACGACTATGGAGATAAGAAACAAAGTATATATTTTCAAGATGGATAATCAATTGAAAATGTAGGAATGAATACTCAAACACTCACATGACCAAAATTTGGAAAGAAGCATCATGGAAATTGCCTCTATGGGACGGTGGAATGTATCAATTATGGGAGGGAAGGCCACCAAGCTCACGAATGTTGAAGAGACCAGGGGAAATAGAACAATTTCGTGGATGAAAGGAGATCATCTCCCATGGATTAATGCATTATCTATTGGTAGAAAGGGAACTATGCAAGCTAGTGTACTAAACCACATGTCCATGAGGAAAATCGCCGTTATTAGCCACAAATCCAAATGATAAATGGAAATATTATGCCACCACTACCACTGAAGTGGATCCCAACAATGATGTGTTGATACTTACCCTAGTTATTCATTCATGAACAATAAAATTATAATTTTATTCTATTTATACTCATTCATTCTTATCATTCATGTTTAGTAGAAAAACCAATCACCAACTCAAAATATGGATGTTATGTTATTTGTGAGGAATGAAAATGGAAAAATTATTGCATTAAAATTATATAACTCCTCCCTTGTTATTTTTTTTGGACAAAACCTCCCATAATATTTTTTATTACATCCTTTCATGGAGTTCAATGGTATATTGGGAATTTATTATAAAGCATTATAGAAATCCATGATCAACAATCGGGAATGGGTGATCAATCTTCATATTTCAAGGAATCCTCCATTTTTGTACAAGTTTATGGGGAGGATTAATCTCTTTTATAATAACCATCTCTTGTGTTGATATCAATTACTTAATTTCATGCATTCATGCTATAATTATTGAGAGAATGGATAGTGTCGTGATTGAAAACATTAACATTTTTATGGACTACACTAATGTGTTCCCTAAAGAATAAACTTATTTTACTATAATCTGAGGGGTTTATTTATAAATTGAATGTATTGTTGGAAATCATTATATATCAAGGACAAGTTATTTAATGTCTACCATTGAGGTGGAGGAATTAAAAAAGTAGTTAAAAGAGAATCTAGACAAGGATTTTATACATCCAAGTGCTTCGCTTGGGGGTATACAAGTCCTCTTCATCATGAAGAAGGATGCATAAATGCTCCTCAGAATTGATTTTCATCATCTCTATAAAATCAAAAAAATGAAAATGTGCCCCTATCCCTAAATAGATAAATTGATTGACCAATTGTGTTGGGCCATGAATTTCTCAACGGTGGACCTTTGGCCAAGATATCTCCAATTAAATTTGAGGATGGAATTTATTTCTAACACTTCATTTCAAATGAGGTATGGACTATATGAGTTCATATTGATTCCCTTAATACTTATTAATTCTTTAGTAATATTTCTTGACATAATGAATACAGTCTTTAGAGATTGTATCGACACATTTATGGAAGTCTTTGTTGACGATATTCTAATATAATCTAAGAGAAAATGGGGACATGATGATCATTAAAATATTATTATAATTAAATTGTGTTAGTATAAACCTTATGAAAAGTATAGTTAAAGTGGGTTATGGATGAATTATGTATCATTATTGAGGTGTGTTATGACCACCATAGGAATATCTAGAGACCCTTCCAAGATAAAGGCAATTTAAGGGTGACCTTAGCCAATATCTGTAATGGAGATTCATAGAATCCTTGCTCTTTCTGGGTAATATTGGTGATTTTTAATAACTTATTAAAATTTTACAACCCAATAACAAAGCAGACATGGAAGGGAGAATGGTTTGTCTAGACTAATCAATGTGATGACTCATTCAATGTTTTACAAATAAGGCTTATCACTGTGCTAGTACTCACACTTATAACAAGTGGGAAACTCATTGTGTAATACAATGATGATTAAAATAAGATCCTAGTATTTTTAATGACGCCAAAACGTAATGTTATAGCCTAAACCATGAGGTATATGAAAATCCATGAAATAAACAACACCAAAAACGAATTTGAGTTGGTAGTTATGATCATAACATTGAATATTTTGCGGCACTCAATTCTATGGAGAGAAGTTTCAAATATATATTGATTATAGAATCCTAAAATATATATTCACAAAGAATAAGGTTAATATGGGACAGCGAATATGGTATGTTGTAATTAAGGATTTTTACTTCTCAGTACACTATAATAATAGAAAATCAAAAGTGGAGGATTCTCTAAGTAGAATGGATCATGTGACATTATTAATGATGATAATTTAGAAGGACCCAATCTTCTTATATTATAAAATTATGAACAAGTGAATCATTAAAGAAGTAAAATCGTTAATCCTTTCTCAAATTATCGGTCAACCACCCCTCTAATGTAAGTAAAGCATTCTCAAATAAATAATGTGTTAATTCAGAAAATGTTAGATGTTTTAAAAAATTGGAAATCCATAATGCTCAAAAAATTTGAAAAATATTTTTCATGATTGGGTTCATGACTGTGTGTACCATCCAATATAGTGATAAAAAAGATTTTTTTAATGATGAACATAACTAAACATTATCTATTCACCCTGGAAGCACAAAGATGTATCATGATCTAATATATCATTATTGGTTGGAAAATATGAACATGAAGATCACTGAATATACATCAATTCTCCTGGTATGTTATCAAGTTAAAGTTAAAAGAAAAAATTATATGGGGATGATGAAACCATTACCCATAAAAACATGGAAATGGGTAACACAACCATATACATCATCACCAGACTTCCAAATATATCCCAAATAAATAATGATATATGGTTTGTTTGGATCATCTTACAAGGACAGACAACGTTACCAAAATTTGAAAGGAATTCTCATTTCATCAACAAGGACAGATATACATTATAGAAGTGGTAAGGCTGTATAGTGTAAAACTATCAATTGTATCTAAACAAGATATGAGATTCACTACCATGTTCTAGAAGTTTCTCCAACATTATCTAAACATTGAACAAAATATCAATATGGAATCTCATACACAAACTATTGGCCAATATGATCATACTATTCAGGCACTCGAAGACATGTTGGGAGAATATTCAATTGACTTTATAGGAGGATGATAACAACATTTACCTTTGGCAGAGTTATTTTTCAAAAATAGATTACAATCAAGCATCAAAATGGATACATATCATTACCTTTGTTAGATAACATGTAAAACACCTACATGATGGGATGAAGACAATGAACATAAGTTGTGAAGACCTAAAATGGTCAACTATTGGGAGAAAAAGGCCACAACCAAAATATCACCACATTAAGATATCCCAAAGTTGAGAGAAATGGTATCAAGATAATCATCGATGTGGACCAGTGATTGAGGTTGGAGACATGGTATTCCTTTTTATAACTCCATGGAAGAGAAACATTAGATTTTGAAAGTAAGGGAAAGCTATGTATCAGGTTCATCAACCCCTTCAATATTTTTAATCATGTCAGATATGTTGCCAATTGATGTGAACTTAAAACAACTATTTATCAAGTACCTAATGTATTTTATGTATCCATATTAAAGAAATACATTTCAAATCCCCCAAATATTTTGAATAAATAGGTGGTGTAGTTGGAATATGTTATCTCTTATGAGGTGTATCCATTGAATATATTGGACTATAGAGATAATGTTCTAAAAAACAAGACTACTCACATAGTCAGTGTATAATGGTGAAAACATTAATATGAATAGGTAAATGGGAACAATAGGACGTGATGAAGGATAAGTACCCCCATATTTTTTGGACATAAAATGTAAATGAAAATTTCAAGGGAGAGATTTTCTATTAGAGAAGAATACAATGTCCCATAACATTATCAATGGATATTCCCTACTTATAATTATACTATATTGTATAAATGAAATAAAATCACAAAGAGGACACAATATGAACATTAGAAATGATGAAATAGTAGAATAAGATATTTTTCTTTAAGTTAAGGAAATTATACCAATGGAATAGTAACATTATATGGAATAGTGTTGTGACAATTCGAAACATTAATCAGGCTAAAAAATTTCTACATTCATGTGTGAAATTATAAGGAAAATTTAGGTATCTTATTAAAACATTATATATTTATTTTATGTTATAAGAGAGAAAAAATTATAGAAATGATAAATTATGTGTGGGTATTTTTGTAATTTATTAGTAATTAATTAATAATTTATAATTAATAGAAATATATAAAAGAAAAAATATTTTTATAAAATATATTCATAAATTATTATTTTATTTCAATATGATTATAAGATAACATTAATAGACCCTCTTTAATATTTCAATGTGTCATAAATTTTTTTATAACTTTAAATTCAGTAATTTTTAAATAAATGATCATTTTAGACTAAACAATTAAATTATCATATTTATAAAATTATATTCATAAAATGGATTATATTTTTCTTTTATATATGTGGAAAAAATATGGTGAAAATTTTAAATTTTTCTAACATAGTTGAATTATTTGTAAATAATAAAATATGGAAAATTAAGTTATTTAAAAAAATGAATTATTGATTCATAGATGATTTAGGGATGATTTAAGTCCATAAAACAGAACTCTCATTCATTAATTTAATATATTTAGTGATATGGTTATTATATTGATAGTCTTGAGAAAAAATAATAAAATGGTTAATAACATAATGAAAAAACACCCCTCTCCTCCTCTATAAATAAAACCCCATCACCAACTTCTCCTCAGACCTTCCAAGCCTTAATATTTTTCCAATTCATACATAATTATTTTCCCGAGACCCACCCCCACTTCTATTATACTTTTGTATCAACGAAATACAAACTCATGTTTCCCAAATGAGGATCTCAATGCGTAAAAATTCAATAGGTAAATTTGTCTTTTGTTTTCCTTTAATTTATATTCATGAAATTTTCTTTTCTTATTTTCTTATCACCTAAGCTCATCCATGTGACCTGATAACTAAATTATCATATAAATCGTGTAATATATTTATGTTAATGGAATATTACTTCAAAAATACTATTTTTCACTCCTTTTTATAAATAAAATGAAAACAACTTCTGGGAGGTGTTGATTTATGTTCTTTTAAGATGCACTATTTTCATTCTCCTTTATCAAATTAATAGCTTGTAATAAAACCATTATAATGGTTGGAAAAGATTTAAATATTTATTTTATTACCCTATTTCTATGCAAGAACTATCATATATACATAATTTTAAATAATAAAACTAAACGAGTTTGTTATGATTGAAAACATCCATAAATTAATCTAAATGATTATCCTTATGATTTTCTCTCATGATTTATAAAAATATCTATAATATATATAAGCCCAATTAAGCTAATATAAATTCACTAAAAACATACAATTTCATATCTAGATAATGATCCTTATTTTTGAATTTCTTACATCATCAATACAAGTGAACCAATCATGAATGTCCATGAAATTAAACACTCCCCGCTAACAAAAATGAACTCTATAAATCATTAAAATTGAAATGAATAATAATAATAAAATTATAATGAAGAAAATACATAAATAAGAGGTTCTGTATTTATTTATTAATGAATCTAATTTTATTATTTAGGATATTAATGTAAATAACGCATTCAGACATAAGGTAATGGGAATTTCATACCCAATTTTCATTCATTGTGTTATTCCACTTTGGTGCCCAATTTTACATTGTATGTTTTTTAGTTCCTAAAATATAATTTTATTTTCCTTATAGTTTTATCTTTTAGATATTCATGCTTCTAATAGTATTTTATAGAGAATTACAATATGTTTCCTAAAGAAAACATTGGTCGAAAAAACATATATTCTACTACACTTGAGATTTATTATTCATAATTGATGATTAGGGATCCATACACGAAGTATTTTATTCCATTTTTTGTTTTGGGAACCCCAATTTTAATCAATGAATGTATTATTTATTAAATTTTTGTGAAAATCATTACCATTCCGTGGTTTATTTCATGTCAATGATTCTTATACGTTCTGTGAGGCATGAATGATAATGTTGATGTTATGATGTCTTTTGAGCACCTGAAATTATATAGTACAAAAATGAATTTGGTGATTTGATTAATCTCATGAGATAATTTTCATAATGTGTGAATATGATTCTATGTGCTTTTGAAAAATATTTTTTCGTGATTATGCACATATGTTGTGGATGAACATTATAATAGCTTTACCCAGTTTTTTTTGTGGTGTTGACCACTATGTTATGATGTTTTTTTTCTATGCATTGACAAAATACATGATTTTATCTAATTCTTCTTCCCCTGATTATGATGATGATCTTATGAATATGTTATGCTTATTATGATTATGATCACCCATGTTATATTGATTTATGATCATATATATTAACTTACTGGTCTTTTACCTCACCCCATTCATTGATGTAGATCCCCAGGTGATTTATTGTTGTAATGAAAACATAGGGTCCACTAATAATCTAGATAACATGTAATTAAATAATTTTTATGTTTTACTATGTAAATTTTGGGCCTGGTCAAAATTTTCCCGAGACACTAAACCTTTGAAAACTAGTATTGTAACACTATTAAATTATTTTTCTTTAAAATGATGTAAGAGTAATTTAAGAAAAATTACGTTTCTATATTAATAAAAAGGCCCTATCCAAAAAGGACGTGTCAAACCCACTATGTAATATTTTCAGAAATTGTTATTAAAATTAATATGAAACCACACATAAAACCATGATATAGAAATATAGGCATATGGGTAATCCTAACACATGTATTTTATGGTGGAATGAAGGAAGGACTTAAAATATAATTTTAAGAATTATTATTCAATGATAATCTATTATAATTTGGATATTTTATCACACAACCCATTTTAAAAACCATTTATGAATTTATAAGGATTTACACAAAATCATATCAAGTAGGTTAAATGGAATTTTATTAATTAATGGCGGTATTTTCAAGTAATAAGGAACAAAAAATTGAGAACCTTAAATGACCATTAGCATATATAATTTCATACCCCCACTGGGTTTAACACTATTTCACCAAATGGAGACATAAATGAATAGATATATGACCTATTTTAACAACATTAAGATAATCTAAATAATCAAAAAATTTAATGATTTATTTTTAATATAACCTTAGTGTGGTAATTTCAATTACAACATTCCCCAACTGACCTACTTGGGTCCTTTATTTATTTTAAAAGGTTTATCACAGTATTTTCATACCGGTTTTATATATTCTCTAGCCTTTATAAGGGAAACCAATCCATTTAATATTAATATTTAATATTTTTAACATTTATAATCATTTCCAAATATATCACATTCTTATACAATTGTCAAATTATATGGTTTTTCTTTTCTATGAACTAATAAGATACCAGAATCAAAATAGAATATGTATTGGCACACATTTAAACAAAATAAATTCACTTAAAAAAGTTAAATTTAGGATCCTCTACATTTCCATTTTAACAACAGTCTCTAGAAGTGAATATACAAAGTATAAAAGATTGTTCATGTAAATGAGTTACCTTTCACATATTACAAGACACATATACACTTTATAATTGAAGACTATCCCATGTTCAATAAAAACCAATTAGATTTTGAATTTCATACTCATTAAGCCACGTCATGTAAATAATGTTATTAAATGACATTTAAATCTAATTGTTTGTTTTCACACATGGGTTACGTTTTCCCAATCATAAGGTGCCTATATAACCTACAACTTAAAACTGGATCTCGTTTACTTACAAACCATATATTTTCACTTGAAACAATTTATATATATCAAAATAGAAATAACATGATATCACTACAAATAAACTTATAGAATCTTGTTGGATAAACTCAAAACATGGAATATAAATAACTCAGCATGTTATATAGTAATTCATGGAATAAAACTCATGGAACACAACCAAAATTAATATGTTACCAACACATGGAAATATATGGCATGAAATAAGCATAGAATGAGAATTTGTATTTCATAATATGATGCATATAATGATCAATCCTTTCCATTCAAGGATTTGTGAAAAAATAAAATAAATTCTATAAATAAATAACCAGTGGATGGTATATCATTCACCCACGAAGAATTCTTAATCAACTATAATAAATTACATCACGACCAATAATCCTAGTCCTGGCCACATTGTGTTTCTCCAATGGTTTGGGGTGATCAGTCCAAGATACGGCTATTTAACAGACATTGAAACATCATTAGTCTCTTATCTACTTACCAAAAATAGTAATACAAATGAAATGAAATAGCTCTAACACCATTTTGTAACGTCTCAATCTGACTTTCCAATAAACCAGTAGTTGGAACGGATGCCACTTGGCCTCAAGCATGCCTCCCATTATTCCAGATGCTTCCAGATAGTAGTGGGAGAGTAATGGTGGTACAATTGGGATACTATACCCTCATGGTCATAGTATCATAGGCGAATAACTGGAAAAAATACATAAAAACATCAAAAGTAATAATTAATGATGAGGAAGTCGAAGATTAATATAATAACCATGTATGTATGGTCAACTCCAATATATAAAAATTAATTCTTATCTATATTACGATATCTAGACTAGAAAAGTGACACAAAGAAGGTCTTATAGTATAATAAAACAAAATAAACGAAAGGAAGAAATCAATGCCTCATAAGTATTCTCCATGAGAATACTTAGTAATATATTAGACTTATGATTTTAACTCCTATGTATAATGAAAAAAACTAATAATAAACAGAGGATCCAGATCCGTTAAAAAAGTTATCGATTTAGGCACTACAATGCAATGTCTCCTTGAATATGTTGTGAGATATTCTAATTAGGACACCACTAATAGTTTCTATGAATAATCCAGTTTGTGAATATAAAATAAAAAATGTTCATGTATATCAAAATATTTCATATAAGAAAATTATGTATATAACAAAGTCATATCATGTTTTTCAGGGACACCTGGCCATCCATACCTGCATTGGCCTAAGCAAAAAATGTCACATTCATGAGATACTTTTACCAATAGATAAGGGGATAATAGTGGAAGAATCATCCACTAGGATTGTAGAGATGGACTATACAGAATAATTTTATTTTGATTTTTGGTCTCTTCCCATTGATATTAAATAAAAACTGTTGGCCATTTTTGTAAAAGTTACTTCCAATTTTTAATAAGCAATATCCTGGTCCCTTCCAAGGTGAAACCTAACATGGAACTCATGTATCACACTAGGAGAGTGGTATGGATCACCACATTTAGAGTACATCAAAGGTGATATGTGAATTTCTTCTCAAGTATCACTCTTGTTAAAGTGTTAGAATATAACCTCTATGCCTTCTCCTCATATCTTGCTTAGGGGTAAAGTCCTACTTGTAGAATCATACAACCATATCATCGATGAGACTGTCCCAGGTGTATCCCCAAGGGAAATTTTATTTCTCATAAATTTGTATGTTTAATTCATGGTGATCCAATCCCAATAAAACAGTATCAACCCCAGTGTATGAACAACTCAAACAGTGAAATTGATCACAATAATGATGACCCATCCTTGAAATTCTATTGAAGGAACATGAGTATCACTCACGGTGTTCATAATTTATTTATTAAATTAAATTTATAATATAATGGTACATGATATTAATCATTCCTTATCATGAATCAGTCACACCATAAAAGGAAAATTTCCGTTTTATATTTCATTTTATAATATGAAGGGGCCACATCACATCTCAAATAAATTTAATAGGAAGACCATAATATGAAAGAAGTCTTATCCCACATATAATTTTTCAATTGAAGACATCAATCCTAAATGAGGGGTTTTTTTTGAAAACTTTTCATGGGTTAAAGAACAATTCACTTAACTTAACCAAACATCACATTCTATAGGCACAACCCAATTTATAAAAAGAACCATTTTAAAATGTTATCATACATGGAAGGAAAAGTTCATAATTCATTGATGAAATTGAAAAGGGGCCCTGATCATTGTGGAAACTACATAAATGGGACAAACCATTTACTGATCAGTCCATGCACTTAGGAGGTCCTTGGGTGCATTAAATATCTATATAAAAGTGGTAAATTCTATTTTCAACAAAATATGAACACTTGAGAGATATTATGGGTATTTAATCATTCTATTATAAAGGGAAGGTGTTGATATCAATTTTGGTTAATAAAGTCATTTTAAGGTGATGTACAACAAGACACAACTTTTGGAATAATGAAAAATTTTACATATCAATGATTCATTTATTGAAATTTGATATACCACATAACTCATACATTGGACAGCCCACACATCAAATATCAAAGCATGATTTTTTTTCAGTTCGAGACAAATCTATGAAATTAATCAACACCCTCAAAATAGAGAAATTGATATCCCACCAAAATAGTGATGATAGCTGGATGATAAAAAATGAATGAAATATATAGTAATTGGGATATTACCCAGAAGAATCAATATAGACAGTCAACGCTTGAATCCGAAAATGAAAAGAGGATATTTCTCCATTCCTTGGGGAGAAGGAAAAGTGGATCTAGAGAAAGAGAGTTTTTCAGCACATGGATGGGGAGAGAGGATTATGATAATATAGTTTCTAAATTTCATTTATTATGAAATTTTAATTTCACATAAAAACAAAGTCTCATGGTTTTGATGTACGGTATGTCTCACATTGTTACCATAACTGTGTGAGAACTTTTTTCTGAATAGTAAAAAATTAATTCATAAGTAGAACTAGCCAGGTTGTCTAGGAACACATTTTTTGAATATTGTGTGAATCCCATGCATCTTCACCAAAACACCTCTTATTTAGTCCATACATATTTCTGTTAGGGGTCACACAGTTTCTAACAAATTGTGTGCCTCTGTCAACCAACCCAAACCTCTATATTTCAGATCCTCACACTCCTAAAAATCAACAGAGAAACTGAGAGATCCCTTGGAACTTTTACAAAGTCCGAAAACAACACATATAGATTTTCTAACTCTATTAATTTCATTCTATAAATTAGGATTCAAAAAATGCCATCACCAAAATCATAAAATTCAAAATTCAATGGAATTTCCTCCGGTCTAAAAACACAGGATGATATAGTCCACGCATAGGGGACACTAAATAGAGAATAATCCTAAAATATTGAAAAAATAATACTAAAATAATCACATAACTATTATAAGTTTAATATTATGTCTAAAATAGGGGTTTATCCTTTTAATGTCATGAAATCAACCATATATAGGGAATTGGACAAGCCACACATAAGCCACAAACCCATAAGCACCACCCCTAAACACCACTCCAAGTAAATTACCTTTCCTTAGGGCCATAAACACATAATTTTTGTCCCTTTGGAAGGATATTAACATTGCCTTTATAATGATATTGAAAGAGACACATCTGAGGTACTGTTTTCCAAAGAACACACACATTCTTAAAGTGTTATTTAAGGTACACCCATTATTTTAATTGTAACCCCATTTTATAATTATCTAAACACACCATTTAAGAATATATGGAACATTTAAAACACATTGGGAATTCCACAACATCCTTTATAAATTATAAATTAATATATGGTCCAACTGGGCTATTAATAGAACACTTGGTGTGTAAGGCTATGTAAAAATCATTCCCCTAAAATTTATTCCAAGGGAATGCAACTTTACATCATTTCAGAAAACCATTCAAAACCTTATATATTTCTAATTTACATAAAAATAACTTATAAAAATCTAGATATCAATAAATATTAAATTTAAAGGCTAATATTTTATGAATCCTACTTTAATTCAAGATTCCTTTCTAGATTATCATTCCATACTTTCATGCATATGTCGTTTCCTTTGATAAATGAAAAAACAATGGGCTTCAAAAGAAATTCATGAACCCTAGGAAACAAGAACTAACCAAAATACATATCCATAAATATTTATGGTTCAAAATAATTTTATTCAACACATGGTGGAGAATCAAAACAAGTTATATGGGAAAATAATGAAAATGATACGAGAAGAAAGTTAATGGAAGTGATCAAACTAGAAGACTGAGGAAAAATCATCTAAGTTGAGGGGGGAGAGGAGGTGTGACATGTAGCTGGGAGCCCCGATAAGTAATGGTTGAATCAATAGGGTACATGTGGGAAATATATTATTTTTCTATATTAATTTTTAATATTTTTGTTTTAATTATATTTAAAAAATAGAACACACCGCATGGTTCATGTATCACGGTCTGGAATACCATGTGACAACAATGCACCCTCTTTTGGGAACCTAAAGCACCTCGCAGTGACTGGCTTAATAGATTAGAAAACTATGTAAAAACATTGGATATGGCTTTGTCAAAAATTACATATGATTTTTCATGATTTCCACACATTTTGGAAAACAGTGTGCCTTAACTAGACGACATCATCTACAAGCCCAGAAACACCATAATTCAACAGAAAACACCTACAAAATGGGAAATAAATAGGGAATCAAATATATATATAAATTAATAGAATATTATCATGTCGAAGTGTGAAATAATCTTTGATGAATAAATTTATCATTATCCATATCGAAATGTAAATATATGAAAAATGATTACCTTTAATAAATAACAAGTGCGCGAAGAATAATGTGGAAAGAATAAATGATGATCACATAATACACAATAATTTATCAAAAGAACTTGAAAATTATCAAGGGACATCATAAATATTCAAATAACCATATGGATATAAATAATTAAAATAATATTGATAGAATGAATAATTTATAACATCTTAAATATAACATCAAGGCCTCGTGTTAGGATATCTTTCATAAATGGCTGATACATCAGAGAAATACAAAAAGTATTTTTTCACATTCATCCTACCGATGCATCAAGGGTCAATAATGGGCCCCTCCCATCATATACTAAGTACAAGTAATTCATCATATATTAGATTATCAACTTGATTCATAAATATTATATCTTATCAATAAATATCCGTCTTGAGAAAATAATATAGAATATAAAATTTTCCCACATAAATAAAAAAAACTTTTACAATAAAACGACATGATTATAAATAATATATCAATAAATATTTAATAATATGAATGATATAGAGAATATCACTATTTAAAAAAAATTATTTATAATTAAATATTATCACTTGAAAATTAATGTCTTAACAAATAGTTAGTAACCATAAAATTACTATGAGATAAATTGTGATTGTCAACTCATTAGAATGATTGGATTTTTATTAAATTCATGACTTTTATTGAATAAAATAAAATAAAATAGAAATAATAAAATAAATTTTATCTATATGTTTTTTTGTAAAACCATTTCATATTTTTAGAGTAATCTCAATATCATAAAAAAATTATGGTGGTGGGAATGTCAATTGACACCATATACCGGAAAATGAAACTTAATTTTTATCTTTTTATAAAGAATGACGAAAATAAAGAAAAAAATATTATAAGGCATATATTTACAACATTTAAAAATTCATTTATAACACCAAATGTTTTTAATATATCATTTTAGTAAATAAAACCTACTTTTATAGAATAAAATATGAAAAATATGGACATAAAAAAATATTATTGATTAAAATTGAAATTAGAATAAGTTTTATTTTAAAAATTTTCTATATGATTGAAGAAAAAATATAAGTAATGTTTTACAAAAACTAGGAAACTCCAAAAATATCCATAAGATAATAAAATAGATATTTTTTTATAAAGGATAAATTATATAGTTCCTTCCATGAAATATATTGGCAACCCCATAAATATTGATATTGTAAAATAAATTCTATCAACATTTGTATCTTTGTAATTGTAACACATTAAAGTTTTACCATGAGTTAAAACTTTAATCACCATGAATAAATAGATAATCGTGTTAAATACATCAAAGAGTTATTATATATACCACATATATTTAAATAAGTGCATAATATAAAATATATCTAAAATGAGTGGGAACTGAGATGGAATCCATAAAAAAAATAATACCACTGGTGTGAGAATTAATCAATTAAGTTATTATGTGTGAAAAATATAAATACTGATTTTTTTAAACCAAATATTATACAATAGGGGTTAATTTCACAAATATTAATAACATAACATAGTTAATTAATTAAAAGTATAACCCATTTGAATGACATTAAGGTAAGAAACCCTTAACCTTATGTATGACATTCTTTACAAGTTATTTCAACCTCTACATAAAAAATAGAAATAAATTTCATTCATATACATATTTTTTTGATTACTTATAATATCATATATGATTTAATTTTAATATTTTAACCACAATATATTTATAATTGCTTCAAAAAATTTGTTTTCAGTTGTTCACTGTTTTATTTTCCATGGATGTTTGGGTTCATGAATTCAAATCCTTATACTATGATAATGGTTCCATTTAAAAAATGAAATTGTGATATAAATAAAATATAAATTCATTATATACATATTTATAATTATCCATGATTTTTGTATATATATAAAAAATTATTCCTTTCATAGAGATGGTTGGTCGTAAGTATGCATGATTTTTGTTTTCAATTTTTGAGAGATGGAATTAAGGAATGATAAAAAATAATTCTCCTTTACAGAATCATTATTATATCATATATATATTTATATATTAATTAAATATATCATTAATAAAATCCATGTAAATAATATGTGTATTAACCAACCATATCACATCATGGTGGAGGTTGTCCACAAAAATTCACAAGCGACATTATAATTTTTCAATTGATAAAAAGGTAAGAATATAAATGATATATTATATTTAAAGAATACTTATTATTTCATAATTATCATATATAAATGTTAATTATATATTTATTTGCATCAAAGTAAAACTTATATGAAAAGATTACACCACCATACAGAGATGGTATGTCATATGTACAAATGATATGTGTTTTAACTTTCTGTGTGATTGAATGAAGTTGGATGATGGTTATTCTAGCTTTATAATAGAACATTAGTATATTGATGACAATTAATTAATTATTTTAAAATGTGTACCATGTATTTAATGGTGTAATAATGAAGAATAAAACTAAAAACACACAGTTAAGAGTTATAAATATTTACTGAGAAAAAACTTTTAGTAACACCCCAAGGATTTAAAAATAAATTTAAATGAATGAAACAATAATACTATATGAAAAAACAACTTGTTTTAAGGAAATAGTTTCAAAATTTCTGTTAAATTTTAATTTTTTTTTCACTTCGTTGATTTAAATTTAAAATAACAAACATATAAGTTTGTGATCAGTAAGTTATTTCGAGTCTAAAAGAACCAACATCATTTTTGGTGAATAGTTACATAACCCTGTGAATTGTAAAATTTATTGTAATATGACCCTTATGAATATTAAATCATATTATTATTTTAATTTTCTTATAGTTATAAGATAATTAGATATTGATTAATTTTCCAATGTGTTGGAAATTTAGATATAGTAGTAAAATTTTTATTTTTGGAATAAAATTAGACAGTATTTGAATTTAATTTTTACATATTTATAAAATTATTTTCAATAAAGGGAGTATATTTTCAAAATATACAATTTGAAAAATTGTTAGGGTGGGTTTTTATGATTTTTTTGAAATTCATAAATTTTTTATGAATAGTATTATACAGTAATATACCCTATATATTCTTTATAAGTTAATTACCATATTCCTAAAATCATTGCTGATGTAATCACCCTCTGTTCTAACTCACATTCTCAAACTACTATTTGGGTCACATGAATCAAGGCTACTCAAAGTTTTTAGAAAAATAATAAACTAATGATTAAAATAATTTAAACCCCCTCCTCCCCTAACCAATAAATACAACCTTAAACCCCCCCCCCCATTCTTCATATCACACCTCTAAAGCTTTAATCATTGTATAAATTCAACCCAATCACCTTCACATGTCTATTCCCCATGTTCATGACCTATAGGTCCCACCAAAATCCAAAAAACCAAGGGCCTTAAGGATGATCTCAAAGAGAAGAGATTAAGAGGTAAGAATCCTCTTTCCTTTAGTTGCGTGTTCATTTATATTATTTTCTTTTATTATACTCTCTCCTCCTCCCATTATCCAAGAGGAATGAGAGATCTATAATCTTATATATTCCATATTTTATCATGTTTATGGAATATTTCCTCAACTCACTTCATCTCATCCCCCTCTTATAAATTAATCGTCCCTGTTGTGTTGATTTACCAACATCGTGGACAATGTGTTTTCAATTTCCTTTAATTAATTTAAAACTATTTATAAAAACATTATAAAGGCTAAAAGATATTATAAGTGTATGATATAACTTCTTTTATATTAATGAAATTTCATTTATACATAGTAGTAAGTCATATAATGATATAAATTCAATATTATCAAAGAACCATAAAAATGATGTAAATGGATATCATTAATGATTTATCTAATGATTTATCTTTTAGAAATATAAAAAAATGATTTATGGTATCATTTAATATTCTAGAAACATATGAAAACCATTTCATTCCACTACTGGAGTTTCCTTCCAATTCGGCAAGGAAATCATTTATGAACTAACCTTCAAAATCATGTAAAGAACATACATGAAACAATAGAAAAAACAAAATATTATTAATTAACGGGTGGAGTGATGTTATAAAATAATCATATAAGGTGTTAAAAACATTAATATTTCTTTAAAATTTTAATAACACACTTTTAACTATTATATAATAGTTTAATCATGTTGGATGTATGAAAAACCCAAGGTAAGATAATTTGTAACCCAATTTCCATTCTATGAGTTAACCTTATATTTATTTTATTATGTGGTACTAAGGTCATTTTGGTAATAAATTTAATTTATATTATTTTTATAACATTTATTTATATTTTATACACATATTCCTTTCATTTTATTAATTCTATCATAAATTATATGATATTTTTAAGGGACTTTTCTGTAAAATTTCTTTCTTAAAATTCTATTTTACAAAAATAAAAAGTAATATTTTAATGAAATTATTCATGTTTTAAGATTATGTTTTAGTTCTAAGTAATTTTCTATGATGAATGGTGGGACAGATATCTAACTCCAATTCATTTGGGTATGTCTATGATAGAGGTTAGATGTATTGTTACTCTAAGTGTAACTACAATGGTTACACAATAAGGATGTTGTGATGGTTACATCATAAGGTAGCCATAAAGGTTACAAATCATAAAGTATTTGTGAGTTTTAAAATATAATTACTCAATTCACCATGTTATCATTATGGTTTTATATATGTTCTCTATGGTTGTATCAATCTCTAAAGTATCACAAAGTCAGTATATATGGGTAAGAAGTATGTCTTTGTGAAAATGATTTCAAATGATTATAAGTATGCACTTACTAATGTATTATTTCCTTATTTATATATCCCTTAATGTGGTAATTATGAAAATCCCAGATTTTTATAATTTTTTCATAAGTTTTAAAGATTAATAAATGAATGAAATAAGCCATGTTAAATGTAATGATGATTTTTCAATGAAATTATATTTTTGGTTTGTGTTAAAAAGTTTTTTTGGATGAAATGGATATTATTTTAACGATACCCAATTTTTATTCTTGTGCGTTGATATGTATGAGTTATGTTATAAAATTCTAAAACTCTAAACTGAAAAGTTTGAAGGTAGTGTAATGAAGTGAAATCGAGTTGAAATATCTAGATTATGAGATGTTTATAGTTGTGTCCTTGTATTTGGTATCAGAGCAGATTTTAGATAACTTTTGGAGTTTTTTTGTCTTCAAAATAATACAATAAAGGATTTTTACATTTAGTTAATGTTGAAATGGTATATCACTTAAAGATTACCATGATTCTTCTTCTACGATATGTTTGTTCAGAATGGTTTTCCATAGAAGAAATAGGGATGTAAAATTTGGAAGGAACTAAGAGCATGATATCTTTCTGAATCCACAACAAGGAATGGTGGGAATTGGAATAGAGCAGTTTGTTATTATAATGGCTCAGCTGACGGAGGAAATAAATTTTGGTGGAACCCATGAATGAGAACTAATATAACTACCACACACGATAATTATGATAGTGGAACATTTTATGAGGAATCCCCCTCTGACAATCAGTGGATCATAAAACCCATTTGAAGATGAAGGATGTAATAATTCCCTTAAAATATATTAAATTTTTTTGGTGGGTTAGATAATAACAATTTTAATCATTCCATATATCATTTTGAAGGTGATGTTGATCAGTGGTGGTTAATAGTCTAGAATATCAGGGATAAAGAGGAGATTGAATCCTTATGGTGGGATGATATTAAACATATTTTACTTGAAAAATATTTTCCTAAGGATTTTCAACTTATGATAGATAAGAAATTCCCTGAATTAAAGAAAAATGTGGAAGATTTACCAGTACTATATGAAGAACACTTCACCCGACTGGCAAGCTATGCCCCAAATATTTTTCAGGATATTTATAGAAAGATCAATAATTTTTACACTGGATTAGTTCCAATATATCGAAGGGAATTGGAATCATGAGAATTAAAAAGTAATAAGAAACATGTATGATGTTCTGAGAGGGTGGAAATGGAGTTTTCTTATGATCATGTGTACTTTGAGAACAAATAGAACAAGAGGTCTAGTTATAATTAGATGGGTAAGAATCAATCCAAGACATATGATGGTAAGAAATATATTTTTTTGTGAAAAGTGTTGTAAAAATAACCATGGGGAATATATTACTATAACTGGGAAGTGTTTTCAATGTGGATTGTTTAGACTTATGTCCTGAGAATGTAATGAAAATGATCCTAAGATTAATAATGATAAGAAACTAGAAAGTGTTTCAAATGTGGTGAGATGAATAGTTATGCAAATATGTTCCAAGAAAACATCCAAGTGGTAGAAAGTAGCAATAATATAAGAATAAATATCTAGTGAGATCTTTTGTGACCGCATTAGCAGATGTCAAACCACCCAATGAACTCATATCATGTAATTTTCTTACTCAGATTTTACTAAAGTCTAGTTTGATATGGGGTCTATAGATTCTATTATGCCCAAGAAATTTTCTAGTAAAATAGAAATATCACCTCAACAAATGAGACCAGAACATACTATTAAAACACAAGGGAGAGATGTTATAGTAAAATGGAAAATTAATAATTTTCCTATTTTTATCTATGGAATGACATTACCTATAAACCATGTCGGTTTTCCCTTGTAGAGTTTGATGTTATTTTGTGTATGGATTGGCTATCAGTTTACCATGCTAAGACTGATTGTAGAGCCCAAAGTGTTTTTTCTATGATAGATTCATTTTGTATATAAGAATAAACCCATACAATTGATTAAAAAATACGAATCTATGATACAATTGAAATGCGGACAGAAATTTACCTTGCTCATATTGTTGAAAATATGTGTACTTTTCATATTAATGATGTGGTAGCAGTAAATGAATACCTTGATGTTTATTTCAGATGAGTTACCATGTGTTATTACTAATATAGATTTTGAATTCACAATTTACTAAGTTCCTGATTCTAATCTAATTTTTAAGACCCCTTTTTGAATGGATCAAATTGATATTCAGGAATTGAGAAATTTGTTACATGAGTCTCTAGATAAAGGATTCATTCAAACAAGAACTTCACCATTGAGAGATCCTATTTTTTCAATAATAATAAAAATGGTTTTATGAGACTTTTCAATGATTATAGAGCATTAAATAACATTAATATTATGATTAGGTATAATTTTCCTCACATCAATGTCCTGTTTGATCAGATCCATGGAGCTAGGTATTTTTCCAAGACATACATGAGATCTGAGTAACAAAATCTAATGGTGAAGAAGAATGGCATTCCAAATGCATAATTTCGAATTAGAAATTGTCATTATTAATTTTTTGTTATGTCTTTTGGGTTATATAAGGCTACTATTTTATTCATGGATATTATGAATAGATTATTTCATGAGTTCTTGCATAAGTTTGTGGTTGTGTTTATTGATGACATTCTGAATTATTCAAGAAGTAAATAGGATCATGAATAATATCTAAGGTTTTTTTCTTCAAACCTTAAAAGAAGATAAACTATATGGAAATTTCATAAAGGGTAAATTTTAGTTGCAAAAAATTTATTTCCTTTGTCACATTATGTCAAAATATGGAAAAAATGTTGATCCTTCTAAAACAAATGTTATTGAATAATGGAATATACCCACCAATATAACTAATAGTCAGAGTTTTCTAGGTTTGGTTGGATATTAACAAAGGTTTTTATAAACATTTCATGCTTATCTAGTCAAGTGACCAATATAACTCGAAAAAGAGTTACATTTACTTAGAAAAAGGAATGTGATTATTAATTTCAAGAATTAAAAAAAATAGTGTTGAATGCACAAGCTATAACCCCACCTTCTATAAATAGTGAGTTTTTCATCAATAATTATGCATCGTTAAGGGGACTTAGTTGTGTTCTAAATTAGAATGATCTGGTAATTTATTATGCTTTAAGACTACTAAAACTAAATGAGTTAAATTATCCCAAACATGACATGTAATTAGGGACTATGGTTTTCATTGAAAAATAAGATACATCATTTTATAGATCCAAATTTGAAATATATAATGACCAAAATCTTTTGAAGTATATATTCACACCAAATTAATTAAACATGAGGTAGAAAATTTGGACTGAATCGAAAATAGATTATGATTCTACGATCTATTACCATCTTAGAAAAGAAAAAAAGTGTAAAAATAATTGAGTCGAAAAAATAATACATCATTAACTATGTATTGGTATGATCAAGATAATTTGATTAATGATATGATGAATTTTGATTTAGATGTTGTTGGTGTAGGAAATTCTTCTATTTTATTTTAGGTTTTAGTGAAGTCAACTTTGTCAAATAGAATTATGAAAAAGTAGAAGGTGTATGGGGAGCTATAAAAAAAGGAAGAATTTGTTAAAATGGGTATGTTGAAATAATATTATGTTGACTAATATTGTGTTTTGAGATTTGGAAAAATATTTTTTATGCCTTTTGATTGTCATATAAAGAAAGGGTTATTGTGTGAAGATTATGGTTCTTTGTTTTTAGTTCATCGTGGTTTTAAAAAGATGTATAAAGTCCTTCGAGTGTATTATTGGTGGGATTAAATGAAAATAGAAATCAAATATTTTATAATGAAATGATTGATATGTCAATGGGATAATGCATTATGATAGTTACCAAAGGGGATGCCTCATCCATTACCAATTCTAGAGAGGAAATGAGAAAATATATCCATGCAATTCATTGTGGGACTAAAAAAGACTTATCGATGTAACAATGTAGTCCGGGTTATTGTTGATCGATTGACTAAATCATCTCATTTCTTACATATTCATGATATTTTTCCTTTTGATCAGCTTTCAGAAATGTAATTCAAAGATATTTTCATGTTACATGTAGTACTTATTTCCATTGTATCTTATTGTGATCCCAACTTCACATCTAACATTTAGAAAGGCCTTTTATAGTTATTCAGAATAGAATTAAATTTCAGTATCACTTTTCATCCTTAATCAGATGGGCAGTCATAGCATATGATTTAGAATTTGGAGGATATGCATCGAGTTTTTTCAATGTATTACCTGGGAAGTATGGATTATTATATTTCTTTAGTGGAGTTTTATTATAATAATTTTTTTTATTCCAGATTACAGTTGGAACGTTAGGAGGAATTATATAGGAAGCAGTGTCGAACTCAAAAATTTTGGATTGAAGTCATAGAATGATATATGATGGGACCATAATTAGTTTTGGAAGTGGTTAGGAAAGTGAAGACGATCCACCAACACATGAGGATAGCTTATAGAGGGTTGAAATGTTATGTAGATAATAGGAGGAAGGATAATTATTTTGAGGTAGGTCAACATGTTTTTTATAGAATCAATCTACGTAATTTGTTTTCGGTAAGAATGTAATTCTAAGTATATGGTACATTGGGTTGTATCAAATACTGGGGAATGTTCATCTAGTCTCCTACTAAGGGTCTATTCCACCGATCTTATCTCATGTAGACAATGTTTAATGTTTTTCAATGTTTTGAAAGATTGTGTCAGATTCATCTCAGGTTTTGAGCTAAGAAGTAGTTCAGTTGGAAGAGAACCATTTTTATGAATAGAAACCTATTTAGATTCTTGATCCAAGAGAACATGTATTGTAGAATAAGGTAACACACCAGGTAATGGTTTTGTGGAGAAACCACCTGGTTGATGAAGTAACATGGGAATCATAAAATGCTATTAGGTAAAGGTGACCTCATTGGTTTAATAAGTAAATAAGATTGAGACGAAGAAATTTCTATATGGTGGGTAGAATGTAACACCCCATGGATTTAAAAATAAAATAATATTGATTAAACACAAAGGCTATATGAAACAATGCATTATTTCAAGGATATTTTTATAAACATGATATGAAACATTATATTTTCAGCTTTTATTATTTGAATTTTGAAAAAATGGACATCTACGATAATGATCAATAAGTTATTTATAGTCTGATAGATGAACTTAATATTTTTGTGAATAGTAGCGTACCCTTGTGAATTATAATATGAACTTTATAATAGTAAATCATATTTTTATTTTCTTTTCCTTTGTTCCTAAGATAATGAGATCTTTATAAATTTTTCATGGTGATGTAAAATGAGTTATAGTTTTAAAATTGTAATTTTGGGAATAAAATATGATTTTATTTAAAAATTAATTTTCTCATATTTATAAAAGTATTTAAAAAAATTTGTTTATATATAAATTCTACTTGTCGAAAAATGGTTTCGGTGATTTTTTTTGGATTTTTCTGATATTCTTGATTTTTTTATGAATAGTAAATTACAACAATATACAATATATATCCATTACCAATTCAATAAACTGTTACTAGAATCATGGATGATGTAAGCACCGATGGTTCGAATTCACGAGCTAAAATTACAATTTGGGTCACATTTATCTAGACTACTCATCGTATGGAGAAAAAATATTCAACTAATGATTAAAATAATAGAAAACTATTCCTCTCCTCCACTACATATATGACCTTCATTCCCTTCTTCCTATCACACCTATTAAGTTTTGAGAATTTTCTAAATTAAACCCAATCCCCTTCCCAAGGATCACACCCACATTTATGATCAACTACTCTTACCAAAAGGCCAAAACCACGGTCCTTAAGGGGTATCTCAAGGTGAAGATATCAAGAGGTAAAGATCCTCTTTCTTTTTCTTATGTTTATTTATCAATTTTATTAATTTTTTATACTCTATTCTCATCACCTAATCCAAGAGTAATTAAAACTATAGAATACTATATATTCTGAATTTTATCATTTTAATGGGAAAATTCATGAACATACTTCATCTCCTCCCCACTTATTAATACATCGTCCGTGTTGTGTCGATTTACCCACATCATTGAAGATGTGTTTTCAATTTCCATTACATCCTCCAAAAATGGTTATAAAACCATTATAATTTTTGAAAAATATTTTAAATTTTATTAAATAACATCTTTTATATTCTATAGATTTCATATATACATAATATTAAGTTATAAAATGAAAACAATTCGAGATTATCGAAGAACCGCCAAAATGATCTCAATAGATATAACTAATGATTTATATAATTATTCATCACCAAACTATATAAAATATCATTTATGGTATCATTTAATTTTCTTGAAACATATTAACATTTTTTCATTCCAATTCAAATGTTTTGTTTCCATTCTACAAGGAAATCCATTATGAACTGACAATGGAAATCATGTAAATAACGCACCCAACACAATGGAAAGAACATAATATTATTAATTAAGTGGTGGAATTATGGTTTAAAATGATCATATATGGTGTTAAAAACATCAATATGTTTCATTAAAATATTAATCTCTCTATTTTATCAATTATACGAGATTTGTAATCTTGTTTGAAGTAAGTCAACCCTGAGGTAAGTGAATTCATAACCCAATTTCCATTATTAGGGATAAAATTTTATTTCATTAATTATATGGTACTAATATCAGTTGGGGTAAATAATTTAATTCATATAATGTTTTAGTATTTTTATTTATAGAGTATACACATATTACATCCATTCTATCAATTTTCACTACAATTATATGACATTTACAAGAAACATTTCTTTATAAATTATCTTTTGAAATTCTATTTTATAAAATTCAAAAGCAATTTATTTATAGAATTATTCTTATTTAATAATTATGTTCTACTTATTGGGAATTATTTATGATTACTTTGTGGACCTATATATACCTCAAATTCATTGGGTATGTTTTAATTGGAGTTTCACCATACAGTTACCCCAAGTGTAACTACGATGGTTAGACCATAATGTAGTCGTGAGGGTTACATTGTATGTTAGATATGAAGGTTACAAATCATAACGTAGTCAATAGGGATACAATATAATTAAGTAATTCCTCATTATAAATTTATTGTTTTATATATACTATTTAATTTTATATGGATTTCTCAAGTTTCAAAAAGTATGTACGTATGTGTGAGAAGTATGTCTTTGTGAAAATGATTTCATCTGATTATAAGTATTCATGGACTAATGTTTTCATTCCTCCTTTTTTATCCCATAATGATGTTTTTATGATCAGCCCATGTTTTTAAAAGTTCTTTACAGGTAATGAGTTTGTTTTAAAGATATAATTATGTGATGTTAAGTGTTATGAATATTTTTCAAAGAAATCATGTTGTTGTTTTGTGTTAAACATTTTATGTCTTGAAAGAAATGGATAACTTTTAAATTATACCCAATTTGTATTATTGTTGATTGATATGAATGTGTTATGACCTGAAATTATAAAACTATAAACATAAAAGGTATTTGGGTGTGTAAAGAAGTGAAATCCAGATAAAATAGATTGATTACAAGATGTATATGGTCGTGTCCTTATACGTTTGGTATACAATGTTAGCCTTGAATGGATGACCTTTTGGAAATAATATATTTTCCAGGATGTGGTGAATGAATAAAAAAGTAATTATAGTATTGATTTTCCATGCAATAATGTCCAAAATTATTACGGTAGAGAGGAAAAGAGGTGTCACTTTATACATGATGGAGAGGAACACTTTGAAATTCTTATAGTATTTAATTGATATAAATGAATATTTATAATATTTTTATAAAAATTGAAATATTTTAAATATATGATGACGATTAATAAAAATAAAACTATCCAATATAATTTGGATAATAATTATGTTACTTATTCGAGTATCTCTCTTTTTTCCCCTCTTAATACTTTTAACAATTACACAAAAAAAATGTTATATACTCTTTATGGGACTCGAAAGTTTTTATAAAATACAAAATGAATAATAAAGGGGCCATGGTTGATATTTTAATCCACATATCATTCTCTTTTACTAACTTATGATTTTGATGAATATTAATCCATTTAATGAAATATTCGTTATTAGGAAATATAATAAATCACATATTTTGAAATAACATAAATATTGTAATATAATATAAATTTAACTCTTATTTAATGGTTCCAAAAATTTCATGGATTATAAGATAAGGTGGATATGGTATTAATTTAATAATAAAATAAATTTTATATAGGTTTATTTATTATTTTATTCCATATTATTTTGGTCAACACCTTGGAAAAGCAATTTAATCCTTAATTATGGTAAAGGCTCCTTCAATATTAAAAAAGTTTTAATTTTATATATATGTTAGAAATTTTCTAAAAATGGGTAAGTGATGAAATTATTTACCATTTATAATCCTAATAGTTGTATTTAAATTGTTATGTTATTTTAAGTAATTTAATAAAAATAATTCATTATAAAATACTATAAATATCTTGTTAAAATGTATTCACACAATTTCGCATTGAAAATATCAGGTTATTGATGTTATTTGAATATAACAAAATAAAAAATAATTAATATATTATCTATATCACAAAAATAATTGGGAAACATTAGATAAACCAAAATATATTTATTTTAGTGTTTTTAAAATCATTTACCTTACTTTTTTGTTGGATACACAAGATTCATCTCAATGTTGCATAGGAATTTAAGGTAATAATTTCATCACTAAAATTTAAAAATAAATCAATATCATAAAATTTAGTCTATCGTTCAAAGATAAATTTATATCTAAAGAAAATTTTGCTTTTATCGGTATCAAAATATTAGAAATCATAAAAATAGTAAAATGATATTTTTGGCTTAATATTTAGATAAAATAATATTAAAGTTATAATAAAAGAAATACAAAATAAAATTTAATCATTTTCAAAATATTAAATATTATGGATATATTATACTCATCTAATGATTCTTTTGAGATAGTGGGGTTCTATTTTTTGACCTTATTATGTAAATTTTAACATTAATTAAAACATTTTACCTTTAAAATTGTAACAAATATTTTATATGGTACAATTCATATAGACCACTACTTAAATGTGGTGGTTTACATTATTTTAACAAATTAGTAAAAAATAGTGGTTCATTTTTCATGATTTAATTCCAATAAGTAGTTACATTTAATTTAATACAAAAAATTAAAACAAAAATGAAAATTAGTTTGTATACAGTTGTGTTTTTTAAAAGAAAATTGAACTTATACCAAAATATATTATAATCCTTAAAAAAAATTAGTTAATTAAATTATATCTGTTAAAATAATTCCAATGTCACTATAGGACAATATTCAAAAAAAAATGATACATTTCAATGAAAATAAATCATATTTATGCCTAAATTGGAAATTTTCTAATTCCCTAAATAATGAATCACTCAAAAAATGCACTCAATGTTCACCATAATATAATTTTGGTATGAAAATTTCAAAAAAGATATCAATTTTATTAAATTCAATTTCTATAATTTTTAAAAAATAATAACATTTTCAATACACAAAGAGAAATAAATAATCATTTTTGAAGAAAATAAAATTTTGAACCATAAAATGGCTTTACGAAAAATTGAGTACATATTCCCTAAGTATTGATCAATAATTTAGTATTGAATGGTAGAATTATAAATTTGTTACCTAACTCATTTAATCATATTTATACCCTCTAATTTAATAACTTGGGAAAACTATTCAAAACTAAATTAAATGTTTTTTATAGTTTATTAAAATTCACATAGTGATTTTCGTTGTGTGTTATGAAATTTATCACGCTAATTGTTTATTTGAAGAAAATTATCAGGGTTCTACAATGTATCTCAGTTTATATAGGCAAATATTATAGGGACTATAGACATCTTCAAATATCTAACCCAAATACCTTATGGAGGAAGTTACATGATATTTATTTTAGGGTATCATGCCTCATCATGTATCCCACATACACACAAGGTCAACACAACAAGATCACAAGAAAAGTCTCATAATACAAAGATGATGTGATTTGGAAATGATGGTTTAATATAAAGATGTTGAACATTCCATGTAGTGGGCATATTCCACAGTGCATGTATATAAAGTATATTTCATATAAATTGTTATATGACTTAGTAGGTTATGGTGGTACATGAAAAAATGGATCCAGGAGTGCAAGATTATATATACCCCTTCAAAAACAACATGTAGTTTCACTCCATTCATTCTAAAAAACTTCTCAATAGTCTAAGAAAATACATAGATGATAAAAATTGTGTACCCATAATGTACATGTCCAGTAATAGATAATTTTTATAATTCCTCATAACCTCTCACCCCAGTCTCAGAACTGGAAACATGGGTAGCTCATTAAAACTGACTTTTTTCAAAATATTTTAATATTAAATAAATCCTTAATAGTTGTGATTTTATTCTAATTCATATTGGATAGATATTATGTTTTATCTTTATCTATGTGATTCTAGTACATAATAAATTTCATTGATTCTGACACGGGGTTAGTGAAAACTCTATAGAGGATTATAGGATAGAAAATGATTTGCAGAATGTATATTGGAGTAGGCTACCCCCTATCTCAATTAAAAATTCACTTAAAGAGATGTAATTACTAAATTTCGTCATGAATTTTCTACACCCTTGATCTGAATGAGATGTGGGTCCCCCATAGAATAGTTAGGGTTAGAACTCTTTCATATGAACAGGCATGGTTCCTCCACTAATAAAATTCATTATCTTATTTTAATATAATTTTCTAGTATTTTATATTTTAGGGTACACTTATATCATGAATAATGATCTATCCATTGATATTTACGTGTCCCATATCATATTAATAGGTAGGTACCATGTTAATATGGTGTCCTAAGAGGTCTACAAAGATATTATGAAGACATTTTATGTCCTATAATATATGAGTAATATTTAGATTCCATTAAGATATAAATTATAGTTGGGTTATTAAAATTTTTCAATTTCAGTTTTTGATTTTTTTTATTATCTCCATGTAATTGTGATAATACATACTTAGTTAAGGGGGATGAGAATATTGGAATTCATTATTTTTACAAGTTTCCACTTAACGATAGATAATATATATTCCATTGGGACTCTCCTTCACATTCTATTTAGATCTCAGTTTTTATCAGATAATTTTTTCAATATTTATTGTCTCCTTTTAGGGAATCTTATTATTTATCCATATTATCACCCCTACACAAGAATTGTGATCACAATTATTGTGTCTCTGAATATGTTTCCCAAATTAGTAATATGGGTTAGGTCATAGGGTTAGTTCATTAAGTTGAGAATATCTATTTTTTATTATAGTGCTTCAATGTTGGTCGATTTGATTTCGATTTTGATTCAAGAGTGCATACAATGATTATATGTCTCCACTTTCAAAAAATATATTTATCCATGTGGTCATTTTTTTATTTTTATTTTTCTTTGGGTTTTACCATGTGTTGTTATAATTGCCATTTTTTGTATAATTAATGCATTGTAAGATGTTCGTTTATATATGTATATATATATAAATATATATTATAGTTGTTGATGAATATTATTGAATAATGGTGATCCATTGTTGTTTTATGTTGTTATTGGAAAAATGCCTCTAATATATGTAATGCCTTCATGGTTCTTGTCTTGAAACCCATTCCTATTGGAGGTCATCATGGAGTGGTAGATTAATCTAAAACATTGCCAGTGAGAGATCCCATGGGGTTAATTTAGGTCAATTTATCTACTAAAGATCCTAGTTATAATATAATAAATACAAAAAATTTCTATTTTTTGTTTTTAAAGGCTGTATAAAGGGTCTTTCTAATCGTCAAATAAAAATACATTCATAGTTACATTCACTTTTTCATATTCCAACATATATACTTCCCACAAAAAATTTCAATAAATTCCCATTATTCTATACCATAAAATTTAAATAATTGTTATATATTATAATTATGTTAATTATTATTCCACTTCTATTATTTCTCTTTCAAGTTACCATGGAAAAACTATCCATGAAATTTCTTGTACACTATAATCGAAGTGATTTCTTCCTTATTTCCCGAATTATTTTTAATATTTATTATTTAGTAATAGTTTTCGTAGGTATATATAGTATATATATATATATCTGGTATTATTTTTTTATGAATCATTATGTGGATATTTATTTCATTATGGTGTGTATTAGAGTATGTAATTTGAATTATGTGTCAAAAACATAGTATATTTTATTCACTATGAAATGTTAATTCCTCAACATGTATAGTAAAAGGTGAAATATGATATCTTAATCATACATATCTATTTATAATTCAATCCATCAGATTGCTTCATTTATTTTTTGATATGTTTTAATGAATTACTTCATTATATGATGAAATATTAAAGATTCAAATCATCCCTTAATTTTTCTGAAGTAATCAAATTAGTATACATATTTATTTAAGTCACACTATATAAATTAAAAAATTGTTTTCTAAAATTTTTTATGACGAAAAAATTATAAAATATTTTATAACATAATTAGAAATCATATCACAAAATTCTGTAGTCATGAGTGGTGATAGAATCTATAGAATATGAATATATAGAGAGCCTATGGGGGGTTATCCCATATCAAATAATTTGATATATTATATAAAAATCATCAAACCAACATATCACATGAAGTAACATAACCTATATCATTTCCCATCATATGGCTGTTAGATCACATAGATATACATAATCATTAACATAAAATAAAATTCATTAATATGTCTACTAATTTGAAGTTATGATAAATAATATCAAGAGAAGCAAACAAGGCTTATAGTGGGAGTAATTCTAGAATAATTTTGGTAGAACTATATAGAGGCATGGTCAACCAAAATAAGGAAATCCTATAGTGGAATCTCATGTGAAATATAGAGCATGTATCAGTGGAAAATTTTGAATGCTCACAATTATTGAAGAATCAATGGAATCACATAGGATTAACTATATTGAACTACATAAAAATGTAACATTTTTAAAAGTTTATCTAAAATTACTAAAGGGGATATATAAGAGTAATTTAGTTATCTATAAATTGTAGATGGGAATCAGGAGCTTAGGTTAAAAATATTTTGATGGATTTGACTATGTGGATTTTAATCTATCAATTTTGGTTGGTGGTGAAACTATAACCACTATCTTGGAATTACTATAAATAGTGAGTGGGTTCTATTTGATTTTCTAAGATTATAACCCTATAAAATTATATCATTCTAATATTAAAATATTATTCTCTAATTATTAAGGAATTATTGTTTCTCCAATGGAGCATGATTATATTCAGACCATATAAATTAAGGTGGTGAACAGTATAAGTGTGATTTATTTCTTTCTACCACATATGTGTGAATTCATAATTTTTTTCTTGAGATCAATACAAATCATAATGATACCGTAAAATTTTTATTCCCTCATCTAAAATTTAATTATTGGTTCTTCAAATTCAATTAATCACCAAATATATTCTTTATGTGATGTTCTATAAGGGTATTCTAGAACACAGGGTACTCGAATAACAAGTTGTACCATAAAAAAATTAATATATATCAAGAGGTTTTCATATCCATATTTTTTTTATTTTAGTGGAAAGATATCCTGTAATCTGGAAGGGTATTTTAATAATGAATGTTTCACAATGAAATGTTTTACTATAATGAATTAAGATATTGTTGGATGTTGACTCAAGATTTTCTATATAAAACTGAAATTAATATTATATTTAAGGGGATAAAAACATAAGAAATGAACAATTTTTAATCGGAGATACGTGGGTAAATATAACATGCTATTGATTGGATAAAATTTTCCAAGAATGTGTCCTTCATCCTACATAAAGAGATGATAAATGATGAATTGATGTAAAATTATGTGAGGAGGATTAAGAATCATTTTTGAATGTAAAAAGTGGTCATGCTTCAGAGATCTTTTTCTATGAAGAAGATAAATTTTTTCTGGGATGTAAAAATATGAGTCTGATTAGAATTATATGGTACTAGCTAGATTCCATTTTTATGATGTTTACTAATGTTGTGATGACATCGGTTCTTCTATCATCTATTTTGGAAATAATCGATTCCATGGTTTCCATTGTGGGAAATTATAGTGGTAAAAAAGAAATTATTTTCAACAAATTTTAAGATATAGTTATCAATGAATAGATCATGGAGAAGGAATTAGATTTATCTACAATAATAACATAGAGTTTTTATGGTGGAATAAATCTTATTATAAGGGAATACTTAAAGTTAGTATAGTTTTAAGGATAAAAGGGAAAAGTGAATTGGGAAATAAAATCACTAGAAAATTCATAGTTGAAATATATTAATACGGGGCACGTATATAAATATTTTAGTGATTTCAATAAATATTACTAATGGTTATAGTCCTTATGAAAATAAAAAAATGTACCATCTAATGTGGAAGTAAATTAAATGGAATTTACTTCCAATCGAATAGAGTCATCCATCATGGATTTTAGGCCTCCATTTTTTCAAACATAAATGAAGGGAAATATGTACGATAATTTTTCCAAGTGCACCAATTGTTGGGAAAAAATCTCTCAGGGTATCATTGATGCATTTTTTAGGTGATTTTGTTTGTTTACAAAGTGGGCCTCCATGTTATGTTTGTTGAAAAAGAAAACAATGATGTACAAATTTTATGACAAAAGGGATTTCATGGTCGCATGTTGGGTTCAACAGATTTTGTTAAAGATCCATGATTGATTCTAGAACATCGACAAAGGGGCGCCCATGTTTTGGGTTTGGTTTCGCATGTGACTGGGGCGATAGGGACTAGGGCGGCTGTGCTTGCGCACCAAGGGGAAACTTTCACACCGGCGCTCATGGTGTCCAAAATTCCTATAAATATTGGTCAATCCATTCTCATTCTGGGGGAGTTGAACATTTAGAAAATATCATAGCTCCTGTCGCACAGGTTTTGTGCCCACGCAAGTGGTGGTGTGGTTGTGCAAGTATAAAGACATTAAGAAGTTTTGTGCCAGTTGATAGTTGCGTGCCCAAAGAGGTTTGGGTGAGAAAGGGTGTGAGTCACCAAAGATTAGCGTTGAAGAAGGGGGTGTCGTGCAAGTATTTTGGTGACACTTTCATGCCAGGGTTTGATGAAGTGCGACAGTTGATAGTTGCGCGCCAAAATTGGTTTGGGCGTAAAAGGCTGTCATTCGCACAAGTTTTGACATGAAGAAGTGAGTGTCATGCAAGTGGTTGAGGTGAACTTGCATGCCGGCTTGGAGAAGCATTCCAGGTAAGGTTGAAGCATGATAGTCATTTTAAGGCTGTGTGAAAGCTAGATGATTGCCCGATATCTTCGGAGCAAATTGAGATTCATCTATGAGTGAAAGTTGGACTTCAACAGAGCATCTACATACAACAGAGGATGTATTCATTAGTGATAATTATGATACCTACAGGTCTATAAACATTTATTGGATACTTTCCAGATCAGTGAGAAAAGGAAGAGGAAGAATGAGATCCTCTCCACCGGCAGTGATCTAGAGAGAGTAACAGGGACTGACCCTTGGGAAAGCAGTGAGCTGACCCTAAACATTGTAAAGGCAGTGAGCCGTAAAATAGGAGTGATCTATCCCAAACTTTGTAAACATCAGTGGTCTTTTAGTGAATTTGTTACATCGGCACATTCCTGATTTATGCTCCATGGTCATAGCCCAGTGAGGGTGAACCAAGTAAAAAATAATTATGTCCAGTTCATGATTTAATTTTGTTTATACTTTGCTGCAGGAAAGAGAGAGAAGCATGTCTTGCTTAACAGCGTGACATGATCAATAGGGGTAGTTGTTTTAATCTTTCATACCCTGTTTCACCCCCGTCTCAGGGTGTCAAAACTAATGGACCTAACACCAATGGTACAAGAGACTCCTTGATTAATTTTATATAATAAATTGGATGGATATATCCCACCTTAATTTTTATTGATGTATTTATTTTCTCAATATTTATTCCAAATAAAGTAATAAATTTGAGGTAATTTATTGAGTTTGTTTTTATACATGTTTTTGAAATAAAAACATTGGATGGTATTTTTAAGTTGATTAAAATAAAAAAAGTACACTTTAACATATGGATACTTGGAGAGGATTATAACTTTGAATAACTTGTAATTGTGAACAAATTATTATGGGATAATTCTTAGTTTTATGTGAATGGATGTCAGAAAAGATTATAATGCTAAAAATGGAATCAATTTTCTAGAAAAAAAATATAACTCCATAATGTGGATTTATGGGTTGTGGATGGAATCCAAAGATAGGAAAAAGGATAGAAGCATTAAAATTATCATGTTATATGAAAAAAGGTGAATAGTTTTTGATAATTATTAACTAGAAGGAGAATAACCTAAAGAGTTGAGGTAAAATTTCAGAGTTAGAATTTTTTGGAAAAGGTATGCAACTGTATTACATTATTTAGTTGTTATAGATCAATGAGAACCTAAAAGGCCAAATATAAGGGAACGTCTTAGTAAAGATAAAAATGTGTGATTTAGTTATGAAGGTTGATATGGACTCTTATAATACATTTAGAACAAGGGAGATTATGGAACACTTTTTGGGAATGAAGGAAATACAGAAAAAAATGTGTAATCCAATAAAAGTTAGAAATAAATGGAAGGAAGAATTAAAAATAATACATATTTTTTAATACATGTAAATATAAAGAAGGAAATTACTTTATATTAGTTATCTCTATTTATTAATCCCCTAAAACATTAAATAGTTCATAATATGGTTATATAATAAGGGATACAACATTAACAATATAATACGAATATTTATATCCATAATTGAGTTTTCTAGGATAAAATTTATAAATGATAACATAAAGGATTAAAGTAATCCTAATGTAACATAGTGTATAATATCAAAGGGATTTTATATGGTGAAATGTAATAACCTAAGTAATTTAACTTGATGTTTAATTATATTATTGAATAATCAATGTTCATTATATTCAGTCTCATCTATTACTTTTGCAGAAGTGTCACTGACTATTAGATTATGATTATACTTATATTATAAGAAAATGAAATATTATTGATAATTATGAAAAATAAATGGATTGAAGAGATAAAAGAAGACTAATCTAGAAATTCTGATATGAATGTTCATGGGGAAACCAAATAGATTTTTTTGATAATGATCTAAAGGGGATGGTATCATGATAAATTTATGTTTTCATAGTTTTAGATCATATTGAAGATAGAGGAACAATTGTAATGTAAAAATAAATGCTCTTAGCTACCCTATTATCCTATCATTTAAAACATTCTGAATAAAAGGAACCCGGAATAGATTATATGGATAATTATTTTGAAACTTTTTCCTTATGTGATACTGGTTAGAAGTATATTATATACAATGATCTGTACTAGGTAATATATTTATGTAATGCAATATTAGTTAGTAGCTTTTGTAAATATTAAATAACAGAACTCTATAAAATTATAAGGTGGTTTCATTGAAATCTCCAATGTTAAAAATCATTATCCTTATCTTTTAGAATGGATGATTTATTATGTTATTATGTTCATATAATCATTAGAGGGAATGTGGAACCTCCCAGTAGTACAATTTTTTTTTGATTACTAATGGAAGAAATTACATGAGTTTCATTTCAAGACTATAGTTGGTAGATACATTATCCACCATATAATTTGAGTAAATTAATGTAGTGGACAAGGATGGAGTGGATATTGTTTAAGGTTTTTTATAAGAAAATAGAAGAATGTATAGAAATAAAATATTATTCTTTATTATCATAGTATAATGAATATTATAAAGAATATAGTATTTTTCACTGCGAAAAGTACATATTCCCCTGAAATAATACATCATATAATATAAAATATATGATGCATTGTTAGACCAATAAAAAATATGAAAAATTTATAATCAAGTTATTCTGATAACGAATCTCATAGTATAGTAATTTCTTATATAGTTTTCCTCCCAATAAGGACTCATATTACTATTAAAAAATAATCGATTCTAACTAATTGTTTTTATAGAAGGAAATAAGTATACAGGTTAGAAATAAAATTACTCATAAAAGCACACCCGATTCTGGTTCTAAGAGCATATCCTTTACATATTATATATTTTTTTCATGTGAGACAATATGAGAATATCATACATTTATTTTATTCCATTTCTAAAATTTAAACATTTCACCCCATTAAATCTAAAAATCCCAAAACCTAATGTTTTTTTATTTTGAGATTTTTCTAATGATATTATATCTCAAAAATTCATCAACGTTTTCACCTCATATTCTTCACATTATATACCCTCTATGATGCATCATATTCCTAAATTATCTGCTGAACATAGATAATAACAATAATTCCCACGCATTACCTTATGAACATACCTAATAAAATTCTTGACTACACATCATCTAGTGATATTTAATGTGATAACCAAAGAATTAGTGGGATATAATAGGCCCAATCATCACTTAATAATAAAATATAAATTTATATTAAAAAATAATTATGAAACATTCCTCATTCCTTCATTGCCTCATTGATATAAAGGGAAGAAAAAAATGATATTACTAATTCCATAAGGCATTATCATAATACAACAAGATATATTGGTTATATGATTTCAATTTAATGTATTGAGAAATAATGATAAACAAAATGAAACATTGTTAAAGACAAAAATAATTATTTTATAAATTCATTTATATTTAATTTTAAAATAAGAAGAAATATCCTTTCAATTCTTAAAACAATTATTTGAAAAGACAATATTTTATAAAAAAATGTAGTATAAATTTCATCAAAAATTGTAATAACATGTTTATTTAATTTTTAACTAAAAATTTGATGGAAAATTAATTTATATTGTAAAATTATAAAAGAAACTCATTTGAGAATTTTTAAATGTACCTACTTTATGTGGGAAAAGACCTTCTCGAAAGTGTTAAAAGTTATTAAAATTATTAAAAAGATTAAATTACATTTATATAATTTTATATAATCATATATTCAGAGATAAGTATTATAGGAGTAAAAGGAATCAATATGGTCAAAAAGGAAAATTGATTTCCACCAAGAAGGAGAGGTAAGATATGTTTCTATTACAATAATCACTTTTATTTTATGGTGAAGAAAATCGTATGTGAAATGGTAAGAGAACATGTAAAATCCTTGAAAAATTGAGAAGATTAAAATAGTAATGGTTTTATAGGGAAAGTACATACAATTCCCCAATATAGGAATTTAAAAATAGCAATCTTGAATTTTAAAGGAGATTGGAAAGAAAACCCATTTTCCTTTGATAACAATAGATCAAAACCAATTGAACAAAATAACATGACATAGAAAGAATCCCATTATTTTCAAGTAATTTATTATTAAAAGGAAACTATATGAAATATATATACCATACAAAATATCATAATTTGTGAATATGAAAAATATCTCTATTGATGTAAATTGATATAAAAAACACTAAACAGTACTCATAACATCCACCAATGTACTTTAACCTCCAATATAAAAAAATAACCAATATGATATGTTATTTAATAAAATTATTCATGTATGTTACTTTTTATTCAATTAAATTAAAATCATTCAACATAAAATAATTAGTAATATATATTTTCATCATTAGAGTATTGTAATTTTAATTGTTATATAATAGTATCATAATAATGATGGCAGTCTCAATTATCTTATTCTACTTTATTCATTCCCATATTATTAAATGTAGTGAAATAATTATATTATAATGATTTTTCTTTTATCACAATCTCTTTATGTAATCTGTGTGTATATCTTTTGAGGATGGAATCCATGTTGAGCATGTCTTATCTAATTTATTGATTATAATATGAAAATTTATAATGATCATTTATTTTCATAAATAAAAACATAAAACATTATTTATATATCAATATATTTTTTAGAAAATTATTATAATTTTTTAACCATCAATGTATGGTGGCGATGATAAATGAGTTTTTTCCTTCGTGGAAGTAGTATTCTGCACAAAACATGATCGTTTTTTGTTTTTTAAGAGATGAGAGGATGGTAGAGAATCATTATTCCTATAACATAATATCATTTTAGTATAATAGTGATTCTCATGAAATAATGTTACAAATTGTATAATATATTTTCATTATTTTAAGAAGAAGTAAACATGAAAGAACCCGGTCAAAATATTTACTTCTTCCTTGGATATTCTCCATTAATAAACTCATTAAGCCTTCCTACAATGGGTTTTTAGTGAAACAATAATCTCTATAACTTCATAATTATCGTTAAAAAGTGTTTTTATAGTGTTTTGTTGAAAAAATTAAATTTATTTTTTAGGAAAATTATGGTGGTAAAGGGATCTCTCTATAATTGATAGGGGTGAAATATTTTTAAATACACTCTGATTTCAATTAATGGAAATAGACTCTAAAAAAAGATCAAAAGATTATAAAATATATGTAAGTATTCATATTTTTAAATAAATCACTCAAACACATATTTAAAAATTGTATTTAAAGATATTTTTATATTTTACCACATAGTTTCAACATTTTTTACTTTTTCTAACAGTTATAATGGGAACAATTTTTATCCTTTTCAACATAGTTTTATGTCTAAATAGAAAATTAATATATAATATTATTTTTATAATATTATTTATAACAAATAATAATAATTTCTTAATAATGAGATATTTTAGAAAATATTTTTTAGAAATATTCCCTTCTAAGGATACAATTGATAGTAAAAAATAATATTTTATTATATTTCTTTCAATATAATTTATTGGTTTATAATTAAAAGTTGGATAGTTTAATAATTTTAAATGAAATAAAATATTTAATGGATCATTATAAATACAAAATTAAAGAAAAATACCAAAAATAGTTTTTCACTTGAATAAAATATCAATTTTATACTAAAAATTTTAAATATAACTTTATTTATTCAATATAAAATTTAAAAAATATATATTTTACTCCTTATATATATTTGTTCTATAAAAATGGATTTATATAGGTTTTTTTTATTATTATGTAATAAGGATTTCATAAATGATATGATATTTGAAAAACTGGTGTTTTCACTATTCCCCTAAATACAATAATTTTAGAAAAGTCCCAAAAATTTTATACATTATATAAATTTGATTTTCTAAAAAAAGATAATTTTATAAAATTAATATTGTAAAAAATTGAGAATTTAACATTTAAATAAAAACAATAAAATAGTTTAAGTACTAAAATGACTTTTTAAAAAAATGTGTACTTAAAATTGTTTTATAAAATAATATAACTATATTATTATTAATCAAATTTTCAAGTAATTGATATAATTAATTGAAAAATCCTTTTAATTTGAAAAATCAAATACTAATAAAATTAAAAATAGCCTTTTGAAAAAAAAATTAAAATTTAATGGATTTAGTCATTGATAAATTATTATGAACACTCAATCATTAAAATTTTAATAACTTCATTTTTTAGAATATATAAAATAATTCTATAATTATAGTAATACTAATATCTTAGGAATTGAACTGTACTTTTACGTAACAAATTATTAGATTTTTTTTATTATAGTTATTAAATTCTTGTAAATTTCTTATTGATGTTCCGATTTATCTATTCATAATATATTAATATTTACATTACAGTGTAATACTTTATTTATTGGTATTATTTTACTGTTCAATGTGAAACATGTTAATAAATTAATATTTATTCAAAAATAAATATTTATTAAAATCTTATGGAGTTACATGAAATTCCTAAGTGGTTTATTGACTTGGTGTGAAAATATAAAAACAAATCATATTTGGAGGATTTAAGGGGCCAGGTTTTGAAAATAAATTTGTAGATAAGTCAAAATAGTCTATATTTGGTGTAACTCTATAAGTATGTAGGGGGAACTAGATAGGGAAATGGTCAATAAAACCAAGGAGGAATAGAAGTGGAATCTAAAGAAATATAGGATGTTGGATCATTTTTCAGATGTGAAATCTAAATCTAAATGATGGTAAGTATTGAGATAATAATAGGACTCACATAGGATTAACATCATTGAATTAAATAAGAATAGGTCTATGTATTATTAAAACTCTAAATAAGGTTCTTTAATGGGGATTTGTAAGAGTAGATCTATTAGATTTTATTATTTACTAAGAAGCGGGAGTTTAGGAATTGAATCTTAAAAGGAAATTTAGTGAGGGAAGTATTTTCAATGATTCTTAAAACTGGGTTTCCTTACAACAAGTATAGAATACAAACTAAAAACACTATAGTAAGATTACTTTTTTACTTTCAATCTGACCTTGTAACATTATAATATCTTAATATTTATCTAATAATTATTAAAGTGATAGTATTTTAGTCAAGCTTCAGATTCATTCATAAGAATAACATCCTAAAAATCAATATAAATCTCTTAATATCAACAATCTCCATCACATAACTTTATAAAAGATAATAAAATTGAAACATGTGATAATAATAAATTGTTGTTATACATACATACAAGACATGTCACCAACTAGGCTGATCACATGTGTAAATGGAAGTCAAAAAACTAAAGGAAAATAAGTATTTATATTATATCCTTGATATGAACCACATCCTAATCTTAATTTTTAATGGTCACTATACTAGATTGATCATGCAATACCATGCCTCATCACAACTTATAACTACATAAAAGTTATTGGATGCTTGGGTGCTAGAGTTTCATGGCCTCCCCTATAGAGTGTGTGTATGTAACTATATAGGGAACCGCAAACATGGTCATGTAATATGGAAGTAAACATATCTATATGTTCATGTGAAATTATTAGGGTACAAATTCCTTAATTAATGAAAATAAATAAACACTTTCATCCCTTTGGTGAAATAGTGATACCAGATGATAGTTATAAATTATTTTTCTTGTATTGAAATGTCTCTCATAAAGTCATAGAATCGTGCCAACCATAAATGATCCAAATCTACTTGGGGGATCTACGTCATTCCCATAAACAATAGTTACACATTAATGGAGTCCTAGTATTTTCATGTATCATTGCTCTGATGGTTTTTACATAACCCATGGGCCCAAGTTATGCATCCAAGTTATTCAAACATCGATTATGAATGTGCAAGGGGTAAATTACATACCCACATTCATGTAGAAAATTTCAAGAGAATACCAGTATCATATATCCATTTGTTGTTTGTTTGAGGACTGCCCATATATACAACGTGTATTT
The DNA here is from genome assembly GCA_963277665.1 of Viscum album. Classification (NCBI taxonomy): domain Eukaryota; kingdom Viridiplantae; phylum Streptophyta; class Magnoliopsida; order Santalales; family Viscaceae; genus Viscum; species Viscum album. Next base: position 932,744,983 of record OY728122.1, on the reverse strand, counting down.
ACAGGGAATCTCAATATCAAATATCCTTGTGTGTGGGGTCTTTTCCCAACCAACAATCCTTATGAGCATATATAAGGAATCCCAATATTAAATATCAATATAGGGGTTCAATTATCTTAGAAAAAATAATGGTGATTCAATATGTAATCCTAGTATTATGAGTTATAAAGCCTAGATTACATGATAGTCCCAAATAACCCCCTCTCCTAAACCCAAATTTATATCAGATCTATCAATGAGGGTAGCAGATATGATCAAAGAAACACTAATGTGAGCGTAGTCCATAAAAAAATCCACACCGCTCTATGAGAATGTACTTCATAATATTTAAAACAAAACATTGAGCATGTTCATGTCATATATATATATATATATGGACCACCAGTAAGGCTATTTATATTTCACATATATTACTTAATTTATCACCTTATCTATTTCTTTATTATAAAATCCTATCTGAGTCAATCATATCTTGGGGTACTATAAAAGGGTCCCACAGATCATGTCAGGGCATAGGAACCCTATGGAATACCATGTAATAGTGTTTATGTATAGATTCAATATATCACATGCACAAAAACTTGGTTCTCCAAGGACACTTCTTAAATGATGCACCCTACTATGGGTTCACTTATGATATGCCAACCCTTGGGTCAACACCTTTTACTCATAGGGATCAATATTCCTAAACATCATCATGATCTCTATATATACACATTGACCTCATGGGATAATCCTTAGAGGAATCTCCCCAATGTTATGGAATAATGTATACCTCCCGTTTCAAGTGAACTCATCAATCCTACATTATTTCAGGGAAACTCAACATTTACTGTTGTCCTAAGAGGAAAAAACTTATAAGTTTTCACTCCATTCAACAAAGAAGATCAACTGAGGCCCACTGGGGAAATATTTTATAATATATATAACTATATCAGTCTTTGGTAACTATGAAAATTATATTATGGGTTTTTTAGTTCACTTAACCTCATTTGATGTTTCACTCCTTGGGGAACCTATAAAAAAAGGAACAAAATTAGGTCACATCCACATATAGGGGTGTCTAAGGAAACTAGTCCTATTCTAAAGTATCATTATTGTCCTTAGTCACCTTGTGATACTTTTCTATGATATTAATTAACTATTTCATTATAATTAGAAAAAATAAATTAATTTAAATGGTGTTTTTCCATGTCATAGAGACTACATAACACATGCCACAAAAAAATAGAAAATACCAAATATCATATTCTAAGAACATCATCCTTGTATATGAATGAAAAAACATTTAATTCCCCACCTATAAGTTATACCTTCAACATATAAATGATCATTGCAACATCCTACGAAACATATTCACTTAACCTATGATTAATACTGCAGTATAAAAAATTATAATTAGTTATTTAATAATATTAAAATAAAAATAATCATAAAACCACTCACATAGATCCATCGTGTTATTGGACCTCAACCAATAACCTACAAGAGGTCCACAAAGAATCCTCATAACCAACCTATTCCAATTCCTAGCAACTAAAATCAATATTATAATAATGTTAATATAAAATTCAGTAAAATTCATGAATAATTGGGAGGTGTTACATGAACTCCTAATATAAATTAACTAAAAGGGGAAGAGATGACACGAGATTTCCTCTATGAGGTGTGAGAGAATTAACAATGGGAATCAAATGATTCTTCCCTTTCCATTTGGAATAATCTCAAAAACCTAAACCATAGATATTGAAATTTAAATATTATGATGGGTTATTTTGATGGGAAAAACTAGAGGATGATCCAAACACTTAATGAATGAAAAAATAAAAATATAGTATACCTTTTTTAATGAGGATTAAAATTATTCTAAATTTCAAAATTTGTTTTCCTCAAATATTTATTATTTTTGATAGCTTCCACCACAAGTAACATCGAACTGAAATGAAAATTGTGTTATTTGTTGGTAAAATATAAATATTAAATATGACTATTACATATCCACTACAGTTTCAATAATTAATAAGGGTAACCACATTAACAAATAATTGTATGACATATATATTTTATACTTTAAATACTAATGAAATCCAGTAAATATATCTCAAATAACAAACAAATCTTCTAATGCATAGAAAAATAATTTTTCTAAAAATAATGTTTTATTTTAAGAAAATAATAATATTATGAATATATAATAAAAATCATATTCATAATATGAAAAATATATTACCAAAAAAATCACAATCAATTGATAATAACTAATAATATATAATGTCTAAGATCTCAAATTATTGTTTTCTAATATGAGGAGTCTTCATCTAAATATTCATACGTAATTTATATGTTGATTTCCCAAACATAATAATTCATTTTGAAAAAATTAATCTCATTATCGATAATGAATAATAATATATGAATAAGATGAATTATTGTTATTTTTATAAAAAATTGATTTTTATGGGAACATTATAAATTATGGATTTTACAAATTCCATGACTTTATGATGTTTTTATTATAGAAATAAAAAAATTAAATTGGCGGACCATTATCATAAGACGTGATTTTTATATTGTAAGAGAAAATATAATTTTAAAAATTTGTTTTCAAATTATGAACCCCATTTGATATTTTATAATTTAGGTTTTATTTTTCGAGAAAAATATTTCATACATTATAATATTAGTATACTAATTTTTTTTATCACTCTTAAAAATTTGAATAAAATAAATTATTTGAAATTATGAATTACTAGGTCCAGATTATATAAATACGTTTATTTTATTTTTGGTCATTAAGGATAAATTACATAGGTAAAAACTTGTAACTATGGTGAAAACCAAAATTGAAAAAATAAGTAACCTATGAGGTAATGGAACTAAGATATTTAAAACTTGTATTTAATTATTTTAGTACTGTTACTCAAACTTATATCTTACCCACTACATAATGTAACAATTGTGGTGCAAATATACATGATATTGATTTATAATTATTGATATGTTTTAGGTATTTAAAATAATAATGCTCTAGTTTACTTTCAAAATGGGATCACCTATACTCTCTTATCTAAACACTATAACCAATTTTTTTTTCAAAACCCTTCCAAATACTCTCCTCTACATTTCCATATACCATACAAATTTTATAGTCATCCAATAACACTGTCCCTCAATGTATTAATCACCATTTCCAAGAAATAATTCATCAAATCATGTATAAGTTTACAACCAGTCATTATCACAGCTATTTCTTTGAGATTTTTTCTTCTTATTAAAATTCATTTTAACCTCATAAAAATCATAAAATAAGTATAATTATTATATTTTTATGGTATACAATAATATAACAATCATTTAACACCCTCCAATTTCCACTAAATTATAAAATTTTAATCTTATATTGTTAATAGCACCACCTCCATGATATGACATTGTATTTATCTACTAAATGTACCATTAGATGTGGTGAACTAGCTACGTTCACTTCTTGAGTTTCAAAATCAGTTACCATTATGGTTCCATTTTGTTCCAAAACGATAATATGTTGTTGATTTTATCAAGGTGGTTATTCAATTCTTTTTCCTCATTAGGACTCCTGCAGATGAGATGGTAGTCCTAGCTTAGGTCGTCCATTGTGGATATATAAGATGACTATGGAGCCTAGGTCAATTATTATTCATTGTGGAAAATATTTCAAGGATCGACATTCACATTATTTTGTAGATAATTTTTCTCCAAATATATTTTAGATAGTTCAAATCAATAATTTTAAAGATCTTCAGCAGGGAACCATGATTGTGACAGAGTATTCCATGAGGTTTAACAACCTCTCTCAAAACATGATGGATGTAGTTTGGGATCCATTACTTTTGGAATAAACCATTATTTGATTATTAAGTAGATATATTTGGGCTAGTTTGTTTCTCATAGAGAAAATATTTTCAATTAATTTATATTTAATATCATTTTTTAAACCCACAAAATTGTTCCTCTAAGATTAATTGTTTCATTTGTTTGATAATGGTGTTATTTTGAGCTGAATAGTAAAAATTGGCCATTTTGGATTTTTAACAGTTTTAAATTATTTTGATAGTTTGGTCATAACATTATATAAACTGATCCATATTTCAAAATTATTTCTTTTCCAGATTCTAAACATCCAGGGCTTCATTTATTATTTTTGGACTAAAATCTGAATCGGCCATATAGAAGCTCGAAAGAAGCTCACAAGTTGGCTCAAGAAAACTGTTTTCAGTTCTGTCTAGTTTTGATGTGGGACCCATAACACATCCACTGTGGGCCCAATGATTGTGTAATTCGATGGGTGGACGCGCAAGGAGTGTTGGAGAATCTTTTATGATGGAAGTACCGAGTGAATGGGTCGTTTATGGTGTCATTAAATCACCCTAATCCGGAGGATTTCGTTTTGGAGAGTATGATTGGACATAATAAATTCTCATAGTAAAACAGACATAACTCTAGGAATACGCGTCCAAATCCACTGAGAGTTTTACGGGACAAGGACAAGAGAATTATGAACAACATTCAAGAAGGGATCAATGCGTGAAGATGTCATTTAAAGGGACTACAATGTGTCAACATTCGAGGGAAACATTCTGGCTATAAAAGATGGAGAGCTCCACCCTCTCAAAGCATCCATTCTCCATCCCATTCCTTCTGGGACACCAAGAAGGAGAACTTTTCAGATTTCTCTTTTATTTATTTTTCATAGTTTTGTAATGCCTTCTTCTTCCCCATTCAACTCTATTACCCTTACCATGGTGGGGTAAACATTTGGAGTGATTGGGGAAGTGTTGGTTTCCTACATTGTAATGCTTGAGTTCTTGGACACAATTGAATAAATTTCATTCTTCTTCAGAGTTGTTTTCAATTTCTTATAGAAGATTTTATTATCAAGTTCAATTGTTCTTGAAAATTAATTCCGTTATTTATTTTTTCTTTGGTAAAATAATCAATATCTCCCTCCACTATTTTCTGGTTTATATATGATGAAATAAACTAGGAATTAGTGGTGAAGTACTCGACGATCGTCAGTATGTGTAAAAGGTGTAGTGAATGTTCTTTATTGTTTGGGATAAACAAAACCCGATCTGGTATTGCCCATTTCTATTAAGGATATTTAATACAAATATTTTACACATGGAAGGAGAGTTGACCAAACCAATATCTTGATAAGGTTTTCTCTCACAATAATAATTTCACCAAGGAAGTGAGAGGAAAATATTGTGGAAACTCACTTTAATCAACTAAGAAGAATAGGTTTGAATTAAATTGAACAAGGATAGCATTAAAAATTGGAAACCGACCCTAACCTAATCAACCTTTTTAATTTCATAGTTTTTCAATCATTTGAATTTCAAATTTCCTTTCACAACATTTTTACCCCCGTTTTAAAGTGACAACCCGTTTTGTATGCACTCCTCTTCGGGAGACATCCTAGGTCAACCACATTACTACATTTTAATATAGGAAATAATTTTTTTGCCATGCCCTATGACAGGAGTGCATCAAACTTGGCACCGTTGATGGGGAGGTAGTGCCATAAACAAATTTGTAAATATTTCACTTTTTCAATTAAAAAAAATCTTTTTCCAAGTATGTTTTAAAATTATTATTTCTTTAATTAATGGAATAATTACCCACCAGTGAGAGAACCAAATATTGAATCACCATGGTCTATAGATTATAAAGTTTCTTTCTTGGCTAAACAAATTCAGGGAGCTCGAATCCAAATCATCACAGAGGATGAATTCAAGGATCTCATTGAAAACCTTAAAGAGAACCTCGAATACCTAGTGTTGGAGGGATTGGACAAAGAATTAATTGAACTTCAGGTGTATTTTATGTAATTTTATCAAGACATAATCAATGTAAAACACCATGAAGAAAAGGTTCACAAGGATATTGAATCCCAATTTGAAAGAATTAGTCAAACAGTTCAAAACCTAGAGACCTCAATACAGTGGATTGCGGAACAAGTACATGCATCCTAGGATCAACAACAAATGGAGCCCGAACAAGAACCAGAACTAGAAAATTTGATGGAAGAAGTATCCCCACAAATCCTTCAAGCTGAAGAACCCATGGAAGCATTGATGAAATTAAACGAATATCCATTTAACCCATCTCAATCAATGTTAGATGAGATTGATGAATACGATTTAGCAATTGAAATACATATGGGAGATCAGAAAGATCTGGATAACTTCTGGAATGAGTGTGAGGAACTTCTTGAGCCAATTATTCCTCATAATGTAGATGATTCAACAACATTGAAGGAAGAAACCAACAAATCAGTGAAATTCGAAGAGAAGATAGAGGATTCTGACTACCTACCTCTATATAGGGAAATTCAACTTCAAGAAGCACCTCCCATTGAAGAACCAATTGAAGCCAAACAAGATCAGGGAGTCAATATTTTCATAAACTCATTATCTTTTGATTTTTTTTAAACTAAATTGAGTATTTCCTCCCCTTATTTTAATTTTTTAGATTCATCCAACACATGTATTTCCTTGGAGGAAGAAGATGAAAAAGAAAAGTTATCCATGGAGGAAAATTTAGAGCTCCCCAAACCTGTTGAACAAATAATGGAGGGAGTACAAGAGAATATCAAAGTGGATTTTCTAGAGGAAAATGAGACACAAGATACTTGCTTTGGAAGGGAAGTATTTGATATTGATTCTTCATTATTTGATTTTTTTCAAATAGAATTAAACTCTGACATTCCATTTGATTTTTCCCCAGATGTATCATACCTTCAGCAACCACTGGAGAATAAAGAATATGTTTTTCATGCGGAACCCAAGAAAGAGGAGGACACATTCATTATTCTAAACCCACCAAGCATGTTTTATCTCATTACAATGAGGGTGGACTTGGTGAATTTTATCGATGGAGTCCTCAAGAAAAATGAAGAATTTCATCCTGGAAAAGAAAAGTTTTTGTTGGTTTATGAGCAAGAAACCTCACCCACCATCAGATTGGGGATAACTTATTAGAACTGCCCCTCTGGAGGCAGTCAAAACCCAGGGCCCACATTGGGGATTATACCATGATTTATCCTATTTTTTCTTATTCAATTTCTGTTTTCATTTCTTTTAAAAAATTTCTTATGTTATGTTATTTACTTTTTTTAGGTTATCAAAGAGCAACACTTAGGAGTAAAACTCAACGTTGCATTTCTAATAAGTCAGCTTGTACCTCTCTTTCACACTTTATTGCTGTTGTGATTCAATCATAAATCTACTTACATGTTAAATCCACTTTAATCCATCGAGGACACTACATCACTTAAGTGTGGTGGAGGGAACCTTTGTAGTATAGGATATTTATTTGATGTTTGTTTTCAAAAATAAAAAAAAATAAAAAAATTGTGTGTTTTCAAATTTTTGTGTGTTTATTTTTCAATTTTTGGTGTGTTTCTGAAACTTCTGAGCTGAAAAGACTATCAATACCATTTTTGAAACCCATGTCAATGAGTGAACCAATCTATTTCATGAAACTGAGCGTAAATGAATTTGTTTCAAGTTCAAGTTTTTGGAATTTCATGAAAAGTACAATGATTTTTGAATCTCATGCCATATTTCATTGTCTATATCTTTTAAATAACTTTCCTATGAGGCTTCTGAACCATTTTTTTCATATTCTTTTCATTAACCTCATTTCATGGGAGAACCAGACCATGATTACTTTAACTAGAATTTGATTTATTCCTTTAAAAACTTGAGTGTTGGGGTATACGTGTGTCTTAAATGATTGAGGCATTTATATTGTTTAAATACCCCTTTTCAAAATAATCATTTTAATTATGGACCACCTTTACATTTATCCTTCATTATAGCCCCTAGTAGCCATGAATTTCCTATTAGGTTAGCCACATTACAAGCTAATTTTCCCTATCATACCTGCTGTTGAAGTAAAATTGCATGATCTAGTTGAAATTAAGTGTGGGGGAAAATGTATTGTGGTGTACTACCTCATTTGGTTATACTTTGGGTGGAAAATAAATTGTGTATGAGATGTGTGTGATTTTGAAAATTATTCTGTTGAAATCTGTGCCTTTTCTGGAACTTTTATGAGAAGAGAAGATGTTCCTTTCTGGAGCTTCCAATGTAAAAAAAAGAAAGTTGTGCCTATCTGGAGATTTCAAGAAAAATCATGTTTGAAACGATTGAAATTTTTGCTGCTGATCTGATTGAATGTTGATGGAGCCTATTTTCTACAAAGGGGAAGTGAAGGAGACCATATTTGAGTGAAAAATTAGAATCTTGCAATTTTGCTTCAATAAGAGCCAAGCCTTCCTTTTTCGGCCTCAGAATGTTTAACATCTAAATCATACCAACCCGAAGCCTTAGAACAACCATGAAAAGTCCTCATTAGAAACACATGTCCTTGACTCACATCGGTTAGAGAAGTAGAAATTTATCAAACCTATGGTGACTCTTGTGTGAGTTTGGATGAGATAAGCATTTTTCAGCCTTTACATTTGTGAGATGAGATAAAATTCATGTGAGGTAGGTGTTTTGTGTGCATAGGATAAGAAATGAAGTGGAAATATATTAAAATCTTAAATGGAGAACATGAAATAATAGTTTTTGATGAGGCATGATATCTTTTTGTTTCTTGAAATTGATTTGATTGATCTCATTGATATGTGTTTTGGATTTGATTTGATTTGATTTTTACTTGTCTAGGAGTCCAAGTGCTAAGTGCGGGGGAATTGATAGAGAAAATATTTTCAATTAATTTATATTGAATATCATTGTTTTAAACCCACAAAATTGTTCCCCTAAGGTTAATTGTTTCATTTTTTTGATAATGGTGTTATTTTGAGCTGAATAGTAAAAATTGGCCATTTTGGATTTTTAACAGTTTTAAATTATTTTAGAAGTTTGGCCATAACATTATCTACACTAATCCAAATTTCAAAATTATTTCTTTTCCAGATTCTAAACATCCACGAATTCATTTACTATTTTTGGACTAAAATCTTAATCGGCCATATGGAAGCTCCAAAGAAGCTCTCAAGTTGGCTCAAGAAAACTGTTTTCAATTATGCCTAGTTTTGATGTGGGATCCATAACTCATTCAATGTGTGCCCAAAGATTGTGAAATTCGGTGTGTGGACGCGCAAGGAGTTTTGGAGAATCTTTTATGAAGGAAGCACTGAGTTAATTGGACGTTTATGGGGTAATTAAATCACACTAATCCGGAGGATTTCGTTTTGGAGTGTCTGACTGGATAGAATAAATGATCATAATAAAATGTCTATAACTCTCGTAATACAAGTCCAAATACGATGAAATGTTTAGGGGACACGGCCAAGGGGATTATGAACAACATTCATGAAGGGATACATGCGTGAAGATGTCATTTAATGGGGATACAATGCGTCGAAATTCGGGGGAAACATTCTGGATATAAAAGGAGGAGAGCTCCACCCTCTCAAAGCATCCATTCTCCATCCCATTCATTATGGGACACCAAGAAGGAGAACTTTTCAGAATTCTCTTTTATTTATTTTTCATAGTTTTGTAATGTCTTCTTCTTCCCCATTCAACTCGATTACCCTTACCATTGGGGGGTAAACATTTGGAGTGATTGGGGAAGGGTTGGTTTCCTACATTATAATGCTTGAGTTCTTGGAAACAATTGAATAAATTTCATTCTTCTACAGAGTTGATTTCAATTTCTTATAGCGGATTTTATTATCAAGTTCTATTGTTCTTGAAAATTAATTCCCTTATTTATTTTTTCCTTGGTAGAATAATCAATATCTCCCTCCACTAATTTCTGGTTTATATACGATGGAATAAAGTAGGAATTAGTGGTGAAGTACTCGACGATCGTCAGTACGTGTAAAAGGTGTAGTGAATGTTCCTGATTGTTTGGGATAAAGAAAACCCGATTGGGTAGTGCCCATTTCAATTAAGGATATTTAATACAACTATTATACACATGGAAGGAGAGTTGACCAAACCAATATCTTGGTAATGTTTTCTCTCAAAATAATAATTTCACCAAGGAAGTGAGAGGAAACGATTGTGGAAAATCACTTTAATCAACTAAGAAGAAGAGGATTGAATTAAATTGAACAAGGATAGCATTAAAAATAGGAAACCGACCCTGACCTAATCATCCTTTTTAATTTCATATTTTTTCAAACATTTGAATTTCCAATTTCCTTTCACAACATTTTTACCCCCATTTTAAAGTGACAACCCGTTTTGTGTGCACTCCTTTTCGGGAGACATCCTAGGTCAACCACATTACTACATTTTAACTTAGGAAATAATTGTTTTTCCATGCCCTACGACAGGCGTGCATCAGTTGCCTCTATGAATTCCTACCTATGATTGGGTGTTGCAGTTTGTTTTGGTTGTAAATACATTTTTGGCTGAGTATAATCTAACAATAGGGAAATATAGTTGGAACACTAGAGTTGATAATCTGGTAGAAGGTAACAGATTGGTGGCTAATCAATATAGATGTGAAACATGTTACATGAAGGGATAGTAGGATATAGTTTCTATGTTCTAGTTCTCTCTGAATTGATCTCTTCTGCCTAAGGAGAAGCATTGCTACTCCTTTAATGGATGAGGACATCATGAATGAGATTGTCCTTCCCATCATACAAATGAGAAAGAGATAGCGGATAGTCTACCTTGGTAGGGTCAATGAAAAATTATTAGAATTACATGTTCTTGATTATTTTATAGAGTACTAGGGTGAGCCCTTATATATGGAAGATATATTGACTTATTTCCACCACGACCCCCATGTGGTCTCTAATAGGTTCATGTAGCTAGCAGATAGTAGCATGGAAAACTATAAGAAGTTTATTCCTATTAATCAAAGACAGAAATAATGATTAAAGGTATAATATATGTTACTTATACATTAGTTACAGTTCAAATAGATATATTCTTGAACCGATATTATCATTTTATGTCACAATTTAGAGACTTATATATTCTGATTCATCTATTAGCTCGACCCTTATGCTTTGATACTCCAACTAGAGACAACAGGGCGATTAAATACTTTTCATGATAGTGATATCAAATTAATGGAAGAGAGAATTCCTTGTGAGATATCTGTATTAAATAAATAAGTAATTATGATTTCATCAATGTAATGGACTAGATATTCCAAGTTCATGCCTTGATTAACTATTTTAGATGAGGATGTAGTTTATCCACATTAATATAATCATGTATTACTTTTTATTTGGGAAGAAAACTCATGAAGATAAGGATGAAATCAAATGTTGGAGGGTGTAACCAATTACTAATGAGTTAGATATCATTACTCTTTGATCAGTGGATTCTATGTGATACAAATTTCCAAATCTAGTGGTGGAGTGAGAGTAAATATTTCACATGGATGATCAAGGCTTAACAACCTACTGAGAGATTGAATTATTCATTGACTTTCTAAATTTAAATGTCTTCATATCAATTCCCAAATATCAGATGCCCCTAGGGAGAATTGTGAGTTGAAGGTGTAGTTTGAGGACCTACAAATGAGGGGATTATTTGAGACACAATGTTTTGCACAAGATAGCCTCATTGTTATCCACTAAGAATAATGGTGGGAACATAAGGTATTTCATGTTTTAATTTAATCTAAAAAAATCACTATAATGAATAAATATCCCATACATAGGATTGATGACCTGTTTGATCAGTTGAGAGGTTCATCGTGGTCCTCGAAGATTGACCTCAGATCACGTTATCACCATCTTTGAGTACTGGATGAGGACATACTGAAGACTGAATTCCTATGTCAATATGGTCACTATGAGTATATGGATATGCCATTCATTATGTTAAATTCCCTAGTAGTGTTGATGGGACTCATGTACCAGTTCCTTAAGACATTCCTAGACAATTTCATGGTAATAATAATCAATTCTATCCTTGGGTAATTGGTGTCTAAGGGGAATAACATGAGAAACTTAAAGATGGTCGTAGAATAACCCAGAGGACTAAATTTATTAAAACCTCAAAAAGTGTCGGTTTTGGATTTAGGATGTCCACTTTTTGGGAAATTTCATCACAATAGAGGGACTATTCCCCTGTTTGGAGCTTCAGGCCACCAATTTAGTCTCTAGGTCCTTTAAGGCCTTCGGGAAACCAATAAAAATATGTCAGTAAGGCATTAGGGCCACCTCAAGGCCTTTAGGACACCTTAAGGCCTTTGGTCCACCTTTAATGCAGATGAAAACCAGACATCCTACAAGGAACAAGCTACAGAAGGATGATGATCAAGGAGCTTTCACCATAGTAGAAGCAAAGGAGATTGCAAGAATGAGGGGGTATGGCACCAGCCATCGAGACAAGCATATGAATGCACAGGAAATCCTACCTGAACAGCCATGTGAAGGTGAAGAGATGATTTTATGATGAAGATACTGGGGAGGAGTAGTTCCATGTACTTAGTCTGGGATGTATGTAATTTGTGAAGCCTACCGGCAATGAATTCCTCTAAGGCCAATGAGCCATGTAATATTTACACCTACGGTCCTTGTAAGGGTTCCACCACACCCCTTGAAAGGTTTATTATCAAACATCAATAAAAAATGATGGCCTTTGGGCCATTGGAGTGTTTAGAAAGTGTACCCATGAAAGGATGAGGCCATGTTATCTTGGGATCCACAAAATTCATGAATGATGTTTTGAGAATCCATGTGTTGGTAGCCTATTACATGATATTTGTTCCTAATATCTCAAGAAGTTCATTATATTTAATATATTAAATTATAATGGGTGGAATTTTGAATGGTTGACGAGGTACCAATAGTATTTTCATGTGTTAAGGTAGAGGTTGATGAGTGCCTCCATCTTGAGATTGATGGAGGAGGGTGCCGAGTACTTAATATTATGCCATGCCATGGTTACCAGACATGGTTATGTTCTGATACAAAGGAAATATTTGAATGTATATGGGTCTCGGTAGTTGAGACTGAGTGTCTACAACTACACAAAACATGATCATTAGTTTGATGTAGATTTATTTATCTAGAAGATGTAGCAAATTTTTTTTCAGTGAGTAGTTTATTTTCTATTACGACTATAACAGTCTCAACTATATATTCTATTATATGTATCTTAACATGAGGGATAAGTGATCTTTACAGTTCCTTAGGGATTATTTTTTCAGTATTCTCAATTCTCATGGGAAGGGGAACGTGGTGATATATATTCTTAGTAGTATATCTTGGTGACTTTTATTGACAATGGATTCATAGAAGTTAGCATCATTACAGTTGTATTAAGTGTAAAATTATGGTGATTTATATCTACAATCGATATTTTTATCCCACTACTTATATAGTGAGATAGGGAGGCTCATAATTGATATAACAATTATAATACATTACATACCTAGATGTCCACTAGAGTTTCTAGTAATGGAATTTATAAAGGCAGGGAGCATGTAATCAATTTGAGATGGAAAATAATGGTAACAATGATTCCATGGGAGGAGGTTTTGATGGATTTACCTAAATCCCCATTATAGGTATGTCTTGTCTTGATAAAGATGTAACAGGACCCCAAACATCAGTTTTTATGGTCAATCATTAATAAAGGTGTTGCATATCATGCATCTCTATACCTCACTTATCACTAAGGGAATGTTGAGAAGAAGGTTCTAAAAGTTTTTACTCAACCACACGAGGTATATAATAGAAGTATAAGGGAATATATATATATATTAAGTGGTTATAGAATGAATTTACTGGATACGATGCCACCTGGGTTAATATAGCCCAACTCACAATGTTATTTTCCTTCCAATAAAACTGAGAGCAGAGTTCCTTAGAATTCTTGGGATTCCATTTCATGTAGAAGATAGTGTGTATCCATAGAGTTCTTTCAATGATCATATCAAACCATGAATAAATACTCACATTAAAATTGTAGAGAGGATTGTAGGAGGCTCTATGACTTAGTTGAGTTTGGGATTATTGTTTCACCCTAGACTAATGGGAAAAATATGTGGACCCTTCATTTTCTAATGGACATGCTTAAAGATTTAATGTTGGAACTTGGTTATAGATTAGATTATTGCATTCTCGAAGTGGATTTTGTGTGCAATAAAGGATACTATTCAACCATTGGAACGAAATTATTTGTCGATTTGTGTGGGTAACCCTATAGGTCACCAATATATTAGACTATCCTTAGGGTTTCATCAATAATGTTCTCACAATTAGAGTGAGTTACAACTGAGAAGGTTCAGATCGTCTAGGACTAGTTGAAGACTTCATTGAACTATCATAGCTATTATAATGTCCAATGACGATGTCCTTTTGAGTTCATGGAGGGAGACCATGTGCTCAAAAAGGTTATTCCATGATGTTTATTAACAAGATTAAGAATGGGAATAAAGTGGTATTTTAGGCTCATTGGCCATTTCTAGATATTGTATAGAGACTGTGTGGTGGAATTACATGAGGATATTCCACCATAGTTAGACTAAGTACACAATGCCTTCCATATATCATAGATAAGCAGGTATGTACACAACACATCTTATGTTATCATATGGTAATATCTCTACCCCAAGGAAAGAGTTACAATTTTAGAGTACCCATTGGAGATTTAGGGTTGGATGAAGAATATTTTTTATGGGTGATTTTTCCCTTAGTTTATGTCAGGTGGTAGCATAAGGGTCTTCATGATAGAACATGGGAGTAGGAGACCCAAATGTGAGCTCAGTACCCACATATCTTTATGTATCTTTTTTTACATTTTAGAATTAAAATCACTAATGTTGGGATAATATAAAAACTCTTTATTTTGTGTAAAAATTTGAAATATGTCAAGTCATATATTTTGAGAATGGTTCTCAGAAGACAATAGATTTTAGTAGCTGGTGATATTGTAATTGATAATTTAAAAATTTAAAATATATTTTTATCATGCACATAAAATTTTTCTAAAAAAATGTATAAATCCCATATAGAATATCATATTGTTAATATGATACCACCATTGAATCTGTAACATTTTTTTAACCCATTTTGTGACATAAAATTGTTCTTCCATAGGAATTTATGTAAATGTTGTCACAAGAAAAAATTAAGAAAAAAAATGTATGAATTAAATTATTTTAATTTTTGTTGAAATAGTGGCCTAGAAACACTCCATAGATATATTGTTATAAGATAATTATTGGGTTCACTACACAACACTTAGATTTTTATAGGATCCATTAGTCAATGTCTTAGTGGATGATAATATATTGAGATTATGATGGATGTTCATTTCACCAATGGAGATAGCGGATCTCACCAAAAAAAGTCAACAAACATGCATTACTAATTACTGATTGAGCCAAAATAAGGTATCATGTTTATATTTTTTGTAATCATCTAGTTTTATTATCCTATGTTAAACTCAAATCAATTTTGCTAATAAAAATTTATTCATGCAAAGAGGGTTGATTTTTCTATCAATTGAATTTTTTTGGTTTATTCATTCATCGTCATAATGAAACTAAATCAAGGCCAATTTGAAGATGGACGGAGTTCATTCCAATATTCTATATCTTTTATTTCATCCTCTATTCCCCTATTTTTCACCATAATAAATTTATTTGGCCATCATTCAGATTAATAATTTATATTCGATCATTTAATGATTATTTTTCAATACAATGGACAAATATTGTGCATATGGTTCATGATCAGGATGTGGTCGGGTGTGATGATGATGGTAGATTATGGGATCTAGATTAGACCCAACCAGTTCTACTTATTCTCCTAATTTCTATTATTGTTTGATGGTGTAAATCAACAAAGTTATTTCCACATGGATCAAAGCACAAATTCAATTTATTGGTGATGATAAAGTTTGACCAACCCTAGGCCCATGGTTTCTAAATGAACAGGATGTGAAGGTAGTAAAAGAGGTAAATTCCTAAATAATTTGTTGGAACTGATAAATATTATAAAATCTGTTTTTTTTTCTATAGATACAAATCATATGGGACCCCTGGAATGGGTCTAATAATTTCCATGAAAATTTAACACCACACACAGTGTGAAATGTGTCTTGCACCGTGTGACACTTCCCTAGTGGCTTAGAATGTATCGTGATGGATTTGTAGGAACAAACATGGCTATGAACATGAGAATGGGTATTGTACATGGGAATGGAACAGTACTCTGGCACACCAATGTACATAGGATATACCAGTGGTACGTAGGCATGTCTAGATGCCCATGGACATGGCCTCGAGTACATGACCACGAGATAAAGAAAATGGGTAGATCAGGGGTAATAAAGATGTGACATTTACTACATGCACATGTCATGTACCTTATAAAGTTTGTCTTGAGGCTATTGTTCAATCATCATTGTCCAATTTTTTTAAGGTGTAATCCTTTGGTATATCCCTATGAGTGTATAGTGTTGTACGATGTCTTGATCATATTATTGTGATCCCCTATAAAGGATTATATTCATATTGAGTTTTTGAAATTCCTCACTAAGGTGGGGTAGAATCTTCTATCATATTCTATAATATTTGGGCTTCTCATGATTGACGTGAGCAACTTCACATGGAAATCGATCACCTCCATTGAATGTTATTCTAGATTTGGATGTCGGTATACCGCCACAAACCACTGTTTGATTAACATCTTTTTGTATCAACTTTTTTAGAATTCTACTATGTCCTTCCTTATGTAATGACCTGATGATTTTATCATCTTAGATATAATCCATTAGTGCAATCAAACATACAAAGTGAGTTCTCATGGGCGAGTGTTGTTATGAACCATCAAGATGATCTTAGGATGTAAATGAAATTGAAACTTTAATTGAATACATAGTGTATACCATGATTATATCTGGATGTTTTTTAAGTATCTTACATCTTATTGAAATTTTCGAATGATGATAAGACTACACATGATTCATTGTAATTACTTATTTTGTGGTATCTTATTGGGTATTTTTGTACTCACCCATGTATAGTTTCTTCATATATGTGTCATGTATTACAAAGACATACAACCATCGATAGGATTATCGGTGGACTAAGAAGAGACGATGATTTAACCAGGCTAAAAACCCCATGGATCATTTGAAGAGTCTCATTTGAATAATGTTCCCTCATTCTTGAAGATTTGAATTCTTTACAGTTATAATGAGATTTTATTTGTC
Organism: Viscum album; assembly: GCA_963277665.1. Taxonomy (NCBI): domain Eukaryota; kingdom Viridiplantae; phylum Streptophyta; class Magnoliopsida; order Santalales; family Viscaceae; genus Viscum; species Viscum album. The sequence continues at coordinate 932,727,779 of OY728122.1, read as the reverse complement.
ATTTTCACTTTCTAGTGCATTTTATGGTACTCTAATGTGGTATTTATTTCTTCAATGTATTTATTGTATCATTTTTTTTAAATTATCCACATTTCATTGTCTTAGAGATGTTTGTGTGTGAGTACTTAGGCATATTCCTCCATTGTCTTAGGTATTCACACTCAATGTTATCTCCAATAATTTCTTATAGGAGGTGAGAATGGTCCAGAAACACTCACCTTATTTTCTCAAAAATGTTCCGTAGTATAACAGATTGTGAAATTTTGGATTCAAATGATTTAATTCCTGAAGGAATGTTTTACCATTTATATTTTTTATGAAATCGGTTTTATTTTTATCTGTTTTAATTAAAAGGAAATGACTTACATTTGGTTGTTCAAGAATTTCATTACATTATTTGGTATATATAATATTTGATAATGACTAATTTTAAAAGGCACTAATATATAAGGGAGAATGATGGGTGGTTCTATTATAAACCAGATATATGTGGTTTTTTATAAACTAATAGTTGAAAGTTCATTTATAAACCAAAGATATGTGGATTATTTATAAACCTAATATGGTTGGTTCAATTATAACCTTAAAAGTTCTCATATATTTCTTAATGTCACATTATATTATGTAAGATTTTTTTTCATGAGACGCATGAGGCATTGTATATTTTTTTTGTGAGAACTATATATATGATGTCTGGATCCCAAGTAGCTCTATGAACATGCTGCTGAAATATCCATTCTAAGGATTTTATAACCTTATGGTTATAAACAATTTCTATGTTTTTTATGATGTTTTACAGTTTTCAATCATTAATTTCTTTTCCCAAACATTAGAAGTTTTTTATAATGCATAATTTTTAAATTATTTCTCACATTAATGACAATATCATATATAATAACCTTATTATGGTGTCCTTTAGGCTATGTCATTATTTTTTACTTCCCTAATTATATTTTGATAATCTTATATATCTCTAACATGTATCATGATTATCATGAATGATATTTTGATAAATTATTATTATATTAATGTATTCCTCGTGTTCTATATCTTGTTATGATATGTTTTTACTTTAATGAACATAAGATCTCAGACATTTGGAAATTTTTTATTACACACGTTATAAATATTATTATATAATTCAATATGTCCAAAAAATTATAGGAGAATAATTATTTATAAATTTTACCATGTTTTGTTATATATAATGACAATTTAGCTAATCTTAAAGACACTAACACATTAAATTATTAGGTTTTTTAAATATTTATGACGTCTATTCTTTAATTCTAGAAATTAATGTATTATTTGTGTCATGATTAGCAAAGGGTTCTATAGTTTGTATCACAGTGGGTATTATTTATTTTAATATAATATTTTAGGAAGAAACTGTATTAGGGTTATAGAAATTTAGTGAAAACCCTAGGGAAACTCTATGTAATGAGTCTTAAAATAGAATAACATTATAAAATGTTAGTAACCATGAGAATTTGTGATTATCCAAGAATCTACATCCTTGTATGCACACTAAATGTGGTTGTGAGATCAAGAAAAAATATACATTGGGAAAATAACCCTAAAAGAATATGTTGGGTATTAACAAAATCATTACCTAATGTAGGAACAATATCCTTAAATGGGAACCTAGTTTGATACTTCTAGTGGATATTCTCTATTTACTCACATTATCTTTACAAGCCATTCTGATGAATTTATAATGAGAAATATTTCTATAAATGGATATCATAGAACACAATATAATGAAAAATATATTTTAATAAATTATATTTTGGATAAACATTAAATATTGATATTCTTCCTATATATTTCACATTTTGATATTATGTATCTCATAATTCCATATGATATAAATATTGACCAATCATTATTAAATTTTTTGATTGTATATATTTATATATAAAGGAGATAAAAATTAACAATGGACATGATCGATAATATAGTAATTATATACTAGGTTATATAGAATGTATAATTAAATAACATGGGGTTATAAATAACTAACTACTTCAATTAATGACTAACAAGATGAGCCTTAAAAATATCCAAACATTTTAAAGAAGATATGGATGGAGTTTCATTAATGATCAAGTTATACATATGATAAAGGAAAAAATATTCAACTTCTTACTCATCAATAATGTAAGATGAATTACTTAAGGTAACATTCTAAGAGAAAAAAAACTATTTCTTGTGTGGAAGGATTGGCTATCAAGTATATGATTAACCAGATGGGAAAAAATTGAAAAAATTTAACATAGGTAGATAATTTCTAACTCCTAAAATGTATAGTGTTTAGGAAATATGTAAAAATATTCACTAACCCAACACCCGAATGGCATGAAGGCCTTCTTTTTTATTTTATATAAATAATCCCCCATTTATGGGTAGGAGGGGAACTCGTACATGGCCCATAGGAACACATCACAAGGCCTGACATGACCTCCAATACATGACCTGAAGGCCCAGATGCATACGATGACCAATAGATGACCCGTAGGTCCAACCCACTAGAACTACCCCTCCTTAGCTAATGCATCATTGATCTCCAAGCTCCCCACATTGCATTTTTGATTGGCTAGCATTTCCCCATACAAATCTGCATCGTGCCTGGTCCCGATAGTGGTTTCCATACCCTCTCATTCATCCAATCTGGTTAGCTCTACTTCTGGTGACTACTACTCTTGTTTTTATGATCCTCTTCTGGGGCCTGCATTGTGTGAATTGGGCTACTCTATGGTCTTTGTGGCCCAAAGGCCTTTGATGGCCCGAAGGCCCAAATCAGGTGAACAGTTTTGACTACTACAGTGTCGAACAGTAGCTGTTAGAACATTGCTACAATACTACTACAGTACCCCCCCAGAAATTCACCTCCACCTGGTTTTGAACATAGGTCTCTTAGATGCCATGTAGGATCCCTTACCACTCGGGTACAGGTTTCTTGTCTTCACTAACCCAACATATAATTAGAATTACAGGTTTCTTGGCTTCGCTAACCCAACATATAATTAGAATCAAAAAAAACATTATAAACCAATGAATTAATGGAAATACTGTGTTATCCTGATTGTAGAATGTATGACATGAAACTGAAATGTAAAAATAATGTTCACCCTTCACTCTTTATTTGTGGATATCCAATGGAAATATTGTTCAAACTAATATAGTAGGCCTATGATGATTTCAAAGAGCATAAAATCAACACCATAAATTTTTTATATTATCTTATATAATTATTTTTTACTAATAAAGAAATTTATGTAATATTATTTGAAAAATACTTATTATTTATCCATTAGAGTAATTTAATTTTATTTTTCAAATATACAAGTCATATCCACATAGAATCCAATTTAATTTAAAAAATGTAGAAATCTCATTTCATGTATAAAACCAACATATAATGAACAATCAATAAAGTTATGATTATGATATATCTTGGAAAAATAATACCACTATAGTTGTTACCATACTCAATCATGTGAGATGTTTTCCTAAAATTATTGGAGAAAAAATCATTATTTTGGTTGAACTATTCTATGAAAAAATGATATATTTCATATTTTAGTTGATAACACTAAATAAATTATATCATAAGTTGATAAAATATAGTATATAATCCCAATAAGAATAAATGGTAGGTAATAATTAAAAAATTTTAGGATCATTTTTTTGTGGCAAGAATTTAATAACTCAAGATATTACTTTATATTTTTCTTTAATAAATATTGTATTTTATTGCTTAATTACACTGAAATACCAAACTGAAATGAATTTTTTTTTTATTTCTGTAAAATAAAAATATTTCAGTGTTATTAATACCTATAAATTTTGTTTTTCATGCATGAATTGAAGTAATAACATTATTGAATATGGGTTTAGTGATAATAAATTCTACGTGTAATACTAATTAAATTCAACTAATAAATAAATAAACTAAGAATATCATATTTTTAACAATGTATTTTCTCTAAACGTATTTGGTTTATGTCAATAATCTATATATATTTTCTATAAATCATAATAAAAACTTAGTGGTAATATTAGTTATTGATTACCAACAAGTTAATTAGAAAATAAAAAATAATAAAAAATAATTGTTAATATTATAAATAAATATTTTTACCAATGAATATTGTTTTATAATATTTTATGATTTTATATAAAAATTGAATTACAAAATTTTAGCAATTAAATTCAGAAAAATTTAAATAACTTTTTGATTAATATATATATTATATGATCAATATTAAGTTTTTATTTACATCTAAAAAGATTAAATTTTTGGTGAATACTACAAAATATTATATCTACAACTAATATTAATTTAAAATTTTATTAGCGTATAATTATGAATTTAAATCTAATAATTATTTTTATAAGAATAAATATTCACATTATACCTTAATTCATGATTTAAAAAATATTTTTTGAAAATTTATAAAACAATATTTGATTTTTTTATTTAATTTATAGATTTTTTTAAAAAAAGATCCAAAATGGTATACATTTAGTCTTTTAAAAGTAATTTTTATCACTTTTAAAATTTTAATTAAATAATGATTGTGAAATTTTGAATATATTTTTTCAAATAATATAATAATAATAATTTTTGTCTCTATAAATGATAAATTACATTGTTGAAAACTATTTATCATACTAAAAACCAAAATTGTAAAAATGAGTCACCTAAGGAATAAAGGGAATAAATTCTTTAAAAAATAAATTAAATTTATTATTGGTATTGGGGATGGAACTTATCCATTCAACCCTCCATTATATTCCAATATTGGAGCAATATTACTTGAAGATGAAATCCCATTGTAGAAATGTTTTGACTATTTACAAAAATTTCACTCCATTAAACTCTAAAAGGGAAATCCTCTCCTCACTACCCCCTCACACAAAAATATTATAAATTTTGAAACAAAATGTATTCCAAAACAACTGAAAAATATTCCTATACCCCTTAAATTATTTTAGTCAAATTAAATTACAATCCCACAAGTGGTTAATCCCAATTACAAGAGAGATAATCCAAGAAGTGAGGTTTATGTTTTTATCCTCTCTCTCGCATTTCTATTTAATTTAGTGATTTTATTCTTACTAAAATTTAATTTCTCCACACAAATAATGTTAAAAAATTATCATTATTATACATCTATTTATTATATTTATGGTACAACAATTTAACCCCCTCCTATTTTCCATGAAGAAAAATGTGAACACGAATCGTGTATTGTGCATATTATCGCCTCCACGATATGTCATGTTTCATTTTCCATCTCTAGATTAAAAATAATGTTATAATTGGAAATTTAATATATTGTTATGATATTTTTGATATATTTTAAATATTAAAATGATCTAATATATTAGTCATTTCCATATTCTATAGAAATATAAATCGTCAACCTAGTGTATTTGTGGACAACTGCCTCCTTGGAAGGACCAATTCATGGTTTCAGTTTCTTCACAACCAAGTGTGTATTTTCAAGGAAATTTTATAAAATGACAAATTTAATATTTAAAATTCCATAAATATTCTATTATGAACAAATATACAACTAATTAATTTTTAGACCAACATACCATTATCATAAATCAATTATTTCAAACAAATGTACTAAGAGGAAATTATTAATTTCAAATTATTTACTGTTCTAATATATAAGTAAAATTGTATAGTTACCTGAAAATTATAATATATCAAAATAATAGACAATAATTAATATCATTATTCTACTGGTGTTTTTATATTACAATTAATTCGTATCATAATCCTTGACAATCATGGTATGTTCATGTTTGGATCATATTTATAACACACATGAACAATGCTACGAAATTGTGTCATGAATGATTATAAAAACATAATAACTAGTATAATGTGATATAAATTTTTAAATAATAATTTTTTGGGTTTTTTAATTAATACATCATTATATTACTTATTAATTTTCAAATCATCCTCTGTAGTTTAAACATCACCAAAAAATGATCTCTATTGATTTCATTATCTCATTTAATTACTATAGTAATCATGAATGGATGTTTAAAAGGAAAAAATAATTTATGTTATAAATTATATTAAGATTAATTAATGTGGGATATTTACCTTTTTGTTAAGAATTAATACCAACACCACACATAAAAATCTAGTAAAAATGGTGAAAATTGTACACACCCGAGGTTCTAATAAAATAAAAAACTATCTAATATAGATGTAAATAATGACTATAAATGAAAATTGAAAATAATTTTAGGTGTGAATATTGGTTTGAAAATTTTTATGAAGATATTTTTTTATAGTTATTATCTCTTATTCTATCCCACTATGTAGGAAGATAATATAACTTTTTCGTCATCTCAATTTTGAATCCCCAGAGACATGTTTAATATATACATTATACTTCACTTTCAATTGTAAAAATACTTATACTTTGAAATTTTTTATCATGAGATTGTTATTTCATTATATTAAATATTTTATTTATTTTTATACCCCTCATTTAATTTTTAACCTATTGTTACAATGCCTATATAAGGGTTTATTGGCTCAAATATTTTCATTGAGTCTTAATAACTCCACTTTGACTATTATATTTTTGGATTAAAATATTCTTAATTATGATAATTTTATGTTGTGTTCAAAATTACTTATTCACTAAATAATGATTTATAACAAAGTATTATTCCATGATGGTGGAATAATTTATTGAAAATTCATTATTGTTAAGAATAATTCTTTTTTCTTTTAATGGGGTTTTCTTTCATATATATATTTTTTCAAAAAAATGAGCTCCTTTATTTAATGGAAACTCATTTTGTTTTAATAAAAAATTATCATTTTATTCACCTTTAAAAAGTTAAAATAAATTATTTTTAACCTTTTAATGATTTGGGTTTTTAATAAAAGAATTTTAAATATTTTAAAATTCCTTACCTTCCTATGATTTTATAAAAAATTTTTCTACATTTCATTTTGATATATGTTTTAACACTTTTTATTAATTTGAATTTATTTTAAATATTTTTTTAATAGAGACGTGTTTTCCTCTTCAAAAAAAATTTATTTTGGTAGTTTTCTAGAATGTAACGTCAATTTAAGATGATATTTTAAGAACAATGAATTTTATTTCAGTTCCATTCTCAATGAATTATTATTCTCTATTGTTTTCTTCCATGTTTCATACTATGTTTTCTATTGTTATGTCCTTATTTTTTATGATCCTGTTTTCCCCCAAAATATTTAATTCTTGATTTTTTATAACATTAGGATGTTTTCTGAAATCCATTTTACTCATGTGAATTATTAATGAAATGTGAATTATTTCCATTTATATATTCAAGATACCCATTTCTTATTATGTTTTCCCTATGATATTAAGATAATTGATTTTAAATATTACACATAAGTACAGTAGTGTGATATATGGTTCTATTATAAACCATTTATTGGTGGTTTTATTATAATCCATTGATTAGTATCTCCATTACAATCTAAGGATGGGTGGTTAGATTATAATCTGGAGATAGATAGGTATGTTCTAGACCACTAACAGATTGGTTTTGTTTTCATATCATATGATAAAATTCTATATTGTGTGGATGAGATAAAATTTGTTTTGTTCACATGTTTTTTGGAATGAGTTGCAGGAATCATTTTTCACATGTTATTATGTGAAAGTTTTTTGAAAATCATTGTTACCAAGATTTTATATGCTTATAGTCATACGAAATTGCAATATGTCTTTTCAATTTATTCCAAAAAATAATGCTCCATTTAATTTCCTTGAAATTATAGTTTTTGTGGATTATGTATAATTTTTATTGTATTTTACAGTTTTATTACATGCTCACATGATATAATATTATTTAGAAATGTTTTGGGCTCTAACATATCATTATTATTCTTTAAAAATAATTTTGTAATATTATTTAATGACAAAATGCATCACGAATATCGTTTGTAGAATTTTGACCTTTAATTATGATATTTACATCTTCCTCATATTTTTCTTCATGTTATGATATATTTTTTCTTTACTAAGCATCTTATCTCACCCATTTCATTTGTTTCTCCTCGGTGAGCTATGAAGATGATTATATCAAGAGAGATATATAAAAAGGGTATTTAGGGGAATGATTATAGAGAAATTAATACATGTTTTTGATCATTTGATGTTAATATATCTAATATCCAAGACATTGAACCTTTTATTCCTTGGTTTGTGTGAATTTTTATGGTATTTATTATTTATATCACGAGATTAATGTATTATTTAAGTCATGTTTTTCTTGGGTCACTTGATAATTAAAGGGGAAGAATATAGATGATTTCTATCTTCGATCCATGAAACAGGATTGGAGAATAGGGGCTTCTTACTCCTGATATTAAAGGGGGGAATCTTTTTTCACATAGAACACCATTGACTATCATGTGGAATCATCAATGATCCTACTTGAGCCCAGGCAACCCCATGATTCGATTTTTATTTCATTGAGTCCTTTTCCTCTCTTTATATCCATTAACAACATCCAAAATACATCTTCTGAGTGTTTTTGTTTCTAAAATTTCTATTCTAATTTTAAATTTTTAATATGGCCCTTTCATGTGAAAATTTTCAATCTTCCATTATAAAATAGGACATGTATAGTAGAAAGTTCGTACAAGATTCCCATTCTAATTATTCACCTCCTTGTGAATCCTTGATAGCCTTCTACTAATACTTAATATCCTGATCCAGTAAATAATTTTTTTTTCCATGAGATGAGTTTTATCTTTTAATGTTAATATCACTCCCAAACAAAACCGTCAAAACAAATGCACCCAATTTTATAAACATGATACACTTATTTAAAATAAACTCAAATTAATTATTATTTTTCCTCCACCCACCCACCTCAAATAAATCCACTATCATTTATTCAATATATCAATGTCCAAATACATGCATAACTATAGCCATCCCCTATTTGGATTATTTTACTGAAAACTGAAAAATTATATCCACTATTTCTTCAATAAAAACCTTATATGGATTCTTACAGTCCCAAAGGAAACCATAGATCATCCATATATCATCACAAAATTCTATACCCAACTCATTGTGGAAACTGATGATTTTAACATCTTCAATATAGAACCATAAATAATGATCAGGTGAACTAGGAGCACCAAAATATCCAATTTCAATAAATATCATATTTTAGTAAATTCCATCGTGATCTTGAACCCATCACCTTGACACAGTCCAATATCACACCATGAAATCTCTAATGAATTTAGATTCAATTTAATTTTCATGTTCACATTAATTTGGTTCCATATAATCCTCTAAAATTGATCTCATCTCAATCATAGACCTTCAAAATGAGGTTGTTGTTCTCATAAATAATATCACACTATCAACCATGTGACATTCTTTATCATCATCCCGCTAGATTAAATTTATGATCATCACTGCCAACACTACACCTAATTCAAATTATAGTGGTTATTCAGGGACCTCCCACACACAACTGAGAACTATGTGATACATGAATCATTAAAAATTATAAGATTAAAAATAATACCATCCAGATCTATATAATTCACATAAATATCAAGGTCCATTTCCTAAATACAATATTGTTCACTCCACAACATAATAATTTACACATATATCTCCTTGATCATAAACCATATGAGTCTCATCATAATACCTTGTTTCCGATTCTTCTTGATCAATCCTCAAACATCATCTAAATCAATCTTTGGAGGTTTCATTTTGGTTCAACAAAAATTAGATATTCCTTGAAACCAAATACTTCCTTGATATCAACCCATGCATTGTGGAGGCATCAAAATCATAACCAAAATCATTAGGCTAGTTGGCCAATAATAATCCATTTCATTTTAATTTGTTCATGGAACAGACATGGCCACTCATAGATCCAAAATCATCAAGAGATATGCATCAACAATGTTGGTTTCTTGGTCTCATCTAGATACAAATTTTATATCCTCTCAAATAGCACATCCTTCAAGTCAAACAATAGAAGTTTCTTATCAAACACATGGTTCACTTAAAATCATTTCTTTCCAACATCATTTTTATTGGTCATGGTTCCACTGTCCTCCCAATGTAATATCTATAACCTATAGGTTCAATTAATCTCTTCCTAAATCCCATTGCATCACATCTCAAGACATGGGGCTCCCCCATCATTCCTTTTCTCAAACCCCTCTATGGGTGTCAATATACATTGTGCAACTCATTATAGTCCTAGTATTCTTGTGTGGTATCATATCCAATGCATTTGTCATAAACATGAGAATCCGACCGTGATCTCAATCTATGAGGCACACAAAACCCAAGATTAATACCTCTTATAGATTTCCTTATATCATACAAGTAATTATCTCATAGTTTTTTAGATTCCCATATATGGTCACTAGGATCTCCAAACAAGAACCAATAAAAATGTTATAAATCTAGGGAATTAATCCATGCTTGTGAATCAAGAACCACAATGCATAAATTTTCCAACAATGCACTCTCATCAGTCACATTTAATTATCCAGCATTGTGTTCCAAAATCAATGTTCACACTTAGAGAATTAATCCTCTTTGAGAGTTTAAACATAAAAATACTCCATTAATGATAAGGATGCATTGACTATAATTTATGTAAAGAGACATCACCAAATATGTATCATATCAAAAAAATAAAATTCCCCAACTCTAGTTAATTATAATTTCTTTCTCAAATATATAAGAAAACACAATATATTCTTATACTGACACATTAAATATAAAATCCTATATAACAAACACCACCATGGTGTTCACCACTAGTTAATCCAATGTATGTAACAACCAGTAAACTGTCACACACATCCCACCAGAATGGAACTGAGTCATTGTCAGTAAAAAGAAGTAAAAGTCCTTAGATACACATAAACTTCAATAAAAAGAAAATTTGGATATAGGTAGTATAGATTATTAGCATGCCAATAAGAATTTATATGGGAAAATTTCATATAATTTGTTGTTAACACTAAAAAAACTAGACCACCCGTCAGTAAAATCATAAAAAAAGGATCATGTCATGGAATCATATTTTCCGATTATGATACATGATATGTATATTTCCTATGTTTTATAAGATCAAAATGAATAAATATAAATAAATCGAAAAATACAAATTTTTCCACTAGGATTATTTAAAATAAATTTTAATGTATAGGAAAAAAACAATCTATACCCAGGTATCCTATAAATCTCATTAAAAATGAGTTTGTGACACACTACAATGAGTTCCATCAAAAGCACTGATATGTTCCAATATCATTATTCTAACATATTCCAAATATTAAGAAAAAACATATTTCTCTGATACCAATATATAATATCTCGAACCCGCTAACTTTGAACATTAAAAAATCTATGTCACTACATGAAATCAGGTGTACCTATTAAATCAATAGTGTCTTTTAACTAGCAACACGGGTTTAGGTTGTTACTATGAGGTGATGGTATCAATAACTGTGGATACAACCAAATGTTCAGTGCATCTATAAAAGCATAATACACATGATATTCAAAATGAAACATGAAATGTCTATTAAATACTAGAATATATTCATTGAATACATTCCACACACTATTATGGTAATTTTACAAATTAAAGATGACAATAAAAGGAAATAATGTGGCTCTGCAACATCCATGAACCTCACCTAATCCCAATTGACAGGTTCCACTAAAACATATCATAATTGGTTATACAATATCCAGACTCTACCCATCATGTACCTGGAACCAAGTGGTATACTTCTTGGGTACTAGAGTTGCACGGTCACCTGAGTAGTGTGATAGTAAATTATACTACATTGAACCACAAACACATTTCCACACATTTCTAGTAAACCCAATTATACGTGCCTATAAAATACTCATGAGAAAGAAAAAAATCATAAATGAAAATGAATAAACAATACCAGCCCCCATGTTCTGTGGTGAAATGGAATTCTAGTTACATTTTCTTTAACCAATACAAGAATGTCTCTGAGAATGTCATAGAATCAAGAAACAGTACATTATACAAATCTATACAGTGTCTCCCAGACCTACCTTCCCACACAATATATATTTCCAATACATCCCATTATGACCATGTCTTAGTGTGCATTGAGAATATACCCTACCCATAGACTCAGGTTCTCTGTAGAAAACATACAATCATCCAATATCATGTTTTGATGGATATTATTCCTCACTAAAGACCCAATGAGTGTGTCTACAACATCCTTGTGTCATATATCAATGTACATGGTATTTTCCATTCCTATGGTCCCAAAAATCTTGTCCATGGAATCCCGGTATCATCTGCCAATATACGAGAGGTCTATTACCTTTCCCAAATACCCAAGGATCTTGTTTTTGTTGTCTAAATATAATATATTAAAATCTGGCTGGGGATTTGTTACCTACCTCCGAACCCACATAAGTTGTATCTGCCACCATAGTTTCATTATTTATGAATCCTCAATTACCTGGTGGTCCCCAGTCACATCATATCCTAAAACCACATACAAATAAACCCACTCCATAAGTGTATACCAAAAGATAAATCAAAGCACTACATGACTGTATAACATTCCACAAGACAAATCGCTCTATGAATGTGTTCCAAATCCTAATAAAAACACTCCCTATAGCATGTTCATGTTATATATGCATATATAACAACTAAATAAATTTATTTTTTTCTTACTTTTATAAAATACCTAATTTAAACTATTAATATATATCATCAACACTCATTATTAGTCATATCCTAGGATATAAACCATGGGTCCCATAAATAGCATCATTCCACATGCTCTCTATATGGGTATGGGTCCTCAATTTTAAAACTATTTTTTATCTATCTCTTGGGGACCTACTAGGTTCCTTAAGGCCAATGCATAAAAGAAGAGACCTTATAGGACAGATAATTATCAATCCCAAATCTCAGGTCAGCGCTTTTCACATATAGGGATCTATGATCCTCAATTTCATTTTAATTAATCTAAAAATTCACCGGACTCATGATCCTAAATTAATAAAAATTTCAATTATTAGATGTAATAATTTCCATCTAATATTTCAGCAAAACTTGTCAAACATAATTTCCCTATGGGAAACTCCAAAGTAACCAATATTGCAGGAGGTCAAACCACAGCTAACTCAATACTCATTTCTAGATGGAAGGCCCACTAAGGACCTTAGGTAAAATAATTATAATTTACCTAAATTCTGTGCTTGAGGTTCATTAAGTCACATAATCTAATGCCCATCGAGTTCACTCAATAAATTTAAATATTTCACCCCTTGGGGTTCAACTACAAAATTTGAACAAAATTACATCACAGTCTTTTCCACTGGTGGATGAGGAAACAAAGAATACAACCAAGGGTCCATCATGGATCATGGAAACATTTAGAATACATAAAATAAGAAAATTATATAATTCAATTATTTTTTATGTATTTTATTACTACAAAAAAATTCATTCACATTAAAGTGGTCTAATTCTAGGGTTCTTAGACTGAATTCAATATGGGATATAATCAAGATAGGAAATAAGATATAGAGTGTATTATCATTAAATAACTTATTCAAGATTCCACATATATATTATTATCAACATGATAGATCCTGCCATAGTGTATACATTCTTGTTCAAATATCTCGATCACATTCTTCACCTAACATAATAAAAATAATCAACTATTTAAAATTATATTTATTGTTTTAAATTATAAAACCAATGAATAATTAGTGATCCACTCATTGGTAACTTTACTATTGTTATAACTACAACAGGACACCTATAATAGTGGATCCCAACACTAACGGAAGATAATCACTAAAAGAAGAATCTCATTGATAATTATATTAATTTAGAATAAATAAGAATGAATAAATAATTTTATTGTCACAATATAACTCTTGTGAATAAATTAATATTAGTTTTAAAAAATCATTATGGGACTTCCACATTGACGATTGAGTCAAATCCCGAGGATAATCAAATGATTCCACGAAATACTAAAGGAATCATAAAAAATCACTATATTAAAGAGGATGAAAATTGCTTAAAAGGTATGCATATATCAAGGCATGTAACTGGAGGATTATCAATACCGTTAACCACCTTGAAAATTTACTTATAAAACCCCTTTCATAGGAACTTGATGGAGGAAGAAGTGGGAGGGGACCCCTAACCGATGCCTGAAAAAGGAGAGGATAAGTAGGACTTCACCTCCATGTATATTTAGGGTAAAATGTAATTTTACACTTAAAACACCAGCAGCTACCAATTACTAGGAAATCAATTATATAGAATCTTCTCGAAAGATCGATCACTACTGTTATACCTGAAAGCTAGTCCATGACTATAATAGTGAGTTTCTCAGATCCCCAGACAACCCATACAACCTCAATTACTTCCTCATGTACCATATCTCCCTGTAGAGCCTCCAACTACATCCAAAATAAATATTTTCGGATATTGCAACACCAAAATTCTAATTTTTAATTAAAATATTAAATAAAAAACTCCAAATAAAAAAAATTCAAATTTTCACTCATAAACATGTCATATATAGGAATAGATACTTACAAAAACAACAGAAACCCTTGTGTTGTCTTGTGAGAGTGTTAGATAAATTTTTCTTCCTCTAGTTTGTGTGTTTTGGATGTTTTCTAATTGATCATAGTGAAATTGTATTATGTGTTATATTGAAGTTCTATTATTTAAAAAATTTAAATTGAGTGATTCTAATTCTGGATATTCCAAATATTTTCTACATGTTTGATTTTGAAATGGATTTTTAGAACATCAGTTTGTCAACAAAAAATGTACCTAATATAAAATTAATACCACCCTAGTTTTCAATTTATGTTAAAATATAGTTATATTAGTTATGACTCGGATATGAACATGTAATGTGAGATATTATTTTTAACTGAGTTTAAAAAGGGTGTTTTACTATATTCATTTGAGACTTCAAGTATAAAAAAATTTATGACACTTTCAAATCATCTGACTCCTTATAAAAGATAAAATTTTATAGTAAGACAAAATTTTATATTTTTTATACTTGTAAATGAAACTAAATATAGGATCAATGGTATAAAATACATTATTTGTTAAAAAAATGAATATAAATAATGAACCCTTGGGTAGAATTAAGAAATTGTATGTAAATTGAAGGTTATTTAGATAATGTGGCTATTTTTTTAATAGATTATAGTGAAAATGTGAGGAAAAAGAAATTTATAGAATGTCTTATAATATTAGCTAAATTTTTAGGTAAACAATTCTACTAATTTTGGTTGTGTTGTAATTTCAAATAATTCTTGTTTTAATATAATAATGTTTGGGTATTAGTGCAATTAAATCATAATTATAATATGGATTTGTAATATATTAATTTTTGTGTTTAAATTGAATTTTTTAGAGGATTTTAATTATTGTTTTAATATGAAATTTGTATATTTATTTTTATTATATCATATTTCCAAACCATTTATATAATGAGGAATTTATTGTGGAAGGGAAAACAAATTATGGTATGGGATATTCAAGGGGTGAGATACAAAAACCCACCTTTCTCCCATTTTTCTTCCATTTTTTTCTCAATGTAATTATTCATGTAGATTATCATTAAAATGGTTAATATGTGATTCATTTTTAATTTATTAATTTTCTTATTCATTTTCTTATACTCCATATTCCTTAATGTTTCTTTTTTCATGTTTCAGTATTTTGATTTATGGGTTTCATGAATATATTGAGAGAATAATATTTATTAGCAGGCTTTATATTTGGAATACTACAATATGATTTCATAATGGGATTTCATACCATTAGAAATGGTTTCAACATCTCATTTTATTCTAATAATTTTTCTCTATTTCATTAAGTTTAAGTATTTTCAGTCTTTACTTATTTAAATTAAATAGATGATTTTGAATAATGTAGTAAAAGTATTTCTCTTTGATGATTCATTATATCCTTAACTTTGATATATGTTGTGCCATGTCTACGACTACACAAACCTCATCAATGAAATTTTTCCATTCTTATTATTATTTTATATGGTATAAAACAAATACATAGTATATATATCCCAATAAAAACATTATCATCACAAATTAAGAATTAAATAAGTGATATTAAATGAAATTATGGAACCTATATTGATGGAATCGTAACTGGAATAGTGGAATAGTACCATAACCATTAAGAATATTAATCTGGAAAATAAAATAGCAACCTCTACTACAAATGTATAAATAAAATAAATCCATCCTATAAATTAAAATATTATATATTTATATCATGGAATAAGTAAATAAATCTATTAAAAATGAAAAATTAAGTGTTTATATTTTTGTAAGTCTTAAATATTTATTTAAAATTTTATAATTAATATAATTAATTAAATGAAATTTTATTTTCATAAAATATATTCATAAATTATTACATTTTTTATGATAATATGAAAAAAATTTTGAGACCATAACAAATTTTTCCAAGATTCCTAAATTTAGTTGTAATTTTAAAATTAGTATATTTAGAATAAATGAAGATTTTAAATAAATATTAAATTCATCCTATTTGAAAAAAAATCCAAAAATATATTTGATATCTTAATTCAAAATTTTAAAAAATGATTGATGTGAATTTTTTGTATTTTTCTTAAATAGTTTGATTTTTTTGAATAGTGAAAAACAATAATATAATGTATTTAAAAAATACAAGAATTATTGAGTCATGTTTGATTTATGGATAATATAATCCCATAATCTTGAAATATTATTCATTATTTTTTATATTTTGTTCCAAGGTTCAGACTATTCATTGTCTTATGACAAAATAATAAAATAATAAATATAATAATTGAAAATACCCATCACCTCCTCCTATAAATACAACCTCTCAACACATATTCTCCACACACTTTCTATGATTTTATGATTTTCTAGATAATGGCCAACCCTCTTACCAAACATCTCCCCCACATCCAAGATCCTTCGTTCTCAAAAATATATAATTCAATTTCACTAAGGAGGGTCTCAAGGAGAAGAATTCAAGGCATACAATCCTCCTTCATTTTCTTTTATTTTGTTTTCAATTTAATTTCCATTATTATTCTCTCATAACCTCCCATTAACCATCTAGAATGATAAATACATTACCTTATATATATATATTGCAATTTTTTCATGTTAATGGTTTAATTCATTATCAATCCCTTCATCCTCTAACCTTTATTCTATAAATGAAAACATCATCTGTGTGATGTTGATGTCATGACTCGTCCCCCGGGGCCCATGCTGTGACAACCCCAAGCCCACCTTCCATAGGCCAGGGGCTAGAAACTAGCACCGAAAGGTATATTCCCTAAAAACTAAGCAGGTATGGAATTTAAAACCTGTAAATGCACACAACCAAGCACACAACTAGATATGTACACAAGTAAACTGTATAGAAAAAAGATTGTGTACAAAAAGCAAAAAGGGTCCAGAATGAAAGACCAAATGTAAAGTACAAGAAAACAAAAAAGTGCAAGTAAAACTGAGAAGTACAAGTAAACTGAACAACTCATGTGAACACCCGCCTAGGATCCCGCCTGAAGGGGAGGTAAAACTCTCGAACGGTCTTCTCTACGGTACGCCTCATCTAATGTCCGCCTCTGAGCTACCTCCAGTCCTGGTACTCTCGTCCACAATCAGCGTTGTTTGCCGTCTGCACCAAACACAACAAGATGTGGGCATAGCCCGTGCAGGGGTGAGTATAACGATACTCGGTAGGGAGTGCACGAACCTTGATGGTCTCACAAAACCCACAAAGGATAAACCAAAAATCATGAAATAATTTGACAACTCAACTTAGGTATATGCCCATACATATACCTAAGTTATTAAGAATACCCACCTCATTCGTGAGAAAACACAAGATCTAACTCAAAAGCTCAAAGCACAACTGTCCCACAAAGGAAGAAATACCACGAAGGCGACACCACAAATATAAGTACATAAAAGGTACGCCACATAGAATATTACCACAAAGGTATCACCATGAAGGTAAGTAACACAAAGCTAATTACCACAAAGTTATTCCACATAGAAGATTTCCCCAAAGGTATCCCCATGAAGGTTAGTACCATAAAGGTATGCCACACAGAAGATTACCTCAAATGTAAAGACTCATATCACACCAGGTATAACATTGGTATGATATTAATGATGATTAAATGTAACTATTGAATCATCTTACTCTGTTGAGAGGAAAACTGACATAGGATCCTAAATCATCAAACCCACATAGGATCCTAGTGCATCATCAGACCCACATAGGATCCTAGTATATCATCAGAACCATATAGGATCTTAGTCCATCTGACCCATGTTGGATCCCTGGGTAAACCCATGTATATTCTTACACCAGATCCAAGTGAGACTCTCGAACACAGACCCACAAAGGAGCACAAGCACAGACCCACATACGATTCCTTTTTCATGTTATAACCACCTACAAGGTTCCTGCACTAATCTCAATTGATTTCGGGAGGATCCTCTCCTCAAGACACTAGTAGATACTCCAACTGTCACGAAGTCCCATTAAGCAGTAGCACAAAGGACCGCCACATAAAAGGGGTCTCAACACAATATAGGGTGTGTCAATCAGATTCTTGGACTGTATGTTATTGGCCTTTTAGTCCTGAGGGTATGATTGGATTCATGTTCGATCCAACTCGACCATACCCCAACATTATCCAAAAATGAATTGGGGTATACCAAAAGGACTATCTCGATCCAAGGTTTCAGGTTCCATAGACGGTTCATCAAACGGATGTCCGAAGCTCAAGATATGACTAAAAGACCAAAAATGGGTCGAAGATGGTCCGAGTCCGGTCCGACCTGGTTCAGGTGGACCAGGACCGCTGGGTCCGGCCTGACCTACTGGGTCCAGCCATGCCCCCCATCACGGCCTGACCCGCGGTGCGGCAGCCTGTGGCTTGCCGGACGACCAACCCCCACCTCGTGCGGCATGATCGCCCACCACGCCATCACCGGTGGCCAGCTCGGGCTGTCGCCTTCCCTTCACCGCTGCTGCACAAGGCAGCAGTTCCTACACGCCGAGAGGCATGGACGAGCACCGCCGTCACCTTCACAAGGTCAGTTGGAGAGATGGCCACTTCCCTTACTCCGTCGTGGTCGATAGGTCGTGGCCCTTCTCCGATGGCGCTATCGCGGAGATGCCTTCATTGCAGCCAACTAGAGTGTCAGCCGCTGCTCCCAAGACCAACTTGTGTCGTTCAATGGCACCGGTCGCCGCCCTCCTCCATTGTGAAGAACACATCCTAAAACACAAAGGATGAGGAGAGGTCAGGCCTTGTTCGAATGGACTGAACCATCCACATTAGGGTGGTAGCAAGCAGCTCAATAATTCATGACTCACGAAGAACGTCAGGAATGGGTAAGGGGGATTCAAAACAACAAACATTACCTTTTTTCGTTGATTTTTTTGAGGAGGGAAAGACAGACGTTAGTTCGTTGTCATTGAAGACGCCAGTGTTCATCGCTCCCGCAAGGTGCTTCAGATCTGGGCTCGGGTTTGAGTCCTCATTCTTTGTTGGAGAGGCATTCTTTGTTGGAGATGCATTCTTCAATGGAGAAGAATAGTTCCTCCAATGTTCTCCCCCAATTCCCCTTTTCCAACCCTTTTCCAACGATTTTCCGCCAACCCAAAATGAAGAGCCATCCAAATAAAATATGTTTATCAATTTAAATTGTTGGCACAATTAATTGGCTCAATTAAGTGGCATAGTTAATTAATTGGGAATTTGAGTGGTTTCCCCCCATTAAGAGGGGTTCAGGCATCCCCCACCACCAATAATTTAAATTGGGTGTTTTCTATCTCGGGTGGTCCCCACCTCCATAATTAAAAAAAAGAGGTTATTAAAATAAAATAAAATTTGTTTCTTATTTTTTTTATTTTAACGAAAAACATGAAAACATAATTTCAATCTCAACCTACTGCAGTCTAGGTGAAGGTCTCTATAAGAGAAAAATGGCGTAGAAAGTTCAACGATGTCCTCAAATTTCAATTACGAGAACCAGTTCAAAATTTTGACAAACCCGCTCACACGTTTATTGAACGTACCCAAAAAGAATGTTCAGAAATTCATTCAAGGAACTCTGGGCCTCAGAATCACACACTGTCAATTTTCGCAGACACGTAAAATTCCCATATAATTAAGAAAATTACATGTCATTTCCTGGTCTTTACATTCTCCCCACCCCAGGGATTTTCATCCCCGAAATCCACATCACAAAAACAAGGAAAACAAGTTAGAGTACTGAGCATGAATCTGAGCCTCCCTCTCCCTTGTGCTCTCCCAGAGGTTCTCGTGCCACCATCAAATGTGCACCAGAGGTATCAACCTCCAACAAAGGACCTGCTCCTGTCGATCCTCAATCTCCACTGGAACCTCAAAAAACATCACCCCATCATTTATGTCCAGCTTGCCCCAGTAAATGATGTGTGAATGGTCATGCCCGTATCTCCTGAGATGGGATTCGGGAAGACTTCGTGAAACCGGTACAGCTATGGTGGAAGAGTTAAGTGGTAAGCCACCTCACCAACTCTGCTGAGGACCTGGAAGGGTCCGATGAACCTCAGAGATAACTTTCCACCCTGGCCAAATCTCTTCAACCCTCATCAAGATGACACTCTTAGAAAGACATGGTTTCCATCCTCAAACTCCATAGGTCTCCGTCTCTAGTTGACATAAGACTTATGCCTACTCTGTGCAGTCTTCATCTGCTCCTGGATGATCTGAACCTTCTCCGTGGTAGCCTACATCATCTCTAGTCCCATTAGTGTTAACTCCCCTGGGTCAGTCCAACACAAAGGCGATCTGCAAGTTCGAATTTACAAAGCCTCGAAATGTGTCATCCCAATGGTAGAGTGATAGCTGTTTTTGTATGAAAACTCCACCAAGGGAAAGTGAACCTCCCAGGTGCGACCATAGTTGATGACACAAGCATGCAACATTTCCTCAAGGGTCTGAATGGTCTGATAAGTCTGGCCTTCCATCTAAGGATGGATGGAGGTGCTCAAACGAAGCTGCATCTCGAAAGCCTTCGACGACCCCTTCCATAGTTGGGATGTGAAACGTGCATCACTACTGGAGACAATCGTCAAGGGTACTTTATATATCCACACAATCTCCTGCACATAGAGGCATCCCAAGCTTTCTTCTGAACCCTTTTCTCTGATCGGTAGGAAGTGGGCCGACTTGGTCAGTCGGTCAACAATCACCCAGATAGAATCATGACCCATAGATGTACGTGGAAGTCTTGTCACGATGTCCATGGATATCCTACAACACTTCCACACTAGGAACTCTAAAGGATGAACCCATCCTACTGGTACCTGATGCTCTGTCTTCACTTGTGAACAAATGAGGCACCGAGAGAGAAACTTTTCTACTGCTTTCATCATTCCCGACCACCACTACTGTCGTTGAAGGTCCTGGTACATCTTCGGAACTCCCAGATATACTGCTAGAGGGGATGTGTGGAACTCCCTCAACACGTCCTCCTGAAGCAACATTAGATCCATGGTACACCCTCTAAATAGGATTTCATGCTCCCCTCCATTAAAAAATCCATCAGGTGATTGCACTGTGGATATCTGAACACATCGAGCCTTGGAGTCAATGTCCCCACACTACACCTCCTTGACTCATTGTAGAAGTGGGGAACTGACTGTAAGAGATTGAAGAAAATCTGATCCATCTTGATCCACAATAGATATCTGCAAAGTGTCATGCTGCTCTGTCGCCTCACCTAGTAGTTGTTTACCAGATCTCTAGTTGAGTGCATCTTCTACCCTGTTCCTCTTCCAAGGTGTATTAACTATCTCGAAGTCATAGTCCTGGAGGAACTCAAGGCAACATTGATGTCTCTGGTTCAGGTCCTTCTGAGAGAATATATACCCGAGTCTCTCGTGATCAGAGTAAACTGTAAAACGCTCACCCATCAAGTAATGTCGCCACATCATCTAGGTGAAGACCACTGCTGCTAACTTCAGATCATGGGTAGCATGTTCTTCTCATTTTGTCTCAACTGTAGAGAACCATACGTGATAAATTCTCTCTCCTACATCAGGACACATCCGAGCCTAGTACCTGATGCATCGTAGTTGACTACATACTCAACGCCCTCCTCCAGTAGATCCAAGATAGGGGCACCATTCAGCCTCTACCTATGCTCTTAAAAACTCTTCTAACATCTCTCCCACAAAATAAAGGGTTTCCCCTTCTTTTTCAATACTGATAAAGGTACTAAAACTCTGGTGAAATCTGGCACAAATCCTTGGTAGTATCCTCCAAAACCTAGGAAACTCTATACCTCTCTTTCACTCTTTGGTGGCTCCAAAGAAAGTACCACTTCAATCATTACTAGATCCACTACAACTACAGCCTCCGAGATGACATGTCCTAGAATGTGAACCTCTTGGATCCATAACAAGCACTTTGAGAGCTTACCATAATGTTTGTGCTCTCGGAGTGTGTCCAAAACTATCTAAAAATGATAGGCATCCTCCTCTTTGGTAGCCGAGTAGATCAGAATGTCGTCGATAAAGACTAATACACAGGGATCAAGGTATGGCTGGAAGATCCTATTCATGAGTCCCATGAACACTACTGTAGTGTTGTTCATGCCTAATGGAATTACCATGAACTCTTAGTGGTCGTACCAACATATAAAAGTCATCTTTTTCACATCCTCGTTTCTTACTCTAAGATGGTGGTAGCCTAATCTATGGTCTATCTTCGAGAACCACTGTGCTCCCATCAACTGATCTATGAGGTCTTCAATCATCAAGAGTGGGTACGTGTTCTTCACGGTCACCTGGTTCAGGCACCGATAGTCAGCAAAAATCTCAAGATCACATCCATTTTCTTGGCGAACAAAATCCGGGATGCCAAAGGAGAAACACTCGGATGGATGAATCCTATCCCTTTTAAGTCCTACAGATGTACTCGCATATCATGAAGCTCCACAGGAGCCATCCGATATTCTGTTGTAGATATCGGTGTCATCCCGGGGTACATGTCAATTTAAAAGTACACCTCTCTATAAGTAGGTTGACACAGAACATCATCAGGGAAGACATCTGCGTACTGGTCCACCACAACAGGATAACTCAGACTCTCCACATAAACCGCTATGAGGGTGAGGCTAGCCAACTGATGAGTGATCATCTGCACTCTCCTCCAGGTAAGTCCATCCTATGGTACAATGGCTCCATTCTCTCCAGTAAAGGTAAAACTAGTCCCATTAGTGTGGGAAAACCTCACTCTGTGCCAAATACAATCAATTTGAGCATAGACTGTAGATAAAAATTCCATACCCAAGATGACATCATTAGTCCTCGACGCCACTACTAAGAGATCCTAGCTGAAGCTCTCACCTCCTAGAGTAAGCTCACACTATTGGAACTAGTGAATAATTGTCGAATATGCTCCTGTAGGAGTCTCTAGCAATAAGGATCTTGCCAATAGATCTATCAGAATCCCCGATCCCCGAACAAGGGAAATGGAATAAAAGAATGACTGGAAAACATTTCTAAAAGTATGGCCGCTAAGGTGGAGTAGACATAGATCGTACCTTGTATCATCTCTGGAGTGTCGTGGTTATAGGACTCTGGTTCCTGGAGCTGAGAATTCCCCAATACTCCTACACCTAGTGATCGTGGTGGACCACCTATTGGTGGTGGCAGTAACATATCGAATCATTGCCTACCACCAGCTGCACGACCAGCTCCTCTTCCACATATGCATGTGCCTAGTGGACCACCTCGATCGAACCTCTGACTTGTCAGGGGCAGTTCTTCGACAATCTTCTGATCATCCAAGTGTGGGGTTGGGAATTCTCGACCCATGTGACCGTGCCCGCCACATGTGTAACACTGCCTGGTCCTCGCATGACTGGCTATGTCTCTGATGCCCCACACAACTGACCCTGAATCTTGTGGTCTTCCACCGGTAGGTCTGGTCCTCTTGGAACTCTATGGCATATGTCTTCTGATAGTTGGAAAATACTCCTCTATGTGATGCCCGATTATGGGTCTCGCTGCTGGTGAATGCTCAGTAAGAAAACTCTCCACTAAGAGAGCTCGCTCTACCACCTCCGCATGTGTCGGGATGCTGAGAGAAATCATTGAAGCCCTGATCTCCCACCCGAGTCCCTGCTCGAAGGTCTGGGATATGAAGAGTGGGTCTCGCACCATATTAGTGGAGTAACATGAGAGGTCTTTGAACGCCGTTGAGTACGAGCCACCGTCATTCTTCCCTACTACAGATGAATAAGATCCTTAATGCGCACCGCGTGAAGGTTCGCTTGAACAAACTCTACAAAAAACAGCTTCCCAAAGTCTGCCCAAAGAAGGGTCACCTCATTGTGAACCTGGAGCATCATGCTCAACCATCTGCCTACTACTCCATATAGAAAATTGGTGGCAAGGATCACCATTAGATCAGATGGTGTCCCTACCAGTCAGAAGACTCTCACCATGGCCTCCAGCCAATCCTCAGCTGCATGTGGGTCAGTCTCACCCCTAATCCACGGTGGCCTTTGGTGATGGAAAATGTGCATCATGATCAAGCGGTGTTCACCCTATACTATTGGGGATGGTGGCATTGGTGGCCCAATGGTTAATGGTACCGCTGGTGCCTCTGCTGGGGCCCCTACCGATAAAGGGATTTGCACCGAGGCCTCATCACTCGGTGGGATATCATCGCGTACTATACTCGAAACCCTAGCTGGCTATCTACATGAAGGCATACTGAAGAGAAATAGTTTTTCATTGTTCAATAAGATATACCTAGTGAGCTTTCTCAAAGAGTTAATAAAGATAACTTTTTAAAACACACACACAATCAGTGTTTTCTTGGACTGAGACAGAAATAATAAGTCTAGGTCCTGGTGTATGGATACGTCTTCTGCCACTCCAATAGTGGATTAGCTAAACTGATATCCACACTCACTGTAATTAACACTATTGTTGTTAAAAAGATCAGAGTCCAACTTTCTATGGTCAAACAGACTCCTCTGATACCAATTTTTCATGACCCATCCCCCGGGGCCCATGTCGTGACTACCCCAAGCCCGCCTTCTAAAGGTCAGGGGCTAGCGACGAGCACCGAAAGGTGTATTCTCTAAAAACTAGGATGTAATTTCCTTTATAACCTATAACACCCAAAACCAATCACACAACAAGATACATACACAAGTATGATGTATAGTAAAAAGAGTGTGTAAAGAAAGAAAAATGGGGCCAAAATTCAAGCCCAACTGTAATGTACAAGAAAACTGAAAAGTTCAAGTTGAACTGGGAATTACAAGTAAATTGAACATCTCTTGTAAACACCCACCATGGATCCCACCTAAAGGGCAGGTACAGCTCTCAAATGGTCTTCTCTATGGTACGCCTAGTCTAATGACCAACTCCAAGCTACCTCCAGCCCTGGTACTCTCATCATCCATCAGTGATGTTCGTCGTCTACACCAAAAAGAACAAGGTGCAGGTGCAGCACATGTAGGGGTGAGTATAACGACACTTAGTAGGGAAGAAGAGTCCCTCGAAGGGCTCAAAACACCCAAAAAGGATAAACCACAAATCATGAAAAAATCTAACAACCCTACTTAGGTATACGCCCATACATATAACTAAGTTATCAAGAATATCGACCACATTCATGAGGAAAGACAAGGTCCAAATCAAAATCTCAAAGATCAAATGTTCCACAAAGGAAGAAATACCACAAAGGTAACACCACACAGGTATGTTCCACGAATTTACTCCACAGAGAAGATTACCACAAAGTTATACCGATGAAGGTAAGTACGACAAAGGTAAGAATCACAAAGGTACTCTACACAGAAGATTACCACAAAGGTATCACCATGATGGTAAGTACCACAGAGGTACACCACATAGAAGATTACCACAAAGGTAGAGACACAGCTCACACCAAGTATAACTTATGTACGGTAGTAAATATGATTAGATTTTACTACTGAATCATCTTACTCAGTTAAGAGGTAGACCGACGTAGGATCATAAATCATCAGACCCCCATAGGATCCTAGTAAATCATCAGACCCACATATGATCCTATTACATCATTAGACCCACATAGGATCCTGGTATAGCAGACTGACCTAGGATTATAGAGTATTCCCACATGGATTCCATGAGTGGATCCATTTGACACTCTCGTAAAGAGACCCACAAAGGATCCCAAGTAGAGACCCACATAGGATTACTTTTTCATGTTACAGCCAGCTACATGGTTCCTGCACTAAGCTCACTTGATTCCTAGAGGATCCTATCGTCATGCAACAGGTCGATTCTATAACTTCCACAAAGTCACATTAACAACTATTCCAAAGGACCGCCACATAAAAGGGGTCTCAACACAATAAACAGTGCATTAATCGGATGCCCGGTCTGTAAGTTATTGTTCTTTTAGTCCCGAGGGCCCGGTTGGATACGTGTTTGATCCAACCTGAAGGTACCACCGCATAATCCAAAACTCATGTGTCATATACCACAAGGACCACCTCGATCATAGGTTTCTGGTGCCGTAGACGGTTCATTAAACGGATGCCCGAAGCTCAAGATATGTCCAAAAGAGAAAAAACGGTTCGATGTCGGTCCGGGTCCAGTCCGACCCTGTTGTCCCGACCCAGCCTCTGCATTAGGGAAGTCAAGAGGTTTTCCCCCATTAAGAGGGGTTCGGGTAATCCCCACCACCATGAATTTAAATTGTGGTTTTCTACCTTGGGTGGTAACCACCTCCATAATTAAAAAAAGAGAGATTTTATAAAAATTAAAAAAAGTTGTTCATTATTTTATTTTATTTCCACGAAAAACGCAAAAACTAACTTTCGCCCTCGAAATACTTCGGTTGAGGTGAAGGTCTCTTTAAGATAATAATGGCCCTCCGAGTTCAACGGTGTCCTTGTATTTCAATTCCGAGCACCGGTTCAAAAGCTTCAAAAACCCTCTCGCACGTTTACTGAATGTACCCGAAAACAAGTTCAAAAATTCATTCCAGGTACTCAGACCCTCGAAATCACGCACTTCCAATTTTTTTGGACTCGTAAAATTCCAATATAATTAAAAAAATACATTGAATTTATGGGTCTTTACATTCTCCCCACCTCAGGACTTTACGTACCCGAAAGCCACATCACAAAAACAAGTAAAACCAGTGGGGGTTCTGAGCACGAATTTTAGCCTCCTGCTCCCATGTTCCCTCCTGGAGGTTCATGTTCCACAAAAGAACGTGCACCAGAGGTATTGACCACCCATGATGGACCCGCTTCTATCGATCCTCAATCTCCACTGAATCCTCCGAAAACTTCGTCCCATCGTCAAAGTCCAGCTCACCCCAGTCAATGATGTCTGAAGGGTCGTGCACGTATCTCATCAATTAGGATACGTGGAAGACATTGTTCCCCCGGTGCCGCTGAGGAGGAAGAGCTAAGTGGTAAGCCACCTCACCAACTCAGTTGAGGACCTAGAAGGGTTTGATGAACCTTGAAGATAACTTGCCACCCCAGCCAAATCTCTGCAACCCTCATCGAGATGAGACCCGTAGAAAGACGTGGTCTCCATCCTCGAACTCTAGAGGTCTCCGTCACTTGTCGGCATAAGACTCCTTCCTACTTAGTGTAGTCTGCATCCACTCATGGATAATCTGTATGTTCTCTATGGTATCCAACACCATCAATGGTCCCTTGAGTGCTGACCCCCCTTGGTCAGTCCATCACAAAGGCGATCTTCTAGGTCAACCGTACAATGCCTCGAAATGTGCCATCTAAATGGTATAGTGAAAGATGTTGTTGTATGAAAACTCCACCAAGGGAAAGTGAACCACCCAGCTGTGACCAAAGCTAAGGATGCAAGCATACAGCAAGTCCTCGAGGGTGTGAATGTTCCTCTTATTCTGTCCATTCGTCTGAGGATGGAAGGTGGTGCTCAAACGAAGCTACATCCTGAAAGACTCCATAAACCCCTTAAATATCCGGGAATTGAAACGTGCATCATTATCTTAGAAAATTGACAAAGTTACACCATGTAGCCTCACAATCTCTTGCACATAGATGTTTCCCATGCTCTCTACTGAACCATGTTCTATGATCAGTAGGTAGTGGGCCGACATTGTGATTTTGTCGACGATCACCCAGATGGAATCATGAACCATGGATGTACGTGGATTTCATGTCACAAAGTCCATGGATATCCCTTAACACTTACACTCTAGGAACTCTAAAGGCTGAAGCCTCCTGGTACATGAGGCTCTGCCTTCACCTTCTGACAAGTGATGCACCGAGAGACAAACTCTACTACTTATTTCTTCATTCCCGGCCACCAGTGCTATCATTAGTGGTCATGTTACATCTTATCCACTCTCGGATGTACATCCGGAGGGGACATGTGGAACTCCCCCCACACTTTCTCTCGATGCGACACGGTTACCATGGTACACCCTCTGAAGAGGATGGTGTGCTCCCCACCTTTATAAAATCCATCAGGTGACTGCCCTATGGATATATGAACTCATAGAGCCTCACATTTAGTGTTCCAATGCTGCACCTCCCTGACTCACTATAGAATTGTGGAAGTAACTGTAACAGACTGATGAAAAGCTGCTCCATCTCAATCCACAAAGGATATCAACAAAGCAGCCAGCTTCTCTGTCGCCTCACCTAGCAGTTGTATACCATATCTCCTGCTAAGTGCATATGCTACCACGTTCCCCATCACTATAGGTATAGAATATCTTGAATTCATAGTCCATGAGGAACTCAAGCCAACGTCGTTGTCTCAGGATCAGCTCATTCTGAGAGAAGAAATACATGAAACTCTTGTGATCAGAGTAAATCGTAAAATAATCACCCATCAAGTAATGTGGCCCCATCAAAAAGGAGAAGACCACCACTTTACACTACAGGTCATGGGTAGTGTAGTTCTACTCATGTTGTCCTCGATATCGAGAACCATATGCAATAACTTCTTGCTCCTACATCAGGACACATCCGAGCCCGGTCCCTGTTGCGTCGCATTAGACTATGTACCCAACGCCATCCTCTGGTAGCCTCACAATGGGGGCACTAGTCATCCTCTGACTCAACTCCTGAATACTCTGATGGAATCTCTCCAATCACATGAATGGGTGCACATTCTTCGTCACCACTGATAAATGTACTGCAATGCTGGAAAAATCTGGCACAAATATCTAGTCGTATCCGGCCAAACCCAGGAAACATCGTACCTCTGTCACACTCATGGGTGGCTCTAAAGATAGTACCGCCTCCATATTCACAGGATCCACTGAAAATTCAGCCTCCGAGATGACATTTCCTAGAAAGTGAACATCTCGGATCCAGAACTGGAACTTTGAGAGCTTACCATAAAGCAGGTGCTCTCGGTGTGTCTCCAGAACTATCTGCAAATGATAGTCATGCTCCTCCTCAGTTTTCGAGTTGATCTGAATGTCTTCATTGAATAGTAATACAAAGAGATCAAGGTATGGTTGGAAGATATTGTCCATGAGTCCCTTAAAAACTGCAAGAGCATCGGTCACGTCAAATGGAATAACCAAGAACTTGTAGTGGTTGTTCCAACATCGGAAAGTCATCTTATGCATATCCTCATTTCAGACTCTGAGCTAATGATAACTAGATCTGAGTTCTATCTTCGAGAACCATTGTTCTCCCTTCATCTGATCAAAGAGGTTATCAATCCTCAGAATTGGGTACTTGTTCTTCAAAGTCACCATGTTCAGGCACCAATAGTCAACAAAAAGTCTCAAGCTCTCATCCAACTTCTTGACGAACAAAATCAGAGATTCTCATGGATAAACACTGTGCTGGATGAATCCCTTCCCCTGTAAGTCCTCTAGGTGTTCCCTCAACTCACTATGCTCCACAGGAGCCATCCGATATGCTGGTGTAGATATCGGTCACGTCCTGGGATACATGTTAATGTAAAAGTCCACCTCTCTGCGAGGAGGTAGACCCAGAACATCATCAGGGAAGACATCTGTGTATTGGTCCACCACAACAAGATAACTCAGACTCTCTATATCAACCGCTCTGAGGTTAAGGCTTTCCAACTGATTAGTGATCGGCTGCACTATCCTCCAGGTAAGTTCATCCTTTGCTAAAAGGCTCTCATCTCGCCGGTTAAGGTAAAACTACTCCCATCTGTCTGGACACACCTCACTTTATGCCGAATATAGTCAATCTAAGAATGGACTGTAGAGAACTATTCCATACCTACGATGATGTACTAAGGCCTCGATGACCCTAAAATGATATCCCAACTAAAGATCTCGCCTCCTAGAGTATGCTCACACTACCAGAAGTAGTGTGTAATCATCAAATCTACTCCCGTAGGAGTTTCTATCCATAAGGATCGAGCCAATGGCTCTGTAGGAATCTCCGAGCTCCGAACGAGAGCAATGGAAATAAAAGAATTACTGTAACCTCTTCCTATAAGTACAATAACTATGTTTTATTAGATACGGATCGTACCTCGGATCATCTCCAGAGTTCCATGGTCGTAGGCATCAGATGCCTGGAGCTGAGCTCGCCCATATCAACCAACTATCTACAGTCGGGGTGGACCACCTGGTGGTGGTGGAAGTAACATCTCAAATTGATTCCCACAGCCAGCTTCACGGCCAACTGCTCTTCTACATCTGCTTCCTCCCTACAGAACTCCTCAGTCGATCCTCTACCTCTGCCTGGGCAGTCCTTTGACTGTCTACTGACCATCAATACAGAGGGTCGGGCAGCCTCGAGCCATGTGACCTAGCTCACCTCATGCATAACACTGACTGGTCCTCACATGACTGGCTCTATCTCTGGTGCCCCGTAAAACAAACCCTGAATCATGCAGCTGTCCACCTATAGGTCTGGTCCTCTTGGACCTTTGTGACATCTGTCTGGTGTTATCTGCAGAATACTCAACTACGTGATGCCCAACAGTGGTTCTCACTGTTGGTGACTACTCATCAAGAAAACTCCCCACTAATATGGCTCTCTCTAAAACCTATGACAACATCGGGATGTTGAGAGAAATCATCAAATCCCTAATCTCATGACTGAGTCCTTGCTCAATGGTTCGGGCCCTAAAAAATGGGTCTTCCACCATATCTGTGGAGTAGCATGAAAGGTCTGTCAACTTCGTTGAGTACTAAGCCACAGTCATGCTGCCTTGTTGTAGATGAAGAAGCTCCTATATGTGCACTACGCGAAGGGTCACTAGTACAAACTCTGACCGAAATAGGATTTCAATAACTGCCCAGAGAAGTGTCACCTATTCATGAACCTCGAGCATCAAGCTCCACCATCTGCCTGCTGCTACTTATAGTAGACTGGAAACATGGATCACTATGAGATCTGCTAGTGTTCCTACCAGTCGAAAGACTCTCACCACAGCCCCAAACCCATCCTCAGCCACCTGTGGATCCTTCTCACCCCTAAACCTAGGTGGCATCTGGCGCTGGAACTCGTGAAAGATGCTCAGGTGGAATATACCCTCTATTGTTGGGGCTGGTTGCATCGGTGGCCCAATGGGTAATGGTACCGCTGGTGCCTTCGCCGGTTCCCCTACTGATAAAGGGCCTTCCACTTAGGCCTCATCACTCGTTGGGCTATCCCCACATACTATACCCATAACCCATACTGGTTGTTTGCGTAGAGGTGTCCTGAAAAGAAATAGGTGCGCCTTGGTCAATAAGTTTTACCTGGTGACATGACTGAAAGAGTTCACAAAGAAAACTCTTTAAAACACACATGCAATCAGTGTATTCGTGCACTGAGTCAGAAATTAATATTCATGGTCCTGGTGTGTGGATACATCAACCACCACACCAACACTGAATTACCTAAACTAATTACCACACCCAATACACTTAACAATATTTTCATTAAAAATATCAGAGTCCAATGTTCATTGGTATAACTGACTCCTCTTATACCAATTTTTCATGAGCTACCCCCTAGGGCCCATGTCGTGACTACCCCAAGCCCGCCATTCATAGGTCAGGGGCTGGTGACTAGCATCAAAAGGTAAATTCCCTAAAAACTGGGATGTAATTGCCTTTATAACTTCTAAAGACACACAACCAAGAACACAACAAGATACATACACAAGTAAACTGTACAGTAAAAATAGTGTGTACATAATGTTAAAAGGGGCCTAAATACAAGCCCAACTATAAAGTATAAGAAAACTGAAAAGTGCAAGTAAAACTGGGAAGTACAAGAAAACTGAACACCTCCTGTGGACACCTGCCAATGATCCCACCTAAAGGGTAGGTGCAGCTCTCGAATGGTCATCCATGTGGTATGCTTCATCTCATGTCCACCTCCGAGCAACCTCCAGTCCTGGTACACCCATACTCAGTCGGCATTGTCTATCGTCTGCACCAAACACAACAAGTTGCGGCTGTAGCCCGTGTAGGGGTGAGTATAACGATACTCAATAGGGATGCTGAGACCCTCAAAGGTCTCCCAAAACCCACAAAGGATAAACCAAAAAGCATGTAAACATATG
The DNA here is from genome assembly GCA_963277665.1 of Viscum album. NCBI lineage: Eukaryota > Viridiplantae > Streptophyta > Magnoliopsida > Santalales > Viscaceae > Viscum > Viscum album. Next base: position 932,695,058 of record OY728122.1, on the reverse strand, counting down.
AAAACCCTACATTGGTATATTCCCATAATTTTACCTATGTTATCATGAATAGCCTCCTCATTCATGAGGAAACACAAGGTCTCACTCAAAATCCCAAAGCTCAACTATTCTATAAAGGAAGAAATACCATAAAATTAACACCACAATGGTAAGTTCCACAATGGTATTCCACACTGAAGATTACCACAAAGGTATCACCACAAAGGTAAGTACCAAAAATGTAAGTACCAAAAAGGTATGCCACACAAAATATTACCACAAAGGTATCACTCGGAAGGTATGTACCACAAAGGCACACCACACAGAAGATTACCACAAAGTTGAAGACTCATCACACACCAGGTATAACATAGGTAAATTAGTAATGAAGATTAGATGTAACAACTTATTCATCTTACTCAGTTAATGGAGGACCCAAATATGATCCTAAATAATCAGACCCACATAGGATACAAGTACATCATCAGACCGACATAGGATCCTAGTACATCATGATAACCACATAAGATCCTATTACAGTAGACCCAGGTAGTATCCTAGAGTAGTCCCATGTGGATTCCTAGAATGGATCCAAGTGATACACTCGAACACAGACCAACAAAGGATCCCAAGCATAGACCCACATAGGATCCCTTTCTCATGTTACAGCCAGCTACAGGGTTCCTGCACTAAGCTCGCATGATTCCAGGAGGATCTAATATTCAAGAAACTTGCCGATACTCCAACATCCATGAATTCCCATGAAGATGTATCCTGATGGACCTACACATAAAATGGGTCTCAATGAAACAGACGGTTCATCAATCGGATGCACGGTCTGTAAGTTATTGGCCTTTTAGTCTCTAGGGCCCAGTTAGATTCATGTTCAATCCAACCCTGCCATACACAAAAATTATCCAAAACTAAAGTGGGGTATACCAGAAGGTCCGTCTCGATCCAAGGTTTCAGGAACCCCAGATGGTTCGTCATACAGACACCCAAAGTAGAAGATATGACTGAAAGAGTGAAATTTTGTCAATGTGGGTCCGGGTCTAGTCTGACCCGGTCAGACCGACCTCGCCCGACCTGGCCCGGGTCGACCGAACCCGGTTCTGGTCGACCTGGCCCTGCCCGCTGGGTTCGGCTTGGCCTGCCGTCGCATCCCAGCCCGCAGTGCATCCCACTCGGTGGCCTGCGGCTGGTAGGACGGCCCGCCACCTCCTCGAATGGCATTGTCGTGTGTCACGCCATCATCGGCGGTCGGCTCTGCCCGCCACCCTCCCTTGACCACTGTGGCACAAGGTCGTCACTCCTGCATGTTGGGCAGTGTGGACGAGTGCCTCCATCCTCTTCACGCTGTCGGTCGGAGTGCCGACCGCCACCCTTGCTCTACCGTGGTCGACAGGCCATGGCCCTTCTCCCGCGGCGTGGTCTTAACGCCGCCTTAGTCACGACCGAACGGAGAATCGTCCACTGCACCTGAGTCCCACTGGTGTCGCTTGCCACCACTGGTCTCCATCCTCCTCCGTCACGAAGGTTGCAGAGATTTGGAAAGCACCCACCGCGTTAGGGTGGTAGCAAGTGGCTCAATAATTCTTGAGTCACGAATAATGTCAAAAACTTGTAAGGGGGATTCAAAACAACAAACCCACCATTTTCGTTTGTTGACGTTGTTGAGGAGGGAAAGACGGACGTCAGTTCATTGTCATTGAAGATGTCGACGTTCATTTCTCTCTCAAGGAGCTTCTGATCCGGGCTCGGGGTCGGTTCATTGTTCTTAATTGGAGAGGCGTTCTTCGTTGGAGAGGCATTCTTCGTTGGAGTGGCATTCTTCATTGTAGATGAATAGTTCCTCTAAAGTTCTCCCCCAATTCCCATTTTCCAACCCTTTGCATCGATTTTCCCCCAACCCAAAATGGGGATCCTACCAAATAATATTTGTTTAACAATTTATTTTTTATCGTAATTAATTGCCTCAATTAAATGGCACAATAAATAAATTGAGATGTTGAGAGGTTTTCCCCTATTAAGAAGGGTTCGAGTGGTCCCCACCACCAAGAATTTAAATTGGGGGTTTTCTGTCTCTATTGGTCCCTATCCCCATAATTAAAAAAAGAGAGGTTATAAACATAAAATATAAGTTGTTCCTTATTTTTATTTTTTTCCACAAAAATCATGAAAAATAACATTCAACCTCAACCTAATTTGGTAAATGTGAAGGTATTTTTAAGGAAATAATGATGTTCTGAGTTCCACAGTGTCCTTGGATTTTAATTATGAGCACCAGTTCAAAAGTTTCAAAAACCTGATCGCATGTTTACTGAACGTACCCAAAAAAGATGATAAATTGATTCCGATCACTCCAGGCCTCAGAATCATGAGCCTCCCACTTCCATGTTCTCCCCTTTATGTACCCGTGCTGCCAATGAATGTGCACTAGAGGTATCGACTTCCCATGAAGGACCTGCTCCTGTCTATCCTCAATCTTCACTGAAACATCCAAAAACATCGCCCTATCATCGATGTCTAGCTCGCCCCAATCAATGATGTGTGAAGGGTTGTGCACATATATCCTCATTTGGGATACGTGGAGGATGTCGTGCACCCAGTGCAGCTAAGGTGGAAGACCTTAGCAGTGAGCCACCTCGCCAACTCTGTTGAGGACCAGGAAAGGTCTGATGATCCTGGGAGATATCTTGCCACCCCGGCCAAATATCTGCAACCCTCGTCGATGTGAGACCTGTAGAAAGACATGGTCACAATCCTCGAACTCCAGAGGTCTCGTTCTCTTGTCGGCATAGAAATTATGTCTGCTCAGTGTAGTCTTCATCCGCTCCTGGATGATATGTAACTTCTCTGGGGTAGCCAACACCATATCTGGTCCCATGAGTGTTGACTTCCCTTGGTAAGTCCAGTAAAAAGAAGAACTACATGGTCAGTCATACAAATCCTCGAAATGTGCCATCCCAATGGTAGAGTGCTAGATATTTTTGTTTGAAAACTCAACCAAGGGAAAGTGAACCACCCTACTGTGACCAAACTCTAGGATGCAAGCATACAACATGTCCTTGAAGGTGTGAATGGTCCACTCAGTTTGGCCATCTTTCTGAGGATGGAAGGTGGTTCTCAAATGAAGCTAAATCCCGAAAGCCTCTGGAAACCCATTCCATAGCCATGAAGTGAAACACACATCACGATCAGAGAAAATCATCGGGGGTACTCCATGTAGCCACACAATCTCCTGCACATAGTGGAGTCCCAATATTTCTACTGAACCCTGTTCTTTGATCGGTAGGAAGTGGGCCGACTAGGTGAGTCGGTCGACAATCACCCAGATAGAATCATGACCCATGGATGTACGTGGAAGTACTGTCATGATGTCCATGGATATCCCATTACTCATCCACTCTGGGACCTCTAATGGAAGAACCAATCATTCTAGTATGTGATGACCCGACTTCACTTTCAGACAAGTGAGGCATCGAGAGACAAACTCTGCTACTGCTTTCTTCATTCCCGGCCACCAGTTCTCTCGTCAGAGGTCCTGGAATATCTTCACCACTACCGGATTTGGCGCTAGAGGGGACGTGTGGAACTCCCTCAACACTTCCTCCCAAAGTGATACTAGTACCATCGTACACCTTCTGAAGAGGATGATGTGTTCCCAACCTTCAAAAAATCCATCATATGATTGCCCTGTGAATATATGAACACTTCAAGCCTTTTAGTCAATGTCCTCGATTTTTGCCTCCCTGACTCGCTGAAGAAGTTGGGAAGTGACTGCAAGAGACTAAAAAAACTATTTCATCTCGATCCACAAAGGATATGTACAAAGCGGCCAGCTACTCTGTCCCCTCACCTAGGAGCTCTATACCAGATCTCATACTGAGTGCATCTGCTACCACATTCCCCTTCCCAAGAGTATAGAATATCTCGAAGTCATAGTCCTGGAGGAACTGGAGCCAATGTCTTGGTCCTAGGTTCAGGTCCTTTTGAGAGAAGATATACCTGAGAAAAATGTGATCTGAGTAAACTATATAACTCTCACCCATCAAGTAATTTCACCACATCTTCATGGAGAACACCACTGTTGCTAACTCTAGGTAATGGGTAGCTCCATTCTACTCATACTGTCTCAACCGTCAAGAACCATATGTGATAACTGCTCATTCCTGCATCAGAACACATCTGAGCCAGTTCCCTGATGAATCGTAGCAGACTACTTACCCAACACCCTACTCTAGTATCCCCATGATTGGGGAACTATTCAGCCTCTTCCTCAGTTCCTGAAAACTTCGCTGGCATCTCTCCAACCACATGAAGGGATGCCCCTTATTCGTCAACACTAATAATGGTGCTACAACTTTGGAGATATCTCGCACAAATCTCCAGTAGTATCCAGTCAAACCCAGGAAACCTTATACCTCCATCACACTCCAAGGTGGCTCCAAAGAAAGTACTTCCCCAATCCTTTATGGATCCACTGAAACTGTATCCTCTTATATGACATATCCTAAAAATTGAAACTCTCAGATCTAGAAATGGAAATTCGAGAGCTTACCATTAAGGTGGTGGTCTCATATTTTTTCCAAAACTTTCTATAAATGATAGGCATGCTCCTCCTCGGTAGCAGAATAGATCAGAATGTCATCGATGAAGAATACTACAAAGAGATCAAGGAATGGCTAGAAGATCTTGTTCTTGAGTCCCAGGAACACTAATGGAGTATTGGTCATGCATAATGGTAAAACCTAGAACTCATAGTGGCCATACCAAAATCCGAAAGTCACCTTCTACACATCCTCGTTTCGTACCCAGATCTGGTGATAGCCTGATCTGAGGTCTATCTTCAAGATCCATCGTTCTCCCTTAAACTGATCAAAGTGGTCATCAATCCTCGGGAGTGGGTACTGATTCTTCAAGGTCACCTAGTTCATGTTTTGATAGTCAACACAAAGTCTCATTCTCCCATCCTCATTTTTGGTGAACAAAATCGGGGCAGCCCAAGGAGAAACACTGGGATGGATGAATCCATTCCCCTGTAAGTCCTCTAGCTGTACCTGTAGCTCACAATGCTCCGCGGGAGCCATCTGATATGCTAGTGTAGATATTGGTTCCATCCCAGGGAACATGTAATTGTTATTGTCCTCCTCTCTGTGAAGAGGTAGACCCGGAACATCATCAGGGAAGACATCTGCGTACTGGTCCACTACAACCGGATAACTTGGACACTCCACATCGACCACTCTGAGGTTATGGCTATCCAAATAATGAGTGATTGACTGAACTCTCTTCCAGGTAAGTCCATCCTGTTCGACAAAGGCTCCCTTCTCACGGATGAAGGTAAACCTAGTCCCATCAGTGCGGACACACCTCACTTTGCACCAAATATAGTCAATATGAGCATGGACTATAGATAACCATTCCATACCCAAGACGACCTCAAAAGGCCTCGACGCCGCTAATAGGAGATCCCAGCTGAAGCTCTTGCCTCTTAAGAGTAAACTCACACAGCCGGTACCAGTGCGTAATAGTCGAGTCCGCTTCCGTAAGAGTCTCTAGCCGTAAGAATCGAGCCAACAGCTCTGTCAGAATCTTCGAGCTCTGAATGAGGGTAGTTGAAATTAAATAATGAATGGCACCTATGTCTATAAGTACTACAACTAAGGTGGAGTAACACATACCGTACCTCATATCATCTCCAGAGCACCGTGGTCATAGACCTCAACAGCCTGGAGCACAGCGCGACCCTATCCACCTACTCCCTATGTTCGGGGTGGACCACCTGGTGGTTGTGGTGGTAATATCTCGAATTGTTACCCACATTCAACTACACAGCTATCTCCTTTTCCACGTCCTACTGGTCCCTACGAACCTCCTCAGTCGAACCTCAATCCTTGCATGGGTGGTCCTTCGACCGTCTTCTGATAATCCATAAGTTGGTTTGGGCAGTCAAGAGCCATGGGACCCAACCCGCCACATGCGTAACACTACTTGGTCCTCACATGATTGTCTCTGTCTCTCCTTCCCCGCACAACCGACCCTAAATCCTATGGTCATCCACATGTTCTTTTGGTCCTCTTGGACCTCTGTGACATCTTTCTGCTGGTAGCTACAGAATACTCTGATACTCTACGCCCGGTGAGAGTCTTGCTGCTGGTGACTGTTCAGCAAGAAAACTCTACCTAAGAGAGCTCTCTCTAATACCTCTGCCTGCATCGATATGCTGAGAAAAATCATCAAAGACACGATCTCCCTCCTGAGTCCCTACCGGAAGATTCAGTCCATGAAGAATGGGTCCCGCACTATATTAGAGGAGTACCGTCAGAAGACAGTTTCTGAGTATTGAGCAACAGTCAAGATGCCCTACTGCAGATGAAGAATCTTCTGAATGCGCACTGCGTGAAGGGTCGCTGGAACATACTCTACCCAAAATAGGCTATCCAATTAGTCCCAGTGATGTGTCACCTCATCATGAACTAGGATCATCAATCTCAACCATCTTCCTACTAATTATTCTAGAAGACTGGCCACAAGGATCATCATGATATCAGATTGTGTCCCTACTAGTCGGAAGACTCTCACCACAGCCTCCAGCCAATCCTGAGCTACCTCTAGGTCTATATCACCCCTAAAACATGGTGGCCTCTGGTACTGGAACTCGTGAAACATGATCAAGTGGCATGAACCCTTTTCTGATGGGCTAGGTTCCATCAGTGGCCCAATAGTTAATGGTACCGCTGGTGCCTCCACTAGTGCACGTACTAATAAAGGGCATTGCACCAAGTCCTCATCGATCGGTGGGCTATCATCACGTACTATACCCAGAACCCTAGCTAGCTGGCTGTGTGGAAGCAACCTAAAAAAAATTTGTTCCCTAGTCCATAAGTTATACTTGGTGAGATGACTCAAAGAGTTCACAAAGAAAACTTTTTAAAAACCAAACACAATCAATGTTTTCGTGCACTGAGTCGGAATTCAGAATTCAGGGTCCTGTTGTATGGATACATCCACTGCCTCACCAACTCTGGATTCCCTAAACTAATAACCACACTCACTACACATAACACTATTACTGTTAAAAAAATCAGAGTCCAATTTTCTACGGTAGAACTGACTCCTCTGATAACATTTTTTCACAACCCATCCCCCGGGGCCCGTGTTGTGACTATCTCAAGCCCGCCTTCCATAGGCCAGGGGCTGTCGACTACAACCGAAAGGTGTATTACCTAAAAACTAGGAAGGTGTTGCCCTTAAAACCTATAAAAACACACAAACAAGAACACATTATGCTATGTAAAAAAATAAACTGTATACTAAAAAGTGTGTGCACAGAAAGTAAAAAGGGGCCAAAATACAATCCCAACTATAAAGTACAAGAAAACTAAAAAGTGAAAGTGAAACTGAGAAGTACATGTAAACTAAATAGCTCTTGCGAACACCCAACAAGGATCCCACCTGAAGGGTAGCTACAACTCCTGAAAGGTCATCTTTGCGGTACACCTCATCTAATGTCAACCTTCGAGCTACCTCTAGTCCTGGTACTCTCGTCCTTAGTCATCTTTGTCCATCATCTTCACCAGAGACAATATGGTGTGGGTGTATCCCAAGAAGGGGTGAGTATAACGATACTCGGTAGGGACCTTGAGGCCCTCGATGGTCTCACAAAACCCACAAATGATAAACCATAAAGAATGAAAACATATGAAAACCCTACACAGGTATATGCCAATGAATATATCTAAGTTATCCAGAATATCCCCCTCATTCATGAGGAAATAAAATGTCCAACTCAAAATCCCAAAGCTCAACTGTTACCCAAAAGAAGAAATACAAAAAAGGTAACACCACAAAGGTATGTGCCACAAAGGTGTGCCACACAGAAGATTACTACAATGTTATCCCCACAAAGGTATGTACCACAAAGGTAAGTACCAATAAGGTACACCACACAGATGATTACCAGAAAGGTTTCACCACAAAGGTAAGTACCACAAAGGTACGCCACACAGAAGATTTCCACAAAGGTAAAGACTCAGCTCACACCAGATATTACTTAGGTATGGTAGTAATGAAGATTAGATGTTTCAACTGAATCATCTTACTCTATTAAGAGGCAGACCAACGTAGGATCCATATAATTAGACCCACATAGGATACTAGTACATCATCAGACCCACATAAGATCCTAGTACATCATCAGACCCATATAGGATCCTAGTACAGTAGACCCATGTAGGATCCTAGAGTAGTCCCACGCGGATTCCTAGAGCCGATCCAAGTGACACACTCGAACACAGACCCACAAAGGTTCCCAAGCACAGACCCACATAGGATCCCTTTCTCAAGTTACAGAAAGCTACAGGGTTCTCGCACTAAGCTCACGTGATTCTGGGAGGATCCTCTCCTCAATCCACAGGTCGATACTCCATCTTCCACGAACTCCAATGAAGAAGTATCCTAATTGACCGCCACGTTAAAGGGGTCTCAGTGCCAGAGACGGTCCTTCAATCAGACGCCTGGTCTGTAATTTATTTTCCTTTTAGTCTCGGGGGTCCAGTTGGATTGTTGTTCGATCCAGTATGGTTGTTCCCCAACATTATCCAAAACTCAAGTGGGGTATACCAAATGGACCATCTCGATCCAAGGATTCATGTGTCGCAGATGGTTCCTCAAACCGACAGTCGAAGCTCGGGATATGACCGAAAGAGTGAAAATGGGACAAAGTTGGTCCGGGTCCTGTCCGACCCGGCCTGGATCGACCTGGCCTGCTGATTCCTGCCCGACCCACTGGGAAACCCATAGTGTAGTGGCCCATGGCTAGCCAGACGGCCCGCCTCCTCCTCTCGCGGCGCGGTCACACAGTGCGCCATCACAAAGGCGTCGGCTTGGCTGACCACCCCCCCTTCGCTACCACGACACAAGTCTGTGGCTCCTGCATGTCGTGCGGTGCAGACAAGCACCGACCTCCCCTTCGCACGGCCGACTGGAGTCATGGTCTCCACCTTTGCTCTGAAGCGGCTGACGGGCTGCGTCCCTTCTCTGGATGTGCACTCGCGCCACCGCCTTCATCACAGCTAACCGATGTGTCGGCCGCCACTCCCGAATCCAACGAGTGTCGTTCGCTGGCACCTGTTGTTTTCCACCTCCATCGCGATGAACACATCATAAAACACAAAGGTTACGGAGAGGTTGGTCCATGTTGATTTGGCTTGCACCTTCCGCATTAGGGTGGTATCAAGCGTCTTGAAAATTATTGAATCACGAAGAACGTCAAGAATGGGTAAGGGTGATTAAAAATAAAAACCCCTACCTTGTCATTTGTTGATGTTGGTGAGGAGGGAAATATGGTCGTCGGTTCATTGTTGTTGAAGAGATCGGTACTCGTCACTCCAGCAAGGCACTTCTGATTCTGGATCGGGGTTATTTCTTCGTTTTTCTTTGGAGAGGTGTTCTTCGTTGGAGAGTCTTTCTTCGTTGGAGAGGCATTATTCATTGGAGAAGAAGAGTTCCTCTAAAGTTCTCCCCTAATTTCCCTTTGCCAACCCTTTTCCAAAAAATTTCCCACAACCCAAAATAAGGATCCAACCCAACAAAACATATTTATCAATTTAATTTTTTGGTATAATTAATTGGCTCAATTTAGTGGCATAATTAATTAATTGGGAAGTTGAGAGGTTTTCCCCCATTAAGAAGGGTTCGAGTGGTCCCCAGCACCAAGAATTTAAATTGGGGGATTTCTATCTCGGGAGATCCCCACCTCCAATATTAAAAAAATAGAGGTTATAAAAATAAAATAAAAGTTGTTCCTTATTTTATTTTTAATTGCACAAAAAACACGAAAACTAACTTTCACCCTCGACCTACAATGGTCGATGTGAAGGTATCCTTAAGAGAATAATGGCTCTACGAGTTCAACAATGTCCTTAGATTTCTATTCTGAGCACTAGTTCAAAAGATTCAAAAACCTGCTCGCACGTTTACTGAACGTACTTGAAAGAAAGTTCAGAAATTAATTTCGAGCACTCCGGGCCTCGGAATCATGCACCGTCAATTTTCACGGACTCGTAAAATTCCAATATAGTTTAAAAAAATACATGCAGTTTCCATGTCTTTACAATTGATTTATTGCCATCAAGGATGACATGTTTACATTTTCCTTTACTACATTCATGACTAGTCATACAGCCATTATAATTGTTGAAACAACTTTTAAAATATATTTTATAACTTTTTTACATTTTTTAACTAATGTATATAAATAATATTTAATAATAAAACAAAACGATCTTGTGATGAATGAAAAACCACCAATATAATCTAAAAAATTATCATCAACGTTTTCTCTAGTAAATCATCCTAATATATCAATATATATAAATAACTAAATTCCAATAAATTTAATTTCTTTAATGACATATAATTTAAATTATGGAAAATTATTCCCATTTTACATGATCTTCCATACATATATACAACTGAACTGATCAAGAAAACCAAGAAAAATAACACTCCCAAATGATGAAATTGAACTCTATAACTCATCAATGTTGACGTAAACTAACATAATAAAAGTATCATGAATTAATTAAATGTATTGGTGGTTATATATTAGGTACTTAATAAATATAATTTCATCATCTTGGATATTAATATGGATAAATCATTTAGACATAAGGTATTGGGATTCTTAAACCCAATTTCTTTTCTTTTGGTTATTCCTAATGCATTCCAAATTTTAATGTTAATGTTTTTTTATTTATTCTAACCTTTTATTTTTTTGTATATATGTGTTTATAATATGGGTTTGTGTAAAATAAAAATATTTTTTAAAATTAATCTTCTTTCAATAACACATTTTGACTCTTCTTTAGTTGATTCTTCTTCACTCAAAAATTATAAATCTTGTTCAAAATATGTTTTCAACTTTCTCATTTGAGAACCCAAAATATAATTCTTGTATGTATGTTTTTTAAAATATAAAAATTATTTTACATTGGTTATTTTATGTATTGGATTGATATTTGTTCTATGTTTCATATAAGATTACGTAAATGTTATGATGTCACGGGTGCGCCTATAATTATATAATGCTCTAATGAATTTCCTAATGTGATGTGTCTCTTGATATAATGTTCAATATCACTAAAAATTATTCTAGGGTTTTTAATGATTAATCTATGATTATGAACATATTTTAATCTTGAACATGATTCTATATTTTTTTCACAAATATGTTTGGAATTTATCTATTAAGACATGATATTTCATTTTTATGCATTTCCACATTCCCTGCCTTTATCTAATTTATCCTATAATGATTATTCGTATGATACCAAGATTATTTTTTGATGATGATGATTATTCTCACCCATATTATTTTGATTCATGTTCTTATCTATCCTCTTACTTGGCTATTTGCTCACCATTTTCTCTGACGTATATCCTCAGTGGATTACTCAAAAATTGGAGTACATGAGGGACACTAAGAATCTTGAGAAGAAGTACTTAATTAATGTTTATGTTTTATTATGTAAATTTTATATACGTTCATAATGTGACCAAGGAACCAAACCTTTTGATCCCATTTTTTTTAATGTTTTTATGATTTTTATCTTTAAAATGATGTAACTTAAATGTAAGAAAAAGTTGGGTCTCTATAGTCGGTATTAGAGCACAGTTTTGTTAATATGGGAATTATTATTACATAACACTAGTTAAATATTTTAGTATGATTCTTAGTATTTGTAAACACACAAGAGGATTTATTTTTGGGAAATGATAAATATATGGATTCCATAAGATATGACTTTAGAGTTAATTGCTTATAGGAATAAAATATTAATTCATGACATGTTGACATATTTTTTTAAAAAATATATATATTTTAGAAAATAGTGAGAACCTTGGGAAGAAATGATAACAACCCATGTTACAGACAATATTGGGATTTCCCAAACGACATCCTAATTGCTTGGGAGCTGGAGTTCAAATTTTCATCATGTTTTTTACTAGTTTTCTCATGATATGAGCGATAACCTGAATAATATGTAAAATAATCGATACCATAAGAGGGGTAAACTATCTATCCTATCTTCTATGTGTTAATGACCGCTAAAGTTAAGTGGATCTTCTGATCCACTAGTCATGGAACAGTGGGTCATCTCTTTAGAGAAGATATTTTCTATGCTTCACAGTCATGATATGGGAAAGGTGTCCCTCATTGTTCAGAATTTAGATGGAGAGGATGATGAATGATGTATGATGATTAATAACACCATTACTAAAGAAGAAGTTGATGATGTGGAGTGGGAAGATATTAAAAAATATTTCTTAATAAGTAATTCCCTAGAACTCTTCCAAAAAATATACAGCCAGAATTAATACAGCTCATGAAAAAACAATGTAAATATTTCATGAATTATGAAGTTAATTTCAAATTCCTTTCAATATATTCCTCGAGTTTTGTTAACAAAAATAATATAAAATAGATAGATTAATTAGAGGTTTAAAACCACACCATTAAAAGACATATAAAATCAAGACTTTGGGAGTTATGAAGACTTTTTTCAATGTTCTCTCGAATTTGATATAGAGTTTTGATAATGGTAACTTGGATATTGTTATATGAAATTAAATATTAACATTCCAAATGGAGGATCTAATGAAAAATATGAAATTAAATCTCAACCACTCACAAGTCCAAAACGTGGAAATAATCATCATGGAAATTTTCATAAAGGGGTGGGTAAATGCTTCATATGTGCGAAATAAGAAAACCAATATAATGAATATTGTAGAGACATGAGGAAGTTGGACTGTGGTGGAGTAAAAGATATAACCACCCATAGTTAAATGTTTTATTTATTGGGATAAAAGGAACTTAGTTGGATAGTGCACTAATCCTTGAATCCTTGAGTGTAATCAGTCCCAAAAAAAAGAACTAGAAATCTTATTTCATCATTACTGCTGAATAGGATCCCAATAATGATGTGGTGATAGTAACAATAGTTAATCATTCAACAATTGTTAACATGTTGTTTGATTATAGTTCTATTCTTTCTTTCATATTTTAATGTTTAATGGAAATATTCCAACACAACCTAAAAATTTGGTAGCTGTGTTATCATTGAGAACAAAAAATGAGATAATTATTTCATTTGTAGTATAAATCTTCTCACTAGTAAGTTATTTAGAGCTGAACCTCCAATAAAATAATTCCATACATCTTTCGTGGAATTTCATTCTATATTGAGCAAGGATTTTCTATTTCAATAGAATTCCTCCATCATCTTTTAGGAAAGGGAGGTAAGTCTTCAGGTCCTAAGGAATCATCAACTTCTATATAATTTTAAGTAAGAGGGTGAAAATCCATTATATTTATTATCTCAGTTATTTATATTACTCCCTTATGAGCAATCATATGAATCTCAAATAACTGAGAGAATAATGATAATTATGATAAAACACATGAACACACTGAGGAACTACACTAATGTGTTCAACTAAAAATTATTTGGTAATCCTGATGGATAGTAGGTTATGTTCACAATTGAACATTTTCATAGATATTTTCCAATATGTAAAACAACTTAGTGAATTTCCACCATTGAGTTGGTGGAAATGAAGAAGAAAATACAGGAGAATTTAGATATGGTTTTTATATACCTGAGTGATTCACCATGGGGTGTAGTGGTCATTTTTTTAATAAGAATGCTGGATTGATACTCCTCTATATTGATTATCCTGAGCTCAAAAAATCATGATAAATAACAAGTAGACCCTTCCATGGATACATAACATGTTTGATCAACTATGTGGGGCTATGTATTTATCTATGGTGGACCTTGGGTCAGGATATCAGTAATTAAAGGAGAGGAATGATGATTTTTCCAAGATTATCTTCTGAATGATGTACAGACTCTATGTATTCATAACGACTCCTTTCGGAATCAATAACGCTCCATAAATATTCCTGAAATTAATTAATCGAGCCTTTTTAGATTACATTGAAAACATTTCGGTAGTACAAATTGATGATATTCTAAAATACTCCAATTGAAAGGAAACAAAAATAATATCCCTTGAATACATTGATAATGAAATTTTAAAGGGATCATCTAAATGAAATGTATTGTAAATGTGAGTTCATGATTTATGATATATCAAATATAGGGCATGTTATCACCAACAAGAAAATATTTGTGGACCCTTCCAAGACAAAAAATGTTGAACAGTGTCTTAAGACAACATCTGTAATGGATATCTATATATTCCTTGGTCTATCAGGGTTTTAATGGTGAATTGTGAATACATATAATGATTTTAAAACCCACTAACAAATCTGAATTGGATGGTAGGAAATATTTTAGAGACCAGAGAATGTGAATATTAAATCAAGGAATTGGAAAATGGATTTATCACTATAACAGTACTCACACTACCTATAGGTGGGAAAGATTTTGTTTTTTATAGAAACACTTCAAATAAGGGTTGAAGCTATGTACTGATGAAAAATGATAAACTGATTTCTTATGCCACAAGGAAGTGGAAAATTCAAGAGAAAAACATTCCCACACATGATTTAGAGTTTTTAGTTGTGATCTTCATGTTGAAAATATTTTTGTATATCTCTAGGGGAGAAGTGTTAGATATATACTAATCATAAAATCCTATAATATATATTCACACTATAGGATATTTATAAGATGCATTGAAGATGGTTAGATCTCTTCGTGGATTTTGATTTCTATATCCACTACCATCCGTGTAATGAAAACAAAGTGGAGGATTATTTAAGTATAAAATAACCTATAGTATTCTCTATGATAAGAATTGTGAAGTATCCAATTTTCATATATATTTAAATTTTGTAAATAGTAGTCATTAAGGATTGAACATCACCAATCCTTTCCCAAATGGGTGCTTGACCGTCCCTCGTAGAGAAAATAATGGTTGCTCAAATAAATGATGTGGATATTTAGATGAAGGAAAAAAGCTATCATGGATGAGTAACACCTCAGTGGTCAAAATTGATGAAGAATGAGTTGTAATATTAGCGTCATGAAAACGTGTACCATCTAATAGATTGGTAAAGAAAGAGCTTCTAAATGAGAGACATAGATCGCCCGTAGTTATTCACCTAGGGAGAAGAAATACGTGTCGAGGTCTCCAAGAGAATAGTTGGTGGGACAATATTAAGAAAGAGACTGAAAAATATAAATCAAAGATCCAGACTTGTCCCATGTGATGGATGAATGGAAATATTTAAGGGGATGATGAAAATATTACCCAATGTATCATGAAAATGGGAAAACATAACCTTATATATTATCACGATACACCGATATACATCCATAGGAATCAAATATTTATGGGTTTTCTTGGATTTTATTACAATGATAGCTCAGTTTATCACAACTAAATAGGAATTATCACATGATCAAATTGTATGGATATATATTAGAGAAGTGGTAAGGCTACATGGAGTACGATTATTGAATGTATCTAGTAATGATTTGAGATTCACCTGGAAGTACAAGTAAAGTCTCTAGTATGGTTTTAAAAACTAACCTAAACATCATAATGGATTATGATACACAAAATGATTCCCAATCTGAGAAAACTGTTAATACATGGGAATACATGTTAGATGCATGATCTATTGATATTAATAGTGGATGTTACCTATAAATACCTATCATTGAGTTCTCTTAAAACAAAAATATTAACTCAATCTGACAGTTGGATCCATATGAGGCCCTTTATGGGAAAATATGTTCAACATCCAAGTTCTTGGATAACGTCAGTTATTGTAAGCTTCTAGGACCTAAAATCATCATAAAAATGGTAGAAAAGGTGAAAACAATTCAGCAACGCATCAAGGTTTCCCAAAGTTGACAGAAGAGCTATGTAAACAATCTTTAATGAGACATGGAGTTTGAGGACGGATACATGTTATTCCTCCACATATCTCTATGGAAGAGTATCATGATATTTGTGATGAAAATAAGAATAATTAAGAAGTAGATCATCTCCTAGGAGAATCTTGATTGTGTTACAGTTGTATCCTATCGACCATTACATCCACCAACCATGTCAAATGTGTATGATGTAATCCCTATATTCATATTGAGTAGGTGCATAAAATATCCCACACATGTACTAAATTCATAGGTGGTATAGTTGGAAAATGATCTATCTTATAGGGAGCATCATGGAATGATCTTTGACCATAGATATAGAGTTCTACACAACAGGAATACTCACCTGGTCAATGTTCTGTAGATGAAACACAATTTTGAAGAGGAAACATGTGAACCATAGGAAGAAATGAAGGAGATGTACCCTCACATGTTCTCATATTTGTATATGAAAATGAAATTTTGAGGATGGAATTTCAATAACGGGAAACAATGTGACAACAAAAAATTAAACAATGAAAATTTTGTCTTCTTATAATAATGTTATATGGAATAAAAAAATACATAGCATTGACAAACCCATATAAAAATTCCTTTAATAAATTAAGATTTATATAAGTGACATTCATATAAATTAAGTAACCAATACTGATGGAATATAAACATAACACTTGGAATAGCGACACAACCATTAGGAGTAGTAATCTAACCAATAGAATATCATCCTCACCAATAAAAGTGTTAATAGAATGTGCACATATTCTACATGAAAATATGGTTTATTTATATCATGGTATACGTAAATAAATTCTTCAAAATGATAAACTAAGTGTTTTTATTTTTTTAAGTCCTAAATATTTATTTACATTTTATAATTAATATAATGATTTAGCTGAAAATTTATTTTTATTAAATAGATAAATAAATTAAATTTTTGATTCTTATGATTATAAGATAATTTTACAATACAATAATTAATTTTTCAAAATGTCTTAAAATTACCTATAATCATAAAATTATTATTTTTCAAATAAATGATTAATTTAATTAAAAAATAAATTTCTCATATTTAGAAAATTATTTTCATAAAATTCTATTTATTTTTATATTCTAGATGTAAAAAATGATCAGGGGGAATTTTTTGGATTTTTCTAAAATACTTGAACTTTTGTGAATAGTGAAATAATGTAATATATGGTATATAACAAGTACATTAATTTTTTATTCATGGATAATGTAAGGAAAATGCCACCAATTATCTTGAAAACTCTTTAATAATTTAATATATTTAGTGATAAGGTTCAAACCATTAGTATTCTTGACCCAAAATAATAAAATAATTAAAAAAATCATAAAAAATACCCCTCTCCTCCCCCTATAAGTATCAACCCTCACTACTTCTTCTCCTCACACATTACTAGATTTGAATATTGTAACTATTCGTTACAATAATCTTCTATATCCTCTCCCCCACTTCTAAGATCCTTTTATATCAACAAAATACAAAATCCAAATTTCCTAAGGAGGTTTACATGTATAAGAATTCAAGAGGTTAAACCCTCATTCTTTTTCTTCTAATTTATTTCAGTCCTTATTATCTCCTTACCTCACCTTATCCAAGATTCATGATAACTATAGAATATTATATATACTATAATTTTGTAATTTTACTGTAAAATTCATCATCAAATCCCTTATCCTCTCCCTTTTATTCTAAAAACAGAAACATTGTATACGAGGTGTTTATTTATTAACATCTAGGATGACATTTTTTCAGATCATTTTCCATGAACATGGATGGTCATAAAACTATTATAAATGTTAATTTTTTTTATAAAAATTTATGTTATAAATTTTATTTATTTTCATGAACTAACATATATACATATTATTCTATTATAAAACCAAACTAAATCTCCACGAATGAAAAACCAACAAATTAGTATAAATGATTATCATTAATGTTTTATCTAATGAATAATCCTCACATTTGGAATAAAATATAATACAATTTAAGCATTTTTAGGTTCATTAATGACAAATAATTTCAATTCAGGACAATTATTCTCATTTTACATGATTTTTCAAACATATATACAACTTAAACACTCATGGAATCCAAGAAAACGAACACTCTTGAATGATAAAATTAAATAATAAAACTCATAAAAGTGGTTGTAAATGAATATAATACAATTATAATGAATAATATACATTTATAATGTTTTATATATTTAGTAACTAATGAATCACGTTTTCTTATCTAGTATATTAAGGTGAAAAAAGAATTCTGACATTAGTTAAGTAGATTCTCTATCCTAATTATCTTTATTTTGGTTATGCAAAATTCCTCCCAAAACTATTTTGTTGATGTTCATAAATTATTTTACCAATTTCATTTTTCGGATGTACATTTTCAAAGTATTCATTATTTCAAATATGAGTATTTTCTAAAAGTTATGTTTTTTCAAAACACATATTGACTCTTATCGTGTTTTTTCTTCCTCTCACTATATTCATGAATCTTATAGATACCATGTTGTTACCTTTCTCATTTGGGAATCCCCAATTTATTTCATGTATGCATGCTATATAAAATGAAACCCATTACTTTATAGGAGTTTTTTTATATCTAAGACTGATATACATTCAAATTTTCATGAATTATTTAATAAATGTTATAATGTGATGACTGTGACTCAAATTAAATAAAACTCCAGTGAATTAGTTAATGCGATTTATGTACTTAGATAATGTGAAATATGCATGAACATGATGCTATATTTTCCCTCCATAATGATGTTTTGATTATGCAGAAATGTTATTCATGAACATGAAGAAATATTTTTTCACAACTATGAGTTGTGTTTGACCACTAAGACAAGATGTTTCATTTTTATGCATTTCCACATTCCATGCCTTTATATAATACACAAATATAGGATTATGATTATGATTCCATTATTAGTTTTTTATTATGATTTTTATGTTCACCCATGTTTAATTGATTTATTTTCATTTTTGTCCTCTTACTAGGTTTAATCTCAGCCATTAATTGAATATATATCCTCATATGATTACTTATACTAAGGATTATATGAATCCAAAAAATATGATAGAGAAGAATTAATTTAATAAATAGTGTGTTTTATTATGTAAATTTTTTGTATGGTAGAAATTTTCTTATGACAGTAAATCTTTGGACCCTAGTTTTGTAACTCTATTATGGTGTTCATCTTTAAAATGAAGTAATATTTATGTATGAAAAATTAGGTCCGTTATAATGTCAATTGGTGACTATCATTTATAATGGGTTGTTTAGGGAGTCTTCATGTATTTTGAACTCAACATAAATTTTGGTTATTGAACTTTTTGGTGTAGCCTAATAATTAATTAAACATTGTAAAATGTAAACTGAAACATTTATTGGATTTCTATTGGTTCATATAGGTGATTACCATTTATTGGATGATAAAAAAACCACAAATTTATTAATTTTAAAAATAGGAATGTCTTGTCTTTATAAATATTGTTTAATATTTTTTTGTGATTTTTATGTCATATGGTCTTTCCTGGTTACAAATCATCAATCATAAAATGTATTTTCATGATTTAAATCTATTTTAAAATTTTAAAATGCTTTTTTATTAATCGATTCATTTTTTGCATTCAATTGTATTGATTTTATTTGTTATTTCATTTTGAATATAAGTTATCTAATTCACAACAAGAAGCATATAATTAATGATTATATCTTGTTGGAAATTTATAATATGATTTAGTTAGTTGGTTATCCCTAGTATGGATTGATATTACCATGTAAAAGTGTTTTCATAAATTTAGAATTTTTTAAATTATTAAAATCAATGAAAATTTAAAACATATTAATTTGTTACACAGTGGATATATTAATAATAATTCTACATTATTATTTTTTTATTTCAATTGATGACTTTCAAAATTATTATTTCAAATAAATTAAATGTGGGATGATTATATTTTTAATTGGGCGTGGTGTGACCTATACATTCATTGAATTTTATGAAAAAAACTTCAAAATGGTTTAAAGCTAAACTAACCCTTCCTTGACTGTTGAATATACCATAGTTGGATAGGGTCAATTTTATGATCCACCAATTGACAACCTTGTTGTAAGGGGAGTACATTAAAATTAATAGTAAAATATGGACTTATGCTGGATTTGTTTTCCTAGATGACCACTATATAATTATAATTATTAATGTAGATAATGAGTATTTTTAAAAATGGACTCGACTTCATCTCGAAGGTGATTCTTTCCTTACATTTTTTCAACTTACATTATGGTATAGATGATTTTTTGTTCAATTAAATTTATTTAATAACAATGTACTATAGTTATTGGGAAATCATATAGTGTTTTTATGGATTTGAATATTATTATGCTAATATAATCACCATTGTATGTATACATTAGTACCCAATAAGCTTGTTTTTAATTTTTGAAAAAAAATAAACAATAAGATTTAATCATAGAAGTAGTTATTTGAATGATGTAATAATAAGATATAGTTTTTAAATGTTAATAGATGATGATTATTCATTATTTTTGTTATCTTGTTAATGTATGAATTTTTTATTTTTTATATGTATTTTCAAAATGAGTTCAATTTATTCTATTTATGATTATTTTTTAAAAATGAACATTATCATGGTAATTTTTTAACATGTAATATAAGTATTTTTTATCAATACTTTTTATATAATTATAGATTTCATTTTATTTATTTAATTTTTAAAATATTGTAATGTATCTAACATGAATACTATGTTATTTTGACGGAAATTACTCCCAAATATTCATACTTATCACTAATGAATATATATATAATCATTTTTAAATTATATTTTATGTGTCTATGGTTATTAATGACTTTCATTAGGATAGAATATTTTAGGATATCCCATTACCAATAAGATCTAAACAAGTATAAAAACCATATCTTCATTCATTTATTATTATTTTTGACTCTATCATGTTATCTACATCATCACCTTATTTTTATAAGAGAGGATTAAAAAATGATTTTGGAATAAATCAATTGTTATTTTAACATTAAGTTACAATTTTTTTTTATTTTTTTCATATATGAATTTTCAACCCATATTCAGGTGATCTAGCCATTATATTTAAATTATATTCATGTTTTTCATTATATTATACAATAACATCTTTAGAAATAAAATATTCAAATAAATGTTTTTCAGAATAATACTTACTGACTGAATCCACTAATAAAATTTATTCTCTTCTCTAACTAATTTATCATTTTGGGAAATCATAAAATGTGTTTTATGTCAACACATCCTCTCATATCAATGAATTTTAATGTTTACTCCCAAATAACACATCATTTAGACTAAATATATTATTAACAAATTTTTTTATTTTTAACTATAAAAATATATCATTCATTTTAAATCTCATGTGTTTTCTTCATTTTCCATATTTATTGTAAAAAACATAAAATCAATGGTCGTTTTCTTTTGGATTTTCCTCTTATTTATGGAATACTTGTAAATTTTTTTATTCAATTTATTTTACAAAATCATATTGAAATTTCATCAAATCATTTACACATTTTCTTTAATAATTTAGAGTAGAAATTATCGATCCTAGGAAATAATTTGTACATCGAAATCGTTCTTCGAATATTATTTAGGTAATGTAGTGTTCATAATATTGTAGAATTAATGATAAATAATCTTGTAAAAACACATGTGTATTTATTATGGCAGATATGAAAAATCACTTATGTAATAAAAATTAAATTAAGCATGATTGATTTACCAGATTTACAATTTCATCATATTTGAATATTCCATTAATCCTTTTTTGTGGAACCCTATAAGAAAACATTGTACATCGTCACATGATAAAGACTATCAATGTGTGTTTTTGTCACAATGATTTATCAAATATCATTGAAGAAAATTGATGCAATTATACTAATTAAGGATGAAATGATTAATTTTTACCACTTATATGTGGGTTTATTTGTCTAATATGGTTTTAAAATACTAATTATAATCCTTCAAACAAAAATATGTCTCATTTATTATTAGTTATAGTGATTCTAATCAATATATATCTCTCATTTACATCCAACCTCTGAAAAGTATAATTATTAAATTCTGAGAAATTATTAAATTTTATTGTAGATATAAACTCTATATGAATAAATATTATGATATATGAAATTGAATATAAACCTCTCCACATAGTCCTTTAATTTTTATAAGGGTGGAATGTTTAAATAATGAGATATAATTCAGAAATATTTAATTATGTAAATAATTTATTTCCTCTATCACATTTTAAAAAATTCATCACATAGAAATAATTATTAAAAAAGATATATATTGTGTGTGTCACATTAACACAATGATATATTTTCCATAAAAGGCATATGACCTTATAATATAAATGTGTGGAAATGTATTCAATATATTTTATTCCATCAATAAATCTTATCATGAGTGATTTAAGAACAAAATATTATTAATTTATCATTTTTATCTTTTTTTGTATGAAAACAATGAAATATTCTCTAGTATCATCAAAAAAATGCTAAATTTATTATAAATGACATTAAGTGTCTATAATATTTGATGGTGCTATAAAAAATCATCAACTATTTTCAATAAACTTCTCTAGTGTAATACATGTTTCTTAATCTTTCCACCCCTATATCATTATCTATAAACCTTTTCATCTCACCCACTCTCCTATCCCTACCCTCAATCCATATCTCCCTCTCTCTATTGAGTTTTTAATGATTATGAAGAATTTTAAATCTTATTCCTAGATATATTTCTTAAATTTTAGAAAAAATATAGTATTCATATTCCATATAAGAGTTTTTTCAAAATATAAAATAAGAATATTATATTTTAAAAACCATCTAAACTTTTCAACTTCTGTGGGTATTAATGATCATTAATAGAAGACCATTTCCTTCAGGCTTCCCATATACTCGATAAAAATTTTAACGAAAAATTAAATGTGTTTACATATAATGAAACACTGTGTAATAACTCATTAATATCACATAAAAATAAAACATAACCATTAAATATAAAAGACAGTGAGATATAAAATTTTCTGTAATGTTATTCTATCCAAAAATTTAATTTCATAATTTTAGTGGTCACATATTAAGAAAATGATATTCAATCGATGTTTAGGTTAACCCAAGACATGTTTTGTGTGAAAAAATATCATACAAATTATCTAAATGAGATGTTATTCTTGACTAGTTATAAAATATTAAATTTAATTTTTTTTTCCAAAACAATTCAATTATATATTTATATGTTTTTATATCACTCACTATAACTCTTTTGGGTAATCATAAAAAACCATTTAAATCAAATATAAATGTTATAAATTACTAGTCTTTAGTTTGTGGAATATATATTTGATGTTTAATTTTAATATAAAATTTAAATTATTTTTGACCTCAGTATTAATCTATGTATGTCCAATACAAAACTCACATTTCATAAGACATTATTTTAATTTAAAATTATTTTTTAAGTTGAAATCACCTTAAACCTCAAAATACATAAATTATGATTAAATGTTTAGAAACATCATAAAAATAATATATTCATATTAAAAATATAAATTCTATATCCTTAAATAAACTTATTTCCCCGTTTCAGGATTCATCACATGTTGAATACAATGTCGGGTTATCTATATATATTTTATTAACTTCTCATCTAATTATCTTCTTTATTTACATCTAGTTATATTTTTTTGTTCTATACTAATAATAAATTTTATAAAGTTTAATTTATATTTTACATTTGAAGAGTTTTATTATCTTTTGAGTTAAATTAAATATGCATTATAAATTTATAACACATATATTTGAGAGTTAAAATGTATTTATATTTATTGAATTATATCAATAAGTTCCACTAATTAATGATTGATATATATAAAAAGTTTGGTTTTAATTTAATAATATATTGGTATGTTATATAATTATTGAAGATATAAATCATTTATATTCCAGAATATAGTGATGTATTTTAATCTATTGCATATTAAATAAGATAAAACCTGTTGTTTTTATACTCCATTTCCGGTGGACAATCATCATCAACTACACATGTTGAATACCACTAGTAAAAATTTATATTATTTTTTATGTAATTAATGTTTTTCTATAGTGTTCATATAATTGAGAGTATAAAATTGGTTTTAAGATTCCACTTTATTAAGAAGGAATATTTGTAAATATATCATGTCAATGGTATCTGATACAAATTTGGCCAAGGATCAAATATTAATTGAAATACTATAAGTTATAATTTTATTAAGAACATTAAATCACTATAATATATATATATATATATTTAATTATAGAAATTTTTCATAACATATAATAGTACATTATATAATATAATCATATTCTATGGTAAAACATATCACAACGCTTCATTTGGCATGGTAATGTATAATTACAAAACTCATTAATACACTTTTGGGATACATTGATATCAATTATAATATTGCAGTTCAAAATAATATTTGTTTAGTAGTAGGAGTGACATTGTGATATTATTTTCCATAAAACAAAAAATGGATAGAAAAATTGAATGAAATTTAAGTGATAATATCTATTTTTTCTTCAATATTAACTAATAAAGTAATTTCTTTGGCTAAGTATGAAATGGTAGTTTAAAGAATTACCAACATTCCTTCTGTTACATTATAGAATATAATATATGGTGAGAAGATATATGAAGATACAATTATTCCTGATTTACTTGCCTAAAAATGGAAATTTTGATGAATAATTTATAAAGTTCAAATATTTTATAAAATAATGAAAATATAAAATATTAATATATATTGTATTAGAGTATTCCTAGTCAAATAAATTTAAATATTCATTTCAATACCATATTTTGGAAAAAAATTCATTCATAACAATTATGTTTAAAAAAATATGTAAAATATCTAAAAAATGAAAAATAATTGTGATTTAAATAATAATAAAATTATTATTAATATAAACTATAGATATGATTAAAATTTCAATATAAATATATGAATCTTTCATTATATTCAATGTCTTATTTAAATATTGATATATTTAAATTTTTTGAAATTATGAGTACTCATATGATTCAATATAATGATTTCAAAAAAAATAATGAATATTATATCATTCAGATTAAGTCACTAAAACTATATATAACAGAAGATTAAATTAAAGGATGACCATGTATTTTTAATTTTTTCTTATAATTCCAAAACATGGTTTTGATATAGTTAATAATAAACAGATTAATTTAAAATAACATTCACAATTTAATCCTTCCGAAGTATAAATATATATATACATTAAATTTAGGTAGAATTTCATTTATCTTGGGGATAGTGGAACACTTTTCGAAAGAGGGCCATCTATGAGTTTTAGAACAATTTTTATAGAGTAAGATTTCTGTTTCATATTATTTTATACAATTCATGGAATAAATTTATGTTCCTTGTTCATGGGATGCACAAGTAAATTAAAAAATTATTAAAATAATTTTTTTATTACGTATATATAATATAAATCTTATTTTGTATAATTTTATACAATGACTTGATAGAATCAATTTAATTTTGTTGATAGTATGAGATTAATTATTTAAACAAATATAATATTCCATTTATAAGGGGACAAAATCATCTATATAAAACAACAAGTATGATATTTAAAGGCCTATAAAAATAAGAACATTTTAGATTAAATTCAATATAAGAAAAATACAATGCTTTGACCATCAAAAATGGTATCTTGTACCAAAGTTAGTTTCTCATGGAATATCTTATGTTGAGAATGTTGGGGATGGGAGACCATAAAATGGATAAATTATCATATACAATTGTAATATTTGGGATGTTCTTGGATGAATAGAAAAACAGGATTAGGTTCCCATATAAATGAAATTTGGGAAAATTCATTTGATATTTATCGGAAAATTATTCCTTATAAAACTATCCAATAATAATATATCAATTAATTGACATGTTTTTCTACCTAAATAGATATAAAATGAGTCAAACTCTAAGTAAGACCCAAATCATGCATAAATATGGTTCTTTGACCACAAATATAAATAATTTACACCGTAATTATTTTAGTGGGAGTGTGTTTTATAAAATTCCATAGTTGATAAGTATTAAGACACAATGCACATTGGATAATTTTATTTTGTTATATATTATCATGGAACCACACAAAATAACTATTTAGAGATATTATTTTCATTAGTTTTATAACATAATATATTTTTTTATAACTTGAGAAGAATTATAATTGATATAGTTAATTATCTTCAAAATAATTTATTTAATGTCATAGAATCCAATATTTCTTATTTTGACTCTAGGGTGATATATACTAGGTGTGAAAAAAATTGTATAAATTTTTAAGGATGTAGATAGTGTATATAATTTGATAAAATAGAAGTTGATCTATGTGTTGAAAATAAATAAAGGGTTACTCACATAGTTTTTGTAACAAATGATTTTTTTCTAGCTGGTTGATTGAATAAAAAATTTTATTAATACTACTATATTCTAACTATAAATGGAAATTTTATAATTATTCATAATTTTTTGTGAAAAAATACTTTCTTTCATGATTATGAATAATATTGTTTATATATATGTGAATGAAATTTCTATGGAATATGAAATATAGTTAATGGTAAATATAATTTATAAAAGGAAAATCTAGTGTATAATTTCAAAATAGAATGTCTATGTAAATGATCCAAATGATACTTATTTTTAAATTGATTCCATTGACATATAAATGATAAATGTGGACACAAAATCAATAAATATAGATTATTGGAATTATTTAATTATGAATCATTCAATACATGTGAATATATTTTATTTAGAAAACTGATAAAAAAATATACTAGTAATAGTAAAAAATATTGAAGAATATTTTTCATAATGAGTGGTTATATATGTTGGCCAGAATCTGTAAGAAGGGGGTTGTTATAAAGTAAATAAAAAAGATCTATTAATAATATTAGTTAATATTTTTATATGTTTCCATAAATAATATTTTTAAAACCATTCAATGTTTAAATGTGTTCAAAAATAATGTAAAAATTGACCCATGAAATAGTATTATTAAAAATTGATTAGATTGATGTGGGAAATACTAATATTAGAGATAATAATGATTTTTTTTGGAAATATCATTCCCAATATGTACGATATGACTATACAAAACACATTACACGTGATATACCATGGGAAGATTATAATAATCATTAAAAAATTGATGATTAAACGACTATTTTAATCAAACAATCCTTTTTTACAATTTATCTAATAAAGAACACTGTGAATTATCTGAATGAATAATTTCATTATAGGAATACTTTGGAAATAGATGTATCTTAATAGTAATTGATAAATAGAGTTATATATCCTGATATAAGTAAATATCATGATCAAATGAATAATAATGGATGATAATTAAATTTTTATTTCAGAATTGATTTTGATAATAAATTGGGAAAATAACAAATTCCCAATAAAAAGTGTGTTATACAAAGAATGAAATATCACTAACATTATAATCATTAATATTATTATTTGCATCAACGACCCTATATTAACCCCATTGTTGTACCATTAACTAGATATCGGGTATATCATTGATAATATATTCAATGTAATAATACCACATTTAGTTTTATTCTTTTTTAGCCATGGATTTTACAAGGAACCAAAATAATATATATTTATATTTCAAAATTTAATAATGTTACATGTTTTTATAATATGAATTAATTAAAATAATTAAATTTTAATAAATATGACATTCCCTATGATTTTTTAGTTATATATTAAATATTGAAAATATATATTATGTTAGCATTTCAATATATTTTTATAGAATAAAGGTGAACTTGGTATATTAAATAACACATCTCACAACGAAAAATTTATATCTAAAAATATCTCGGAAAGGTATTGAACTATATCATTCAGTTTAGTATAATAAACCAATAGTTATTTTTATTTATTTTCCCATGTAATAACATTGATTAAACTCATATATTTCAATAATTTGTATACTCTATGGACTGTTAAACACTATGATCATTTAGATACAGGTCATATCTTATGTATTAAAAAGTCATACAAAAAATAGTGTTTTCTTACCGACTAAAATTTAATGTGGATTGGCTATCAAATTACTCATCAGTTTTATATATACACTTCTTATAAAATATATCCTCACCAAAAACCCAATATATTTTCAAACTTCATGTCATTGAAAAAAAATCATTAATTTATAATCCCTAATTATAACCATGGAGTCAACTGTAATAAAGTTTCAATGCAACTCAATCCAAAAAAGGATATATTATAATATCTATAAAACAAATGTATCTCCATAAATGAGTCTACAAAATATATAATTTTAATTTATAATTATTAAATAACCCCTTTATACATTATATGAAGTACATCTATGAGACATGGATCATAACAATCTCGAAGGCCTAATTAAATAATAGATAATTATATTGATAAATGCTAAAAAATAATTACGATTTCATATCATGTAATAAATAGTGATGATTAATTCTTATATTTTTTTATATCTTATAATACTCTACTATGTATGGTTATATACTTATTCTTCCTTTCCCATTGAGGAATCTAGTCTCACATATTTCATACAGGTGGCTAATTCTCACCATAGATAAGAAAAAATTACGACATTATCTACTAAATACCCAGCCACCACCTTATTATTTCATACACATTCATATAATAAAAAATATATAAATTTATGAACATTCTGATGTATTAAAAAATGTTAAAAAAATTTAATGTCGATTATTGGGGAACATTTTCTCCTTGTAAACTAATTGCATGATGTTTGAAATTATATATAGTATATCTCGTGAATACATCCAAAAATAAAAAACAGAATGTATTTATTATTAATAAAAAGTGTATCCCTATATAATCCCATACTTATATTAATATTAACATTTTATCATATCCCAGCACCATCCATGATTTCCCTTGAATTTACATAACATAGATATTTGTCATTAAGGGGTTAATTATATGTCCACTATCTGGAAATATGAATCACTCATGAATGAATAATAAAGTATTTTTTTGTATAACATGACACATATTTATAATTTTAAAACATGTTTTGTAAAATACTAACACAAATGTTTACAATATCACCATTCATACAACATTCTAGTACTGAGAGACCATAATGACCATTTGTAATTTCCTACAATGTTTTTATAAAAACATGTATCATATATATTTACCATTTTTAAATAAAAATGTGTATTTACCATTTTTTGTTATAATTACTAACACATGAAAATATACATAACAATATAGAAACTATTTTACATAACTATTAATAAGAAAAAACACCACAATTTATTTTAATAAAATAACTTACAATTCATATTCTAAATACTTCTTAAAGACCATCAAATGTTTTCATTACTAAAATTTTATCTAGATGAAACTAGTATCTCATAAATAAATACACAAATAATATTAATTTGTGTTATATCTATACTTTTATAACTAAATCATAACAACTATATTTTTAGTAGAAAATATATTTCTCCAAATATATTGTTTATAAGTGACAAAAACAGATAATAAATTTGAAAGACATAAGAATACGATTTATTAATGGTATAAATTAATTCCAAAACATGTATCGAGTAACTTAATTAAATTATATAATATTTTCACATATAGAAACAAATAAAAAGAGATCTGAACATAAAAAATTTTATATATTATTTCATGGATAAGAAATTTCAATTTAATATCTGAAAATATTCTATTTATCTCCTTCTCTTATTTCTTATAACACTTAAAATATTATATAATAATATAAACCATGTGTTCCCATATAAAAAAAATATATTTATATTCAAAATTATTTTTACATAAAATGTATTCCTCTAATAATTTGATATATTTCCAATTAAAAATAACATAAGGCTATTAATGTTTTTCTAATACACCAAACCAATTAATCTTATCTTAGTGAAGTACCACATTCTTGATCAAAAGTAATTATCACAGAAATTCCTCTATAAAAACTTCACAAACATTGAACTCCATTACATATTTAGAATAATGATATAATATATAACATAGTACATATACCCTTTAAAATAAATTAATTCACTTCAATAACATTAATTCAATTTGAATACTCAATGAAACAACCAACATCACTATACTTTGGTAATTTCATAGGGAATATAAATTTTGAGAATCTAGAGTTTGTTATGTTTTTAGATTTTAGATTCATCTCTTAATTTAGATATGGTGGAAATATATAGGGGGTTGTATTTTTATTGAGTAGTTTAGTAGAAATAGGGAGAATGAAGAAAAGGATAATGGATTTGGTCAAAATTGTTTATGAATATTTTATCTAGGCAGTTGATTATGTCATAATTAGATGAATATAAGCATTGTGTAAAGGTTATATAAGGTAAATTAAGGATTTATGAGAGTTCCAAATGATATATTAAATGGTTCATACCATTAAGCACATTTTCAAACCACAATATCTCATAATAAATTCCTTGTATCACTATTGAAAGGAGCATTATAGTTTGAAATATATCGTAACACTGAATTTTTCACTTGGTGTATATGGGGTACTACATTATACCCCCATATATATATCATAATAAAACCCCAGAATTAGTTATTTCTCTTTAAAAATACATGTAATTCCATAAGGGAACACATTTATGGATTATATATATTTCTTAATTAGTTTTATAATATAAGACCCCAAACTCTCATTTTAGTTATATAACCTAACACCTTCATCTCTATCTCCATTTTCCACTCTCTATATCCACAATATTAGTTCTTGTTTCAAAATATTTTATTTTATTAACACACCATTTAAATAACAATACTCATATAAGAAATACAAATTTAACACCTATGTTTCTCTCAATGTTCTTCTCACGTGGAAAGTATTTCGGAATAAAACACATTTTAAGGTCCATCTATGTAATTTATTTATTTCAAGTGAATGGAACCCAATCATGAAATGATATCAAAAGAGTTATTTCTTATACTATTTAATATTTCTCCCCTATAATATTTTACTTTCTATTACATTTATTTATATTACATTCATGTTTTTCATTTAGTTTTTCAGATTATAGATTTAGAAAAGGAACCGGGTGAGCCATAAACTATATAATAATATGAGATAAAATAATATTTGGGTCCATTGTATATATTTAATATTGATTAAATATTTTATAGAACATAAATACTTATTCCACTATGTGTATATAAACTACAGTTTTTTTCAATAGACCTGAAGTGATATTTGGTAATTCTTTTAATATTGGATGGTATAAGAGAAGCCATTATTCGATTGTTTGATAACTATTGAATTCTTAGCATCTCGTGTAGTTAAAATTATGAGTGATAATCCATGGAATGTATGTCGGATGGTCTTTCTTATATGTTTAATTACTTAAAACTAGTTGGAAATAGTAAGTTCCTATGATATGCATTCACTAGGTTAAAACCACAATAAATATATATGTTTTGGAAAACCTATGGCATGAGTCTCAGTGTATTATTTTTTGTGGTTTCATGGAGTTATTATTCTTATTTCTTTCTAGTGTAACTAATGTAATATATATATGGAGTACACGGGATCTCATAATCGTATATCTCTCATTATTTGTTGTGTTGGATTATTTTCATTATCTGAAATTTGTAAGAAGCCTCATTTTGTTTGAATAATGTGAATAAATAATATATTTGGGTTGATTCAATATGCGAGTTGTGTTGGTATTAGTTTATATGACTAATGTATAGGGTATATTTTTACCATGTAAATACCATATAGTGTGAGACCAGTGGGTATTTTAATGGTGATATTTCCCTATGTAAGATGCTATGAATTATGAAATGGATCTTTTGGAAAAGTGACTAGTGAACATGTCACAAAAATTGAGAAGTGGTTTGGTTTTGAGTTATTCATGTTTTTTTGGGTTAAGGATGATGATAAATATTACAGGACATTAAATGAAGATTCATTTCAAGGATGTATATAGTAAACTGATTTTTTGATTTGTAACCATAGGATTAAGATCATGGGAATGATATTTTTCTTAAGGTCCATTGGATCATTTGTATTTTTTGTTTGTAGTAAATTATGTGGAGATAGTTACGTATATTGAGTCTTTAGGGGATATTTATGTTTGATTTATTCTTTTTTTATCCTCTTTCATAGTGTTATTGACCTATGATATAATGAGATCTAGGTTACGATCCATGTATACTATGTATTTTTTATTGCTCAAACTAACCATGTCTAGAATACTAAATAATGATTCTTTAATTTAGATACCCAGGGATCAAAGATTATAATTACACCACTCAGATGATCAGTTATATGATGTTCTTTGAAGATATATAATAGAGTGAGAAGATACATATTTTCTTCATATATGATTATTTATATGTTTTATGTTAATATAATTAATTTATTATATATTCCTCAAACAATGTTGATTGAATTCAATCCAATTTCCAAGTGGGCATAGGGATAGTGATATTTAGTTATAATGACCTAGTTATCATAATCCTAGTGTTGGTTTGAGGATATTGGATTGGGGTGTGGATTAATTCCACATTGGTTCTCATCTTCCTGTGTGATTTTTATAACACCATTGACTGAGATGGTCAATAATTAGTCTAAAATACAATGACAGATTCTTTAATTCCTTTTCCCTAATGGGTTTTGTATACAATTTGTATGATACAGTCCATTCCTTACTATGGTTTATTTCGTTTTTAATGTGGATATGATATTCATGATCTACTGATATTGTAAAATGTATGTTGGGTCATGTTTCTCAGTTCCCTTATTATCAAAAGTCATCCAGTTACATTTACATTTATATTATTTGATCATACATTATGTATTTTTCATTATAGTCATATATTAAATGTTATGAAAAATATAAGAAATCTGTTTTAGGATTCCATATTGATTTTAATTCTAGAACACTATAAAAGAACTGGGGAGTGTTTGAATACCTTTATGTTTGACATTTTCGCCACAGGTCATATTGGGGATCCGAAAGGGGTAGTTGTAAAGATGGATAGAAAAAAGGTAATTAGTGGGACACATATGTTTTTAGTTCCATTTCTACTGGTACTTTTTCATTTTTTTCATTTTTTTGTGGTCACAAATATAGGGAAATCCATTTGATGCATTAGTGTAAGAAAGGTTTTTAACCTTTTAGGTTAAAATATGTTGATATTTCTAACTATTGGGGGTTTTCATGTAACTGTAATTGCATTTTCATATATTGATATTTTAAGATGCTTTTATTATTTATCTATTATTGGTTATTGTAAAACCGAATGTATTGACCCCCTAGTTGATTATAAATTGTCACTAATATTTGGTTTACTATGAAATATAGAGAGGTGATCCAATGCTTGTGTACCTCCCATAGCTCATTTGTGGTTCTTGTGATCCTCAGACACTATTAAAAAAATAGAAGATAATATTATTTGTTTATTTTCCCATGATTTTGTTTTACTTTGAGTAGAGATATTGTTTTTTAATATTGTAAAGTATATTATTGATGGTCATATAAGACGACTATATAATGACATTATTGGTTTTATGGGTTCCTTTTTTATTATTTTCATTTTTATTATTTAATTGTTTCTTAAATAATGAAATTCTAGTGATAGGTTTCCTATTTATTATATTAAATTTGGATAATAAATGAAATCAAACTCTTTTTCACGCATCATACAAAGAATAGATGTATTCATGATATGATTATAAAGACTTCTGGATGTCACACAGTTATAAATGTGAAAAATATTTTTTGAAAATTAGATTAATGAAATCATGTTTTTTAGAAAATGATTACTAAAAGAAGTTGAAATTAAATAATCCTCCAGAATTAAGTTTCTAATAATTTTATTGAAAAATAATGTTAGTTACATAGTTAATGGAATCTCTATTGGGTATTGTATTGGATATTTATGTGATATGATGCATTCATTCTCATTATATAACATAAACCTATTGTGGGTATTTTTAGGGAAGATATTTACTGTCATAGAATCAGATAATGAGTTTGTAGGATATGGATTAATGTCAGAATGAGTGTTTTTGGTTGTTTATTGTACCTTTTTTAGTTCATGATGTTTATGGTTTTTTATAGGGACGGTGATTCTAGAAATGTGTTAATTGAGTTCAGGTGATGGATGAGTTGATGTTATGGTACTTGTTGGATATAATATTTTCAATAATATATTGGTATGTGGGTTGATTAAACATAAAATGTCATATTGGAATGTGCTGTGGATGTTTTTTCTATAAGGGAAAGTGAGTAGTTATTTTCTATCATACTAGGTGCATGGGGATTTTTTACCTATGATTAGTGGGTTAATAATATATTCTTATGATTTTAATAAGATTCATGAGTGCTTTAGGATCATGTGTTTTGTATTTTAATTTACTACATTTATTTATTTAAAATATAGGTACAATGACTTATTTATAGAATTTGTGTCATATATTTGAGAATGGATGTGCAATTTCTATATAGTGATATAGTGTAACATGCATGGAAAAAATGATGTTTAAGGCTAATGAGTTATGTATGTCACTGTTTTATGAACCATTGGTATTTGGACGGATAATGGAATGATGGGAAATATATGAGATGATTGGAAATGACCATCAAGATAATATATTAATGTCGATGTGAAATTCCCTAGCAGTAGTTTCTCCTTGAATTTCAATGGTATCAAGGGAACACCATTTTTCATAATTTCATTATGAAACATCATTGGGAATAGGTCTGTCATGAATCTTTGGTTCTATCTTCATTAATGCCCTGAGGTTAAGATATGATAGTTTATTCTCCAAGATATATGGTAATATTTATAGTTCTATTGGGGTTATAGTATTCAGTTGATATATTGGTAGATGAATCCATTAAAGGATGGATTGAATTGGTAGAGAATGGGTGGTGATGTGGGTTATCAACAATGGATTTAACTAATTTCGTCAATGTATTGAGTAATTTCATTATCATAGAATTCATGCACCTCATATTGGGGGATATTTTGTTTCACCTTCTTTACATGGGAATGAAATACACAACATTTGGGACCACTGTGAGATATTTTATTGATGTTTAGTAGTGATAACTGAGGTATGTCTGGCCATGCGAGGGTATTTTATGGTATTTGGATTATATGAAAAATAAATTTATGTCTTTTTGTTCAAGGATAGTAGGTATTTAAATGATCTTATCACTAGGGAAAAAATATATATCTGTTTTTGTTTACATTTGAAATGGTATTATTGGGCTTATAGTAAGGATAATCCTATTGTGGGGAACCACGTATTGATCTTTTGGTAAGAAAACATTATGTCATGTTGTTGGTTCAAATATCGAGGATGCTTATATAGAGAAAAATTGGTATTCCAATGAATCTATTAGATGTACTGGATAGATATGATGAATCATCTATTGTTCTAGGACTACAACATATTTGAGGATTATGTTGTAGTGGCTTGTTATATCACTTCATTTGTTAGCTGGTGAGGGGTATACATTGGGATGTAGGAAGAGGAAGTATCATTTGTTTTACTCTGTCATTTATGTGATAGAATAGTGTTTTATGTTTGTACTAGGAAACTTGGTGAGTCATCTTCTATTTAAAAAATTCAATTAAAAGGGAGAATATTGATTTTGATAATAATTAATATAGCTTGGATATATATAAGAATATTTTTAAATATATTCCAAGGGTTCAGTGGAATTTAGAATTTATGAAAAAAAAAATTAGATGAATTGGTCTCATTGATGGTGGAATCTTTATTATATGTAAAATATTACACTATAACAAGATTCATTATATAAGGGGAAGGATGTCACATAATATATGATTCTGAATTATGGAAGTGACAAAGATAAATAGATTGGGATTTGACCATGAATTACTCAGGCCATCCATAATTTCAACCATGCTTTCCTTTTATTTATTTAAAATGTGGTGTTTTAGTGTTATAAATATATGAATTTATTAATGAACACTTTAGGGATAAGGGCATTAAATTTTAACCTCCAAAGTCACACCATGATGCATCACCATTCTTCCATCACCCTATCACTTTTAATTTTCCCACCTCTCCCTCCATACACTCTATGAATATTTATCATATACTTTAATTGGATCAATATTTAATTTTATTAATATGTATAATTTAAAAATAATACGATAATCCCAATGTTCATTATCACTATCTATGTCATCTTTCTTTTCAATTAATGTAGACAAAATATTATGTCGTATTTTCATTATTTCCCAATTATATATAAATAGAGGCATATCAACTAGTAATATCTGTTGACTCATATAAGCTCAATTTACATAGTCCCCCTCACGTTTCAATATATTATTCTAGAATGTTTTTATGAGAATTTACATGATATGGGGATTTAGGATTCCAAAATATATGAAGGTGTCAACTAAGTCCTATATTATTCATTAGGATTGGGAAAATCATTCTATGATTGAATTAGAATGATTGGGAAGTTTTTAAATATTTTACTGATCATGTACAACTACAACTCAATAGAAAATGGATCTCTATTTTTTAAGAGGCCTGATGTTTCTTGGTTTGTGTAACTAATGGAGAGGTGCTTAATAAAATACTTCATGTGTTGGTTTTAGAACTACCAAATGTCTACCATATATGGTGGAGAATCTAGTTAGTGATATTAAATTAAAAATGTGTTGTAAGAACTTTAGTATATCATGTGACACTTGAATACACCATAATATGGGTAGTGTGTTGTGTTGTTGGATTATGGTGTTAAAATGTATCCTAAAAGCTCGATTTGTGCTACAATAAGTCAAATGATATAATGTGATTTTTTGTGGATTATAGTATACTAATCTTAGGCGATCCTTATGGTATATTTGGATGGTAGTGGTAGGAAATGAGTTGTCCCAAGCATGTTTCTCACCTAATGAGTATGTTTGGCCTATGTTGAGTATAGAATTATATCAAGAATCCTAGTTATGCTGGATTAGTATAAGGTAATTTGTTTTTTATAGGTCACATGATTTTTGAATTGTGTTGGGATTTTTTAACCAAGCCTAGAGGATAGTGTGTTTTTAGTAAATTTATATTTCCATTAAAATTTCAATTAAAATACATAATTTCAATAATTCAATTCAAAATATTGTAAAATACATGATTTCATAATTTCCATTAAAATATTGTAAAAATATTGTTTTTATTAGAAACTCTAATGGATTCCAAATTTAAGAAGTCTTATATTTTCTGTCAGCCTACATCACAAAGTCACATGGTCACTAGGGTTTTTTATTGTGATATTTTATATAATGCATGTTTATCAATATAATAGGGTTCCATTCTCACTTAACCATTTTTGATTAAATTATTTCATGCTCCATAACTCTCTTATTTATTTTTAAAAAAATTTGGTAATATTTCCCATAACCCAGTGTTGGACTTGATACCACCTTGTTGATGATATGATCAAAAACATGTGTTAAAGAAATTATTTTTTTGTATCTTAGGTTATATATTTATTTTAGCATATATAATTATGAAGTTCTAAGAATATTTCATTAATTAATTGGTGATGTCGTGGTTTGAATCCACAAATTTATAAACATTAAAATTTATATCCATCTAGGATAACAATAGATATGTTGAATTTTTTATCAGATGAATAAAAATAGATTCCTATGTATCATGTTAAATAGAATTAAAACACACATAGATCAATGTTATATAATGTTACACATCATAACTTCTCATGTTATGTGATTTTGACTATTGTGGGTAATTTTTAAGGTCATGAAAACAAGACTACATGATGTACCTTTTAAATTCATAAATCAAAGAACTATATAGTTTTGAGATTCAACCATAATAACGTTTAAAATATATCTTAGTTAATTGGAATCACATCCCATGTAATTTTTTTAATACCATTTATGGGTACCTGATGGCACCATACAATACAATTCAGCGTAACTTGGTAAGGAAATTCTCTTGTAGTTTTATGTCATTAGATTAGGACATGTAAATTTTTAAAGGGGTTAAAACAAATTCTGGAGTGGTAATTGCACATGGTATTTCTATTTTGTAAGTATCTGATTTAATATAGAACTATTAGGATGATGGATAACTTGGAATATAGATCATTGAGTAAGTGATCAGGAGGTATGGGGTCTTATGAAGATAAATTGGGTCTTATGCATGGGATTCCAATGTGGATAAAACTATTTAGTGATTAATTTTCCTAATAACATCAATTAAATAATGATAAAAGATATTTCCTATATTTTAGGCCCTTCTAATATTTATATTTCTACTCATTTGATAAGTTCTATAAGAAATAATGAATAGAAAAATGAGGATACAACTCAATGAAAATGATATTGTTGATTATTCCATTACTTCCTATATATATATTTATAGATCATTGATGATTCATAGTGATGAAATAATTAATGAGAACATGGTCATTTATTATACATAGGGAGGATTCTGATATTGTATGGCACACTGAGTGCATAAGTTTGGCCACCATGGAAGATAGGTTGCCAAGATGATCATTATAAGGTAGTGGAGGTTTGACCAATTTCTTCATAAATGGGACCCTCTTTATCGAGGAGCTACATGATGGTAAATCCATTGAGGTCCATATGAATTAGGGAGTACATGTGAGAAACACCGTTAATTAGGGTAATAACATATCATTTTGTTACACACTATTGTGGATACAATTGTCATGTCATTTAAGAGGTCATTGAGGAGGCTTGATAGAGTTCCACACAATTGTGATTATCTCAACAATAATGATTGTTTTCAAGGTATTTTGAGAAATATCATTATCACATTATGGGAGATAATAGTGAATAAGTTTCTTAGAATGAACTAATACGGTCTTATTATAAGTTTATTGAAAATAATTCACTACTTGGATTTCTTGAGCGATGTGTTTCTAGATTAATAGTAAGGAATAATTATTTTCCCTTGTGAGATACTCAGAAAATATTTCACCCTAGGGTTCCTGATAGAGACTGAAGAACCCTAGAAATGGTATAGGGTGAAGTGATCACCCTAGTGTTAGGATATATTATATGTTCACCCATGTTGATGGTTGAGAAAATTAATCCCCCTAGTTATAGACTAGGGGGATTTTTCCCAAATAAAAGGATGTGATGAATAGGTCACCCTAATAGAAGTCCAAGAGAAGTGGTTTATCTTTTTGTCATGTGGTAATGTTTCCCCATTGTTATAATACCTAGGTAATGGTTCACTCTAGTAGAGATACCCTAATGTATATCCTTTGTTAGTGGCACTATAATGAAACTATTTTAAGAGGATTCCTTTACCCTAGTGATGTAGGAAAATAGGAGTGGTGGTCTTTTGAGAATTATTTTGTGTACTAATAATTTCGGGGACCCAATTAAAATATGGTAGATTATTTCAATCAGTTTTTTATTTAATTATCTACCTTAATGGGGTTATAATTTGGCTCACATTGGGGATAATTATATTATATAATCCCTCGTCTTGTTTTGAAGTGTGAAAAATAACAACCCATGAAAGTTATATTTATGCTGAAATCTAGGAACTTAATTGTAGGGGGAATAAGTGAAAAGTAAGTTCAAATAGCTAACCATGGAATGGAACATGGGAATGATAATGATACCTCAAATTGAGAAAAGTTATCTTGACTATGGTAACACATAATGTTCATATGGCCTAGGAAGAGGACACCAGAAAACATGACCTATGTTCAAGTTGCAGGGTACATAAACCTGATTTGTAATGACCTGACCCCAGTTAACCAGAGTCGGTGAATTAATACATAACATTATCCTGATCACAAGGGATCAAATCCCAAAAGACTGATCAGTTTATTAGCCTTGGAAGTTCTAGATACATTCATAAGTTTTACATTACATTATAAAATGAAAAAAATACCACAACATAGTCTCCATAGCGAACACTCATATCCCTTAGACTATCCCTACAGGTCAGTCATAATATAAATCTACGCATCCTAGGTAAAATAAAACATAGAAATGGGTGAGATAAGATGATCAGTAAGGATAATAATACAGTGGAGACTTTCATAAATAAGCATAAACATTTAAGGAAATGTATGACTAAAATGAAATCCATTTATACTTGAACATCAGCATAATATGGAAAAGATAAAATCTAATAATTCCATTTACTTATTCACATGGATATTCTATTAGTCGAATAATCACATGAAATATCAATATCCACTTTCATAATGATGGAATGTATAATGCCAGGCTTTATAACCACATAGTTTAGGCCTTCTGCCAATACTACAAATAAGATTTTGTCAAGGCCATGTTCCAAGATACTAGTTTTTCTCATGAGACCTACCGAAGCATCGAGGAGCTATAGTACACTCCACTCGTCACATACTAAATCCAATTAATTATTCATATGAAAAGGTTTAAACATAACACAAAAAATTATATTAAAACTATAATATGAAATGTAAATCCTTTATCTATAAACCATTAATGGTGGTAAATAACACATCCGCAGTCAAACATATCACAAAACCTTCAATAAAATATAGAATATTTTTATCATAATAAATATACTTCAAAAAAGTATACAATCCATGAAAGGATGTTGACATAGATGAAAATGATTTTTAAAAATATTTGAGAGAAATATCCCTTTTTCATACAAACATATAAAAGTTGGACAATTTAGAAAGAATGAAATTTGAAGACATTTTTGAATCAAATTTTCACATACCATTTTGAAACATTTGAAAGGAATTACCACTTTAAAAACATTCATGCCCATATAAATAAATCCTTAAACATCATTTTGAAAACAAGGTAATTAATTTGATTGATTTAGAATCATAAATATTTAAAACATTTAAAATGATTTTTAGTAAAAAAATTCCCTTAAAATCCCTTTAAAAATCTTTTATGATACATGGACATGGATAAAAAATTTGTCCCAGTAGATAAATACGTAAAAACAACCTCGGATAATAAAGAGATTGTGAAATTAACCCATACCTTGTACTTTTCAATATTCAAGGGTAGGTTAACCTCCTATATAATGGTTAGATAATTGTTATTAAATTATAAAAGAACCATTTACATTAATATGATATCAAATATGATCTTATAATATTGCTTTGTTAATGATATTTCAGTAGTATCATCATTTCGGGTGTTAACTGATTCATCTTCCTTTATATGATTTGTTACCTAAGTAATGTTTGTTATGGATAGGATGTATATTACTTCTATTAAGAATAATATTATGTCATTAAACATTATTTTTTTAATCATCAAATTAATATTATTCTTGAATGGATACGATGGGGAATGAATCTCATCGCGTTTATGGAGACGATAATCCATAAGTACACACGAGCGAAAATAACATTATTTTGATATTAAAATAGTTATAATTGGATGATATATCATATATAAAGAATAATTATCATTTTATATTTTTAATTTACATCATTTATACTCCTTATGATACCCATCCAAATGATGAACAATTTGAATAACAAACTACACCACAACGGGGAGACAGTAATCTGCACGTACGCATGTATGGTGACTTTTTCATTTATAGGATGGAGATAATAATGAATATGGTTGTACCATTTTTATAATAACATAGTATTATATAGATGATATTGGAGTTATTATTATAGAATGGAAACCACAAAGAAAGAGGACGTGGATGAAGAACATAACTTGAAAGAGGTGATGAAATATTTACCTCTTCTTCGGGTTCTTCATTTTGATTTGATCAAAAGGGCTCCATAGGTTGACTTTATTACTAATGGAAGGCCTCTAGAATGAAGGGAGGACAGTTGAGAGTATATTTGGGTAGGGTGTGGCCGAGACAAATGGATTTGATGGTGTAAATTTGAGAGAAGACGAAGTTCCCTTTTATAAGAGAGGTGCGGGTCACTTTAGGAAAAGCTTGAAATATTATTTTATAATAAAATCATTTTCGGTTTCTAATGGATAAAAAATAAATTATTTAAAGGATAAGGTGGGTATTGGCAAAAATCTCCCAACCAATATGTTTTTTATAGGTTTAGGTCATCATATTAGCCTCAACTTTTAGATTTAACTCTTAGTTAAATAGTTTGTCATTTACCATGTCTCTTTGAATGTTTATATTATAGGGTTAATAAACAAACAATAGCATGCCACGAGAACCCCATGTGGTTCACTAATGTCATATATAATATTATTAAGGCCCTTTGGCCAAACCTTACATTTTTAGGAATATTATATCAACCAATAATATAGTATTTGTTTAAAAAACTAAAATATATACATTTTGACATTATTTAATAAATGATTTTTTTTAAAGTCTTATCTACATTATTACTTAAAACTAAATTCATATGTTCAATAAAAAAATGTCATAGTAATATATAAAATTTGTGTAATTAATCAAAAGTCTCAAATTACATCTATTTGGATATTTATAATATCAATTATTTTAATATTTCATTATTAAGGTAATTACTGTGTCATCATTATGTCGTAAATAAATTAAATTATTTAATTTCTAAAAAATTATTAATAAAATATAATTATGTAGGAAATATTTTCATATTTATAATTAATATTTATAGTCGAATTTATATTTTGTATAACCCTATATTAAAAATAATTTAGTTATTAAACATTGAATTTAACTCTTTTAACTCTTCTTTAAATAAAATAATAATACATGTTATAATATAATAAAAGTGGACCTAAATGATAATATTTTATTTCTAAGGATGTTTTTGATCTAATTAAACTTATCCAATAGAACTAGTACTTGTGTTAGGGTAAAAATAATATCATTTTTACCATTAATTACCCTATTTACTTTTAACCGTGGTAAATAAAAGTAAAACGTTACTATTCACCAAAAATTATTATCAACTTATTGAACCACATTTTTCATACTAATATCAACCATGTCTCTTGTATTTTTTAAATTCCACTCACAGAATCTGTAACGTTATGTTTTATTCAAATTTGAAAATGTTCCTAAGAGGTGGGTAAAAGATGCTAAAAAGTTCAATAAAATTTTTATATATCTAAACATATTATAAAATAACTCCAATAAATTAAATTGAACTTATATAGTTATTATGTATCTATTTTGACCTAAAATAAAATAATTATTTATTTAATTAAAAAGTCGGTTTTAAACAATAAGGCAGTGTTTTTCAGTATTCATCAAAAATTGAATGTTTTTAGAAAAATACTAAAAATTTCTCATAAGCTAATTTTGATATTACGAATCCATAAACGATGTCCATTTTGAAAGATAAAATTTATAAAATTTCCAAATGTTGGAATTACTATACATAACAGCTAGTTTGATTGGTTGTGGTGTGTATAAACTTGATGTTGCGTACAACACAAGCTATTGTATTATTCAAAGGAAAACATACAGTGGAAGCTTGGGGTGTTACTTTCTCCCATCCTTAAAATAATTTCATCCTCGAAATTTCTTTAATATTACTGCATAAAAAGATTTGGATGGTTCTTCATTATAAGTTCCTTGGGTTCCCACATTGCCACTTCCATCTTATGGTTTCTCCATAGAACTTTTACTAGAAGATTCATCCGGTTTCTCCGCACTTGTTCTCTAGTATCAAGAATTT
The DNA here is from genome assembly GCA_963277665.1 of Viscum album. Lineage (NCBI taxonomy): Eukaryota > Viridiplantae > Streptophyta > Magnoliopsida > Santalales > Viscaceae > Viscum > Viscum album. Next base: position 932,651,274 of record OY728122.1, on the reverse strand, counting down.
TGATAGGCTCTTCATAATATGACATATTAGGTTCCTATATTTTCTCAAAAGTTATACGTGGAATACATAGTGAACTTTTGAGAGACTTGGAGGCATTGCCAAACGATATGCTACAACCTCAATTAGTTATAGAATTTTGAAAGGTCTGATTTACCTAGAACTCAATATACCCTTCTTAGAGAAATTTATAACACCCTTCCATGGAGATACCTTCAAGAAAACATGATCTACTACCTGAAATTCCAAATCCTTATTCGGTTATCAGAATAGATTTTCTACCTACATTGAGCTGTTTTGATGTGGGTTTGTATAACCTTATCCTTTTCCATTGTTTCCTCAACATGTTATGGGACTACAAGTTTTGTCTCATCAACAGCATCCCAACAAGTTGGTGTGAGACATCTCTTTCTATATAACGCTTATTCTGGTTCCATCAGAATACTTAAATGTAAGCTATTGTTATAGGAAAATTTTACCAGATGTAAATATTGATCCCAAATACATTGAAAGTCATGTGAGAAAGATCTCAACCTGACATCATAGGTTTGAATACTCCGTTTTAATTTTCCTTCTATTTGAGGGTGGTAGGCAGTACTCAAATGAAGTTCAGTATCTAGGGAATTCTGAGCACTTTTCTAGAATCATGATGTAAAATGGGGATCATGATAAAAAAAATCGATAGGGGTACTCCATGAATTCTTAAAACATTATTAATATATAGTCTTTTCATATGTTCAAGTGGTAAATCTTCTCTTATAGAAAGAAAATGTGCAGACTTGGTAAGACGATCATCAATGTCCCATATTGCATCATTCCTTCTAGGAGTCTTTGGTTTCCCCATGAAAAAAGTACATCATAATATTATCCCATTTCTACTTAGGTATTGGAAGAGGTTTCATGAATCCTTGAGGCTATTGTCTTCCAGGTTTCACTTGTTGAAAAACCATACATCATGACGCAAAATCAGAAATCTACCTCTTCATGTTGTCCCAACAAAAATTTTCATTCAAATAAATATACTTCTTAGTGCTACCAGGGTGTATAGAGAAGTTGGAGCTATGATCAACATCCAACAATTCCCTTTTTAGATCAGGTATATTAGGAACACAAAGTCTCTTTCCAAATTTCAAAATTCCATCTTCATATATTAAGTCACTCAAACTCCCATTATTCATAGAATTAGTCTTCTTTTTAAACTCCTCAACAGCAGCATGAAAACTTTTTATCTTTTATAGTAAAGATGGTTTGGCAACCATTTGAAAAAGTATTGATGTTTCACCTTCCCTGATTATTCCCAAATTCATTTTCAACAGATCCATGAAAATACAATCCCTTTCAACTCTCGTCTTGTTCAGAACTCCGTGATCCATTCTGCTCCAAGCATATGCCACCTTATCTACCTTCCTCGGGTGGTATGGTATTGTGTAATAATAATCATTGAGTAGTTCAATCGATATCATTAGCCTCATGTGGTGTTCTTTCTGTAAGAAAATATACTTCAAACTCCTGTTATCCGTATATATCTCACATTTTTCACCATAGAGATAATGTCTCCATATCATCAAAGCAAAGATTACAGTTGATAACTCAAGATCATGAGTATGATAGTTTGTCTCATTACTTTTTAGCTCTCATGATGCATAGGAAATAACCCTATCATCTTGAATAAGGAATCAACCAATTCCTTTCTTTGATGAATCACTATAAATTATAAACCCATCATTCCCCGGTGGTAGATTCATGATTGGAGCATTGACTAATCTTCTCTTAAATTCTTCAAAAAATTATTCATACACTTTTTTGAAAACAAATTTAACCCCTTTAAGTGTGATCTTGGTTAATGTGTTAGAAAATCAAGAAAAATTCTGAATGAAACGCCGATAATAACCAACTATACCTATAAAACTATATACCTCAGTTATACTCATCAGTGGTGGCCATTCTTGAATTTCTCTTATCGTAGAATAATCAAGGGATATTCCATCCTTAGAGATAATATATCCAAGAAAAGAAATATCTTGTTGCCAAAATTCACACTTTCTAAACTTCCCTTTATAATTCATTTCATCTTAGGGTTTTTAGAATGGTGGGAAAATGATTTTCATGATATTCATATCCTTTGGAGTATACAAAGATATCAACAATAAATACCCCTAAAAATTCATCAAGATATTCATTGAAATTTCTATTCATTAGATCCATGAAAATAGGGGGTGTAATAGTTAATCCAAAAGGCAATACTGTAAATTCATAATGCCCGTACCTGGTTTGAAATGCTATTTTCAGAATGTCTTCCTTCTTCACTCACAACTGTTGATATCCAGATCGATGGACAATATTTAAAAAATATTGAGCTTCATGAAGCTAGTTGAATAAATCATCAATGCTAGGTAGGTGATACTTGTTGTTTATTGTTATAGCATTGATCTCCCTACAGTCAATGCACAGCCTCAAATATCCATCTTTCTTCTTAACAAAAATGACAGGGGATCCCCATATAGAATGACTAGGGAGAATAAATCCATTATTACTCAATTCCTCTAGTCGTTTCTTTAGTTCCACAAATTCCACAATGTTCATTCTATAAGGGTTCTTCGATATGGGACTTAAACCATGAATTAAATCAATGGAAAACTTGATTTATCATTCTGAAAGATGTCCAGGTAAATCTTGTGGAATCACATCCACATATTCTTTCAAAATAGGTACATCCTCTATTTGAAAATTATTTTCATCACCCGTAGTTATTTCATTCTCTTCCTCCCCAATAATTGAATTTATTAAATCTACTGGGGGTGGATCATGATAAAAACCAGGTGGTGACATTTTTTCTCTAAAGATAAGGTACTCCTTATCATCATTGAAAATTGTAACATCCTTCTTCTTACAATAAATTTTCACATCATGATCCAAAATCCAATCCATTCTAAGGATTATGTCAAAATAAATAATGGTTATGATGATGAGATCAGTAGATAAAGAACATTAATATTCAGTAATGGGAACCGATTCACAAAACATTGTTGTCATGATACTTCCCTTAGGTGTTTTGACTTAAAACTCCCTTGTTATATCAATTTGAAAATATCTAATTTTTATAGAAAACTGGGATGAAATGTAATAATCTGATGATCCATAGTCAAATAATTCATTGGATAAACTTGTGGAAACCATTAAATTACCTCCCACCATGTCATTTAGATATTCAACTTCAGAAATATGATCACATAAGCTTGGCCTTGCTCCCTTGGAATTTTCTGAAGTAAGTTACCTTGGTTCCTAGGACATTCATTTGCATAATTCCCCTTTTCTCTATAATGGTTGCATTCTACAGCCACTTTAATCTCCTTATAATAGGAACCTTGGAGGCCTTTTTCACCACACTTATAACATACTCTCATTTTCTTCAGGCAAGTACTAGGTTTTTTCATCCCACATTTACCACATGATGGATATTCAACTTTTCCCTTATTCCTAATATTTCCATTTCCATTGTGTTTAGAAAATCTCTCCTTCACCTACTTTTATTTAAATTCATAATACTTAGATAATTTTTTTTTATCTTGACTGTGCATGAGAAAATTTATCCGTACAATGAGAACTATTGTAAGACTAATGCTCGATAGATAAATGGTTTTAGCCCATAAAATAATCGATCAATATTACTCTTTGGGTTACATATATAATCTTCTCCATGCATTTCTAACCGTTTAAAGTTAGCCTCATATTTTGTGTAATTCTCATCCTCCTTTTGCCTTAGACTCAGAAATTGCCTTTCCATATCTACTCAACAGTCAAGAGGAATGTATTTTTCTAAGAAAATATTTTTAAACTCCCTCCCTTCCATGATTTATACTTCTTCATCTTCCTTAGTGTTTTGTATTAATAACCACTATTGATCCACATCTCTCGTGAGGTAATAAAATGCCATGACAACTTTTTCACTTTTGCTACTCCCTAAAGCATTAAATATTTTTTCTAAGGAATTTATCCATTGCTTAGATATTAATGGATTTGTACTCTCATTTAATATTGTTGGTTTTTTTCTCATGAAGTAGTGTAACATTGATCCTCTACGTTGTGGATCAGGGTGCTCCATATGTGTAAGGTTATTATTCATAACCTGAGTATGTTGTCCCAGTATGGTGATATGTTGATCATCATCATTTTCTTCACAAGATTCACTATAATTATCTTGAGTAGGAGGGAAATCCTTACATGGATTACATGCATTGATAGGGTTTCCATTATTTCCACTAGGTACCATTTCTAAATAATGGCATACACTAGATTAGTTTATGATTCGCAATACATAACTCCAAAATGTTTAAAAAAATTACATAAATTGAGTATTTTATGGATATAATCCATAATCTTAAAAATGTTTTATTTGAGGAATAATATACTCATAAACCTTTCATAATGGTTTGTAAAGATATTAAGTATTATCCTAAGCATATACCCTAGGATTTTCATAACCAAGCGGGCAGCAAGGCCCATTGTCGTGCACCAGTTCCCATTTGAGTCTAGCTCAAAGAGGTGTTTTTAGGTTTTTCCCCTAGGTACATCTGTGCCCGAGTCGCCTCTACGTTCTCTTATCCAGACAGAGATATATTTCTTGGAAAACTCACAAAATCACTACAGTAGCAAAATTCGTTGAAGTTCTTCTATACTAATCCTCAAAGTCTATCTTAGAGAAATGTTCTCTAATAAAAGTATTTCTAAATATTGCTTCCAAGGTCTGTACTAAACTTCCTCTGATATGAAGTGTAATGCCCTAACCCTAGTTACCAAGAGTCTTTGTATTATTACACAACATTGGCATGATCACAAGGGATCAAATACCGAATGACCGATCAATTTAGTGGCCTTGGAAATACTAGATGCATTCATAAGTTTTAAATTACAGTATAAAATGAAAATCTACAACAACATAGTCTCCATAGGCTACACTCATATCCCTTAGACTATCTACTCATGTCAGTCAAAATATACTTATTTGCATCCTAGGAAAAATAAAACATATATAGGGGTAAGATCAAATGCTCGGAAGGGATAAAAATATAGAAAAAACATTCATAAATAAGAATAAATTTATAAGGAAATGTAAGACTAAAAAAATATTTTTAAACCTAAACTTCAGCATAATATGGAAAAGATAAAATCAAATAATTCCATTTACTTACTCACATGGATATTCTACAAGTCGAATAATCACATGCAATATCAATAGCTACTTTCATAATGATGATGCCAGACTTCATAACTACATATTCAAGACCTTATTCCAAGACTAAAAATAAGATTTCGTCAGGGCCTTGTGCCAAGACACTAGTTTTTCTCACGAGACCTACTGATGCATCGATGAGCTATAGCGGGCTCCACCAGTCACATACTAAGTCCAATGCATTCCTCAGACAAAAAATATCAAATATAACAGAAATATTCATTTTAAAACGAGCATATGAAATGTCAAAACTTTATCCATAAACCATAAATGGTGTAAAAATAACACATCCATTGTCAAACATATCACAAAACCATCAATACAATATAGAGGATTTGTACCATAATAAATCAACTTCAAACAAGTTTAAAATCCACCAAAGGATTTCGACATAGATGAAATTAATTTGTAAACATCTTTGAGAGAAATATCCCTTTTTTATAAAAACATTTAAAATTCACACAATTTATAAAGGAAGACATTTAAAGACATTTTTGAATAAAAGTGTCTCATACCACTTTGAAACTTCTGAATGGATTTAACATTTTAAAAACATTCATGTCCATATAAATAAATCCTTAAAACTATTATGAGAACATGGAAATTACATAGAATGATTTAGAAGAATAAATATTTAAAACATGTTAAATGATGTCTTAGTAAAAAATTCCCTTAAAAAAGGTTTCTTTGAAAACACTTTTATGAAACATGGATATGGATAATAAATATGTCCCATTAGAGAATTTCATAAAAACAACCTCGGATAATAATGAGATTATGAAATTAACCCTTACCTTGTACTTTTACATAGTCGATCATAGGTTAACCTCTTTTATAATGGTGAAATAATTGTTAGTAAATTATACATGAACCATATACATTAATATGATATTCTAATATAGAATAGTTAATGATATTTTAGTAGTATCATCGTTTTGGGTGTTAACTGATTCATTATCCATTATATGCATTGTTACATAAGTAATGTTTATTATGGATAGGACGTATATTTTTCATATTCATAATTATATTATATCTTTATACATTATTTTTTTAATCATCAAATTAAAATAAGTCTTGAATGGATATAATGGGGAATGAATCTCACCGCGTTCGTGGAGACGGTAATTCATACGTACGCACAAGCGACAATATCATACGTCTGATATTAGAATCGTATATAATTGGATGATATATCATAAATAAAGAATCATTATAATGTTATATTTATTACTTATATCATTTATAATCATTATTATACCCATATAAATGATGAATAGTTTGAATAACAAACCACACCACAACGTGGAGACTGTAATCCGTACGTACACACTTATGGTGACTTTTTCATTTATAGGATGAATAGAATAATGAATATGGTTGTACCATTTTTATAATAACAACACAGTATATAGAGGATACATGAGTTTTTATTTTACAATGTAAACAACAAATAATGTTGAAGTGGAAGTAGAAAGGAAATTGAAAGAGGTGATGAAATATTTACATCTTCTTCAGGTTTTTCCGATTGATTTCATCAAAAGGGCCCATTAGGATGGATTTTTGACTAACTTAAGGCCTCTAGGATAAAGGTATGATCCTTGAGATGATATTTGAGTAGGGTTTGGAAGTGAAAAATGGATTTTAAGGTGTGAATTGGAGATTAGGGGAAGTGCCCTTTTATAAGGGAGGTGAGGGTCACTTTAGGAAAAGCTTGAAATATTGTTTTATAATAAAATTATTTTCGGTTTATAATGGCTCAAAAAAGATTTATTTAATGGATAAGGTGGTGATGGGTCTGAAACCTCTCAACCAATGGGTTTTTGATGGGTTTAGTTCATCATATTAACCTTATCTTTTAGATTAAACTCTTAGTTAAATTGTTTGTCACTTACTATGTCTCTTTGTATTTTTATAGTATATTGTTAGTAAACTTACTATAACATGACAAGAGAACCCCATGTGGTTCATTAATGACATATATAATATTATTAACGCCCTTTGGAAGAACCACGGATTTTCAAGAATATTATATCAACCAATAATAAAATATTTGTTTTAAAAACAAAATTTTGCCAATTTTTCCATTATTTAATAAATAATTTTTTGTTAAAGTACTAACAACTATATTAAATCTAAATAAATTAGTATGTTCAATACTAACATGTCATATTAACCTATAAAATTAGTCTAATTCATCCAAAGTCTAAAATTACATTTATTTGGATATTTATAATATCAGTTGTTTTAATATTTCATTATTATGGTAATTACTACGTCATCATTGTTTCATAAATAAATTAAATTATTTAATGTCTAAAAATTATAAAAAACTACCATTATGTAAGAAATATTTTTATAATTATAATGAATATTTATAGTTGAATTTATATTATATATAACCCTATATTAAAATTTTTTAGTTATTACACTTGGAAATTAACACTTTTAACTCTTCTTTAAATAAAATAATAATAAACGTCCTAATCTAATAAAATTGGACCTAAATGATAATATTTTATTCCTGAGGTTTTTTTAGTCTAATTACACTTATATAAAATATAATTAGGACATGTTTTGGGTAATAATAATATCATTTTAACCTTAATTAACCTATTTAAGTTTAACCGTGGTAAACAAATTTAAAAAGTCAATGTTCACCAAAAATGATTATCATCTTATTGAACCACATTTTTATGACTGATATCAAATGTGTTTCTTGGATTTTTGAAATTCCACTCACAAAAGTAGAAAATTATGTTTTATCAAATTTGCAAATGCTCCTAGGTGGTTGTTAAAAGACGGTAAAAAGTTCCATAAAATTTTTATATATCTAAACGTATTATAAAATGACTCCAATAAATTACATTGTACATATATAGGTATTATTTATCTATTTTGAAATAAAATAAAATAATTATTTATTTAATTAAAAATTCAGTTTTAAATAAAAACGTAGTGTTTTTTTCTATTCATCAAAAAATTGAAAGTTTACAGAAAAATACCTAATATTCACCAAAAGATAATTTCGATATTCCAATTCCAAAAATGAAGTCTATTTTGAAATATAAATTTTATAAAATTTTAAAATGTCAGTATTACTATACATAACGGCTAGTTTGATTGGTTGTGGGGTGTTTGAACTCGAATTTGCATACAACACAAGCAATTGTATTATTTAAAGGGAAACATATCGTGGAAGCTTGGGGTGTTACATTATTTCTCATACATTTGAATATATCAGATTATATCTATAGAATTTTCTTCATTTTATTCATTTTACTAAAAGTTATTTCAAAACACCCTGCCTTAGAGATGTATCTGTTGGGAATAAGGATGTCCACATTCCAAGGATTGGATAATTTTTGAAAGAACGTGGTGATAACAAATTGGATGATCAAAGTTAGGGGATATTGTGTGATTCATGCTAATATATGGGTTTGAATATCATTTTATTTCATTAGTTTTTGATTTGATATAGCAATAGAGTTCATGACAAACATCTTCTATAAATAAGCCCCCTCTTACAAACACCCCTCTTTGGTACATCAAAACTCTTCAGGGAAACCTATGGATTCTCTCACTATATTCATACTATTCAATAATGACAATCATAGTTAGAACATGACTCCACATTCCCCAAACACATAGTATTTAGATAAGCACACTAATCATATAATTTCACCTTGGTTAATAAAATGCATGAGGCCACTTGAGTGAACCATTCATGGAAAAGAACTTGATAAAAGAAATCAGGTACAACACATAATTAACCTACATGTCATTTTTTCCTTTGATGATTTTTGGGCCCAACTATCTTCTTTCGAAGTAAACATGTCCAAAATAATATTTCTTCTTGTATCTTTATTATCAATACATAAAGTTTTATGATTTTACCATACATGACCATGATGGGCCATAATTTGATTGTTGATTTAGATTTTCAATTTTCCACCAATATAGAGAATCTAACAATAGATATCAGGAAAAGATAGTCCTGTACATGGAGACCACATATATTAGAATTGGTACAAGATGTGTAAAATAAAATCATGGTTTATATATCCTAATATTTCCTTTCTCTATTTGGATAAAGCATCTTAGGATATGAGTATGTTATGATGCATGATAAAAATCATCTAACCTTTTAGGTTATATATTACAAGAACCATGTTGGTACTATAATATCCTCTAGGGGGTATTTATCAATAAGACCAACATCTCACCAACCTATATGATATACCAAACTAACATTTACCATGTTAACAATAAATATAAAAGTGATATTTATTTTAAATTTGATTCCTTATTATTTCATCTTTTATTCACAAACCAACTCATAGGATGGGTGGAGGGGTCATACCCACTTCCGAGAGGGGGTTCTGAGACAGAATGCAAATAAGCATACTAGATGAACTATACATGAATTGAGTATAATGATCAGGTGATGAACATGAAAATATAAATATCCATACGGATTTACAAAACATATGATTCTAAGAACCTAGACATTATTCAATAATTCTTATTCAATGCATCCCATAGAAAATCAAATTCCACCTCATCTTTAGAGAGGTGTGAATTGGTATATGGAATGTACACAATATATACAGGGAACCAATACATAGGTCTATTAGTGATGCATTTTTCCCACCAATGGGATCATTGGAGGATCTCCAATTAATTCTCCTGGGTCCTAGTCCTATTATGAGAGTCCAACGATGCCCCGAGGAAGGATGCATTAACACAAATGGACATCATTTTTGGAACCTAGTTAAAGTTATTCCACATACAATGTAGTGATTTTCCATAACTAGAGCACCAAAAGTGATGTCCTTGTATTTTGAAGAGGGATGCCAATGTATGTATTGGATATAGAAATATAGAGGTAATTATAAAGAAAAGGGTTCTGAAATCAACCCTTATATCTCTCGTTTTTTGTGGAGGGATTCTTGCTGATGTCTCTAAGATAATACACTCGCCTGAATTGTGAATCACATAATGAAGTGTGGAAAATCCACATTGTTTTATATGTCCTGGTAGAATAAATATATTCAATAGGTTTAGTAGTAAAAGTATAAGACTTAGTGAATCAATTCCTTCAACATATTTAAATGGATATGGCCTCCTTTTACGTATTTGGTTATTCTCATGTAATATGTTTATATATATCTAAACGCTTCAATATGAAAAGGCATCATAAGTATGTAAAGATAATAGATATAAAATTTAAGACATTCATTCACATTTTTCTATAATTATTCCCCTATCGATAAAGTATTAGATATACCTATAACATATTGGTTTATATTTAGTATTCAAATAATCTCCTTATAGTTTCAAACCAAATGGTTAGAAAATAGATAATAGAAAATGTGAGTAAAATATTTGATAATATAACATGTTCCTAAGGGGATTGTTTGGGGGGGGTATAGGTTTGACAATAATAATATGTGTGAATTATATTAACTATTTCGATTCATGTTCCAATTCTGATCTAATTAAAACAAATTATAATATTCTTATATAATGAAAAGGAATAAAAAATGGTAATTTTTTAAATACATTATATGCATTGGAAATTCATTTTTCTAAAAAACTATTTTTAATTATATCTTTTGAATGAATATTAAAAGAAAGTTTTCAAATTGTAGAAAATTTTTTAGAAAAAAATATATCTTTTAAGTCTAAGTTTATAATTATATTTGATTGATTTTTTATAATTTCTTATATAGATTAATTTTTCAATAGGGTTAAAATAGTAATTTTTTTACCAACATCTATTTGGTTTCAAGAACATACATGATATATTTAATTTTATGATGGGTTTTAATTTAAAATTAGTTAAATAATATTTTTATTCGGCCAATTTAGGTCATTATAATTAAATTTTTTAATGTTACTATTAAAAAATTCTATACTTATTAAAATTATATATTTTGAAATCCATTTCTAATTCACACCATTGGGTTTGATTTAAATTTTTTTCCACTTATATTAATTGAATTTGGTAAAATATATTAAATATTTATAATCATAATGATTAATTTTATAAATTAAATCCAAATTACTTGGTAGTAAAGGTTAACAGAAAAAATTAATTATCATGATTTCTGTTTAATTGAATTATCGAGGGGCTATAATAAACATATATGTTACAAAATGTCCTATGAATGTGTCTAAATCAAATATTATGGATATTTTTATAATTTTTCAATATATGTTTCATGAATGATCTATTCTGGAGCCTTTTTTAATTTTAGAAATGTGGGAATAACATTTTATTTTCAAAAAAAACAATGTGTGTACTCTCCCCTACTCATAAAGGCCACCCACTCTAACTCCTCTCATCTCCACAATTTCAAATCCTTTTAGTTCATCAAATACCTACCCAAATAAAATAATTACATACCTATAAATATAATACTAGCCTAATTTTTATTCTTAAACACTTCTAATAAATTTTTAGGTATAAACATAATGAATTTCTCTACAGAAGTGGAAAAGGCATTAATCATTTTTTCTTCACTGACCTCTTTAAAATCTTTTGCAACAACGATTATATAATAACTCAAATATGTAGAATATAAATGGATGTTCTTTTTTTCAATTCCAAACCTATATCCGTCTCCACTTTACTCAAATGATATATGAAAATGTCTATAATTTTTACAGAGGACAGGTACCTCATGAACCGATTTAATTCATTTTCCCTCACCACCTATAACAGATAGAGATAATGATGTATTAAATTTATATATATGATTTTTATGACATTAATATACATTATTAAATATAATGTCACATATATATTCCTACCGTATAATTCATTGGAAAATGATACCATCTCTCATATGTAGGTCTGGACTACGGCCTCTAAGAAGTGATGTAATATGTTTTCCATTTTTTTGAAATTAATGGAAATAAATATATATTTTCTAAATATATATGATATATATGATATGAAAATAATTTTTTGAATTTTAATTAATCTTTATGTTTTGTTCTTTTTATAAATCTATGAAATGGAAATTATTTTCATGCATACGAATGACTTACCGTCTCCCTGAATACTATATTTCATTTTCAACATCTAAATTTTATTGATTAATATATATATATATATGATATTTATATTAGGTTTACAATTATTGAAATGGTGAATCCATTATCAATGTAATCATATCATAACTACCAAAATATGATATTAATGAAAACAAAGTATTTATTATCCAAAAGTGATTTTAATAAGTAATTGATAATAAATGGGTGATAAAAGGATATACTTAAAAGATAGAAGATATGATATATATAATTATGATTCAACAATTGGTTTTTAACAAATCATTTTTCTATAGTATGTTCTAATGTTCGGAAAGAATGTTGGGACTTAAGGTATATGATTTTTATTCACTCTTTTAATAATGGGAGACATATGTTAAATTCACCACTAATTTATTAAGTATCATATATACAATTCCCCTTATAAATGTTATATTATGAATATAATTATTTAAATTTTATTTAATGGTTCATTTTATTTTAGTCTTTTAAGGGACATTAGATTTAAAAATTACTGAAGTGGTAAGCGTGTAATGATACAATTAAATTATTTATAGAGGTTGTTTATGATTATGGTTCTCATGAATAAATAATATGACATATCTATAAATAACTTAATGAAATTTTTATAAGTTTATTATTTCGTGAAAATAAATTTTTACTGTTCATTTTTTTTCCTTTATATACTAAATATTCCAAAAAATAAAGAAAATATTTTTTATTTCTTTCTTCAGTCAAAAAACGTGTTCCATCTATGTCCTTGTCTTCTAAAAATGTTTTAATGTATTTTTTTACTATTTTAAAAAAAATTATTATGATTTTAACCCTATTTTTAATTTTTGAAAATATTTTTAAAGTAATCTTTTATTTCATTTCGAATGAGGTACTTTTGACATTTATTGAAAATTTGAATGGAAACATTTTTTTTCATTGTGTAAATCATGAACAGTCTTTTACACCGTTGTGATCAATAAATTTTTAAAAATTAATTTATAATTACTCATAGATATTTTCAATAACAATATTTAAATAATATTCTTGATATTCTTGTTTTTAAAAGGTTAATTTCAATGTTGAAATGTTATTTTACTCAAGAAATTTTCCATGTGATCTTGCATAATAATTTTCCATCATAGATAAAATATTTTATCATAGTTATGATTATCTAGGTTTATAGTCTATTTATTACATCATTTTTATTTATCTGGATGGTTTGGATTTATAATCAAATGATATTTATGAAACCCTTTTATTTTTTATGGGTAATTCTTTGTGGAAATTTTTATGAAACCCATTTATTTTATTGGGATCTGATGTGATGAATGTTTTATAATATTTATGTATCAAGTTTATATGGTTTCAATTATAAGATGGTTTTATTGTTATAACTAGGTATGGTGGTAAACTTATAACTAGGGTTTTTAGTTATGTTATAACCAAAATCGGTGGTTAAGTTATAACTTAGTATGGTGGCCACATTATAACAAAATTGGTGTGGGACATATAACTAACATTATTGATTTGGGTACTGACTAATAAATAATGAGATAGATATTTTATGTGTGAACCTAATTTAATGATCACATGATTATGTGTTGACCTATATTTCATGTTCATAAGTTTTTGTGAGGACCAGATTTCATGTTTATAATATAATAATTGAACCATTTTATATTTATAATTTATTATAGTATTATATTTTGATGTGTATGCCAAAAATATATGTCTTTTTCCAATGTTTTCTTGTTATGTCTCATGTTCATTGATTCCTTTTTTATTCATGTCTTATTTAATCAAAAAACAGATGTCAAAATCATTTTTATGATCTATGATTTGAAAGGTATGGCTTTCAAATATTATTCTCTTGTTCTCAAACACATATAATCATGATATGTCGATATCTCCCATGATTAACATAAGTGACCATCAGAGCTCACCCTTTTTATATTTTTCCTTTTGCAAAGGTTTTGGAGAATACACTTTTGTATGGTATTCCTAAGATGTTTACTATATTGGATGATATTTATTGGAGATATTGAATATCATTCATTAAATAATAAAATTATATATGTATTCTACAACAATATAGAACCTTTATTGTTCTTAGACATTTACTTTTGAAATATAATTTATATTTATCCTAAATAATGTAATATTTTCTAATTAAATTCATGAAATGTTACAATTGGTATCAAATAAAATGTATTGCAACTTTTTAGATGCTATGAGGAGAAATATTAAGAGAAAATTATTTTAATAATCCTATGTATAGGGGAACATCCTCAATTATGTTTAATACAAAGTGTTAATTCCTAGAAATTAAGTCAATGTCTAGAAATTACATGTCAATTTTTATCTGGAAAAGATGTACAATAGGATAATTACCCCACAAAAAGATCATTGATTCTGACCCAGTAATTACCTAGGGCTTGACAAAAATTATTTCTACACACATGGTTTTACAATCCTAAGGGATATTCTTTGGCTAACTCAAATTTCATTTATTAATCCTTTTTATGGAATTAAACAAATTTTGATCATGGTTGAAACAGTTTAAAGTTAAATTATAATATATAGAAAATAATGATTCATTATTTATATATCCCAAAATTCATTTTCATGATTATTTCATTTCTAATATGACTATTTTTCAAACACTATATTTTGTGGTTTCAATTAGTGGATGAGACTTGACCGAATCATGTTAGTGGTGGAAAAGATGTAAAATGTAATGATTGTCTTCCTGAGAAACCAAATTTTAGAACAGATTGAATGATTTTTTTTATATTCTCCAAAACATTTATAAATCTATTAACAATAAAGAACTTAAAAAAATAAAATGGGTGAGAAGGATTTTGAGGAGTCATTTACAATGGAACATTCACCATATTTTAGTGGATCCATTAATCCATGTGTCCCTGAGAAATGGAGTGGTACCACTAAAAATATATTTTATGTTATGTAGTTTTCTGAACAAGAAAACATTATTATAGTCATTTATAATCAAATAGTTGAAGAAGAGAAACTATTTAATGTTATAAAGAATAAAATTCATCAAGAGTTGGTTTAATCCATAGGATATTTTTATTTTAATAAAAAAAAATAGTATGTAATTAAATCATATCATGTATGGAATTATGGAGAAAGAATTTCTTGATCTCAAGCTGAAGAACGATAAATTTATTAGTTCCTATGAATAATTTTTTATAGAAATTTCATGTTATTCTTTTTGATTAATCATTATGACTGAAATAAAAATAAATCAATTATTAAATGTTATAAAACCATGACTCTAAAAATAATTATCTAAAATATGATTTAATATATATGATGAAATTTATCTCTGTGCACTAAATGTTGAAATGTTAACACAATATTTCAACAATTCTAATGGATTTTATAAGAACATGATGATCATGTATCATGAGAAGTAAAATAAAGAACTTTATTGAAATAAATTCATGTCCCCAACATGTAATAAATATTGGAATAAACATCAAGGGAATATATTGACTGAAACCGTGCGGTTTTTTAAATATGGTAAGGATGTTCATAAGGTTAATGGATGTCAAAATGTGATGAATATTCCAGTACATTCGATGGATAAATTTTAGACAACAACTAATGTTCCACCGACTCTCCAATTATTTAATTTAAAGGGGTGTGGGAATTATTCTAAACAGTTATCAAACCCAATAGTATATGATTATCATAAACATCGTCAACCTCAAAAGTTGAGAGACAGTGGTAAATCTCATGTTATAACTATTTATGATGGGGGTAATAAAGTGGTGTGATGAAAGGTACACTTAATATCAACTATAGAACTATGAATTTTAAATTTTATTCACGGTATACCCACTTTATTATTCTGAATTGTTTTATAATGGTATAAAAATTCCCCGCAATGTTTTGATTTTGAATTATTAGTGAAAATCCATTATGGTAAGATGATCTCATCACAAGTATATGATTTTCTCAAGGTTGATTTTGTGAGAATATGGTTATTTAAAATCACATTATTCTCTGTATTTTTGAATTTGATGTTTTCTTAGGCATGAATTATCTTTAACTTCATAAATTCAACATCAGTTTTCAAGAAACGGAAGTCATGTTTGATGATCCAGACCAACCAATAATCAGTTATCAGTGTGATGATACATATTAAAACCAAAAGGAAATAACATTTATTGTGTGTACTTTTATCCATATTCAAAAGGGGAATTTATATTTGAGAGTTATGGGTAATCACATCAACAACGACAATCCTATTTTATGGGAGTTTCTATATGTCTCTCTGTAAGTGTTTACTAGTCATACATAGAATCATGATGTTTAGTTTCTAATAGAACTCATACAAACTACCAGACCAATATTTATTTCTCTCTTAAGAATGGGCCTTATTATGTTACAAGAATAGAAGAAGAAACGCTAAGTAAACCATGAAAAGTGTTTCATATATCCCTGTGTGTTACCTTTTGGTGCACTTGATCTATTTTTTATGAAGAAAGAAATATTTATTCTATATGTAATTGATTACCATGAATTGAACAAGATCAAAATTTATAATAATAATATTCAAACCAATATTTATGACATGTTTTATCCACTATATGTACCTCATCAGTTTTCTAATAGTGACCCTCATTCTAAAAATCGTCAATTGAGGGCAACCAAATAGGATATAAACCAGACAGTGTTTTATACAAGTTATGTGAACAATTAGTATATAGTGATGTCATTTGGTCTTACTAATTCCCATTTCATAATCATTTATATAATAGATAGAGTCATTATATATTCAATGGAAATGTTTTTAGAAATATTTTATTAATATATTCTTATATATTCAGAGATGTAGTAATATAATGAAGATCAATTGATATTTTACTAAAGACCCTAATGAAAGAAAAACTATATTATGGAATTTCAATGTGTGAATTTTGGATGGAAATAGTTTAATTTTCAAGTCACAGGATCTCAATAATTTTTTTATAGGTTGATCCATAAACCATGGATTCAATAGAATGTTATTCTAGACCAAAAATGCTAAATAAAATATCATTTTTCCTTGTTGTTGATTGATATTTATGATTGTTTTTTTGGAATTTATCAGAAAAATGTATCCCTCTCCCCATGTTGACATTGATTTGAGCCATGTCCCTCTAGAAGGATAAAGGACAGGAAAATTTCAATTATTTGAGGAGTATATTACTCACTGCACCTATGCTTTCATTGAGATATCGTGTGTGAGGATTTGTATGGATTTAGATCATTCTTCAAGAAAATTGATGGTTCAAGATAATAATTAACCAAATAATGATTTAGATTTAGAATCTATAATTATTTTATAAAAGATATGTGGGAATTAAATTTATGATGATAAGTGTTCTATATGTAATAGTTGATGACATTAAAGTATATATTCACCAAGAATGACATGATCATGATCTCTAGAATATGGTTATGAGTTATTTTTTATTAGTAATTCTCAATAAATTACCACTATAGGGAAGAAACAAATTGTTTTCATGCTTTTAATTAAAAGGATTATGCTATCATATCCCTAATTAGGTTCAAAATAGGTCATATATTTAGGGATTTCCAAATGTGGGATCTATAAAAACTTAAAAAATAAGAGAAATATATCCTTAACCAAATAATTGTTCAGTCATTTATCCAAGTGAATTTAAAGAGTTCTATATTCTTGATGTAGATAAACATAAAATGTTTGTAAATTTTAATTTGTATAGACTTTATTATGATGGAATTAAATGTTTTAGGAACCTTTATTGTGTCCCCTCAATACATTTTGGAAAAATGATCTTCTATAGAAAGCTCATAGTTCATCATTCTATATTCATTCTAGGTGTATGAATATTTAAATATATCTGAAGGATTTTTTTTGTTGGATGGAATGAACATATATATTTCATATTTGGTAACTCATTTCTTTGCATTTCAAAAATTTAAGGATTACAGAAAACATTCTATAGTGACGTTGCAAAAATTACCCACACCATAGTGGAAATTGTAAAACATCAACATGTACTTGGTCATTCTACACAAAAGAAAACATCTAAAAGGATTAATATTATATGGTTTATGGTTTATTTCCATAAAAACAAAATAAACTTCATCACAATTAGAGAATATTCTTATTTTTATCTCCTTGTTAGGATATACATTGATTAATTGGAAGATTTCAAAGGATTACCAGACACTATTATATCTGAATGTGATCCAAGGATTACCTTGATGTTCTGTTGAATTCTTCAGTAAGATCATTATATAGACATGAGTTTCAACACTAAATATCCTCCTCAATAAGACAGTCAATCTAAGATAAAATTTAAAACCTAGCAGGGAGTGTTAAGATATTATTATATGGATCTCAAATGTGGTTGCGATCAACACCATCATTTAGTTGAGTTTTAATAAAACAATTACTTTCACTAAAAAATATGAATTTATTCTTATGAATATCCTAATGGTATGTGGTGTATAAATAAAATGTGATCTAATTAATTTTTATAAATAAATTTACTTTGGAAAATATATCAGCCTAAATGGTAGGGATGGTAAGATCCATTCAATAGCACATAATGGGAGTCCAAAGTTGATGTGAAAGTAATGCTGATAATTGTTTACTTGATCTATTATTTGTATATAATGAGAACGTGTTTCAAAGAATTTTTCCTTGGAATAAGATTATTATATTTTTAAGGTAGGTAAAACTAATCCCCATGTACATCTATAAATTTGAAATTCTTCATCGTATTAGGACTTTAGATTATCATGTGGTTCATCCACTAAACCCCTCTCAAGTCCATGATGTATTCCATGTATCTCTCCTGAGGATGTAAATAAAAAATAATACACATATAATGAACTCATATATCATGTATACAGACCATGATCATTCCTATGAATATCATATTTTGTATATTGTAGATTATTGCGAGAATGTTCTACAAAACATCCCCACTCACACTGTTAAGGTTTTCTGTGGAGGCCACCAACTTGAATAAGCTATGTGGGAACCTGAGGATATAATGAGGCACAAGTATCTTAATTTTTTTATATTTTAGTGGGGAAATTTTATTAAGAAATTAATTTTAATAGGGAGACAATATAACATCGAGATAATTTATGATTTTTAAAGAATTAAAATTAATTTCATTGATTTCTTATTATACTCACAACACTGTGTTTTAACGAACCACAATATACTATTTATATTATTATCTAAACATATACATCATAAATTATATATTAAACCAGATAGTATGAATAGGAATGATCACATTATTTAAATAATTTATAATTTTTTATATAAAGGAAACATATTAAAAAAGGTACTTAATTGTAAGAAAAATAATTATATTATTTCCCCCCAAAGAAATATTTTTATTTATATATTATGAAAAGATTGAATAATTAATTTTACTTATAATAGATATAATATTTTATAAAGAAAAATTAATATTAAAATAAACATGTCAAAATTATATATTGGTGGATTTTGTGGTATTTCGTATAAAATTTAATTTTTTTGATGAATATGAAAAAAATACAGCTCTTATTTGAAAACTATATTTTTATTTAATGAATTTAAATTTTTTTTTAATTTTAATGTGGTATTAAATGTAAATTTAGTTAAATAATATTTTAATTAATCTAATTTAGGACATAAGAATAAATTTTATTTTGATATTTGTTAATAAATATTTTTACACATATAAAACATTTCTCTTGGAAAATCAACATTTTCGCCACTTCTAAAAGATTAATTTTAAATTATATTTTATCCTAAATATGAATTTATTTTAAAAAATGAATTTTGTATTTCAAATCTTCATAATTAATATTTTATAATAATTTTAACTTATATTTTCATTGAAATTTATTGTAAAAATATTTAAAATTAATTATTAGGCAAAATTTTAAAATAGGTTTAATGGGGAATTAACAAAAAATATAAGTGGTAAATGATCTATAAAATTTCAAAAAACCACTTATATAGAAATATTTTGACCTAATAACATTTTAGGTTTGATATAGATTAATCTTGATCCATTTTTCATGTTCAAAACGTTGGTAAATATTTTTCCTTTAAAAAATTTGAGGTGTGTCATTTCCCCCACATATAAAGGGTCACCCCCTCTCATATCCACTCCACACATCCAACGAATATTATATCAAAGAATAAATAAAATAATTACATAAATAATTCTCTATACACATCATATTAGACATATTTTATATTAGGAACCTCTTCAAAAAAAGTATTTATTTACAAACCTAATGAGGTTCAACAAGGAAGACAAAAAATTCGTAAACATATATATGTGTTTTATTTAGTCTTCCAAATCACAAAAAAATAATATTAAAATATGGTGATATAATATAACTTGTATTTATAATATACTATAATTTCACTATGACATTTTCATGACCAATATCATCCTCTTATTCCATTATATTGGAAATGATATAGTTGGTTGTGTGTATGACGGAATACAGCCTCACAAAACGATGTTACTCATTTTCCATTATCACATCACATGGAAGGAAATAATTTTATATTTTATGTTTATATATGGTATTTATTAATTTTTTATATTTTTTCAATTATATATCACATTTACATTCTTACCTTTTATACTTTGAAAAACAATAATGTTGCTCGAGCATACGTGTGGACAACCTCCTCCATGTGGAAATGTGATGAATTTTTCATTTTATTTTCACATTGATATAAATTTTTATATATTATCCAAATATATATTTTATATATTATATAAAATTTAGTTTGGAAATATGATATTAGTTTGACCTTTCATTCATTTTATCGTTCGAAAAATGGAAACAACATTCATGAGTATGTATGACCTATAATCTCTTTGAATTATGTAAATCATTTTATATGTATATATATATATTATTAATATTCATATATATATAATTAATATATATTATTTTTTCTTGATTTTTAAAATTATTTCTACGATGTATAATGTTTAGAAAATGAAACTACCAAACCAAAACAAACATGAAAAATGAAGCAATTTTTACCAAAAATATGATTTTAAAAAGAAATTGGCAATAAAAAATGATTAATGGATATAATTAAATTAAATATGGCATGATGTTTTTTTATTTTGTTTACGTAGTAGATTTATAATAACAAAATATTGATTAGATCATCGGATAAATGTGTAAAAATATATTCAAGACTTATAGTATAGTATTTTTTTGTCTCTCTTTTAATTTATGGATACATATGCCATATTCACCACTCATTATTGATGGTTGTTTATATAATACTCCTTTAAAATGTTATATAATGAATAAAATTATTTTAATGATATTTTATGATTCATTTTATGTAATTAATTAATGGCTTTATGATTCAAAAGTTACCCAAATGATAAGGGTATTATGATTCAGTCATTTTTTTTATTTTAATTTTTTATTATTATTTATAAGAGGATGAAATATTATAATCTATGTCTCAATAAATTAATTTATTTCATTATCCTGTTGATATATCATGAAAAATAATTTTTTCCACTAATTTTACTCCCTTTAAGTACCCCAGAGTCCAAAATAATGTCTTTAGACAAACATATTTAATTTATCACTTGGATCAAAAATCATTTGTATTACATGCCCATGTTTCTGAAAATGATTTAAACAATGTTATAAAATTATCTAAATATCAATGAATATCATTTTTTAGCATTTGTTTCGTTTTAAATATTGGTTTTTAATGAATCTTTATTTCTTTTTCAAAATTCGGTACATTTCAATTTTATCCAAAATGTGATCTAAAATATTTCTTCAACATATACGGAAAAGAAGATATTTTATACCATTATAAACATTTTTTTTTGAAATATTACCTTATGTGTTCAAAAAATATATTTTCCAATAAAAGGATATATTCACTTTTCTGTAAAATAAATGTTTTTGAAATGTGATTTTAAAATTGGAATGTTTATTTTCCTCAAGAAATGATACATATGATCATTCCAAATCAATTTCATATTAGATAGAATCCTTTGATGTTACTTAAGATTTATTGGTGGTATAATCCAATAAAACAATCATTTGTCTTTCTCAGTACCATTCATTTTAATCATATCAATATACCAATGAAACCCATTTCATTTCAATGTGTTATGAAATGATATAACATTTATGAAACCCATTTATTTTCTTGGGTTCTGATATTATGAATATTTAATGATCCGGTTACACACATATGTATGGTATAATCTTTGTGAAGTTTTTTATTTTATTACCAATGATGGATGTTATGTTATAAATAGAGATGGTGTAAATGTTTTAACCATGGACTTTGGTTATGTTATAACCAAGTATGGTTGTCATGTTATACATAAAAACTATTGGGATCTATACCTCCCCCATAATTGAGTGGGTAATTATTGATAAATCGGTTCATAAATATGTTAAGTTAGAAACTTATGGAAGTTTCACATGTTTTTGTGTGGATCTGTAATTCGTGTCCATAAGGTTATACAAGTAGAATATTTCATGTCCTTAACTTAATAAGGGAACTTGTTTTTATTTATACATGTTCAAACTGTTATATGTTTCTATGTTTTCCAAAAATATATTTCTTATTTCAAGGTTTTTTTATTATGGATCTTGTTCATTGATTGTTTTATGATTCCAATATTATGAACATCCATGATTTATTTTATGAAAAATGATTATGATTATGATATATAATGTAATTTATAAAATTTTATTATCATGTTATTATACCTTTATTCTTTTATTATGTTGATATCTCTCATGTTTACCCTTACAAACCATCTAAGATCACCCTACCTTCTATTTCATTTCCCCATGTTATGAAGAAGTGTCATTATTTGGTAATGTTTTTTATGTTTTCTATGATCCTAAATCATTTATGGGGGATGTTTAATATCTTTCTTGAAATGAGAATATTGTGTAACTACATTCCAAAGACAGATCCTTTTTGGTCCTCGAGCATGTATTTGTGAATGTCACTGAATATCCATCTAAAAGAAAGTAATAATTATGTTTGAAATCTTGGTTCATTAAAAGACATTTCTATGTCAACTCTATGGAGGGTTTTAATTTATTAGTGATATTGGTAATAATGAATTTTATAGAAGTAATGTACCCTTGGAATCCACTCACTTATTTGATATTTAAAGAGGTCATATATTAATTATTTATTGGGTCTTCTTGGGATCAAATTCGATCCCTAAATTGTATATCAAGAAGTAGAGAAATTTTCAGGATATTAACTCAAAATTGAAATATTATGGGAAAATCATCATGATATTTGACCATAGTTTGTTGAAAATTGTCTCATGATATGTAAGATGATCATAGTGTTATTGAATCTTAACTATAATATCTTCTTCATAATACTCCCTAATTTTACCCATTAGTGGATTGAATATTTGGTTCTTATAATGTTGATATGTAGTTTTAATAATATTTAAAACAAAGGGAATAACAAGATATAAATATAACACATTGAATTACCTTGAGGATATGGCCTCTTTATCATCAAGTAACATACAAATCTATTTATAGTCTATATATTGATCCATAAATTGGAGGTACTAAAAAAAATTTGTAACATCTATTAATATTTAGTGATTAGTATAATGAATTTATCCTTGAGGAGACATTTTATTAGATCCTTAAGGATGAGGAAAACATCATTATATCATTTCTTCCCATGTGGGATTATTATCATGACCCATTTCATATATTGAAATCCTTTGTTGATGTTATTTTTTATAGGGTTGTAAAATTTCACATCAACTAGGGAAAATTGTGATGGGTGAAATATCATTGATATCATTTTAAATATATTTCCATCATATATAAACCCCAATTTATGGGAGGACACCTCAAGAATTAATCAGAGAATTTTTGAATAGTTCCATGAAAATATATCTTTATATAGGTTGAAGAAGGAGATATATATGTGTCCCATGCCTTAGAGTATATAGATGTGCTAATAAATAATGTGCATGGATTCAATGTTATACCCAAATTCAAATATCACTTTTTTAGAGTTTCCCAGATTCATTCTACAAATACTTGAATAGAATATCCCTTTAATTTTCTTTTTCCCTCTCTTCTATAAAGCCACTATATGAATGGGATGTTAAAGGTGTGTCCTCTGATTTTATTATTGTTATGTGATTAATTTTATACCCTAAAGATGATGAAGGTTTATCAAATATGTTTTCTAATTCCTCCTTACTATCATCTATGGATGATTATATGTTTGTTTTAGTTGATTTGGATGATGATGTGAGGACATTCAAATCATGTAATTGTTATATTTTCTTGTATTACATCACTCATATACATGGATCTAACTAAAAATGAAATTGACATCATAACTAGGTAGAAAAGGTTTCTTACACATCATACTTATATTCTTCATGTAGTATTCATATAAACAAAGAAAATGATCCATAATAGAACACTTAAGACTAAATATCGGTCACACAAACACATATTAATATAAGTAAAGGTGCCAAAATGAAATGCATGGATAGTGGATAAGCCTTATATTTCCTTAGTATTTGATAAATCATCATAACATTCTTTTGGATTGCATTAGAAAGGAAGGTTGTTGAATTATTTGAATTACCTTCAATTGGAACATCCATTACTCGATGGATTCACAATTATGATTGGCTTCCTTAATTCAATTTATAAGAAAGATATAGTCTTTATTGAGTTAACTCTGTGGATTCATTTAGTCCATTTAAAGTATAATTGGATATATTATTTGAATGTTTTTGTATACCAATAATTATTCCCCTTGTTTCCAATAGAACCTTTCATCAATATACTTAGTTTCAAAATACCCAAATGGGGACAAAATTATATAGTACCTGGACATGTTCATTAATAAAATATTTATGGTACTAAGGTTATGATGATTGTATAGATGAATGATTTTAGGGAAATGAAATCAATATCAAAATTTTCAATTCAATATATTGGCACATCACCATGACCTAAATGACATATATTAGCTCATAAACCATGTCCATTGTCTTGTTTTTATCATGTATCTTTTTATCACTCATATCATATCCTCAAAATGAGGCAGTTAGATCTACATCAGTGTAACCCATGAGAATGAGGGTTTATACTAGAATGAAGATTATCCCATAACTATTATCAATTAAATATTTATGGATTTAAATATCACACAATTTTTTAAATATATGAAAATTCATGATAAACTCAGTTATGGAATCTTATAAATATTTATCTATAATTGGAATGGTAGTGATACATTTTACAGTACCATCCACCACAAGATATTCCTTGACATCGGTGAATTATTTGTAAAATAATTTTAGACTTAAAATATTGCCAATGAATACCACTCTATGTTTTATAACGAGGTGAAAAGTATTTAGAATAGTGTTCTGGGGAAGAAAAAAAGCCGATGAATTTAAGAGGTTATACTTTTGGGAAATTTTTTTGTTCTTCCAATCATGAGGTGGTTAATTATCTTAGGGTGTGGAGTTCACTGTTATCTATATGGTAACAACATTTCATTGAAAAAAATATAGGGTCATTTTTATAACTCATGGGTTTTTGAGATAGCCTTCTAATATTCTATTATTAAATGGGTGACTATATATTGGGAAGTTATTATTATATTATGATGGGACCTGAGTAAGGCATATATTATTTAATACAATATTTTTCTCTTGTTGGGATTATTTTAGTGGATTTATTATACTTTATATGGCATTAAATCATTGGATGATTTGATACATGAATTTTAGGGTCTATTTGGATCTCATCAAACATGAAATATGTGACCATTGTGAACACTTCCTCAAATATAGTTATGTAATTTAGGTTATTATATTCAATCACCTCAATGGTGAATGGTTCTATTTTGAAGGTGAAAGTGGATGAAAATTATTGATATTCCATTTTTCATGTGATTTTTATTTTATGGTGTGATGGATATTGTATCATTTTTAGGATGGTAACCATCCTCTTAGGGATAGGGTTGATAAGTTTGAATGTTTGTGGACTATATTTTGTACTGGTTCTGATTTATCCCCCATGTATTATTTTTCTAATAAAGGAATAAAAAATAGATAATTTTTATGATGAAGATGTCATCTTGTGAAATTTAGGGTGAAGTAGGACCACAATCTATAGGTTAAATTATTTTACAAATATGTCATGTTACTAATTTTTAAATATCTTTTCCATCAAATCATCAAATTATATGTGTTATTATTATTGATTTTTATTCATTCCCTCTCTTCATCAGGTGGACAAGCAGACATATGAGTTACTTGGATCTGGGTTTTTCCCAAAATTACCCATGATGAATCAACCATACTAAACACTATATCATTAAAATAAAATCACACAATTATATAATTACCTAATGTTTCTTCAATGTGAAGTATTGGTGGAAGTTGTTTCAAAAAAATTCAAGATTCTTGAAATCTTCAAATTTGTGTAGATTTTTTACAATGACAATTATAAAATAACTCAGGAACTTCTCACTTAGTAAATAATACGATTTATTCCTGTAATACTCAGTTATATATGAGTTTCATCTCTCATACTTTCTTAATAAATATGATGGTTGTTCTTTGGGGGACCCACTGCGTGATGATGTTTTTTCTTTTGTTCTTATGCTATTATTATTTCTTGTTTGAGTGTGACAGTTTCTGCCGCAACTCTTCCAGTACTCTTTTCATGGGTTGATATTATTCACTAATATTTTTAAATGTAACATGAAATATAATCTTACAAGGAATTTTATAATTATAGGAAATCTCATAAACCATCGATTATTTCAAGGGATAAAAGAACATTTGATGTTGGTCATGCTGATTCTCTTGTAAAATCTCAAGTACCTCTAGTGGAATAAGAAATATATTCTTTGATTATGAAGATCAATTCCAACAATTGATGAATTCTACACACTTATCATTTTAAAATTGTTTAATTTTGGATAGGTATATTTTGGTAGTATTCATTAACATAGAATAGTATTGGTAAAGTAAAAATCACTAAAAAACACAATTGGATATTTACTCTACCAAAATATTTCAATACCAGATGAATATTGGTCCTTCCATGGTCTAGAAGAATTAGCTAAGATTTTACAATTTTTGTTTCTCCAATGTCCCAATATAGAGCACACATCATGGCATAATGTGTGTAAAATATAACCCTAGTTCTCCAAAACTGTTGAATATGGGAGAAATCGGATTCTGAAAATTTTGTAGAGTAAGTGTGGAAAGTAATGACCCAAGTTTTCATTAATGGAAATTCCTATTAATCTAATTAGATGTATTAATATGTAAAATGGATATATAATATATACACTTCTTTGGTTTTATGTTTTTTGATTTCAAAATATCGTTATGAATTGTTACCATTGGTAATATAGTCATTGAATAGTGATCACATGAATAGTATAAATATAGGTCATTAACAAGTACAATTCACTTAGATAAACGTAGTGGTGGCCTCATTCAGTAGAATTTATATGTACAAAGACAAATAGTTGGAACATGGAATGGATGTGGCATCATTTGTCTTCTCTCTTGACCAAGCCCAAGCCGAGCATCCTTATATTAGGCTCGAACGAAACTGCCTATGGGAGAAGTAGATGTTGATAGAGATTACCACCCGATCGATGTTATCTGATACACCCCAAGAGTCTGTCAACATCGCACACCATACCCTTAGGTCATTTGTGGGTGTTATAAGGGGTTATGTAACATGACCTTAGAACTATGATTATGTGCATTGCTTTTATATATAATAAATAATATACATTCATTTTATTATTGTTACTTTATAAATGATTTTTAATTAAAAAAATATTTTTTCAATTAATATTCAATTAAGTAATATAATTGGATGAATTAATGGATTTTATCATAAAAAATAATATTTTAATAAAGTATTATTACTAAATTACTTTTTATTAAAAATAAATTATTTTATAAATTTTATGAATGCAATTGTGATTTTTATTATGGTTTAAAAGCATTTTTTATCAAAACCCAAGAGTTTTCGATAAATAACGATTTATATTTTAAATTTAAAAATTCACATATTTATAATATTATTTTAATAAAATTAATATTATTTTTGTAATTAGGATGTTGAAATTATCCAATGATGAATTTTTCATAATTTTCTTAGATAGTAGAATTTTTGGGTAAAAAATATATATCGTTTAAATATATAATGTGTTTTATGTCATAAAAATGACCCAATAGTGATTTAATAAAATACTATAAATGATATTTTCTCCCCATATATGTTTTACAATTAATATAATGTGATTTTAGGTTTGTTTTGTTTAATTTCCAAATCATTAGTGGACCCGTCAACACTTATAATGCATTTTATCTTTTTAAAATTATTTTCTTGAGAGTGTGACACTCATCCACATAAAGAAGCCTAATATTTTATGAATTTCCTCCTTTTCCCATATAAAATATTGCTTTACACTACCCTTTGGAAAAAACAATGAGAAAAAACCATGGTCTGGTTTATGGTTTTCATTAGTTTAATGTGTGTTTCCCCAAACTTAAATAATAAAAATTTTGTCTCCTTTCCTATATAAACCCACCCATGATCCAACTTCCTCTTAACTCAATGACATTGCAGTTCGTCTATCCTCTTACATCCTCTCTCTATAATCCTCCGATGTCACCCCAAGCTTCCATGAATCCACTCTCCAGCCTCTCTGAAGCCTTTGGGTTTACACATCCTAGTAAGTGATTCCTTTCATTCTCTTTTTATCCAAGTTTCTCAATATTGGAATTCCCATTTATTTTCAATTGTAAATGTTGGGGTATGATTTCTAACATCACCAATACTTCCCTATTTATTTTTGAATTATTAGAGATCCATTTTCTCTCTCATTAATGCCTCCCATGTACACCTTTTACCATGCAAGAATTCTGGATAGAATTTCTCCCTGCTCATTTACATTCAACCAATTCATTAGTATTATGAATCCAAATTATGTTACCAATGTTAGTACATATAACTATATGACCTGGTTACTATACATTTCATTTAAAAATGATGAGACAATTTTTTCTCTCTCATCAAAATTTTTATGAAGTATTATGTCACGTCATTATGCAACCGAAATTGCACCACCATTTTCCGAGCCCAAATCATTGGGTAGTGAATACCATGCCCATTTATCTATCAAGGTTATTCAACATTATGCACAATTACTTATTGATGGATGATTTTCATGTATTAATTCCACATTCCATTACCGTGGAATAAATTTTTATGTTTAGTGAACCTATGTTATATGATCTTGTGGCAGACATATGCATTAAATGGAATGTTTAAGAAGGGTGTGCCCTAATAATGATCCAATGCATTAAGTAATTATTAGTATCATGATAAGTTAATTGAAATAAGGATTTACTCATTCCAATTCAAGTGCAATGAGGATTTACTCAACCTAACTCCTGTGAAATGAGGGTTTACTCATGCTCCATGTGCAATGATCCTTGGCTCATTCTAATACCATGTTAAGTGTTATTTCCACATTTCCATTTTATGATAATCAAGCTATATAATTCCTTTAGTATTGTGTTTCACTTATTCTCCATTCATATTCATATTTCCAAAAATGTATTGTATTTTCCATTTTATGCCTTTTTTACAACCATATAAGTCTTTATAGCTCACCCTTATCTTATGCATGTCCTCAAGTTACCCCATGAAATTCTAAGTAAGAGGGAATGTAGTGGTCAAGTAAATGATGTTTTCAATAATGATATTGAGTTTCATGTTTGAAGTCATTATGTAATGTTCACAAGCCACAAAAATACTAGACCTTTCGATCTTCTATGTTTTATCATGTAAAGATCTTATTTAATAAGTCATGTATAAGTGTGTTATAAGCATGGTTGTTGTAGTTGTTATCATATAATAAGCTTAGTTAATTTAGGGATTAGTATTACAAAACCCTAGTGAAAGCCTTAGGGATAATAATACGTATAAAAAACAACACTATGTTTTGGTGAGAATTGAGTAAGTGTTATATCATGAAAATGCATCCATGTCTGGATATGAGCAGGTAGAGGTGGCTCTGGCACAAATGTACCTATGAGTGGAAACTCTGACAAGGAATTTCGGGTTTGACCCATGGTATCCTGGTATAAGACAACGGGCCTTGCTACATTCTTGTTTACAACACTCTTGGGGGATATTGTTGGGTAAATTCACATGCTTACTATGGACCTTTTGTTATAGAAATAAAAAAAATACTCTATGGATAAATGTTAGTATGTAGATCATGGATAACATAGATTGAATCCTACAGATTCATAAGTTAAATAAATAAGATTTCTTTATAAGTCATTAGTTTTGGTCCTTGTATTACCCTTTATGTGTTTAATATTTATTTTCCACATATTTTTTGGGATAAAGTAAATAAGTACAATCAGAATAAAAAATTGAAATGTAGTGTTTTCATCTATAGTTCTACGCCTTCTTTTATATATCGAGTGTTAAGTGGAAAAATTCCAATACCACCAAAAATCATGGAAGTTATGATATTGGTGAGAACAAAAAACTGGGAAATCATTGCATCCCTTGAATATAACTCCTCTCTGGTCACAATCTGTCGATTGAAAATCCCGTAGATCATTATCATACTCCCTCTAGTGGAATTTGACAAATTTATCAACATGGATTGGATTTCCTTATATAGATCCAAGATAAATTGAGGTGTGACTGAAATCACTCTCCATATGGACAGTCAACCCCTAATTCTATAAAAGTGAAAGGAGGAGTATAAATCTTCCTTAGTACCATCATCTCAAATGTGGATATTACGGCCCTATGAGCACGTGTATCTGACATAGATGATTGAGTCCAAGGAAGAAACCATCATTAAATACATTCCTATTGTGAGGGAATTCGCTGAAGTGATTCCTGAGGAATCTCATAGTCTTCCTCCTAGAAGATATGTTGAATTCTCAATTGACTTTATACCTAGGGTATTACATATATCCAAGACTCCGTATGGAATGCAAGTTATGGAGCTTGAGAAGATGAAGAAACAACTGTAGTAGAATCTGAAAAAGGTTTATACGCCCAAGTGCTTCACAATGGGATGGACAACCCTCTTTTTTCAAGAAGAAGTATGTGTTAATGTTCCTTTTCATTGAATATTGGGAGCTCCAAAAAATCATGATAAAGAACAAGTATCCCCTACCCTGAATTGATGACTTTCTTATCAGAAACATGGAGAACACTGCTTCTCCAAGGTAGATTTGCGGTTTGGATAATACCATGTAAGGGTAAAGAAGGTGGATATCCCCAACACAACTATTTGTATAAGGTACGAGCACTATGAAATAATAGTAAAGCCTGTTGAACTCACTAATGATCCAGAAATCATCATGGACTTGATGAATAGAGTTTTTAGTGATTACCTTGACAAATTTGTGGTTGTCATTATAGTCAATATTCTAATATACATCCAAACCAAGGAGGATCATTAGGATAATCTAAGAACTATACTAGAGACCATGAAAATGTATATTCTATATTAAAAGTAAAAAATATGTGAGTTCTAGTGGAAGGAGGTCACATTCTTGGATCATATCATTACAAGAAATGGGATATCTGTGGATCCCTCTAGGATAGTTACAATTGAGGGATGGTCAAGTCCAACATCATTAACAGATATTCATAGCTTCCTAGGGTTACCTGGATATTATCGCCAATTTGTGAGAAATTTCTAAAGATTTTCTATCCCTCTTACCAAGATAACTAGGGGTAATGTTTTCTTTGAGTGATGAAGGCGAATAGAGATTCATGGAGTAGAAAAGGAGGTTCTCACTGTTCATGTGCTCACACTACCCCCTAGTGTAAAATTTTTTGTGGTATTCAGTGATGCCTCAACAAGGGGAATGTGTCGTGTGTTGATGAGAAATGAAAAAGTCATTGCCTATGCTTCAAGGCCATTGAATGTTCTTAAGAAAAAAATCCAACACATGATCTGAAGTTGGCTACATTGATCTCCTATTTAAAAATTTGGCGGAATTTTCTCTTTGGGGATAAGTGTGAAATATATAAGGACCACAAAATCCATAAGTATTTATTCACATAGAAGTAGTTAAATATGTGCCAATGAATATTGTTAGATCTGATCAAAGACTATGACTTCTAAATCCATTACCACCCTGGGAAAGCGAACAAGGTGGAGGATTCTCTGAGTAGAAAGTACCCAGCAATTCTATCATTGATGAGAATTTAAGAGGAATAAATATTTATATATTTTACGAAGATGGACATAGGAATAATAATGAAGGGAAATTATCAATCCATTCAAAAAATATTGCTCAACGGTCTCTTTTGTAAATGTTAAAGAATGCTCAAAAGGATGTTGTTGGAATTCAGACTGAGGAAACTGACATAAAAGGGAAATCCTCGGAGATAAATGTTAATGAATAAGGAATTGTGAGATTTGGGACAAGACTACTTGTTCCATCAAATCCATAGTTAATGAATGAACTTTTGGATGATGCACATAGTTCAATTTTCTCCATTCACCCAAGAAACACATAGATGTGTCGATATCTCTGAGATCATTATTGGTGGGGTTACATGAAGAAGGAGATCGCTGAGTATAAATTAAAGTTCCTAGTATGTCAGCAAGTTAAGGATGAGAGGCAGAAGTCTTAGGGGATGACGAAACCATTACCCACACCATCATGGAAATGGGAGAACATCACCATGGAATTTGTCACTGGACATTTGAAGACATCCAAACAAATAATTATATCTAGGTTGTTGGGGATCATCATATATAGACTGCACTCTTCATTACTATTTGGGAGGATCTCTCACTCGATCAACTAACATAAATATACATCATAGATGTGGGAAGGCTGTATAGAGTACCACTATCTATTGTATTCAATCGAGATCCAAGATTCACCTATGTGTTTTGGAAGAGTCTTCAACATTCTCTGGATACAGAGTTGTACTTCATTATGACTTGTCTTCCTCAAAATAATGACCAATCTGAGTAGACTATTCAAACACTTGAGGAAATGTTGAGAGATAAATCAATAGAATTCAAAGGAGTATGGTATCAACATATTCTTCTGGTTTATTTCTATAACAATAACAGTATCCACTCAAGCATCCAAATGGCTCATTATGAATCCCTATATTGGAAGAGGTGAAGAACACTGGTATGTTAATGACTATGGAGAGTGAAAACTCCAAGGTCTAGAGATGGATGTTGAAATGGTGGAGAAGGATAATACCATCCAGAAGAATATTAATGCTGCTCAGATTCGACCAAAGAGCTATGACGATAATAGTCAATGAGGAATAGAGTTTGATGTCGGAGACATGATATTACACCGCATTTCACCATGGAAGAGAGTTATGAGATTTGGGAAGAAATGAAATCCTAGTACACGGAATATCATCCCTTTTGAGAACCTTTATCGTGTAGGAGTGGCGGCCTATCAACTAGAAATCACACCTAACCTCTCCCAAGTACACGATGTATTCCATGAATCACTCTTAAGGAAGTACATACCTAACCCATCACATGTACTCAATCCAGAGGCGGTTCCATTATAGAATGACCTCTGCAATTAAGAGAAGATGGTGGAGATCTAAGATCACTAAGGAAAAAGTTCTACAACATAATAAAATTCCCCACATCAAGGTGTTGTGAAAAACAATGTTGATGAAGAAATGTGGGAATCAAAGGAAGTGATGAAACAGAGTTACCCCCATCTATTTTAGAGTGGGAAAAATAAATTTCTAGGGATAAATTTCTTTAGGGGGGAAGATTGTAACGACCCAAACTATCATTAATGGAAATTCCAATTGATCTAATTAAATGTATTATTATGTAAAATGCATATATAATATATGCACATATTGGGTTTTATGTTTTTGGATTTCAAAATACCATTAAGAATTGTTATTGTTGCTAATATAGTCATCGAACAGTGGTCACAAGATTTGTATAAATATAGGCCTTTAACAAATCCAATTTACTAAGACAAAGGAAGTGATGGCCTCAACTTGTAGAATTGCTCTGTACGAAGCCCATTTGTCAGAACATGGAATGTAGTGGGCATCATTGGTCTTCGACCTTGTCCAATCCCAAGGTGAGCTTCAACAAGTTAACCTTGAACAGAACCGCCTATGGGAGAAGGGGAAGTTGATAGAGATTACCACCCATGCGATGTTATTTGAGCCACCACAAGAGTATGTCACCATCGCACACATTACCTTTAAGACATATGTGGATGTTATAAAGCTTTTTTTTACCAGAACATAGAACTATAATTATGAGAATTATTTTTATATATAATACATAAAATACATTCATTTTTTATTGTTACTTTGTAAATAATTTTTAAAGCACAAATAGTTTATTTTCGGAAATATTTTATTAAGAAATCTATTTAGATGAATTAATGGATTTTATGAATTAAATAATATTTTAATAAAAT
This sequence comes from Viscum album, assembly GCA_963277665.1. Lineage (NCBI taxonomy): Eukaryota > Viridiplantae > Streptophyta > Magnoliopsida > Santalales > Viscaceae > Viscum > Viscum album. The sequence continues at coordinate 932,616,408 of OY728122.1, read as the reverse complement.
ATTAGTACTAAATTAAAAAAATTTAAATACTATTTAATGTATAATTTTTATGAATACAATTGTAATTTTTATGTTGGATTAAATACCGTTTTTATCGAAACAGATGAATTTTCAGTTGATATATCTTAATATTTTCAAAGTAAAAATACACATATTTAGAAAATATTATAGATAAAATGAATATTATTCTTTTAATCAGGATGTTGAAATTATCCAATAGTTAATGTTTCATAATTTTCTGAGACAGTCGAATTTTTGGGTAAAAAATAAATACTGTTTAAAAATATAATGTGTTTTATGACATCTTAATTACCCAATAGTGATGTAATAAAAAACTATAAATGATATTCTTGGCCAATATATGTTTTACCATTAAAATTATGTGATTTTATCTTATTTCTATATATTTTACAAAGCCTTAGTAGACCCTTCAATACTTATAAAACATTTTATCTTTTTAAAATGATTTCCTTAAAGTGTGACTCACCTCCACATTAGAAAGCTTAATATTTTTAGAAGTTGGGCCATTGGAATAATAAAATATTTCTTTCAACTCCATTTTGGAGTAAACCATGAGAAAACGCATTGTCTGGTTTGTGGTTTTCATTAGTTTAATATGTGGTGCCTGAAACATAAATAATAAAGAATTCCCTCTCATTTCCTATATAAACCCACCAGAGCTCCCACTTCCTCTTAACTAAAATCCTTTGTAGTTCTTCAAAACGCTACCCTACTCTCTATATAATCCTACAAAGGCACCCCAATCTCTCAAGAAGCCTCTCTCGATCCTCTACCAAGCCTTTGGGATCACACTTCCACGTAAGGGTTTCCATCCATTCTCATTTTATCCATGTTTTTCAATATTGTTATGCCATTTTATTTTCATTTATAAATGTTGGGTGAGATTTAGAACCACCACAATATTTCCCTCTTTACATTTTAATGTTTTAAGACCCCTTTCTCTATCATTAAAGCCACCCATTTACACTCATTACCATGATGAAATTCTGTAATGAATTTCTCCCTCCTCATTTACATTCAAGCTATTCTTTTGTATTATGAATCCAAATTCCATTACCAATGTTGCGACGTGTTTCTATATTACCCCCTCACATTAAATTTCATTTACATATGATGATACACACTTTTCTCTCTCATCAACCATTTTATTAAGTCTTATGTCACGTCGTTATGCGGCCGAAATTGCATCACCATTTTCCAAGCCAAAATCATTATGTGGTGAATACCATGACCATTTCTATATCAAGGGTATTAACAATTATGAACATTTACTTATTGATGGAAGAGTTTCATGTATGAATTCCGCATTCCTTTACCATTGAATAAATTATGATATTTAATGAATCTATGTTGTATGATCTTGTGGCACACTTATACATGAGATGAAATATTTTTGATTCGTGCGCCCTGATAGCGCTCCAATACATTAGGTAAAGTTTAATATCATGATTTTTCATGTGCAGTGGGGACTACCTCATTATAATTCAATTGAAATGATGATTTACTCATGATAATTAATGTTCAATGAGGGTTTACTCATGCTCCATGTGTAATCATCCATGTCTCATGCTAATACCATGTTATGTGTTGTTGCCATGTTTTCGTGTTATGATAATCATTTTATATCATACCTTTATGATCCTGTTTCTCTTATACACCATTGATATTAATATTTCTTAACAAGTGTTGTATTCCTCATGTTATTCCTTGTTTAATCCCTTACTAGGCTTTATATCTCACCCTTTCAATATGCATATCTTCAGTTTACACCTTGCAATGCTAAGTATGAGGGAATATCGTGGCCATATAAAGTACATTTTCAATAAAGATGTCATGTTTCATATTTGAAGTCATTATGTAATGTTCATAATCCCCAAACACACTATACCTCATGATATTCTATGTTGTATCATGTGAATATTTTATGTAATAATTCATGTTTATGTGTCTAATAAAATCAGGGTTGTTAAATAGAATATATCTAGTTCAGATACATCAGTCTCTACAGTTCGCCAACAACTATCACCCCATTATAGCTTACACTCAAGTAAAAATGGACTTTGTGTATACAATGATATCCATAAAATATGTCTCTTGGGTCGATTCCCTAATGGTATATATGGGTGTATCCTAGTGTGGATGACTTTCTAGTATTGATTATCAATATTTATTGGTTGTGTTCCTTTATAGACAACTTATAATAATGGCTTCATGTATCCCTATAGAGGAAAATCATGACACACTTTAGTCCCAATTTTTAAATAATCTAATGGTTTAGACTAATACCTGGTTGGGTTGTTTAAAACTTCTCTTATTACAAGATTGTACTCTTCCAATTAGATATTTAATAAAGTGGAGACATTGGCATGCACCAATTAATTATAAATACTATGAATTTTTTCCTTGATTAATCCAGTATTGAGTTGTGTCTACTCTTTGAGATTATCTTCATATATGGAAAAACATTCCAAGATGGAAATATAATTAAATATATCTGTTGGTGGGTATGATATATATATAGAAACTCCATTACATTGATCTTTTTATGAATAATTTTGAGTAGTTAGTAAGCAATTTTTTGATAGAGCACACATATTTTGGATCCTTCTATGGTTTTAGGTATAAAAACCATCTTCATAATTGAGGAACTTATCTATGATGGACATTGACAATGTCTCATAACAAATATTAAGATGTGGGTATCATTTCTCAATCTTCATTGTGATAGTAATGGCATTGGTCACCCTTCGACTATCCATAGTGGAGTGGATTTATGTAATCCTTTTTTATTCTTTTTTATGTTTTTTTTTCTTATGCACCCTATGAGGAATTGATTTTCCTCTCTTATTGACAATAACATTGGGCGTCTCTCCAATTATATTCACTTAATAATCTCCAAATAAATAATATGTATCATACTATTCTATGAATAATGAGGGTGATTCCGGTTATTTTAAGAATAATCTACACATGATTGGTTACCTTACACGTGGAGGATGAGGTAATATAAATGCACAAATCCTTATGGGATAGGGATTTATTGGTTCCATTTCCATCAAATTTTTTATACACTAAATATTTTTTATGCATGGGGTAGTGGGGTGGTAAAAATCCTCCGCATTATTTGAGACGTGGTTTCTCAGGTATTTCAATGGAGGTAAAAACTACTATATCTCTAATGAATTTTTTCTCAATTAATATGGAATGATATTGATGAAATTATTTTATGGGGAAATATTTTTTTTATAATCTATGGATATATGGGCTCCCTACCTAAATAGAGATTCCCACCCAACTTAATTACCATCTTGTTTTATGGGCCAATTGTTTTGTACTACCACATATTCCATTACCCCTATTTGGGAAAAGTAAGATATCATAGTATAGTACACCAGAATAAATGATTAATATGTTTAATAATAGTCCCAAATTATTGATTTAGTCTATTAGGTTGTTGGGACACTAGGATGACAAACATTGAGGTTGATGTGTAGTTCCTCTTACTCTACCCACCCTCAAGTGTAGACATCTGGGGGAGCATATGTGACTATCTGGAGTCACACCATCGGGAACTATAGGTTATATTATTGGATATTATCCCACATATTTACACCATTATAGTTTAATTATACTAAAATTGTTAATGAATTATCTTAACTATATTCCTCACACATTACTAAATCTGGGTTAGCTTTTTCCACATGGGAAGGTTCCCTACCTTGAGATAGTGAATTGTCACCCATATGGTTTAATGTTATTAGGATACACATTCCTAATATAATTAATTTTTATTTCACATTGAGTAGTGCACATATGGAAGAACATGACCAGTTTAGTAATATTCACTATTTCTATCCATATAATTGTTGGATTCTCCTTATCCTTAGAGGTGCATTAATTAAATTTATGAAAACTTATTAGTCATTTACATAATAAATTTTTATTGGAAATTATTTTAATTTATAATACACAAGATTATAAAAAACATGATGAACATTTATAGCGAGGTCAATATTTTTATCATCCAGTAAAATGGTTCTTTAGATACGAGATCTCACAAATAGTTATTGAGGCTCTGGTGTATCTGTCCATAAATTCTTGAGTTCCACTATATAGGAGGGAAATATGAATGTTTTTTCGACATTATTATTACACTTTTAAATATAATATTTATTCATAGGGAAAAAATATATAATAAGAAACATGGGTAGTACCTTCATGGTTACTGGCATGGATTCCATGTGTAGAACACTTAGGACTACCATTTGTAAAGGAATTGGGAATCATAGGACCTTCATTCCAATTAATCTTCATATAAAGAGAAGAACCAATATATATTATAATATAGAGAGGACCTCCATGGTTAATTAGAAAATTACCACTAAGAGGACCTATATGGAAATATATCTATAAATTACCTCAAGATTTTAAAATTTCGTTACTTTGAGGTGGTACTTCAAGGGAATAATTTATCTCTCCAATTATTTGGGACTCAATATATTCCAACACTACTACCTAGATATTTTTTAAGTATTCAATTATGTTAGAATTAATTAGAGAATTAATTATCCACATATATAGTGTTATAAATTTCTATTAATGATACCATATAGATCACAATGATTTATATAAATGAATCATAACCTTGGTCATAATTAGAGTCGAACAATGTGGGAAGAAACCAATGTCGGTAGGAAAAATCATAGGTGACTCATTTATCCTTGTCAGTATATATCAATGTAGCTATTGGGTGTCTTACTAAGTATGATATAATTCCTTAAATTAGAGGGTTGTATTGAGAATATGATTCCTCTTTTGGTCTTCATTCACTATTAGGATGTTCCATAAGGATTCCAATGTGAGGGTCTAAATATGATCCTGATCCAAAACCAGTTCCAATGAAATATGTTGAAGGTCCAATCATATGTGGGAATAAAAATAACATTTTACTTTTGTTGTCTCTAGTGTGATATGTTAAGATCCTAATGTGGGAACATGAATATGGGAATGTTCATGAAATACTGCTAAAAATTGCTAGTGAAATATCCTAAAATAAGAAAGGATACTAGCCTTATATAAAGTGAATTCTATGATATGTTTATGATCCCTTGTAGTGGAGCAAGGGATGTGAGCCTACTTTGGGGGGATTTTTTGGATGATCTATATAAATCTATTTAGAATTATAATATGTTCTCGGTCCTATTCTTCATTTATTATTTTCATATATAGACGATAGGATCTGAAATATGACCCATCTCTTAGGTAGTACATTGGGAATGTTAAGATTTATTCTTGGTGTTAGTGGGTGTAATAATATGTTTCTATCCCTTTGATGACACATGAATATTCTTAAAGTTTCCTTATATCATAACCTAGACATGTTGGTATTCTTGAGAGGTGTGCATTGGGATATAAGCCTAATATTTTTTTCGAAACAAAATATGCTAATGATATTATTAAATAGTAATGGGTATATAACACAGCCAAATATACTTAATAGGTTATTGAATAAATAAAGACTCTTCTTGAAATCTATTTTTGCGACTTTTTAGTAATACATCCTCCTAATGATTATATACAAGTGATAAATTCATATAGAATTGGAAGTGATGATTGCTAAAAATTGGAGCTCTACTTGCTGGCTCAAAATTAGTAATATTCATTTCAATTAAATCCTCCACATATTTGATAAAATTATGGTGATTATCAAAATTATACTCCCTTTAAAACATCCTTTGTAAGTTTTATCTGTTTTTATGGTCCATGTGCTTCTTCAAAATCTATCATTTGTATTTTTTTAGTTTAGATTTTTATCATAAAGTATCTCATGAGGTAACAAATTTTTTTGGATGTGGTGTTATTATGGTATTACTAAATTTTATTACTCTTCACCTAACATTCAAGGGGATGGTTTGGTGAAAAACTCATCCTATGTGAAAAAGTCACAACTCAACATTATTCATGTGTATATTTGGTACCTCATCTTTAGGGTGGTAGTATCTTAAGGAATCCAATGGTAATAATATATTATTATTAGTAGACAAACAATAGATAACATGCAAATAGAATCTTATATTGTGATCAAAATAAACTTTTTGGGATTCACTAAAGGTCATGAGAGTCAATAGATTGATAAATGATCAATAACTACAGGAAAAAAATTAAATAAAATATAAAAAATAATACATGATCAATCAAACACGTGCACAGATAAATGATTCACATCAAGATCAGAATTATGTTTCCTGAAGAAACACTAATGTATTTTGGTACCTTTATGTCTCTAGAAATTTTTTGACCTTCATTCCAAAGGAATTTATTCATCTGTCTGTTTTTTTTGGTGCCTCAAAATGAATGTTGGTTGAGGGAATGATAGTTTCTGATCATTGGAAAAATTTGTGGTAAAACCTTTTATGCACTAAGACACTCTAATAGTTTTTAGATAAGTTCATGAATATTTACAAAATCCAACCATAGAAATGGTTACCACCATTTTAGGGATATTATCATAACCATGTATTTCTATGATCGGGTCTATATATGATATGTTATCCATTAATGTTTATGTCTGTATACATTAGAGGTTATCCTTTGATGTGACCATTTTAATGAAACGATTTTCAACCATATTACTTTTTTTATTTTTTATTTTATGTTTTAAATTCCCATAGTACATCACTCTATAATATATCATCATTGGGAAAGGAAATAAGATTTTTCATATTTGGATCAAGACAATAAAGGGGGACTAAACATATCACAATAAATATTAACAAAACCCACATAGATTTTTGTCAATTAATTATAAACATCATACATCTTAAGTTCATGTGACTAGGATTTGTATAGTTCCTTTTAAGGTTATAAATACGTTAAAAAAATGATGTGTATTTTTTTCATGTGTTTCTAGGATATATGGAGTATTGGAAGTGAACCTCTAGGAGGAATCCAATGTATCCTGAATACCAGGATTTTAAAATACATATATAGTACAATACATTTTAATGTCATGGGGTTAGACTATTCAAGGTTGATTACTCTCTTGAAGAAAGGATATTGTTGTATATTTTTACATCATATAATAATTATGTCATCATTGTGGAAGGAGAGAAAACAAAGGACCAGGTGGGTCTTATTCATTGGTGGACTCATGGTAATTCATTAATGGAAAATTTCGGTTTGAAAATGTAAACTAATAAGGAATATAGATCATTGAGTGTGGAATAATGTGGGATAGGTACCTATGAAGATGACATGGGTAATAATCATTGTTTTCCCAGGAAGAAACATATCACTAAGGGATAATCAATAAGGGACCATCAATTAGGGTATAATTAGTCTATTTTTCTATGTGGGGTCTCTTTGGATGCCCTCACGTCTGATAAATTGATGATTGGATAGGTTAATATGACAACAAACATGGGGGATATGGAACCGTGAGAAATAAATTAGGACATATATATGGATTCTCTTATAATGATATATTTAGGTCATTTATGAGATAGAGTGATGAAATCATCAGATGAATCATTATTATATATTATACCATGTTAGTAATCCTATGATTGCAATGCTCAATTAGAAGATATGTTAGAAAAAAATGAAACTAATGTTTCCAGGATAAGAATTGTGTTTTAATGGATTTTTTGATGATTGCATTATCATAAGGACCATAATTATGAAGGGGATAAATGATTTTTAATCCCTTGGTGACCAAACAATTTTGTAAGAAATGTTTTAAATTATTATTATCATTGGACTAGCATATCAACTTGTTGTACCATGGTTATCATGGTACATTCATCTAATTCATGAATCTATAAATGTGGTATAAAGAGTTCAACCAAATATTTATTAAATATAAGATAATGATTTTCCTAATAGAATTTTACGAAATAAGATTTTTACATTTTAGACTATTGAGTGAATGAGGCTACCTTGAGGCTTTCATTGGGGCCTAAAACCAAAAAATCAGAAACTTTTACACCATTATTAATTCTTGATAATTGTGTGGACCAAATAGACATGTAGTGATAATGGGGAACTATTGTTAGAGCCTAGGGAAAAGTAATTCTCTATAATGTGCCTATATTGAATGGGGAACTATTATGATAGTATATGGTTTATTATTTCCCTCTTCTGGTAGGTTCTATGATGTTATCACCCGTGTAAAGGATAAAATAAGGTGGTCACATTAGTTTTAGAAGTGGTATAAGTGTCACCCTAGTGAGGGACAAAGAATAATGGGTTTCCTGAGTGATGTTTTGAGAATAATTTTTCACCCTAATGGAAGCGTGGGAGGAAATGTTTCGTTAGTCATTGTGTAATGAAAAGGTTCAACCTAGTGGGAAGACATCGTTGTGGGTTCACCATTTAAGAGAGGCCTTCATGCATGACATGGGTGAGTGGCTCACTAATGTGTCACTTTCACTAGTGGTACTCTGAAATAGAGTTAAAGGATTAGTGTTTAGGTGGTATTCTATGAATGTTTTAGTGTATAATTCATTTAGGTGAAAACATTGCCCAATTTCTTTTATTCAACATGGTTTCTTTGAAAAATAAGCTACCTTTAGTGGGTTTCAAGACGTGGTTATGCTGAGGAACTTTATCTCAATGTTTCCCTCTTCATTTCCCAATTTTTTAAAAAGAGAACTATTTGGGGACCATTTATATGAAAATTTAGTCTCCCTTGTGCATTTGTTTAATGATAAAAGATAGATCATGACTGTGAATAGGTCACAAGTCATATATGAACTCATTAGGCTTCATTCTTATGGCCACAAAAGGTAAACATGAATTATATAATTCACCAATCTAATTATTTAAACAACACAATTCATAAAAAAAATTACAACATAAGGGACTGATGGTTTATTATCATAGATATTATCTATATACACATATTATTTTAGGAATCATTCAAACAAGATCCCATAATTTATGATACTCATGAACATTTTATAGACATTTGACATGATATAAAAAACATATTAACCAAGGGAATGAAAAAAAATAAGAAATTAGTTAACACAAATGATCAGTAAGGGGAAAACATATCATAAAATCTCAAATAATAAACATGAAGAATAAAATGATTAAGACACAAATGACTTAATAAATGATCATAATAACATAAAATATAATCATAAATCATATTATAGAAACCTAATATCATCATTATTTAAGCATAAATAATATTATAAGGATCAAAATTCTTATAAACAGTTATATAACATATGAACATGGCCTAAATGTGTGGAATATATTGAAAATAAATCAAAATAATTAAAACATATCATTTCATTGAAATAAAAATTATATTGAAAATTTGGAACAAAATGGAAAAACTTATTGGATTATTTCACAATTATAATCAAATAAAATAATATGAAATTTTATTTCTTCTTAACTTTCACACAATAACTTTTTAACAAAGCTTCTTCCATTTCATTCACACACAAAAAATTTGAACATATTTTCTGACATCTCATTCACACAAAAAAACATTTATAAAATCATTAATAATCTCATTCACACAAAATACATTTATAAAATCATTAATAATCTCATTCACACAAAATTTCATAATCTAATATGACATAAAACATTAACTAATACATTGATGGGTGATATAGGACCCTATTTTTCAGTATCCTTACATTTGTGTGACACATAAAATCAATCATATGAATATATTAATGAACATATGAAAAAATATATGGTTTCTTAAACCTTATAAAAACGTCACATAAAATAAAATTAATAAATAAAAATGGATAAATAATTCCCTCTTCAAAATAATCAAATCACAAAAACATTTATAGTTTTACCAAAACATCATTTCATTAATCAAAAACCATTGTGGGTAAATAAAAATAAACATACCAAAGTTTTCCCAAAATAATTTAAAACAATAAATCATAAATAAAAATTTATTTCAGGTAAATAGAAACCATTTTAAAACATTATTATAAATCCTTCCAAGTAATAGGATCTTATAAAACATAATGGTTATCAAAATAAAATTTGTATTATATGATGAGACATGTTATTTTAAAGGATAGAAACCCCATTTTAATATTATGAAATAACCTTGTTGAAACCCAAAATCATTGAAATGACGATAAAAACCTTTTAAAAAAGGCATAAAAAGTAGAAAAAAGAGAATTATAGATTTTTTCTAATAGGAAAAATAGAACATTAGTGGGAATTAAAAACATGGATTTGGAAGAAAATACAATGAATGAAATGTGAATTATTCTAAAATGATATAATTTTCAACAAAAATTTATATAATCAAATAAGAATACATTATTGATAATAATTATATAATAAAATACAATATAATTATTATTGGTTAAGAAATATCATTATTCAATGGTAATATCAAATAGGAGTGATTACGACCATGGGGAAACATTTTACTCAAAAACCCCCTTATTAACTTTATATAATTTTAATCAAAACACCATGATGGGTACTTAATTAAATATAAACCTTAATTTCGTAAAATTTAATAATACCTTGATAAAAAAAATTAATAGGAAATTATTTACACCATTGAAAAGGAAACAGGTTGTATAGCAAAAACAACACTCATGGGGTTCAAATTTGAGACATTGAAACCCTTAACATTTTTTATGAGTTTGTCAAATGCAATATAACATCCTTTATAACAAGGACAAATATCATAATAAAAACATTTAGTACCATATTTATTCCTAAACCTATTTATAAATTTTTTATAATCATTTACTATAATTATATTAGTTATTTCTTTTCTATATTCACTCATCGAGAGTGTATTTTTTTTCTATTGTAGTGGTTTTGTGGGAGAGGTGTCAGTATTCATTAATCTTAAAAATATCAACATTTTATGTTCATTAATGTTCTCATAATTTATTACATATAATTATTTATGAATTTTATTTTTCATTTCATCAATATGTCTGTCCTTTCCCTATAAGATGAAATTGAAAAAGAATATTTTTCAGTGACATTAAAACTACGAATGGAGTATTTAAAATTAATGTGTTAAATATTGATGTTTATATTCAATATAAGAAACTAATTAATTATTTAAATATTTGAAACATATTATTCTAGTTATTATTTTCACATAATCATCTATGACATAATCATATAATGTGTTTATAGTAGGTGGTCAAACCAGCCAAAACATGATTACAGTTTGATTATTTATGATTATGATATCATTCAGTTGCAATATAATTAAAATACTGTAATAATGAAATAATTTACTCTTTATTAGTCTGATTTATAAAAATTTATAGGTAATTATAATCTGAATTAATGTATATGAATTTATTAAACAATTTGAATTAACAATTTTCCTATTATTTGAGCATATCATTAAATGTTATCTAATTTTTCAAAAAAAGGATTTAATGATATTATAAAAATATAATTTATCCTGTAAAACCATTTAGTTACACATGTTTGAATATATTAGTGAAATTAAAAAGGTAAATGAATATCCATATAAAGGTGGCAGTCCACACGTATGCATGGTTGGTGATTTTTTTCATTGAATGGGGAAAACGAATTAAATGGTTAATCCTATGAGAATATCAAATATATCATAAATATCAAAGGTTAGTATTACATACCAAATTAGGACCATTATTATAATATGGTTATGTAAAATGAAACACATTTCATCACAGATTCATTAATCAACAAAATGCAAGATTAGCATTTTTCTTATTTGTTAATCGAAATGGGTAGGTTGGCTAATTATTATAACATCATTATAATAAAAGAACATAAAAATAAATATACATATTTTAACATTTTAATAGGGTGAAATATAATTTTAGGAAGATGAAATGTAATTAATGAAATATAAATGAAAAAGATAGGGTATAAATGTATTCCACATTTATGTAGTTATCTCCATTGTGAAGGGGATCAAACCTCTAAGCGGTGTTCCTTTTAGAAAATAATAACCTAATGAAGAAAATATTGATGTGTAGAATATATTTTTATTGATTTTGGGATTAACCTTGGAGGTCATTGTGTTAGGATATGTGAGTACAAGAGTTTCTTTTTATTACTGAAAAGGAGTGCCATTTCTTGTAAATACACAAAGATTTTCAATAATTCGAAGTCACTCTAAAGGAATGTGGATAAAAATTTATAAATAATGGTTTGTATAGTAGATATGGTTTACAAACACCCTGAACATCAAATAAAAACATATTTTATACATTTTAATCCCTTTACCTCTCGGGTTACTCACATTTACCATTTTAGTTTTCAAAATGGATACTAGTTTTCATCTAGGTCATTTATTTTTTATACCTCAAAATTGGTCCATATTAAATAGTTTTTAAATAATGATTATAAATTTAGTATTAATTTAATAATATTAAATATTAGAATGTGATAAAAAGTAATTTTATAATAGTAAATAAATAACTTTTTAAAAAATATTTTTAAAAAATAAATCATAAATTATAAAATGTTCTATAAGGGTTTAAAAAAAGACTAAAAATTTTATAAATAGAAAATACGTTATGAAATAAAAATATATTCTTATAAAAAGATTCATAAAATAACAATTCAATCATATATATTAATAATTTCCTAAAGTAAAGTTATTTTTAAAAATGCTTTTTTCACTATTCACCTACAAATCAATCTATTTGAAAAAACACAAAAATTAACTTTAATATTATTTTATTAGTATTATTATTATTATTATTAAAATGATGATATATCTTCAAATTAAATTATTAAAATATAACAATTAAATTTATAAATAAAATCATAAAATATTGTGGAAAATGGTTCATATTTAAAAAATTCTTTTACCAATTGTAAGTTATTATTTATTCTTTTTCTGAAAACATTTATAACTAATTTATGGGTAATATATTTTTAATCATATAAATATATATTATTATTCCTTATTTATAATATACTTGGTTTCTTATACTAAAACACCAATTCAATAAAATATATTTTTATTCATAATATGATTTTCATTATTGTTGTAGCCATACTGATTGATTCTAATTTGTATAAAATGTCCCGTCCACATGGAAATAACTTGGTTTCATGATGATTAATATACAAATAATTAGATCCAGAATTGGGATCAATTTTATATATAAGATCCCAATATATTTGAAATATTAAGGACTCTTTTATGGTTATACATGGGAATAAAGAATAAATTGGCCTCATAAGACGTCATCCACAATTTCAATGGGAACGAAAAATATATAAAGTTGAGATAGTTTTTCTTACATACTCATGTTAAATCAGAGGAGTAAATTTGTGAAAATATACAATGAAAAATATGATACATCTAAAACATGAGTATACAATAGAGAGATCAAATAAGGTATAGATAAATGTTGTGTTGTCACTCTGTTATAATATCTTCTGATACATGACATTGATTGTATTTGACATTGAGATAATCCTGAACAAAATACTTAGAAATTATTAAAATATAGATTATGAAAGGTTCTTTTCTTAATCGGTGGAAGCAATAAAAAATATTCACATATCTCATGATTCATTGTGTAAAATTTTATTCATCATATATAAAAAACAATCACAGACATTTAATTATGAGAAACCACATCCAATAATTTGAATGAGGGAGTCTCTAGAATAAATTCATCTACAAGAGAAATTATTTATTGAAGAATAAAACTACTTATTTCCATAATACTTATACTAATTTTCCAATCAGGATACCTATTACACTATATTTAATGCATCCAGGGAGTGGTTTATGAATAATCATTAAAAAATCCATGTGATAAAGTCTTCTTTAACTCTTATAAACTAGTTGTACTCATGATTAAATTTAAATCATAGATAGAACAGAAACATTAATAATACATATTATTGATCAACTATGACGGTATAATGGACAAATATAAGGGCACCTAGTGTTATTATTTGAGGTGATAGTATAATCTTACTAATGGTAGTACAAGCCTAGTGGTGGAACCGTTCTACTGGTAGCATGTGTAGAAGTAGTAGAATAGAACTAATAGTAAAATGTTTCTAGTAGAGTAACAACACTAGTGATAGCATAAATGAACTATTTATAGCCAAATACAGTTGTATAAGAAAAAAAATAATGGTTGAACAGTAGGTGGAAGCATATCTAATGGTGGAATATCTCTAGAGGTAGTGGAAAGATTATGGTAGCACTAGTCGGGAAATGGTATATTTGAACCAATAGGGGAACCATTTCTATAATTACCCAATTTTAATTATTAAAATTATATAGTATCATAAAAAATTAAGACTATTAAAAAATAAAATAATTATTTTTTACAATTAAAATAATATGGTTCGATAAATCTCCACGGTTGATTAAACTAAGTCATGAAAATTTGTAAACTAATTAAAAAACAAAAAGAGATAAATAAATGATGTGAAAAACTAATGATTGATGGTTAATATTTGAAATTGAAAATTTGAGATATTCTAAAACAGAATAAATTGAATGAGAATTATATAACTACAAACATGATTAAAAATTTGGAATCATTTATTTTTAAAACATAAAATTTAAATTCCATAAAAATTTCACTCTAATTTTGGATTATCATAAATATAAAAAAATTCATTTAATGACCAAAATGAATAAAAAATTAACTAGATTAAATAAATAAATAAAAATATTACATCCCCATAACAAATAGAAGGAAAAATATAACACATTAGTTGTAAAATATTAATCCTAGTTTAATACTCTCTTTGTTAAATGTGAAGTAAGATAAATGTGTTCATTACCTTTTCCAAATATAGGAGTAACTGATGGGGAAGATGATGGTGTAGATGTAGTCTAAGGTGGATCATGAATAACCATTTGAATGAGATTTCTAACTAATTTAGTAGATGACATTATTAAAGGATAATTATGAGGAAATATTAGAGAAGAAGATATAGCATCATTGAAAGGAGAAATAGGAATATCCCTAGGTACCATAACTGTTCTACCAGATAAATACAAAAAGTTATTCCTAAGGTTCAAAAAGATCATGATTATATTTCATAATCTCCCCATTGCACTGAATAATTCCTCTAAATCCATGAAAACAAGAGGAAACGATTTATGGCTATAATACAACTTACCTTTTCAATGAAGACCCTAGTGATATAATGAATTCTTAAGTTCTCAGCTAAATATGTAAACTGATAATTCAACTCCTGCTTCACATATATTCTCTAAGAACAAGATTTTTATTGCCTTCGTGATGGTTTCTTTAACATTTTTTGGATTCATTAAAAAACTCTCTTACCCGTTTATATATATTCTTGCCATACTGTTGGATTTAATGACGGTCCACTTGATGAGATGTATGGATATCTCTCATGATGGAATGAGCACCACTATAACTATGGATCTGATCATATCATCATAAACTAATTAAGAAGTATGTGTACTAATGGATATAGAAGAAACAACATTTGGTAATATCTCCAACCTCCCTAAAAGAGTATCATTTATTGTAGAAAAATTGGTCCTTATCTCCTCCATAAGGGACCTTATAGCTTCCAACTCATTGTTTAGTTTTCTATATTATATTTAAACTTCTTTATTATTCAAATAACCTTGGTATGGATATGAAAAACCACTATTAGAATTATGTGTAGGGTAACAACATTACTCAGCTGAGTTAAAAGAGGATCCTATGATCTCAAAATAATATTTATATAAAAAATTAACCATTACCTAAAGGAATACAAATCAAAACAAGTAATATACGCTAATGACATAGAGGTAGTAATAGACATAGGTGAAGGGATTATATAAGAACTGGAAAAACGAGCCTCTGTATACTCGGATATTTAAATTTGTGCATCAAATGGAAGAACAACAATCTGAACAAAATTTTCAATATACATAACTAAAGATCCCATTGGATATATTCCAAAAACTGAGATAGTAGGTCCACTATGCTCTGGTGGACGTCTTTGACCATCATCGCTACCAACCTCTTGGTCTATGACCATATAAGAATGTACAAGCGGAATTGATCCAAGTATGGGATTCCCTTTATATGATACTATCACTTTCATTGGAACAGAAGGCACATCCTTATGAACTGACATTTGGCTGGTAGAACATAAGGATTCTTCCTCCTTATGTAATTAACTCATCTTAACTCTAATAGAGATAGATCACCAACATACATATTTGATCCTATTCTCTACACAAACCAAGGAAAAATATATAAAACCTGGGAATGATTAGGTGATAGATCCCTCTCAACGCCATCATCATTATTGACTTCATTGGGACCTTATAATTGATTTGTTCAATCACTATATTGATTCTCATCATTATACAATTATACCACTTATTTAGAGGCTTCAAAAAAATTTCCCTCTAGAGAATTTGTTCTCCTAGACTTCTCCTTCACTCAAGAGTATCTCTCTATCATGGAGATATGTAGGTTTACTTGCAACATCATCATACACAAAAAGGAAATTTATCAATGTTTAGATCACTACCTTATTCAAAAGAACCAGAAATATCTCTCGCTCATTATTATATATCATCATCAAAAGTGTACGATGCATTTATTTCTAGAGATATGTTACGGTCAACAATTTTGATGGTTTTGGTTGGGTGTTACCTATGATTAGAATCCATATAAATATTTTCAGTATCCTCAAACCATTTTGTTATCTAGGTATTATAATTTATTTTCATCCTTTTACATTTAATATCACTCAAACAAAAATCACCCAAACATAATTCTTCGTTTTAATATTTATCAAATATTCCCTTGGTTTCAAGCATAGTTGAATTCAAATTTTGATAAATGTGAGAATTTGACCTGCCAGAGGACTTTTTGATGTCTAGTATATGAACCATAATAAATCTACAAAGATTGACTATATACCCTATTTTTATAAGCATTAAAATATAAACATCCTAATATATCTTTGTGCAAAAATATTCATTCATGTTATATAGAATATGCTAAATGAATTTAAACAGAAGTATGCACTCACCATATAAATTGGTAGAAAAATGTCTCATCACTATACCAATATATTCCAGTGCTTTAAATGGTTCCTCATACCTAAAAATCTCATTATCACTTAGTATTAAAACTTGATAGTAATCACAAACTCCTTCAATATGTACATGAATATACATATCTCTTTATATTGACAAAAATATATCCATTTTTCAATATGTCATACATTGTTTGGAACCTTTATTTTCACCAAATATATACTTTGTGTATTTGTAGAACTAGTGAAACAACATTAGATAAAATGGGCTATCATTTCAAGAGAACCCGTCTATATCTCCTTGGATATAGATAACCTTGAGTAAAAAATATTTTCTAAATGACAATCATTATGACTATACATCATTGTCTACAACATCCACACATGTTTCAAGATAAGGATTCTTTGTTTAGACAAAATCACGGACAAGTTATTCATGATATCTCTTAGTAGGATATGATCCTTCAGTATATGGAACTGTAGGGTTAATAACTTTAACTGTTTTATTTTATGTGAATATTTAATGTAGTTCCTAAAGAATGATGAAGGGATGGAGAGAAGGGATTTTTAAACGTTTTGAAGGGGTGGTATAAGCAAGAGAGTGACTCAAAATCAAATTTATATCTGAATTTTACAATTTAATTATTCGAAATCAAAAATTTAATAAAATATAAAAAATAAATTAATTAAAAAATTAATCAAAGATATTAATGACTGGTATAAAAATAGAATCTGAGACAGGTTGATCATCCAATGGTTGGTCATTCCAATGGTGAATCTTACCAATGATGACTCTTCCAAATGGTTCCTCTTACCAATGGTGTATCTTTACAAAAGTGGATCTTACCAATGGGGTCCATTTCAAATGTTGGATCACTAAATGGTGGATCACTCCAATGGTGGATCATTCCAATAGTGGATCATTCTAGCAGGGATTTATTCCAATGGTGGATCACAAATTGTGGCTCAACGAATGGGGGATCAGTAATAGTGGCTTATTTCTTGGTGTATGAGTAACCATTATTTACCATTCCTAATTCATGATTGATGTATCATTATCTATCATAAATAATGATATTTTTAAAAATATTTGAAAACTTATTTTAGTTCCTATGAACGGAATATTTATATCACACTTTTGGATATTAACTATCAAAAAGTGATGTAATACATCAATATGCTTCATCCTAGAAGGAGATACTGGATTTTGAAAATATTTATCACACTTTTTTATCATAATTACTATGTATATGTACAAATTGATATCAATAATCATGTAGTTTGTGTTAAGTCCCCAATATTTGTTAATTGAAACATCGTAAGGATATATACCAAGCCTCAGTAGTAGCCAGTGAAAAAAATATTTATTCTTATTAAATAATGATACGAGTGTCTTTCATAAAGGCAACATGTTCCATATGTGATTTTCCTATATAAATTAAAACCACAAAAATCGTCATCTAAATAAATTATTAAATAAAATTTCTATCCTCAGGGATACTACATTCAGAAATTGGTTGTATATTTGAGGTATTGGAAAATTATTTTAATATAAATTTAATTTAATTAATTATGTTTTTCTTCAAAATAGGCCCAAATACACCCTCTATAAATAAAATATGGTCAGCTAGAATAAAATTATTTAATGCTTCCAATCATACCTCTATAACTGGTCTGATCTGTGGGATTGCTAGTTTCATCAAGATGAATCTTAAAAGTGATACTAATTTGATTTTCACGACTTTAAGAGATATCCATACAAAAAGAAGATAATTTTTTAGTGTATTTAAATAGATTTAAAATACTTCCATATTTATTTTTCAAAATTTTGAAATAAATTTATAATTAATTTTCTTCCATTAAACTCATTTCAAATTCACATTGCATCATTTTTTATAAATCAGGTTCTAATGAATATTTTGAAGATCCAAATATAATATCATTAATATAAATTTCTAACACTAAAACATATATTGAAATTATTATTATAAAATTATTATGATCATATATTTCTTTTGAAAAAACAATATAAATTAGAAAATAATTGAGCATATCATATCAAGATATGGGATCATGTTTTCAACCATTTATAGATTTTGATAATGTAAATGATTATTATGAAATTTTAAATTTATAAATCCATGTGGTTTGTCCAAAAAAATATCTTCAGCTATGTAAATATTTAATAAATCACTCTTGAAATCTATTTGATAGAGTTTGAAATCCAAATGTGATGCATAGGTAAGTAGTAATCGAATGGCTTCATATATTGTTACCAGTTCAAACATTTCCTCATATTCAATACCCACTTCATGACTATGTCCTTATACAAACAATATTGGTTTATTTATAACTATAGTTCCTAAATCATTAACATGGTTTCTAAACACCACATTAGTGTCAAAATTCAGAGGGTCCTTAAGTGTAACTTGTAGTTTTGAAACCCTTTTTCATTCAATTTTTTTGTACTTATCATTTTTCCATGACCCAAAATTAATCATTAAATACAACAATGTGATTCTTCGGTTCACTTTGTAAAAATAAATATTTATGTTAAACTATATTTCTATGAAAACCATTAATTTTTGTTCCTCTATATTGATCTATGAGTAAAACATCTAGAAGATGATATCTATGAGTCTTAACAGAACATGGAAATAAATAAGTGAAATCTAATTATCTTCTATAGATTTATGTCCTAGTTTTTCCTTAGAACTAGATTATTTTTATTCTTTCTTCATAAAATTATAATATGATTTGGCATTGATGTTCATATTTTACATACCATCCTCATTTTTTTAAAAAGGGTTCTCAAGAACATGTGGATCAATTTGACCAAAATTTACATGAACTTATTCTGCCAAAGTCATTGTTATTTTAGTTAACAATCTATATGATTAAATAGAAGATAAATAACCAATGAAATTTTCCTCATCTCACAAGGAAAAAAATATTTCATGATTATCCTTAGTATTAAGAATAATTTTTTTTACCAAAACTCTAATGTAATTTTCATTTTTTTCTACCTTTCCATTATTGAAAAGGATATTTCATTAAGAGATTCCTAATTTAAATACCATTTATTATATAAAAAACTTATCAATAGCTTCTTCCCAAAATTAAAAAGGTATGTTGCACTTAATGATAATGGTTATGGAAATTTCTTGATGTGGTCAATTTTGCCTTCCTACAACACCATTCTAGTGTGGGGACCTAAGTGGATAAAATTTATGACTATAGATATTTTGAGAGAAATACATTCATAGAATTTTTTCTAAAAAATAGGAACGTGATCACTTTATAATATCATTATTCTATGTACACTACTATTTTATACATATTTACCATATATTTGAAAATGAGAACAAGATTATTTTTTAGATCTAGAAAGAATACCCAGAAATACCTAGAAAATACAGCTAAAAGAACAAAAATGATGTGATTCTAATTTATTCTAGAGACTCATGATTGTCCAATAAATTTCATGTGAACCATATATAGGGGTTTTTAATTCGAAACATCTTTCTTTGATTAGAAAATTTCTTTTACATTTTTAAAATGGGTTACAAAATTTATCATTTTGGAATTCTAGTTTAGGAAAATATATGACTAACTTTCCCCAAGATTTATTTTTCGGTGAATGAATATGGAAATGTCCTGAGATCCTATTCCAAATCCTTGATTCATTATAAAAGGAACATAATTATGAAATATTTTCAGAAAAACGGAATCTAAATTAACAGCTGAAACCTTATCTATTCTTAATGGAATAAAAAAAATAATTATTACAATGAAAAAAAATTTAGTAATTCTTTCAAATTTTTCTTTAAATCCAACATCATAGAGCTTTGAGATTATAATGATATTAATCATTAATCCATCTACAAACAAAACATTAGAAAATAAAAATTGTTGAAATTGGATATTTGGCCATGGAAAATAAATTTACATTTTGAAAAGTCACCAAAAGTGACATTACAACAATGAAATTTATCATATTCTTAAGACGTAGATAATGTCAAGCCACAATTCTAGATCAACAACTATTCAGGTACTATATTTTATTACTATATAATTACTCGTATGTTTACTGTAAAAAAAATTACACCAAAAATTACTTTAGTACTCAAATCTAATTCAGTCCAGAAATGTTGATAATAAACAATTTAGGAATCCATAATTTCATAATAGGTTTACTTTAAAAATATATTAAACATTTAAGAAAAAAATAATTTTTTATGTACATAAGATTAATAAATAGTATCTGATAAAAAGGAACTAGATCTCTGAATATATATTATTTTAATGATTATTGTCTATCCAGTTTTATATCCAATTCCAATAGTGTAACTGGGAGTAGTATTTCATTAGAATTTGATTAAGAGTATTTATCTCATTTCATAATCTTTCCTTATATTTTTTTGGGTCTTCAGTATCCAAATTTTACACTTTTCAATTTTTACAATGGAGCATTTTTATCATTTACAATACTATGATCACTTTTTAAACTTGTTGTAAAAACATGTTGCTTCGTAAAAATAAAATATTTATATTTTAAGTCATTAAAATTATCTTTGAAAATTTTATAGAATAAAAAATTGTCATTATATATGTTCTCATCATTTTTATCCCCTCCAAATTGATTAGAAATATTAACATGAGAAGTTGTAAAAACATTACATAGCTCATATGTGTTCTTCAGAAACTACATGTTGGCTCTGTCATGCTTATCCACTTGGGTTCTGTTTGAATCACTTGATCTATCTTCCTAACAACTAGAGGTTTATTTCATGGATTTATTAAATCTGTAATCATTTTCATCACACTTATTCCATAATTTTAACTTACAGAATTCATCTTTAATATGAAATTTTCGGTTTCACTCATAGGAAAATATTTCATTAATTGTATCATCGGTATTCTTGTTCTATCTATAGATTCCTATATGTTTGACTCCTCATGTTTTAATCATGTTTTAATGATCACAAATCTCATTAATATTAATTAATCTTGATCTTCAGTGCACATCTTTCTAATGCTCTTCAAACTCAACAATAGGTGCACATCATGTTTTTATAATAACAAATCGTATGGATGTTAATTACTCTCTTTATTATTTACAAGTCTTATGCATGATCAAAATTCTCTCATATATTATCTCTAATGATTAACCTTAACCCATATTGTGCATATCACTATCTTAGTCCAAATACCGATATTTGTCTAAGTATGGAGACACCGTGAAGGACTCACCGTGACCCAGACACCGTGAAAGACTCACTGTGACCCAGACACCCTGAAGGACTCACTATGACCCAGACACCGTGAAGGACTCACCATGACCTAGACACCGTGAAGGACTCACCTTGACCCGAACTTCGTCAAGGACTCACCGTGACCCAGACACCGTGAAGGACTCACCATGACCAGACACTGTGACCACTCACCATGACCACTCACTGTGATCAGTCACCGTGAAGAAGACATCGTTTCCCTGATCACTATGACACCGTTTCTAAAGTTGTTGTCAATATTATTTTAAATAATGGTAATGGTCATATTTTTTGTTTTTAATGTAATTAATGTTATTTAATTTTAGTTTTTTGCATGTCCGGAAACCGTATCTCGTACCTATGAAAAGGGAATCATTCCTAGTGCCAGAACTTGTGGAATATAAGAAAGATTGAGATGCAGTACATGTATATAGACAGAGAAAAAAAATAAACTACAACATTAATATACAACATGAAGAACTTACATACACTCAAGTGAACTGTTCTGAATAAGAAAGAGATTTGAAGACCTTAAAAAAACTCTCATGAGTGAAATCCAATACGGCTGAAGAACACACGACAAATCAAGACATCTTTCTCATTCCTAAAGAAGACAAGCTGAACTACGACACTCTATTTTTCAACAGAAAAACCAGAGAAGGATTCCAAAGCATTCCTGCTGGATCCAACGAGTCCAAGGCAACATTGATAATCACTAGAGCATTTCTAAACTCTCATCTATCTTTTCTACGTGATTTATTTATTATCTTTTGAGCAGTATGGTGTACTCTGTATATCATTACACACATTGTCTCCTACACTGAACTGGAGGATATCAAAATCCTCACTCAAATTCTCTTAACCTTTGTTTACCCACGTCAACTGTGGAAGAGGTCCTTGTGTAACCTAGTCTTTGTTTTGTTTCCCATGAAGAATAGTGGTAGAGGTCCCTACGTGTCCTGGACAGTTTTATAAAATTGTTGTTATCCCCGATCCAGGGTGTGGATCAAATTTATATATATTTTTTAGAGGACTAAGTCTCAGCTTGAGACTCAACCTCTTGTTATATTTGTTGTGCATATTTTATTTAAGTATAATGTATACGACATATATCATATTTATACCGCTGATATTGCTTTGAAAATACAAAACTATTTTGAAGATACTTTGATAGTTAAATTAGCAAGTGTTTACACTTATTGTAAATTAGTAGATTAGTTTCGAAAGTTAGTTTGATCTAGTGGTTAAACTAACTGATACCTAATAAATCTTTGAGAAGCTATGTGAACATTTACAATCTGTGTAAATTCACCACAGTTTAACTTATTTTATAAATTGGGGGTTTTTAACTAGACAATATTTTAACAGAAATTTTAATTGGAACTGAATTAACCCCCCTCTTGAGTGTCCACTCTGACCAACATTTGGTATCAAAGGATTAGTTTTTGTTCAATGATTTTTGAAATACTCAGTTTTTCAACTTTGATTTTAGTTGCATATTTGAAGATCTTAAATTTCTGTTAGTTCTAATTTTTTATCTCTTAAAATTGTATTTCTAAAATCGAGTTATGGATAATAGACTAGAGGGTGCTTCTACTAACAGGCCACCTTTCGTTAATGGTACCAACTATGCTCAGTGGAAACATAAAATGAAAATTCATTTAGAAAGCATAGGTTTTGATATTTTGACTGCCATAGAATCAGAATATAAACTTCCCACTACTACTAGATCCACTTGGGATGAACCTACAATGTCTGTTACAATAATAATTATAAAGCCATGAATGCACTGTACTATGCTTTAGGAGATGAAGAGTTTAATAGAATTTCTTCTTGTAAAACTGCTTTTGAAATTTGGGATACCTTGGGTGTTTCTCATGAAGGAACAACCAATGTTAAAGAAATGAGATTAAATACATATACTATTAAATATGATAATTTTAAAATGAAAACTGATGAACCTATTTCTGACATGTATCTGAGGATTAATGAGATAGTCAATACAATGAATTCACTTGGAAACTTTGTTCCAGCAAAGGAACAAATTATGAGAATCTTGAGATGTTTACCAGACTAATGGAGAGGCACATCTGTTTCAATCAAACAGTCATGTGACATTGTTGTTGTACCTTTAAAAGAACTCATTGGTAAGCTTATGATGTATGAGGAAGAAATCAAGGTGAATAAAGAGGAAGATGATGAACCTAAGTGGAAATCAGTGGCTTTCAAGACTACTGCTTCAAAGAGCAAGGTCAAAGATAAAGCTCAACTACATACTGACAGTTCAACCAGTGAAAATTCAGACTCTGATAGTGATGCTGAAATGACTCAGATAGCGAGAAGGTTTAAGAAATTTTATAGGAAGAATAAATTTTTCAAAAAATCAAACTACAAAGGAAAGTATGAAAATAAGGGACATTGGAAGAAGGATTTGAAAAATCCAGATAAGAGTGATGAAGTTGTCTATTATGAGTGCAAAAGAAAGGGACATATTAAACCATACTGCCCAAAGCTCAAATTCAATAAGAAATATGATAACAAGGACAGTAAGTACAAAAAGGATATAGAGGCTACTTGGAGCACTTATGAGGATAGCTCCAGTGAATCTAAAGCTTCTAAGAATGAAACCAGAAATAAGGTAAACATGTGCTTCATGGGAAACACATCTGAGGTAACCCTGGATACTTCTGCTTTAAATTCTTATTATTCTAAAGATAGTACAGAATCTGATTCTGAATCTGAAAACATGACTAGTTAGGAATTGTTTGAATATTGTAATATGCTGGAAGAGACATGCAATGAACTTAAGGATAAATACAAATCATTAAAGAAACAGCATTCTCTCACTACTACTTCTAAAACTGAACTTACTATTGAAAAAGAGAAAAATGATCAATTATTAAAGGAGAACACTGAACTGAAAATGTCTAATGAGGAACTCAGAGAGGATTTAGAGAAATTCACAAATGGAAAGGATACACTAACTCAAATGCTAGGAAATCATGTTGCACTAAAATACACTACTGGATTAGGCTACAAACCTGGACATAGCCAGTTTACTAAGAACAGATTTATTCCTAAATCTGGACAGAATGCTGCTAATTCTAGTTCTGGACATTTATATGCTTCAACTAGTTATATTCATAGTTATGGATCTAATAAAGTTTATGTTTCAATGTCTGTTGATTCTACAAATTTCAAGAGACCCATAAGACAAATTTGGGTACCAAAAGGTTTGATTGCTAACCTGTCTGGACCCATGAAGATCTGGGTACCAAAATCATTTCCTATCTAAATCTATTTTGAAGGAAACCTTCTTAAATAACTCCTATAAGAAGACTTGGTACTTGGTCAGTGGATGTTTAAGACATATGTCAGGAGACTTCTCATGCTTTAAAAGCTTAGTCAGAATTGATGGAGGCTTTGTCACCTTTGGTGATAATTCTAAAGGGAAAATCATTGGCTTAGGTCAGATTGGTATCACTAACTCTGTTTTAATTTATAAAGTTTTATTTATTGATGGACTTAAATATAATCTGTTAAGTATTTCTCAGTTATGTGATGATGGTTTTAATGTTAAATTTGAAAATGATTCTTGTAATGTTTTTAATTCTAAAAATGCTTTAGTATTTTCTGCCCTGTGGAATGACAATGTTTATGTTGTTGATATAAATTCATTATCCATGAAAAATATTACTTGTTTAAATGCTTTTAATAAAGATTCTCAGCTTTGGCACAGAAGATTAGGACACTGCAATATACACTCACTTAGAAAAATTACTAGGAAGAACTGAGTTAGAGACCTACCCAAACTTGAGTTTCAAAATGACAAAGTTTGTAATCCCTGTCAAAAGGGAAAGCAACACAAAATCTCTTTCAAACCAAAGAATGAAGTCCCGACTTCTCAACCTCTCGAGTTGGTTCACATGGATTTGTTTGGAACATCTAGAGTTTCTAGCTTAAATGGGAAGCACTATGTCTATGTCCTATTAGATGACTTTTATAGATATACTTGGGTATATTTTCTAGCTCACAAAAGTGAAGTGTGTTCTTGCTTTGTAAAATAATCCATGTCTGTAGAAAATCATAGTGGACTTTAGATTAAAACTCTAAGAAGTGATCATGGTCGTGAGTTTGAGAATCATGAATTTGAATCATATTGCTCACACAATGGCTATAGTCACAATTTCTCTGCCCCTAGGACACCTCAAAAAAATGGTGTAGTAGAAAGAAGGAATAAAATCCTACAAGAAATTTCCAGAACCATGCTTAATGAGAATGAACTACCTGTTTATTTTTGGGATGAAGCTGTAAATACAGCTTGTTATATTATCAATAGAGTCTTAATCATACATGTACTTAAGAGGACCCCTTATGAGTTGTGGAACCATAGGAATCCTATGGTTAACTACTTCAAAGTATTTGGCTTCAAAGTCATTATTCTTAATACCAAAGATAATCTTGACGAGTTTCCATCCAAGAGTGATGAAGGAATTTTCCTAGGTGATTCTATTTCTAGTAAATCCTATAGAGTTTTCAATAATAGAACCAAGTGTGTGGAAGAATCTGTTCACATCATGTTTGATGAAAATGATCCAAATGAGTCTAAAATCTCTCTTGAAAATATTGAAGAAAATTTATCTATTATGGACCTTAATGACGAATCAAATGAACCTGCTATGAACACAACCAATTCTGGAAATTTTCTAGAACCTGCTTCTGTTGATTCCCAACTTGTTGACGAACTTGAAATTTCTAGTCTGAGCTTTACTAGATCAACTAGAATTCTAAAGAATCATCCTTTAGATGTTGTTGTGGGAAATCATGACAGAGGGACACAGACTAGAGCTTCTCTTAGAAATAAGGTTGAACATCAAGCCTTCTTGTCAGAGCTTGAACCTAAAAACATTGATGATTCTATTAATGATGAATTTTGGGTAATTGATATGAAAGAAGAACTCAATCATTTTGAAAGAAATAAAGTTTGGAATCTTGTTGAAAGACCTAAGGACACTTTCACAATAGGCACAAAATGGGTATTTAGAAATAAATTAGACGAATCCGAAAACATAGTTAGAAACAAAGCTAGACTAGTTGCACAAGGCTATAGTCAAAGAGAAGGTATTGACTATGAGGAGACTTTTTCTCCAGTAGCCAGATTAGAAGAGATTAGAATTTTACATGCTTATGCTGCACATCTAAATTTCAAACTATATCAAATGGATGTCAAGAGTGCAATCTTAAATGGATATATTGTTGTGGATTTTTTTGTTGAACAACCAACTGGATTTTCAAACCCTAATTTTCCAAATAATATTTTCAAACTATCAAAAGCTTTATATGGTTTAACGCAAGCTCCAAGAGCTTGGTATGATAGATTAAGAACTTTTCTGATTTCTAAAGGTTTTACAAAATGAATAGATGATCTTACTCTATTTATAAAGTGAATTTCTAAAAATGATTTAGTTGTACAAATTAATGTATATGATATTATTTTTTGGATCTTCAAAAACTACATTATGTACTGATTTTCTAAAATGATGCAAAATGAATTTGAAATGAGTTTAATGGGTGAACGTAAATTATTTCTTGGTTTTCAAAACTTTCAAAATGATGATGGAATTATTTTAACTCAAAGTAAATATACTAGAGATATTTTAAATCATTTTGGATTGGATAGCACAAAAAGTAGTGACACTCCCATGAGTACCACCTGTAAGATGGATCTTGACGAAAATGGTAAATCTGTTGATCAAACCACTTATAGAGGAATGATTGGAAGTCTACTCTACCTGACTGCTAGTCATCCTGATATTTTGTTAAGTGTGCGTATGTGTGCTCATTTTCAATAAAACCCTATAGAGTCACATTTAAATGCTATAAAATGAATTTTCAAATACCTCAAGCATACTGCCAATTTAGGACGGTTCTATCCCAAAGTACAATCATTTGAATTAGTTAGTTATTCAGATGATGACATTGCTTGATGTAATATAGATAGAAAAAGATCCTCTGGAACATGTCATCTTCTAGGAAAATTACTAGTATCATGGTGTAGTAAGAAACAAAATTATGTTTCTTTATCAACTGCAAAAGCTGAATACATAGCTGCTGGAAGTTGTTGTGCATAAATTTTGTGGATGAAACACACATTACTAGACTATGGATATCAATTCAAACATGTATCAATAAATTGTGACAACACAAGTGCTATTAATATTTCTAAGAATCATGTTTCTCATTCTAGGATAAAACATATTGATGTAAACATCACTTTTTGAGGGATCACTATTAAAAGGGTGATATCACTTTGGAATTCATTAGTACTGAATATCAACTTGCTGATATATTCACTAAACCATTAAATTCTGAATGATTAGACTACACCACACATGATCTTGGTATGATTAATCATAAATGAATATCTTTCTGATCTTAATTTTTAATAGTTTACTGTACTTTACCTTACGGTTTCATACTTACTGTTTCTAAGTTACTGTTTTATGCTCACGGTCTAACTCCTCACTGTCTCACCGTGACTATATAAAATTCTCACTGTCTCACCGTGATGACTATAAACTCTCTCACCGTGATGACTAGTTTTCTGTCTCAACGTAATACCTACTCACGGTCTCACCATGAGAATTATGTTTATTTTTTAATTTTTTTTAACCCATATCGCGGTAATTTTTATTTCACCGCTATTTGATTTCCCGCGTTTTTGTTTTTATGACGTTTGACATTCCCAAATGATAAAACTTAAGGGTTTCATTCAATTCCTTACCTGAATTATCTCCTGAACATTCTCTTCCCTCTCGCACAAACCTTTATTGAATGCCAAGGATGAAGCAGCCATCTTCACCCTCGTCTGAGAAGCACTGCTCAAAGAAACAAAAGAGGTTACCGAGGATAGCTCCCGAAGGACCTCTAAACCCAAACCTGGTAAGTCGTACTATTTTACCTGAAAAATAAGTTTTCCATGAATGGTTGTTGTCTAGTAGATCATTATTTTTGAATGTTTTTAAAGAACAAGGATGGATGGAATGGTTCACTGGACAGAATAGACTGATTTACTCAAGGCTTGTATCCCAATTCTATTAGTATGTAAAGTTCTATTTTGAGTTTGGAGAAATATTTTTGGTAACCAGCTGGATCGATGGTCATAAGTTCTCTTTCTCTTCAAGGTTGTGGGCTGCATACCTAGGAATTCCACATGAAGGAGTGTGTGATGATTACTAGAGAGACCCTCCTCCAACAACCGACATCTTTGACCTGGAAACCACTTTGGAAAATCTAACTTGAAAAGGAACCAAGCGAAGGGCCATAGCTGCTGAACTGGATGGGGAGACAAGACTTCTGTTCAAGATTGTTCAGAATTTGGTTAGTCCAAGAAAATGAGATTTTGATGTGATGAAGTATCAGGATGTGTTCTTGATTCACCTATTGAAGAATGGCCATAAGATCAATCTTTGTAAGTATGTTATCATCCATATCTGTGAGATGATCAATGTAACTTCCAAATCCACCTCCCTGTTTTATTCAAGGATGATTTCAGCCATGTTAGTTTCAAAAGGGATGGTTGGACCGAATGAAGAAAAATTAGAGGACCTTGATTTCTACCTATCCATGCCTATCATCAGAAGGATAAAGATTAGCTGGAATCCCAGGAAAAATCAATGGGTTGAGGATAGTGATCAACTGTATAAAAAGTATAATCTTTTTGACTATCCAAGAAGGCCTAAGAACCTAGCTGATCCTGCTTTGGAACCAGATGAAGTGGCTGAGTATTCAGAAGAAGAGGAACAAGAAGAAGTAACAGCTGAAGTTGCACCTAGAGATGAATCTGTAATACCTCCAATGGATACAGTTCCTGTTGAAGAGGAAAGGGTTGTTGTCCCTGCTGTTATCCCTGCTGAAATACCTCAAGGAGAGGAAGTTATTGTTGAAAAGGAAAGGACTAAGGACCCTTCAGTTTTTCTTCTTGAGGATTATGCTCATCCCAATGCTGTAAGGAAATTGGTTTTTCCTGGTTCAGAACAGTAAGCATCCTTTGAGGCAGAATTTGTTGAAGAGACTCTTTTTGTTGAGAAATAAACATGTCTGGAAGCTTATCTAGTGGAACAATCGGTTCCTGAGATTATTCCATCTACTGAAGAAAGAATGGAAATTTTCTTTTCAGCTGGCAAGGCAAGAGTTTTCTGAAGAGATTAGGGATGACTCTGTGGATCTTGTCCATGTTCCTGAACCTCAAGAATCTGAAAGGGAAGCACAAGTTCAGGGGGAGGAAACTCGAAATCATGATATTGTGGAAGCTGGATCTGCTAAAGCTTCTCAACCTTCTTTTACTTAATCTGTGCACTCTCGGTATGAGTTCCCAAGATTTTATGATGTGAATGAGTCATAGAAAGTGACTACAACTGGAATGGATCTCTCTTCTCTGTTTCAACTGACGTCCTTAGCTCATTCTGAACCTGAACCAGAGCCCCAACCTCAATCTAGATCAAAATATGAGTCTGAAGATGACTCAGACCCACAACCAGAATTTGAACCTCAACCTTTACATGCATCCTTACCTAAGCTTCACTTCTTTGTAACCAAAGATGATCTGAAAGTTTTTTGTGAGACTTTGCTAGCTGGATTTGAGAAAATTGTCTCCACTCAACCTCGCCCAGTGACTCAATTAAGTCAAGAAGATGCATCGATTCTCTTGGAAATATTATTTTTCATATTCAACCAAGGATGATCCGAGAAATTCAAGAATTTAGAGTATAGAATAAGCTGCTAACTGTTGATGTTTCAAATCCAAAAAGTATGGTAGAAAGTCTGTAGAATGAGTTATCTTTGAGATCAGAGCCTCCTCCTGTTTCTTCCCCTGCACTTGTTGTTGTTTCACCTGAGTCTTCTGATTCCCTCCTTGGTAGGGAGATTGTGTCTCAAGTTCATCCTTACCTACTTTATGTTTATGAAATGTTTGGAAAAAGGCACACCATGATACTGGAACGCATGAGAGAGCTTGTGGAAACTCAAAATAAGCTTACAGATTAATACACTGGATGTCTGCAAAAAGTTCTGAAATAGCTCAAAGATCTAACCGAAGCTGTCAAGGCTTCACTTGCTTCTGCTCAGACCTCCACACCTTATTTGGATGATTCTATGCTGAGATCTATAATTAAGGAAGAATTTCAGAATGCATTCAGTGGCTTGGATCTATCTTCTTTGTCAGAAGTGATTAAGAATAGTGATAGAGCATTGTACTTGGTTAGGATTCATTCTAAGATAGCCAATGATGCTCAACAAGAGATCTCCAAGAAAATTGATTTGTATCTTTACCAGA
Organism: Viscum album; assembly: GCA_963277665.1. NCBI lineage: Eukaryota > Viridiplantae > Streptophyta > Magnoliopsida > Santalales > Viscaceae > Viscum > Viscum album. The sequence continues at coordinate 932,584,755 of OY728122.1, read as the reverse complement.
TTTTATCTAAAAGTGACATGATAGATCACTTTTGTTATCTTGTGGAAAATATGAGAATCCCTCCAGTGACTCAAGATTTTAAAGCTCAAGTTCAGAAACATTTAGAGTTCACCAGATTGTTGGATAGATTTATGGATAATAAGGATGATTTTAAAATGGCTATGCAGTATGGTGGTGAAATCATTACTGATTTCATCAATCTTTTGAAGCTGTATCTTCATGTGTAGAGTACTTCTATAGTTACTCCGGCTGCTGCACCCCTTAGACTTGGACTACCTGCCTTAGCATCAACTGCCATAACAGTTAGCCAATCCCTTTCTCAGATCCGGCCAGTCATTCATGACCATCCTAAGCCTAGATCCTTTACTACTCCTACTTTGGCTCCATCTGTTTTTGAAGGTCTACCCTTACCCTCGTTGTCTACCACATCTATCCCTTCTTCTACTTCAACACCATCTCCTGCTACTGATAAAGGAAAGGAAAAAATGGATCCCTAAAGAGTCTAGCGAATGTTTTTCTTTTTGATGGGATTTCATTTGTTGTTTACAGTTTGTACTTCTCATGTACTTTGTTTTCTCTCTACTTTTTGATAACCCCAAAAGGGGGAGAAAAACTACAGGTATCAGTTCTATAATAGTATAAATAGGGGAGAAAAACTACAAGTATCTGTTCTATAATGTTTTTTCTATGCTAGTATCTTTAATATTACATGTATTTTATATTATGCCTATATATGATTTGTGATCATCAAAAAGGGGGGAATTGTTGGACTCCTCATGTGTTAATCATGTTTTAATGATCACAAATCTCATTACTGTTAATTAATCATGATCTTCAGTGCACATATTTCTAATGCTCTTCAAACACAACAATAGGTGCACATCATATTTTTATAATAACAAATCGTATGAATGTTAATTTCTCTGTTTATTATTTACAAGTCTTAGGCATGATCACAATTATCTCATATATTATCTCTAATGATTAACCTTAACCCATATTCTTCATATCACTGTCTTAGTCCAAATACAGATATTTGTCTAAGTATGGAGACACCGTGAAGGACTCACCGTGACCCAAACACTGTGAAGGACTCACCGTGACACAGACACCGTGAAGGACTCACCGTGACCAGACACCGTGACCACTCACCATGACCACTCACCATGATCAGACACTGTGAAGAAGACATTGTTTCCCTGATCACTGTGACACAATTTCTTAATCTTTTGTAAATATTATATTAAATAATGCTAATGTTCATATTTTTTGTTTTTAATGCAATTAATGTTATTTAATTTTATTTGTTGGCATGTTAGGAAACTGTATCTCGTACCTATGAAAAGGGAATCATTCCTACATCCAGAACTCGTGGAATATAAGAAAGATTTAGATGCAGTACACATATATAGACAGAGAAAAAAAATAAACAACCACGTGAATATACAACACGAAGAACTTACATACACTCAATTGTACTGTTCTGAACAAGAAGGGGATTGGAAGACCTTCAAATAACTCTCATGAGTGCAATCCAATACGGCTGAAGAACACACGATGAATCAAGACATCTTTCTCACTCCTGAAGAAGACGAGCTGAAGTACGACACTCTGTTTTTCAACAGAAAAACCAGAGAAGGATTCCGATGTATTCCTGCTGAATCCAATGAGTCCAGAGCTACATTGATAATCACTAGAGCTTTTCTAAACTCTCATCTATCTTCTCTACATGATTTATTTATTAACTTTCGAGCAGTGTGGTGTACTATGTATATCTTTACAAACACTGTCTCTTGCACTGAACTGGAGGATATAAAAATCCTCACTCAAATTCTCTTAACCATTGTTTACCCACGTCAACTGTGGAAGAGGACCTTGTGTGACCTGGTCTTTGTTTTGTTTCCCATGAAGAACAGTGGTAGAAGTCCCTGCGTGCCCTGGACAGTTTTGTAAAACTGCTGTTGACCCCAATCCAGGGTGTGGATCTAATTTATATATATATTTGGGAGGACTAAGTCACGTCTTGAGAGTGAACCTCTTGTTATATCTGTTGTGCTTATTTTATTTAAGTTTAATGTATACGACATATATCATATTTATTCCGCTACTATTGCTTTGAAAATACAAAACTATTTTGTAGCTACTTTGATAGTTAAATTAGCAAGTGTTTACACTTGTTGTAAATCAGTAGATTAGTTTCAAAAGATAGTTTGATCCAGGGGTTAAACTAACTGAGATCTAATCAATCTTTGAGAAGCTAAGTGAACATTTAAAATCTGTATAAATTCACTACAGTTTTACTTCTTTTATAAATCGGGGGTTTTTAACTAGACAATATTTTAACAGAAATTTTAATTGGAACTCAATTCACCCCCCTCTTGAGGGTCCACTCTGACCAACACTATATGTCTATATTTCCACTATAATTAGATTTCATTAGTAACCTCCTCCTCTTGTTGAATTTTTTGAATTCTATGGCTAAATGGGCCATTTCTACATCACTATCAGTAGGTGACTCCTCATCACTTTATATGTCAGCATTAAGTTTCTCATTTTTTAAAGTATTATATTTTAAATATATATATATAATATTTGGTTTATCCCCCTCTTTAATATTTAATTTTAAATTCATCCTCGTACATAATCAAATTTCATATCAGCCTTATAATCGGTAACTTGATCACACAACAAGATTCTATAATTTACATAGAGGTTCCATCTATTTGGTCGACATATAAATATGTCATCACTTGGTCATTATTAGAAATAGGTATACTCAATGAACTCATTTTGTCCATGATGTCATAAAACTAGAGATACATATCCAAAATAGTTTTATATTGTTTCATATTAATAGTATCATATTTAATAGCGTACATGTTGAAAAAAAAATTATTTTACATTATATATTCTCTCATGATAAATAGCTACGGTATCGTTGATTTTATAATCATTTCTACAAGCATAAATTCTATTAAATTTTTCATCACCCATAGCAGATTATAGGGAATTTATGGATGTATGGTTAATATTATATGTTTATTCAGTAGTAATACTCTATATTTATCAAGTGGTTTTGGGTAATTCATATTTCTCTTTAATGATTCCCCAGATTTCAAAACCCATGCAATATGCATTTTCATCCTAATTTTCCACTAAGCCTAATTTATGTAATTAAAATAAGGAGGTCTATAAGTAGTTAAACCGTCTTGTCTACTATCAGTGAAGAACGAAATTTTGAAAACATATAAATTTAATAGACATAAAAGTCAAATAAATCGAATTTAGAATGATAGTTTAAAATCCATTGATAAAACATTTGGGTCGAAATCACTAACTCCTAGGGTTTCAATTGAGAACACAATTTATGTTTCTGTTAGAAAAACATTTAGAAAATATCCTATAAATTAATTAAAAATTATAGAATAATTAAACTATTATAATAATATATGTTTTATATATTTAAATATTTTCCAAATTGATATTAGAGATAAGTTTAAGTAACATTTCAAAACCCATTAACTTATGAAACCAATTTACGTAATAAATTCTATTATATTAACAAAGGTTAATTAAATGTATAAAATTATAGAATTTTTAAATATTTAAAAGAAAATTCATTTTTTGGATTTTAAATAAAGAAAAAATTTAAATCAAACATTACTTTAAAACAAGGGGATCAGTCTCAAGACAAAACATATTCTTCTCCAATGGTAAATCTGCTGCTACCAAAAATATTATTATAGAAAATTCAGATCTATGTATTGTTTCTTGTTTTCAAATAAAATCTCATAGAATTTCAAAGATCAAGGCCTTCCCCATAATTATACATTATAATAAATACAATATAAGAATCATAGAGTATCTTCCACAATTTTATTAGGTATTAAAAATAGAGAATTTAAAGATATTGTGCCTTGAACACTCATGTTATATCACAAGAGTCAATGTCTCAAAATATATAATGCAATACATCAATATAATCAAATGTGACCATAAAACATGGATAGAAAATATGTTAAGGATGAATGATGCGGTTCTACTCAATCTGAATAGCTTCTGAAGTTGTATAGTCCTTGTATTGGACACTATCGGGAACTCCGACATGTTTATTCGAAATTGAAGGAATATATAGTATCATAATGTTTCCTTTTCACTATATATATTCTCTAAAAATATTCTAAAACATGTCTCATAGTTTAGTGTAAGAATGGTTTTTGATAGTATTTAAATTCCACACATTCATATATGTATGTATGTATATAAAACCACATCCCACAATGTGTATGTGGTACTATTTAAAATATATAACTCTGCTGGCCCAATTATATATTCCAGGATAATAAAAATGATTTTCTCAATTCTCATAATAAGAATAAAATCAAGAAACCTAAATCATTTTCTTTAATGCATTTGTGGAGTAATTTTTTGGAATATTCACTAACAAATCCACATGAGAATTTCTACATTAACTTGTTGCAAAGATTGTAAGATAGATATGATATTGATTGCAGTATAAAACTATGTTGTAGATACAAAATATAAAAGAGGTTTGAATTGTATACTTTAAAATTCCATAAGAAAATTTTGTATAAACAAAAATTCACAACACGTGTAAGTTCTACTAATTTTCTTGATTCCGGAAAAGTGATTCTGGAAGTGAAACTTAAAAAAAATTATAACAATAAAGATTCTACCTTAAATCGTATAGAATTATATTTAATCATAGTACAAGTATAGGGAAGTATAAGATAATTATACATTCCTCACCAACCAAAATTAAAGGAGAAAGAAAAATTCAAACATTACAAGTAACAAGTAGTAAATATTTTAAACCAAAGAGAATGGTATCCAACAACCATGGATAAAGGCCCCTTAATTTGTACTATCAAGAATTACTATCTTACCCAAACCTAGGTAATCCCTCAATCTGAAGATCAGTATATGTCTTTCTATCCTCAAAATCCCTCAATTTGTTAGGAAATCGGCACCACTATCTTCACAACACGGAGTCTCTGATTTTAGGGAAATCGTACCTCTGCACAAAGCAATTCTGCCCGATGAAAAATTTGAACAAGCCGTTCAAACATTCTGCATGAAGCCTGAGAGTTTATAATAGCCTCTCCCTCTAAAATCACTTCAACACCATGTAAGTGAGTTCTGCCAAATGTAAAAGTAAAAGTCTTAAGCTCATTCAAATGAGATCCTATTTATAGGCATAGCTTCAATGGTCATCTCCCTCCTCCAACTGTCATATTTTTTCATGAATTTTGGATGGATCTATACACATTTCACTTAAAGAGCAGTTAGCTAGTAACTGAATGCATGAAATCGTTTTATAACCAAAACATGAGTAAAAAAATATGGTTACTTAAGAAAATTCATTTTTCGGAGTGTAAGAAAAAAATGAATGTTCGGAATCTAACCAAAAACTATTTGAAATCTATTATACATGAATATTCAGATTCTATTTATCATAAGAATTCAGAGTCAGAATTCTACTATATTCCAGAGTTTGAATTTCAAGGAAATTCAGAGTCTTGAATTCAGTATAATTCAGAGTCTGAATTAATAAGAGTTCGGAGTCTGAATTTATAACATTTTGGAGTTTGAATTCATAGGAGTTCGGAGTCATAACATACAAAGATTGAAGTATAAATTCATTAGAGTTAGGAGTGAGAACTCAGAAATATTTAGAGTTTGAATTCAGAGAACTCGGAGTCAGAACTCAGAAGAGTTCAGAGTCTGCATTCAGAGAACTCAGAGTCAGAACTCAGAAGAGTTCGGAGTATGAATTTAGAGACCTCGAATCTAGAACTCAGAAAGTTTGGAACCATAATTCAGATCCTGAAAACCAAATTATTTATACCTACGTATATATATAATTCCGATGTTTTTGATACAAAATAGAATTTTATACTTAGAGAAAAAATGATCAATGAAAAACATGGTAAGGATAATTTTCCTTGGGGAATGAAATTTTCCTTAGAAAGCAAAGCATAGGGTAAAATAAAATTTTCATTAAGATAAGGTGTTTGTGATTTTCAAAAACAATAAGGGATGGTAAAGTCATAGAGAAGCCTTATTGACTCCACAATCTCCCCAAACATGAAGGAATGGAATATTTATAAGGAAACCTTATTGACTCAACAATATCCCCCATTTTGGAAAGAAAAAACATCCTTAAGAAAAAGAATATAAGGACTTAGAAAATATTTTTCTAGTCATTGAAAACAAAACATTTCTTCCTTAACACGTGAGCAGTGATGAATACGACTATCTCCCTCTTAGGCTTTGGAACACTAAGGATCATATTCTAGATTTCTGAAATGATATTTTCCATTAACTTGAATATGGAATTCATTATAATGAAAACTCCCCTTAGATGAACTGCAAATTACTTAGGGACCTTTCTTCTTTACACATTATTATTTTTTCCTTTATCCCTCTTTTTGAATTTCAAAAGGGAATTTGAGGGAATGGAAAAGAAATTATGGTACCTATAATATTATTACAACACATCCAAAAAAACAATCAATCAAAAATTCATTATGATATGAAAAATTTGTACATGGAAAGGAATGCAACAAAATATCAGATTTAAGAAAAATTATCCTTCCTTTTCCTTGTCCATCAGCTTCTTCAATATTGTCTTCAGATTCTTAAGCTCCTTGTGATCTTCCTATGCTCGTTTGAGAATCTGTTCCTGATCCTCAATTTTCTTCTCTAAATCTTTGATTCTATCATCATGAGCCTTAAGAGCCTCGGCCTAAGCCTTCATAACTTCTTATTGCTAGACAAGATTTTCTTCTATCTCAATCCGAAGATCCCTTTCTCTCTTCAAACTTTGAGCAACTAAATATAGTTTCCAATTCATGTCCATTACCTATTGAATCCGAGAATTCTGTTCTAGAGTCATATTTTCTTCAAAACTGGATGTGAGATCCTTAATATTACCATATTCAATGTCAAAAGATTCCTTGACACCTTCTTGGAACTCATCAAGTCCTCTCATTTCTTCAACTTTCTTCTTTGACCAGCTAACCATTTTCTCACAATACCTTTTGTGGGCATCATAGTTAATGAAACAATTATTGAAATCTGTCTCAATCCTTACACACTTATCCATCACCATGGATACTGAATCTGATTTCAGATTTAGTTTGTGTTGAAGCATCTGGCATATGGAGCCTACTCTTATAAATATCAGAATGGTCCCACCAAGCTTATTTAATGATTGAACAATGAAATCTTGTCCATGGGATGATGATTCCGAATATGAAACTTTTCTTGGTGAGGGATATTTCTCTAGCTCAGCATGTTTCCTCTTTGAAGACCCACCAGCTTCATTATTCCTTATAACAACTTTACTAGATGAATTAACAACCACACATTTACCCTTATCGGTTTTCAGAATAGCTTCATCATCTGGAGATTTATGTTCACTGTTAGACAACTGAACAATTTTATCTTCATATATATCGTCTTTCAAAAATCCTGCATCAACAACCTCTGGGTGTATGAAGTCATGATTAAAAATTTCTTTCTCGGAGAGCTTATTCACTTCATCTTCAACCTTTTCATCTATCCCTAGAGTAGCAAGCTTTGAAGATTCATCTTGAGATGTTCGGATTGATAGTTTCTCATATGGGCTTTCCTTCTCATGAATTTCTTCCACTTTCTTAATCAAATCTCCAGTGTCGCCACTTCTTTCAGCATATTTTTCTTCTTCCATTACTTTTTTTACTTCTTTTTCTTCAACAATATTTTCTTGGAATTTTTCCAGAGTGAAGAATTTATTACCTAGGGTTTCAGGTGAAGCTTATACCATAAAGGATTTTGGTACCAAGATATTTTCAGATTCTTTCTCAGTATCCCTCATAAGGGATTGCACAATCTCTGCTACATTCATCTTCTACTTTAACTTCTTTTCTTTAGATTGCTTTTCAAGCTCATCAGATGTCTTCCCTTTTGAGGCTTTTGCTTCAGCAGGATCCAAACCCAAAATTGGCTCCCCTACATTCTTATTTTTCTAATCTTCCCTCCACTTTGCAACTACCTCATCCAGATATGATTTTTTGCTTCTTAGGTTTTGGAGGTACGGATTGAGCTTCCTTAGCTTTTGGGGTTTCTTTTTCCACTTCTACTTGCATCAACTTCCTCTTCATTCCAACCTTTTTGGATGGTTCAGCCACTTCTTATTACTTCATAATAGCTTTAGCTTCTTCCTCTTTTAAGTTATAAAATTCTCTTGAATCTGTAGAAAACCCAATGTTCATCATCTTTAGGGTGTCATCACAGACTAAAATGACTTTGCAATTCCTTGGCATTGAGATGCAACTAATTTTAAAAGATTCTAAGCACTGAACAATTAACATGGAATGAATAGATGGATACAAAATTATCTGAGCCTTCGAGTTTCAATTCTAAATATTTTCAATCGTAATGAGAATATGCTTATCTAGATTGATCTCCCTCAGATTTACCAAGAAATCCAAAATATAAAAGTCACTCTTCTTCAATGTATCTTTGTCACCTTTTCTCGGAATGATGAACCCTTGATCCCAAAACTCAAGAATCCTATAATTTGAAGTGAGATGAGAAGTCTTTTGAGTCTTAACATCTTTAAGACCAAGGCACTCCATAGAATTCAACTTAACAAAGATTCCTCTGACATATGGGAACTTATGAGAACAGAACTCGGCTTCCCCTTCATATGGAATACCGACCAAATTATATTCCTTAGTATATGAAAGAGAATAATTTTTTCAAAATATATTTAATGAAAACATATCTCTGCCTTCTTCCATGAATAAGTAGACTAATTCATAAAACTCAATTAGCATATCAGGATACACCAAATCTTGAGCCCCTGGCTTCGATACAGAAATGATCTCTCGTCCATTAAGCTTGATGTTTTTTGAGATGATTGAATCATACTTAGAAAAGGAGTTCATATGCACCAAACTTTCTCTATAGACCTTCCACTCCGAGATTGGCTTGATTGTAGACATATCATTCTGAGAGGATATTTCTACAGACATTCAGAATTGAGAAACCTTTGAAAACCTGTAATGATCTTATGTTGAAGAGAAAACTTCAGCACGTGAGAGATTGAGATTCGATGTGGGACAACCATAAGGTGGTCCTTTATATGGGTGTTTCATGCGACAGTTCATCTTCCAAACTCAATCCAATGGCCGAAAATCCTTCTGATCAAATCTAACGGTTGATATGATATCTGCAAGGAAATATTGAATCCTATCTTTTGAGGTTTTTTTATTACAAACATTCAGATTTAAGGAAAATAGAATCCGAAAATTTCAAAAACAAAATAATCTACCAGCAAGTAATGGATAATTATGAAAAATCAGGAAATGAAACATTCCTTTTGGATTATTAGGAATATTACTCTTATTGAGGAAAAAAATTCTTGAATAAATTTAGATTCCAAAAATTCGATTACGAAAATTTTTTAAAAACAAAAATCTCCATTACAAAAGTTTTAAGTACAGAAATCATCATTATGAAAATGTTGAGTATGAAAAACATCATTACAAAAATTTTATGTATGAAAAATTTCATTATGAAAATTTTAAGTATAAAAATCTTCATTACAAAAATTTGAGGTATGAAAATATTCGTTACGAATATTTTAAGTATGAAAATCATCATTACAAAAGTTTTACGTAAAAAAATATTCTTTAAGAAAATTTTGAGTATGAAAATCTTCATTATGAAAATTTTATACAAGAAAATATTTATTACGATAATTTTGAGTATGAATATCATCATTATAGAAAAAAATTATTACGAAAGATTTGAAAAAAAACTAACAAGAAAATGTCCTACCACTATGAAAAGAAGTTTATTACTGTAAATATATTGGTTTCCACAGAATAGTAACAAGGAATATTACCTTATGGTAATCATTCCTAACTTCTATTTAATTATTCAAATCTATAGGATGGAAAATATTTTGTGAAAATATCAGCAAGTTGATCTTGTGTTCTGACAAATTGATGAATGATATCCCCTTTTTTGTGTGATTCCTAAGAAATTGATGCCTAATATCTATGTGTTTTTCACAGGAGTGGTGTGGAGGGTTTTTATGTAGGGAAATGGAACTAGTATTATCACACAAAATTTTTGTTTTGGTAAAACTCGTACCATTATCTGTGAGTGTGTATTGCATCCACAACACTTGAGTACAACAACATCCACCTACTACATATTCTGCTACAACAGTGGAAAGTGCTACTAAGTGTTTCTTCTTGCATGACCATGAAACTAATGAATATCCTAAGAAATGGCATGTTCTAGATGTACTCTTTCTATCTATTATTTATCCTATCTTTCCAGTACTCATAATCATTTCCATCAAAAATTGGAGGTCTGTTAGGATTTAGTTTGTCAATAGAATATACATTTAAACCTTCCATCTAAAGGAAAATCCTTCCACACAAACATGTTGGTTATAAAAATTGAGTATATATCAGAAAAATATCAATATGGAATTTATGAGTCCAAAAATATGATTCTGAAAAAGTGAAGAAGAAGGTTTCTCCTCTGAATCTAATTGTGAGATTAATTCAGATTTAACCAATGCTATGAAGAGAATTTTTGGATTGGTAGAGGGTACAAGGTTACATCCTCTGATATCAATTTTTGGTTCAATTGTAAGATAGAAATGATAGTGATTTTTGTATCAAACTATGGTTTATATGATCAATATACAAGAGGGGAGCTGAATTGTATACATTAAAAATTCCTTCATTAAATTTTGTATTAAAAAATTCACAACACCTATAACTTCTACTAATTGGATTGATTCCATAAATGTGATTCTAGAAGTAAAATTTAACAAAATCTTATAACAACAAAGATTTTACCTTAATGCATAAAGAATCATATTTAATCAGAGTACAAGTATAAGGAAGTGTGAGATAGTTATACTTTCCTTAACAACCAAAATTACAGTGGAAAACAAAATTGAAACACTTCAATTAACAACCAGTAAATATTTTAACCCAAAGAGAAGGTTATACAAAAACCATGGATAAAGGTCCCTTGATTTATTCATTAATGAAAGTATGTCTTAACCAAACCAAGGGAAGCCCTCAATCTGAAGATCGGTATCTATCTTTCTATCCTCGCAAGATGTCGATTTGTAAAGAAATCAGCACCTCTGACTTCACAACCCAAAGTCTCTGATTTTGAGGAAATTGAACCTCTTCACAAAGCAATTCTGCACGAAGAAAAGTTTGAACATGTCGTTCAAAGTTTCTGCATGAAGCCTGAGATTTTATAAGAGAATCACTCTCTAGAAATCACTTCAACAGCACGTAAGCGAGTTCTTCTAAAAGTAATAGTAAAAGTCCTGAGCTTGTTCAAATGAACTCCTATTTATAGGCACAGCTTCAACGGTCAGCTCCCTCCTCCAGCGGTCATATTATTCCTTTAATTTAGGAGGCACCAGTACACGTGTCACTTAAACAGAGGTTAGTTAGTAACTGAATTCATGACATCATTTTATAACCAGAATACGAGTAATCAAAAATAAGGTTACTTAAGAAAATTAATTTTTTGGACTGTAAGAAGAAAATGAAAGTTTAGAGTCTAACCAAAAACTATTTGGAGTCTAAAATATATGAATATTTAGATTCTATTTATAATAAGAATTCGGAGTTAGAATTATATAGAATTCTAGAGTCTAAATTTCAAGGAAATTAGGAGTCTGGAATTTAGTAGAATTCGGAGTCCGAATTCATTAGAGTTCTATGTCTGAACATACAAAAGTTAGGAGTCTGAATTCAGAAGAATTCAGTGTAAGAACTTACAAAGTTCAGAGTCTCAATTCATAAGAGTTAGGAGTCAGAAATCAGAAGAGTTCGGAGTCTGAATTCAGAGATCTTAGATTCAGAACTCAGACGGGTTCCATGTCGGAATTCAGAGAACTCGGAGTCAGAACAGAAAAGAGTTCAGAGTTAGAAATCAGAAAACTCAGACTTAGAACTCAGAATGTTCGGAACCTGAATTCAGATCCTGAAAATGGAATTAATTATATCTAAGGATATATATGATTCTGAGGTTTTGGATATGAAACTAAATTTTATACTTAGAGAAAAAATGATGAATTAAAAACATAGTAAGGTTAAATTTTATTGGGGAAGTAAATTTTCATTATGAAAGAAAATAATAGGGTAAATTGAAATTTTAATTAATATAAGGTGTTTGTGATTTTCAAAACAAGAAGGAATTATAAAGTCATATGGAATCCTTATTGACACAATAATCTCCCCAAATATGAAGGTATGGAAAATTCATAAGGAAATCTTATTGACTCATCATAACTCTTATAAAATAAAAATTGGATGCATCAAATCACAATCAATGATAGATAATTAATAGTAGGAAGAAATACAATAGAATAAAACTAACTGTAGAATATACCAATGGTATCACACCTGGATGTATAAACTCTATATATTTTTGAATTAACCAAATAATACAACATGTCTGGTGGTGGAACAACTTCAGTGGTATCATGTCTACAACTAGAAGAACTGATCTAACTGTATAACACTTTTGGAGTTGGCAATACTCCGATGGTGGAAGAACTAAAATAACAACAGAACAACTCCAATGGTAATGAAATAGAAATAACTTTAGAACATATGTTTATATACTCTCTTATAGAGGAATAACTCTGGAGGTACAAGAAAACTAATAGTAGTGTAAGCATGATGGTGGAATAGTTTAACTAACGGTGGAACATTCTTTATACATAACCAATTTTCATAATAAAAAATATATAATATCAAAAAATTGTATATTTTTTATGAACATATACATTATGAATTATTATCAATAAAATATAGTGGTTCCATGAGAAATAAATCAATTTATATAATCATATGAATGCTAAATCTTAGTCTCCAAAAGTCAACTCCAATAAAACCATTATTTCAACCTATGATTCTTTTGGTTAAACTTTGAAATAATTGGATAGATATATCACTCATTGAATTTATCCTAGGTTGTCTATGATATTTATAATATTAGTTACTCTAAATTAAGTCATAATATAATTCCAATATATTTTAATCTATAAAATTCATTTTTGTAAATTGTGTTTGGATAATCTAAAAATATCCCATACGAGTGTAAAACCATGGGAAAAATTGTCCCTCTTTATTATTCACCATGGGAGGATTGATTTAACACCCAATACACAATTTTCATATTTTTTTTCCTAGGTATATAAATTCTTGATTTTTCATCCACATTTAGTATCCAAATAAGGACATATTTATGGGAAAAACTGTAATCAATGCTTTACAAATTCTTTTAGAATGTGATCATATCCATAGACTCATCTCAAGGATTTTCACAAATCTTATATAACCCTAACACTAAGGGTAAAAGAAAGAATCTACAAAATAACTAAACTAAAATATAAAGACTAAAACCTACTCCAATGAAAACTATAACAACCTAAGAAATACAATAATTAAATGATAGATGAATTTAGGGATTTAAAAAATACATCTCATAAATAGCACAAACAAAAAGGACCTAAAGTTTTTATTTTGATGGGTATTATCTAAATAAAAATCATATTTTAGAACACTTTCAATAATTTAAATATAATTGTTCTCTTAAATTCCTATTTTTAGACATATCACTTAATATAATAATATTAATAACTAGGGGAATTGAAACATAAGAAAGGGGTGACCTCAATTGCTCTACAAAAAAACATATCATAATTTCTCTAATAAAAATAAATTAAAAGTTGAGTAATACATTAATATCATAATTAAAGATAAAATGACCATTGAAGATAGTAATAAAACATTATATAGACACATTAGATCATCAAAATGTCATTAAAGAAGAACAAAAGATATGAAATGGATAAAAATGACCCCAATAATCACATAACATGTGAGAATGATATAAAACTATGGAATACATTAAAAATAAGGCATAATCATGAAAATATTGAATTTAATGCTAATGAAAGGTATCTTGAAAATTTATTATGACTTGATTGACAACATGGGAATTTAAAACAATCATAATCATTTAAAATATTATGATTAAACAATTTAGATCATATCCAAATAAAAACAATTGAACAAAGATTACCACATATCATTCACCCAAAACTACATGTTATGGAATCTTCTCACAACTCATGCAAAAAATGTGAACAAGGCTTCACGCATATGTTTCATAAAACATGTCATCGTATCATGTGATATTAAATATTAAAAAATACAGTACATGGTGCCAAAGGACCCTACCCATCATCAAACATACATATGTGCACTACCTAAAATCATTCATAAATATATCTAAATGAACCCATAGAAAAATAATTGGTTTATTAAACCATCCAAAAACAACAAATAACATAAACATACGAAACAATAAAACATAAAAACTCCAATTTTATAAAATTAATTCATATTCTAATTACATAGAAAGTGTGATAAAAGCATCACTTCGTGAATAATAAAATAGTGAGTGAAAATATAAATTAAAATAAAGTAGTTCGCTAAAAAATTGAAACATTAATGATTAAAAATTCATTTTGTGAAGGGAAAGATAAGACATGTGAAAACCATATTATAAGGAGTTCTGGATAAAATATATTAGAAAATACATAATGTTTATCCACAAAATATTTTGATTGGATAACAAAATTTTAAATTTTAAATAGATGGGAAAATTGTTAAATATTTTTAAATACCCTTTTTTAAAATCGAATTCATTAATAGGTTAAAGAAGCCATAAATTTAAAAATATTTAAGGATGAAAAAATGATCATTGAGATAAAAAAATTGATTTTCCACCATGGAAAAGAGGAAATTGATGGGAATTAAAATTATATAAATTGATTAAAATCCATTAAATGAAATGGGAATTATTTTCAACAATAAATAATTTTCAAGAAATAATATAATCATAATGGAAGAATACATCGTTGTGAAACATTATATCCTTATAAAAGAATATATAAATACATCATAAAGACATAATAGTTTTTTTATCAAACTATATTGAATGATAATAATAGGAGAAGAGTGATTATTTCCCAATATAAACATTTTAGTCATAAGAACCATTATAGACATTTTATTATTACAATTAAAACATCATGAGATGTATAACATTAAAGGGAACATTTAATATCATAAATTATATGTGTATCATGATAAAAAAGTATTATAAGGTAATATTTATTCCATTTAAAAATAAACATGGTTTATAACATAAACATGTCTGAAGGCTGGATTAATAGCCTGAGGGCCATAAGTTTTTATTTTTTGTTATTAACCCCATTTTTAACAATTTTTATAGGGATCCCTTACATGACTTATAGGCTTAGAAGCACAATACCCTATACATGAACCAAATTCTCTAAGGCCCAAAGACCAATATATGACCTAAATTCCCTAAGACCCAAGTGTTTGGTAACTACCCATATTTATAATATAATTCATTATCATCTCTCTGATCCCCACTATTAATTGATTATCAACTAGAATTTTCCCTTGTACAGTTGCATGATTCCTTTTACATATGAATATTGATATACCCTCTCATTCCATCAATCTGGTTATGCAATTTATTGTGGATGTTACTTTATATGATTCCATTTTTAGATCCATATTATATATGGTCCATCTTAAAAGATTTTGTTCCCTAAATTATAATTTTCTAAAGACCTAAGGTGGCATCGAGGCCCTATGGGCCGATGGCCAGTGGTGGATCAAAGGACTTATAGCTCAATGGCCCAATATTATGTCCTAAATTCCCAAATAATAGGAATAGTTATGGATTTAAAAATTCCACATCAATACCAGTACAGTACATAAAAAATATCCCCCCACTAGTATTTTATCCTAGGTTTACCACGGGATTATGGGGTCTGTTAAACATGTCACAAGGGATTCAAATTTAACACATAAACCCTTACATTGTTTTCATGTTTAGTAAAATTCACTATATAATCATATATAAAAAACAAAAATATCATAAAAAAACTATGTATCATATTAATTAATATAATAATTTATACTTTCAATTTATAATGACTATGTACATGTAAATTAGTCAGTTATTACCCAATTTCCACATGGAATGTTTATAGTTTTAACTATTTCAAGTAGTTTCATAGGAGAAGTGTTGGTATTAGTTCCTATTACAATGTTAATAATTAAATGTTAATTTGATATACTATAATATGTGAATTATAATTATTTATGATGTTTGAATTTTTATTCATGAATACCTTATTCATTTTCTTGGATGGTGAAATCGACAATGAATGTTTTTTTTATTTTTTTAGTCAATATTGGGTGTTTTCTTAAATAATGAGTTCAATATTAATGAATATTTTACAAAAATAAAAATAAATAATTTTTTTATACATTTATATCATATTATCATAGTAATTATGTTTTTAAAATAATGAATCATATAACTTTGTATCATTATTCTTATTGGTGGTCAAATCGATTGAAACATGAATATACCAAGATTATCGATGATTATGGTGTGATTTAGTTTCATTATAATTACACTAGTAGCATAATGAAATAATTAAGTTTTTGTAAGTGTGATATATTATAACTATAGTGTATAAAGATTTTGAACTAATGTATTTTGAAATATTACATAATTTGAATTAATTAATTTCCTCTTTGTAAGCCTATTTTAAACAATAGATATAATGATAAATTTTTGTTGATCGTAACATTAATAGGTTCACATATTTTTCAAACTAGATACTTAATGATATTAAAAACATCATATTCATCCTCTAAAACCGTTCTCATGAAAAGTCATGTATGTTGATGATGAACTGTAAAATAGAAATCAATCATCTTATAGAGGCAGAAGTCCACATGCAAGCATATTGGATTATTTCAACTTCCATAGAACAGGAATAAGGACTGATATTGTTCAGTATTTCAGAATTTAAAATATATAAATAATTTAATAATTTTAAATAAAATTATCTATTATTACATGCTTTGAAGGTTATTGATGGAAGTTTAATAACATTACTTCCTGGTGGAGGTAATTCGCCCAATGCTTGAATTATGATTACATGTTTTTCTTAAATAAAATGGGATACTAGTTCATGATTGTAAAATAATAATTTTTTAAATCCAAGTTAATTTTTATGATAAAAAATTATCCTTTTTCAAATTATTTCAATGGTTTAGGAAAGGAATTTATCATTTAGATAAATTGTGAAAATTGCCTAGCTGTTTATATATCATCAGTTATAATGAACAATTATCAAAGGAGCCAAGATACCACTCAAAGACACCATTTGTTAAAGTTGCTACAAGAACATCAATCATGTCAACTCTATGATCTACTATCAGGTTTTTCTACTATCTAGTGGATATAACAACTCTGTTAGATTCATTCTACCACAAGTTTAAAATTTCTACCACCAGATGAATATATCATTCATCAAATCTATTGAGACAATTACATGGGTATTACTCTAGTGAAGAGATGGCTCTAGTAGATTATATCACTATTGAGGATTTAATGTTGGTGAAGCTATAGAATCTATTCAACTGTAGACATTAATAATTTGTTTTAAAATTAATTATCCTTTGTTTGGTGTATACTTTAAACATAAGAGAGAATAATGGGGATTTAAAAATTATTATTCTAAAACAATTACATGAAAATATTAAAGAAAAATTTGTTCTTTTTGAAATCTGTTGATCATCATGAGTATCTTTAGTTTCCCATTATTATCCATGAATAGATAAATGGACCATGAGTGTTATAAATTTAGTATAATTTCCATCTTATGCATACATTACTGACATGATCATCCCTGAAAATATAATCACATATACTCACACACACAAAAAATAAATACAAACTAATAAATCTTATTATAATAACAATTTAAAATCATAGAATAATCTTAGAATCTTTTGTGGACTTCTATTAACCCATGTTTTTCTATATTTTCTATAAGACTGGTTTAATATCCTTTAAAAAGAAATTTCAAGTGATTCATATATGAATAATAATTTTATATTGAGCTACACTATATTTTTCCATCCCTCTTCTCATTCTATTTTTATTTTTTCTTTATATATGATCTATGTTTTTGTTTTACCCTAAAAATTTGAATTAAACTATCTCTTTTGCTAAAATATATAGTTCATGACAATGTATCTACACATTAACTCTTTTTTTATTCCCAAAAACAATAAAGAAAGTGGTCAAGTATGACCTTTTCCAATTTTATCCTATGTATAAATGTGTAATAGTATTTTTTCTCCTAAGGACTAGTGCGATGTTGTCTGTAAAACTCTATCGATATTGTGCATGAGTTTAATTTTATAATAAACTACTTAGAAGGGAAACATTTATAATTGTGGGGTTTTTGGTCTCAACATGATATCAAAACCTTCTTAAATTATTCTATACTTTCTTTTCTGTTCCTTATTTATTTTTTTACAATGTATTAAATCAAATCAGGTTTAATTTTTTGAATGTTTAAACAAAAAATACATTACATTTATCTTAAACAACTATTTATATATTTTTCTTGATATGAGTATATTATTTTCTTAATTTAATTTATTTTCAAAAGTATTTTAACAAAACTGTTGTCATAATTTTTAGAATATTAAATAATTAAAAAAATTATATAATTCAACTATTTTTGATAACTATATAACATAAACAATTGTGGGATTTATATTTTTCCATAAATTAATTAATATATTTTTTAGAAACTCAATTCACCCACCTGCTTTAATTATAAATTGTGAAAAAAATTTCTATAATAAGTTTTGGAAAATTCATTTTAAATGTTATCATGTTTTACATAATGATCATAAATTTAGGCAAGTTTTAAATTTCAATCTACATGGATAATAAAAGAATAGAATGAACTATTTCTAACAGGTCTCTTAATTTTAATGGAACAACTATACTCATTGTAAATTAAGATACAAATTAATTTAAAAAGTATGTGACTTGATATATGTACTATAATTAAAGATAAATATAGAAACCCAAGTCTATTTGAGATGATTGAAGTGATTTTACTAAATTATCATATAAATGTAACTATAAATTAATGGATGATTTATACTATTCTGTAGATGAATATGAATTTAACTAAATATATTTATGTTCTACTACTTTTTAGATTTGGGATACTATTATTATATCACATGATGAAATGTAAAATGATAAATAAATGTATTTGAAAATATATATTATTAAATAATTTACATTGAATATGATTCCAAAAAATCCATTTCAATTATGTATCTTTGGATAAATGAATTCATTCTTGGTAAATCACATTATTTAAAATGATGAATCCATGAAACTACATAGATACATACATATTTCTTCAGAATACCATATGTTTCACTAAGATACCCATTTGACATTAATACAATAAGAGTAAAATAATTCATTGAGAAACAAATTATGTATGTAGAAGAATTATAAGTGGAAAAATTGGATAGACATGAACCAAATTGTAAATCATTAGAATTTAATACCTCTTACACGAAATAAAAAAAGAGAATATAAAATAATAATGTTAAACTGGTGAAGAATCAGTATCATACATTGGTGATGAAATTCCACAAATAGAAATATAATTTAAAAAATTCAATGATTAAATATTTCTTCAAGATGTAAATTACATGGGGGAGTATGACAACAAAGAAATTTGATAAAATAAATCAAAAATGAATAATTCCTAGAATGAAATAACCTTCCATGATTCAAAATGGAAATGATGCATAAAATAATATTTTCATATGATTAATTAGAAAAAATAATGATTAAAATGGGAAAAGTATAAAAAGTATGTGAGATCCACTTAAAGTCTGTTTAAGGTTAGATAAAGTGATTTAGAAATGATTAGAAAATAGAGAAATTACAATGATAGTATGTTTTTTATATTAAAACCAGTATAGTAATTAAATGTTTTCCTTGAATCTATTCTGCATAAATATATTTCATTTCATATGAAAAAATAATTAATTATGTCCAATTATGTGTTATTTTAATATTTTATTATGTTGGAAGAGTCATTTGATAATTTAAAGGATACAAATAAATATTTAAAGATGTGGCATGGTATATTTGTTCACTTCATAATGATAATATAAGAATGATCAATTCATTAAGATAAATAATGATATGAAATTATATAACTAATAAATATAGATATATAGAGAGAGATTCATTGATGAATTAAAATTTTAACCAATATTCTTGGTAAAAAAATTCAATACAACTAAATAAGAGGGTACTATTCTAGATATATGAAATATATAAAAATAAATTTCTCCCATGTTTTGGTTCTCCGAGTTATACTAATATTTCATATTCTACAAGGCCTTACCGTGTTTTTGTTTCCAAAAATGTAAGTTATTCTTATATAAAACTAGTAAAAAAGTTAATGGATGGAAAAATCATTTACTAAAAATATCTATGGACCTACAAAAATATGGCTGCCAAAATTATTTATGTATTAAATTTATTTTTTTGGAAACCAACTTGAGATGTTATAATATAAAATTGTGGTATATAAATAGTTGATGTTCTGGACATATGAATTGGTACTACTCAAGAATTAATAACATAATTATGGTTTATAATGGACATTTCACTTGTGCTAATAATACTAACAAAATAATTATTATACTCCACTAGAATAGTAACTCTAAAATAATTTTAATTTAAAAACATTTATTTTTTTGTATTCAAGTATAATGTCCTTATAATTTCATTATTATGTGTTAACAGTTTCCATTTTATATTTTAAAAGAAATCATACAATGTTTTTATGAAAAAAAATTTATTTTTCAGTAATATGAGAAATAATAATGTCTCGGATATTGATTTGAAATAATTGTTTTCTAAAATTGATTCATGTTTATGTTCCTTTAACAATAAATATTATATTTCACATAGTTGAAAATTACATTAAAATATACTCTCTATTAGGAATACAACTATAAAAGGAATAGTTATGTATCTACCAGTACTATAATTTCATAAGAAACAATCTATACTCCCAGTCAGAAGTGAGAGTACCATAAAATATCTTTTAAACCAAAGAAAAAAGTTTCATTTTTCCTACCATTATAGTTGGTTAACATGGATTTTTATAGACATTGTAGAGTTTCTATTTCATTACTAAAATTTTAATTATATGTTATAGTAGATGATTATTCTATTTTTCAGTGGGTTTTTTTCATAGCTCATAAAATTTATGTTATTTATTTATTTTAATATTTTTGATAAATATATAAAATTAGTGGATGTATAATAATGTCCTTAAGAAGTGGTTTTGTGAATGAGTCTATAAATCATGATTTGGATCATTATTATCAAAATATCCTTATTGTGATACAGTTTTTTGGGAATAATATTTAAACATATATTTCTATAATATTAATAGAAATCTAATGATATCTCTTTTCAAATTTACCCCTTGTAAATTGTAGAATGTATGAAGTCCAAAAGATAATGAAATTTGAATTTTTTGTTTTAAAGTCGATATAGTCAAAACAAATGATAATCTTGAAATATTTTATTCTAAAAGAAATATTTTATATTTTAATAGGATATTCTGAACCCCATAAATGATATGGTGTAATTAATAAAAGATCTCTGATTTTGGAAGATTCTGTATATATTAATTTTGATGAGGATTATCCGAGTTTTAATAATTTCAATTCATAAAATATAGACGACGATCTTTAAAATGTGTATATTAATGCTAAATATAGTGACTTTTCTTCGAGAACACTTATAAAAAAATATAAAACTTTTGACGATTTGCATGAAACTAAACCAATAGATGATAATGAAGTGTTAAATAGTTATATTGCAAGACTTTATAGTAATCATATGAATCAACCCAAAAATATTGATGTTGGGGACCTAGATAAAGGAACACTAACAATATATTCTCTTATAAACCAAGGTAAATATCAAGAATTCTAGTAAAGGCATGAAGATAAGATAATAAATCGTGAAATTAGGGAGGAAATATAAGTATTTTAAATGAAATAAGTGACAAATATGATTAAAAGAGATAGAATATGTGAATTAGTTAGAATATCAATTTACTACAAAATTATTTGCAGTAAATAGGTGTTCAGAAACAAGGTTGAAAAGTCAGAACAGTAATAAGAAATAAATAAATACTAGATGCACAATGATATTATCAAGAAAAAGGTATTGACTATCAATAAATTCTTTTCTAGTATCCAGACATAAATCTATCCAATCAATTCATCCTTATAAAACATATTTTATTTTCAAATTATATCAAATTGATGTCAAGATTTCATTCTCAAATGGTTATATGGTTGAGGATACTTTTTTTGATGAACCCTTAGTATTTGAAAACCCACAATATCCAAATCATGGTTTTAAATTAACAAAAGATTTCTATGGTTTAAATTAAACTTCTAGATGTCGGTATTATAGGTTATAGACTTTTTGTATTTCAAAAGGATTAATTAATGCAATATATAAAACAAAAATATTTTTTAAAATAATTTATAAGTATGTTTAAATAATATAAAATTAGTTCATAATATTATTTTTGTATCTTAAATAAAATATTTGTGTAATTATTTTTAAAAAAGCAACAAATTGAATTTTAAATTAGATTAATTGGTGAGCAAAAATTCATTCATGGATTTCATATTTTTGAAAATAATGTTGAATTTTTTTGAAATCAAACCAAGTTAAATACTTTTAATTTAAAATGAATCGGTATGAATAATAAAAAAGGTAGTTATACTCCTATGTGTCATAGTTTTTATAATAATCATAATAAAAATAGGAAACCAGTGGATCAAACCTTTTATATTTCTTTGGTATAATTATTTTTATACATAACTTATAGCTAGATTGATATAATGTATTGTGTGTGTATGTATTTCCTTTTTCAAGAAATCCAAAAAGTGTCAAATTTATATTCTATCAAAACATCTTTTAATTTCCCCAAAGGATCAACTTATTTAGGATATTTCTATTACAGAGAAAAATGATTTGATTTCATGAATTATTTTGATTCTCGATATGGTTTTTATGTTATAAAGAAAAGGAATATCCAAAAAATGCCATTTTTTTGATAAATTCACAAGTGTCAAGGATTATTAAAAATCAATACACTATTATATTATCTTTATATAATGTTTATTACATAGTTATATGTAGTAGTTTTCATATATTTTGGGGATGAAACAAACTTTACTAGACTATGGATAAAAATTTCATGATTTCCCATTAAAATTTTATAATTCAAGTTATATAATCCTTTATATGAAACATGCCTATCATATGAGAACCAAAAACATTGATATAAGACTTCAGTTTTTAATATATCATTTTCAAAAGGATGAAATAAATCTTGAGTTTATAGGTACATATTATCTTCTTACCAAATATATTTACAAAGCCATTCAATTTTGAGAGCTTTTGTAATATCAAACATGAACGTGGAATGATAATATTATTTAATATTTTATTCATATATTTATTTTAGTTCTAATAGATAAAAATTCCCATGTATGGTACTACCAAATATATCTACCATGATGATTCACCATGATGATCGACAATGAGGATCAACCCTTAGCAAGCTCAAGTTGGTATCGACCATCATACATTCTACCATGGTGATATACTAATTCATACAACAATTTCAAATTTCATTAACAGGATACCATGTATATGCTACCATAAAGTTGTACCATGAAAAACATTCATTTCATGATTTCATTAGTATTTTCCTTTAAGATCAATAATTCATTAGTCCTATAGTTTCTTTGACAATTTCAGTCTGTATTTTATAATTTTTATAGGATTTATTTATTTATTTTTATTTGTATTGTTTTTTTTTAATTTCAAATTCCATAGTAAAAATATCTACCTAAATTTCTGCCTGAAAAATACTTTTACACATTCACATCATTTAAACCAAATCACTTTGTATATCTCAGTATGAATCCTTATATATTCCTTATAACATTAACCTGCAAACAACTGTGGAAATGGTGAAAGTTATCTTATATATTGGGTATCCAAACGAATCGTGTCCTTTGAATAAATCTACAATCTAATCCATTTGTACATTTTTCAAACCTAAGAACCCTTACCTCATGTTTAGATCTATTATTACATTGAATGAAAAGGTTGTATTATTGTTAGTTTCAATCATGTTTACTATTTGGAATATTATCCAAGACCATGGATGGGTGAAATGGTTCTTGAGGAATGATTTTCCATTTTACCCTAGGATGGTTAATATGTTTTATAGATTTTAATTTAATGAGTTTTTTAAAATAAGTATTTTATAAAGAATGTGGTTGATGTGAAGGATGACATATTTTCTTTCAAATAGTGGGAAATATTATTAAATATTCTATTCAATGGTGTTTACTATGACTATCAAGGATCTATTTATATTAATTTTGATAAATTTTTATATGAGGATTCCTTATTGGAGTTGAATTGAAATAATACTATGTGATGGCCTATGACAGCGTTGATTGATTGTTAATATTGATTTCTATCCATATTTATACAGCACATATTATGTCCCATGAAAGAAGAGTTTATCATTATGAGGTATCAAGATATCTTTAATTATTTCTTATAAAATAGATTATAGGATATTTTTGTGTAGATATATTAAAGTTTATATGAGGGAGTTGAGAAGGACCTCCTCTATGTCAAATTCATTGTCTTACCCCAAGATGATATATTAAATAGTAATTGAGAGAGTTTTAGTTCCTAAAAGGAAATATAATGTAACTATGTGTTTTCATTTCATCCTAAGTCATGTATCTTGTGAGAGGATATGGGTTAATTGTAATCCTAGTTTGAGGAATTGTGTGGTTGATAAAGATAAAAACTATCAGAAGTTTAACCCAAAATTGTATCCTACTAGATCCAAAGACATGGTTAACCGAATCTTAGATAAAAATGAGGTTGTAGTGTATTTATCTGAAGAATAAGTTTAAAAAGGTACTAGAGGTTATGAATAAGGATCAGTAGACATTTTAATGGAAGATGGCAGTGACCCTGTAGTGGCTAAGATCACTATTAAATATTTTAGAGTAAAAGGTACTCCTCTTTATCTTCGTACTGGGGATACATTATGGAAAGAATATAATGAGTCATAAGAGTCATGTGTCTATATGGTGATCATATTAATATATATTCGTTTGAGAATTTAGATTATATACTAGTGATCTCCAATGAAATATTTTATATTTCTAATTGAGGTGTTGAGGATGATCAGTCTCATATTTATAGAATGTTACATTGTCCAGCATATCATCGAGTGGTGAGTGAAAGGTATATATTCTTTTGATTCAGACATCCAAAACTCTAGTCATATAGATTATATAGCAACCCAATCTTCTCATACATCGATAATAATTTTTATATGAATATCAATTACACTAAAAAACACATTTGTATGAACCATAATAGTTTTTTTCATTTAGAAACATGGAACAAAGTCTTTTAATCTGGTGAACGATATTCAGTGTTTCCAATAAAGATCTTCCCATGTAGTCATCCCTATATACATTTCCAACATAAAACCATTTTTCATAAACTAGGGAAAGAAAATATAGAATTAGGAATGATCAGATGCTCTGTAAGGGTAAACATAAGATATATCATTCAATGATCATATGAAATCATAATATAAGATGACTTATGGAATTCATAACCATCCTGTAATAGGTTATAAACACAAGTCATGGAATAATTATTGGAATTTCATAACAAATGAATCAGAGGATAATTAATTAAAATGACCCATAACAGCATAACATTGGAAAAATACGTGGATTTAAGGCTTAATCAAAATCATAGAAAATAATTTCAATATTAGTCATTGATTTTTTTACAAGTCTATCATAATTCAATCAGTTCTCTACCAAAACCATCATATATGTAAAGGTTCACTAACAAGACCATTATATGGGAATAATAACTTCATTATCTTAGTTCACTTCCATTTCATTCCTTGTCTTACATGACTGGGTTCACTCCCCATTCCAGTCTTATCTAACAAAACCAAGTCTATTCCATGGTCTAATCTAGTCTGAATAAACCAGGTTCAACCCCATTCATGTTTTATCTATCTCATAATAAATAAATAATTTACTAATGCATTGTTGGGATATAAATTTTCATCTAATATTTGGTTATAATTTATATGTCCTCCTTGATTATAAAGTAAAACTCTCATATGACAAAAATCGTTCATATCTATTCAATGAGGACATAAAATTATCATAATATCATAACGCATGAAATCAAACTGTTTTCATAAATTATTATTCATATTTTCATCTATCTAAAATAAATATTATTTATAATCATCTTAGCATAACCCATGGACAGGGAAGAGGATTTCCTAAATAAATTCATGGTATAACATTCTGAAGAGAAATAGGTTTTATAAACATAATGTTGTCATAAAAATAAACCATTCACAAAAAGAATATGAATTATATGATTATATCATATCGATAGTAAAACATAGGAAACATAAATGGATGTTATCTAATATGTTAAATGATTTTTATTTACAATTTAAAACTTTTTATGTGAAAAATATTCTTTCGACTTTGAAAAACTATTTTGAAAACATAAAACACATTCAAATTACATTTCAAATTGAAAAAATTAATTTAAAACTTAAAATTTCACCATATATTTTGAAGAAATATTATTTTAAAATAACAATTAAAAAATTTATAGGAATATTAAAATAATTTAAATGTCATGAAAGTGGCAAACACTACTCATGTCGTGCATGTTAAAAATAAGGATTATTTTCACATTTTAGGTAAAAGTGAAAAGGGAATTTTTTTACCATAACTCTATGAAGTTTCCATTAAAAAACATTTAAAATTTTTTAAAATAAAGGAAAATTTTCTTTAAAAAATAACATTTTTATCAAAAAATAGTATTTAAAGCTTCTTTAGAAAACATGGTTTTTTACGAAACTAACCGAGAAGAGAAATAATGTCCAATTTCATATAAAACATTTTAATTAATTTAACTACTAAAAGATGTATTTGGTACAATTAAGTGAATATATCCTCAATATCCATAGTATAATAAGATTCATTAGGATTATTTAAATGTAGTTTATGAGATTTCAACATAGTACAGTTAATGAAAAATAATACTGATCAAAGAGGAGATGGTAACATAAAATAATTACCACTTTGGTAATATTGAATCATAAACCCCATGATGAAATAAAATAAAATATAACATCAAATTTTATATGTATGAATAAATTATTACATTTAATGTCAAAGGGTATGTATATACACCTCATCAAAAAATATATAATTACAACATAACAAACATCTCAAAGAAGGAAAAATCAAAGAAAAATCCATGTCTGATTTGTTAATATTTAAACCATAATCCCTATAAAATATAAATCATAAAATTTATATATAATCCACATTATGTTTTATGATACTAATCATTAAATATATTCCTGGTCTGTATATGGACCACATCAAAAAATACATGTTGAATGGTGCTTGTGACTCACATAAAATAATGGTGATATGAAAATCCCTTACCATTAGTCTTGACTCTCATTGCACACAATAAAAAGCCCTATATAATACTTATAAAATTATTATAAATATTTTAAATAACCATATTAATATATATCATACCATATATGGTTTCCTTTGAACATTTTATTACCCATATATTCATAATTCAATGTTAATGTTATGTTTCAATTAACAATCTCCTTATGGTTTGTATATGTTTTGATTTGATATATTTTTGGTTATATTACTGTTATAATTGTTCCATAATATTATTAATAATAATAATGATATAAATATCATATATATTCATTATATATATATATAGTAAACTATAAAATAATTTTATAGGAAATGAATTACCTAATTCGTAGAGATGGTAAGTCACATGATTGCATGAACATTGTTTCAATTTTATAGTTCCTTTGAAATAAATAAATTTCAATAACATATTATCATTTAAAAATAATTTTAATTTAACATTTATCATGTTTTTTATTAAAACCATCTTTTATACATTTCCTGTGTAGTATTAATGAATCACATCAGTCTGAGAGGTGGTAGTCCTCCGTACAGAATTATTACATTATAGTCTTCCAAAAAAATAGAGTGTGAATGATTATATGGTATAACATTTACATCATAAAAATAGCTTACCAAATTTCATAAATCTCATATATAATCTATAAATAAATATTTATTCCTTACCCTGATAGATGTTAATGGAAGAATGAATAACACCAGTTCATGAGGCATTAGTCTCTTGTACACATGGACGATGATTTTGAAACCCGTTAAATTGAATTGGATATGGATGTAATTCACTATATTAACAAAAAAACTTCTTTGTATATTTATGATAATTATTTGGTATATAAAAAATATATAATAACAACTAATGTATTTTCAGAAGGAAATAACATAAATATTATCATTGAAGAACATTACCTCTTCTTCATGTATTTAAATTAGGTTTTCACTATATCCTTAATAGGTTGGCTTTTTCCCATAAAATGGCTTCTAAAATTATGTTACACAGTCTAGGAATTTATTTGGCCTCTTATTTAGGGAGTAAAATAGGGGTAAAGTGGAGAAGAATGGAATATATGGGTAGCTTTTTATAGGTGGGGAGAGGACACACTTTGTATTTTGGAAAGTAATTGAGTTATCCGATGTTTTACATATGTAAAAAAGGTTAAAAAATGGACCATTATAGAAGGCTCTAGTTTTAGTAGTCAAAATAATTCCATTAAATTGTTTTTTATGTCTATAGGTCATTTTTACCCTTATTTTTCATGTTTCACCCCCAAATGAACCCATTTTTACCTTCACCACAGTATTTATTTTTTTCTACATTCACTATTTATGTTGGAAAAAATTAATTTTATATTATCAAATGATATAAATTATTATTATTATTAATATTATAAATATGGAATAAATTATTTCAAATTAAATTAAAAAACTAAAAAATAATATTTATAATTAATCTCCTAGATGTGATGAGAAATTGGGTTTTTAAAGTGAAATTGTTCAAAATATTGTAATGTTTTTATATCCAAAGTCAACTTTAAAGTGATTACAATGGAATATATTGGATTAATGGTTTTATAATTGAACTAATATATATTTAAAACAAATTTAAATTATAATTAATCCTTATTAATAAAATAAATAATATTTTTTTCAGTTAAAAATAATTATTTGTTCACTAGTCATCAAAAAATGAAACTTTTTTTAAAAATACCAAAAATGCAACCTCATATAATTTTTATATTATAGTTTAGTAAAATTATATTGATTTTATTAAAGTGATTTTATTAAATTATAAGAACATGGGTTTCAAATAAGTGATCCATAAGAAGATACAAAACTGATTTTTTGAAAAATAACGTCTGTAAGCCAAAAATTGTATTTATTATTATCTCTTATCTATAAAATACATATGATAAATGTTAAATAATTTATGGTAATAATGATATTAATGAAACTAGGAAACTAGTGGATCAAACCTTTTATATATTTTTGGTTTAATGCTTTTTATAAATTACTTATAGCTAGATTTATATAATGTTTATTGTGTGTTTGTATGTCCTTTGTCAAGAAATCAAAAAAGGGTAACATTTATATGATTTTAAAATAATTTGAAATTTTCTCAATGGATAAACATATTTAGGATTGTTATATTGGAGAAGAATATTATTTGGTTTAAGTAATTATTTCGATTCTAAATTTAGAGGTTTTATGTAATATAGAAAAAGAAGATCTATAACATGTCCTTTTTTGAGAAAGTTATCAGTGTCATGGTTTAGTAAGAAATAACACCCTATTTCATTATCCAAATATTATGTTGATTAAATAGTTATATGTAGTATTTTTCTTGTGTTTTGTGGATGAAACAATCTTTACAAGAAAATGGAGCAATATTTCGTGATGTCCCAACAAATGTTTATAATACAGGTGCTACAAACATTTCTATAAAACATATGTATATTATGAGAACAAAACAAATTGATATAAGTCATCAGTTTTTAATATATAATTTATAAAAGGATGAAACAAATCTTCATTTTATAGGTACATAATATCTTCTTACCAATATATTGATAAATCCTTTCAATTTTGACAGATTATCATATATCTAACATGAACATGGAATGATAATATTTTTTAATATTTTATTCATTGATTTATTTGAGGTCTAATTGAGAAAAATTCAAATTTATGGTACTACCAATTGTATATACCATGATGATTGACCATTGTGATTGACCACGAGGATGAACTAGCAGTCATGCTATAGTTTGTATCGGCCATCGTACATTCTACCATGGTGATCTACTGATGCATACTATTATTTCAAAGTTTCTTAACAAGATACCATATAGATGCTACCATGACAGTATTCTAGGAAAAACTATTATTTCCGTATTTCAGGAGTATTTACCTTTAAGATCAAGAATTCCTTAGTCCCTTAGTTTCATTTACAATTTTGGTTTTGTATTTTATAATTTTAATCGGATTTTTTTTCATATTATGTTATTTTCTAATTTCATATTCCATAATAAAAATATCTAACTAAATTAGTGTCTAAAAAATCTTTTCAAACATGCACATCTTTTAAACCCAATAACAATGTCTATATCAACATGAAACCTTACCTCTTCCTTATAACGTTAACAATTAAACCAATGATGAAAAATTGAGAGTTATGTTCTATATTGGGTATCGTAATGAATCACATCCATCAAATAAATCTAGAATTTAATCTATTTGAACTTTTTTTGAGCCTAAGATCCCTCAAATCATGTTTTGATCTATTATTATAAAGAATAAAAAGAAGGATGTTTGGTTAGTTTCTATCATGTTTACTATGTGGAATGTTATCCAAGACTAGGGATGGGTCAAATGGTCCTTGGGGAATGATTTTACATTCAACCCTAGGTTGGTTCATGTGTTTTATTGATTTTCAGTGAATGAGGTTTTTGAAAATAAGGATTTTATAAAGAATTTGGTAGATATGAATGACATAATATTTTCAAGGAAAAAGTGGGAAATGTTATTAAATTTTCCATTGAATGGTGTTTATGATGACTATCATGGATCTATTATTATTAATTATGATAGTTTTTAATATCAGGATGCCTTATTGGATTTTAATTGAAATTATATTATGATAAGGAATATTATAGTAGAGACTGGTGGTTAATCATTGTTTCTGTTCATATTTATCCATCACATGTTATGTCCTAGGAAGGAGGACTTCATCATTATGAGGTTTCAGGTTATCATTTATTTTTTTTATGGAAATATAATATAAGATAAATTTAAGTAGATATATTATAGTCCATATGAAAGAGTTGAGAATAACCTCCCCTATATCAAATTCATTATCATACACCAAGATGATATATTCTATAATAGAATCTAGAGGATTTTTTCATATAATGGTAAGATAATGTAACTATGAGTGGAAATTTCACCCTAAGCCATGTATCTTGTAAGAGGATGAGGGTAAATGGGAATCCTAAGTTGAAGAATTGGGTTGTTGATAATGATAAAAACTATGAGATATTTAACCCATAATTGTATACTACTTGACCCAAATACATGGTTCACCATATCTTATACACATATGTGGTTATAGTGTATTTCACTAATGAAGAAGTTAAATAAGATGATGTGGGTGATGAATAAGTATTAGGGGATGTTTTAGAGGAAGGTGGTAGTGAACTTGTTATGGCTAACTAAACTGTTATATATTTTGGAATAAATAATACCCCTATTTATCTTCATACAAGGGATACTTTTCTGAGATAAGATGATGAGTCATAAGTGATTGTGGTATTTAATGGTGATCAGATTAATAGTTATTAATTTATTAATTTATAAGATATAATTGTTCTTTAAAATGACTTAGTATATTTTTCAAATATAGGAGTTGATGATGATCAGTCTAATCCTTTCCAGAATGTTACAAATTCCAGCATATCATCCTATGGTGAGTGGAAGGTGGATCTACTTTTTATTCATTCATACAAAACTATAGTCATATAGATTATATTGTAACCCAATCTTATCACACATTAATGTTTCATTTTTTATGAATATCAATTCAACTAAAAAACATTCTTATAGACCATAGTATTTTATATTATTTAAAAACATGGAACGTAGTCTTCTTATCTGGTAAATTATCTTTAGTGTTTCCTAAGAAGATATTATTATTTAGTAATATTCATTTACATACCCAACATAACACCATTTTACATAAACTATGGAAAGGAAACATAGGAATGGGAAAGATCAGATTCTCTGTAAGGGTAGACATAAGATATATCATTCTGTGATTATATGAAAACATAAGAAAATCATGACTTATGGAATTCATACCTAACCTATAATAGGTCATAAAAATGAGTCATGGATTAGTTATTGGAATTTCATAAAAAATGAATCATAAGATAATAAAATAATATGATCCATGAAGGCATAACATTAGAAAAATACGTGGATTTATGGCTTACTTGAAATCGTAGAAAATTATATCCATATTAGTCATGTATTATTTCTTGGTCTATAATAATTGAATGGGTTCACTCCACAAACCATCATGGTAGTAAACGTTCACTCACAAGACCATTATATGAGAAAAATTATATTAATTAGCTCGATTCACTGCCTGTTCTAGCCCTATCATACATGATGGGGTCCACTCCTCATTCCAGCCCTATAAAAAAACCATGTTCATTCCAAGATCAAGTCCAGTCTTACTAAACTAGGTTTACACCCAATTCAAGTCTTATTTATCTCCTGAGATATTATTCTTTAACTAATTCATTTGATAGATATAAATTTCCACCCTTCCTTTGTTTATAATTTTTACATCCTCTTTGTTATAATGTAACCACTCTCATTTAATGAGAATTGTAAATATATGTTCCATGATATCATAAAACAATCATAATATTTTAACACATGAAGTAAAAAAGGGTTTTATAAAATATTCATCATATTTTAAAATATATAAAATAAATAGTATTTATAATAATCTTATCATAACAGTTGGATTGATAATAGGGTTTTATAAGAATATTTTCTTGGTATAACCTGTTGAAAAGAACCAGGTTTCATAAACATCATTCCATCATAAAAATAAATCATTCATAGAAATAATGTAAATTTTATTATTATATCATATCCCTAGTAAAACATAGGTATCATAAATGGATGTTATCTAATAAGAAAAATGGTTTTTATCAACCATTTAATACATTTTATGTGAAAAATATCCTTTCCACTTTAAAAAACAATTTTTAAAAAAACACATTTAAATTAACTTTAAATTTGAAAAAATCGATTAATAATATAAAAGGTTTCACAAATATTTTGAATATATATTCTTTTAAAATAAAATTTAAAAAATGTAAATGAATATTAAAATCATTGAGATTTCATGAAATTTGAAAATATTACTGTTGTCATTCATGTTAAAAATAATGATTCCTTTCACATTTTTTGTCAAAGATAAATGGTCATTGTTTTCTCAAAACTACAAGATCATTATATTAAAAAAATTACTGAAATATAAAACAAGAAAA
Source organism: Viscum album (assembly GCA_963277665.1). Classification (NCBI taxonomy): domain Eukaryota; kingdom Viridiplantae; phylum Streptophyta; class Magnoliopsida; order Santalales; family Viscaceae; genus Viscum; species Viscum album. The sequence goes on along the minus strand of OY728122.1, from coordinate 932,550,995 downwards.
ATATTTATTTTGAAAATAATATTTTCATCAAAAAAGTGTTTTGAATAATTCTTTAGAAATCATGGTTTTTGAGGAAACTGACTGAGATGAAAAAAAATCATATATCATTAACAAAATTATTAATTTTTTAATATACAAAAAGTGGAATATGGTACCATTAAATGAATATATATTCAATATCAAGATTATAAGAATATTAATTAGAATTTATGAGATCTAATTTATGAGATTTTAACATTGTACACTTAACCATTAACCATCCTGATAAATGATGAGATAGTAATAAAAAATCAATACCACTTGGGGAATATTTAATCATAAAACCCATAATAAAATAAAATAAATTAAAATTTAAAATCTAATAAGTATGAATAAATTATTACATATAATTTCAAAGGGGTTGTATATACACCTCATTAAAAAAATATATTTATAATATAACATACATCTTAGAGTAAGAAAATTCAGACAAAAATCCCTTACTGATTTATGAACATTTAAACCACAAACCCCATTAAATATAAATCCAAAAACATATATGTAAACAATATTAATTTTTATGACACTCATCATTAAATAAATTTAAGGTAAATATATACACTGCATAAAAAAATACAAGTTGAATGGTGCTTTTTCCTCACAGAAAATAAAGGTGATATTAAAATCCCATACCATTAGTCTTGACTCTCATTGTAATCAATCATTATTCCTGAATAATGCTTATAAAATTATAATATATATATTTAATAACCATATTAATACATATCATACCATATATAGTTTCCTTGTGACATTTTATTACCCATATATTAATACTTCAATGTTAATGTAACATTTTAATTAATAATTGCTTTATTTTTTGTATATGTTTTGATTTGATATATTTTTGGTCTTATTAATTTTATAATGGTTACATCATATTATTAATGATATAAATGATATAAATATCATATATTTTCATTATATATGTTTTTATCATAATCAATAAAATACTATGATATGAAATTAAATCCATTGTTCCTAGAGACGGAATGTCATATGTATGCATAATCATTGCTTCAATTTTATAATTGAATTGAACAAAATAAATTTAAATAATATATTATCATTTAAAAATCAATTTTACGAAAAATTTATCATATGATTTTATTAAAACCATATTTAATACACCTCATGTATAGTGTGAATGAATCACATCGCTTCGAGAGGTGGTAGTCCTCCTTACACAAGAATGATGTTATGGTCTTCCTAAAAAATAATGAGTTTGAGGGTTTTTATGATACAATTTTTATATAATAATAAAAAATTACTAAATTTCATAAATATAATATATAATCTATAAATTCATCTTTATTTCCAACTGTGATAGGTGGTAATAGACTAATGAACCACATCAATTCATGAGGCGGTAGTCTGTTGTACACACGAACTATGATTTGGTAACGCATTTAATTGAATTGGATATAGATGTAATTCATCAGATTAACATATAAAAGACCTCAATATGTTAATGATTATTATTTTATTATATATCAAATATATAATAACAATTGATGAATTTTGAGAAGCAAATAAAAATTAGATTCTCTTTGAAGAACCTAACCTCTTCTTCGTGTCTTTTCATTCGGTTTTCACTATATCCTTACTAGTTTGGATTTCATCCCAGAAAATAGACTCTATGATAATTTTATGGAGTCTAGGAATTTATATGGGATATTATTCTAGAAAAAATAGGAGTAAATGTGTGAAGAATAGAGGATAGGGGTGGCTTTTTATAGGTGGTGAGAGGATACACTTTTTATTTATGAAAATAATTGACTGATCCCATGTTTTATATATGTAAAAAGGGTAAAAATGGACCATTATATAAAGATATAGAATTAGTGGTCACAATAACTCTATGACATTGTTTTTTAAATGTTTATTGGTCATTTTTAACCTGATTATTTTATTTTCACCCCCATATGAACCCATTTTTACCTTAACTACAGTAATTAATTTTTACTACATTCATTATTTATGTTGGTAAAAATTTAATTTTACATTATTATATGATATATTATTATTATTATTATTATTCTAAATATTGGAAATTGTATTTCAAATTACATTAAATTTTTTTAAAAATTATATTTAAAATTAATCTCGTAGATGCAATGAGAAATTGATTTTTTAATGTGAAATTGTTCAAATGTTTATAGTGTTTTTATATCCAAAATCATAATTTAATTGATTCCAATGGAATATATTGGACTAATTGTTTTATAATTTCACTAATATAGTATTATAACAAATTAAAAATATAATTCATCCTTATAAATAAATTAAATTGTATGTCCGTTTATAGTTAGAATTCATTATTTGTTCATTAGTCGTTAAAAAATGATCATTTTCTTAAAAATACCAAAAATATACCCTCAAATAATTATTATATTATAATTTAAATAAATTATTTTATTTTTTAAAATTCATTTTCTAAAATTATAAAAACTAGGTTTTCAAATTAGTAATCCATTAGAAGAGACAAAACTACTTTTTTGAAAAAAACAGTCTTTAAGAATAAAATTAGATTTATTTTTATATCTTGTCTAGAAAACTAATATTATTAATTTTAAATAGTTTTTTTAAATATATATTTTATAAATTTCCTTAAAATATTTGTCTAAAATTTATATTTAATGTTTTTCAATATAAAACATGCTTGTTCTCATAAAAATATTTTTTTCAAAAAAAAAATACTTCCTTATATTTTCAAGTGGGTTTTATTTTAATTTATAATTAATTGTTCACAAAATAATTAATTATATAAACATATGTAAACCATATTTTCATATTTTATTTAATAATATTCTTACCCTCAATTCCAGTGGCAGGGTGATGTATAACCTATTAAATAATACTATTTAAATTGGACGACACCTTTTGTTTATACTCGGTGGTGGATGTAATACCAGACAAAAATTGTATTATGTGTATCACAATCCAAAAATAGTGTTTTGTGTAACAAAAAAGAAACTCATTTTTTCCTATAATTAAATAAAAAATCAATATTTAATGTCATAAAATATATATATCATATCATATTTATTTGACAAAAAAATCACAAAATCTTGTGGTGTTACATTCTACCCCACTGGAAATGAATTTCACCCATGAAATTCATAATTATCATAAATGTTTTTAGATCTTAAAATTTATTTATATAATACGATATAATAAAAATTAATAATAACATGTCCCTTAGAAAGGGAATGAAGGAAACATAAAAATTACATAATATAACTCATGACATGGTTTCCACATCAGAAAACATAAGAGGGAAGTGAATATTTGTACATGGAGGAAAATAATAAATAATAATATAGAGTGATAGATATCAATGATCATATGAAATTGGGTGATCTAGAGAAATTTAATGACCATAAAACCATAAAAAATGAGGTGTGAAATATTTATTGATATCATCTAAAAGGATAGTAACATGGTAAAATTTTATGTCAATATCAAATCCATAATGTTAAGGAATTTTCATGAGATGATATACTTACTTAATTTTATTCCATTATAGAAGAACAATATCATTCATCAATTATTCCCTAATCATTTTCCACTTCAAATCTTATTCCAAGAAATAAATTTGATTCACTTTTTCCTAAAATAGTAACGGATCCTGATATCCAGAAAAATAATGATAATTATTTCTTTATATCTTCACTTATCATCAAAAAGATAGTTATAACATATTATCCAATATGGATAAATATTTATATGGTGAAACAAAACATTAATATCTAAAGTCCCATACAATGTACAACATAAACCATTCAATAAATTCTTAACATTATAAACCATCCAAATTTCTAAAATCCAATACATTGGAAGGAATGTCACTATACAACCAAAATTAGATAATCATTAATTCTCATATTCCATAAAGTGCCTCAAGATTGTCACATGAAATACATTTTAATAACTTCATCATGAATTCTCTTAAAACACGTTAACAACATGGATATCCACAAAACCTTATTAAGAACATGAATTATTCCTTATTTATTTCATAAAATTAAAATTATTTTCTTTACACTATAAATGAAAATATTTATTAACTCCATCAATGATAACACCAACCAATTGGTCAAAAAATAAATAACCAGTTATAAGGAAACCCATACTATCCAATTTACATTATCCAAATGAATCATATATTTATATAAAATTCATTTTCATGAAAATTTTAACATATTAAAGATTTTCATTACGTTTCAAGCATTAAATTAAATCATGTTTCCAGTCCAACAGCATCATTTAACATATTTGTCCAAATCCTTAATAAAAACATTTACATATCAATACTTATATTTTTTGTAATTCATATAAAATATTCCTTGCTTTCAATACATAAATATTTCATTCATCCCATATCCTTCTGAAACTATCAACTATACTTCTTCATATTATTTCGTAATAACTATTTATGTTCATAGTAAGTTTTAGTCTATTAAGCAAGAGAAATATAACCATTACTCATTAAACCTTTATAATATTATTTATGCACTTACCCCTTTGGAAATTGATTTTCATAATTCCCATAAATCCCATATCTAAAGAATTCAGCATTTGATGATAAGTTTGGGAGACCATTTGCTCATAATGGTTAACTAAACTTTTCCTAAGATACAAACTATAACAACCTAGGATTATTATAAATGGATACAAAATCTTTTAATATGATTATTCATTATATTCAATAAATTCTCACTATATGACCATAATATCTACATTCCATTAGAAACATGGACCACAATATTCTAATCTATTGACTGATCTCTAACTATTACCACAAATATTATCCTATTTTTACATTTCATTGACATACTCTACCTAAAATCTTTCCTCATAACCTTGGGAGATGAAAAATTAGAATGGTTTATCTCATATTCCCAATAATGGTAAACATAATGGATATCTATCTATGATTATATGAAAGAACAATATAATAATAACATATGACGTTTATGCCCAACATGTCATAGATAATAATCCTTAGTCATGGAATAAATATTTTCAGTTCAAATGATATGAATCAAATGATAAAAAAATAATATGATCCTAGAGATCATTAAATTTTCATAGCGCATGGATTTTAAGCATACTCATAAGAATAGATAATCATTTACATATTAGTCTAACATCATTTACTTGCTATGATATTGTAATGGGATTACTCCTAAATATATAATAGAGGTCAAGTTTCACTCCCAAGACCATCATACTGTAAAATGTTCATAACTGAACCAGGATCACTTCCTATTCTAGCCTCATCTTACTCAATGTGGCTTAAACCCAGTTCTGGACAATTATTACAAAACCGAATTCACTCCCCATTCTAGTTTTGTCTTTCGAAATAAAGTTTTCTCTTGTTTACTATCTTAACATAATGAACTAGGTTCACTCACCATTCACATCTTGTCTATCTTAGGAGATATAGATTTTTAACAAATTAATTGGAAGTTGATATATCACCACCCTTTATTTGTTTATAACAAACCATTATAATTAATTATAACTTAACCACCTTAGCATAAGGAAAATATTACCTATATGTTCCACAATATTTTGAATATATCATTATATCATTACCCCTAAAATGAAAGGGGTTTAAGAAAAAAATTTCATATCACACCCTATGAAAAAGAAATCGTTTTCACAATCTTCATAACATAACCCATGGAAAAATAAGCGGATATTAGGAAAATATTTTCATGTTATAATATTTGGAATAGATACGAGTATCTTAAAAGTAATATCATCATAAACACAAAATATTCATCCATACAATAAGACTGGTATCATTGGATAATATCCCTAATAAGGAATACGTAACCTAAATGGATATTATCTTAGATGTAAAATTATTTCTACTAATCATTTAAAACTTTTATTAAAGAAAAATTCTTTTCACATTGAAAAAAGAATTAATAAAATAATACAACTTCAAAATCCTCCCGAATTTTTGAAAATGCATTTAAAATCTATAATTTTACCAGATATTAAAAAATCATTTTAAAATTTCTCTTAAAACATCTAAAGAATGTCTGAAATCATTGAGTGGTCATGAGAGAAAGAAATAATATTCCTGTCGGGTTTGTAAAAAATAAATATTATTTTCACAATTTGGGTTAATAAAAAAACAGCCATTGTCTTTCAAAACAACATAACGATTTATTTCAAAAAAATCAGAAACAAATTCAAAAATTGGTAGTAATTTATTTTTAAAATAAAAAATTAGTAATAAAAAAAATTAAAAACATTTTTAGAAAACATATTTTCAGATGAAAATAGATTTTCTACCGAATATAAAATAATGTTTTATTTTCATAAAAACATTTTTTTAATAATATTTTTTACCATGGAGTTGAAAAATATTATCATTACATGAATATATCATGTTTAACTATAGAAAAATAAAATTAATTATAATTATTAAGAGTTATATCATGATATTTCAACATTATAGACTTAGCCATAAACAATCCCGATAAATGATGAGATCATAACATAAAATCATTAACACTTTAATAACCATGAATCATAATCTATGTGAAGATATAACCTAAAATAAAATATATAATATCATTATGATGAATAAATTCAATATATTACATGTCAAATTGGTTGTATATACACCTCATTAATGAATATAGTTACATAGCATAGCGTACATGTCAATGAAGGAAAATTGAGACAAAAATCTCGAATTGATTTTTTACCATTTAAAATGTAAACCCAATGAAAGAGAGATCATAACATGTAAATTTAAACCCAAAAAAATTTCAAGATAATTATCATAAAATACATTCATGGTTAGAATATAATCCACCTTAATGAAATATTTGGTGAATAGGGCCTCTGCCTCACAGAAAATAAATGTCATATGGAGATCCCATACCATAAGTATTGACTCCTATTGTAATCATTAAAATATATTTTATAACAAATATATGTTTTTTAAATCTATTATATTTCTATATTCATATATATCTTACTATATATTGTTCTTTTGTGTCTATTTATTACCCATTTATTTACAATCCCTAGTTATTGATATGTTTTGCATAATAACAGCTTGTTTTGAATATATTTTGAATTGTTATAATTTTGGTTCTCTTAAATTGATCATGGATCCATAATATCCATAATTATAATCATTATATAAATATAATACACATTCATTATATATTTATTTATAGCAATCTGTAAAATTTAGTGATAAGAATGAAATACACTATTTAGGGTGATGGTAGGCCATACGCATGCATGAATGTTGTTTCCATTTTGTAGTTAAATTTAAAGAATGGTAAATAAAAAATATGTTATAATTATAGAATAATTTTCCTTTTATATATATCACATATTTTTGTTGAACACATCCTCAAGACATACCATGTATGGAATGGTTGAATCACATAACTTCGTGAGGTGGTAGTTCGTTGTACACACGAAAGATGTTATCATATTTCCAAAAAATGGATTGTATGAAGGTATGTTTGATATAATAATTAAAAAAAATAAAAAAATCATAAATATTTAAATATAATATATAAACTATAAATCTATCATTATTCCCAATTGTGTGAGAAGGTAATTGAAAAAACGGTATCGGTTTGTTTGGCAGTAGTCGGTCATACACATGAACGATGATTCTGTAACCCATTTGATGGAATTGGTAATGGTTTTATGTCATTACAATAACCTAAAACAATTATATGAATATTTAATGTACATATATTTTAATATAATCATGATCTAATAACAATTTAATAATGTGGGGAAGGAAATAAATAATGAATCTTATAAAAAAAACATTACCTCTTCTTCGAGTATTAATATAAGGTTTCCACTTAATCCTTTCTATGATGGATTTATTTCAAAACTACTTATTCTAGGATGATTTTAGGGTGGTTGGGAAGTGATTTAGGTACTTATTATAAGGACCAAATATCTTTTAAGATGTGAATAATTGAGGATAGGGGGTTTCTATTTATATGCTGGGGAGGGGAAAAATGTTATTTTCAAAACAAATCGAGTTCTCTAAAATTTTTCATAACTAAAAAGGGTCCAAAATATGACATTAATGAATCTTTGTTGTAACACCACAGAATGATAAAGATATAACAGACTAAATGATATGACTCATGCAAACAAGATGCACCTTCCTTTTTAGGAGCCTGTCTGATTATAACTCCACAGTTATGCATTCTTGGCCTGGAGTACTGATAAGGATGGGTGACCTTTTGTGAAGTTTCACAGGGTGTGTGTGAGTGGGGAAAAAACACACTGGAAAGGCCTGTGGGGACAATCATTAGTCATATATCTCGTTCAAGCATGTGGGTGGACCCTAGGGTGGGCCCCACATGTCTGCGGTGTAACTGGTGGTACGTGGTAGGCCAGGACCTGACGACCATGTTAAGGTGGGGTGTTTGTGCTGTCAGCAGGACCCGGTTGTCAATTTGGTATCAGAGGAGTCAGTTATAACACAGAACATATGAATCAAATCTTTTTTTCTATGAAGAAATAGTATTAAGGTTATTGAGTGTGGTTCTCAGTTCAGGGAGTCTAGTGTTGGTGCGGCGGCCGACGTAACCATAGATCAAGACCCAAACATCTGATTTCTGACTCAATGTAAGAAGACACTAATTGCGTGTGTGCTTTTAAAAGTTTTTATTTAAGTCAGCTCAACTGGGTCATCTCAACAGGTATAATATTTTTACCGTGTCGCATCTGTTCAGGATGCCTCCCCGCAGACAGCCAGTTAGAGTCCCGAGAGAGTACCTGATGATGGCCCACAGAGTGACGAGGCTCCGGTGTTGGGCCCTATTACTATGTTGGCACCATCAGGTGGTGTACTAGAAAATCACCACCCATAGTGCATCAAATACCACCAGCCGCACTGGTGTACAATGCATTCCGACAGATCACGATCATACACGTTCCAGTAGCAGAGGCCTCTGAGGATTCGGGGAGAGACAGATTCCCACGCAGTTGAGGGCTGGATGGAGGCGATTGCTAGAGTTTTCCGCCAAGTTGAGACACTAGTAGATAAGACGTTGATCTTAGCTACTAGACTTTTTAGTGAGTGACCATGAGGTTGTTCCACATAGTGATGAGGCTTCGGTACATGGATTGTTGCCTGAGATTATACCTTCAGTTAGTGTGTCAGCTATATCACTGCGTGTTGGTCAGCAGTTACAATCGGTAGTACCAGTAGATGACACGTGTAGGCATAGTTCCTTACACGTGTTTCAGCATCAGATACCCCTCAGGTTCCGAGGCGAGCCTAACTCACAGGCAGCTGAGGACTGTCCTAAGGAGGTGGCTAATAGTTCTCTAGAGCTTGTACAGCTTTGTCATGATGACTTGTCGGTAGCTGAGTATTCATCGAGGCGTACCAATCATTCCTAGTACTCGATGAATACGATACGATCAGTGCTTTAGGGCTTGAACATCTGATCTATCACCTATCCTCTATATTCTAGAGAGAACCATTATGGATGAATGTTCTTTGGCTGAGCGGATACAGCTAGTGAATGCTAGCAGCGGGAAAGCAGGAAACCGGTACCAGTCTCAGAGACTTGAGCGTGTAAAAATGTTTTGGAAAGAGGAAGTTTTAAGGACAAATGAATATGCAGGGCAGCAGACGTGGAAGGAGAGCTATGAGAGAACCATAAATTTGTTAACATTTTGACATGTTACAACCAACCCCTTATGTGGAACTTTCCAGGATCAGGGAGCTAGAGGACAGAGGAAGAGAGTAGCTGCATGCGGTCAAGGAGTGCGACCCAAAGGATATGGGAATGATTCGAGGTACAGTCAGTGTCTACTACCAGTTGTTGTATTAATAGAGATAGGTACCAATAATTCCTTCCTTCCATGAATCATGTCCAAGATCTAGAGTTTCTGGATAAACCCTTGACTTGACCCTCATGTCTGGAGAAACCTTTTTATGGAGACTCGATAATCACACTTTCGACGATGGTGTGATCTAACCCTTGAGGTGAGTTTTTCAGCTGGAACCTCTAGGTGGCGGCGTCGAGGCCTTACGATGCTAGTTTGTATTTGGACTTTAAATCCAAAGCTTACACTCTGATTGATTGTATTAGGCAAAAAGATTGTGGTTTTTCTACATTGTTGGGATGGGCTTTTCCTTGGACGGTGAAAAGGAAAACCCAGGCAGCAAAGTATGGACTCATACATAAGAGGGTGCAGTCGATCACTCATGAGTCGGCCAGACATACCATTATGCTAGAATTCTCTTGAGGTACAGCACCACTATCAGCCTTGGCGAAGAAGGGGAAACCCTTCATGTGGCCAGAGAGATGCAAACAGATCTTTCAAGAGATGAGGCAGACACTGACTAAGGCCCCAAAATTGAGGCTTCCAGTTGAAGTTGTAGGGTACGTAGTTTATTGAGACGCATCTGAGACCAGACTCAGATATGTACTGATGCAGGAGCGAGCAGTGATCGCATATGGTTCTTGGTAGCTTAGACAGCACGAGTAGAACTACGCTACCCATGACCTGGGTTAGTAGCAATTGTCTTCGCCTTGAAGATGTTGTGGAACTATCTTATGGGAGAGTGTTTCACCATATACTCTAATAACAAGAGTCTTAGGTATATCTTCTCGTAGAAGGACCTGAACCTGAGACAGCGACGTTGGTGTGAGTTCCTCCAGGACTATGACTTTGAGATAGTCTATGCTCCTGGGAAGGAGAACATTGTAGAAGATTTACTCAGTTGGAGATCTAGTATACAGTTACTGGGCGAGGCGACATAGTAGTTGGCTGTTTTACAGATATCTTTTGTGGATAGATATGGAGCAGCCTTCCTTCAGTCTCTTACAGTCACTCCCCCACTTCTTCAGCGAGTCAGGGAGGTTCAACATGGGGACGATGATTGCGAGACATGACGTGCTCAGATATCCAAAACATAAGCAACTGATGTATTTTCGAAAGGTGGGGATCATGTCATCCTCTTTAGAGAATGTACTATGGTGATAGTGTAACATTAGGAAGATGTTTTGAGAGATTTTCACACTTCCCTCCAGCGGTACATCTAAGAGTGATGAATATGTACCAGGACCTTCGATGATAGCACTGGTGGCTAGGTATAAAGAAGGTTGTAGGGGGTTTATTACTTGTTTATGTGTACCTTTTCCTTACCTTAATCAAAGGATAATAAGGGATTGATGCAGACAATATATTGATCATCTTCTACTCAAGATGATCCAAATGATACCTTCATAAACGCGGAAGGTGCAGGCCAACCCAGCATGGCCTGACATCCTCTATCGTTTTCTCTCTTCTGGTGGCGTTCTACGGCATGGTGATGAGGCGAGGATGATGAAGGAGAAAATGATGAAGGAAATGCTACCCACGTCCTCCGTGAATCGTGTCGCCCCTACGGCACACCGATGCTTCTGGCCGAACACCACCGGCCCGAGCGGCACCCGGCCCGCCTACCCGTAGCCTCCAGGCGCCCTGCCTGGCGTTCGGCCCGCCTGCCCGCGACCTCCTGGTGCCATGTCGGTGACCCCACAGCCAGCCTGGCACCCTGCTGGCACCCCCGTGGCCTGCCCGGCCACTGCCGCACTCTGCCCGGCACTCTCGTGCCCTGCCCGGTGCCCTGCAGGTGCCCACACGGCCGCCCGGCCGCTGCAGTACCCTGCCTGGTGCCCCCGCGCCCTGGACGGCGCCCCCGCGCCCTGCCGCGCTGTACCCGGTGCACCCACCACCTGCCCGGCGTCCATCCAGCCTACTCGTGCCCCGCACACTCTACCCACGGCCTTCCCTCACTTTGTGTGGCCTGTCCTCTAGCCTCCCGACCGGCCCGACCTCCCAGGCCGAGTCGCCTGAGCTGCGCCCCTCTTGGAGGTGGCCGAACTGGCCCTGGCCTTTGGGACAAGTCGCCTACGTGGCGACCTCAGGGCTGAACCACCCTCACAGTCTGCTGGGTCGGGCCCATCGGACCAGGAAAAAAACTCAGCGAGCTGACCCGCCCAACAGGTAGGTACAGACCCAGCGAGCCAGACTAAGTTGACCCAGACTGGGTCGGCCTAGATGAGGTTGGGCTGAGTCGGTCTGACAGGGTCAGACCGGACCCGAACCCATTACTGAACCTTTAATTTCTTGGGCCATATCTTTGGCACCATACGTCCGTTTGATGAACCGTCAGTGGCTCTAGTATTCTTGGAGCAAGGTCGTCCCTTTTACGAAACCCCAATGGAGTTCAGGATATAGTTGAGATACGGTCAGGTTGGATCGTACACGAATCCAACCGGGCCCTTGAGACTAAAAGGCTACTAATTAACAGACCAGGCATCCGGTTGACGTACCGTTTTTTGCATTGAGACCCCTATGACGTGGCGTACTTTTGAGATACTTCTACGTGGGACTTCGTGACAGTTGGAGTATCGACCAATATCTTATAGAGAAGATCTTCCAGAGATGAGCTGGCATTTGTGCGGGATCCTAGTAGCTGGATGAGACTTGAAGACTACTAACCGATTCGACTTAGAGTGATTCGACTAGCCCAATGTGGATCACCTCTATGTGAGTGCGGCTAACCCACAGTGGGGAGATCCTCTGTGTGAGTGCGGAAGACCCACGGTACTCGATATGTGGAGTACCTTAGCAGGCTACTAGGGGAGCACCTCTATGTGAGCGCAGCAGACCCACGGTGGAGATAGCGTTTGTGTGAGCACAGCGGATCCATGGTACTCGACAGGAAGAGTACCTCAACAGTCCAAGTTAATGGGAAGTTCCTTTGTGTGAAGAAGTAGGCCCACTTTACTCGATAGTGGAGGATTCCTCTAGCAGCTGAACGTTCAGATTAATAAAAACCCTGGCTTGAGCTGAGTCAATGAATTTTGTGTTTTCCTCATGATTGATATGGGTTACTTGATAACCTAGGTATATGTATGGGCATATACCTAAATAATTTTTATCCATTGATTTCATACTTTGTGGTTTATCCTTATTGGATTAAGTGAGACCATGAGGGTCTCGGGTTCCCAACTGAGTGTCGTTATACTCACCCCTACAAGGGCTATGCCCGCACCTCATTGTGTTGGTTGTAGACGATGGGCAGCACTAACTGAGGTAGAGAGTAACAAGACAAGACAGTACCCAGAGGTGGACCACTCGGCATGACGGTACACGGAGTATACGGAGGGACGTGGAGTGTTGAGGAGGCCATATGTACCTACCCTTCAGGTAGGAACCCATAAGAAAACCTCGTAGTTGCTTTACTTTTCTTCAGTTGTACTTGCTTCTTCTTTGTACTTGTACTTTCTTATTGGGCTTGTATTTCTGGCCCCTTTTAGTTTCCAGCACTTCCTTTGAATACTGTTTTACTTAGTGTTTTGCTTCCAGTTGTGTACTTTATTGTGTTTTTTTATAGTTATATAGGTAATGCCTTTCCAGTTTTAAGGATTTACTCCTTTGGTGCTAGTCGCCAGCCCCTGGCCTATGGAAGGCGGGCTTGGGGTAGTTACGACACGGGCCCCGGGGGACGAGTCGTGACATTTGTGGTGAAATAGTTAATATAATACAACCCAATCATTATTTATACATGTTTATAGATTATTTTGATACATGTATTTTTTTTATCCCTAGGTAAACTTATTTATACCATATTCAAAATAATTAATTTTTGTTAAATTCACTATTCAATTTGGTCAAAAATAAAGTTAACATTATTAGATAAAATAATTTATTCTAATTTAAAATATCTAATCATATTTTTCAAATTCCATTAATATATGTTACATTGTTCAATTTAAAATTAATCCATTAGATGCAATTAGAAATCATCTATTCAAAGAAATCTGTTCAAAATTTCATATTGTTTTTATATAACAATTCAACTTAAAATTGATTTGAATGAAAGAAACAGTATTATTGGAAAATTATTTGATAAATTTAGCTATAAAAAATTAAAATATAATTTTACCCTATAAGTTATTTAAAAAAAGGGAGATGTTTAATTAATGTTAACTATCTATCATTATACATCAAAAAATAAAACATTTCAAACAAATCTTGAAAATATCCCCCTAAGATAATTTTGATATTATAATTTAGAATATCGTTTCAATTTTTCCAAATTAATTTTCTAAAATTGCTTAAATTTATTTTTAAAATAATTGACCCTAAAGGGGGACATAATTAGTTTTTAGAAAAATATTGTTTTTAAGCATAAAAAGGTTTTATTTTTATCTCGTATTTTTATAGTCATTATGTTAGATTAAATGATATGGGGTTGGGAGGTATCCCATATTTAAAGTCATGATAGAAACTAAGGTTCCATTCACCCTTATATTTTCTCTTTTATTGGGTTTTATTCTCATCTATGGGTGACATACCCCATCAACGCCATATATTAAGGATGACAAAATATGAAGTACATAGACATATCAACCAAATGGGTTTTGGAATATATTGGGTGAGTTCCGTGACTTTGAGAAATAAAATTCCATTGAGAAACCTACTTCATCTCAAATGCCTTCACAACTTCCTTTGGGAGAGATGATATTGAAGATTGAGATTGAAGGTAAATAATTGAACATGAATCAAATGCTATTCTCATATCTTCCTAGTGATAATTTAGGTCAGATTTATAACAGATGAGATATTTCACAATTTATTATAACATAGGATAAATGTTTTAGAGTATTTGGAGTTGGGATGACACTCAATCATTGGGTGAATAATACTACCAATGTTTCAGAAACCATAAAATCTAAAATATATGGTAAGCAAGATATCCTTGATCTGGGGTTTTCCCAAATAAAAATATAATCTTATTTGGGGTGGATTTTCTCATATGTTATACCTTAATTCAAAATTTAGGATGATTTCAAGAATATTTGGTCCAATTTTATTAAACCCATGAGATTTTTTAATCCAGGAATGGATTCCATATACCAATACCTTCTATGTAAAAAAACATGAATGCAATTTTGTTTTTGGTTCCTTGGCTTGAATTGGATATTTTGTCATCTAAAAAATTATTTGACATTACTTTGGTAATAAGAGTCCTAATAAAAATATACAGGAATTATATGGATGATATCTTTGGATACATTTCAAGGATTCTTATTGATGTTAATTTTTATTGATTTTTTACCAAAATGGAGTTATTTTCAACGTAGTTTAAGGATATTAGTATATGAGGTGAATATGAAAAAACTACCTCATTTTATATCTATTTATAAGTCAATAGTTCATTAGAAGATATCCTTAAGCATCTACACTAGTGGGATTTATTATTCTACTTATAGAATAGGATTAAATATTAAGGCTTAATGTGTTATTGATATAGGTTCAGTTAATCATACTAGGGATGGGAAGATATTATCTTGCAAAAGGCCTATGTCATTTCCAAGCCCATTTTCATATCAGGATCATCCTAGAACATCAACAGTTTCTATGTATATATTATCTACAAAGTAAGAAGTGTCTTGAATTAAAATTAGTAGTTTAAAGTGATAGTATTAGTGGGGAACTAAAATAATGTGATTGTGTTCATGCATCAAGAGCTCAGTGAAATTTTGAGATTGTTGATTACGTTAAACCAAATGGAAAAAATCCTATTTATTATGTATTTTCCTAGAGAAAGGTAGTATGCCAATGTATTTTTCACACTCTCAAAGAGGCAATTTTCTTCTCATTAAATCTCATGGATTGTGCATAATAAGAACATTCAGTGTTTAGTTTCTCCTCAAGTAGATAATCATTATCATGGAAGTGATATGTCAACTTGAGATTGTTTTATGCTAAAAAATTCCTCAATGTATCCCAATGAAAATTATCATACTTGGGAGGCTTCATAAACAAAAAGTGTTCAAGATGAAAAAAAACCCTTCATCTAATGTTCTTCTATACATAGATATGTATTTTTTTCTGGCAATTAATGATTCAAATAAAAAATTAGGATCAATAGGTAATTGGGGATACATTCCATATCTTGACGAGGATGACCAGGTACATAAGTCTAGATTGGATGATGAAGATAAATTTATTTAATGTCAGAGAATATATGATAATTGACATTCCTTCCATACAATAAAAATTATTCCGATGAAGGTAAATTTGAATCTTAGGCCTATGATGAGTATATGATCCACTCCACTGGTCTCCAGGTTTTTGTAGAACCCTAATATATTTATCTCTCTTAGTGAGGACCCTTATTTGGTTGAATAAGGTGATTTTTTATAGTTTGGTTTTTATTTTTAGTAGCTTTTAAGTATTTGTTTTATTATTTACTCTTATTGACATTAGTTTAGAAATTCCAAACCACATCCTCTCATCTGTTTCTACATTTCTGAGTTCATTATATTAAATGGTTCTCTATCCCAAGACTTGTTTAAAAAAAATCCTACCTCATTATAGAAAACCCATATGATTAATGTTTAATAGTCAATTTAAGATATAATATGTAAATTTCATTGAAATAATTCACCAAATGTTAATTGTTTAATTTATTAATTTTAAACACACTTGTCCATATAATAATTTTTTTTCCAAAAAAATTACTTTACTTCCAAAAGGGTTTGATTTTCATTTATAATTAATTAGTCATCAAATAATTCATTAAATAAACATATCTAAAAGATTTTTTGATAGTTCATTTAAACTTATCCATGCCAACATTTATAATGTATATGTGATAGAAAACATTTTAAATAATGATATTTAAATTTTATGATGCATTATGTTTAAACATGGTATTTCGTGTAACACAAGCTAAACTCTATATTATGTGTAGCTCAAGACAAATGTATTATTGAATGACACACAAGATAAACAATGTTTTAACAAAAATTAACTGAAAAATAAATGTTATTTGTCACAAAGAATATGTAAAAGAACAAATCTCTTTGAAAAACATAATTTCACAAAATTTGGGGGTGTTATAGATTATCCAACTATCTCGTTCATGACAGCCATGTTGATCCAACTACCTATGATATATTTCATGGTGATGTAGCTACTAAGGTTGAGAAATTAAATCTATCTTCCCATATGTTTTTTGATGTTTCATAGTATATGGATGATGATGGTGATGATGCTGATAATGATTGGACTACTCTATCATAGTATGGTTTCTATTTAGAAACGGGAACTTATAGGATTATTTCTAGAGTGGACTTATATAGAATGTTTGTAGGAACCATTTGACCCTAAGGTTCCTTCTATGGATACTGGACAAGAGGATATTGTTTTATACATCCAAAAGGGGGCTCCACCTTCTTCTCTTCCTCCTTATAGTTATGTGTCTAGAAATAGAATGAATAAATTTATAGCAGAGTTGTTATCTGATCCTTGTCAGATTATTCCATCTTATTTAGTTTTGGAGACCACCTTTACTGAATATGACAAGAGATTTATTTCCACTCTATCTATATCCTATTTTTATCCTATGATTTTCTTATCATGGAATGTATTTAAATTAATAAAAAGAGGGTATTTGGGAAAATGAATTCCATCGAGAGTCTTATTGATGACATGAGTTCCATCATTAAAAGTAGGGATATATTTATGTTGGAGAGGTTGGGCACTCATCATACTCCTAGATCATCTTCTACTAATGATATACCTCCTACTAATCCTTCTATGGATGATTGTAACAACCCAAAAATCCAAATATAGCTATATTTACTTGATATTGTGCATGACACTCAACACCAAACATTGGAAGGAATGTTACCTCTTGAGACATTATTTATATATTAAATATTAAATAAATTAAATATATTCAAAACAAGTTAAATTCAAGTAATATTCACTTATCTTTCATCAAAATCAACTTATACGTTCTTCGAAAGATTATGTTATATGCGTGATTTAGTTTTACCGAATGACAATATATTATTAAAATATTATTATTCAAAATAATAAGAATTAAACTAGCGGTTCAATAATCGATTATGGATAGTATTAATTTACTTAGTAAAATATATGGTTTATAAAAATGTAAAATGAATTTATAGGGATCTCATTAACTAGAAATTAAAATATGAAAAAACTAAATAATAAAAAAATCTTATTTTTATGATCAAAAAGGTGTTTTAAAATAATAAATTAAATTAATTACTATAAGTGAATGAAATTAAAGAAATATATTTTTTATATATTCAATAAAATAATATATTCATCTAATAGATTTTAAATTTATAACAAAATAATAAACCCAGTTTTACACATAAAAACCAATACTTTTCAAAACATAGTTTTACTTCCTTTTAATGAAAAAACTATTTTAAATACAATTTTTGAAACTTTTATAAAATTTATATGTAAAATTAAACGTCATTTTTGAAATTGTAATTTAAAAATAATCTTAGGATGAATTTTTGGTATTTTTATATACAGTTTCATTTTATAATTGAATAGTGAAAAATACTGATTCATCATTCAAAACTGTGTTTTAGTCTAAATTTTATATAAGGTAAAATTATTAGTTTAATTTGTTGTAATGTTTAATTTTATAATTTTTATATCATTTCATCCAATTTAGGATGTTTTAATCAATTTATCATGGATATTGTATATAATCACATCTCAAACTTTTTTATGTTTTTACATTAAAAACATGCGATGTAATCCCATCTGTGGGATTAAATTTACATTGATGTTTTCGAATAATGTGATTTAAATTTGAAAAAATTGATTAAATATTTTGAATCATATTAATTCATAATATCTAATAAGTTCCTCATTTTTTTGATCAAAAATATTAGTGAAAATTTTAAAATTAATTATAGTGATTGAGAGAAAAAATAACAATACAAAGAATAACCTTAAACATTAAACACAAAATGAGAAATATATTTATCCAAAAGAAATATTATTTCCATAATTATACCATATACACCATTTAATTGAATTTCTACCATTATTAGAGAGACCAAACATGGGAATCATGTGTGTGGAATACCCTTTTCAAAAAATTAATAGAATGTGACTCCTCCTCCAATTTAAAATTCCACTCACCCCTCCCACTTATTACTACCTATAAATAATTCTTTTCTCCACCATAATAATCCCAAATAAACTCCCAATATCTCTCACCTCATCCTATAATCCTCTCATATTCATTATAGAAAAAAATAATGTTCTTGGTTTAAACCAAAAAGAGTTACTCAAAAAAGAGGTAACCATATTCAATGTGCATTTATATTTTTTTCCGCCCCTTAATTTATTATTATTCCATGATTATATTTTAAAAAAAGTATCAAAAATTTACTTATCAATTTTTATGGTATGTTTTTCCTACACCTATACACACTTCCATGAAATGGGTAGCATACTTACTGTTCATGTATGGAAATCTACTAACTCCTGAAACAATGTCTGTCATTTCTCCTTTACCACCTATATTGGTTGGGAATTGTGAAGGATATGATATTTATATATTAAATATATTATATTTTTGTTTCATTAATACTTATATAATTTTTATATAACACATAATTTAATTCATTCCCTTTTTTGTAAATATGATGGCATCGCATGTGAAAGTGTGGACTACAGTTTCCCCAATGGGATGTGACTCGATCACCGTATACATAGAACACATAAATTATTGTTTTAATAAACCAATTAATAATATATGAAATTTAAATTATAATTGAATTATAATATACATATATATAATTTACATTTAATTCTGTTCAATGTGACAATGAAATGGACGTAGTGTACATGCAATTGTACAACCAACCATCTCCTTGAAATGTGAATTTCATTTCATATTGACAAATTTTATTTATCATTATAAATACAAATTTACTGTATATATATGATATATAAAACTCTTTTTATTCTATTAATATTATAAAATAAATATATATGTAATATTACAAGAAATTATAAGTAAAAATATGCTTGAAAAACAAGAAAATTGACACTTGAAATAATGAAAAAATGAATGATTGTTAACAATAGGGTAATAAGATATTATAAGAATATAATACATGATGTCATAATTATTAAAATGGTTTTTAATAATTCATTAACATTATTAAAAACATTATAAATGAGGTTAAATCTGTTCGCCTTAAAGGAAAGGTGGTGTGAGGGAATTTCATCTCACCTTTTAAATCTATGAGATAAATGTAATATTCACCACTCACTTATTTTGTGGGGTTTACCTACATCCAATTTTCATAAATCATATCATGAATTATTTTTTATTCATGGTATTTTTAGTTTCAATTTATATTTTTTATTCTATGAGTATTTTAATTAAATGGTACCAAGTAGCAGAGAATTTTATAACCAGGTTCCTTTTTGTCAGGTTATATTACATCATCATTGTCATAAAAATTTTAAGAATGCGTGTGAAATAAATTTTTACAATATATTGATGAATTAAAATTTATTTTATTTGGACCAAAATTTTAAACACGTAATATATTCATTTATTTATTCTCACATCCATGTTATTGTCTTTTCAAGGGTTTACTTTAGAATCTCGTTTTGTTTGGTATTGTTTACAAATTAATTTACACTAAAGAGATTTATTGTGTCATGGCTTAATAAATCATAACATTTTTTTATCCTCTAGTTATTCATGACCTTTTTTATGTAATAGTATCATATTTCTACTCTTTTTTACTCAAAATATTTTAGAAATTATTTTTAATAAAAATTGAATTCAATTTTCTTTTTAGTTGGAGAATTTTTTTTTCTAAAAATCCAACTTTATAACCAAATTTAAAATATAATTTTCCATAAAAAATTATTTATTAATTACAAATTTTCCATTTTTGACTTTTAAAATAAATCAATGTAATATTCTTATTTCTTTCTAAACAAGGAACTTTTCAAACCTTTTTACAATGAAAATGGAATGTTCTGTTTACCTAGTATGACGTGTATATATTTATGCAACGTCATTTCCTTGATAATTTTGTTTAATGTTTAAAATTTTACATTTTAATGATGTTTTTTTAAATTATTTTAAAATAATTGTATTTTTAAAATGTTTTATAAAATATAGTGTATATTTTCTTAAATACCCTTTTTGGATGATCACTTTATAATATTTCCATTCTTTAAGAAAAAACAATTTATTTTTAATCAAATTGGGATATGTAACATTAATAGAATCCTTATTCTTCTTCATTTTGGTTTCTGATTGATGTAGCCATCGATAGTATTGACGCTCACTACCTTGATTCATTTTGGTAGTACCCATGAAATATTCAATTTTCGATTATCATTGTACATTGAATTTCTAGTAATTATTCATTTCATTTAACAGGGATATATTCATTAACTAAACCATATACCATTTTTACATATGGTGTTTATGTTTAAATTTATTTTATTTAATAAGGAAATATTGATAAATTAGTATGCTTTACTGAATTGGGATATTAAGTAAGGCACGTTGTCTTTGAATTAAATTTATTATTTGATATTTTGTGAATTCTTAGAGTATGAAAGACACGAGTTGGTGATTATTTAAATTGTTCCCATCGATTCATCGGTAGTCTAATGAGATGAAATTAGTTGTTGAAAACCCCTTCTAGTTTATTTCTAAGTACAATATATGGTTTTCTACCCATAGAATTAAATTTCCATGTAAATGGTCTTGACAATAGTATGCTAAACCATCTTGTGAATGGTCTTGAAGGTAAAGGTATCATGTTCTTGGAAAACATAACATCCAATTTATAATAATTTCTTTTATTAATATTCATTATTTATTATCCATGCTAATTTTACTATGAAAAATTCTATAAATTCATTTAATTCTTAGTTTATCAAAAAATGGAATGTGTTTTCATTTTCATACCTTGCCACATTTATTTTTCTATATCTAGTTATTCAAATAGAATGGTTTTTTGTTATTTAACTTTCCATATAGTTTATGCACTTCCTTCTCAATTTATTGATTACATGGAATGTGTGTTCAGTTATTAACCTTTCCATGGCGATTATTCTCATTTATTCATTAGGTATTCCATTATTTTTCACCCTTATTAGAATTTGAGATCTCTCTTATTTTGTTTCCTTTCTCAGGAATCTATGAAGTCCTCTAGGAAAGATATGAAAAGATATTTTAAGTGGGAATAATGTTATCCTAAAAAAAATTAATATTCTTTCATTCTTAAAAAATGAATCGTGTTTGTATCTTGTTTAACAGGACTGCAAAACTCGTCCATCCTTCAGGATTTGATTCCCTTTAATCATGTTGATTCAACATTAGTTGACACTGGATCTTGGAATTCGGTGATTTGGTCTCTACAGTTTGTATCGTAGGATATTTATTAGAATACATGTTAACTAGATTTAGGAATAAATATATTATAGAACGTATCCCAGGTGTATAATTTGAGGAAAATTATATAATAACATCCTAGAAGTTGGGTAAGGTAGATATTATGCAGGCCTTTTGAAAAATGCGTCTATATCTAGATATTTCTTGTGGGCATGGTTCATGAATTTATATACCTAGGGGTAATAACTCGAAAAAGGTGTGTCAAGCCTAACTCAAGCATATCTTAGTACACAATAACAAGCCTTACTACGCCGCTGGTTGGATACTCTGGATGGATATTCATAAAAAAATTATCATTTTATTTACAAATCATTATGAAGGATTCTTATAGATAATGAAAATGAATTACCTCGGTTAAACATTAAACTAATGAAGGACCTATGTTGAAGTAAAATGTATTAATTAATTATATATTATGGTTTCATTGAAAACCATAGTCAATATGATATTTTGTGGTTATCCTTATTTCACATGTGTCCATCACATTTTTTAGAATGTAATTATAATTATATTAATATTGTTTTAGAACAAGATAACCTATTATTGTGTCAAAACTCATCAAATCAGTCAAGGTGGTGGGTCTTGAACCCATGAAATAAGGATGATAATAGTTTCACACCTACCATTAACCTACATGAATTCCAAGTTAATATGTTATTACTTTTCGTGAAACAATTTGACGAATAAATTTTAATGATGAACCATTGGTATCACATTAATGGTTTTGAGATTAATTTATTAATAATAATGATTTTAAAAAATATTTAGAGACAAATATGTTGTCTTGTTCTATAGGTATTTTCATCTGTTAAAAGAAAATTATATTTCTTCAAAAAATTGGGGTACATACTATGATATTGATTTCAACGAGTAAGGGATAAATTTAAATTTGATCAAAGAACAACCAAAAGATTAAATTTTTTCTACTAAATTAAAACATATCAAGTAAATATATTTCCTTATATTCATCTTTAATAAATTATTTCCTAAAAATTAAGAACAATATCTTAATTTTTTTTCAAATACCACAATTTTAGTTATATTGGTGGTATTTTA
The DNA here is from genome assembly GCA_963277665.1 of Viscum album. NCBI lineage: Eukaryota > Viridiplantae > Streptophyta > Magnoliopsida > Santalales > Viscaceae > Viscum > Viscum album. The sequence continues at coordinate 932,527,582 of OY728122.1, read as the reverse complement.
ATCATCATAGATTTATAAATTTGATGCCACCAACATTTTATTGGTAATTAACATTCTGGTGATTGATGACACCGATCACTCCCTATAAATATTTATGATTTTCCTCCATGTTTATATTTTCACTTTCCAAAAAAAATTCCAATGTGGAAACCCAGTTATATGTTATTATATGTGACCAGTGTACTTCTTATTATCTATTATTAAGAGGATATTTTATCAACTCTTCTCATAATGCAGGATTTCAAACACCAAAATTTTAAATATCAACCCATATATTTCTAAATTTCAATTTCCAAATATGAGAACGCAATTTATTTAGGTTGAGAAGAATGTAACACCTTGAAAATTATAAAAGAGTAACATTTAGTCTATAGCATGTAAGACACTAAGCACCATACATATAAAGGAATCTAACATCTAGAGAATTTATGGTATATTCAATATTTTAAATAATTTTAATATATTATAATTATTTGAATCCACACAATACTGAGTTATCTTGCACTGCACGATACTGATACTTTCTTAGATAGATTGTGTTACACACAAACCCAATTTTTACCGAACAACAATATATTATTAAAATATTATTATTTAATATAATAAGACTTATCCTAAATGGTCATTCATTATTATGAATATTATAGGATAAATTATTAAAATATATGGTTTATAAATAAATAAAACATGTTCATAAGATTCAACTAATTAGAAACAAAAATGTAAACTTCTTGAATATAAACAGATATTCATATTTTTATCTCACAAAAAAATTTATAATTAAAATTAGATAAATAAATATTAGTAAATGACCTTAATGAAATATATATGTTATATATTCAATAAAATATTTTTAAATTCCTCCAATATATTTTGTATTTAAAATATATGAACAAACAAAATTTTATGCGTAAAAACATATATTTTTCTAAATATTGTACTACTGCCTTTTAATGAAGAACCTTTTTTAAATCCCATATTTTCACTTTTATAAATTTTAATAGTCTAAAGATGTCTAATTATGGAAATGTTAACATAAAAATTCCCTTTGGGTGAATTTTTTGTGTTTTCCTTTAAGGTTACATTTTTTGATGAATTGTGATAAATAGAGAATTTTTATACCAAACTGCCTTTTCGTCAAATTTATTTTTACGAATAAATAATATTACCTGTTGAATTTAAATTTTAATTAGATAAATTTTTACAAATTAATATATTTTTGGTCATTGTAAAAAATCAATTTTTTTAATTTTATTCAAACACATCAAAATATTAAACATTTTTACTTTACAAACACGTTTTTTCAGTCCATTTGTGGAATTAAATTTAAATTAATTTCTATGACTTATGTGATTAGAATTTGGAGAAATAAATTTCGTATTTGTAATAAAATAAATTTATAATATCAAATTAGGTCAAATTTATATTTTACTAAAACATTAGTGGTGTTAATTTAAATTAATAATAGTGATTGAGAGAAAACATTAGCATAAAAAGTGACTAAACCTGAAACTCAAGGACCAAAATGGCCGAGAAAAATATAAAAAATATATTTCAACTCTATATTTCGACCATATTCTACATTTTAACCTATTGGGGCCATTATTGGAGCCACGTGACATGGGGAAACCATAGGATCCAATCCCTTTTCAAAAACAAAATTACAGGAATTCCACTCCTCTACTATAAAAGGCACTCAATCCTCCATCTGAGGGACACTTATGAAACCCTTTTTCTTAACAAACATCTAAAATATAGTCACCAAACTTCCCTACCCTAATCTTAGAACCATCCCCTTTGTAATAATTGAAACCAACCATGTCTTTAGGTTTAATCCCAAATGATTTTCCCAAAAAAGAGTTAACATTATTAAATGTAATTTTTTTTATTTGTTTCTCCACCAACATAATTTATTATTATTTGACGATTATATACATAAATATTTATAATAAATATAATTAGACATTTTTATTTTCTTCTTTAAACCTACACATGAACACACATCAATAAAATTGATAAAAAATATACCATTTGTGTGCAGTGAACTACCGCCTCACGATACAATGTCATTCCTTTTTTTCTTTTCAGCCTCTCAGGGTTGGGAATTATGAAGGGAACTTAGTTTTGGTATGATATGATTGATATTTATTATGTATAAATAGTGTTTAATTCTTATATATCACAAACCATCATTCATTACATTTTTTTAAATATGATAACATCGCTTGTGGATGTGTGGACTACTGCCTCCTAAAAGCTATGTGACTCATTCACACTATACATGGAATATATAAAAGATGATTTTAAAAACTCTATGTACAAGTATGAAGTAAAAAATTATAATATAATTATAATAAAAATTTATATCATTTACTTTTCATTCATCTAAACATGAAAAATTAATACAAGTAGCATCCATGCACATGTGTGGCCTACCATCTCCATGGACAGTTCATTTAATTTCTTATATCCAAATTCTATGTATTGTTTATTATAAATATATAATAAATATATATGATATTTAAATCATTTTTTATATTCTAGTTATGATTAAATCAATATCTAATTAGTAGGAACATAAATTATAATTTAAAACATTCATAAAAAACTATGAAATTAACACCTGAAATAGTGAAAATATTGATTGATTGTTAACAAACGTGTAAAAGATATATAATAAGATCACATATGATATCATAATCATTAATATTGGTTTTAAATATGTTTTTATCATTCTTAAAACATTATAGAGGATGTCAAAAAATGTTCAACCAAATGGAAACGTAAGGTAAGGTGTTTCTATCTCCCTTTTTACATTTCTGAGGTAAATGTTATATTTACAACTCATATCTTTTGTGTGGTTTATAAACTAAACATTTTTATATATTATATCATGATTGATTTTTTATTAATGGAATTTTCAAATTTAATTTTAATTATTTTTTCTGAGGGGATTTGAAATAAAATTTTATAATTGCTATAGAATTTCAAAACCCAATTCCTTTTCATTGGGTTATATTACTTCTTATTTTTCATTAATATTACAAGATTATATGTGTAATCACTATTTTACTATATATTATTTTTAATTAAAATTTATTTGTGTCGATTTATACTCTAAATTCATAATCAAATCATTCATTTATTCTCACATTGATGTTATGGTATTTTAAAGGTCTCGTTTGACTCAGGGTTGTTTACACATGAATTTATTTTAGTGTAAATAATGGTAAAACTGAGTAATAAATACAATAATTCTCTTCTACTATGTTCATTCATGATCATTTTCATGTAATGGTATTAATTTTCAACACTTTAATGGAAAAAAAGTTTTAGTAAAAGTGTTCAAGAAAACATGACATGATTTCACTATTTAGTCGAAGAACAACTTTTCATTGAAAAGCCAAGTTTTCAAAATAGGATTTCATAAAATTTTAATATTTAAATAATGATTTATTGATGAAATTTTTATTGTTTTTTCTTTTGAAATTTTTTTCAATGTAATAATTTCATTACATTATAGACAATGAACTTTTATAACCTTTTTACCATGAAAATGGTATGTTATTTTAAACTTTTATAGAAAATATGGATTTAATAATTCTCATTCTCCAAATATTAATTTTCTTTTTAAAAATGATACTTTGTAATTAGCTTTTCTATTTAATGTGATTTTCATAGAAAATTATTTTTGAAACTTTTTTAATATTTAAGATTATATGTTGTCAAAGAATATTTTTAAAATATATTTTTACAGTATTTCCATTCATTAAAGACATAAACCATTTTTTACTCAACTTGGGATGAGTCATATTGATATTATCCCTATTAATTATCAAGATAGTTTTAAAATCATTTATCTAAGTGTAGTATTGACATTAACTTCCTTGACTTATCTTTGTAGTCCACTAGAAATATTCAATTTCCTATGATTATTGAACATTAAATTTCACCAAATTTTACAAATCATATATCATTAATATGTTCATTACGTAAACTATATTCCATTAATACCTAAGGGGTATAAATTGAATATTTATTAATTTAGTGGGGAAATATTTATAAATATGTATACTTTACTCAAAAGGGATATTTGATAAGAAATATTATTCTTAATTAAATAAATAATTATATATATGAGGAATAAATGGGACATATAGGACATGATTTTGGAAAATTTTGAATTAATCCCATTTATGCATTATTATTCTCATAGGAAAAAATGGTTTGTGAAAACCCTTTCGAGTTTGTTTCCATGAAGAATAGATGTGTTTATACCCATATGTTTAAATTGTCTTATGAAAAGTTCGTAAGAGTAGTATGGTAAAATATATTATGAAATGTATTCTCAGTAAAGGAATCATGTTCATGGGAAGAATGATGTCCCATGATTAATAATTTACATCACTAACATCCAATGTTTATTATCCATGAGATATTCACTATGAAAATATCTACTAATTCACTTCATTCTCAGTTTATTAACTAAATACAAAACCTTTTCTGTTTCACTCCTTGGCTTAATGATTTTTCAATATCTAGTTATTTAATCATAATTTCTTTAGGTATTCACTTTTCCATATTGATTTTATACTTTCATCTTTTATTATTGATTATTTTATTATGTTTCTATTATTTATCTTTCCATAATTATTATTCCCACTGATTCGTTATTTCTTCATCTATACATTACTATTATGGAGAATTTGAGCTCATCCTGGTTTTTTCACATCCCTAATAATCCTAAAAGTGTTATAGGGAGGATATATTAGTATTAGCTAAGTGGGAATTAAGTTCTCCTCAAAGGAAGAACAAAATAATCATATTGTAGTTATTGTATTATTTGTAATAAAAGACTCATATATGTCTCTGGATTACTTAAACAACTGAACTCATTAATAATTAGATATTTGATTCCATTCAATCATTCTAATATAATTTTAGTATACACTAACATCATTATTTCTAGATTTGGGTCGCTAAATTGAAGATATGATTCATTTCATAGTTAGAGAGGAGTGTAATATTTTGATGGGTAGACTATATTAATCTTATGCGGACGATCCTCTTTGGATAAAATTACATTGCGAGAATATTTAAAAATTAATATTTGATAATTGGTAAGAAAATGTTCAAATTATGTAATGAATAATATAAAGAATACAAATAAAGATATTAAATATTACCTCTCAACTTTTTATACAAACCATGATCTCCATTCTCATTTTAAATTATTGGTTAGGAATTTATGGATTCCTTTATTGACTAGGGTCTTCAAGGATATAGTGACATGGATAATTTACTTGGAACCCCTAGTCAAGATTTTATAGAAGAGAAGATTATTTATTCAAACCTATAGAGAATGGAGGTTGAGTAATCACATATATTGTGGAGTTTATGGAACCCTTTCATTACACCTTCAAGAAAACATTTATTTTATCCTTATTATACCCTTGAATTGATAGATTTCACTACACATTTGTTCCCCTTTACAGACTATATCTATAATTGTTAGTCCTAATTAACTAACTAGTGTTATAGAAGTAAGACATCAGAAACCAGTGGAATATATAATTATTTATTGGCCACCAACACCTCCTCATCCTCCTAGACCTTAAGTTTCTATCAAAGGAAAGGATTATGGGGATCCTACTTCTAGTCGACCTATATTTGAGTCATTTAATTCTTATCAAGGGTTTTAAAAGATAAATTCTTTGACTTGTAATATTTAAATTTTTTTGTGTTGAGATCTGTTGAAATTTATATTTATTTATTATCCTTTTATATTCAATAATATGTTTCTAATTTTATTTCATTTATGATAATTTTTACCTTTTTTATAATCCAAAACTGGGTTGTAATTTAAATGGAAGTTCATATGAGTGATTAAATGGCATATCACTGAATTAATTGTATTGATCGAATTGATAAATATGTTAATAACATATAAACATAAATTCTTAATTTAATTATTCATCTATAACTTTTATTTATATAATTAATTAATTATTAAATTATTATGAAGGTATGATTTGTGATCATCAAAATGGAAGATTGTGTTAACATCCTCCTTATTTTAATTATAAATAATATTGTTTTATTCTTATGAAATCAATGGTTTGTGATAGAAATATATTTTCCATATAAACTATGAAATGTGGTTAAGTATGTAACATCCATTAGTGATAATGAGATTCAATTAGTTGAAGTTTGTTGCCACTCCATGTTACTATTAGTTCATTTACCTATAGCTAGTGTAATCTTGAACCCACTATGAGCTACCACTAGGTTTTCCTACCAGTGTGCAGAGCTAAAACATCTTATATATTGATTCTATCACTATAGAAGGGGTATTACCACCAAATAAAGATGCATTTAAACAAATATAAGGCCAATGTTTTCGATCTACCACTAATGGAGAGCTACCAAAAGAAGAATCCACCACCATTGAGGTTCTAACATAAGTTAATCTACATACAGAGTTCTACCATACCTGTATAGAAATAATTTCAATATTAATTGTCTAATAGCTTGTTTATTAACTTAATACTATATAAATAAATGTATATTTAATAAGGATTATTCTAAATAATCATTTTTTTCATCTTAAATTAAAATTAAATAATTTTTGTAACTCTTGATTAGCTCAAGGATCCTTGGTTATTTATTGTTAACATGGATTGAATAATTGGGCTTACAAATCAATAAATTAATTTGAAGATCTCTGATAAACATATGGGACTTGGATGCTCATTCATGGACAATATAATAACAGACTCTCAAAAAATTTAATAAAAATTAATAAAAAGGTATAAAACTTGTTCCAATAACTTTCTAAAATCATAGAAAAAACTCATAATCTTTTCTAGAATTCTATGACCATCTATTTTTCATTATTTTTATTTCACCTTGCAAGATGTTCTTCAAAAGATGTGTTCAAGGGATCTAGTTTAGTAGATTATTTTTTATTTGATTATAACTACATTTAATAATACCAATTCTCTTTATATTACTATTTATGGTTTTCATTTTATTGGTTTTTTTTATTTTAACAAATTTTTATGTAAAACATAGTATCCTAGGAAAAACAAGAGATTGTTTGAAACACAAACTAAAATTATCCTCATATTTATTCACAAAAACTATATAGGGTTCAAGTATGACCTATACTTATTTTATCCCACGTATAACTATCAAATAGGATTTTTTTATTGGACATCCTTTAGAGTTGTTTTAATGTAAAAAATGAATGTGATTGTGTATTAGTTTATTTTCAAAAAAATATTTGAAGTGGTTTATTTACAAGTGCATGGGATTATATCTGAGGTTTAGATCAAAACCATTTCTAAATTCCATTTTTCTTGATTTTTTGTAACATTTTAATTATATATTTTCCTTTATCTAAATCAATTTAGATTTGGGTTTCTTCATGATTTCACAAAACATTAATTTGATAGTTAACCTAAACTACTATTTTATATAAAATTTTGGACATGTTTATATTAGTTGTAATACAAAAATATTTTAAAAAGTATTGTAACAGTTCGATGATAGATATTTTTACCAGAATATTTTTAATTGATATAATTATATATTTATATTTTTTTTCTATTACCTATGTGATTTAATCACATTTAGGTATTTATGTTTTTATATATTATTTAAGTAAAAATTCATTTAGAAACTCAATTCACTCCCACGTTCTATTTTTCAAGGGGATAAATAATAAAAATAATATATCAATAAAGTAATTATAGATATTTCCTCGTTTAAATATGATTAAATTATGTTTGAAGAATAAATAATAGTACACGAGGAAATAAAAATGATAAATAGATGTTAGAAACAGATACTGCTCATATTGGATTATCTCCCTTTCATGAGAAATAAACATTGGAGATAACATTTTAAGAATCACATGATGTCATTATGTTGTTTAGAGGTGTTTTAGAGTGTTTTGGGTAGATTCTTGGTCTTATGTTATTGTTTTCTAGGTGATGATAATTGATTAGAGGAGTTCCAATTTAATAATTGAAAATGAGGGGTATTTTTTAAAATATCAAAATCAATTCAATAATGGGAAGTCACTCCCCTGAAAAATGGCTGAAAAATTGTTACACAGTGTAATATAGATGACATATGGTCATTAAACACCTCCCAAATTCAAATAGATGTTTTTTAAAAAGGTTTGGTCCTTTACATATATGGTTAATCACTTTTATCATTGTAGTTTTCCTCACATTAACAAGTATTTATGTGGGTAATCTATCTTTTCTCCCTAAAATTAAAAGGTTGAATTATAAAATTTTTAAAATAATTATTCCAAATTATAAATAAATTTCATAACATTAAATTTCTCAAATATATAAAAAAGTAAAATGAAAATAATATATGAATTATGTATTAAAAACAGCTTTATGAAGAACAAAAACATATAATCATAAATGTCAAATATGGGTCTATAAAATAAATCAACATTTTAAAAATTATAAATTAACATAAAAATTATATATTTAATCTTTTACGAAGGATTAATTCATTTCAAATTTATTCATATATTCCAAAATTTTCATAATGTCGGGTTATTTGAAAAAATTATTTTCCAATATTAAAATAAAAATACTTCTTTTTAGAAAAAAAATCATAAAAATATAATAACATTTTATTCGTATGCTTAATCCTAAAATAAAATTTAATTTTTCCAAATAAATTTATAAAATTTTAGAATTCAATATTTAAATAGAAACAAAAATTATATAGAAAAAAAAATTATACTAAAAGATAGCTTTTAAAAATGTAAACTGTTATTTATTCCTATTTCATTTAATTTAATAATTAATTAATTTGAAATATATTATCTATATTAACAATATATTTTGTAATTAATTTATCAAAATATAAATAGTTTCATTAAATAAAAATAAATAGAAGAAATAAAATTGTATGCTTAAAATGATTTAAAAAATTTTTAGATATTAAAATTCAATTAAATTAGTATTAATAAAGTTTTTCTTATTAATTATAAAACAATTTAATATTTTTTTATTATTTTTCATGCCTAAATATTAAATTAAATTTGTTTATGGTTGTATTTAATACTTATATTTTTATATAGTTATCTTGCGGTTTTCATTTATGTTCAACATTTCTTATAGAGAAAGTTATCAAACATATTTTTTATTTTTGTAAAACTTATTGTGTAATATTAGGTCATTATACTGTTGTTTGATATGACATGAGATAAAGACATAAGGATGAGCTATGTGATGTCCAAAATAATTCATTATCTTCATGAATATTGTTGGGAACTCAAACCATGGTGCAAAGACAATGGTGCATACCAAGTTTCGTGTTTTAGATATCTCTTTATTCAATTCCAATTGAAAAAATGGAGTTCCAAAGAACCACATATTGATATCGTCATGTATATAAATATAATTAAAAAAATCTATATTATTTTATGTGTTTTAATGATATAAATATTATTTATGAATTTTTAATATATAACTTGAAATATATTTTTATTTAATTATTGAATAAATTTTGAATATTCATGTGCATTTTATATTCTTTAATTTTTTTATTATTTATGCCAAATAATTTATTTCATTTCAGTCAAATACTATGTTTTTCTATATCCATATTATCAATTTATTTCAATTTAATTGATATACCATGTTCATTTTTATAATTTAATTTTGTGAATTTGGAGTTGAATTTTGGTACTGCAAGAAAGTGATTTTTGGTGTATGTATTTGGTCTCGAATATTCATGTTCGTATATAAAAAAAATTCAATGTGGGATGTTTTTGATTTTGACCTACAAATTATCCAACAAGATCGAAAATTTTAGGTTTCTCCCTTCACACACAAGATAATTTCTCCTACAGACTAACCTACTCTACACCTACTATCCCTCATTCCATTAAATATATATCAAATCAATAGCCAAATTTCCAGTCAATAAGACAGTTTGTGATGTCCCAGATCGTACCACATGCCATTGTAATATGAAAAGAAATATCCACATCAACCCCTACGGAATATCATTCATTGCCTTATTAATCATATTGAGAAAATGAAAATATCTCTACTACAACCATCATCACTGAATCTATTGATCGAGAGGGTAAATCTTCACTACAACAGAAAACCCCCCCAACTATACTAACATATTCTAAACCATATGACCACCCATGTATCCAAGATCAATATAATTTACATATTACATAGATATGTGTTTTAACGGTTGTGATATTTACTATTAAAGTGGATCCAATTTTATTTTTTGTGGGCCCAGGACATGATCATCATATCCTTGAACCTGATGATCAAACTTGTGAATCTCCCTTTAATATATTCATGCTTCATGTACTCACTTAGCTACATCTAAAAAATATTTTTTATTATGAAGAACCCTAGTTTATGGTCCACTTGAACCACTATATCCCCCAGAGAACTATGTCTATCAACCTATTGTTTTAATTACTACTTGAAAAGGGAAATGTAAAAACAATGAACCACAATTATCCAATTTTATCAAAATAAAAATTGTGATCTAGAATTAGAACATGCCTCAAAGTCATGTATTAGCCCATCAAAATGAAGCCACATCAAGCCTACATTATTTCCCAAGAATTGATAATCCAAACATCGACATTCACTTATATAAATAACTTACTTTAAGCCCTCTCTATAATTTCAAATCACTCATACATTAGAAAAAATACTAATAACTACAAGTGTGTTATAAATAATTAAATTTCAACTAATACAAGTCTATACAAAAAAAACTATTTTTTTTGTTTGTGTTTTTCTATAATATGGCGTTTTTTAAAAAAAAATTAGTGTTATATGTTTTTTAAATTATCCAATGGAATGTGTTTAGTTATTTACAGAAGGGGTAGATGGAATTTTTATTAACTATCCCTCCAACCCCGCTCACATGGGAGTGAAAATGATGGATTTTCTTTATTTTCATAAAATATAATAGAATATTTATTATGTGTAATTAAATATTTTGAGGTTTTTTTATTAATTCATCTCTATTATGTAGTGTTATGTTTTTTGTTTTTTTATATTATATATTTTTTTCTATCTGCCTTGGTTTTTCATCTTTCACCACAGTCTTAAGAAGGTTCTCCATGGATTTATTTGAGGGATGGAATCATGTAATTCATTATTTTATCATTTTGTTTATTTATCTTGTATTTATACACATGATGTGGTAACTAGTTGACAGGTTAATATTGTAATGTATTCCACTACTCTTTTCACTTATTACCACTTTAATTTTATTATTACTAGTTATTTTCTATATTTTATTACTCAATTCACTATTTTGGTGGTGTTATTAAGTATATCCTAGGTTTAATTATATGAGGGACTTCATGTCGGTGTACTTTAATGTGTTATATTAGTCTATTATTACATTTCACCAATTAACATAATAGTATTAAAATGATTAGCGTGAATATATGGGCTCCCATTAATGTTTTCCATTTATAGACTCAATCAATGAATTTTTACTTATTTAGTCGAACTGGGTTTTGGTATTAAATACATATAAATAAATGGTTATAATAATTAAATATCACATTAGATTATCCCTTATCCTATACAATTCATTTAATTATTTTTTTATGATTTTTTCATCATTAATTTAATATTTTAAAAATAACATCATCATTCGATTTTTATTTATCTTCAAACATTTCAAACATAAACAATAAAAAATAAAAAAAAACTATTTAAATTATATATATTTAAAACAAAAACAATTAGAATAAGAATACCTTATAAAGAGAAAATATTTGAGGGAAAACAATGGGTCGACCACAAGAAGGAACTTATTAAAGAATTGAGTTTTATTATTTGAAAATGAGCCGGTCAAAATAAAATTTTGTGTTTTGTATTGATGCTAACTAACCTTATATTACCTCATTTTTTTCACACTTATTCCTCAAAAAATTTCCAATAATTAATATTTAATTTTCAATATAAATATAATTATCAAATATCTAACTTTTTTGTAGAAAATTCACTAAACTAATTTTAATTTTATACCTTTTAAAGAGTTTTATTTTTCATTCCTTGTTTTTATATTTTTTTCATATCTATGTCTTCAATTAGGCTAAAATCCATGATATAAGTTTATTATTTTGTATAGAAACCTAAAATTTCTTCCTAGTTACAAATATGGGACGAAAAATAGTATGGTTTAGAGATTTTTATTTGAACTAACATCCAAACCCCAAATCAATCACAACATAGTTACCCAAATGAAACTTTCAACATCCAAAACACAAAAAAACCCCTCCTCGTGCACCCATATGGGTGAGAGGATGAAATATAATAATATAAAAATGAAACCAAACTAATTCATATTCAAATGATCCCATAAAACAAAAAAAAAATATGTTATAAACACTAAAGAGCTACTACAAGACATGTAAAAATTCAATAAAAGTCTAATGGAGACAGATTAGATTTGGGATATAATGTTAATGATGAAGTCCACACTTCAATAATTCATGGAGCATTGATCAAAATAATAAAAATGGATTATTTTTTTCTCCCGGTGTTATGTGATTATGACATAAATGATGTTTATGAAAATTTACCACACACAATACTTATAATAATTTCAACTCTCCTTCCCAAGGTTTTCTAATATGAAAAAAAATTCATTAAATCATTATAGGGATATAACAAAAAATAGAACTTCTTTTTGAATAAAATTTTTTAAAAATAATGAAAAATAATGTTTTAGTGTACTAAAGATAGAGAATCAAAAACATGGGTGAAATCCTATCATGATAATGATCCGGAGAAAATTTTGTTATATATGATTCATTTTTTTGAAAACTATTGTTCTACTATAATTATTTAATTATATTTATTTTCCTCTTATTTGATAATAGTGGTACAATAAATGTAAATAATTATATTAACTCGAATAAATATAATGTTACACACTATATCCATATCATGTATAATGTTTATCAAATTTTTACCAAAGATAAAATATTTTTTCTATCTATAGTTGATTAATGTAATATAGGAAGCTATGGTTTAGTATCCTACCTCTATATTACATATCCTTTCATTATAATACATATAGAGGATCTTATAATGTTTTGTTTCTCGAAAATTAGGATAATAATGCATGAGAATGTAAAAAAGTTAATCTAATACACTATAAATTCTTATTAATTGTTTCATCCTTAGTAAAATTACTACATATAATAACACATGGACATATATCAAAGGAATGGGTGAGCATAAGTCCAAGTAATAGAATAAGCAAGGAAACAGTTTACATGTGATCTTTAGGAATATCAAGAAGAACATGAGAAATATCAATATAACATGATAAAAAGAATATGAGGAAAATCATAATAATCATAAAATGAATCGAAACATGTAAATTTTGATAAAAAATTTAACTTATACATTAATATGCATCTCACCAAGGTTAATCACCAAGGTGTGGTGAATGAAAATTACCAAGGATATTCACTATTGTATCATAAAACATGTCATCTCTTGAGAATAAAAACTTTATCCAATGATTTTGAGTGATTTATAAGAACACCACTCATATTTATTATTTTATATTATCCATATAGAACATAATCAATCATTTTATAAATAACCCATCCAAAAAAAACGGATTTCCTATGAAATTCATGGCATTTAAAAAGATCTTAAAAACATGATCATTTTGTCGTTTTTAGGCCATAAAAGGGGATGCTAATTTCTTGTATATTAATCATGTAATTATATAAATAATTCTTAATTATAATGGAATATAATTGAAAAATAATTATCCTTGAGTATTCCCCAAAATAAAATTAAATATAATTTTTTGAGGAGAAGAGGGATATTTTGAGATGTAAATTTGGCAGCATAGTGGGTATAAACATGGTTTGGAAAAAAGGAAAAATTACAAGGGAAATGGGTCTCCCATTGGTAAAAAAATTACTTTTAGTTTAGGATAAAAATAGTAATAAAATAGGGTAATCATCACAATTATAAGATACATACAAAAAAGGTTCTTAAATTGAAGAAAACGGATGGGCAATTACCTAACCTTGTAATGTATCTTCTTTCAAATTGAGTTTGAGGACCTTGGGGACTTTTGGAAACTTGGTAGTAATCATAAAGATGTGAAAATACTAGATCCTCATTTTTTATGGGTTTTATTTAAATTAAATGTAGAAATGTGAGGGTTTTTATAGCGAAAGTGGAGGATTTGTTTTATTTTCCAAATATTAGCCTCAGAAATATTTGTTGTGTAAAATGAGAAAGAAAGGGAATTACCATTTTTCCCTTGTTTATGGACATTTGGGAAATGTTTTATATTTTTTAACCAATAATAATCGAACATCTAATTATAATAATTATTTTTAATAGAAAAAAGTAATGTTTTGACAAAATAATATTTTTATTGTTAAATTTTACATTTTTGTCTTTAGAAAGTAACATATTTGTTTGTAAAAGGATTAAAATATATAAATTTACTTCATATTAATTAAATAATAAATTTTAGTTTTTGGAGTTCTGTTAACTAATTATTACATCATTATGTCTAAATTATGAAGTCATCAAACATACCAAAAACCTCAAACAATAGTTTTACAATTCATAAAAAAATAGTTTATTGTAGAAAATTCTAATTAATTAAAAAAACATAAATTCAACATCGTGATTTAAAAAATTATTTAATTTTATCATAATAATTAACAATGTTTGATGAAAAATAAATTTTTTTATAAAAAGTAATTATACTTGAAGTGACAAATTCTGGGATAGAAAACCCCTTATTACACCCATTTTGTCACTCAATGTATGGTTTGTGGTGGTGATAGTTTCATGGGGTCCATAGGCTAATATCAACTGAGTGTTAATATTTTCTAAATTGAACTTCTCCCAAAGGATATTTCATTCAAGATTCATATATTGAAGCTTTTCTCCGGTATTGTCAAGGGAAAATGCATGGGATTATACCTCCCACCCTGGTTCAAATAGATGGGATTCAAATGGAATGACTCTATCGGTTGAGGCCATCGATTCTTCTTTCTATTTCAATTATCCTTTTTCAAATTTAACTTGTAAACACTAATTAAAATATTAATGTTATTATCAAAAGAATAGTTCCCAATTGTCATATTCAACATTGGTCATATAATGGTCAAATCCAGTCACAATTCCCTTTATATTCAATTTATTATTAATGAGATATGGTTTGTTTGTGTTTAATATAATATAATGAACAATTTCTTGAAATATTTATCATAAAAAAATTCTAGGTCATTACAAAAGGGCCATGTTTCAAGAAAAAATGATGAGCTCTCATGATGTATTTCATTTTACAGATTACGCTGCGTACTTGATAGATTAATTAGAGGATGTAATATATCAAAGAGGGTAGTGGGTGTCCCATGTCCCATGGGAAGTTAATTGATGGTCATCCAACCAGTACCCATCTAATTCATACATGGTTTATTAAATATTTTAATCAATTATATAAAAAATTAAATTAAAATATTTAAAATTTATATCTATTTTTAATTTTCTAATTGTACAAAAACAACAACCCCCTACTCACATTCGCTTTCTTATACCTCATGTTTTTTATATCTAATGGGTGTTTCAGTTTCAAATGTCATTATATTCGAGAAGAACATGAAATTGAAATGTATATATATATATATATATGTATATATATATATATGTATATATATATATATATATGGATATAGTACATCCTTACATGAACCTGAATTTGAATGTACATACATAATTAGGAGTCCTGAAATAATATTTTATGTTCTGAAATAAAACATATATATGTTTCTGATAATTGTAAACAAGAAATTGTAAATAATTAATACATATACAGTTGATGAATATAAAAATTAAATTTGAAACAATTATTTATGTAAACATATAAATACAGAATAGGGGATTTTTAAAATGAAATGGAAGAATATTATAAACAATAGTATAATTTATAACCCTTTTCAAAATAAATAAAGTTATATACAAATAAAATAATCACCTTAAAAATATATAATTAAAAAATATTTCTTTTATAATTAGGATATATTGAATAAATAATTGTAATTTGAAAATAAATAATGTTTGATAAATAATATAATATACCCATACTTTTGGGGTGAGAAACCAATGGGAAGTCCTTCGACCCAAATAGGGTACTCAAACTAGTGGAAAGGGAGGGAGATAGAGGAGGAGTGTTGGGATCATGTAGGGATTCCTTCTAAAACTAAAATAATGGGATCTGTTAGGTGTGAGAATAGTATTATATATACAAAGAGGTCAATATTCCAGCTTCAAAGGGAATCTATAATTTTTTAAGCGGATGTCTATTGGAATTAAAATACTGTCTTGGGGAATATAATTCATAGAATTAGTTGTTAAAAAACAAACTTTTTTTGGGAAAAAGAATCCAATTAATGTGGGTAAAAATGAATGAACCAATTTCATTTGAAATCAAAATAATACTCAAATTCATATTTTTAGTCTGACCATGTCAATCATCATAGAGAAGCAACAATTTCCACTGGTGATTGAAACATTTAATTGGTCGAAGACCATTAATAACAAGATCTAAATATATTCTCCCTTATTTTTTTCCAGAGAAAATAAATAGTGGAGGATTGAATTATTCATAGTTCTATACAAATGTTATTGTCCAATAGGGAAAGGTGATCAAAGGGTTACATTGTGGGAAATGGTGGATATAATGGTGTATTATGGAAGCTATGAAATTGTAGGATCGGTTGGTCGTGAGGAAGGCTACGAAGTGGAGGAAGGGGTCGAATCGAGAGTATGACTATGTGGTGGTGGTTTCTTCATAAAACGATCGGGATAAAAGTGATTTTTATGGTGTTGAACGTTACATATGAAATCAACCCATATTAAAACGAAACAATGATTTTATCTCCCTTATAAGCAAATTTGTGAGTTCGGCAAACCAGAAGCATCTAACGCGGTGTTCTCTAGGCAGGCCTTACGCACGGCCATGTGCATCCTTATACCTACCAAATGCAAACACTTGGGTGATTCCCACCAATCATATGCACAGGCTTTCCCATAGCTTGAATCCAAGACTTTTACTCAAGAAAAGAGATCTAATCCCTTTTCCACTACTCAAGGATGAGTAGTGGTACATCTCTTCACATGGCTCACCCACTTGGTTCCCACAATGTGTTGATCACTCTTCTAGATTAGCTAGTGAGGTTGGATAATTTTTTATACAATGTAAGAACTATATTATACTCAAATGATTTGAAATTGAAAAGATTAATTATTTTACAATTTTAAATATGATTTCTAAATGCATTAATTATTATTTTTTTGTTTAATGCATTTTAATAACACCCTAATTATTTCAAATTGATCATTTCAAAGAAATGGTATCAAAGGAATAATTTTACAAATAATTTTTTTTGACAATTACATTTTATTATCATAGTAATAGTATTACATTTATAAAAAATATAAAAAATATTTTATATTGAAAATAATATTTAACATAAATAAAATAGGCTACGGATATTAATATTCTTTATAACTTGTTAATTATATAAATAATACGAAACGTTAAAACTGGGAATTAATAATTATATTTATTTTTGTTCAAAATGTAATAATGTAATAAATATAATGATAAAATATACTTTAAAATAAAATCATCATATATTTTAAATTTTTTAAACAAGATAGATATATTAAGATAATATTATTTCATCTAATAAAATAAATTAATATTCAACATATTATTCTTTTATTTCAATACCTTATGATTAAATCTTATACTGATTAAAGGATGTAACTTAATTTCATGAAGATTAAAATATTTACCAGGTATATTAAATTATAAAAAATATAAAAGAATAAATATATTATTACACTTATATAATATTTATTTAAATAAAATTAGTATTTTTATCTTTACTTACAAAAAAATTGATTAATGATAAAGTTTAAGTAAATGATAAATTATAGATTTTTTTACATTAAAAAAACATTAAATAAACATATATTAAATGAAAAATATTCTTATAATTTCTCGATTGTTACATATTGTCTGACCGACCATCCGTTATATATAGGTTGGTGTTCCCTAACTAATCCTTATAGTGTACACTCATTTTATGGGATGTATTATACATGGTCACACTGCCCATGTGCTATTAACCATAAACTAACCTGAAATTAATTCCCTTCAACTATATTAGTTAAGAAAGACTATCTTGATCCAAGATAGACCCACTAGACATTATGTATTGATTTATAGGAAACTGATGATAATGGGATTTAACAAGAGTTGGTATTACCATACACTAGGAAACTAAATTAGTGTTCCTTTTCTATATGAGATTATGAACTCTTATTAGGTTCATTTTTATACTTAATAAATAAATTTTGGTATTTTATTTATTTTTGTACACAATATTGACCCATATGAAATATATTTCTTTGCATTACCCCTTTTTGGATAGTTATTTGATTTTCATGGGGTGAGTACACTCCCCTAATGGATTAAAAATATCAGTTTAACAAGTAACTTAGTTGTAGTTGTGAATATATTTTGGAAACAAAAAATCCATCATATCATATACTTAAATGGATTTCAATGATATTATTTTTAACAAAATTATTATAACATGCTATTAAGATATTTTTACATCATATTATGATGATATATATTGGCTGATATTCCCATTTATTTTGTGTGGTTATTATTATGATGTTATAACCACTTATATCATGTTGGTTATGGTGAGGGTAACTACAACTATTATTATGTTTTTTATCATTTGTGTGTTATACCCATGATATGGTAAGAAATACCCATGAGGCAAAATGATTATGGTGATCAGAAACATTGCCCAATAATCAACTAATTTCCACAAAAGTGGGATGCACTACCCATGATAAGAATTTCCAACATATAGGATGAGTGTTATATATGAGTATTTTGATAAGGGGAAATGACTCCCTATCTCATATGATGAGTCTTGAGGCTAGGTATAATATCACGTCTAAAAATTATTCACATTTCTATGTTAGTGTGGCTCCAAGAACTAATTTATTTATTTTATATTTTTATAACAAAAAAATCCTATTTCTTTAATCTAACATGGGTTTATTCAGTTTCAATCTTTGAATTCTTGAATTAGTACAAAATTGTATTTATGATATCACTATAATATTTTTTAATTAAATTATTCATATTTTTCATTACATTTATCAATAATTTTAGGAGTTGATGTGTGAGAAAAAAATAATGTTTTGATCTTATTTATTTCAATTCATTGTACATTAGAATGAAATTTGGAAGCCTATATGTCATACCAGAATCGATTGTACCATAAAACATCTCAGATTTACAAAATGAAAACTAGTGGAAGGCCTTTTGAGAGAGAGAATTGAATGTTTAAAAACGGGGAAATGAGGATTATTAACAGTATATATTCAAATATGGAAGGTTTTTTGACATTCAAATTATTAGTGATGAAATTTTAAAAAAATGTGCACTCTGCTACAGTGGTGGGGAATATGGAAAACATAATATTTTCAAAACAACCACAAGGTCTAGGTTTTGATCATAAAATTCATGATTCATCATTTTTATTGATCTTGAAATGATATGAAAAAAAAACAATATTAAATTCCAACATTGAATCAGTGAAACCATTTTTAATAAATTTAGTACATCTCTAGTATTAAAGTGACAATGAAAAATGGATTATGGGTGTTTTAGACACCATAGTAAAATTCATGGTCAATATCATGTGCTAAAACTAATTTTAAAAGAACACTGTTCCAGAGTGATGACCATGGTCCTTATCATGCTTCCTTTGATGTTGAACCAATTCAATCCAAGTTTGAATTCATATTACAATATTTTATATTAAATGTTTTAATGATCATTATTATTTTTGAAATTAATAAAATATCTAATATTCATTTTCAATATAGTTTATTTCTACCGAGGTATAATTTATGTCACATGTGAAAATTTTTGGAATATTATATGTCTCTTATTTTCAAAATTGTTTTCTACACTGCATGATTTGGGAACGTTAAATAGAAATGGATATAGAGGTGTAAAGATTGATTTAAAACCATTGATTATTGAGAAACTATATAAATAATATTTCAAAATGAACCGATGAATTTGAATTAAGAACGTTCATGTGGGTGAACATTATAACCTAAAAAATATAGTGGTAGTGTCATTCTAAATACATTTGTATACATCACTATAAGGAACATCTCTATATTTCAATATACTGAATATTCACTATTATTATGTTGAAAATTGATAGAGTTAATAGTTCTAAACACAACTATAATGATTTCAAGTGGGATTCCCTTGGATAGTCTTTTGTCTCAAAAAAATCAACTAACGGTGAAGCTTATAATCTATCAGTCCTTAGGTTTGAGAGAATTTTCATTGACTTGTGTAACAATAATTAGAATGATTTCTCAGTTAAGGCATCCATTCAAGGATATATTATTTCATTTTAGTTTTTAGGTTCCTTAAAAATTTATATTAAAATAATGGAATTATAGAAATATCTAAATGTGGTTTCAGATCATATATCCCACATAATTTTGATTTTTAATAATTTTAACTCTATTCTAAGGAGGATAATAAAACTAGTTATTATTTTAGTTGGATGGCAGCTTCTAATTTATCTTCTTGTATAGATTAATGTAGTTTGGTTGAAGTCCCTATTGTGGAAGAACATTACACAAGGACAATATACAAACCCATTGAAAGGAAATCCATTATGTTGGACAGATTTCTTATCTAGGTGCATGAAATAGATTATGCAATTGAAATTTCTAGTCTCTTCCTTAAAAAAATCAACTCTGATCACTATATGATTTTTGATGAAATTTTCACATGAAAATTATTATTATCTATCATTAATTTTAAATTTAAAAATTCCTCGAATTCTTTTCCTGGATGAAGGAATGTTTTCATAAATTCTATTAAATTTGAGTTGGTTGGAAGCACTCATACAATTCTATCCCAGACGCATAAGAATGTTAAAATAGTGACCATATATTGGAGTAAGGAAACTTTTTCAAAAACATAAAAAATATTAGAGTTTCTAAAAAGAACCTAATACATTTTAAAAATGAAAATAAAAGTATGGTTTCCCCATCTAGATATGTTATCCAAGAACTCTATGATCATGATGAATTTTTTCCTCTCATTTAATTATTGTCCAAAAAACAATAGATTATCTGATGGAAACAAGGGTGATATAGAAATTAAGAATTCTTTCAATACATGAATAGCGAGAAGAAAATTAGGATAGGGTCCCTACCTGGAAATTAAATGGTTCCCTCTTCACTTCCAAAATACTGATGTACAATGTTGTTCTCAACCACTTCGAAAACAATTACTTAGAAATAGGGTAATATTTCACAAACAAAATGATTTATAATTTTTCTCCTACTATAGATGTTTAGAAAATTTGGATATCAAATGAGGGTCCTGTTGAGATGGAAATTAAGGCTACCATCGTTTCTTGGAACATTGATAGTGTGTCAAGACTGTATGTTTTCACCAAAACATCTGTTGAATTTAGACATTGTGCATCCAAGGGTCATAAATTCTGTGAGATTATTCTTTAACCATATATCATTACCTTGTGGTTTCAATGAAATAATTATTTATATCATTCAAAAAACATAAAATTCACTTGATATTAAGTACATTAGGCTTCTTTACATTGGATACATTGTTCAGAACATTATTACCAAATTCATTGCCTCATTGTTGGGAAATATTTCTAGAGGATTGATAACATCAAATAAATTTAGATTTTTTCTTTGCAAGGAGATATCCATATTGTATAATCATTATATCTAAAAGTGTGAACATGATGAATATGAAGGTCAAATATGGCAGTTTGTCCCTCAAAATTGACATCTTGAATGGTTTTGATACTATAAAATGGAAAATTTTATTTTCAATTATCATAAAGAATGGTTTTTTAAATTATTCGATTAATTTAGACAATACAATTATCAAAAATGATAGGTTATCCCTCCCTATTAGTGGCTCCCCTATGGGGTTTTTCAATTATCAAGGGATATTAGACAAGGGGATCATCTTTCCAGTCTGGATTTTTTTATGGGTGATGAATAAATTAGTGTTTGTCTTAATGGCCTTATTAGGGATGGTTTATACAAGTAAATCAACGATAAAAGGAATATCTGCACCACTTTAAACTTTTGGTATGTTGATGATATTTTAATTTTTATTCAAGCAGACAGGAAAACTATCTATTTCATCCCAAATATATTTTCTCAATATGATGAAATATATTTAAAAATAATAAGTTGGAATTAGTACTTTTTTTGTTTTGTAATGGAATGATTATCTCTAAATAGAACAAGGTTACTAGATCACTTAGTGTGAAGAAATGGTCATTTCCATTCAACTAACATTGTTTTCCCCCATTCTGGGGAAAATATTGATGATGTTATCTGGATAAAATTTATTGTAAGATTATTTCCCAAATGGATACATTGATGGGGAAAACAATACCATAAGGGTGATAATATTTCTTGTTTACATAGTTATGGCATACATATTTCTTTGCGCGTTCACTATTTTAAGAAGTACATGAATTATTATGAATGATATTAAGGTATTCAAAGGAATTTTTTTTAGATTGGATCCATATATGAAAGGATTATTATTACTATTTTTTGGAAGGATTGTGTGAATACCACTGAGATGGGGGGATGCGACTCAAATATATGTTTCATTTTAGTGAATCCCATCTCTTTATATTCACCCATAGTTAACTAAAATCAAGTGACACCACATTGGAATTTATTTCCAATTGATTTATCTCAATGTTTCACAATTAACACTTCATTATGACCCATCTTCTTTATATCCTACAATGAAACACTCATATAATGTGATTATACAATCTCAAATTGGATAGTCTATAAATATTCCACCGTCAATCTATTGAACACAAATTGTGTGGATAGGACCATAAGTGAATACATGAATTTACCCACTAAATTAAGTTCTCTACTATTGTGGTTGTTCACTATAATGTTTATTTGTAGGCATCTCTTCATTCACATATTAGGCTGGATTTCCAGAATTAACATAATCTTGATAAATATTTATTGATATGGACTCCAAATACTATGGGTATCTTCACCACTAGATAATTTTATAGGTATATCTGTTGATATAGAATTATAACACCATCATGTTTAAAAGATTTAAAAAATTCAAAAATCCCTTTATCATATATTCTGTTAGTCTAGAAAATGTGGAAGAATAGGATTCTTTCTCAGAATCATCAAATGAATATAGGTCTCCAGATTTCCCATGTGTAATTTCTCTTCGTAGAAGACAAAGAGTAAATCAAACACACTATTTTATATTGCATATTATTTTGTTTGTTCAGGGAGAACATTCATGTTGTGATTGGAATTAAGATATGACCAGTCATCTTTGATCTTATAAGGAGATATACCACCAAATCTGGACAGAGTAAGAATATTCAAGGAATGGTTCTCATTATATGGACTTCTATCATTTCATACATTTTCAGGGATATAAATAGATTTGGTTTTGATAATAAGAGTCCCTCTATCTGAACAGGAATGAAATATTTACACAAAGAAGTCGTTGATACTTCAAAATTGCCAACGGGTTCCATGAAAATTAATTTTTTCCATCTTTTTCTTTTAAAGAATGTTATTGTCAAAGATAGGGTCAACAATCCCTCGTGAAAAATATAATTAACCAAAACTCTATTAATGAACTTTTTCTAATTATGGTTATTTCATTTATTTTAGATTTTATAAAATCTATAATATAACAAAATACAAAAAACCTAATTGAATAATTAATGAAATATTAGGTATTCTATAAGTTAAGGTACATATACCAATGAAAAAGAAACATGCCCTTAGTAATAGTAATGTGGCTGTTATGAATAGTAAACTCACCAATAGAATTGTACAATCTACAATGAAAAAATAAATAAAAAGTTTCCAACTTATAAATAAAATTATGATATAATTATATCATAGTGCAAGTAAATGAATATTTAAAAAATTAATATTTAAGAGTTTGTATTTTTGTAAGTCATAAATATTTAATTAAAATTATATAATAAATAAATTTATTTAAAAAATAATTTTGATAAAATGTATTCATTAATATATATTTTAATTTCCTATACCTTTATTATTATTTTATGAGAACATAGGTACTTTTTCAGAGTGTTATAAAATCAGTTATAAATTTAAAATTAGTGTTTTTCGAGTAAATGATGTTTTTAATTAAAAATTAAATTTATCATATTTAGAAAATTATTTTCGTAAAATGGAGTTCATTATTTAATTATAAACATTGAAAATTGGTTTGGGTGAAATATTGATATTTTTTTATAATACATGATTTTTTTAGAATTAAAAAATACTAAAATTTTCAATAAATATTAAACGCATGTATTTTTTAGTCATTGTTCATGTAAATCTATTATAATCACCAATTTTTAAAACTAACATGCAAAATTTACTTTATATTGTTACAAAAATATATACTACTTCTTGTATTTAGTAAAATAATAAAATTATTAATTAAAGAATGAGAAATCAATCCACTATTCCACTATAAAAAACAGTCATCGCCCCCTCCACTCCTTGCTCTTCTAAGTTGTGAATCATATCGATGTTCTTCCCAAATAATCAAACATATTATCTCCACATGTCTAGGATCTCATATTCTTACCAAATGGCCAAAACCCCTTCCCATGTGGTGGTTCTCAAGGATGATAATTGAAGAGATAAATCCACTTCCTTTTGCTTTTAATTGCATTTCAATTTATTTTATTTTATTATCTTATCTTCACCTCTTATATGAAAATTATCGTGAAAAATAAAATATTATTTATAATCTATAATTATATCATGTTAATGGAATATCCATAATCAATCTCCTTACACTCTCTCTTTTATTTTTAAAATGTAATCATCGTTCGGGAGGTACTGATTTACCACCTTTGTGGACAACGAACATTCATTCTTAAATTTATCCTTCATCACTAGTCTTTAAAGAATTATTATGGTTAAAAAGGATTATTAAATATTTTTTCTATACTACTTATGGTTATTTAACAATTTTATATACATAATATCAAATAATATAACAAAACTGGTTCACTGTAATTGAAGCCCCACTAAAATCAAGCTAAACGATTGTCATTAACATGTTATCTAATGGTTCATTATATTATATGGTACCAAAATAATAAATAATAAAAATTAATCATTTTTGTTCATTACAAAAATTTATTTCCAATTATAGATTATTGTACCCATTTTACATGAACTACTTCAATTATAAATACGCGAATTGACCCTGAATCCTACAGAAACGAACAATCTTGAATGATAAAACTATATCGTATAAATCATCAAAAAGACCATAAATAAATATAATAAAATTATACCAATTAAATTAAATGGAATTTATTTTATTTAGGAATTAATTACTATACTTAATTTTATTATCCATGATGTTAAGGTCATGCGAAGAAAACATTCGGAGATAAGGTAATGGTTTTCTACCCGAACCTCCTATTTCTTTCAGGTTTCTCTTTTTCACACTTTACCCAAATGAAATTATTTTTAATTCTTCATTAATCATCGTAAAGTATTTATAAATTATATATATATATATATATATATATATATTTACGAATCGTGATAATTTTTATTTTATGTGGAATTAAATTTTTAAATAGTACATTTCTCAAATTCTTCCCGAGAAACAAGACGTATTCCAAGGAACTTCTAGAATCCTTACCCATTTTTAGGTTCAAAATAAAATATTATTTATGCCACCATTATATTTATAAAAACAATAATTTATTATGAAAAAATTTTATTATTTCAATTCTATTTTTAAAAATTTATTTCTCCAAAATAACTCTTCTTTTCAATGTAAAATAGTATTTCTCCCAAGTATTACAAGAGGGTTTTATAAGAGTATTTCCATATATTTCAACACACTAATTGATTGCTATGTTTAATTGGTATTAACCATTTATGATATCTTCTAAAATATTTAATCTAAAGTTTTATTACTAGTCTGATTACGGATGTGTTATCTTGATATCATTCATTATATTATTCTAAAGGGTTAGTGTTTATGTTTACTGATAGGGGAATGTTATTTAATTTTCATATGATAGTGTCAATATGAATTTTTATTTTGATTTTTTTATCCCCATTTATATGAGGAATTAATTGGATTTAGTTTGTGAAGAGAGGGGCCCTCTATATCCCATTCATATCAGTAGGTCTCAGGAGATAAACTAGCTGGGATTTTTACCCATTACGTAGGATGTTTTGGTCAAGGCCTTGACTGTATGATTTTGGTGACTAGAATTATGAATTTATTCATTATGAAGCTATTAATTGGTTTTTCTTATGATTATTTGACTAGTAAAATATCCATAGTCATGTTTTATTATTGAATTATCATTTCATAACTCATTCCATTTTAAGGTAAATATTTGGTTCAATGGAATTTGTACTTTATGTTATTCACCATGATTTACATTTTTTCTACAGTTGAATTAAATAACATTATTGAGCATCTAAGCTCATTATTTTATTTTGTTTTATTTTTTAAATTATGAGAAGATGTGTATAATTATTAGCATTTTGGGATAATATAAGAGTTTTTGTGTGACTCAATAGAAGTTGACATATTTTATTTCATTTCAGGTTGTAATGTTAAACTTATGTATGTATACTGTTTTATGAAGGTACCAAATTGTTCATTCCTCCAGGATATGACTTATTTATTTATATTATCATGTAATAAAATGATTCATTGGCTCTAGCCAACTAGTTTTGGGGTTTTACACAAATTTCCCTTAGATAGATTCCCACGATTACATTATTTATAAAAGTGAATGTAGATGGGGAGGCTTTCAGTTCACCAAGACACTAGGGATATGTTTGTATCTTTTTCACCCAAAAATATTTAATTGAACACTGATTCATTAATTATATTGTTAATGGAACTTCAATTGAAGATGAATTTTTGGAAATTATTAAATAAAAATAATTTGTCCATCATTGACGCAGGCACATCTGGGTAGAATCTGACTCTATGACATTGGAGTATTCTTTGAAGACTTTAACTAGAATGGTTCCATGGAGAATTATTCTAGAATTTATAAAATATCTTAAACATTAAGAGAAACTTTATTTGGATGGCAGTCATGATTATTTGGAGGGCAACAAGTTTGTGAATGCTCGATCTAAAAGAGAAATTTTGGGAGCCAATATGAGTGGTCATTTATTACGTCTAATTTCTATTCACATCATATAGAATTATATGTCTATTTTTTTAATTACCTTATCTCAAATAAACAATGTTCTTATACTTTTACTATTTTATAATAATTTTTTTAGCTACGGGTTTCCCATATCTTGATCATATTTGGATATTTATGGTTCATTATTTTTCTAATAATATTTGACCATTGGGATGTGTTATACAAACACAAAAATGGAATATATGGGATGTTTATAACTAATATAATTATAGTGTTTTTATTTGTTCCATGTTCTACATAAAGGATAGGTCATTTCCTTCCACTAATTCACAATATGGCTTGTTTTTTCCTCAAGGGGGAAAAAGAATTTTATTATGGGGAACGCGTATGATTTGGTTGATGGAAGTAATGTTATCTCATTATCTTATTAAAAATTAGTTACAATATAATTGCACCATTAATTTAATCACACCACCTTGTTTAGTTTTGATTGACCCTATCTCCCAATCCTCTCTAGTTTTTTTTGGTTTGTGGATGTTTTTTAGTTTGATGGACATTTCCATGTTTAATTGAACAAAATGATATATTCACATATTTTTGGTTCTTGGTATCAATAGGGTATAGGGTCAAGAATTATATACCTATGAAAATAAAAGCTTTCTACTCATTTATTAACCCATTTAGACATACTGATGTTAGGATTCCCATTTAGTGGGATTGTAGTTATGGCTCCCTATCATTCCCCTCTATCTATAAACCTATGGTTCTATCGGTATAGCTAATTTAATTCTGAATTTATTATATACTAATAAAGAAATTCTGGATGTATAATATAATACATAGAATATTTGTATTTAAATCATTCATTCATCCACATTTTCACATCATATTCTCCTTAGTGTTGTTATGATATTTCATTTTAGTAAATGTCATTTTGTAACAATCCCATTGGATAATTCCTTCTCTATAATCTCCATGTTTATTCCAAAATATCACATAATAATATAAAGTGTATGGTTCTTTATACATCTTAGGCTATGATGGATGTCTCTGACGTTCACTCCTAGCACCCAATCCCACCTCCTATAATTATAATAGAGTTGGTTTGAGATTCTAATAATCTTCTGAATGGGAATCACCAGGATGATGTGTTTATATGAGTCTGGTTTGATATAGAATAGGTTAGTGTACCAATAAATGTGAATGGACCTTATCCCTATCATGCACTCTCCAGGGACCTTGAAGGCTTCTTCTGATGATGATTAGGATCCTGGCATAGATGGATCTCCTTCATGAAATGTGTAAGGTTCTATGAGTCCTACTTCATATCCTAACCTAATAGTTATATTAGAACATTCCCCATTCAATTTGTATAGATTAGTATAAGAGTATATTTAGTTTTCATTATCTCCCATGGGTACCATATATCCTGGATAGGCTATCTTTTCTTATGACCTATATAATTATGCTACCCCTAACAGAACTAGTTAGGTTGAGGATTCATCTATATCTGATGAGAGAATCACTTACCCATTATATATTAGAGTTTTGACTTTGGATATTAATACCTTAACATACAAAACCTTCCATGAAAGAGGTTTAATCAAAATAGCATCAGTGCCTTAGAATCTAGTACAGTGGAAACTCTAGGAATGCATAAAAACGATGATATGTCTGAGTCCCCTTCTCCCTATAGTCTATGTGATGGTGGCCCCATGGTTGTCTCCTTATCCCCAAGAATTCCTCCAGAATCCAAAATTCTAGATACATTGTTTCCCTATCTAAGTCACAGATGACATAAAATTCTCTTTGAAACAAAACAATCTCTAGTTACAGTGCATGAAACCAAATAAAAATTTCCCATTATTCATATTTTTTATTCTAAACTACAGGTAAGGAACTGTATATATGGGATCCCCATTAATTTTCACATATTTACTATCTAGAAAATCTACATCCCAGTGGAATGTATCAATTTATCTTATCAACACATGACATTGATGTTCAGTAAGTCCACTTTTTGTTTTTTTATATTCATATTTTATTATTAATGTGATGCTGATGAACATGAAATATGTGGGAAGTGCATTACCCTTTCAATATTAGTTCTTAAACCGGGTATATATGAGGTGATTTGAAAACCATTATGGGTCATATAAAAAATATTATAACAGTACCTTACTCAAAAAATTTAGTTATTTATTTTCAAATATTTCAATAGTATAAAAATATCATTCATATTGGATTTATAGAATAAAAATTCATATGATGTAAAAATAAGGGGTCCATGTATATAATCTAGACTATTCTATATAGGATCGTTGATAATCTTCATGTTATTTTAATTTTATAATAGACTGCAATCACTCATACGGTTGGGGATTTATTTGATCACTCCTCACTTCTCCCCTTGAATGAATTCTCATCTAACAATGAATTAAAATTCTTCTTTTACAAGGGATTCATAGTGGAAACTCATATTATGTAATAGGTTCAATCAACATGGGATTACCCACTCTAAATTACATTCTCATCTCACCCTTCAAAACAAAATCATGAGACTAAAATGTAAGATTATAGAATAATGTACTATTATTATTAATTCAAAAACTATCTTGGTAGATTTTGGAACAAATATCTTCGATATAGGAGATCAAATTTCAATGATTTTGGATGATGGTTATTTCAAGAAGCACTCTGAAAAGTATATATATTTGTATGTTAATCTACTTGACGAATATAAGATAATGATAGAATAGTCCATAGTTACGTAACCAAGAGAGGGTGAAAAAAATCTTTCCTTATTGAATACATTCATCCAAGAGTGGAACTCCATTTGTAACATCACCAAGAAATATAAGGATTCTACTTTCACCATTAATGTGGGGATGAAAGGTCCTCTTTTGGTTAAAAATTTCTATACCTAAATAGAGGGACGGTGTCAAGGTATAAGAGGAGACCTCCAAAAGGAATATGTTAAAGGTGTATTTTTTTATTTTGTTCTTAGTCCCATTAAATAATAAAATAATATTACTTTGGTGTCAATTATCAAAGTTAAACTGATCATTGGGGCCATTCATTCTTAAATCGTGATTGTTACCCAGTTCCATATGTTTTTCCAGGTATTCTCCACAATATCAATTGGGAGTGAATCAAAAAATAGATTCTAAAGAGGTTCATAGTTATTTAATTATAGGATTGATATCCTAATTTACTTTTGTGAAAATATTGTTTTTATTCCCAAGTACTACTAATGGTTAGAGGGAATTTTCATCCCATTTTTATCTTTAGCTTTTTATAAAACAATTCAACTTTTCATCCCCACTTCAAGGATTCTATTTCACCTAAAATATATTATGTGAGATGAACAACATAGGTCTATTACTATTTGGATCAAGAAAGGAACTATAATTAGGGTATAGGATATGATCATGTTGTATAATCTCCCTCAATAGTAGATTATTCAGTTTCTTCAAATATGGTAATGTTATTTTCTTGGGATATCCTTCATCTCTAATTTTTTATTATTTCCAAGGATATCCTTAGTATAAATATATAACCTAGTGATTCTAAGAGTGTATTTAATTGTTTTTGAGGTTGGTATAGATTCACCATTTTTTATAGCATTTTGGTTTATGATAATCTCTAGTTCATTAATGGTATAAGAAATACTATTTAACGATTTAAAAAAAACATCGGAGACTATAATAGTGGGAATGGCTCATTGATAAATATATCTAAGAGTAGAATTAATATTTATAATAAAACTACTTGTATAAATTCCAAAATTATTGAATAAAATAGTATAATATAAATGAGAAACTTCCTAATATACTTTCTTGGTTCCCCGTTATCCAATTTTAGAATTTATATCCATTATTTTAATGGGGTTATAAATATAATCATTTAATGAATGAGTAATTGGAATATCCAATTAATTTTTTTGGTGGTTGGATAACCCATATAAAAACATGCTCTCATATTCCACATGAATATATATTAACTCATAAAACACCCCATATCTGACATTAGGTTCTTTGAATGCACCCATAATAAGTTCATATAGGATTCTAAGAAAGAATGTAAACACCTCTTGTTCAATTATTCTAGTTTGGAATATCATATTATTAGTGGGGGTACTACTTATCATTGAATTGATGAGAAAATACTATTTTTGAAACCCATATTTGTATTTCAATACATTTTAGGGAACTCATTATGGGATATACTTATCAAAAATAAATATGGGGCTTCCCCCATTAGCTATCTTAAAAAATATTTGCGACATCTAATATTAGTATTACAGTAGGAGAGGTTTTGTAATTAATTTTTTAGAATTTATAGGGTACTAATGGTATTGGGGACATTGATTTCGATAATAAAACTATTCCGGTAAAGAAATATTCTAGTAAGGTTATATGTTATTGGATATTGGCTTCCAGAATTCCAGAAAGGTTAAGGATTTCACTAAAAGAATTCTTCATACACATCATACAAATAATTTCATAAATATTAAACTGGTGGAGGAGCCCTATTAGTGTTTATTTACTAAATATTGGTTGAGAATTTTTAATACCTTAGATTTTACCTTGATAATTTGTATTTAGTGGAAGACAGATGATTAGTCTAACATTTTGTTGTGGACGGATCAATTGGACGACATTACTTTTCTTATGTGGTACGTTGAGAATTTCATAATTCCCATTCATGTTCAGGTTTAAGCAGATCGTAATCAAATATTCACAATATTCTAGTTCAATTTTATTGGAATTACATAAAAAACATGATATTATTTACTGAGGTTAACTGGGTTCATTAAATCAAGTTGAACATCAGGGATGCACATGGGTTGATTCCTAGAACAAGTTTCTGAAAAATACATTATTATATGATTTATTAATAATTTGGGAATTATGGATGACTATCGAGCTCAAAGTATCCTCATTTTTACTAGTTGATGGTTTATTTTTGAGTTGAGAAATATGCTTCATCATTATTGATATTATTCCACCAAATACCACTAAATATTTATGTTATATTATCTACAAATTGATCTCAACTTGTAGCGCTAAATTTTGGTCTTTCATTTTTTCCACAAAAATGTGGTCCCACTAATTAAAACATTTCTGGGTATGAGTAGAATGGATTTCCAAGTTTATAGGGTGTGTTCTAAGGTGCATAGAAATGGTTTTAATCTCAGCATGGGTGGTTCATGCATCCAATGTAACATGTGCAGAGGATGAATTAATATTGATTCTAAGGGTATTATAATCACATCTTTCACTAAATACTATGTTGAAGGCACATATTTACTAACTAAATTAAATTGAAAAATATATGATTATTTGATTGTAAGATGAAGAACATCACTCTCTCTATTTTTTATTTGGGCTCCTCTTTGGTGGTTTATAATTTTTTTAGGTCAAAATACCATTCCCTGGTATGATTTTTTAACTTAGGTATTAAGAGAGCATGTTTTATCTTAATATAGAGATACATAAGATCTAGTGTAAGGGGAAAATGGTAGTGGAGATTCATTATCTAAAACAAAAATATAATTAGAATATTAATGTACATTATATAATTGAATCCCACCCACTAGACTATATTAGTATTCTTTTTGCGGGGACACCATTTGGATTCACCTTTTTAGGAACCATTAGACTTTGTATCTTGCATGTATTGGATTTATTTTTCTGATTTTCATTCCTCAAAATTAAATTAATTTTTTTTGTAAGTTAGTCATAATTTTCTAGGGGGAAAAATCTACTTGATAAACTTGTAATTATTTTTAATAAATTATAGATTCAATAAAATCCATCATTGTTTGAATTAATTAAATATAAATGTTGTTAGACTTGTATGTAATCTTACCTTAAGCATCTAATTCTTTATTTCCAGATTATAATAGTTAGTTCATATAATGTACCTAGATTTTCCCATGATACATTCAATTAATAAAATACCTCCATATAAGTTCTTAACTACAAAATAATTAATATTTAATATTGTACAATCATTGGAAATTTTTATATCTATGTATCTTCAAGAAAAACTATAATTTAAATTTAGAAAATATTAAAAGACAATACTCTTGGATCAGATAAGTTAGAAATTACTATTCTAAGTGTGTTATGGGTTTAATATAATTAATTTAAAATTGAGGGAAAAGGAAATATAAATAAAACGATTCATATATTTTCTATTATATTGTATTTGTTGGGTGATTGAGGAGAAAATCTATGTAATTAATTTTTTATTGAAGTATTTTTTTGATATTTATTTAATAAATAATATGTTATGAATCTCAATATTGTTAATGGAAAAAATTTCAAATAATATACCATAGATAAACATACTACATCATTATTCAATATGAATTGGAATTAAAAAATTATGTAATAGGGAAAATATAAAACGAGATAGAATTTTTTTCAAATAAAAAGTGTTAATTATTACTTACAACTCAAATTATACGTTAAAAAGTAGCGAAAGAGGTAATAATTTTTATATTTCCCATGAAAGATGAAGGAATGTAAATTCAAGTTGATATTAAATAGATTACCCTTATAATAACCATAATGGAAGCATAAAAGGTAATATATTGTCTAATGATGTATATGATATTCATTTCTATCAAGGATGGAAGAACAGAAATATCATACATTAATATCCACAACATATGATTGATAAAAATTAGTGAATAAAATATATTAAATAAAATAATTTTACGGAATGTGGATGTAGTTTTAGAAAGGATTGAAATTTCAGTATAGAATCTAGTTATGAAAAAGAGTAGGAAATATGATGTATAATGGATTCCTTATTTCATATAGGTTAATCTGAAAACTATTCTCCTAAATTGTATTCATCCAAGACTATAGTGGGTTCTAATTATAAATGAAATAAAATATCAAATCAAAATATTGAGAATATTTTTTTATATACCATGATACTAAGGAAAAAATAGTGTTATTATTACTGAATATTAAAATTTTATTAAATTTTATTTAACCTATAATGAATAAAAAATTCTAGAATTAAATATAAAATAGAAAATGATTAGATATATATAATTTCTTCTCATATTGAACTATAAAATGAAATTGATGAAAATGAAGAATAAATGAAAGAAAATGAAAGGAATAGTGAATTTATGTTAAAAATAAATTAAGTAGAAGAAATAAATTTCAACAAACATCTCCAAGTTAGTGAAATTCCTGAATGTAAAGATGAAATATTTAAAATTGATCTTTCAAGATTTTTTTGTGGGAAGAAAAATTATGATAATATTTTAGGGAGGACTAAAATAAATAAAAGTAAGGCTAGTGTTGAATATGATAAAAAATTACAAAAACTCTATAAGACCTTCTTTGTTAAGAGCTCTAATGTATGCATATTAATTCCAAAAATCATTAAATATAAAAGGAAGGGCCAATATTCAAATGTGTGATCTATAATATTCCCCCAATCACATGGTCATATAAGAAATTTAACCTATA
The DNA here is from genome assembly GCA_963277665.1 of Viscum album. Classification (NCBI taxonomy): domain Eukaryota; kingdom Viridiplantae; phylum Streptophyta; class Magnoliopsida; order Santalales; family Viscaceae; genus Viscum; species Viscum album. Next base: position 932,492,686 of record OY728122.1, on the reverse strand, counting down.
AACAATAATAATGAATTTTAAATATAAATAAATATTTTATTCTTTAAATAATAACCCAATTAGACAGATGTTTTCTTAGGCACATGAATAATCTTAAATATTTTTTTAATTTAAACATTTTTTATAACTATCACTAAGAATATATGTAACACGGATTGTAAATTCATAGAACATATGACAACTAGTATTTCATATTTTTTATCTTATAAAAATTTTACAGTGGTAATTTTATTTCTCGTGATAATTCTAATAGTAATTTAAGTAATTTTAAAGATGTTGGTATTCCAAAATATAAAATTATTTAAAAAGTTGTATTTATTAATGGTAAAAGTGGAAATTAAATAATTATTTCTCAATTATGTGGTGATTAAAAGGATTTACAAACTTAAAATCCTAACGGTATAGTTTTAAGTAGTAAATATATTCTATTTTTTGTAAATATAACATATAAATTTTATTTAATCAATTTTTTTGAATTAACTTATAAATTTTTTATATGTTTAAATACAATACAATTTGATGCGATTTTTTGGAAGAAAATATTAAGTTGTTTTAATTATATATTACATCATAAGATGTTTGAGAACTATAATATTCCATATCTTTTTGAATATGATAAGGAAATAACATGTGTTCGTAAATCATTTATGAAATGAAAACAACACAAAAAACATTCAAATGTATAAAATAAGTAAGAACTATAATATTAATTTGACATATTATTTCGATATTTTTAGACCAATTAAAACTACTAGTTTTGTTGGTGAAATTTTTTTTGTAATTAGAGACTATTTCAGAAGAATTACACTTCTTTATATTCCTGCACACAAATCTAAAAAATTGAATTAGTTTTTTTATTATTCATGATTATCTCAAAATGAAAATGGTGAATTGATTGTATACATTATAAGTGATAGATATGTAGATTATTAAATCATAAATTTATATTATTCTATAAAGAAAATAGTTATTTTCATAATTTCTCATCTCTTAGGACACCATAACAAAATGGAATTGTGGCGAAGAAAAATAGAGAACTTCAAGAAGTGATTAGAACCTTGAAATGTGAATATTTTTTTATCAGAAATCTTTTTGATAGAAGTTATAAATTAGGATTCTTAATTTTCCAATAGAATACTTTTATGAACTATAATTAAAAACAATCATTTTAAATTTTTTTGTGATGAAAACAAAAAATTGGATATTTAAGAGACATTGGTTGAAAATTTACTATTCTTAATAATAAGGATTTCTTGGATTAATTAGATGAAAAATCATTGAATTCCTATTTTTGGGATATTATAATATAAGTAAGGGTTATGTAGATTATAAAAAATGAAACATGGTTAGAAAAGAAAATTTTCATGTTAAAATTGATTAAAGAAATTAAAATGATGAAAATAATAATTTGGTTCAAATATTTGATGCTTTTTTAGAATTTAATTTTATAGGATAATAACACAATAGAACTAATTTTTTTATTGAAAGTAATCACAATCCCTACCCATATGAAAATGATCCTAGTAGTTGGAAAACACAAAATATTTGTCTAATAGACAATATCAATAGAAATGTTGAATCAAAAATTAAAACTGTGAGATGTATATGGAACTTTTATACTTATCTTTTGTTTATATTTTATTTTTTTCATAGTGATGTTTAGATTATGAAAAGGATTTTATTTGAAAATTGGTTATAAAACATGACTTAAATAAATGTAATAAAAATATTTTATGGACTTTGTTTATTTCACCTAATGATTATCATATTATTGAAACAAAATTGGTTTTTCAAAACAATATTGATAAATATTTTCAAATTAATAATTATATTTTTTTACTCAAGGATATTATCATGAAGTAGTTAATGATTTTTATGATTATTTAACTAATATATCTTGGTTCTGTTCTATTATAATATTATTTTTATATATAATGTTTCTTTATTAAAATTTATTTCAAATTGGTCATAAAAATTGTTTTTAAAAACATTATATTTCTAAAGATTTATATGTAAGGAACCCATTCATATTTAAGAATAATGTTCTTATAATTAATGTTTTAAAACATATGAAACAGTTATATGGATTGAAACAAGATCCTTGAGGTTGGTTATAAATATTATGAATATTTTATTCTGAAAAATAATTTTGAGAAATGAAAATTGTATCCACCTTTTTTTTAAAAGGAGTTTTGATAATAATATTATTGTTTATGTTTATTTTAATGATATTATTTTTTGGATATTCCTGTGAATAAAAGTGTTATGAATTTTAAATTCTAGGAGTTTTTAATTTTTTATTACTAATATATATTTATTTAAATTTTTCATTGGACATCAAATTTCTCATAGGAATAATGTAATTTTCTAAATCAATCATATCATGTTATATATTTAGCTAAAACATTCTACCTAAATTCAAGTAAAACACTAAAATGATTTCATCAGCTAAATTGTATTAGGATGAGTCTAGAAAATCTATTGTTGTTAAAAAATGTGTGGTATGACTGGTAGTTTATAATATTTGACTACTTTGAATCGTATTTTAATGTTTAGTTATTTTTATGTAATATATATATACATCTAATACTAAAAATCATTTCAAGGGTGTTATTGAAAATATTAATTATATTAAAGGGTCATTGAATCATAGTTCGTTTTATCTTTCAAAATATTTATTAAATTTGGTAAATTATTCTGGTTCTGATTTTAGATGATGAAAATATTATAGACAAAGTACTTCAGGTATAAGTCGCCTTCTTGGTAACTGTTTTTTCATAGAGTGTATTGAAAGAACCCTCAATTTCATTATTAACTATTAAATGAAAATATTTTTTGGTTTCATTTTTCTCATCTCAATCATTATATATTAAGAATATTTCATCTAATTTTGGTTTAAATTTTTAAAAATTACTTTCTATTATGAAAAAAATTATTCTATTAGTATTTTTAAAAATATATTACAATATTACAGAACTAAACATATTCTTGTTATATATCATTTTCTTATATATATTGTTTAAAAATGTCATATTAGTTTGAAATACTTTCAACTGGTGATGAACTGTACGATATTTTTTCTAAAACATTGGTTTTAGCTATGTTGAAAATTAAATTTGAACTTGCAATTATGGAAGTATTATTATTTCAAACTAAGAATGTGTTTAGGGGTGCTTCGAAGTTTAATTTGAATTTACAGAATTAATATTATTAAAACAAACCTCTTTATAATTTATATTTACACCCTATTATTTTAATAATTTAATACTTTGAGGTCGATCATTAACATATGACTTGAAAATTTATGTTTTTAGGGAGATTAAATCTATTTTTGATACTAAATTTGGATTATTTAGTTTCATTCCCAATAACTGTTATTTAACATAAGATTATGAAAACACTCTTTTTAAATATTAAAATTATAAGAGTTAGTTATATTAACTATGTAGTGAAAAAAAAATTGCCTTTTCAATAATTTGAAAATGGAGAGAAATTATGAAATTATTATTTGCTACATAATTATCAAAAAAGAGGGTATTGTTACTACGACTTCATAAACCACATTATTTGATTTATGTTTTGATAATTATGAAATCCTATTTATTCCCCCTAACATAAGTTTTGTAAGTTTCATGATTATGCATATTGGATTAGAAATAAATTAAATTATATAATCATTATATTTGTTCATTATATTATTTAGTTTATATTTATTTATTTTTGGAATTGACCTTGGAGAAAAAATAATTTTTTATCTTATATTTTTTTTCAATTTCATGGGAAACTAATAACTACACATCAAAGTAGAGGACATGTTAATCCAAAATAACCTGACCTTAAGCACCACACAATCGTGGATGGTGTTAGGAGCTAAAAATATAAGTAATTTTAAAATGAGAAACAAAATATAGTAATTTTAAATATTATAGATAAAGTGGTGAATATATTTTATAATTTTACATTCATCATGTCATAATGACTAGATCATTTTCACTAAACAGTAGATGTGGCCAATGTGGCTCACATGGGAAATCATAAATCCCCATGATGACCAGTTAGGTCTAATGGAAATCACGTTAATTTTTTTAGTTTTGAAATATAAAATAAATGGACAGAAAAAAAATGTTGAATATATAAAACCATTTTGAATAAATAAATTTCATGTTGAGTTCCAAAATATATAAGAAAAATTGTTTACTAGAGTTCGAAACACTTGGGTGAATTTCATTGTTGTCATCCAATGTGAAGAATGGATTTTAAAATAACTATATTCCATGGTGATGATTATAGACATCATACTTCTAACATATCTATTAATGAAACATGAATTGACATTGTGTTTATATTATATAATTTCAATATAATTATTTTAATTATTATTTCATTTTTTAATATATATAAAATTAATAATTATTTTTGAGTGTTTTTTGTTTATAGTTAAGGGGAATTGATTTCATAGGTGAATAATTAATGATTAGAAGTTCTCCATTAATTTGAAAAATACATTGTACACTACAGTCATCATAAAATGAAAATAGAAATATCTATGGAGGTAAAAATTATTATGTTCATGCCATTGATAATAATGATAATCTATAAATAATTACTTTAATAGTACTGGTAATTTTTAAATAATGAAGTTGATGTGGATAATCGTTTTAACTTAAATTATGGAGTGAACATCGCGTCTTGATGCTGAATAAGTTTTCCTATATCATTACATAGAACTTAGCTACACTTTATTTTACTATATCATCACTACTACTAAAATCATTTTAATTCAACTTCATAGTGATTCAGTTTACTACCCTTAGGAGTATTCTATCTATCTCAACACTCAATTTATCCTCATTTCCACTCTAGTTCTATTGTGTTACTTATTTATATTATTTTTTGAGTAATTTATTTTTGTTTGATGATTTTTATATCAAAACTAGAAACTAATTTTTGGGTAATACCACCCCCAAAATATGGACATATTGGTTTTCTTATTTATTAAATGTATAGGGGATTTGGTGAATCCTTGTTCCAGATAATGTAATGGTTAGTTTATTATACAACATCAAAATGGATCCAATATATTTGTGACTCTGGGGGATAAAAGTAATGTTTTTTGGTTCAGACACTTATTATTAAAAAAAATTAATATATAATTAAATATCTTTAACAATTCTGATACTCTATTTTAGTGGCAGTTATTTAACATTAAATTTGAGATATGTGAATAGTATAAATTGGATTATTTTTATCCAAAAAACTATAGATAACTTCTTTTAATATTTTCCTTTACAAATTTAAATTAACTAAATTCTGATAAGTATTTAAATTTTCGTAAAATAAATCAATTCTCCCCCATCTTGACTATTACATCTATCTAAAATTAGAACCAAAGAACAGGTCTGTTCTCGCCTCTCATAATGATTTGGTTGATATGTTATTCTATTTGAATAATTTGTCTTTGTGATGTTATGTTAATAGTTTTTAATTCATTTTTGGGAAATTCTTCTAGTGTTCTGATGATTTTGATATTGCAGGGATCTTATATACATTGATATAGTCATTCCCAGTGGGATATATTTCTTACTTATTGGTAACTCCGTTATAATGAGACATTATTCCAATTACTAATTAAATGTTTTTTCATGGATATTTTTTTGTTATGTGATATGTTTTGATACCCCGAAACCCATTATGAAGTATGTATACTCAAGCATAAGGGATTATTTATCACCTCTGGGTGGAGATATATTTTTATTTTTTAACATTTTCTTTTTAATTTTATTTATGAGTATAACACAATCTAAATTAACCTTCTTACACTAGATATGTTTATAGAAAATGCTTTTTTACTACTGAGTTATACACTCACCATGTGTATGTGATTGAGTACATGATTATACATTACAGTTTGGGATCCAAGTAGGGGATAGGGAACTCCTACTGACTATGGAGCTACATATCTTGGTAGGGTTTGGGAGATTTTACTATAAATGGACTCGAGAATAAATTTCATGTCATCTTTAGTTTTTTATATTATCTTCAGGTCAGTGGTACATGATTTTCTATGTGTTATCATGTTCATATATGTAGTACTATCTGGAATTGAAACTTCTTATTTTTTGTATCATGGATTAAGTTATAACTATATATAGAAGTTTATTAGGATGTCTGTAAATGATTATAGATTTCTTATATATGAAAAATTATAATATATCTTATTTTCATTGTTTCATTTGGTTAGACGTACATGATCTACAATGAGAGGTGCACATAAAGTTTTTATAACCCTTTTGGTCACAGAATAGGTGAACTAGATCGAGGATCCCAAAAAGTGGTACAAAAGCATTTTTTTTATATTTCTTATTATTATATATATTATATACGTATGATTTAATATGTTCAAGATCTATGTTGGGCCTTATTCCAGTTTATATCCAACCCATGAATTTAGAAATTTCATATTATAGGAGAAAATATTCTACTTCATAGTTTTCAATTCCTCTTTTAAGATACTTTTGATGAATATGATGTTTTGTTATATTGATTAAGGGTTTAATAAATTTAATATTGGCCTTAGCTTCAAAAACATGAAAATATAATTTAAAATAATACTTTTATTTATATTTTGATTTACACACTCCATTGAGAATTATGAAAACTGAGATATACTATAAAAATATTATTATTTAAATATTATCATTATAACCTAGAATTTATATAAATTTTATAAATAATAATAAAAGAATTATTAAATATTATAATTAATTTTTTATATAATGAAATCCTATTTTTAATGGAAAATAAATAATTAATATATTTTCAATAAGGTCATTTTATAAATATTTTTTCCTTAAAATTTATTTTTATTACTTTTTATGCATGAACATTACAATTAATATCTAAAATTTTTATAAACTTTATATGATGTAATGAATAAAACTTTTAAAATATTCAGAACATCATTATCTCTAGATGACTTTTTAGGATATTTCTTAAAATATTTATTTTTATTTAATAGTGATAGACAAAAATTTTTGTAAAGAATTACATTTCTTTTTATAAAATTATTTAATTTAAATGTCCCGTTATATTTTGGAATTATTTTTAATGTAGTATATTATAAAATTAATTAAAAATAATATGAATACCATCATAATCAAAATTAAATTTTATCTTCATATACATTCATTTTTATAATTAAAAACATAATTCTCTAAAAATTCTTTTTCATTATTCCCAAATAGATTAGTCATAAAATATGAAACCAAATCCATGAATCAAAATATATTATTAAAAAATATATCAAACAAATAAGAGATCAAGACAATCAAGGAACATCATCGGACATAAAAAAACAAGAAGTAACTTCCTAAAATTCCCTCTATAGCCTAATTTTTATGCATGTCTTCCCCTTCCCTTTGGATGTCATCCTATCCTCCATGTATTGGCTGATTGTGGTGTCACATGTTCCTATTCAGATGGAGATTCAAAGGATTCTTCTATAATGGGGATGATCTTGAACATCCAAGAGAGGTACCAAAATTCCATCTCTGGGCTAGCTATATAAAAATCATACATATTAAAAGCCCACAACTTCTACCCAAGAACTTATTAATTGAATCAAAAAATATCTAGTTCCATCATATAGTATATTACCTCAAACAATAACAAAAACTAGTCATATGCCTCTTTGTTGATACCTTCAATATGAATTTTGCATTTAGAATCATCAGAATGAATGATAGAAGAGTTTTTATCTCATGCGATGAGAAATTATTCATCTAAGGCCTTACCAAAGAAGTCATATCCATTTTTTATAAGGATAGAAAATTGGACTGGTAGAACCAATCAGCATTCATATTATCAACTACAAGGATACAAGTTGGAAGTTACTCTTATATGGGGAGTTCATGAGTAGGATATATTTGTACTACTTTAGGTGTAGAGACATATGTCTTATACATCCAAGGGGGTACTAGTTGGAATCACTCTTCATCCACCATGACATTATTTTTTTAAAATGAAGACACTTATTTATCCACACATGCATGGTCAAGTAATTTTTATAATGTTTGGTTAGAACTCACTTTTCATACTCTAAGCCCAGTATCAAGTCATCAAGCACCCTCTGATAGAATTGTCAGTGGTCTAGCAACTACTATGTTTTTTAGATGTATAGCCACATAAGGAGCCTATACTCTCTCCAGAATTCATCCTTTCATAGTCTTTGAAACTGAAATAAGTGCATTCAGTTTCTTTTTCCTTTTATTAACCATGATAGAAAGAAAAAAACTATCATGCACTATATGTTCATCAAATTCAGCTTATAGATAAACCATAGGGTAATATTATTTACCTCCAAGCACCAAAAAATGGGTTCCAGTCCCACCAATAAACTGTAGTTAAAACATCACAGCCACCTGCCAAACCACTTTCAGATCGGCCCACACAGCCAGCACTAGATAGCCATTGGTATTTTCACAAACACAATGTTCATTTTTCACATTAGAAAAAATTACAGTCCTTGACTTATTTCTACATTTAAAATTCACATTTTCTTGTTGTAACTACATCTCAGCTTCCTGGTCAAGTGATTTATTTATAAAAGAGTCCATAAATTGTCATGATCTATCCTTATTAGTAGTATCACCCAGCGGTAGTGCTGTGATAGGTCAAAAACCATCATATTTACCCCTAGAATGAATGGCGATACAAGAATCACCATTCATTAAAGAAACAATCTAATAAATTTTGTGACCATCCATTTCACCTGACTCAGGCTACATCTGACTAGTATTAGAAGATAAATTTTGTAAAATTATAATCATATTCTTATTAAATCATCCATTCACCATACTTACATGCATGGAACCAAATTAGAAAACTATATAATGCCTATAACTGGAGGGTTCATGGCCAATTACGTTAGAATTCATAAAAATTTGAATTTTTTCATTTATGTTTTTCAAATAAATAGAATTATCATCATTAGAAATAATCACACGATCAACTATATTAGATCCCAAATCAACTTCTACAAAAAAAAACTAGAAAAGTGGCCAAATATAAGGCCCCGGCCTTAAACATTACTTAATCTTTAGTTATTACAAGATTACACATTGAAGATCTTTTTAGGTTTAGAGTTTTATAGAATTAGATCATAAATCAGGCATTACATTCCAAATTTAAACAAGGAGGTTACATAAAAGATAGTATTCTTTTTTCCCATTAATGGAGACATATTTAAAAAAAACATGGATTCTTTCGTGACACTTCCTCGACACTATCCACACATCATGTACATTTCCCTTGACCTGTGGAAAACATTTCAAAATCATGGGATGAGCATAAAAAAGCATAGTAAGGGATATGAAAGTACAAAATGAAAACATTAGTCCATGTATACATAAGAATTGATGAAATCATACTTTACTCATAAAACATAATAACAATAACATACCTCATCAAATCATGAATAAATCATCGAAATCATAATACATAAAGGTAACTTGAGTCATTCATAACTTTCTTATGTAGGGAGTAACCCTCATGGTAACGTTTGGAATACCTATCATAGTGTATTCCCTAAATCACTTCGGAGAAACCTTAGAGTTTAACTCCTTCGTGTTACCCAATGCATTGGAGAGCTATATCGGGCTCACCCACCCTTATTTTATCACGGAACCACCCGTCTTCATAAACAATGCCCAAGAACCATAACATAATAGTATCACATAAAACATGCATAAAGGAAACATAACATTTCCAAATTTGAATCACAAGATATCAATACAACTCATTGATATAATAAAAACATTATCAAAAACATTTTCAATACCAAAATATAATAAAATTAAAACATGGTATTTGTTTTTCATTTAAAAATAGTTATGTATTATAGAGGAAGCCGAAACTCAAATAATGGTCACGGTGGCGGAGAAGTCGTTGTCGCCGCATACGTATGAAAAAAACATTCCCTTTTGTCATTTAGTAAAACTCTTCATATAAAAAGATTACTTTTTGAGTAAAAGTCAAAGTCAAAGGGTTTTATACACCATATAAAAGAAAGTTGTGTATAAAACAAAATATGAATCAATGAAAGGAGATTGAGATGAAGTCCCAAACCACATGTCCGACTTGACTCGATTTTCCTTTAATTCCATGAATAATAAACTTGAGTTAATTTATACTTAATTAAGAACCTTTTTCAAGTTCATTATTCCTTTTATATCACTTATTACCATGTTATTAACATTATGTAATTATTTATGTTAATAACAGTCGTTTTGTCGATCTTTGGTACTTGATCCAAAAATGGACTTCTTATAATTACATGTTGTTCATGTGGTCAAAGGTTCATTATATCCATACTTATATTCATGATGTAGATATCATATATATCTAGTATATACAAGCAATTATAATATTACATAACATTTAGAGGTAAGAAATGAAATGCACCGTTCATGGAGACGGTAAGCAGTACGTACACATGAACGATACTTTCATTTCTATTTCTTACTTAATGGAGAGAAATCATAATGATTTAAAGGTATATTATAATTACATTATAATATAATATATAATATCATTAAATCCATCCCTTATACGTCCCACATATGTAATTAACAAATTAAATCACTTTGAGGGGGCGGTAGTCCACACTTCCTAAAATGAAGATATCGCCATTACCTATAATGGAAACCATAAGGTATGGCATAAATGAAAAATACAGAAGCATTAAGAAAATATAGAAATATTATATATCATATATATATACTGACATCTTAATTTCTACCTCTAAAGGTGTTAAACTAATATTGAACAATCATCGTTTCGTGAGGCAGTAATTCACCAACCACAGAAACTGTACGTTCTTTAACCATTAGACGGAGGTGTGTGTAAGTGTAGCTTGAATACTTATCATAACAACATCCTAGTATATTGGAGATACTGGTTTTGTTACAAAATAATGTAATAAAATTATTTTAGGGGGTTGGAGAAGTAAAATAAAACAAAAGAACACAAGTGAAGACATTACCCTTAAATCAGGTAACTCCCTTTAGTTTGAACCAAAAGGGTTCCTTGAAGAGCTTTCTACCTAAGGTAAGGCTTCTCGGATTTGGAGAGGTATGTGGAGAGATAAAATGAGCATAACTTTCCCGAGACAATGGCTTGAGAGGTGTGGGTAAGGTGGTAGAGGTGGGGGCCTTTTATAAGAGAGAGGAGGGGCACTCTTGGAAAGTTATAAAATGATACTTTATTATATAATGAGTTTCGGATTTTAAAGGTCCCAAAATTATATATTTCAAGGATAAGGTTATAAGAGTTCTAAATCCACACATCCAATAGGTTTTTGACATGTTTATGTCTTAGATTTTACATTATCTTTTCCTTTTATTTAAATCGTTAATTAATGCAGTAATCACTGCATCATTATGGTGTCATAAATAATTTAATTTCTTTAATGTCTAAAAATTATAAAACACATATCATTATGTAGAAAATATTTTTAGATTTATAATGAATATTTATAGTCAAAAATATCATTTATTTATAAAAATGTATTATTGTTTTACATAGGTGTTACATACTTTTGTGATATTCCCCTTTCTTTAAAAATAAAATGATAAAGTGTCACTATCACCCAAAAGTGATTTCATGGGGTCCCTATGTTTGGCACAAGGCATCCCATGGTCGGCCATGAAACAACCAATAGAATTAGGACACATGTTGGAGTCATTTTATATTATTATGATATTATTTTATTATCCTTAACTACCCGATTACTAATTAATCACGATAATTAATGATAATTACCATCGTTACTATTCATAATGTCCAAAAACAAAATATTCTTAATTACATAATTTTTATCTTATGATTCCAAATATGGAATCCATTTTACCAAATTCCAAACACAGAAATTGAAATAATTAATTTAAAAATAATTCCCATTGTCAAAACAAATAGCAGGTTTTTTTGAATCAATATCTATGAAAAGTTTGGCACTTGTTTATACCCAATTCCAAAGTGAAATTAATTATAATGACCACCATTGGATTAAATGGTAAAAATATGTTCTAATTAAACATTAAAACCAATTATAAAGATAATATATCCATATAATTAAATTAGATGAAAAAGCAGTTTTGAAGTAAAATGCAGTATTTTTCACTATTCATTAAAAAATGAACATTGTCAGAAAAATTCCAAAAATTTATCCAAAGTAAATTTCAGTGTCCCAATCCTAATGAATAAGTATATTTTGAAAAATATATCTTATAAATTTGTCAAAAGATTGATTTAAAAATGGTTTTCCATCAAAAGGCGGTAAAACAATCTTTTAAAAATATTAGAAAATTTGATTCCTAAGATTGGATTTATTCTCATTTTAAGCATCTAAAACACTATCTAATTTATAAATAAACATAGATATGAAAACCCATAATTCTTTACTTACTTGGGATGTTACATACTTCCCCCCTTTAGAAAATTGCGTCCCCTCAATTTATTTACTTATCGAATAAGTGGGGGTATTTATCCCTCATTGCATATTCAGATTCCCATATTGTGTATTCAATCATGTGGTTTTTCCAAAAAACCCTTACATGATGAATCACCTTATTCCACAACACTTCCTCCATGTGGTTAAGAATCTAGACTTGTTGTTCCTCATATGATAGATTCTATTCCAGCTGAACCTCTGGACTCAAAACACAAGATGGATCTGGGATGTACTTCCTTAACATTGAAACATGAAAAACTTTATGTCCCTGAGTTAAACTCAGAGGTAAGGCCACTTAGTATGAAACTGATCCAACCCTCTCCAGAATTTCTTGTGGTCTAGTGAACATTGGCCTCAACTTTCCATTCATACCAAATCACATCACACTTTTCCATGGAAAATCTTTGAGGAAGAAATGATCACCTACCTCAAAAGAGTGATCCTTCCTCTTGTTGTCCGCATAAATTTTCTGCCTGCTCTATGCTGTTCTCATGTTTTTCTGTATCAGCTAAACTTTTTCTACCAACTCTTCTACCAATTCGGGTCCCATCAACTTCCTTTCACCCACTTAATCCCAAAAAGATATAGTTCGACACCGCATCCCATATAATGCCTCAAATGGTGCCATCTATATATTAGAATGAAAACTGTTATTATAATAAAACTCCACCAAAGAAAGATTTTGGTCCCAACATCCCTTATAATCCATCGAAAAAGAATATATCATATCCTCCAAAGTCTTAATTGTTCGTTCTGACTTCCCATCTGATTGAGGATGAAAAGCTATACTAAAATTTAATTCAGTACCCAATGACTTCTGATGGCCTTTCCAAAAGATAGAAGTAAACCTAGGATCACAATAAAATACAACAAAGAAGGGAAATCCATGTAAACTGAATATCTATTTAATATACAAATGAGAAATTTGATCTAGGGAAAAAGTATCTCGTATAGCAAGGAAATGAGAAGATTTAGTCAAGCGATCAACAATAACCCAGATTGCATTGTTACCTCGAGGTGTCATCGGCATTCCCACAACGAAGTCCGTCGATATATTCTCTCATTTCCACTCTGGTACCGGTAAAGGCTGAAGTATCCCTTTCGGTCACTGCCACTCTACTTTAACCTATTTTCAAGTCAAACACTTCACAGTAAAATCAGCAATATCTCTTTTCATTCCATCCCACCAGTTATACTCCCACAGATCTATGTACATGTTAGTACTACCAGGATGAATTGAAAACAGGGAACTATGATCCTCACATAACAACTCATTATTCAACATTGAATCACAAGTCACACATAATCTCTTCCCAAACCTCAAAACACAATCATTATTAATGTTAAAATCAGGAAACGTACCCTTCTAAACTTGCTCAACCTTTATCTGCAACCCATTGTCTTTCTTCTGCGCTTGCTTAATTCTGTCTGATAGAGATGATCTCACTGAAACCTGAAACAAAACAGAAGAACATCCTACACCAACAACTTCTTTTCCAAAGTTCATCAAATCAAAAACCAAAGGATCTCGTTCCAAACGTAGCATGGTTAATGAATCATTACTTTTTAGACTCAAAGCATCAGCCACTTTATTAGATTTTCCTGGATGGTTATAAATTTTATAATCATAATCCTTGATTAATTCTAGCCATCTCCTTTATCTCATGGTCAATTATTTCTGATTGAATATATACATTAAGATTTTGTGATCAGTATATATTTCCCACCTTACTCCATACAAATGATGCCTCCAAATTTATAGAGAAAAAACAACATCAACTAATTCCAAATCATGTGTAGGGTAATTTACCTCTTGAGTTTTCAACGGACATGAAGGATAAGAAATAAACTGATCATTCTACATAAGGACACAACCAAGTCCCTTCAACAAAGAATCACTGTAGATAACAAACTCACCATTCCTGGAAGAAAGTTCCAAAACTGGAGCATTCACTAATCTTCTTTTCAATTCCTGAAAACAATCATCGCATTCTTTTGTCCAGATAAACTCAACACCCTTCCATGTAATCTTAGACATTGGACTAGATAATAAAGAAAATTTTCTAACAGACATTCGATAATAGAATGCCAAGCCAAGGAAGCTACGAATCTCAGTTACATTTTTGGGTCTTGTCCATTCTTCAAAAACCTTTGTTTTTGCAGGATCAATAGTCATTCTATCTTGAGAAATAATGTGACCAAGGAATTAAATTTTTTACAACCACAACTCACACATGTTGAATTACCCATAAAATTTTTTTCATTTAAGGTTTTAAAATTAACCCTTAAATGACATTCATGCTCCTCTTGACTTTTAGAAAACACCAAAATATCATCAATGAAAACAACCACAAACTTATCCAAGAACTCATGGAAAATTATAGTCATAAAGTCCATGAATACATAAGGTGCATTGGTTAAACCAAAAGGCAGAACAAAAAATTAATAATGGCCATATCTAGTACGGAACGTAGTCTTCTGAACGTCTTCTTCTTTTACATTCAACTTATAGTACCCCGACCTCAAGTCAATCTTCGAAAAATACTAAGCTCCCTGGAGCTGATCAAAAAAATCATCGATATGAGGAAAAAGATACTTGTTCTTAAATTTGTTGTTATTCAATGCTATATAATCAATGAAAAGTCTCATTGAACCATATTTCTATTTAACAAATAAGACAGGAGCACCCCATGGTGAGGTGCTAGGTCAAATGAAACCTTTATCTAGTAACTCCTGCAATTTCTTCTTTAACTCTAAAAGTTCAACTTGAGCCATTTGATAAGGGGGGTTTGAAATTGGCATAGAATCTGGAACTAAGTCAACAGTAAATTCAACTTCACAATCATGAATAATAACATGAAACTCATCAGGAAAAACATCAAGATAATCATTTACCACTGGTACATCATTAATCTGAACAGTTACTTTATTTTCAACAAATTTTCAAGGTAACATTCATTTCGATCTTTTACTAGTTTCTCAACTTCCTGATATGTTATCAAAATTGAAGGTTCAGTCTTGTACACAAACTGAAAATATTTCTGAAAAGAAACCTCGTCATCTCTGCGGTCAATCCTAGCATGATAAATAGAATGACAATCCATGCCCAAAATAACATCAAACTCTACTAGGGGAAAAAATAAGGTTTGCAGGTAGATTCTTTCCGCACACAAGGATTGGAAGGTTCATATAATTTCTTTTTGTGTCGAAGTTTCCTCCTGGTGTTTTTACCATAAGTTCAAGATTCATATCTTGAGTTGGAATTCTAAATTTACTATAAAACATCTCTGAAATGAAAGAATGTGTAGACCCAGAATCAAACAACAAATTGGCATAATCTGAAAAAACAAACATTGTACCTGATACTACATCATTCGATGGCCCAACATATTCTAAAGTAGTTGTAAAGGATTTCACCACCACTTTTTGCTTGTAGTCAGGCTTCTTTCCCTCATTTGAGTTCTTCGTTAGACACTCATTTTCATAATGACTCATTTCATTACACTTAAAACATCTTACCATTGGATTTTAATTGCCTGCTTGATCATCTTCCTTACAGTTACGAGAAATATGACCATAATTACCACACCGAAAGCACTTTCCAGACTTGGATAAACATTATCCAGGATGAATTCTACCACACTTCTCATAGGATGGATATTTTGTTTTCTAACCTCCTTACTTATTTGATGAATTCTTCTCCTTTTCCTACAAACTGGACCTCTAATTTTGTTGCTTGTCAAAGAACACCATATCATCGGCAATCTCCATTTCCACCTTCCCCGCACATCGAACAAGTTTTTCATAACTTTTGAACTCACGAGAACCTAAATCCCATAGATACTTTGGCTCTAACCCTGAGTAAAAATTGTTGATTTTACTATCAAGATCTCGTATGAAATTTGGAGCATACCTTGCCAGTCGAGTGAACTTTTCTTCATAAGAAGCCAATGAGTCATCCACCTGCCTCAATTCTAGGAATTGTTTTTCCATCCTAAGAAAAACCACCTTAGGAAAATATTTCTCAATAAACATACCTTTGAATTCGTCCCAGTGATGATCTTCAATCTCATCACTATCCCTGATATTTTTCATCATCGACCACCACTGATCAGCTTCACCTTCAAAACAGTAAACAACAAGACTAAACTTTTGATGTTCTGAACACCCCATGGTGTCAAAAATCTTCTCCAGTTCTTTAATCCACCCTTCAGCTAGCATAGCATTATATGATCCTCTGAATGATGGGGGGTGTTGCCTCATGAAATGTTCCACCACTGACATTTTCCTCTGCGGTTGATATGGATGATCTCGTTCATGGATACCACCACCATTTATAGCCTGAGTCTACTGTTCCATCACTGCAACAAACTATTCAGTTCCAATTCCTACCATCTCAGGTTGCTGATTTGGAAGGTTGTCTTCCTCCTGATGTCGTCCCAACATAGATGCCTTGATTCCTCTATGGAAGACCATTCTGAACAAACATGTCTTAGATGAAGAAACATGGTAATCTTCAAATGATATATCATTTCAATTTTACCATAAAAAAATATTTTCGGATAATCATTTAATAGAATTTTAACTCCTAAAGTTATCTATACCGACCTTTGATACCAACTATAGGGCCACATCCTTAAGCATTACTTAATCTTGAGTTATTACAAGATTACATATTGAGGATCTTTTCAGGTTTAGAGCTTTAGATAATTAGATCATAAATCATGCATTCCATTTCACATTTAAAAAAGGTGGTTACATAAAATATGGTATTCTTTCTCCCCATCAAATGATACATATTTAAAAGAAAACATGGATTATTTCGTGACACTTCCTAAATACTATCAACACATCATGTACTTTTCTCATGACCTGTGGAAAATATTTCAAAAACTTTAGATGAGCATAAAAAGCCCAGTAAGGGATATGAAAGTACGAAATGAAAACATTAGTCCATGTATACATAAGAATTAATGAAATCATACTTTACTCATAAAACATAATCACTTTAACATACCCCATAAAATCATGAATAAATCATAGAAATAATAAGACATAAAGGTAACTTGAGGCATTCATAACATTCTTACGTATGGAGTAACCCTCATGGTTACATTTGGAAGACCCATCACAGTATATTCCATAAATCTCTTCGGAGAAACCTTAGTGTTTAACTCCTTCGCATTACCCAATGCATTGGAGAGCTATATCGAGCTCACCCGCCCTTATTTTATCATGGAACCACCCGTCTTCATAAACAATTCCCAAGAACCATAACATAATCATGTCACATAAAACATGCAAAATGAAAACATAACATTTCCACATTTAAATCCCAAGATATCAATAAAACACACTTATATAATAAAAAAATTATCAAAACCATTTTCAACGCCTAAATAAATGAAAATTAAAACATCGTATTTATTTTTCATTTAAAAATAGTTATGGCTTGTAGAGGAAGCCAAAACCCAAATAATGGTCATGGCGGCGGAGAAGTCGTTGTCGCTGCATACGTACAAAAAAAACATTCCCTTTTGTCATTTAGTAAAATGATTCTTATAAAACAATTCCTTTTGAATAAAAGAAAAATTAAAAGGGTTTCATACACCGTATAAAATAAAGATGTGTATAAAACAAAATATGCCTCAATGAAAGAAGATTGAGACGAAGTCCCATACCTCGTGTCCGACTTGACTCGATCGTCCTTTAATCTCCTGAATAATAAACTAGAGTTAATTTCTACTTGCTTATAAACCTTTTTCAATTAATTATTCCTTTTATATCAATTATTACCATGTTATTAACATTATGTAGTTATTTAAGTTAATAACGGTTTCTTTGTCGATCTTTGGTACTTGAGCCAAAAATAGACTTCTTATAATTACATGGTGTTCATGTGGTCAAAGGTTTATTATATCCAGAATTAAATTCATGATGTATATATCATATATATATAATATATCAATTATATACATGCATTTATAATATTACATAACATTTATAGGTAATAAATGAAATGCACCGTTCATGGAGACGGTAAGTTTTACGTACGCATGAATGCTACTTTAATTTCTATTTCTTACTTAATGGAGTGAAATCATAATGATATAAAGGTATATTATAATTCCAGAATAATATAATATATAATATCATTAACTCCATCCCTTATATTTCCCACATATGGCATTATCGAATCAAATCACTTTGAGGGGGTGGTAGTCCGCACTTTCTAAAATGAAGATATCGCGTTTACCCATAATGGAAACCATAAGGTATGCCATAAATAAAAAATACAGAAGCATAAGGAAAACATAAACATATTATATATCATATATAAATATAGTGACATCTTAATGGACACCTCTGATGGTGTTAAAATAATATTGAACCATCATCGTTTCGTGAGGTAGTAATTCGCCATCCACAGAAATAGTATGTTCTTTAACCATTAGACAGAGGTGTGTGTAAGTGTAGCTAGAATCGTTTTAATAAAAACATCCCAGTATATTTTGTATACTGGTTTTGTCACAAAATAATGGAATAAAAAGTGTTTAGGG
The DNA here is from genome assembly GCA_963277665.1 of Viscum album. NCBI lineage: Eukaryota > Viridiplantae > Streptophyta > Magnoliopsida > Santalales > Viscaceae > Viscum > Viscum album. The sequence continues at coordinate 932,473,618 of OY728122.1, read as the reverse complement.
GGTTGGAGAAGCAAAATAATACAAAAGAACACAAGTGAAGACATTACCTTTGAATCGGGTAACTCCCTTTGGATTGAACCCAAAGGGTTTAATGAATAGAATTATGCCTATGGTAAGGCTTATAGGATTAGGAGAGGGGTGTGGAGGGATTAAATGAGCAGATCTTGGCTGAGCCAATGGCTTGAGAGGTGTGGGTAAGGTGGTATAAGTGGAGGCCTTTCATAAGAGATAGGAGGGGCACTCTACAAAGTTATAAAATGTTAGTTTATTATATAATGAGTATTATATTTTAAAGGTACCACAATTATATATTTAAATGATAAGGTGATAAAAGTTCGAAATCCACCCATCCAATAGGTTTTTGACAAGAATTTGTCTTAGATTTTACATTATCCTTTCATTTTATTTAAATCATTAATTAATGAGGTAATCGTTGCATCATCGTGGTGTCATAAATAATATAATTTATTTAATGTATAAAAATTATAAAACAAATATCATGATATAGAAAATATTTTTAGATTTATAATGAATATTTATATTCAAAAATATAATTTTTTAGACAAAATTAAAATTTTTTTACTTAGGTGTTACATACTTTTGTGATATTCTCCTTTCTTTAAAAATAAAAAAATAAAGTGTCACTATCACCCAAAAGTGATTCCATGGGGTCCCTAAGTTTGGCATAAGGAATCCCATGGTCGTCCATGACACATAGAATAGCATTAGGACACATGTTGGGGTCATTTTTTATTATTTTGATATTATTTTATTATCCTTAACTACCTGATTATTAATTAATCGCTATAATTAAAGATAATTATCGTCGTTACTATTCATAATGTCCAAAAACAAAAGATCCTTAATCACATAATTTGTACCTTCAGATTACAAATATGGAATACATTTTAGCAAATTCAAAACACAGAAATTTCAATAATTAATTTAAAAATAATTCCCGTTGTCAAAACAAATAGTGGGTTTTTTTGAAACAATATCTATGAAAAATATGGCACTTGTTTATGCTCAATTGCAATGGGAAATTAATTCTAATGACCAACATTGGATTAAATGGTAAAAATATATTCTAATTACACTTTAAAACCAATTATAAAGATAATCTATCCGTAGAATTAAATTATATGAAAATGCATTTTTGAAGTAAAAGGCAGTATTTTTCATTATTCATTAAAAAATGAACATTGTCAGAAAAATACCAAAAATTTATCCAAAGTAAATTTTAATGTCCCAATACTAATGAATAAGTTTAGTTTGACAAATAGTGCTTATAAAATTGTAAAAATTTTGATTTTAAAATGGTTTTCCATCAAAAGGCGGTGAAACAATCTTTTGAAAATATTAGAGAATTATATGCTTAAGATTGGATTTATTCTCATTTTAAACCTCTAAAACACTATCTAATTTATAAATAAACATTGATATGAAAACCCATAATTTGTTACTTACTTGGGATGTTACCCCTAATCTAGCTAACTATGTTTCCTTGTGAATTTTAATTGGGATTCAAAATGACATTGAAATGTCATAAATTATTTTGGGGTACTAGATAATCTAGTTCAGACAATAAAGCCTCACAAAAAGTTGAATAGAGGGGTTTCTAACATCAGTAAAATTAAATTTTCTTTCTCATTATCAGAAATGACTCATACCTCACTTAAGCATGTTCAAGCCAAATCCCTATTCTCGCGGCTTCAATACCACATAAGGGAACAGTATATCGAAGTATATGTGCCACAGTGATACACATTTCTAATACATAAACAACCAAATTGATGATATCCACTCAGTCATCTTCTCAATTTTCTATGGTAGAGGACCTCTAGGGAGAAAGAGGTTTATAATAATAAAGTGCTCACCTGTAATTAGAAAAAATTTACATAAGTCCTAAAAATACACTAAAACATTATTTTATCCTATTTCAATATTTATGATGGAAAATTACATCCTATATATGAAACTTTTCCAATTTTATGCCACATGAATTTGATTATAATATTTATATATTTTTAAGAAGATAATATATCTAAAATGAGTCTCTATTGATTATAATTTTACTTATATGTTTTAATTGGATAAAAAGAAGTTATAAATGAATATAAAAGTTTATTTTGAAAAACAATAATTCACTTTTATGGTTTTATTTTATTTGGCGTTTTTTTGATAATATAATTACATTAAATTCATATGAAATGTTGAATTGGTGCTTGTAAAATGGTAGGAAAAAATATTAAATGCTTTTAAAAATAATAAAATTAATAGGTTTTAGATGAATTATAGTGTCCCATAATAATTAGGCTTATTAATAATCCATAATCTATAATAAAATAGTAAATATTTTAAATCCACTATTATCATGATAACATTAACATAAAATTAAATGAATAGTCCCAAAAATTATTTTAATGGTATTTTATGTTAAAAAAATATTCTATTAAATGATTTAATAATAATAAAACTCTAAAATTATGAAGGTGGAATTTTAAATGACCTAAAATTTCAACCATAGAGAACTTTTAAGACACTAATCACCTCATAATTGAATTTGTGACACTTAAATGATAAAAATGTGTCACCATGGTTAAGACTAAAAGGGGTTAACGAAGCAGTTAAATCAATATATAAGGCTTACAATAAAATAATAAAAGTATATGTTATGTTGGTTTATAATATTTATACTTTATCCCATTTTCATCAAATACATGTCCTTTTTGAATTATTATACTTGAGAAATAAATTAATTATATTTATTCATTTTAATTAATTCTAATTGTGTCCCCACCTCTCTTAAAAAATGGATCCTCTTATCCTCCGATATTCGCAAATTTTTAGCCTTATATATTGGGAAATACTAAACCCATTGAATTTATTGATTACTTCACTTCATCATAGATCTTTCATTCTTTATATATAACCATCTTATGATGGCTAAAGCTGCATGAAAAATCAGGTCTCTCAAAATTGTGGTAATCATCTTACCTAGCTCTTTCAAACTTTTTATATTCTAATACATCATAAAAATATATTGTATCCATACTAAAATAAGGAATCATGTATAATGAATAAAAATATATACTATTATTATTATGGGAAATCCATTTCCCACCTCCATTTTGTCAAATGGAAAATGATATTATTTATTGTGAATATGTGCCGATGACCACCTCCACATAATGGTGCGATTAATTTCAAATAACTTATTCACATTGATGTTTATAATGGTATACTTACCAACTAAAAATGAAAATTATTATATTATTATAATATATTAAAGTTTAATTATTGTTTACTTTTTTCATTCCCTCCATCGAGAGTTTGTTACATCACTCGTGGAAAAGTACAAACTACCATATCTCTGGAATGAGATAATTAATTTTTATCACCCATCATTATATGATTGGTTATAAATGATTATATGATGAATATACATTATATTTATATAATAATTTAAAAGAAAAAATTAATCAACCAAAATCAAAATTCAAGGATTATTACAACTGAAGCAAAACAAACCTGAAAAAGAAAGCATTTTACACGTGAAATGATGATGATAATGAATGATTGTTAACGAAAGGGTGACAAGATTTAATAAAAAACAATGAATTTTATTATACATATGAATATTTTTTTAGTATAGAACTATAATAAATTATTATTTTATATACAGTATTTTAGAGTAATTACAAATAAATTCAAACATAAGTTTAGTGGGTTCTTAACTCAATTTCCTTTCAATGGGTTGTATCAATTCTTTATTAAATATGTTGTTCCATGATTATGTATGTAATGACATAGGATCTTTTTATTATTTATTTAAAAAAAATACGGTGTCTTAAAATGGGTTTCATATAAAAAATACAATTATTTATTCTCACAACAAAAATGTTATGATGATTGTAAGGGTTTCCCATCTCACTTTTGTTTCTGTTAGATATATGTAATATTCACCACTTGTATTTTTAGTATGGTATTTATACTAAAAAATATATATATTATATCATTAATATCTTTTTATTAATTATATTTTAATATTAACGTGTATTTATATATTTCATGTTGATTATGATTCAATTGTTGTGAATGTGGTTTGGGTTTTATGCACAATCTCATGTTTTACCTTGTTTATGCTTAATATTTCCCATGATGTAATTGTATGATATATCTCACAAAAAAATTATGTATCTTATTATACTCTACTTATTTATTAAAATTAAAATTTTTACATTCTTTTCCCTCTTACTATGTTGTAACACCCAAATATTTAACGGTTTTTCTCTTCTTCAATAAATTAAATTTCTTCAATAGTTTAAGTTACGAAGAACACTAAGCTAAAATATGATTAAATATTATTACTTAGTTGGGGTAGTTATGAATTAACTATTTGAATGGTGAGAATGAACAAGAATATATAAATTATGAATATATAGTTTACACGGGTTTATAAAATGGGATCTTTTATTAATAATTAATTAGAAATGGAAATTAAATCCAATTGAACAAAAAAGGAATAGTTTTTATGAAAACTTAATTTTATGAACATAAGGTAATTTTATATTAATAAAATAAATAATTCAATTTTATTAAGAGATAATAATTCAATATATATTATATAAATTTTGAAAAGTAGATTTAAAGTCATTCAATGTGTTTGATATGATTAAGATAAGAACAAATTCAATTTTTAGCGTTAGAAGATATCTTTTTCTAATATGTAATCATATTGCCTTTTAAAGGAGTTCAAATATTAAAATTAATATTTGTCACTTTTATAATTATAATTTGATCATGTAAACATCATATTTTAAATAGTGATAGCATAACTAACTTTGGGTTATGTTTTGGTATATTTATGATTAGTTTCATTTTTTTGAATAGAAAAAATTATTGAATTTTAATTGGAAACTAATTTTAAGATTAATTTAGTTATATTATAAAATTGTATTATAAATTGGTTTTTAAGTATAATTAGTTAAATTAGAAATAATTAAATACAAGTCCGTTTATTTTAATAAATCTAAAACATAAATTGGATATAAAAACATTCCAATCCTTTGACCTTTTCACATTAAAAAATATTTTTTTCATTGTGTTTGTGGGATTGATTTTAAATATAAATTTTAAAATTATGTAAATTTAATTTCTTATAATGGTATTAATATTTTTAATATTATGTTTCAAATTATGTAGTAAGTTCAATATATTCTTTATCTATAAAAAAATTCATGTGGTAAAAAGATTATTTACCACAGTATAAGTGGAATAGTGGCAGGGGTTAAATTTAAAAGGTAAAATATTATCTTACCTAAATATTACAACATTTAATGTTTCTAATTGAATATATTATATCCACCCATTTTATTACCTCTTAGTATTTAAATAAGAGAAACTAATGTAAATGTTATTTCATTTAATTATCTACGGGAATAATGTTTTCATTCATTTTCCATTACCACCTTCTTGGATGGTAATAACACTATTGTTATGGGTAAATAATCATTTTAATTATTATATTATAAACTATTTAGTGTTTTGTAAAAAATATATACTCATAATATTAAATAAAAAAACTATTTTGTGCTTTTCGGAAAACCTGCCATAATTTACTAAACAAATATAATTATCATTTTATCCGATAAAACATCCACATATAAGAAATAAAAATGACAAATGGGGTCATTTAGGATTATTGAAGTAAATTATTCCTATTTTATTAAACTTATAGAGTTATAATCCAATTTTTCCAGAACATCTATAATCCAACAAAAATGAATTGATCATGAAACCTTGAAATTAATACATCTAAAACAATAAATTAATTAAATATTATAAATGAATGGGTCATAATATTCCATAAAATCATCACATAAGGTATTATAAATAATAATATGGTTATGGAATGAGTTAATAATATTAATAAAATCATAATAATGTAGGTTAGAGTATGATAAATTGAATGGAAGGAAGAGGTAATGGTTTCTCATCTTAATTTTACTTTTGTGAGACATTTGTATTATTCGCCTTTTTTTAATTTGTGATGTATATCATGTATCTTTGAGTTTTTATATCATAAATATACTTATTATAATAATATTATTGATATTATTTTTTGTCATTCCTTCATTGCTCTTATAATTAAAATGTTTCAACATGGTATGACACACTTTAGATCGTTTAATGAATATTTTCATTAAAAAAATTTCAATGATCATATTTTAATTGTTTTCAACTATGTTAACATCCTATGTTTATTTGTACAATTCATTTATGTTTAACTCTTATGATACTGTCTTCCATATTTCATTATATGGTTATTTATTTGTTTAACAAGGGATGTACTATTTTATACCATTCACCATATTACTATGGATGGATTAGGATTATGTTTACATAATGGGGAGACTTCTTTTGATTTTTTTTGTTATTTTAAATAAAAATGTATTATTTTATTATGTTTCAACAAATTCAAATAAGGAATTTATTGTACAAACTAAGTGATGATCGGTGACCGCTATAGCCTCTCGATGCATCGATAGGTCTCATGAGACAAACATGGTCATGTTTTTCTAACGCCTTACCCATTTATGTAGACTTCTTAGACGAGGCCTTTATGGTATGTTTTTGAGGTCTCTAATTATTTATTTTCTCGATAAGTTATCAGTTATTGACATTTAATGAGATTAATCATTAAATATAATATCCACGATTATGTTTTTGAGACTATGTTTTTATTTTTATAGAACTATTTGATAATATTTTATTCTAACAATATTATGTTCATGTTATCGATTAAATGGAATCTGTTTTAGTTATTTACCATTCCATAATTTCATTACTTATTTTTTATTTTGTTTGTTGTACATAACTCTTAGTGACCACTTGATATCACCACTTTGTTATGTTTTATTTTTTCCCTATGACGGCAAGAAGTTTATTATGAATGACAGTTATGGATAATCTCGGAGAATAATGGTATCCTAAAAATATTAACTATGTTGTATTTTATTCTTTATATTGTAATGAAAGGTTAATGTTTTTATCTAGTTTTCAAAACATAATATATATTTTTTTATCATAATGTGATTCCATGTATATTGTACAAATGTAATAATGTAAGGCATCATCTCCATGGAACTTGGGTCGTGTTCATTACAATTGGTATTAGATGTAGTTTTATAGAAAATTTGATAACTATGTTTTAAAATTATCAAGGATATTATTGTTTTTGGAGTCTATAAATATATAATAATTCTACTACATTAGTTCTTCATTAAGTATTTAAGAGCACATTTTCAATAGTACCAGTGATTTAATGGAATTTAGATCTCTTGAAAAACGCATGATCAATGGAATATAACCCTTAACATATTATTTATTTTTAGATAATAATGAATAAGATATTATTATAGGATAGTATTGGTGACCATGAAAGTAGTTAGTGATTTTATGGTTTGTCTTATCTTTTTTGGGATAACAACAAGTTTGGATTTAAGTAATACATTCAACATCTACGAATTTATTTTTCGAAGAATAAGTATTTGGATTAAGGAGTTATGGTGATCATTGTATTCATATATTTGGTATGTGAGATTAATAGTTACATTTTTTTTTAGAGAATATAATTATTAGTTGACCATGAGAATTTACCGACCTTCTTTCAAAAAAATTTCTTCTGGAATTTAGACAGACATTTTTTGTATGATTATAATGTTTAACTACATTAGGAATTTATTTAATTAAGATATTTATAAGATTTTTTGTTGATAACATTTGATAACCATTTTTTTATTAAATATTTAGATTTAGAAGGAATTACTTATGGATATTATGATTCAAAGAAGTTATTCATGCATAAAAATTTCAACATAAATATTCATCTCCTTGGATATGAAATGAAGTGGGCATATGACCACGAACAACCAATATATGAGACTATACTTATAATGTAAATTTTTATAACTTCTTAAGTGTTTATTAGGATAGTAAAATAATCTCTCAACTCTATGAATGTAATTTGGAAAGCCAAACACTATTAATTTAATTTTCTTACTGAGAAATCAATGGCCACTTTAACCCATCCTAGATTTACTGTTTTGAGAAAATATATTTTCTGATAACCATGATCACTATCACTATTCATCAGAAAATGATTGTTTTATTTCTATTTTATGTCTGAGATTTCAATTCATGATAGTCTTATCTTACTCAAAGTTTTAGTTTTCTAGAAAACATTGCATTTAATTTTCCCTCTTATTAAGGGGATGCCATGTAACATTATTTATAATATTGGTTTTATAGAAAGGTATTTTTAAGTACAAATGTTACATTTTTAATATGAAATTTTAAATTTCAAGGATTAAATATATTGAAGGAGGTTAAAATGCATCACCAAAATATTTTATGGTATGTATCTTATTAAATAAATTAATTCTTTAGCTAGTTTATGTTTCACTGAACACCAAACCTAAACAAACAATTAGATATTAATATCTAATTTTTATAGTTATCTCTTAGATGTTGGACTCGAGAGAATGGATAATGTTAAAAAATATAAAAATATATTTTACAAATTTTAATAAAATAATTTCATTGATTACTAATAAATTACAAATAAAAATGTAATAAAATTGAAAATAAATAATGTTTTTAATAAATAAACCAATTTTATGAAAAAAAAATTGCATTTTATGTTGATAAATTAAATTAATAACTATTTTAAAGGGATATTAATGAAATTTATATTTTATATATTCATTAAAATAAATTTAAAAATATATAAATAAGTTCGATAGGATTAGGATAAGAATAAATCAAATTTTAAGCCTAAAAAGCTATATTTTCTAAAACAAATATTGACGTCATTCAAGGGTGTGCCAATTTTAAAATTAAATTTTGACACATTTATAAGTTTAATTTGAAAAAAGATACATCATTTTATAAATTGGTAAATCAAAATTATCTTAGGGTTAATTTTTGGTATTTTTCTGATTATTTTATTTTTATATATAAATAGTTACCAGTATTAAATTTTTATTAGAAAAAACAAATTTCTCCAATTTATTATTATATATAAATAAATTAAAAATAGGTATTAATTTTTAATTTTTTCAATTATAGATAATTAAATCTAATGTAGTTCATTGGAAATAATTTGAAATATAACTTGAAAATATTAACATTTCAAACATTTAAACATTCCACTTTAAAAGCCCTCTTTTTTATTGTGTATCTAGAATTAATTTCAAATATAATTTTTTTAATTTGATGAATTTAATTTAGTAAAATGGAATACGTATTTGGAATCATAAGATCCATCTTAGGATTTAAGAACAATTTCATTTTTTAGGTATAAACAATTTACCATGGTAAAAAAATTATTTACTGTAGTACACGTAAAATATTTTCAAGGGTAAAATTAATTGGGAAAATCCATTAAATTCATATCAATTAAAAAAATTAATGAATGTTTGAGGTATTTATTTATCCTAAAAATAATCCATGACATTAATTAACAATATAATTAAATTTCATCTCAATGTGGTTGGGATCAATTATAAAATATTCATTATTAAAATTACGTAAACCAACAACTCCTCAACAATAAATACAACACCTAACCACCCAATTTCAAACCACAATTTAACATCTTAGTGCTGAAATTAGGTAATCCTAAACCCATATTTTATTCACTCTTTGGTTGGATTTTGTTCAAGGTTGTTTCAAATGAAATTTTGGAAATTTTGAATGTTCCTAGGATGGAGCATTGTTGGTCCACGCTTTTACCAAACCATGCTCCATCTTTATGGAAACCACACTAACCCAGATAGGGGGGGATTTCATGGGTAGTGCATGGCTTGAGAAATTGATTTCCCACATAGGGTAAAGAATGAACCTAATGTAAAGGTGTGCAAGAATAGAGGGCACAGTTTTTCTAAACCATGCGTCTCGACCCAGCTAATTGTGCTTATGGGTTTTTTTATCCAAATTAATTTTAAAATCTATAAACCCCCTTTTTAGGTTCCTTATGGACTTTTATGACAAAAATTCTATTTATTATTCAATAGAGTTTCCAATGAGTACTTTTTGGCCCCTTTACACCCCTCTAAAAGTGAGTCTAACCTAGTTAACTGTTATTTGATCTTCTCTTTGTAGGTTTCATCTTCACATTCTCTATCTCTGACTATCTCCTATTTCCACCCAAGGATTTTATAGAACATTTTGTTTATTAAAGGATCTAATGCTCTTTTTAAACTTGGATCTAGGTGTGATTCATAAATCCCATTTTCATTATTCTTCATTGTAGAATCTTGATTTGGGTTTGGTGTTTTGGGATCTCGTGATCCCGAGGTAGGTGGTTTTTATTTCATTGAATAGCTTTACCCTTCTCAAATTATGTGATTTAAATTCAATTTCATTAAATAAAAAAAATTGATTGGTTGATTAAAATCCCATATCCATTGAATTGGATTTTTGAAATTGGATTTTGTTTAGAAATTGGGGTTTCTTTGGGAAACTGATGGAAATTTGTGGAATTTAAATTATGAAATTAATTTAATGGAATTTATTTCAAAATGGTATTTGGAAAAAATTGCATAAAATTATTTTGAAAAAAAACAATTGGTTTTAGCTTGGAAGAATAATGCTTTTATTAAAAACAAGTATTCATTTTTAAATAGAAATTAGAAATTTTCATATAGAAATGGATGAATTATACTTTAAGTAGTCATAGAATATATTTTAAATCATTATTTGTTATTAGAGCACATGAAATACTTAGGTAGTTAGTGAGTTATTCAGACAACATTTTATGATTTACAATATTCCAAAACATAAATTTAGCTCATTCAATCAATATATAGATGTTGATGAATCCCAATTGACCATTGGTTGAAGGAACATGTGAATACACATATTTCCATTTCACTTTTTCTATGAGGGTCCCCTTATCATGGAACTATCATACCTTTTTAAATATGATGATATTTGTCACTTATTTGTATTATAAATGAATATATTCCATTTTTATAAATGTTTTATCATACCTTCCTATTTGTATAGTCTATTTTATTTAAAAAATTATTTAACTTTTTTAAAGTATTTTCATCATCTGAAATTTAAAGCATGATCTGTTTAAATATTATTTTCAAATTCCAAATCGTTTTGATTAAAATTGAAAGAATAATTTAGTTTATTTAATTTTTTATTGTATTATTGAATCCTTGGTAAGACCCTATTTAACATTTACCTCATATAGTTAATGGGGCTTTGGGTGTTTGTAGATTATCTTCGTCCGCGTTCAAGAAAGGGAATGGGTCCACTTCGACATGGAACTTGTTGTAGATCATTAGGCTTGGTATGTTTAATAAACTAGGTCATTGGTAGGTATCCTGTATTTTTTGATACTTTTTTATAGTACAATGGGTTTTTTACACCTTTTTGAATTCTATTAAAATACACCATTTATATTTTTTATTTTATCCATAATAACATGTTTATTTACATCTGAGATGTTTGTGGAAAGTCATTCCCACATTAATTTTTTATAATATCATGTGCTAGTCACAAACTTGTGGGATCAGAAATTCTGGTTAGGCTATTCCAGAGCTACCTCGTTTATTCTTTTAATCGGGTACTCGGGCTAGTTAATGAAAAATTAATATCAAAGGAGTATGTTTTTAATCATTACATAATGTCAGTATGAAATTCCTTGATTTTTTGGGAAAATGAGATCATTAAAACTGTCTTCCTGGTCATATCTCACAATAACAAAGTATGAATCCCCAGTGGGTAGTTTGGTAAAGACTTATTGAGTATTATTTATACTATTTTCCACCCCTTCGATTTAGATAAAATGAAATATAAATATTATTCTCTTATGTATTGTGATTAAATACTTTTTTCCCTATTTGAGTGCTATATCAGATGTATTCTCTGTATTCTATTGATGTTTTGTAGAATCATACGTTCGAGAATAAAATAGAATCAGATCTAAGAGAATGATAATTCTAAACATCAGTGAGATAATCCTCTAGTTAACACAACCTTTTTGGCATGACTATGTGTACTATCAAAGTTATGGTACATGCACCACCTCCAGTTCTTCTTCTGGCTCCAGCTATGGAAACTCATAGGGTTGATCTACGAAATTTTTATCTGGAGTTATTTTGCGATAAAGCACCATGGTTCAAAATCTATAATTATCTTCACGATTATGATGAATGGTTGATCAAGATTAATCATTTTTTGGGTTTTCAAAAATTCCTGATGAAATAAAATTGAAGTGATGAGCCTTTATACTGAATGGATACAGCAGTAGATAGTGGAACAAGATGTTAAGGATAATGAAACATGAGGGATTATAGTGGAAAGACTTCAAGGATCTTTTCACTGACCAATTCCATCAAGATTCATTGTGCTTGGCCAAATCTATTAAGTTATTCAATATTGATCATGCTAAAAGGACCATGACAATGTATGAAAACCCTTTTGGGGAGCTAGTGCAATTTTCACCTGAGATTATATCGAATGAAAAGTTGAAGACTCTACATCTTGATTTGGGACTATGATCTAATATTCATTAAAAAATTACATATTTAATCTTCCTTCATATGTTGTTGTATCAGATCAAGAATTAGTGGATGATATGATCCTAGTTGGAATGTCAGGGTTGTTGGGAGTTTTTTATCCTCCCAGTGGAATTGTGTTTTCCTCTAATAGAAAGAGGAAGGAAGATTATTCTCATAGTGGTTCTCATTAATAAGAATTTTCAAAACCTCCTCAGTACATGGAAGAGTCCCATTGGTTTTCTACTAGTTTTGAAATCCTATGTATTCTGGGTGATTTTTTACTAAGGCACTAAATGTATGTGCCTCCTTTGGAATCTCAGGTTACCTATAGAAGTTATCCCATGTTTCTACAACACCTTGTATTATAATGGGATCATCAATTCTTGTTAAAACTATAGTTAAATTATATTCTTCACGAAAAATTTGTTTCTAACAACATTCATCTCTAAATAAACTTCTTCACGTAGTAGAAGAGTCTCTCGAGTAAGTTGATACGGTTCTAGCAGTTGTGAGAGGTAACATTACTATAGCTTCATATTAGAGACTACTCTATTTCATTCTAGTGCATCTAATTTTCAAATTTCGACCTGTATTTTTATTCTTATAAAGAAAAAATAGCACTTTTATCTTATGTAATGGATATTACAACAACCCCTGGAACAAAGATAGAATATGGTCTTTATAGTCCTTCTTGTATTTATCGTTGATAGATGTTCAGATTTCCTAGATTTTTCTTCTTCATGGCATAAAAAATATTGACATCAAATATTGGGGGATTATATTATTTCTAACAAATCCAGTAATAATTTTCATCTCAAACATGAATCCTTTACTACACTAGATGGTGTATGTCATATCTTTCAAGGAGAATTGGACCCCAGGCCAAGCATAGCCAGAAATTATTCAGAGTTGGGAAAAATGATATATTTGATCTCTTTTGATCTCTTTTGATCTAGAGAAGGAATCTTTGAGAAGTGATCTCCCTCCAGTATTCATCTTGTTTCTCAACATGTTTTCTTATTACTTTTTTGATGCCACTAATAAGGGTGGGATAGTTTTCTATTGATTTAGTCCCAAGTACAAAAAAATAGTTTATATTCCCTCTTACAACATGGCACTAGATGAAATGAAAGAGATGATGTCTGAGTTGGATAATCTTCTACATAAAGGACTTATACGTTCATGAAATTAACCTTTGGGGATATAGGTTCTCTTTTTTAAGAAGGTTTTCGGTTCACATCACCTTTGATGGGATTTCCAAAAAATCAATCAAGATAGAGTAAATAACAAATATCAATTACCATGGATTGATGATCTTTTTTACTAGTTGAAAGGGGTGATGTGTTTATCAAATATTGAACTAAGATGTAGTTACCATTAGTTTTGGATAATAGAATATGACATTTATAAAAATACCTTTCGGAGAAAGTAAATCCATTTTGAGTACATGTTTCTTACCTTTTGGTCTGACTATTGATCTTGTTGTCCTTATAGATTTAATGAATACGATTTTCCAGGGATATCATGATAACATTGTGGTAGTAATTTTGGATAAAATCCACTTTCACTCTATGTCAATGGAAGATCATGTGCATCATCTCAGAGCCATTCTGGAATTTTTTAGAAATCACAGACTTTATTCCATGCTATAGAAGTTTGATTTCTATATTTGGGATGATTAGTTATTGTGAATCATGTTGTCGAAACATGGTATCTCAATTGATCTTAAAAAGGTATATGATTTTATTACATGGGAACTACCATGAAAAGTTTTCAATATTTATAGCTTCATTGGATTGGCTGGGTATTATTTTGGATGCGTTAAGGACTTATTAAAGTTTGATTTACTAATGAATTTTATGACTCATAAGGGAATAAACCCTGCTTGGGATGATAACTTTTAGAACTATTTTTTTGAGATGAAATGTATTTTTACTACTACCATTGTGTAAACTCTCTCATACACTGGTCTGGGATACGTTTTCTTCTCTGATGCATCGGGTTTAGGTTTAGGTTGTGTTCTTTTGTTAGGTGATCATGTCATTTATTTTTGATAACATCATCTTAGGCCACATGAGAATAATTAACCAACCCATTACAGTGAACTAACAGCTATAACTCATGTGCATAAATTTTTTCCGCACAACTTTTTGGATAAATGTGTACTGTTTTTTCAGACCACAAGAGATTGAGTTATATCTTCTATAAAAAATATGTGAATCTCTATCAAAGATGTTGAGTTGAATACCTAAAATCCATCAACATTGGCATCTCTTATACCCTAGATAAAGTGAATTTCATCATGGAAGCATTGAGAAAGAATCTTCTAACCCATGCAGCAAAAAATCATCAGAATAGTGGAACATTATGGCTCATTTTGAAAAGTTGCAATATAAGAGTCCAAGAATATGGGGATGAGGTTTCCTTGTCCAATTTTCAGTTGATATCTACTCTTATAAAGATGATAATTCATGATAAAATTCATTATTATGTGTTCTATAGAATTAGAAACCCTCTTTATGGTTGGGATACCATACTTGGTTGGCCATTCACTACCGAGGGAACACTATATTATCAGAATCACTTGGTTGTGACATTATCAGTTAGGAATTCATTTACGGGGGGTCTATAACCCCCAATGGATAGTGCTCCCAAGAACCATGTAGTTGTTTTATGAAATGCTGTGAAAATTCTTTTGTCCAATTATGATATGGTGAATTGATGAATTTGTCTCCCGCTGTTATACTTTCCAACAGCTTAAGGTCAAGCACCGGAAACCGTCTGGTTTTTTTCAGCCACTTCCAATTCCCATGAGAAATTGGGATGAGATCTTGATGGACATTGTTGTTTTGTTTCTGTGTACATAGATAAAGAATAATTTGGTATAGGTTCTGATCGATTGATTGACTAAATCTGCTCACATTATAACAATTCATGACACAACCAAGGTTGAGGAGTTGGGAAATATCTACACGAAAGAGATTATTCATTTTCATAGAGTTCCATCTTATTTAGTTTTTGATAGAGATATATAGTTCAGTTCTCAATTATGGAGATACCTTCAAGAGTCGTTTTTATATATACTCTTTTTTAATAAATCATACAATCTATAGTCACATTTTTAGACCGAATGATATATACAGATTCTTGAGGATATTCTACATGCTTTCATTCCCAAATTTGGTGGGTATTGGGATGAACATCTTGGATGAGTTGGATATTATAACACTATTATTTAATAGTGTATAGTCAGAATGGATCCTTTTGAGGCCTTTTATGATTTTCCCTACATATCTATATAGTGATTATTGGATATTGGTGAGAGTTCGTTGGTTGTACTGAGCAAGTTTCAAGAACAAAATCGATTATTTATTTTATTCATTAGATAATGATGATGTTATTGTTATGGTACAAGTATTATATTGATCATCATCATAGAACACAATAATTCTCATTTGGTGACCACGTTTCTTAATTTTTTCACCTCATTTGGGTCATCAATAGATTTGGAGTAAAGATAAACATGAACCTCACTTTGTGGGACCTTTTGTGTTCTAGAGCAGCTGGGGAATGTTTATTACCATTTCAAACACCCATCACAGCTGATGTCGATGCATATGGTGTTCCATGTATCTTGGATACAAAATAATCTTTCTGACATATCTCATGTTTTGAGTGGATGTGATCTTCAGGTTGAACGTCATTTATTTATTACAAAATGAAAAGTCATTATAGTTGATTCTAAAACAAACGTACTTTATTGGAAGATGATACCTATGGTTAATGTGAAATTGATGTATATTTCTAATATATATGAGTTGTGGGAGAAGGAGGAACTGATAAGAACGAGTAGCAACATCATCATTTTTACATTTAAGCCTTGGAGTATGTTTTATTGTGATACAAAGCTTCTACGGGGGTGAGGATGTAACATCCTAATATCATTTTAAGGTATTCTTAAACTCCTCTTTTAATCATTCTTTGGATGGGTTTTTTAGGTTGTTTGGGAGGAAAGTTTGGAAATTTTGAGTTTTCATGGGCTACATAACGGTTGGTCCAAATCCTTCTAAAAATGAGCCCCATATTAGTGGAAACCGTGAAAACATAGAATGTGGGGTTTTACATGGAAATGGAATGGTTTGAAAAATTGTATAACCACAAAGGAGAAACCTTGAACCTAAATAAAATGGGTGCACATCTAGGGAACACGGTTTCTCTAAACTATGTGGCTCCACTATGGTAACCATGATTATGGGTTTTTTTATCCAAAATTATGTTTTAAAATCCTAAAACATCTATTTTATATCCCTTATAGACCTCTAAGACCCCCGTTTGGTTTCTTTTTCCATTGAGGCATGAAATAGAATATGTTTTCCCCTATAAACCCCTATTGAAGTTAATCGAAGCTTGGAAAATGACGTTTGATCTTGTCCATGTAGGTTCCCCATTTTTTTCCCTATCTCCCACTATCTCCACTTTCCACTCTAGGGTTTTATAGATCTCCATATTGATGGGAGGATCTAATACCCTCTGTTTCAGATCTTGGATCTAGGTGTGATTCCACGATCCCATTATAATCATTCTTCATTGGAGAATCTGGATTAGGGTTGGGAGTTTCAAGGTCACTATATACCAACATATGTGGTTCCGTTTTTGTTGGTCAATTTGATTAATCTTAAATTTCATGATTAAACTTCATTTATTTGATATAAATTAAATTTCTTGATATAAATAAAAATTTATTTAGATTGGTTTATTAAAACCCCAATTATATTAAAATGTGATTTTGAAGTTGGATTTGGGAAAGAAATTGGGAAAACTACCAATTCATATAAATTGGGGTAAATTTGAGAAATTGATATAAAATTATGGAATTTAATTTTTATGAATTTAATATGTGAAAATAACTTAATGGAAGTGATTTCAAAATGGTCTTTTGGAAAATGGATTGATATTATTTAGATATATACCCATTGGTTTTATCTTGGAAAATGCATGATTGGATTAAAAATCTATTATGGGTTTTAAATAGAACATTGAATATTATAAATGGATAATTGGATGAATTGTATTTTAATAAGTCCTAGAATAAATTCCCATAATTCTTTTTCATTTGATCACTTTGAAGACTTATTTAGTTATCGACTTTTTTGGACAGGACTCCATAATTTACAATGTTCCAAAACATCAATGCATCACATCCTGTCCCTGAAGGGGTAGTAATGAATCCATCTTAACCAATGTCAATGAGACATGAGTATACAAATAATTTCAATGAACTTTGAATGTATGTAGTATCGTAGCCTAGAAATATCAATCCTTTTGGCAGATGACCATTTTTTCTCACTTTTTTGTATTTGAAATGAATTTAATCCATTGTTCTAAACAGGTTTCGCATGCCTTGTGATTTATATAAATTGTTTTATATAAAAGTTTTTTTTTTGAGACATTTATGAATATTATAACCATAATTCAAAATGAAAATAATAATTTTTTTAAATATGATTTTGAAATTTAGATTCTTTTTATTTGAAATTGAAATCATTATTTTGATAATTTAGTTAGGAATATTATTATGCAATCTTTTGCGATAAAATGTAAGGATTTTATCTCGCACCCAACCCATTCCATTTTTAGTTTGTATATTATCTTCATCAAGGTTTGAGAATAGGTAAGTAAGCACTTGGAGGTGGTAGTTGATGTTTACCTTTGGTATTGGTGAGTTTTATCCATTGAGACATTTGTAGTTATACTATTTTTTTCTAGTACATTGTTGTAGTAATTTGGGTTGTTTATATATGTTGGACTTCAGGTACAGTACTCCATATGGATTAATTCATGTATTAGTAATTATATTTTTATACTATTATACTATTTTTTGGAAAACAAATTACAATTTTAATTTTGAATCAATCCAGATGCTAGTCACCAACCTGTGGGGATCAAGAACACCCCTCAGGATATGTCAAAGTCGGATCTGTTGTTGTGTTACTAGGGTAACTAGGCTGCATCATGACACAAAATCCTTGAATCTTCTAAAATATATTCCAAAAACACTCCTAAACACTCTCAAAATGACTAGGTGTTGTTGGTCTCACAAAAATACCAAATCTAAGGATCTATAGGTGTCTTCAAAGAGGGTTATATCCAGGATGTAATTTTCTCAAAACTTCTCGATTATTTTCTTTTTTGTTTATCCATTCTCCTCAAAACCTTCGTCCATCAATGAATAATAATTAAAAAATCATTTACATAATTTAATTTTGAGTTTATAATGGAATATATTATATCTATCATTTTTAATACCTCCTATTATTTAGAGAAGCTAAACTAATGAGCATGTTGTGCCGGTTAATCAACACCGTGTAAAATGTTTTAGTTATATTTACATTACCACATTCATGGATGATAATAAAACTATTTTTGTTGTAAAATATATTTTAATAGGTATATTATGGCGTATTTAATGTTTTGTAACTGATATATACTTATAATAGTAAATAAAACGAAACTAGTCTATGATGTTCATAAAAACTAGCAAAATTAACTAAACAATTATTAGTAATGTTTTATCTACCAAATAATCTCCATGTAAGAAATAAAAATGATATATGAGATCATCTATACTTATGGAAGTAAATTAATACCATTTCATTTCAATTTTGGAGTTGTAATCCCATTTTTCAAGAACGTATTTAATATTAAAAAACTAGACTGATCAAGAATCCATGAAATGAACACACCCAAAACCATTAAAATACTAAAACATTATTATTGAATGGGTGATAATGTGTTATAAAATGATCATGTAAGTTATTATAAATACAAATATAGTTCCAGAATGACTTAATAACATTATTTATATCATTATACATTACTTTAATGTGTGTGAATCTAAAGGGGTTAGTGAGGTAAGGGTTTCTCATCTCACTTTTACCTCTGTGGGATATATGCCTTATTCACCACTTATTTTTTTTTGTATATACTACTATTTTCACATCTTATGTCATGAATATCATTATTCTCAGGATATCATAAATTTCATTTAATGTTATTCCTACGTGTTTCTTATAATTCAATGGTTTCAAAGTGGTATGAGACACTTTTGAATGTTAAAAGTCAATTTTCTGCAAGAATATTTCAAGGATCTCATTAAAATAATTTTCATCTATTTCAAAATCCTTTGATGAGTACATAATATTTTTAGGTTGATCACTTATTATACCATCTATAATATTTAATTAAATAGTAATTTATTTGTTTTTCTGGGGATAGACTATTTGATACAATTCACCATATTACTTTAGACGGTTTGTGATTTGGTTATCATAATAGAGAAAATTAATGGCATTTTTTATGCCAGTTTAA
Source organism: Viscum album (assembly GCA_963277665.1). NCBI lineage: Eukaryota > Viridiplantae > Streptophyta > Magnoliopsida > Santalales > Viscaceae > Viscum > Viscum album. Next base: position 932,453,669 of record OY728122.1, on the reverse strand, counting down.
ATAAAAATATATATGATGATTATGCTTTACCAATTTCAAATTAGGAATTTATTAGGCTTATTAAATGATTGTTAGGGCCTACAATAGCCCCTCGATGCATTTCCAGGACTCATGAGACAAACTAGATAGGGTTTTTGCTAAGGCCTTACCCATTTATATAGAATTATTGTCTGAGGACTTGATTGTTTGTTTTATACATCCCACTTTATAAATTCCCTCGTTATGATATTACTTATTATTATTCCATGTTATTATTCTATTAGTATAATATACATGGATATGTTTTCTTGATCATTCGATTATTTATGTGGAATTACTTGATCATCTTTTATTCCAACCATATTATGTTCATGTAATAGATTAAATAGAATGTGTTTTACTTATTTACCTTGCCATAATTTTGTTAATTATTTATGGTTTCTTCTATTGTACTTGACCCTTAGTGAGTATTTGATCTCACCTCATTCTTATGTTTTATTTTTCTCCCTAAGAAGATAAGATGTTTATTATGACTAAAAGGAAGGGATAAGATTTCCGAATAATGGTTTCTTTGAAATATTACCTAAGTAAGATTTTATATTTTATATTGAAATGTATGGTAAAATTATATATCTATTTTTTGAAACTACTAAAATTTTCAGTCCATTGGGTTGTAATTCCATATATATTTTACAAATTTTAGAATTTAAGGAACCAACTCTGACCTACCGGGGTCAGGGTAGTTACATAAGTACTCAAAAATAAAAAGTATTTTTTTTCATTTAAAATTGAATTTACTTCTCTCTATAAATGGGTATATTTTGGTCCATGTGTATGTTTTCTTAAAATTTATTTCAAGAATGTTTTTATTATTGTCAAATGTTTTATTAATGTCATTTTTTCATATTTGAGCTTTTCTGAAATCATTTAAAAGAAATTTCCCTGTAATGTTTTGAGTTAATTTCTTTTTAAAAAATGTATAAATAGAATATATTTTTTATGTACACAACATGAAGAGTTACCCACTTTCATTATCGTTCATTGATATGAAGCATCCATTATAGGTTTCCATTGTTATTTAAAAAAATATTTTTTATAATTATTTATAAATATATTAATTTAAAATAAGTCATTTCAAAAAGTAAAAGTTATTTTCCTCAAAAAAATTACTATAATATTAAAAATTAATTTTCATCTATGAAAATATCCATTAATGTTACATATGATTAACTGGGTATTTGACATAGTGATTATATCATTATTCATTATTTATATAGTATATGATTACAAAGATGATATATTTATGAAACTAATTTTTTATGTGTTAAACCATGATGAATTGATTAATTATTCCTAGTCTTATAGAATACATATAAATGGGTTTTCTAATATGTGGGTCTGTAATAGTTATCCAGTTCATTGTGTAATGATTAATGTTTTTTAGTATCAAATAGAATATATGAGAGGATATTCTAATCCTGAAGTAGGTCAATGGGTGGTTAACATAGGCCTTCCATGTAAATAATTTCTTGTTGGGATTCCGTGGAATAATATTTCTATGATTTTGATTATTTCATGCTTTCATTGACACACTTAATGAAATGTTCTTGTAAATCTGATATGATCTCATGGATCTTGATATTTTATTCTCTTTAGATTCATTTATTAACAAAAATACTATGCCTTAGGTCATGATAGTGAACTATAAATTATTTGGAATTATTTTTAAAGGTTCATATCATATTCTCAATCACATTTTATTGTTATATGATAACATTTGGTCAATAAATATTATATCCATTTTTATCCTTACAAATAATATAATATCTCTATTTATTATATTTCCTTATCACTAATATATAATGAAAATATTTATGTACAATATTTCTAAGAGGGGCTCTACTCAAGATGAACTTAGTATGAGATGATATATATATTAAATGTTCCAGATCATTATATATCCATGTGTACAAAGAAACTAAACCAATACGATTTTTTATCGGTCAAAGTGACATGTAATAAATATTTATCTTACATGAATTAATATTAATGTATATAATATTTGGGATTCCTCATACTGTGGAAAGGTGGTGTTCATTCGTTAATCAATCATGGCACATTGGATTCACATGAAATTCATGTCCTCGCCTATGTTTAAGCACCATGATTATGATAAGATATTGGTTTATTTAAATTATCAACAATAACTTATGAAACACATTAATTTATATAAAAATTGTGGAATTATACTTAACAATCCTTGATTATATTCATGTTTTTTTAAATTCATTCATGAATCCCATTCATATTTAATTCTAACCCTCTATGAGAGTGGAAGGTTAGAGAGAAAGAGAGAACATTTGGTTATAGAATACCCCATGTTTGTTTGGAAGTGCGTCGAGATTATTTAGATTATTTATCTATTAATTAAAGACATATCTGATATATTTACACATTTTATATATGAGATCAATAGTTATTATCTTCAAATTTCAGTCACATACCATTTTGAAGACAATATATTGGGATATAGGAGTACAGGGATGATCATGTTCCACCAGTTTTTGAGATAAATCTCCCAATAATGGATATAACTATACTTGATCAATAAATAAATGATATTATACAAAATTATATATTTTTATTAGTCATGGATATTTGAGAGGTGATCCTTACATGTCGAATTTCACCATGGACTTTCAATTTCAGAAACTACATATGTTTCCAAGATAGTGTGTACATAACGGTGTTGACATGTGTATTTAGTCGATGTGGGATTTCATAGTTCATTTATAGATTCCCCCATGGGTGGATTTTTAATATTAAAGAGTATATTATTTTATAACCCACAAGTTTTGGGTGTTATTTCCTTTTCCTATAAGATATTTATATGGGGCTATCATGGAAGGACTTTCATGTTATGTTCTTTGATAATTTCTATCCAACGCTACGGAGAGATAATAAAGCTGAAGAGTGTATACATCTTACTTAAGAAAGCTTATCTATTATGTACTATGATTCTCAATATACTAATTATATTTTTTTCATATTTTCTTGAGATTTAGGAGTCTTCAAGGATTCACTAGTTTTTTTATGTCTTATAATGTTTCTTTTGGTATTTGGTGAATATTTCTTATCTTATGTTTTATGAGTCCATGGATAAAACACTTACTATATAGAGGAACATTGGTAAGGATATACCATATATGTATTTAGTTTTTTTATATCTTTAGGAGTTAATCCTTAGTTATTCCAAATTGGTTCTTCTGTGATTTTTGTTAGAGTGATAGTGGGATAGACAGTTAAGGAATTGTAACTTCTTCTTCCCAACATGAGAGTTATAAACTAGTATACTATCAATATTCTATATTAATGTATACTTAACCATAGTTCCGCATACCCATAGTGGAGTGTAATTATTTTGGATAGATAGGGAAACTATATCATTTCTAAAAAATTATTCTATAACTTTTAATAGTCATCATGATGTTATATATTGGGATCCACAATTGGATATGTTATGGTACTACAATATTGTAGTTGGAATTCATAAGGCCAGTTAGAACACATATATGGTCATGTATCTTACTATCAGTAGAGGTAATGGATTTGTACTCCTCTTAGAAGTCATGTATTATGAGGCAAAAATAGAGACATAGGATATGTTCATCTTCTTATCATTGATCTAAAACCTACCAACTAAGATAAGTATCCTTTGACTACTCGAGGTAGGATGATATTGAAATTAACAAATTTATATTTCTTACTTGATAAGGGTGCATCATATTTATTTATATTTTTCCTTCATGCTAGTGATTTGGGGTTGACAATTGAGAAATTATATGTGATGTTGTCAATTGATATACATATAGGGTTGATACTAAAGGGAATTACGTGGTGTTATAAGTTTTCCATCATGATTCATGGATATCAATAAATCTGGGTTTTTTGTCATATTAGAGATATGTAGTTTCATTGTGACCCAATGTATAGATTGGTTAACTAATTTTTAAGTGTGAATTAAAAAATATCATCAGTGGGTGTCTTTAACATCCGTTAATGATGATTGTTATAACCTCTAATATATGTGATATTTTCAAGAAATTAGTCAAAAACCATACCATTGGTTTTCTGAGAGAATATTGTTTTGGGGACACTAAAATATATATGTCAATACATATGTGGTTTTAGAATATAAATAGTAAGAGTCATTTATTTGTAGATCAAATATGTTATCTAATTTAGTTTGAGGTAAGAGAACTAGTTTTATCATATGTTTTTCAATGTTTCGGAAACCAAATATTCAAATTATGTGGATTTTGGAACACATATTCATAGGCATGTTTGATGTTATCAAGAGTTTTGATACCATACTATATCAATTTTCTCTTCCATATATTTTATGTGTTATATTTATTTTATCTCATGTATCGGATCCTAAGAGATATCACTCGGATCCTTATCATAAGATGATTATTGAATATGCTGTGTAGAAACATAACATGCCATTAAAGGAATAAATCGTTATTTTTGTGGAATGGTGTAAGAAGACTCTTTATCAGATGAATTTTCCATTTTTACAAGAGTATTGGAAGATTCATGGTATCCTTTGAGATATACCGGATTGGGTGTCTAATATATGTATGTAGTGGCTTGATCTATTAACCAACAAGGAATAGTGATGAATAGTGACACATCTCGTGGATGAGGTTCCTTATGGTTGCGATTTTATAAAATAATTCACCAATATAAAGAATTATTTGTATCTAATGCTTTGAAAAACTAACATTTTATTTATTATTATTGTTGCCTAAGAAAAAGGTGTGGGATCTTGCATATATTTTTGGGAAATGGGTCAGGTGTTGAGAAATATGTCTTTTCACAAATTTAATCGAGTAACAGATGTAATAGTACTAGGTATGTGGTTGTCTGGGAAGAGGAGGGGTGCCTTGAAGTGTGATATCAAGTGGTTGGAGAAACTATGGAGGTTCTCAGTTCCCAATGGGTACCCATTGATTTTCTAGTGAGTATTGTGTCCCTGCTTGTTACCCAATTGTTATCCAAAAGATACCCAGGGGTTCTTTATTAATTTTAAAAATATATATATTAATAATTTTTTTACGTTTAATAAATGAGAATTTATTTTCTTTCCTCTTCTAGTAGTACAATACCCCATCCCTCTTTGTCCCATTCCATTTATTTTTCAACAAGTGTTTGATCTTCCTTAGTTCAATCCAATTTTTTATATCCTCACTCCTAGTGATTCTTATATTGAATCAAATTGAAATTTATTTGATCTATTAAGGTTTTTCTTTTGAATTTATTGTTATCCATTATTTATGTTCTATTGTAGGTCTTTTATAGATTTATTAATTCCAATAATTTAGTGTTAACTATTCTAATGATACATAGCATGAGGGATTCTATTAAACCATGTTATGAGGAATCAAACTAATCCCTCTAGTTAATGGAAACTTCCTAAACTATTCAATATGAATTCTTGCCACCCATGTACAACCATCCTTCAATGAATCTTAAATTATTTCATTTGACCTATAGGACTTGTGTAAGTATGTTTAGATCCATGATTGTAAAACTAATTTTTTTATCTAAACTCAGTGGCCACTAATGGTCATGGGTTTGAACCCAAGTAAGTTTAAATGAACACCCAAAAAAATATGAGTCTTCCTACAGTAGTGTAATGGAATCATAGATCAATATTAGGTGTATTAGGATCCTTGCCATTAGAAATGAGGTTTTCTTCAAGAGGTAAACTAGATGCTTCACCCATATAGAACACGTGTATTCTTATATATCATTTTTACGCTAGTTTTTGGATTCATACAGTGTGATTTTGGATCCTCCTATGGAATGAACATTTTTGGGTTGTAGATTCCTTGGATTTGGTGGTGAATATAGGTCGAGTGAATTAGAACCATTCTATGCTATAGTGGATGTGAGTTGGAACACATTAAAGACATAGAATTAAATTCACATATTAGGTTGTCATGATATTTTACAAAACGTTTTGATTATTTATGTAGAAATATGTACTCGATTATCATTGGTGGTTATTTTTTGCACAATGTTCCCACTTATATCACATTGGTCACTATAACGACCTGAACTATTATAAATAAAATTCATCATTCATTTAATTAAATATCTTATTTTGTAATATGGTTATAAAAAACTCATGAACTTGTATTGATTTATTATATCAAATTGGATTTAAAATTCCTTTAATTAAATTTATCATTGAAAATGTAGTTATTGAAAAGTCATCACATGATTTGTATAAATATATGGTTTTAATAAATCAAATTTACACAGATAAAGGAATTTATGGACAGTACCTAGAAGATCATACCCTATGATGCCAACTTATTAGAGTTCCAAGGGAGATATCAACACTAGTATGTTCCCTTAACCATTCCTAAGTTTAGATATAATAACTTCGTCATGATCGCAACCATTTATGGAAGAAGTTCAAGCTCATCGAGATCACGGATCCAGCCATGTATGCTAAACCACCAAAAGAAAGTCCCATTTATGATCTTCTTACTCTTTGTCTATTTACAAGTGCATTAATGGGATATGTATCAATACAGTATAAATATGATTATTTACATTATTTTCTTGAAAATAAGGATTAAATATTAAACCTATTATTGTTATCATATATATAATTTTTATTTTGATACAGTAAATCAAAAATAGTATTCTTGGGTAATATTAAAATTCAATTAAGGAACCTATTTTGATGAATTGAGGAATTTTTTTAATGAAAAATATTTAAAAAAATTTATTATTAAATAATTTTGGTTAAGTATAAATGATCATATTTTATAATGTCTAACGTAATTTTTATAAGTGTTCAAAAAATGTTATTGTCAAAAAACTCGTCATTTATTATTTAATGTTAATTTTATATTATAAATGAAAATTCACATATTTAAAGAATTGTTTTACTAAAATGAATGTTATTTTCGGAATCAAAACTTTCAAATTATCCAATAGTGAATTTTTCACAATTTTCTATGATAGTCAAATTTTCTGGTAAAAATTAAATACCATAAAAACTACTTTAGGTATGATGACATTATAATAACAACAAAGTGATTTAATAAACTCTATAATGTGTATAAAAGGAAAAATATATTTGTCTACTTTAAAATAATTTGACTTTGTTTTTATTTTATTATTTTTATAAATCTATTACTAATCCTCTAAAATTATTAATATATTCTAACCTTTTAAAAACCATTTCGTTAAGAGTGTGACTCACCTAAAAATAATAAATGGTACTATTTTATTAATGTATTACCATGTTATTATAAAGTAATTATAACCAATTTAATTTTGTGAAAACACTGGAAAAAACCGTTGGATGATTTGTGGTTTTAATTATTTTATTATGTAGATTTCAAAACCTAAATAATAATGAAATCCCCCTCATTTTCTATATAAACCCACACAAGATCCCATTTTCTATCACAAAAACTCCTTGTAGGATGTTCATAAACTTCTTAAAATATTTATTCCTCCCAAGGATCCCCCAATATCTCAAGAATCTCCTCCAAATCATTTGGATGCGCACACTCAAATAAGGGATTTCTCTCTTCTCATTTCTATTCAAGCACTTGGTTTATGTTATGTATCTTAACATAAAATTGTGTATATTGGGATATGATCATACATATTCCACTTGTATTAAATTTAATGTATAAAATATTATATCCCCTTTTCACTCTCATTAAGCCGCCCATGGTCCTTTTTGTACAGTTATTACCATGCTGAAATATGGATAGGATTCTTTTCATTATTCATGTTTGTTCAAAAAATTATTCCGTAATTTCCAGTATATAATGTTAGTATTTCTTTTAACATTTCAACCATACTTCCCATTATATGTCTATGTGATTAGACACCCCATTCACTCTCATGAACAAAATTTGATTAATCTTTATGTGATGCCAATATATTGGTAAAATTTCATAAGGATTTTAAATGTCAAAACAATTATATAGTGAATACCATACCCAATTCCAATCAAGGTTTTTCAAATTTATTAACATATAAATTTTTATTGGGGACATATATATATATTTATTCCACACTCTATTATCATGGGAAATATTATTTTCATGAATTAATCCATGTTGTATGATCTATGTGGAAGACATAACAATGAGAATGAAATGATGCGACAGGTGTGCCTAGAGTTATATAGCACTCTAGTACATTGGGTAATGTTTATTCTCATGAGATATCATGTTGGGATAGGGAGTGAATATAATTCCATTATGGGATGTTTTCCACCATGATTTCTTTGATTTTTATTCATCACCTATTTTTATAATGTAATGTTTTAAGTTGTTTCCAAATTTCCCATGTCATAATTATCATTAAGGATCATGTATCATTGTTTATTTTTGTGATTCATACTCTTTTTATTCCCCATTTATTTTAATGTTTTATCACATGTATTATTCCATTCTTGTAATTCCTTTTTTATTCCCTTACTGTTCTTCATAGATCACCCATTTATTATGTATGTCCCCAGGATATTTCATGCGGTTTTAGAGGCCCTGAAATTCAAGAAGCATGTTAAGGACGTTTTTAATAATGTTGTTTAATCCCATGTCAGATATGTTATGATATGTTCCTATTTACCAATTATATTAGACTTATTGAAATTTTGGATTTTATTATGTGTACTCTTAGGTAATAAATCATTTATTAGTCTTTAAAATAAAAAAGGGTTGTTATAGTTGGTATCAAAGGTAAATGATAGTTATTTAGGGTTTTCGATTAAAAAACTCTAGATAAAGACTTAGGGATAAGCTTAGGTATAAGAAAACTTCCCTAAAGTTTGATATGTTTAGATTATGTGTATTATCAAGAAAATTCATCCATTTCTCAACACTTCATGTGGATGTTGTTCTGGCATAGATATACTTAGGGGTAATAACTCCGACAAGGTGTGTCGTGCCTAACAGGTAATAACCTAGTAAACAAAAATGGGCCATACTGTGAACCTGTTTTGACACTCTTATGGACTTTTATTTGGATAATTCACAATCACATTATGATCCATTATTTTTGTAATAAAAAATAATATAATAATATATGTTTGTAAATAGATCGTGGATAAAATAGATTGAATCCTAGAAATTCATAGGTTAAGAAATAAATGTCATTTATATTTTATCCATTTTATTTCATTAGATTTCCCTTTATGTATTTAACTGTCTCAAATAATAATTCCTAATTTACATTTTAATCTAGACAATGGTTAAAAATATCAGTAATTTGGTAAACATTAAATGTGATAGAAAATTTAATGATTGTCCCACAGAGATTCCCAAGATGATGGGAGCAGGAAACACAAACATTACGAAAATAATATTTGAGAAAACTCAAGTCTCCAATTGAAACATGGATAAGTAGGAGTCCCCATGTCCCCCTAAGGGAGAAAAAACTATGATCAAGGATTTCATGTGACAAAATAATATGAAATTAAATATATCGTGAAACCTCTTCATTATAGAACAGTGGGTCAACATCATTGAGAATATCTTCTCTATCATTGAATGTTCCAAACAAGAGAAGCTTCTACTAGATGTCTGTCGTATGGAGGGAGATGATGATCATTGTTGGAAATTTATCAAGAATATAAAGCATGAGGAATATATCGAAGTGATGGAGTGGAATTAATTCCAAAAAATAGTTTTTGATAAATATTTTCCTCCCACTATCTATATTAAACTGTCATGGGATATCTATAGCCTCAGAAAAAATAATGAAGAATCTGTCGAGGAATACGTGGAAAACCTCACAACCCTTTAATGATATGCCTCTATATTTTTCATTATCCAAAAATTCTAGTTTTACTGGTTTATTGGTTGGATAAACCCTATTATATGAAAATCCTTTGTGATCTAATACATTCACAGCTATGAGAAAATTGTTCGATGTTCCCTCAATGTTAAAATAGAGATTGAAAAGTCTCAAGGTTTTCACAGGGATAAAAAGAGTAAATTTTATTTTAATATTAGCATTTATAGTAATCAAATGGTTCCATGAAATTTAAATATCCCATTAGTAATTGGTGTCGAAAAAATATCCCATGATGTTTCCTATGGGGAATAAGTAAATGACATAGGTGTGGGAAGGAAATACACCTTTCCAATGATTCCTGAAAAAATAAATCTGCTACTATGATAGAGGAAAGGAATTCTCCATTCAACCCTCAGTGCATTGTTCATTTCGTAAACTACAAGGAACTGAGAGACTTTTCTAATTTTTAAACTAATCCAATGGTTTTTATAGATAATCAAAAACTTAAAATGTAGAAAGAAAATCTTTTTCCATCACAACTGTTCAGATAGATCCCAACAATAAAGTGGTGATAGGTATTCTAGTTATTAATTCTAGAATAGTGACCATATTTTGTTCATTATGGTTTTAATCCTTAATTTATATCATGAAATTTTAGTAGAACTATTTATTTACCACTACAAAGAATGGAAGTATAATTATCAGTGAAAATGGAAAATTGGGAAATTATTTCATCCCGGGTATATAACCCCTCCCATATCGCAATTTGTGTATTGAAATTCCTAGTGAAGCATTTATTATTACATTTAGTATAATTTTGTTTAATTTTGGGTGTGGATTGATTTTCCTTATATAGATCCAACATAAATTACTACGAGAAGGAATTCAATCTCTATATTGTGAATCAGCCCCTGATTTTAAACAAGTTCATGGAGGAGGATGAATATTATTTAGCACTAGCATATCAAGCATAGATACTAATTACCTATGAGAAAGTGTATTTTTCCCTAATTATTGAGTCTAATAAAAATATTATCCTTGAAGACATTCCCATTGTGAGGGAATGTGTTGATGTGTTTCCTGAGGAATTGTTTCGCCTTCCTCCAAGCCAAGAGGTTCAATTTTCAATCATCATTATACCTAGGGAATTTATCTTATCCAAGACTCTATATAGAATTTCTATTGTGGAACTTTAAGAGATAAAGAAACAATAAAAGAAGAATCTATATAAGGGGATCATCATCCCAAGTTAATCACCATGGATTTCAGCATTCCTCTTCATTATGAAGAAGGACAGGTCAATTATCCTTTGCATTTATTATCTTGTTCTCAATGAGACCATGATAATTAAAAAGTATCATCTACCATGGATTAATGACTTTCTTGGTCACTTATGTGGAGAAAAATACTTCACCAAGCTAGATTGATTGTTGGGGCATTAAATTTTTTAGGTTAAGAAGTTAGAAATCCCCAAGACATATTTTCAAACAATGTAAGGGAACTATAATTTCATATTAATTACATTCATACTCACTAATGATCTACAAATATTTATGGACAGGATGAATAGATTCTTTAGATAATACCTCAAAAATTGTTTTTCTTTATTGATTATATGTGAGAAATTTCCCACAATTATAAAAACCTATAACCAAGTAAACTCAGAAGGGAGTCTTTTTTTCGTGAAATTATGAGTGTGAACAGAGCTTAAATGAACTAAAAATGAGTCTTATCACGTCCACAAGGATAACACAACCCATAAGTGGGGAGATTTTCTTAGTATTTAGTGATGCTTCAATGAAGGGATTGGGTAGTGTATAAATGTAGAATGACAAGGCCTTTTCCAATGATTCATGGTAGTTGAATGTTAAAAAAATAACTTCCAAACACATGATCTAGAGTTGGTTATAGGAATATTTTCTTTGAAAACATTCCAAAATCATCTATTTGGGAATATTTTTAAAATATATATAAATCTAAAACGTATAAAATATATATTCACCTGAAAATAGTGGAATATTTTCCAAATAAGATGGTTTGATAATATTAAGGACTATGATTTCTCAATACACTACCATCTTACAAATCATATAATGTAGAATATTCGCTATGTATAATTGTCCAAACAATTCTATCACTGATTAGAATTGAGATGGATATGATCTTTATATATTTAGAGAGGATGAACATGGGAATCATAAAGGATGCAACCTCATCAATCCTTTAAAAAATTATTTCTCAACCATCTCTTCTAAAGAGGATAAATGAACCTCAAAGATAAGATAAGGTAATTGAGAAGAAAGTGTAAACTATAAGAAATGTTAAATAATAAAAATTCATTGTAAATGAAGGATTTTTGATATTTGGGTAACAATTATGTGTACCATCAAATCCTGAGTTAAAGAAGGAACTTTTTTATAATGAACATGGTTTGACGTTATCCATTCACCTAGGAATCACAAATATGTATCGAGATCTATAATAGCACTATTAGTGGTAAAATTTGAATAAAGAGATAACTAAATATACCCCAAACTGCTTAGTATTTCATCGACTAAAGGTATAAAAAAGAATTATAATGGGACGATGAAAACATTACCCTTACCAACATCGAAATGGAGAAACATCACCACTGAATTTATCAACAGTTTTCTGAAGAAATCTATGGGAAACAATGATATATGGGTTGTTATGGATCATATTATAATGACAACTCACTTTATTCCAATGAAATAGGATTTTTCTCTTGATCATCTTGTACGGATACACATTATAGAACTATTAAGGATAGACAAAGTACCACTATTGATCATATCTAATAGATATCAGTGATTCACCTCTATTTTTGGGAAAATTCTCCAGTATTCTCTATACACTAAGAAAAACATCAGTATAGCTTTTCATACTCAAACTACTATCCAATATGAGTGGGAAATTCAGAAATTGGTAGACATGTTTTTAGTATATTCTTTGAACTTCAAATGAATATGGGACTAACATATTTCTTTGGTAATGTTCTCCTACAACAATATTTTCCACTTGGTAATCCAAATGGATCCCTATAACTCCATTTATGGGGAGAGGTGTAGAACACATGCATGTCAGGATGATGTTGGGAAACATAAACTGGAAGGTCCTACAATGGTAGAGGAAATGGTACAAATGGTAAAGACCATTTATAAGCACATCTAAGATACTTAATGATGATAGAATATCTTTTATGACACTCATTGATGAGACCTTGAGTTTGAGTTGAATATATGGTATTCCTATATATAACTTTGAGGAATAACATTATGAGATTTGGGTAGAAGAGAAGGCGTAGTACATGATACAATTTCCCATATGAGATCCTTTATTTCATCAGAGTGGTCTCCTACTGACTAGAAATCCCACCTAACCTATCTCAAGTAAAAGATGTATTTCGTGTATCCCTCTTGAGAAAGTAAAAACCAGACCCCTCACATGTACTGAATATAGAGGTGGTACATTGGAGAATGATCACTCAAACGAAGAGAATCTGGTGAAGATCTTATATCATATAGAAAATGTTATATGAAATAAGACAATACACCTTGTAAATTTGTTATGGAGAAACTACAAGTTTGAAGCAGTGACATGTGAACCAGAGGAAGTGATTAAATTGTGATTCCCTTATCACTTTTAATTTAGAAAATGAAAATTTCAATTGTGAAATTTTTAAGGGGCAATTGTAATGACCCTAATATTATAAATCAAATTCCCCTTTTTATTTAATTAAATGCCTTTTTATTTAATATGGTTATATAAAACACAGGAAATTATCTTTTTTTATTATATCCAATTTGATTTAAAATACTGTAATTTATCTTTACTAATGATAATATTGTCATTGAACAATGATCAAATGATTTTGGTATTCGAAGAGATGTCGAAGATAATTGAGATCCATAAGTGTTGTATAGGACATTAATGGCGTGGGTCGAACACGTAATTGATGTTCATTATATGATTAACCTTTATAGGTGAGGTAAATTATTTCCCAATGGGTTAATGTTTTTTGGTCTCTCGTGTTCTATCAAGTGTTATCCATGATTTTTCAGTTGATAGGAAATGATTATCTAAAACGGTTTTAGATCATCCACCAAGAATTATGGATTAATTGGTCACTAATGATAAAAGTCTTGTTTTCATGGAAATATGAGGTGTATTGGATAATTTTAGGATATTCTCATCAATAAAATTTTAAAATATTTACCATAACTAAACCATGTTATCATTGGTGGTGGATGAAATTGAATCCATGGACCTAGATTGGGGGAATCCAAGGTCCCATAATAAAAATGGGGATCATGAAACTCCCCCCAGACATGATCTTGTTATCTTAATATTTCTATAATTAACTTGATGTTTGTTTATTTTTCTCCATCCCATGAGAATGATCAAACTAGGGATGAAAAGGTCAATGACAAGGAATCATATAGAGATTTATTTAATTAGAATTCATGACACCATAATGTATTTAATATGGATCAATCCATAGGTGATTATCCTAGAGATTATGTGGAGGACTACAAAAGGAATTCCCGGATAGAAAATGGTATAAAAATGGGATGATTTCCTATTTAATCATATAACATATTCAATTAGATCATGGATCACTAGAGATAAATGATGTGTGTTCACATATCAGTAGCTTCTATATGAGATAGTTTTATTATCTTCCAATTTTTGAATCTCTATTTTTTTCATTTCATGGTTAAAAAGATTTCAATGAGAGGATAATGTAACAAACCAATTTCTTCATAAATATGTATTTAATCCTTTTGTGTTCTAAATTCCTAGGTCCTCATAGGGTGTAAAATGGTAAATTTACCTTAATAAATTGATTATGACAAACAATTGATGGTTTTGTTTAGTTTGAGACACGGTGATTAACCTGGGGATATATTATTGTGATGTTCCAAGCTTGTAATATTTTATGAGATATTAACATTTATTAAATATATCAATAATTATCAATGAATTAATTAAAACAAGAATCAAAGTAATATTATTCTGAATGATATTTTTTAAAACCAAAGATATATCAAACCAGTAGAAGTAAAAGTACCAAAACACCCATTAGATTATTTGTATCCCCCACACAATGAATTCCCACAGTTTATCCCAACATAGAGGGGAGGAGGAATGTCGGTTGGAACTCATTCTTCATTCTAGACCTAAATAGGAGGATATGGATCGCCAAAACCTCCAAGAGGATGATAGGACTCCATTAGAACTCCAAAATGACAGTACTTCACTTTTTCTTTGACCTTTAAATTGGCGTTCAATTTTAACTCATTTATATCCAAATTGGGAAGTGGTTTCGGGAACCCATTTTGGGTAATACCAATTATATCTCAGTTTCAGACTAATAAATGTCCATATCATGACATAGATAAAAGAGTAGATTTATTGGTCAACTCTTGAATAAATCCATGTCAAATTTGGTGGCCATTAAAAATTATTTTTGGGACTTATTTTCAAAATACCCAACCTAACATTTGAATTTGTATAGATTCGATGCAATGGACAGATTAGTTCAGATGGACTAATGGATGACCGAATTGGGCATAGTTTTCTTGCTATGAGTTGTAGACCACGGATTGTTGAATCATCTCACATACCTTTCCACCCATTTGGACGCACATATATCACATACCATGAAAAATTGAATAAATATATCCATGTGATTCAATGTAGTTCGGACCATTTCCCTTCTGTATCGTCTCTTTCTCTCCAAATCAACTCCTCCTACAATAAATACCCCCAAAAAAGTAAAATAACCCATTCTAAAATTAATAAAAAAAAACTAATTCAATCAATCATGATGTTAAATTGGTTATTAAATTTGGGATTTATAATACAAAACCAGTTTAATAGAGTGTTGTAAGGGTGAAATTATATAATGGATCATAGTGCCATCACACCCCACACCTAAACATTTACACATTTGGGAAAAGTTACTTTTCCAAAATGATGCATTTAGATATTCCCAACATTGGGAGTTTTAACATTCAAAAAATATTTAATTCATGATTAAAATGTGATCAAAGAAAAAATAACACCGAGGAGTTATTCTCAATTATCCTAGATAAAGATGTCTCATAAATTTTATTACAAAAAAATTCAAAGATATGCATGATAAAAAATTGAGAAAATAATTAAAAATTAAAACATGACACTTATTCTCCATGTGTATTTTGGAAAACCATTATATATAATTCATTCAACTTCCTATCTTGAAAAATATATTTTAAAAAAATTGTACATAAATGATTCTTTCCACTGAACCATCCCTACATCCTTTGCAATTAATTTTCATATCCAACTCAATTTAGAGTTCGAAAAAGTAAAATCTTAAGCTCCTGGCCTATATATACCCACATGTAGTACCTTTCATCACTCCCCTCATTTATTATAATTTTTTCCTTTTTTCATAAATTTGAAATTGGAACAAATCTCACACGTATCACTCAACCGATATTTGATCTCCTAAAGAAACTAATTGTAATAGTAATAATAAGTTAAA
This sequence comes from Viscum album, assembly GCA_963277665.1. Lineage (NCBI taxonomy): Eukaryota > Viridiplantae > Streptophyta > Magnoliopsida > Santalales > Viscaceae > Viscum > Viscum album. The sequence goes on along the minus strand of OY728122.1, from coordinate 932,437,294 downwards.
TTCTTAAGGAATAGTAGTTTTTTACTTTCCAAAGAAACAACCCATACATTGTTTCGTTTTTTATATTTTTGTGACTAATTTTTTTTAGGGTGTTCATAGTCATATAATTTGTACACATCTATTGGTAAATATGATACAGTAATGAAAAAGGTCAAATAAATAACGAACGTGTTGAAAATTTATTTTATAATGCTGATAAATATGAACCTAACTTATATTTACATTTTAAAATGTAAGAAATATTCACACAGTGTTTTGGTGAAAAATTATTTAGGGAAATTAAGTGCCATAATTTTCCCATAAATTACTCGCACAAATTTTACAATTCATCCAAAAGGCATTATAATTATTCAAACATTTATATCATTATTAAAAAGTAATTTACTAGAACAAGTTGTACATTAATATTAAATTAATTTAAAATCATACATTCTCTCTGTAGTTTTTTTTGCTAAAAAAATGAAATAGTGTAATTCCTTATGCATTTTCAATAATTTCTAGGATTAAGTGGGTATAATTTTCCATGATAAAGTTAGAATGAACAAATAATATTTCGGGCACAATATAAGGGTGAGAAGCAAGGGGAATTAATAAAAAAATTCAGTAAGAAATGAAGAGAAAAGGAAGAAAGATGATGAAAATTCCATAGAAACCCTGGAACATAACCATCTCCCATACCTAGACTGTGAATTTTCCTCACTATAATAAAATTGAATATGGGAAGGAAGGACAAATCTTGTTGGGTATCATTCATAGTTTTCATCTTGAACTTTTAGTTCCTCTATCAGGTACTCCAGAATAGATTAGTGAATTTTATTTCACCACTTCCCATTTATAATAATGGTTTGTTTGGTTTCTTTATTTTTATCTAGAACAACACTAAATGGATAAAAATTAATAACATTTTATGTTCCAAACCAATGGGAATGAGTCTTACCTAGATGAATCATCATCCTTGGATTGTAAAGAAGAACCTTCTTCCCAATGTGTAATTGATGATGAAGGATGATATGGTCATGGGTAGCCTAGGTTTTCTCCTTGTAGATCTGGGAGATTTCATTAAAATATATACACATTACATCCAGCTCCTTAATATGTAACGTCCTTTGAGAATATACACCAGAAAGATTAGAATTTCATTGTTTAATGTCCCAGTTGTTCTGATGATCTATCTCAATAGGGAGGTCAAAAATATTTCCAAAAACTATCCAATACAGCGACATAGAAATGGGATTTTTAAAAATAGTACGGTAGGCCCATAATGAATCATCGAGTCTAAGACTAAAATCTTTTCTATTGGGTTAAACTTTTCCTTCAAGAAGTTATTTTCCTCTTATTTGATACTTTTTCTTGACCATTGGTTTGTGGGTGATTAATAGTATACACTTGATTCTTAACCCCATATCGACGCAAAAGTGATTTCATTGTGTGGATGCAAAAATGTGAACCCTGGTCGTTGATGATAATCCTGGGTAATACAATCCTACAAAACAATTTGGGTTCTCAAAAAATCTACAGCAGTCTTAGATTCATAAGTCTGTTCGGCTCGTTCCTCTACCCATTTTGACACATAATCAAGTGCCATAAGACTGTACATGTTTCTAAATGAATTTGAAAATGGCCCCATAAATTCATTTTTACAAAAATCAAACATATCTGAGAAGAGAAACGGCTGTTCTGGAATTTCATTTCATTTCGAGGTATTTTCCATTAATTTATAATGAGGAAAAGATTTATAAATATAATTGGAATCCAGGAATAAATTTGTCCAAAATAGACCATAATTGAGGACCTTGAGGGTAGTTTGTTGGGGACCAAAGTGGCATCCATGAGAAAGTGTGTGGTAGAACCTGAGGACCAAGTAGAACTCACTATTCAGAAAATAATTCATGGGGACATGATCACTACATGTGCACCAACTATAGGTGTCATCTCAAATTTTTCAAATGGACTCATGTTTTATATGGTCATCTTTATATTTGTTCAAATCTTTATAAATTCAAATTTCTACCAAATAATCTTCAATTTGGAATACCAAGGAATATTATCTTGCACTTATTATAATTGCTCATTGGGAAAAATGTCATTTGTGGGAATATATGGGGATGATTCAATGTTTGGGGATGGGAGGATCCTATTGATATGGTCTACCACCACATTCTTTCCTCCTTTTTTATCCATGATTTTAAATTAAATTCCTAAAGTCCGAGCATCCTATGAATGAGATGTGGGTTGTCTTCCGGTTTCCTAAGGAGATACTCGTGAGTTGTATGGGTTGAGAACATAATGAATTTGGAACCTAAAAGGTATGACCTAAATTTATCTAATGAAAACACACTAGAAAAAAATTTATTTATTATTTATTGTGTAGTTTTATTAGGAAGGGTGTAGTGCACGTGAAGCATAGGTAATGACATGTAGATCTCGATCAAACCATTGTGATAATACATCCCCAAATATCTAGTTAGAGGAATCACACATGAGATCAAATGGTAAATCCCACCGAGGTGGTTGGATTTCCAGGGGTAATGTCAAACTCTATAATAGTTTGTTAAAAGATTATTCACATTCTTTATCAAAAATAAATTCTTTTTCATTTTTGAGTATGTGGGAGAGTGGGAGTGAAATTTTGCTAACATCACAAATGAAATGATGTTAAAATATATCTTGACCTATGAAAGACCCCACATCCCATACATTTTTGGGGAATGGTTGGTAATAAATGACTTCCAATTTCGATTTGTTAAATTGGATAGCATCCCATGAAATGACATTTTCCATTACTATACCTTTTTACAAATGAAATGTCATTTCACAAAATTTAATACAAAACTATTTTCAATGTACTGATGTCGAACATAAGAAATAAAAATCAAACAACCATCAGAAGATGTGTCATACACAGTGAAATAATATATGAAAACCCCCATGAAATCCTATATGTAGTCTAAAAAATAATAACCATGCATCATTGGAAAGTACCTGGAACATTGCACAGACCAAATTGAATCCCCATATATGAAAATATACCAAAGGGGAAAGTGAAGGTTGTTTTTTTATAATACTAGGGGGAAATATAGATCTGAAATTATCCATAATACCCATCAATGAAATAGTATCAGGACTCCCCTTCTAGCCTCTCTAGAATATTTTCAAAGAATAATAAAGGTAAGTGGTCCTTCCAAGTGTGTTGGTTTAGTTTGTGATAGTCTATATAGACAATCCATCTATTCTAAACATGATTTGGAACCAATTCATTATTTTCATTTTTATTTACTATAAGAACATTTTTTTAAAGAAACTACTTGAACTAGACAAACCCATAGGATATCAGATATAGGGTAAATGATTCCAGTAGCCAATAATTTTTTAATCTCCTTTTTAAAAACATATAATATGTTTGGGTTCAATCGAATTTGTTTCAATCTCACTAGTTTACCCTCATCATATGATGTTATATGATGTGTTAAAATTAATGAGTTAATACCATGAATCTCAACAAGTATCCATCCCAAAGCTAGTTTATAATACCTCAAAAATTCATTTAGTCGCAATTCATGATATGAGAGAGTGAACTAGAGATGGTGTTAGGAAACTTGTTCCCATTATCACTATGCAAATATTTTATATCCTGAGGTACCTTTTTCAGTTAAAATTCAGGTGTATTTTAAATTTATGGTATTGAATGTTTCAGTGTGAGTTTAATTATATCATCAAAATGAAAAAATAATAACATTATAAGGTGTGGAATGAGCTTTTACAAGCTCAATAATATCATTGATGGTTATAGGATCCTCAAGGTTCCGGAAAATATCAATTAATAAATAGGGATTACATTTTTTGAGACCAGTTCCACCTGCTATGAATTATTCACTTCCTAGTATTCCAATCAATGATGAAAACTCAAAAATGGGATCAGGGGATAGAATATAAGTTTATGTGGAGGAATGCAATACGTAAAATAAATAAACAGAGAGATATGAATTTTCTTCTGAGGAGTTATTCATGGAATCATAGATGTTGAATTGGAAAATATCACCACCAAACTATATAGATAATGTGCCATTTTGGACATTAATTATGGTTTTGGATATTTTCATGAAAGTTAACACCAATATAAATTGGGAATTCCCATTCATCATATCATCTTCTTTTTTAAGAACATAAAAATTAGTAGGAAAATTTAATTTTTCACCCTTATAAGAACAACCCCTAACAAAATAATGGCATGTTCTGTACTCTTGTTTACTTGTGGTATACCAATTCTAGTGCTATTTAGATCATCAATCTACAATGAAGAGTAAATTTACTGACACATAACATTTATATAAACAACCAAATCAAGAATATCATTGGAAAATAAATAATCTAATATGGTTCCAGTAATTGATAATGTTCTTGGATCATTACATTTGGAGTGAAGTGATGGTTATATTAATGATGATACATTTTGCACCATTATGACCTTCTAAACACCCTGAAGTGGAATTCGGTGTGTACACATATCCTTCAATTACATAGGGTATCTTATAATTTTCATCATGGAATCAATCAGTGGAATATTATCGTGCACTTTTTATAAAAATTACAATATTTCCTTATCATGTTCAGTTTTATTTTTTATTGGTGGGGAATCCCATTTGGTAAATTGAATAGGAATGGGTGGTCTATACAGTTCATCAATAAACACTCTCTTTCTATTAGTGGTATTCTTATAAGGATAAGTATTTTCTTCCCTTGGACCATTTTAACTTATTGAGATAGTTGTTTCCCCTAGAGGGTATGACTCTAACGGAGGGATAATTTGGATTTTAATTTTTGTCCTACTCTTAAGGGTGATGGCAGTAACATTTCCCTTATCCTAATGATTAAATAGTGGTTGAAAGGGTAGTGTACCCAACCCATGACTTTTGATTTCCCCCATCGAGTTATAATGTCAGCATAATTGTGTTTTTGGGCCTTATATGGTTTCTTGGGTGTTTTTTCCAATTGAATATTATTTTTAACCATTTTTTTCATCATGTATTTTGGGCTATGATCGGCTTTTGTAGGGGAATTCTAGAAATTCCATTTTGTTGGTTGAGGATTTTTAGGTGGTTGTCGATGACTATCCTACCCCAGCTGGTTACATAGTTATTGAGGATATTTTGAATACCCCCTTTCTTATAGGTTTATTTTTCTTTCCACCTAGGATTGGATGGATATTAGGTTCTTTCATAAAGGGTTGGTTATTGGGGTGCCTTGAAAATATTTCCTCACAAATCTAAAATTTTTCTCTCGATTGATTATGATGGTCAAATTAGTTGGTGTCGGAAGAACATATGCAAAACATTATTGGAGTAGTATATTGGGATTTCTATTGGGAAATAGAAAGTTGTTAAGGAAGGTTACTTGACAATTCAAAATGTGTATCCCCATTCTTCTTGAATTTAGTACTTTTCACCTCATGGTAACCACAAATGGGTATAATAAAACATAAAACAAATTTTAGAATGTTCAATTCCATTTTCTAATAATGGTCTTTTGGTGATTTGAGTTTTATCAAATATTGCACCACCTTTAGCCACATCAATCATGTTTCGATCAATATGTATTATACCTTCATAAAAATATTCCATTAAAATTTTATCACTTATTTTGTAGATCATGCTACTTGAAAAAACCATTTTAAATATCTCCCCATATTCATGAAGTGTTTCCCCTTAATATTTTCTTATCCAACAAATTCCTTTCCTTATCATTATAGTTTGAGAGGTATGGAAATATTTTTCATGAAAAGTCATCTCATGTCCACCTAGCCTCTAATTGGTGAATTAACATATTAAAGATAATATTTTGTAGTGTCATATAATGAGAAAGGGAATTTAATATGAGCTACTTGATATTCATCTAGGTTTTCAGGTTTTAATGTTCAATACACATAGTGAAATTATTTTCAATTATTATGTCAATATTCTCCTATGAGTCCTTTCAATCTTAGTAATAATAAAATTTAACATGATTTTTGTTCAAAATTATGGGAATCGCCATGCATTTGAATATAAGTAGGCTTGATATCAACATCGGGAGAGGTTAGTTATTTTATTATTTGATTTTTTAGCCATTTTATACATGTTAATTTCATTTTCTAATTTTTTTACTAATGAAAAGGTGTTTAGAAAAGTATCAATATTTGGTTAATCCTCCTTTAAAAGGATGTCTTGTGTTTCTATATGTCGCCGACATTGGATCCTCTCAATTTCGGGTTTGAAAGGTGGAAAATCTCTTGTAGAAGAACACATCAAGCACAGATCCTACCTAAGAAATAAATCAATACAAAAAAAATATATGTAATTGTATAAGATAAAAAATATTGACAAAATTTAAAAAAAACTTATAAAAAATATGCACTAAAAACCAAAGTGTTCCTAGGAAACAATGCCAAAATATGAATGTTTTTTCCTAACATTTAAAATTAAATATGATTTAATGATTATTTTCTAGAATATGGTAGACACTAGGTCATCGCTCCGGGAGCATTAATAGGTCCACAGTGTGTATTTATTACTAGAAATAACAAATAAGGGGTTGGTTTAGAAAACAGTTTAAGAAAATAATGTAATTTAATGAGTTTAATAGTTGAAAACCTAAGTGGATTTTGAAATATATGAGATAAAGGGTTCATTGTGAGTGTTCTAAACACATAAATTTTTTCTCTATTGGAGTTTAATTCATGATTTAAGTATGTATTTGTTTGAAATTAATCATAACAATGATAACATTCCAATCTTTTATGTCAATGCTTGTTGAACTAAACCATGATATAACAATCGTTTAAGAAGGGTCCATAACATATACATGTTATAATAATTTGTAAATAAGATTTAAATGTCAAATATTTTGGGAAGAAAAAGATTCCTTTCTTTTCCAATCGGAACAACATAAGTCCGGAACTCAAAACATCACACCGATCGGTTAAAAGTAAAGAGAATTTCATTCGATTTAATCAAATAAAGAATTAAAACACGAATCAAAGTAAAATCATTAGGAATGAAATTATTAAAAACCCAAAAGAAATCAAACTAGTAGAAATACAAGTTTTGGAACTCCCTTTAATAGTTGTGCATCTCCTTCACAATGAATTCCTACTATTTAACCCAACATCAATAGGAGAAGGAGCGTCGGATGGATCTACCTCTTCACTACAACTCTCCATATGAGGATAGGGAGGTCCAGAGCTTCCAATGGGATGATATTACTTCTATGAAACTAATAAATGGAATTAATTCACTCCTTAATCAAACTTGAAAATGAGGTTCCCATGGTTCCATTTTATAGAAAAAATGGGAAGTGGTTTTGGGTACCCATTTTTTGTTACACCACTTACATCTCATTTTAGGACTATTAAAAGGACATTAAATTACTTAAAAAGAATAAAGTTATTTTAAGGACTCTTTAATGACTCTATGTCATGTTTGGCAGTCATTGGAGATCTTTATTGAGAGATATTTTCAAAATACCAAACCTAACTTTGAATTCATGTTGATTCGGTCCCCTGGATAGATCAATCCATATGGGCAACTAGATGGACGAATTTGGCTTGTGTTTCATGATATGAATATTAAAACATAGAGTTTTAGATCGTCTCAAATAATTTCAGCCCATTTGTATTCACATATTTCATGGACCATGTAAAAAAGTAATCATATGTCCTTGGGCTTCCATGCAGTTTCGCTCGTTTCCCTTCTACATCATCTTGGATCCTCTAAATCACCTCCTCCTATATTGAAATCGCCCAAACAAGTAAAATATTCCTTTATAAATATAAAAAAATTATATATTATAATAAATAATTGAGTGAAATTTGTTATCAAATTTTGAATTTACAATACAAAATTAGTTTAATATAGTGGTGTAAGTGTGAAATTAAGAAATGGATCCTGGTGCGATCATTATTATAAGAAAAAATTGGTAAAAATGATTGAATAATGAGAGAGAATGTATAAATTAGTATTATTATTATTCCAATGGAAACGGGAATAGTTGTAAATATCATCAGGGGGAGAGGACGCAACGGTGGGGTATCAATCATTGAAATGTGATGAGAATATCTGGTGAGGTAGCAAGAAATGTAGAGGATACTTACTTGTTTTGTGAAAATTTTCTCTTTAAATGGAATTTTTCCTCTGACAAACACATCATATAGATTTATTGATATTATTCTACGGTTTATGTGATTTATAAATATCAGATGGAATGTAATTCCAATGTACAAGTTATGGATGTCAAGCATTATAGTCAACAGGGTTACCCTCAGGTTATAAATAAATCATGGGGTGTGACCACCATTCCCACCTTATGTATTTTATGTCATGAGACTAGAAAATTTACTAGATTACACACAATGGTAACCATATATTCCAACACACTACATGTGGTTCCAGGGGACATTAGTATTAAAATGGAAACACAACATGCTAAATTCTATTAGTGCACACAATAGTAGTTAATAGGTCCTCAAACCATATAAAATATTAGTAAAGTTGTTTAATGTTCCATCACATTAAATGTGAAAGGTAAATCCAAATTTTATATACATAAAATTCTATATAGGGTGTTCTAGTGGGGGTAGCATTACATTTACATACAATATATGGCCAAATGAAGAAGTGTGTTTTACATAACATGTACCATATTAGAGTTGTTAAATAAATTGACTTCACATGTACTGGTATATATTGAAATATTCCCAAGATACTAGTGATGTGAACAAATCATTTATTTTTTAGTACACATCATGTACTTGGAATAATATTGTGTTTTACCATTTTGGTGTCTTCATTGGATACTTGGGTAGTCTATTACGAAAAATGTTCCCCATAGAAAAAAATGGTGTATATATAATAATCATTAAATTATTTTTTCATATATGTAGGATGTTTTTGACCATTTCTTTATAGATATGTAATTTTACTAAGAATCATATTTTCCAAGAAGAAACTATGTCATTAAACAATTATAGATGTTCTGATTATAGACCATGACTCCCCTATAATTATTATAGAGTTTGGTACCCACCACCACCATAGTTACAGGGAATAAGACATTTATATTAATTATGTGGTTCCTCCAATCAATAATATGAGAGCTCCCCCTTAACTATGATGATGGTAGGCCCCCCATATTATAGATTAGGTTGTACCCCCCCCCCCCCACCATTATGGGAGCATATATAGTTAATCAATAGTGGTCGATGTTTTTCTAATGAGATAAGATAGGGTTTATTCTTCCACTTTGGATTATTACCCTTGCACTAATAAGGTAAAATCATAGAATCAAGGACCCCCAGTACATATTCATTAATGTGGAAAGTGAATTTGAGAAGAATATTTTGGGGTTTGTGGGTCCTGTGATGCCTCGAAATTTTTTGGGTTCTTTTAAATATAACTTATATATAGGCTGTTGACACTAGGATTTATGAGACATTGATATTATTGGTATAACTAGTTTCTATAGAGATATTATGTGTGGTTAAGTTGAGCCATAAATATTAGTATTATTCATTTATCTATGTTGTTATTAACATTAAATCATATCTCGCACCTCTGGGTTAATTATTGTTTCCCTCGATATTCTATTTTAGTAAACATAATACTTCATCATTGTTTTTATTTAAATGAATCCTAATGGTTATGTTTATACACTCCCCTACACAAGACTTATTAACACGCATATTTTTATATGTAGATAACACAAATTGTTTTGATTCCTTTGGTGAAGATGGAAATGGTGGAACTATTTATGATGGTTCATGGTATCATACTACGGTATATGGTGAATGTAATTACTATTATTATTGTTTTTATCTTCTTTATTGAGCATATAGCATTGAATATTTTTCTTTTTCAAATGTATTTTTTACCGATGATTTTATCTATTTTACTTCACCATCCACTTTTTTCATCTATGGTATTTTACTAGATAATTATTGTACCATGCATGAATTTTCATAAAATCGATTCATTTAAACATATCAAAATATGGTGATTATTTATGGTATAATTTATAAGAGTTGTATATCTATTTTATGTGGTTTTATATTCAGCCCACTCATATATATAATGACTTCTATGTGGTATTTAAAATCCCCAATAAAATTAGAGGTGGGAATGGGGTGGAAAACTCAGATTTTCATCAGTCCTTCTAGGGTAATAATTAGTCTTTCTATGTCAAAAACCCCCTAAATTTTATAATCAATTTCTCTATTTTCTATCAAAACATATATTAAATATCAAAAAAATGTTTTCTTAAGTATTAATTACTGATTTTTTTAATTATATTTTATATATTATAATATTTTTTATAATCCATATTTATTTGTAACCCATACCTTATGTTGACATCCAGAGCCTCTACCACTCCTTTTTGATTTCTTTTTATTATGTTATTGATCACTCTTTATCTCTCAATATCATCATTAGATCTCCCCAATGGGTCTGTTTTCACTATAAATTATATACAATATATAAATTTTTCACCATTTAAATTAATTTTATAATATTAACATGAAAATATACCCTTATATTTGATATTTAATGTTGTATATTTTTAAATAAAAATTCATTTTTTTACTCGGGAAATATTGATGATCTGTAGACAAGTCATTTCAATAAAGATAATTATTGATTACATAGACATGTATTTTTAATATTATCAATTGGAAACATTATGTATTCTATTGTTTATTCAATCAATTCCTAATATTAATGCATTGGAATTATTATGTAATCGGTTGGGATATAAATTATATAGCCCCATTACGTATCAATAGGTCTCATGTGACAAACTAGCATAGGTAACTATAGCATCCTTAACCTTTATTTATATTTCTAGAGTATAAGGCCTTGACGGTTTTGTTATGCTTTATAGATTTGTGCATTCCATTCTTATGAGCCACCATTATTACTCAAGTGATCATCCATTTCCATTTTTTGGATTTGGTATGTTTGATATTCATTTAAATACATTTTGTTAATTTGTTTGTTTCTACTAATAAATTTTTCATTCTTATTATATATTACCCAATATTTAATTATACACCAAATAGGTAATCTGATATCACCCTTATTTTTTCCCCATTTTCCTAAGGAATACTGATAAATTATATGTAATATCTATGGATAATAAATATAAAATTAATAATGTTTTTTTACTTCTATAATATACTTCAGATATGAATGTAATGTAATGATAACTAGCCTCCTCATACTATGAAAATTCTGTTTATCAAATCTTTAATATATTGAATGACTACTAGATATGGGGAAATTGAATCAAGGTTATTAAGGTCAGTATTAGAACATGGTTTAGAAAATCCATTAGGAACATGATTTATACAAAAAAAATAGATAACAAAACTTTTGATAACACCTTAAAAAATTCCAAAAAACATTATACAATGGATCCAACATTTCATATGAATTTTTAATATATTCATATAAATCATATATTAGGATTCATGAATCATTGTGTTATTCATGGGATAATTATTTTATTACATTATTTGTAAATAATACATATTAGAAGAACTAGAAACCTTGTCAACCTCCATACTCTGTGTAGGGATTTCCTTACTAAGAAATTGAATGATGCTAGTGGGGGAAATGAAAACACTATCACTATATTTGGGTATTGGACTTATGTTATAACAAATAACCTCTGAAGTATGGATTAATTGCCTTCCCCTTATAATATTATATCAATATTAAACAATTTTTGGAGGCATCACCCCCACTCTTTTAATAAAACTATTAAACTATAAGAGGAAAAAATGAATTAAGTATTTAGAGAATATATTAATCACTTTTTGATATAGTTAATAAGATAAATTAATTATTCATGAATAGAATCTAAAGGGATATATTAGCCAATGATGGTACTTATTCTAAAATTTTATAAAGGGGGAGATATACAATACATGAAATTTATTTATTTTTAGTAATTAGAATTTGATATAAAAAAATCCTTTAATGAAATTGGATGATTTGGAATGCAACTTATTTAATTTATAAAAACATATTGATGAAAATACTAAAAATTATGAGGCTAACATTGATATACTAGTGAGATGAATTGTGCATTATGCGTGAAATCTCAATACATAATTGATCACATTGTTGATGAATTAAATTCAGTTCTTCAAAGTAGATTCATCTCTAAAATCATTTCATTATATGAAGATATAGTGATATGTTTCATCAATAAAAAGAAGTAATCCTCTGAATCCTATATTATCAATGAAAATTATTTGAATAAGAAGGGGTTCATGTTTCAGGGAAAAAATTAATGAAGGGGAATGGAATGTTAGAACATCCAACATTACTCTCATTATACCTAAATATTTTAGAAGATATTTCAAAAGTATCTAAATAGTGAGATTCATTTGAAACTAATTATTGTCCTCATATTTATGTTTTTATTAATGTATATTCTAAACATTATAGTAAATAATTCAATCATTCTCATTGTATAGGAAAAATAATATAGTCGTGGTTCCTATTTATGATTTTCTTAGTGGTTTAAACCATGATAAAATGATTCATTATGATATTTCAAATCCTTAATGATTTATTATCTCTACAATTAGTTCACAATACCTTAAAAACATTTTAATTCATTAATGTGGGTTATTTAGCAGTGGTGTTCAATTTTTAATTTTTTAACGAAAATTTTAAAAATATTAATTGAGGGTTTTTTATTCCATATAAACATTTTTTTTATTTTTAATTGGTGGTTCCCCATCCATCCCATGTCTGCTAGGCCTATTAAAAACCATCACCATTGAAACCCCTCCTGAATTGAAAAAGGACACATGAGTAGATCTCAAATCCCAATTATATTATTTTAAGATCCCGGATTTTACTTGAGTCATATCGTGAGTGTTTTAAGGTGCTTTTGATGGTTTTAAGTACCTTTTTTAGAGTAGTGGCTTGGGTTCATTTGGTTTAATTATTAATAAGAACGAACAGGCAATGGTTTATGCCCTGTTTGCACATGGTTTGGAAAACCATGTGTCTAAACCATTACACTTGTGCCAATCTGGACAGAGAGGTTCCTATGTTTGGTGCACAATTTCCCTAACCATATGCCCATGCCTAGGAACTGTGCAGGTGGGATAAATTATCTGACAATCTATTTTTAAACACACATGATCTTAGGGACTCCCATATTTCAACCTTGGACGAGTCTTGACAAATTCTAGGTGATCACATAGTCTTCCGGAGGGATTAAAAGGTGATTCAAACATCATTCTTTGAGATAAAAATCCCAGATTGAAGATCCACTCTCTTCCTGTTAAGTGGATTTCATTCTGTTGCTTCTCAAATTCATTCCTCTATCATTCCTTGATCTTTTCAGGGAATATATCCACTGTTTCAATGGATCTATGCCTATAATTTATATCTAGTTCTATGATAGTGGATCTATATCTAGATTGGCATCATCTTGATGACTTTAATCTTAATTTTTTTTTTACGAATTTAGATCCATATCTTCATCGACGATGTTGTACCACTTGAATTTTGGGTATTTCGATTGGGATATCATCCCTAAAGAAACCAAGGTATGTTGTCTAAATCAAACTCCCATAGTCATGGATTTGATATGTGAATGTGAGTATTTGTATTTTCTAGCTTCCCTTCATAATTGATTACCAAAATTGGAGTAATTAGGGATGTGTAATTGACTTGTGATTGCCTTTTTGATAAATTGATAATCGAATCACAAAACCAGTGAAGGGGGTTTCCCAAATAGATATTTTTCTGTAGATTTTCTATGGGTTAAAATATTGTAATTTAGATATTAAATTGATTGTGTTAATATAAATAATTAAGGGAAATTAACTTTAAAATAATATTTGGATATGTAAGATAATTAACTATGAGAATTAATTATGTGAAATGATGTTGATAAAAGATAATTAATTGCGAGAATAATTTATGACAATTTGAGATTTTATGTGGATAATTAATTGTGAGGAATTAATTATGGAATGATAATTATTTGGATTAATTATTTAATTGATGAATTAATTATTGGGTAAGGTTCTTAGAAAATTTCTTAGATAACTAATTGCCTTTTAAATGTTTAAATAATCATTGGATTAGTAATGTAATGATGTGGAAAATTATTTTGAATTTAAGAGTGATTAAATGTATGAGATTTTTTTGGTTCTATACATCTCAATATAGACTAATCAAAAGTTGGGACTTGGACATGGTGTTCCTCCATAATAGTTATACAAGCATGAGATTTTAGGGTTAAAGGCATGACAACCTACATTGAATGAGATATGGAGTGTTAGGCATGGATACCTACACTAAATGAGACTTGGGGTTCTTGAAATAATGTTCAACACCAAATGAATGATAAAAATGAATGATGATTCAAAGGTAAAACAAGAATTTAAACCATGCCTAATGTGATGATTAAATATTAAATGACAATGTGATAAGTGTTTTATTATGCATTGTATTTTTTACTTCAAAAAAATTCATAAACTATCTTTTTAATACACATGTTTTAGATGATGTTTGATTTGGCCTACAAAGTTGTTGTCACACCCTATTCAGGCTGCCTGATCAACACATGAGTAGACATTATTTTTTCAGGACATGATTAGGTCAAGGACAAGGGATAGGTTGTTGTTTGGGATTAAATCCTGGGAGTGGGAACCAGACGTCGTTCTAGACCCTCTTGGGAGTCCTTGTGTCATTAATTTTAGGTTCATTGTAGACACATTACATTCTCATTGTCATATCATGTTTTATCTTTCAGTTGTGTATTTTATTTTCTTGTTTTGAACATCATATAACATGATATTATTCTGGTTATTTATACGCTTCCACACTGGGTTATTGTTGTTTTATTCCTTTCGTGATTTATTCTAATAAAATATGGTATATTATCCCAAATGTAGACTTACCAGACCCTCGTTTCTAGTAGGATCTGTCTGGCATATGGGGAGTCTCACTTAAGGGCATGTGGAAAACTGGCTTCGGGCACCATTTAATGCAACCCGAGTCGAGATTTCACAAAGAGGTATCAAAGGAGTTTTCTTTTCAGTATTATTATTTTGTGTTATTGTTTTGGTAAAGGTATGAAAGATACTAGGATGATTCAAGGCTTGGTAATGATCTCATGCATGGGATTTACAAACCCATGTACGGGGGAAAATCGGAGTACTCGGGGTAGGATTGTTGAGGCTACTGTTTTTTGTAAAAGTTGTATATTATTTCACCAAGGATGATGCACGTGTGGTGTGATGTGATATTTGTTTTTACTGTAGTTGAATTTTAATTCATAGCCTAAAGATCAATAATAATTGTGTCTTCGTGCATTATTCTAGGGACACGGGGTTGTTTTGACATGCATCATCCTAGGCACTCACAGGAAAATAGGTTAGGGGTCTGTTGTTGAACATGAATTGTTTTTCCTTTTTGTGATAATGAAATAATGGTGGAAAATGAGAATAACTGGGTGTCTAATTCTAACCTTGATTGATTAAATGGGTATGAGTAATTTATTAATTATAGAATTTATTAATTTGATTTAATGTGATTAATTAAAGGTTGAATTAATTAATGAGAAATTATGTACCCCGGTTAACCAAGACGTAGGACTACGATGGTTAAGGGTAGTGATAGGGCATCAGTTTTAAAAATTTGGTGAAAAAAAGGAAAAAGAACGTGATGAATCTTGTTGTGTTAGTTTCTCCTCCTATTTAAATGTTAATAGGTTACATTATGAGACCTAAGACGTGTGTTTGTCTTTGTAGAGATATGCCTCCACGATGATTGTTGAGGGAGAGAACAAGGGGTATGTCATATAATGAACTTATAAACAGTGAACCTGAGGCACCATTGGTGCAAGCTAGTTAGGAAGGGGAACAATTATGATAGAACTTTGCTCGATTCATGTAATTCATGGACGAAGATCCAAGGTGGGTCCTAAAATTCATGTCTGAGTTGACAAGGGAGTTTCAGGTGAAGCACCCTGTTACTTTTACTAGAGAGCGTAGACCTGAGGGAGATGAATTCTGGATTGGATACATAGACATGATACTTGACCATTTTGATACTCTAGCTGGGAGGAGGGTCAATTTGGGTGTTATATGATACAAGGGTTAGCGAAGTGTTGGTGGGACATTTAGGTACGATTTGGACATACTGATGATATGTAATAGAAGGAAATTCTAGAGAAGTTCTTGTAGCACTTATATCAAGTGATTTTGAGACAATATAAGGGTTCAAATTTTATTCTTCTGACCCAAGTTGGTAGTCTTTTGCTGGATGTTAAAAGTGTTAGGCAAGACATCCTTCCAACAATAGTATAACTGTTTCTGGTTGTCTTTCCTAATGATTTTTTATGGTTTCCACCTGATAGAGATGTGGAATTAATTATTGATCTCATTCTAGGGGGGATAAGTCGGTATCTATTCAACCTTATGTGATGGCACCGACTGAGCATTAAGTGCTCAAAATGAAGTTGGAGGAGTTGTAGGATAAATAGTTTATCCCACAATGTACATCACTTTTGGGATCACCTATTTTGTTTGAAAATAAGAACAAAAAGAGTTTATTCAAGTGTGTAGATTACTTGATGTTGAATAAATTGACGGTGAAGAACTGATATCCACTTTTTCATATTGATGATCTATTTGACCAGCTGAAGGGTGCTTGTGCATTCTAAAAGATCAATCTGAGATCAGGATATCATCAAGTGAGATTTTGGACCTCTGATGTTCCAAGAACAGCATTCAGAAATAGGTATGGCCATTTTGAGTTTGTTCTAAAGTCGTTTTGGTTGAAAATAATTCATCAGTATTTATGGCCTTGATGAACATGATCATTCATCCATACATAGATAAGTTTGTTGTGGTGTTTGTGGACGACATCTTCATGTACTCTAAGACTCATGACGATCATGACCAACATCTTGACATCATCATGGTTATAGTAAGACATAATAGGTTATATTTTGAGCTATCTACAGGTTATTTTTGGATTGATAGGGTACAATTTTTGGGGAATATCATTTCATAAGAAGGTTTGGCAGTGGATCCAAAAATATTCAGGTAGTGATTTCCTTAGATAATCCAAATATTGTTTTTGATATCCGATTTTTTTTTGTGATTATCTAGTTATTACAAGAAGTTCATCTAGGAATTTTCCAAATTATCTCCACCACTTTCAGGTTTGATAATGAAATGGATAATGTTTGATTGGATACAAGCTCGTGATAAGGCTTTCCATGAGTTGAATAACTGCATGACATTGGCACCAATTTTTATCGTACCTGAGTTAGGTGAGAAGTATATTGGGTATTATGATGCTTCTTGGATCGGACTCGGAACTTAATTGATGCAATGTTATTGAGACGTTGCTTATAGGTCTTGTTAATTGAGGCCACATGAATAAAATTACCCTATGCATGACTTCAAGTTAGCAGTAGTGTTTTATGATCTTAGGTGTTGGAGTCGCTATCTTTGGGGTGAAATGTTTACTGTTTTTATGGATAAAAAAAGCGTGAATCATATCTTTTCATAGAGCTACATAAATCATCATAAACGAATATGGATAGAATATTTCCAGTCCTTTGATTCTGATCTAGAATATACACCCAAAAATAGAAATTGTGTGAATGATTCTTTGAGCAGGAAAACTCATACTCAGTTGGTTTATATATTGAGTGTAGAGTGGAAGATGATGAATTTTTTGGAAGAAATGCATGTGGTAGTTCAGGTGTTTCAGGAGAGGATGACTCTGGAATCTGTAGTAGTAGAGTTTACACTCATTAGACGGATCAAGGACAGGGAGTATGAGGATATAGAGTGTTTAGAATCAAGAGAATTCATTGAATGTGAGGAGACATCTTCAGGCTTCAAAATAGATGAGGATGAGATCATCTATGTGATTAATTAGGTTTTTGTGCCTATGAGTATGTGACAGGAACTCATGCTAGAATTTCATGCCTTAAAGTGGGTGGTATATCCTATGGTAAAAAAATGCATTATGACCTATGATGAAAATTTTGGTGGAAATGCATGAAAAAAAAGATATCAGGGTTTGTAACAAGATGTTTCAGCTATCAGCAGGTTAAGGCAAAGAATCAATGACCCGGAGGCCTATTGCTGGCGTTTCCTATTCTGAAATGGATGTTGGATGACGTGACTATGGATTTTGTGGTAGGACATCCCAATACAATTAGTAATAATGATTCTATTTGGGTCATTATGCATCTACTGATGAAGGTAAAATATTTTTTTCTTATCTGGGAAACCATTGTAGTAGAATATTTGGGAGAACTGTATGTACGAGAGATAGTTCATTTGCATGGGGTTCCATAGACAATTGTTTTAGATCTCGGTTCGTGCTTTACTTTACGCTTCTGGTAGGGATTATAGAACATGGTTGGTACATAGGTTTTTTTAAGTACGACCTTCCACCCACAAAAATACGGATAGTTGGAGGGTACCATATAGGTTTTGGAGGATATGTCGTGGGCATGTGTGCTTCACATTGGTGGTTTTTGGGAGAAGCACTAAGCATCAGTGTATTTTTCCTATAACAACAGTTATTAATAAACTATATAGATGGAACAATATGAGGAAAATTATGGTAGACCTTGTAGATCACAACTATGTTGGTTAGAGGTGGGTAAGTCAGAGCTGTTGGGGGCATGTCTCGTTCCGAAGACATCTGAACAAGTGCAGTTGATTCAGAAACGTATGGCTATGGATCATAGTAGGCAGAAGTTGTATATTGATAGACGGAGATGAACGCTAGTGTTTACAAATTCCAATCATGTATTACATCAGGTGCTGTCTGGATTGGGTCACCACAGTATACAGAGGCAAAGAGTGTTGGAACCCAGGTTTGTAGGACTATTTGAGGTGATGGACAGAATCGGACTAGTGGCATACCAATTAGCCATTCCACAGAAATTCAGCGATATGCCTGATTTTTTTCATGTGTGAAAAATACAGTGGAGTCACCTTGACCCTTATAATGTGATTGATATAGAATCAGATCATTTCAAGATAGATGTTTCCTTTAAGGAACATCTGATACGTGTGTTGGGTCGTAGTGAGAAAGTGTTATGGGGAAAAATTGTGTCATTAGTTCATGTGTTATGGTAACATGGAAGTGTTCAAGAGAAAACATGGGAATGGGAAGTAGAAATGAGGGCTCAAAGTCCCATTATTTTTTTTCTCTGAATCTTGGAGAAGTTTAGGAGTGTATTTTGAGAACTAGTTACTATAAGGTGGGGAGATTTTAAGATCCCATCCCTTTATAAAGTCATCTCAGACGGATTTTCATATATGTTTTGAGGTCTTAAGTACCTTTTTGATTATAGTAGTTGATTGGGGGTGAGTTTGGATGAATTTTTAAGAAAAAATAATGGTTAGTGGGATGTGAATGGTTTTCGGATAGTATGAAAAATAGTGCGAATAAACTGTGCCAAACGTACAGACCTGGACAGAGAGGTCCGCATGGTTGGCAGACAATTTTCCTTAACCGTGTGCCCATGCCCAGGAAACTATGCATGTGGGATTAATTATCTTAAAATATATTTTCAAAACTGCCTAATCCCATGAGACTCCAATTTTTTCAACCCTGGCACGGTCTTGAAAAATTCATGGTGATCTTAGAGCCATTCATAGGTATTCCAAGGTGATTGGAACATCATTCTTTGAGATTGAAATCACGGATTAGTGATTTTATCTCTTCCTAATAAGTAGATTTCATTTTGTTTCATATCCTATTCATTCTTCTATATTTCCTTTATCTTTTCATGGAATATATCCACCATTTACATGGATATATGCCTATAATTTGAGATCTAGATCTATGAATGTGGATATAGATCTAGATTTTCATGATCTTGATACCATTGATCATAATTTTGGTTTAAAGATTTTGATCTAGATCTTGATTAATGACATTATGCTGCTCAAATTTTAAGAATTTCTATTGTGATAACATCTGTCAATAAACTGAGGTAGTTGGTTTAAATTGAACCCTCATAGTCATGGATTTTATATATGATTGTGATTTTATGGATTTTCTAGCTTCCCTGGATAATTAATTTTTAAAATTGTAGTAGTTAAAAATGTGTAATTGACTTTTTATTGCCTTGGTAATTAATTGATAATTTAATCATGGAAAAAATAATGGGGGTTAGGTCCAATAGAAATTTGTTTTAGAGATTGGATATGGGTTGAGATAGTGTAATATAGATACTGAACTGATTGTGTTAAGATAATTAATTGGGGGAAATTAATTATGAAATGATTTTTGGCTATCTAAGATAATTAATTGTTATAATTAATTATGTGACCTGATGTTGATCAAAGATGGTTAATTGTGAGAATTAACTATGAAAAGATGGGATTTGATATTGACAATAAATTGTGAGGAATTAATTATAGAATGAGAAATGTGTTGATTGATTAATTAATTGATGAATTAATTAATGGGTTCAGATCATAGTTAATTATCGAGTTAACTAATGGAGTTTGAAATGTTTGACTAATTGTTCGGTTAGTAATGGAATGATGTGACTGATTCTTGTGAGTTAAAGAAGGGTTAAATTGCTGAGTTTTTTGTGTTTCTAGAGAAGGTGTTCAAGACTGATTAGAAGTTGGGACATGGACAAGGCATGCCTCCTCTATAGTTATCCAAGTATGGGGTTCTAGGCATGGTGACCTACACCGAATGAGATATGTAGTGTTCAGCATGGTGACCTATACTAAATTAGATTTTGGGTACTTGACATGACGTTCAACACCAAATAAATGATAATAATGAATGATGATACAAATGTAAAACAAGAATTGAAACTGGTCCTAATGAGATGACTAAAGATTAAATGACAATGTGATAATTGTATAATTATGAATTCTATTTATTTCATCATAAAACTGCATACACTATCTTTTGAATGGACTTGTTTTAGACACTGTTCGTGGTGGCCTATTGGGTTGTGCTCACACCTTATTCAGGATGGCTAATCAGCCTCAGAGTAGACTTTTTTGTTGCATAATAGGATAAGGTATTGGGTCTGGAATAGGTTTTTGTTTGTGATTGGAGAATGAGAGAGGGAACCAAACATGGTTAGGGACCTACTTAGGTGTCGTTGTGTCTTTACTTTTAGATTCATTGTAGAAACATGACATTCACATTTTCATAACATGTTTTTTGACCATTCATTTGAGTATTGTATTTTTTGTATTTGGAATATCATATGACAAGGTATAGTTCTATTTATTTATACGCTTCTTCACTTGGTTTGTTTATTTTTCTTCCATTGTTGTTTTATTCAGATAATAAAGGTTATATTCTCCCTATGATTGATTTACTTGACCCTCTCTTCTAGTCACCACCCTCTGGCATACAGGGAGGCACGCTTGAGGGCATGTGTCCAACTGGCTTAGGGAACCGTTTTGTGGAACCATGGTTAGGACGTCCGAATTGGGCCCCCTATTAGGATAAATCACTGAGGGAATATTTCACAATAATATGAGGCAGTACCAACTTAAATACCATGGTAAAATAATGAACCACCAATAAACACCAAATATTTTCTATATAAAATATAAATTAATTACCAAACATAATTTCATATATGATTCATGCATTTTAAAATTAAAAAAAACATGAAACGATGATATTGAAGACTCTATTTCATCCACTGGACATATTCATGCTACCAAAACAATATGTACTATCTCTCCCTATATATTCTACAACCACATAGAAATATAAAAATTAGTGATCACTTTGGAGTAATCATTATGACCATCTTTAAAAGAAAATATATTTCCATGAGAAATATAAATTCGGTAAATATGTGTATGAAAACATATAAGAAAGACAAAGGTATTGATAAAGTAAATAAAACGTAATACTATAGTGACTGAGGTGTAATATATATAGATATTACATCACTTTAAATCAATATTCAAAACATTAGAAAAATACATTCCTAGGAACTATAATAGATTTGTGTATTTGGAAACATGGAACAAAATAGTCTAACTTTTTAAAAGTTATTCAACCTTTCTCAAAAAGAACTTCCCCTTTTGTACTTATACTTAAAAACTATTATTCGTAACATGATGAAATTAAACATAATAAATAGTAGAAATCCAATGGTATGTAAGGGTAAAAAAAGTGATGTATAATAATAACATGATAATAAGTATATTTCAACATTATAATAACATTTAAAGATCATACCCTTCATATCAAATATAATATACATGAGTCATGGAATAAATATTAGAATTTCATAACACATGAATCATAAGGGAATCCAGTGCATAATCCAGGAGACCATAACTTATGAATAATACATAGTGTCTTTCAAAAACACATATGCATATAAAAGGTTTCCTATAGTTGTCAATGTATCACATTCAAGGATATATTACTTTTCGGGGTTCACTCCCCCACTAAATCATGGTAGTCATGGTTTACTCCCATGACCATATTAGTATTCAAGGTTCACTTCATTTCCATTTTAGCAGACAAAATATTTAACTTAACCATGTTAACTTCTCATTCTATCCATTTCAATCCCATGATATATAAATATATACCAATTAATTGTAGGAAGATATTGGTCTCATGAATCTCATAATGAAATCATACATACAAGTGCCACAAAATAATTTACAATAATATCATCAACCAGGAAATGAAATGTGTATCATATACATGTAATCTTATAATAACTTATGGAAAATAGGCATGTTTCATAATAATTCCATCAAATCAAATCCTTTAAAAAGAATCTAGTTTCATAAGAATATAACCCCAAAAAGATAAACGGGTTTCATAAACCTGAATCCATTAAAACATAAACAATTTATTTAAGGATTATGAATCAAACATATGGATCATTTCCCTATAAATTTATGAGAAACACTTATAGAGGGTATATTAGATGGAAAATAGTTTTTGAAATATCTTTTTAAAACATTTCTTGAGAAAAATATCGTTTACACTTTAAAAACAATTTAAAAAAATGAAACATATTGAACACTATTTTCATTAAAAATAATCATCAAGACTTATAATGAATATTGAAAAAAATTGAAATAATTTTTCCTGGAAATTTTATAATATAACCTTGAAAACATTTTTTAAGTATTTATTATTTAAAAAATATTAAATAATAATGAAAATATTTTGAAAAAAAAATTCCTTGAAAACATAAAAAATAATATTGAGAAAAATTTGAACAACTTATTCATTGAAAATACTTGAAGAACATCTAAAATATTTTTTTGAGATCATTTAAATCCTTTTCTTTGAAAAAAAACTTTTGAACACATATAATGGGAGATTTTATAAATATTTCAAACACTTGTTAAACATCAAACAATTTTTTAGAAAAATTATTCTAAAAACCATTTTAAACTCAACAATCTTGTAGATTATTTGGAAAAACAATTTCATCTAAAATAATAAACATGTAAACCTAAAAATGACTCACCAAGGAAAATGTGTTCATTATGGCGAGTAGGTCTCAATATTTTTAACATTCCTTTGGCACCATCAAAGATTAGAAAAGTGCATTGACTAAAAAACCGCAAGAAGATTACATTTTGAATAGTTTTAAAAAATGGTAATGAATGGGTAAAAATTTTCATCAAAAATAATAGGAAAATAGTAAAACTTTTATGAAAACTTTTTTAAAAATCATGGTTCTGAAATAACAATGATTTGTTACTTAAATGAAAAATAGTATTTCATTTTACCAAAAAGCAATTCTTAATTATATTATGTACCAAAGAGTGGAAAAAATAGTTCCCAAAATATGATATAAATTTAATAACTAGTGTTTAATAAAATTCATGATAGTTATTTAGATATGTATCACAAGCGTTTATATATGGGAGAATAATCACAAACACTTTAGATAAAAAATGAGATTGTTGAAATAAACTGTTTCCACTTTTGTAAAATAAGCTATTTTACAATTCAATGAATTAGATTTCATGAAGTCTAATGTATCATGATAATTAGTATATTTAGGATATAACATGTAAAGGTTGTTATATACAGCTCATAAATAAATATAGGTGCAAAACAAGGAATGTTTTAAAGAGAAAAGATTAAGACAAAACAAATTTTTTGATTTGTTAACTTGTAAAAAATAAACTATATTAAAGAAAAACACTTAAATAAATATGTAATTATTTATTTATTTATTTATTTATAATAATAATATAATACATAAATTTCAAGTATAAACACATCATAAATGAGATTGGAGGTGAACATTGATTTTTTATCATAGAAAATAAATGGTAGACGAGAAAACACTTACTATATGTCATGACATTATTCATAGTCAATTGGACATCCTATATAATAAATATATGTTTATTATAAATATACCATATAACCATATAATTATATATAATACCACATATATATTTATATTACTTTATCATTAACAATTTTATTTTAATGTTAAGCATTCGGTAATATCTACTTTGTTTTCGTATATATTTTGACATATTATTCATGATCCTATTTTTTAAGTCATGATTTACATATTTACTATATGAAATAAATGATATAAATATCATATATACTAATTATATTAACATTTAAAATAATCTATAAATGATAGAAATATGAAATGGAATACACCATTTATGGAGATGGTGGGTCATACATACGCATAAATATTGTTTCCATTTAATTATATTTCTGAAAGAAAAGAAGTAAATGAAATATAGGTGTGTGTGTATTATCATTATAGTGTCATTATTATTTAATATATATCATATACATTTTCTGAAACCACATTTAATAAATTCAATGTAATGTGTAAACAATCACATCTCTTTGAGTAGGTGTTAGTCCATACATCCACATACGAAGATACCATTTTTACACAAAATAGAAATCATGAAGTTTTGTTTAATATAAAAATAAATGAATCTTAAATACATAATTAATATCATATATATCATATAAAAACATTTTATCCATCATAATTATTAACCATGGGATCAGTTAAATGAAAAATGAAAAAAAAATTAGTGACCCGGTTTTTGCCGTACAAAAGAATGGTAAATTTTATACCCATTATATGGAAATGTTTGTAAATTTAGGTCTACAATATATAATAAAATCATATAAGTTAATTTAGGATACTAATTTTATTATATAATCATGTAATAAGAATATTTTATCTGGTGGATAAGGAAAACAAAATAATGTAACTTGAGAAAAAATGTTACCTCTTCTTTGGGTGTCTCTTCTTGGTCTACACCAAAGGGCTTACTTGGATGGATTTATTCCGAAATGTATGAATATATGATGAATATTGGGATTTCAATAGATAATTTTATCAAATTTTGGGGGATGAAAATAGACTGATACATTTGAATAAATGGTAGGACTGAGTTTCTTTTTATTTTGGAGGAGGTGTGGCATTTTTTATAATTTTTGAAATGGGACTTCCACAAAAATAATTTTACAGAAAAGTGGTTATAATAATGGTTAAAAATCATGAAAATTGTGGATATGGTAAAAATATTAATATATAATAGATTTTGGACAAGTTTATAGGTCATCTTGGTCCTTAATATTATATTATAGTCCTTTTTTAATGTGTGAAGGAAGTTCCACTTTTATTAGAAATAGGAGAACAAAGCATATGAACCAAACATTGAATGGTGATACAAAGAATGCTTCCCAAACCATAAAATCTATTTACCAAACTTTTTCATCAATCATTCATTTATTTTTATATCTACCGCTAAAATTTAATTCCATTCCGAAAAAGATATTCCATGTTTTTTCCTCGGAACCCTAGCTCTCTCTCTTCTTTGAGGAAGATCATTAATCCTTTCACATAGGGTGTCAATATAAGTGTTATCAAAGTCAGAGATATCTTCCTACTTCTCTATGATATTTTTATAACAGGTCTCCCATGATGACATTATCATGTCAACCTCTATTTATCTAGCCTGAGGTAGAGTCTCTATATGTTTAGTCTCCACAGCTGGATCTTCAACCACCACTAGGGGATCACTCAAAGACTTTTTATTCTTGAAGAAAAAAGATGGAAATCCTCATTATCCATGATGAGATTTGATAAAGTTGGACATATATTAGATGTGAGTGAGGAACCAAATTCTAATTTTTTAACCGTTTGATATCTAAAGCATCCACTCATTCATAATGAAGCTGATGATTAACCACTTGTTGTATTTCTTCTTCATTGAATTGGTCAATCATTTAGTCATTGTCACATCCTTTAATTTGAGGCTGATAATTCTATAAGTTATAATTTTTTAAATTTCTAGAAGTATCATCATCGATAACATTCTATTCTTCCGAGAAGATGGCAGCCTAATATTTCTTCTTGTTTCCAGAAATGGAGAAATTATCATTATATGAATCTCTTGGATGGAAATTTTTTGTGAACATCAGCCCCTTTCCACTAGGCACATAAGAGTAAGAAATCAACACCTCTATCAAATTATTAGTTATATCTTCAATAGGAACTCCATTATGAAAAATAGATTTTGGTAAGTCTGTATCTTTCAAATTTGACTTACTTCGACAATGATTTATAGGATGACCTCTCCTACCACATCCATCACAAGATATTTTATTCCAAAATAGCTCCAAAGAGTGCCCGATAACCATACATTTATTTCAGAAAATATGACTTTTTTAACAATCAATATCAATTTGGATATTATCAAAATTAGTCGAAATGGTTACCTTGTCAATCAGGGTGGAGCTGAGATAAATCTCTACCAGTATCCTGGAAAAGTGCCTAAACTGAACAACCTCAATTTCCTTAACGAGGCATAAATGAGTCCTAACTACCATTCTAATGTCATTAAAGATCCTCATTTGCCATAGTACCCAAATAAGTGCATGGAAACAAACTCAATATTGGCAAAATTAATTTTTTACATGTGAAATATTGAAGTCCAAAGGCCATTCGTGTAAGTGAGTGAATATAGATTTAAGCAGTAGAAAATTAATGCACCACGCATGAAGCTTCAATCCATCTCATGGAAACAAACAATGAAAAATTACTCACCCAATAGAGAAAATTTTCCATTTGGAGAAACCCCATAATGTTGAGATCCTTATTAATATATTTTCAACCATTTAGGTTTTTTCATCTTTGGGAAAGAAAATGCATTCAATCAGATTGTTTTTTTTTCAATTTCCATTTTCATGGAAAACACTACAGGGTTGGATTTAATGTTGGATGATGAGCCCTTTCAAATTATTCTACCATGAAATGAATCCCAATATAGAGCTAACACCTTCAATCCACCCCATTTCGAACCAAAAATTGATAAATTATTCATCACCTCTGCATATGGGCCACATGAATCAACATCACAGGAAGAAGCATTAGTCGTCTGAGTATCCCAGATCTCCATATATAAGGAATATGGGTGATGTGATGTTGTTTCCTTTCATCTGGATGGAACCTTTTCAATAAATCAAAGGAAAAAAGTTCAAAAATCATTAGATATGGAAGAAAAACCGGAATCTGAGGTTGATTACCATGCCAGATTCATCATCTCCTTCGCATCCTTACTAGCAAGAACATCCACGGGGTTGCATGAGATGCGAGTGAATGGTTATGTATTCAATGAGTGAGTAATTGACATAGAATCTTCGAAAGAATGGATAATTGCAAAGATGAGGTAATTTGGAACCTCCATGGGTATCTAAAACCATACAATTCATCATCCCATCGAAAGGGAGGACTCCGACTACCTGTATGACATCATTATGTTATATTCCTTTGTTATACTAATTTTTTCCTTATTCATTTTAATTAAATTCAATCTCCTTCAATAATATTATTAGTAAAAACTAATTTGAAAATATAATGAATTAAAAATTATTATTTTTCCAAATATATAATAAATTTTGAAAAATTTATATCACATATGTTGTATAAATTATATTAAAATAATCCAAAAAATGTGCCACAATATCTTATTTTAAATAAAAAATGTCCACAAGATGTCAATTTTTTATATCCAACTTCAATGTGAAATTTATTCCAATTAACTCTATTGGAATAAATTATATATAATTTATCATATTAAAATTTAAAACCAAAAAATATATAACTTAACTATATAAATAAATTAGATAGAAAAATTGCTTTAAAATAAAATTCAGTTTTTTTCATTATTCAATAAAAAAGGTGTTTCTTAGTGAAATTTAAAAAAAATCACCCAAAGTGAACATTGATATCAATATTCAAAAAATAATGATTTCAAAAAAAATTAGCAAAATTGTCAAATATCATATGTAAACTGGTATCCCTATTAAAATGTAGTAAAATTACCTTTTAGAAAAAAATACATCTTATTATTTATAAAAATGGATTTATTATTATCTTATACTTGTCCAATATATTGGATGAGTATCAAAAACAATTGATGAAAATATAACATATAAATTATTTTTAAAATAATAACCAAATGTGTCTTTTCTAATTTAATGAAATGAAATTTTGTATGTAAGTAGAAAAATAATTTTATTAATAAAGTAATTAATTTATTTTCAAATATTTCTTAAGTTCAATTCTACTAATTGAAAAACAAATGATTGATTTTATATAAAAGTTTAAATCATATTTTCATAATTTATTTAATCTTATTCACAACATCCACTTAAATGAAATAATGGTAACTATAATAATATCTTAATAATAATGTTAAAAGTATCTAGTAGTTTGGAAAAACTCAATCTTTCAAGTATGACAACCTATCAAAGGGACTCAATATTATGTGAAATAAAATTAAAACATAGTCTTGCATGTACAACAAGCCAATATAAGTGTATCATACTTTGAAATATTTACATGGTGTTTAATATATCTCAATCCAGACTTAGTTATTTCGTATAAAAAATCTATATACTTTATTGCATGAAATGTAAAATATCAAATTATTAAATTAGTTAAATAAGAATAATTAAAAAAATCTTGAGGTGTTACAATTTATCCAATATAAAATTAATTTCACCCATGAAATTTTTATAATTTGTCAACATTCTAATACTTGAAAGTCACTTTTATAGAAACCCGCATTGTAAATAATAATACTAAAACTTCATTGAAAAATAGAAATTTGGAAACATAAATGTTACCCAAAAGAACACATAACTAGGTCTCCACATTAGATAACATACGTGGAAGTGGAAACATGGACATTAAAGAGAAAAATAATGATCATGTCCTGATTGAGAGTGATAGAGAACATGGTTATGAGAAATTTAATAATCACAAATCCATAGACATGGGATTATCTAAGGGGCCATTTGGCTCATCAAAAATTAAGGTACTAGAATAAATTTTTTGGTTTCATAATCATTTTTCCTATAGTTAAATAATTTTAATGAGAAGACATACTTACATGATTTTAGGACATCCTCACCCTTTTTTGGGTGATGATCAATTTCCACTTCATCTCTTATTCCAAGAAATGAAGGTAAATTTTTCATTTCTAGGGCACCAAAAGATCATGAGATCCATAAATAGAATGATAGGTTATTTGTTCTATATTTATTTAATATCAAAGAATTGATATAAAAATTTATCTAATATGAATAAATCACCATATAATGAGATAATACATTAATCTATACAACCCCATTCAATATTTAGCATAAAAATGTCCAAAAAAAGTCCATCCTTATAACACTTTTAAAAGATGAAAAATAAAAATCTTCATAAAGTAGTTAACAAAATAATATAAACATTTATCCATCATATATCTTAAGGAATCTCTTATTAGTCTCATACTAAACATGTGAATACCTTCATCATGCGATCTCTTGAAACATGGTGATAACATGAATTACCATAAATACTTATTGAAAACATGCATTTTTCCTTACTCCAAAGTTTATTAATTATGATAATTCAATCCAAATATATTGTAAACTTCATCAATAATAGTATAAACCACTTTTTAACAAATCAATTATCTATTCTGAGGTAATCAATATAGTATAATTTACTTATTCATATACAACACATTATTGTACAAACATCATTATCTGAACATTAGAAACAAACTAAGGGTTATTTTTCTCCTTAATTATGTTTTTCCCGTGAACATAACCTTGATATTAAATCAAATTTATTTTACATCATAACCATTCAAAATATTTATGTAAATCCTTAGTGAAAAATAGAAACTGAACAATATTATATACTTCACAATTCCTAATTCTTGAATCCAAATACAAAAAATGTTGGATTAATATAATTCCCCATTAATCCATTAATAAGTATACCTCATCCAATTATGTAAAACTTACTTCCTTTAACATTTCATCTATATTCTCATTATCAAAAAAATATGATAATTACGCATACCACCTAACTAATTCTCTTCGTGATATTTCCACATCGGACATCGATTTTCATAATAACCATTCATTCCATAATTAAGCAATTTAACATTAAATAATGTCTTGGGAAATCCAACATTCACATCTATTGTGTTAACCGAAACATTCATTTTTCTACTGTAGTTACTCGATTTGTGTTGTTATTTTCCATATTCAAAACAACTTATTGTTCCTCAAAGGAATTCAATTAGGTGATTGTTTTCACACTCTTGAAACAAATGAGACTAAATCCTATTTCCCCATGGTCCCCATTAACCAAAAAATCAAAAAATATATTCTTTTTCGTATTTGGTGAGTCTAAGAGTAGGTTATGGTGCACATTATTAATCATGTGTCATGAAATATAATTAGGCATGATCACAACATCCTTCAATCTAGTGACCATCCCATTTGACTAATAATCAACAAATTATCCATCACATTCATTATTAATCCATTTCATTAGGGTTCCCTGCAATCACTAAAACTATAAATCATAGTGTGACCATAACTTATTAGTGTGAAGAACAAAATAATAATGAATAAAAATTAACTGTTAGATGTCTTAATCATGACACCAACTTATTTATACTATGATAAAATTGGTTTATCCAATTTTATTTGTATTCATAGTCTATTTTAATCCTTTATTATAGTAAATAAATTTTATTTTAATTACAAATGAATATCCCCCCAGGATTGTCAAATCAGGTATCCAGTAAGGCTCATTATCATTCTCATGTTCCAGATCTAGTTTAATACATTGTTTTCTTGGTTATTACCCCAATGTATATCTCTTCCATATCCACATAAATATATAGTAACCAGATGGGGATTTATTTCTAGGAAACTTTTCATTCTATCCCTAACAAAAATTCCAGGATAATTTCTCAAATATTAACTCATCCTTACACACTTCCTTAGACACATCCTTTGATATTTCCTTAGAAATATCCCTAGGGATCTCAATATTGTTTTCTTGTCATATTTCCAAAGGATGACTAAAACATTCCTTTGATATAAACTATAGAGATATTGGATTAACATACATGTATATTATGTCATATTATATGAATATTCATCACATAAGAGAAATCAAGCATGGGGACCATAATTGTTTAGTTCCTTCGAAAACATGGAACAAAATTGTCAATATTTTCCAAAGATCTCCAATGTTTCTCACAAAGATATTTTAATTTAGTAATTCTACTGAAATCATTTATTCATTACCTGGGTAGAGGAAACATAACAAAGGTGTTAGCTAAAATTATTATTAATGGTAAACCAAAGATATACCTAAGAGTAACATGAGCTTAAAGGCATGAGAACATGATAATAACATTTTAATATCATACCCTACATATTTAAGATCATATACAAGGATCATTGAATAAATATTGGTAGTTCTTAAAAAATGAATCATAATGGAATCAAGAGTATAATCAAAGATACCATAATATAGAAATAAGATATATTGTTTATGGAAGACACATAATCATATAAAATTATTTCAATAGTAGACAAGTTATTTCTTACAAAGCCAACATAGTTGTATGGGTTTTCTCCCCACACCATCTTAGTAGTCATGGTTCACTCTCATGACAATATTATTAGTCATGTAACTATCCTAATACCATATTAGAAGAAAAATTCATTTAGTAAATTTATTTCACTCCTCGTTCCATCCATTTCAATCACATGAGATATAAACAATTTCCCAATTCATTGGAGGGAGTCATAGGTCACACCCATTTCATAATGAAAGAAAATACATGTTCCACAAAGTCAATAAAAATATCATAACCCACGAAATTAAATGGTTACCATAAGCATATAATCATATCATAACCTATGCAAAAAAGATAGGTTCGGTTATCATTATATTAAAGCATAACTCATGAAAAAAATAAGGTTACATAAACATATAACCCATGAAAGAGAAAAATGTTTCATAAACATAATAAAATCAAAAAATATACCATTTAGAGAAATAATATGAATAGAACAATTATATAATTTCTAGAAAGAGGCGTGAATAAAAAAAATAGAGGTCATATTAGACAGAAAATAATTTTTAAATAAATTTTAAAAACAGGCCATCTGGGAAATATCCATTTCTCTTTGAATAATGTATTTGGAAACTTAAATCATTTTTTACACAATTTTCCTTGAAAATAACATTCAATACATATAAATAATCTATAAAACCTTTATTAAACATTTTTTTATGAATATCATTTTCCCTGAAAACTTATAAAATAAGAGATAAGGTATTTTCAAAACCTTTTTAATTGAAAACTTATAAGAGAATCTTGAATAACTTCTGAAAACCTTTTTCCTTGAAAATATATATAATAAGCACGAAAAAATTTCTATTAAAATTTTTATAAAAATTATAAAATAATATTTTCGATCATTGAAAAAATTTTATTTGAAAACAAAATTTTAAAAACATATAAAGAGATCTTTGGAAATCATTTAATTTACATTCTAAAAATAAATAATGTTTTGAAAACATTTTGTATTTGAAAATCATTTAATAATCAATCAAATTATAGAATGTCAGGAAAAATTTTATTTAAAAAAAAATAAACTTGTAAACATAAAAAAAAAGTATTAATTAAATGATGGTCATGATCCTAGCTAAGGCCATATATTCTAAACATTCCTTTTACACCATAAAAGTTTAGAAAAGTGGCATGGTTGGAAAAAACAATATTATTTTAAAAACATTTTGTAAAAAGTTAATTCAATGGTAAATATATCCTTTAAAAACATAGGATAATAGTAAAACCCATTTTAAAAGTTTTTAGAAAACATTATTTTGAAATAATATATATTTTTAACCAAAACAAGAAATAAATTCAAATTTTTAAAAAATAGTTTTATAAATTATATTAAGTACTAAAGAGTAGAAAAATGGTACCATTACATGGATATTACATGAATAACTAGAGGGGAGAAAATTCATAATATTTCATGAGATATGAATCATAATATTCCATCAATGGAAGCATAATCATAAACAATCTTGATAAATGTTGTGATGGTAAAAATAAACCATTTCCACATTGGTAACACTGAATCGTAACAAAATGAATAGAATAAAATTAAATTAATCATAAAATTTCATTAAAACATGTATATTCATGATATAAAATTTAAAATAAAGTATATAAACAACATATAAAAATATAAGTGCATAACATGACATTTCTCACAATAAAGGAAAATTTAGACAAAACCATTGTACCGATTTGGTAACTACTGAAAAATAAATCCAATGAAATAAAGATTAAAAAATGGATAATTAATTACAAGTAAATTTAACTATAATAATACTAGAATACCTATGTGGTTATTATACACATCATATATAATAAATAGGAGGTGAACATGGCTTCTCTCTCGTAGAAAATATTATTGAGATGAGAAAATCCTTACCTTATGTCTTGACTTTCTTCGTACAACTTAGAACATCCAAAATAATAAATATAAGTTTCTAATAAATCTTAAAAAGAAACATATTATTATCTATAATAACACTTATTTATTCAAATTACAAGCTTATTAGTAATTCCATGTTATGTTACGCTTTGGGTAATATCTACTTTTTTTATTTATATATGATTTGACTTAATTGTCTTGATACTCTTAATTATATCGTGATTTAATTCTTACCATAATGTTAAATAGCATTTGAATATCATATATATTAATTATAAAAATATCTTAAATAATATATAAATGATATAAATATGAAATGGAATACACCATTCAAGGAGATGGCGGGTCATAAGAAAGCATGAATGTCGTTTTTATTTAATTATTTTTTAAAATAAAAAAATCAAACGAAATATATGTATATATATTATTTTTGAAGTATCATTTTTATTTCATATAGATAATAACTTTTTACTAAATCTATTCTTAATATGTTCCATGTAATGTGTGAATTAATCACATTTCTTTGAGAAGGCCAAAGAGAACACGTCTACAAACAAAGTTAGTGTCTTTACAAAAAATGTGAAGCATGAATGTATGTTTTATATAATAATTAAAATATTAAAAAAAATCAAAAATATAATATATATATATAATATGATAATAGATTTTCCATCATAATTCCCAAACATGAGTTATTTTATATAAAAATGTACTATATTGGTTCCTGAGGCGGTAGTTCGACATCCACAAGAATGTAATGTTCATTACTCAATAGATAGAAGTGTTCGTAAGTGTATGTTGAATCCTTATAAGAAACAAATTTACGTATGTTGATGATATATAGGATTTTATATTATCATGGAATAATAATATTTTCTAGTCTGGATAATTAAAATAAAAAAATGGGCTTGGGGAGGATGTTACCAATTATTTGGGTAACAGCTCTAGGTTTCAACCAAAGGGATTCCATAGTTGGATTTATTCCAAAATGGGGTATTATAGGATGAATTTAGTAATATTTGGAGCTAATTTGAGAGTATATTTAGCAATAATAATGTATTTATAGGTGTGAATAAGTCATAGGGGTGAGTGCACATTTATAGTGGATGAGGAGTGATATTCTTGTAAATTTTTTAAGAGGTAATTTCATCTCCATTTTTTCCATAACAATTAGATTTAATAATGGTTTAAAACTAATAAAAGGGAATATATGGTATATATATGAATATCAAATTGATTTTGAATTATTTTATAGGTAATTTTGGACCTTATGTTTAAGGTTTATTCCTTTGTTAAGCTAATTTTTCACTTAGTCATTATAATTATGTTAATCGCATTTCTAATATTTTTTGGTAAAAACCCAAGTTGACCAAATTGGACATTATCAGTTATTATGACTACAATTATGGAATATATTCTTCCTAACTCAAATTATATAATTTGAATAAATTAATTTAAAATTATTCCTATAGATGTTTAATGAAAGTGAATTTTTAAGAGAAAATGTTCAAAAGTATAAATTGTTTGTATATCCAATTTTAATGTGAAATTGGTTTTAGTGGCCTAAATTGAATGAATTTATTTAAAAAAATTCTATTTAAACATTAAATCTGAACTAAAATATAATATAACTATATTAATTACTTATATGAAAATTCAGTTAAGAATTAAAATTTAGTGTTTTTTGTTATTCATCAAAAACAAGAAACTTTTCAGAAAAAAACCAAAAAATAAACCAAAGAAATTTCTAATATTTTGATTCTAAAATTTATAATGAATTCAAATATCATATTTAAAATAGTTTTACCATTAAAAGGCGGTAAAATTACCTTTTATAATAATACACCTTTTATTCATAAAAGTAGATTAATTCTAATTCTATACCTATAAAATCTATTGGATGAGTATAAAAAATATTGGTTGAATATATAAAATATAAATTTTTCAAAAACATAAATAAAATTTGTTTTTTAACTTTGTTGAGAAAAAATTGTGTTTTTCCATAGAAAATTAATTTTTATAGAAAATTAATATCTTTATTTTCAAATAGTTTTGATGTCATCTTGAACTAATTGATAACAAACTGATTGATTTTATATACAATTATAAATAAAATTTTCACAATTTATTCAGTCTTATTCCTAACTTCCATTCCAATGGAAAGGGGGTAGCTATAATAATATTTTAATAATAATATTAATAGTATCATGTTGTTTGGTAAAATTGGACTTTGCGTGTGAAATAATAAATCTATAGGACTGTAAGTTGTGTGTAATATAAGACAAGCATAGTTTTCATTATACAAAAATCTAAACTAAGTGTTACACATTGCAAAAAATTGACTTGGTGTGGTGTATAACACAGTCCACACTTAGTTCTTTTATATAACAAAAGATATACTAAGTGTTTCATGAAATATAAAATTTCAAATAAATTAATTAATTTGAAAAAAAATCAAAAAATCTCATTGTGGTACAAATACTCGAACATTATATATTCAAAATAGTAGCACCGACAGATATTTTATCACATTATACAAACAATTAATACCATAAAACATTAAATTATATTATAGACATGAAATAATTCAGAAAAGTATGTAACAAAAACTCTCAACCTCTATTAATTATTTAATCATCAAATAACTTCTTCTCATGAATCCTTACAATAACATTACAACCCCTCATGAAGCCATATAATAACATCATTTCACAATATTCAACTATA
The DNA here is from genome assembly GCA_963277665.1 of Viscum album. Classification (NCBI taxonomy): domain Eukaryota; kingdom Viridiplantae; phylum Streptophyta; class Magnoliopsida; order Santalales; family Viscaceae; genus Viscum; species Viscum album. Next base: position 932,400,662 of record OY728122.1, on the reverse strand, counting down.
AAATCACATCCCTACACTGCGTCCAGTCATATCATCACATCCCTTCACCTTGTATAGTGATATAATCACATCCCTACAACATGTGTAGCTATATCATCACGACACTACTCTTTGTGTAACAATAATATCTATCCATTGAATCACTTCTAAGAATTTTTTATAGCATTGATTTGTTTGAACCCATTATATTACATAATCCTTAAAGTATTCACATCCATTGGATAAGTGTACATGTTAACTATAAGTTGTTATAGCAATTGTAAGTGCATGTGTTGTAACCATGATCCAATATATCCCACATGAATAAATATATTCTAGTCAAACCATTAGTCTTTACATAACAAATAGTACGAGCAATATATAAAATAAATTAGGTTACAAAATTATTATGAAATCTATTAAACGAGTAACATAAATACATATTATCAACTAGATAAAAAATCAAAAATAATGTAAAAGTGCACTTAAAATAAAATAAAAGAACCAACATCATACATAAAAAGAGGATAAAATATTATCGCATTAGTCATTCTTATCCCTCTGATCAAGTATTGACAATAGCCTTCAAAATTTTAGTCGATATATGTTTTTAATTATTTTAAATAATATATTAATTGTTCCTTCCATTATTAATCATGTGTTCTTCTTCTTTCAGTCTTCTAGTCATTTAAAATAAATATATTTTCTAAAACCAATTCTTTAAGAAACCTTTAACAAGTATAAATTATAATTACTCAATCATAAGCATAACCAATATTGATTTATTAATTCTATATAATCCCATATTCATTTTCTCTCTCAAGAAGTATTCGTTTATTTAAACTATAATTACGATTAAATATATCCTTCCATCCTCCATATATATTTTCACTAACATTTATATTTAATAACCTTCTTCTCAACATATTATTATATAACATGTTAAAATAATTTATAAATCCTATATAAAATTAACACTACATTTTATATCTAAAATTTCTTATATATTTTCATAACATACTCAAACCTATACAAAAACAACCTTTTTCACAATTAAATATAAATAATAATTAGTTTCATCGCTTTATATACATTTAATGGAATTATGTATTAATATGAATTATAACTCATCATTTTTCTTCCCCTTCCCAGTATAGATTTACATTAAGATACCATTACTTTCCATATTTCCCATTTTCATGTGTCATTTCTTCCCAACAATGAGGATTTTTATGTAGTTCAACATCATGGAGGCAATTCAAGATAGTCACATGTGATCAATCATAACAATATACTACCAAGAAATAATGGTTTATATATATATTCACCTTCTCGTGTCCATTGCTACTATATCTCTCATTTCAATGGGGAATTCCATTAAAGTGAATCACATTTATTCAATATATATTCACCAAATTAAAATTAAACAATTTAAATTATTTTACTTCATATTTTCATAATATATAATCCTTTCCATCTCCATTCTCAAATTCCAATTTCTCAAAGAATCACATAATGTTATAAATAAACCAATATCTCAAATTATTACAATAACACTAAATAATAATAAAAAAACATTCACAAGAATAATTAAAATTAAGGAGGAAAATTCATAAACCCCTTCCCCTGAACCAAACATGGGACTCGAGAAAGAGTACCATAGAAAATGAAACATGTAAATTTAACCCCTTCCCTCAGCCCAAATCAACACTACTAAGACTAGGGAAAAAGCATAATAGTATATACCTTATTAAATCACAACCCCTCTCATGGACCATATCATCCATGATTATCTTAAAAAGATAGTTAAATTAAATTATCACTATCTAAGGTTTTATAAAGTTAGATCATCAATTACATGTTTTTTATGAATAATATTAACTTATAGAATATAATAGGGTGTTGAAATCCAGAGGAATAGGTGGTTTCCTTGGACTATTTATTAAGGCCTATACATTAATTGTGAATAATGATGAATCTATTCATTAAAATCATGGGGACGATAAATAAAAAAATTTATGGTTCTAGAGGGTTTATGATGTTCTTATTATATCATGAATTTGATATTTCAAAAAATAATGAAATCTTAAAATCCCATGCCTTATTCTATAGGGGTCATATAATGGAATTAGTTTCCTCAATATCATTTCCTCTTAAAGGAGTTCATACCTAACCTATAGTAGAATATTTCTCAAAGATGAATGAATTTTATTAAAGGTGGAAAAAATTTTATCAGGGTTTCTCTAGTTGTACAGAATTTAGGATAATCCAAAAGATGAATAATATGTGAGTGAAATATAGAGAAATTTTAGAATTATCATAAAACACATAGTAGGTTGTGTATATCATATAATATAGAAATTCATGAAACATATGAAATATTAAATATTAATGTATGTAAATATAATGCTTCATCTTATTAAACAGATATTAACATTATCAAATTCCAAAAATGGATGGGATTTCATTTACACATTCCCCATTATAAAATAGAATAATTAAAATCTATTATAACATAAAACAATATTAAAAAAATCTCAATATTTTCAAACATTTAATTATAATAAATTAAGATATAAGTCTCACCTTTATTTCATAAATTCAATCATGTTTCTAAATTTATCTATAGATGATATGGAACAATATATCTTCAAAATTATCAAGCATTTTTTAAGAACAATATTTATATCATTTTATTGACCTCATGCCTTGGGATATGAAATAGTGAAATTTGTTTAACTATAGTGACATTCCAATACAATAACTTCAAATTGATGCACCCCAATCACTATTTCTTCCATAATTACATGTCGGGAAGAGATATTCCATTTTCATTTCCCTAATCCTTATTAAACATGATTAAACCCCTCTAGAAAAAATATATCCAAAACAGTTTCACTGGATATTACAGGTAATGGGGAGCACCCCAAAACCAAAAGGAAAACATGAAAGGCCACCTTCTAGAACTCTCAACCAAATTCTCATTCTCTAAGCTACCCTTACATAATAAAGGATTCACATTATATAGTGTTGAAAATTAAATCATTACTTTTACATTAAAACCAAGTCAAAAACAACATTATATTGAAAATTATAACTATGACTTATTTTAGGAAACCTAATAAAAGTCTATCTTAAGAAGTTGTGAAGTGGAAATGTACCTTTTCTTAATAATTACCCTCAGTTAGGTTCAATATTACTTTCACAGGTCCAGGATTTATTTTTATATAGATAATTAATTAACTTCCAAACATTATTCGTTTAATGAGATACATTAATACATCTATTTGAAAACCAAGATTACTATTATGTGAATCTCAAATATATACCCTTAGTTAATTTTAAACAGGCTTACCTTTATGAAGGAAGTGGGTTATTTATAATGGTATAGTAAAAAAATTTAAAAATAATTATATTTCATAAAAAAACGTTATAAATAAATATTAAATGAACATGAACAACTTCAAGGCATTGGAAAACAAAAAAGGAGATTTTGAGAAAACTAAGAAATAACATTAGATACATATCAAATATTTTTCCTCATTGAGAAGTAAAATTAAAAACAAATATTAAAATCCCAAATTGTATCATCCATTGGGGAGATACCTCTAAAATAGGATCCAATATGCTAAGGTAAATTGACCATATCCATGATAGATTTTCAAATAATCACTCATTTTAATGATATAAAAACCATTATTTGTTTAAATACCATTTATATTTCGTGAAAAAATAAATAAAAACACATTTTAGATTAATTACAACCAATATTTGTGAAAAATAAATCCATTCCTTTAATTGATATTTAAACACACAAATTTATTATAAATAAAACATTAAGATAGGTTGGAAATAATATTTATTAATTTTGAATATGCTTTAAATATGGTAAAACTATTCATAATTAAAAAAACTACCCTTTTAAAACATTTAATATGTTACATTTGTTCCTCATAGGAAGAGAATTACAGTATCAATACACAGCCCTTTTTCCCTGTAAAGTTTTAAATCCCTAGATTACTCTATATCATTTTAGTAAGGGAAAAAAGTCAATTTTCATTCAAAGAAATAATCTCACACCATTATCTTTCAAATTGAATAAAAATTAAATTCGAAAGACATTTTGATATTTTTTAATAAATACACATAGAAATAATAATATATTATACTTCACTCCCAAATATGACCCACCGAAGGTGAAGACTCACCATAGTGTGTTTTCCTTTCTAAAGAAACCCTAGAAAAAAATGAGAACAATGTCATTCCTTGTTTTAGACATTCTAAACAATCCATATCCGAGTAGTTATGTCATGTTATTAATCATACCCATGTATTTATAAAGTAACAAAAAAAGATAACAAATATAATATAAATAACCCTAATAAACCATAAAAAATTAAATTTTAAATCACAAAAAATTCATGTTATATTAGGATAAAAGGTTTAATAATCACAACACTTGTAGTAATGGATTTTAGTAATAAATCATATGGATTCCATTATAGGATTCATGTCTTATATAATTGGGGAATGGTTAAAAACGGTTCTTATCATTAATATTAACATCTTCATTCATCTTCATTCAATTTTTATTCAGTTAGACGTATTATGTAATGGTTTTAGAAAGAAACAAAATTATATTCATAGAATTATAATATTAAAATATAACATGGGATATTAAAATGGTTTCTTCAAATCATCCCAAGTAACATATCTAACAATAAATTGAAAACAAACAAACATAAACTACAAAACAATCAACCAGTGAATATAAACTTTGAGAGATAGATTTTATCAAAAAAATCAATTAATTGCTAACCAAAATAGATTTTATCCACAATTAACCAATGATCACTTTATCCCAACACTTATCAAAGACAACCATCCTACCCATATAATAAAACACTAGATCCTCTCTTTTATATCAACATCATTTCATTAATAATTATCTTAGGATGATAAATTTAAACAAAAAAACATTATCATATCTCTAATAAAACATTTCACAAACATGGTATATTTATTTTTTCAAATGTTTTCATCAAAATCACACACCATAAATAACATATATCTTTCACTTAATTGAATCATTCATTAACATATATCGTGATTTTTAATTTATCACATGTTTTTTATATGTGTTTTATTCATGAAACAATTTTAGTCAAGAATAACATAAAATATCATGAATCTAATTAAAATAATGTGAAATAAAATAATGAAAACAATATACCTTTCTATTACTTTGAGACTTCACAAGCTTAAAATGGCATGGTAACGATCATTATATCCAATGATTATCATTATTTCATATAAATCAACACATAGACTTTAGAATTAATATTCTTTCCTTTTATACTAAATAGTTCACGTAGATCACATTCTATTTTAATTTTATTGATGAATAATTATATCCTTTCAAGAAAAATATATATTCAAGGAATTATTAATAATATTTCATTAAGTTACTCAATATTTGTAGTGAAAATACTAAAAATATAATTTTATTTAACAGAATCAATCCATGCTTACCACTTGAATTTAGTTCAAACAACTTTCTAAATTATATATTTTGTTTAACCAATGATATAATGTTTCATATCACGATATGTTATAGTTTTAAAAATACATCTAAAAAATTAATTTTATAATTTATTATATTCAAATATAGTTTATAAAATACACTTATAGATAGGATAAGTTCCAAAAAATATTCTATTAGAATTCCATGGAAAAAATTTATTATTATAAATAAATTCATGTATATATTTACTTTTAATAACACATTTTCAAATTCAAAGATGCATGCAGGTTTACTAGTCAAATGGATTGATCATAGAAGAATAAATCTTTCCATATAATTATCAAATACAGACCTTTATTTCATAGTAGAAAAATAATATTGGTATATACGACATAACATTAAAAAACACATTTCATTATGATTGTGCTCTTAATGATTTATTAAAAAATATTAATACATTTTTAATGAAAAATTTATCATGGCATATTATAAATTAAATAAACACCACATAATTAAAAGGTTTTTTAGTTAGTATGAATCAAAATGGGGAATTAAATGTAATATAATTATTAAGGTTGGATCATATAAATATAGGTTATCATAAATTAAAATACAACCAAATTCAAAAATCATTGATAAATATAAAAACACCCAATAATAATGAATCATGAATCTATTCTAAGTTTTCTACCCTAAAGTCAACGAATTTTCTACTTAGTATTTATTCTTTGGATGCCATGGTTCTTCTGTTGGATCATAAAGGGTCATTATAGTGGGATCCTTGATGGTCTTCCAGAAATTAAGGTTCTATAATATTAAATAAGGGTCCATAAAATTCTGTGTTCTACCACTCTATCACCTCCCACCCTGGTTAGTTTAAAATGACAGAGTTTCCCTACTAATCCCATATAATCCTCACTTGTTCCTAACTCTAAAACTATCATAAATATAAATCAAATATTTTTTCCATTTTTTCATGACCCACACCCACTAAATACCTTATGGGATTAATAGAGGAGATATGAATGACTCTGGAGCACCACATTCAAAATGGCCTAGATTGACGACTTGCATCGAGATAATCCATCACCAAAAATGGTGGCATTACCCTCTAATATCCCCAAAGAATATAAGAAAAAACCACTCAACACCAATGAACCTCCATATAAGAGTGAATGTAATTCAAAAACATGATGTCGTTTAGGTTTCATATAACCTACAACTAAAATGAATTGAAGAAATAATGATACTAAATACTCTATAAGATCGTCCAACCCCATATGAGCTGCCTGAATAGTAGGTCTAATCTTTATCTATCCATCCTAAAAACATGTAAAAAATATAGTGGGTGATCACAAGTAATTATATAGTATAATATACTTTTTAATCCATTTTATATCCCTTAGATTTGTAATTTAATGATACATATTCATGTAAGGATATAATAAATACAATTCATTCGATAAAGTTAATAAGAAAATAGAACTCACAAATTATTAATTCTTAATTTCTTCGCTATCCGATATATTCTTATATTAAACCAATAGGTCATATAAAAAATATTTAATTAATACCATAAATATGAAATTGGTTAGATATTTTACAAATCCCATCTCTCAACCTCTATAAATTATCTAATCATTATATCCCTACATCTCATGTAGTCATATAATCACATTCATGAACCGCATTTAGCCATATCATCAAAAACCAAGTAATTATGCTTCAAAAATATCACATCCTTTCAACATGTTAGACTATATCATCCTACCCATTCACCTCTGGTATTCATATCATCAAATCCCTAAGAATGATACATCTATATCAACAATTATTCTCACCTAATGCAGCCATATCATCTATCTTCCACATCACATATATGACTTTTGCCAAACCTCAAGTCATTATTGCCAAATTAATGACATAAAACTTTAAGTTATCATAGATATAGAATATTTTTTCTAATATTCATAATTTTTTATAGCCATAATAAATTAACTTATCATAACCTGGATCCATTACAACTCACATATAAAAAAATTCTTATCAAAAAGCGAGTTGTTACATCCTAAATAAAACATTAATCAAAAAAAAAGAAATATGAAAAAAAATTGTTACATGAAATTATTTGATTAAAAAAATTATAATATCAATAGGATAAAAATATTAAAACAAAAAATATAACCATTAAAATACAATAAAATGAAAACAATAGCACTATAAAAAATAATAGTTAATATTACATCATCATAAACCAGTCACATTGTTCTCGGAATAACAATAACCCTAACTAATTATTCAGTAATATCTAATTAATTATCACAATGTACATATTAATTGTTCCATTTCATTAGCATCATGAACCTATAATTTTAATCAACCATTTATTTAAACTAAACATCATGTATACAACCAATTCTTAGAAACCCCTATTACAATTTAACATTATTATTCAACAACTCTAAGTTTGATTTTCATTGAATGTTTTATTTTTTATAAAAACTTATTTATATTCTCGCTAATGATTCATTGTATTATGAAAACTAAAATTATGGTTTACTATATCATTTTTTCTTCATTAAAAGTTTCTCTTACATTTATTATTTCATCAGAACCATCCCAAATTATTATTTTTTCTCACTCTTAAATAATTCAACATGTAAATATTAAATTACTAGAGCATGTAATATTTTAAAATTAATATATATTAGAATAAATTAATTAAAAACATGTAAAAACCATAAAATTTACTATTAAATAGAATCATCATCAATTTTAACACCATATATACATTTAAAAACAATTTGTGTTACTGAGAATTATATCACATCATTCATAATTATTTTCATATTCCATATTTATATAGAGTATCTATTAATTTCCATATTTCACATATTCATAATTAATTTTACTATAATATTAGGGATTTATATATAATATAGAATCATTGAATTAACCCAGGATATCTCCATGTGATCAAGTGTAATAATATCAAATTACAAAATAAAGGTTCATCTGGGAATATTCACCTTCACAAGTCTATTCCAAATATATCTTCCATTTCACAAGGTAATCCACATAAACATTCACATACATATTCAATATATAATCAATAATGTAATAATAAATAATTTATATTCATTTTTTCCTCTAATAGTGAAAAATTGTTTTTGTGACATTTGATGTCAATATATCAATATTTGTCTGGTGATGGAGAATGGTTATGTGTAGAGTATTGTTATGGATTAAATCCTAAAGATACATAAATGTGATTCTATATGTTTTCCTCTTCATGAAAACCCATTACAAGTATAAGTGGAAGTAGCTTAATTTTCAACATCAAATTGGAAGAGGTTATCAGTTGATTAAGACTTATTGGTGACATTTTGATTTTTTTCTAGTTCCACATAAACGAAATAAGGAATTGACAAGCATACAATATATCAAATAATATTGAATTTACTTCATGTGGTTGGAATCTTTACATACTATTGATTTAATTTTTTTCATGTGGTCGACCTGACAGTTAAATAAAAATGAAGAACGCCTCATGTGATCTTTCCTAAAATGTAGGTTCGATTGAAGTTGTTTATGTAGTTGATCTGACACAATAGTTATGTTTATAAATATTGTTTGTAAATAATTCTACATGTTGTCGATCCACATTGTAGAAAAAAATGATCAGCTAATTAAGATAGTCCAGTTTCATCACACAGATAAGTATTTCATGGTTTTTTATGTAGTTAGTATATTTTTCTCGTAATGTAGTTGAGTAAAAATTTAATTTCTTTATTTTAAATAAAGTATAAAAATATAATTAGACTTTTTATTTGTTGATATTTTTAGAGGATTAAGTATCTTGATCACTCGAGAGGATCGTGATCCTATATATTATGAATAAAATCATGAAATTGAATGTTATTATTTAAGATTAGTGAAATTAATGTAATATTATAATATGGTATTTTTTTTATCGTGAGTGTTTGAGCCACATTATATGTGTTTTAAATATCATAAGTCTTTTCTTGAGAACCCTTTTTCAAATAACAAGTCATTGAGGAGGTGAATGTATATATTTATAGACTCAATATGTATGATTTCATATAGACATAATCATATAATATAGAACAAAATATTAAATCATATGTCATCTCAATAAGAAATTAATAATTATAGAAAATTGAGTAGGGTTTCATGATTCAATATAGGGGTACAATTGAATGTGAAGCACGAATAAACTTATGTGGAGTTTGAAAATGTCTTTAATGAAGTGGATTTCATAGATAATTAAAATACTAAATTATCCTGAGTATTTGTGGAATTTAAATAGAGATTTAAATTATTTTTAATAAGGAATGAAAAAATTAATATCATTTATCAATTTATATAATTTTATTGAAACTGCATCATATGATCATAGAGTTTCAATTTTTTGAATATGTAGAATAATATTTCAATGGTATTCTTATCCATTATTATAAATATATATAGGTTGTTAAGGATGGATATAGTTAGAATATTTTACAACTCTCATGTACTATGACTGAATTATGAGATCCTGATATACAATTATCATAGATAAATAATGAGTTGATGTGTTGTTCCATTGATGATGGAAATATTATGTTTAATTGAGTATTCAAGAAGGATGATGAAGATCCATATTTAATAAGAATGATATGATGTCTCGAGTATATAGTAGATCCTAAATTTCAAGATTAATTACATCTGTATACCTAATGATCCATCTATTCATAAAGCGACCCAAAAAACAAATTTTGTAGAGAACATTATAAGCCGAAGAACATTCTTTGTTTGATATCTTAATAAAGAATCGTTTTATTATATTGTGAACCTTGAAAGTATTGGAGATAATAGGGGACTCTATAATGTAGATGATTATTGGAGATAATGGAGAATAAATGTTTATGGGTATAAAAAATAAGGAAAGGATTTGGGCTTTATGTGAAACAATGTAAATACAATTTGTTTCTATTTTTATTTATATTATATCACAAGAAAGTGGTGTTGTGAGGAAACTTTTAGTGGATAAATTATAGAGGCCCAAAATTTTTAAACATATATATTACATATTCATATATGAATATTTATTACATAAAATAATGGTCCTTTCCGAATTCATATAGGTATATTTCTATTCAAAACATGGACCCATAAACAAATGGTTAATAATAGATCTACATTTTCTCCCACTAAGTTCTCCTTAAAATAAATATTCTTATAAATATATTACGAAGTACTTTTCACTGTAAATTTTTGAAAGGGAACATGAGAAAGGGTGATCTCATATTCTCAGTAAGTGTAAACAAGGTAGATACAATTGATCACATGAGAATAATATAACCAAATTGGTATGAGAAAACTAATTTAACATCTAAATAAAACACCATTCATATCATATCTATAATCGTGTGTTATGGAATAAAAAATATAATTTTATAAGAAATGAATCATAAAGGCATTAAATATAAAGATTCATGATATAATAAAATTATCATAAGGCATAATGTTTTGGCATAGATATAATCATAGAAAAAAATTCCTAAGTAGTTGGGGCTTATTTCCAATCCAATCATAGTAGAATGTTTTCAATAAAAACCAATAATTGTAGTCAAGGTTTCCTACCATGACTGTCATTGTTGTAAAATTACCTTACTAAACTGGCTTCACCCCCCATTCCTGTCTTGTTTATCTCATTAGATATTAATCTTTACCCAATGAATTGAATGTAGATATAGGTATCACCCATCCATTGGTATAATATAACTATCATCCTTGGTTATAACCTAACTACCATCCTTCATTCTAATGTAACCACAAACACAACATTAAAACGAAACATATGTGTTCCACATGATAATAAAAAATTCATCATATCATCTCATCAATGATCATGAAATGAATGTATGTTTCATAATTATTTAATAAATTCACCATAACATAACCTATGGAAAACAAATTGTTTTCCTAAATTTACAGTAAACCTAATTATTATCCATCCATTAAAATGATAAAAATGTTATCTTCTGAATTTATCCAAAGTAAATCATAATTAACATCAAATTATATTAAAATATATGAAAATTGCTTTAAAATATCAAGAAAATATTTTTTTATGAAAAACCATTTAAATTATAAAACTAAATTTTAAAATACCAATATTTAATGGAACATATTATATTTTAAAATAAAATTGGAAACAAAAAAATGAATATTCAAGTCCATGACATTTCATGATGATAAAAATTTGTGTTCGTGTCACATAAGATAAAGGAAAACATTCTATTCACATTTTTGTATAAAAAGACAAAAGGTACCATATTTGTAAAATGATATGAAGATTCACTTTGAACCATTTTTTAAAAAGTCAAACATATCAGAGGAGAATACTAAAAACCATAGTTTAAATAGTTTTAGAAAACATGGATATGGAAGAAAATGTGTTCTTTCCAGATGAGTTAGATGAAGTCTATTTTTCTTAAAAACATATTTATTGTCTCTTGAGTACTTAATGTGATTAAATTCAATGTAAAACATTTATTTTCAAGAAATAGTTAGAGGAGATAAAATTTAATGATTTTATTGAGAGATTTATTAGAAGATTGCATCACCATACCATAACAATAAACAATCCTAATAAATAATGAAATTGTAACATAAAAACCTTACGGCATTGGTAACATTTGAATCATAATTCATATTAAAGGGCCGTAAATAGATATTTAAATTCATGTAACATTTATAATAAGAAAAATTAAGTACATTCATGGGTGTTATATTCAGCAGAGAATGGAAAAAATTGGTCAATAGGTTATGTTTCTCACATAAATAAGAGTTTGAAAACAATCCATTACCATATGCGTAAAATTTTGAATCATATGTACCAGTAATTGATAACTTCAAATGAAAATTTAAATATCAAATAAATAAATATATTAGTTATATAACATGTCAAAAGGGACTTATATTCACCTCAAAAGTGAAATGAGCGGTAAATATAACATATATCTCCCAAAAATAAAAAAGAGACAAAAAATATCTAACCTTAGGTTCGAATTCCTTTTATGCATTGGAACCTCATATTCATTTAAGTAACTCCTTTATATATCCTCATAAAATCTCTAGGTTTTCCCTTTCATGAAAACCAATACCACTATATTATTTATATGGAAGTTGATAATAGAACTTGGTATATGTTGATTGTTCTATAAGCTTGAAACTAGTCTAAAAATGATAATGGATGGGTTCCCTTTTGTAATTGAGGGGAGGGGGACCCTTCGAATTTCATAAAATAGTAAAATAATAGAAATTATTTTTGATATAAAAATGGAACAAAATAGGTAATATTCTAAAAAATTTGGGGTTATTTCAAATCCTCCCATGCAACACAATTTTGAAATGTTTAGTTTACATTATGACCCTTATCCTTGTTGATCCTTTGTTAACCCTTTTTTAAAATTACCTTCATATAAATATTTTATAACATCTAAGGGTTAATAATGTTCCTATAAAATGAAATAAAATCATATATGGACCATGGATTATTTTTAAAAACATATCACATTCATTTTACCCAATATAATATTTTTATGAATTTTATATCATTTAATTAAATATTATGTATTGTAAAATATCATTAATGTCGTTTTTAACACTATTCATTTAATTTGAATTTAAATACATCCAAAAAAATTGTTTATTGTGAATATTATTCATTAACATGACACTAATATTTTATATTAATCAAAATATTTCATTAAATTAATTAACTCAGAAATATTTTATTACTATTAATATTTTAAAAAGTATATATTATGTTAATTAATTGGAGAAATACTACTTCAGTTTTTCATAATCATTCATGTTCTTTAAATAATTTCTAAAAAATGAAAATAAATTTATATAATAAAAATAATTTCATTAAACTCAAAATATAAAATAATATTTTTTGTTAACATTATTATGTTTCTATGTGGACACATAATATATATTTATAACTAAGAGAGTGATATTTTGTAACATTCTTTGATTTAATTATTATTCAAGCCATTTTCTTGGAAACTGTCCATTAAGAAACAAAATTTCAATCCAAAGTTGATAAAGGTATAATTCCATTCATCCAATAAGATTTGTGATAAAAAAAATGAGTCCTTATAACATAGTTTTCTCCTAGCATAACTATGTCTACCTTTTACCTAGGTTATAAATTTTACCATGATTACAATTCTTATTGACAAAAAAATAAATCATCCTATTTAAAAAAAATTAACCTCCAAATTATAAATATTGATTCGATTTTATCAATTTAAATTTTTATATATGGTAGAAATTAATATCCAAATATGTGTTGACCACATGATGTAAAAATATTTTTATGAACAAACATTTGAAGCAAAAAATTTTGTAAATATTTATCTCATGCCTAGAAAAAACAAAAAATGAATGATTAAATATTTTATTTAATATATAATATATAAATTTGGATAATTAAATTCACCAATAGTGAGTTATTTAATTTATTAAGATAAAAATACATTTTCTGCACTAAAACCATTTTTTCTAAAAAACTACCTTTACTCTAATATGTTTTTAATTTTTATTTATAATTAATAGATACCTGATGAATTAATTTATACATATGTAACCATAAATTTTTCATAACATAGTTAGTATTATTCATACCTACCATTCCAATGGATTGGAAATAACTATAACACAATAATATTTTAATATCTCATGGGTTGTTTAAACTCGGTTATTTGTGTAATACAAGATATCAATGAAATTAAATTTATATTGATAATATATTACTAAACATCACTGGGTGTTATATTATAACTTACATTAAATGAATTTTTGTCTCCATATTATCACTCAAATTCAAAAAATAAATGATGATATCTTTGTTTTGTTACATCTTTAGGTTCCCATGTAGCTTCTTTGAATTTGTGATTTATCCAACTAAAGTTCACTAGGAAAGTATTCTTCTTCTGTTGAACATTGTCTCTATGATCCAATATCTCTATCATTTGTTCTTCATAAGAGAGATCATTTCCCAGTAGTATTATCTCTACATTTAATACATGTGATGGATTCGGTATTTACTTTCTCAATATAGATACATGGGACATATTCTGAACTCGAGAGATGTTCGGTGGATGAGACTGGAAATAAGATACCATCCCTACTCGTTCAAAAATATATAAAGTCCCAATATTTATAGCTATCATCTTCCCCATATTTTTAAATCTTTCGAAATTAATCCAATGAAAAATTCATAGAATAACATTTTCACCAACATAAAATTATAACTCACACTGATGATTATTAGCATAAATTTTCAGTCAACTCTATGATACCTTAATGTGATGTAAAATGGATATAAATTAAGATATGATTTCATTAGCTAACACATCTCACAATACCTTTATTTCTAAACCTCATCCTATATGGTTGGACTTACACACTTATATCCACATAGGGATTCAAATGGAGATATTGAAATATTTGAGTGAATGTTATTATTGTAGAAAAACTTGATTAGAGGAAGGTGTTGATCCCAACCAATTTTGAAATCCATTGAAGAATATCTAAGAATATCATATGGGGTTTTAATTGTTCTATAATACTATCCATATTTCTTGGTATGATTCATCATAATAAAACTAAACTCTGTATCCTGATCATCATGAAGACTTCTCCAGAACATCAAGGTAAACCTAAAATCTCGCTCAGATAAAGTAGAAAGTGGTACTTCATGAAAATTTACAACTACCTAAATATAAATTCAATAAATAGTATCCAAATAAAAATATTCTCTAATAGAAATTAAGTGTTCTAGTATTTTAAGTATTTCAACTAAGCCTTATATAATTTTCCCATGAGACTTTTTTTGGGACTCAAACAACAAAATCAATGGTGATGTTTCCCCATTTCCATTATAGAATGAGAAATGGTTGTAACAACCACTTAGAATTTTTTCCCTCAACCTTAACTTATGGAAATACCAATAACTGAGAAACATACTCCACAATACCTCTCTTCATTTTTTCCAAAAAAAATATACCATTTCATATCTCTATACATCTTATTTCATCCAATTTGAATGGATAATGATGAATTGATAGACACATACAACAAATCCTTCAAATATAGTATGAATGGGACAAATAAATACTTCATGAAACATATCATTCCGTCATAATAAAATATAAACTCTAGAACATTTCACACTTTCTTCATCAGTTTCATACCATCATTTAGCACCACTTTAATCATCACATTGATAGATGGTTAAAAATCATTTGAGAAAGATAATATTTTTCCACATACATCATCATTTCAATACCCATACAATCAAAATTAATTAATATTTTAAATTTTTAATATTAATAATATTTATTTTAGAATGGTCATTTCAGATCCAAGAATCTTCCACCTTACTCATTTAGCTAGGGTGGTAGTGTATTGAGCAGTCGTAATAATTAATCACATTCAAAAATCTTCTCTAGATCATATTCAACAATTTATATGATTAAATATACTAAAAAATTGTATGATCAGAATATATTTATATATATATCATACATTTATCTATAAGTATAATTTCTCATATCTTTTGGGAGAAAATTTGGCAGCTAACTCCTTCTCATTTGTAAGATCCTCTCTTTTTCCAGATATGTTCCACTTGGAGTTTCATTCATCGAGCCATGGTATCTTTGAATTTCTTATAGGTAGAGAGAATTTTTTCTATAAAATGAACAAAATATAATGCATGTTAGTTTATTAAATTAATATATTCTAGGAATAAACTTGTTAAATGGGATTATGAGGGTTCTCCATGCTTTGGAAGGCGTTGAATGTGGTTTTAGTCCTTCTGTTTGAAGATGGGTGGAAATTTATATACAAAAAATTTACTCATCATGTACAGGGTACAAAAAATTCAGTTACATACAGACATAGGTTGTGTACCAGTGCAAGGTTTAATGGTCTGCCATGTCACATTAACCATTCATGAAATTTAAAAGTTGAGAATTGTAAAATATTACCCAAAGGAAATGAGATTTTTAGCGTATTAATTTAAAAAATACTACATTTGTAAATAAATAACAGTTGATGCTCCTAAGTAATACAAAAAGACTATGAATATGTCCCATGTATATTTAAAAGTCTCAAGATGAAGCTCAATGAACTATAATGCCTAAAAAATTGTAGAGGACCTACACTGCAGACCTATATTGTAGACCCACAAGACAGAGCTACGCGACAAGATTCTTTCTCTACAACTACGCAGAGCAGCTACAAAAAAATCTATGTAGTCGACCAACACAAACAAATTGATTTCAACCATGCCTCCTCCTTTACTATAAATATAACCCTTGGGCTCCTCATTTGATGACTGAAAAAGATGAAAGAACTTTTGAAGTTCCCATCGCATAGCTCTTTCACCTAGATCCCTCTAATTTACTCGGTTTTCTCTCTAAAAAGTTGAGAGAAGGGGAAATTATATTGGATAAGCACACCATGAAGTACTCTAAAAGTTTGAACCTATAATATTCTTGGTTCTCCAATGTTAATCATATTTCTTCAGTCATTTGTAAGTCCAGTGTAACACACCTATGCAACATACATGTCTGGTGTACCTACGCGGTTTACCTATGTGGCATAGCTACACTGCCTATCTATGCACATGGACTACACATCATCCTATAAAAACAATTCAAATCCACTCTATGTAGGGTATCTCATTCCTTGGTTCCCTTATCTGAAATGGACTAAGTTGAACTCTCCATCAAAAACTAATAACTTATCAAACATTTTGGAGAAAAATATCAGTGTCTCTTTTATTTCGGTTTGTATATATGTAGTCATAATTTTCCTACATATAATTCATAATGGGTTCGAGATTCATGGAGTGTCTATGGGTTTTTATATCCACAGTCACATAGACCTTTCTCCCAAAAATATTTTTGAGGATTTCTCAGTTTGGAGGATTATGGTTTGGGTTATGACCTCCCCTTTCCATCTCTAAAACTCAAAGCCTCTGGTTCCCAATAAGGAGAGTGAGGGTCACACTTTATTATCCATTCAAAAAAATGAGAAGTCTCCAACCTCACCAGGGATACATCAGGGAATGTCAAGAACCGTCCCAGTGGGGCTTGAGCCGCAACTCCCCAATCCCGCCTCCAATTGGCACAGGGCTGGTGACGAGCACCAAGTAGGCATGTTACTAACATGGGAGGCATTTCTGATAACCATGTACACACGCACACACATCTCCAAGCCCACAATTCTGAAAAAGTAAAAGCTACAAAAAAATGTAAATGCATGCATACACTAAAATCCCAACCAACAGCGTACGACAGGAAGTAAAGTATAGAAATGTAAAACCCTGGACCAAAATTACAAGCCCACCAGAAGAGAGTATGCAACAAAGTCCAATATATAAATAAAGGTACTGGGACTGCAATCCATAGTTGTAGGAACACACCTCAGCCTACCTGATCTCACTGAGCACCATCAGGTACTGGTCCACCTAGAATCCTTTCAAAGGCTCGCTCGTCTGCACAAGACATGACACGTGTGGGAAACGCCCGTGAAGGGGTGAGTATAACAATACCCAGTAGGACACCCCAAAAACACAAAGGAATGCAACAAGGTAAAATACCTCAATGGAAATATATATTCATCTCCACACAATATATGTTTACAGAACATATAGAAAGAATATCTAGATATTCTCATACAGGATCGACCATCGCGAAACCACCACTAAGATCCATCTCGAAGATTCGACTAAGCATGTAACAAGGAGATCACACTCCTAGGTCTGAAGAGAGAGATATTAAGTACTCATTCTGGGAGAACACACTCCACAAGTACTTTAGAATATGATGCTCAGATGAGGATCACAACCAATAGCCATGGGGTGAATCCAACAACATAGTCTGACCTAATCCACTAAGCAGAGGATTGGTGCTCGGGTAAAGTAGGTCTCGTCTATACCAAGAAGTATACATAGGGTTCTAGGAATGAATAGAGGATCCGACTCTAATACTCATAGAGGGGATTCCAACAACTCTATCCAGTAATTCCTACTAAAGCGATCATACACTTGTACATAGGAAATGATACCAGAAACCTTCAGGGGAAAGACCAAGGGTACGAACCCTAAGAAAGCTAGTCCAAGTCACATAATACAAATGTCTCAAGCCATGTAAAATAGGTTACATGGCGTGTAGTAGGATCACACGCCGTGTTCCTTGACTCTGGGTACTTCCCGTGTAAACGGATCGTGTCTCTAGTCTAGGTGTGTAAAACTAAACTACACGGCGTGTAGAAGGGTCACACGATGTGTTCCTTGACTCCGGGCAATGCCCGTGTAAATGGCCCGTGTCTCTAGTCTTTTAGTTTAAAAGTAACTACATGGCGTGTAGTAGGATTACATGTCGTGTCCGAGCAGCTAGGATTTGATTCATGTATGCCGGCCCTGTGCCCGTACATGGTCTCTATCCATGTCTCCATGCTCGTGTACTAGTACATGGGGTATCTCGTGTATCTGGCCGGGTCTGGACAAGGAAGGGTATACACACTATGTCCTTGGCTGTGTACCCGACCTATATCCATGTACTCCCGGAGTACACACACGGTGGTCCACATATGAACACATTCCATGTAGCCCATACTACACTCCATGTAGTCTGGATTTCTCTAGAACCATCGTCTTCCTCATCACGCCTCGACCAATATTTTGGATCTTGATTCTGTCGTCCATTTTCCGTGAAACGCAAGATGCTTGTTCGTTTCACCATCCTAACATAGAATCCAGGTGTTTTAGACCTTCAATCTAGCCATAATCCTCCAATGATCCATTTGATGGAAAAATTCCCAAGAACTCATATCTCCTGATCTGCTCTGAATCGTCCGCTGAAACCGTCATCACAGATCCAGACCATCATCCTGAGGTTAGATCTACAATTTCAGATCGTTGCGCCACAGTTTGAAGGCGCAATCGATCATTGTTCGTACCCCACAAAGAACATGTAGAATGCACATGAAGAATGTGAGAAATCAGGGAATAAAGGCACAAAAAATAGATTGGGACGAGTCTTGATCAATGTTCATGTCGATCTTGGTTTGTCACTGTTAGAATATTAAACGAAACCAAAAAAACTTCAAGAATCAAATCCACAAAATCCCTGAAAAATCCCATCCCACAAATACGATCGATCTGTGGGCTAATCTGTTCGTGGATTAGTCCATGTTCGTCATATTACTCAAGAATAGGGAAATCAAATCAAAATCCAACATCCTACCTGGAGAAGCGGCGTTCGTTGGTGAAGATTCGGTCGTCGCGTCGTCGTCACCGATGATACCTGTCAAGAACGTCGTCTCCTCGTTGGGGTTTCCTCCAGAGCCACCAATGCCTCCAAGGGTTTCAGGGTTATGAGGTTTGTAACCCTGGACCCATGAGTAAACAATTATTTAAAAGGATTAAAAATCTCATTGTAACAAAATTTAATAAAATATTTTTATTAAATATTTTATTACCGTTACGTCCAAAAACAAGATTTCACCACCGACCTGCACCAGCCGATGTTAGGTATCTCCTAGGGTAAACCCATAGATCTGGATGCAATGGTGCACTCGTATATCTTATCCAATCACCCTTTTAGGAGTTATTATACTTTTTCAAGAAAACCTCACGCACTTGTAATTTAATTATTTAATTAAATTCAAACGTTCGTTTCGGGCTCACCGGGCCTCGGAACTGCATGTCGTCTCAAAGCCTGGTCTCGAATGAATTCCCATATAATATTAAAAACAAAATACGTAGAAATCCGAGACATTAAATCATACCCACCTTGGGGCTTTACATCCCCGAAAATCCAAAACAAAGCTACTCAAAAAGATGTGGGTACTGCACACAAATCTGAGTCTCCCGCTCCCACGTGCTCTCCTAGAGATTATTGTACTTCCACTAGACACGCGCCAAGGGAATAGCTCACCCACGAAGGATATTCTCCTACCAATCCTCGATCTCCACTGGGTACTCAGCAATGGTCTCTCCATCATCGACGTCCTGCTCACCCCAGTCGATAACGTGCGATGGATCATGCATGTACCTCCGCAGTTGCGACCCATGGAAGACGTTGTGTACCCGATCCATCTGAGGAGGTAGAGAAAAGCGGTACTCCATATCGCCAACTCTACTCAGAATCTAAAAGGGGACGATGAACCTCAGAGATAGTTTGCCGACTCTTCCAAATCTTTGGAGTCCCTGTCGAGGTGAGACCCGAAGGAACACATGGTCTCCCTCCTTGAAATCCAAGGGCCTCTATCTCCTATCATCATAAGACTTTTTCCGACTATGTGCAGTCTTCATCCACTCCTGGAAGACCTTCACCTTCTCCAAAGTATCTTGCACCATCTCTGGGCCCATGAGTGCTGACTCTCCTGGGTCAGTCTAGCAAAGTGGTGACCTACAAGGTCGCCCATACAATGACTCGAATGGTTCCATACCAATAGTGGAATGATAACTGTTGTTATAAGAAAATTCCAACAGTGTTAGGTGATCCTCCTTGCTACGACCAAAGTCATGTATGAAATCTCGTAGCATATCCTCCAGAACCTGGATGGTCTACTCTGTCTGACCATCAGTCTGAGGATGAAACGTAGTGCTTAAGTGTATCTAAGTCCCAAAAGCATCTGGAAATCCCTTCCAAAACTGGGATGTGAAATGAGCATCACGATCTGAGATGATGGTGGATGGAACTCCATGAATTCAATCTATCTCCTGCATGTAGAGGTGTCCCAAGATCTCTATTATACTCTGCTCTCGTATGGCTAGGAATTGGGCCGACTTGGTGAGTCGGTCAACGATCGCCCAGATGGCATCGTGTCCCCTGGAAATACGTGGTAAATTCATCACGAAGTCCATGGATATCCCATCCCACTTCCACTCTGGCACCTCAATGGGATGATTCAAACCTGCTGGAACCTGGAGGTCAACCTTTTCTAGCTGACAAGTAAGGCTCTGAGAAACAAACTCTTCCACACTCTTCTTCATTCCTGGCCACCAGAACTGATGTCTGATGTCCTGGTACATCTTTGCCATGCCTGGATGCACCGCTAAAGGAGATGTATGGAACTCCCTTAGAACCTCCCCCCTGCAACATCATAGGTACTACTGTTCGCCCTCTGAAAAGAACAACGTGCTCCCCACCTTTTGAATATCCATCAGCAGCATCGCCTACGGATATCTGAGCACATAAAGTCTCACAGCTTGCATCCTCGAGCTGTGATTTCCTGACTCTCTCTAAGAGTGTAGGGGTAACAACCATAGACTGAAGGTAAGCTCCCTCATCTCTATCCAAGAATGATAACTGTAAAGAGTACAACTACCTCGTCACCTCATCCAGCAACTGCGAACTGGATTTCCTGCTGAGGGCATCTGCCACAATGTTCCCCTTTCCAGGAGTATAAATGATCTCAAAGTCATAATCCTGGAGGAACTCAAGCCACCACCTCCATCTAAAATTTAGATCCTTCTGATAAAAGATATATCTGAGACTCGTGTGATCAGATGAGATGGTAAACCGCTCGCCCATCAGATAGTGTCGCCACATCTTCAATGTGAAGAATACCACTACTAACTCAAGATCATGGGTCACGTGGTTCTGCTTTTGTGGCCTCAACTGGCGTTATCCATAGGCAATCACCACTTTCCTCTGCATGAGGACACAACCAAAACCAGTTCCTGATGTATCGTAGAATACTACGTACTCGAAACCCTCTTCTGGAAGTCTCATGATCGGGGCGCTCATTAGACTCTGTCTCAACTGTTGAAAAGCCGGGTGGAATCTCTCGGTCCACACGATAGGCTGCCCCTTTCAGGTCAAAGATGTCATGGGTGCTGAAATACTGTGGAAATCAAGAATGAATCTCTGATAGTATCCTACCAACCTAAGGAAACTCCGCACCTCCGTTATTCTTCGGGGTGGCTCCCATGCTAACACTGCATCTACCTTGGCTGGGTCCACTGCTACACCATCTGCTGAGATAACATGCCCCAGAAAGTGGACCTCATGTATCCTGAATTGACACTTCATGAGTTTTCTATAAAACTGGTGCTCTCAGAGTGTGTCCAACACCATCCTTAGGTGCCTCGCGTGCTGCTCCTCGGACGCAGAGTACACAAGGAAATCGTCAATGAAGACCACTATGTACTGATCTGGATAGGGCTGAAATATCCGGTTCATGAGTCCCATAAACACTATTGGGGAATTCGTCACGCTGAAGGGCATCACCAAGTACTCATAGTGACTATAGCGTCATCTGAAATTCATCTTTTGTAAATCCCTATCCCATACTCGCAACTATTGATAGCCTGAATGTAAATCATCCTTCGAGAACCATCATGTCCCTCTTAACTGGTAGAAGATGTTATCGATCCTCGGTAGTGGATACCAGTTCTTCACGGTCACCTGATTCAAGCACCGGTAATCGACACCCGGACTCAAGCTCTCATCTGCCTTCTTGGCAAACAATACTGGGGCCACCCAGGGTGAAACACTAGGTCTCACGAAGCCCTTCCTCTACAAGTCTTCCAGCTACACTCTCAACTATCAAAGCTCTACAGGAGCCATCCGATATGCTGATTCTATTATTGGTGTTGTCCCGGGTTACAACTCAATGCAGAAAACTATCTCCCGATGAGGAGGTACTCTGGGGACATCCTCCGGAAAGACATCCTTGTACACAGCCACTACTGTTGGAAAATGGAAACTCGTAACATCTGATGCGCCAAGGGCTAGGCTATCCAACTGATGTGAAATCGGTTGTACCTTCCTATGCATGATCCCATCCTGTGCTGCATGGGTCTCCTTTTCACCGACGAAGGAGAACCTCCTTCCATCACTGCGGACACACCGCACCCTTCACCTAAAACAGTATATCTGGGCAAGAACTGTGGATAGCCAATACATACCATGAATGACATCATAAAGACTCAACGCTACCACTAAGAGGTTCCAACTGAAACTCTCACCTCCAAGGATCAAGTCACACTGTCTGCAAAGGTTTGTGAACTCTGAATCTTCTCCAGTCGGTAATTCTAAGCATAAGGGTCGAGTCAACGACTCAACTGGAATCTCAAGGTCTTGACCAAGATAAGCAGCCATAAAAGAAAGGAAAGAACATGTGTCTATCAGTACAGAAGTCAAAGTAGAAAAGACACATATTTTACCTCTAATCATTCTAGGAGTACCTGGGTCATAAGCCTCTGCTACCTGTTGTTGTCTCTGCCTCTATCCACCTGCTCCCTCGGCTAGGGGTGGACCTCCTGGGGGTGGTGGTGGTAAAAGGTCAAAACGTCGACCACCTCCAGCTACTCTCCCAGATCCTCTACCACATCCTACACCTCTCAGATCTGCCTTCCCCACATGTTGCATCAGCCTCGGTGGACCATCCACTACGCCCATGTCAGTAGTACGGAAGGTCAGACAATCTTGAGAGAGATGTCCCCTGCCATCACAATAGTTGCATCGCATCTCTCAAGGCTAGCTGGATGCGCCCTATGAACCCTGTATGGAAGATCCCATGTCCTGGGATCTCCTCTAAAAATTTCTCCCACACCTGGGTCCTTGACGTCGGCACCCTACTGTCGATTTCATTGCTCCAACTCACTCACTACTAACAACTATCGGCTATCTTGACTCTTCCAAGAATCTCTCGACCACCAATTCCCGCTCGAGCACCATTCATATGTAGGAATTCTCATAGGGATGATGCTAGCTTGGATTTCTCTGCTCAACCCCCACTCAAAAGTCTGAGATCTATATTACTGATCCCTGACCATATCCATCGAGTACTGTGAGAGGTCTGTAAACCTCGATGAATAGTCATCCACCAACATGGTTCCTTACTAGAGATAAAGAATCTCATGTATATGTACTGCTCTTAGGGTAACCGGTGAAAACTCATCTATGAAGAAACACTCAAACTCTGACCACGTAAGAGTCACCTCATCGTGAGTCTGAACAACCAAACTCTACCATTGCCATGTCAAGCCCTGCAGAAGGCTCACTGCCAGGATCACCATCTGGTCTGATGGTGTCCTAACCAAACGGAAGACTCTGGCCACTGCCGCTAGCCAGTACACTACTACCTGAGGGTCAGGCTTGCCTTGAAAACTGAGGGGTCTCTGTCTCTGAAACTCATGGTGTGTGCTCAGCCTACACTCC
The DNA here is from genome assembly GCA_963277665.1 of Viscum album. Lineage (NCBI taxonomy): Eukaryota > Viridiplantae > Streptophyta > Magnoliopsida > Santalales > Viscaceae > Viscum > Viscum album. Next base: position 932,375,894 of record OY728122.1, on the reverse strand, counting down.
TCCTCTACTGGTAGAGCAGGCACTAAACACTACTCCACAGGTGGTGGAATAACTTCCACACCACCCAATGGTAAAACTGGGGGATCTGATCCTTATATCGAAGCTTCATCACTAAGGGGGTCATCCTCATGATCGAGCTTCTGGATCCTAGCGGGTGCGCATCGTGGAGGCATCCTATAATGAAACAAGATGTGTCACAGTTTTTGAGTATATTTGGAGATCTGGTTAAAGAAGGACATGAAAACCACAACCCATTCATATATGATTCTTGTACCATTATTTTCCCCTACAACAAGTGTTCTCATGTTCCGAGTCAAAAAGAAAGTTATCAGAGTCCTGGTGTATGGATACGTCGGCCGCCCGCACCAACACTGGGGTCCCTGGTCTGAAATCTAAACTCGATACACTTGACACAGTTTCCCCAAACCAACTCACTAACTCTCAGTCCTAAGGTAGAACCAACCACCTCTGATACCACTCTGTCATGACCCGTCCTAGTGGGGACCAAGCCGCAACTCCCCAAGCCCGCCTCCAATAGGCCTGGGGCTGGTGACTAGCACCGATTAGGCATGTTACTTACATGGGAGTAATTTCCTATAAACCTTTACACACGTACAGACATCTCCAAGACCACAAAGCTGAAAATATAGAAGCAAAAAAATGGAAATGCATGAATACACTAAAATCTAAACCAACAGAGTACGACAGGAATTAAAGTATAGTAATGTAAAATCCTGGGCCATAATTACAAGCCCAGCAGAAGAGAGTCTGCAACAAAGTCCAACCTATAAAGAAATGTACTCGGACTACAATCTGTATCCATAAGAACACACCTCAGCCTGCCTGATCTCACATAGCACCATCCGGTCCTGGTCCACCAAGAATCCTATCAAAGGATCACTCATCTGCACAACACACGACACGTGCGGGCAAATCCCGTGTAGGGGTGAGTACAAAAATACCCACCAGTTTACCCCGAAACCACAAAAGAATACAACAAGGGAAAATAACACAAGGAAAAGATACATTCATCACTACACAATATATGTTTTGCAGAACATATAGCAAGAATATCCAAATATACACATACAAAATCGACCATCACGAAACCACCACTAAGATCGAGCTTGAAGATTCCACTAAGCAGGTAACAAGGAGAACACACTCATAGGTCTGAAGAGAGAGATAGGAAGTACTCGTTTCATGAGAACACACTCCACAAGTACTTGAGAATATGATGCTCAGATGAGGATCACTACCAATAGCCATGGCGTGATTCCAATAACTCAGCCTAAACTAATCCACTATGCAGAGGATGGGTTCACGAGTAATGTAGGTTAAGTCGATACCAAGAACTCTACTTAGGCTTCCAGGAATGAATAGAGGATCTAGATCTAAGTCTCATAGAGGGTATTCCAAAAACTCTATTCAAGAGGTCCTGCTGAAGGGATCATACTCCTGTACATAGGAAATGATACCAGAAACCTTCCGTGGAAAGAACAATGGTACGAACACTAGGAAATCTAGTCCAATCCAGAGAAGAAAAATGGATCAAGCCATGTAAAATAGGTTACATGGTGTGCAGTAGGTTCACATGTCGTGTTCCTTGACTCTGGGTACTGCCCGTGTAAACAGACTGTGTCTCTTGTCTAGGTGTGTAAAACTAGACTACACGGTGTGTAGAAGGGTCACACGCCGTGTTCCTTGACATCAGGTACTGCCCATGTAAACAGGTCATGTCTCTATTCTTTTCGTATAAAAGTAACAACACGGCATGTAGTAGGATTACACGCCATGTCCGAGCACCTGGGATTCGGTCTTTGTATGCTGTCCATGTGCCCGTACACGGTCTATGTCTGTGTCGACATGCCCGTGTACCAGTACACGGGGTATCCCGTGTATCTGGACGGGTCTGGCTGGGGAAGGGTATACATGTTGTGTCCTTGGTCATGTACCCAACCTATGTCTGTGTACTCCCGGAGTACACGCCAGGTGGTCCGCTGATAAACACACGTCGTGTAGCCCATACTACATGTCGTGTATTCGGGATTTCTCCAGAACCGTCGTCTTCATCCTCGCACCTCGGCTGATCTTCCGGATCTTGATTATGTCGTCCATTTTCCGTGAAACTCAATATGGTTGTTCGTTTCATCATCCTAACATCGAATCCTGGTGTGTTGGACCTTAAATAGTGTCATAAATCTCCAACAATCCATCCGAAGGAAAAACACCCAATAACTAAAATCTCCTGATACACTCCGAATTGTCTTCCGAAATCGTCATCGCATCTCCTGACCATTCTCCTAAGGTTGGATATACAATTTCAGATCGTTGCGCCACAGATCGAAGGTGAAATCGATCATTGTTCGTACCCCGTGAAGAATGCGTAGAACACACATGAAGAACGTGAGAAATCAGGGACGAAAGGCACAACAAATTGAGATGGGTTAACCACGATTGATGTTCGAGTAAAGCTTGGTTCATCGCCATTAGAAGATTAAACGAAACCAAAATAACTTCAAGAATCAAATCCCCAAAATCCCTGCAAAAACCCCTCCCGTAAATACGATCGATCTGCGGGCTAATCTGTTCGTTGATTTTTCCTCGTTCGTCGTAGAAATCAAGAATGGGGAAAGGAAATCAAAATCAAACATCCTACCTAGAGAAACAGCGTTGGTTGGCGAGGATCTGGTCACCGCGTCGTCGTCATTGGTGAAACCCATCAAGAACGCCGTTTCCACATTGGGGTTTCCTCCAGAGCCTCCAGAGCCTCCAAGGGTTTCAGGGTTATGAGGTGTGTAATCCTGGACCACTGCACAAACCTTTATTTAAAAGGATAAAATATCTCATTGTAACAAAATATAATAAAATATTTTTATTAAATATTTTATTGTGGTTATCTTTAAAAACTAGATTTCACCACAAACCTACGCCAGCCGATGTTAGGACTCTCCTAGGGTAAACCCGCTGCTCTAGACGCAATGGTGCCCTTGGATTTCCGATCTGAGAACCCGTTCTAGAGTTATTCCACTTTTTCAGGAAAACCACACGCACGCGTAATTTAATTATTTAATTAAATTCAAACATTTGTTCTGGGCTCACTGGGCCTCGGAACTACACGCCGTCTCAAAGCCTGGTCTAGAAATAATTCCTATATAATATTAAAAATAAAATACTAAGAAATCTGAGACATTACAGGGAATTACCACTAAGGTATGTCCCTAACATTCTAAGAACCGGGCAACATGATCCCTAATGTCATCCCACATTAAATGGTTCATTTATTTGTGCCCTCTTCCAAGGTCTCCTCGACCTCGTCCACCCTCACTGTCCTAATCCCATCCTCTCTATTATGTGGAAGATAGTGTGTGTGCCTTTTCTGAATCTTGGAAATCCTTTTTTTTCTCACACCGATCATTACTCGTGTGGGGTTAGAGATTTTTCATGATCACAACATTTTCAAAAACACCTCATACTCGTTAACTACGAGAACTCAAATTCCCACCATAATTAGGAAACATTGGAAACCTTCATAGGGCCCGATATCCATCTCATTTACTCCATAAATGGGAATCCTCCTTAGGAGTAATCCCAAATTAAGCCCCCCTAAATCACCAAGGAATCCTTTTCATGAAGTAAGCCCAATCTCATCTCTCTCAAAGGAGTACACTCTCTTATGAGACTCAATGACCTGTGTGGTATTTGATTCCCATCGAAATGGGATACATAGGAAGACTCTCTATGTTTCAAACCCAAAACATCAAATAAACATTGTTTTTCATGGTCCACATTACCAATAAGGTCTAATCCAACTCGGAAACTCATATCTTTTCCACGTTCCATGGGATTCGTAGGTGTAAGTCCCACAACCAAATTTAACTGAGAACATTTTCTTATATGTCCTAACCGCATGCCATTAAAATGAATGTCTAGGTCCTTATCATAGGACCTTAAATTTTATGATGTGTTCGATTAAGTGGAATTGATTTACAAGGGTTATGACTCCTTTAATAAGTATAAGTAGGAAGCCCATTTATGGGTACGATCCTGAAATCAAAAAAAACATTTGTCTCCCTGGATGAAAATAAATTCTAGAGTGCCCCATTGAGTGGATTAAAACTCATTATTATCATAATTATGGTTAAAAAAATCTTTAAATTGTGTTTGAGAGGATACCATTGATGTAGAAACATGAATACATATGGATGTCTACATTAATGAAGAACCTCGAATACATAGAGAAGATTCTAAATTTCACATATTCTAATAATTGATTGAAAATTCCATGGGAAACCGACACTAGACTTAGTGAATTAATAATAATTAATGAAAATATCTCAAATTGATAAAAGAGTCCTGGAGTATTGAATAATTCCCCCCCCCAAAGTTGTGTGATAATTCTGACATCCCATCCTCTTGGGAAATGCATGTGCTTAAGTATCGCAAGTTAAAACTTAACAAAAAATTACCTTTAGAAAGAAGGTCCCCTGGATAAAGAACCATTGGATGATTTTGGTTACACAAATAAATCTAATGGATACCACTCAGAGATAGTCATTCCAAACCAGAACACATGTTTTGATGGACGTGAAACAAAAATTGGGAACCCGATGTGAATCCTTAACCAAGTTCCTAGTCTTACCCGTCTGTCAGGCCCCTATCAATTGATATAAGAATGTTAGAAAATGGAATCAATCATTTATTTATCCATCTAAATGATATTTTTTTAATGGAGTTCATTTTTTTCTCATGTATTCTCAGAACTCCCTTCACTCCAAATGGCATACTTTACGTTTGCAACCATGAATTTTCATGTCGATGCTCAAGCTAGAACCTTATCCGCTGGAAGGATGTCATCACCAACGCAGTTCCATTAATACTAGGTATCAAATGTACTTGAATGGGAATACCATCAACATAGTACTTTCTAATCCCTTGAGGTAGCCCGACAGGCTCATCAAGTTAACAACAATCCTTGATCATCTGGTCAGCAATGACTGACGGTTAAGAAGAAGATGGTGCCGACAACCATATTCAACCATTTTGGTACCTTATCACTATAATTCAATAACCAGTCCCTCCCATAATACAAGTAGGTGGATCTGGAGGTCACTCAAAGCCTCAAATCAAATATGTATGGGTATTTTATAAGGGATTCCACTAACAATCACCATTATCAGAATCGTGCGGAAGTGAACCCCCGACATTATGGGGGTGTTGCATTCGGTTGTTCGCACCAGGTCCCTCAGACCCGGGCATGCAAGACGAACCACCAGGGACAAATTTCATCCAAAACAGAGTGGGTTCTTACCTTTTCCTACTCTGTTGAATTCCATCTACCTAACATGGTGGAAAACAGCGAAAGGGAACATACAACCATCCTTCCCAATTCTGCTGGCTAGCAGACTCATCTGGAAGCACCCAACCTATCCCTCCGTTTAAATCAGGTGAAGTAATTTGAGAAAACACATACATCTTCTTACATAATATCAAATAATCATCATTCTCTTCTAACTGCATTCAAGAAATTCCACCAATCAAATACATTTGAAACTGCTAAGAAGGAACATACACCAACCTGAACTCCCCAATTCTTCCAGAAATCTCATCTGTCAGTGTTGGGAAAAATCCTTAAAGGTAACATTACATATTTTTTGGGTTGGTTGTGTTTTTTGAAAATGATGGTTTACATGTTGAATTGTTGAGTTCCAGAAATTTTTTTCACAATCCATATTTAGAAAGAACCATGATGATGGAATGGAAGATCTAGAGGCGGTAGAAAAGAGCAGATAAAAGATGGAAATGTTTCCAAGTGTTTTGCTAAATTTTTGGGGTCCAAAATTTGGAGTTTGGTTTTCATAACAAAAATTGGATTTCCTCAAAGATATCATAAAAATATGGTAAAGGCTTGAATTTATCAAAGATGCGGTTTTCCAAGTTTGTTTCATGATGATGTGAAAGTCTTTGATGGTGATCTTCGCGATTACGACAAATCTTTGCGAAAGGGGATTTTCTTGAAGGCCATATAAAAATATGGAAAAGGAATGAATTTCACAAAGACTGGGATTTGGTGAAGTGTCGTTCATGAATAATTGGAGTTCTCTAAGGGTTGTTCGCGAAGAGCTGAAATTCTGTGATTGTGATCTTCCTGATTCTGAGAAATCTTCATGAAAGTGGTTTTTCCTAAAGGCCTTATGAAAATATGGCTAAGGTATGAGTTTTGAGAAGAATTGGATTTCGCGAAGAGTGGTTCGTGAAGATGTGAATGTCTCAAACCATTGTATCTATGAAAAAGGGAGTGTCACAATAATAAAGTAGGTGCTTCGCGTAATAGTGATGATGTGACTAGAAGGTTCAGTGGAAATGCCTATAAATATGCCTCTACCCCCTTAAGATGCATAGTGAGAGAGACTTAATGAAAATATTAAGGGTAATAATTCGTGAAGACAATCGCAAAGGTGTTATTTGAAGACATTCACAAAGGCTAGTATCCAATTGAATTTCTTGAGCTTTATGAAATAAAATTTCTTCTCGAAGGAAAATTGATTTTTAGGGAAAAGCAAGATCTTCACGAAGGCTAACAAATCCAACCCACTATTCTGAGTTTTGCTGATGTAAATGAATATCCCGAAGACCATTTCATCTTCATGAAGTGTCTTCATGAAGATTTCAGCGATGGAGATTTGTGGAATAAGGTATTTCTAAAGGTTTTTTTCCCAGTGATTAGAGTCAAATGGGTATTCATCAGTGGATGAAATCTGAACATCAACAGAGCATCTATATATAATTGATGATGTATTCATTAGTGATAATGAATGGACCTACAAGTCCATAAACTGTAAGTGGATCCCCTCCAAGAGAAGTGAGTGAATGAAGAGGATGAAGGGTATCCATTCTATCAGCAGTGATCCAGTGAGATAGAAATAGAGAGTGACCCTTAGAAAAGCAGTGAGCTGACCCTATACATTGTAAAGGATGTGATCCTGGGCTTAGAGTTTATCTAGCCTGAACATTATTGGTAGAGATCTTTAGTTGACTTGGTACAGTGTCACATCTTCCTTGTATGCTTCTTGGATGTATCCTAGTGAGGGTTAACCAAGTAAAAATCTACGTGTCTTCCTGCTTCCTTCCATGCATTGCATCCAAATAATCGTCATTAGATAAAGAAGAAAATAAGTTGCCATTATAAACACACAAGTTCAAACTAATTAACCCTTTTGATAAAGATTTCAATATCTAGTGGGGAAGGATGAATTTAGAAAATAATGATTATACCCTGATTCACCCCCCCCCCCCCCTCTTAGTGTATATAGGCCCCTATTGGTCTTGAAAATTTCTATCAGAGGGATGGTTTCTTTTATCAAATTTTTTTTCTCTGACTTGTTTTAGTTTATTGGTTAAATTAACATTTTAGTTTCAACATACCTTGGTGTTACATGGAAAATGATATACTTAAAAGTAGAAGCATAAGTCTGGTGAAATTCCATGAAAGATAGAAGTGTATTTTTCCATGAAATAAAGGAATTGGATCAGAAGTTGGATGAAGGGATAAAATATAAATATATTCGGATCCAAGTAATGGAAATTGAATTCAAAATTCTATGAGTATTAAATAAAATTATTATTTATGTGGCCACTAATCTAATGGAGAAGAAGGATTCTCAATATGAAGAACTGCAGAAGTTTTCATCAATGAAGGAAAAATGCAAAGATTAAAATAAGGGAAAGAATCTGAACTCACATAACATTAAAAATTTGAAAGCCAAAAATGATGATCTGGTTTCAAAGCTAACTAAAATACTGTAGATGAATCAAAGGCCAAAAAAATAGAATGCATGTTTTTATGATTCTATTTCTCGAGAAAAATTACAAGTAAAATAGAAAATTCATATGGTAGATAGGCTCACACGGGAACTGGAAGATGAGATGGGTAGCGATAAGAATCTCGAGAAAGAACTCAGTTCTCAACATGAACCAAGGGATATGAAGATTCAAAAGTTCGAAGAAGAGATAGAGTTAGTGAGGAAATAATTAGATAAATCCAATACTAAAATAAAGTCTAAAATGAAGAATGCCTTGAACTTATTATTTGATTATCCTTCAGCAAGTGATGAGAAAATGAAAAACAAATATATTACTTATGAGGAGAAACAATAGCATATTTTCTTAGCTCAAAGACAACATAGTTTGGGAAAACTGTTATAGTAAATGATGAATCTCCTCCCGTTCATCATAGAAAGAGAGCCGTGAATTGTTCCAGAAATGATAAAAAAATACTTTAGGTGCTGGAGACATACCTAAGAAGAAATTTACAGGAATTAATCACATCATGTTCTATTTCTATGGAACTCATGTTCATACATCAAGCTTTTGTTCATAGGTACATGAATAAATTTAATACTATGAAGATAAAACAATACTAATTATGAGAATAAGAAGAATTTTCGTGGGAAATTAGAGAGAAGAGTCTCTCAGAGGAAAACCTCTATTATATGTTCTTACTATGGAAGAATGGGAAACACTATGAGAATGTTCCAAGAAGCTAAGGGGATCATTATTAGAAGAATAACACAAGCTGCAACAACATCTCCGCTGAGAAATAGTGAAATGAGGTATGCCTTTGATGGAATATGTTTTGTATGTTCTCATTATTGTAATTTGTAATGATATTGCAGTAAAAAGAAATCCATTATATAAAAAGGACTTGAAAGGATATTCTCAACTTTAGTGATGCATTATGAGAATTTCTATAGTGGGAGACAAAGTGGTAAGTTGAAGAATAGGCTTAGAGCCTTAGGGGAATCACAATGATCTGAAAGAAAGGTGCATTATTCACCTCCTCTATCACACTCACAATGACTCACTCGAAAGGAAAACGAACAGATCTGGAAGAAAAAGGGAGAAGATGCTAGAGTAATGAGTAAGAAGAATTTACGTTCAGTAGAGGACCTAACCCCAGAGAAAAATAGTGTGGTTACTCACATATTTTATAAATGACAAATAAAAAAATAATGCACTGAAAAACTTGAATTTTGTGTGCCATGGAGAGAAGTGGAGAAAAGAGGAAGATCCCTACAATTGATGAAGTAGAAAGGGAAGATAAAAAGATGTGATATTCCATCTCAGAGAAGGAATCCTGGGAAATGGAATTTTAGTGGAACACCAATGAAGGAAATGTGTACTAGTGGGTTTAGATTACAAATGGGTGGAAAGTTCAGGCCTACAGAATCAATATATTAGAAAAAGACTCATCATGTGGGTAATGAATGCTTAGTCATATGGCCAGAGCAATTGAAGTTGGATAGGCAGCTTGAATAAGCAAGTAAGGAGTGTGATTATCTATAAGAATTAATCTAAGGGTTGACCCATCAAGATCAACCAAAATCCTAATGTTGAGGATTCCAGAAGTAATCCTCTATCTATGTATATAAATTTTGTTGACTAATGATTCATGTGTTTTAGGTTTTAAGAAGATTCGATCCAAGGATATGTGGCATATAAAGTTGAAAAGTGACAATGTAATATGCTCCAGAGTTTCAATTGATTAAAATCTAATACCACAATTGAAGAAGAAAGGGATAAATTGAGAAAAATATATATTGATTGTGTTATTAACTTTTTCTCTTGTTTCCTATATTGAGTTCCAACTCAGTTGGCTTGGAAATTCTGTTTATTGCACAATGCCATGTGATAGAGAAGAGTAAATGATGCAAGAAAAGAATAATGACTTTGGGTCAAAAAAATTGATCTCATCAATTGGAAGAGATTCACATCATATGAGGATATCTCTATCTCATAATCAGATGAAAGATCTCAGTGGGATTTAAAGGATGAATGTTTATGTTATCTGACATCAAGAAGCACGACTAGGGGAGAAGTTGAAAAATTATTTTATTTCATGATTATTTATTTTTTTCTAAAAATATGGTCTCAGCTAACTATTTTTAGGACACCAAGATACTGTGAGAGAATAGAAAAAAAAATTCAACACAAGCAATCAAAATTATTTGAAAGAAATGATATCACTAAAATATATAATCAACGTAATCATTAACAAAATATAGAACAAGATACTTATTACAGCAATGATAAGTTGAGAAGCTCAAGGTGAGTAAATTTATACAATGTTGATTTAGATGATGGTAATGACGTTGCATAGGAGGAAGTAACTAAAGATGAAATATGGGTTCAACCTATGAAATAAGAACATGAAAATGTTTTTGAAGAATCAAATATGGGAGCACTACTGGAAATCGGATCTTTCCCAACAATTATATACACCCTTTCCCAACGGTTCTCCCAAACTGTTGGGAAAGGGGGGGTCATTCCCAACGGTTTGGGAGAACCGTTGGGAAAGGGGCCTCAAAACACCCCTTTCCCAACAGTTCTCTCAAACCGTTGGGAAAGACCCCCCCTTTCCCAACGGTTTGGGAGAACTTGAGGCCCCTTTCCCAACGGTTCTCCCAAACCGTTGGGAAAGACCCCCCCCCCCCCCCCTTTCCCAACGGTTCTCCCAAACCGTTGGGAAAGACCCCCCCCCCCCCTTTCCCAACGGTTTGGGAGAACCGTTGGGAAAACTCGGCCCCAAATTCAATATTCACCCCAGGAAATTTCCACCTATCCCAACAGTTTTGAGAACCATTGGGATAGACCTATCCCAACGGTTTTGAGAACCGTTGGGATAGATTCTTTCATTTCTTCTAGGTCTGCTACCCGAGAACATTATATAAATCTAAATTTTAAATAATTATGATAATAAATATATATTTATGAAATTATGTTTACAAAAGTGACGTTAGCTTAGTGGTTAAGTCGTTCGATTATAAACAAGGGGTGCTGGGATCAAATCCCAGCACATGTTTTTTTTTTGAAATACATTTACCAACGGTTTTATATCCGTTGGAATAGATTTTCATATTACTTATACCAACGGTTTTGTAAACCGTTGGGATAGGTCTATACCAACGGTTTTGGGAAAACCGTTGGTATAGACCTATCCCAACGGCTTACTTCGCAACGGTTCTCCAAACCGTTGGTATAGGCTATACCAACGGTTCTCCAAACCGTTGGTATAGGCTATACCAACGGTTTGGAGGCCTATACCAACGGTTCCAAACCGTTGGTATAGGTTAGTATTCTACTAGTGGAGATTGTTTTGAGGCCATTAGATAAGAATTTCATCGGGACTAAATGGTTCTATCTCAACAAGATGAATGAAAATGGAACAGTGATTCGAAACAAAGAATGAATTGTCTATAAGGGATACTCCTAGATAGATGGTGTTGATGTCGATGAGACATTTGTACATGTTTCAATGTTGGAAAGAATGTGATTAATCTTGGCCATTCTAGTGCAATAGAAGTTTATGGTTTTCTTGATGGACATCAAATTTGTGTACTTGCATGGGGTTCTAGAGGAATAATTGTATATCGATAAGTTATATGGTTTTCCATTCATGAGGATGAGAACAAGGATTGTTGGGTAAAGAAGGCGTTATACGGGCTGAAACATGAACCAATAGAATGGTACTCAAGGCTTGATCAGTATTTGAAGAAGATTGGTTTCCGGTGTGGTGGATTTGATTAGAATTACAATTTCAAAAATAACAGTAATAAAAGGATGATGGTACTGGTTTATGTAGATGACATAATATTTGGTGGATCAGTTGAAGCTCAGTGCAGACGGTTTTATGAATTCAGTAAAAGTGAGTTCAAAATGTAAATGATTGGAGAGATGACATTTTTCCACGGTTTACAGGTGTCATAAGGATGGAATGGAACTTTCATTTATCAATACAAATAATCCAAGTAGGTTTTGAGAATATTTGGAATGGAAAATTACAAGGAGATGAAGACTCCGGTGGCTACCCAGATAAATTTATCAAAAGATGATAATGGAATGGCAGTTAATATCACAGAGTACAGGTAGATTATTGGGAGTTTACTGTACCTGATAGTGAAGAGATCCGATTTTTTTTTTCCACATGGAAATAAGTGTGATACAAAAAAAGTCCCATGGAAATTCACATACTTTCTATGAAAAGGATTCTTTGGTATATCAAAGGAACTGTGGATTTAGGATTGATGTACAACAACAAATATCAACAAATGTTTTTGGGATATACCGATGCAGATTGGGCCGGTTCAGTGGATAACAGGAAATCAACCTCAGGAGGTGATTTCTGTCTAGGTGGATTTTGTATTTCCTGGTAAAGAAAGAAGAATGATTTCATTTCATTGAGCACCATAGAAGCTGATTATATTGCATCCACTCCTACATGCACACAGTTATTGTGGATGAAGCAGCAGCATGATAATATGGGAGTTGAAGTGAAGTCTCCGATCGGAATCCAATGTGATAACCCAAGTGCTATAAATCTCAGAAAAAATCTCATCCATCATTCAAGGATGAATTACGTTGAGATAAAGTGTCATTTTATCAAGGATAATGTTGAGAATGGAATCATGAAGATAGAGTATGTTCCTACTGAACTATAGGTTGCAGACATTCAAATAAAGGCATTACCCAAGGATTCTTTTGAGAGGCATCGACTGGCTCTGAGAGTTTAGTCGAATCCTCACACTTGAAAGAGTGTGGATGTGGAAACATCCCCCTCTCACCGAGTTATGGAGTGTTTCCCTATTGTGTTTATATGTGTTCTCTACTCAATTGCATACCATGAAGGATTGATATTGGGTTCATTGGAAATGGGGGAAAATAATGAAAGTGGCTCAAAAAGGGTAGAAACAGTGGGAGAAAATGTCTTAGTCAAAGAAACGAGGAGAAGTTGATAGGTGGAGCTGCGAGATAGGGGGAGAGCAATGAGATAGGGGAGAGTTTTTAAATCGGATTATTCTAGAAGTGATGGATCAATGAATATATATCACGACGGCTATGGATCATTATAAAAGTAGTAGTGTGGTGTTGGAATTGTGTTTGAAGGTTTCCAGTGATCAAAAATAGGTATCAGTATGTTATCAACTATTGGTGTCAAAAATGAAATTATTCATTGATGAACTTTTAATACTACTCTAGTTTCTCATACCGAGCATTTCTCATGTGGGCTTAGAGTATGTGGTGAGTGAATCGTTGGTCGCTATCTAAATTACAAGAGGTGAAGGATGGTAGATGATGTAAGGAGACTCAGTGAGGTATCAAAGTTCAGAAAATAATTCTAATAAGAGTTTTCAACAAACCCAAAGGGGGAGATTGTTGGGAAAAAATCCCTAAAGGTTACATTGTAGCATTTTTGGGTTGGTTGTGTTAGTTTACAATGCAAGTTTCCCTGGTGAATTGTCGAGTTCCAGAATTTTTTTTGGCAATCCATGTTGACAAAGAACCATGACAAAGGAATGGAATATCCAGAAGCAGTACAAAACGGGCAGATACAATGTGTATTTCCTCAAAGATCTCATCAAAATATGGTAAATGCTTGAGTTTCACAAAGATGGACTTTTCCAGATGTGATTCGCGAATATGCGAAATCTTTGATAGTGATCTTCATGATTACAAAAATTATTTTCGAAATTGGATTTTCTTGTAGGACATATAAAAATATGGAAAAGGCATGAATTTCACAAATATTGGGATTTCCAAATGTGTGGTTCATGAAGAATGGGATTTTGAAAAGGGTGGTTCATGAAGAGCTGAAATTTTCTGATGGTGGTCTGTGCGATTCTGAGAAATCTTCGTGAAAGTGGTTTTTCATGAATTCCTTATGAAAGTATGGCAATGTAATGAGTTTCGTGAATAATAGGTGTTTAATAAGGGTTGTTCGCAAAGACATGAATGTTTCTGACCATTTTCTCTCCAAAAAAGGGAGTGTCACAAAGGTAAAGGAGGTACTCTATGAAATGGTGATGACATGGACGGAAGTTTTGGTTGAAACACCTATAAATTGGCCTCTACCCCCTTAAGAATCATAGTGAGCAATACATAAAAAAATTTAAGGCTCTAAATTTTTAAAGACACTCATGAAGGTGTTATGTGAAGATATTTGCGAAGGCTAATAGCCAACTGAATGTTCTAAGATTTACGAAATAGAATTGATTCGTGAATGAAAATTCATTTTCAAGGAAAAGTAAGATCTTCGCGAAGGCTACGAAATCCAATCGACTATTCTGTGTTCTTCTGAAGTAAATAAGTTTTGTGAAGACCTTTTGATCATCGCAAAGTGTCTTCTTGAAGAAATCCGCAAAGGATCTTTATGGTAGAAGGTATTTACAAATGTTTTTACCCAGCGATCAGAGGTAATGGGGTATTCATCAGTGGATGAAATATGCAATTCAATAGAGCATCTATCTATAATTTTGTGTATATTCATTAGTGATAATGAATGGACATACAAGTTTATGTACTGTGAGCGGATCCCTTCCAAGAGTAGTGAGTGAAGAAAGAGGAATAAGGTTATCCTTTCTATCAGCAGTCATCTAGTGAGAGTGAAATAGATATTGACCCTTGGGAAAGTAGTGAGTTGACTCTAAACATTGTAAAGGTAGTGAGGCTAGGCTTAGAAGTGATCTTGGTTGAACATTATTGGCACTGAGCTTTAGTGTATTTTGAACAGCAGCACATCAGTGTTGTATGATCCTTGGAAGTAGCCCAGTGAGGGTGAACCAAGTAAAAATATATGTGTTCACCTGCCTGCTTCCTTGCATTTCATCCCAATAATTGTCACCAGATAAAGAAGAAAAGAAGTGATCATAATAAAGACACATGTGAAATCAATGTAACCATTGTGATAAAGAGATCAAGAACTATGTGGGCATGAAAAATTTAGAAAATATTATCCACACCATGATTCCCCCCCCCCTCTTAGTTTATATAGCCGCCTATTGGTCCTAACAGTCATAATTGAAAGAAGTATATCGACCATGTTAGGTGGAAAACCACCAGAAGGCACATTCCCCTGCCAAAATCCATCAAGTCTTCCAACAGTCTCATTTGGTAGCACCTGGAAAAGTCAGTCGGAAGCACTGATGACAAACTTGTGGTAGACTCAACTCTCTTCCCCCATACAAGAGTACTGTCAGTACCCGCTGATAGGAAAGAAAGAACATGAGTAGGAAAAAACACCTACTCTAGATACATAATGGACATATATTTCTATTCTGGACATTGAAGTCACCAAACATATTTTAGTTATGTTGAAATGGAAGAATCAAACTCTAACCCATATTTTGGATGCCATCTAGAATATCATAATAGAAACTTCAGCAGTACTAGGAGAAAAGACACAAAAATTCTCTTCCCAAACCCGGTATGACTTTTCGTCATTCCATCCCAGAGAAGATACCCACCTCTATTCTAGTCCAGGAGGGTTATGGGGCATACTCCCCTATATCATACTGACAAATCGATCAGGAACATTTACCTTTTCTGATTGAAGATAATCATCCTATTCTAATGACAACTCCAAGGAATGCACATACACCAGCCCATGATAACAACTTCTCCTAGAAAGATACCCCAAAGACATGTAGAAAAAATCTAATAAGAAGTATCACCAAACACTATTGGAAAATGAAGAGTCAATATGTGAACTATCTCTTCTTAATGCTGAATTTCTTGAATTCCTTACACATTTATCTATTGCGACTCAAGATCCTACTCTCCCATTACCAAATTAGGGGATTAGTAAAATGTATTTCGAAGATCCTCCTCAGCCACTTCTTCATGAAGGCTTTGTTTATGAAAATTTTCTCAATCTAGAGAGGCTATATCCATATTAGAGCCACAACATCCTCCATGTGGCCAGAAGACCAAGAAGCCAGAGGATTTATCCCTTACTATAATCCACTACAGCGGTCCTCCCCATGATATCATTCGTTGAGAAAGATCTCTCTATATTATTGTTTCGCATTGTCAAGATAATTCTATAATTGAAAATGTTGTAATGAGAAATCTCTCTTATCTAGAGGCAATTTCCAACATAAGGCATGTCACGTCTGATGCCTTGACAGTAAAAAGTGAAAAAAAAAATTCAACTACAATACCTCCTAATGAGATGGTTGTTATCTGAACCTCCTTTGGGTTATTTATCTTTTAATATAGCAAGAGGAAAGATTCAATTGATTCTATTGTTTATAATAAAACAATCGAGAATCATCCACTCTAGTCAGACCAAGTGGAGAAACCTCTATTAAAAGATAGTAAAGATATGTTCAATATGAGAAACAAATTGGATAAAGGTGATAAACTAGTCATGTTATGGCCTTTGGAATCCTATAATTACAACATTCGATAATTGATGGAAGAATATTTCATTCATGATGTACGCCTCAATATTATAGAAACTCTTTGTCATCTGAAATCCAAAAAATTACCATATGATGAATATAAAATTCATCTAAATGTAATGGAAGGTTTGAAATTCCAATTTGACATGGAACCCCTTTTAGTTTCCCACCATCTAAAGGTTGAGAAGTATAAGGGAACCCTTCAGCGTTCATGCTTGGACGCACTAAACAGGTTGCGCCAGTTATTTTATGATAACCCATCTTGTGTTCATATCAGATGATGGGGTGAACATGGAGCATTTCATTTCACTGCGCTCTAAAATCCGCAAAGCCCGCCAAAAGTGTTCTCTTTCAATTTTATTTCTCATGGCCGGCTACAATCAACAAATATTCTGTGTAATCAAAGATACGCTCAAGAACAAGACTTGACTATCTCTCATCAGAGTCATGCCCAAATAGAGCAGGCTATTGCGATAATATTTCATCAAGCATCTGAGAACATTAATAATGCCCCCATCTTAGAGGATTTCAGCAATTAGATGGAGCAAATGTCTGAAATAGCATAGTGGTCTTCTAAAACAGATGATTTTAGTGGTTGTCCTATAATGAACCCAATCAATGTTCAGACCAAAATTTGAAAAATCAAAAGAGCAGTTGTGCATTTCTAAGTTATATAAGTTCAAGATAAACCCCAGCCTACATGGTTGGGGATTGTTTAATTCATCCTTTGAATTCAATAAACAGTGTTCTATGGTTTGAAGAAGAAGAACAAGAACAGCCCTAGCCTCTAGGGCTGGGGACCTTTTCACATCTATAATCCCCTCCTAAACAGAAGTCAGTTTTCAATCGATTATGGAAGAATCCAAAAAGTAAACACACAACTAAACTATCCAAATATTAAATTCATGTTACTATCCATCAAATATTTCCCAATAATTTAGAATATATGAGAACAAAGTCTCCTGGAGGAAAAAGATAGAGATGATCATATAAATATACTGACAGAGTTCCACCAATGCATTACGCATCATAAAATTTCATTAATACCATTACGGAAGATCCTCTAGAAAATGAGCCTAGTATAGGGGAGTCAGAAGATGAAGTACTTATTCATAATTTGGTACAGACAAGAAAATTAAGGAGGTGAGTGTACTCGAAATGAGAGGCTTACCCAGAATCTTGGTATTCCCTCAAGTAACCAACTCCCACCGCTTCAAAAGATGTCTAATAAATAGAAAGGTAAAGGTTAGATCACCTCTCAATTTTCCACTAGAGAAGGTAAAACTCTTTCACATGAAGAAATATTTTCCTCGAAAAAGAGGATATGAAAGAGTTAAAATGCCTCAATGAAGAGTTACTTCAAAGTAGTATTTCTACCAGAGATGCTCCACAAGTAGATCCTCAAAATGCACATCCTGTAGGAACTCTTCAAAAAAGAAGATTTATTGCAACTACAGATGTGAATAATGAATTCCCTCAATTGGTTACACATCCAGGACATGATCAAACACATCCTTATAGTTCTATACCCATGGGTTGTCTAAGAAAAATACTAGCATCACCCCTCCAATAACTCTTCAAGTCATCAAATCTGTTCAATCTATCGCTAGTGTAACTATAAAAGTCCCAGAACATCCAGATATTCGAGAAATGCTTATGAATAAGATTTAGGTATTAACAACTTGATTAGAATCTAATGTAGATTGGCGTGAAATAGTAAAACGATAAAATAAAGCTTACCCTAAATGGGTAGATTTGATACCTCCCTTCCCAAACTTTCCGAATACCACATTTCCAGTATTTAAGGGTTTGGGAGATCCAGAGTAACACTTAACTCCTTTTTCTTCTCATTGTGAACCCATGATAGGGACCCCTCAACAATAAAATGCAGTAAAACTGAGATATTGTTCGTAATCATTACAAGGGCCAGCCTTTTCTGGTATAAAAATTTGTAGTCTCGATCAATTACTAGATGGGAAGACCAACATTATAAATTGTTTCTAAAATTAATCTTAATGTTTCCAAAGACAACATTTTTTATCATCAAAATTACAAAAAAAATAAGTAATGAAAGAGTTTCATATTTTATTGCTCGATGGAAATTATTAATATATTCCTTAAATCTTGCACTCCCTCAAGAATGGTTACTACTAATTTGCGTGGAACAATTTTCATGATGATTTATGAACACCACTGATCCATGTGAAGTACATAGCAGGGTTTTGAGACCTTACTTAAATATCCCAAAAAGTATAGGATTCTATTGTGGAAACTAAAGCTAAATCTCATGTAATCCCATCAACTATGTGAAGGAGAACAGGGAGAGTATAAGCTGATATATTCACACTCAAACCAGGACATGTACCTACGTCTACTTCAAAACCATCATTATACAGAAGGGCTCCATCTCCTAAGTATCAACAACAAATACGACATCATCATGAAAATCAAAAATATCAATAGTGGTGATAGTTTGAGGTATTAAAGAATAATGTTTATTTTTTTTTGAATGAAGAGGTTCTTGGTTACTTCATTTCATCTTTTAAAAACAATTTGGTTCAGTTTTCAAGGCCAAGGAACCTGAACAAAGAAGGAGATGAAGATCTTCCAAATTATTTCCCCTTTCATCAAACATTGAGGCATCCCACTCATGAGTGTTCATTTTCAAAGATCTCCAGAAAATAATGGTAGACTATTGAAATGTGAAATTAAAATTTTTATCATCCCAAGTAGCATGTGTTATATCTACTGATCCAGACAAAGAAGGTGAATGGAAGGAAGTCGAAAGAAAAATTCGCAAAAGTACGATGATTTGATGATTATGAAAATGATCAAACGAACACATTTTTTTACAAACACAATTGAAACAACCGATTTTGTCTTCTTCCACTTCCGCTATAAAAACCCATCATCCTAAAAAGGTCAGTCCTATAAAGGTCAATCCTCAAAGAATCAGCATGATCAGAAAGATAAAGCGTAGTTAGGAGGGGATGAGATCATGTCAAGGGTAAATTTTTTATTGACTTTAGCAGATTTCATGCGATCTATTTCAAAAGAATGGGCACTTCCCCACCAAACTGCACAACCAGAACCGAACTGGTTGGAAGAATATTCACCAGATGAAGAATTTTTCTTTTGTTATATTAACATTATCAATTTAATAGACCCCTATGAAAATGATAATTCTTGATATGATGAACCTGAATTCACAGTACTTGATTCAGAAACTTGATAAAGAATCCAAGGTTGAGGATATAGGGGAATATGTGGATATGTGAGAAACCACTATTTTAACTCTACCCTTACTCGAACAATTTATGTGGAAGAAACTCGTGGGGGAGCCCTTTAGTGGGATCATCAAGAACAATTTAATTCTCATGCGCATGATAAGATCGGTCCTAACATGATTATCTTGGAGGACTGATTAGAGGTTACACCATCCTTCTCTCAGAATGTAGATAGACCTAGCCAATATAATCTACTAAAAGTAGAAGTATTTCTATCTTCAACCCCAAAACAGGGTACATCTACATAAAGAGTGTCAACTTCCAAGCCACCTACAAAAGCACATCTCCCTGCTTGAAAATTTAGACCACTAGATCAAAAGTATGATGTTTTAAAAGATCTAGAATAATTAATTTCCATGTTTTCAATATAGGATGCCTTGAATCTCTCAAAAGAACTTTAGAAATCACTTATTGAGGCTTTATAAAGTCCTCATGAGTTTAAAATCATGTTTTATTCTATTGAGGTTTACTGTATAGATAATGATCCTATAGACTGTCATGTAGTCATATCTTTTGAGGATAATTATGAGGATGATGTTGTACAATGACACATCAAGACCTTGTATCTATCTGGCAGGGTTAATGATAAATACATCCAATGAGCCTTCATTGATAATGTATTGGGAGTCCACCTCATTCCCATTCAAACACTTCATCGATTGGGCCTCGCTGAATCTGTAGTATCTCCTTCCACTTTGATTTTGCATGGTTTTGAAGAGAATAAACCAGAACAACTTGGTAGGAGTTTACTCAAACTCAGTTTGGAGATCTTGTATCTAATTCAGATTTTATGGTTTTCTGTTAGGACATAGCCTTCAATATTTTACTTTGAAGGCCTTTGCTATATCAACATGCGGCCATTCCTTCATCATATCACCAATGTCTCAAGTATTAAATTAATGGTTAAGTTGGACATTTTATGGTGATAAGGATCCATTAAAAATGTGTGAATCTCTATATATTGAAGAATAATTCTATCACACAATGGGAATCAGGTCTGTGGAAAAATATGTAACAAGAATCAATGCTATGAATGGCCTGAAAAAATACCTTCTAACACATTCAAACATCAAATAATAGATTATGGGTTTCGTATTAATCAATTTGAAATGATAGAACCAAATCCAATAATTCATCCAAAGACTTTCATAATTTCAATTATGGATATTGAGCTTGATATCATGGGAGAATTTGTTGATTTACCAAGAAGTGGTGAAAGCTTAAATGGATATGTATTCATTTAAACCACCGAACACCAGAAGGTATTTGTTTCATCAATCCATCTATAAGAAGTTTTAGCAACAATATTGGAAGACAATGATACTGATTCCCAACTCATCATCATGTATTCAATTTTCTAGGAAGACCCTTCAATATCACTATGGTCAAAATAGTTGTCTTCTCTTCAGGATGTTCAAATATTGACTCCTATCCTATCTATGAATGTTTTTCCTCATCACCTACACTACAAAAAATAGAATAAGTGACATTTAAGGAAGAATAAGAGGAAGAAGATATCAAGGATACTCCTCCATAATTTCAAGAAGGCCTCTCCACCACAATGGATGAGCTTAGAGAAATAATTTTGGGTATAGAAGAAGATCTACACCCCACTCTAATTAGTGTGGCCATGAACTTATGAAAAGAAAGATGTGTATACATCATTTATAAAGCAACATAGAGATATATATTCTTGGAACTATATAGAAATATCATGCCTTAATATTGATTTATCCATTCATCATTTGGGTTTTCCAAAAGAGCATCGAGGATTCAAACATGCAGTAAGAAGAACATACCCAACTCATGCCTCTAAAATTGAAGTTGAAGTCAAAATGATTATCAAGGATAAATTTTTTAGGGAGGATAAATATCCCAAATCGCTGGCCCATATTGTCCCTATGAAAAAGAATAATGTAAAAATTAGAGTTTTCAATGATTTCAGAGATCTTAACCAGCATTGTCCCAAAGATGACTTTCCAGTTCCCATCATAGAACTTCTAATTGTTGAAACAGCTGGCTATAAAGCTCTCCCCTTCATGGATGGCTACTCTAGGTACAATAAAATATGAATTCCCCCAGAGGATGAGGATTATACCACCTTCTCAGCCACTCAAGGTGTGTTTTTTTGTCAGTTAATTCGTTATGACATAAGAAAATTTGGTGCAGCGTATCAATGTGTCATGCACCATATCTTTAAACCCTTCTAAGGAAAATTTGTCGAATGTTATGAGGATAATCTGGTAGTTAAATCCAGATAGCCTTCGTATCACCTGGCTTATTTGGATACCATATTCAGAAAACATTGCTAACATAATTTGAAGATGAATCCCTTAAATGTGCTTTCGGTGTTACCTAGGGAAAATTCCTCGACCTTGTTGTAAGCCATCGTGACATTGAAGTTTATCATAAGAAGAAAAAAAGAAATCCTTGGCATATCACCTCCTTTAAATTTGAAATAATGAAGAGGTCCTCAAAGACACTTGGCCAATATTTGTCTCTTTATCAAAAATTTGGCAGTTAAGGGTTTACCCATCACTGGATTAATGAATAAGGGAGTCACATATCAATAGAGCTAAGACAGATTGGAGTCATTTGATACCCTCAAGAAATATATCTTGATTACACCAGTGTTAATGGAACCTATTTAATGAAATTCACTTATTCTCTATGTGACAGCTTTAGAGTGATCATTGGGTGCCTTCCTTTCCTAAAAGAATGATGTTGGGAATGAAAATAGCCATTACTATCTCAGTCAAACTATGCTTGACACAAAGACTCGATATGCAAGTATCGAGAGGTTCTTCTTGGAATTAATCTTTTTTGTTCAAAAATTTATGCAATACATACAACATCAATAGGTCCAATAGGTATCTTGAAATAACCCACTCAAGTATATCCTCAAATATCATATGCTTATAGGACATTTGGCATAGTGGGTAGTTATTTTTCAATAGCTTGATATCAATTTTCTTCCTTAGAAACCAATAAAAGGAAGAGCCATGGCAGACTTTCCTGCTGAACACCCATCTATAGAAGATAAATCTTTGAATAATGAACTTCATGATGAATAAATCTTCTCTATTCAAGATACTCCCCAAATGTGGGAAATGAACAATGATGGTGCTTCCATAAGTCCAACAGAAAAGAGAGTGGAAAACCCAAAACTCAACAAAGTTGGGTTAGGAATTGTACTTATCTCCCTAGAAAAGGGAGTGTTGACATATTCCTTTCTATTATCAGAATGATATTCTGAAAATGAACTAGAATAACAAACTCTCTTTGTAGGCTTGGAATTGGCACTCCAAGTACTACTAACCACCTAAAAGTTAATGGTGATTCAGAGTTGGATATGAAATAGACAAATAGGGATTATGATATTATAAATGAAAAAAAAAATCGCTTTTTGAGAATGTGTAAGAGGGTTAATGGCTAAATTTTCCTCAGAGCCAACAATGCCTTATGTCCTGCGATCATAAAATGACAAATTTGATGCACTGGCTAATGCCTCCACAACCATAGCAGATCTAAATCGGGATGAGACAATCATCAGTATTGGCCATAGTTATGTGGTTTCACCTCTCATTCAAACTAGAATAGATGAAATTGGTGAAATTGGTCCTATTTTTTAGTTGTATGGTCATACTACAGGACGGATGACACCCATCATGTTATACCTTCAAAATGGAGTGCTTCCACTAGATAGAGTTAAAAAAAGAATAGATCTGAAAATGCGTGGTCAATTTCACTCTTTATGATAGTACAAATCTCTAGAAGATCCTCTAAAAATGAGGCTTTGATCCATTCCTATTCATATGTATTAATGGAGAAGAAACTATAGATTTCATTAAAAAAGTACATGTGGGAGATTTTTATGCCCACCAGTCTGGGCATAGGCTTTCTGATAAAATTCAAAGGCTTGGATACTTATTTCCTTCAATGACTCAAGATTGCACATATTTCACCATGAAATGTCATCACTACCAAGTGAATGCCAACTTCATTTATAAACCCTTGGAATTTCTACATACAGCTATATACACATGGATATTTTCCATATGGGGAATAGATGTAGTAGGACATTATCCTTGAGTTACGTCTAAGTGGTTCAAGTATATTCTTATTGCTACTAATTTCTTCTCCAAATGGGTTGAGGAAATACCTCTCAAAGAAGTCAGAGAAAAAATCATTTTCAGATTTATAAAAACTAATGTCATCACTGTATTTGGTGCACATCATAATATATTTACGGAAAATGGAACCAATATATATTTTGCTGAAGTAATGAAGTCATATCAAGAGCACAATATCAAATCCAACTCTTCATCATGCTATCATGCAGCGGCGAATGGAAAGATATAGGCTTTCAATAAGAGGCCATCAAATATACTCCAAAGAATGGTGGATGATGATAAGAAATATTGGTCTGATAAACATTTTCATGCTTTATGGGCATGTTGGAATAATACCCGTAATGTCACTCAGAAAACTCCATTTTCTTTGGTATATAGAACAGAAGACATTTTTTCAATTGAAATTCAATTTCCTTCACTCTGAGATGCAATCTATGATCAGTTATCTACTGATGAAAAGTATATGAAATGATTTAATGATCTAGAATGATTAGATGAAAATAAATTTCATACTTTTCATCATTAAAAAGTCTATCCAAACATAATAACAAGATCTTTTACAAATAAAATACACCACTGATCATTTCTTCAAGGAGAATTGGTATTTTTCCCCAGTACTCCAATGATACTTGGAAAGAAGACTCCAAAAAATGATCCAAATAAGGAATGACCTTACTCTATATATATGGTCAACTATAGTGGTGATTATTCTTTAATCTTAATAGATCAACATCTTATTACAAATCCAACCAATGCTTGATTCCTAAATAAATACTTTGTATAATTACACACATCATGTCATCACTACATGACATAAAACTCTACAGTATAATGTCCTCGCTGCATGACAGTAAACTATATATCACAAAGTCCTAGTGGAAAGACATTAGCCTATATAATAACCATAAGAATCCATTCTACACAATGATAAAATGTGTAGCTTCCATTTTCCTGTCTCATGATGTAAACCACATGACATCGTTTGTCCTCGTTACACGATATAAAACTGTTTGATTGACATCATCCTTATTGGACATTAATAGCTTCCATGAACAAGCATCACTTACATCATTTCTACCCCTTACTATCACATGATTTCTATTTTTCCCTATATTTGAATCAAATCAGCATTGAGACCTTATTACAAGAATTGTGTATGGCTTGATTCCCATTCTTGTGGCATACGTAGAGACACCTAGATATCTAATCTCGAACCTAACAGAACTGAAAAAAAAATTCTTATTTCTCTTCCAATATATGAACCAGATTAATATAGAGTACTCTTTCATGATACACGGCTTGATCTTTATACCATTTTGTGTATTTTGTTTAACCATTCTTCTGGAATGTGTTAAAAAACACGTCTCTCACATCAAACTCAATTGGTGTTGAAATTTATTGTTTCTAGAACAACATTTGGCTTGATTCTCATTTTTAATAAGATATATAGAGACCCATAGATCACCAATATTAGGACCAACCACCACCTCAAAAAAACACATCCATTTATTCCCTGTGTACGAATCAGAACTACACATGGAATGTTCCAAGAACAATATATGGATTCATTATCATCCACATGATATGACTTGAGACACTTGGGTTTAATTCCCTGGTCCAACCATAATATTCCTTTTTCACATTGGAATCACTTCATATCCCCACTAAATGACTCTAAACTGCACAGAATAATGTACTTACTGCACGAAATTAAATTGTAAGGCACCCAAATAACTATGTATGGCTTGATTCTCATCTCATTGAGATATTTAGTGAAGAATAATCCTTAACCCATAGACTCATCCATGAGATAAAAAAAATTTCCTCCACACTGTACACAATTTTAAAATATTTGCAGGAGTCTTCATTTTGGTTCCTCTCATTAGAGATCCCACCTAGGAAACAAGAAATTTCCCTATTTTACATATGAGCCAGATCTGTGTATGGGACTACAAACTCATGGCCAATATTGATTCAAATATTTCTCATGTGCATTGAAAGTTACCCCCTTTCATATTTCACTCTTAATCTTGAATATTTTCAGATCTTCCTAATCATTATTACTGTTTTTTGGTGGAATAATGTATGATATTTAAGAACTCTTTTTCCTGAATAAGCAGGATGTTCCCCTAGGCAGTCTTGCATAAGTTGTCTATTTAACAGGCATGTTAGTCAAGAGATGCCACAATTTATCTATGATATATATTAACCCATCTACCCTATATAATACAACCCCCATAATGGGTTTTTCAAATAATGGTAACATCATTCTTGGTTAAAGTGCATTTTCTCCCCCACAAACATTCATGACAATATATGAGAATATGTATCTTTAGGCACTAATCCATGTATATTTGTCACATTACATTTCTCTCGACCTAAAATTCTTCAAGACCATAGTTTACGCATTTATCTATCCCTGTTTTCAAAAAAAATATAAAATAACCTTGGATCATTTGACCATATATCATCTACTATTTTTATTTTGGTCCTAGTCGTAAGACCTAAAAGTACAGACACCATACTTCTTAAATTTGGGTCAGACCTTCATAGAGAACTTATCCCTCCAAATCTTTGAAAATAATGATTTGAAATACTCTTTCTGTATTCAGATACCATTTTCCATATACAAATTTTTTTGTTGAGGTTAATATGAATCTCTACAAACTTTCTTCGACTTTTAGCAATAGACTATCAAATTTTTTAGATCTCTTTTTATAGACAATGTAGTACACTCCCCTTGGTGTCCTTATATAAGTTTCCTACATAACGGTCTTATCAATCAGAAGATGCCACTATTTTTCTATGAAACATATTTCCTATTTTTCCCTTCATAATACAACCCCCATAATGAGTTTGTCAAATAATCGTAACTTCATTCTAAGAAAAGATGTCCTCTAAGGCCTTTAACCCTTTTGCGATATCATTCTTCAGATCCAAAAATTCCCATATAAGAGTTTACAAGACTTTATTTCTATACTTGATCATTGATGTATGTTTCCAAACAAATTATTATGGAATTGGAGACTCAAAAACCATTGGTCAAATTTAATACCTTACACTAAATCCACCCAATGTCCTCAGTGCATGAATTAAAACTACATTGAATAATTTCCTCACTATATGACATTAAAACTATATATCATGATATCATAAATCCTCCTTTCTGACATATATTAACCATTATTAATGCACCAAATTTTTGTTTAAGTGGTTTCCTCATTCATGAACTATGTCGTCATAGATGACTCTTTATCCTTAAAGTCCCCTTTCTTGGAAAAAACCACATACTTTGGTATTAAGTCACCCAAACCTTATGTTCCTTGTCTATCTACAATAAAATGTTAAATTCATGAGAGAACTTTTACTTGACTATGTAGTATGTTCCCCTAGGTGGCCATACATAAAACATTCTTATATAAAAAACATCTTAGTCTAAAGATACCACTATTTGGTAATGCAACATATGCCCTAGTTGGTCCTGCATAATACAGCCCCCATAACAGGTTCACCAAATAATGGTAACCTTGTTTATGGAAAATACCTTTTTTATGTTTATACAAGTTTTATATTTGGTGACCATAAAAATATTTATGACTCAAGATTCCCCTTGGATATATTTAATGAATATTAGAGCAATTACTAGCCATTGAGCCTTGTTTTGGATTTAATTTCAAAATTTATGGAAAAATCTATTTGACCATAAACACTATAATTATTAGTTCGACATTCATGAATCTAAACTTCTAATAATAAGAGACATTGTACTCACCACATTGAAAAACCACAATGGGAACTCAAGACAAAGTTCGAGTCTCAACTCACTATAATTACATTTTTGTATGTTTTAGGCAATATTGTCAAATAAAAAAATAAAAAATACAAAGTTCGTAGATTTTGTCTATATAAACCTTGTAAAAAATAAAACTAAGATCAATAGGCCCATTATCTAAAATAAGAAAATTTTGAGTACCCCCATTCCTATAATTATAATTATGATTATCTGACATAATGGTTTGATGTTAAAAAATAATGATCATCATCAGCACTTTTGAAATTACAATTATAGAATGAAAGAATGGAGACATATATGATTGGAGACAAAATTAATTTTATTCGTATAGTAAAATTAGAGTAACATCCATAAAATGGATCCACTCTATCATGTGTTAAAGTAAACTCTTAGCATGACTCTTCATCTGTTGAAAAGTCTCATGAGCCCTATCATCCACTTGTTGAAGCTGAGATAGTTGAGCGACATTAGCCTCCTTGGCTTGACTAAGTGCTTCTTTGACAGTTGAAATGGTGGTTATCCCTTCCAAATGGGTTTAACCAAATGATTCATTCAATTACTAGAGTTTTTATGGAAAACATCCATTTTCTATTGAATATATATGATCTCCTTCATCATTTCTTTAATTTATTGGCCGATTTTGATCGACCACCTTCTATGGTGAGCATCTGCCTCATATACTATAGCTTGAAAGCTATCAACATTAATAAGTCATTTATCCT
This sequence comes from Viscum album, assembly GCA_963277665.1. Classification (NCBI taxonomy): domain Eukaryota; kingdom Viridiplantae; phylum Streptophyta; class Magnoliopsida; order Santalales; family Viscaceae; genus Viscum; species Viscum album. The sequence continues at coordinate 932,347,721 of OY728122.1, read as the reverse complement.
TTTCAAGATCTTGTCACATATTATGTTCTTTCTCCCGTTAGAGAGTCGTATCTTACATTGTATTGTAGACTAGGCAATAATTAAATCCACGAAATCCAAATATGCAAAATAGTGCTAGGAGTCTGCCAAAATGGGACATCAGCTCATCCAAAGGGTTCTCAGAAATTATTTTCCATATATGTTTCCATGTATTTTTATGTTCCATGCCAAGAGAAAACTGCATATCTAAATCTGAATCTGAGTCACTTCCATGGGGTAGAATGTACTTTGGAATCAAATCACTTAAAGAGGTTTCTTTCTCTGCTTCTCTCAGAAAAGTGGATTCTTTACCTTTCGTTGATGTATGAGCCAACACATAAGCTTAACCTCTTGATATTACTGTGGGATATGATAAAAGTAATTGGTGAATAACGATCATTGTTAGTTTTAGAAGAATGAAAAAAATATAGCATTATTTATACAACTGATAACATTTACCCAATAAAAAGTCAATTCCTTGATTTGATTCATCCTCAGTCTTCTCAGCTTCAGCAAATTGGGAAAATGTTTCATAAGGAGGGAAATTCTCCTGATTTTTCCTAGTTTCCTTAATTGAAGGCACTAGAATGTCTCTCATCATGGCTTCTTCAGTAATTATTTCTCTATCTTCAAAAAAACAAATATAGGGTGGAATTCCATGTTCATGAAGGGCCATCACAACATTCTCTACAGACAAAGCCACCTAAGATGAACATTGATATGAAGTACCAGGTAATTGAAGAATAGTTATGTATTGGAAATAGAATAATGTGAACTTACATCCTTACAATTCCTCATGAAATTCCAAAAACTCCTAGATGAAACCTAGAATATAAATGTTTGGAATAAGGGAGTCTATCATTTCAGTGTATGCAGATTAGAATGTTATATCATCCTCGCCATTTAAGGTATCCAACAAATGTTAGATGATTCCCAAATTGGCTCGGCTAACGTTCAATTCCATAATTTCTTCAACCTTTACAATGTAATCAAGTCTTTCCAAGTTAGTATCGACATCAATATCTTCTTCGTATTTCCAAGGATCTTCGTTCCTTCCTTCTCGAGAGATACAAATATCATTATTTATTATTGCAGGATCCATTGTCAAGGGCTACTGATCTGGGATATTTTGAGGAGAAAAATATTAGAAAACCATTTAATTTTAATGAAAATGTATTTTACATTACCATGACTTTTCTCACTCCCAATAGAATCAGGAGCAGATACAGGTGCCCCTTTTAGTGTATTATCCGTCAGGGTAATAGATTTGACAATATGAACCAGTGTTTCTCATATGGTTTCCTTCTCTATTAATAAAGGATTATCTCTTAAGCCATTAAGAGAAGAGATACATGAATATTCTACAAAAAATGTACGTGATATCCAAACTGTATCAAGAAAGTTATAATTCCACAGGATAGTATGTATACCTAATTCTTCAATTAACACATCAGACCAATTTCATTTATCTATGGCATTTCATTTCATTAGCTTGGAGAGAAATTGAAATACTCCTCTTGGTAGGACAAACCTAAGGTAATGGCTGAGGATTTAATGTCTATATTACCCTAGTCAGGATTCTCGCTCCGGGAGAAATTTTAAATGACATAGGAGGATCATTTAATGTGTTGATGGGAGAAACTATAGGTCCATACCTTGGTGACCCAAGAACCTGTCATGAGGTTCCATCCATAATTTGAAGATGCAAAATTCAATCTCATCAAGATTAATTATGGTGAATTAAAAGAATAATTGAGAAAATAAAAAGGAAAATATGTTATTAGTATTAACATAAATGTCACATTCCTCCCCAATGTGAATAATTACCCCTTCACATATCACTAGTTCCATCATATTGGATACACACATTGAGGCTGGTATTATTTAATCTGGTGAATATATAAAGGTCTCCAGCTTCGAAATATACTCTCATACTTCATATAGGTTATTATTAGGATGGAAATCAGAGGATTCGTTAAAGTTACCCACATTCAGTATTCAAATTCCTTTTTGGAGGAATGCACATGGATCCCTGAGTTCATGAGTTAAGGTCTCCCAAAATTGAATAGTAGAAGTTCGCAGATAATTCAGTTTTGATATGGTTGGATGTAGAGAAAACTCAACACCTTCTGACTGGTGAGCCTCTTCAGGCCTCCCTTCTCCTTCTGAAAGGTTAGTATATGGGATGGTAATCTCTTTTGGATGGCAGTGGTTGGATCGTCTTGGTGATGGAGATATTGTTTCTCTTTCCCTATTCTTCCTGTTATTCCATTTGTGAAGATGTTTTGATGGTTCTGGAACTTCTGATGTCTCTGCATAATCCTTGTATTTAGACCTCTTACCATGATCTCTATGCAAAATAGTTTTTATGGACACCACCTGATATATTCCTTTAATTAATTCCCCATGTGGGTATCAAGAATCATATGATTTGGAATATCTAGATTTGAATCCAATTGATTCATCTAATGGAGTTAACGTAGTTGATAATTTTTATATTTCTAAATCCATCAAAATCAAAAATTGTCTTGCTACCATTGGGGGTTTCTCATTTCTAATGTATGTGGGAGGAAAAGTTCTTGGTTTATGAAAAATGTTTAACTAGAGATAAAATATATAGGTGATGTAAGACTCATAGATAATTTCACTATCAATCCTGGTCAATAATACCATATCCCTGAATGCCATCATATAAGACCTCACATAATAATTTCCTTCCTTACCGTCATCAATAAATGTTCATTTTTGTGGGTTACCCTAAGGTAAGAAGATGAATTCTCTTGATGCATTCAATGCCATCATCAATATATCATGTCTCATATTCTGAGGTTGAATACGGATAAATTCGGTAAAAATGAGGTAAATCGACCATTAGAGTCTTTAACTGAATTCAACACTAAATATGAATAAAAGTGTGCCAAAATCCAACCCCACAATACAAGGAATAGACCTAAAAGTATAAATGGAGAATTCCCATTATAAAAATGTATTAGGGAATAATAAATTATTTCCAATACAAGACTTTCTATCCAAATATACTTTCCCTATACCAATTTGGCTACAATAATAAAAGTCCCTAGCTATACACCACTAGAAGACTCACAGACTGGAATCAAGTAAATGCTTAGCCACATGGCAAGGAAGATGACTAAGAATACCTTTGCATAGATATAAAATTTGACCATATAGACCAATCTCTTGTAGTCTCCTCCCTCCAATGTAGGCCAATATGTGCCTGAAATTACCTAGATATCTATTTATGGAAAAATAGAAGGACGTCTGTAGGTTGGACCTTTCTTTGTTGTTTGTTCTAAAAAGGATTCCATACACACTCTTACATTAACATCATTCTTGTATTTAGGGTATTTATTTGAAATTATGAATAATTAATGAGCCAATGGTGGTGTTCTAGTAACATCTCCCCATGTTGTTACCCGTGGAATAAACTCATCATACATTTTCCCAAGAATTGGAACCCCAGATATATGGTAGATATCCCATAAACCGATGCCAACCTCACCATACATCAAGTGGAAGGTATTTATTTGCGGACTTCATCAGATAAATAATTCAAGGATGAAGTCAATTTTATAAACATAAGTTTTCTCCATCCAGAAAGCTCCCTAAATGTGAACATCTAATAGCTCTTTCTGAAATTCTGTGCAATTCTGGCATAACCAAAACACTCACTTCCATTCAGGTTTAACACCTCCTAGGAATGATGATACTCATCTTCCTTCCAAACGTTAGATTGTTATTTTTGTGAATCATAGAAGATTAAATCAAATAAATGTGTACACGGATCTACAAGATGATCTTTCATTTCAGGAGTACAACCACTATGGTGTAGGATGCATCCAATGGGGACGGTTCCCTCAAGAACTGGCATACCCATCCTATTAATATTCGTGAAAGAACAATGGGAGTACTAGAAAAACCAATTCATTAAGAAATATCTCTTAATATATTGAATGTGGGCATCTTACAAAATCCCATGTCTGTGTAGAGTAAAATAAATAATTTGTGGATATTCCCATTAGTATGGAATTAAACCCTTCAGCAGCCCTGGGAGGGTACTCTCAACAACATCATAATAGTCTGGTCTGACAATTTTCATCATCTCATTTTGAAGAGACTTATCTTACTCAGTGATGGTTATCAAGTGATCCATTTCTAGAAAAATAATTAATATGCTCCTCTTATTAGGTTGAAATATTTACTTACTAAAATTCAAATTTCAACTTAAAAGGATTTAATATTTTGGAAAAGGAAATGCTTTGCGTAGATCCCTCAATGAAGCCATTCATGTAGGTCCTTCAACAAGGGTCCTAGCACAAATCCTTCGATGATTTCCTTCTGCATAGATCCATCACTCTAATGGTTTCACCTTGAGAAAGTTTCTAGTAGCCTATGTGTGATCACAATGCGGCAAGGATGGACGAACAAGCTACGCAACGCGAGCAGAAAACTTGAGAGCCTAGGTGAAGAAAATCACAAAGGAACAGACCAATTTATAAACATAGTTGACCTATGTGGCATGCCTGTGCGAAATAGTTATCTGACATACCTGTGAGAAATAGCTACACAGAAAACCTACGTGGTGTAGAAATTACTCCACTGCCTTTTTCCCACAATCTTGCCTCAGGACACGATCCTCTTTCTTATATCATCTAATATTGTGGGGGTGGATTTTTTTGACACTCCTTAGTAAGACAAAAATACTATGAGAACATCCCCAAGATATTTCAAAGTATAAAGATGATGATCAAATAACTAAATGTCATAAAAATTGTAGAGGACATACGCGAAAGACCTATGTGGAAAACCTACACAACAGACCTACGTGACAGAGCTATGTGACAAGATTCTTTATATACAACTATGTGACAAGATGATTTTTCCAGTAGCTCTCTAAAAAACAAGAGAAGAAAGAATTACATTGGTTAAGAACATCTTGAATTCCTTTCAACATTTGAAGTTTTCATAGGCTTGGTGTACCTACGCAGTGTATCTATGAGGCATAACTATGTTTTATAGCAATACACATGGCCTACACATCATCATGTAAAGCCTCTTCAAATCCACCCATGGAATGGTATCTCTTTCCATGGTTCCCTTTTCTGAAAGGGACTAAGTTGAAGACACTATGAAAACCACCTGAATTATTAAAAATTTAGGGAAGACACATCATCATGTCTCATATTTGGTTTTGTATATCCGTAATCATAGGTTTCCCACATCTGTTTCAAAATGGGGTCATGATTCATGGAGGGTCTATGGGTTTGTATATCTGAAGTCACATGGACCTTTCTCCTATGAATAGTGTTGAGGATTTCACAGTTTGGAGGAATAGGTTTTGGGTTTTTTCCTCCCCTTTTCATCTCTAAAACTCAGAGCCTTTGGTTCCAAATAAGGAGAGTAAGGGTCTCACTTTATTTCCCATTGAATAAAATGAGAAGTCTCCCTACTCGGCTAGGATCCATCCTGGAACTCCCACTGAGTTAAGTCCATAATTTTATGAGAACTGGGCCACATGACCCCAAATGTCATCCCATTTTAAAGGGTTCATTTTTTTGTGCCATCTTTCATGGTCTCCTTGGTCTTGTCCAACCTTACCGCAGAAGGCTTGTCCTCTCCCATCAGGAGAATACAGTGTGTGTCCCTTTGTTGAATCTTTGACAACCTCGTGTTTCTCACACCAAGCATGACTCACATGGTCTTAGATATTTGTCACGATCAAAACATTTACAAAAACACTTCATATTCATAAACTATGAGAACTATGATTACCACCATAATTGAGATATGTAGGAATCCTTCCTAAGGACCAAGTTCCATCTCCTTTTATCCATAAATAGGCAACCTTCTTTGGAGTAATCCCCAAATCAAATTCCCCAATCACCATGTCATCCATTTCATGCTATAATCCCAAACTCATTTATCTCAAAGGACTAAATTCTCCAGTGAGACTCACTGACCTACGTGGGCTTTGATTCCCACCAAAATGGGATACGTAGGAATCCTCTCTAAGGTTCAAACCCAACACTTCAAATCAACCTTGTTCGTCCTGGTCCATATTCTAAGCAGGGTCTAATCCAACTAGGAAAGTCGTATCTTTTCCAATTTCATTGGGCTTATTAGGCATTAGTCCCACACCAAAAATTGAATAAGAACCTTTCACATAGATTTCCTTTCCACATGACATTAAACTATATGGCTAGGTCCTTATCACATGACCTTAAAAGGTATGATGTCTCCCATTAAGCGACACCGAACAATGAGGTTCTAATTCATTTCACAAGTATTCATTGGTATCCCATTTATTGGTATGATCCTAATATAAAAAAAACCCCATCTCCTGGGATGAAAATAAATTCCAACTTTCCCCACTGAGTGGCCTAAAAACCAGTATTATCAAAATGATGGTTAAAAGAATCTCTAAATTGTGTATGAGAGGATACCATTCATGGAGAACCGTGAATACATATAGATGTCTCCATTAATGAAGAACCTCGAATACATACATAGGATTATAAAATTCATGCTTGTGAATAATTGATTACAATTTCCAAGGGAAACCTATGCTATTCATGGTGAATTAATAAGTATTCTTGAAAATATCTCCAATCTATAAGAGAGTCCTAGAGTAGGAAAAAATTCCCCCCAAAATGGTATGATAAGTCCGACCTCCCATACTCTCAACCAATAAATATTCATAAGTATCGTATGTTTAAACATAATGAACACCTTCCTTTGCAATGAAGGCCCTTTGGATAAAGAACTATTGGATTTTTCTGGTTCCATAAATAAATCCATTGTAATCTTCTTGGAAATAGTGATTCCTAACTAGAACATGCATTCTAAGGGATGTGAAACAATAACACATTGTGTATTTATCATGAGTTGTGGTGTAAATTGGGAAGTACAGATTATTATATTTCATTTCTTTATTACAACCCCTCCTTTCAAGCCCAATGAGAATCCTATAGATTATGATGTGATTTCAGCACCTCTAGAAGTCACATTTTGGTTTTAGAACCCCAGTAGGTCACATTTCTTTAGTATTCTCCCCCTTCCCTCGTTTTTTCTTAAATATGTGTTTCCTATTGATCGTAACTATAGAATCATTTTGAACTTGTTTTTTCTTGTCTTATTTATTTCTTGTAATATTCCTCGCCTTCATTTCCATCAGTGTTAAGTATTTTTTTTATTTTTTAATTGTCGGATTAAGATAGGGGTACAAACCTTAACCATATTGCCTGATACTTTTCAAGAATGTGAAATATTATGATTTTTAAAACATATCATGTACTCTAACTAAATTAATCACTTGTTAATTATAAATCATGGAATTTAATATAGGTTGGATCCAATTATTTATGTAACCTAGCCTATGCCTACTAGTATGGTGAACAAACCCCTAATTAAAATAGAATTGTCTATTGGCTTAAATTCGGTTTTTCGTGATATGATATTTTAGGTGATTGGTAGATAGGGAATCACTCCGGTAATAGATTATTGGATATAAATATGGAAAATAATAATTTTATATATAAATTAATGTTTAATTGAATGGAAAAAGTTACTTTTCTTAATTATCTATTGAGGATTATGATTTGATATTCTGATATCCTTTCATTAAAACTTATATACCTAACTATTCTATAAATCATTTTGTAGTTCTATTTGAGCTTTTATGACGAGTGGAACATGTTGTAATACTTATATAACAAGATATTCCCTGAATCATGTGGTAATTCTTATATATCGGGGTATGTCTTGACATATTTTGTAATGCATATATAGAATTATATTCCCATTGACACATGTTAATGTTATTAATTATCTGTCTATGCCCTAACACATGTTTAAGTAATTACATAGAGGGATTAGTGAAAATTTGTGTGATTTACTCATAGACATATTGGTATTCCTCCAAAGTACGTTATTTTTATATATGGATATGGTTTTCATGGTTGTGTTACAAGATTTGAGACATTCTGGCATGGTTCTGAAGTAGGTTGATTGGTGTATTGTATTAATTTTTTAATTTATATGATTTTTAATCACTTTATTTCATAAAGTTATTATCAGACTGGTTCGTTTGAGATTTGATGGTGTTGAATTACTTAGTTTTACTCACACTCATCTCGGCCCACCATTTGGTACTCTATATGAGTACATAGACGCATGCTTGGATAACGAAAAGGTAACCTATTTTTTGATTTTTTTTCTTGGTGGATGGCTAGGAGTTTGGATACCGGACCGACATTGGGTTCAAGACTGGGGTCTTGGAGTTTATTTTTGTTTGCTGATTATATTTTTTTATATCTTTCTATTGATATTTAGATACATTTCAATATGTCAGTACAACATTCACTATTTCTTGATTATTTTATTAAACCTTTATTCCCCAGATGCAATATTGTTTGTTTCTTATATGTTTTTGTTACTTTTATTTTCTTTATATTGTTTATTTACATTGTATCGTAACTCTAAAACAAGGGTCATAGTCTCCCCAATATCAAAATCTCACCAAATTTCTTGCTAGAAGCCTCCATGATTTGGGGAGGTGCAGTTAAAGTCTCATAAACAACCATTTCCAGCCATATAATAGAGTTCTAGATCACAGGAAGTAACAAATTGCTATCAAAGGAGTGGGTTTTTTCTTTCTACTACATCACTATTTCGGAAAGGTAGATAATAGACTATGATGTTTTGGGATTTGGTAATAATTTTTTTCATGGGAGTAGTTAATCCATGAATAGTAGAAAATCTATGTTCCTATGTATGGTATTATTGTTAATATTTTTTACTTGATATAGTTGATGTTATTTTCCATTGGGTGATTCCTTTGTTGTGTGATTTTATCAATCATTTATATTTCATCCCATGGACACGCATGGTGTATAATGAGTATTCATACAGCATTGTCACATAGGGACATATATATATATCGGTGTGTGTGTGTGTGTGTGTGTATTTCATGATAGGATCATATATATTGAATGTGTTATATACATTCCAATATGAACCATGATATAAGGTACATATTATATTAGAACAATGAAATAAATGAATTGGTATTTAATGTTGAAACCCATGTAATGCAAGTTTAGAAAGACTATGATCTAGTGGATTTCTATTGTGGTCACCTATTGAGGTTTACCCTATTGTTAATCCAGTGTTCTAATATGATTTTTTTCGTCTATATAAAATGATTTATCATTACAATCAAGTTGAGGGTGAGTATAACGACCCATACTTTACATACATTGTTAATACATCGAAATTGAAGCACACTTATTACAACATATGACAAAACCACAAAGGACCGTATAGGTATAGTGTCTTTAGAAACTGGGAAACATAAACAAGTGGTTCATAAATCTTATACAGTGTCCCCCATTTATTTCATCATATCTAGGGTCCCTTTTAGAATATTCTACTTAATATCCATCTTCCTGACCTGGGGAAAAGAAAACATAAAAGGGTGAGCTCAAATGCTCAGCAAGGGCAAATAAAGGAAATAAATATCATATCATATCTTTATGAAAATCAAAACCTGCAAAAGAGATCATAATATATTAACATGGAATAAATCATAGAAGTGAAAATGAGATCCCCATAATCATAACATAAAACTTGAAACTTTGTGGCATGCACACATAATCATGGAAAATCATTTCTTGTTAGTCATGACTCATTGCCAAGACTATCTTAGTGGACAAAGTCCCTTTCTGAACCGAGTTCACTCCTCGTTTCAGTCATGTATCACTGAACCGAAATAACCTTCCGTTCCATCCATGTCTATCTCATGAGATATAAAATCATTACCCAATGCATTGGAGGGAGATATAGGTCCCACCCATATTATAATGAATCCTTTCTTATGTGTGCCACATAATCATAAATCATACATCATCGTATAACACATGTAACAAAAATGGGATCCTTGAAACATCATGACATCATGAAACAATTCATATAAGATAAAGGAATTCATAAAAATATTTCCATCACAACATAATCAAATCCATGTAATAATAGGGATAAAAACAGAACCCTTTTATTATCTTAGATGGAAAATAATTTTGATAAAATAATTGAACTCCATTCTTGAGGAAAATATCCTTTCTACTTCAAAAACATTTTTCCTTTCATAACATGTCATACGACTTTAAAATAAAAGAAGTTGATTAAAAATAAAATTGATAACTTGTAAAGGAAGATTCTTGGAAATAATGTTTTAAAAATTCCATCCATGCCGTATAAGTTAAAAAAAACATTATTCGTACTTTTGTCGGAAAAGTCAAAAAGTACCTCGTACGAAAAACGACAAAAGATTCCTTTCATACGTATTACTAAAAACTCACCGAAGGGTAAAAATGTATTTAAACAATTTTAGGTGGATGGAAATAATATTACATATTGAGTAAACATGGATGTGGATGATAAAATACACCCCAGTAAATACTTACGAATAAACAATCTCGGATAAAAATGAGATTGTGATATTTCCCTTACCTTAGGTCCGATTTGCTTTGTTCATGTCCGAAGCTCCTGTATAATGGTTTAAATAATGTTATTGACTTATTCCAGAATCATACATATTGATATGATATCATATATGGTCATATTATTAGCTTCTTGTTAGTAATATTTCATTGTTACTTGTTACTCGGGTCTTTATAACTTTTTGTTCTTATGCGTGTTTTGTCGAATAAATTCTTATTCTTATCTTTAGGTTATAGATAATTAATGTAAAGAATGGTATTAGTGTAGTATATACCATATTCATTCATTCAATTCATTTATATAATCATTATGAAATGAAGATCATGTAGAACGAGTCGCATCACATCGTGGAGACGGTATTCTGTACGTACGCACGAGTGATGATATCGTTCCTATGATCGTGGAATTGTATTGGAGTATATATATATATTATTTCAGTATCAATATTACTTCATAATAATCATATATAGTTACTCATTACACCATTTATACCCATCCTTGTAAGGTGATGGTGGAAAAATAGATTACACCACGGCGTGGAGACGGTATTCCGTACGTACGCACGCGCGGTGATTTCATTTTTCCGTAGGATGGATAGAAGGTGAATTAGGGTTGTTTCATATTTATAATAACATATAAGTATGTAAGTAATACTGATGTTATTACTTTATCATGAAACAACTAAAGAATAAGAATTTGAAGAAGAAAGAAATTGAAAAGATCGGTAATGGATATTACCTCTTCTTTGGAACGCCTCTTTGAATCCTCCACTTAAGGAACTAAGATTGGTCTTTGGAGAAGACCAGGACCTCTAGGATTATTCTATGGAAGTGGAGAGGAGAAAATTGCAGGGGTTGGCCGAGCTTGAGTGCTCAAATTGGTGTGAGGAGGAGGGGGAGGAGGTGCCCTTTTATAAGGGAGGAGAGGGGCACCTTAGGAATATCTCAAAATATTATTTTATAATAAAGTCAAAATCGGTTTATAATGGTTCCAAAGGGTCTTATTTCGAAGCTAAAGTGGGGATGGGTCGAAATCCTATCAACCAATAGGATTTAGACAAGTTTAGGGTATTATTTTAACCTTATCAATTAGATTTAACTCTAAGTTAATTAATTTAACTTTTACCGTGTCTTTTTGTTTTCTTTCACTATATGGTTAATACACTTACTATAACATGCCAAACGAACCCAAAATTGTTTATTATTAATATATATATCCTTATCTAAGTCATTTGGCCGAACCTTAGATTTTTAGGAATAAAATAACAATTAATAATATAATATTTGATTTAAAAACTATTTTGTGTCAATTTTGACACTATTTGATATATGATTTTTGTGAAAGTCATAACAGAATTATATGTTCAAAAAAAGTTGATTAAATCAACATTAATATATCATAGTAACCAATAAAATTAGTTTAATTCATAAAAAGTCTTAAATTACATTTATTTTGGTATTTATATTATCAATTTTGTCAATATTTCATTAATAAGATAATTACTGCATCATCTTTGTGTCATAAATAAATTAAATTATTTGATGTCTAAAAATTACAAATAAAATACCATCATGTAGGAAATCTTTTTAGATTTCTAATGAATATTTACAATTGAATTTATCTTATGTATAACCCCATATTAAAAATGATTTACTTATTAAACTTTGATTTTAACTATTTTAACCCTTCTTTAAATAAATTAATAATAAATGTCCTAATCTAATCCAAGTGGGCCTAAATGGTCATATTTTATTCCTAAGTTTGTTTTGGTCGAATTACACTTGTCCAATAGAATTAGGACATGTGTTAGGGTAATATTAATATCATATTTACCCTTAGTTACCCTATTTACTATTAACCGCGGTAAAAATCGTAAAAAGTTACTATTCACCAAAAAATTATTTTTATCTCATTGAACCACATTTTACTTACTGATATCAACCGTGTCTGTCGGATTTTCGAAATTCCATTCACAGAAGCGGTAAAATTAACTTTTATGCAAAATTTAGTTTTTAACCTACCACTTAGTGGTTTCACTATTCATCAAAAATTGAAAGTTTTCAGAAAAATACCAAAATTTCACCCTAGGCTAATTTCGATATTCTGAGTCCAAAAATGAAGTCCATTTTGAAAAATAAAATTTATAAAATTTCAAAAAGTGGTTATTACTATTCATAACGGCTAGTTTTAATAGCATATTGTTGTTTAGTGAAACTCGGTATTGCGTACGACGCAAGCTATCGAGGAAGGTCGCGATTGCGTGTAAAGAAAGCCAAGCAAGTGTTGTGTAGAAAAAAATTCCTTTGATGGTTTATATAACATAAAAGTCTCGGGTGTTACATTCTACCCCCCTTAAAAAGAATTTAGCCCTCGAAATTCGTCACTTTGTAACAAACAAATGAGGATACTTCTCCCTCATCATATCCTCAGGCTCCCATGTAGCTTCTTCAAGTTGGTGGTTCCTCCATAAAACTTTCACCAAGTGAGTGGTCTTGTTTCGTAGGACTTTTTCGCTACGATCCAGAATCTCTATCGGCTGTTCTTCATAAGAAAGATCTTGCTCCAGCGGTACAACTTCTGAGCTGAGTACATGTGAAGGATCTGGTATGTACTTTCTCTGGAGAGATACGTGGAACACAACGTGAACTTGAGAGAGATTCAGTGGAAGCGCCAATCGGTAAGCTACCTTCCCAACACGATCCAGTATTTCAAAAGGACCGATATATCTAGGGCTCAACTTCCCCTTCTTTCCAAATCTCATAACCCTCTTCCAGGGAGATATTCGTAAGAACACTTTATCGCCCACTTCAAACTCTAGGTCTTTTCTTCGGTTGTCGGCATAACTTTTTTGTCGACTCTGAGCTGCTCTTATGTGTTGTTGAATAGATCTGACCTTTTCTGCCATTTCATCAACGAGATCAGGTCCTAATAGCTTTCTTTCCCCAACTTCATCCCAGCAAGTTGGAGTCCTGCATTTCTTTCCATAGAGAGCTTCATAAGGAGCCATCTGAATACTGGAGTGAAAGCTATTATTATAAGAAAATTCCACCAAAGGTAGGTGTTGATCCCAACCTCCTTTGAAATCCATAGAGCAAGCTCTCAACATATCTTCTAGGGTTTGAATTGTTCTCTCAGACTGACCGTCTGTCTGGGGATGATAAGCAGTGCTGAAACTCAACTCTGTATCTAGAGTATGGTGAAGACTTCGCCAGAACTTTGAGGTAAATCTCGGATCTCGATCAGATATAATAGAAAGTGGTACTCCATGCAATCTTACCACTTCCTTTACATATATCCTGGCAAGCTGATCTAGAGAGAAATCCTCTCTAATAGCAATGAAGTGTGCAGACTTTGTAAGATGATCAACTATGACCCAGATAGCATTATTGCCTTTGGATGTTTTAGGAAGTCCTGTGACAAAGTCCATAGTGATGTTTTCCCATTTCTATTCGGGTATGGGTAATGGTTGTAACATCCCCTTAGACTTCTGTCTCTCAGCTTTAACTTGTTGACAAACCAAGCATCGAGAGACATATTCAGCAACATCTCTTTTCATGCCATCCCACCAGAAGTACTCTTTTAGGTCCCTATACATCTTCGTGCTTCCAGGATGAATAGAAAATGATGAACTATGAGCCTCATCCAGCAGCTCATTCTTTAATTCGGGGATGGGAGGAACACAAACCCGATTCCTGAACATTATTATCCCATCACAATCAAGGTTGAATTCAGGAACATTTCTCACCTTCTTTTGTAACTCGACATCTTCTTTCTGTGCCTCTTTAATCTTCACATGTATAGATGGTTGAACATTCATTTGAGAAAGATAAGATTTTTCCCCTTCCATTATAATTCCAAGATCCATCCTTTGTAAATCCATAAATATTGGATCTTTTGTGATCCTCATCATGGATAAACTAGCATGGTCTTGTCGACTTAATGCATCTGCCACCTCGTTTGCTTTCCCAGGGTGGTAATGGATTGAGCAATCATAATCTTTAATCATCTCCAACCATCTTCTTTGACGCATATTCAACTCCTTTTGTGTGAAAATATACTTTAAACTTTTATGATCAGTATAAATATCACACCTTTCACCATAAAGGTAAGGCCTCCAAATCTTTAATGCAAAGATTACCGCAGCCAACTCCAAATCATGTGTTGGGTAATTTTGCTCATGGATTTTCAACTGTCGTGAGGCATAAGCTATCACCATATCATTTTGCATAAGAACACACCCCAATCCCTTCTTGGATGCATCACTGTAGATCACAAACCTTTCTCCACTACAAGGCAGTGTGAGCACAGGTGCACTGGATAACCTTCTTTTCAACTCCTTGAAATTCTCTTCACATTCCTCAGTCCAGACAAACTTAACTCCCTTCCGAGTCAACTTGGTGATTGGATTAGATAATCGTGAAAAATCTTTTACAAAACGTCGATAATATCCAGCCAAACCAAGAAAACTTCGGATCTCAGTTACTGTTGTTGGTCTTGACCATCTTTCGATAACCTCTGTTTTTGCTGGATCCACAGATATCCCCCCTTTTGAGATTATATGACCCAAAAATGCAACTTTTTGAAGCCAAAATTCACACTTGGTAAATTTGGCATAAAGCTTATCCTTTCTCAAGGTCTTCAATATAATTCTCAAGTGATCTTCATGCTCTTCCTTGCTCTTTGAATAGACAAGAATATCGTCTATAAAGACTACCACAAATTGATCAAGATAGTCTCTAAAGACTCTATTCATTATATCCATGAAGATAGCAGGGGCATTAGTAAGACCAAATGGCATCACTATAAATTCATAGTGTCTATACCTTGTACGGAAAGCCGTCTTTGGTATATCCTCCCTTTTGACCCTTAATTGATGATACCCTGAACGAAGATCAATCTTGGAAAAGTATTGAGCTCCGCGTAGTTGGTCAAATAAGTCATCAATGCGTGGGAGAGGATATTTTTTCTTGATAGTGATCTTGTTAAGTTCTCGATAATCAATGCAAAGTCTCATTGATCCATCTTTTTTCTTAACAAATAGAACAGGTGCTCCCCAAGGTGACGCACTAGGGCGTATGAATCCCTTATCAAGATTCTCTTGGAGTTGCTTCTTCAATTCCTGCAACTCAATTGGGGCCATTCTATAAGGTGTCTTTGAAATAGGCAAAGCACCCGGTACGAGTTCTGTTGAAAACTCAACTTCACGATTTGGTGGAAGACCCGGCAATTCCTCCGGAAAGACATCATCAAACTCTCATACAATGGGAATATTCTTAATCGTGAGTTTCTCACCAACCATTTGAGATAAATAACCTTCATTTAGTGGAATCAATACCCATAAGATGGAAGAAATTTCCACTGGAAGGTTATGTTCATCCTTGCATTGATAGACGATCGTAGATTGATCTGGAATATGAAATGTGACTTCCCTTCTTTGGCAATCGATATGAGCTCCATGTAGGGAAAGCAAATCCATGCCAAGAATCACATCAAATTCTACTAAAGGAAGGATCACAAGATTTGCAGGAATCACTTTCCCACAAACTTCGATCGGAGAAGAATTATAAACTTTTGATGCGATTGATGTGCCATTAAGTGTTGTCACAGCTAACTCAACATCTAATTGTTGAGGTAATATGGTGATACACATAGAAAAGTCTTCAGAAATAAAAGAGTGGGTGGATCCAGAATCAAATAAAACATTTTCTACTTTAGAGTGGATGGTAAGTGTACCTTTCACCACATCGTTATCGTACTCCACATCGCTGATAGAAATTGCATGTGACTTTCCTTTGTCTTTAGCCTTAAGAGTTTGTTGACGTCGACCATCATCATCAACCCTTGGATTTGGGCATTGATTGGCATAATGCCCCATCTCCTTGCACTTGAAACATTGAAGTGTAGTAGGTTCATTCTGTGTATCCCTTCCTTTGTTTGCGTCATTAGACATCTTCTTCCCATTATCACGGCATTCAAATGCCCGATGACCTTCTTTTCCACATTTAAAACATTTACTTGTCCCTTTAAGACAACTCCCTCCATGTTTCTTTCCACACTTTGAGCATAAGGAAAAGCTCATCTTCTTTTCCGTGTGCTCATTAGATTTTTCTTTGAATTCCATCTTCCTCTTCTTATCAAACCCATGTGACTGATGGGTTACTCCAATCTCCATCTCGACTTTGAGAGCACATCGAACGATTTCCTCGTAGCTATTGAAGTCCCTTATGGCTAACGCCCTTCGAAGACTTGGTTTTAAGCCACTAAAGAATCGATCGATCTTACTCTCAGGTTGGATAATAATACCAGAAGCGTACCTTGCAAGTCTTGTAAAATTTGCTTCATAGGTACTAACAGATTCATCATCCCTTTGCTTCAGTTCAAGGAACTCTTTCTCCATCTTTGTTCGGAGAATACGAGGGAAGTACTTATTGAAAAATAAGTTCTTGAACTCGTCCCATTCCATAGACTCAATTTCTTCCCTTTGCCTCGTATTCTTAACAATATTCCACCATTGATCAGCATCTCCTTCCAAACGATACACTGCTAGGATGACTTTATCATGTTCAGAACATTGAAGAACTGAAAATATCTTTTCAGTAGTACTAATCCATTGTTCAGCAACTAATGGATCAGTAGACCCGCTGAAAGAAGGTGGACGCTGCCTCATGAAGGATTCAACAGAATGTTGCTCCCTCCTTTGCTCGTTTGGAAATCCTGCATGATTCATAGCTTGAGAAAGTTTTGTGAGCATGGCTACAAGATTTTTCATTCCAGCTCCCATATCGTTTGGTTGCTCAGGGGGACAATCATTGCATTGCCCATCGCATTCCACATTAACACGGTTCCTTCGGGTTCCAGCCATTGACTAAAACCAAGAAGAATAGTGTGAGCAACACTAATTATAATAGGAAACCACATAATTCAAGAATAAAATTTTCATGCTTAAGGTCTTATCCTAGGTTATTCACGGCCATTTCTAAAACACTAAGATTGTGTTCTATGCTTAGACTTATCCTTAGGGTTCTTACTAAGGCTTTCACATCCTAGTTTCCAAAGGTTGACTATACCTTTCCTCTGATACCAACTATAACGACCCATAATTTACATACATTGTTAATACTTCGAAATTTAAGCACACTTATTACAACATATGAAAAAACCACAAAGGACCGTATAGGTATAGTGTCTTTAGAAACTGGGAAACATAAACAAGTGGTTCATAAATCTTCTACAGTGTCTCCCATTTATTTCATCATATCTAGGGTCCCTTTTAGCATATTCTACTTAATATTCATCTTCCTGACCTGGGGAAAAGAAAACATAAAAGGGTGAGCTCAAATGCTCAGCAAGGGAAAATAAAGGAAATAAAAATCATATCATATCTTTATGAAAATCAAAACCTGCAAAAGAGATCATAATATCCTAACATGGAATAAATCATAGAAGTGAAAATAAGATCCCCATAATCATAACATAAAACTTGAAACTTTGTGGCATGCACACATAATCATGGAAAATCATTTCTTCTTAGTCATGACTCATTGCCAAGACTATCTTAGTGGACAAAGTCCCTTTCTGAACTGAGTTCACTCCTCGTTTCAGTCCTGTATCACTGAACCGAAATAACCTTCCGTTCCAGCCATGTCTATCTCATGAGATATAAAATCATTACCCAATGCATTGGAGGGAGATATAGGTCCCAGCCATCTTATAATGAATCCTTTCTTATGTGTTCCACATAATCATAAATCATACATCATCGTATAACACATGTAACAAAAATGGGATCCTTGAAACATCATGACATCATAAAACAATTCATATAAGATAAAGGAATTCATAAAAATATTTCCATCACAACATAATCAAATCCATGTAATAATAGGGATAAAAACATAACCCTTTTATTATCTTAGATGGAAAATAATTTTGATAAAATACTTGAACTCCATTCTTGAGGAAAATATCCTTTCTACTTCAAAAACATTTTCCTTTCATAACATGTCATACGACTTTAAAATAAAAAAAGTTGATTAAAAATAAAATTGATAAATTGTAAAGGAAGCTTCTTGGAAATAATGTTTTAAAAATTCCATCCATGCCGTATAAGTTAAAAAAACATTCTTCGTACTTTTGTCGGAAAAGTCAAAAAGTACCTCGTACGAAAAACGACAAAAGATTCCTTTCATACGTATTACTAAAAACTCACCGAAGGGTAAAAATGGATTTAAACAATTTTAGGTGGATGGAAATAATATTACATATTGAGTAAACATGGATGTGGATGATAAAATACACCCCAGTAAATACTTACGAATAAACAATCTCGGATAAAAATGAGATTGTGATATTTCCCTTACCTTAGGTCCGATTTTCTTTGTTCGTGTCTGAAGCTCCTGTATAATGGTTTAAATAATGTTATTGACTTATTCCGGAATCATACATATTGATATGATATCATATATGGTCATATTATTAGCTTCTTGTTAGTAATATTTCATTGTTACTTGTTACTCGGGTCTTTATAACTTTTTGTTCTTATGCGTGTTTTGTCGAATAAATTCTTATTCTTATCTTTAGGTTATAGATAATTCATTTACAGAATGGTATTAGTGTAGTATATACCATATTCATTCATTCAATTAATTTATATAATCATTATGAAATGAAGATCATGTAGAACGAGTCGCATCACATTGTGGAGACGGTATTCCGTACGTACGCACGAGTGATGATATCGTTCCTATGATCGTGGAATTGTATTGGAGTATATATATATATATTATTTCAGTATCAATATTACTTCATAATAATCATATATATTTACTCATTACACCATTTATACCCATCCTTGTAAGGTGATGGTGGAAAAATAGATTACACCACGGCGTGGAGACGGTATTCCGTACGTACGCACGCGCGGTGATTTCATATTTCCGTAGGATGGATAGAAGGTGAATTAGGGTTGTTTCATATTTATAATAACATATCAGTATGTAAGTAATACTGATGTTATTACTTTATCATGAAACAACTAAAGAAGAAGAAGTTGAAGAAGAAAGAAATTGAAAAGATCGGAAATGGATATTACCTCTTCTTTGGAACGCCTCTTTGAATCCTCCACTTAAGGAACTAAGATTGGTCTTTGGAGAAGACCAGGACCTCTAGGATTATTCTAGGGAAGTGGAGAGGAGAAAATGGCAGGGGTTGGCCGAGCTTGAGTGCTCAAATTGGTGTGAGGAGGAGGGGGAGGAGGTGCCCTTTTATATGGGAGGAGAGGGGCACCTTAGGAATATCTCAAAATATTATTTTATATTAAAGTCAAAATCGGTTTATAATGGTTCCAAAGGGTCTTATTTCGAAGCTAAAGTGGGGATGGGTCGAAATCCTATCAACCAATAGGATTTAGACAAGTTTATGGTATTATTTTAACCTTATCAATTAGATTTAACTCTAAGTTAATTAATTTAACTTTTACCGTGTCTTTTTGTTTTCTTTCACTATATGGTTAATACACTTACTATAACATGCCAAAGGAACCCCAAATTGTTTATTATTAATATATATATCCTTATCTGAGTCATTTTTCCGAACCTTAGATTTTTAGGAATAAAATAACAATTAATAATATAATATTTGATTTAAAAACTATTTTGTGTCAATTTTGACACTATTTGATATATGATTTTTGTGAAAGTCATAACAGAATTATATGTTCGAACCAAGTTGATTAAATCATCATTAATATATCATAGTAACCTATAAAATTAGTGTAATTCATAAAAAGTCTTAAATTACATTTATTTGGGTATTTATATTATCAATTTTGTCAATATTTCATTAATAATATAATTACTGCATCATCTTTGTGTCATAAATAAATTAAATTATTTGATGTCTAAAAATTAAAAATAAAATACCATCATGTAGGAAATATTTTTAGATTTCTAATTAATATTTACAATTGAATTTATCTTATGTATAACCCCATATTAAAAATGATTTACTTATTAAACTTTGATTTTAACTATTTTAACCCTTCTTTAAATAAATTAATAATAAATGTCCTAATCTAATCCAAGTGGGCCTAAATGGTCATATTTTATTCCTAAGTTTGTTTTTGGTCGAATTACACTTGTCCAATAGAATTAGGACATGTGTTAGGGTAATATTAATATCATATTTACCCTTAGTTACCCTATTTACTATTAACCGCGGTAAAAATCGTAAAAAGTTACTATTCACCAAAAAATTATTTTTATCTCATTGAACTACATTTTACTTACTGATGTCAACCGTGTCTGTCGGATTTTCTAAATTCCATTCACAGAAGCGGTAAAATTAAGTTTTATGCAAAATTCAGTTTTTAACCTACCACTTAGTGGTTTCACTATTCATCAAAAATTGAAAGTTTTCAGAAAATTACCAAAATTTCACCCTAGGATAATTTCGATATTCTGAGTCCAAAAATGAAGTCCATTTTGAAAAATAAAATTTATACAATTTCAAAAAGTGGTTATTACTATTCATAATGGCTAGTTTTAATAGCATATTGTTGTTTAGTGAAACTCGGTATTGCGTACGACGCAAGCTATCGAGGAAGGTCGCGATTGCGTGTAAAGCAAGCCAAGCAAGTGTTGTGTAGAAAAAAATTCATTTGATGGTTTATATAACATAAAAGTCTCGGGTGTTACAGTGAGGGGATTAGAGATCATCTTGCTCTGAAAGTAGTTGAGCTAGAAATTTTTGTATCTCATGAGGATCATATTGATGCTATTCATTGTGAGGGCTTCATGCATGTCATGTGATTCAAGGAAAGGGATATTATTCAACTCATGCCATTGATGTATGAGTTAAAGAGAGTGTTACAGCTATAGAATCCACCTACTTTTACTTGGGAGGGTGTCCACTAGGCTATTGAATTTTAGATCAATCTAGTCAATATGATCATTAATCATCTCGTGACACTTGTATATAAGAGATTTAAACTTTCCTCAAATATTTTCTTGACCTTGTAATATTTTGGGATATTCTAGAGCAAGTAGGGAATCAATAAGAGATATCTTTTATGAACATTGAGAATACTTTTTTGAGATATTTTTATCCTAAGGTGTTGAGGGATGAGAAGGCTCGTGAGTTTATGCACCTGACACAAGAGGGAATGTAAGTGATGAGAAACTCCTTATTCATCATTAATGTGTATTGGTTTATACAATATTTATTTTATAATTAAATCTCTTCAGGAAAAAATTTTAAGGATGGCCTTCACTATGAGATCAGTTAACATGTTTTCTTTTTCAATATGAGTAGTTTTATAGATGTGATGAATCGGGAAATCATAAAAAAAGGTAATCTAAGAGAGTCACTTAGTAGTGTCAAAGTTGTTTCAGTAAGGAAATCTGGGAACACTTATTCAAGTAGAAATAAAAATCGTTGTGTTATTTTTCTCCATGAAAATAGTGGGAAGAGAAGTCAAGGGTATGGGATGAAACCACAGGACAATGTTCACTTACAGTGCTATCAGTTTGGAAAGATAGGCAACAAGTGGCCTCAGTGCTTTCACCCAAATTTAGAGTGTTGAGCATGTGGTAGTATGGGTAACCTATAGCGTATTTCTAGATTCATGTAGTACCGGATCAGTGGAAGAAAAACATAAAATTTACTAGGATCTTGGAAGTACTAAGATACTTCTCAGTTGGTAGATAGATGGATTTCTATAAGATGATCATGTCATTTCAGGGGATGTGGTACCCGAGTGTAGATATGATAACATCAAACATATGGAATAGCTCTAGGGAGTTATACTTGATCCTAGGTAATATGATCTAGTCATGTTCACATTATGCATACTACACTATATTTTGTGGATACAAGACCCTTTATTGTTAGATGTTCGATTCATATAACATTTACTATGGCATCATTTTTTTATATTAGGGAATCAAATTCAATTTTATTCACTCTTTTTGAAAATGTTTTTGTTATGGTTTTGGAAATCTTGTATGGTTCTTTATCAATTGACAGGCAGTTGGGAGTTTGGCCAGAGAATATCAAACATTGCAAGGAATGTTATCTAGAGGTCGATTTTTACAATTTCTTATGGAAAACATTTATGATGGAAATGAAAAGATTCAATTTGATTCTTAGTTTGGACTGGTTAGTTCTATACCAAGATCGTATCAACTATTATTTGAGTATAGTTACCTTTCTATCTTCATAAGGTGGAATTTATTCTCTCAAGGGTGAGTGGAATCTCTAGGTAGGACGTTTAAGACCAATTTAGTAAAGAATTGACTTTCTAATGGATTAGATAGCAAGACTTGTTCTGGATGTTAATGAATGAAGTAGGACTATTTTCCTCTAGTGTTAGACCATTCTCAGGATATCTTACTCAAATATTTATAAGGATAACTGATTGACCGAGGAATTGAGTTTATGATCGTGTTGATTTTTTTAGCCGATACAGTTTGTATTCAACTATAGATGATAGAACCAGCAGATCTTTTAGAGTTGAAAGCTCATTTGGATAATCATGAAGCTAAAGGTTTTGTTCATCTGGGTATTTTTTTCATGGGTTTCTCCACTTCTTTTCATCAATAAGTCAAATGGTACCTTTCAAAAATGTGTGGGTTATCAAAAATTGAACCACATAATGCTCAAGAATGTCTATCCCCTTTTGCTTATTGATAATCTCATCATTTAGATGAGGGGTTCTATGATCTTCCCTAAGATCAATTTAAGATCTAGATATCACAAGTTGTGGGTGAGAACATTATAAATATCTTAGACTACTTTTAAGAGCAGGTATTTATTGTATGAGTTCATAGTGATGGCATTTTGTTTGATGGAGACACAAGAGTTATTCTTGAACTTGATGAAATGTATCTTTCTTCCATTCTAGGATCATTTGTTTTGGTTTTTGTCAATTAAATATTAATGTAATACCAATCTACATTTGATCATTCCAAACATATTTACATCATCTTGAGTATATTGAGGTAGTATTTTATTTTTGACATGATAACCAAATATTTATATTGGGTTTATAATGTGAATTTCTTATGAATTTCCAACATTGAGGTAGGCGAGTTATTAGACCCAAAGAGGGTTTTAACCATATTTTTTTGGGAGTTAAAAAGAGTGTTTTTATACATTATATGTCTATGTATTTAGTATGTTATTATCAGTGATTTTTCTAAGACTTCTTTAGTATGGAAGCTATGAGGTCAGGGCTGACCAAAAAGGGAGTGATGTTTGTTTGGTTGGATGCTTGAAAAGGGTTAATTCAATAGTTTAACGGTAGTATAGCCTCAATTCTACCATCACCATTCCGATTCCATGAAAAACATATGTGGTCTACTGGTATATGTCTATAATTTCACTAATATAAGTTCTGATGCAGGAGGATCGAGTTATTTCTTATGGCTCTAGATAATCGTGACCGTGTGAGAGGAGTTTCCCTACTCATGATCTAGAGTTAGAAATGGTAGTACCTACCCAAATAAAATGAAGGAATAATCTCATAGTTGGGAGGCTTATGTTATACATAGACAATAAGAGTCTCAGGTATATCTTTTATCATCAAATACCGAATACTTTGATAGAGGATGTGTGTTGAGTATCTATAGACCTTTGACTTTGAGATGTATTATACACTGAACAACGGAAACATCATTTTTGATTATTTAAGTATGAATACATGTAAACTGGTTGTTTAGGAGTCTTGTGATGAGTGGTGGATGATGGAACTCTTTGTATACATTCATATTCTCAAGGGAAAGTTTCTCTGACTTCGATATCCGTTATACATGTGATTTTGGAATAGATAAAGACTGAGTAGTTATCTGGTTCAGATGGATTAGTTTTGAAAGATACCTTATATGGTGGGGGGACACCATTAGGATGTCATCTTGGTAGTTTCAATCCCTTTCTTTTCTGTAGTTGGTTATAGATTCATACGTTCTTGTGCGAGGAGTTGATGAAAGAGTCTCATTCCACTATATGGGTTATATAACCAAGTTTCACAATGATGTATTGTGATATTTGTAGATAGTACTGGCTGTTTTGAATAAAGAAGTATGTTGAAGGAACTGTGGAGAGATTATTTACTTTACAGCAAGTGAAATATGAGTATTAGAGTCCAGTAGGGCTTCTCTAACTTTTCTCATTCTTCAGTGGAAAAAGGAAGATTTCACTATTGATTTCATGATTGGATTATCCAATAAAAAACATAATATTTATGCATTGTGTATGATCATGGATTTAGTGATGAAGGTATACCAATTTTTTCTTATCAAGGATAATTTCACGGTTGATGATCTGGATAGTCATTATGTGAATGAGGTTATTTGGTTGCACAATGATATGAGGAGTATGATTTATAATATATATCCCTATTTTACATCATAGTTCTGGATGGGTCTTTTGAAGGCTATGGGATCGTAGGTTCTTTATATCATAGCCTTTCATCCTCAATTTGATGCCCTGTATGAGCAAAGTATTCATGTTTTGGTGGATATGTTACAAGCATTTATTTTAAATTTTAGTGGCTCATTAGAGCATTATATCAAACTTGGGGATTTTTCATATAATAAAATTATTTATATATATATATATATTGAATATATATTAATTTAAATTTATATAAATATGAAAAAATGTAAATAAAATATTTTGATCCCACAACCCTCACTTTTTGTCCAATCCCATAAACACATACTTTACTCACTGGATTTGATACCATGTTCGGATTTCTAGACATAACGATCCAAAAGTTACAATATATAAAGAAAATATTTCATTTAATATATAACAAAGTCCTTTTAGGATTAGATCTTTAGATAATTAGGATAACACATAAACAAATATATGACATTTCCTTAATAACTAATGGACATTTTTCGATGAAGAATATGTCATCGTAAGAACACCATAATAAAATAAAACTGTGAGAAAAATACATCAATGGATAGTAATGAAACTAAATAGATCACATGGATAATAATAATTTAGTTTATAGTGATGTAATACATAATGTCATACATCTTGATCTAATGTATGGTCCTCATAAAAGACATCATTCGTTCCATTATGACTACAGTGAATAAATCTTGTTTAATTTTGAATACATACACAAAATACCAAATCATTATTGTCTAAAAAAAATTATCAATTATTTGAGGGTGTATATATTATTAGGGAAAACCCATAACTTTTTTATGATTAATTCATTCATAATAAGATATAATGAATACAAAATACAAAATCAACACAGCCAATACTAATCCATATTGGAATAAGAACAAATGTAAAAACAATAATTTTCTAATATAAACAAAAGATAAAACATAATAATAAACCATATAAATAAATAATTTGGATGGTTAAATTACACAAAGTGATCTTTTCTAATAACTCAATATGCATCTATATTGGGATAATAAATATATCGATTTTTAATAGTTCCCCTATAAATAAATAGCATAAATTTCTATATAAGTATCCATCAAAAAAAAAATATATGGAGTTATTGTATATTGTTAATTATATAATTTTACTAATCAATATACCTATATAAACATGGTGAACATCTTTCAATAAAAGGAATATAAAACACGATATTCACAAAGCAAATTAATTGGAAGAAATTTTATGCCTATTCGTGGTGGATGGTAAGGTAAGAAAAATGTACTAAAGGATCATACCATTGATAGAAAATAACATTGGAAAACCCATAAAGGGAATTAATTTAAACGGTTTCAAAAGTTAATATCCCTAAAATGAATGAGACTCATAAGGATGTTAAAATAACTGAAAATATCCATACAAAACAATTCTTTAAATTGTATCACACAAGAAGGGACTCTGAATTGAATTGTTTGAAACAATGAGTCAAATAGGATATAATTATAAATTGTACACAATATATAAGAGAAAAAATAATTTAATATAAATCCTATCAGTGTATATGAATTTTAATATGAAAATGAAAATGGTGGTGAATTTTTCTAAAAAAATTAACATTCATGTAAAATAAAAACCAACCAGTCACTCTCAAATGTAAATATTGAAAAGGTTATATGAAGTATTTTTAAAATAATAGGTTTTAAAATAATCTCTAAAAATATATCCCTAAAAATAAGATAATTTTTTCTATATGAAATGTTCATAATAATATAAAAAAATTACAATGAAAGGAAATAAACCTTTTTAATTCATTGAAATTACAATTAATGATAACCCATATTATAATAGCACAATATAGTATTTTTTGTTTTAAAGATTAATATTACCAAAATAATACTACAAAATAACATATAATAAAATATTAGGTTGGATGAAAGTAAGAATTTAAGAAAAAAATTCAAGTTAAAACATTTTAACTCAAAGAATGATATTTGAGTTACTAATATCAATTACGAGAAACATATCCCAAAAAGTGAGAGATAATTTTTGAAGGGTTTTGGTGGTAGGAATTTATATCCCCTAAAAATACTGATATAATAATATATAATACAATAAAAGGGAAAATTTTAACCAACTCCTAAGAAATTAGTTCATGAGATCAATCATAATTCAATAGATGAAAGATGAGTTACCCCAAATCCTTACAATTGGGAAAACAACATAATCAATATCCAAATGAAAATAGGAAAATTATTTGGATCAAAAATACCGTGAAATAAAAATAGTGTGAGAAAAATAATTTCATTATAAGTAAATACACCATACAAAGAAACAAAAGTGGAAAAATTGTATTATATCTCAATGAATTAAACTTAAGAAAAATAAATACATTAGGACTCTAAAAACATTGAAATTAAACTTCATTTAAGGAAATAAATTCAAATAGAGAAATTAAATATAATTAATAATTACAAAATAATTATATAAAATACTAAAGTGTAATTAAATTAACAATACCAAAGATAACATGGTACATACCTTAAATCTGTCTCAGGGAATTAAAAATTGAGATAAAGCGCCCATTATATTTATTCCAGGTATCCTAAAATGGAAAATAACCTCCGGCATAACAAAAATATATATCATAATAACCTATTTCATAAACTTACATATATCATTTCCATTTATAATATTCATTTTCAGTCAGTCTTAATATGAATTCTAATTATTTAAAATCAATTTTCAATAATGATTGCAAGTAATCATGATTGTTTTGAAGATATTTCATAAAAATATTTTTTCTATACCTTATTGACCTAATTTTCCCCATTCATATATCATTAAAAGTAATGTAATATATGTTAAATGATACTTATGAAGGTGAAATTTGATTCCCCTTCATTTGTTTTTTAGAAATCGTGAACATAAAATCATGGATGACCATGTTTCGATGATTCATAAAGAGTGAATGGTTTTTTAATTAAATATCTTAATAATAATGGGAAAATTAGAAAAAACATTATTTACATATTTATATCATATATTTACTAAAATTAATTTCCCATAATCATTAATGATATAAATTTATACCATTATTCAAGTTGGTTGTTAAACCAACCGACACATGAACATGCCATGATTTATGGATGATTATGAACATATTTGGTTATAATATCATTATAAAAAGTCCATAATGATCTTTATTTAGTTTATATTAGTGTTATAAATCAGAATTTAAAAATATTATAATAAGAGGATA
This sequence comes from Viscum album, assembly GCA_963277665.1. Lineage (NCBI taxonomy): Eukaryota > Viridiplantae > Streptophyta > Magnoliopsida > Santalales > Viscaceae > Viscum > Viscum album. The sequence goes on along the minus strand of OY728122.1, from coordinate 932,319,520 downwards.
ACCTATATGAACTTATTTCTTAGCATGAAGAACTCATTTTTTCTCATAGAACACTCTTTTGGATGGTTGAATTTACAATGGTTTTTAATTTTTCATATTGTCAAAATGTTATAAAATATCTATTTCTAGATCAATAAAAATTTCATTATAATATTATTTATTCCTTAAAACTATTCGCATGACCATCCATGTGATGATCTCATAAAAAAAAGAATAAAAATAACTGGTCCTATGGAGGTTGTATTCCACACATACACATAGTTGGTGATTTCAGTTCCCAAAAATGGGAAAAAAGAGTAATATGGTTTTTCATTCCATGATATATAATTTTGCATAAATATCATAATTATAAAATAAATTACATTTTTTTATCATCATTATAATTTGGTAAATTAAAATGAAACATGTTGTGTCGTGGAGGCGGCAGTTTATACCACACGTGAATGACGATTCCATTTTTCTTAATAAAAATGGGAAATATGGTTTATGATTGTAACATATTTTTAAAAACAAAACTATATAATAATGGCACAATTTTATTTATTTTAAAATAGTTTAATGGAATTTTATGATAAATATGTTCATATAATGAAATTCAAATAAAAAAAGAGCAGTTAAAAGTATATACATCACTTCTTAGATTATCTTCATTTAAATGGGGGTTATGACTTTGGGGGTGGTATTTTGAGAAGATTAAAACCTAATAAAGGTGGATAAAAATTATTAGGACAGGGTTGGAAATAGTTTGGGATGCATTAAGTGGGTTTTGATATAAGGGGAAGTTAAGAGAGGAGTGCCCTTTTATAAGTGAAAAGGGCTAAGTACAAAACTTTTCAATAATATAAATATTCACTCAAGGAATATATCTTAAATATTTTGAAATAATAGATAGAGTAAGGGATAAGGTCGACCAAAGCCTCAAACACAAATTCCCAAACATATTTTAAATATTTTGTTGGTCTTTACCACATACACAATCCCATTATTCCCCATATTATTTTTACCAATGTTACTAGTATTTACAAAAGTAATTTGTCATTTCTACCTGAAAAATGGTATATATTACACAATTTAGACCTAATGATTCCAAATTCTAAATATATATTATTATATTAATTTTTTAAATGTTATGGAAATTATTTTTTTATATGAATGTATAATGTATTGTAAATAATATTTTGAATCACATAACATATTTGCAAAAATGTTATGTATGGGAAGGTATATAAAAAACATTTCTATAATTATAAACAAAATTATAAAATATATATTTTGTTCTATAAAAATATTTCATGATTTTACAATCCGCACTAATATACAAATAATTCAATTAAATTCATGTTATTTGTAAAAACGGAAATTTGAACTATTCACCTAAAAATAAATCTTTTAATAAAAATCCCAAAAATTTATCTTAAGAAAATATTTCAAGGATGAATCCAAATATAATATCCATTTTCTTGAATTAAAATTCAAAGGCTTAGAAATTTATCTTTCAAATGAAGATATGTCACAAAATGAAAAACATTTTTATAGGAAAATAACTATTTTATAATATTAATCATTCTCATTCATATTTCCTATCATTAACTAATAAAATTTTTATTAACAGTTTATAAATATAAACTATATTTCATCCTAATTATTTATAGGTATATTGAAAATATATTTATCAGATAAAAATGAATTATTTAGACAAATGCATTTCAAATACTAAAATGGTAATATTAGTAATTTTAGCCATACTAATTGAATTCCTTTCAAATTAAAAATCACCTTAATTTATTTATATAAATATTTGATAAATAATTTTCCCATATTCTTTCTCACTCATTCGATATCAAGGTTGTAATGGTCTAAACATATCATGGTTTTGTTTTAATCTCTGTTTCAAGTCGAACAACATATCAAATATATTGCCTAATTATTCCAAAAGTACAACCAAATCTCAATCATTCCAAATAATATATATTTAAATACACATTTATATTTATATTTATAAATATATATACATAATAATATATATCTATATAAACATATATATATATTCACACACATAAATATATAAGTAAATTTACACATATAATACAAAAATATACAAATATATATAAATATATATATCTAAACATATATATACAAATACATATCAATACATATTAATACATATAAAATATAAAAATTTACATAAATGTATATAAATATATATATATATAATTAAATATACAAATATATAAATTTACATAAATATAAATAAATACCTATATTAATAAATATAAATAAATTTACCTAAATATATATAAAAACATTAATATATATATATTTATATATATATTTATATATATTCACATAAATAAAGACATATAAACTTTCATAAATGTGTGTGAGGGTGTACCCACATTATATATAAAAGTATATGTTAACCAATATATATATATATATATATATAAACAAAAAACAGTGTACATATAAAGACATATAAATATACATAAATATTTTTAAATACATATAAATATCTATAATTAAAAATTTATATAAGTAAATATTCATAAATATATATAAAAACATATAATTATAAAAAATATATACATAAAAATATCAATATATATACCCACATAATATGTATATAATATATATTCATATATAAACATAAATACATATAATTATACATAAATATACATAATATTAGATAAATACATTTAAATTTAAATAAATATTTATATTTATATTTATTTATAAATAGATATTCATATATATAAGTATATTTAATTACATAAAAATATAAAAATGTATATAAATATATATCAATATATACCTATTCAAATATAAATGTACTTAAAAATATCAATATATATATATATACATATGTATGTATGTATGGACGTATGTTTGTATGTATGTATATATGTATATATATATATATAGCAACACAATTTATGTTAATATATATAAATATATATATATATACATAAATACATATAAATATCGATAAATATATATTTAAACACATATAAATATACATAAATAAACACACATACATACATAAATACACACACACATATATATATATATATATGCATATATCATGTGTATAAATACATATAAGTATATATAAATATACCTAAATAGATACAAATATATAAATTATAAATAAACAAAGATATATTTTCGAAAATACATGTATATAAAAATAATTATATATATATAAGCACGTATAAATATACACATATAAATATATACCTGTAAATATCTCTATATATTCCCACATAATATATATAAATATATATAAATATAAATCCATGTAAATATTTATAAATATACATAAATACATATAAATTTTTATAAATATATATCAATATTAATAAATTCTCATATATATATATATATCAATATATTAAAATATAATCCTACATATTGACACACACATACCCGTAAATACACATAAATATATAAAAATATATATATGTTTTTATATGTATATACATGCACATATATAGATATCTATAAATATATACACACACACAATTATTAACATTTATATGTCCGGCCATTGGGAATATCTCTAACCATTAAGTTTTAACCATGAATTCCAACCAAATTCGTGCCTTAATATTCTAATGAGATACATATCTTGGATTAATAATGCGAAGGCAATCCTTGATAGATAAGACACATCAGAAAAATAAATTTACAGAACATGGCACACCCCTATAATTTCCACACCATCACATCAACATGAATATATGCCTTGGAAATAAATTCAGTTCTTAGCCCAAAAGAATAATAAGGACCTCTTTAATGAATCATAAATACAATAAAATGATCAAAATTAGGGAACATTACCGTAAAATGATGTTTTAGATAATTCCTTGTCCTATTTTTCCTAACAAAAAATTGGATTACAGAGTATCCACATAATATATGTTATATAACTCTTCATAAGATTCAATTTGACAGATCATAGAGCCTAAACCGAAACCCAGATCAAAATTTATGGTCACCTAATTTTAATTTTTAATTTTAAACTGCTCTTCAAACACTGATAATTTAATTATTGTCAATAATTTTGAAATTTTCATCCAATTTTATTGTATTTATTTTTGTAGACTTTTACTTGACAAGCATTATATCCAAATGGATATTGAGATCAAAATGGGTTCCCATTTGAAGTTGAAATCCAATTTTCAACTTCTGGTAGTACATCAGTTAGGTGACGTTTCTTCCACCACAATTTTAATATATATATATACATATATATGTATGTATGCATTTCTTTTTTTTTTGTTTATGTACGAATGTATTCATCTATAAATAATTGATAATTATAAATTATTAATTATTAAATAATTGATAATTAATAATTAATATAGGTTTAAATAATTAATAAATAATAATTGAAAAAAATTAATTTAGTTATTTGGGTAATGATGGTCGGGAACTGGAGTATACGACTTGATAATTCCCTTTCTTACTAGGTATCCTTGGGCTCAACGGTATTTCTACATGACAGTGGCATCAATTTTTTGGCCAGGGGTTTATGGGATTTCTCTTTCCTGGGAATTCATTCGATGGATGTGAAGGATAGATATTGGCCTATGTGTATTGGATCTAAAAAGGGAGAAGATGTTAATCGTAGGAATTCAATAAATCTTATGAACTTTTTCCCATAGAGGGTGGTTCATATTGGATCTTAATATCATGTACCGGTGAACTATGTTGTAAAAAAAGAATAACTTCAATTTTTTTAATTTCTTATCGTAGAACATTTGGTTTTTCCTATTTTTGGAAAACAGTGGAATAAGGATGATCTTTTGTAGCTTCTATTGAAAACCATGGGCTTCTCAGATTATAGGTGTATCCTAATTGTTATGTGTTACATCAAAATTTTGGTTACATGAATTGAATTAAATATAAAGTAGTTGGGTTATGGTTCAATTTCCTTAAAACTGTGTGTGTTGTACGTCTAGGACTTGGATTTTCATTTTAATCTGTTCAACCATAATAATTCATAACCACAAATTTGTTTTAGAAAAATTATTTGGATTTAAAATTTGGTGTCACCCCCATATTTTAATTGATATAGCATCATATATTGGAATCTCATTTAAAATGGAAAATTCTACTGAGGTATCTAGTTTTGATTACTACACAAGAATACTTATTTAAGTTAATATTAGTATAACTCTAGTTCATAAGGTCCTCATTCAAACTACTAAGGCTGATATTGATATTCATATTAAATATAAGAAGTATCCTAATTTCTATATTATGAACCCAACTATTAGGCATCTAATGGATTCATGAATAATTGATTTAATATTATAATTTTTTTCTCTAATAGGACATGATGAAATGATATATAGGAAGTATAATTGAATCAAAAATTATTTGGATCAAACTTATTCTCATAAACAATTTGGTGGTCATCGGTCATGCTATAGATGGGGGAAGACATCCTTGGTGAATGATGAAATTTTAGATATTTTTGAGGATTAGAGTGAATGAATTGTGTAATCTCTTATCATATCAGAAAAAAATACACCAATTATAGCCATAAAATCTATTTATGATTATGATAATGTATAAGGGACCTACTCAGAGGGAAATTTGGATTATTCTAAAATTTCTCAGTCACATGTTGGAAAACCACTTAGTTAGGAGGACGCTACTAAAAGTGTTTCTTTAATCCAAGATCAGTCCAGGGGGACCATCTCAAATCTGGTTTTACTCTAGGAAAAAGTATAGGTTTTTAGTATGACCATGAATATAAATAAAAATAATCCTTGAAAGGATTAACTTCAAATGATTTACTTATCAACGTCTTTTAAGGAGAGAATATTGAAGATATAAAAGATCATAATCTGGCTAATTATTAACTTTAAGCATAAGAATAGGCTAACTAACAATTATAGAAGGGGTTTCAACTAAACTCCAAGGGTTGTAAGTGGAAAATAAAAATTATCACTACTTAATATATGAAATACTACTCAATATTGGCCTCAAACCCCATAATGATTTTTTAAGTCTACCCTAATATCCTGAAATAGTGACCCCTTATGGTGCTAATTAAAGAATAAAAAATTATTCCACTATTATCAATTGCTATATTGAATCCCATTCTAATAATCAAATTATCTATGCTGGTCAAAGGAAATAGATATTGAGATGATTTTTTATTTCCAACACTCTAACCACAACTGATAACATGAAAGTGGTTACTCCTTCTACTAGAATCATTAATAGAGATTCAATGGAGGATGAAAATATTAAAGAATCCATTTCTAAAAGGAATGATTGTATCCCCAAGAGTAAGTACAGTAGAATAACTAAGGAGGGGTACACTTTCATGCCTCCTGGTACGTTCACGGACAGATTGTGTATACAGGTATAGATTATAGTCAATTCAAGACAAGTACTAGTTCATACACATTTAGTGATGAAACCTCCAATTCTATTTCGTTAAAATCAAATAATTGTAAGGTAAATATCGTTTAAATCCTAGGTATATTTCATTCAACCTCACTAAAATAAAATTTAGACCTTTCCCAACATAATAAATTGATGATATGGGTCTTCACATGAATTTCTTTTTATTTTCTTTTAGAAATAATGGCTCTACTAATCATGGATAACTATTAAACTTTTTAAATTTTATTAATATATATTGGAATCATTATAAAATATTGGATGTGTCTTCCAATAATTATGATGTCTTTTTTTGATGTATACTTTGATTATCTGGTGAACCTGTGAAACCATCCAAAGTAGGGAGGTCGGGTTTGTGTCTTGAGGGTTATAAAGGTAGAGGATCTCTTTATAATATGGTAACTCACTCACATTATTGTGTTGGAAAAATATTGATATATTTTATCTTATATTGATCTAGTTCCGAAGATAAATATTTCTAGATTAGATTGTTCTAAATGCATTTAAACTTCTTGTTTTTATTTGTTCTAGGGGTTGTCGTGAGGCAATATATTATACAGGCTAACTAGTACCGTGGTTTAGCCTGGCAAAATCATAGATAACTTTTTCTTTATTGGTTTTTTATAGGTGTTCAATAGTCTATTTTATGTAAGCAGATGATTATTTTCACTGGGGTTTTCACCTGTTTAAATTGTTATAGGTTGTGGTTTCTGTTTCATTTCATCATTTGGTGCTCATAAATTTTTTCTTTGTATGGATGATTATTGGTATTTTAATCATCATCATTACTTTCTTATATATTACTATTTTTAATAATAGTGGTAGAATATATGTTTCTTAGTTTCCATAATAGGCCTTTCCAAAAAAACATTTAAAATATTAAATTATTATCATTAATTATTAATTATTAAAAATATTTAATAATTAATATTTAATAAAATACAAGTAACTAGTAATTAATAATTAAAAATCATTAATTAAAAAACAATCAGAAACAACCCGAGAAATGGGACAAAATACCCATTCTAGCACAATGGTTGAAAAAATTATGCATTTATAAGAGAATGTTAAAATATGTATTTATAAACTTCCCACAGCACAATAAAAAACCAAAATGACATTATACATCACATGAATTAAATTTCCATAAGGATTAATGATCTTATAGTTCATTTTTTGATAGTTCTTCTGTAATCATATTACATTCCCTGTAAATGAGAGAGAAAACAATGTAGATCCCCAAAAACATATCCAAGAAATTATCAAATTAGAGAAATTTTTTCATGGTAAATTATAAGATATATTCATAGCTAAGTTTGACAACAATGAATATTCACTATCATTCTAAAGATAATACCATTTAAATATCCATGAATGATCAATAATTTAAATTATTGTAAAAAATTCAATCCCCAAATACAATGTTAAATCCAAGGAAACAAGAGAACGATTCCAATATAAATCCTTTATTATTCGTTAAAATTACCACATAGATAGTAGGTCTATGAGTACCCACAAAATCCCCATACATACTAACATTGAATTATGTCTAGATAACTGGAATACACCAAATTTACATGAAATCTGTCTGTTTTCTTGGGATACAAGACACATCCAGAAATCGAGATATTATAATATCATTTGAATATTTTATATCTAAAACATATTTGAATTTTTGGTCCCATGTGGATTTCTGTGATGATAAATTCATAAAAATCATTGAGTTTCAAATGATATAAATCAATTATGAGGTAATTCATTTCTTTCCAAATATAAAAAACAACCGACATAAATAGTAAAAAGAAGAAGGTAAAGAATTATTTAGACCTAGTTAAGAGATTTAATAGGCTTCATAATGGTATTAATATCTATTCTAGTAAGTAGCTCCAAAAATAGGATACTAAATACAAAGATCAAGACTATATTTGAAAATCTGGATTCAAAGAAAAAGTGTGGACAATTATCAAAATATGTCATATAAAGAATTAAAATCAAAGGAATGCACACAAATAAAATAAAATAAAGGTAACTAACACATTACAAATTTTTATGACTAATTTCCCATTTAAGTATAAGTATTATAGAATATACAAACATTTTCATAAAATATTTCAAACATCTTACAAGCGGTCCAAGTTTTCAAAAATGTAGAAAATAATTAATGTTAGAATTTTGGATTCCCATCATAGATTGCATCCACATATAGTGGTATATAGAAATAATATTTTAATGTTTTATTTGGATAAATAATTCTGTTTGAATATGGTTCTCAATTTATTCGATGTGTGTGACGGAATGATCGGTCGAGATATCAAATATTTTTTATTAGATATAAAAGTAACTCACAATGGGATTTGATATCCAATTATTTACAAAAAATACATAAATTAATTCCTATAATAATCCAAATTAACCTATGGAATGATAACTTTCATTTAACCCCTCGAAGATAGCTAGAAAGAGGATCCCATATAGAAAAGGTTTCCCTGTAGCATTTTTTTAATACAAAATTTTAAAAGTATTATAGAATGAATCCCTTATAATTTAATGAGATTACTAATGAAATTTTCAAATAGTAATATATTTAATAGACCAATATTGTTAAAATCTATCCCATAAAATGCATTTCTTTTCCCCTGTTTCTTCTAATCTATAGTGATAATCTTATTTTCAAAAAAACTAGTCCAAAGGAAATTATGGATGTAATTTTCAAGACTCTTATAAATATATTTAGTAAATTTTTTAATGTGAAATGTATAAATAAAAATTGAATATTTAATTTAGTTAAAAAATACCAACTTGACTGATTTAAGAGAAAGACATCCTATTCCAATTAGGAAGTTATTTTTTAATCTTTTGAGAAATATACCATAAATATAAGAACATAATTTTTCCAATTAAAGGTAGTATTCCAAGGTAGTTAAATGGAATTTTCCCTATTTTTCCCCGAAAATATTTAGAAATTTTGTTTCTCCATGAGGTAGTCATGTGCTTCACATAGTACAGGTATGATTTATTCCAATTAATAGATTGAAGAGAGACCATTTCATAATAAAGAAAGATTTATTTTGTGTAGGAAATATAATTTCAATATGATTCATCAAAAAAATAAATATCATATACATATATAACATCATTATAGGTGCTCATATTTATTAAAAACATCCTTGAATAAATTAAACCATATTCCACTACCATTTGGAAGCACCAACTAAGGCATTATTCTACTATTCAAAAAAATTTCTAATAGTTGATCCCCTTTTAAAACACCTTTTGTACAATTAAATTAAAAATTTGGATCACCATTAATGAAAAATTATTACCCTATTCTTTTTATAATAGAATTGATGTGTATAATAATCCTTGTAGAGAACCCAAGATTGTTTAACACCTCAAATATAAAAATCCAAATTAACGGTATCGAAATATTTTAATATATCAACATTTGGTGAAATATTTTTGGAGACATATTTATTTGAATAATGATGACACATCCAGAAGTTGTTTAAATAAATTCATGCTTTCATCTAATAATGAACCAATATTTATTGTATGATACAATATTATTAGAAATAAGAAAAGGTTTTATAGCAAAAACATTACTAATGAACTTTTGACGAGTCTTCCCAACAACAAAGGGTCTTTAATCAGAGACACCAACATATTTCCCAAATATTTTAATGGGTCTTATTAACTATGAGATAAATATTCTTTAATGGAACATAAACCTAAAAACTTCACCTATAATAAAAAATAAGTTTGAGTGAACAAGGATACAAAATGCTCTCAAGAATGTGTATGTGAAACCATCAAGTAAGGGTCTATATCTTTATTGAGAAATAAGGACTACATCAACTCTAATTAAAGTGAATAGGAGTTAAGAATGCATTAATCATTAAATATATGGAATTAGAGATAAGAAAACCAAATATAACCCATCATACATAGCATTTATTCTATTGAAGAGAGAATCAAAATAGTTAACTCTATAATTGGTAATATCAAAATCATCACTTATTTTTCACTATTAACAACAATGTAAGAGATAATACATTTATATTTCCTTTTTTTATTCAGGATGTTAAATAATTTATAATTTCAATTATCATATTTAATCTATATTATGTTCATTTATCCCATTCATATTCTGTCATTTGTAACGATATTGTCACTAGTTTAGCCATCATTTGTAGTTCCATAGCCATGGGTGAGTGTAGTGAGATTTACCAAGCCATTATGAAATGTAGATTATCCGGATACCCAATAATATCCAAGTCCAAAGTACATAATCTCTATAGAAAATAGAGAATTGGCACATCCTCACTATGAGATATTGACCACATAGTTTTTGGATCTATGTCTTTGAAATTCATTACATTTAAATAGACTTTCCATCAACTACAAAAAAATATCCCTATATCCATCCATGTAACTCAAAACATTAATATATTTAGATAGTATTGGGTGAGCTATAATAGAAATTATAATATTAGATAATAATTTTCGGCCTTCAAAATTAATACTAGGTAGGGAATGAGTTGGAGACGTCCAAATCATTCCCATTTAGAGAAATAAAGGGACTATCAATTTTAATGGCTCGACGCCAATTAAAAATTCATCTAGTAAGGTAAATCCTACCCATTTATAATTTATTTTATAGAAAAAATACATGTCAATGAATTTATAGAAGCTCATGGATGAAACTATAATGAAATATTACCCCCTCTTTTCGTTAGAATTTAGAGCATTGTTAATGTCCCCAAATAATAACCAGTTAAAATAAAAATTTGAGGAAACTGAGTAAATAAAATCTCATAGAATAAATATTTTTCAATATAAATTCTATGAATAAATTAAAGAACTTTAGAATTACTACTACCACTCCCATAATTTGGTAATAAGAGGATAGGATCTTGAGTAGCAACAGATAAATTTCTGAGGGCTACAAGAACTCTAGAATTAAGTGGAGCCAAATCAGAGCTTGACACTTGATTTTCCAAGAGTGCATGGAGAGACTTCTTTTTGGATGTTCTATTATACATAGTTGGGGACACTTACTCGGAAAAGTGGTTATCATGGGCATGTTTATGTGCCTACCTTGGAGTGGTTACCGAAATGGACCGATTACCTCCAATTGGAATGGTTGTATGTTCCAAATATTATTGTCTATATAATATGGGTGAGTATGCCCCATGACCCTCGTAGACTGGAATAGAGGTATGTATTTTCATTGGGATGGCATGCCAATTTTCCATCCCATGTGCAGGGACAGATTTATGTGTCGATTTCTCTGGTACTACAGAAGTGGTTTTTATAGTATCCTGGCATGCTTCCTGAATATCGGTAGGGATTTGCGTTTGCCATTTCACCATTGATAAGATATATTTGGTGACTTCAGCGATAAGAACAGGAATATAAATCCAATCCATATCTGGAGTAGGTGTATTTTCCTTCTCCTTTACTCCTTTTCCTATCAATGGGTATTGACAGTACTCATGCATGGGGTCAAAGATTTGGGTCAGCCCCAAATTTGTCGTTGGAGCTTTCCGACAGACTTCTCCAGGTGCTACCAAACGATATTGTTGGCATACATGGTGAACATCGGCAGGATTATTTACATGATGACTATTTCCCATCATGTATGGTTTGTAGACTTTATTCAATACTAGAATAAGTGACTACTGGAAGAATTGGTTATTGTTAGTAGGTGTATGTTCATGTCTCCCAGTTGCCACCACATTGGACTTGTATACTTCCTTAAATGCAGTTAGACGAGCCTGCTGACTGGTGGATAACTTATAAGTAGGTCGATGTTCCTATTCACGGAAATCCACCAGATTTGTTTCATGAGATTTTGGGGTTTCTACCAAATGATCCTGCTGAGTAGAAAAATTTTGGCGGATGGTTTTATGTGCCGGTTCGTTATTTTCTTTCAAGTTAGTTTGATGGGATTCTCTGGAGGAGGCAAAGGTGAGAACCTGCTCCCTGTTGACCGTACGTTGTCCCCAGTGGGTTGTCTTATATGCCCGGTTCTGAGATACCTTGGCCGAACGTCCAACGAAAACACCAAAATCATGTTGGGGGTTCACTACTATGCGATTATGGTGGCTATTTCTATTGGGAGTCCACAAGAATGACCTTTTCATTCTTTAATTAAAGCCTTGAGTGTCCTATTTCTCCACCTACCTATAGTATGGGAGGGATTTATTATTGCATTTTGGGGATAAGGATCTAAAATAGTTGAAGACGATGGATGGAACCATTTGCTTCTTGATCATCAGTCATCGTTGGCTAGATGACCAAGGATTGTTATTGACCTGGAGGGCCTACCGAGCAGCCTCCAAAGTTGGGATTGTACCATGTCGGGGATATTCCTTTACCAGTACATTAGAGACCCAGCATTTAAGATGTTGGGTTGATGATTACATACTTCCCATTGATGTGTATCCAGCTTGAGCAGTGGTCGGGAAGTTCATAGATGTTGTCTTCAAAAAATCCATTTTAGAGTGAAGGGAATTTTGAGAAAAACATAAAAACAACAACAAAATCCATTAAAGAAACATATTTTTAGATGGATACATGTGTGATTTATTTCTTGGTCTAGCCTTCCTTTATCAATTGATAGGGGCCTAATAGGTGGGAAACATTATTAACTTGGTTAAGGATTCAAGTCGGGTTCACCATTTTGGTTTCGTAGTTCCTTGAATAATGTATTCTAGTTTTAAGAATCACTTCTTCCAGGATGCTTCCATTGGATTTATTTATAGAAATGAAAACTTCTAATAGGTCATTATCTAAAGAGGATCTTCTTCCCAAAGGCAGTCTTTCATTATGTTTGAGCTTCACGATACATAGGAACGAACATTGGTCGAGAGGATGGGAGGTCGGACTCAACACACCCTTTGGGAGATAATTATTGTCTACTTAATGACTCTCTTTTTAAATTTAAGATATTTTCATAAATCATTATTAATTCACCAAGGATGACATATGTTTCCCAAATAATTTACAATCACTAAATAACATGTGTAAAATTTATAATCATCTGTATGAATTCAAGGTTCTTCATTAATGGAAATATCTGTATGTATTCAAGGTTTTACATCAATGTTATCCTCTAATTTACTACTTATATATTCTTTTAATCATTGTTGTGAGGATACTGGTTTTTAATCCACTCAATGGGGCATTCATGAATTTATTTTTATCCAGGGAGATGAAGGTTTGTTTTGATTTTTGGTTTGTGCCCATAAATGCGCTACCTAAATATCCTTGTAAAAGGAATCAAAACCCTCGTATTTTTGGGCTAATGAATGGAACACATCATAACATTTAAGGTCATGTGATAAGGGAATAGAAATATATTTTAATTTCTTGCTGTATGGATATTCTAATCAAATGGTTCTTAGTCAAAACATAGTGTGGGACTTATACTGAATTAGCATAATGAAAATTTTAAATAATATGGGTTTCTAAGTAGGATCAGACGATGTTGGGAATGTGGCCCAAGGAGAATAGGTTGGATTTAGGATATTGTGTTTGAACCTCAATGAGGCTTCCTATGTATACCATATATATGGGAATCAAAGCCGGCATAATTCTATTAGGTCTCATAGGAGATTATAGTGCATTGATACAAATGAATTTGGGCTTACTTTGTGAAAATAATGCCTTAATGATTTTGGGGATCTAATTTGGGGATTATTCTAATATAGGATTCCTAGATTAGATAAATTAAAGTTGGATTCCTAAAAAGTATATCTACTGAGATCGGGCCCTGAAAGGTCTTTCTCTGTATCCTAGTTTGAGCAGGATTCAGAGTTCTCATAGTTCCATCAATTGTGAAAATGTTGTGACCATGACAAATCTCTAAGCCCACATGAGTCGTGCTCAGTGTGAGAAACAAGTGGATGTTAAAGATTCAACAAAGTCATTCACACTTTCAAATTTTTCGTCCTCCTCTAGTGGAAGAGGGTGCGTCGACTGTGGAAGTGGGTGAGGTGATGGGGGAAGAGGAAGAGGTGATGATCCTTCCCTTAGTTCTCTTCACATTGGACAAGGGTATAATGAAAGGAAGAAGGGATGAATGTTAGAGGATTACAACAGGATGGATTCTGTAAAATTCATCCTAGTAGTGGAGGGAGACCTATCTTATTCATGCATGGAAAATCAACAATGAACTGTACCTTCCCTACCATAGACCTGAGGTTCTGGGTTGTCTCTTTGAGAAGGGCGAGGTCGGGACCCAAACCCTCCTCCCAAAAAGGAACATCCCAAAAATGTTTCTAGGAGAATTTTCCATTGACTGTGGATATACAAACCTATATACACTCTATAAATCCTAACCCCATTGTAAAACAAATTTTGGAAACCTATTACTGTGGATATAAAAACCCAAATTGGAGACACGTTGATGTGTATTTCCCAAAGGTTTGATAAGTCCGGAGGTTTTGGTGGAGGTCTCAATAGAATCACTTTCATAAAATGGATTGAAGGAAAAAATAATCCTTTCCATTAATGGCATTGAGGAAGGCTTGATGGCTCATAGACATAAGAGATAAATTGAATCAAAGAGGGGTGCTCATGTAGGGAATGGCGCACAAGTATGGGTGCACAACTTTGATTGGGAGAACTAATGTTCCCATAAGTGACGAAAAACCTGGGTGTTAATACTTGGGTGAGACCTTGCTCAGGACATAAAGAGTATTCACAGGTGATCCCAGATGCGGGGTACTCAAGTTCCCATGAAAGTAATAGGCGGCATGCAAGTATTTCTGATTTGGGGAGGTTGGATTCTTTGGGAACACAGGTGTTATGGTTTTAAAACAATAAAAATACTTATGTCCAATGATCCTCCCTTAAATCCTCTACTCAAGTTGTTGAGGAACTACCTTGAATGTTTTGGAAGACTGGGGAGAAGTACTAGGGCACCAGAGCAACAATTGGGCTTTAGGGAAATTCTTCTGTACAAATAAGGCTTCACACCAACATTTTGGTGTGCAAGTGGCTGCATGCCAGATGGGTAGTGCCCAAGTATAATTGTGTGCTGACTGTGATTTAGATAGACAAGATCGATCCAAAATTCATGCCTTTGTAAATATTTATTTTCATCAGCTATTTCCAACTTTTCTTCCTAAGGGGATTCCCTTTGTCATTTTTTAGACTCTTTGATTGAATAGAGTGTCAATAATTATATTGGTTTTTTTAAATTTTATTAATGATTTTAGGAATAATAAAATGTGTCAAATTAAAGGAAACATCCATTATACCATTATTTCATGTTTTCTACATAAATGTATAAATATATATAAATATCATGCATTGAAATGATAATTGATCACTAAAAAGATAAATTTGTGTAATCACTGAAAGATGAACATCATTGATTATTATAATATATGATGTAATTCTATGGTTGGTGTGAGTAATATTTTTTTATTGAGATACAGAATATTCCCATGAGGCCCATGAAAGATAACAAGTTTCTTTGTGCGCAGTGGATGATCCACTAATTCTTCCACTTTGATTATAATAATTATTTTTGGTATACTAGGGATACATGTATTATATTTGAGTCCCCAATACCATAGGTAGGAAAGATACCTAGCATAATAAAAATCATAATTTGATACTCTACTTACACAAGTCTAAATATTGACTTCACTAACATGGGGAGTGTTTGTGTATGTAGTTGATCATTTCATTAGTTCGAGATTAAACAATATGGTATTTTTCCTTGACTGTGATGAGTATAACATAAGGTCCCATGATTAAGATAGAAAATGGGAATATTAAGTCTCGCATATATATATTTTATATAAATATCAATATTGTACATGTAATGTTTTAAAACATAAGGAAGAATGGAATGTTATGTATTGGTCAATCTGATCATACCATGCTCTAAAAATCGAGATAATGTGAGTTGTCTATTTGGTATTGACATGCACTATTTCCTAAGTACTCTTAATGTCTTAGAAAAATGAAAAATATAATAATTCATTTTTTCATTTGATATATATGTGTAGACATAGGTATAGAGATACATGTGTTTGATGTAGATCATTTTAACTCCCTTTATTTCTTGAGAAACATTGAAGAATTCCTTGAGGCCTCTATTTTATTACATATATGGATTCCTAGATTCATATTGGTTTTCAATTCTATAAAGTCTTGTGGGTTCACAATTTTTCATAGACTTAATGGGGATTCAGTTTGGCATATGGAGACACTCTAAAAGTGTTTTAAACTTAATCTAAATTTTTAAATGGGTGATCCGAAGTTATTTTTAGTTATATAATATAAGTTAATGTTAAAGATATGTTTCCAAAGTTGTTTTGGAAGAAATTTAATATATTCTTGGATGTGGTTTCACATGTTATTGTATATGATACAACATAAAGTAAAATGGAAAAAAGTATTTTATAATTTAGTAAATGTAAAATAATAATGTAAATATCTATTAAAGCCTTATATATTTGATTTATATATATATTACTTGTGAGTTATAATTTAAGTGAACATAAGTTTGTATTTTTTAGGAAACATAAAACTAAAGTAAAATGATAATATCCAAATCATTCACTCATGTGTGATGAACACATTATTATATTCTATGTCCTAATTATTTTCCTGATATATTCATAAATCGTTGTTATATGATGTAATGGTGTGTGTATATTTGGAGAATGACTCAAAAGAACCAAAAAATTTCGTTCATATATTTACTCTACATATATATTAACTGCATTCCATTGGGAAAAGTTGAATCCCATCAAATTTTTTGATGATTCATATTTACCTATCGATACAAACAGAGGTGGGATGCTTTTGTTTTCATCTTTGGGGATCTTTATCAAGAAAAATCAAACACTATCAAAGGCTATCGAATGTTGTAATGGATCCTTGGTGTATGGTACACATATTTACAACATATTCTTCTTTTCATTATTAATCTATGGTTTTATATTATCTTATATTTCAATCCTTATACAAGGGTTTTCAATCACTTTATCTTGATCTGATAATTGTTATTCAACACTAACAAAACCCTTCGATTTTTTCTTGAAAATATTTCAAAAATTCCCTTATATTTAGAAAACAAATATATATATATATATATATATATAGTATTAACATAATTTTTACTTGTTATCCAGTATATATTATGCATTACTATTCATCAAAACATTTTTAAAAGTTGTTACTATTTCGAGATACAAGTTTCGAATAACATGTGTTATCATTTCAATTATCATGTTATACCGTATATAATATATGTAGTCCTTAAAAGTAACATTATAACATTAGTTTAATTAGAATATACATTTTAGAATAATCTTAAACATTTATTACTATTCTATTCAATAAATGCTTTTAAAAGACATTGTTAACCATGATGGTTTTATACTACTTAAGTGAATTAGGTTGATTTATTTTCACTTATTCATTTTATATCTATTATTAAACATTTATTTCATGATTTAAAATAATAGTTTTAATTAAATTAAATAAATTTTAATATTCTATATGGATATAATAATTATGAGAGTAATGTTATTAAAATTAAACATCCATAATCATTTTACTAATCTAAGAAAACAAACCGAAGAAGATTCAAGGAATTCAAAATTTATAGTATAAAATTGAACTATTTTAATTAAATAATGATAGAAAAACTTTAAATTTACACATCAATTGATTATGAAACCATTTAATACTGAAATTTTACTTTCACCAATACATCAATGTGGTTTTGGATCTATGAACTAAACAACCTAAAAATGACCGAAAATAGAAATTGTAATCCTTTAAATTAATAATAAATGATTATAAATTTATTAATAGGAATAATAATAATGAAAGAAATATAAAAATATCCTGATAAATTAATTAATAAAATAATTTCATTATTAAGGAGGTTTGAAGGGCGTCTAAAATGAGTCAGTACTCATTGTAAGTGTTTATCTTCTAAAACTCCCAAATTTTTTAAATTATTTATTTGGTATTTATGTCCCTTTTTATTTCATTTATAAAAAAGTTTTTTTATTCATTAATTACTAATTTTACACTTATGGGGGAGGTATTATTTTATCATTACCTCCCTTATTGATTTATATCTCGCAACCTTTGTTGTTGTAAGGAGTCTCTCTCGCTCTTTCTTAGCTCCTTATGATTATATTATTTATCACTCTCTATCTACAACTCATAACTTTTTTGTTTCTCCTACTTTTCCATTTTCATTATATCATGGATATATCTTATAAACTTTACACCATTTATAAGTTTTTTATTATATTTACTTGACCTTATACCCTTTACTCAATTCTATTCGTGAACTATATATTCCACAATCCATATTGAATGGTATTTACCTATAATTTTTTTTTGTATGGAAATATTATTGATTTAAACACATTTTCATTTAGTATATATAATTATTGACTAGCTAGACATAGTGATGTAATGGGTTCCTTAGGGAACATTATATATAATATAGGTTATTCATTTATTTCATTTAATCAATGCATTGGACTTATTAAGTGATGATTGGTCCTAGATCTATATTTCTCAATGATGTATTAATAGGTCTAATTATAAAAAATATAATATGGAAATGGGAGTTTATTTATTATTATTTTTATGATTTCGTGATACAGGGCCTTAACAATATAATTATAATGTTCTGAATTATGAATTCCACTGATATCAGATCAAATATTATTAATAATGTGATCAACTCTTTCCATTTTAATTGATATAGTATGTTTTATGTTTTGTTATATTACACTTCTAAGTTTTCTTATTATTTCCATATTATTTATTTCATGTCTATTTGGTTTTATATTCTATTATGTGATGCCTCTACTCATCTTATGATCTCACCACTAATTTTATTTATTAATTTCTCTATGAAAAAATAATTAATTTGAAGTATGATCTGAGGATAATAAATTGGGAATAATAGCCTTTTATGAAATAATTTATATTCCAATTCAATATAATGGTAAAATATGTATCTAGTCACATTATACTACTAATATTTAATAATGGAAACTAACGATTTGATAATTAACCACTAGTTCTAGGTAGTTTGAGTCAGGGTTTTTACAACTTCGAAGAAAGGATGCAAAACTTGATGTATAAATAATCATCCAAATTTGATTTCCAAGGCAATTTTTTGAATCAATAGAGATACAAGATAATATATAGCAGATAGATAAATATAATTACACTAATTTTATTCTAAACATATACAAACAGATTAAAAATAATTTTCCCATCATTTTAATAGAATATGAACAAATTGAATGTATTCATTAACTAATGAAGAATAATATTAATATATTAATATCTCAATCGGACATGAATATAAATATAAATAACCCCTGTTAAAGGTGATTATTACTGAGTTATAGGTATAAGAAGTGGTCTATTTTGAGAATAATGAAACATAATTGAAAATGAATTTAGTCTCTTCCAATGAGATACAATATGATATTTATATAGAGATGAATTTATAAAAATAGATCACTACTCCTCCAGCATCAATGGATGTGTATAACCTCAAAATTTGACTCCCCCCGTACTAACTCAAAAATTCATCACCAAATAAAGTATATACAGTATATATTATCAATAAGGGGTCCTTAAAAAGAAGAATTATAATAGTTATAAAAGGAAGACAATATGGTTGTTCTTACCACAAAATATCAAACAAAAATCAAAATAGGTATAACCCACTTAATATCAAGATGATTATAGCAAATACATGTCACACATTTAGGGGTTAATCCCAATAATTCCATTACTAATGTTTTTAAATTTATATTTGTTTAATATTATTTTTATAGATTTTTTTATTTCCATATAATATTCAAAGGTAGAATGTAGATACACATCTAGTCAAATTCATTTTTTTCATCTATAAAATATTAATAATAGAAACCTATGTATTCTAGATTGTTTGATTTTAGTGTAGTGATATGGTTTTTGATTTATTAGTAGATTATATAAATGGGACTACGACTATTAGACATATTGAAAAACATTTGATTAAAATGAGAGAGATATAACACATTCTCTAAGGCTTTCTATTAAAAAAGAAAATAATCCATGTCATCAATTTCCTTAAAACATAACTTTTTTTCTTCTATAAATATATTTACAACTACAAGATAACATTTTTTTATTTTTAGTATTTAACAAATATTAAGTGGTTCAAGAGGTTAAACCACTAACTATTGGATTCCCACTTTACATTCTTTTATTTTTTATTTAGGATGGTTTTCTAGTATACTATTTTTACAATATAAAAATTTATACTCTTTTTAAATATTTTTCCAAGGTAATTTTATGCCATTTAATTATTGTTTTAAAATAGTAATCTAGTGACGTTAAGTACTAAACTAAATTTATAATATAAAATTCATTAAATAGTATCTTATTCATCTTTTTAAAACTCATATGATAAAATTACTATTGATATTTTTATTTTATTCCGATTTTATTCCCAATTATTTTCATGAATTTTGATAGAAATTTGAAATTCATATCTTGTATGGGTTGTATTAAATTATTTTTATTATCCTAAGAGGTATTGTAAACCATTATAAAATATTGTTTCTAATACTGCCAATTTCTTGGGATAAATAAGTATTTTTTTATAACTTGTGCTTTTTTTTTATTTTTTTAATATTTATATTTCATGGGACATTTTCAAAATTATTTAGGAAATTAGATACTTGAAAAAATTTATAATTGAGACCCTCTATTAACGTCATCCCACTTTAAACCCCAACAATGCAATGAATGAACTTATAGGTTTAATCCACATTATAAGCTAATTATCTCATACCAACCATCACTATAAAATATATTTTAATAGTCCTTCCATGATTCAGTATAGAAGTCGCATATCATGTTTTTTCTCTAAGAATCATTTCATGTAAAGGGGAATTCGGGAGGTGTGTGTTGTCATTTAGGGAAATTGAAAAAAAATTGTGCTTGAGTTATATTTTT
This sequence comes from Viscum album, assembly GCA_963277665.1. Classification (NCBI taxonomy): domain Eukaryota; kingdom Viridiplantae; phylum Streptophyta; class Magnoliopsida; order Santalales; family Viscaceae; genus Viscum; species Viscum album. The sequence goes on along the minus strand of OY728122.1, from coordinate 932,298,076 downwards.
CCTAATATTCACATATCATCATATTCTATGAAAAAATTATATATTAATATAATTTTAAAAATTAATTAATATGTAAGAAACATGGATATCAACGCTAAAAGAATCTCTTGTGTATCATGTTAGGACTTATGACCTAAAATTTAAAAAAAAGTTAGTGAGGGGGTCAAATATTTTAATTGAAATTGAGTGAGGAAAAAAATTATGAGAGTTCTTGAATTTAAAAATGAATTTTACTAAAATAATCAAGCCTCCACTTTCCACCTAATGATATTAAATTCTCACTCAAAACACATAATAAAAACAAAAACCAATTGATATACATAAAGATTAATTACATATTCATTGTCTCATAGTGTAGAGAACTTATAATTTTCACAATATTATTTTGAAACATGAAATTTTCAATTACAATGATAACTTCATAAATAAAAATTTCCCTAAGTGAAGAGACATAATGAATTTCATGTGACATGAATCACAAAAATGGGTTTTCAATAAATATAAAAGCTTAAATTTCATCTAGATATGTGAATTATATGCTATTAAATTAAAATTCATATGAAAATCATGATGTAATTTTTTTACAAAGAATCAAAAAATTATCTCTCACTTTTAACTTTACTTTTAGGAAATATTTTTTGTTGTATAATTTTTTGATTGAATAAGTTTTATAATAAATACACATGATCTAAATTAGGAAAAAAATTGGATTCAACATTTCATTGAAATACATAAATCTAATCAGCCTATTTGATCAAATGATTTCAATTAATTTTGTATGTCAAACATTAGAGTGTAGTTAACACTATAAAACATGAATGTGGGATACTATGAACTGAATTTTTTAATCTAATTTGTTAAGAAAAATTACAAATATATATACTAAATAGTTCAACTTCATTATTAAATTCCACTTTTCACTCACAAATGCACGGTTCCTAATTTCATTATAAGTAAAAGAGTAACATTTGTTTTATTTTTTAAAAATATTTAAATGAGTAGAAAATTATACATATATTGAAATTGGGTCATGATTTAGATCACAATGAATGCAGTTATTAAATGTTCTAAGATTTGGTATAGATTTACTATAATAATTGTATGTGTTTTCTAACATGGTACATAATATAAAAGATTTATTCAAAGGTTTTAAAAAAAATATAGATATATTTCATTTTGTTTTTGAAGAGTTATTAAAACATTTTATAATTTATGAGATATAATTCATGTACATCTATGGAAATTTTGTTTGTATAAAAATATTACTATAAACTATATGATTCATGATTAAGTTGTTGAGTCAGTTATAATTGAAAAATAGAAATAATGAGCTTGAATTTTTTAGGAAGGGAATCTTCCAGGAGAGAATCAAAGTTGGGTAATATTATGATATAAATATTGGGATATTAACTTTAATTTATTTGGAAATATTATGGTAATTTTAAAAACTCATTAAAGGTGTTTTGAGTTGATAAGAGATAGAAAGTGATTCCATAAGAATGTTTGAAGTGGTTTGGAGGGGATTTTAATAATTTTAGATTTCAAATGTAATATACTTGTTTTTTCCGCAAATAAAAGAAATATGAAATGGTTGTGGAAACCACTGTATAATGCATGATTATCATGATGATTTATAAGAAGAACACTGAGTTGATGTAAAATAATTGATAAAGTGTTTGTGAGTTCACTCTGATTTATAACATAGTTTGTAGGGTACATAATACATTCTTATTTATTAACAATATCTCCTAGTGTATATGGAATATAATTTTTGGAGATAATAGAAATGAGGAATAGGTAAGATCAAATAGTGACATGTAAATTTTTTTCTCATAATAGATATTTCTTGAGTTCATAATAAAATTTGAAAATTTTAGACCTCCTTCTATTAATGATCACAAAAATCATGATTCTAAAAATTCTAATTAATTTCATCTTTTCTTGTAAGAAATCTATTTTCTATGATCTTTTGATAAATTAATCTAAGTTTAAGACACCATTGAGATATAAACCATTGATACAAACACCATTGTCCAAGAAACACAACTAGTATAAAAATCCATAAGTCTGGGATATCATCAAGAAATCACAATATCAAACTATCTTTACACTGCATAGAATATTTGACAATGTATGTGACACCATTGATCAACAAACAACCATGATGCCATGCTATCATAATGAAAATATGGATAAATATGATATACTGCATGTACTGTAAGAATTTATTAAGTCTGATACACAATACAACTGTCACACCATCAGACCATACATCATTTATTTAGACACTGCCAGCATAATAAAAAATTATATATCTAAGACACAGCCAGAAATGTACTTTCAGGGCTTGATATAGCTAGTGTCATGCCATCAGTGTCACACCATCAAAGAAACACCCCTCCAGATCTTGACACTACTAGATCCTAAGCTATTGTCACTATTTTTATTACTTTTATTATATTAGAATAAAATTACTCCCATGGTTATATTTATCGAATTTAATTTCACTTAATATTTTAATAATTTTTTTCTTAAATATTCTACAAAAATAATGTCAGAATAAGAAGTTTGAAGGAAAATCTGATTTGGATATCTCTACTGCTGGTGATTAAAGTAAAGAACATTCCCCCATGAAAATTAGATATGGAATCATATAACAAACATGTGTTGAGTAGAATAAATGTTTAGGTAGAAGGGTATCATGATTCTCTTATTATCGAATATCTAAATTGATTGACCTGATTTAAAACACAAAGAGCTCACCTGATGTGTTCATTCGACTGTGTAAGAAAAATAACCTGATTTAAAACACAAAGAGATCACCTCTTGTGTTCATTTTACTACATAATAAAAATATCTTCTTATCTGGTGCTTTTCTCTATTTAGAAAACAATAGTGGTGATAGACTTTTTTCTTGAATATTATGAAATAACTCAACTCAAGATTCATTGCTGATTCAAATAAAGAGTCACAAGATGCATTCCAATAGACCAGGCATCTATAAACTATAAACTCCAAGATTTATCTTTTCTATTTAAATTTATTACTATTTGAGTAGTGTGTGATTTACTATATTTTATATATGAACACTGTCTCATGTGCTAAACTAGAAGATACTGGATATCTTCTCAAACATTTTTCTTATTTTTTTTCTCACATCGATAAGAGTGGTAGAGGTCCTTGTGTCACCTACTTTCTCTTTTCAAACATGAATAAATGTGTAAGAGGTCATGTGTTACATAGAAAGACTTAATTATTGTAAAACCCAATACATGTTGTGAATCATTGAATTTATGTCATATCAAATTCTTGGTGGGTTTGACCACCATTATGTGAGGACTAAGTCTCGTCTTGTGAATGAACCTCTTGTATTCAATATTTTCACTGTGTGTTTTAATTGTGTTCAACTTTATTTCTGCTTTAAAACTAAGAATAGTTTTTACCTTAAAAATACAAACTTTGATTTTTTATTGGAATTTTTGTTCATATATAATTTTTATCATGTAAATTTATATAAAATGATTCAATAATATTATATATTATTCATCTGAGAACTAATAAATATTTAGAGAAATCATTTCAAAGGATAATATCTATGTCATACTAGTTGTTTGGTAAACTTTCCTATATTTAATCATTTTTTGGATTTTAAAAAATCCATTTTTAATATAAATTTGTATTTGGTACTCAGTTTACCACCTCTTGATATACTCTCTCTGACCAAAATTTTGTATCATAGGAGTTAAAACCTTTTTAAATTTTTTATAAATGTGACTATAGTTATGCATTAAAGATATTAAAATTTCCATAAATTATAACTTTTCAATTATTTATATTTTTTTAGTATTCTAATATGGATAATAGACACGAATGTGATCCTACTAACTGACCTCTATATTTAAATGGGACTAATTATGAACAACAGAATATAAAAATGAAAATTCATATTGAATGTTTGGATTTTAAAATATTGTCTTCCCTAGTAGATCAGTATATAATTCCTAATAATGCTAGAAATACTTGGGATGATCCAGATAAGTCCACATATAAAATAATCTCAACACCCTAAATGCCTTTTATTATTCCTTAGGATATGAGGAATTCAATAATATTTCTTCACGTAAAACATCCTATAAGATATTGTATACTCTAGGTGTCTCACATGAAGGAAATTAAAATATTAAAGAGATTTAGATTTATACCCATACTATTAAATATGATAATTTTAAGATGAAACTTAATGAACCCATTTCAGATATGTACCTCAATATTAATGAGATTTTCAATTCCATGAGATCATTGGGAAAGCATATATCTAACCAGGAACATATAATGAGATTGATGAGACATATACCTAAAAGATAGAGAGGCTCTTTAGTGTCAATCATAGAATCCTATGATATTAGTAAATTACCAATCAATGTGCTGATAGGTATGAATTTGATGTATGAAGAAGAACTAAATGTAAACAGTGATAAGGAAGAGGATCCTGAGAGAAATTATATAGCTTTCAAGACTAGTATCTCTAGGAACGAAACTAAAAAAGAAAAAAGATAGTAAAAGATATCAGTTCTATTGATAGTGAATCTACTTCTGACAGTGATGAGGATAAGGGTAATATAGCTAGAAGGTTTAAGGAGTTTTACAGAAAGTTTATTTTTTCCAAAAACCAAACAATAAAGGAAAATATGATAAAAGAGGGATTTGGAAGAAAAATGAATATGATTCAAAGGAACTTATCTACATAGAATGAAAAAGTAATGAAACCATAATGCATGACAATATTAATTTTAATACAAAATGAGATATGAAGACAAATGAAGAAGATAAAATAAGGCAATGACTGATACATGGAGTGCATTTTAAGATAGTTTAAGTGACTTGGATTCTTTATATAACGAAAATCCAGACATATAAAATATGTTCCTTATGACTAAAATTATTGATGTATATAATTTACCCACTATTTCTTATATTTTTCATGTGTATATTTCTGATAATTATGACAATGAACAACATGATGATAATATGTCAGATGATGAACTATAAGAATATTTCAACATTCTAGAGGATACCTTTAATGAATTAAATGATTTGAAAAAGAATATAAAAAGACAATATTATTTGACTATAAATACTAAGTTTGAACTTTTTATTGAAAAATAATAAAACATGTCAACTACTCCAGGGGAACAATAAACTCGACCTGTCTAATGAGAAATTGTATAAATAACATGAAAATTTTAAAAATGGTAGAGAGACATTGAAAACAAATTGGAAAAAAGTTCTTTTTAAATCTGTTATCGGGAAAGGATATGAACCTGGATAGAGGACAACAATTAGGAATAATTTTGTTCCAATATATAAACCTAAAACCTCTACAACGAAAAAAATTTCAAAAGGACTAAAAAATTTTTTTATTCTTAAGAGCGTTAAATATTTTTATAGGGAACCTATATGGACTATATGGGTATCATAGCTCTTATCAATAAAATTTAGGGACAAAAAAAGTTTTGGGTGCCAAAATACTTTTTTTTCTAAAAATTAGTTTTGTGGTAAAATTTCTTGAGGACCTCCAGTAGAAGACTGGTCTAGTTGGACAATGGGTTTTCAGGGCATATGATAGGATATTATTCATTCTTAAACATCCTGATAATGGTTATTGTTGGGCATGTCACTTTTGGTGATAATGCAAAAAAACATCATCCTAGGCCATATTAGTAACAAAAGTGAAATTTTAACTTCTAATTTTATATATTTTTATGGTTTAAAATATAATATTATTATAATTTACCACTTGTGTGATGATGGTTTTTACTTTATTTTTTAGAATGACTCTTGCAATGATTTTGATTCTAAAAAATATTTATTTTTAATACTTTGTGAAATGGAAGTGCTAATGCTGTTTATTTAAATTCCTTAGTTTCACAAAAAGTTTCATGATTATGTTCCATTCAAAAAGAATCATGTATTTTTCATAGTATAGAAGACCATTGAAACATTCACTCAATTAAAAAGATAACTATGAAAGGATTAGTTAGGGATCTACATAAGCTTGAGTTCCAAAATAATAAATTCTATAACATCTAACAAAAAAGAGAAAAAATATATAGTTTCTTTTAAATTAAAGAAAGAAGTTTCAACTTATCTAACTCTGGAGTTGGATCACCTGGATTAGTTAGGAGATTCAAGAGTTCCTAGTTTGAATGGGAATTAATATGTCGATGTTCTAGTATAAGACTATTCAAAGTACACTTGGGTAAATTTTTTATCTCACGAATGTGAAGGTTTCCTTTACTTTTCTATGTATGATAAATCTGTAGAAAATATAATTAGACTTAAGATTAAAACCATAAGGAGTAACCATGACCATGAGTTTGAAAATAAATATTTCGACTCATTCAGCTTACAAAATGGCTAAACTCATAACTTTTCTTCTCCAAGGAAACCCTAGTAGAATAGATTTGTTGAAATAAGGAATCAAACACTATAAGAGATATCCTAGACCATGTTGAACGAGTATGACCTACTAATCTAGTTTTGGGAAACTTCTATCAATATAGCCTATTATGTTATCAATATATTCAGAAATATACTTATCCTTAAGAGGACCCATTATTAATTGTGGAATAATAGGAATCCTAAGGTTAATTACTTAATAATTTTTGGTTGAAAAGTCTTTATTATTAACACTAATTATAATATAGAAAAAATCCCTTCCAAAATTTCTGAAGGAATTTTCCCTATCTATTCAATTTCTATTAAATTCTATAGAGTTTTCAATAAGAATACCAAATATATGGAAGAATAATTCATAAAACATTTGATTAAACTGAACCAAATAATCTTAATTCATCCTTGGAAAACCTTAATTATGCTTTATCATCTATGGACATAAATTACAAACCATTAAATTCTGCTATAAAACAATCATAAAAATCATCTAGTTCTAAATAATTTCAAGAACTTCCAAAACCGGAACATAAAAATCAATAAGTAACCGGCACCACTTTTTCTAGAGCTGTTAGACCTATTAAATATCGTCCATTACATTTTGTTAGTTGATATAAATAGAAGAACTTGAACAATAGCTTCTATTAGAAACTAGGTTGAACATGACTCTTTCTTGTCTCAACATGAACCTAAGAACATCAATGAAGCTATTAATGGGGAATTCTAGGTAACATACATGTAAGAAGAGTTGAATCAATTTCAAAGGAACATTCTATTGGAGCTTGTATATAGTCCTAAAGACACCTTGATTGTTGGCACTAAATGGGTGTTTAGGAATAAAGTATATTAGTCAGGAAATATTGTTATAAATAAGGCTATACATATTTCACATGGTTATAGTTTGGAAGAAGGGATTGACTATGAGGAAAACTTTTCACCTATGACTAGAATATATTCTATAAGAATACTTCTTTCTTATAAAGATCATTTAAATTTCAAGCTCTTTCAAATGGATGTCAAGAGTGTGTTCTTAAATGGTTTTATAATTGAGGATTTTTTGTGGAACAACCCCTTGGTTTTAATTATCCTCACTTTCCAAATCATGTTTTCTAATTAATGAAAGATTAATATTGAATAAAACAAGATTTTATATCTTTGTGTTAGAGTATTAGAAATTTTATAATTTTAATAGGTTTTTCAAAAGGAATATTTCATCCTATAATTTTTTTAAAATAATTTTATACATCATATTAGTAATAAAAGACTATCATGATAATACTATATTTTGATCATCAAAAAATTATCTTTGTGCTGATTTTTCTTAAATAATGAAACATTTATTTAAAATTAGTTCAATGAGTGAACCAAAATTATTTCTTGGATTTCAGATTTTTCAAAACAATGAAGGGATTATTTGGAACAAAAGTAAATAAACAAAAGATTTTTTAAAATGTTTTAATCTGGATAGCACAAAAAGTAGTGATACACCTATGAGTACAGCCAATAAATTGGATCCTGTTGAAACTAGGAAACCAGTTATAGAGTTGTGATTGGATGTATTCTCTATTTGACTACTAGTGAACTAGATTTTATGTTTAGTGTGTGTGTGTTCCCATTCTCAAGAAAATACAAGGCAATTAGACTTACTTGTTGATAAAATAATATTCAAATAACTGAAATATACAATTAATATATGATTTTTTTATCCTACCAGAAAATAATTGGACCTAATGAGTTATTCGGATGTTGATTTTAGTGTATGAATTTTAGATAGAAAATGAAACTCTAGAACATTTCAATTTTTATACAAGGCTCTAGTTTCATTGTTTAGTAACAATAAAATATTTGTTGCATTTTCTACTGGTGAAGTTGAATACATAGTTGTATGTAGTTGTTGTGCACAAATTTTGTAGATCAAACACACTCTACCAGACTATTAATATCAATTTCTTCATGTCCTCATAAAATATAACAACATAAGTCCTATTAATAATTCTAAGAATCTTTTTTCTCGTTATAATACAAAAAAATTGATGTAATACATCACTTTTTGAGAGATCGTTTTTGAAAGGGATATATCATTTTGGAACGGAGCATCATTTAGCTGATATATTTACAAAGGCTTTGAATTTTCAGAGAATAAATAATATCAAACATGAGTTAGGAATGATAAACTTTGGTTACGTTTAATTATCTTTGTAATAGCGTTCATTTTTCATTCCATTTTTGTTTTTCATACCATTGGTTTTCATACTGTTTTTTATACAACTAGTTTTTAATACTATTGATTTGATTCCATTGAAAAAAAATTATGTTTTTCTTTTATTTTTTGAACCTCCGATTCATTTGTCAGTTTATTTTATTTACTGAAACCCAATGCATATTTTTTCTTGATTTTTATTTTCATTTAAGTATAATTTCTATTATATAATACACAGTATCACAAATTATATAAATGTGGAATACGTATTTTCCTAACATACCTTGATCCCCATGAAATACTTAGGTATCTCTCTCTCTTGTCGAGAGAAACCCTTTGCCTCCTTCATTTCAAACTATCTCCTTACCTTCAACAAAGATTGTTAAGTTGATATGAATTTCTATAATTAATCAACCTTTAGTGTCTTCTTTTTTTAAGTCTAGATATTCAAAGAAGTGAAATAAGGAGTCGAGTGTTCCTACTCCAATTGCCTCAGCTAACCCCGAGATTGCTAGCTCAACTGTTGTTGCAGAAATGGAAGTAGAGTCAGAGTGGTTGTTTTCATGTAATTCTATGATACTTAAGGTTATCTAAAATAAAGGATGTTTGGAATGGTTTTTATCTAATAAAATACCTTTTTAACAGAATCTGTTATATGAGTTTTATCAGAACATAGATTTTCTGTTTACTAAATATGTTGGAGATTGGATTAAAATTCATATCAAAGGACAGGTGTTTGGTATTTCATCCACAAAATGGTCTAAGTGTTAAAATGTTCCTCATGATGGAGTATTTAATTATTATAAAGGAATTATTACATCAGCTAGTGATATATTAATTTATAAGGATGCCATTGAAGTGCTACAAGAGACGATTTGACCAGAAGGATTGTTACCTCAAAGTTGGGTGGTGAATGTAGTTTGTTGTTAAAGTTCATGCAGTATATGTTATGTCCAATAAAAGTATATTTATCAACCCTATGGTATAAATATATTTATCTCCTATTCCATATAACAGAAGGTCACAAGATTAATCTTAATAGATATCTAGAGGTATATATGTGTCAGATGCTCAAACCTTTCTCGAGATATAATTCGATGATCTAAAAAAATTATTTATGCCCTGTTGATGGCCAAGTGCCTAGTTCTTGAAGATGAGGAGTTTGTTATTGACTATGGTGGTTTCCACATTACCAGTGCCACTTTTTAAATAATTAAGATAATATGGAACCCGTGGAAGAAACAATTGGTTTGTGATAATGAACAGCTATATGTTGAATATAATCCAGTTGATCATCATATTAGACCTAAGCATGAAGTTGATACTATATTGGATCTTCGTTATGTTTTGGAATACATATATAAAGAATATTTCATTTAATAAGAAGTGGAAAAGGAAAAATTTGTTGATGTAGTGAGTGACCATGACCATTCTCCAAAATCCTCTCCCACAACCTATGGAGCTCCTAGTACTATTTGGAGGATTCCAAAAAGAGAGAAGTTAGTGAATATTGAGGATTAAGAGACTGAGGAGTATACAAAGGATCAAGATCAAAGTTCCAAATCTACTAAAGGTCATGATGATGATGATGATGAATAAAAGGATGATGAAGTTGTTTTAGATGATGTAAGTGATTTTGAATCAGATTTTGATAGTGGTAAAATAAATAATATGGATTTGTAAACTAATCTGGAGCTCAAGGTCACCTTTGTTGAGGGTGAGGTTTTCCAATCAGTGGATATTTTTAATTAAGATCCACTTATTAAGATGTTTATTCTCTTTTAGTCACTACTAGTCAACAAGATTGTGATTCTATTGTGGTTGTACCATTGGGATTTATAGTTGTTGTGGAATATCATGTTATTGAAAAAGAAAAAGAAAAATAAGATTATTGAGGAAGAATTTTGATGTTAATAGTTAGTTATTCCCAATTTTTATAAGTTTCCTATGGATAAAAATGTGAAAAAGGAATCCACTATTTATTCTCAAAAGGATGATGAGATGAAAAAGTAACCCACTATTGATATATATTTGGAAGCTGAACATGCTAGTGTTGACCACATAGTAGCTACTCTAAGTTCAAAAGGTCATAGAAATATAGAAATTTCAGTTGTTTTTTCTAGTGTGGTACATCCTGCCAGAGTATTTTTTTAGATTATTGGATGGACCATGTGGAACATGACTGGGGAATTTTTTCTATTTCTATAATAAAATATCCAAATAATGATAAAATTTAAGATATTATTGATGGTGATCCTAAGGGATATTTAAAATTCTAGGTTTATCTTGAAGGCCTATTTGAAAATCCCTCTTCTGTGAGACCTCCTGTACATGAACCTACTCTAGTTCCTCCTGTTTTTCAAATAAACTTAGTCACTCAAGATAGATAAAATGGTTTTGGTGAAAATATAATGCCTGAGTTTCACAAGTGTGTAAGGAATCAAACCCCTCTTTTGATAAAACTCGGTGAATAGGATTCTTTTTATCTGTTTGATTTTTTAATTAAACATATCCACCCAAAAATAATGCATCACAAATAGGTTGCAAAAATAAAAAATTAGTGGATTAGACATGAGTTGGATTTTGTTAATTCTTTTCTTTCAAAGAAGATATTGGATTTCAAAGCATCCTTGGGTGGTATCCTTAATATTGTTAGAGATACTTCCTCATATTCCTCTGATGCTATTGTTCCTCTTCCCAGGCATGTTTTTTGACTAGTTGAGATCAATGGTGAGAGATGAGAATAGATCTACATCTTTTTGTCTTTTAATAGTGTCATAGATCAACCCTAAGAAACCTTAGAAAGAATTTGGTATAATTATGACCATGTTATCAAATTGATTTTCATATATGCCCAGCATATACATGATGACAGATAGTATATTAATAAATCCATTAATAACTATCTTAAGTGAATCTATACTTTCCATGAGGTGGAAGATAATTTCAAATTCCTAGATGAGAATCAGTGAATGTATCATGTTTATTAGGCGTTCAAATAGAAATTCATACATATAAATGAGATGACCCTAGCGTTGAAAAGTTTGTAGAAGAGAAGGTGGAATCTTTTAGTTCCATAGAAAGGTATGGACATATAATTTTGGATTTTATCAATTTATTAAAGCCTTATCTAAAACTTTATAGCACTATAGTTGTATCTCCAGGTTTTGTTCCCATTACATCAACTACAGCTGGACTTACTACTAGACATGTGTTCCATTATCCTCATCCACAATACCGTTCTAACATTTAAACCAATATTTTTCCACCTTTAACTCCTAGAGATAAAACCTTTTCCCCTGACTCCTATTAAGGTACTCATACATTTGGGACTAGGTATTTATAGAGAATTACCTTCCCCCACTACATCAAATCCTCCTATAGTGCCGACAGTCATCCCTAAGACTTCAACATCTGTTTCTATCACCTCTGATAATGGGAAAAAATATCTAGATCCTCCCATTGAGAAGCCCTGATGTTTTCTTCTTTATAGGGATGCACCTATAAGATATCATCAATATATATAATCCTTTTTGGCTCATTCCTTAGGTGTTTCATTACCTTTTTGGTAATCCAAAAGGGGAATAATTTTTTGGACCTATGTGTTTATAAGAAATTATTATGTTCATATATTTTCTAACCTTATTATCCTTAACACGGTTTCATTTGGATACTTCAAATTGATACTTCATATTTTACTATTATTTTCCTTGAACCATTATCACATATTGTGATATATATGTCTCTATTTATATTTGTCTCTTACCTTAGATTTCATATTTAAATATGTGTAATAATTTGATGACCTATTTTTACGTTTCTAATATTATTTTGATGTAATGATTTGTGTCATCAAAAATGGAAGATTGTTTACCTTCTAGTTTTAATGATAAGAAAATCATGACTCTAATAATATGGATGAATTTCCTATATTCCTAATAGAAATCTATTTTTTTAGAAGAGGTGATAAATTCTTTTATTCATAAAAAAATAATGAGATAGACACCATTGATAAAAACACAGTTTTTCATGACACATTAACAGCATAAAAATCAATAAGTCTCAGATATAGTCAGGACGTCACACTGTCATAATTTTATAACATTGGACTGAAGAATTGACAAAGTATGAGACATTGTTGACCGACATACCACTAGGATTTCATAACACCAGAATAAAAATTTGGCTAGGTATGAAATACCTCTAGCATAGTAATAATTGTCTAAAAATGAGACCCCATTAGACTATCACATTGTCAGACCATAAATCATTAGCTGAGACACAACCAACATACTAAAAATCTGGATAATTATATGAAACAACCAGAACCATACATCAAGACCTTGATACCACTACTATCACACCACCAGTGTCACATCGTCAGAGAAGCCCACCACTATATCTTGACACAACTAGATCCTAATACACCATCATAGTTTTTATTACTTTAATAATTTTCTAATTACCTTAATTTAACACCTATATTTATTGAATTTAATTCCATTGGATATTTTAATTATTGTTTTGTAAATGTTCAACAAAAATCATTTGAGAACGAGCAGTACGAGGAAGTACCTAATTCATATGTACTTGTTGCTGATGATAAAATTGAGCCACACTACGTCGTAAAAAATATACATATAATCAAATAGAAAATAAGGTTCTAAATAGAAAAATCATATGGATAAAAGGATATCATGATTCAATGATTATAATATAGCTAAATAATTGAACTTGATTGAAAACAAGAAGATCTGAACTATTGTGTTCATTAAAATGAGGAATAAAAAGATCATTTCATATGTTTATTTTATCTTTTCAGAAAAAAGAGAGTTTCAACACTCTATTTTCTTGAAAATTTTGAATGAAACTAACTAAAGATTTATAGTTGATTGAAATAAAGAGTCACAAGATTCCTTGAAAAAAATATAAGTATCTATAAAATCTAATCTCATATATTTCTATTTTATTTTATATTTATTACTTTTTGAAAATTATGTGCTTTACTGGGTTTTATTTACACATAGTGTATGTTGTGCTAAACTAGAATATACATGATATCTTCTCAAACTCTTTTCTTATTTTGTTTTACCCACTGATAAGAATGGTAGAGCTTTTTGTGTGGCCTATTTCTTTTTTCTTCTATGAATAATTGTGGATGAATTCGTGTGTGACCTGGATAGTGTAAACTATTTTTGAAACAGGTCTTCATTGTGAATCTTTGAGTTTGTATCATATAAACTGCTTGGTGGTGGGTGATCACATAAGGGAAAGGACTAAGTCTCAACTTTAGACTGATCATATTATATTAAATCTTTCCATTGTGTGTTTTAATTTTTTTCTACTTTATTTCCTCATTAAAACTGAGAACTTTTTTACCTATAAAAAAATTTGTACATTGATTGTTTATCTTAATTCGTGTTTATATATAGTTTTTATCAAGTAAATTGATTTCATAGGATTCAATAATATTATATAAAATTCATCCTAGAACTAATAAATATTTAGAGAAATATTTATAAAGATTAAGGCCAATATCATACAACTTGTTTTGGCAGAATTTACCATATTTAAATATTTGGGGGACTCAAAATAATCCATTGTTAACAAGAATTATTATTGGGTACTCAATTCACCCACCCACCCACCCCCACCCCCCTCTTTAGATACTCACTCTAACTAATAAAAATGAAAGATATTACTAATATATGTAATATATTTTCAAATAAGATGAATTATATTTCTCAGATTTTATATTGGATTACAAAAAAAGAAAAAATTACATTGTGACCTGTTAGATATTTGGAACATATGGAAGGTTTTCATTGTATACATAACATGTCATAAGAGGAATGTAATATATTTATAAGCAATAAAATTATTAATGTATTGAATTTATTTTGATATGTAATATATTCATTATGTTATGGATGGTATTTTATAAATGATATTTGACAATGTACCTAGTTCTTTGTGATACGAGAGATATTAGAGTTCATATTGAAGCATTAATAGGAGGGTGCGTAAGGGTGTACCAATTATTTAAAAGGATATATAAAGGTATTAAAGAGAATATATAAGTGTAAGATGGTCCTCCCATGTGATACATAACAGTGAAAAATCAATAGGTAAGGTATTATAATTTGAGAAAAATTTGGGATTACTAGATCTTAAATTCAGTTGAAGTTAATATGGACTTGAAATATTTAATATCATGATGTTGGTGAATCGAAAATGATTCAAGATGATATTTTTGGGGAATTCAGTAAAAAAAATGAAAATAACTGCTCTATAATTATTGTACTTTTAAATATGTATATCATAAAAAATAAATCATTTATTGTCATCAGACCGCATCCTTTTTCTTGATATATTTTGAGTAGTTTTAAATGGTAAATAATGCTATGGAAATTTAATATTATTTTTTCTATATAAAAATTATTGAAATAATATTAATGTGACTTTTTGAATATGAGAACGAAGAAGAATAGAATTTTAAAATAGGGAAGAGAGAAATTTATATGGTATTATTCTTAATGTGTTGAGTATTTAAGAATGAAAGTTAGTGAGAATAAATAATATATGATTCTAAACAAATCATATATCAAGGAATAAAAATGATAGAAAAATAAAAATGTGGAAATGTGGTTCTATTTTGGTATACACTATTATATTTGAAACATAAGAGGGGGAGGAGAATCGTGATTTATATACTTACCTATGATATCCATATTTCATAAAATTCATCCCCTCTAATATATATATATATATATATATATCTAATAATTTAATGAAGATTAAAAGATAATTGAAGGGGTGATAAGAATCGAGACAATAGCTTCCCTATTCCCGATTTGAATGTTGAGGCTCTAAGAATAATGAGTAAGAATACAACTTGAAGAAACTTGATCTTTATACATTTTGATCATTCTGATATTTTTTTGAGAATAACAAATCTGATATGTGTTCTATAGTAGCAGAAGATAGGTCAGTAGTTGAATACCTCCTCCTGGGGAAAAATCACACTAATTGAAGAAATGTCATCTACATGTAGATTGAAGATCTTAACCTTGATTTAAAAAAACATTCAATAATTAAGTGATCCATTATAACAAAATCCACACCAGTTAAAAAACTAAATACCCTAGTGATCGAGTATAATCAAATAAAAGGTCGTGATATAGGAAGAAAGTGATTTTCCAAATGATGTAGATATTGAACACGTCTTAATGTATCATAAGGAGTAAAATAGAAATAGTAAGTGTTGTGTAAATGATGATACAACATAACAACATTTTAATCACTTTTATACACAAGTGATAAATCTGTGTCTCATAAATCGATATGAACACAACATGGATTTTATTCCCACATTAAGATAAAACCTTGTAAAAACGTCGTCTTTTAATCACTTATTTGTTAATAACTTTTTTATAGTGTGGGGCATTTGGAAATCATAATCGGATCCATAAATATTATCTAAGGACAGGATTTAATATTAAAAGGTGAAATTATATGGGATAATAATTTCATAAAAACATATACACTAATTCACCCCCCTCTCATTCAAAGAGACTGCATAACCTTACTAGTGAATTTTAAAATCAAATTTTATTAACTTAAAATAATATAATTGGTTTCTATCTATTAATATTTAAAATTGTTTTTTAATCTTTGTGCCTAACACCCCAAGATTTCATAGTATGTTATCTCATTAAAGTAATTCAATAGCTTGCAATACATGAAACACCGAGTTCGACCGCACCACAACTTTCCAAACTAGCCGCTCAAAAAGCAGTTATGAATAGTATTAATTGAATTTAAAATCATATATACTCTATATAATTTTAAAATCCATATTATGGGTTTCTTATACATAATATAAGAAAAAATTCATTTTTTCAGATAAAAGAAGTATTTTTCAAAAAATGCATTTTTACCACCTTTTAATGGTGAACCCTTTTTAAAACCAATATTTGACACTTTTATATATTCAATTTAATGAAATTAGATCCTTCTTTATAATAGGGACATACAAATTTATTTTGGATAAATTTTTGGAACTTTTATGATATCTTTCATATTTTGAGGAATATTGAAAAATACTATGTTTTAATTAAAAACAACTATTTTAATCAAAATAATGTATAGTGTTAAATTATGAATTTGAATGAATATGAAGTAAAATTATATTATAATTTTATTATTTAATACAATTTAGGTCATTATAAGTAATTTTACATTTAAATTTGACATAAACACATGTCAATCTTTTGATAGTTTTTACTTTTTAAAAACACGCTTTTTGGTTTTGAGAACGGGTATTAATTTTAAATTAATAAATGATACATATATGTTTTGAATTTGGTAAAATAGACTTCATTTTTGAATTTTTAATATCATAATTATTTTAGTGTGAATTTTTGGTATTTTTCTGAAAACATTCAATTTTCGATGAATAGTGAAAAACACTTTGTTATTACTTAAAACCGAGTTTTTATTTAAATAATTATTTACTTTAAATGGATTTATTTGAAGTCAAGATAGATATATAATACTTATATGTGTTCAATGTAATTAATTGGAGTCATTTTATAATAAAATTAGATGTATAAAATTTTATTAAACTTTTTAACCTCTTTTACCAACCTTCTAGGCATGTTAGCAAATTTTCATAATACATAATTTTACCACTTCTTTTAGTTAATTTTAAAAATACATGATTCACGATTGAAATAAGTATGTAAAATTTGATTCAATGAGATGAAAATATTTTTTTGTAAATAGTAACATTTGACTTTTATTTACCACGGTTAAAAGTAAATAGGGTAATTATAGGTAAAAATGATATCATAATTACCCTAACAGATGTCATAATTATATTTTATAAGTATAATTCAACCAAAAAGAAACTTAGGAATAAAATATTAACCACTTTGATCCAATTGGATTAGATTAGGACATTTATTATTATTTTATTTAAAGAAGAGTTAAAACTGTTAAATTCAAAGTTTACTAATTAAACCATTTTTAATATAGGTTTAAACACAATATAAATTCGACTATAAATAGTCATTATAATTATAAAAATATTGGTATTTTATTTATAATTTTTAGACATTAAATAATTTATTATATTTAAGACACAATGATGATGTAGTAATTACCTTATTAATGAAATATTAGAATAATTGATATTATAAATATCCAAATAAATGTAAATTGAGACTTATGATGACTTCCACTAATTTTCTAGATTAATATGACATGTTAGGGTTTATGGAATAAATTTTATTCGAAGTGATTAAGTTTTTATGGCTTTCAAAAAAAATCAAATACTAAATTGTGTCAAAATTGACATAATTGAGATTTTAAAACAAATAATATATTATTAATTGATATAATATTACTAAAAATATATGGTTCATCCATAGGAGTTAGATAAGGTTATATAAAATTAGATGTATAAAATTTTATTGAACTTTTTGACCTCTTTTACCCACCTTCTAGGCACATTAGAAAATTTTCATAACACATAATTTAACCACTTCTCTGAGCTGAATTTCAGAAATCCAAGAGACATGGTTGAATCAATAAGTAAAATTTGAATCAATAAGATGAAAATAATTTTTGGTGAATAGTAACTTTTGACTTTTATTTACAACGGTTAAATTTAAAGTGGGTAATTAAAGGTAAAAATAATATAATAATTACCATAACACTTGTCCTAATTCAATTGGATAATTATAATTCAACAAAAAACAACCTTAGTAATAAAATATGATCCTATTTGGTCCACTTGGATTAGATTAGTACATTTATTATTATTTTATTTAAAGAAGAGTTAAAAGAGTTAAATTCAATGATTAATAATTAAACCATTTTTAATATAGGGTTACACAGAATATAAATTCGACTATAAATATTCATTATAAATCTGAAAAGATTTCCTACATAATGGTATTTTATTTATAATTTTTAGAGATTAAATAATTTAATTTATTTATGACACAATGATGATGTAGTAATTACCTTAATGATAAAATATTAGAATAATTGATATTATAAATATCCAAATAAATTTAAATTGAGACATATGATGAATTAAAATAATTTTATAGGTTAATATGACATGTTATGGTTGGTTAAATAATTTTTATTTGAAGTGATAAAGTTTTTATGGATTTCAAAAAAAATCATATACTAAATAGTGTAAAAATTGACCTAATTGAGTTTTTAAAACAAATACTATATTATTAATTGAAATAATATTCATAAAAATATAAGGTTCATCCAAAGGACTTAGATAAGGTTATATATATTAATAATGAACCAAATGGGGTTCTCTTGGCTTTTTATAGTAATTTCATTAACCATATAATATCAAAATACAAAGAGACATGGTAAATGTCAAACTATTTAAATAAGAGTTAAATCTAAAAGATAAGGTCAATATGATGACCTAAACCTCTATAAAACCTATTGGTTGAGAGGTTTTCGACCCATCCCCAACTTATCCTTGAAATAATTCATTTTGGAGCCACTAGAAACCAAAACTTTTTTTATTATAAAATAATATTTCAAGATTTTCCGAAAGTGACCCTCACCTCTCTTATAAAAGGGAACATCCCCTTCTCTTAATTTCACACATCCAAATCCAATTGACTCGGAAAACCCCTGAAAATATATCCTCCCAACTTTCCTAAAATCAACATAGTGTCCTTACATTGAACATAAATCCAACCTAAGGATCCCTTTGATCAAATCAAAAGGAAGAACCCGAAGAAGAGGTAAATATTTCATCACCTCATTCATGTTCTTTTCTTCTTCCACTTCCATTTCATTGAGGTTTCCATTCTAAAATAATAACTCCAGTATATTCTATAAACTATGATGTTATTATAAAAATGGTACAACCATATTAATTGTTCTATCGATCATATGAATGACAAAGTCACAATACGTGAGTACGTACAGCTTAACGTCTCCACGTCGTGTTGTATTTCGTTATTCGAAAACTTCATTATTTGGATGGGGATAATAATGAGTATAAATTATGAAAATAATAAATATAACATGCTAATTATTCTGTATATATGATATACCATCCAATTACATATGCTTTCACAATCAATATAATGATATTGTCACTCGTTCGTACGTATAGATTACCAACTCCACGATGCGATGAGATTCATTCCCACGTTCACCATTCAATGATGATTATAAAAATATATATTATTATAATATATGATATAATAATGATACTGGATATATATTTGTGTGTGTTTGTGTGTATGTTTTTACTTACATATATCGTATTCACATACTTCCGTTCAATACAATATGAAAATGGAAACAGCGTGTTTGCGTACGTACGGTCTACCATCTCTATAAACGGTGCCCTCCATTTCATATATCTATCTATTATAAATAATTATATTCTAAATATATATATCACATATAAATCAATTATTATATTATGTAAGTATTTAAATCATGCTCTAAATGATTCGATCAAGAATAACAAGTTAAACCACATATGATAAAGAAAGTGATTATTACCCAAAATGTTAATTTAACATGGAAATAATTATTAAATGGGTAATATAAAGTCATAAATGAATCATGTATGAGATAAAAAATATTAATATGGTTTTGGTATAATTTAATAACATACTATGGTCATTATACAGGAGGTTAAACGTACCCTCGACCAAAGGAAAGCGAAAGGTAAGGGTTAATTTCACAATCTCTTTATTATCCGAGGTTGTTTTTACGTACGTATCTACTGGGAAATATTTTTTATCCATGTCCATGATTCATAAAAGTGATTTCAAAGGGACTATTTTTATGTACTTTTTTACTAAAACATATTTTTAAATGTTTTAAAGATTTAATCTCCTAAACCTTTCTCCTTAATGTCCATGTTTTCAAAATGGTTTTAAGGATTTATTTATATGGACATGAATGTTTTAAAATGTCAATTTTATTCAAAAGTTTCTTAGTGGTATGGGACACTTTTATTCAAAATTATCTTTTAAATGACATTCTTTATATGAATTTTAAATGATTTCAGGAAAAATGGATATTTCTCTCAAATATTTTTACTGATCATTTTCAACTATGTCAACATCCTTTATGGGATATTATTCTTGATCGAGGTGGATTTATTATTATAAAAATCTTACATATTGTATTGAAGGTTTTGTGATATTTTTTACTGTGCATGTGTTATTTTTATACCATTCATGGTTTATGGATAATGTATAGACATTTCATATGCCAGTTTTAATAAAAATGTTTGTGTTATGTTTAAACCTTTTCATATGAGGAATGCATTGGACTTAGTAAGTGACAGATGGAGCCCGCAATAGCTCATAGATGCATCGGTAGGTCTCACGAGACAATTAGATGTGGAATTGGCCAAGGCCTATCCCAATTTGATATATGGTTTTTTTCAATACCATAATCATTTTTAGACGTCTTGGTCGAGTCATTGACAAAATGTTTCAGAATGTCTAGCATTAAACATTCCCCCATTATGAAAATAATATTTATGGTTTATGTGGTTATTTTACTAGTAGAAAACCCATGACTATGTTTTTTTATTTCATTATTTACTCAGATAATATTTCATCCATAAAGTGTTCATGTTAATTATTTTTAAAGTCATGTGTTTTCAATTATTCACCATGCCTATTTTTATATTTTGAAAAATTGTTTACCCTTACAGAGCATCTAATCTCACCCCTTTCTTATGTTTTATTTTCCCATAATTTCCAAGAAGTTTATTGTGACTGACCTGCAGGGATACTCTAAGGGAAATGATTGTGGTAAATGGAGACAATGTTGTTGTTGTTTTTTATTTTGTAATGTAATGTAAAATTCATGTATGTAATATATTTACAAGATTGCTAAATTGATCGGTCTATCGGGAAATGATTTCCTTGTATCATTCCAATTTATTAAAATAATGCACCTACTCTGGGTAACTATTGTCGGGGTGTTACATTGGTTTTGTGAAAATTCTATTTCATGAAAATCATAAGGAACTGTGTCCTTATAAATGAATATTGTGTTATTTTAATATTAAGTTGTTAGAATCTTGAAATTGGTTTTTTCATCACAAAATATGATTATGTGTTATATTTTATATAAAAACAAAATTCTATAAGCGGTTATTAGAATGTGTTTGAACATGTTTTTAATATTTAGTCTATTTATTATTTATAGGTCAAAAGATGGTGTGGGGGAGTGAAAAAGTTTAATTTTTATATATTTTAATTAAAATTACCTAAATAAATCACAAATTTCATATTAAAAACTATTAAGAGACACATTTTCATATAGTGTGTTGTTAAAGTGAATTAATGGAATTCATCATAGTTTCAAGGTTTTAATGACCGAAGTTTGATTTTCTGATTTGAATATTTAATAGAAAATATATTTTGATATTATTTGTATATCAATTTTAAAAATTCATTTTCTTTATGAATTATGGATTTATTTTGAATTATAATTATTAAATCATATTTTTTATGACATAAATAATTTTAAATTTCTATTTTTTTTAATATTCTCAAAGTAATTTATTTTAAATAAAATATCTTTTTTCAATATAATTTTATAAACTTTATTATCAATTGATTTTTTCTAATTCTTGAAAGAAAATTATATTGTATTCATTTTGATAGGAATTTTCATGATAGCAAATAAAATATTTTTGGTAGCACACCACGGTAATCCCACTTTTAATATAACTATGAATATATTACAATATCGATTATTCCCTTCACACCTCATAGGTCACTCCTATAAATTGATTTACCAAACTCCTTCTATATATCATTCCACCATAACACATTCTAGAACTATTTCTAAATTTAAAATCATTTAACCAGTATATGAATGTCAAAATAAAGTCACACACACTTCAACCCCCCAAATATGATTCTCATAAATCCCAATTTCATGACTAATATTACTTAATCAATATTTTCAAGAAAATAAGAGTATATAAATTATATCAATCAGCACCCAATATGAAAACCAATAAGATTAACATGCACCCCACATATATAAAGCACCCAATAACACCAGCCTAGCCCATATGAAGTATAAACCATATCTATGAACAAAAAATATTTATCAAATGCCATATTTTTTAATAGATAGATGATCAATTCATTACTGATGTTGACCTGGTTTCTATATTCTTCCCCTTGAGAAACTCTTCTCAGCCTTACACTCAATGAGAAAACATGTGCATATTCCATTATTATAGATGATCAGGTAGTATTTCTAAAATTTCCATACAGTGTATTGTCACATTATTGTTAATTCAGATACACCATTTTATCCCCCATTTAATTTAGGACTATCGGGTGCTCGATAAGATTCTCTCATGGCCATAGATTTTTGCAACCGAAGTACCACAGCAACCTAATTCCATAGCTATGTAACCTATTACCCAGACTCAACCCAAGCTATATAATTCCATGTTAACCAATCTCAATTAATCTTAATGATACATACATTGATTCCCAAACATTTTAGATGAAAAAAAATCTTTTTCAATCTGAATAATATTCTTCATGAATGGTCTAACCTTCCTTAGATTTTGTGTGTTGTATTAAATCCACAATCACCATTGTTCTATAATGTATATAATTTCCTATATAATGCATATTTTTAATATTCGAAGGATTTTTTTGGACGTACTATGCTTTGTTTCCACATGGACAATTGTTATTGTAATATGTAATTTAAATTTTCTATAATTTCAAAAGAGATGGGGCTTCTTATTTATTTATCTGATGGGAGGATTTAGTATTAATCATACTCACCCCCTCCCCCACGCCATTAAGGAGTAACGGAAGAAAAATTATTTTCATTTCACCTATTTTATATTTTCTTAATTCTATAAAATGAAATTATATAAGGATTCATTATTTATTCATCTCTATTATAGTGTGTTATGATTTCATTCCTTATTTTTTTATTTATTTTTTTCTTTATATTAGCCCCTAACTTTGTAATTTTATCACACCATGGTTATATTGGATAATTGAAATAAAAAATAAAGTGTTGAAATAATTCCCTTAGTATGCTTATAATTTTATTTCAACCTATTTATATTTTTATTTAATTAATAGAGATGAGTTGGGAGTTTATATTGAATAGGGATAAAATCCCACTTTTCACTTCTCATGGGTTTACTACACTTATTTTAAATTATTTATTTTCTCTCACTATATAATTCACTATTTTTATAATTAATTTCACCATCTTCAGTGTTTAATAACATGAGGGACTTAGTTATGGAGTGGGTGTGTGTGTGTGTTTTATCTCATTCGAGGAATACATTTAACCCATTCACTTAAGAGGATTTGGCAGGTGTTATTTCTTAGAGTAATTCTCAAGCATATTCAGAATTTTTTTAATTATATTATTAGGGATGACTTATTCAATGGTATAGAGTTTTAGTATTAAATATAAATATACCAAAATTTATAATAACGAAGGATTATATTGGATTATACCTAAATCAACCCATTTCATCCAAAAAAATGTGTTTCCACTCTTTTATATCATATTTAATTTCAAATTCAAAACCAAATATCATCATTTTATTTTTTTTACTTAAATATATTCAAAAATAAAAATTTAATATTCAAAAAAAAAGTTAAAAAAGATATGTGGTATGAAGAAAAATCAAAAAATTAGTACACTGTGAGACATAATCCATGGTCATCCAATAGGCTATGAAATTTGGGTAATTGACTATAATTATTTGTTAGGTACTTGATGGAAGGTATTTTTTATTCTTTTCTATATTATTTGAACCATGGATCATCGGAACAATGTGTATTTTAATGTGGGGTTTCCTTTTGTTCCTTGTTATGAATATTTCATAATAGGTGTTATAAATGTGATTAGGCACCTAAAGAGGAATCATGGGAAGTGTTTGGGTACTAATGATGTACTGTAGATGTGGTAAAAGGAATATGTGTGATATTTTAATCCTTGAAATGATATGTGATGACTTCGGAGGCAATAATGTGTTTTGATAGTGAATATTCACCTATAAGTCAATATCTATCTATTTATTATGGCATATGATCTTTGGGATTACCATTTGGTTTTGTTAGTTTTAGATTATGTGGAGATGATTTTTTAGAATTATATTATTTCTGGAGGTTTGTGTTTGAGTTTTTTATGTTTTATCATATAGTAGAGTGTAAGGTATGAATTGATTACTATATAAGTGTATGTTTATAGTCCGTGTTTTACTACTACAATTAATGAGGCCACACCCTGAACAATAAAGATATAAGGGTAATTTTTCATTGGTTCATGAAATATCATTGATCGTGTGCGATGATACCAAGTTCAACTACTTTGTGACTTGGGTTATATTTGTTGGAACCAGTCATGTAGTGGAATCCCTAAACAGGTGGGTTGTAAAAACAATTTCACCGACAGTCAATGTAAACATGTTGACGTAGGAGAATAGTAGCCTGGTCTTAGCCGAGGCCCACGTGTGGAGGATTTTATGCACAAAAATTAAACCATAAAATACCTTGTTTAAATCTGAAGTCGTGCATGACTTCTTCTCATCATTGGCGATCGATGCTTGAAGAATCCAAAGTCGAATTCCTCTAGATCGTCCACACGTGCTTCAAGGAATCTGTAGGAGCTCCTTTCGTCGTAATCAGGGTGCTATCACAGATTTGCGACGATGCCTTCGATGCTCCAATGACCACTGCATCGCACCGCTAGCGATGCTAGAGAGAGAGCTCCATCCGAGTTCTTTGGAGCTAGAGCATCTCTCTCTAGAATGTGGGAGATAAGAGAGGAGAGATAATCTCCATAAAATAGTGTTTGGAAAATGCCCATCCTCTTCTATTTATAGTGCTCAATTAAAATACCTAATATCGCATCACTGGCCCCGAATACATAATGCACTATCAACGACATTTTATGACTACTAAACTGAGCCAATAATATTATTATCATTTACTTGTAATATATTAAAATATATTACATGATAATAATTAATCCATTAATCCAACTCGTCACCCCATAAATATAAATTGAACCTTGAATAATTTAATATTCATCAATTAATATTTTTTCATGTATTTACTTAAAACTCGTAAATATATTTAATAAATAAATTCAATACTCGTTATTCTAAACTCGAATAATATGAATTTATTTATAGCATTGGTGATCATTTAACATTGGACAAATCTCAGACCCCTGTGGTGGGGCCTGCCATGTCCAAAACTCATATTCAACTGAATATGGTAGATTCTTGAATACACGATTGTGCGTGACCCTCTAGGCCCTTATTTCAACGATGTGAATAGTATTCACTGACCAAGAGAGGGATCTAGAAACCCATCGTGGCCCCTGAAGAAATAAAGATTTTCACAGCAGTGACAACCAACCTACGAACATGCACTGTGTAATATAATCTATTTTTCTATAATATCTCATAAAGCAGGATGCACTCACGTGTCATCGCACTTTTATTTCTTTATAGGTTGTTGATTTAACTGGATGGATTTACCCTTGACTGCCCTGGCCGTGGTCATATAAAGGTACTACCATCCATCTCAACATGGCCTAAGATATATTACATCCATAACCTGGAAGAGACAAATCCTTTCTTGACCATTCAACCAATGTCATTCCACCAACGATGAACCTGACACAAACTACCTCGCCACAACTTCATTTCCATGGTTTTCATCTTGCATCAAAGTACAAAATCAAATGACATTCATTGGTAATGATCTCAAGTCAGGAGACCATTACACATGATCATAGAT
The DNA here is from genome assembly GCA_963277665.1 of Viscum album. Taxonomy (NCBI): domain Eukaryota; kingdom Viridiplantae; phylum Streptophyta; class Magnoliopsida; order Santalales; family Viscaceae; genus Viscum; species Viscum album. The sequence continues at coordinate 932,271,580 of OY728122.1, read as the reverse complement.
AGGGACATCCAATGACACTCGAAACATGTGGAGTTCCTATTTTCGGGTCAGTTCTCATGATCTCACTACTAGAGATCACTAAGTGTGAACATCATGGGAAGAAGCCTCAATGCTTATTAGCCCCCAGCACCTGATAGTCAAACATTTACTGTGTCCAATCAGTAAGATTTATCTAGAATATAGAACATATAGTTAAGATTAATGTCATAGTATCTAGAGGTTCTCATTATAGCCTAGGATCCGTTATAACCTTTCGATACGACAATTAATCTTTGGACATTACCATTTAAATAGTGGATGCAAAAAAGTCTACACTATAATGGTAATATGAAATCATGCATTTCTTACTGTATACACGATATGGTAATCAAAATAACAATATAGTTGGGTCTAGGGCACCCACTATTTCAACATATTATGACTTATTCACATACATTTCTTACATTTTCTTCTTGAAATATTGATACACTCCATGTTGGGTAGCAAGGGGCCATGGGTATTAGAGTGTGAAGTTGCAGTTCCTAGGAGATCAGCATAATGGTTGTGGAAAGGGGTCATATAGTTCTATTTGTGGACTTTAAACATAGGGATACTCATTTTCATGAGTGTTAGGTCAATTATCATCAGGTGATAGGATCCCCAATTACACTATATAATAATAACTAGACATGTAAGGAATTTTCCTAATGGTTTTTCTATGTGTAAAGTTGGATAAGTATCCAACTATCTTTGGTTGTTTATCATATTTGATGTGACTATAATATAGGTGATTTTATATAATTTTATGAAGTAGGTGCATTAAGATTAATAGTGACATGTTTAACAAAAGATAACATGACATGATTACTTGAATGTTACTTTTTCATACCTTAGGTATTTTCATGTGCATACATAAAATGTATATGATGACATATGTAAGGAACCCCGTTTTTGGTTCCCTATGAAGTTTTATACTCATTCCTTATATGGGACCATGATTCATATATATACCCTTAGGTTTTAATTTCAGGTTGTAGATCATACATGGGATCTAGTATGAGTATTTTAATGGATGTTTGGGAGAGATGTCTATTGAAGAACATATGTGTTTTTAGTTTTTTCATTCATTTTACTCTATATTTTACTTATTATAAACTCGAACAAACCAATAGGTGATACATTTGATGTATGTTAGCATATTATTGAAGATTTATTGGCTCTCTATTATCATTCACTGAAAGAGTGCCTTGGAAAATTCATCTCTCTCGTGTTGAGTTTGTCCTAGATAGATCTTATTTAGACTATTTATCTTTCAAAAATATTTCTCATTCTCATTTTTCTAATATATTTTTGGGATCTATTAAAACTATCATCAATATAAATAGGTCCATAGAGAACATAATTTTCTTACTATAACTATCCTTCTTTAAATAACACTCTTCTTTCACAAGTGATTACTTAGGAATTGATTTCTCAAAAATGTGTAACATTTAATTTTACATAAAATAATATTGATAAATTTCTATCATGTTTAAGGTAATTAACGAAATTTTACTTTTAATTATATATAAATGATTTTAAATAGAAGGTTGATGATAGAATAATTTCCATTTTATCTATAAAATATTCATTTATTAAATTAATAACATATTTTAAAAGTATTAAATAAAGTAATTTGGATAAATGTACTCATACTAAAATTATTTCTCCTTGTATATATCATTTATATTTGTCCTAAAAGTTGTATAGTTCATTAAATTTTTATTTTCAATTTAGTGTTTTTTCTCAAATCGTAACTATTTATGTAATAACCTAGTTTTTTGACTCAGTAAAAGATCATTTAATTTTATGTATAATTCTTTATTTTGGACCTAACATGGAGACCTGGTGAGTTAGTGAAGGTTAAAAGGGTTTTTGAGTCTTGTTCAAAGCTCTAAACCCATATTTTCAGGAAATTTGGGCATGTCACAAGATTATAATAAACTCTATTGGTAGGTCGGATAGTTAGATCTAATCATGCAGATGGTTTCTTTTTTGGGTAGCACCATCTCTAATGGTTGGCGCATGGTTTCCATAACTATGTGGAAAAACCATGTGAGTGCCCCATATTCTAAGGTACTCATTCGTGTTTTGAAAAAAAAAATTCAAACCATGCAAAGGATAATTTCTGGGTAAAATGACCTTTATTTCATTAATGGTCAAATTAAGCCCCCTCCTTCCCCCTAATCTGATTTCTAGCTGGATTGTCCTTCATTCCTCTAATTTTGGATCTTTTTTAATGACTAATGTTGGGATCAAGAGATATCATTCATCTGGGATCTATTTGGGATTTTTTTCATGTTGTTGGATGTGCAGCGGTAAGTAATCGGGTTTGTTTGATCCATTCTAACTATCTCTTAATCTCGAACTAATTATCGAGGTTTGGGTGTTTTTCCTTTTTTCCTACATATACTCCATTATAATCCAATTTTGAGGCCAATATTGGAGGAGGAATGTCATATGATCCTAAGGTGGGTGTTCTATAACTCATCCCTGAAGTTCATTGATTTTTGAATTTTTCATGTGGGCCCCACCGATTTATCAATGTAACATTCGTTGTATTCAACCGGATGAAAAAATTAAGGGGAATTTATTTTTTTTCTTTTATTTCACAATCCATTTATAAAAAAATTGAAACAATATTTTGTAAGTTGGAACACTTGAAAGAAATGATTAATTTCTTAATGAATTTAAAAAAATATTAATTTCAAATTAAAATAAAAGTTAATTGAGAAAAATGGAAAATAAAAAAAATTAATAATAATAATATTATTATTATTATTATTATATGTTTTAGTATGGTTTTTTGTAAACCCCTCAAATGGAGTTATTCCCTTTCTCCTTACCATGTGTGATGCCCCTCCAGGCACTCCACTGGCAACGTGTGACGCACCCTCCAACACCCTCTCGAGTTTTTGATTCTTCATATTTCTCTATGGATTCTCCTTTGGTCCATCATTCAAATCCCTTGTTCTTATTATCCTCTCTATTTACATCCATTTTTTGTCTATTAATCTCTCATTGAGGTTCGGCTAAACCCTAGGGTTAGGGATAACTGGATTTTTGGTTTATTCTCTGGTTTTACGGTATGCAAATGATCTCTCGGGTTGCGTTCATGAATGTTGTGGCAACCATCGCTGAAGGAAAAGTGGTTTACTCAATTTTGTTCATCTCAAAAGTTTTAAGGTGTGTTCTTCCTTCGTTCGTTGATACCTATTAGTTTATAATTGGTGGATTTGTAAGTTATGAGTCCCTAGTAATTAAATTTAGATTTGTTTGTCCTTGCCACATTAATTTTGAGTTTCTATTGATGTGTTTAGTGGGTTCGGACCAATGTTGAGGGAGTACATGAATATACCCAGGTATGAATATATATATATATATATATATATCCCATGTATGTGTTCCCTTAGGGAGCGGGGAACACATGCATTGTGTTAAGGGATATATATACAAAGTTATGTGCCTGCATGTGTGGGGCCGGTTATGTGTGGTTACCGCCAATTCTATCAAGTTATGGGTATTTAATCAATATCACCCTATGGTAGGATCTCTTTATGTAACTCCTTATGTTTAAAAGTAAATTAATTAATTTATTGACACCCATTCACAGTTTCGTTGAATCTAATTAATGTTGTTGATTGTTTTAGAATAAATGTTTAATATTTTTAAATAATCCGTTAGATAAACCAAATTTTGGTTTTATATTAAAACCCATATGTTGAGGTGAATTGTCTGTGGAAGCACACCAAGATAATTAATTTTTATTTAGCTTGTGTGTAATTTCTTCTTAAGTTCTTCTTTATTGATTAATGACTTCTCAAGATTTATGGAATGATTATACATGTCCCTTTGGGTAATTTATAAATGACATTACTTCATTTAGAAAAAAAATTATAGATGGGAAAATTCACCTATTAAGTGCATGAACCAACTATTAAGTAGAATTACTAGTGTATTCATATACCCTCTTCCCTTTTACTTCATCACTTATTTCAGGTTGCACTGTAGTGCCACTAGCCAACACCTTCCAGTGATGCCTTGTAATCATTTATTAAATTGTTTGGATAGTTCAATCATGTCTGTTGTAACCTTCCTTAATGGTGAAACTTATTTGGGGTGTTCACCTTGCATCGCCTCTAAATCTTAGGGTGAGTCATCCATAATGGCCGATGTTTTTTATGAAAAATAGGAAAAATTTCAGTGGGTTTTGTGTGGCACCAGAGTAATGTATTAAATTTTTTAACGTGAAATGAATTATGAATCGGGTCCATATTTATAATTTCTAAGAATGAACATAATCTTTTATCCCTTGTGTGGGCCCTTCTTCCTAGGGAATAGTTGAGGTTTATTTGAATGTAATATTCCTTACATGAGAAAATTATTATTTCAAGTTACTTGGGTACCTTGCCTATTAATGAACATCTTATTCCTTGTTTGGTGCTCCTTGGATGAGCCTCTTTAATATTTTAAATGGTTTGTGACACTTGTTTAATATTGATAGCTTGAGATGATGAAATTTCATTTATGATATATTGGTAAGAGGCTTATTGAAGTCAAATTCCTTATTTATAATTCTGTGATTATATAAGTATCTTTATTTCTTATACCCCTGTTAGTGGTTTGAACCATATTAAATTCCTTCTTAAACTTTATAGATTGTGAAATTGAGTTTCACATTTTTACATGCAATTTTTTAAGGATTATTCTAGGTAGTTTAAGCCTCATACCTCGATTTATCTATGATATATGCCTCTCTTATTGTTTTAATTGAATTTGGACTGGTGAAAGAACACTGTTCTCATCATAAGAACCCATAGATGGACTCTCCAAACTTGATTGGTTACATATGATGTGCTGGGAAAGCGGTGGTTTAGGTTTTCCAGGAAAGGAGTTCACAAATCATTTTATTATACTATTGGTTGATACTGGTTACCTAAGAAGTAACTGAGGACTAACCCATTAACAAGAGGCATATTCCAAGCCACGGGTGATACTTGGTCCCTTATTTATGATACCTAGGACAGACACATGGTTATTATACCAAGAGTGATACTTTCACCATAGAAATGATCACCTTGGATGGGATCAGTGGAACTTGATATTTTTAAGGGATGTATTGTAGAGATACCTCTGGGACGAGCTCAGTCTCCAATACTGGAATTGAAAAATTATTTAAACTATATTGATTGATTTCTTTGGTTAATTTCTTGTGCTATAATTATTTCTTATATTTATATTAGAGAATGTACTTGTGAATTTTCCCCATTTCTTATTGTCATACCTATGTGATGAAATGCGAATTAGACCCCAGACCAAAGCACAAGCTTGGAGGTGAAGAATATTGAGTTTCCTTGTAACTTTTGGCCCTGGTACACTAATTATTCTTGCATAGGTACATATTTTCTAATTTATAGAATTTTAAAAATAAGTTGGTATGGGATGGGTGTCCATTTGGAACACATACCAAGTTGATATTATTAATTTGTCATTTCTTTTCATTTTTTATATGGGACACTTCTTAATTTATATTTCATTTTCTGGATTGGGCTAGACACTATGGGTGTCGGCCTAATGAGATTTAAATCTCACACCCTAATTGGATACCCTTGGTACTTGACTAGAGAATATAATAGTAGGATCTAGTTGGATCACTATATTGTTTGTACCTAGGAGTTAATAGCAAAGTATTGAGATGGATCTCGAGATGCACATGGAGATCACCCATGGGTCTTGTTGTTCTTTATTTATTATTGTGTTGTGTTGTAATGCATGTTGTATTATTTACTGATTTTAGTTATGTATCATCACCATTAAATTCATACATCTATTGTTTAATATATCAATGGTTGTTTTTATAAAAAATTTAATTATTTTTTTTTTGCTACTTTGTTGATTATTTGTTATCGTTTCTCCTATCTATTTTTGTTATGATTCTTCTATCATTTATAGATTGTCAATGCCTTTGAGTACTCTAATATATGAGGTAATAGTCTCCCCATGGATAAAATATAGGCCCTCACTTCCCGTCATCGGCATCTACAGTTCGATTAGAAGTGGTTGAGGCAATGTGGAGACCGGTCTAAATACCAGTTTTGATTTTAATCTAGCTTTGGATGTTACAAAGTGGTATCAGAGGTAGCTATTTTCAATTTTCTTACTATTTTGGGTTGTTATATGGGAGAATATGAATGTCTCGGTTCTTTTTTTATTTTCATTCCTAGGTCTGATCTCCCCAAGTTACTGAAATGAGAAACTGGTCGGAACAGGGAATTAATGTTCGCGCTTTTGGAATTGCAGTTGATACGATTTCACCTAGAGTGATTGTTGTAATTTCTACAGGTTATGGATTTATAGTGTTTATGGTATTTTTCCCTTCCCTTGTTAATGAAAGTATGAAGCATATGCATGGTAATAGGCACATTTGTATTCACATTCCATTTATATACCATACCCTATAGTTATATATGTCGACTTCTTGTGGATTTGGATTGTGCTCCATGAGTGGTATTCCATGTTTTTATTTTCTTTAGAATGATTTATTACATAACATTATTTGGTTTTAATATGAAATACATCACCTTTTTTAAATATGTAATTCATTTATGGGCTAAAAGGATTGGTTGTACTTAAATGGGAGCCAAATTCCACATGTAAAGTGTTTGGGTGGTTTATGGATTGGTTGTTGGCTGCCCATACGACTAGACTGTAGAACATGTTCATGTTGTATTATGAAATGGTTTCTTATGTAAAGGTCTTGGAAATAGAACCTATAGTGGTTTCCCTTGTTTAATACCCTCAGGTAAGGGTAGATAATCTTATTTGAGATTCCTTGGAATGTAATTTTGAACGTTTTCGATAGGCACCCTTTCTTTTAGAAATGACCTTAATGATCAACTCTTGAGCTTAGATAGTTCTGTAGGTGGGATCCTATTATGGTTTAATTCTTTTTTCTTCCATAACGGAAAGTCACATGGTAGGTAGTAACTTTATAATTTAAAAACCTTACTAATTACAGTGAGTTTTCTAATGTTTGTAACATTTGGGTATCGTTCCCCCAGTAGGACTTTTAGTTTCTCAATGAAATCCTCGTTCTGATGGGTGGTCATGGTATCCTTGACTTTTGTTTCAGACTTGAGCATCAAGTAATTCTCAATTTCATAAGTTTATACATGCCTTATTCATGGTCAGCTAATTTTTAGGTTGTTATACCCTCTCTTCTCCACAGGAATGGATGACTTTGTTCATTATCATCCGAATTAAAATTCATCTTTCTTCTCTATAACCTCGATTTATTATGTGTTCACATATGTGGTGTTGTTGAGTTATTAATATGGTAATGAACCGAATGAGTTTTGTGTAATCATTAAGACTTTTTCTATTAAATATTTCTCGTGTTATATCCATAGTATAATGACATTAGCATTAAAGGAATCAAAAAAAATTCTCAATGCTTGGGATGATTCTATGAGACTCGTGTGTTTTCATATGTCAGTTGGTATAATTTTGGAATTCATTTAATTCCTTGATGTACGTGAGCATGCCTCAAAGAAACATCACATGTACATTTATGATGAATCTAGATCTAAGGCACTTATGATCGACTAGTTTGTATCTTCTCTTTTGATGACTAGGAAATTCATAAGATGGGTTGTGTCATGTCAATTTTAATAAATGTGTCTTTATAGGTAGGAGGAACACTACCAAATAAGACCATTGAGAATTTTCATCATTTCATAAATTCCCTTAAGGCTTGTAAGTTTTAAATTGTGTTGGTTCTTTCTTGACAACACAACATTGGTGTGGTTAGCGATGTTTTCAACCCTTGAGAAACCCTGTTGGTCATGGATGGACTTTAGTGGAAAATCTGGAAGGATCACAGGATACCTAAGGTGGAAAAGGCTCTATGATTGGTTAATGATGGTGTGTCGGTAGGTGAAGCTGAGTTTCTTTCGATGTGATCCAACTAGTTATTGTTCTAATGTTCTTATTTAAATAATTTGGGTGAGTTTGACTATAAATACTTCAATCCCCTTAGTGTACTCTTATTAAGAGGTGAGAATGTCTCTGTTCTTGACCTCATCCTTGATTCCTAAGGGATCTTCAGTCTTACTCCGCAATAAATTTTAAAACTTATTGGGTAATATCTATCTAGTTGCATGTTGAAGATGTGGTTATTATCAATGTTGGGTTAGTCTAGAGTGACCCCTGGATCCTCATTTAGGAATACCATGGATGAAATCTTGTGCACAGGCCATTTCTTCTTACATGACTACCAATCCAATGCTTCTCTAGGGTCAGTCAATTCTGTGATGCGCATGTCTTCACTTGGTACCGAAATCTCACTCTTATACATGGAGTATGGAATACCTTTGGTTAGTTCCTTGTACTCTTTTTGTGACAATCTAAGGTTATCCCAGTCTTGTTTTCGGCCTCAGTGATGCTTAAATCAAGGAACATGACCAAAAGTCACGTATGGACTTCAGTGGACATGTTGATGATGAATGAGAGATACATTGGAAGAATACATCATTGTTTTGTTAATAAAAACTTCATCCATATAATCTGATCATCTTCTTGAACATCCAACAAAAGTGGCTCAACTAGTTGTCTCTCTAGTTCTATGGGGTGATCAGTGAAGGTCCGTTTCCAACATGTTATCAGATGTGATGAATGCAGTTTCTATTAGCTTCGAATTTTCAGGAAAAGCTCACTTGACATGGGATTTTAGGCAAATGGGTAATCAACAGTTTAAAACATTTCATATATCATGCGAGAAGCTTCGATGGAATGATTAAGGGAATATATTGTTGGAAATTGTGACAGTGTAAGGTGTTGTGACGCATAATTTTCCGCCTTCTAAAGTTAAAGCCTAAGGCGGGAAGTGCCTTTGGCGTGATGTTTAATGAGACAATGATGTGATCATGTCTCCAATTAAACAGGCTCAGGTAAGTGTTGTTTCAGTGTTTTTGGATGGAAAAAAAGCATTGCATTGGGATTTGACAACTGAACTATCTTGTGTTTAAGAACTGTTGTAAGGTGTGTTTGGTGTTGGGAAATGAAACGATGTCGTTTGAATGAGACTTTATGACACTTGTATTATAGTTTATGTTTTTATTATCCCCAAAGGCTTCTTGGGGATGATAAGTCCTATGGTGAGAGGTTGTAACATCCGACATTTTGAACTGGATGAAAATATCAGGGTAATTGTAAAAAAAAGCATTTATTGTGCGGTCCATTATTAAAACCAAGTTTCAGAATGAATGTTTCAAAGATAGAGAACTTCAAAGCAATGAGTTTTTTTAATTAAATTAAAAATAATTATTTTCAAATGAAAATAAATTCTAAATGAGAAAAATGTAAAATAGACAATAAACAAATGTTTTAATTATATTATTATTATTATTTATATTATTATAATTATTATTAAAAGTTTTAAAATTTGTTTTTAGTAAAACTCTCAAAGGGAAGTCTTCCCTTTCTTCCAACTAGGCACGATGTGACCCCCCCCCCCCCCCCTTGGTATCTCTCCTAGATGGGTATGACGCACCACCAGGACACCCTCTCTGATCGTATATTCATTAGACTTCTTTTTGGATTCTCCTTCGATCCATTATGGTAATTCCTTCCACTCCACATCTCCATTTGTAGACATTTTTTGATCTATTTGTCGCCCAATGTTGTTCGGTCGAACTCTATGGTTTGGGATAACTAGATTTTTGGTTTCTTCTTTGGTTTTGGGGCATGTGAATGGTCTCTTGGGTTGCTTTCATGCATGTTGTGGCAACCCCCACTGAACGAGAAGTGGTTTGGCTCAATTTTTCTCACCACCAATGGCTTAATGTGAGTTTTTCATTATTTTTTTGATTCCTCGCATTTTATAATTGAGGTTTTTTTAATTTATGAGTCCCTGGTAATTAAATTGAGATGTGTTTGTCCTTTCCGCATTAATTTTGAGTTGATATTAATGTGTATTGGGTTCAGACCAACACACATATACCTAGGTATTAATATATATCTTCTGTCTACGCGCACCCTCATTGTGTGGGGAATGTGTTCATTGGGTTATGGTATATATATATATATATAATGGAATATTTATGCATGTGTGGGGATGGTTATGAGTGGTTGCCACCAATTCTATCATGTGTTGGGTATTAAATTAATTCCACCCTGAGGTAGTATCATCTTCCATAATCCCTTATGATTAATAGATCATTAGTTAATTTATTTCCTTCCTTTATCACCTTCAATGCATTTAATTAATTTTGTTGAATTTTTAGAATAAATTTTTAGTACTCTTAAATGATTTTTCGTATTAACCAAATCACATTTTTATAATAAAACACGTCTTCCGAGGTGAACTCCCTATGAAAGCACACAATGGTAGTTTATTTTTATTTCTCTTTATTGGAATTGTTTTTTAAATTCTTATTTATATCTTAATTCATTGTCTAGATTTATGGCTTGATTATACATGGAACTTTGGTTTATTTCTAAATTATGTTTCTTATTATGTAAAAAAAATGATAAATGAGTTGAGACACATCATAAGTGTGTGTCCCAAATATTAATTAGAATTACTAGTGTGGGCATCTACCCTCTTCCCCTTTACTTCGTCTCTTATTTATTGTCAAGTTGTAGTGCCTCTTTTGGGAACCTTCCAATGATGCCTTGTTATTATTTATTAAATTGTTTATTTTGTTATATAATTCCAGTTGCAACCTTCTCATATGGAAAAACCTATTTTAGGTGTTCACCTTACCTCTCAGCCACCCCTTTGGGTGATACATACTAAATGGACTATGTTTCCACTATATAAAATTTAAAAAATTGTCATGGGTTTTGCGTGGAGACATAGTAATTCCTTAAATTTATTAATGAGAAATGAATTATGAATTGGGTACCTATATATAATTCCTAATCTTGAACATAATATTTTATCACATGTGTGGTGCCTCCTACCTATGGCATACCTGAGGTTTATTTAAATTAAATATTCCATAAATGAAAAATTACTTGTTTCAAGTTACAAGATTACCTTTCGTATTAATGAACTCCTTATGCCTTGATTTATGATCGTTTCTTGAGACTTTTTAATGGTTTGGAAGGATAGTGACACTTTTTCATGTTTGATAGATTGAGATGGTGAAATTTTCTTGACGACATATTGGTAAGAGGCATGTTGATTTCACAAGACATTTTTATAATTCCGTGATTATGTAAGTTTCTTTAATTCATATGCCCTTATTAGTGTCTTGAACCACATGAAATTCCATTTAAACCATTCAAGAGGGTTAAATTGAGTTGGATGTGTTGACATGGAATTGTTTACGGCTTATTCCATGTTACTAAAGCATCATACCTTGTTTTCTCTATGATGTATTCCTTTCTTATTGTTTCAATTGAATTCAATACGGGGAGAGAAAATGGGTCCAATATTAAGAAACTAGATATTGAATCTCTATACTCAATAGGTTACAATACAACACGCTGGGGAATCGGTGTTTTAGGATTTCCTAGGAATGGGTTCCCTGAATTTTTATTATACCATTGGGTGATATCGGTTCCCTAAGGGGTAACTGAGGATGGACCCATTGTCAAGATGTCTATGCAAATCCTCAGGTGATAATCGGTCCCTTACATGTGATACCTAGGATGGAATCATGGTTTCTATACCATGAGTGATACTTGGACCTTCGAAAGGATCCCCTTGAAGATGATCAATGGCATTGGATATTCTTAATGGATGTACCATAGCGATACCTCAGGGATGGGCTCGAACTCCACTACTAAATTTGATGGATTTTTTGAACTGCATTGATTTTTTTCTTAGGTTAATTTCTTGTGATATACTTTCATCTTATATTTATATTAATTCATGTACTTGTGAATTCTATCTCTTTATTATTAGCATACATATGTGATGAAATGGGAATTAGATCCCAAACCTAATCACAAGCTTGGGGTGCACCTCTTTGAGATTCCTTGTTACTTTTGGAACTCATACACATATTATTCTTGCACATGTACCTCTTATATAATTTATGTCTTAGGCCAAAGAATTTAGTACTAAATAGGTGTTCATTAGTAACTCAGAACAAGTGGTTATTATTAATTTGTCATCACTCTAAATTTATTTTATAAGGCACACATCTTAATTTATATTGCATTTTTTGGATTAGAATAGACACCATGGGTTTCGGCCTACTGATATTTATATGTCACACCCTACTCGGGTACCCTTTGTAACCAAGTAGACATTATAATTGTAGGATCTAGGTAGATCTTTGTACTTATTATACCTATTAGTTAGGAGCAGAGGACCGACATAGAGCTCGAAATGCTCATGGAGATCACCCATGGGGATTGTTTTCATTTCTTTATTATTATACACTATTGTAAATCATGTTGTATTAGTTATTACTTTTAGTTATGTATCATCACAATGACATGAATTTATCTAATGTTTAATCTAGCATTGGTCACTTTTTTAAAATTGTTAATTATTGTCTTCTACTGATTTGTCAATAATTTGTTAATATTTCTACTATCTGTTTTTATTATGCTACCACTATCTTTTATATATTGTTAATAATTGTGCATACACTGATCTATTAGGGAATAGTCTCTCTACAGACACACCCATGTCCCTCATTGATAGTCAGTAGCTTCCGACATTTGGGGAGATGTGCTTGAGGTCATGTGGTGATCGGCCAAGCTATTGGTTTTGATGGTAAGTCGGGCCGTGACGTTACAATCAGGTTTTTTATTGAATTTTTATATCATTCTTATAATCATTAGAACCATATTCTTATGATATTTCCAAATATGTTATTATTTATTAGTGTGTGCACCCACAACTTCATACATCCCATGTAGGATGTTTTTTCATAATTATCGTTTTAGTATTTTTGACATGTTTGATCCTTTTCTATTCTTATCTTCCAGGTATGACCCCATAGGATCCCTCTCATAGTATTAAAGGATTCCTTCAATACACTCCTTGGATTTAGGATTGATAGGTATGTGACGTGGTTAAATCCCATTGGACCTAGTCATTACTTAGCTTCTGTTTACTTTGGATGAACTCCTTGGACTCAGTAGGTATATTGTTGTGGAATTCCTTAGACTATGATCCTTGGATAACACTCTTACTCTTAGCTAGGATACATCCATTACTGAGTTGGAGACCCTTTAGGTGTATTTTTATGTGGTTACCACCTTGTAACTTCAACATGAAATATCATTACAGGTTTCTTTGTTACATATTGGAACCTTTACTATTGCTACCATTGGATTTATTTATAAACTGATAACACTCAATTAATGAACTGGTTATATGATCAGACACTAGAAAAGGGATGAAGCAGGTACATGTTTATTTAGATACATTGTATTTATTTACTTTATATATGTATTCTTGAACACTGTTACATTTCCATTAAAGTGGTTGGATGTTATAGACGTCATTTGCGGTGGCCTATTGAGATTTATCTCACACCCTCTCTGGGTATAGTTTGTTATCTAGGGAAGATTAAATTAATAGAGGTGTTGATAAATGGAATCATACAGTTTTAAACACATGATTTCTTTCTGTTTAGGATGGATCTTGATTGGAGATGATTGAGCCATAGCTCGAGATGCTTGGGATAGTCATTTTATTTCCTTTATACTTTTTTGGAACATATTATTCCTACTATCTTATATCATTTTTTTCCAGCTTACTAGATAAGTAACATATCAACTTCAAATGTTGTATTATTCTATAGTTATTTTAGTTATTGTTATTGTTGTCTCCATTTTTCAATGTGTATCATGTTTACTTATATTTCTTCTATTATTTACCAATGTTTATATTTATCCGATTCGAAAAAATCTCTAAATGATGGAATAGTCTCGCCATGGACACACCCAATTCCCTTACTGCTATTTGGAAACCTATAGAATTTAGGGAGATTCACTTTAGGCCATGTGGCCCACCAGGCTCGAGGCACTTATTAAGTGGAATCTAGGTATGGAACATCACAAAGTGGGTTCTTTTCTTTATTAACTATTTGGAGATAACAAATTGGGGATTAGGAATGCCAGGGACTTGGTCATAAGTCATGCTTGGGCATCATGAACCTAGGTTCTAGGTTATTCCCAGGTTACCCAAAATATAATTATTGCTTTATTTTTTCTATTACAGTTGACATTATTTCACCATTTGGTGATGCACATGTTTTGTGGCGTTGTTGATTAATACTTTGATTGATGATTTCTTTCATATGTATACCAATGATATGAGGGAAAGTGTAATTGTTACATGCATCATATTAAGAACCTAGAATTCAAATGTCATGCATATTTCCATTCCATTTAGATGATTTTCACTTCTTCTCATTGATTGATATGCATGTGACTGTGGTGTGATGTTGTGATAGTTATCTTATGCTTGTATTACTCTTGCATGTGATTGATTTATTACCTATCTCAATTCATGCGGTGTGCGGGACCTCATGTGTCGGGTTGAGTAATTTACTGAGTCGATCTGTTATTCTATAATGAAATGGGTGGAATTATCATTTATGAGGTGTATGGGAACTAATTCAATGCGAACGGTTTTCCATTATAAAGTGAAACATGACTTATGATATGAAATTGTTGCATGTCCTTAAATACCCATGTCATTATTATTAAACGTAAAGGTGTGAACATGGTAATTAACTTTAAAATGAATTGAACCTTATACTTAAACACATACCAATACCTAGTCATATAAGTGGGTAGTTGGGTTAGTATACCTTGGGTAGTGTTCTATTCCTTGTTTAGCTTTTATTAATGTTGTTATCAATCTACATAAAGTTTATTATAAGGTGTGTTCTTGGAATTTGTAGAACAATTCCACCACGACCTCCGAGTATCGGATTATTGGATGGTGGAGATGATCATTCTCCAGACATAGTGGGCCCTGAGCCACCGGTCTTACCTTTAAGAGTTCCACTTAAGGAACCACCTATTCTACCTAATTTGGGTACTGATTCCTATGTTTTTTATCATTTACTACATCTGATGTAATCTATCCATGGTTCTTCATGAGTTGCACATATATTGGATGGTCTGATTTGTGTGTTCCAACAACATCATCCGCTTATACTCTCAAGAGATGGTGGTCAACAAGACGTTGAGTCTTTTCTAGAAGCCACCATGTCTATTTTTGAGAATCTTGAGAGGAGGGTCATGATTTCCACATACATGTTATATGATTTAGTCAAGCGCTGGTGGGATGTGATTACCCAGCCTGGTCATCATCAAGCCTTTGTTATGTGGTGATTTCTAGAATACCATATGTGACCAATTCTTTCGTTAGACGTTGAGAGTTGATAGAGCCAGAGAGTTCTTGAAACTCATGAATGGTTTTGTGTTAGTTTGGGAGTATTCAGTATGTTTTAATAAGTTACAGTAATTTTCACCGATTCTAGAAGGTGGTGTGATTTTGCATGCTCAATACTTCGAGGATGGGATCCAGTATTCTATTAATATGCAAGTGAATGTATTTAACCTAGATATTTTTTTGAGATAGTCAATCAGGATCTAACCACTGAGCGTAACCAGAGGGATGGAAATAGTGTTGGGTGTAGAGGCTCAATTCCATGGCATGCCAATAGTTCTCCTGGTGGTAGGAAGCATTCCCTCAGGGTTCCTATTCAGGGAAGATACAACAAGAGTTCCAGTTTTGATAGCTCTATGGTGTATCATCATTCTGGATGATAGGGCTATATAAGCCTTATTATGATATAGACCTAATGGGGAGTTGGGCTTGAGGCTATATGGGGAATCTCTAAAGATTTTATAGGACCTTTCCACCAGTTTCGAGTGGAAAAGGATCTGACCCAACTCCACCTTCAGGAGCAGGTTCTTTTGTGTCACACTAGGAGGGGAGTTGGAATAGAACAGGTAGGTCTATCTGAGGAGGAGTTCATAGTCACGGGATCCAGAACCATGATCACCAATAGCACAACTAGAGTAGTTATAATCTTATTATTCCATCTATTTCACATGACCATCATTCAGGTCACCAGCATGCACTACAGCTGAAACTTGAGGATCATGCTATAGTTCCATCTATAGTATGAGGTAATATTCTTGTGGAATATAATATAGTATCTTATTTATTATATATAGGTTATTCAAACTCTTTTATCTCTATATCTATTGTGGAATATCTTGGACTATAGATACAGTATTACTATGGTTTAATGACCATAGATACAACTTCTAGAGTGCGGTTAGAGGGAATACGACAAATTAGGGACTATCCCTAGAGGTATCCAGTTACCCATTCTTATGGAACATATGTATTCTTAAGATAATGAAATTATATGTCATTATCAGGATGGCCCAGTTGGTTTAGTGTCATTCTTTTATATACTAATAATTCAGTAGCATATCTCTTACATCAACAGAAGGTTGTAGTTATCTATATAAGGGTTATTGAGATGTCAAGGATGGTGGAACTGAACCAAATCATCATGAGATAGGTGTAGTGACTACCTAGATCACCAACATATTAATGGAGGATTAGGGTTTACAACAAGGTGATTCCCCTCTAGTAGTATATTATTTCAGGGATGTCCTTCATGAAATTTTTTTTCGATTACCTCCTAAGAGAGAGGTATAGTTTATGATTTAAATTCTTCTGAGAGTATATCTAGTGTCCATTCCTCCCTATAGGATGGATACTATAGATCTTTAAGAGATAAAGTGGTAGTTAGAGGATTTATTGGCCAAAGGATTTATTCAGCCTAGTACATCCTCTTGACATTCATTTAAACTTTTTAGAAAGAATGTGGACATATCTATGGGGCGTGAATCTTCTCTAAGATCAACCTGAGATCAGGTTATCATCGTGTGAGAGTAAGGCCATTAGACATGCCTCATAAACCTTTTCGTTGATGGTATGTTTTGTATGAGTACCTTGTTATGTCTTATGGTCTTGCGAATGAACCCACTATTTTAGTGGCTCTAATTAATAGTGTTTTCCATCCTTATATTGGTTATTTTTTCATGTTCTTTATGGATAAAATCTTGTTTTATTCTCGTACTCGTAACGCCCATGTCGATCATCTAGATATCATTCTGAGTACATTGTGAGAGCATACACATTATGCCAATCATTCTATGTGCCACTTCTTGATCAACAAATTTCACTTCCTTGGTCATTTTATCTTAGAATTGGATGTATCTATTTACCCTAAAATGGTTAGTGATGTAGTTCCCTTGGTGCATCCAAAAAATGTGATAGATATATTTAATTTCTTGGGGAAGTTAGGAAATTATATTGATTTCATACAATACATATCATGTATTTCTTCACCTCTTACTAGCTCTATAATGAAGGGTGTTAGGTTCTTATGGTCTGAATCATGTGATAAGTCATTTTAAGAGCAGAAAGGGAGGCATGTCACAACACCTATTCTGATTGTTTTAGATCAAAGAATAGGTTATACCATCTTTTCTAATGCATCAATAATTTTCATGGGAGTAGTGATGATGAAGTGGGATAGATTCATTATTTGTGGATCTCAATATTTGAGGCCTTATGAGATAAACTACACAATGCATGACATTTTGATAGCAGCAGTTGACCATGCTTTATGTTTCTCGAGACATTGTCTGTTATGTGAGAAATTTTTGGTGTACACAAACCACAAGAGCCTAAAATTGTTCTTTTAACAATGTGAATTGAAACTCAAATGGTGAAGATGGTTTGAATATCTAAAATACTTTGATTTTTACCTTTCTAATAAGCCTAGGAAGGTAAATGTAGTTGTTGATGCACTTTTCCAGAAAACTCAGAGATATGACATTAAGGTAGAAAATGATTAATGGAAGTTAACGGCCCTATTTTCTAAGAAAAATCTAGAGTTTCCTAATAGTCACAAATATTCATACCTCTCATCTTTGAAAGTTACTATTCTCTCTTCTAGAAGGTGAACAATGGTCAATTTCTAGATCCTGAGGTCTTGGATCTCCATGATAGAATATCAGGAAACAAACCACCTCTAGTTTGGTATGTGGACAAAGATGACAACCTTCACATTCATGGACGTTACATGGTTCCTATAAATATGTAAGATGAGTTGATTCAAAGGCCCCACACATCTCAATGAGTAGTTCATCCAAGTATCTCCAATATGTATCGAGATATGCGATGCTATTATAGGTGTCTTAGGATGAAACATCATATAACAAGCTTTATCATTAGGTGTTCCTCCTATTAATAGGTGAAGCCATAGCACCGGGGACCTATATGCATGTTATAACCACTTCATGTCCCATGATGTAAATAGGAAGATGTTTCCATGGAAATTTAGTTGGTTTACCTAGTTCTCCTAGAAGTGGAGACGATGTGTGGGTTGTCATTGATAGAATTATGAAAGTGGATCACTTCATTCCTATTTGGGATAATTTTTTAATTATTGATTTGGGACGAATTTGTGTCAATGAGATCATAAGACTACATAGAGTAATTTGTACTATCATTTCAGATAGGGATGCTCATTTCCCATAAATGTTTTTGTAGGTATTGCAGAAGGCTATGTGAACATGGGTGCTTCTAAGAGTATATTTTCAACCTCAAAACGATGGAAAATTGGAATAAAAAATATATCTTCTAAAGGATATGATCTGAGCATGTTCATTAATTTTGGTAGCTCTTGGGGGAAGAATATCCCTCTCGTTAATTTTTCCTATAATAACAGCTTTTAGGAAATAATCCATATCGATACTTTTGAGGCATTGTATGGTAGGTTGTTTCGTTAACCCTTGTGTTGGATTAAGGCAGGTGAGGCATCCCTACTATGTCCTTTTCTCGTTCAGGAACTTTAGAGCAGGTTTCTCTGAAAATAATGTGAATGACTACTACTTAGTCTTTCTAGGAATCATATTCTGATCACTATCAACGACCTTTAGAGTTTGAGGTTAGTGATCAGGTTTTCATGTCAGTATTTCCCAAGCCCATAGATGGATACAGAGGAAACGGAACGTATTTCCTCGTTATGTAGGGATGTTATAGATTCTAGAGAGAGTACTGTCAGTAGCATATTATTTGATACTAACTCAAAGGTATCGTGTAATGCACAACATCTTCCATGTTTAGCTGCTTCACAAATTCAATGTCGTCCCATCTTATATTATTACTCTTGAGGAATTTGAATTAGATGTCGATTCCACCTTTGACAAATATCTAGTATGCATCGTTGACTGAAGCATGAAGGTTCTCTGAGGCCGGCTTGTCCCTCTAGTGTAGTTGTTATAGAAGCACGGGTGTGTGTCGGACAAGACTTGGAAGAGGGAGGCCAACGTACATGCCCAGTGGCCAGGGTTGTTCTCAGATAGTGTTTCGCCATCATTGGGAGGTGAACTCAATGACGAGTTCTTTTATGGAGGAATACTCAAGGAACCCAGTTTTTCACTCGGGTATGCATCCATTAATTTTCAGTCTAATCCTTTATTTTGGATCTAACATCGATTGATAGTGAGTTAGGTAAGGTCCCAAGGGTTTTATGGGATTGTTTAGAGCTGTGAAACCATATTTTGGGGAAATTTGGGCCAATCACACTGTTAGATGTGACCATGTATATGGTTGATTTTTTTGGTTGATCCATCTTGCTCAGTTGGTGAAAAAATTCCTCAAATGTGTGGCAAAACCCTAATATTTCCCATTTCCCCATGTACTCATTCAAGGTTTCTGCATGTTTTTCAGTACCATTCTGAAAAACCATGCATAGGTTAATTTTTGGATAAAATGACCATTTTTATTCTTTAATGATTTAATTTAGCCTTTTCCTTCCTCCTAATTTGATTTCATGTGGGATTATCCTACATTCCAATCATTTTGGATCTTTTTGAAGGTCTATGGTAGGGATCAAGAAATATCCTTCATCCAATATCTATTTGTTCTTATTTTCATCATGTATGATGTACAATGATAATTAATCATTTCTATTTAAGTCACACTTCTCTATTTCTCTCACCCTTGTTACCTTGTTGTATGTGTTTTCCCTTTTTCTCCAATATACTCTATTTTAAGTTGAATCAGAGGTGGATATTATAGGATGAGATTCATATGATCCTATATTGGTTGGTCTATAACTCATCCCTCATGTTTATGGATTATTGAATTTTTCATGTGGGGCTCATTGATTCATCGGGAGTTGTTTCTTGAGTTAATATGCCATTATTATAATCATAAGAACCATATGGTTATGCTCTTTAAAAATATGTGATTTTTTGTTAGTGGTTACTCCCACAACTCTATCCATCCAATGTTGGATGTTTTTCTTATATTTTCATTTTAGTGTTTTGAAATGTTTGAGCAGTCGTTCAAGTGATCCTGGGATTCACCTTTCTTAGGGTAATATTTTTGTATCAAATGGATTGGTATATGTTTTGAATTTTAAAATTTCAAGTACCATGTATTATCATAACTTCACCTACATAAGGTAAGTGCTTCAGTTGATAATTAAATGTGAAATGGTATTTGGAAAGTATACTAAGTATATGAATTGACCAGATTAATGGTGAATGAATAAAAGGTTGCATGCTACTAGGACTTGTCACACTAATGAAAGTAAAGGCTTGAACCAAATGGAATTATTGATAAATTATGAATTGATTAAAGGGTTTCATACTACTTGACCCTATAACACTAAAGAAAGGAGAGGTTGGAACCAAAAGAAATATTATATGACTTCATTATCAAATAGGAGTGGCCTCACTCAAGCTCACCGTGGATTCTTATCAACGAATAGCTTGAGCACTGAGGAAACCCATTCCGATTCAAGGATACGAATTTCTTAGGTTGAGACCCACCTATATATGGATCCTTTCCTATTATTGGATACCCAGTACGACAATGTAGGATCTCTCACATAGTATTAAAGGGTTCCTTGAATACACTCCATATATCCATCATTGAAAAGTAAGTTCCATGGTTAGAGACCATAGGACTCATTCATCACTTAGCCCCATTTTAACTTGGATTATCTCCTTGGACATGGAATATATATTATTGTCAAATTCCTTATACAATGCTCCTCAGATTATACACCTACCCTTTTCTATGAAATATTCATTACTTTGTTGGAGACCATTGAGGTATATGTCTCCCTGTTTACTACCTTGGAACTTCATTTTGATATATAATCATAGGTTTATTTATTACATATTGAAACCTTCACTATTGATCACTAGGTATTTATTTATTAACTCGTGACAATAAATTAATGAACTAGTTACATATCCACACACCAGCTAAGGGTGGAAGCAGGTACTTGGGTATTTAGTTACATTATACCACTTTACATTATATATTTATTCATTCACACTGTTAAATTTCTATTACACATACCGGATGTTATAGAAAACACTGGTGGTGGCCCACTAAGATTTATATCACACCCTCTACAGGTGTCATTTGGTACCCAGAGTAGATTACATGAATGCAAGTGGTGATGAATGATAGAAAACACCTTCAAACACTTGATTTATTACTGTTTAAGATAAATCATGATAGTAGATGACCGAGTCGGATATCGGGATGCTTGGGATAGTATTTTTATTTACTTTAAACTTTTTTGGAACATTTTATATCTATTGTGTTGTATAAATATATTACATCATACAAGATACAAAACATATAATCATCCATTACTGTATGTTTCACCAGTTATTTCAGTAATTGTTATTGTTGTCTCAGTTTTCAATTATTTCTTCTATTTACTTATATTGCTTCTAATATTTACCTATGTTTATATTTATCTACTATGATATACTTTTGTAATGAGGGCATAGTCTCTCCATGGACACAAATTATTCCCTCACTGCTATTTGGAAACCTCTGGAATTTGGAGAGATTCACTTGAGGCCATGTGGCCCACCGGGATTGGTTCACCAATTAAGGGGTATCAGGGTTCGAGAAGTCATAATTTAGGTATAATATCATGTCAATTATATTATATATCACTCTTGTAAATTTTAGTGGAAAACTCTTTACCCTAATCCACCATATAAATATTACTCGTATCATTACTCTTGGAACGAAATAACATTAGGCTCAGTAATATTCCATTTTACAAACATAATATACTCCATAGTCCCTCGACATTGGAACATCCCCCATATGTTTATGTCATAAGAAATATTACACAATGTCTATTTAAAGGATTTTCTTTTTCTCACCATCTTAATCTCATATACATATCGAATATAATTCATTCTATGTATTCCCTATAAGTATTTAGGTTTCTATTTGATTTAATTTAGTCATATCCAACTAATCAATGAAAATAAGATGTTCAATTCATGTTAATTTTTTATACAATAAATGACTTGTGTTATTCATCCATAATATAAAATTAATTATAATATTCAATACATATCCATATATATCACAAAATATAGTACATGAAACCCTTTAAAACAAAGAATTAAACAATTAAGAAACTCAAAACCTACTCAAAGGAATGTATTTCATGATAGGTAGCCAACCCAACCTTTATAGATTTAACCATAGTCATAAATATAGTGGATGTAAGACCCAAGGTTCTAATATCTATATATCATTACTAAAAAACCATTCCTAGTTATAACATGATTTTATCAAATATATAAAATTTTAATTATAATTAAATATTTAATTTTAAATTAATATACATGTATAGGGTTATAAATAAATTAATAATTCATAAATTTATAAATGATATATAATAATACTTTCATTAAAATAATTATAAATAAATTATAATTAATAACTAACAAAGGCCTTATATATAATATAAATATAAAAACTTTATATTTATTAGAATTATAATGAACTCTTCATAAGTTACTTTTATATGACATATATGTATATATACAAACTCCTCTCTATTAAAATATATTATTTTAAAAAATATGACCATTCAATATTTTAATAAATAAGAACATTTCATACTAACAGTAAAAAAAATTATTTAAAAATCATAAATTTTTTCTATTTACAAATTTTTTAAATACCCAAAAAACATTTGGGTATGGTTTAAAAAATTTACCATATTAACATATTCAATATAATCATTTCAAATTATTATAAATTATTTTTTCATAAATTATGATAAACTGTATTATTTTTACATTTTATCATTTGATAATATTAAAATAACACTTTAAAAAAATAAAAAACAAGATTCCATTTAAATACAATAAATTTACAATTAACATTTTTCAGAAAAGTATTTGTTTTATTCCATATCTTAAAAAATAAAAAAAATGAGAAAATAATAATTAATTTAGGAAAACAATAATTTAAAAATAAATTAAAATAATTAATTAATATCATAGAGATCATTAAAAACCCTATATTTTTACTGATATAGGATGGAATAACTTTGGCCATCAGAATAGTATTATCCTATAACATTGTCCAGTGAAGAATGAGTGGTGTTTTCTAATAACATAGTTTATGATAAGAAAATTAAATTTTTTCCTATTCTAAAACCAGTGTAATAATTTTTATGTACTGATCATGAGTAGTGTTATATCTATATACTTTTTGATTCACGACATTAAAAGCCTATGAATTTTTCATTCTTGTCAAAAGATAGTTATGTCTATTGATATACGTATAATTTAGTTTCCACAAACCCACTTTTTATGGGAATAATATTCTACCACATTTCAGGGACATTGATATAATATATCACTTCTTATGATATTACAATCAATAATTATGACTTTTTAAAAAATAAAAACTACTTAAATTGAATTATATATCTCTACATCATTGTTAGTGTTACCTTGTTCTTCAAAAGAATTGAAATTATTTTTAACATCATAGTATTGTCTATAATACCATTAAAGGGTCTATTATGACATTTCAATACCCAAAATAAAATGGGTGACTTTTCAAAACCTATTCCATAAGATCTTCCATTAGATGTTAATAAGAAACACTATAAAAATAATGAACACTCCACTATATTATTCAAAACTTCTTATTTGACAATGTATTTGATATTGTACATTAAGTAGTTGTAAATGGAATACTTCCTTCATAGGAATTCATAAATAATGTGAATCAAAAAACTATTTTTTTAGGAACTCTCATAACACTATGATAAATTGGAATCTCATGATTAAAGGAGAAAGTGATGAAGGTAGTCTCACCAAAAAAATACTAATGTTTGAATTAAAATAAAAACCTTGGGTTTAGCCACTTTATGTGGGCTTCCCCTTTGATGATCAAATAATTAGAGTTAATTTCCATGAATTTAAACAACCCGACTATGTTACAATTTCTGGAAAAATACACTAAATAAATCTTGTTGAATGTTTAATATTTAAATATTTATCTTGATGCATTAGTAATCAATTAAATATTATAAATTGGATTTATTATAATGATTTGATAAATTTGTGTGGTAAAATTAGGAAAAAAGTATGTAATATCACATATCATACACATCTCACAAAAACTTATATGAATCTAATGCTCCTAGAACCAGGAATAATGAAATATCCCAAATTATTTAATAGTTGTATTGGATATATTTAGGACATAATTTGGTCAAAGAATGAAATAAACCCCATATAAAATATTTAACATCAAACGAAATGATAAAATGAAATTAAAATATATAAAACAAAACATACCACATTATCCATATTGAACACTCCCCAACCATGACATTGACTAAGATCCCTTGTATATCAAAGACATATTACCACCTCCTCCACAAATTGTGAAGGAATCTTATAATATAAAAGAGATTCAGATTGAGAGAGTGATCTGCATTTTATCATAATGAGGCCCAGTAACCATATTATATATAACTTAATTATTGAATGAAGGAGCATGTAGAAGTATACACACTTCACATGTAAAAAGAACAAGTCATAAGTTCATATTTCATAACATTTACAGAAGTACCTCATTAAATATTTTCATTATTAAAATCCAATAAGAAAATAATAAACCATATATATAACATCACAAGATGTATCATATGGTAAAATAACTCAATGAAAATTATTTTATATTTTTTGGAAATATATCTTCGATCATTCACTAGGAACATAGACTTGTAGTGTCAATAACCATGAAATAATAAAAATAATATTACGGTGACTCTCACCATGTCATGGTTTATGCTTTAGTGAATATCTCTTAAAATATTCTACATATACTAAAACCTATATGTATTTATTAAAAAAACTTCACAAATAATTATGAATCTATCCAAAAATCATTTTTATTGGATTATCATATAAATTCTCCTACATGTTTTGAAAATTAATTAATGAAAATTTAATCATTATTTTATACCCTTCACTGTAACTTTAAGATCCATTATTGCAATGAAAAAAATGAGGAATTCATTAATTAATAATTTTAATTAACAATTTTCCTATAGTAAAATATAATTTATACTTAAGATAAAAAATGGAATGGAATGATCTTGATCAAAAATAGTCATATCTCTATATTAACATAACTAAATTAAAATATGTCTATTATAAATATTCACTAAAACCAAATAGTGGGATGGTTATATAAACCACAACGTAGGTTTTTTATAGATTATGATTAATAAAAGGTTAATATGTTATGGTTTTATTAAAGGGTGTTTATGAATTATATAATAATGTGTGACTTAGTCTCCTCCTATTATAATTTATCATGAATTATTGGATCATCATGTGATGATTATTATAGGGACCTGGACATCCAAATAAATTATATAAATTTTAAATAATTTATCACAGTGATGATTTGATAGTTACAATGGATCGTAAATTGTGAAATATTCCTAGAATGCATTCATTTAATCATATAAAATTTTGTTAAATATTTGAGATCCATGTACTCCATTAAAAATGTGATTATTATCTTTGAATAATGTATAATGGATGTAAGACTATGATTACTTCATTATGAAACTAATTTAATTTGAATCAAGATCTCTCACCCTAACTCTATAACCAAAGATTTAATAAGACCATGAGGAATATGGCGACCTTCCCAAGAACTAGTATATTCATATTTCCAACAGATATCCTAGGAGGAAGGATTCTATAAGATGCTTCAATGTTATCTATATCAAAATCATGTTGGTAATCATTGGTAGATTAAATAATCAAATTAAAATGTATGAATTATTAATTAACTTTTATTTAATTATAATTAATTTATATACCTTTTGAAAAAATGGGTATTGGTTATTTATTTTTGATACATTTGGAAAAGGGGTTTCCCCTCTTGGACCCATTAATGGTATTAGATCTTATTCTATTGCACTCGTATTAAAGTTCAAATTCGAAGAATAAATTAAAAAATGAGTTTTATAGAACCATGAGGTGTCTTTCAGATATGATCATGGTTTATTATTTTTTTACATAACCAATATGAGTATTAATAAATAGTATTTATGGTGTTTAAAAATTTATTAAACCACATTATGGTCTTTTAAAAATACGCATGATAATGTATTCAAAACAACATTGCATCATAAAAAAATAACATTATATCATATTTTACTATGAAACTGATCGTGGTTGGTATCAAAATTTAATTTTCACAAGAAAACCATGATAAATTTGTGGAAACACAAAGAATGGTTTCAAAATTAGGGCCATTAAATGATCTTCTTGAAACAAATTCAATGAATAATATTATAATTATCTACCTTAGAAATTATTATCACACTAAGGAAACTATATCATGTTCTATAAGAAAAATGACTATTATTTTTTATATTTTAAATAAATACTATTTTCATAAATTATTATAAAATTCCACTGATACATGCTCAGAATGGTCAAGTTTAATCAAAAGTATGATTTAAATTATAAAAAATCACTTTTTTTGGATTTCATATTTTTTTAAGTTTTTTAAATGGCTGAATGCTTTATAAACATCTGATAAATTATAAAATATAGTGAATAGGTAATATTTTAAACTGTAATTTGAAATATTCATATTAAAGGCCTTATTTTGTAAGTTATTAATCCATTATAAAAATTCCTTTAGGTTAATCTAATGACGTTTTAATGTAAATTTGTGATGTTTAGTATTAATAAAGTGTCTACACAAATTATAAAATATTTATATGATTATAAAAGTATTTTATGGCCCAATTTATTTCAAATATGATGGATTTTTTATTAAATACATTTTCGGTGGATAATATAAAAGTGTTCACATTGAAAAAAATATGAAATGATCATAGTTATTTCTATGTAATGTTAATAAAGCGTGTTTAAATTATAAAAATATTTATAATTTATTTATTTTTAAAATACTCAAAAAAAAATTCTCGTCTAAGTATATGAATTTTCATTCATTTATATTATATTTTACTCTAGAAACCAAGAAAATAATGGTTTATATTTTGAATGCATTCATGGTTTAGTTTGAAGTATTAAAAAAATATTATCAATGTAATATCATGCATATAAAGAGATATTTTCTTGGTACAACATAAATATTTAGTTACAATTAACCATGACTAAAATTTATTTGTGGGTTGTAAACATGAATATACAGATTTTTTATTTTTTATCTACATCAGGTGTTCTAATTTTAATGTAATTTAAGTCTCTCTTAAGTAATAATCCATGGATATTGGGACTCTTTGTAGGAATTCTGAATAACCTAGAGATATAAGTCTTGTGTATAATAGTTCATCGGCCACATGTCTCCCCATACCTACTCTTATGGATATTTTTATTTCACATTATTCTAAATTTGTATATGAAATCATTTCATGTACCTTGTGAGTGGGATATATTTGGATATAAGTGAATATAATTTGATTTTACTTTTTGGTTGGTATTATAAATCATGACTTATAAAAAAGACTTATATATTAACATGTTTGAAATATATTAATTTGGTTGAAGGTATGTGATAGAAAAACTGAATCATTACATGCATTTATACATAATGGTAATACACGATATAATATTGTGAGATGTTAAAACCCATTACAATACAACGTTTTAGATTCCTATTAAAGTGGTTACATGTCAAGATATCAATCATCAAATGTTTCATTTAATTATAAACTCTTATGTCCATGGATTATACTGGGTAAGGTATAGGGTAAATGGATATCTATAATGTCATGTTTGGTATAGGGGAATAGGAAACAGGAAGAGGAAAGGGAATCGAGTTCTTTGTTTTTATGGTGTAGAACAATTCCATGTACTGGAAACCCAAAATTATATCATATGATGGAATTTTTCCCCCTCCCCACCCCCAATATAAGTTGGAAATGTGTCATCTATGATGAAAGTATAATATTATAAAACCATTATCCTTCTACCCCAATCTATTCTCATCCCCAGTTTGTTACTCTATATTACCACTTCCCATTATTTATTTCCAGAAATAAGCATCACTACTCTAGATGACTATCACTATTGATTCATCCAATGACCAACACAGCTACTCTACAACTGGTGATTGAAAACCATTATCCCAACCATTGTATTATATTACATTCATCACACTATAAAAAATAATTTCTAGAAAAAACCACATATACCTTTCCTGTGAAACCTTGTAATCCATCATTAAAACTTATAAAGAAAACAATGGTGTATAAAATTGGATTTGATGATGGGGTATGATGAGGTATTAAACTAATATGATGTTTTGGGCTAGGGCTTTAAATTTAATTGTAGTGGTGTAATTAGGGATATAATGATAAGGGATACTAGATAGAAGATGTGGTTATGAGGATATTACCTTTATGTGTGGAAGATATTGGGATTTTACTAATTGAAAATATTTCATATCTCATTCAATTTCATAAAATTAATTTATACAATTCCTGATTTTAAACCTATCTCTCATTAAAATTATTATTCCATTTTCAAATTTGTTTCCCATATTGTTTAAATATATAAATATTTCACCATACTAAACAATGCCTAAAATTGTGAAAACAAAATCCCATTATGAACTTTGCGACACACTTAGTTGGGAACCCTATGGGTTTGGATTCTAGAGAAATATATTTTCAATAATTCACGAGATGGATTTGATAAAGGAGTTGTCCTCTAAATTAGTAAAGTGTCATATGTGACATGACAAACATGATAGACTACCTAATAGATATGTGATTAGATAAATAAAAAAGGGGAATCCATTATTCAATTAATTATGGATTTTTATACACTAAAGGATGTGATGAATTTCAAAAGTAAATTGTTTTAATATAATTACATTTCAAAAGAATAAATATTAAATCGATGTAAAACATAATACTCATATGATAAAAACTTCAATTATAGATAATATTTCATCAAAATCATGAAAAATAACTTTATTATCAATAATGGAAAAGGAGAAACATACTTAAATAAACTTCATAGATTAGTGTAAAAATATATGAATTTTTCTTAAGTAAGAAGGTAAATTATATGTGTTGGAGAAGCCCCTTCATAAGTAGGTGACAAGTAAACTATTAAAAGAAGAAAATATAGTTGCTTGAAATAAGTATAAGAATGATTTTATTGATGGAAATAAAGTGATAAAAAGAAATTAATAATTCACTTATTTACATGATAACATTATATATATAAATGATCTTCAGAGGATATGGTCTTCTTTAAGGATTGTTCAAGTTGTAGACTTTATTTTATAATCATTTTGGGGAAGTTTTTCTTGATTCATTATGAATAAAAATATAAGTGGGTTTAATAAATTTTTACATGATCCCAATAATATGTTAAAACCATATATAGGTGTTAGGAATGAGGGGAAATGTTTCCACTATGTAAAACATTGACATTGGAATCTAAATGATCCAAACTACTGAATTGAGTGCAAGAAGGTATATGGAGAGACCAAATAAGAATTAATATTATTTAATTCAATTCATTTATTTTGGAGGGTATATGATACCAATAATATATTTTATAATTTTTTTAAGAATACAATAGTTAAAAAATAATGGAGATTTAATCTATAGAGGTTGACGTATGATTTTAAGCGATTAAGAAAAGAGTATTTACATCAGGGTAGTGGATGTAATGGATTACTTTATTTGTTTAATATCAATGGTGAGGTAGTGTATCATATATTATTTCTATTTAATGATAAGTGTCTTTTAGTAAACACATATGAGATTTAAATGATATGAGATGGTTTTTTAAACACATGGTTTACATATACAATTATATAACACATTTTAAATATATATATATTAATATGGGAGGAATTTTATCTAGTAAAACCTAACATTAACACATATATTTTTAAAAATATGAGTGAAAGAGGTCCCATTTACCAATCAGTGAAATATTTCATTGAATAAAATCTATTTTCATAATATTTCTCCCTAAACATGTTATATCTAATAATATAAGGTAGTTAATAGTTTGTTAAATTTTCCAAAAATGTAAACAAGTGTTCTTCTCTAAAACAAGTTTGTTTGTGTCATAAAATATATTTTTGAGAAAATATAGTTTATAAAATGCTAGTGAATTATGCTTGAACTAATACATGTTTAAATTTTTAAAAATAAATTATTATACTAGGAAATTCCTAGTGAATTCAATTTATATCCCAAAATAATTTAGGGTATGTTGGTAAATAATGATATAAATATAAATTGTTATATTTTAAATTTATTTCTAAATGATGTCAAAGAAATTTTTCAACAAAGATGTTTCAAATATGTTGTTGATTATCTAATAATATGTTCTAAGTGATCAAGATAATATAACATTAGCATCCAAACATTGGATGTTGGGATGTTAATAAGATTGAATATTATATTCAAAAAGTAGAATATAAATATTATGAATCCTAACCTCCCAATTATTAAGAAAAGGTTTATTTATGGATTTCATCCTATTATATGTGGTTTTTGAGATGATTTATCAAATTGTTATATAGATGTGTGAATATAGTTATAAATGAGTGAAATATAACCCTCAATGTATGAAACATAAATCCTCTCATGTAGTTTATCATATGATATATGTGTTTATTTGAACTTCTTTATAGTTTTTTTATTGCTAAATTAATTTAGAAATATAAAATATATCATTTTGTATTAATTAAATTCTACATTTTATAATTATTTTATGTTAACTATATATATTACATAATGTTAAATGAAAATTTACCTCTGAATGTCTTAATTTCTAGTATCCTTAATTGATGGAAATTATAGAAGATTATTAGTGGCGATGAAATATAGAGAGTAGTGTGGGTTGGATTAAAAATATAGATATAAATTTCTCTCAATGGGATCAAAAAAATTTATTTTTGATGACCGGCCACGAATACGACATGGAGTTCCAAAAACTATGTATTGGTTATACTCGATATGAAAGTTTCATATCGAATACATATAAACAATAGTATAAAAATAACTAGTGTGATAACCTTTTTGAATTAATACCTTTATTATTCCACCATTGTGGTTGAGCTAATTAGGGACTGATTGGGTCTTCTTCTGATCATGGAGTTGGGTGAGGTTTAACCCTGATGATATTTTCCCACTAATATAGTGAGTAAAAAATTCAGTCCCATGACAAAGATAGCATAAGTTGTTTGTTAATACCCAGATTAGTTAACTATCTTTTTCTTATCTATTTATACAAGGAACTTGTGATTTTCTTATCCATTTAGATAAATGGCATGTTATGTGTCTAACCATATGGTAAGTCATTAATTAGATAATCAAGGATATATGAGTTGGCTATATTGGAATGACATATTTTTTCCTCATGGTTCCTAGATATATTTTAAAAATTGATAATATGATTGTTTATATTTTTATATGATATTGTTAGGGGATGAAAGTATGGTGATATATATGTTTAATGGAGATCATACTGGGTCCATTTTTATCTTGATCAGTACTAACACTTTTATGGTGCCTAGTATTTACATATTATTTTGGGTTAGGGAATTCATAGTTGCATTCAATATTATAAATGGGATTTCACTTTTTGGTTGGGTAAATTTGGAGTAAGTTTAGTAAAAAAAATATGTATGCAAAAAATTTATATCTTCCTCGAAACTTACGTATAATATAACAAAAAAATTGGATATATATTCAAATATTTTATATTTAATGTAACAAGGGGGTTAAATTTGATGATAAATTTTTTAATGGGATTTTTTAAAGATATTCAAAATGACTATTTGATATAGTTTCACATTTTATTACATATGATGAGACATAAGGTGAAAGTACACTAAGACTATATGGATTAAGTATTAGTGGGATATTCTTACATATATTCACTAAATCTAAACCATATCCCTGTTTTATAAATCATTTTTTGGTTTATGATGGGCTCTTCCATAAAAGAATGATGGTCACTACAACATGTTTTTACTACTGGTAGTATATATGTTATGTCATATATTATTACCTGGACTCACCATCATATTGTAAGCTATCATGTTTAGATTTATCACCACATGGTGATTATTAAATGAATTTAAACATCCAAATAATTTGTATCAATGTAAAAAAACTATCAAAAATATGATCCAACAGTTACATATCATTTTAAATTGTAAATGTTTTTGAAATAGTTTCATTAAATAGGTTGAATGTTTGAAAAATGTTTGACATAATTGGATGTTAATATAAAAAATTATTATTATATTTTAGTGGTGTATTATTGGAGTGAGACTATAATTACATCATTATGAACCTCCTATAAGTTTTTTCTTTCTCCCCTTTTCTCTAATTATCTTTGAATAAATTTTTTAGAAGATATTGAGGGAGAGGTATTACCGACAAAGATTTTAGATATTAATAAAACCTACGGATAACCTAGTATGAATAACTTTGTTGGGTAGTAATTTTTAATCCCAACCAATATCATAAAGTTATGATTATAAAAATATAATCCTCATAAAATAGTTCATGTGATATTTAATTATTTTATTCAATCTAAATGAATGGATAAATATAATATGAAAATTAGTTTTAATTATTTATTACCATTGTTTTTGTACAGATTTTATCCCCTCCAAAATCATTAAATATTTATATTTTTTATATTCATGATCATATAATACCTTTCTCTTTTATATTGTTCTGATTAATAGATATGAAAGATGTCAATTTTATAAATATTGACTCATATAATCTCAATCTTTTAGAATAAAATAAACATATTGAATGAATAAAACACATATAATTTATCTAAAAAGATAATCGTAGCAAATGTCACTCAACTAAGCATGGTTATACAATTCCCTAATCTAATTAAATTAACAATCCATATGTATCACTTTTTAAATAAGAGGGAAAATATAATCTTAGTTAAACTAAAAAATGATGTGATTAATAACATACCAAAAAACCTCTAGATTAACTCTATCTCGATGATAGAATAAAAATGGTATTGAATTATAAATTTTCAAAAGATAAGTATCTTGTAAACCTTGGGTAATGGGGATTCATAGAATCTTTATATCAAAAATTGTATCAATGTTTATATGAAAATAATGTTGTTATCAAAACTATAAAATATTTCTATTTACAAGGATTAAAACCATGGAAATAAGCTCTAAAACCCAGGCCATATCCTACCGCCACAATTTTCTAAATTGTGGCCACTATAACCATTTAAATAGGGTCTAGCCTATATCCATGGTTTAAATTGTGGAAATAGGTGGCTATATCCATGGTTTAAACCATACAAAAATGTGGATATGGCCAAAATTTATAACTGTGGACATCAGTGGCTATATCAATTGTTTAAAACCATGGTAATATCCTTAAAAAAATACTTCTGGTGAGGTTTGATCCTCCAACCTCTTCTATATTCTTCCTAATACATTACCAGTACACTGATCACTATTATATGTGTATATATATATTTATATATATATATATATATACATATAAATATTCAAATAATTATATATAATTATAATTTTTAATCATTTAAAGAATATAAAAAAGTATTTCCACAGTTTAAAATGTGGTAATGGGTGGATATAGTCACAATTCCGTACCATGGAGATAGGTTTCTACATCCATGGTAAAAACTATGGAAATAGGCGACTATAGACATGGTTTAATAATTGGAAATATATGGCAATGGACACTTTTTAAACTGTGTCAGTAGGAAACTATGGCTACACTTAAAACTGTGTCAATTGGTGGATATGACCACAGCATAAACCATGGTAATAAGAGGTTATTTACAAACATTAAACCATGAAAATGTGTGGCTATAGACATAGTTTAAACCATTTAAATAACTATCTAAGGGCATAGTTTACTAAACTGTGGTAATAGACCTTTCCCGCCAATTTCTTGTGTTTTTTATATTTTCCAATGAAACGTATCTTCACTGTTTCATATAACCATGGATATATGTTTGCCTATTTCTTTGGTTTTCAAAAAATATGTCAATATGGTGGTTATGTCCCATGTTTTCCAAGTTGTGGTAATAGAAAGTGTGTTTGTAGCTTTATTTTCATGTTCTACATTATTTGGTGGTTAAATGAAAATAATAATTCAAAAATTATTAACTTATAATTCTACCCAATATCATATATAGAATATCCTTAGATGAATCATAATATTTCATCATAATAAAATAATTATTTATGATGATCATTGATTAGTGAAAACACTAAATTGTATATTTATTTTTTTTATCCTTACACCCTTTATCTAAAATATGTATCAAACATAAATAAAAGAAATATATATATATTTAATTTAGTATAAAACCATGATACATTTATATTGGAAAAAATATGTACATTCAGACACTTAATAATCTGATACATAGATACCTCAAAAGAATCACAGTGTTTTACTAAAATAATGTATTTGTTAAAAGGTATACAAAATTATAAACTATATCCACCCAACTAAACTTTACATTACTATAACATATTTCTCAAATGAGATAGTATTTTAGAATGATGTGTTTATTCATTTGGTGTGACCAAGGTTCCTTAGCTAGAGAAAAAATTCTATAATTGTCAAATTATAGCTCCATTTTTCCCAAAAAGGATAGGAACCACACCCAAATTAAGAGATAAAAAACATCATACTATCAAAATCAAATATATAATCTGATATAGTAATGTACTATACCAATGTTGTTTAGTTAACCTTTTTTGTTATCTGGATTTATTCTAACTGATATAAAAGTTGTTGATGGAAAATATGGAACAATATTGAGATAACATATCATATTTTTCATTTCATAATCCATTATTAGTGTAACAACTAAAATGAGATCTTCCTCGCCTCTAATGACCTATAAAAATTCGTTAGTTTTTACCAACAACTTAATAATGTTAATTATAATAATCTAGTATCAATCACCAAGATAATATTAGTATCTATTAGTTATAGACAAGGAATATTAGAAATTGGGTCGTTTAAAAATATGCAATATGTTATAAATCCTTTATTGGAAATATAAAAAATAATATCCATGTTTCTCTTTTATAACTCATTAGACAAAAATTGAGTCTCTATAAGACATTTTCTATGTAACACTAGTAAAGACCTATTCTTGTATCTATCTATGCTAAAACCCTTTAGATCATCAGTAATATAAGTATTCTAAATTAGTCCATGAATACTTTTATATATATCTCTATAAATATCCATACTCATTATGTAGGATATTTTACCCACTAATTTCTTTGTGAATAATTATTCCAACAATTCATTTATAAAATATAAATATGATATATAATTTCTATTGACTAGTATTTCATAAATATAAAATACTCAAAAGACCATACTATTACAACTAACCTTATGTTTTATTCAATAATAATACATATTGTTGATGAAATGGAACTTTTTGATTGTTTCATTAAAACAAATGTTCAAATTTCAAGAAGACCCCTTCAATCCATAAAAATATTATTGTAACATTCATACCTTAAAAGAAACTTTTATCTCCAAAAAAACCAATATAGGTATCATATATATTTCCTTGACTAAATTCTAAATAAGGATGGAGGTTTTGACATCGAAAATATATATCTCATTATCACAATGAAAAATTAAGGAAAATAATATCTAAGTCGTTTTTGTCATCATTACAGATCAAAATTATTCCAAAAAGTCAATAAATTGAATTATTTTATAAATAATTACCATCAATAAATATTTATTGTTTGACACTATGTCAATTTTATTTTAGAATACTACCTTTCATTCTATGAGTTATACCAGTTCATATACATCCACCTTGTTACAAATTGGATCATTGTGCATGGATTCTATATCAGATTTCATATCTTCTAAAGATTTGATGAAATTTAGACTCTCAATATCCTTTATGTAGTTGATAGTATCATCTTTAATGAATGATAATCACATATCTTTAGAAGCAAGAAATCCATATCACTTATTCTCATATAAAATCATACCGTACTATAGAGGTTCATATAAAACCTAAATTGATTCTATTTTCAAAACCATTTGTGGAATGAGCTCATTTTCTATCTTAGGAACTATTCATATTTCTCAATTTCTTAAATTATCCATGTTTAACATTCCTCCCACTAAAACCCTAATTTATATCTTCATTATCATGTAATGTACCAAATCAAGATGCAAACACATTGTGTTCTATAGGATTATAAAAATAACATATCTCCACATAATTTTCATCATATCCAAAAATGAATTTTTCTAATTTAGTGAAATTTTTATTCGAAGACATATGTTATATATATTTTTCACAACTCCAAATCAACATATATTAAAAATGGGATGCATCCCAATATATATCTAATATGGTGTCTTTATGACTATTTAAGATGGAATATTATATAATATGAAGATTCTTCTTATAGATAATAACCATGGAATGATATTGGAAGGTGAACTAATGAACCATTTATTGAATCATGTCCATAAATTTATGATTACTATATTATACACACCATTCAACTATGGGGTTATAATGTTAGTGAGATATCAAAAATATCCAAAATCTCTCAAATGATTGGTAAATTCATAGCCCATGTATTCAAAACCTGGATTTTTTCAAATAATTTTTTTACTTTTCAATAATATATTTTATACATCACTTTTAAATTCATTGATAATTTCAGTGGTTTTAATATTTTTTCACCTAAGAAACACATAAAAATGAATAATGAATAAATCAATAAAGGA
Organism: Viscum album; assembly: GCA_963277665.1. NCBI lineage: Eukaryota > Viridiplantae > Streptophyta > Magnoliopsida > Santalales > Viscaceae > Viscum > Viscum album. The sequence goes on along the minus strand of OY728122.1, from coordinate 932,234,381 downwards.
TAATATATATATATATATGCTCACTACTTTTTCACACTCAACAGTATATATACATCACTATGTATTAGGTCTAATGACCTACTGGCCCACTAACCGTCTACACTAAGTGGTGGATTATTCACTTATATTAATTAACAAGATTCATAATTATTTAACCATTCATATTGTAATGACTCAAAAAGTACATATCTATTGAATATTTGGAGGATATTTTCATTTATATGATAAAAGATGTAATATAAATGATAATAGGTGTTAAAACCAACTACCTAGACATTCCTATCATGAATGTTATAGATGATATTATCCATAACTAGAAAATATAAAAAAAATCACTATATTCTGAATTCCAAAAAAAACTCACCCGTGTATAAAGAATAACTGACAAGATTCAACGCACCATGACTCTAGCATGTTCAAGAGTAAGATAAGAGTCCCCCCTTCCCAAATCTAATAGGCCAAGTGATTATTACTAACACTAATAAGGAATTAAAAAAATTAAATGCCTTAGTCCACAACAACCGCCAAAATATATAAATATCTAATAAAAATTATAACTCTCAAACACTACCAATATATATAAATAACTAAAATGTATAAAAAATACATATTTCATAAAATATCTATCCAATAAAATTACATATCAGAAAACACGGATAGATAAAATATAGAGAAGTAAACACAATAGAGAAATTTTTATTCATGATAATTGGAAAACTCATCTTCTCCATAAGAACTCTATAGAAGTGTCGACTAATAGAAACTACTTCTCACTATGAATTTAAGAACCACTAAGTATAAAATACAACCTAGTTTCACCTGCTCCACATATATCATGATCACCACAGTAAATGTTGTCATATTTATAGATATAACATGTGTTTTTTTTTAGGACCATTCAAGGACGAGTATAAATATACCTGGTAGGGATCTAGGAAAATAAAAAGTAATGATAGAATCGTGGGTCTATCCAAAAATATAGAATGTGATAGAAACTAAAAATTAATCCATATATTAATTATATAAAATAAATATATGGATATAGTGAATTCCTAGTCATATTAGCTCATCTAAAAAAGGAATCTCACTACATATGAAATTAGAGACACTCATAATAACACCAAACCTGTATACTCTGAAGTTAATGGGTAATTATTAGGACAAATATAAATGTAAATAAAGGGTGTATGAACAATCCTAGATCATAAAATACCGATTCCAAAATGTATAAAAATGAATTTCAAATACCCATACCTATGCTATACATGAATCACTCATAATTACCAAACTTACCAACTCCCATAACTTGTACATCACCTCTATAAAATCATATTGGGGGACCCCCACCATACTGAGGATTATAAATTATTTAAAAGGGGTATTTACCCATATGGAGTACCTAAAATTCATTATTTGGTATGAAAATAAGATGAGTATTTTCCTAATATATAATTTTCAGACATATTCCTCATCATAATTGAGCATGAGGTACTCAATAAAGTAGAAAAAGATCACATTTACTGGTGTTAATTTGGCCCCAGGGGGGGTTACTTCACATACTTCTTCACCAAAAAACTCTCCCCTACCCCTATATAATATCTACAAACCTAATGGAGACAAAATAAAAAACTACCTTGAATATGTCACTCTAAAGTGACTATATATTGTCCTTCTTGTTCCCTATGAAAAACACATAGAGTGGACTACTCATCTGTGTGACTCAAACATCTAGAAAAGAAAATATGAAAAACCCTAAAGAGGGAATAGTATATGACACTTTATTTACTATATATTGAATGTAATCCTTGGGTAATATCAAGGAATTTTTTTCGAGACGCTATCCTTTAAAACCTATTATTACATTATTTTAAGTATAATTAAATATCAAATTACAAAGCAAGGATCACAAAGTCTAGTGTATTTAGAAGATTGTTTATATAAAACTGAAAAAATAAAAGCAGAATAAAAACATATTTTATCTAATCCACATAAATTTATCATAACTTTTTTTGAGCCCTTATATATGCCTAAGATAAATTGGGGAATACATGAACAAAGGGATGAGCTAAAAATTCCGGTAAGGGAATGATAATAGGAATAAAGCATTTCACATGGGTTATAAGGGATAACAAGAAGAAATAAAAAGAAATAGAACATGAATAAATATGTGGAAGCATAAAATGTAGAACATGGAATCATCTAGTCATAGAATCATGTAAATTTAGAAAAAATTTAAAACATTAAATAATCATGAGTCAAGGATAACCACCTAAACCATTGGACATAGAGGAGAAAGACTCAAGGCTAACCATTAATACCATTTCACTTAGTGGAGCATGAGTAACGGATAACTACTAAGACCATTTCACGTGACCTATCATGAGACTGAAAATTTCCCAATGCATTGGACCACTATCTGGGGGCACCGATCAAAACATGTTCATGCATATGTGTTCCACATGATGAAACAACCATAAGGTTTACCCATGGAAATAGTTGGGTATCGTAATCATGTCAAAAGGCACAATAAAATTGAATAACATGATGGTGTCCATGAAGGAATTGATTAAAAATATATATAGACATTAATAATGTAAAATAGGTATAGATCATGATAATTTATAACAAACTGAAGTGAAAACATGTAAAAATATCACTTAAAAATTTGAGAAATTAAACATTTCAGTGTTCTTTATGGAAAATGATAATTAGTATTTAAAGAGGAAAAGAAATAATTTTTTATACAAAACTGGATATAAACCAAAATTTATTTTCATGATAAAATTATTGTTTTATAAAAATAATACAGGCCTAAAGAATATTATTGATGGTACTTGAAAATGGGTAATAAATTAGGAAGTTTGCTTTAATCGTGTTTGCATATCTTGAAGAATTGAGATTTGAACCTTTTAAAAATAAGTTTTTCCCTATCAGGGAAATAATAATTGAGATATGAACATATTTTTAGAATATACATAAAGAAAATAGTAAAAGTAAATAAGTAGAATCAATAATTAAATTTTGGCAAATAGAGATAAATCATAACCCTGATGCAAATTGAATGTTTGAAAACAATCCCTTACCTTATGTCTGAATGTGTTATACACTTGAACATAATGTCATGCATTATCAAATTAGATTCATAAATAATTAAATTATAAATAATTGAATTATTGTACTTATTTATTTTAATTTTATTATTTTCATTAATTTTCATTTTATGAGTGATGAGATTCAATTTCATCGTCCACGAGTGTTTGTTGCCATGGTTTTCATGATCGGTTCACTTGTATACGTGTATGGAAGATCGTACAAAATGATAATAGTTACCCAAAATTTAATTTATTTATTATTAATGAATATACAAAATATTAAATGATATTATAAATCTTTTTTTGTAGATATGAAGATGATTCATTAGAAATAATGTTAATGAGGATCATTAGTTCGTTTTTTCAGTTTTTCGATCATCCAGAACTATTTTTGTTTTATAAACTAATAATATGTATACATACTATTTTCAAAACATAAAAATATTTATTATACATTTTAAAATCAATTTCATCCAATATAATGGTTTTTTTACTAGACATGAAGGTTGTGTTAGTAAAATAAAATATCATCCTCTACGAAGTTTGGGAATCGGCACCTCACAGATGTTGTTTTCATTTTTAGAATGAAAGGGGAGCGGTAGGAAATGATGATGGGATTTTTGATTAATAGAATAACAATATAGTATATAAAGGATACTTGATTTATCATGTCACTTGGATAAGGGGATGTGAAAAGAATAAATAAATGAAAATAAATTGAAAATAAATTAAACATAAAAATAAAGAGGGTTTTTACCTCTCGAATTCTTCCCCACGAGAACCTACTTGAGGCACCTGAGTTTTTCATTATATCTTGAGAAGAGGATTGTAATAATTATGGAGAGACTTTTGAGGATTATTGGGAATAATTTTGATAATATTCAAGGATTTTGAGGTATAGTGGGAAGCTTTGTTGAGGGGTGGTATTTATAGAAGTGAAGAGGGGTGTTTTTTTATTATTTTATTCATTTGTTTATTATTTTCGCACAGGAATAGGAAATGTTTTGATTACCAAGGCTAAATATTGAAAAGGGATAATGGGAGTCTGATATTATGGGACTACATCATTTATACATTATCCATCACTCAAAAATTCATATATTTGTTAAAAACCATACATTACCATATTTCACAATTCACCAAAAATTCAAATATTATAAAAAAATAAAAAAATACTCTCCAACCATTTTTCTACGTGTATAATTAAAAAATGAACTAAATTTTAGGTAATTAGGTTTCAAAATATGGGAAATTTAATTTTTAATTAAAATCATCATTGACTAAAAAAATAAATATTTTAAAATTATAACTGATTTTATAACTCCTAGAAAAATTAATTATGATATAAAAAAATTATATAATAATAATAAGATAACAAAATAATAATTTATGAATATATTTTATGAAAATAAATTTTCATTTAAACAATTATCTAAATTATAAAATTGTTGATAAAATTATGTTTTCTAAAAATTCTAAAACCTAATTTATCATTTTAAAACAGTTAATACCATATACTGTGATATAATTATATTAAATTTGTATTTATAAGATTACTAAATTTTATTTATAATTTAATAGGTGATGCTGCTATTTTATTGGTAGTATTACTATTCCTAATGGTCATGTTACTTTTCCAAAGATCAAGTTATTATTCCTTGGTTATACGTTACTTAACTTCTCAAAATATGACTTATTTCATTAATTATTCATATATAAAGTTTGTATTGTTTTCTCTATGTGTTTTTTATTTGAATTATAATATATACATAATTATAGGAAAATAATTCTCATTGATAGAATTTTGAGGTGTTACATTCTACCCCATTATGAAATTTCTTCACTGAAATATCATTTAACAAACTACGAGAAAAACATGAGATGCTATTTCTAATTCATTGATTCTTTTGGTTCCCATGTTTCCACTTAGTATTTATGGTCCCTCCATAGTACACTGACCAGGAGAGTAGTCTTGTTGTGTATAACATTATCTCTACTGTCTAAGATCTTCATTGGATGCTCCTCGTAAGAGGGATAATTTTCCAACTATACCACCTCTGAGTTCATTACATGAGAGGGAATTGGAATGTAATTCCTTAATAGGGATATGTAGAATATATTTCTTACTTGATACATGGTTAGGATAAGTGATATTCAATAGGCTATGGCTCTAACATGATCAATAATTTCAAAGGGTCTAGTGTTCCTTGAACATAACATTCCTTTTATCCAAAATCTCAAGATCCTCGTTCATAAAGATGTAAAGAAGAATTCCATATATCTAACCATAAACTCTAGGTCCTATCAAAATTTGGATGAATAAATCTTCTATTCACATTAGGTTCTCTTTATGTGTTGTTTTAAGGTTTTCACCTTTTCCACCATTTCCTCAACCATTTCTAGCTCGAAAAACTTATGTTCACTGGATTCATCACAACATACTGATGTTCTACATATTTCCCCATATAAAGCTTCATATAGATCCATTTGGATTCTCAAGTGGAAACTATTTTTGTGGGAGAACTCAACCTAATGAATTTTTTGGTCTCATCCACCCTTTAAGTATATAAAACATGCTCTCTAAATTTATTATGCTGTCATAATAATCCTATCATATTGGACATCTATTTAAGTATGATAAGTCTTAATGAAGTTCAACTCAATGTTAATAGATTGTTGAAGACTTTTCAAGATTTTTTATATGAATCTAATATCTCAATTTGATACAAACGATAGTGGCACGCTATACAACCTTACCATTTATCTGATGTAAATTATTCCAATTAGATCCAGTGATAAGTCCTATAAAATTGCGATATAAGTGATATGTCTTTGTAAGTTAATCCACAATGAACCACATATAATTATTAACTCATAATGTCTTCTTATTTCTAGTTAAAAAGTTTGTAGTGATCTTTTCCCATTTACATATCGGTATGGGTATTGGTTACATCATCACCTAAAACTTTTGTCTTTCATCCTTCATTTTCTAACATACCATACACTTTGATGTATATTCAATGATCTCTTTATTCATATTTTCTAACCAACACTTCTCTTGGATATCATGATATATCTTTGTTCTCCCTTGGTTAATAGAGAAGTTTGAGCTATGTGAATCATTCAAAATAACTTTCTTTATCTCCAGCTTTTATGGTGCATATAATCATGACCCAAATCTCACAAATAATTCCTCAACCATTTAGATCACTGAGGATTTACCATTTCTAATACATTCAACTTTTGTCTAAATTTTCACATCATTTATTTAGAAATATATTATATTCTCTATAAGGGATAGTTGAGATACCATTTGACAAAGGATTGATGATGTTCCTCCATTCATCATTCCCACATATATCCTTTTAAAATTTAATAATATTGGATCCTTATCAATTATCTTCATTGATAATTTTGTTGGATCATTTCTACTTAGATCATCTGCTAACTTATTTGATTTACTATGATGATATAGGAATGAGAAATCATAATCATTTATGTGTACTGACCATCTTTACTAGTTCATACTAATATCCTACTATTTAAATATCTACTTGAGTATTTTATGATAATTGTATATTTCACACTTCTCCCAAAAGAGATAACACCACTAGATTTCAAACACAAAGATCACATTTGTAATTCAATATCATTCATGGGATATTTTACCTCATGTATTTTCAACTACCATGAGTAATATTCTATAACATTATCATTTTGAATCAATACACAGCCTACACCCTTTTTCGAAGCATTATTTTACACCACAAAGAGTTCTCCACTAGTCAAAAGTGTGAGTACTAGTGCAGTGATATGACTCTTTTTCAACTCATTGAAGTATTCTTCACATTAGTTGTTCTATAAATACATTTCTACCTTTTGATTAAACTTGGTTAGTGGGTTTGACAATCAAAATATATTATTCACAAATCATTGGTAATACCTATATAGAACTATAAAACTATGAATATCTGTTACAGATATTGTTCTGGTCCACTCATCAATTGTATTTTTCATTAAAGGGTCCATAGATATTCCATTACCGGTTTTAACTTGACCAATGAATGAAATTTCGTTTATTTATAACACACATTTATTGTACTCTGTATATATGTTTTGTCCCTTCCCAATGATTTCAACATAGTATTCAAATTCTCATTGTGTTCCTCCTTGCCCTTGGTGTATGTGAGAATATCATCAATAAAGACTACCATAACTTTTTCTAGGTAATCTCTAAATACCTTATTCATGGTATACATGAAACGTTTTAGAGCATTAGTCATTCTAATGGGAATCTCTATGAATTCATAGTGCTTAAACTTCAGAGAAGTATTGATCCCCATGTCATTTATCAAAAAATTCATATATTTTTTTTAGTGGATACTTTTTATTTAAAATGATTTTATTCATCTCATGGTAATCAATGCATAGGTGCATTGATACATCCTTATTCTTGGAAAAAGGGAATGGTGAATTCCACGATGAAGCACTCAGGTGTATAAAACCCTTTTCCAGATTATTTTATAACTGCTTCTTCAGTTCCTATAACTCAATGGTGTCTATTATATAAGGTTTCTTTGATATAGGAAGATATCTATAAATAATTTCAATTGATAACTCAACCACTCAGTCTAGAAGAAGATAGTGATATTAATCAAGAAATGAATTAGTGTATTCCCTCACACTGGGAATGTATTTGATCATGATCATATCCTTTATATCAATCATTTATGCTAGATATTCATGATCATAAGGAAGTAACGTCCAAAAATGGGTTGATGATTTAAAATTATATTTATCCTCCTTATACTTGTACAGAATTGGAGGATGCATCATAATGTGAAGTGTGATCTCCCTTTCCTCATAGTTGATGTTGGTTTTGCAAAAAGATATCCAATCCATTCCCAAAACAGCATCAAACACCACCAAAGTGAGTAATACAATGTTTTTTTTAATGTTTATTCAATAAAAATTCATTGGGGAGGAGTTATAAACATTAGATTCAATAATTCCCCATTTTCTATTCTCAGAGATAACTCAACCTCCATATTCTAAGGTTGTGTTTTAATTTCTCTACTAAACTTGAAAGATAAAAAACAATTCATCGAACTAGAATCAAATAGTATGTTTTCTATTCTTGAATGAATAACTAAGGTACCTATCACCACATCATTGTCAGGATCCACCTTAATAGTTGTAAGATCCCATCGTTTTCTAGGTACTTTTCTATCTGAGTTTTTTCTTAAACCTTGGTAGTTGGGTTTTGTTCGGAGACAGAGAGACTTAATTTGAAAAAATGAGCTAATATATGGGGATATATGCTTGTTTGAGTTAATTGATTTTGGGTATAAAGAGGGATAAGTGTTTAAATGGGTTATTTATAAGTTGAGAAGCTCTAAAGGGGGTTTGTGTTGTTTAAAAGTAAAATGGTCTAAAAAATAAACTAAAAATCATTTACATGTCAGGTAAATGGATTAAAAATATTATAATTCTACAAAGGTTTTAAAAAAATAAATCTGAGGTGATGGGTTTTTAAAAGAATTCCATTAAAGACATTTACATGATGTGTAACCACATTACACGTCATGTAAATGTCTGACCTTGTATTTCAAACTTATTGTGTGGATGATATTCATTTTATTCCACTACATCTTTCCTCCTCTAATTCTAATTTAATTCTCCATGTGATTTTGCTGTGCCAAATTTCCTTCCAGATATCTTGTTTTTGTGATAAATCCCTAGTAAGTCCATCTAATTAGGTTCTCTATTCTTCTCCATCCATTAAAGTTAAATCCATTGGGTGATTTCGTTGTTGGTTTTGATCGTGATCAGTTTTGATCTTGAACTGTTTTGATCTAGGAACCTCTTTGCAATCATCTAAACCTTCTTCTTCATTGGCATTGGTCGTTGGAAGAAATGTTGGATTGTAGATTAAAGGAAGGGGGTCTAAATCTTAACCCTATGGTTTTATAATTTCCAATTTTATAAAATATGGGGATTGTTCCATCGTTTCATTCACCCAAATTAATTATATAATTGAATGAGGTTATTCCCAAAATTACATTGCTTTCGAATAAATTTTTAATTAGAAAATTTCTTAAAGTATGGTTAGCATGACATATGACATAGGCTGATTTCTTGTTATAAAATCCCTAAATTGTGTCTTATTTCTTATTGATATAATTTTTAATCAATTGTTAATTTTATTTCAAGCAGAATATGAAAGAAAAATGATAATTCTCATAATTACTCATTGAGATACATAATGTTATGTTGTGGTATCAATGTTGTAAGATAAGAATTGTGGTCCATGCTGTAATGACTATATATCGGGCTCAGACTTAACACATTCACATATATATGATGTAATTATGATATTGAGAGGGCTCAGACCAGTCTCATGCTATAATGATTATAGAGAGTAGGCTATGCCCGGTCCCATGTTGTAATGATTATATGGCTTTGACCTAGAATGTTAGAATGCTTATAGGGATTTTACAAGGAAATGTTATAATGCTTATAAGAATTTGACCCAGATTGATTATTCTGACAATACCATGGTTATGTGGTTTTAGTTTTCATGGTCATAAGACAATTTCCTAGAGATTTTGGCATGGGGATGAATTAGGTTACCTTACCTTGGTTATATGTTTTTGGTCGGATGGGACGTAAGACATGATCAGAGATATTATGGCACAGATTCGAAGTAGGTTATAGTTTTATTTTATTAATATTTGAATTGATTAATGCACCTATTTAATTCCTTATTTTATACACTCATAATCAGACTGGTTTTGTTTATACATGGTGGTGTTGACCTACTGAGTTACCCTCATAGTTATAATCGGACTAGTTTTGTTCAGGACATAGGACATTGAATCATTTATTTGAGTCAGATATTCATTTCTTGTATTGTTCTAGCATGACATTTTGTTACATTGTAGCACATCATTACATTATTCGTTATTATTTATTGGATTATGTAGTTTTCTTTTATTATTGTCTTCTTCAATTTATTTACACTGGTTAATTCTATTTTATTATGAATATTTATACTTCTATGACACATCATACCATGGGGTATAGTCTCTCCACAATAAAATTCACATCTCCACTACTAGTCAGCAGCCTCTGTCATATGGGATGGTGTGATTCAGGTTTCATAACCAACATGTTCTAGCCACGAGATAGAGGTCCATATATTGTGTGACGTTACAAAGCACTATCAAAGGATCATGTTTTCTTTTCTTTTTATTTTTCCTTATAGTTTGTGGAATGGTAGAAAAGAGACTAAGATTTTTTGGGACTATGTAATGTGATCTCTCATGGGATTACATAACCCAATAATGGGGGAAAATTAGAGTATTAAGTTATGGGATTGTTTTCATTGATGTTTTATTTTTATAGTTGGAGTTATTTAACCTTGGGTGATTCACATGTTGTGCGAGGTTGTTGTTTTCTGATGTTGTTTTTCCATGAAATTTGTACTCTTGGTTTGTTATGGTGTGAGGTGAGAATACATGCATCACAAAAAGCACATAGGGATATATTGACATGGATTGTTTATAATAGAGGAATATCTATTTTATGCATGTGATATATACTTTCTTTTTGAACTATAATATGATATATCTATTTCATTAGAAAAATGAAATGAGTTTTTGTTTCATTCTATATTACTTGTAATCAATGTTTAGAGAGACCAAGATTTTGTTTTTATATATTGCAGTCACCTGCTGGGTTAACCTTATTGCTGGCTAGTTCTTTAAGGTGTGTGTTTGTTTTGAAGATAAAATGTCTCCTCGTCATCTTTAAATTGATCATTAGAAGAGTGGAAATCAGCACACTCCTAATGAAACTGAACCATAACATCATATACCTCCAAATAATAAATTTATTTTTAGCTTCGCGAAATCTTACTAAGGGTCATGTGATCCATGAAGAGGGAGACTGCTCATACAATTCCTTCAATATCTTAGTAGATGATATAGCTTTAGTTATAGCATCAGTCTTTCTTTACTGGTGAAGGGGGGCCCCAATAATTTGAGTTCTAGATTGATTTTGTACATACAATCTTCAAGAATCTAGAGAAACCCATTGATATGGGGGTGTACCATACTACTTATATACTTCCTGAACCATAAAAGTGTTAATTGGATATTTTGGAAGAAGCTGGGTAATTGGATGAGCTATCTTGAAAGGTCTACGTGATGAAGTTCTTAATCTATTTATATCATGTAACATTGAGTGATGGAAAATATTTTGATTTCATGCCTTTGACATAGGAATATTTGTTAGTGTTGGACATTGTTGGATGTTTTACCGAACTACAACACTTTTCACCTTCCATGGAAGCAGATGAGATCTTCAACCTGTGGTTTTTCTAGGATAGTCTTCATTATGAGATCAGGTTGCAGGTTAACATTTCATGTTTAAGTAGATTTAAATACATGATGAATTAGGAACTCATCATACAATGGAACATGAAAGAGGCCCCAAGAAGCAGTCAAGATATTTTAGAAGGATGATCTAGAAGTTCTTATTTGAGTGGTAAGAATTTTCTTTATAATAGTTTCTACCACTGTACTAGTGGGTAGAGTAGTCAGGGAAGTGGAAAACCATCTCAAGATTTTGTTCCATTACAGTGATATCAGTGTAGAATGTTTGGTCATAAGTGCTTATAGTGTCCTTACCCCAAAGTCAAGTGTAATATACGTGGAATCCAGGACCATTTTTTAGGTTCTATGGGAACTTTTTTTAGTAGACTAGTGGAAGAGGATCAAGACAAGCACTGGAGTTGGTAAGGGGCTCAACTACTCCTTAGCAGGCCCGTAGTTAGTGTTACATAGGTCGTTCTGTATGAGATAGGGCATATGGTACCCCAGTTCATGAGCAATAGTAACGAGCAAGGTATGTAGCTCAGGGTAGTTATACTGGAGCCCAGGTCATAGAGAAAAGTTAGTTGCATAGTATGGAGACTACCTTAGCTAACATGGATGCATGACCTTCTGCTATCAAGGATACGATTCATTTCTCATCTGCCTTATCTTTTTTTGTCACCAAAAATATCATTATTTTCTATATTCTAATTCTAAAAATGGTTTGGGCATGGATGTAGAAATATTACATGGTTTTTTAACTATTTATACACTATTGGGAGTGAGGTTATATAATTTCAAACATTGTAAGGTTTGTTATCTAGAGATTGGTGGTTACCGCTTCTTTTGGGAACTGCTTGAGCTGGGAATGATAGGATTTGGCTTGATTCTTGGTATAGATTGGTTAGATATATAATAGGATCTTATAGACTATTATAGGAGAATATTCTCCTTCTTATCTCAAGAAGGAAGCAGGTACTCTCACCATGGTGAGAGGGTTCTTCAGGCTGGTCTTGTGGGACTAATTCCTTGTAGATTGGATTTTTCCATGGCTCAAATATCCTGTTTTTTCTCTAGATAATGTTGTAATCTAACAGGATTATTTTCCTCCAGCTATAGACCATATTCAATGTATCTTTCTTGAAAATTTATATGGATTACTTCCTAAGTGATAGATCGAGTTAATAATTGAGTTCGTGCTGGGACCAGAGCCAGTTTCTATCCTTCCAAGCCAAATGGAACCATCAGACCTTTGGGAGTTGAAGGTTCTGTTGGAAGATATGGAATCTAAATGATTCATATGGTCAATTACATCTCCTTGGGATTATTTAGTTCTCTTTTTCAAAAATTATAATGAATCATTTCACATATGTTTGGATTATCGGAGGGTGTACCAGATGTGGTCGATAATTGGTATCCTCTTTTATGCATTGATGATCTTTTTGATCAGTTGATATGTGATATGATCTTCTAAAATATTTATTTGAGATCAGGATGTTATGATTTATGGGTGAGGCCACTAAACATACATTGGAATAAATTTAAGAGAAGTTACTGTTTTTATCAATTTATAGTGATGTCATTTGGGTTAAATAATGCACATGTGGTATTCAAATCCTTAATTAATATGACCTTTAATCAATTTATGGATCAGTTTTCGGTGGTTTTCATCAATGATATCTTATTGTACTCCCTTTCAAAATATGATCATTCCAAATATCTTAACATCAACCTAGGAACATTGAAAGAGTGTCGGCTTTACGCCAAGCTAACTAAATGTATTTTCAGGATAAATAAAGTGCAATTTTGGGTCCATCTGATCTCAAAGGTAGGAGTGTCAGTGGATCTACAAAAAGAAACATTGGGGGTATCTGGGGAACTTCCCAAGGAAATCTTCAAAATTCAAATATTTCTAGTATTATTATATTATTACCATCATTTTATCCATGATTTATCCCACTTGGAAGCACCAATGTATCGGCTGACCAAGAAAGGGGGATTTCAGTTTGGTCCAATGCTTACGAAAGATATTTTCAAGAGGTGAAAGTTAGGATGATCTCATTATAAATCTTCACTTTACCTGTGCTATGAAAAGTTTATAATATGTACTGTTATGCATTTGGATTTCAACTCGGATCATTTTTATTCCCCGAGGATCATGTGGTAGCCTATGGATCTAGGTATCTGAGATTGTATGATAGGAATTACCCTACTCACGATCTAGAGTTAGAAACAGTGGTACATTCCCTGATATGTTCAAGAAACAATATCAGGGGTTAGTGGTCCGTGGTATATGTGGGTCACAAGACCCTCAAGTATATCTCTTCTCAGTAATACTAGAACCTTTGGTAGAGGAATTTGGTTGAGTATCTGTAGTATTTTGAAATTTAATTGGTTAATACACAAGTCAAGGGAATCTTAATTTCTGATGCATCGATCTGAAAGAAACAAACAGAGGTAGTATGGGAGTTTTGTGAAAAGTGGTGGATAATGGACCTTTTTTCAAACATACATATGGATGTTCAGGAATATTAGGGTGGAGTAGTTATGAATTCAACAATAGTTATACCCATGTTTTTTTACTGTATTAAGGCCACACAGTTGTATAATCTGATAGGCTTAGCTCTGAGAGACAAATTATATGGTAGGGAGATTCCATCATGATGGCCTCTCGACAGTGGAAATTCTCTTCTTTTATATAGAAAATTATGGGTTCCAAAAAGATTTCATGATAGGTTGATGATGGATTTTAATGTTTCAATATGGTTCATGCATCTTGATTTAACAAAGATGTATTGTTATCTCCGTAGAAAGTATTATTGGTCAGGAATGAAAGAGGAGGTGGACATATTTATTACCATATGCTTCACTTATCATCATGTTAATGCCAACCAATAAATTAAAGCTAGGACTTTTCAGCCTTTACCCATAATAGAGTGGAAATGGGATGATTTCAAGATGGATGTTGTGAAGGTATTACCAAATATGATCTATAAAAATGATAATATATGTGTTTCATTGATCAGATAACTATGGTATCCCACTTCTTACCTATTAGTGAAACCTTCGTAGATGAAGATATATTAAATCATTATGTGTGGTAGGTGGTTTGGTTTCATGGTGTTCTAGGCAGTATCATTTCAGATAGAGATCCTCATTTCCCATCACATTTCTGGTAGGGTCTTCAAAATACCTAGAAGTCAAAAGTTCTTTTAAGCATAGCCTATCATCCATAGACTGGTGTTTAATCTAAGCATACTATTTAGATTTTGGAGGATATTCTATGATCCTGTTATTGGTATTTTGCTGGATTATGGGAAATAAATGTGGAACTCATAGATTTTTCATATAATAATAGCTTCCATGCATCGATCCAAATTTCTCATTTTGTGGATTTGTATAGTAGGTCATTCTATTCACATTTTTATTGGCTAGAGGTCTGTGAGTTAGCACTTGTTGGTCTTAGTCTCATGAAGGAGACTTCTGAATAGGTTCAGTTGATTAGAACGTGGTTGGTGACCATACAGAGTAGGTAGAAATAATTTCTTCACCATCCAAGATGAACCATGGAATTATATTTTGGTCATCATGTTTTCTTTTGGGTGTCACCTAGGTTAGGGAAATACTATATTAAGAAATTGGGAAATCTAGCACCCACGTTTTTTAGGCCATTTTAAATATTGGAAAGGTTCGGTCCATTAGTGTATCATTGAGCACCTCTACATTTCTACACTGCCTTTCACGGTTTTTTCCACATGTTTCAACTATGAAGTTATCATCCATAACCTTCCCATGTGATAGAAATAGGAGACTTTTAGTTTTTTAAGTTTTTTTAGTAGGTTTCGAAAGAGGTTGTGGATCATACTGAGAAATATATCTGGGGTCGGACAATACTATTGGTTCAAGTGTAGTGGCAGCATGGGAAAGGTCAGGAGTAGACCTAGGAGAGAGAGTCTGATATTTGAACACAGTTGATAGAATTATTTTAGGATACCTCAGAGAAATTCTTGGAGAATCTTGGGTATGAACTACTATAACGTGGGGAGGTTGTAATATCCTGCACTTTTTTAGGTACATTTCTCTTTGAGTTTTTGGTTCGATCCATGGTGGTTGAGTTTTGTTCAGAGACTGAGAGACTTTTTTAGACAGAATGACCTAAATTATAAGGAAGTATGCTTGTTTGAGTTATTTATGTAGAAGTATAAATGGGACTAATTGTTAAAATGGGTTCTTGGTATGTTAAGAAGATTTAAATGCGGTTTGGTTTGGTTAAAAGTAAAATGGGAAAAAAATCAACTACATAAAATTTACATGTCATGTTAAGGAATTACACACCATGTATTTGTTCATGGGTTTTAAAAAAAACAAATCCGATGTGATTGGTTTTCCATATGATTCAATTAAAACTTTTATATGACATGTATCCACATTACCTATTGATTAATTTCCTAGACTACAGTTTTAAACATGTTTTGCAGCTGATATTCATTTTAATCCACTACAAATTCCCTCATCTTGATCCAAGGAAATTATCTGGGTAATTTTGGGTGCCAAATTCCCTTCTAAATGTCCCGTTTGTCTGAGAAATCCTTGGTATGTCCTTTTGGTATGGTTCTTCCTTCATCTCCAACCATTATGGTTAAATACTTTGGTCGATTGCATTGTTTGTTTTGATCTTGATCAGTTTTGATATTGGAACCTATTTGTAATCATCTGCACCATCTTCCTCATGGTATTTGGCCATTAGAATCATTGTTTTATAGTCAATTAAAGGTAGGGGTCTAAATCTAAACCCTATGGTTTTATAATTTCCAATTTTAAGAAATATTGTGATTGCACCATCCTTGTGTGCAACAAAATTAATTTAATAATTGAATGAGATTATTCACTAAATTTCTTTGGTATCACGTGGATTTGTATTTGGGATATAGATTAAATTATTTTTAGCATGATTGTGACCTATGGTGATTTTTTGTTATAGAATCCTTAAATTGTCGAATATGGCATATTTATATAATTGTTAATCAATTTTGAATTTAATTACAAGTCGCACGTGAAATAAAAATGGTAATATTCATAATTAACCATTGATATATATGATTTAATATTGCGATATCTATGTTGTATGAAAGGAATTTTGTTACATGGTATAATGATTATATATCAGTCTCAGTCCTAGAACATTCACACTTATATGTTGTAAAGAAAATATTGAGAAAGTTCGACATAGTCCCATGTTGTAAGGATTATAGAGAGTGGTATATTTCAAGTCCAATGTTTTAATTCTTATAGGGCCTTGACCTAGAATGATGTAATGGGTATACGGATTTGACCAAGAAATGGTGTAATGCTTATACATATTTGACCCATGATTATTATTGTGATTATACCATGGTTATAAGGTTGTGTTTGGAATGGTCACAAAACATTCTCAGAGATATTCTGCCATGGCATCAAAGTAGTTTATCTTACCTTGGTTATATTTTTGTGGTTGGAATGGTCATAAGATATAACCAGATATATTTTTTAATAGAGACCAAGAAGGTTATGATTTTATTTTATTTATTTTGGAATTAATTAATGCACCTATTTATCACTTTATTGCATACACTTATTACCAGTCTTGTTTTTTAGAGAAGGCAGTGTCGACCTACTAATTTTTACTCACACCCAATTTGTATTGTTATTTGGAACTCAAGAATATTATATTGATGTGGTTTTGGAAAAGTAAAAATGGTCTTGATGTTGATTTCTTATCTGTTTTTGGTCTAGTGTTTGGAGATGGGACCATTGTGGGGTTTGGGACTCGAGTCTTTGAGGATTTTATTTGAGTCCACTAGTCTTATGTTGTGTTTATCTACTATGACATATAGTTAAATTCCATCACATCATTGAATTATTTCATATTTTTTATTGGATTATTCTTTTGGATTTTATTGTTTTCATCTATAATGTATTTAATCTAATTAATTCTATTTTATTATGAATTTTTCTACTACCTTGACACTTAATACCAGGGAGAATATTACCTCCAAAATACAATTCATATCCCCACTTTAAGTGAGAATACTCTAGCATTTGAGAGGTCATGATTGAGGTCTCATAACCAACCCTTTCTGGCCACATGAGATAGTGACAGATTGGGGGGACATTACAAAAGTAGTGATATTATATGCCATTCCTCTCGTCCTTGGAGGTTCTTATTGTTGATTTCATCCAAGAACCCTTGGCTTAGAAAAATGGTTCACATAATTTCCAAGTTTCTAGATGTTTAAACACTACACTAAAGGCTAATTTTTGATTAAAACCATCCCTGGTTCTTCCACATTATGGGGATTCTTTATATCCCATTGGATGTTATTATCTAGATTCCCCATTCTTCCACATTTTAAGCATTTCCTGGTTCCCTCTACACAATTCCCCAGATGCTTTTGACATATGGGTTGTTGGGTTTTCTTTATATCCTGAGATTTACTAGTTGATACACCCATATTAAACCCCATTTTCCTTTTTTAACTCTTGGCCCATGAGACCATTAAGATTCCCAGATCTCTACTTTAACCTTGAGGGCATAACGGGGAATCTCTTCATAGATTTAAAAGTCTTAAATCTCCAAGTATTTTCATATAATTGGATCTTTTCTTCTAAATAAGTGATCCAACTTGATTTTAGTGTTCATGAAAAAGATAGAGGCTTTCTTGCAAGCCTTGAGAAGTTCTCTTCATATACCTCTATGTAATTATCTTCTTTCTACTTTAGTCTAAGGAACTCTCTTTCCATATTTATATGGAGGGTTCAAAGAATAAATTGATTGAAAAATATTTTCTTGAATTCCAACCAATCCATAAAATGAATTTCCTACTAAGACTTTTTGTTCTAGATCGGTTTCTACCACTAATAAATTTTCCCATCAAAATGATAGACTGTCAACACAACTTTCACTTCTACTAAGCACAGGAGGAAAGATAATATCTTATCAATAGAATTAATATATTGTTCTATGAGGAGTGGATCAGAATATCCACAATACATGGGATACCTTTGTTGCATTAAGGATTCGACCACAACTTGATCCATATTAGGATAAGTAAGAAATTTCATGTGATTTAATTTATTATTCAAAAGGTTATCTAGTTGAGTAAGTAAAATCATGATTTCTTGATCTCCTGTTTCAAACATATTTGTAATTTCACAAGGGAAATCACAACATTTCCTGTCGCATTTATTTTTGGAATGGGTTCTCATATTTTCTATCATTAACACTGAGAAGAAAGTAAAATTATGGGCATTGAATACATAGATAATAAGAATATAAAATAGAAACATTAATCATCTAAGGATAAACATTGAGATGAAAATTATATCCTAACATGTGATTCCCTAAGTTCTAATCTATGTTATCCATGGTTAGAGAATTATACCTAGGGTTATTAATAAATTTTTCTAGTCCTAATCTATAAAAATAACAATCCCATGATTTAATACCAACTATAAATACCCTATCCTTTTACACATATTATTACATGATTTTAAGCATAATTAAAAATAAATTTACAAGCTTTGGGTTCTAAAGTCTGTTGTATTTGGAATATTAAGTATATAAAACTAAAAAACATAAAAAGAAAAAAATGCATCTTTTATTTAATATTCAAAAAAGATCTACAAACTTCATTTGAGCCCTTACATATTCATATGATAACTTAGAGAATAAATTAACAATATGATGATCTAAAATTCCACGTAATGGAATATGACTATGAATAAAGCATAACACATGAGTTATAAGGCGTACAATGATTACATAAAAAAGGCATGGAACATAAATAAACATAGTGAAGAATGAAATATAGAACCTGGAATCATGTAATCATGGAATCATATAAATGTGGAAACAAAATACAATAATACATAAGAAATAGTTAAGGGTAACCACCAATACCATTGCATATGGAGGAGCATAAGTCAAGGCTAACCACCAAGACCATAGCACAAGGAGGAGTGTGATGCAATTATAACCTCTAATACTATTACACATGATGTATCGTGACACTTAGCATTACCCCAAGGCATTGGAGTGATGTCTGAGTTCATCCATCAAAACATGTTCATGAATATGTGTTCCATATGAAGAATCAAGCATAAGGGATATACATGGAAAGAATTCGGTGTCGTAATCATGTAAAAAGGCAAGATCAATGGGAATAACATAATGGTGTCCATGAAAGAATGAATTTAAAAAATACCAAGAAATTTATATTATAAAATAGGCATAAAAAATAATAATTGATGTCAAACTGAAGTGAAAACATGTAAAAAAGTGTTTAAGAAACTTTAGAAATAAAACATTTTAGTGCGGTTTAGGGAAAATTTAAGAGTATTTGAAGAAAAAAATGAATAATCTTTTATATGAAACCATAAATTAACCAAAATATTTTTTCATCATAAAATTATTGATTTTACAAGAATGATTATGGATTAAAAATTATTATGGATGGTACTTGAAAATGGTTAATAAATTGGGAATTTCCCTTTAATTAGGCTTGCCTATTGGGAAGAATTGAGAAATGAACCTTTTTAAAACATGTATTTCCTAATAAAATAACAACGAATTGAGTTAGGAATAGATGTTTGGAAAATAAAAAAATGGAAGATTATATAGAAGTATTTAAGAATTAAATTTAGGTACATAGACATAAAGTGTAACTCGGAAGAAAAATAAAGGTTTGAAAGGAATCCCTTATCTAATAACTGATTGATTTATTCACCTGAACTTAATGTCTCAGATTATCCAATTAGATTCAATAATATTTTAATTTGGAACACCTAAAACATTTATTAGAGTCATTATATTTTTATAATGTTCATTTTTGGTCTTTTGGTGAGTTATTGGATTCCATTTAATCTTTTGGGAGTGTTTGCTACCTAGGATTTCATGATCTGTTCACTTGTATACATTTATGGAAGAACATGTAAGATGAGAAAAGTTGTCTAGACTTGAAATTTTGTGTTATTAATGAACATAAAGAATATAAAATGGTATTATATATTTTATTTGTTCAAGTATTAGTATGATTTATTATATATAATGTTAATGATGATCGTTAGTTTATTTTAGAACATTTTTTATCACCACAAACTAGTTTGGTTTTATTAATTAATATTATGTATATATATTAGTTCCAGAACATAAAATAGGTTTTAATATTGATTTAAAAATTCATTTTAACCACTATAATTTTTTTTTACAATCCTTGAAGTTGGTATTTGAAAAAAAAAATCAGCATCCACTAAGGTTGTGAATCCTCACCTCATGGACAATATTTTTATTTTTAGAACAAAAGGGGTGGGGATAATAAATGATGATGTGATTTTCAATTAAAACTACAATATTATAGTATATAAATCCTACATTAGTTATCATTTCACTTGAATAAGTGTAGGTGAGAAGGGGAAAATAAAAATAAAATAAATTGAAAAGATATTAAAATAAAAAGAAAGGGTGTCTTTACCTCTGGAATTCTTCTCCTAGAGAACCTCCTTGAGGCAATTTGAGGTTGGAAATTTATTAAGACCAATGTATCCAAGAAATGGGTGAGATACTTGTGAGGAGGATTTGGAATAATTGGAACAAGAATCAAGTATTATGAGGTGTGAGGAGAAGGGGTGTTGATGCGTAGAATTTATAGTGGATGAGAGGGGTGTTTTTGGATTATTTTATTCATTTCATTTTTATTTTTTCCCAAGACTATAAATAATTTTGATTAATATAATTAAATAATGTATATGTATAATTATAGTTTCATATTATAGTCTTATATCACCCATACATCATCTATGACCATAAAATTCATATATTTGTCAAATACTTTAAATTAATGTATTTCATTACTCACAAGTAATTCAACTATTTTTGAAAAATCCCAAAAAATCACCCCAACCATTTTTTAGTGTGTAGAATTTGAATATGAACTCGATTTTATGAAATTAATTTTATAAGTATAAAAAATTAAAATTTTAATTAAAATCATCATTTACACAAAAATTACCGATTTTAAAATTATAACAAATGTTATGACACCTTGAAAAATTAACTAAGATCCCATAAAATTATGTTATAATCATAACATAATAAAAATATTTTTTTATGTATCTATTTTAATAAAATACATTTTCTTTTAAATCATTATATTAAATATAAAATTTTAAAGATGATTTATTTTCTAAAAAGTACCAATACTTAATTTATCATTTTTGAAAAAATTGATAACTTATACTATGATATAATTATATTTTTTTATTTATAATATGCATAAATTTTATTTATAGTTTGATAAGTGAGTTTTCTATTTTATAGGTCATATTAATATTCCTAATGTTCATGTTACTATTCGAAATGTCAAGTAAATATTCCTCCATTATATATTGTTTAACTTATTGAAATACCACTTATTTAATTCATTACTCATTGATAAAGTTTTTATTGAGTTCTCCATGTGATTTTTTTGTGATTTATAATATCTACATAATTATATAAAAGTAAATCTCATTGATAGAATTTTGGATCCCTATAATGTTTCACCATTTTCTGATCATGTGGGGTAAACTTGTATTATGTATCAAACTCATGTAGTAGTTAGGTGTGTATAATAGTCATGTAGTTGTATAATCATAGTAAACAATGTTTATTTTACATACTACATGGATTATTTATCTCGATGAGTTATTTATGCATGCACCACTACATACCAAACACAAACATATATCATGATTCCACCTAGTTTGACCATCACTAGATCCTAAATGTTTAAACACATTGCATTTTGACTATTCTCATATCCTTGAGAAACTCATTTAATATAGCAAGTATATATCAAACAGCCCCCTTAATTCAAGCTTCATCAATCACTACTCCATTCACATTCATGAATCAATATTTTACACCACCCCTTTATAATTCAAACCCCACCATATAGAATTCACAACACTCCATGTAAATCACTACCAAAATTCAAGGTATTCTTTCCCCAAAAGGTTTCACGACACTATTGAAATATAGAACAACCCCATGTAACTTACTTCCGCATCATCTCCCAGGCCCCAAAAATTCTTCCACTAAATTTACCAAACAATGGAATGGTGCTCGTTCAAAATTAGCATGACACATGTAGAGTTTTCAAACCTAATAATATTTCTCACCTCTAAGGTATTTCTATATATTTTCACATATTCAAGCTCTAAATCATAATTGGGATCCTAAGAAAATATCTTATATTCATCCAATTAAATGTGACTAAAAATCTCTAACCTAAGTAACATATTAATCAAAATAAGATAAATAATAATTCATTATAAAAAACAGAATCTCTTTTCTAGTGTTTACAATTATGAAAAGAGTTATGTGTAAATAGAATCTATTAATATTTCATTTTTTAGCAAAATTCAAAAACATTTATTTATAAATTATGTAAAATTCATAATTTTAATATTTTTAAATCATTAAGAACTATATGATTTATTATTACAATTCATCTTCTCTTTTTCATTTAATTTCTTATCCTAAAATTAAAAAAAATCTAAATTTTTCAGATAATCCAAGGAAGAAGTTGAAGTCTGTAGTCCAATAAATTTCTTATCTTTCATAGGTTTATTTTTAACTATTATAGTTAAAATAATCCTTGATTGAAACATAATGGAGATTTTTAATACATTCTAATTATAAATATTTAGGGTTCTTCTTCATGATATCACTGGGCGAGAATGAGAAATTGTATCATTGGAGAAATAATCAAAACATAGAAGGAATAAAGTGGAACATAATAGTAAAGATTCCTACCTCAATTTTAATGTGAATTAAATTATTTGATACCCTAATTATAACCACCAATTTTCTATCCAAATCATGTTATTTTCCTCCCGTAGACAAGATAAAAAATGCATTGTCACTAAATATTTGTTTTATTAAGAGAATATAGTACACAGATCCTTACAAATAGGTTTCCATTAGTAACCAATTAAATACTCTAATTTAAATTTCCTATAACCTTCTAATTTTCCATATCATTTATTCTATGTGTAACAATACAAAAAATAATAATTTATTTTACATTAAAATATCACATTCAATTCACCTTCTTAATTCATATCTATTTCCTTATAACCCACATCAAAATATTTAGCTTCATTTCCTCTAATTTTTATGCCCTCACTACTGAAATAAATATATCATATAAAATAATATTTATTTTCTTAAAATAATAAATATTATTAATTAATTGAATAAATAAGTAATCATTAAATTATAAATATACCTAACATTCACTAGAAAATTTAATCCTCTATGAATATTACCAAATGACTACCTATAGATAAAAGACAACGAAAATATCTAATACAAAAATCAAAATTACATTTTTTGAATTAAAAATTTTCTATATTAAACTTTTAATGGGTCCAAGGCTTCAAAAAAGTAGAATAATCTCTGTCCCACAAAGGTATAATCTCATGTATTTATAACAACTCTGATTGTTAATCCTAAAAATAAAATTCCTTCTTATCCAAAAAATGATATAGAAATAAAATATCTTTACTGAGCTGGATCATAATAATAGTTTTATTCATTTTAAATTAATCCACTTTATATACTTTTATCATAAGTCATAATTTAAAATTTTATAACTCCTTCCCGATTACAAATATTTAGTTATAATTATACTTTCATCAATTCTTTTCGGTTTTTTAGTTTGTGTTTATTTGCAGAACTATTAACACACACCCTTTATCAAAAACCATTTACTCGTAATTTATTAAATTGATTTCTCTAAAATTAGCATCATTGTATTTTCAGTATCCCTATGAGAAGTAACCAATAATGAGAGTTGGGGGAAATATTTTTGTATGAATTATTAATAATTAAAATAATTTCCCTTTTTTACTTCTTCACTTATTCAGTGAATGGATCTCCCACAAATTACCTTTCACTCTATCTTCAATAAAGTACTTAGGCATGAACAAAAAATAAAAAAATAACATTAGGGATTATTAACGAGTTTCACATACATTGTTTATGACTATTTACCCATGGTATGGTGCTTCTTATCCCACTCACACAAAGGCAATCCTTTATTATCAAAACGGATTTCATGAAATGGTACGGACATAGACTAGATATCATGGAACCATAAGGTATGATGGAGAGAGTAAATTTTAGTGCTCAAATAAATGGATTATATTGTTCAAAATTTTTTCATATTAGTATAAATTCTTTATATGTCTCTTGGAAAAATTTTATGTAATATTCTTCATCAATATATTGAAATCCTCTAAAATACCTCAAACTTATTCAGACCTTACAATACTCAATAACAACAGTTGGGTTTATCTCCTCTTCAGTTTGAACAATAATATATATGTGTGTTTATGCTGGCATCTATCCCATTTTTATTCATCATCAATATGAAAATATAAGATCCTATAATATATTTGTAACTCCTTGTTATTTTACATCATGGAATGTACTGATAAGAGTTGCTTTAGATCGCTATTTTTTATTATCCTTTCAGATATACAAAAGGATAAATTTAAAATACTCTCTATTTATTATTATAATTATTCATTATTATATTAAAAGTAAAGTGAGCATATTTACATATTAAAATATTGAAAAAAATTATTTTTGGTTGTGTGATCTCTTTCATATTTCCTATTTCTGTCATAGATAAATATACTTATTCAAGACACCAAGAAACTCGTGATTCTATTTTAAGTTAACTATAAAGTTTACATTATATTTCAATTATTTTAACACTCTTTATCATGTTTGTGTAATAATTACACACCTTAATGTGTCCCTTATTATCGTGACAAAAAAACATCCCAACAATATTCTCTTCATCACGTAGTCATTGTGTGACTATCTTATTTTAATTTAAATGGTTCCTGTAATCATATTTATGTGATATTTTCTTAAATATTACCTTCATGGAATGTTTATATTCTTAAATTCTTGCCTATATGGTCTTCATATAGAGTCATAGTTATATTTGAAGCAACTTGATACATAGGAAATGAATATGAGTAAATCATTATATATTTCAATCCTTCTACCTTTTAATTTTCCATAGTTTTTCAAATAGTTCATTCTTGGGTATCATCCAATACTTTTTATGAAATTTTGAATTGTTAACTCATCATAAGAGAAAATAAACCCAATAGAGACAACCATCACCAATAAAAATATTCCTTGTCCAAATATATCACCCTAGTTTTAGGAATAACCCTTAAAGTGAGCCCAATTCACTCCTACGAGGATATTGTTCACATATTCTTTACATAATGTTTCAAAATGACTCATACTGTAAGGACCCGGAATTTCCATGTAAATTTATTTTTTTTATATGGGAATTTAACGAGTCTGTGAAATTGACGGTGAGTGATTATGAGGACCGGTATGCCCATAATGAATTTTTGAACTTTTTTGGGGTACGTTCAGTAAACGTATGAGTGGGATTTTCTATCTTTTGAACCAGTTATCGGAATTGAAATTTGAGGGCACCGTTGAACTTGAAGTGCTAGTATTCTCTTAAGGTGACCTTTACCTTGACCGCAGTAGGTCGAGGGTGAAAGTTAGTTTTAAAATTTTTGTGGGAAAATAAAAAAAATTATTTTAACATTTTATTTTTATTCATGAAACCCCTCAATATAGGTTACAGAGGTGGGGACCATCGATCCCAAAACCTCCCAATTTGAATTTAAGGGTAGGGACCACCCGAACCCCCTAAACTCCCTCTTTAATATGGAGATGACTCTTAAACTCTCTCTTTAATGGGGAGAAGTATCTTGAACTTCCACCACATTAATTATGATAACAACTCTTGATTAATGGTTCCAATTCAAATTAAATTAAGAAAACCGAATTTAATTTATATTGGCTATTCTTTTGTTGGGAGAAGTGTTGGAAATGAACTTGGAGAAACTTTTACCCTCTCCAATGAATAACACCTCCCAAATAGGAATGACTACCAGAGATCGTAGAACGAGGAAACTGACACCGAGCCGGATCGGAAGCACCTTGCGGAGGAAGCCAACATAGGACTCCATCAACGACAATGAACTGACGATCGGGGAAATGCCGATGTCACCGCCTTCACCCCTTCCAAAGTCAAAGATCAATCAAGTAGGGTTTTAATTATGTGTGATTATGGATTCCCATGTTCTTCCCTTCTAAACAAAGAACATGGATCAACACTCTAACTAGTTGATCCACGAATGATTTATTTTTCTATGGGTATGTGAATAGTCATTTTTGGGGGTTGTAGAGTTTGACATTCTTCATTCGGGGCTTATGTTGAGCTGCATTCTACCACTCTAACGCAGAGGGTGCGGGCCAAATAGACATGGCATGACCCCTCTGCCATTCTTCATTTTTTTGGTGTGTTCTTCACGATGAGAGAATATGGCTATGTGCCACGCCGAAGAATGTTGAGTGGCTGGCTGAACCATCCGCTGGCGAAGGTGCGATGCCCCGCCACACCATGGCCACCCTGCCGCACCACAGTCCCCGCTGCTCCGCTGCCCCTATGTGGCCACTACCACTCCGCGGCCCGCATGGCCTTAGCGGCCCCGCACCACCCACGGACCCTCACCACCCACAGTATCTGCAGCTGCACCGCCACCCCGCGGGCCACTTCCAAGGCAGGACCACCCAGCGGGCTGGACCGTCCAATGTGGGTCGGGTCGGACCCAGCGGATCAGGCCGGGTCGACCTGGACCAGTTTTGACCCTATAATCACTTTTGGAAATAACTTCGACACCGAGCTTCCATTTGATGAACCATCTGTGGCACCAGAAACCTTGGAGAAAGACAGTCCTTTTGGTATACCCTAATGAATATTCTGATAAAGTAGGGGTATGGTCGGTTTGGGTCAAACACGAATCCAACTGAGCCCTCGGAACTAAAAGGATAATAACTTATAGACCAGAAGTCTGATTGGTGCACCGTCTGTTGCGTTGAGACCCCTATTACATGGAAGACCTTTGCGATACATATTTGTGGAAATTCATGATAGTTGGATAATCGACCAATGCTCGAGGAGAAGACCCTCCCGGTAACAAGAAAGCTTTGTGTGGTTACCCCGTAGATGGTTGTGACATGAAGAATGAATAGCGATCCTATGTGGGTCAGCACTGAGCGATCCTGTGTGGGTCAACACTGAGAGATCATGTGTGGGTCAGCACCTAGAGATCCTGTGTGGGTCAGCACCGAGTGATCCAGTGTGGGTCAGCACCAAGTGATCATGTGTGGGTCAGCAGCGAGTGATCCTGTGTGGGTCAGCACTGAGCGATCCTGTGTGGGTCAGCACCTAGAGATCCTCTGTGGGTCTGACGACGTACCGGTGATGTACTAGGATCATGTTTGGGTCTGACGATGTACTGCCATGGTACTAGGATCATGTGTGGGTATGATAATGTATAAAGATCCTCTGTGGGTCTAATAATGATTAGGGATCCTCTGTGAGTCTGCCTCTTAACAGATTAAGATGATTCGGTAGTTACATCTAATAATCTCTACTATTGTGCCTAAGAAATACCTGGTGTGAGCTGAGTTTGTACCTTGTGGTACTTTCCTTCATGGTAATACCTTGGCGGTATTCTTCTATGTGGTGTACCTGTGTGGTACTTACCTTTGTGGTATTCCATCCTTTGTGGAACAGTTGAGCTTTGGGATTTGAGTTGGACTCTCTGTTTTCCTCATGATTGAGATGGGTATACTTGATAACATAGGTATATGTATGGGCATATACCTACGTAGGGTTGTCAGTTGATTTCATGCCTTGTGGTTTATCCTTGGTGGATTTTGTGAGACCTTAAGGGTCTCAGGGTCCCTACTGAGTATCTTTATACTCTCCCTTGCACGGGCTATGCCCGCACCTTGTTTTGTTTAGTGCAGACGACGGACAACACTGATCGAGGCTGAGGGTACCAGGGCAAGATGGGTCTCGGAGGTGGACCATACGGCGTGATGGTACATAGAGGATGAGGGCCACCGTGGAGTGCTGAGGAGGTTATCTGTACCTACCCTTCAGGTAGGAACCTCATAGGACAACCCAGTAGTTTCCTTTCTTTTTCTTCAGTTGTATTTTGTTTCAGTTCTACTTTTACTATTACTGTTGGGCTTGTATTTCGGCCCCTTTTAACTTTCAGCACTCTTTTTTTGTATAGTTGACTTGTGTTTGTATCTTGTTGTGTGCTTGGTTTCATGTGTTTATAGGTTATAGAGTTAATGCTTTCCCGATTATAGGTAATACTCCTTTCGATGCTAGTCGCCAGCCCTTGGCCTATGGAAGGCGGGCTTGGGGTAGTCATGGTACGGGCCCTGCGAGATGGGTCATAACAAATTGGTAGCAGAGGAGTCAGTTCTACCGTAGAACATAGGACTCTGATATTTCTTTTTAATGTAAATAGTGTTAATTGTTGTGATTGTGGTTATCCATTTAGGGAATCTAGTGTTGGTTCAACGACCAACATATCCACACATGAGGACCCTGACTTCTGATTTCTGACTCAATGCACGAAAACACAGATTGCATGTGTGTTTTCAAGAGTTTTCATTGTGATCTCTTTGAGTCATCTAACCAAGAATAACTTATTAGCCATGGCGCACCTGTTTCTTTTCAGGATGCCTACATGTAGACAGATAGCTAGGGTTCCGAATATAGTACGCACTGACAGCCCACAGAGCGACGAGCCCTCAATGTAGGGCCCTCTTCCAGTAGAGGCACCAGTGGAGGCACCAACAGTACGATTACCCATTGGGACACCAATTCCACCAGCCCCAAAAGCATAGGGTTCACACCTCTTGAGCGTGTTGCACGAGTTCCAATTCTAGAGGCCACCTAGGTTCAGGGGAGAGACAGACCCACAGGAGGCATAAGATTGGCTGGAGGACGTGGTGAGATTCTTCTGACTATTAAGGACACAGGACAATCTCATGGTGAGCATTTCTATAATTATTCCATAGGAAGCAACAGGAAGATGGTGGAGCTTGATGCTCTAGGCTCATGAAACGGTGACGCTTCTTTGGGCAGACTTTGAGAGCCTGTTTCAGATAGAGTTTGTCCCAGCGACTCTTCACATAGTGCACATACATGATCTTATTCATCTGCATCAGGGCAGCATGACTGTGGCTCAATACTCAGCGAGGTTCACTGACCTCTCACGCTACTCCACTGATAGGTTTGTGACCCATTCTTCCGGGCCCGGAACTGCGAGCGGGGACTCAGGAGAGAGATCAGGGCTTCAATGATTTCGCTTAGCATCCCGACGCAGGAGGGGGTATTAGAGCCTAACATCATCGTGGAGAGTTTCCTTACTGAGTAGTGACCAGCTGCGAGACCCACCACCAGACGTCGAGTAGCGGAGTCTTTTGCAGCTCGTAGTAGACAGATGTCATAGAGGTCCAAAAGGACCAGACCTACATGTGGACAACCGCAGGATTCATGATCATTTGTGTGGGGCACCCGAGGCAGAGCCAATCATGCCAAGACCAGGCAGTGTTTCGCATGCGGCGGACAGGGTCACATGGCACGTGACTGTCTGACCCGCCGTACGGATGATGAACAGAGAGTCGAAAGACCAACCTGGCAGAGACATAGGTTCGACCATGGAGGTCTGCAGGGTTTAGGCGGACGTCGCAGAGGAGATGGTTCTGCAACTGGTGGTGGGGGACGATTCGAGATGTTACCCAACCACCACCAAGAGGTCTAACCTGACCGTAGGGAGAAGGAGGACAGGGGTGAGCTCAGCTCCAGGCGACTGATGCCTATGATCACGGCCCTCCGGAGATGATATATGGTACGATCTGTGTCTACTCCACCTTAGCCACAGTACTTATAGACACTGGTTTCAGTCATTATTTTATTACCACTACCCTCGTTCAGAACTCAGAGATTTTGATGGAGTGGTTGGCTCGATCCTTATGGATAGAGACTCATATGGGAGTGGATTCGATGATTTTGCACTGGTGCTGGCAGTGAAAGCTTACTCTTGGAGGTGATATCTCTGGCTGGGATCTCATAGTAGCAGTGTAGAGGCCTTACAACATCATCTTGGGTATGGACTGGTTATCTACATTCCATGCTCAGATTGACTGTATTAGGAGCAAAGTGTGGTGTGTCCGCATGTATGGGACCAGGATTACCTTCACCAGCGAGAAGGGAGCCTTTGTAGCCCAGGATGGACTTAATATGAGGAGGGTGCAGATGATCACATATCAGTTGGCTAGCCTTACCATCGGAGTGGTTGATGTGGGGAGTCTGAGCTATCCAGTAGTGGTGGACTAGTACGCAGATGTCTTCCCTGATGATGTTTTGAGTCTACCTTCTCACAGAGAAGTGGACTTTTACATTGACTTGTACCATTGTATGGAACTGATTTCTACACCAGCATATCGGATTGCACTCGTGGAGCTTTGTAATCTGCGGGTATAGCTGGAGGACTTACAGGGGAAAGGGTACATTCGGCCTAGTGTTTCCCATTGGGCAGGTCGAATTTTGTTCAACAAAAAGGAGGATGGGAGCTTGAGACATTGGGTTGACTACCGGCGCCTGAACCAGGTGATCGTGTAGAAAAAGTACCCACTCCTCAAGATTGATGATCTCTTTGATCTGCTTAAGGGAGCATGAGGTTTCTCAAAGATAGACCTCAGATCTGGATATCACCAGCTCATAGTGCGAGATGAGGAGGTGTAGAAGATGGCTTTCATATGTCGGTACGGCCATTACAAGTACTTGGTTATTCCATTCGGTGTAACCAACACTCCAGCAGTGTTCATGGGACTCATAAAAATTATCTTTCATCCATACCATGATCGCTTTGTAGTAGTCTTCATCGATGACATTTGTATCTACTTGACTATAGAGTAGGAGCATGCCTATCACTTGCAGGTAGTCCTGGACACACTCCGAGAGTACCAGCTTTATGGTAAGTTCTCAAAGTGCTATTTCTAGATCCAAGAGTTTCACTTTCTAGGACACGATATATCAGAGGCTCGAGTTGCATTGGATCCATTGAATATTGAGGTGGTACTTTCTTGGGAGCAACCCCGGAGTGTGACGGAGGTATGGAGTTTTCTGGGTTTGGCCGGATACTATAGAAGTTTTTTTCCAGATTTCTCCAGAGTTGCAGCACCACTATCAGCATCGATGAAGAAGGGGAAACCCTTCGTGTGGTCGAAGAGATGCTATAAGAATTTTCAATAGCTGAGGCAGAGGCTGACTAGTACCCCCATCTTGAGACTTCTAGAAGAGGGCTTAGGGTATGTAGTCTACTACGACGCATCAGGGACCGGGCTCGGATGTGCCCTGATGCAGGAGCGAGCAATGTTTCTCATATGGTTCTCGACAGTTGAGACAACATGAGAAGAACTATGCTTCCCTTGAACTAGAGTTAGCAGCAGTGGTCTTCACTTTGAATATGTGGTGACATTACTTGATGGGTGAGAATTTTACAGTCTAATTAGATCATAAGAGTCTCAGGTATATCTTCTCGTAGAAGGACTTGAACCGGAGATAGTGATGTCGGCTTGAGTTCCCCCAAGACTATGACTTAGAGATAGTATATA
Source organism: Viscum album (assembly GCA_963277665.1). Classification (NCBI taxonomy): domain Eukaryota; kingdom Viridiplantae; phylum Streptophyta; class Magnoliopsida; order Santalales; family Viscaceae; genus Viscum; species Viscum album. The sequence goes on along the minus strand of OY728122.1, from coordinate 932,202,294 downwards.
CACCTGGGAAGGGGAATATTATAGCAGATGCACTTAGCAGAAGATCTGGTATACAGCTGCAAGGTGAGGTGACAGAGCAGCTGGCCGCTTCGCTGATATCCTTTGTGGACCGGGATGGAGCATATTTTCTTGAGTCTCTAACAGTCACTCCCCCACTTCTTCAATGATTCAGGGAGGAGAAGCATGGGGACATTGATTGCGAGGCATGACGTGATAAGATATCTGTAGGACAGGCACCGGATGGATTTTCTATAGGTGGGGAGCACGTCATCCTCTTTAGAGGACATACCATGGTACTGGTATCACTTATGAAGGACGTTTTGAGGGATTTCCAAACATCCAATCTAGTGGTACATCATAGAGTGGAGAAAATGTACCAGGACCTCCGACGACAGCACTGGTGGCCTGGAATGAAGAAAGTAGTAGCAAAGTTTGTCTCTCGGAGCCTCACTTGTCAGTGAGTAAAGGCAGAGCATCAGGTACCAGCAATCTTGGTTCTGCCTTTAGAGGTCCCAGAGTGGAAGTGGGATGGGATATCCATGGACTTCGTGATATTACATCCATGTACATCCAAGGGTCATGATTCTATCCAGGTGATGTTTGACTAACTCATGAAGTCGTCCCACTTCCTACCGATCAGAGAGCAGGGTTCAGTAGAGAGCTTGGGACGCCTCTTTGTGCAGGAGATTGTACGGCTACATGAATTACCCTCAATGATTGTCTCTGATCATGATACACATTTCACTTCCTAGCTATGGAGGGGGTTGTAGGAGGTTTTCAGGATGCATCTTCATTTGATCATCACCTTCCATCCTTAGATGGATGGCCAGATTGAGCAGACCATTCAGACTCTTAAGGACTTGTTGTGTGCTTGCATCTTCGACTTCGATCGCAGCTGGGAGGATCACTTTCCTTTTGTGGATTTCTCATACAACAATAGTTATCACTCCACCATTAGTATGGAACATTTTGAGGCATTGTATGAGTGACCTTGCAGATCACCTTTGTGCTAGACTGACCCAGGGGAGTTAGCACTAGTGGGACCAGAGATGGTACAGGCTACCGGAGAGAAAGTGCAGATTATCCAGGAGCAGAAGAAGACTGCACAGAGCAAGTAGATGTCTTATGTCGAGCAGAGACGGAGACCTCTAGAGTTCAAGGATGGCGACCACGTCTTTCTATGGGTCTCACCCCAATGAGTTTTTGGGAGATATGGTCGAGTCGGAAAATTATTTTCGAGGTTCATCGGACCCTTCCAGGTCCTCAGCAGAGTTGGTGAGGTGGCTTACCACCTAGCACTTCCCCCTCAGTTGCACCGGGTGCATGACATCTTCCACGTATCTCAGGTGAGGAGATACATGCATGACCCTTCGCATATCATCGAACATGGCAATCTAGATGTCAACAATGGAGCGATATTTGTGGAGGTTACAGTAGATATTGAGGATCGACGGGAGTGAGTCCTTCGTGGGTGGTCGATGCCTCTAGTGTGCCTTCACTGGCAGCACGGGAACCTACAGGAGAGCACGTAGGAGCGGGAGGCTCATATTCATGCTCACTACCCCCACTTCTTTTCTTAGTTTTGTGATGTGGCTTTTGGGGATGCAAATCCCTGAGGTTGGGAGAATGTAAAGACTCGTAATTTCAATGTAATTTTTTTATATTGTAATTTTATGAGTTTTCAAAAATTGATGATGCAAGATTCTGAGGCCCGGGGTGACCGGAATGAATTTATGAACATTTTTTAGCTACATTTAGTAAACATATGAGTGAGATTTTCTAGCTTTTGAACTGGTGCTCAGAATTGAAATCCTAGGGCACTGTTGAACCCGCATCACCGGTATTCTCTTAAAGAGACCTTCACCATGACCGCTATAGTTCGAGGGTGTAATTTTTTTTTACGATTTTCCTGGGAAAATAAAAAAAATTATTTTAGCATTTTATTTTTATTCATGAAACCCTTCAACATGGGTTATGGAGGTGAGGACCACCAAGCCCAAAACCTCCCAATTTGAATTTAAGGGTAGGGACCACCCGATCCCCCTAAACTCCATATTTAATATGGAGATAACTCTTAAACTCCCTATTTAATGTGGGTAAGTATCTTGAACTTCCTCTACATTAATTATGCCAAAACCTCTTGATTAATTGTTCAAATTGAAATTATATTAATAAAACTTAATTTAATTTATATTGGCTATTATTTTGTTTGGAGAAGTGTAGGAAATGCACTTAGAAAAATTTTTACCCTCTCCAACGAAGAACACCTCCCAATGAAGAATGACCATCGGAGATCAATGAATGAGGAAATTGACCCCGAACCAAATCATAAGCACCTTGCAGAGGCAACCAATGTAGGACGTCTTCGACGACAATGAACCGATGATCGGGGAACGCCGATGTCATCGACTTCACCCCTTCCATCTTCAAAGAGAAATCCAATAGAGTTTTTATTATGTGTGATTATGGATTCCCATGTTCTTCCATTTTAAATAAAGAACGTAGATCAAATCTCTTACCATTTGATCCATGAATGATTTCTTTTTCTGCGAGTTCGGGAATAATAATTGTCCGGGGATGTAGAGTTTGACGTTCCTCATTCATGTTTTATGTTGATCCACTTTCTACCGCTCTAATGCAAAGGGTGTGGGCCAAACAAACATGGGCACCCCTGATCTATGCTTCATTTTTTTTGGTATGTTCTTCATAATGGAAGAAGACGGTTTTGTGCCACAGCGACGAACGAAGAGCAGCAGGACGAACCGGCTGCCAGCGAAGGCGTGGCGCCCCGCCGCACCGTGGCCAGCCTGTCGTACCATGGCCCTCACTGCTCTGCGGCCCCTCTGCAGCCCTGCGCCGCCCATGGCCTCCGCAGCCCCGCGCCGCCCGAGGCCTTCACTGCACTGTGGCCCCACGCCCCCTGCGGCCTCCGCCACTCGACGGCCCCATCGGCATTCACCACCCTGCGGATTACAAGGCCCCATGCCGCCTACGGCCCCCACAGCCTCTCCCACACCATGGCCCCCACAGCCTCTGCATCCCCACGGCCTCTGCGGCCCTCCACCACCCGCGGCCACCCCGCCACCACGTGGGCCACTACCCAGGTCGGGCTGCCCAGTGGGCCGGACCACCCGTCGCGGGCCAATCCAGACCCAGCTGGTCGGGCTGCCTCGATGGTCGGGCTGGATCCAGTGGGTTTGGCCAGGTCGACCTAGGTTGGGTCAGTCCGACCGGGTTGGCCAGACCCGGACCAGTTTCGACCCTCTACTCTCTTTTGTCCATAGCTTTCGCACTGAGCATCGGTTTGATGAACTGTTCATTATGTCGAAAACATTGGAGATAGACAGTCATTTTGGTATACCCCACTTTAGATTCTGATAAAGTTGGGGTACTTTTGGGTTGGATCGAACACGAATCCATCTGGGCCCTCGAATCTAAAAGGCTAATAACTTACAGACCGAGTGTCTGATTGATGCACCATCTGTTGCATTGAGACCCCTATTACGTGGAGGACCTTTGGGAGACTTCTTCGTGGGACTTTGTGAAAATTGTGGTATAGACCACTGCTCGAGGAACGGGCCTTCCCGGAGATAAGCAAGCTTAGTCTGGGAACCCAGTAGCTAGCTGTGACCTGATGAATGAATAGTGATCCTGTGTGGGTCTGCACCAAGTGATCCTGTGTGGGTTAACACTAAGCGATCATGTGTGGGTCAGCACCTTACGATCTTATGTGGATCAGCACTGAGAAATCCTATGTGGGTTTGCACTGAGTGATCTTATGTGGGTTAGCACTGACCGATCCTGTGTGGGTCAGCACCTAGAGATCCTATATAGGTCTGACGACATACTGGTGATGTACTAGAATCATGTGTGGGTATGACGATGTACTGACGAGTTACTAGGATCCTCTATGGGTATGACGATGTACTATGATCTTTTATGGGTCTGATAATGATTAGGGATCCTTCGTGGGTCTACCTCTTAACTGAGTAAGATGATTTAGTAGTTACATCTAATAATCTCTACTACTGTACCTAAGAAATACCAGGTGTGATCTGAGTATGTACCTTGTGGTACTTTCCTTCATGGTAATACCTTGGTGGTATTGTTCTATTTGGAATACATGTGTTGTACTTACCTTCATGGTATTCCATCCTTTGGGGAAATTTTGATTTTTGGGATTTCATTTGGACTCTGTTTTTCCCTTATGATTGATATGGGTATACTGGATAACTTAGGTATATGTATGGGCCTATACCTAAGTAGGGTTGTCATTTGATTTCATGACTTGCGGTTAATCCTTGGTGGATTTTTTGAGACCTTGAGGGTCTCAGGTCCCTCCTGAGTATCGTTATACTCATCATTGAACGGGAAATTCCCGTACCTTATTGTGTTTGGTGCAGAAGACAAACAGCGCTGATCGAGGCTGAGGGAACCAAGGCTAGATGGGGCCCGGAGGTGGACCATACGGTGTGATGGTATAAAGAGGAGACCTGTAGACATGGAGTGCTGAGGAGGTGACCTGTACCAACCCTTCAGGTAGGATCCTTGGAGGACGGCTGAGTAACTTCCTTTCATTTTCTTCAGTTGTATTGTGTTTCAGTTGTACTTGTACTATTAATGTTGGGCTTGTATTTCATCCCCTTTTTAATTTCAACACTCTTTTTGTTGTACAGTTCACTTGTGTTCGTATCTTGTTGTGTGCTTGGTTGCGTGTGTTTACAGTTTATAAAGGCAATGCCTTCCCGGTTATAGGGAATACACCTTTCGGTGCTAGTCGCCAGCCCCAGGCCTATAGAAGGCGGGATTGTGGTAGTCATGACACGAGCCCTGGGGGACGGTTCATGAGACCTACAATATTACCATAACCCCAAAAAATCTAAGTAACCTATATAGAGTAACATGACCCCTACAGAATCTTAATGACACCTATAGATCACCATGACCCCTATAGAATCAATGTGGCACATATAGAGGCTAGAAGTGGGTCTCCCCCATGGAAAATTACTCTTGTGTAGATAACCCTAATAGTGAATTCAAATGAACCTGATGGAGTTTTAAATTATCTCAAGGTAACATTGTGGGGATCGACTCCTTTACAAAAAACATACCATGGTAATGACCCCTATGGAATATAAATTCACTTTTACGAAATTAGATAACCCTAATAGAAGCTAGGGTACCTCAAGGACTTTCCATTTTTTAGTCAATATTCCCAAAATAAGGGTAAATGAGATTTATGATTTCTCATATAGATTCACTTTTACATTTATATAATAAACCCATATATTTTATAATATCAACCTTTATTATTCATAGCAACTACAAAACTTCTCAAACTACTTGAATTAATATGTAACTACTTCAAATCATCTTCAATAACAATAAAATATATTTAAAATATTACGTGGTATATAAATTTTTTGTATAAAATTTTAATGATTTTTTCCTACTTCAAATTAGAAATAATTTCTCAAAAATAATTCCAAAATATCACATCATGATGAATAGTCAAAAGTATAGTACTTCGTAGCTTCTATTCAAATATTTATCCATGGGATTTTGAATTTATCATTCTCCTCACTCTTTGGAACTAATCTTTAACATCAATATACTCAAATCTTTATGATCTAAATCATTATTATGAATACCAAGAATATCACTCAAATTTGTTATAGTCAATTTTGGTAAAAACCTTTTTAAAAAATAGAAATTTCACTAACATATTATCTCAGACACACGGTAATTTTTGAATCATTGTGTAATATTGATACTTCATAACATAGTGAAACCATGACTGGGTAATGATAATAATCTTCTTATGTGAATTTTTTATCACTTCAATCGACTTCCAATCAATTTTCTTCGTACCATTTTTACATAAGTAATATATACCTCATTATTATTATACCTTATTGAAAAAAATATAATACAACACAAATAATTTCTAAAAAACTCCCCTTTTTTATTTTGTGCCAATTGGAGTTACATAAAATTCATGTCAATATGTTATTTCATTTTTTTCTCTCATATTTTAACATTTTATTTTTCATTTTATTCTCTTCTCCTTTTTGAAAATAAATGAAAAATTCATGATATAATATGGAATAAATTCACTTAATGTAATTTTCCATCAATTATTTTTAACTATGTCCACTTGATACATTCTTAGTGTAGGGAATGGGAGGGTCTAGTAATGGAAACAATGTTTTCCACCAATATCATCATATGATACCATCTGAAAACTACATGTAGCATTTTTCGATGGTTATTAATTCAGATTAATTCCAAATTATTAAATTAATTCAAATTACACAAAAATTTTAAATTTATATATCTTATTATTTTTCAACATGAAATTATTTCACCCATCCTAACACACATGTTCGAAATATTAAACTCCCATACACATAGTTTTCTTATAAGTGTTCATCATGTGTAAATTTAATAAAAAAATAACCATATCTTTCATTTTGGTATTGAATAATATTTATACCTCTTTGGTTTTATTCGAGGAAATTTCTTCTTCAGTTTATGGCCCAAGGATATCTCAAAATTATTCTTTGATTACTTCTAGTGATAGTTATTTTGATCATATTTATAAATTCTTTATATCAAGATATAATTTCCAACTATCATCATCAATTTTATCTTATCTATTTATTATAATTTAATACCTTCTTGGTGGATTTATAGAAGTATGTTTCTTCACTATTACCACTTTGATTGTACGTTTTATAGGGATTCATTAAATTTTCAAATATATTTGTAATTTAAATATTCTTACCTTTCAGTTGTGGAATCTACAGTATCTCAATGTTACTCCCCCTCCTAAGAGACTTTACTTTTCAACTAATAATATATATATTATACCAAAATTACATATCCATATTCTGGAATCTCTTTTAGTATCAGGTGTGGTAAACAAACATTATCATGTTCTTTTGAATGGTTATCTTGATAGAATTTAAAACATTCAAATTATTTAATATTTTATTCCTTTATTGGTATTACTTTAGGGAAATATTATATCTATAATTTATTTCACCCACAATATATGTGGTTGTGGGTTTCCATAAATTTTTCATCAACCAATTATATATATATATTTAATTTGGACCTACACATTACATAAAACTATTATTTTCACAATTAATATTTTATAATGTGGATCACACATATTGTTTAAAGATTTATATATATGGATTATTAGATTATATAAATATATTTCTAATAACATATTGGTGTATTTAAGTAGAATAATACTCCATGAAATATTTTGTGGCAATGTCACCTCTCTCATCATATTGTAAAGGCTTAGCTTGAACTGATTTTTGATTATAAAAATTAATTTCAAGATCAAAATTTTTCATATTCAGAATTTTTCCCATTTGGTACTAAATTCAGTCTAACATCACACTTAATTATATTCTTATTAAATTTATTTCAATAAATTTGATTCTTTTCAGGCAATAGATGGTCAACTTATTTATTTTTCTTTTATTTAAACTCTAATTCTACATTCCTGACTTCAATAAAAGTTTTTTGTTTTTATTATAATGTATTAAACATACCCTATGTCCATTATATGGATTCATACTTATTTATTATTACATTAATCTATTAATTTCAAACTTTGGAGTAATTTTATTCTGGGTATATAATCCGTCCTTACTTTTTTTATTTTATTTACACTCATAAACACGTTTTATGCCAGTCATTTCACTATTTTAACTTCCTCTTCTACAAATTTTATGATCATTTTATTTAAATTTTGAAATAGAATGAAATAGTAGTTAATATATGATTTAGAAAATTATGGATAATATCTATTAAAGTAACGATTGATTCATCTTTTGAATCATCAGTTTTTTGATCTTTCCCACTAGGTATGGGTTCATCTATAGAGTTACTTTTTCTAAAAATATAATTTTCCTCAATTTAATAAAGATTACTTTTTAAAATTTATAAGGAACAGTGATTCTTTCATCTCATTAGATATAAATGTGTCTACCAGATCTTCCTCCATGTGTGATGTGTCTTAAAAAGAATTAGATCATGGATAAATAGATTCCCCTTCCTGTTTTGAAACGACAGGTACATTCTTTTCTTATTTCATCTATTTATTCATTATGTTAATTATATTATTTTGGGATATATAATTGTAATAAATAGTGGTAAATTATTCTATAATTATTCACTTCATAGTTTATATTAAATTCAAAATAAAATAATTAATGAAAAAATGGACTTCAAATTTTAAACTATTAAGACTCAAATTAGAGGTGGTAGAAGATATGATAGAAATTATTCAAATAACTATGATATATTCCTGACATTGAAAGGTTATAAATTGGTATTGGTTACATTATTAAAAATAAAACTTTTACCACTTTATACCTCCATAATTCTTATTGAATGGATCACTCACACTTTATATTTCTCATGGATAACATGCATGTACTTAAATAATAATTAAAAACAACAAAGGACATCTGAGCGGGTTAACAAGGTTCACCTCCAATGTGGATAATTTTATACCCACTGTACTGTAGTTATTATCCCAAACACACAATAACCCTCATTTATCATTAGGCTAGAAATTGAACAAGAGTATATCCTTCCACCTATAATCCCGGAACCAATATAGTATAATTCAAGAACCAATTTGAAGTACACAAGTAAATGGATTATCTTATTCAATATTGAAGAAGATGAGATGAAATTTCATGTGATCCTTTTATAAAATATGGATATGATGTTCATCCTCGATATAAATAAATATTCACAACTACAAGAAAATTATTAAAACCGTAGAGTATAAATGAAAATCAGGTGGGTTCTTCTCCTATATGGTCTGAACAATAATTTAAAGATGTGTTCATATCGGTATCTCTACTCCCATTCTTATTAATTAACACAAAAATATGATATATTACAAAAACACTTGAATTCCCATGTTTTAATATTAAACAATGTTCACATGATTGTATTGTTTTATTTCTCTCCTTCAACTTTTGAGATAAACTAAAGGATTAGTGAGAAATCATCTAAATTTCTTCATCAAATTTTTCATATATATATTAAAATTCCTATCAATATATTTCCAAAGTAAAATATGGAAATATTTATTGATTTTTTGTAGTTTTATCTCTTTAATAATTCTCAATTAAATCGTTGTTAAATAACTTCATTCATACTAGAAAGAAACTAAAGACTTATTCTTTTTCAATTATTATACATAATCCATATTATATTTCAATCATTTTAGTCCCCTTACACATGTTTATGGAATCATCATACATCATTTTTTGACTCTTCCTCTTGTCATGAAAATCTTATATTCAACGTTATGTTCATTATACATTCTTGGAATCATTATCCTATTTATGCTATGAAGGTTTTTCATAAACAATTTTATCAGATATTCTCTTTAACATTAACTTCATGAAATGTTAATCTCATTAAATTGTCATATTCATAGAATTATTATAGAATCCATGATATTTTTTAAGTAACATGATTTTTTTGTAATTAATATCAGTATAGAATCATGTACCTTAATCCTTATTTATCCTAAATTTCTCATAGTTTTTATAGTTGTTAATTCTAGAATATCTGCAAGTTATTTTATGATATTTCAATCATATAAATCATCATATGAGTAAATGAACTTTATGTAAATAAACCAAATGCAAAGAGTGATTCCTTTTTTTCAAATCATTCTCCCTATATTAAAAAATGACTCTTAAAATGATTCCCATTAAACCACGTAGAGATTCCTTTGCCAAAATATTTACATTGTGATTCATAATAACCCTTATTGTATTACCATAACTTCGATGAAATTCTAGTGACTCCGATAGAGTATCGTGACCCCTTCATAATCCTAGTTACCACTATGGAGCACCATGATCGATATGAAATCCCGGTAACCCTTACAGAGCTCAGTAGTGTTGAGTCGACTCATAAATACTATTTTTATGTTTTGATAATTACCATACTTATTTATTACATAATTATATTTGTCATATATTTTATTTCATTCCTTAATTATTTTTAACATGACATAAGAAAATCATTTTATCCATACATTGTTTATAATTTATTACTATTTTTATGTTCATGTTTGTCTTGTATTTTGTGACCAAATTTCCAAGAAACATTCATCACCATATGAATTAGTATCATGTATATTATGAGTATATAGATTATAATATTTTCTAAAATTATGATAATTATTGAATTAATATAATAATAATTTACAATAGACTATAAGACTTGAGTTTTAGAAATCATTGACTAGCTTTATGACTATTGATCAACCATAATATAAGTAGTTGGAATTTTTCTGACTATTGAACTGATGCATAAATAAACTCGTTCATCCATGATTATTTTGATCGATAGTGGATTGAATCAACCATATATATTTATATTTGGAACCAACCACATGTTCTACCAACTGACCACATGAAAAAAAAAAGGAAAATTGATTGTGATTATTGATTAACTTCCAGTCTATACATGGATCAACAACTTGAAGAAAATTAACTGATCATGATATTCTAATTGAAAACAGGTAAAAATTTCAATCAACCCCTTGATATTTTTTGACTGAATACAATAAATGTTTTTATAAGTGATAAATAAACCACACAATGATTTTCAATTAATTGTGTTGATTAAATAGACCACATGTTGAAAACCTAATCAACCATACATTATAAATCTCATAAACGGGACATTATAAATATGATCAACTGAACATTGTAAATTAGATCAACTGCAATGATCAATTTCATTTTCAATATGATCATCCACAGGTTAAAACTAATATCTTACCACATATAGTAACTTATAAGGATATTAGACCTATTGTAAGTCATGGGCTATCATGATATCACCAAATCATGCCTTATGGGTATTTCTATTATGACCAATTTTTCATATATTTATATTTTCTTTATCAGTATTTACTAAAAAAATTAAGGGTTTTAATTGATATAATTATTTCTTATATAATTATTCATAATTTCATTGCTAATTAATTTTATTCGGAAATATTATGTGCACTATTAAATTCCCATCATGCGGATTAAATACCAGCACTAGTTTTTTGAAAAAAAAATGGTTTTAAATTCATGTAGTTTGGAATTTAAATAGATTGGTTACATGATTTATGGGAAAGTTAAAAAGGAATTTAATGTCATTTAATATGGATGTTTAGTTTTATTATAATTATTCAAACATTTTATAATATATAACATATATTAAAATTTATAAATTAATGAATTGAACCACATTCGAATATTTTAAATGAAAATTAAATTAATATGCATACATGTGTTTCTTTGGGAAGGATAATGTGAAATATATTTCTTCTTTCAAATCTATTGTACATTGAAGAACTCTTTATATTGAGTTTGATATAACCAGTGAAGTAATAAGTATGAGGATATATTTCCTAAGAAAAGGTATGAGTAAGGTTACTTTACACCATACAAAAGGTAACTTGTAACACCCCGAGATTTTATGAGAAGTATTCATTTTAATTTATGTGATGTCTTGTGTTGTATACCACCCCAAGATTATCTTGCAGTATACGCAACACCATATTATCTTGCAGTATACGCAACACTATTCTTAGATCGTGTTACACACAATTTCAAGTTCGTTTGATAGAAGTTATTCTACACAACATTGAGTATATATATATATTCAATGTATAAATGAAATATGCTTGGATTCTGTTATACGTAACAAAAAAAGGAATCTTGCACTACATGTAACCCTTACTTGGCTTGCATTACACACAATCGGGACATTCCTCGATAGCGTGTGTTGTACGCAATACCGAGTTTCACTAAACAACATATGCTATTAAAATATTATATAAACCAGTAGTAATGAATAGTAATACACACTTTTTGAAATTTTATAAATTTTACCATTCAAAATGGACTTCATTTTTGGATTCGGAATATCGAAATTAGATTAAAGTGAATTTTTGGTATTTTTCTGAAAACATTAAATTTTTTATGACTAGTGAAAAACACTGAGTTATAGTTTAAAACAGAATTTTTATTTAAATAATTATTTATTTTATATTTTGTCAAAATAGATACATAATACCAATATAAGTTCAATTTAATTCATTGGAGTCATTTTATAATAGTTTTATATATATATAAATTTTATTGAACTTTTTACCGTCTTTTACCCACCTCCTAGGAGAATTTTCAAATTTACATAAAACATAATTTTTCTGCTTCTATGAGTTGAATTTCAAAAATCCAAGAGACACGGTTAATATCAAGGTGTAAAATTTGGTTCAATAAGATAAAAATAATATTTGGTGAATAGTAACTTTTTACTTTTATTTACCATGGTTAAAAGTAAATAGGGTAATTAAGGGTAAAAATGATATTATTATTGCCCTAACACATGTCCTAATTCTATTGGATAAGTTAAATTCGACCAAAAACAACCTTAGGAATAAAATATGACTATTTAGGTCCACTTGGATTAGATTAGTACATTTATTATTATTTAATTCAAAGAAAGGTTGAAAGAATTAAAATCAATGTTTAATAAGTAGAACATTTTTAATATAGGGTTATACATAAGATAAATTCAAATATAAATATTAATTATAATGATAAAAAAATTTCTTACATAATTGTATTTTATTTATATTTTTTAGACATTAAATAATTTAATTTATTTATGACACAATGATTATGTAGTAATTTCCTTATTAATGAAATATAAACATAATTTATATTATAAATACCCAACTAAATGTAATTTTAGACTTTTTATGAATTAAACTAATTTTATAGGTTAATATAACATATTAGTGTTGGTTAGATGAATATTTTTCGAAGTAATAATGTTGTTATGAATTTAGAGACAATAAAATACCAAATAGTATCAAAAATGTCATAAATGAGTTTTTAAAACAAATATTATATTATTAATTTATATAATTGTAATAAAATTCCAAGGTTCGTCAAAAATACTTATATAATAATATATATGAAATTAATGAACCAATTGGGGTTAGATTGGCAGTTTATAGTTAGTTTATTAACCGGATAGTGTAAGAATACAAGAAGGTGCGGTAAAAGTTAAATAATTTAACTTATAGTTAAATCTAAATGATAAGGTAAAAATGGTAACCTAAACTTATCCAAAACATATTGGTTGAGATGATTTCGACTCATACCCACCCTATCCTTGAAATAAGTCACTTTGGAGCCATTATAAACTGAATATGAATTTATTATAAAATAATATTTTAAGTTTTTCCTAAGGGGCCCATCACTCCTCTTATAAAAGGGCACTACCCATTCTCTCTAATTCACGATTCCGAAGCCATTTGGCTCGGCCAACACCTGACAGAATACCCTCTCAACATTCTTCCCTTAATCATAGAGGCCTTTTTTTAGTCAGAAAGCCAACCTAAGAAGCCCTTTTGATCAAATCAAAAGGAAGAACCCAAAGAATAGGTAAATATCTCACCACCTATTTCATGTTCCTTTATTCTTCCACTTCCTCCTTCTTTTTTTTCATTCTAAAATAATAACTCAGTATCTTCTATATACTATTATGTAATTATAAAAATGGTACAACCATATTAGTTATTTTATCCATCCTATGAATGAAAACGTCACCAAACGTGCGTACGTACGGCTTACCGTCTCCACATCGTGGTGTAGTTTGTTATTCAATCATTTCATCATTTGGATGGGTATAATAATGAGTATAAATGAAATAAATAATAAATATAACTTTATTATTATTCTGTATATATGTTATACCATCCAATTATATATGATTTTAATACCAAAAGAATGATATCATCGCTCGTGCGTACGTACGGACTACCGTCTCCACGAACGCGATGAGATTAAATTTCCACGATTAACCATTCAAGTATTATTATAAAGTATATATATAATAAATAATCATGAAATATATTACATAATAATGATACTGGATTTATGTACATATATGTTTCATTTTTTTAATTCCATTCAATTCAATAAAGAAACAAAAACAGCATTCATGAGTACGTACGGCCTACCGTCTCCATGAACGGTGTATTTCATTCCATTTATCGGTCTATAATATATATTTATATGCTGAATATATATTACATATAAATCATGTTTTGAATTCTGGAATTAAGTAAATCAGGATATAAGTAAGAACAAAAAAAGTCAAAACACGTACGATAAATGAAACGATTTTAACCAAACGCTGTTTTAACATGGAATTTACAAAAGAACGGGTAATATAAAGTAATAAGTGAATCATATATGATAACATAAATATTATTATGGTTATGTTACAAGTTAATAATATGTTTAAACCCACTATACAGGATTCACGGACACCTATGGAATAAATTGGACATAAGGTACGGGATAATTATTCCAATCTCATTCTTATCCGAGATTGTTTATTCGTAAGTACTTACTGGGGTTATGTTTATCATCCATTTCCATATGTTCTCAAAATGTTTTCATAAAATGTTTACCTTTATTCCATGTATGTTTAAAGTCATTTTTACCCTTTTCTGACTTTTACCACATCGTATGGAAGGAATCTTTCTTTTGTTTACCATACGAGGTACTTTTTGACTTTTCCAAAAAAAGTACGAGAAAATTTTTATTAACTTATACGGCTTGAATGGATTTTTACGGTTTCATAACACCTTATTTTCATGAAGCTTACTATACAAGATTTCATGATTATTTTCAAAAAAAAATACTTTTCTTTTAAAATTTCACGGCATTTTGAGAAAAGAAAATGATTTTTAAGAAGAAATGATATTTTCCTCAAGAATTTGTTTCAAGTGTTTTATCAAAACTATTTTCCATCTAAGATGACATTATTTAGCATGTTTATGTTTCAAGTATAATGTCTCGATTATTTACATGGTTTGATTCTTCTTATGAATAAATTATATCCATTTGTTTTATATGGATTATGTTATGATGGGATGGTGTTTATGAAACCCATTTTATTCATTGGGTTATGATGAATGATTTAGGTTTATTTTGTGGCACAAGTAAGAATGGTTTCATTTTGAGATGGGTGGGACAATATCTCCCTCAAATGCATTGGGTAAAGATTTATATCTCATGAGATAGACATGGCTGTAACAGAAAGTAAATCTGGTACAGTAATATAAGGCTAGAATGGCAGGTAAACCCGAATCTGTAATGGACTTTGTCTACAATGATGGTCTTGGCAGAAATCCCTTGGATACTATGGAAATAATATCATGTGCTTAATGGTTTCCACAATTACATGTTTTATTCCCATGCTATTTTATCATGATTAATGTTACTTTATGATCTATTCCTTATTTCCTGTCAAGATTTTTGTCATTACTCATGATTTTGATGTTTTATGTTCATGTTATTATGTTAAAATGTAAATGGATTGTTTTATGTTCTCCATGTTTACCCTTACTGAGAATTTTAGCTCTCCCTTTTTTATGTTTTCATTTCCCCAGGATATAAAGAAAGTTTTTAGGTAGGAAAAAAATGATCTTTATGGGATATGTTGAAGATCTTTCACCATGATTAGAAGATTATGTTCCATGTTTCCAAAGACCCTAAACTAATACGATCATTGGGCGTTTGTTTTGTAATGTATTAAGTATTCTACAAAAGAAATGTAATTCCCATGTACGTCAAGCTTTGGGTCTCTAAAGTTGGTATCAGAGCGAAGGTTTACTTAACCATTGGAAACTAGGACGTGAAACTTTAGAGAGACCCCTAGAGATATTTCTATGGTATGTCTAGGGATGTCCCTAAGGTTAAGTACAAGTATAGGTTACATTCCTATAATAACGGTAACATTTATAGAATTAAACCTAATATGTTAGAGATTGAAAGTACTCCCCCTTGATTATATTGTTTTTCTACTACAAGTTTTTCCTCTCATACTATTCATTTTGGGTTTCAAGAAATGACAAGAAACATGAGGATTCATGTTAATGAAGAATATGATGGACAATTGAATGATATTCTTCTTGATCAACCAAATGAAATGGGATTTGGATGTCCAAACATAGTTATTATGCCTAATAATCATTCTTATAATATGATCAATAATATCAACTTTTGAAAGTTTCCTGACTCGGATAATAAGAGAAAGATGGAGCTTCATGACTATCATAGAGGAAAGAAAGATCAATTTCCCTCTTGTAAATCATGTGGGAAGAGGCATCGAGGAGAATGTTTCAAAGGAACGGAAATATTCTTTGGGTGTGGAAAAGAAGGAAACAAAGCCAGTAATTGCAATGGAAAAGGTTTAGTTAACACCATGGACAAGGATAATGGTATTTCTAAGACATCAACAATGGTTAAATGTTTTAAATGTGGAATTTACGGGCATTATGCAAACCAATTCCCAAAGGGAAAGTCTCATTAAGAGAATCATCATGGTCTTATTGGTAGTATTTATATTGATGGTGATGAAGAGACAACAAATGATATGTGAGATGAAAGAATTGTTGATGCTCGGTCAGTGGTTTAAGAAGATAGTGGAATGATTTATGTTTATCAAGAGTTATGTTGTTTATGTAATGGTACTATGGAATAAAGACACATTTAAGTATTTTTAAGCTATTGTTTTTCCTAAAGTATTTGAAAGTGTATGTTGAATGGTATTGGTAACCATGAAAAGTTATTCAGATATTTTTGGAAAGTAGATTATATGCATATAATGAAGGGATAAAGAGATAATGAGATGTTTGATAATATTAATGAGCGCATGACTGATATAAGGACAATGTGATATCATGGTTTGAGTATATAGAAATTTTGGGATTTTGGTATGTGGAAAGAGTTAACTTTTGATAGAATTCATTTTTTCCCTAAGGTTCTATGGTAATTAATGTTTCAAGAGAATACATGATTAAGGTATTCACGTGTTTGTAATTTGACCAACAAGATATATCTTATTATATACAGGAGATAAATGATGGTATTCACGTGATTGGTTGATGACATTTCTAGTAATCGTTTTCTTTATAATTTGAGCTTGGACCGAAGTATTTTGGATAAGCATAAATATTGGAATGAATTCAGTTAGACATAAGATAGTATTGTTTAAGGATAGAAATTTTTTTCGATATTATTGCAGGAATGTTATAATAATGTAGTTTTAGAAAAAGGGACAACTTTCAAGATGGGAGACAACCCGTCGCGTTGGACAAGGTTGTAAGAATCAAACCCACAATCGAAGTGCGACAGGCCTTTATCACCTACCACTGGCCTATAGGAAATCCCTGGTCAGTAGAAACTAGTTTTATTTTATTAAGTGATGATGTATAAGTCCATTTTTGGAATCATATATGATTAACCTCACCATAGATGGACTTATGTATATTTGATAACTTTTGATAACCTTTTGTTTGAGACATATAGAATGACCCATCATTTTATCCCATGATCTTCTGACACTTCATGAATGACAAATTCAACTCCATTTCTTTAAGAGATGAAGTGGAAATTGTTCAAGGCACGAACAATGGGGAGATTGTACCAAAATCAAGTAAGTATTTCCATTAATTCATCAAAATTAGGGAAAGGATACTGAAAACCAAAAACATTGTCCTAGTACAATCATATACAATGAATCAAATGGTACCATAGATCATCACAAATTTATGTCTTTTTGATTATTGGCTTTTTCATAGCCATGTTCTCTACCACTCTCTATCAAAACATGATTGTTAGATTTCTCTTCCACATCCATATTTTCACCTATATTATCCTATATGGAAACCCAGTGATGAGTTATTTTGGGTATCTATTATTTTTCTAACGTTACTTTTTAAAATAATGTTTTAGTATTCCTTTTTACGTTGTGGGTTTCTATGAATGAAACTTTCAAGTATAAAACCATTTATAACCCTGACGAATTTCGAGGGCAGAATTCATTTTAAGGGGGGTAGAATGTAAAACCCTGAGATTTAATGAGAATTACTCCTTTTAATTTATTCTATGTCTTGTGTTTTATGCTACACCAATATTATCTTGCGCTATACGCAACACCGTATTAGCTTGTAGTATACGCAACACTTTTCTTGGATCGTGTTAAACACAATTTTAAGTTCATTTGATAGAAGTTATTCTATGCAACATTGAGTGTGTGTATATATATATATATATTAAACGTATAAATGAAATATGGTGGATTCTGTTATAAGAAACAAAAAAGTAATCTTGCACTACACGCAACCCTGACATGGCTTGCATTACACGCAATCACGACCTTCCTCGATAGCGTGTGTTGTACGCAATACCGAGTTTCGCAAAACAACGATATGTTAATAAAATATTATATAAACTAGCTGTTATGAATAGTAATACACACTTTTTGAAATTTGATAAATTTTATCATTCAAATTGGACATTATTTTTGGATTCAAGATATCGAAATTAGCTTAGGGTGAATTTTTGGTATTTTTCTGAAAACTTTCAATTTTTGATGAGTAGTGGAAAACACTGAGTTATAGTTTAAAACCGAATTTTTATTTAAATAATTATTTATTTTATATTAGGTCAAAATAAATTTATAATACCTATATAAGTTTAATGTAATTCATTGGAGTCATTTTATAATAATTTTATATATATATAATTTTTATTGAACTTTTTACCGTCTTTTACCCACCTCCTAGGAGAATTTTTAAATTTACATAAAACATAATTTTACCGCTTCTGTGAGTTGAATTTCGAAAATCCAAGAGACACGGTTAATATAAATGATTAAAATGTGTTTCAACAAGATAAAAATAATTTCTGGTGAATAGTAACTTTTTACTTTTATTTACCCTGATTAAAAGTAAATATGGTAATTAAGGGTAAAAATGATATTATTATTACCCTAACACATGTACTAATTCTATTGTATAAGTCTAATTAGACAGAAAAAACCTTAGGAATAAAATATGACCATTTAGGTCCACTTGGATTAGATTAGGACATTTATTATTATTTAATTCAAAGAAGAGTTAAAAGAATTAAAATCAAAGTTTAATAAGTAAAACATTTTTAATATAGGGTTATAAATAATATAAATTTGAATATAAATATTAATTAGATAGTTAAAAATATTTCTTACATAATGGTATTTTATTTATATTTTTTAGACATTAAATAATTTAATTTATTTATGACACAATGATGATGCAGTAATTACCTTATTAATGAAATATTAACATAATTGATATTATAAATACCCAAATAAATGTAATTTTAGACTTTTTATGAATTAAACTAATTTTATAGGTTAATACAACATATTAGTGTTGGTTAGATGAATATTTTTCGAAGTAATAATTCTGTTATGAATTTAGAGAAAACAAAATACCAAATAGTGTCAAATTTGACATAAAATATTTTTTAAAACAAATATTATATTATTAATGTATATATTGGTCATAAAAATCTATGGTTAGTAAAAAAGACTTATATAAAAATATATATTACATTAATGAACTAATTTGTGTTTGATTGGCAGTTTATAGTAAGTTTATTAACCATATAGTGTAAGAATAAAAGAAGACACGGTAAAAGTTAAATTATTTAACTTAGAGTTAAATCTAAATGATAAGGTTAAAATGGTACCCTAAAATTGTCTAAAACCTATTGGTTGAGATGCTTTAGAACCATACCCACCCTAACCTTGAAATAAGTCACATCGGAACCATTATAAACTGAATATGAATTTATTATAAAATAAGGTTTTACGTTTTTCCTAAGGTGCCCCTCAACCCTCTTATAAAAGGGCACTCACCCTTCTCTCTAATTCACAATTCCAAATCCAATTGGTTCGGCCAACCCCTGTCCAAATACCCTCTCAACTGTCATACCATAATCCTAGAGGCCTTGATTTAGTCAGAAAGCCAACCTAAAGAGCCCTTTTGATCAAATCAAAAGAAAGAACCCGAAGAATAGGTAAATATCCCACCACCTTTTTCAAGTTCCTTTCTTATTCCAATTCCTCCTTCATTGTTGTTTCCATTCTAAAATAATAACTCCAGTATCTTCTATATATTGTGTTGTTATTATAAAAATGGTACAACCATATTAGTTATTTTATCCTTCCTATGAATGAAAAAGTCACCACACGTGTGTACGTACGGCTTACCGTCTCCACGTCGTGGTGTAGTTTGTTATTCAAACATTTCATCATTTGGATGGGTATAATAATGAGTATAAATGATATAAATTATAAATATAACATTATTATGATTCTTTATATATGATATACCATCAAATTATGTACTATTTTAATATCAAAAGAATGATATCATCGCTCGTCCGTACGTACGGACTATCGTCTCCATGAACGCGATGAGATTCATTTTCCATAATTAACCATTAAAGTATGATTATAAATGTAAACACCCATAAATTTCAAGGGAAATTTTTTAATTAATTTTATTGGGTTTTTACGAGTACGCAGTTTCTAACAGAACCTGATTCTGAGGCGCGGTGTGCCCGGAATCAATTTCTGAATATTAGCTTGGGTATGTTCAGTGAACAAACGAGCGGGTTTTCATAACTTCTGAACCGGTGCTCTGAATCGAAATATCAGGGCACCGATGAAACTGCATAATCGATAATTGCTTTGGAATACCTTTTCTGAAGGTGTGTTTGCTCGGAAGGAGTTTCTAAAAATGTGAAGAATAAAAATATAGTTATTTTACAAATATATCTTTTATTACTCTTCTGATGGTTTAAGTGTTATGGGAAAGGAAGTTGTGAGGAAGTTGGGGTGGGGCCCACATGAGCCCCCACCTCCTTCAATTTCCCTAACACCCCATTAACCCCCCCCCCCCAACTAGCAATTAATTTTGTAACTCATCCAATCTTCCATATTAATGGCATGCCAATTAAACACCTAATTAATTTGACAACACATGTTAATTAATTTGGTGAATTCAATTTGAATTTTTTTAAAAGGTTGGCATGAGTAATAAAATAAGGCAAAGCCTTATTTTATTATTGTTGTATCGTTGTGTGGATATTTTTGGAGAGGAGGGATCTAGTCTTGAAGAACATCGTCTTCCATGTTGAAGAACGCGAAGAACGCTGGAGCACCAAGGAGAAACGGTGTGCCGATCTTTCCTTTCTCTACAGCCGGTGTAAGACGTCATCCTCTTCTTCGATGCTCACCAACATCATCATCGAAACCACCCCCGCAAAGCCGTTTTCCAACGACGATCATCATTTGACAACTTCTTCGATGTAGGGGATTGTTTTTATGTTCGTGACTTATTTTGGCACTCATGGTTAATTTTCTTAGCCGCCTGTTATCAAATTAATGGGAGGAGGTTGGACCACACAAACATGGTCGATCATCCTCCCCTATGTTGATGTTCACCATCGGGGTTTGGAACGAAGGAGGCGTCGTGCGATGGCACCGCGCGGGATCAAGGAAAAAACACTGAGAAGGAGCGTGGTGCGCCGTTAAGGCCGAAAGAAGCCGCGACCAGAGTCGGGCCGAGGAAGAGGGGCGCCGTGCTGTCGTGCTGCGCCGGTTGGACAAGGGCCACATCAGTGCAGAGGGCGGCGGCTGGAACCGCCGGTCGCCGGTGCTACAGGAGGTGGGACAAACCGGTCCCATGCGGCACAACCGGTGGGCCGTTACGGACAATCAGATCTAGAGAAACCATGGGTTTGTAACCCCATCCAACCCAACAGGGCGGACCCCCCCCCCCCTGCGGGTTCCACGTTCGGTTCGAAGGGGGCGGCGGCTCCCCCCCCCCCCTTCCGCGTCCGCTCAGTAGGCGGGCGCCCGGACTGGGCCGAACCGGTCGGGCCGGGCCGCACCGCCCGCACTGGGCCGGACCCCCACGTCGGGCCGGGCCGCACCGGCCGGGCTGGGATGCACCCGGGTCGGGTCGACCCGTTTCGGGCCGACACCGGGGGTATTGGGTCGGGTGGGACCGGGCCCAAACCCCCTGTTTTCGGACAGATCCGTTCAAACACTCATAACTTGGGCTACGGACATCCGATCGACACACCGTCAGTTGCGATGTGATCCTCGGATCAAGATGGTTGTTTAATTATATTACACTCAAGGATTCGGAGAACATTGTGTATGGTCGGGTTGGTTCGAACACGAAACCAACCGGGCCTTCGGAGCAGAAATACTTATAACTTGAGCTCCGGACATCTGATTGACGTGTCGTCGACTTTGTTGGATTCCGATTAGTGAGACGGTTCTTTTTGATTACTCCACTCAAGGTTTGGACATAGTTGGGGTACAGTCGGGTTGGTTTTGAATTAAAAAACCAACCGGGCCCCTGGAACGAAAAAGCCAATAACTCTCAGACCGGGCGTCCGATTGACACGTCGTCTGTCAAGTTGAGTTCCTATTGTCGAGACGGAACTTTGGGATACATCAACTCTGGACTATGTGTCAGTTGATGTATCGAACCCCTTGGATCGTGGAGCGGACCCTCCCGAAATCGAGCATGTTGTGTGCGAGAACCCTAGAACTGGTTGCGACTGCGATGACGATTACAAATGTACTTGCATCCTACGTGGGTTCGGTAGTGAGGAAGAATGTACTTGGATCCTCTGTGGGTATGGCAGCGACGATGACCATATTGGAATCCACCGTGTGTTCGATGGCGATGACTATTGTTCTTGCATCCTATGTGGGTCTGGCAGTATGTGACTGCTGTTCTCGTATCCTACGTGGGTCCGGTAGTATTTGACTCTGTACTTGTATCCTACGTGGGTCTGGCAGAGTAGCTGGTCTTGTATCCTTTATGGGTCCGAAAGCTTAGCTGGTCTTGTATACTATGTGGGTCCAACAACTTAGATGAATCAGTGGCTACATCCGATCATCTCTATCACCTTATGAAGAGTATACATGTGTGAGCTGAGTCTTGAATTTCAATCATTATCTTTGATATGATTGTCTTCATATCCAGTGTGGATTGGGTTGTGTTATCCTGTGTGGATTGGATTGTGTTATCCTGTGTGTACTAGATCGAACTTGGGCTCGGATGTTGGAGTCGAACTGGAATTGATGACTTAAGAATATGTATGGGCATATATCTAAGTAGAGTTGGTTTTTACTTCGTGATTTTATCTTTCCTTTGTGGTTTATCCTTCGTGGATTCTGGGAGAACTTTGGGGGTCTCAGGGTACCTACTGAGTAGCGTATACTCACCCCTTCATGGGCTATGCCCAGACTACATTGTGTTGGATGTAGATGACGGACAACACTGATCGAGGTAGGAGCTCATGGAGCTGGACGGTACCTGGAGCTGTATCACGGGATGAGACATGCTCGGAGCGGACGGCTGGAGCCGAGGAGCAGAGGAGAGTATCTGTACCCACCCTTCAGGTAGAATTTCCATAGGACGGATCAGACTTGCTGCTTTACTTTTCTGCTGTTGTACTCTCTTTTCAGTTTTACCTTATTTTCAATTTGGGTTTGTATACTGGCCCATTTACTTTCCAGCACTTACTTTTGTACCCAGTTTACTTAGTGTTTTCTTCTGCTTGCATACAATGTGGTGTTTTGTTTTCATACATAAAGGAAATGTCTTCCCTTATATCTGGATTTACACCTTTAGTGCTAGTCGCCAGCCCCTTTCCTATGGAAGGGGGGCTTGGGGTAGTCACGGCACGGGTCCTGAGGATGGGTCATGACAAATTGGTATCAGAGGAGTTCTTTTCTACTGCAGAACTCAGTACTCTGATCATTCTTCTTTGTGAAGAAATAGTGTTAAGGGTATTGAGTGTGTTTATCAGTCTAGGGAGTCCAGTGTTGGTGCGGCGGCTGACGTATCCATACACCAGGACCCTGACTTCTGATTTCCGACTCAGTGCACGAAAACATTGATTGCATGTGTGTTTCAAAAGTTTTCTTTGTGATTACTTTGTGTCAGCTCACCAGGTATACTGTACTGATCGTGGCGCACCTGTCTCTATTCAGGATGGCCCCACGACGGCAACCAGCTAGGGTTCCGAGCTTTGTGTGAGACGATAACCCACCGAGCGATGAGGCCTCAGTACAGGGCCCTGTTACAGCGGAGGCACCGGTAGTACCTCTACCCGCCTAGCCACCGATGCCACCAGCCCTAGCAGATGAGAGTGCACATCACCTTAGTGCACTGCATGAGTTTCAGCGTTAGAGAACACCCAGGTTCCGTGGGGAGACGCACCCTCAAACAGCCAAGGATTGGTTGGAGGCTGTTGTATGATTTTTCAGGTTAGTAGGTACACCAGCTGACCTCATGGTGATCCTTGCAGCGAGTCTCCTGCACGCGGCAGCAGGCAGATGGTAGAGCCTGATTCTCCAGGTGCACGACGAGGCATTTCTCCTTTGGTCAGACATTGAGAGCCTCTTTTGCTCGAAGTTCATCCCAGCCACCCTCCATGCGGTGCGTATTCAGGAGCTACTACAGTTGCGGCAGGGCAGCATGACGGTAGCCCAATACTCGGCGAGATTTACCGATCTCTCACGCTATTCCACGGACATGGTACGGGACCCATTCTTCTGGGCTCGGACCTTCGAACAGGGACTGAGTCATGAAATCAGGGCTTCGATGATATCCCTCGGTATTCTGATGCAGGAAGGAGTACTGGATCGAGCCCTTGTTGTAGAGAGCTTTCTTGCTGAGCCTACACAAGCAGTGATACCTACCGCAGGGCAGCACGTAGCAGAGTCTTCTACAGTTGGCAGTCGACGGATGTCACAGGGGTCCAGGCGGACCAGACCATCAGGCGGACGACCCCAGGATATTGGTTCCGAGGTGTGGCGCACACGCAGTAGAGTGAGCCATTCGAGTAGCAGACAGCGCTATGCAAGCGGCGGGCAGGGCCACATGGCACGTGACTGCCCGACCCGCCATGCAGAGGAGCAGCAGACGGTTGAGGGACCACCCAGGCAGCATCAGAGGGTCAAATGTGGCGGTTCGTAAGGAGCAGGAGGACGAGGCAGAGGATATGGCCGAGTAGTAGGTGGTGGGAGACGCTTTGAGGCTTTACCACCACCACCACCAGGAGGTCCACCCCGACCACAGGGAGCAGGCGGGCAGAGGCAGGCTCAGCTTCCGGCAATAGAGGCCTATGACCACGGCGCACGAGAGATGATTCGAGGTACTATCTATTTCTACTCTACCCTTGCTACAGTTCTTATAGACACAGTAGTGAGTCATTATTTCATTGATGTTTCCCTTGTTCGGAGCTTGGAGATTCCGACGGATCCGTTGGCTCGATCCTTACGGGTAGAGACTCCTACGGGAGAAGACTCGACGACTGCACACCGGTTCCGGTACTGTGAGGTTACTCTAGGAGGCGAGAGCTTCGGCTGGGATCTTCTTGTAGGGGCGTCGAGGAATTACGACATCATCTTGTTCATGGATTGTTTATCTACAGTCCATGCTCAGATCGACTGTATTAGGTGAAAGGTGCGGTGTGTCCGCATCGATGGGAGCAGGTTCACCTTCACCGGGTAGAAGGGAGCCTTTGCAACATAGGATTGACTCACGCAGAGGAGAGGACAGCTGATCACTCATCAGTTGGCTAGCCTCATCCTAGGAGAAGTTGACGTGCGGAGTCCGACTTTTCCTGTAGTGGTGGATCAGTATGCGGATGTTTTTCCGGACGACGTTCCAGGACTACCTCCTCGTAGAGAGGTAGACTTCTTTATTGACCTATACCCTGAAATAGCCCCGATATCCAATCCAGCATATCGGATGGCTCCCTCCAGGATTCGATAGCTACGGGTATAGCTGGAGAACTTGCAGGGCAAGGGATTATCCGACCCAGTGTTTCACCTTGGGCTTCCCCGATTTTGTTCGCCAAGAAGGCGGACGGGAGCTTGCGAATGTGTGTCGATTATCGTCTCCTGAACCAGGTGACCGTGAGGAACAAGTATTCGCTACCGAGGATTGACGACCTCTTCTATCAGCTCAAGGGATCACGGTGGTTCTCGAAGATAGACCTCAGGTCAGGCTATCATTAGCTCAGAGTTTAAGACGAGGATGTGCAGAAGTGGGCCTTCAGATGTGGGTATGGACACTATGAGTTCGTTGTAATGCCTTTCGGTGTAACCAATGCTCCAGCAGTGTTCATGAGTCTCATGAACAGGATCTTCCAGCCTTACCTTGATCGATTTGTCGTGGTCTTCATCGACGACATATTGATATACTTGACTATTGAGGAGGAGCATGCCTACCACTTGCGGGTTGTACTGGACACACTCCAAGAGCACCAACTTTATGGTAAACTCTCGAAGTGTTAGTTATGGATACGTGAGGTCCACTTCTTGGGACACGTCATCTCTAAGGTGAGATTTGTGGTGGATCCTGTGAAGATCGAGGTAGTGCTAGCTTGGTATCCACCCAGGAGCGTGACAGAGGTGCGGAGTTTCCTGGGTTTGGCTGGGTACTACTGAAGATTTTTTATAGACTTCTCCAGAGTTGCATCACCACTTTCGGCTTTGATGAAGAAGGGGAAACCCTTCGTGGGGTCAGATAGATTTCAGCAGAGCTTCCAGGAGCTAAGACAGATATTGACCAGCGCACCCATCTTGAGGCTACCGGAGGGGGGAGTAGGGTACGTAGTCAACTACGATGCATCAGGGACCGGACCCGGGTGTGTACTAATGTAGGAGTGGGTAGTGATCTCTTATGGATCATGATAGTTGAGGCAGCATGATCAAAACTACACTACCCATGACCTAGAGTTAGCAGTAGTGGTCTTTGCTCTGATGATGTGGCAGCACTATCTGATGGGTGAGCGCTTTATAGTCTTCTATGACCACCAGAGTCTCAGGTACATCTTCTCGTAGAAGGACCTAAACCTGAGATAGTGGCGATGGATCGAGTTCCTCTAGGATTACGACTTTTAGATAGTCTATACTCATGGAAAGGGGAACGTAGTATCCGATTCTCTTAGCAGGAGGATGGGCATTCAGCTACATGGAGAGGCGACAGAGCAGCTATCCGCTTTGCAGATATCCTTCAGGGATAGAGATGGGGCAGCCTTCCTTCAGTCGCTCACCGTCACACCTCCACTTCTTCAGCGGGTCAAAGAGGCACAGCGTGGGGATGTTGGTTGTGAAACACGGTGTGCACAGATATCCTCAAGTCAAGAACCTGATGGATTCACGGTAAGAGGAGATCACGTCGTCTTTTTCAGAGGATGTACCATGGTACCAGCTTCTTTATAGGAGGAGGTGCTGAGAGAGTTTCACACTTCCCCTTTAGTGGTAAATCCATGAGTGGAGAAGAGGTTCTAGGATCTCAGACAACAGCACTGGAGGTCGGGTATGAAGAAGGTTATGGCAGAGTTCATTTCTCGATGCCTCACCTGCCAGCAGGTGAAGGCGGAGCACCAGATACAACCAGGCTTGGTACAACCCTTGGAGGTCCTGGAGTGGAAGTGGGACGGTATATCTATAGATTTTGGGACTGGACTTCCACGCACTTCCAAAGGTCATGACTCAATTTGGGTGATCGTGGACTGACTCACCAAGTCGGCCCACGTTTTACCCATCAGAGATTAGGGCTCAGTGGAGAGCTTGGGACACCTCTATGTTCACGAGATTGTACGGATTCATGGTGCGATATCATCTATCGTCTCCGATCGAGATGCTCACTTTACTTCCCGGCTTTGGAAGGGGTTACAGGAGGCATTCGGGACGCAGCTACGTCTAATCACCTCCTTTCACCCTCAGACAGATAGACAGATGGAGAGGATCATTCATACTCTCGAGGACATGCTCTATGCAGGTGTCCTCGACTTTGGTCACAGCTGGGAGGATCACCTACCATTGGTGGAGTTTGCGTACAACAATAGCTACCACTCCACCATCGGGATAGAACCATACGAGGCATTGTACAACCAGCCTTGAAGATCACCTTTGTGCTGGACAGACCCTGGGGAGTCAGCACTTGTGGGACCCGAGATGGTTCAGGCCATGACAGAGAAGGTCCAGGTCATCTAGGAGAGGATGAGGATAGCTCAGAGCCGACATAAGTCTTATGCTAACAGGAGGTAGAGACCACTAGAGTTTGAGGATGGAGACCACATTTTCTTTGGGTCTCACCTCGGCATGGATTACGGAGATTTGGTCGGGGCTACAAGTTATCTCCACTCTTCATCGGACCATTCCATGTTTTCAGCAGGATGGGCGAGGTGGCTTATCGCCTGGCTCTACCACCTCAGCTACACCGGGTGCACGATGTCTTCCACGTATCTTAGTTGAGGAGATACGTGCACGACCCGACGCATATCATCGACCATGGGTAGATGAACATTGATGACGGGGAGACTTTTGTGGAGGTCCCAGTAGAGATCAATGATCGATAGGAGCGGGTCCTACGTGGGCGGTCGATTCCTCTAGTGTGCATCGGATGGCAGCACGGGGACCTCCAGGAGAGAACATGGGAGCAGGAGGCTCAGATGTGTGCACAGTACCCTCATTTGTTCTCCTAATTTGTGATGTATCTTTATGGGGATGTAAATCCCTGAGTAGGGAGTAATGTAAAGACCCGTAAATTTCAAGGGAAATTTTTTTCATAATTTCGCTGGTTTTTTACAAGTACGCGGTTTTTTGACGGCACCTGATTCTGAGGCCTGGTGTGCCTGAAATCAATTTCCTAAGTTTATCTCGTGTACGTTCAGTGAAGGAACGAGCGAGTTTTCCTAACTTTTGAACCGGTGATCGGAATCAAAATCTATGGGCACCGATGAAACTGCAGCGCCTGTAATTGCTTAGTAAGACCATTTCTGAAGGTGCATTTTCCCGGAAGGAGTGGTTAAAAATGTGAAGAATAAAAATATAGTTGTTTTACAAATATATTTTTTATTACTCTTATGATGGTTTAAGTGTTACGGGAATGGAAGTTGTGAGGAAGTTGGGTTGGGGCCCACACGAGCCCCCACCTCCTTCAATTTCCCTAACACCCCATTAAACCCCCCCCCCCCCTCTAGTAATTAATTTTGTAACTCATCCACTCTTCCATATTAATTGCATGACAATTAAACGCCTAATTAATTTGACAACACTAGTTAATTAATTTGGTGAATTCAATTTGAATTTTTTTAAAAGGGTGGCATGAGTAATAAAATGAGGCAAAGCCTTGTTTTATTATTTTTTTATCGTTGTGTGGAGATTTTTGAGAGGAGGACTCTAGTCTTGAATAACAACGCCTTCCATGTTGAAGAACGCGAAGAATGCCGGAGCACCAAAGAGAAATGACGTGCCGATCTTTCCTTTCTCTACAGCCGGTGTGAGACGTCATCCTCTTCTTCGACGCTCGCCAACGCCATCATCAAAACCACCCATGTGACGTTGTTTTCCTGCGACGATCATCATTCGACAACTTCTTCGAGGTAGGGGACTGTTTTTTTGTTCGTGACTTATTTTGGCGTTCATGGTTAATTTTCTTAGCCGCCTTTTATCAAATTAACGGGAGGAGGTCGGTCCACACAAACACGGCAGATCCTCCTCCCCTTTGTTTATGTTCACCATCGGGGATTGGAACTAAGGTGGCACGGTGCAACGGCACTGTGCGGGATCTAGGAAAAAACACGGCGAACGAGCACGGCGCGCTGTTGAGGCCGAAAGAAGCCGCGGCCGGAGTCGGGCCGCGGCAGAGCTGCGCGGCGCCATCTCGCCGCGCCAGAGAACCATGGAGGGTCGTGGCCGGGGCGGGCCACGGCGGAGGGGCGTAGTGCCGCCAAGCCATGCCGGTCAGACAATGGCCGCGGCCTAAGGCCGCGGCGGTGCAGAGGGTGGCGGCCGGAACCACCGACCTCCGGTGCTACAGGGGGCAGGACAAACCAGTCCCGCGCGGCACAATTGGCTGGCCGAATCTGAAAAAACAGGGGGTTTGTACCCTCGGCCAGTGTAGTAGGGAGGACCCCCCCCCCCCCCCCGGGTCCGCCGTTCGGTTCGAAGGGGACGGCAGCTCCACCCCTTCCGCGTTCGGGCAGCACGCGGGCGCCCGGACTGGGCCGAACCGTCCGGGCCGGGCCGGACCGCCCGCGCCGGGTCGGGCCGCCAGCGCTGGGCCGGACACCCGCGTCGGGTCGGGCCACACCGGCTGGGCCGGGCCAGGCCGCTCCCAACCGGGACGGACCCGTACCCTGGTCGGGTCGACCCGGTTCGGGCTGACCCAGGGGGTATTGGGCTGGGTCGGACCGGGCTCAAACCCCTTGTTTTCAGACATATCCGTTCAAACGCCCATAACTTGGGCTACGGACCTCCGATCGACACACCATGAGTTACGATGCGATCCTTGGATCGAGACGGTAGTTTCATTATATTACACTCATGGTTTAGGAGAACTTTTTGTACATTTGGGTTGGTTCGAACACGAAACCAATTGGGCCTTCGGAGCAGAAACACTTATAACATGAGCTCCGGACGTCTGATTGACGTGCCATTGACTTTGTTGGATTCGTCGTAGTGAGACGGTTATTTTGGCTTACTTCTCTTGAGGTTTGGACGTAGTTGGAGTATGGTCGGGTAGGTTTTGACTTAAAAAATCAACCGGGCCCCTAGAACAAAAAGAAAATAACTCTCAGAGCGGGCGTCTGATTGACGCGTCGTCTGTCGCGTTGAGTTCCTATTGTCGAAATGAAACTTTGGGATACATCAACTCCGGACTACGTGTCAGTTGATGTATCGACCCCCATTGGCTCGTGGAGTAGACCCCCCCGGAATCGAACATGTTGTGTGCAGGAACCCTAGAGCTAGTTGCGACTGCGATGACGATGACGACTGTACTTGGATCCTACGTGGGTTCGGCAGTGAGTACGACCGTACATGGATCATCCATGGGTCCGGAAGCGACGACGGCCGTACTGGTATCCTCCGTGGGTTCGACGACGATTACTACTGTTCTTGTATACAATGTGGGTCTGACAGTACGTGACTATTGTTCTTGTATCCTATGTGGGTCTGGTAGTATTTGACTCTGTACTTGTATCCTTCGTGGGTCCGGCATAGTAGCTGGTCTTGTATACTTTGTGGGTCCGACAGCTTAGCTGGTCTTGTATCCTATGTGGGTCCGACAGCTTAGATGAATCAGTGGCTACATCTGATCATCTCTATCACCTTACGAAGAGTATACCTGTGTGAGCCAAGTCTTGACATTCAATCATTATCTTCGATATGATTGTCTTGCTATCCAGTGTGGATTGGGTTGTGTTATCCTGTGTGGATTGGATTGTTCTATCCTGTGTGGACTATATCGAACTTGGGCTCGGATGTTGGAGCCGAACTGGAATTGATGACTTAGGTATATGTATGGGCATATACCTAAGTAGAGTTGGTTGTCACTTCATGATTGTATCTTTCCTTTGTGGTTTATCCTTCGTGTATTCTGGAAGACCTTCGGGGGTCTTAGGGTCCCTACTGAGTATCATATACTCACCCCTGCACGGGCTATGCCCGCACTACGTTGTGCTGGATGCAGACGACGGACATCACTGATCGAGGTAGGAGCTCGTGGAGCTGGACGGTACCTAGAGGTAGATCAATGGATGAGATGTGCTCGGAGCGGACGGCTAGATCTGAGGAGCAAAGGAGACTATTTGTACCCACCCTTCAGGTGGGATTTCTAGAGGACGGCTCGGACTTGCTGCTTTAATTTTCTACTGATGTACTCTCTTTTCAGTTGTACCTTATTTTCAGTTTGGGTTTGTATACTGGCCCATTTACTTTCTGGCACTTAGTGTTGTACCTAATTTACTTAGTGTTTAATTATACTTTCATACTCTATGGTGTTTTGTTTTCTTACATAAAGTCAATGTCTTCCCTTATATTGGGATTTACGCCTTTGGTGCTAGTCGCCATCCCCTGGCCTATGGAAGTCGGCCATGGGGTAGTCACGGCACGGGTCCTGAGGATGGGTCGTGACAATAAACTTTATATATAATAAATAATCATGAAATATATTACATAATAACAATATCGTATTTATTTACATATACATTTCATTTACTTAATTCCATTCAATTCAATAAGGAAACGAAAATAGTGTTCATGCGTACGTACGGCCTACCGTCTCCATGAACGGTGTATTTCATTCTTTTTATCGATCTATCGTATATACTTATATGCTGAATATATATTATATATAAATCATGTTCTACATTCTCGAATTAAGTAAATCAGGATATAAGTAAGAACAAAAAATGTCAAAACATGTACGATAAATGAAACGATTTTACCCAAAACTGTATTTTAAAATGGAATTTACAAAAGAACGGGTAATATAATGTCATAAGTGAATCATATATGATATCATAAATATTATTTTGGTTATGTTAGAAGTTAATAATATGTTTAAACCCACTATACAGGAGTCTCGGACACATACGGAATAAATTGGATATAAGGTAAGGGATAATTATTCCAATCTCATTCTTATCCGAGATTGTTTATTCTTATGTATTTACTAGGGTTATGTTTATCATCCACGTCCATATCTTCTAAAAATGTTTTCATAAAATGTTAACTTTCTTCCATGTATGTTTAAAGTCATTTTTACCCTTTTTTGACTTTTAACACATCATATGGACGGAATCATTCTTTTTTTTACCATACGAGGTACTTTTTGACTTTTCTAACAAAAGTACGAGAAGAATGTTTTTTAACTTATACGGCATGAATGGATTTTTAAGGTTTCATAACACCTTATTTTCATGAAGCTTCCTGAAAAAGATTTCATGATTATTTTCAAAAAAATACTTTCCTTTTAAAATTTCATGTCATTTTGAGAAAATAAAATGATTTTTAAGAAGAAAGGTTATTTTCCTCAATAATTCGTTTCAAGTGTTTTATCAAAACTATTTTCCATCTAAGATGACATTATTTAACATGTTTATGTTTCAAGTGTAATGTATCTATTATTTAAATGTTTTTATTCTTCTTATGATAAAATGATATCCATTTATTTTATATGGATTATGTTATGATGGGATGATGTTTTTGAAATTCATTTTATTCTTTAGGTTATGATGAATGATTTATGTTTATTTTGTGGCACAAGTAAGAATGATTTCGTCATGAGATTGGTGGGACCTATATCTCCCTCCAATGCATTGGGTAAAAATTTATATCTCATTAGATAGACATGTCTATAACAGAACGTAAATATAGTATAATAATACCGATCTGGAATGGCCGGTAAACCCAATTCAGTACTAGACTTTTTCCACTATGATGGTCTTGGCAGCAATGCCTGGGATACTATGGAAATCATATCTTGTGCATAATGGTTTCCACAATTACATGTTTTATTCCCATGATATTTTATCATGATTAAAGTTACTTTATGATCTAATCCTTATGTACTATCAAGATTTATGTGATTACTCATGATTTTGATGTTTCATGTTCATGTTATTATGTTCAAATGTGTATGGATTGTTTTATGTTCCCCATGTTTACCCTTACTGAGCATTTGAGCTCACCCTTTTTATGTTTTCTTTTCCCCAGGATATAAAGAAAGTTTTTAGGTAGCGAAAAAAAGAAGATCTTTATGGGAGATGTTGAAGATCTTTCACCATGATTAGAAGATTATGTTCCGAGTTTCCAAAGACACTAAAATGATACGGTCATTGGGTGTTTGTTTTGTAATGTATTATGTATTCCGAAAAAGTAATGTAATGCCCATGTACGTCAAGCTTTGGGTCTCTACATAACATTTGGGTTGTACTGCCAACTATGAAAATAGTAGGATAATTTAGCTGCGAATATATGTGAGAATAATTAAAAATAGGATTCTACTTCCATGTTTGAAAAATATAGGGTAATTTTGTTTTGAATACATGTGATAGAAATAATTAGTGGGGTTTGACTCAATGTGAGAAAAAAAAGCTTTAGGTTTTTCCCCTACGGATTAAAAAAGGTGGTTATAAGGTGTTGTGAGTCCCTTAAAAATCATATATTCCATTTTTAGTGGGTGTTATCTCTCTCTCTATGTATGAGAATGATGAATAATATAGTGTGATTATTTAGATTCTAACTACTATAAAAATCATTTTTTTCATTTGTCTTTTATTTTTGTTCTTTTAATTTAAAACTTTGATAATAATTCTTTAATTTAATTGAAAATGATCAATTCACCCCACCCCTTTATTTTTTATCCATTCTCATAATAAAACCCAAAATTGGTATGAAATAGATTTTTCATGATTTATAATATGTATATCTTATTTATAATAATCATATCCTCACTTAAATAATCATGGGGAAAAGATATGTTTTGATATGTGAGGAATGATTGTTCCTGAAAGGAAAACACCTCAAAGACATGGGACCGATTATTGTTATAGGAATTCTTCCATGGAAGAATTTCGTAAGAAAATTATCATTTCTAGATGGAAAATCATGGTGAAACATTACCAACAACCTTCAATTAACCTTGAATCATTAACTTGTAATGATACCATTATATTTTTATTCAAGTTAAAGGCTAATGCATATTTTATATTGTGAACTTATTAGGAATTTTCATATGCATGTATTTATTTTTAAATTAGTATATGAAATATGGATTATGATTCATGTTACTAATATAGGTTCAGTTTGTATTATTAGAACTATATTTGTCTTGTAAAGAGCTGACTATGATGACTTTAAAATAGTATGTGAATAAATCGTGAGTCAAATATTTCATAGATTTGCATGTATTGTGAATAGCTTGAGTAACTTATAATAAAATCATGGTCATTCAATTATGTTTGAAATATTTTTAAATGAATTACGGAATAAGTGGCATGCTAAAAGGTTAGCTAATTATAAAAGTAAAAAAAATCTATGAATATACATTAGATGAGTATATAGGATCATTACTGCAATAATAATTAGAATTAAAAAATATTTCATAATAAGATATTTAAAGAATTAAAGGAATTGATTTAAACGCAAAAATTAATGTTACCACTTATTCCTCTAATTATTAATTGAAAAATAGTGAAAGAAAAAAAAATTATATAGTTTTAACAACATGCTATAAAGAAAGTATATTTTAGGAGATTCAAATGGATTTACTCACAAAATTAAAAATGTAAGAAAGGTAATGTTGATAATGAAGTTATCTAATATAAATATTAAGAAAGACAAAATATTAATATTAACATATAAAGACTCAAGAATAATAAAAATATGACAGAACTATAAAATATATATTGGAATGAAATGGTTGTAGGCTGGATTAATGCTTTGAATTTAGATTAATTTAATGAATCTAGTGTAGGAAAAGAGTTATCAAACCTATGTTTAATGGATTATAAAAACTAGGTAAGTTAATTTGATTTCTCTTTATCATATTTATATAATTTTGATTCTTATAAAGATGAATTGTTTGAAGAGATTAATATACTTAACCATAAATTTAATAAAATTTTCATATTATTCAGAATTATTAAGAAAAAACAAAAGGATGTTCTTACTAAAAATGAAAAAAACCCTTCTAGTTCAAATAATAAATTAGGTGTTGATATATAAATTATTCAGCACAAAAATCTTAGTCTAAAATATTATCATTCAATGTGTGAATAATATCAATGAATTAAATTTGATTTTGATTTAGAAAATATCAATAAACATAAAAATTAATTAAAAAGAGTAAAAGAATATTTTTCGATGTTTTTTCAAGGGATAAAAATTTATAGTAAAATGGTGAGTTTGAATAAAATGGAAAAAAATATATATGGTATTGGTTATGATAACATTTTATTTAAAATTTATAAAACATTTTTTAAAAGATCAATTGGTAGTGAATCTATTAAAATATATTTTAGGTGTCAAATTAAATGTCATTATGAAAATGAATTCCCCTTAATATTTTTATATTCTCTTGGTCACATTAATGATTTTATTTATATGTCATTTTCTTCCTGATTACCAGTGACCAAATTTTTGAAATCCATATACATTCCCAAAAATCCATGCAATAATCCTATAGGACCGAATTCATCATGGGTACCAAAATATTCTTGAATATATTTTTATTGTAACTTTTTCTTGGAAGCATAAAACTGTATTTGTGGTATATGGATAGTTTATTCTCATGTTATATGATTTGTGATATCTTAATATTTTTATATTTAAATAGTTTTTATGGTGGAAGTGTAATGGTTAGTGATAATTCAAAAATAAAATAAAAGGATTTTGAGAAGTTATAATTTTATATTTTTTAAGTTATTTCTATGGTTTTTAATTTTTCAAGGAGGAAAAAACAATTTTATAATTATATTATAACTTTGTGATGATAATATGAATTTTAAATTTTATAAGGAAAAATGTATTGGTTTTAAATAATATTATCTCCTA
This sequence comes from Viscum album, assembly GCA_963277665.1. NCBI lineage: Eukaryota > Viridiplantae > Streptophyta > Magnoliopsida > Santalales > Viscaceae > Viscum > Viscum album. The sequence continues at coordinate 932,165,928 of OY728122.1, read as the reverse complement.
TTTCTTAGAAAAAAGTATAATATTATTCAATTAATTGTACTGAGTTAACTTAACAGATTGTAAAATGTTTAAATACTCTACATTATAACAACGTTTTATAGAAAATAGTATTGGGTTATATAAATTTTACGTTATCACATAGGCTTTCCAGAAATAAAAATTTGTTTCACCTATGTGTTTTGAAACTAGATAGTACATTGTTAAATGATTTAAGGATAAAATCAAAGCAATGTGAGGAGTGGTTTAAATCTGTTTTTGAGGCACGAACACCTATTCTCCTTTAACCTTTAAATTTAGATTTATTTATCCCTATAAAAATGATGATTCTAGGAGGAAAAGTTCTCTATTTTATATTATTTATTACTATAGTATATTTATATGGATATATTTCATTGATCATAAATCCAAGAAACATTTTAATTTTATTACCCACTATAAATTCGTTAAAAATAAAAAAGGATATCAAATTTTATCAATTATAAGGGAATGACGTGGTGAGTTTTCAAATATAGAATCAATAAATTTAATGAAGATAATATCTATAAAAAAATCATATCCTTGGTCACCATAATATAATGGTGTAAATAAAGGAATCCTAGAATTGGTTATTTCAGAATATTTGTTATCAAGGTTAACATTATTAATACTAAATATTCACTAGAAAAATTCAGTTCCAAATATAATGAAGTTGGTTTTCTAGGATATTCTAATTGACGTAAGTCATATAGATTTTATAATAAAATAATATTATTTTTTGAAGAATATTTTCTTGTCAAATTTGAGTAAAATCATCTAATGAAAATAAAATACGATTTAGACCAGGTTGGGGAAGTGACTAGATATATTAGCTTTAGTGATTGTGAAAATTAATAATTGTATGAATCTATTGAGGTGGGGAGTATATCTGATGAAAAAAACCGAAAGGTTCATAAATATAATCTAGTTAAAAATGTAAGTAGTGATATGACTAGTAGTATTAAAACTATAAATTCCATAACAATTGATTTTGCTTATCAAGCATTTATTTCTGAGTTTGTAAATCAAAATCTAGATCAATATTTATCTGACTCAAACGTGATTATGGAAATTAATAAAGAATTAAATCATTTTTATAGTAATAATGTACGGAACATAGTATTACCCTCTTAGGATAATAATATTATTGGAACCAAATGGATATTCAGAAATAAGTTCGATGAATCTAGACAAATAATTAGAAACAAATCACTATTAGTGTATCAAGGTTAAAATCCATAAGGATGAATTAATTTTGAATAATCACTTTTCCAAGTTTCTCAATTCAAACATATAATAATTATTTTCAAATATGAACCCCATTTTGGAATTAAAATTTTTCAAATAGATATAAAAAGTGGATTTTCAAATGGATATATTTCATAAAAAATTATAAAATATCCTCTAGGTTTTTAGAATGAATAAAAACCTGACTATATTATAAATATTTAAAAAGAGATTTATTATTTGAAATAATAACTTATATTTTGGTATGAGGGGTTGTGATTTTTTTGAATAATGGTTTTCAAAAAGGATAAGTTGATCAAACACTATTTATTAAAATAAATGAATTAAATATGTTAATTGTTTAAATAAAAGTTCATGATATTATATTTATACCATTAATTGATTCACTTTTTAATTATTCTTTAAATTTAATTTCTTTAAAGTTTTACATGAGTCTTATAGGTGAACATAAGTTCTTTTTTTATTGCAAATACTTCAAGGGAAATAAGGTATTCTTATTAAGTAATCAAAATGTTGCAAATAATTATTTAAATGATTTAGTCTTTATTATCATAAAATATCAAAAGTTCCATTGATTATAACTCTTAATATGAATTATTGTGATTTTTTAAAAAAATTAATTATAATATGTTTAGATTTAAAATTAGTAGATTAATTTATTTTACAGCATCATGAAAAAATTTTATGTTTTTAATGAGAATATGTGCAAGATTAAAATATATTCCTAAAGAAATTTATTTAAAGGAAGTTAAAAGTTATGTTAAGTATGTTAACAAATTAATCAATAACTTATTAGTTTAACATATTGTTACATCATTTGAACAAACTATTTTTCAAACACTGATTTTGGTGGTTTAAAAATAGACAGAAAAAGAAAAACATGAATCTTTCACTTTCTTGGTAAATTTTCAGTTTCATTGATATTTAAGAAAACAATTCTTGGTAATATAGACTACCATGGGTTATTATGTTATAGTTGCTTCTTTTTTTCATAATCATTATGGATTAAATAAATACTTCTAAATTTTAGTTTTAATCTTGAGAAGATCATAGTTTATTATTATATTTCTTTGGTAATTTGTATCTCTAAAAATCCTTTATATTACTCTTGGAATAAACACATTTATATTAGGTACCACTTTCTTAGATATTATATTAAAAAAGGAATTATTATTTTAGAATCTATTTCTATCAAAGATCTCTATGATTTCATTTTTCCAAAACCCTTGTATTTAGATGAGCTGATTAAATACAATTTGAACTTGTTACAGTGAGCGTTTAACTTTATAAAAAGTATTTTATTATGTGTTAAATTATAATTCAACGATGTTTCATGAATTTTTTTATTCACTGGCCAGTGTGCATGTTTATCTCTTATTTCATTAAGATCACCACCATGTGCTTAAATAGTTGGTTACTAACATTTATTTAATATCACGAGATTATTTCATGGAGCTTTGAGGATTATAAAATATTATTCATAATGAGTTTTTTATACTATTTATGAACATAAATGCATGAATTTGTGGGGAAAATTAATTTTTTGATGTAATTAAAAGTTTAGTTTCTTTCCCCGAAATCATCTTCTAATTTTGGGGGAGATTATATTCAATTAAAACAATTTAAACATTAAAAGGGGTATAAATTTTTTACTTTAATAGTTTTTATTAATTTCAAAAAAGGGTAGAAATTTTGATTTTTTTTATTAATTAAAAAAAGGTTGACATTTTTTATGTGGCTCTTAATAGCTGTGTTTATTTATGTTTTACTAATTTCAATAATTCTTTATTCCATAATTATAACTTCTCACTGATTTTATTTCATTATCTAATTCCCACTATCATGAGTTGATAAAACTATGAATTTTCCCTTACAATGTTTATAATTCATTACTATTATGATGTTCATGTTTTTCATCTATTTTGTACACTAGTTTTGGAGAAATTTCAATCACTATGTGAGTTATAATTAAATATACAAAGAGTATATCGATTTATCTATTTTCTAAAAAAATTTATGTCTTGAATGACCACATGAACAAAATATGTGTTACAAAAATCCTTGAGTGACCATGAACCTTAACTGACATCATAACTATAGATCCCCCATAAGACAGGTATTCGGAATATTTCTAATTTTTTAAAAAACAAAATGATGAAATTCCATAAACTATGGGTATTTGGATATATTGTAGGGTTGAACCAAAGGAAAGTGTAATAAATCAATTACATGAACAAAGGATAGGTGACTTTGAGTCTTTACTACCTACATGACATTAAATGGAATATCCATGTGATTAAAACTAACTGATCTTTATATTCCCAGTTACCACATGAAGAATGGTTAATTGATTGAATGCTCATTTTTTGGTCAAACACAAGGTAAAATTTTCAATATATTGAATTGAAAAAATGATGATTTTGTACTGACCATGTTGATCCAATAAAAAACACATTAAAAATTTGATTAACTACACTTTGTAAATCTGATCGACCACAAATTCTAAAATTGATCTACTATACATTGTAAATCAGATTGACTACACCTTGAAAAATTGATCAGTCACAAGTTAAAGTATATCAAACATATAAATAAAATAATGACTTTTTGAAAAGAGTGAAAAATGGTGAGTGGGGACCTACTTCAATTCATATCCTACCATAATAGAAACCAACCATCGCTTAAGGGATTATTTTCTCTAATGATATACTTTTATGCAGTTATATTTTATACAATTTAATTTACTAAAAGATTGTCTTAGGAATTTTTTTAAAATAATTTTTTTTAAATGATTATTAATTATTTCAATGATAATGAATTTTATTTGAAATAGTTTATAAAGTATTTAATTTTCAACATGTTGGTTAAACTCCCACGCTTATTTCTTTGAAAAAAACACATGTTTCAATTACTAATTTTTTGGAATTTGAATAGATTTACCAGCATACATTATGTTAATGTTCTAAAAGAATTTAATGGTAATTAACATGTATTTTCTGGGATATATTAATTATTTTAACATTTTCCATTGTACAACCTATTCTAACTTTTATAGATTATGAAGTGAACTGTGATGGAATGTATTTCATGTTCGTCCTATTAAAATTCATACATGTATAGCTTCAGGAATTAGGAAGTGCAGTGAATTTTTTTTAAATATAATTTTCATCACATAAATATATATTGTGTTTGGAGGCACCATTTAAGTTATATGGTTGAGGATATTATTAAACTATAATTTGGGATATACCTTGGGGGATAATTAGTACTCTTTCCTAAACTATAGTCATTTTATCCATCAATGTTAAAGTGTGATTTTTCCCTTGAAACATAGATAATTACTATTTAATATAGTTTTATTATTCTTATTTCTTACAATTTTATATTTACTTAATCATTTCTGGGTTATACTTCCAATAAAAGGTAAGGTAAGTTTTGGGTTCTTATTAAAAGTATGAAAAATATAAGATAACTAGGTTGTAAAACCAAGTGAGAAAAAGTTAGTAGTGTGTTGTGACTCCACTTGTGAAAAAGGTATGGTAATTGGGATGTTATTATAGGAATGAAAAATTTAGTAGTGGGCTGTGAATCTTGGTGAGAGATATTCATCATTGGTTTTTTTCTAATAAGGTTTAAAAAAGACAATAGTATTGTGTTGTAAATCCCATTAAAATTTATATATTATATAGTTAGTTGGTTTCATCTAACTCTATGTTTGAGAGAGGTGAATATTATAGAAGTATGATTTAGATCTAAACAACTTTAAAAAAACATTATTTTAATTTATCTTTTATTTCCACTGCTTTAATTATTATCTTTGACAATAATTCTTTTAATTTATTTAAAAATGTCAATTCATCCCCTGTTAAATTATCATCTAATCTCACATTAGGACCTAAAAGAGTGATGGGTTTATACCTTTTCTAATATTCCATATATTATTTAACCTTATGAAAATATCAAATTTTCCCTATTGTAATGAATCAACTCGGGCCTCCATGTAAACTAGATCCCGAACTGACCTACCGCATACCCAAAAAGAATTAATGAACCCTCGGGCTTACAACATGTAAGAATGGTATAAAACATAATTTATGGTGATGGTTTCACCCTCAAGTAAACAAATTTATACAATGAAACTAGTTTCACAAGACATGAAGACTATACACCCAATATTATGATTATGTAAGGTGTGAGTTGAATCCTGTTGGATACCACTATGATGTTGGTTCATTCCATTTATAAAAGAAACTAAAACTTCTAGTTTGGAAGTAATATAGAGAAATAGTATTTCATTATAATTTTTACATGATATAAGAATAATAAAAATAATGTAACTTATACTTTTCGAAATCACCACATTTATAAAACATTCCATAATGAGGTTAAACCCAAAAACCATGCATGTCTGAAGTGTTAATCATTTATCTTCAAAACACTCCACTTTTGAAAATAAACCCATAAATGGTTTAAACATTTCCCAAAAATGAATTTCATTTTGGAAACAAATATCCCCATTTCCTTTTAAAATATTTTTTCACAAAAAACTCAATGTTTAGAAAGGAAAAATTAGAAATAATAAATATAACATTGCCATTGAAGGTCATAAAAATGAAAATAAACAGATTGAACAAAACTAGTCAACATCAAGACTAAACTAGAAGTGGATCACCACATCAAGAAAGTTGATAAAGTTAATAAGTAACACAAATTCCAATATATAAAATAAAATTAATAACATGTGGAACATGGTATGAGTTAGAACCACTTAGATTAATGGGTTATCATATTATACATACAGGTGGACCAACTATCAGAAGGTTAATGATAATAGATCCATCAAATGAATCATTATAACTTGTATCCTAAGTGACAATACCACTATCTTGGTGTTCCATAAAACTAGTGGAACAATTGTGTGTGAAAATATCATCTAGTCAAACACAATCCCAATAATTCTCACTTAGTACTGTTAGTCTCCCCACGAAATTACTATAGTAGGTGGTCCATGAAAAAAAGGTAACCACTTTTAAAATCACATTTGGCATAAAACACCATGAATTGTTTTCTATTATTTAAAAAACTCTTTGGAATTTTATGAAACATGTATAATTCATAATATACCATTTTATAAAAAAGTTTCATATAATTAAGCAATTCACCCATTTTAGCCAAAGGAAAAAAACCCAAGCATGGAAGGCCTTTGAAATATCCAAACTATATATCATATATACCTTCACATTAATTAAAATCACTTATAAAGATATAATAATTCATGTGACTGCTAAATAAAATGAAAAGAGCTACCTCAAGGGGTTAGTTAAAGTGGTCTTTGACTTAATCCACCGTAATAGAACTCCTAGGGTGGATAACTAGAATTATAAAGAGAAGTACCAAAATACCAACAATACTAACAATGAAATGTATCAAAACATGATAAATATGGTTATTGGATAACATTAAAAAAAGGATAAACCCAAAGAGTTTGGAGAATAAAAACTCATACCACTTTAACTGGGTGAAAAATCAATAAGAAACATCCTTAAATTCACTTGGAAGAGGTTGAAGAATGATGAAGAACCCCTTGAGATGTATTTGGGTCATGGGTTAAAATTTAGGAGACTTGTTGAGGAATGACCAATTAGAAAAATGTATAAAAGAAAAAAACAAAGACGGGTTAGGTCGCATGGTTACCTCACACAGTTTTCCAAACCATGTGTGGACCATGCCTCTACTAATATCCTATACCCCATGGTCTAGACAGTTGTCTCATTCAGTTTACCTAACCATTCGTAGACCTTTATCTTCCCTTTTTCCACCATTACAGTGTTTTTATGGTTTCTAATACCATGTTCCCAAATTTTTCTCATTAACCTTGAACCCCTATAAAACTCCAAAAAACACAAAATTCATAACTTGAAACACCTAGAAAACAAGGTGGAAAACAACCACAATATTATTACCAAGAAATTGACAGCTCACTTTTCATAAACTACCCACCATTCCACTTTATTCCCCCAATAGTCCTTAAAACATTGGACAATCAATAATGACATAACTACCTCCCCTTTGATGGGGACTTGATCACTTACCAAGTTCCAAACATTAAAAGCAAGTACATGAGGTACAAATATCCCATTCGTTGAGATAATGACAGCATAATGATTCAAAATTCACCAACAAAAGATTTACAAGGAGCCCTATTAATACATCCCCACATAGAATGAGAATGAAGAGATGTCAAAAGATGGCTTTTTTCTATCCACTCATGTGATCCTATTTGAAATTGGGAATGTCATGATATCCACAACATCTCTAAAGAGCCTCATGAACATAGGAAAAAAATAGAAACATCACCTCCAAAATATTCTAGTTCACTAGATCCAATTGCCTCCACATTCTAACAAGTGTCAATTTGAAAAATCACTCCCAAAAAACTAAAAACACATAGAGACCTGGAACCGGTATCCCCACCATTTACAATTTATCTAATATAGTAAAACATTAAATTATCACATCCAAAGAGGAAGACAGTCACTAAAGTGAGATGATTATATGAACCTTGATAACTAATAAAGAAAAAAAGGTGAACATCCTCGATTACCACCAAGAGGTCACTAGACTTGATTGCCAAGAAAGTGTACTCAAATACACAAGATGGGCATCCAATAAGAACGTGCCTCAACATGGAATAATAGGGTTTCATAAAATGGTCATGAAAATACCTATAAAGTAAACCAGAATAAACTCATGGATTACCCACTTATAGAGATCCTGAAGAAAAGAGAAGAAGGTTAGATCTCACAGTATACCAAAAATCTAACAACTCACCCCCACTATTTTAGTAGGCACCCAAGACATCCCCATGTCATACATCAAACAAATATCAACACATTTTCCACACCATTCATGGAGGAAAAAAATATTGAATAAACAAGGAATGATCTTCTCAAAATACATATAAAGATTGTCAAAATCCCTTTATCCATTACATACAGGTACTGGGTATACAAAATTTGTGAACAAGTCTCAAAACCAAAAGAAAATTTGAAAAAGTGGATACTCCCACCAAAAATCTAGGCTTCCCACTCTATAATGAATGTGATAATGGAAAAATATGACCATGTTATATCTAGGTTTGAGAAATATTATTCTAATTCCTATCTATATCACAGATCCAATGAATGTGACTAGGATAGCTGCATAGTTGGAAGGTATTCCAAGATGGTATACAAGAAGATAGAATGTGCCCAGATTTCCCAGAATGAAAACACACAACTAGGATTAATTTTTCTAAAATATGAATGGTAGGTTGAGAAGTTATCTTCCCATCACCATCACCTTACTTCTTATCATTCTCATTAATAAAATCATATTTACTAGAAAAAGCAGGAATAAAAGTATCTTCCATCAATGTTTTCCCTACTAAAATTGCTTCACCAATGATGGCCTTGTAAATTGCTACCAGATAGGTTGTTAGGCTAGAATAAAACACTAAAATACATAGTTATGTATGGAGACCCTTGTAAAGAACCATTACCTCTTTGAATCATCAGTAACCAACATGAAAGAGAAAGACACCACCCCAGCAAAGCATATAGCATAGTCTTTTATAAAATGATAACCCTTGAGGATACCCAAAAACAACATCACCTGAGAAACTATCACTTATTCAGGAAAAAATAAATGAATGATGGAGGATTTGAAATATCCCCAATAGAGAGCCTTAATATATTGTTCATGAATGGAAGGCTTCCACCATTCAAATCCCAAACCTTTAAAAAAAGGAATAGTGCACCTCATCCTATAGAATTAAAGAGACTGTATGAAGTCGAAAATCTCATCAACCTTGTCTAGCCACTAAATATCTACTTCGTATCCTTCATCACCACAAAATACAAGAGGATACAAGTTCAATAAGTCTCATTGATGATCCATTCATTAATAATAACATGGCACTACAATCCATCCTAAGTCTGGGTTGAGTCGGGAACTAAATGGATATCTCCTGGATCACTGTGAAAACCACTTAAGGTATTTTCTTACAAAATTTTGGGTTATTTCCTATTGAAATCATTATGTAAAATCAAAAAACAAAACACTCAATCAGAAAAACTCTAATATCCAATACTAAGATAATAAATACAAAAAAACAAGCTAAAAATTTGCAAAAACTATATCAAAATTCCACATAAGGGAATCGCAAGCCTAAGGAAATCCAAATCATGGTTAAAAAAATATTTCCAGACACTTCTCAAAACTTTTTCATACCTTTTACACCAGACACCAAAATAATTTTCAACCAAACATAACCCCATTGTAACATTATTATTTCAAATTTCTTGAACTAAGGTTTAAAAAAAACATAAAAACTTCTCAAAACAATTCCAACAATAATATAATTAAATTTATATTTTAAAAACATGATTTGAAAAACATTACAGTAAAAACACTCTACAAAAACATTAATAAAGGAACCCAATCAACAAAATAATAAGATAAAAGAAACAAATGGGATAAGAAATCAATGTTTGAATACTTAATCTACAGTACAAGGTTAGGATGAAAAGTTTATCAAGCTATGTGCCGACTATGAGAGATCCATAAGTGGTTATACAAAATTTTCTGCATATCTTGTTCAAGTTGTTATGGACCATGAACCCTAAATGTGATCCATCTAAAACAATTCCAGATATACTCTAAAAAAGAGTAATTTATTGTGATGTCTCCCAAAATCTCCCTATAACTCAGAGTACTAGCACACCGCACAAATATATCTCTACAAAAAGTCATTATAGCCTAAAAAAATAATATAAATTACCCAACCACTGATTGAAAGTATTAATCTGACATAGATTAATGCATCCAATCCACATCCTCAGACCTACTACATGATACCCAAAGGTCATATCTCCTTTCATCCACTGAAACCAAAATTATAATAGGGTGAAACTTAAGAACCTTAAAACCTTTTCAAGTGACATAGATGGTATATTACCACTTGGAAATGAACTAACACATACCACCATTCAAACAGGCACACAAACTGGCCTATCACATACCTAAGGAGTATCAGTAGTTGGGGATTAGTTTAGTGGTAAGCACCCCTTAATTCTACAAGAAAAATGGGGGTTCAAAACCCATTGGGCGTAGACACTGTATCAGTACTGTAGCATACTGTAGCAGCAGCTGCACTGTAGCAACGGCGGGCACTATAGCAGTGGCAGGTCACTATAGGAGTGGCAGAGTACTTTAGCAGTGGCGGGTACTATGCAGTATTGTAGCAGTGCAGGTACTGTAGTAGTACTATTCACAAAATGGGCTTTGGGGCAAAAAATGGGCCTACGGGCCATGTAATGGGCTAAATTCCCACTAGGCCTTCGGGTTATGTAATGGGTCTCCCTCTACCCAGTTATTGAGGTCTTTTCATTGCTTTAATATTAAATGAGGCTTCGGCCCCAACCTTTAAAAAAAGGAGTATCCTCGATCCTCATGTCATACAACACCATCAATGGTATAAAACATAACTGATGTGGATATTTGCATCCTCAAGGAACCAAATATAAACAACCAAACCTGGAAAAACAATATAAATACAAAGATATAATAAAAATAAAACACATACACAAAATGAATTTAACAAAGAGTTAAAAAGCTATAATGGAACCAAAAGGAAGGGACTTAGAAGATGAAAGAGGATAAAACAAAACCTGATCCAACTGGTCCTATAAAACAAAAGGACCATCGCCATCTCCATGTGAAAGTCATGTCACCACCATGATCCCAGAAACTATCTACTTCCCATGTAATATAGAACAAGATCCAAATTGATAGAAAAGACATGGAAAGACCTGAGTAAAATATGAAGATTGTATACCCACCATTGTGGGTATATAGGGTGTGATATGAAGCCTATATGATTGCACCATGAGCTTGTTTCATTCCTTTTATAAAAGAAACCAAAACTTCTAGTTTGAATGTAATGTATAAAAAAATAATTTCATTTTTACACTATATAACAATAAAAAATAATAAAACATACAATTTTCTAAGGAACCAACATTAAAAAACATTTCATAATGGGGTTTTACCAAAAAACCATTCATGTTTCATGTGCCAATCATTTATCTTCAAAACACCACACTTTTGAAATTAAACCCACACAATGTTTAAACATTTTAAAAGCATTTACTAACAAAGAATATCATTTTGGAAACCAATTTCCCCCATATCCTTCAAAATATTTTTCACACCCAAATCAATGAAAAAAATAGGAACATGTGAAATAATAAAAAAAACACAACTATAGAAGATCAAAACAATCTAAAAAGGGATGGAACAAACAAGTCATCATCCAGACTAAACCAAAAGATGATCAACGCATAATTAATGTCCATCCAAGAAATAAACAAAACACATTCCAATATATAAAATAAAAGTAATAAAATATGAAACATATAATTTGGAATCACTATATGGGATAATGGGAAATGAAATGGCACATAAAATTGGACCAACATCTGGAACATTAATAGTCTCACATCCGTCAACCGAATAACTCTTAATAGCCTCCTCAATGAAAATACAACTATATAGGTGTTATGTATAACTAGGGAAATAACTAGTTTGTAAATATCCACTAGAAAAACACTATCCAAATACTTACCACATGGTATCCTTAGTCTCCCCATGTAATAATTACAAGATGTAGTCCATACACAAACAACATCATCACATAAGTTAAAAAATACCCATGGATAACACCATAATAACATCCTTCCAACCTCACAAATGTCCCTTATAAAGAACCCACCAACTAAGAATAACATAAACCATAGCATAAGATCCATCACATGTATTAACATATAATTTTAAAAAATAATAAGGGTACCAATAAGATCAAAACAACAATCAAGACATAATAATGTGCTAATCAGGCCTTTATCTTATCATATATAGCTCAAACATTTTGAAATCCCTTTCCAAAATAATACAGAATCCAAACACAATTCCAAATTAAATCACAATTATCAACAATCACAATCAGTAGTCTAAGGGAAACTCCATATCAATTTTTAAAACAACACCACCCTTTTTAAATCAAGAAAACCCCTTAAACCAAATAAGGGAACCCAATTTGATAATAAAATTTGGATTAATACCCCCATGAACTAGTTCTTTTATTATAAAAAATAATATTTTTAATCTTATAAAACAAGTAAAATGCATGAAATTATATTTTAAAGAAAATTTCCATAGGTATAAGCAATTCACCTATTTTATCCAAAGGAAAAAAAGGCCACCCAAGCATTGAAAACATTTTAAAAGCCCAACTATATATCATATACACCATCAGTTGAATTCAAAAAAATCTAAATTCACGAAGAATTTTAGAAAATAGTAAATAAAAGGAAATGAAATGGAAACCCCTGTATCATATGGTGAGTTGCTGTCACCTTCAACCAAATCCATCAAAATATAACTCCTAGGGTTGTTCCCCACAATTACAAACCAAAATCATTAAAAATAAAAAACCTTTACCAATATAACTGGTCAAACATGACCAATATGGTTATATGATAAGAGGAAAGAGGTTAAAACCCAATAGGATGGTGATGAGGTACTCATAACTCTTGAACTAGGTCATGAGTCACCAAGAACCCACCTTGAATCTACTTGGAGGAGCATGGAGAAAGAGGGAGAAACCCTTGAGAGGTGTTTGGGAGTGGGGTTCGAATGACTTTGGCCTAGGATGGATGCTTCAATTAAAAGGATGGAGAAATTAAGAAAATACCCCAAACTAGGTGGGTTACATAGTTGTATCACATGGTTTCTAATCCATGTGCAAAATATTTATCTTCCACTATACTAAACCCCTTGGTCCATAAGGTTGTCTTTCTAGGTTTCCCTAACCATACACAGAACATGTACTCCCCTCTACCCACAACTCCCAGGACCACAGGGTAGTCTTGTAAGGTTTCCCTAACCATGTGAAGACTATAAACTCCCCTCTAACCACCACTGTATGGACCTCATAGGTTCTACTACATGGATCCCAAACTTTTCTTCTCAAACATGAACCCATAGAAAACTCCTAAAATTAGAAAAAATCACAACCTAGAACACCTATAACACAAGGGGTAAATTACCACATGATTAATATAAAGAAAGTAACACCCTAAGGCATCACAAATTGTTTCATGACCCGACATCCTCAAACCATGAACCTATTACACTTACCCCATGTGTCTCCTTTAATACATTGGTTTCCTTCCTATCACACCATAAGCTATTACCAACCATGATCTCTTATGAGACTATTGATTTTATTCATAGGATAATACATGTTCTTTCAAATTTATTTTTACTTACTAACACACAACCTGTGTAACTTTCCAGAAGGTCACTCATCCTCATAAATACTCTAGGTGAAGCACGCATGACTGTGTAGTTCTAATCTAGTAGGATTCTGAAAATAAAGGTTCACTTTAATGGAATGGGTGGTAATAATTATTATTTTGAGTCCCACTTTTCCAGGGGTGTTACATTCTCTACCCAATTAAAAAATCATCATTTGGGACCTCAAACCTCAACCAAAGGCAATGCCTCTATACCTTTGACTGAGTATTAGATCGGATACCATTTTTAATTCCCTAACTACCTAAGGACATGAACCTAGAAAAATGACCTCATGGGAATCGAGTAATACCATGGTTTCTTTCCCATCACACCATGATATATTACCCAATGGTTTCACTTATCAGACTGATTATTGTCCCCACATTCCAAAACATATTCTGTCAAGGTTATTTTTTCTCACTTAGGGAGACTATGGGAAACTTTCTAGGAGTTCACCCATCTTGATCACAACTCTTGGACACAAATGCTTAACTGTTGAGTTATAATAATGTACACTCTTAAAAATAATGGTGCACCTTATTTACATCAGTAATAACATTTATCCATCTCATCCCAACTTTTATATGGGTGTAACACCTATGGAGTGTAAAATATACTATATTTAATAGAAATTATATCCAGTCTATCAAAATTCTACCTCAAAAATTTCCCAAATAAAAATTTATTCTGAAGGTTCCAAGAATATAAGAAGTGGGTGATGGTTCATTCCCCACTTTGATTTTCATTCATGATAAATGATTTTTCCAATATCTACATTGTGATAAACATCATGATCATTATAATTGAATCAAATAAAAAAGAAAATGGATAAAATTACATAATAAGATATATGATCATCACATATTATTTATAATTAATTTAATCAATTAATAAATTACCTTGTGTGAATTATTTATTTGTTGTTGGATCTGGCCACAAATTTACTTTATAAAGTTATTCCCGTGTATGGACCAATAGAATATTCCATCTAGAAGTCATCCACACTTGTTCCAAAAACTATAAACTTCTCTGTAGGAATCTTTGGGTACTTTCAAGGCAGATCCTATCACTTTCATCATTATCTTTTTATCACCATAAGAATATCTTCTAAATAATTCAACTTGATCACTCTTGAAATAATATTTAATGGTGGAGAAATATTTCTCTCTGTTCTTCAGAGTGTTCTTGGAGAGGGATCTCTCCATATACTGAGAAGATTCTCTTCGGCTATTTTTGTGCAAAAAAAATGGATTTTCTATCATGGAAAAATAATATAATTGGGTTTAAAAACAACTAGGGTTTAGAAATAAATATTTTCACTAGTTCCCTTTAATATTTATTTAAAACCATTTAGAACCCTATGTCGAAATAATAGTAATATTATTATTTCATCGACATAAAATTAACTCACAAATTAAATTTTATTTTATTTTATTAAAAAATATTTAATATATATTATTTCTCACCGGACCTAAAAACTCAGTCTACCATTCCTCAAAAGTATTTATCAAGCCTTCAAAAATAACTCTTCATTTAATAAATAAGTATCATTACATTATTCACCAATAAATAAATTAATATTATATTCACTAAATAGAAAATAAATATATATTAAATATTCTATTCACATTATATTCTCCTGAATAGATGGTGAAATAATATATTTGGTCAAACATAATTGATAAATTATTATACCACATGTGGGAATAATATTTATTCAACTTGTTAAATAATAAATAAAAATATATTTGTTTAACTATGATTCTAGATACACTTAGTGTGTGACCATCTCGGGCTCCTTCTTAGTGGAATTAGGTGAAGAAGCCTAAAGAACAAGGTTAACAATCAGAAACGCACCATCTAACCCAGAGAGAAAGAACACAATGTTACAACAACTTAATACCTTATACAGATGCTTGTTGTATAATATAATCCATTTATCATGAAATCTCTAATCAAGTAGATTGCATGTCGGTGCCACTAACAAATGTGCTCGATGCCTCTTTCATTGTCTTTTCATAAATCAAACTCCCCTATATAACACCACGTCTATGGATTTATTTAGTACAATAATTTCCATAAAAGGTCGTGGGATATTAACTTATTTTAAATAAAATAAGGGACAAATCCTTTCTCACATTACTCATTATTGAAATGTTACCCATGACACAACCAATGAATCTTACCTCTCCATGAATATCTATCACCATGGTTCTTGTCAATAAATCATAGTACATGACTCATAATACACTTTATTAATAATGTTAAATTATTAATATCAATACACATATCAACATATAGGAACATCCATTGAAGCATATTAATGTTTCTTTCTTACTAACCAGTCTCGTTCTCATAAAATCCTACACATGATATTACCAAGGGCATACACCATGAGAAGGTTCCTCAATGTCCTATGAGTATCCACCCCTAATAGAATGTATCATTTGTGTATCTTAATTGATATCATCTGAATATAGAACATATATATTAGAATAGTGATGTAGAAATTCTTGGTTCGCATTATAGAGGGGAACTACTATGACCTTTTAGTGTGACATCTACAATAAGGAAATTATCACATGATTGGTTATGAAGAAGAATAATCATTATGTAATAAGGATTTTATTAATATTCAAACCTATGAATATAGGTTTTCAAAAAAAATAGAATTTTTTTCTAGGAACCAACTCCAATAGAATATCACTTGTACTATATCCATTTCCTAACAACCCTTAGTCCGCTATATCTCATGTGACACTCATACTTCTGCAAAGATAGGACTTTAGTCAAGGGGTTCTCCACGTTCTCTTCTTTGGGAACTCTTCTTACTGCAACATAACCACATTTAGAAAAATACCACAATATGTGATACATCGGAAGTATATGTTTGACCTTGTATCATTTTCTAGAGCCATTGTTGCAGTGGTATCACAAAACAATGTGATCAGACGTTTATTATTATGTACCACATCAGGATCCTAGTCAAATTTTTGTATCCAAACATATACCTGGGCTGCATCAAAATTCAATATATACACATGATCCATTGTAGAATCAGTGGTATCTAGCTGTTTTGAACTCTTCCAGCTCATATCTCTTCCATTGAGATAAAAAAAATCCTCACTATGACTTCAAATAATTATGATCTATCTGAAAATGAACATCAATATAACCTTTGATGACCAACTGCTCATCTCCTCCGTACACTTGGAACATATACATAGTTCTTTTAAGATACTTGAGGATAACCTAAATAGTAGAACAATATAATTTTCTTGGATCTTCTTGATATCTTCCAACCATAATCAACATATAGGTAAAATCAAGTCCAGTACAAAACATGGCATACATGACTGATCCTATCACTAAAGCATTTGTGATCTTACTCATTCTCTATTTCTCAAGTTGTATCTAAGGATACATTTTTTTTTGAGACATGTAAACCATGTGATAGTGGAACTAATACCCTCATGGATTGTTTCATACAAAATATCTTTAGTATATTGTCAATATATATACTTTGACTTAGTCCAAGAAGACTCTTGGATCTATCACGGATGATCTTGATCCCTAGAATATAGGCAGATTCACCTATGTCATTCATAGAGAAACACTTTTTCAACCAGTCCTTAACATATTGAAATATTTTCATTTCATTTCCAATAAATAATATTTCATCAACATATAAAACAAGGATAATGATCGCATTCCCACTAAACCTCTGGTAAAAACATGGCTCACTTTCATTCTTAATGAAACCAAATTCTTTTATAGAATCATTGAATTGAATGTTCCATGATCTCGATGATTTATTCAATGCATAAATGGATCATTGTAAAATTAAAATCTTTTTTCCATCACCCAGAGTCATAGACTATTCTAGTTTTGTAATATAGACATATTCCTAAGGGTTCCCATCAAGTAATGAAATTTTTAAATCCATTTCAAAATTTTATAGTCATGATAAGAAACTATTGAAAATATAATTTTGATGCACTTAGGTATGGGAACTTCTAAAATAGATTCATCATAGTCAATGATGTGAAGTTGTTTAAAACCTATATCCATTAGCCTTACATTATAGGTATTTAATTTAACATTTATGTATAGTTTTATATTGAATAACCATTTACACCCTACGATATTTACATTAACTGGTGCATCGACCAAAACCCAAACATTGTTCTGATACATGGAAACCATTTCATAATTCAGTGGTTTTTACCATATTATAGCTTCTGATATCTTTACTACCTCTTTTTAAGATAGAGTATCATCATTTTCAACAAAAAATGATTTACTATATTAAGTGACAATAAAACTATATCTCTCAATTTCACTAACCTCTCTTGTTCTCCAAAATAGTATTTGGGTTTTAGGAACTGTTTCTTCTATGGGGACCTATCAAATCTGTTCCTTTAAAAACCGAGATTTCCTAGCCATGATCACTGTACCACTCAATGGGGTATGGATGAATTAGTTATATATTTTCCTTTTATGTTTCCTTAATTTGGAAAAAAATGATCACCCGCTTTTAAGGATTTATGTATTTTATAGAAAAATACAATCGCACATCCATGGGAAAAAAGAATTTGCATGTTCATTACTCAATAGAAGTATATGCATTCATAGTATGGTTTAGAAACAATCCAATACCACACGGTACACGAGAAAATAATACTTTTGTTTTGATACAAAAAATAGGATATACCCTTGCACTTGTGTAGCACTATGATCAATACAAAAGTACATTTTCTCCATGTTGAAAGAAATAATGTAATAAAAATTTGTGTAATAATTTAAAAAACATTCACCAGTTTATTCAAAAAATGTTACTTTTTTCCTTGTCAAAATTTAAAAATATGATCTTAAAAATGACTCCTCACTTTCCTACTTGGAAATAGGTAATAAATTATCTAGACTTCATAATAATACTCAGCATGATTCCCTAGTCTGATCCCTATGTCTGATTACTTAGTCATGAAATATAACTCTTCCAAAATTCCATTAAAACAATTCTGAACATATTTTTTATCAGTTCATAAATCCCAGTTTGATTTCTTGTTCTAATTTGGAAATTTCGAATTAGATATTTCTTCTTATTTTTTCATGAATTATTTTTTTGGATAAATCAATATTGAAACATCTTCTCTCTATAAACATTCTGTGCTCCGCCTTCTCCCTTCACCTATGAACAGTACAAGTGCCAAAAATTACCAAGTACTCTCCTCATTTTAGAAGTATGCCAAAAATGGTTATGTGGTAATCTAAAGGTTTTACTGTTTCACCAAATTTACTGAAACATTCATTTATCCTTGTATTTAGGATACATAATTGACTTCTTTGGCACATCGCAACTCTTCTTGTCCTTTTTCAAACATTCTTGAATTTACCCAAAGCATCAGATCACATCATACTTTCTTATCATTCTTCTGTCAGATTCTGATATCCATTCTTATTTTCTCATAAAAATGAAGACATATGTTCAGTAATACATTCTTCATTATGTTTCTCCGCACCAATAGAAAAATGTAAATTTTAAACAATTATTAAATAACCATTTTTTCTAATTTTTTAGAATTCAGTTTCCTTTTTTGTCATAAACATAGTTACAACTTCTAAGGATTCTAGTACTTACTCAGTAACACTTTAACAAAATCTTTAACCTTGTTTAAAAAACACTTTTTTAAAAGAATCAGCATTATTTGATCCCATTTTTCATCATTCCCAACAAGTATTTAATTTTAATTAGTCTAAACAACCTCAAGTTACTGATCTTCTTCAAAAACAGTTCTTCCTTTGATTCATTTTTTACATCTATCATCACATCTAATGATCAGTGTAATGATTACTCTAATGATCGGTGGAACACTTCTTCCATTGATCTATTTTCAACAATTACTTTGAATTATTCCTTTTTGATTATGATACATAGAATATTCATAAATTTATAAATATGTGTATCTTTTGGCTTATTGGTCTGATATAAAAACTAGTATCTTTGCCTTCTTATATTTCGAACAACCTTCCCATCCATCAAACAAATCTTTGTCTGGTGATAAGACAAAGATGAAAATAGACCACAAAGCTTTGTGTTTCGTAAATTCATTCTTCCATAAACTTATTCTAGTACCATGAATTCCTCATGAAATTTAGAATATTTAATATTGTCATACCATCATCTGAGAAACAATGAAAGGTATTATAACTTACAATCCTTCAATCACTTATTTATTTCCATCCAAAACACAATTTGATTGGTAGCACTTTTCCTCATCCTTTTTTTTATAAGGCTATCATTGAAAGTTTCTCAAAAAATTATGATTTATGATAACTCCATGATAAAAAATGATATTTATATTTTCATCAAAGCCATTAAAACTATAAAAATTCTTCTCATTCCTATTCAACAATTCATTCTGGACCCACGGTGAGTCTGATGAACCTTTTCTTCCTAAAAAAATCTTCACAAACTCTTATATGTTCTTATGTATTTGTTGTTTTCTCTTCTAAATATTTTTGTGAGTATCATCACCAACATTTACAAAGTGATGTTATTTCACTTTAATTGGAAGAAAAATAAAATATTTTTTGAACAATCAATTTTCAGTTTCGAAAGACAAAATCTTAACAATATGGTCCGAACAACCTACCCCTTTCGATTTTTTTCAACCAAGGATTAAAAAATTGATCTAGTGAAACATCCTTAGTTTTCCTTCACATATCACTTTACTTATTCAACTTTCTTATATAAAAAAAGTTTCCTGTAACAAATCAAAAAAAAATTATAATAGTTCAAACATATACATACTAAAATCATAGATTTCCCACAACTCCCCAATATATATTCTTTCTAAAACATTTTATCATATATCAATCGATAGATTTATGAAAACATTATACCAATTAACAACACAATACAAAATCTAAATAATTGAGGGTAAAAACATACCCCAATCGTGATGATAAAGGGATTGTATGCCCATGTTCAACCTCAGTATGAAAAATGATTCCTTCAGTAAAGTTGTTGGGAAAATGTCAGTAACTTGTACTAATGTGAGAACACACTCAAACATCAATTCAATATTCTCAAAATGATATTTGATGATGTGGTACTTGATGTCAATATTTATTTAATGATAGTTTTCTATCAAATTTCTTATAAGGTTGATAGCACTTTGATTATAAAATCCAAAGAGAAAAAGGTAATATTATGTGAACATGTAAGAATTACAACTCAGTGTCCATCCACATAAGGTTAGTAGTATATTGGGTGGAAACAATATACATAGCTTCTCCTATACTATGATTTTCTAGATTTTGTTTCTTTATATTCCAAATTGAAAAATTCTTCCCTGTATTAAAACTCCATAAGATTTTAATCTTCTATCATTAAAAATTCTTTTCTAACATTAATAATTTTTTCCAAACAAGTCAATTCTTTCTAAGTTATCATACCTGATTCTAAAATTTTTAGTGCCGTTGATATATCTAATAATTTCATTTCTTGATAATAAATTTGATTCTTTTATATCGCATTAAAATCCTCTACATGAGGATACAACATAAATAATGCATGGTCTTGAGGTAGTCAAATACAAAAAACATCCAACCACCTTCTGAAACTCTTTAGAGTCTACTTTCTTACCTTCCTCATTTTATTCAACTTGGTTCCCAAAAAAATCATCATGGAAACCGATTTATAATTTTCCATGCCAAAATCCTTATGATATTACTTTGAATCCTTTTCTTGAGAAAGAAATATGTCTTTCTTCTATTGTGAGAATTGTAACCCAATAACATATTTCATTTCCCCAAAATGGAAAACTCAAACAATTTTTTCATCTCCTCAGTAAATCTTTCACAATTTCATTCATTATTCCCAATAGAGATAATCCCAACAACATATACAATTATAATGAGAAAAAATTACTATCTATCATTGGTGTGCATATTACTATTACCTCTTCCTTTCATAATACCCATCTTTCTTAAGAAGTTATCCAAAATGGAATATCATTCCCTCATAGCTTGTTTTGTCTAATACAAGTATTTCTTCAACTTGAACTCATAATTTTAATCCGTACAAACAGAAAAGCCACATGGATTCATAATATAAACTTCCTAATGATTTTCACCTTTAAAAAATGTTAATTTCACATCCATCTGAAACAAATTTAACTTTGTCGTACAACAATATAAAGAACAATTTTAATTGTTTCTAACCATTCCAATTGAGAAAATGTATCATCAAAATCAATTCAGACTATCTGTGAGTAACATTTTCACACTAATATTTCATTGTTCTTTATCACTTCACCATATTCATTCAACTAGTTCCAAAAAACCCCACTTTATACCAATAAATTTTTTGTTATTTAGATTAGGTATAATTTCCCAAGTACCATTCTTTTCAATTTGATCTAGCTCTTAACACAAATCCTAAACCCATTCTACAAGCTCCAAATCATCATTCACATAATTTGAGTATACTTTTGAATAAAAATAAGTTTTTGTAATAACTTTTTATGTTTTTTTTATTTTAACCTTTTTAGATTGATCGCCAATAATAATTTAAGCTTTCACTAGCTTCTCAACCTGGGATGAGATTTTTGTGATTCTTCCTCATCAATGGAAATTGATGATTACAATTATTCTTCTTAAGTAGGATTATAATTATCTTCATCCTTATCAAAAATATTAACCCAAATTCTTTCATCTTGTTAATCTTACTTACATGCACGAGTTTGTTTAACATCTTCCTCTACATTGCCAATAACATTAACAACAACATATTAAAATAATCTTCCTAAATATTTGTTGAAACATCTATATCCTCTTCCTTTTGGAGCATATCTATGAAAAATTCCATCTTTACCTCTATGATCAAGATTTATAATTTTCAACCTTTTTTCCCTATGATGAATGGACTCCCAAAAACTCTAAAGTGTTTCAAACTAGGAGTTTTTCCGTAAACAATTTCATATGGAGTCGTATCTAAACTTGGTCAATAGAAATATCTACTTGGAATACACATAGAAGTCCCCATGTCTCCCCACCAAAATTAATGATACAAACTATGTTCAAGTAATATAGTCCATGCCATTTCGACCAAACTTCTATTCCTTATTTTAGAAACACAATATTGTTGAGGAGTGTATATTGTACTAAACTCATGTCAAATTCCAAGATTATCAAGATAAAATTTAAACTCTACATTTTTATATTCACCTCTATTTCATGTTCTCAACTTGTTTACTGAATACTCACACTCCATCTCAACTATCCTCTTGAAACTTTTAAACATTTTTAGAGAATCTAACTTATGTTTCATATACATTAAACAAGTAATGTGAGTAAATTAATCAATTAAAGTAATGAAGTACTTATATCTAAGATTTGATTGATTTTTCATTGGACCATAGAAAGAGGAATGAATAAGTTATATGGGTATTTTTGAAAATTTTCAACTTTCTTATGTATATAGTTTGTAATTTGTTTCTTCATAACAAATAATGTAACACAAATATCTTCTTCTTCAAAAATCATGAATCCCACAGACATTATCTCTCTTTGATAACATGATCATGATTATTTGAAACATGCATCCCAAAATATTATTCCAAATTTAATTAACTTATAACATATTTAAGTAATAAGATATTTGAACCTCGCCATCTTGAAACAAGTTTCATTTTGTATGTCGGCCTCTTGTAACAATCTTTCCATCTTCATCTCTTTTCATAAAAAACAATCTTTTCTGAAAATAACATTAAACCTTCACAAAAATTATGTGAAACACCTAGAATTTTTTTTCCATCCCATCTAAAAAAATAATTCTTGTACTTGAAAGTTTATTTCCTGATAATATAAGAAATAATACCTTTGATTTTGACAGATTCATTATTGCAAAATGTCATTGTTCCTTCTTCGAATTATTTCACATTATTCAAAAATATTATGTCTCATGTAATATGAGAAGAACACCCATTATTGAAGACACAAGTTCACTCTCCTTTAGTATCTTTGATGGAAGTTCCTACAACAATATCTTTCTCATTCCATTTTTGTTTCTTTGTATCTGATTTCTCAAAAAAAATTATAAAACTTTTATTATGTCTGTATCAAACCAAGACATCCTTTTTCATGGTGTACAGTTTGAATATATCTTTCACAAATAGTTTCCAATGGTTTTAACCTATTTTAAGCTTTCATAATAACCTTATAATATTTTTTCAAAATATATTTCTCATAAATATTTCTTTTAGAGTATTGAATCACCCTCAAAATTTTCCTTCTGAAATTTTCAGAATAGTTGTAATTTTTTTATTAAACAAATATATATTTTTTATATTATTTAATCCACCACAACACAATTTTTATCTATAGAAATAACATTTTCCATTGGAACTTCCATACTACTCATATTTTTGAACTTGTTTCTATACATCCTTCTTATTTTTATTATCAAATCATTGTTGAAAACCAACCTGTCTATTCTCAACCAAAATATTACTTTTCAGCTCAGTTTTAATTTCTAACGTAATAGAACTATAATTAATAGAAAATTTTGGACTCATAATTTTTAGGAACTTATGATTTATCCACTTTTTCGGTTTAGGAAACATACATAACTTTCCAACTGTCCTTTTCTCAGAAACAATTTCATATTCCTTCTCAAACATTGAAGGTAACTATTGATACTTATTAATGTTTTCCTTTATATAGTAATCAATGACTTCATAAATATAGTTTTTTAAACTTTTAACCCTCATTTTAGTTTTAAAATGTTTTTATCATATAATCTCTAACTCTTCTACATTTACTTTTAACCTAATTTCAAAATATTCATTCTGACTTTTTTCTTTCTCAATAAATTTATTCAAATAATCAATCACTTAAAACAAAATAAATTTCTTATCATGCAAACAATATGGATTATTTTTTCAGTATGTTTCATTTTTAACCTTCACGATTTATTTCTCAAGACTCCTAATCATTCTAAATAATTCTTTAATTCATCATTAAGTTGAAATTATAATCGATTTTCTTATTTTTCAAAATTGTTGCTTAGGAATAATTAATTATTACATATTTTCATAGATGTATTCTATGCATCATTCTAAATAGATTTTTTTGAATCAGCTTTACTATCTTAGTATTCATCATCATTAAACAAAGAAATACTCAATTTATATTTGGATAATTTCTTATCGTTCCATTTTGAATAATATTTATTCTTATCAACTTAATTCTTCCATGTTATTCTTGGCCTTCTTCCATATTCACCACTATCATATTATTTCTTTATTTGAGGTAAATTAACCACAAACTACCCAATGTCTCCATATTCAGAACACTTTAGGGGAAGTTTCCAATTATCCTTTCTTGTACCACTTCTAACATTTTTAGAAAACAAGGATAAACATTCATCAATATTTTTACATACATTATTTTCAAAATCAGTGTCAGTGTATTATTATTATTAAGGAACCTTCTTAGACAATCCTTTCTTGGAATCATTGAATGATAATTCTCAATAAACTTTTTCCTTCCTTTAATATCTTTCTCTCTTCTCATTTCATAAGTAATGAGAGTACTACGTAAATCATCCAGAGATACTATTTTAGTATATCTATCCTCCAAAGAGGAAATATTGGCATCATAATTTTCAGGAATATTTATTAATATCTTTTCAATAACAGTATAATCTTATAACTTTTCTCCAAGTAATCTAATGGTACTAAAAATTTCATTCACGTTGGTAAAGAATTAACCAACAGATTCATACACATCCATCTTGAGATATTCCTACTTCAGTTTCAAAATTTGTAATTTTTCCTTCTTAACTATTTTATTTTCTTTATAAATGTTCCTTATTTTATCTTAGATACCTTTGGTTGTGGAAACACCCTTCACTCTTAAAAACTAACTTTCATAATGTGATGAGAGTCCTAAATTATTATATCCTCCATATTTCTAAAGATTCTTCTTATCAACTGATGTAAGAGGAACATTGTCATCAATAGGATTAAATCAATCTATTGTTCCTTCATGAATATAATTCCTATGAGACATAAGATAAGAAAAAATTATATCCATCATGATATGGTAGTTCATACCATCAAAAATCAGAATCCCTTTACTATTAACATAATTCATATTTTGCATCAAAAATTTTCTTTCCAAAATTTATTAAAGAGTAAATGAAGTGAACCTTCCCTTTGATACCAATTGAGATTTCTTAGCCAGGATTAGTGTATCACTAATATAGGGAAGGTTGAATCAGTGATTTGTTTTTCTTTTAAGTATACGTCCATTTGAAACAACATTTTCCTCTTATTAAAGAGTCATAAATTTTTTGAAAACAAAATAATCACACATCCATAGGAACACAAGAGTTTACAAGGTTCACTACTCAACCAAAGAATCAACGTCCTTGGTATAGTTTATAACCAATCAAATACCACACAATCCAATAAAAAACAATCCTTCTGTGGGGATTCAAAAAGTAGGATACACTCGTACACTTTTGTATCACTATGATCAATATAATAGTTCATGTGATTCGAGTTGTATGAAATGATGTAACAAAATTATTGTTACAAGTTAATAAAATTTCACCAGTTCCTTCAAAACATGTAACTACGATTCCTTGTAAACTTTTACAAAGATTATATTCAAAAAAATCACCTTCCAACCTAGAATAAGGTAATAACTTCTTTATACTAAGTAATAATACTCAGTATAATTCCCTATTCCAATCCCTCAATCCAATCACTCAGTCAAAAATATAAATCTACTAGAATACCACTGAAATATTTCTAAAATTTTTTTGTATTAGTTTGGAAATCCCAATATGATTTCTCAATCCAATATAGAAAATAAGAATATAATCTCTCTTCTTCTTCTATCCATAATTCTTCATTAGAAAAACCTAATCTAGAAACCTATTATCTCTTGAAACTTTCATCTATCCACCATATCTCTTCACCTTTTAATCATAAAAGTTTCAAAATTACCATTTACTCTCTTCTTTTTATAGGTGTGACAAAAATGGTTTAGGAATAAATCTAAAAAGTTTTCCCACATGACCAAATTTACCAAAAAATAAAGTTCTCCCGGTATTTTAGATAAATCTTTGACATCCACAGTATATCTCAACTGTTATCATTCCT
The DNA here is from genome assembly GCA_963277665.1 of Viscum album. Lineage (NCBI taxonomy): Eukaryota > Viridiplantae > Streptophyta > Magnoliopsida > Santalales > Viscaceae > Viscum > Viscum album. The sequence goes on along the minus strand of OY728122.1, from coordinate 932,139,085 downwards.
TATCAAACCTTCTTGAATATTCTCATAACATTATCTCTCTTCAGAATTTATAACTATTCTTTAGGATGATTGTAATATCTATTCAAATTTTATCATTATAAGGAATATATATGTTCAACAGTATATTATTCATTAAATTTATCTTCCCCAATTGAAAAATGTAATCATTGAGACCATTCATCCATAATCATTGTTTTTACATCATTATAATTCCATTGCCTTTGTTTTTTCATAAACCAAGTTGTAACTTCTGAATATTTTTTCACTTCCTCGACAACACTTCAGCACTAGTATCAACCCTCTCTGAAAAACACTTATTCAACACCTTCAAAAAATTATTCACTTATTATTTCATTCAAATAGAAAATCCTCATCTGATGAACTCAAACATCCAATAACTTTTATTTTTGTCAACTAATGTCGAATGGATCAGTATCCATCTCAATATGATGGATCGATGTTGCCTCCAGTCCATTTTCTCTTGACCCATTTCTCAAGGACACTCAACCATTTTTTTCTCTTCTATTGAGAAAATTTAAAAACTTAATGGATATCATCTTTCATTCTTGACTCATTTGAAACAAATAATTCATCCTGATGTAAATGATTGATTATATTTTTGGTTGATCTCTGATCCCATTTTAGATCGGCCCCAATAACTCCTTTTTCATATGTATCAACAACCTCAACTAACTTATATTATTCAAAACAAAATCTAGCACCAATTCCTTTTTGTAACCATTTCTATGAATGATGATCGATGTCAAGATTACTCTATTGACTGATGGAACACAGTGTCTATTCAACTGGTATCAGTAGAAACTTTGACTTCTTCCTTTTTTGATTACCATACCAATACCTTCCATCATTTAAAAAGATTTGTATAGTGGGTATTATTATTCTAAAATAAAAATAACATCTTCATCTTCTTATATATCGAACAAACTTCCCATAATTCATACATATCTTCATCTGGTGATATCACACTGATGAACAAAGACTATAAAGCTTTGTCTTCTACAAATTCCTCCCTCCACAAACTTCTAGTTGTATTATGAATTCCTCAAGACATTAAGAACATTTAATATCCGAATATAATCACCTATCCTATAATGGAAAGTATTATAATTGTACATCCTTCTAGAACATATTTATTTCTAAACAAACCACAGTACAATTGATAACCCTTGTTCTCCCCCCTTTTTTTTCATATTGCTAGAATCACATGTTTTTCTAATAAATTATGATTTATAGGAACTCCAAGATCCTCAAATCATCATCATATAGTCATCAAATCCATTTAGATTCTGAAATATATTACCATTCCTTTTCAAACATTAATTTTTTACATGGGGTGATTTTGATGAACCTTTTCTTCACAAAATCATCATCAAAAACTAATGGAAATTAATAATTATTTTTTTCTATTTTTCTAAATAAAATTGGGTTTCTATTCTCCAACATTTACAAATTTAGGTGATTTTTTTATTATTTGACAAAATAGTATAATACTTTCAAAATAAACATATTTTGGATATTTAAAAAACTTATAGATAACCTGATCCCAACAAAAGATATTGTATATCTTGAGAATAATCTTCATAGAAGTCAATCTTACCCCCACTATCCTTTTTCAGGATGTTCTCCCTCTCAAGAAAGAGGTATTTTTAGGTGATAGTCACTTTTGTTTCTTAGGGTTTGTATAGGTAGTGTCCCTCATTTTCCTTGGGATACCATAAAAAGATATAATTTTGGCCTTGTTGTTCTTGTTTTTCCCAGAAAAGGACTTAACAAATTCCTCGAAAACGCATACACATTTATGTGATAAATTTGGTTTCTTTACACTCCATAATTCAAAGGGAATTTTGTTTTCTTCTTTAGTTGGTAATCAGATTAGTGTGTATTCAGTAGTTTGTAATGCATATCCCAAAAAGGATAATGGAAGATCTGCATGACCCATTATCAACCTTAACATGTCTAATAAGGAATCGTTCATTCTTCCACTAGCACTAATCCACAATATTCTATAAGGTGGTGTGATTTGCGATAAAATCTTAAACTCTCATAGAATTTCAATAACTCTTTGTTAAGATATTCACTACCTCGATCTAATTGATGAATCTTTATCTTTTTTCCAAGTTGGTTCTCTTCTTTATTCTTGTATTCTTTTAATTTCTCAAATGACTTGAAATTATACCTCATCAAGTATACATAACCATATATACTCAATTAATTATTAAAAGTTAGAAAGTAATAATAATCACCTCTAGCTTCTATTACAAATGGACCACACACATCAACGTGTACCAATCTTAGAATCCCTATGTCTCTTTCACCTTTTCAGATGAATGGTGGTTTGTTCATTTTTATTTATAAACAAACCCGACATGTTTTAAGTGTTTCAATATCAGACGAATCAAAAAAACCATCTTGATAGATCTTTTTCAAACTCTTATCATTTACATGACCTATATGGTGATACCATTGTTGGGTGTTATATGAGTCATGAGAACATGATTCGTTATCAATTTCCAAAATATATTTTTCTTCATTTAAAACATTAAGACAATTATATAGATTTTTAATACCCAAACATATGTTTTCTTTATAAAAGAAAAAACATTTTTTTAAAAACATGAAAATAAATACATATTCATCTAGTAATGATACATAAATAATGTTCTTGGTATATGTTGGTGTTTAATGACAATATTATTAAACCAAACATGTTGTCATTGGGAATGAAAGGTGGTAGTCACCAATGTCGGGAGCATACATCATTGTGCCATTAGAAGCTCTCAAATCCACCTCTCCTCTAGAGATATTTTGGAATCTACTTAGTTCCTAAATTTGGATACATATATGATCACAAAAAAACTGTATATAATTACCAATATGTAGACATTGAAATATTAGACTCAATAACAAAAAAAACCTTTTGCCTCCCAATACTTTTGGGTAAAATTATTCTTCCATCGGCATTACATTCCACATGAAAAATATACATCCTCCTTTTCCTTACCCCTCCTTTGGATCTTCTTTTTCATAGAAGGATGGTTCTTGGAATATTTAGACTTGTTAGGAGTTTGGGTCCCCTTATCCCTGTTCTTCATTTTCTTATTCATCATAATAACTGTTGGTTTGTCATGCCCCACATCCTTATCTATTGGGTGAATCAAAGTAATAAGTTTCAAAAGACTCATATCACTGTTTATCATATTATTATCATCAATAAAACTGGAGAATTTGTTTGGTAGTGATGAAATTATTATATCTATGCACAACTCATTCATGAATTTAATCCCTAATATTTCTAATTATTCTATTTATCTAATATTGTTGACTACATGAAGCCTATCTAGAATAGACCCTCCATTTATAGTTGTAAACAAAGCATTGAAGATATGAAATCTCTCTTGTCTCTCCTACTCTTTTTATAGAACCTAAAGGTGAGACATCATGTAGTATGAATCCATGTCCCCATGTTTCTTCAAAAACGCATTGGTCAAGGATGATATCATGAAACAATGAACACATATAGAATCGTTTAAATGTTTCTAATAGTGTTTTTACAATGAATCACTAGCTTTATTACCAGGAAATTATGAATTGGTTCATCTATCACATACAGTTTACTTTTATATAGAAGGATAATGTGTCAGTACCTTTTCCACTCTTTTAAATTTGTGTCGATTAGAAGGTATATGGATCATAGTGATATGTTTGAAGTCATTTTATTTCATTTTCTAAAAATATGATGAGAAGAATTTTGGTCCTTTTTTTGATAAAATACAGACAAATAAATAAATATTATATTTATTAATCATCAATTATTTTATCGAACCCCAATAACCAAAACCATTAGCTTTCAAATATCATGTTTCTTGAAATTCTACGGGAAAAGATCCATATTCCCATTATTGTTTCCCCACATTTGGTTGGTCAGGAAAAATGAATGGGTTTATGTATGAATTCTAAGTTCTAAATTTATTAACTCAAAGTTCCTTGATCTCTTGAGTGGACTCCCTATTATGAAATCCTTTAATTGTACATTCTCAACCCTATACTCTCAGTTTCACCAAGTCCTTCTTTAGTATTCAACCCTTCATGTGAAATATATTACGTCAACCCAAAAAAATCATGTAATAATTCCCAAATAATTACAACCACCGAAACTTTGGTCGGTCAAGAACTTTTAACTATGGTTCAATTTTAAAAAGTAGTGGAAGGTTATAACAAATTAATATATATTGTTGAGGGATTTTATCTTTTTTGAATAAATTTAAAATTATGATCTTTATCACATGATTTCTAATATTAATTGAATTTTCTAAATAGATTAACCATGTCTTAGTTAATATTTATGCATAAGAAAAATTATTTTAGTTCAATACTGCATGCTTGTTAATTCATCTAGTCATGTGATCATGAAAAAACATACATAATTAAATAGGAATGGAACTTTACAAAAATAAAATAATAAATTGGTTTGTTCATGGTATATTTCTAATGGTTACTTTATCTAATGCCGGATAAACTTACTATTGATCTTGGGGAAACAACTTGAACCAATTAAGGTTTATAACACATCTTTCTACTTGCCTTACTTTCTATCTCTCTTGGAATGGTTTCTCCTTGGCTCCAAATATGAACCACATTCACTAGATTGAGAGCTTCATCCATTACAAATACTTTTACTCGCACATATTTGAGTGGAAAGGGTTTACATAAAAGAAACCACGGGCATGCAGGCCCTAACATAATAAAAGGAGAGAAGTCATGTGGGACAATAATTTAATTTAATAATCAATTAAATGAAACCAATCACATACAAATGTATGATCTATGGTCATGATCATACACATGCATGAAATTAATTATCCATTTTAAAAAATATAATTGAATTCATAATTATTCTTATTTAAGATAAATCATACTCGAATCAATTAATTATCTTCTTTAATTAACCAATTATTTTATCTTCATTATCATATGAATTTACATGATATTATCATCCATAATAATTAAAAAAAATTAAATAATTTTTTCTTATAATTAATAGTGTACATAAATGTACTTTGAGGAAACATAGTTAATACCTGCCTAAATCTACCCAACATGTATTGGACTCATATATGTTTTACTTATGTGACATATGGAATAAACGAATTATAATGTACATTCATTTTATGTACTATCAACATAATGATTACACAAACTACATAATTTTTATATAACTTGTTATGCTTCAATGCATATAGAGTAAAATCTTTCATATGACTCACACATGATATGTACATCATAATACCATCCAAAAATTAAATAAACCTTTATATATATATTATAATCCTTCACATGAAGTTTCATATCAACTTAATGACAACACACAATCATGTGTCGATTTGGTTTACATAGATTAATAAATCAATTATAATTCTCTATAATTTTATATAAGTACTTGGAGTGTACCATCAAGATACATGTTCTGTATATATCTCACCATCTATTCAAGGCACAAACCTAGGGACTCGGTATGTAAACAATACCTCCAAAAAATTGAACTACACAATTTGTACAAGGGTCACACGTCATGTGGTCTCCAAGTTACGCACTCTCCAGTTAGGTAGGTCATCTATAAAAATACACGGCACATCTATGACATAAAGGACTACATGTAGTGTATGTGTTTTATATGGCATGTACTCTTGCAGACCGTGCACTAGGACGGCCTGGTAAAAACGTGATGTAAGAAATTAAATGCACCATCATTATTTAATGTACACTCTTTGAATTAATTCTGAATAAATTCTTAGAGCATTGAATACATGTACACATCATGTAACTCCGGTTCCATAGTGTGTACTCTTGTGTTATCTGGCCAAAATCCATAGAACATCTGGATGAGTTCATTGATTTTATTTTGTTCATATAATTAATAAATTTTATTAGATATATGAGAAATGAAAGAGGTAAATGTAGATCTTGTAATATGGTTTAAATAACTATTTAACAATAATTGAAAAAAAAATCACAAATGTGTAAATCAATCAATAATTAACAAATGATCATAAATAATGATGTAACATCTCTGATACCACATAATGGTTTTAGGTGCAATAGAACCATTCTAGGGGTCTTTCCCAACTTTTTTTTGTCATGATTGATGATCAATCTGATGTATACACGAAGATAAATATTATGTTCATTGGAATTGAATCAAAAAAATAAACTGGTTAAAATACTATAACCAAAGATAGGATTGTCACATATTATTTATACTAAATTTAATCAATTAAATAATTTCCCAACATGAATTATTTCTCCATTGATGGATATAACAATAGAGGTACATTATAAGGTGGTTTGGTTGTTGGAATCGAGATAGGATTTCCTATAGTGGTGATCCACAAAAGTTTCAAAAAAATTGAATATATTCATTGGAATCTACAGGTTCTAGCATGGAATATCTTATCATTTATGTTTATCACCTTTGTTTGTCATGATAAAATATTCCAAAGTATTCTCCTTGATCTCTCTTCACTTAAGATTGAATGGTGGAGGAATATCATTCACCATTCATGGGAGTGTTCTTGGAGAGGAATCACTCTAGGGATTGATCGGATTCTCTCAGTCTACAATTGTGCACAACAAAAAATGAATTGCCTCTCTTGGAATAATAATATAATTAGGTTCAAATACTACTAGGTTTTAGAAGTAAATATTTTCACAAGTTCGCTTTAATATTTATTTAATAACTTGTGGTACCCCGGTCAAACAATAAAATTATTATTATTTCATTAGCATGGGATTAACATTCCCATTAAATTAAATATTATTTAATAAAATAATTTTTAATATATACTTTTTCTCACTGGACCTAATAATTTTTTCTTCCCTTCCTCCATATTATTTACTATTTATTTAATAAAAAAACATTACTTCATTATTTTCCAATAATTAAATAAATATTATATTCACTATATAAAAAATATTTATTTATTTTATATTCTATTCACATTATATTCTCATAAGAAACTGTTGAAGGAATGTATGAGTTCAACCGTACATGAATAATTATTAAACTAAGTGCGGCAATAATATTTATTGAACTTGTTAAATGATAAATAATAATATATTATTTAACTAAGATTTTTGGATACACATAGTGTGTGGCCCTTTGGGCATCTTTCTCACTAGAATTAGGTGAAGCAGCATGAAGTCGAAATATTTCATCTAGCAACATGCCAAGGAACCAATAAATAAAGAAGTTAATGTCACAAGGACATATTACCTCATACGGATGCACACTATGTAATGTAATTATTTTTCATGATATCTCTAATTAGTCAGGTTGCATGCTGGCGCCACCATCCTATGTGATCAATGTCTCATTTTTGGAATTTCTAGACATCAAAATATCATATAGAACACCATAGAAATGGATTTCCTTGGGATATATTGTTTACATAAATTGCCTTGAGATATCAACTTCTATTAAATAATAGAAAGGAAAAATACTTTCTCACATTATTCATTAATTCAATATTAATCTTGATGTTCACAATGTATCATACCTCACCACAAACATATTTTTGTCATGGTTTCCATCAATACATCAATGTATGTAGCTCATAATACTCATTAATAATAAAATTTTTGTTGTATGAATCAATACCCATGTCCAAAAATAGTAACATTCAATTACACATATAAAGGTGAATTCTCTACAAATGGGTCTCGTTATCAAAATATCCAACACTAGATATTACCAAAGGAGTACACTGTGAGAAGGTACATCAATTTCATATTAGTATCCTCCCCTAATAGCCTATATAATTTGTGTCACTCAAATGATATAATCTAGCTATTAAATATATATTTAATAATAGTTTTGTGTCACTTCTGGTTTCTTATCACTGGGGGTAACTACTATGACGTTTTAGTACGATAGCTAGTCTTAGGACATTATCACATATAATGTTATGTTGAAGAACAGTAATGATGTGATAATTATTTTTTTAATATTTAAAACTATAAATATAGGTTATCATAAAGTACATAGAGGATTGTTCTCGGGAACCTACCCCAACAAAATAACCTCTCTGAAAATTAGTTAAAACTTATATTTACCGGGGTACATCAAGAACTTTTCCATTTCATTAGACAATATTACCATCATAATGGTAAATAAACCCGGTGGATTTCTCATATAGATTTCATCTAACATTTACTTAAAAATCTATTATATTCTAGAACTCACCCGTATTGATTTGAACCCCCTGAAAAACTTATCAAACATTTTGAATTGATCAAGAACTAATTGAAATCATATATAATAAAAACCATAAATAATTACAAATATTATTCATCATATATATATTCCATGGAATATTTCAATGATCTCCCAAAAATTAAACTCAAAACTAATTCCTCAAACACTATCCCAAAATAAATATTTAGAGTAAATTAATAAAATAATGGGACTTCACAACTGTTATAGACATATCTTTCATAGAGATAAAGAATTTATCATTATCCTCACACCATGGAACTAAACTTTAAATTTCAGATAATAAAATCTATTTGAAATAAATATATATTTGGAATACAAAGAACAATTCTCATTTATTATAATGTAAATGATTGAATGACCTTTTCAACTTAATCAAAACTTTCTTGAGGAAATTATCTATGATACATGGTTATTATATAATCCTCATAAAATATTCATACCTCATAAAATAATAAATACTTTTCTTAGGAACTCTGACCTTCCTGTTATATATACATGGGAACTCAAATCATCCAAAATGATGTTTTTCTTTTTAAAATATTGAAATAATTCATAAAAACATCATTTTTTCAATTATTGAAATAACATATATAATACAACACAAATTGGGTTCAACACGTGCTCTAAAAGATTCCCTTTTAGAACACTTCTTATAAAGGCCCAATATTTTAATACATAAATATTATATATATTAAGATAGATAATCAATACATTTCATAAATACATGCGAGAGGATGGTGAAGGTTTGGTTTCTTTGATGACTAGATACATAACCTTCTTATTTCAAGAAATATCTTCAATATCTCCGAAAATGATCTTCTCATTTAGTACTCTTCATAGGAATATCCTACTTAAAAAATTTCTTCATAACCAAGGTAAAATATTCATAATATAGGGTGATAACAGATGTGCAGTAACAGTAAACATTGAAGATATAAATAAATGATCGTATGAAATCATAAGATAAGAATAAGGGTATAGGATCATGACCATAATTTAAAAAATTTATACTCAATCTTTTAATGATCATAAACGTGATTCATTGAATAAATATTTATAATTTCAAAATACCTGAATCAAAAGAGAGATAAATCATTATAAATCAATCGTTGATAATAATTTAATGTCATAAAAGTGTGGTAGCATAAAAATTATAAGAACTATTTCATATGTCAAGGATAACTACCAATACTATAAAATCATAATGGACCAATCATAAACACATTTTTTCCATATTGGAACAATCACATCAACTTTTTTCCCAAAATTATACCATAAAATTTAATAATTTTCCCAATGAATTAGAGGGATATAAAATTATAGAACAACAAATAACATAATTAAAACTATAAATTTGTGTGCCACAAGATCATAAAACATTCACCCTATAATCACATCATAACCCATGCAAGGGAAATGAGTTTCATAACCATTTAATCAATTAAACATTTAATTACCCATAAAAACAAATGGATTTAATAAAAACCTAATCATCAAAACTAAAAACCATCATGATAAGGAATAAGGACACTATATATCATGAAATATTCCATTGGTGTCTATCTAGATTGGGGAAGGTTGAGTTGTGACATCCCCAAGCCTGAAACCATAAGGCCAGGTGCTGGGGACCAGTGTTCAGTAAGAATATTGTAAAGACCCATAAATTCCATATAATTTTTTTAAAATTATTTAGGATTGTTACAAGTTTGAGAAAATTGAAGGCGCTTGATTCCAAGGCCCAATGTACTCAGAATGGTTTTTTGAACTTTTTTTAAGGTACATTCAGTAAACACGTAGGCAGCGTTTTTCTAACATTTGAACCGGTGCTTGGATTAAAAATCTGAGGGAACCGTAGAATCCATAGTGTCGGGATTCGATTAAGGGAGGATTAACTTTGACCACAGTAGATCATGTGAAAAAGTTAGTTTTTGAGACTTTTAAAGACATAATAAAATAACAGAAATTGTTATTTTATTATCCTACATCCTGTTGAGTGGCAGTGGTGGGACCGATGGGTTTTCAATCCATTTAATGGATTGACTCCTCAGTTGCGTAACGACACCATTAGAATTTAAGAGGTTCATTAATTAAAAACTCATTAATGAACCTCATTAATTCGGTCGATGTGTTTCTCACCCAACCCCTCTATTTAACTGGAGTTCGGGTTGGGGTTTTTGACACGGCTTCATCAAGTGAGAAAACTCTGAAAAAGTATTGAGGTATCTTCCATCGATGAAGAACGGAAGTTGGGACGGAAATGATCCCGGATCGATGAATGTTGGAGGCTTCATCAAGAGAGGAATCTTCTCCCTCCACGACCACGATGTCACCTCCATTTATGAGGTAGGGGTTGTTATTAAATTCTAGAAACTCTCATTTCCTTTCCTCATTCTTGAATTTTCAGGTGTTCATTACGGGAGATTTGAACGGGGCTTAAATCAATATCTATGTGATTTTTTTATTTGATACCTTATTGTTATGATGATAATGCGGAGGGAGCGGTCCAAACAAACAAGTCTTGGACACTTCGCAACATGATTTATCATTGCGTTATTCACAGGAGAATTTTTAATTTCACGGAAATGCGAATCAGAGGGTCATGCACCGACGGCGTCATCCTAGGAGCCTCATAGGCATAGATGGGAGTGGAATCGGAGCTCTGGAGCATCAACAGAGCTGTGTTGAAGAAGCATCAGTGTGGCGTCAGTGCGGTGGTACTAGCGACCTGTGTTGGTGGTCGAAGGCAGTGGTCGGCGCTCTCCATCCATGGAAGGAGGCGGTGTCGCTCCGCGCCACGGTGGACCAGATGGGTGGCGGACAATATTAGTAGAGAGTGGCGTGCTGTCGCGTGCCGTGGGAGGTGGTCACGGCATTGAAGCTGTGGTGAAGGGTACCCATGCCCAGAGGGTCCCGATTCCAGCAAAGGTGCCACCACGTGGTGCCACCGGTTGATCGCGTTGTCGAGCGGGTTAAATTAGTTGTTTAATTTTTTCTAGAATTTCTGCTATATAGAAGCAACCCTAGGTCATCTCTCGAAGGAGCCTTAGATCATTAATTTAAAAAAAGGGTTTTGATTATGAAAGTATAAGGTGAATGAGGTTTTCTAAAACTTGGTTATTTTTTTATTAAAGATGAAAACAAAAAATAAAAGTGATAAAACGATGTAAAGATTGACAAAATTAATTAAGCGTGATCAACCCGGGGTACTATCATGATGTTTATCCTTCATTGATTCATGATATAGATTTATGATCTTTTAATACCTGGTTTGTAACACCTAGAACCAGAATTTTACTTAGTTTATACTAGGATACCTCCTAGGGTTCAGTCGAAAACACAAAATGATTCACCGGACACCGCCGATGATTGGGTGATTTGTGTTTGACTTCATAACCGAAACTCGCCAAGGAAACACACGAAGAACTCGATGCGCTATCCAGGTTTGTATGTTATTTATTTGTGATAACATGACATAAATTTACATGTCCTTGACAGTTCTTATGTGATTTCAATCTACCAATATGAACCATACAAACACTGCAATTGAAAGGGGGGAAAGGAAGTGGTGAACAGTGTGTGAAGCATCACACGAATGGGTACCCCCAAACAAGATCATATGAGTTGAGCATGACATACCAATACATAGCTCAATAAAATTAAAATATATGATGAAGAAAAACAACATAAAACCTTTAATTAAAAATATCATTCAATATAATACAAAAATGAAGCTCGGGATTACATCACGTTTCTCCCCGGGTGATCACAATGGGTATAGAAACTCATGGGAGAGGTGGAAGAGAATGATATTGTGGTAGAACTTCCAAAAGCCTTCAAAACTTATATGGATGTTGAAAAGACTCCTTGGGGACTCCAAAATGGCAAAACCTTGCCTCCTGGACGAACTCTCAAATGGGGAGCCCAAGGTGCCATTTTATATTAAAATTGGAAGGTGGTTTGAGGCACACAGATTTATTCAATCCAATTGTACCACGCTTTTTGACCGATAGACACCCGAATATCCATTTTGAAAAAAATTTAAAGTTGTATCCCCACTTCCTGAATATCTTCACCGAAATTTTGGAATCAATTGGACAAGTGGATCTGGAGATATGTACATATTAAAGAACACCGCATTTGACTTTGTGCATATTTGATTTGTTGGACAGATCAGTCTGGTAGGTCCCCTTGACGGACGAATTGGGCTTGGATTCCTTCATAAGAGTTGTATCCAATTATATTTGGTACCAGTACACAAAATATTATCCAATTTGGATGCACGGAATTTTCTATACAAGCACAACAGTGTACAGGTCTTCATGAATCCATGCAATTTTGGCCCATTTTTCTTCCACTTCATCAAGGTCCCTCCAAATCCTCTCCTCCTACATTGAAATAATAAAAACAAGTAACATTTCCCATTCTAATATTGATTAAAATTAATTTATTGATTCAAACATAAAGGTTAATTTATTATTATATTTTGAATTTTCATTACAAAACTAGTTTAAAACAGCAGTGTAAGGGTGAAATAAAACAGTGAATCGTGGTAAGATCACACCCCCACACCTAAACATTTACACTCCTAAGCAAAGTCACATATCCAAATAAAATGGTGAAAATAAATATTCCCAAAATCATGAAGATTTAACATTTGAAGAAATTTTAATTAAAGTAATGTGATCAATGCACGAACCACACCATGGAGTTCTTCCTAGTGAAAATAGAAAACGATGTCTCATAAATCATATCCTAGTGAAATTAAAAAATATTCATGATAAAAATTTGAGCAAGGAATTCAGAATTCAACCATGATACTAAATCTCCATGTGTGTGTGTGAAAAACATTCCATGATATTCTTTCCTCTTGCTATCCAATAAATATAGGTCATTTTAACATTTTTCAGATTAAATGATTTTGTCCACCGAACCTACCCTACATCCTTTGCAATCATATTTCAAGACCCACTCACTTATTCATTCCCAGAAGTCAAACCATAATCTCCCAACCTAGATATCCCCATATGTAGCACATTTCATCACTCACCTCATTTATTTATTTATTTTTAAAGTTGAATTTGGAAAAAATCTCACACTAATCTATCAACCCTTGTTTGATCTCCTCGTGACGCTAATTTCAATAGTTATAAAAAGATAAAAGGTTGAGGAGGGTGGTTTTTGACCTGACCAAGACACAACCAATTGTTTTTTTAGGGCGTAGAACAGTCGGACATTAGGTACACACGCATAGGTTACTCTGGTAGAGTAATGAAATACATCGGATAAAGAATGAACGTATGGAAATATCATTTAAAGCTGAAAAATATTAACTTAAAATATATTTACCTTATATTATGTAAGATATATTCACACTTTGTGGTTTTGGTGCAAAATATTTTGGAGAAATTAGTGACACAGTTTTCCCAAAAACTACTCACACAAGTAGAATCAATCATCTCAAAGGTTTCACATAGATACGACCATTTATATCATTGACAAAAAAAGCAATTCACTAAAAAAAAGATAATCACTCCATGCTGTTAAATTCATACAAATATTCTTTTTAGCCTTCGTTATGGTATTTTTACTTTCCCCCCTTTATGGTCACCAAATCAAGTAACTTCGAATTTTTTGATGGGGAAAAATGAAAATACCATAAAGAAGGCTAAAAAGAGAAGAAAGGAGAAAAATATGAAAATTCCTATCTAACCTAGGAATGTATCCAACCCCCCCCCCCCCCCCGCCACACCTAGAATGTGCAGTGTCGTCCCTAAAATAATTGAGAATTTGAGAAGGAAGGATAAAACCTAGTGTTTTTTATTGGTATGATGCATCGAGAAGGTGGATTTCCTTCACCGGATTCTTTGTAAAATCCTCATATAAGTGTTTAAGTCACTACCCATTGATGGTAAGACTTCTTCCACTATGCTCATGCCAAATATGTATTGCGCCAAAAGGGTAAACATTAGTAACAGTATAAGGACTGAGCCAATGGGAATGAATCTTACCTAGGTGGAGCTTAAGCCTAGAATTGTACATGAGGACCTTCTCACCAATATGGAACTTTCGCTCGTGAATCATGCTATCATGAATATCCTTAGTCTTATATTTATAGATTTGGGAGTTCTCATATGCATCATGTCAAATTTCTTCCAACTCTTTAATCTGCATCTTTCTTTGCTCACATGCATCAGAAAGGTTCATATTACATTGTTTAACAGCCCAATATTCACGGTGTTCTACCTCTATTGGGAGGTGAAAAGCCTTTCTAAAAACAATTTTTTATGGTGACATTCCGATTGGAGTTTTAAAAGCTGTACGGTATGCCCAAAGTGCATCATCCAAGCGTAAACTCCAATATTTCCTATTGGGTTGTACCATTTTTTCCAAGATTCTCTTAACATCCCGATTTGAGATTTCTGCTTGTCCGTTAGTTTGGGGGTGTTATGATGTAGAGACTTTTTGAACAACCCCATACTTAAGAAGAAAATTGTTCATGTTTCGATTGAAAAAATGTAAACCCTGATCACTAATGATGAATCTTAGTAAACCAAACCTACTGAAAATTTGGGACATCACAAAATCAACAACAACCCAAGAGTCATCGCTCCGGGTGGCCTTTTCTTCCACCCATTTAGATACATATTCAATAGCCAATATAATATATACAAAGCCAAATGAATTTAGAAAAGGCCCCATGAAGTCAATGCCCAATGCATCAAAGATCTCACAAAATAACATGGGCTATTGGGGCATTTCATTCCTCTTGGAGATATTCCCTGTGAATTGACAATGACTACATGACTTGAAAAATCTATGGGCATCCCTATATAAACTTTTCCAATAAATTCCTGAGTCAAGGACCTTTCGAGCTGTTCGTTGAGATCCAAAGTGGCCCTCACATGCCAAAGTGTGGAAGAAGGTCAAAAAAGAGGTGAAATCTTGGTGAGGGACACACTGATGAACTACTTGTTCACTAACAATTCTCCACAAGTATGTGTCATCCCAACTGTACCAACGAGAATCATGCTTAAGCCTATAGGATTGTGAAATGCTGAAATCAGTGGGGACCCTAAATGTTGTTAGAAAATTCACAATGTCTGCATACTAGGGGGTAAGGTCCACAACATCACAAAGGTTATCATGAGGGAAGAATTCTCTAATGGGTAGGGGTGAGTCAAAATGATGGTCCCATGGTGGGTAAATCCTACTAATGTGATCAGCTACCACATTCTCCACTCCTCTCTTATCTATAATCTCAAGGTCAAACTTTTGGAGGAGGATCATCCACCGAATGAGGCGGGGCTTGGCTTCAGGTTTCTTTAGGAGGAAACGAAGGGCAGCATGATCACATAAGACGATGATTTTTGTCCCAAGAAGATATAAACAGAATTCTTTCAAGGAAAAAAAATATAAAGGACTTATTTTTCAGTGGTAGTGTAGTTTACCTGGGCAGGGTCAAGGGTACGCGAGGCATGCACAATGACATGAGGAGACTTCTCACCCCTTTTTGATAAAACTGCCCCAACTGCAATGTTAGAGGCATCACACATAAGCTTGAAGGGGAGATCCAACCATGGTGGTTGGATGATTGGAGGTGATGTGAGACTCTTTTTTAGTTAATTGAATGCATCCTTGCAATTTTTATCAAACACAAACTAAGAATCCTTTTGTAATAATCGGGATAAGGGAAGTGTGATCTTACTGAAGTCTTTAATGAATCTGTGGTAAAAACCAGCATGACCCCATAAATATCACACCTCACGAACACATTTTGGATATGAAAGGGTTGAAATTATTTCGATTTTATATTTATCCACTTGAATTCCCTCTTTTGAAATAACATTCACAAGAAATATCCCTCGTTCAACCATGAAATAGAATTTCTCATAATTTAATAAAAGATCTTTTTCTATGCAACAATAGAGGATAGAACCTAGGTGTGACAAAAAATTATCAAAAGAAGTTCCATAAACTCTGAAATCATACCTAAAAACTTCCATGAAATTATCAAAGTACTCTAAAAATATACTCAACACACAACGCTGAAAAGTACTAGAAGCATTACAAAGACCAAAATGCATCCTTCCGTATGAAAATGTGCCAAATGGATAGGTAAATGGTGTCTTTTTTTGATCCTCAGGGGCTATATGGATTTGGAAATAACCCGAATTTCCATCAAGGAAACAATAATGTGACTTACCAGCCAATCGTTCTAACATTTGGTCAATGAAAGGTAATGTAAAGTGGTCCTTCCACGTGGCTTGAATCAGTCGACGAGAGTCTACACAGACTCTCCAACAGTTTCGAACACGTGTTGGAACCAACTCATCCCTTTCATTAGACACAACTGTTATTCCTGTTTTTTTAGGCACAATTTATACTGGGCTAACCCATTTACTATCAGATATAGGATAAATGATCCCCACAACAAGTAATTTACTGACTTCCAATTTTACCACTTCAAGGAGAGTGGGATTCAAACAGTGTTGATATTGTCTTATGGGCTTAACATCATCAACCAAAAGTATACGGTGCATACATATAGATGGGTTAATCCTAGGAATAAAATCCAATGTCCATAATATTTCCTTTTGACACTCTCTCAAATGTTTGAGCAGCTTTGATTCATGTTTTGGAGAGAGGTTATTGGAAATAATGACGGTAAATTGGTCAATACCCTCAAGATATGCATATTTTAAATTAAAATGAAGTTTTTTAAGTTCCAACACCGGGGGTTTTTGGATTGAGGGAGGTAATTTCAGGGGAGTAAGGTCCATTAAACTATCTATCTGCTCATGTTTATTCTCTAAAGATAGAGAATCTACAGAAATGATATTTATATAATCATCGACGGTCATGGGTACCTCATAATGAACACACTCATTAATTAAAGCACAAAATTACACTTTTCAGAACCCACAAAACACTCAAAACTTGAATCAAAACTCAAATAATCCAAGGGTGAAGAAAATAAAAGTGAATCAGAGTTTGGGTTGAGGAGAGAATTGTGTGTGTGTTCATCGTTTGAGGGCACTTCCATCGAATAGACAGGAAGAGTAGAGTGATATTCAACGGGGTATTTTATTTCCTCAAGGATGTTAAAACTTACCTTTTCTCCTCCAAATTCCATGGATAGCATACCATTGTGAACGTTGATGATCATCTTTTCTATTTTGAGGAATGGTCTCCCATGTATGAGAGGAGTGTGTCCTTGGGATTGGGTATCTTCCATCTCAAGAATGTAGAAATCAGCGGGGAAGATGAGATTCTTCACTCTAACAAGGACATCCTCAATCACTCCTTTTAGATGCATTGTACTCTTTTTGGCAAGTTGCATGACAATGCCTGTTGGTTGAAGCTCTCCAACCTATAAAGAATTATACATGGAGTGAGGCATTACATTAATGGAAACACATAAATCTAGCATAGCATTAGAAAATAAGGTCTCCCCTATAGTACACGGTATCGTGAATGTTCCCGGATCCTTGAATTTGGTTGGCATTGATGGTTGAATCGAGGCTGAGACATTCCAACCCAAGTTGACTCTCTTATTCCCCTTCAGCCTTCTTCTATGGGTGCAATGTTCATTAACAAATTTGACATAACGGGGAATTTTCTTGACTGCATCCAACAATGGAATATTAACTTGAACTTTTTTAAATGTATCAATTATTTCATTGTCAAATTCATTATCAAAGTTCTTCTTAGATTTAGAGAGTCTTTGAGGGAAAGGAAGTGGAATTGATTGTTCAGGGGAATCCTTAATGATAATTTTATTGTCATTTATATTTTGTTTTTATTCATTGGAATCTTTTATGGGTGGAGAAAGAGTGTTTTCAAGAGGGGGACATACCTGTTGAGTAGAATTAGTAGAATAAGAAGCTTCTTTACCACTACGAAGTGTAATTGCACATACATTACCTTTGTCCTTTGGATTGGCAATGCGTTGAGATGGTAGTTGTCTAGAACCTTGCATCTTAAGTTCATCGATAATGTTCACCAATTATCCCACTTGAGTTCGTAAATCTTGAATTACCGATTGTGTGGTCTGTTGGAACTAGAGGTTCTAGGTTTCCATTTTCTTCACCATATCCTCGAGGATTAGTTCAGTTTTGGGAGGAGGAGGACGATTTTTTTGAGAAGTTGAAAAATTTAAAGGTTGCATACCTTGGCCTTGTTGACACCAATTCTGCTTGGGGTAGCTTGAGTTTCCTCCTTGTCAGTACTGGGGTTGTGGATGCCACCCTGGATTTGGATTTTTCCTGAATTGTTCTTGAATGAAGGGAGGTGCTTGTTCGAATGGATTCCCTAGGAACACAGCTGCACAAGACTCAGATGAATCTTGATGTTGTGGGCACTGGTCAGAAAAATGGTTGTTATCAGAACAAATACCACAATGTAATGGAATAGAATTAGATTGCGAGTTACCTTGTGCATGAGATAATTTCCTTAGAATGGTATGCATCTCGTCATGTTCAATATCTACCTTTTGTTCTAGGGCTAAATTACTTACCCCAAGAACTCCTCAGGTGGGTGTAATTGCTCATGTACCAAATTGTTGTGCATTTTGAGCCATGTGGGCTATTAAGTCACGAGCGGTGGAAAAATTTTTATCAACTAGGGCATCACTAGCTGTAGCATCAATCATTCCACAATCCATGGGAATAAGTCCCTCATAGAAGTATTGTACTAATAATTGTTCACTAATCTGGTGGTGGGGGAAACTTGAGAAAAGTCTTTTGAATCTCTCCCTTCATTAATGGTCTCTCCTTGTGATTGCCTAATTCCACATATTTCTTTCCTAATTGATGTTGTTCAGGAGTCAGGGAAGAACTTCTCTAAAAAGAGTCTTTTAAGATCATTCCATCCCCTAATTGTGGTGGGAAAATAGTATATCCAATCTTTGGCTACACCATCAAGGGAGAAAGGAAAGGCCCTAAACGTAATTAGGTCCTCAGAGACATTTTGTGGTTTCATGGTGGAGCAGACTATATGAATCTCTTTGAGATGTTTGTGAGGGTCCTCACCAGGAAGACCATGAAATTTAGGAAGAAGGTGAATGAGACCTGATCACAACTCAAAGTTGGCTGCTTCCTTGGGATATTGGATGTATGCAGGTTGATACTCCAATCAGGGGTGGTCAGTTCTTCTAAAGATTTATTATTTCCATCCATGTTTTCTTGGGTTTGATTGGGTTCAATTTTGGATTGGTTTAGGACCAATTGAGGTTCCAAAATGGGTTCATCAATGTTACTTGATTGACCTTCTCTAGATTCCTTGATTTGTGTGTGAAGTGACTTTTCAATTTCTGGGTTAAATTCAAGTAGTGTTTCTTTACCAGATTGGGTCATGAAAATAACTTGTGAAGTTTGTTTTTTTTTAATATGGATAAAATCACTTAAGAAGGGTGAAAAGAGAATATAATGTTATAATACATAATTATCAAGAGAGATGGAGAAGAAGAGAGATAGATAGAGGGAGAGAAAGATAGAACACACAAACAAAAACAAACAAAAACAAAAATGAAGATAAAAACCCAAAACAAAAACAAACAAATGGGGGTGGGGTATTGAAAGCAGTATTGATTAAGAAGTAAAATAAATAAAATGAAATAAAAAAATTATCTTGGCTCCCCAGCAATGGTTCCAAAATTTGATCGCGTTGTTGAGTGCGTCAAATTAGTTGTTTAATTTTGACTAGAATTTATGTAGTATAGCAGAAACCCTAGGTCGTCTCTCGACGGAGCCTTAGATCATTAATTTAAAAAGAGGGTTTTGATTATGAAAGTAGAAGGCGAATGAGGTTTTGTAAAACTTTGGGATTTGATGATTAAAGTTGAAAATAGAAAATCAAAGCGATAAAACAACGTAGAGATTAACAGAATTAATTAATCGTGATCAACTCGGGATACTCCCATGATGTTTATCCTTCATCGCTTCATGATATAGGGTTATTCTCTTTTAATCCACAGTTTTTAACACCTAGAACCAGAATTTTACTGAGTTTATACTAGGATACCTCCTAGGGTTTTGTCAAAAACACACAATGATTCACCAGACACCGCCGATTATTGGGTGATTTGTGTTTGACTTCATAACAGAAAGTCACCAAGGAAACACACGAAGAACATGATGCACTATCCAGGTTTGTATGTTATTTCTTTGGGATAACATGACATAAATGTACATGGCCTTGATAGTGATTATCTGAGTTCAATTTACCAATATGAACCACACAAACATCGTAATTGAAAGGGGGAAAGGAAGTGGTGAACGGTGTGTGAAACATCACATGAATGGGTACCCCCAAACACGATCATATGAGTTGAGCATGACATACCGGTAAATAACTCAATAAAATTAAAATAGATGATGAAGAAAAAAACATACAACCTTGAATTAAAAAGATCATTCAATATAATACAAAAATGAAGCTCGGGATTACATCACGTTCCTCCCCGGGTGATCACAAGGGGTTTAGAAACCCATGGGAGAGGGCGAAGATAATGATGTTGGGTAGAACTTCCCATAGCCTCCAAAAATTATAGGGATGTTGAGAAAACTCCTTGGGGACTCCAAAATTGCAGCACCTTGCCTCCTGGCTGAACTCTCAAATGGGGAGCCCAAGGATCCATTTTATAAGAAAATTGGAAGGTGGTTTAAGGCCCACAGATTTCTTCAATCCACTTGTACCATGTGTTTCAACCAATAGACACCTGAATCTATCTTTTGAAAAAACTGGAAAGATGTATCTTCACTTCCTGACTATCTCCACCAAAATTTTTGCATCAATTGGACAAGTGGATCTGGAGATATGGATAGATTACAGAACCCCACATTTGACTTTGGGCGGATTTGATTCTGTGGACAGATCAGTTCAGTTGGGCCCCTTGACGGCCGAATTGGGCTTGGATTAATTAATAAGAGTTTATGCCATTAGATTTTGTACTAGTACACAAAATATGAGCCCATTAGGATGCATGTAATGTTCTATACAAGCACAATAGTGGACAGGTCTTCATGGATCCATGCAATTTTGGCCCATTTTTCTTCCACTTCATCAAGGGCCCTCAAAATCATCTCCTCCTATATTGAAATAATAAAAACATGTAACATTTCCAATTCTAATTTTGATTAAAATTAATTAATTGATTCAAACATAAAGTGCAATTTATTATTATATTTGGAATATTCGTTTCAAAACTAGTTTAAAACAGTGGTGTAAGGGTGGAATAAAACAGTAAATCGTGGTACGATCACCGGTTAAATAGCCAAATGACTCTTTCAGCCATTCAGGAACATGGGGCTACATGACCCCTCGTATGGGTCGCGCCAGCCGGGGGGCTCGGACGGTCGGCTGCCCAGTGGGTCAAGCCCTCCATGGACTATCCCATCCAGTTAGGACCAGGTTGGCCCAAACCAGGTCGGGTTGGCCCAGGCCAGTACGGGCCGAGTTGAATAGGAAGTGGACCCTCTTCTGCTCATATACGCTTAAAAGGTTGTATCCTACAAACCAGACAATTGTTTGACGAACCTTCTACGGCATTGGAATACTTGGGATGATATGGTCCTCTTGAGATGCTCTAACTATGTTTTAGAGAAAGCTGGGGTATGGCCAGGTTGGATCATACCCGAATCCAATCGGGCTCTCGGTACTAAAATTCTTATAACTCTTAGACTGGGCGTCTGAACGACACACTATCTATTTTGTTGGAACCCTTATCAAATGAAGGATCATTGGGTTAATTCTTCATGGTAATTCATTCTAGTTGATTTACGACCGATAGATTGAGAATTGTATCCTCCCATAATCAAGCGTACTATGTACGGGAATCCATTGGTTGGCTGAGACGTGATAAATGAGTAGTGATCTGTGTGGATTAGCACCTTGCGATCATTTTTGGATCAGCACCTTGCGATCATGTATGAATTTTCACTATTGAACCTGTGGTGGTTAGATCTGGTGTGGGTCAGCGCTCAGTGATCCTATGTGGGTCAGCACATACTGATCTAGTGTGGGTCAGATCATGTGTGGGTCAATGGGGTTAGTACCTATCGATCCTATGTGGGTCAGGTCATGTGAGGTTCAACGCTTAGCGATCCTGTGTGGGTAAGCACCCACCGATCCTCTATGGATCAAATCCTATGTTGGCTAGTGGAGGTTAGTACCTATCGATCATGGGCGGGTCGGATCATATGTGGGTCCGCAGGGGTTAGTACCTATCAATCCTTTGTGGTTCAGAAGCAGTACCTCTTAACAAAATAAGATGATTTATCCTTACAACTAATCATTTGTACTTTTGTACTTAAGTGATAACTATTTTATACTGAGTCTTTTCCGAGTGCTTAGTGATTGAGATCAAGATTTTTGTTTTTCCTTTGTGTATTTCAGCAAGACCTTTGGGGTATCAGGGTCCCTATTAGGTATTGTTATACTCACCCTTGCATGGTCTTCGCCCACGCCTTATTGTGTATTGTGTAGACGATGGGTAGCCTTGACTGAGACTTGGGGAGCTAGGACATGATGGTGGACGGCAGTGACGTTTATTTGGAGAGCTATGGAGATGAGTTTTACCTACCCTTCAAATAGGATCCTTTGTGGACGATCCCATGAGATGTTTACTGTTTTCTGTTGTAGTTGTATCTTTAAGTTGGGCTTGAATTACGCCCCCTTTACTTTCAGTACACACTTTTTCAACTGCATTTTTACTTCATGGTTTCATCTTTTTGTATTCTTGAACTGTGTATTTGTACATCTTTAAAGTCAATTCCTTTTTAATTAAGGGATATACCTTTCTGTTGCTAGTTTCCAACCCCTGGCCAATGGAAAGCTGTCTTGGGGTAGTCACGGCATGGGACCTGAGGGACGGGTTGTGACATAGTGGTATCAAAGGATTCGGTTACACCGAAGAACTTGGACTCTGATCTTTCCAATAGAGAAATAATTTCATGTGTTTTGAGTGTGGTTTTCTATTTGGGGAGTCCAATGTTGGTGCATCGATTGACATATCCATACAAGAGGACCCTGAATTCTGATTTCTAACTTGGTACATGAAAATGATGATTGCATCTGTTTTGGAAATGTTTTACTTTTGATCCCTTTTGAGTCAACTCACCTGGTATAACATATTGACTGTGGTGCACCTGTTTTATTTTAGGATCTCACCACATAGATAGCCATCCAGGATTGCTGAGAGGGTACATTATTATGGATCACTGAGTGATGAGGCTTCGGTGCAGGGACCTCTTACTATGTTGGCACCTTCGGGTGGTGTACCAGCTCCACCACCACTCATCGTGCAGCAGTTCCACCAGCCCCACTAGAAGACCATGCATGTTGACTGAGCACATTCCACAAGTTCAAGAGATAGATGCCCCCGAGGTTTCGATGTGAGAAAGATCCCCAGACAGCTAAGGATTGGCTGGAGGTTGTGCCACAAGAATTTTTCATAGTTAAGATTCTAGGAGATTAGATGGTAATCCTAGCTTTTAGCCTATTCCAGGGCATAGCAGGGAGATGGTGGATTTTGACGATGCATATGCATGAAGATACGACACTCGCCTAGTTGGACTTCGAGACCCTCTTCCGGGTAGAGTTAGTACCAACGAATTTACACTTAGTGCTTATCCAGGAGTTGTTGCACTTACATTAGGGCAGCCTATCTATGGCCAAATACTTGGCGAGATTCACTAACCTCTCATGCTACTATACTGACATGGTACGAGACCCTTTCTTTTGGGCCCGAATATTTGAGCAAGGTATCCAACAGAAGATAAAATCATAGATGATATCACTCAATATCCTGATGCAGGCCGGAGTACTTGAGTGGGCATTATTGTTGGAGATATTCTTAGTAGAGCATGCATCGATGGTGAGAGCCACCACCAGATGACAAGTAGCGGATTCATCTATATAAGGCAGTAGGAAGATGACGCAGAGGTCTAATTGGGACCAATATTACAGGGTAAGGCCCCAGGATGTAGGTTTGGGGGTGCAGAGCTCACGAGGTGGGGCCTGATAATAGAGGAGCATACTATGCTTCACGTGCAGTGGGTAGGGCCACATGTCTCGCGACTGCCCGAACCGTTGTACCGACTATAAGAAGATGATCAAGGGACCATCGAGGCAGTGGGAGAGGTTTGAGCGAGGGGTCCACAGGGCGGTGGACGTGGAAGAGGAGAAGGTTTTGTAGAAGGTGGTGGACAACAGTTTGAGGTTCTACCACCACCACCCCTAGTTGGTACACCCCGACCATATGGAGTAGGTGGAGAGGGGAGAGCTCAACTTCAGGCGGCAGAGGCCTACAAACACAACACTCTGGTGATGATTATAGGTATTATTTGTGTCTATTACACCCTATATGTATTTCTTATAGACCGAGGTTCTAGTCACTCTTTTATTTCCAGAGCACTCTTTTGGAGCTTGGAGATTCTGATGGAGTCGTTGGCTCGATCCTTACAATTAGAGACTCCTACTAGAGAAGATTCGACAATTACACACTGTTTCAGAGAGTTTGATCTCACTCTAGTAGGTGAGAGCTTCATCTGGGATCTCCTAGTATTAGCATCGAGGCCTTACGAAGTCATCTTGGGATTGGACTGGCAATCCAAATTCTATGCTCAGATTCACTTTTTTAGGCACAAAGTGAAGTGTGTCCATGAGGATGGGACTGGGTTTTCCATCACTAGTTAGAAGGGAACCTGTGTAGCATATGATGAACTTAATCAGAGGAGGGTGTATTCAGTCACTCATTAGTTGGATAGCCAAACCCTTGGAGAAGTTGATGTGAGGAGTTTGAGTAATTTTTTATTGGTGGACTAGTATGCTGATGTCTTTCCTGATGATGTATCAAAACTACCTCCTCATAGGGAGGTGTAATTCTAAATCGATCTATACCCTGGGAAGGAATCAATATCTACTCCATCATATCAGCTGGATTCTACAGAGCTTTATGAGTTACAGGTATAATTGGAGGACTTGCATGGTTAGGGGATCATAAGGCCCAGTGTTTCTCCATGGGCATTCCCAATTTTATTTGCCAAGAAGGAATATGGGAATCTGAGGCTTTGCATGGACTATGGACACCTGAACCAGGTGACCGAGAAGAAAAAGTATCCACTACAGAGGATTGATGATCTCTTCTACCAGCTAAAAGGAGCTCAATGTTTTTGGAAGATAGATCTCCTATCTGGTTTTCACCAGCTCAGGGTACGGGATGAGGACATACTGAATACATCCTTTAGATGTCGGTATGGTCATTACGAGTTCTTGGTGGTACCCTTTGTCATGACCAATGCTTCAAAAGTCTTCAGGGGGCTCATGAATAAGATTGTACAGCCCTTCCTCGATTGCTTCATTGTAGTCTTCATTGAAGAAATATTGATATACTCGGCGTCGGAGGAGGAGAACATCATGCACCTACACATATTTTTGGAAACACACTAAGAGAACCAGCTTTAGGTAGGATCTCTAAGTTCCTGTTCTGGATACGGGAAATCCACTTCCTCGGGCATGTTATCTTGGAGGCTGGAGTTTTACTAGATATAGAAAAGATAGAGGTAGTTTTTACTTGGGAGCTACCCATGAGTGTGACCGAGGTGTGTAGTTTCCTAGGATTGGATTGGTACTACCGAATATTTATACCTGACTTTTACAGAGTTGTGGCACCCTTGTTAGCTTTGAAAAATAAGGTATATCCCTTTGTGTGGATGAAGATATTCCAGCAGAGTTTTCAGGAGGTGAGGCAGAGGATGACGAGTGCCACCATCTTGAGGCTACCAAAAGAGGGTGGTGGGTAGGTAGTCCACTGCGATGCATCAGGGACCAAAATAGGTTGTTTCCTGATGCTATGGTGAGAATTGATTGCCTATGGCTCACGATAGTTGAGACAGCATGAGAAGAACTATCCTAACCATGACCTAGAGTTAGCAGCAGTGGTCTCTGCATTGAAGATGTGGCAGCACTACTTGATGGGTGAACAGTGTACTGTTTACTCTGATCACTAGAGTCTCAGGTATATCTTATCACAGAAATACATGAACCTGAGATGGAGGTGATAGCTGGAGTTCCTCCAGGACAATAACTTTGAGATCGTCTATACTCTTGGGAAGGGGAACGTAGTAGCAGACGCACTCAGTGGGAGATCTGGTCTACATTTTCTGAGTGAGGCTACAACACAGCTAGCCATGTTGCAGTTATCCTTAGTGAATAGTGATGGAGAAGCTTACATCCAGTCTATGATAGTTACTTCCCCACTCCTTCAATGTATTAGACAGGAACAGCTTGGATACATTGACTTCGAGGCTCGATGTTCTCAGATATCCTCAGTACAGGTTCCTGATGGATTTTCTGAAGGTGGGGAGCACATCGTTCGCTTCAGAGGATGCACCATGGTACCAGTGACGCTACGAGAGGAGGTGTTAAGGGAGATACACACATACCCTTTTTTGGTACATCTTGGAGTGGTGAAGATGTACTAGGACCTATGGCGTCAGTATTGATGGCCAGTGAAGGAGAAAGTATTGGCAGAGTTCATATCATGATGCCTCACTTGTCAGTAAGTGAAGGTTGAGCATCAGGTACCAACGGGCTTAGCTCATCCACTTGAGGTACCAAAGTGGAAGTGGGATGGTATATCCATGGAGTTTGTGATGGGGATACCACGTATGTCTAAGGGCCATTATTCCATCTGGGTAATCATTGAATAACTCACCATGTCGGCAAACTTCCTACCCATCCGAAAAAAGGGATCAGTAGAGGGATTGGGACGCCACTATATATAGGAGATTGTATGGATTCACGGGGTGCCATTGGAAATTGTCTCATATTGTGATGCACAGTTTACATAATTCTTGTGGAAGGTGTTGTAGGAGGCATTCTGGACTCAGCTTCGATTGAGCACCACCTTTCACCCTCAGACCGATGGTCAGACGGACCGAACCACACTGACACTAGAGGACATGCTTCGTGCTTGTGTCCTTGATTTTGGTCATAGTTGGGGGGACAACCTTCCACTGGTGGAGTTCCCATACAAAAAAAGTTATCACTCCACCATTAGCATGGATCTGTTTGAGTCCTTGTGCAGGCGACCTTACAGATCACGTATGCAGGACAGACCCAGGGGAGTCAGCACTAAGGGGTCAGAGTTAGTACAGGCTACCATGGAAAAGGTGCAGATCATCCAGGAGAGTATGAAGACTACATAGAGATGGCAGAATTTTTATGATGATAGGAAATGAAGACCCTTGGAGTTCGAGTAGGGAGAATATGTCTTCCTACGGGTCTCACCTTGATGAGGTTTTTGGAGATTTGGCTAGGCTGTTAAGCTATCTTTGAGGTTCATTGGACCTTTCCAGATCCTCAATAGAGTAGGAAAGGTAGTGTACCATCTAGTTATTCCCCCCAGAGATGCACTGGGTGCATAATGTTTTCTATGTGTCGTAGCTAAATAGGTTTGTGCATGATCCATCACACGATATTTATTGGGGTGAGATGGACATCGACGATGGGGAAATGTTTGAAAAGCTCCCGATGGAGATAGAGGATCGAAAAGATCATGTCCTTTGTGGGCTGTCAATTTTTCTGTTGTGAGTTCGTTGGTAGCATGGGAACCTCCAGGAGAGTACATGTGAGTGGGAGGCTCAGATACATGCTCAGTATCCCCATTTGTTCCCTTATCTTTATTGTAGCTTTTGGGGACAAAAATCCCTCATGTGGGGAGAATGTAAAGACCCGAAAATTACATATAATTTTTTTAAAAATTATTTGGGATTATTACATGTCTGAAAAAATTGACGGTGCTTGATTCCGTGGCCCGGTGTGCCTGGAATGGTTTTTTTTATTAAGGTGACTTTAATAAATGTGTGGGAAACATTTTCAATCTATTGAACCGATGCTTGAATTAAAAATATGAGGGAACCATTGAATCCATAGTGCCAGGATTACCTTAAGGGATGATTAAATTCAACCACAGTAGGTCGGGAGAAAATTTAGTTATTGGGTCTTTTAAAGAAATAATAAAATAAAAAAATTATTTTATTATCCTTCATCCATTTGAGCAGCAGTGGTGGGACCGACAGGTTTTCAAGCCATTTAATGGCTTGAATCATCAGTTGTGTAACAACACCATTGGGAATTGAGAGGTTCATTAATTAAAAACTCATTAATGAACCTCATTAATTCAATTGATATGTTACTCACCCTCCCCCTCTATTTAAATGGAGCTCGGGTTGGGATTTTTGACACGGCTTCATCAAGCGAGGAACCTCTAGCAAAGTATCTTAACATCTTCCACCGATGAAGAACGGAAGCTTGGACGAAAATGATCCAAGATTGAAGAATGTTGCCGGATTTATCAAGAGAAGACTCTTCTCCCTCTACAGTCGTGACGTCACCTCCATTTAAGAGGTAGGGGTTGTTATTAAATTCATGAAACTCTCATTTCCTTTCCTCATTATTGAATTTGGAGGTGTTTATTGCATGAGATTTGAATGGGGCTTAAATAAATATCTATGTGATGTTTTTATTTGATACCTTCTTGCTATGATGCTAACACCGAGGGTGTGGGCCAAATGAATAAGACCTAGACCCTCTGCTGCATGATTTATAAATGCGTTCTTTGTGGGAGAATTTTGAATTTGACCGCAATGTGAATTGGAGGGTGACGCACCAATGGTGGAATCCCGGGAGACCCATAGATGCAGAAAGGAGTGGAAACGGAGCTCCAAAGCATCACTGTAACCCTATGGAAGAAGCGTAGGCACGACATCAACGACCGACACTAGTAGGGGAAGACAGCGGCCGGTGCTCGTCGGCCGCCAAAGGAGGCGGTGCCGCTCGGCGCTGCGGCGGACTAGATGGGTGGTTGGCCTTCAGACAGCTGTGTTGGTGGAGAGTGGTGCGCCGTCGCACGCCGTGGGAGGTGGTTGCGGCTTTGAATCCCCGATAAAGGGGACCTGCACCTCACGGTTCCCGCTGCCAGCTAAGGCGGCACCACGTGGTTTCATTGGTTATAGAGTTGAACAACTATTTTCCCCATTAGGGAATGAGGGGTCATGCGACCCCTCACATGGGTTGTGCCAGCCGGGGGGCTAGGCTGGTATGCTGCCCAGCGAGCCGATCCCACCGTGGCCCAGCCTAGCCGGTTCGGGCCATGACGTTCCACAGCCTAGTGGGCCGAGCCCAATGTGGCCCAACCAGTTCTGTCCGGGCCGATCCGCAGCCCATCTGGTTCAGACCCAATTGACCTAAACTTGGTCGGGTCTCCCCAGACCAGGTCAGGTCAGCCCAAGAAAGGTCAGTCCGGACCTGGACCTTCTTTGGCCCAGATATGCTTAAATGGTCGTATTTTACAAAAAAGACATTCGTGTGACGAACCATCTGCATTTTTTGAATCCTTTGGATGACACGGTCCTTTTTAGATACTTCACCTGATTTTTTGAGAAAGATAGAGCATGGCCGGGTCGGATAGTACCTCAATCCAACCGGGCCCTCGGCACTAAAGTTTCGTCTATTATGTTGGAACCCTTATGACAAGATGAATAATTAGGTTACTTTCTCATGGGGCATCGTGCTGATTAAAGTAAAACTGATGGCTTGAGGAGAATATCCTCCCAAAATAAAGCTTACTATGTACCAGAATCCAATGGTTGGATGAGACGTGAGGAATGAATAGTTATCCTATGTGGATCTGCACCTAGTGATCCTGTGTGGATCTGCACCTACCGATCTTGTGTGGGTCAGATCCAGTGTGGGTCCGCACTTAGCGATCCTATGCGGGTCAGTGCATATCGATCGTATGTGGGCCGGCTCTAGTGAGGGTCAGCGGGGGTTAGTACATATCGATCCTATGTGGGTCAGATCCTATGTGGGTCAACACTCAGTGATCTGGTGTGGGTCAGCGCATACCAATCCTGTGTGGGTCAGATCCTGTGTGGCTCAACGGGGGTTAGTACCTTTCGATATTGGGCTTGTCGTATCATTTCTGGGTTCACAGGGGTTAGTACCTATTGATCCTATGTCGGTCAGAAACAGTGCTGCTTATAAAAATAAGATGATCTAGACTTACAACTAATCATCTGTAATTCTTTACTAAAGTTATACCTGGTTTGAGATGAGTCTTTTTCTGGTTCTTTTCTGTTGAGATCAAGCTTTGAGTTTTTCTTTTTAGGAATTCTGAGAGACCTTCAGGGGTTTTGGGGTCCCTACTGGGTATTACTATACTCACCCATGCTCGGGCTTCACCTGCACCTTGTTTTTCTTGTACAGACAACGGGCAGCCTTGACTGAGACTCAGGGAGCTTGGACCTGATGGTGGATGGTGGTAAAGGTTGATGTAGAGAGCTGTGGAGACGATTTGTACCTACCCTTAAGGTAGGATCCTTGGTGGATAATTCCAGAAGTTTATTATTATTATTTTGTAGTTATGTCTTTCAATTGGGCTTATATTTCGGCCCCTTTACTTCCAAAACACACATTTACAACTATAGTTTTACTTTGTGGTTCCATCTTTTAGTGTTCATAGACCATGTGTTTGTAGAGGTTTAAAGGCAATGACTTACCTATTTAGGGATTCACCTTTCTGGTGCTAGTTGCCAACCCCTGGCCTATGGAAAGGGGGCATTGGGTAGTAACGGAACGGGACCTGAGGGACGGGTTGTGACAAATATCACACACATGGGAGGCCATATCCAATGGTACCTAGATACATGCACACACATCCATCTCTAAGAAACAATGTAGATATAACAATACATCTGATACCCAAATTAATGCATACATATATCCCATAATTAGAGTGTATAAAAAGTACTAAAATCATGTAAAAGTAGAAAGAAAATTCTAACAAAACTAACAAAATCATCCAACCTATTCATATAAAGGGGATAGATGCCAAATGCAACCACCAATACACACCTCGGTCTATCTAGCTCTCGAAGATCTACCTTCTCCAATTCCTCCCAGAATTCTATAAAAATTTCTATCATCTGCATAATAAATTACATGTGTGGGATGATCCCATGTTGGGATGAGTATAAAAATACCTAGCACACACCCCAAACCCCCAAAATAAATGGGAGAAATTGAAGGGAAATAGTCTGATCGACCCAAATCCCGAGATGGAAACCCAATCAAGAAAGAATAAAAAACTCCATATCGACCACTCCATAGCTACACATTAATTTTCATCTCAAATCCACATGGTATATCTACAAGTATATGTGACAGACCCACATGGATTCCTAGAATAACATAGATTTACTCATCTCATATTCCAAGTATCATGAGGTCACAACCTCACATCTAGCCAAATGATTCAACCCAAGGCCCTCGGTATCGCTCATGTGGTTGTACACTCTCCATGAGCTCCTTCATCCCTAATTTGAGTCATCAAAAAGATATCTCTCATTAGGTATCACTAAACTAATGGCACATCCCCTCTAAACTTGATGGATTACATCTGATAGATCAGTATTCTTAGGTATCACCATGAAAAAAGTCACAATGGAACCTAGAGGATCTCGATACTCAGATAGGTGATCTCATCCATACCTAATTGGGGACTCCACTAACCCTTATGAGAACATAGAATATCTCATCACTCATATAGTCGATAACTCCTAGAACCATTGGGGGGAACCACAAACCTAATATGGAACTCTAAAGATAATAAATCTTAGATAGGGGTTCACATCTAGGTCTACTGGAGGTTTCTAAAAAACCTACTGAGTCTAAAATCTGTGATACATAGATAGGAGAACATTCTCAGGACTGTAGGGACAAAATTAAAACCCAAATATGTATCTAACCACTTAGTAGTAGATCTGATAAACAATGATTTAACAAACCCTACAAAAACACTTGCTATATAGGTAATCGTATACTCAACAGTACAGAAACCCCTACTAGAAAAACCACACTAGATATGGAAGGATGGCCATGTCATTTGATGTGGAATCCAACCTCTGTACGGGGTGTCTTTGCTATCTGGTTACATGGCCATGTCCTCAACCTGTGACTATACCCACATGCATATACAGAACCTCGATTCTGTGTATATGGCCTTGTACATCGAACAATGTACACCTCAGGTCTCTAGTCATGTATTCACACATATCCATGCCACCTTACATGGAATGTTTGCCCATGTCTTCAACAACATAGAGTAGGCTCAATACATGGTTTGTAACCCCAGTACATGGTGTGTAGTTCCAAATGATCATATTCCTCAAACTTGAAGTACACATGTCCTGTTCTCCTACACTACATGTCATATGATTTGGAATTCAGAATGGGAATCCCCACCAAGACACATAAACATCCACAGTTTCCACCTTAACCCACAGATCTAACCCTAAAGGATATCTATAATTCATAATATGGCTATAAATATAAAAAAAAATATTATGGGGATTGGGATGTAAATATCATAAAACCACCTAATCATGGTGAAACACTGATGATTCACGTCCAACGTAATACCCAGAAGCTGCTTCTCCTCAATCTGGTAACGACCGACATAAAAAAGGGGGCTCGGTGGAACCCCATCACCTTAGTTCCTCCTTATTCTATCTGTCACCATGAAAGTGCCTCTCATCCCCCTTCCAGACCTAGGAAACCAATTGGGGCGACAAGTTTACAAATTTAATTTTTTTATTTAGTTAATAAATTATCATTTAATACCACACCAATGGTCTCATCCAACCAGGCATCTAATGCTGAAAAATATTATATCGGGACTAGGGTAAAACTCTTGTTCAATATTTAACCATGATCATATATTTCTGATTTGAGACTCTAATTAGGGGTTAATCCACTTTTTCTGATAAGCTACATGTGTGTGATAAAATATTTTTAATATCACCACACCGAGGGTCTCCAGTCCTTGAAATCTTGTGGAGGCTTAGTGTATGACTTCAGAAATATTCATAGAAATATTCCTATGAATTACAAGGAAAAACTTGAGTCCCTAAACTCTCCCCTCCTTAATTACTTTCATCCCAAAAAGAAAAACCATATGCATAAGGAGGAAAAAATGAGCTCTCAAATGGGTCTCATACACCAGTGATCTCTAAATAGGGTCCTCATGCTATCAATAAACATGCACCTGGGTAAAGAACGTTCCTACCATTAGGTGCCTCAAAAGGAAACTCCAAACCCACCATCCAGTTCAAACCAATTAAAATCATGAAATGAAATTTTCACATGTATCCTTAGTTGTAACTGGTGGAAAATCACCAAGTACCTAATCTAACTATGGTTGTAGGGTCTAGTAGTATATCACCTCGCTAACTCGGTGTAGATATTGACATAACCCAATAGTTCTCGTTCGCCCCTGGATGAACTACCCCCATCAATATCCATCACTAGAACCTACTCTAGGCACATAAATATTGTCTCCCACTAGATTTTACTTGTACATCAGTGACCTATGGGTCCTTCCAAATGTGTCATCAAAAGGATCTATGTTGATGGTGGAGTGACCTCTACACCACACCAATATTCAAACCCAAAGAAACTTCTCCAAAACTAAAATGGTTCGTTCTTCTTGGCACAACCACCACTCTTTGGGGTGTACTACTGAAGGAAAGTAACATTACCGGTTCCTCATCTCATAATGTTATTTTTGTAATCATTAATATATGAATGGTCAATGTACTCATCACCATCAAAAAACCTCTCAAGAACATGTATAGGGGATATCTGGTCATGCAAGACCTTACAAAGAGAATCCCAAGTTGTGTCTCTATATATCACTAAAAAATAGGATGGGTAACTACCAATAACTATATACTTGTTTCATTATCCTTAAACATATTTTTTGCATCCCTAATTCTGAGAACACGAGGGTAGAAATGAAATAAATACTTCCATGAATTGATCTATAAATGGTTGAATGACCTGGTTCTCAAGTATCAAATTCACCTCCTAGGTAAATAATACAGGACTACCCATGTGGACACACTAAGTCTTACAAGGCCCGCCATCTTCAAACCTCAATTTGTAGCATAGATCACAAGCCTCCATGGGAGTAAATAGATAAGTTTGTGCACATATCAGCACAGTCCTGGGATGGTAGTCTATATAGAAGAAAATTTTCAAGGGAAGGTAAACTTGGAACATCCTAGGGTAAAAGTCCTCAACTTCACCACTATAGTAGGAAACAAAAATATCATTGCACACCTACTCTATGGGTCCTATAATCCATTTGATAAACATTTGGCTACATCATCCCATATAGGATCTTATCTTACACAACCATGGATCACTCTAAAAAAAGGAGGAAAAATCCATCCCACAATATGGAAACATTTTCACTGTATTGGAAACTATAAACAGATCATATATGGTATGAGATGAATCTACACTAAGGAATTCACCATAGGGATTACCTCTAACGCTATGGAAAGGTTATATAAAAGTCTCTTCCTCCACAAGAGTCAAGTCACACTATAGACAAGAGTGCATGACCTCTGATCATCTTTGTCGATGCCTCCAAGAATTGTGGTTAAGAAAAGAGGATACACTAGACCAATAGGCCTAAAAATATTAATACACTTAAGAAAAAATGGGTCACTTATTTATAATAACTACATCAAAGGAATCAGATCCTCATATCATACCACAAACCACACTCAAGTATCTAGACAAGAGGCCCCTTCTTACAAAACTCATCCTTTCCCACTGACTGCCTGTCTACCATAACTAGGGAATGCTCCATCACCTACACACTAACTTCCCTAAACAAACATATCAAAGGAACTAGTCCTTCACACCTTGACACTATCTGGTTTTTTCAGAACTAACTCTACCTCATATTTTTGTATTGTTTCATAATAATGCTTCTCGGTTGGGAAGTGTCCCTCTTTCTTGAGAGATTGAATCCATGTAAAAAAATAACATAATATGTCTCTACTGATTCCCCATGCCACCCTAGATAATTAATGAGTAAAAAGTTCCAAGAAAAGGGTATCTCATAGATGTTTCTAATAATACTACTAAAAAAGTTGAAAGAATACAGATCATACCTCTAACCATCCTTGGAGCCTCTATGTCAAAAGCCTATATGGCCTCCGGCTATCCTTGTCACCATTTTCTAACTCCATGAGCCTGGAATGGACCACCTGGGGGTGGTGGTGGAAAAATATTAAAATGCCTCCCACCTCTTTCTACTCTCCCCACTTATCCCTCATACTCGCTAACATGCAGAACTCCCTACTCCTATCACTATCTCTTCCAAGGAATTCCATCAACTATCTCCCAATAAAGATAAACTCAAGTCATACAATCTCATGTGAGTTTTCCTCTTCCATAACAATAAAAACACTATCACTCACATGATTGACTATAATCATCCTATAAACCCTGATCAGCAAAGACTGTATCCTTGGATCACCTCCTGAATCATCTCATATCCCCAGATCCTTGAGAATTCTATTGGCTGCCAACTACTGAGGTCTCATCTCCCATGTTCCCAACACCAACAATCGAAGTCTGGTCAATCATAAATATCTTCACTACTAAGGCCTTCTTGATAACTTTATCATAAGTGAGGGTGCATAGTGATATCACTAATGCCCTAATATCCTGACATAAGACATGTTTGAAGGATTGTTCTCATAAAAATTGATCTCAAACCATATCCAAATCATATTGTGAAAGGTCTGTGAACCTCACCGAATACTCTTAAATGGTCATGATACCCTGTCGAAGCTTTATAAGCTCTTAGATACACACATATCACAATATGGAAGGATAAAAATCTTTCCTAAATATCCACTCAAACTCTATCTATGTGAGTGTCATATCAGTTTGGGTTTGTGTCACCATACTTTAAAATCTCCCTACTAATCGCTATATATGACTATCCACTAAGACCACCATATGATAGGGATATTTCCTTGGAAGGAATAAAATACTATTTACTACCTCAATCTAGTCATCATCTACCTGGGGGTATGGATCACCCTGATACCTGGGAGGTTTATTCCTCCAAAACTCATACAGCACACTCATCCATTGTGCATCATGGTCTTAAACTTCCGACACAACCTTCTACTCAATGAGAGGTGGTTTCACTAGAAACTCTCA
Organism: Viscum album; assembly: GCA_963277665.1. Lineage (NCBI taxonomy): Eukaryota > Viridiplantae > Streptophyta > Magnoliopsida > Santalales > Viscaceae > Viscum > Viscum album. The sequence goes on along the minus strand of OY728122.1, from coordinate 932,102,700 downwards.
TAATGATACCACCTCCTATGCAGAACCATGCACCAAGGCATCATCACTAGGTAAATCATCATCAAAATTTTACAATATAACCTTGTCCAGTAGTCTATATGCTTGAATATATAAATAGAATCAAGATGAACTGTAGTCAAAGAGTATATTTGGGGAGGTGACTTGATAAGTACATGGAACCCAAAACAAAGTCCTATAAGATTCATGCACAAAAATTTCCCTACAAAAAATGAGGAAATATTTGAAGATATCAAACAAGTTATCAGATTCCATGTGACTGGATATATCGGCCACTGCACTATCACTTGAGTCCCAAGCCTAAAATATAAACTTGATAGACTTTTACATATTTTCCATAAAACCTAAACCAAGCTCATAGATTGAAAACTCCTAACTTTGTTCCTAAGGAATGACCTCTTATGATACCACTCTATCAGGACCCAATCCACCAGGGCCTACTTGGGTTGTGGAAGGTCGAGCCATCACAAACCCCATGCCTGCCTCTAATAGGCTAGTGGCTGGAGACCAGTGCAAAGTAATCCTACCAAGAACATGGGACTCCTTATCCAATCAAAGCTATATGTATGAACATACATTTATATCCATAAAAAAGTGTAGACATAACCATACATATCATACCAAAATTCATGCATACATCAATCCCAAAATCAGAGTAAAACATGGTACTGAAATCAAGAAAATGTAAAATAAAATCCCACTAAAACCAACAAAATCAGACAACATATTTATATAGAGGGGACTATTGTAAAATGAATCCCCTGAGAAACCCCTCGGTCAATCTATCTCGCTATCCTCTACCGACCCTGGGTCCTCCCAAAACACTATCAAAATTCATGTCATCTACATAAGACACTACATGTGTGGGAAAATATTACACATGGGTGAGTATAAAAATACCTAGTTGGCACCAGAAAAACCCAAAATTATAGGAATAAATTGAAAGTCTATAATCCTATCAACCCAAATCCATAGAAGGAAACCCAAAAATGAGAGAATAAGAAACTCCATCTCAACCACAACTCATTTATACATGACTATTTTGGTCAAATCTACATGGTATGTAAAATAGGATATGTGACATCACCATAATTATTCCTATAATAACCTAGATATACTCCTCTTAAACCCCAAGTCTCCTGAGGTCCCACCCTCATAGCTATCTAAGTGATTCTACTCGAGGCTCAAGGTATTGTTTTCATGGTAGAACATTCTCCCTAAGCTATATCATTCTTGATGGCACTCATCTAAGATATCTCATGCATCGAGTATCCCTAAACAAATGTCACATCCCCAACATCATTGTTAGCCTACATCTTAGAGAACATGCTCATTGGGACCCGCCAAAAAATCATCTTGGCACCCGGGGGATATCAATACTCATATAGGTGATCCCACCAATCTCTAATGGATGAGTCTACTAACCCTACAAGAAAATCATAAGATATCATCACTCATATAGGGGATCACTCCAAAAACCAATGTGGGACACCATGAAGACAATCTAGAACTCTGAAGATCATAACGCTCAGATAGAGGACCACACCCAAGTCTTTTGGCAGATGCCGTAAACCCTACTGAGTGTCAAATCTACAATACATAGATAAGGGATCATTCATACAACCATTAGGGGATACTAAAAACCCAAATGTGGATCTAACCACAATTGGGTGATCGTATAGACGAAGACGCCACAAAACCTACTAAAAATGGTATCTATGTAGGGGATCGTATAATCAATGATACCACAAACCCTAATCGGCTAACCAGCTGCATTGGGGATCACCAACCCATATATGAAAGTCATGACAATACCATGAACCCAACCTAGGGAATACAATATGATAGAGGATCCTACCCCTTCCTCCCAAAGGGATACACCAACTCAATCTGAGATCAACCTATTGATGGGATCACAATCCTATACTGATGATGTAATTCCACATTTTACACTCATCTAGATAGACTATGGGATCTCACTCAACCAGTACTGCTTTAGTGTCTCTGACAGGATTCTTGTTATCCTCACCTCATGTCACATCTCGCATGACAAAAGCATCACCACCATCACATCCCACATGATAAAATACTCATGATAGGCTAATCATGGGCCTCTATCTAAGTCCTAAAGATATAGATACATTATGTACAGGTATATGAGGTGAGTACATGATGTGTATCCATAGTACATGGAATTCCTCTAAAAATTGGCCCATGGTCATGTCCCATAATATAACTTGTATTTTTTTAGGAATATAGACATCATGAACCTCATTTCACATGGCGAGTGACCTTGTCTAATATCCTCAGAATGTTTTCACAAATACACGGTCAACTAGCCATGTCATTCCACATGGTATATACCCTTGGTACACAGCGTGTCTTTGCTATATAGTAACTTCACTGTGTCCTCAGTCTGTCTCTGTGTTCATTACCCCATTCATATTCATAGAACCTTTTCTACATATACCCAGTTATGTACTTCATCTAATGTATACCCTGGGGCTCTGGTCGTGTACTCACAGATGGCCATGACTCCTTACATGGCGTGTCTTCTTATGTCTTTGGCCAGATGACCTATGATCACTACATGGCTTGTACACCTAGTACACAGTTTGTAGTTCTCGGATATCTTCTTATCTAAATTGGAAGAACACATGGTGTGTGCTCCTACACTACACACTGTATGATCAAAAAAGCCGAATGGGAATCCCCTTAAAATCACCTAAAACTCCTTGGTTTCCACCAAAACCCACATATCCACCCCCAACGGATATATTTCAGTCGTAATATAGATATAAAATAATAAAAAATGAAAATACATGGATCAAGATATAAATATCATAAAACCACCTACCATATAGAGAAATTTAAAAATTTTGATTCCAACACAACACTGAAAAGTTGTTACATGAACCTCGATCTGCTAATGATCAGTATAAAAAATGGGGTTTTCTAGCACTTTCTCACCATGATTCCTCCTTAGTCTGTCTGTCTCCATGAGAGAACCTCCTCTCTTCCTTCTATACCGATTAATCCAATGAGGGGTAGGATTATTCTTTTAATTTTAATTACATTAAAAACCTCTATTTGATACCCTATCAATGGTCACCATCAACTGGGTTCCCAATACTGATAAAATTTATGTCACACCTAAGATAAAGCCCACATTATGAACTCAACTAAAGTATAATATTACTGATTAAATACTATGATCTATATTTATTCTATTTTTACTAAAAAAACACTCATTTTATAAAATATACTTAATTATATTCATATTACCACACCTTGCCTCTCTAGGCTCTAGAATCCTTTTCCAACACGATTCCTGACTTTAGAAATATTCCTAAAAATATTAAAAAGTCTTATAGGGAAAAGGTGTAGTAACTACTATATTATTAGATCATATCACCAATAATGTATACTTATCATAAAAGGATGTAATCATTGATGAAAATAAATTTAAAATATCAATGAAACATTTCTAGAATAAAATACCATTTACACTTTGAAAATAATTATTAAAAATAAAAATATTTCTAAAATGTTATGGAAAATGTTTTCCTTGAAAATAACCCTGAAAAATAGTAAGTAAATCTTAAACATATCGAGTAGTCATGATGGTATGAAATTTCTTTTTATGTTGTATAAGTTTAAATAAAACATTCATTTCACACTTTTTTAGAAAATGTCAAAAAGGGATTTGTTCAGAAAATGATAAGAATATTATTTTTAAAAACCATTTTGTAAAGAGTCACTAATGGGTAAAAATGAATTTAAAAAATCATTATAGAATATTAAATATATTATTAAAAACATTTTTAAAAAACATGGATATTTATGAAAAATTATTTCAGACTAAAGAGATATATAATGTTGGTTTTTCATAAAAATAGTCTTTCTGATTTTTTAGTACTTAAGGTGATTAATTGAAATAAAAACATAAATTCTGAAGAGATAAAAAATTAGAATAAAATGAAATTTATTTATGAAATAAGTATCATATAATTTCCTCGATAGAGATTCAAGCTTAAATAATCCCTATTAAAATAGTATTGAAACAAGAATCTCTTACCTCAAGTCTCGACTTTTATCATTCACATTCAAACCTCCAATATAATAAATATTGATTTATTATGAATGTATTCTAGAACCATAATTATATGTATAATATCATTTATTATTTATTTCTAAAATCTTATCACCTGTTTATTAATAAGTTATTATTAAAATCTCTCTTCTGGGTGGTATCTACTTCATTTTTCATATATGTTTTGGTTTGGCGATACTGGTTATTGTACATTGATTATGGTTATGTAATTTATAGAAGTTTAATGGTCCTATAAATATCATATATATATTAATTATATATATATTTATTTATTTATTTATATTAATCAATAAAATTTATATAAAGGAAAATGAATTACAACGTTCATTGAGATGGTAGGTCATACATACACATAAACATTGTTTTCTCTTTTTGAGAAATAGAAGGAAAGAATTATAAATAATAATTACTCATTATAGAGTTATTAATATATCATATAAACCATATATATTCATCAAATCAATAATTTTTACCATCCTTGTAAAAAGGAGATGAAAATCTAATCGCATCGCTTCATGGAGGTGGTAGTCTACATGTAACATGAGCGATGTTTTCATTTTCCCATTGTTTGGAAGGTAAGAAGGTATATCTGATATTATAGATAAATAATTATAATTAACTCCTTAATATAATATATAAATATTAAACACATCATAATACTCATCCATAAAATAAGGTGATGGAAAATGAATTGTATCACTGCATGGAGATGTTATGTTGTATATATGCATGACGAATACTTTCACATCCAAATTGATGTAAAATAGGGTGAATAAAGGTTTTTTCAAAACCAAAAAAATCATTATATCTATATAAATTAATTTATTATTTAATAAGGAATATGAAATATTTATATGACATAAAATATTAATTAAAAAGAAAGTGATCGGTTAAAGCAATTACCACTTCTATAAAAAAACCCTTTAGATCGCCTCTTAAGGGACCTAGGGTTGGTTTTTTTGGAAGATAAGAAATATAGATTGAGAATGAATTTTATTGGGTGTTTTTTCATGTTATGGTTTAGATATAACTCTTAATGGGGTTTAAAGAATGGAAAGGATAGTCTCCCAATTATAATTTAAGGGATGGTCACCCTCAAGATTTCTTAAAAGATTAAAATATAAAAAACTAATTATCTATCCAAATGATTCTAAATGGCTAGGTATTTGAATATAAGGTAGTATGGGTTTTAAATTTCATTAATAAAAAACATTTGGATAGGTTTTTTTTCATTTTAAACCATATATTTTTTATTAACCTCTTGGTTAACTAATTTGGACCTCAACTCCGATAAAGTTATTCAGTTCTGAACGGATATAATTTTACTTATAAGATAATAATTGCTTAATAAATTGAAAGTGGATAAAATTTTTGGCCATATATTATCTACCTTCTAAAATTACATGATTTCTATTATTTATAAATAATTTAATAAAATATTTTTTGGATAAAATTTAATTAATTTCAACTTTGACACTACTCATTTAATTTGACTTAAAAGACATAAATACAAGGTGGTAATTAGAATATCACACTTTAACATAATAATAATATTTCAAAATAATATATAACATTTATTTAAACAATATATAATTAAAATTATAACACTTTTATTGTTTTTAGAATTATTTATTTAATTTTTCTATTAATTTAAAAAATATTGCATCGATGTTGTATAAGAATTTGAGGTAATTATATAATTATTAAAAATTTGAAATAAATTTACATCAGGAAAATAATTTCATTATTATCAAAATAAAAATATATATTATTTATTTATTTATTTATTCCCTATGGGGACACATAATATATATTTAGATGTAAGAGGGTGACATTTGGAATTTTTCATTGTTTAAATATAATATCTGTAATTTTCATTGAAAAGTGTGGATTTAAAAAATAAATTTTGAGTTTAATGTGGTAATAGAAGAATTTATTTCATATAATAATAATTATAAGGAATTATTTTGTCCTTATTACTTAGTTTTAACCAATATTAACCTGATTTACCCTTTACCGATGTGGTAAATTTTGCCACGGTTACTATTCATATTGACCAAATAGTAAAGTTTTCTATTTACGAAATTGCGACCTACTAATTCCAAATATAGATTAAATGTTATAAAATTAAATTTCAATAATTTTTAAATATTAATTTTAATATAATCAAGAAAAACATGTGGAAACAACTTTTTAGACAAATACATTTTAAAGCACACAACTTGGTTTATTCTTATCCTGTTATTAAAAATAAATATTAAATGAATATTAAATCATTTAACTAAATATATAGTACATAGAATTAATCAAAATAAGTAAGTAATAGTGATTAATTTTATTTATTAAGATAAAAATATTATGTTTGCAAAAACACTATTTTTGAGAGAAACATTTCCTTTATTTTGAAAAGAATTTTATTATCATTTATAATTAATTGATACCCAATGAATAAGTTTTCATCATAAATTCTTCATAATTTTGTAATTCCAATTAAAAACTGAAAATATAATGTCTAGGAACTAAATTTAACATCAAATAATAATATTTTAATAGTATGTCGATGTTCGTTTAAACTCGATGTTGCACGTAAAACAACCTATTAAAGAAATAAAATTTACTTATTGAGAATTATTTAATAAAATATTATGGTATTAGGCTTCTCAAATTTATATTAAAACTAGTTAAACATTATTTCTAGCATATTAAATATATCAAAATGTTATTCATGATATATTCCATAGTTGATAATGAGATATATCCTTCAAAGAGTTCCATTTTTTATATCATTTCAATAATGAATTTTAAAGAATCTAATCCCTCTAAAATGATAACCTGATATATTATATCAACTAGTGGGAAAATAACCAATTTTTATTATTCTCTGGTTTAGATTTCTCATTTATCTTATTGTGCAGATATTTATGAATGTAATCATTACACAAATTATTCTTGGATGGTTGAATGATCAAACATTCTTCTGAATCCATCAAATAAATAAACACGTATTTATTTCACTAGTATCTGAAATTTTAAGGACTCATAACTGAGGGTAACTAAATTCTTTTAATAATTCATCGTTTCCTAACTCTTATATTTAACCACATCATCCATGAATTACACAAGATAATCCATGGGTTCTTAACTTTTAGTATTAGCCATACTAAATGACTAATTTTTTTACATGGGTTGTAATTAAATGTAATTTTACACTTAGTATGTCTAGCCTCAACATTTCCTCTAAGATATTATTCATATCTTATGTAACTATAGTATCTTAATATATTTTTTTATCTTATAAATTCAAAATATATAGGCCTAATTGTAAAAATTTAGTTTTGATATTATTCCCCTAACTAAATTAATATATTTAAAACATATTATACTATATAACCATATATAACTCGTGATTTGTTTTACGTAACCAATAATAAAATATCTTCACATCCACTCATATCCAAATTTTTCTCATGTATATTAAATAAGAAACCCATTTATTAAAATATTTGGAATCATATGAAATAAAAATCCATACAATAGAAAGTATCATTTGACAAGTATTCAACCTCTACTTTTCTAGGCAAGGCCTAATCTCACTTACTAATGTTTTATAGGACATGGTTATTCCTCTAAGAAATCTAATTTTTAAGAGATATCACCATTTTTTCAAAAAAAACACAATATTACACTATCAATTTTACTATGCTTTATTTTTTATAATAAAAACCATAATGTTTTTTAAAATCCATTCAATTTTTTATAAAAATATTGGTTAATCGCTACGTGGTTATTAAAACCAACATAACAGTTCTATAATAACTCTAAAGTGGATTTCATATTTTTATATTCATTTTATTAATTCTTTCTTAGTACTAACTATAATACCAACAAATCTTTTTTATAAAAAATCTATATGATTAAATATAGTGGAAGAATGAAACAAAACCATTTTAAAACATCTAATGGGAGATTTAATTATAAAATGAAATGAAAAACTATGAAATAAATCAAATCATACTATCTATGAATAATCCTTCACAATAATGAGTTTGATTGAGATATCTCAATAACACTCAGTGGAATTCTTCATCTTATGGTATACAAATATTGAAATGGAATCACTAAATTCTTTGAAAGGACCATTTCTCCTTCAACGGTGTGATAAAATCTCATCAATGATGGTGAGGGAAGATAATTGTGTGAGATATATTTTACTTTAAATAGTGATTTTCATGAACCAACTGAGGTTGACCCTGAAATGGTCTCCCAAATCACTCTGAGATAAGGATCAATGTTTGTTCCTAATCCACATGGGATGGTACAAGTTCCCTACTATCAAATGAAAATGTTTAGGAATGATTTACTTGAATTTACCATATTAAAATAACAAATAAAAACCCAAAAACCATATCAGAAAAAAAACCAAATTCACCTTTAATAAATTCCAAATTCATTATTTACAACTAAACAAGTTCCAAAAAAGACAATGACATAAAGGGGAAACCAAAACAACACTCTAAACCTATATGCAATAGGAGGAGTAATTTCATCGATCTACCACCACCAAGATCCAAAACCAAAACCACTAGGAGACCAAACTGAAAACCTAACACATCCTGCATTAACCTAAAACAAAGCGACAACAGGGCCTGCATACACCCAAAGGTGTATGCAGGGTGTAACCCAAATCCCAATAGGATGCCAATCGGGCAGAGATTCCTTTGTTAAACATTAAATTATAGATAAAATAGACCATATTTATCATGTATGAAAATACCTAAAAAATTTCAGGAAAAAAATTACTTTGAAACTAAACAACTTAAAAAGGAGTAAAATTTTAATTAGAAAACATTTTTCAAGGAATGTAACTATAAACAAAAATAAACTTAATAAGAGGTGAAACATTAAATAAAAAACAAACTTACTTTTAAAATTACTGAACAAACATACCATATGTCGGTGGTAGGTGCAATATAATCATTAAAAATAAGACCTGGGAAATAACCCTAGGCACAAGCTAGCTGTGGGCCCCAGGTACCTAATATCTCAGTGAAAAGTAACCATAAAAAATATTTTTTCTCTTACACAAACCACTAGTAGGGAATATACACATAAAATAGTGGTCCCCAAAATCTTCATAATAGTTTAGTTCCTGTTGTTATCGTCAAACATGCTGTGTGAAATAGGGACGAAATGACTCTGGATCACTAGCATACAAGTACATTTCCTCCCACCAAGAAACACATGCTTCCAATTTGTGCTCTGTCAGGTTTCGCATATCACATCACATCACTTGAAAATCCAAATTCTATTTTAGCATCATGTGCACACCAAAATAGTTCACAAACATGTTTCTCACCCCTTTATATCATTTAATAATCCATTCAAAAATTTGTAAAAAATAATTATGAAGTGCCCTAAGGTTTTACACACAAATACTCATTCCAAATCCACATTTAAGACAAAAAATACAAAATCATCATAAGAAAACAAAATGGAAGTCCCTTGAACATTTTATAAACCTATTTCACAATTCGTAAAATATTACCAAAGCATTCCCCATCATGGTTAGCACTTCTTATACATGTCAATAAACCATTAAGACAATTTATAAAATAATTTTTCAAAATTACACAAGGCTTTCCCACCAAAAACAAATTCACCCAAAGTTCTTTTTTTAAATAAAACTCACCTTAATTCCACACAAAAATATAATTTTCAGCCCTTATGTAAAATAAAAAACTAATTACACAATTTATACAATGCTACCAAATGAGGCAATGTGATTTCAAATGTGAAAAACACCTCCATCCAAGTAAAAATGACATTTTAAATTTAAATGCATGTGTAACCACATCAAACACCACTTTTTTACTACATGAATAATTAAATAAATCATTTGAACACAATATAACATATAAAAAATGTAACAACAAATTGTTTCACCTAAAACACACTTGGTTTCATAAAAACATCACTTTAAAACTAACCGCACATCCAAACAATGCCAAAATATAATTTTCACCATTTAGAAAAATTCAAAAATCATTTACAATTTATCAAACAGGTTCCAAAAGGCTACCACAAAGTTTTACCCCAAAAATTCCCAATTTCACATAGATAAATTATTTTTAACCAAAATAGACAAAAAAAATCCGAAAAACCATTCCAGTACCACACACATAATTTATAAAACATAATAAAAATGCAAGAAATAATAATAAATTTATTGAAGAATTTTTAAGCATGGAATCACCTTCCTCGAACCAATACGCTCCCAAAAAATGTTGTGAAACTCATTCTCACCCTATCTAAACCTTAAACACACCTCAAGCAACCAACAATAAACCCTAAACCACAAGACCAAAACCAATGGATCTAGATTAAACCATCAAAAACCATAACCCAAACCACCAAAAACCAAACCCTAAGAAAAAGAGATCAAAACCTTTCCCGGATGAAGAATAAACCCACGGAGGAGGTATGTGGGAAAAAGTAAGCAACCTTGGAGGCCGGTCGTGTGAAGAAGGGATACAAAAGGTGGTGCGCAACCTAGAGCAGAGCGGGGCACAGGTGAGTGGCACATGGGATAGTGGGGCATGATCAAAGGGGCGCATGGGGCTATGGGGTGTGAGCAGGTGGGGCGCGTGGGGCTATAGAGAACCTCTGGTGGATGGATTTCCAAAGAAAATGTCTGGAGGGAGGCTTCCCACAAAAAGGTGATGCATGGGGGGCTGGTGCGTAAGGTAAAGAGGAAGGGGAGGTTTTTTATGGAGGGGGAGAAGAGAGGAGAGAGGGAGAAAAAATTCAAATAAATGAAACCATAAAGAAAAGGAATTAGCCCAATTAAAAATATTAATAATAAATATAATAATGATCATAAAAATTATTTAACTAAAACTTTTAAAAGTATTAACACCAACAATAATAATATTATTATCTTATAATATTATTATCATTATTATTTAATAAAATTATTTATAACACTAATTAGATTAATACTATTAATAAAATTAATATTATTAATACCAATAATAGTAATAATAATAATACCCTCAAAAATATTTTTATTATTTTAATTATAACAATTCATTAAATATTTATTTTGCTTAATTTTTTATTTTATTTACTCACACCTTCATTTAACTTTATTTGTTATTTTATTTTACTCACATTTAAATGCATAAAATATTATTAATGTAGGGAGACTATGAGGTCACCCCGCACGGCTCAAGTGATAGTACATGGACCATGCATTAGTCTCTGTCCATTCAATAAGTGACTAAACTGGTACTTGGGCTGACCGAATGGCTTCTACTATCATTTGGTGCCCACGCACCGACCTAAAAACCACAAATTTTCCAAACATTAAAATTGTAATCTGGGACCCAAACCCAAATTTTGATAATGATAACTTGATACCTCTTACCTGTCACACCCACTTCCCATGAAAAACAACCAAAATTCAACCCGAGCCTAGTCCGAGTCAAAAATAAAAACCCGTGTGTGACAATTATCCCCACCATAAATGCTTTTTTGCTCAGAAAGTCATCCAAGACTGACCGGATAACATAACTGGTACACCCTCTTAGCTCAAAGTGGTTCCCAAAAAAATGATAGAGAAGAAGTAACGCTACCAACAAAGTGAAGGATAGTGAAAAATAAACTCAACTTACCCAAAATGTACTCCTCACCAAGTGACACCTGCTCCCAAAAGTCAAGGTAAGTCCAATTGATAATCAAATAAAGAACCAATCACAAAAAACAATATATCAAGACAAAACACCGTATGTAATCCCAAATAAGCTCATGGATATCACCAGAAACAAATTAGATTGTTCTGAGTGAGACTGTCAATCATTGAACCAACACTAGAGATGAAACAAAGTTACTGACATGGGGAATCTCAAACAGACTCCCCACCATAGGAGGAAACTAGAACCTAAGACAGAACTAGGATACCAACACGGGGAGGCTCGAACGGACTCCCCTCCATAATTACCATCTAAAAAACTGATTGGAACATGCTGATATAGGAAGACTAACATGAGCTAACAGGGGGGCTTCCCACACAACATACCACCCCACCGCATGGGCATGGCCGCAAAACTCCAAACAACACAAAAGACAAAACATGGTTCATTGCAAATCAGGGTCCTCATGCCACCTCCATCCAGCTGGACTACTTAGAACACATTGAATTCTGATATAACTTAAACTTTCTTCATTTTCCAAAATAAAAATAGACATTGGAATGAGGTCCATCACAACCCCGAGGGTTTTCTAACTATGTGACTGCTTCACTCTGAGACTTGAGGCTGGAGATTTGATGGTTGAAGCATCTTCTTCCTCGTAGTCAGGTGTTAAAAACATCCAATCGAAAATTCTTCCCAATGGTTCCATAAGAAACTACAATGTGATCCAATAGCAACCCATACTGCCTTCACATTTCCTCAATGAAATTCCCTTCACCACTCTAAAACAGGACCTTCATACAGGATGACATAAAGCTTTACCTTTGATGACTCGTGAAACTTATGGAACTAAGGTCTCATCAAACCTTTCAAAACCACTCTTTTACTTCAATAAGGACCCTCTTAATATAAAGGAGATAAAAGGACATAACTTAAGGGAGCCCTTACTTTGATCAAATGGAGTCTCTGCCATAGGTGGATTTCCCATAGCCACACTTCAAATATACATCAATACTTTATAGAGGAGTGTACTAACCAATAAAGAAAACCATGAACCCAGTCAAACTAGTACAATGGCCAAGAAAAACCTCAAGTGAACATGAACTCAAACTCTAGACATAAGCCAACCAAAAGGATTCTTGGATTTAAATTCCTCACAAACAACATTCCCAAAAATTCAAAAAGATGTAGCATGAAAATATTGGTTACTAAAACAAATAAAATTCTTTTAAAATCACTTTTTTAAAATAAACAATGTCGGTGGGTTGCAGAAACACCAATGGTGTTTCATGGGCCTCACACATGCATGTTTTCATGCAACACCAGGCACCGACCTCATGTCTATCCAGGAACTTGCCCACTCATACTATTTACCATCCACATTACCATATATGCAAATAAAAGTGGTCTCCCATGAGAACACTAAAGAATAAAAAAAACATTTCAACTTTTCAAAACCAAAAACATTCAACCCGCAATTTTCAAACCATACACAACAATTTAAAATCAATTCTTTTATAAACATTTTCCACCTCCCCAAAACCAAATCATTTTTACTTAAAAAATCAAATTTCCACAATTTCACAATAAGAGACGTCAGATTAAGAAAGTGAAAACTAGTTTTAGTGGTTAACTTAGATATATGGTTGGTTTCCATATGCCAATCACACCAATACCATAGAGAGTATTCTTGGAAAACATCCCCAAATACACAAGGATTTCTAGGCCTTATGAGGTCACTGAGACTGTTGACCCATCTTCCATTTCATTTCCCAAACATCCATGAAATACAAGAACCAAAGAACTCAGATAAAACCCGACTTCACCTAGTAACATGAGTCCCTCCACGAGGTGTACAGGCCAAACACCCTCCTCATAACCAAAACGTCATGTTCAGATAATCCTGGCTCCTGTATACCTAGACTCTACCCTAAGGAACAATACTCAAAGATCATATCCTGCTCTGTTACCATTTTGTCCTGAACCAACCCAGGATGACCCAGAAATTGTCACCCAAATCGGTCTGTGACAAGGCATGAAGGGTGTTCCCGATACCCATAGGATGGAACTAGTTCCCGAGTACCAAATTAAATGCTTTGAAAATGATTTTCCTGAATTTACTAAATTAAAATAACCACTAAATATTCAAAACTGGATCTGAAAAAAAATAACCAAATTCACCTTTAATAAATTATAAATTCATCATTTACAAATAATCATGATCCAAAAAGGAAAATTACAAAAATGAGAAACTAAAACAACACTCTATACGATTATGAAACAAGAGGATTAATGTCCTCGAGCTGCCACCACCAAGATCCAAAACCAAAACCACAAGAAGACAAAACTGCTAACCTGGAACATCTTACCTCAACCAGAAAAAAAAAGACACAACAGGGTCTACATACAACCAAAGGTGTATGAATGGTGTGAGAAAAATCCTAGTAAGATGCCACTCGGGGAGAGATTCCATTAATTAGACATTAAATGAAAAATAAAACTTTCTAGATTTATCATGAAAGAAAATGAAAAAAAATCAGAAAAAAATAACTTAAAAACTAAATAACACAGAAAGGAGTGAAATTTTAATTAGAAAATAGTTTTCAAGGACTGAAACTATAAAACAAAAGTAGCATAATACGAGGTGAAACATTAAATAAGAAACAAACTTAAATTTAAAATTACCTAACAAACATACCTTATGTCGATGGTAGGTGAAATATGGTAATTGATCACTAGACATGGGAAATAACCCTAGGCACTAGCTAGCTATGGGCCCTTGATACCTCATATCTAAGTGAAAAGTAGCCATAAAAATATCTTTTCTCATGCACTATCCACTAGTAGTGAACATACCCATAACCTAGTGGTCCCCAACATCATCATAATAGTTTAGTTAGTGTTTTCATAATCACAATTTCTAAGTGAAACAAGGAAAAAAAACTCTGGATCATGAGCATACCAGTACACATCCACCCACCAAGATATTCGGGCTTCCATTTGTGCTCAATCAAGTTTCACATATCACATCACATCACTTACACATCAAAATTATATTTTAACACCATGAACACACCAAAATAGTTAAAAAACGTGTTTCGTACCCCTTTATATCATTTAATAATTCATTCAAAATTTTGTAAATCAATTTTAAGAAGTTCCTTATGGTTTTACGCACAAAATATTATTCCAAATCGTATTTTAAGACCAAAAATACACAATCACCGTACGAAAACAAAATGGACATCTATTGCACATTTTAAGAAACCATTTTCACAATTTATAAAATATTAGAAAATCATTCCCCATCATGGTTCGCACTGCCCACACAAGTCAATAAATCATTCATATATTTTCTAAAATAATTTTTCAAAACTCCACAAGGATATCCCACAAAAAAATGTTCCCAAAGCCCTCTTTTTAAAATCAACCACACCTGAATTCCATACCATAACATAATTTTCAACCCTTATGTCATATAACAATCTAATTACACAATTTATACCACGCTATCTATTGATGCAATCTGATTTAACATGTCAAAACACCTCATTTCAGGAAGAAATGATATTTTTTAACTAAAATCACATCTAACCATATCAAATACCACATTATCAATACATGAATAATTTTAATAAATCATTTGAATGCAATATAAAATATAAAAAAGGGTGTAAAAAATGTTAGAACCTAAAACACACTTGGATTCATATAAAAACGCCAATTTAAAACTAACCACACATCCTTATAATACCAAAATATAATTCACATCATTTAAAAAATTTTCAAAATCATTTAGACAATTTATAAAACATATTCCAAAAGTCTACCACAACTTTACACACCAAAAACACCTAATTTCACGTAGATAAATTATTTTCAATCCTAATACACATAAAAATTTCCCAAAAACCACTCTCGTACCTCAAAAAAAATTATAAAACATAAGAAAAATGAAATAATGAATAATAAATTTATCAAAGAATGCTTAATCATGGAATCACCAACCTCGAACCAAGACACTCCTAGAAAAATAGTGTGAAACTCATTCACACCATATCCAAACCCTAGCTGCACCTCAAGCAGCCTACAATGAACCATAAACCACAATACTGAAACCAACGGCTCAATATTGAACCCTCAAAACCAAATCCTTAACCACTCAAAACCAAACCCCAAGAAGGATACGGAAAAACCTTTCAGGAATGAAGAATGCACTCACTACGGATGTAGAGGGGAAACAGGCATTCCACCTCGGAGGTCGGCTGCACGAAGATGGGATGTCAGAGGTGGTGCACCTGCCGGAACCGAGTGGGGTTTCGGTGAGGGGTGCGTGAGACAGTGGGGAAAAATAAGGGGAGTGAATGGGGTTGTGGGGTGGGAGCAGGTGGGGCGTGCAGGGATGCAAGGTGCTTGTGGGGGGTGGATAACCAGAGAAAATCGCCAGAGGGAGGATTCCCACAAGGAGGAGGAGCATGGGGGGCTGGTGCACAAGGTAAAAAGGAAGGGGAGGATTGTACGTGGATGAGGGGTAGAAGATAGGAGATATGGAGAAAAGGAAGGAAATAAATGAAACCATAAAGAAAAGGAGTTAACACACTTAATAATAATACATATAATAATGATCAGAAAAATTATTTAACTAAAAATGTTAATAATATTAACACCAATAATAATATTATTATTATTCCTTAATAATATTATTATCATTAATATTTAAAACAATTCTTAATAATAATAATTAGATGAATACTATTAATAAAATTAATATTATTAATTCCAATAATATTAATTATAACAATACCCTCAAAATTATTATTATTATTATTATTATTATTATTATTATAACAACTCATTAAATTTTTATTTCACTTATTTTTTTATTTTATTTAATCACACCTTAGTTTAACTTTATTTATTGTTTTATTTCACTTGAATTTAAATGAATTAAATATTTTGAATGTAGGGAGACTATGAGGTCACCCCGCTTGGCTCAAGAAACTGTGCATGGACAATGCAGTGGTATCTACTCATTCAAGAAGTGACCACACTAGTACGAGGGCTGGCTGCATGGATTATACTACCATGTGGTGCCCATACACTAGCCCAAACCCCAAAAATTTTAAAAACATTAAAATTTTAATCTAGGAACTAAACCCAAACTGCGACAATGATAACTCAAGACCTTGAACCTAACACACCCAGTTCTTGAGTAAAACAACAGAAATCTGACCTGATCCTGGTCTGAGGCTAAAATAAAAACTGAGATGTGACAGTGCTCTCCACTATATCAAAATAAGTTTTATGAAATCAATTATATATAACTCCTTCATTGAATAAAGTATCTTTTAATATTTCTAACATTTTATATGTTACAAAATTTCAACCTCTTTGGATCCATTGCTGCTACATATAAAATGGTCCCCCATTAATTAATGTTATTTTTAAACCCCATTAAAAATTAATAAACCATGTACACAATATAACATTATGTGTTTTAAGGTAAATAATATAATAACCATTGAATGTGAGGTTTTTGAATATGTCCCATTATATTTTCCAAGAAAACAATAAAATTGTAACAAGAACCACAATATAACTTAAACCATGGTGTGTTAATTTTCACCATGTTATTGTATTTTATTTGGTGGATATTTCCAATAATTATAGAAAAATGTATTAATTAATATTTCTATTTTTTTATATAGTTTAGGTTTATCTACACAAATAAATTTCCTATTTATCATCTAAGTGATTTCGGAATTATTTTATAACATATCCATTTACATGCACCTTAATGGAATGTTATATCTGGAATGAGGATTCAAACCTTTTTAGAGATTTTTACTTTTATGATGATTCAATTTGAACTTTCAATATATTTTTAGGTTATACACATGAAATTGCATCTTTTATATTTTATTATAATCTATTTTAGGAAATTTTAAATACATCCGAAGAGATATGTACTAGGAAATTTACCAACATGAATTTCTTGAAAATTTAGCATTATAAAGCATGTGCAATCTTAAAATTTTAAATAAAATAACAATAAATCTAATAAAATTATATTTTTTTGAAAAAAAACTAATTGATATTATTTATGTCATCCGATAAAGAAAAATCAAGGTTCATACTAGATGATTCTTTGAGAAGAAATATGTTACTTAAAGAGTTGGTGGGAGAAATATAAAACTATATATTTTTAAGAAAAAAAACATAAATAGTTCTTAAGAAGGAATATGGTGTAGTACTATTATTTTTTTTTTTGAAAAATAAACCAACTTTGATATCATAAAAATCTCATAGGTCTAGTGGGATCCATGTAAGAGGTATGTATTTCCCATTTTAAATGATAATGATATTGATTTTATACAAGATAAACCAATGACCAATCAAGAAATTATCAACATTTCTATTACTAAGGAAGGGTTAGAGTCCATGAAATATTATATGGAATCATTGTACTTAATTCAATTTTGGAATTTGATTTAATCATGTAATTGTAGATTACCCAATGTTTGTAGTTTTTTTTATAAAATAAAACTACCAAAAATAGAATAATCTCAACCTATAAGGAACTCTTTTAAGAAAAGTGTATAAAAATTATACTTTTAACTATGAAAAAACTATCCCACAAGTAAACATGATAAAGTCCATTAATTTTTTTTTCAATATACCTTATTCTAGTTATGAGATCAACCAAATTGATTTAAAAATATCCCTTAATGTAAATATCTCTGGGGATGTGTATATGATGAAACCCTGTGATTTTTAATATCCTGATAATTTTTTGATGTTATAATAGATCCACTGTAATATTTATGGATTAGAGAATATTTCTTAATTTATAATATGTTTAGGTATATAATTAAAGAGTTTTTTTATAAAATTTTCAGATGATATAATATATAAATAGGTTATTTATATCACTATCATATTTATGATGTTTTTTATGGATATCATAATACCCACTAAAAATAATATCCACTTTAATAATTCTATAAATTTATGGTTTAGAAAATTTTTCTCAATGAAATAAATGGGTTGGGTGACCAATATAGTTAGTATGAATTTTTATAGTGATAGATCAAGTATTTTCTTAGTCTAAATTAGAACTGACATATTGGTATGATTATAAAAAGTATTAGCATATAGGGCATCATAAAATTGTTTTTCTATTTTTTCATGGTGTGAATATTTTAACAGTTTGGTATCCTTTTACTAAGATAATAAATAAATGAATGAATTATCTTATTTATGCTTCCATAATAGTATAAATATTTTATGCCATGTTGTGTACTTGGCCTAATGTCACTTATACTTATAGTATAATTAGTTTGATTCCAATCAGATATTTGTAAAAGTAATTGGATTGATGTAAAAAATATATTTATGTACTTATAAAGGTATAAAGATCTATTCTTTCCCTTTTTCGGTGGGTAATGTCTCAGTATAAAGGGATATATTGACTCAATATTATAAACTAACTAGGATAGTTAAACATATCAATCTAAATTTATGTTTTTCCTCAATGGTAAAACCATTAGCTAGATATGATTGTTAATTCTATAATGGAATTAAAATACATTAATACATAAGATGTTGTAAAGGAAGTTACATGTAATAAGAATTTAATTATTATGCTATGGGTAGTTCCTATAATATTTTCTTAAATATAGTTGTTTGATGTTAAAAATGGATTAGTCCTAAAGGCTATGGAATCCTTTCCCACACCAATAGTCCAGACATATTTTTTAAGAAAACTTTTAATTAATAAAACTATTGTGAGATGTAATGTTATGATTTTTCATTTTTTTATAAAGGATAATGCAGGAAAAGTTTGAAAACCCCTTCAAAATAAGGTTTTTTTATAGAGTCTAATAACACTTATGAGATCAAGAGGAGGCAGTAAAAACCATTGACTGATGATCTCTATTCATAAAAAATTAATCCAGTTTATCAAACAAAAAATAAGAACACTATAAAACTAGGTAAACCATTCACTGAAGATCCACTGCAACCTTTGATCTTCATCTTAATATTAATTTGATAAAGATATCAAAATCCTAAACACAAGAATACCAGCCTATATCAATATTCATGGGATTATCTAAATTATCTAGAATTCGGATGGTATTCACCATTTCTCCATAATATAGCAGTACCTAGTATATAAAGGAGGAATGTGAGAGAGTTCTTCAAGATCTAGGTAGGTTCATCCATGAAACAAGAATGTCCAATACACAAACTACCATCAGATAGTCATGACATATAAATAAACAAAGATAACCCTCAGTCGGTATCATTTACTCATGCATTGTAAACTCATGTGTAAATGATGCTTCGTCTAGTTAATGTATCATATACATGAATGTAAATCCAAAACGTTTCATCTCATAAAATAATATAATAAATTCATGATAATATGGGAGAATAAAAATGATAACATTTTATCATTTTTCCATTAATCATAAAATGCATGGAAATGAAAGTCAAAATTATCATGCAATACAATATTGTTTATATATATATCATATATACATTTAAGGATTTAGGTAATATTCCCATTAATATCCCACTTGAAAAAAATCCTAAAAGACTTGGTTTCATTTCCCATTATATTGTATCATGTATAATAAATTATGAATCGAAATCCAGACCCAATTTTGGATATATTCCAAAAAAAAATGGAAATCAATCAACAACTTCACCTTTTATCACATCATATTCAATAACTTATGAACACCCATCTAAAAAACTATTGTATTAACTCTAAACACTTTCATATTAGCTATCAAAGTCAAACTCAATCCCCAATATTTTGAAAACAAAGTATATTCCTATGGGATTATTGCCAATAAATATGAATCAATGGATCTATAATATGTAATATAATAGAGGACTATTGAAAAGCATCAATTCTACTCAAGATATAAATGGATCTGGTGTGATCTCAATTAAACACATGTACCTTTAAACCCATTCCCACCAATCTTCATCACTTGAAAATAATTTCTCTCATATTTGTCCCTTTTTCTGATACATTAAGTGAACTTGGGACAAAAAGAATGTCAATATCATATAGCCAAAACATTTATTCTCAATCCTCTAAGTGAAGAATGATTTGATCAATTAATATATCACATATCATTTATACTTATCAATAACTACATAACATCTTATTTATCGGAATAGATATACAATATCTAGGTGTTATCTCACACTCCCGCAACCTATCTCAATTGAGTTCCCTTATGTCATACTAATCATACGAGAGGAAAATTATCATCTTGGTAAAGCTTCATTTAATGACATGATCAGGAACATACACAACCACCCCTATTTTTATAGGTAAATATGTAGAATTATGTAAGTAAGGTATTAAATTATTAATGTCCTCATGCTTAGTATCTCCCCAACCTTCGGTAGCGGAGACCGAAAATATGGTCCATGTCCCTCTAGTTTAAAAAATACACCTCTATATGCCAATCAATGTGGCTTACTTAGTGGGTTATCCTATGCACACAAGGAATATCCTATTCTTTTTTTTATTCCCCATGAACATATTGTCAATCTCTATATAGGAAAATTACTCACGATAATATTAACATTTCCTTATAAACTATAATACTCTATGCAAAACAACTATTATGGATAAAATCAAAGTCATACTTTGAGAGGTAAATTATAATTACACATCAAGAAATGTATATATATATATATATTGTAGATAATTTGGAAATAATAATTAAAATAGAGGTCATAATTAATGTGATACATTTTAATATTATTAAAATAATTAAGAATATTGAAATTATTAATATTAATATTATTAAACAAAATTACGAATACATAACAAAACCAACATAATAACCAATTTTTCATTTAATATATGATAAACTACTAGATTAGCCTTATGTTTTCTACATTATCTGGGTTTTTTAATTCATTAAGTTGAATATAATCCATGCTACATCACTATGTGAGCATATAATAAAACCCTCCTACTAAAATCATCAATGAGAAACATCTATGAATTTACCCAGTTAGAATAATGGTGAAATTTAGTAATCATATTCCTAATTATTCAACTTTTGAGCGTACTCTATCTTCATAACTTCACAACATAAAATGTTATGATTTTTACTATTATTTTCTATATACAATTCTTTATATTTTCATCACAATCATCCTTCAAAACCTATTCCATCAAAAAAAATCACTGAAATAATATAACTACTTATATTATTGACTATAGGTCCTTATAAACTCATTTATTATAAAGTGAAAATCATCTTAATATAGTAACTTCATGTAACTCTTTACATTTCCCTTTATCATCATACCCCGTACTATTTTAGGAAAAAAATTATAAGACTTTATTATTTTAAAAAATGTAAATATTTACTTGTCTCTTTACCTCCATACCCTAATATATTTTAGTGTATCAAGTGTAATCCACTTTTTATGTTGACTAGTACCATTCTTTAAGAAATAGTGTCATTCATTTATTCTGATGGCTAAATGTAACTCACGATATTTTTTCTTCATATTCTTATACTATCAAATCTTTTAGGATATGAGTTAAAACACGTTATGTTATTATTTTATAACCTTTTAGTGTAACACCCTAACATTATCAAATAATAACATTGTATTGTATAGTGTATGATATATGCAAAACCGAGCTTAAACAATCCATGAAATATATTTACTTAAATATCTTTGATAGCTTACAGAACATGAAACATAAAGTCTAAATAAACCCTCACATAGAATATATTTATAACATATCCATTAAATTAGAGGGTATAAATATTACTAAATAAATTATGAAAATTTTTCTTATCTATTCATTAGAAATAAAATAAGAATCATTTAAATGAAAATGAATCTTTTTTCAGGAAAACTGTGTTTTTTCTAAAAGATGTCTTAGTTGCGCTTTACGCTCAAAATTTAAAATTAATTTTTAAAAAAATTATAATATTTATTTCAAAAAACAAACTCATTTTTGAAAATAATAATTATCAAAATTATCTTATAGTGATTGTTTGGTATTTTAATGAAAAATTAATTTTTTTATGAATAGTGAAAAGTACGGAATTTTAATTAAAAAGTGCTTTTAAATTTAAATAATTAAAAAAGTAAAATTATATTTTGAATTTGTTTACTAGGAAAATTTGTTCAATAATATATATATTAATCCAATTTTTTTCATTTTAATCATTTTAATATTGAATTTTTATATAAAAACATTGTAAACTTTTTAACATTTTCTCTTTGAATCCCATTTTCTCATCACCACTGTAAAATTAATTTTAAATTAAATTATTTCACTTATGTAAATAAAATTTTTCAAAATTAATTCTATAATTTTAATAACAAAATTTATATTTTCTAATAAGGTAAAATCTGTTTTTTACCAAAATTAATAGTGAAAGAAGTAAAAATTATTTTCCATGGTTAAGGTAAAAATGAATTTATCAAGGGTTAAACTAAAAATAGTAAGGGCTAAAAAGACCAAAATACTATTCTAAAATCTCTTTTATGGACATATTTCAAACTTATCTGGTCTAATTCATGATAATAACCAATTTTTGGCACTTTTAGAATGTGAAAAACGTGATTATAAGTTTTTATTTTGAAAAATTACAAGCATGTCGCTCCCCTCACATATAAAATCCCACCCACACTCATATATTATTGACACCTTCAAACCGTTTTTTCCAATAACTACCCAAATAATTTCAAAGCATCCCTCTGCTTATCCTATAATACTTATTTTGGGTATAAATCCAAAATATAGTTGATTTTGGTGCAAACCAAAGAAGTTTACCTAAACAAGAGGTTTTGTTCTTCAATAAGTGTTTTATTTTATTTCTTCCCACATGCATAAATTATTAATTACACCATGCCGATATAAAAACCTCAGTATCTAAAATATAAGGATATGTTTTTTTGAAATCATTACTTAAAACCATCTCCACTTCCATCAAATGGGTTACGAAATTATCATTCGAGTGTACTGTAGATTACCACCTCATGAACCAATGACATTTTTCTTTTGATTACCAACTCTCATGGTTGGGTATGATGATAGATATAAAGTATATATATGATAGTTAAAAATTAATTATACCTATGAATTAATTATATCATATATACCTTTTTATATTTCATACCATAGGGTATATGATAACGGCGCTCGTGTGTACGCCAGACTATCTCCTTGTGAAGCAATTTGATGTGTCTTTCACTAAGGCTTTACATAAAAGGTGATTAAGATAAAATTAACAATTATATGTAATATAAAGGAAAAATGTATTATAAAAATTTCATATTTAACATTCTTAAAATATAATTTATATCATTTTCATTCTTACGTTTTCACTCAATGAAATATGATAACATCATTCGCATACATGTGGACTACCTCCTTCACAGAACAATGTGACTCTTTTCATCACCACACCACATGGATGATATATATAAGTATATTTAAATATATAATATGCTACTTATTATTTTATTATTCTTTTTTAAAGATGAAATATTAATTACCTATGTTCCATAATGATCATTGAAAAATAGAAATGATACTCTCGTGTACATACAACTTATCATCTCTGTGATCAAAAAATATATAATTTAACAAAATAAACTATTGTGATCGGTCTAAAAATTATAATTGATGTATAAATATGATAATTACTTCATTATTATTATTATGCAGATGATGTAACAATTTAATATTCATAAGAACCGAATCATTCATGAGAAAACAAGCCAAATAAAAAAAGGAAATTAACACCCAAAACAATGAAAATAGTGAAATATTATTAACAAGCATGAAGTAAAATTTTATAAGAGGATCCTATATGAATTTATAAATATGAATATGGTTCTACTATAAATTAATAAAATTATTAAAACCATTACATTGTAGGTTAAATCATGTTTAATTGTAATGTAAGGAAATTCGTCTTAATTTACCTTCATTGAGTCATATTGTAATGTTACGCACCTAATTTATTTTATATGATATATATACTTCCCATTTGATATATAATATCATGATTAATTAATTATTAATGGTATTTTATGTTTCAATTTTGAATTATTTCACCCATGGTGATTTGACTTGAAAATTTTCTAATGGTAAAATTTATTGCACGATCTCTCTCTCTCTCTCTCTCTCTTCTGTGATTGTTAACATTATCTTAAAATAATTAATTTCTTGGGATAATTCTTCATTGGACCTCACATTTTATTAAATATGAGTATTATTTTATAATGTATTTTATTATTCAATAAACAATATACATTTTTTACATATGGTGTATACTATAAAATTAATTTGATTAACTATGGAAATAGTGATAAATCTATAAATTTTACTCGATATTGATATTTGATGATAAGGAATATTTCTCATGAATTAAATAGACAATTTTATATATGAGGATTTAATTTCACATGATAATATTTTTGGGTCCCAATTATAGATACCCATCTGATGCATCGATCGGTCTTAGGTGACAAACCATTTGGCCAAATCAGGAGAGTTTTTACCAGAGTAGTTCTAAAAAATCATGAGGATATATATAAATTGTAGAGGAATCATGTTCCTAATACTGAATGTCAAATAATTAATCATTTACTTCATTGAGAGTTCAGTTATCATATTATTCATGATATTTTCACCATGAAATTATATCTTGATGCATTTCACTCTCTGTTTATTAATTAAATGGAATGTGTTTTTAGTTATTTAATTTGGCATATTGATTATGTCTTATCTAATCATGTTATACGAGTTATTTAAATGGGATGTTTGTTCAATTATTTTCCTTACCATAAGAATTATGGTTATCCATTCATGATATCTTCCATTGTATATAACCCTTACTGAGCATTTTAACCCCCCACATATTTTACTTTTTTTCCACATTATATAAAGAAGAATTATTAGAATAAATTTTCAAGGAGGTTGTTCATTTGATTTTTTAATTTATTATTTTTTATTTTTTATTCCCAATGTAAAATGGGTATCATGTATGTATCTAGTTCTCCAAAGATGATAAACTAATTTTTTTCATCAGGATTTGACCCTTTGAATCGATGTTAATGTAATAAAGTGAGATATCGGTTCTGAGATTCTGAGGTCAGGATCATTTGAGTTGGTATCATATGATGTTTAGTAGAAATATTGGGAACTATATTGAGGTAGATATTGTCTAGTAAACATAACCCTATTAGTGAATTTGAGGATAAGTTTAAAATAAAATCATAATGTTTTTTATGGAAGATATTATGTGGTTTTTCCTAGAAATACATCCGTGTCGAGATACTAAAAGTGTATTTTGATTCTAGAACATAAGTACATATTAGTAATAACTCTAAAAAGGGTGCATTAGGATTTACCCTATCGTCACTTGGTTCAAGAAAACGGGCACTACTATGCACCTATTTTGACACTCCCATGGGATATTCTTATGATTATTCATATTCTATTTACAATACATTATGTAGGATTTTAAAATAAAGATATCCTTAAAGAAAACAAGTTTATGATTCTGAGATTGACAACGCATAAATTTTAATTTATGCTAAGTGATACACCATATTTGGAAATATACATTATGATTTAAAATTCATAATTTTATGTGATATTATTTTATATTCTATTTCTTAAAAATGGAAATTGGAATCAAGATGGGAAAATTATGGCAATATTAGGGTATCTTAATCATGTTATAAAAATAGCCTTTCCTGAATAGAGAAACTTGTCCCACAGTGATATTATCCTATGTTGGATCAATTTATGTGATATAATCCCACATAATTTGGTGGGACTACTAATACAATGTTTTCTAAAAATGGATTAAGCCTCTATGAAATATACTTATGGCCCTAATATGTGGTGAAAAGTAAAAGTTTACACTTGTAGTGTATGGTCTCAAAGGTGATTCTGATCAATGGTGGTTTAGGATTCCGAATACAAAGGTGTAAGAATAAATATAACTCATGGAACGGAAATATTTTTAGGAGACATTCTTCAAAAAATATTATCCTCGTGATAAAATAAACTGATAAGAATAGAAATTTTCTTATCATAAGTAAAGAGGATGAATAAATTGTTGCAGATTATGAAGATAACTTTAAAAGGTTATCTATGTATTATTTGAATTACATATGAAACATAGAATGTGATATTTACCATTTCATTGAATGGAATGGGCCCAGTCTCTCAAGGGTGCTGGTCTCTCAAAATGTTTCTTCAGAAAATGAAATATTTTTTCATTATCTCAAGGTAGATAAGTAATTATCTACGTCTTATGGCTTCTAAGTGAACTATGAAAAGAAGAATCTGGAAGATAAAAAATTGCTAAATGGAAGAAGGGATGGAAGTATTTACCCACATGTGATAATTTTGGAAAGAAATGCCTTTGTACTTTCTTGGAGGGAATGGGAGTATCCTAAAAGTTTAAAGAGAATTCCCACAATGCTCGTTATTTCAATGGAAAGAATGAAATTAAAAAAATTAAATTCTTCCACTTTAAGGAGATGGGACACTATGAAAATGAATTTCACAATATTCAAGGAAATATACCTCAGAACAAGCTAAGAGATCAAAGTAAATATTATGTTATTAATAAATCCTAAGTAGATTGATTAATGTTATTATATATTTGGATACAAGAAAAATGTATTAAACGTATGTTATGGATGAAATTATTAGTATAAGAATCATGAAAATTATAAGGATTATGTTTTAGTGCTATTTCTTAAAGGATTTGAAAGCAGGAATTGAATGGTTCCAAGAAACATAATCTAGTAGAATGTTAAACTTATTTAAAAACACATGAAAATGGGTTGATAAATCAAAATGTATGATATATGTTGAGATAATAATGAAATTGATATATTTATGGGACAGTATTGGTGAAAAATAAATTGGTTAGTGATTTGATGTTTTATGTTATCTTTTTTTGATTTTACAACAAGTTTATATCTTGGAATATATACAACAACCTCAGATTTTATTTTTAGAATAAAGAATGTTTTAATTAAGGTTTTATGTTGATATAGGTATTCAAATATTTGGAATGTAACATTAATAGAAAAATTATATTTTATGGGGAATATAATGTTGATTTAGTTATGTTCCTTCTAAATTTGGTCAGACATATTTTGGACAAGCCTTAGGGTCAACTATTTTAGTAAGGGATTAACTTAAACTTTAGTTGTTATTGGATAACTTTTTATAAACATGTTGGTTTTTGTAATGATATTAAGAATATCTTGAAAACATTTATGGATATTACAATCTATTTAAAGTTATTTTTAGTTCTCTGTGAACAAAAAATCATTTTTTGATATTCATTTTTTTGAGTAATAGATTAAGTGTAAATTTATCAAATCTCAATGAAGTGACGAAATTATGCATATGAAATAAAAATATGTCAAGAATATTTCCTTATATTCGTAGAGAGAAAATTAATCCATCAACTCTAGGAAAATGATCTTGAAACAAAAACAAATCATGTTATCATCATTTTTGATGATATCAACCACCTTTTTCACACCTCTTTGGTATAGGGGTTTGTAGTTAACCTTCTCTAGATCCCCCACTTTCCTATGATAAATGGCCGCAATCACTCTCCATTAATCATTGGGTGTTAGTATTATCTTCCATGTATATGATTTCATTTCCCACATATTTTCCCAACATGTAAACAAATTTATGTGATTATCCTATATGTCCTCTTTACTTCTCATTCCATATTATTAAGAGTGTGTTTTATTAATACTTTTATGATGTGTGTTTTTCAACCATGGTATTTATAAATGTCAAACACTTGATTTCTGAGATCAAGCTTAAATTAAGAGAAAACAATTTGTTTATGGTATGGATAATATAACACCCTAAAATTATAAAATAATAACATTGTATTTTATATTTAATGTGGAATACAACACTGATCTTAAATAAACCACAAAAATATATATTTCTTTAAATCTCTTTGATAGCTTATGGAATACACAACCCCAAGTCAAAATGAATATGGATATAGAATACCAAAATATCCGAGAAATTAAATTAGTGGGTCTGAATATTACTAACTAAATTATGAAAACTATTTTAATCTATTTATTATATATGAAATAATAATCATTTAATATAAGATGAAATGTTATATGAAAAATTGTGTTTTTCTAAAAGACCACTTAGTAACGCTTTGCACACATAATTAAAAATTAATTTCTACCACATTTAGAAATTTTATTTGAAAAAATAAAATTATTTTTTGAAATAAAAATATCAACATTATATTAGTGTGAATTTTTGGTATTTTTCTAAAACATTTCATTTTTATGAATTGTAAAAAATAATGAATTTTAATTGAAAACAGAATTTTCATTTAAATTGTTTTTATGTAAACTTGTATAGTAATATTGTTTTAAAGGAAAATTAGATAAATTATATATATAATAATATAATTTTGTTGATTTTTATCATTTTCATATTTAATTTTAATATAAAATCATTGTAAATGTTTTGACATTTTCTCTATGAAAACATGTTTTCTCATCGCATCTATAGGATTAATTTTTTATTAAATTTTTTCAATTATATGAATGTAATTTTTCAAGATGGAATATATATTTTTAATCATAATAATTTATATTATATAACAATCTAAACGTAATTTTTGACCATGATGAATAGTGAAAATGGTAAAAATTACTTACCGTAGTTAAGTTAGAAATGGTTTTACCGGGATGTTAAACTAAAAAATTTATGGGATAAAATGACCTAAATATAATATAAAATATATTTATTGGACATATTTAAACCTTATAATGTTTAATACTATATAATAATCCACGATCTACCCTTCTGGAATCTGAAAAATGAGGCATCACATTTTCTTTTGAAAAATTACAAGTGTACATATCGACTCGCTTATAAAAGGCCACCCCATCTCCTTTCTTCTTAACACATTAACACCATTTTGTTTTAAAAAAAGTCCTAAAAACTAACTTCAAAAATTCCCTCCACTAATCTTAGAATCCATATTTGGGGTAGAAAGTAATCCTAGTAACTCTTTTGGTGCAAACCTGTGGAGGTAACCTGAAGAAGAGGTAATGTTCTTAAATGAGCACTTTTATATGATTTCTTCATCCACCTCCTTCAATTATTATCAAAATAATAATAATATAATAACCTCAGTAACATCCATATAATTATATTATTTTATGTTAATTTTATTACCTATAACCATCTCCACTTCCATAAAATGGGTTACAAAATCATTATTTGTGTGTACGGTGAACAATAGCCTGATGAACCGATGTTATTCATCTTCCCATTTCTGCCACTCATGGATGGTTTTTATGATGGATATAATATATATATTTTATATTTATAATATAATTATTTTTATGGAGTCATTATATCATATAAAATCTTTTACTTTCCATTCGTTAGTGGATATGATAACATCGCTCATCGGTTTGGAGGACTACCACCTCGGGAAGCCTTGTGATTTGTCTTTCACTAACACATTACATGGAAGGTCATGTGTGTAACACCCCAAGCTTCTACGGTACGCTTCTCTTTGAATAATGTGATAGCGTGTGTTGTACGCAACACCAAGTTCTAACACACCATAACTAATCAAACTAGCCGTTATGAATAGTAATACCTACTTTTTGAAATTATATATATTTTATATTTGAAAATGGACTTCATTTTTGGATTCGGAATATCGAATTTAGCCTAAGGTGAAATTTTGGTACATTTCGGATAACTTTCATATTTTGATGAATAGTGAAAATTACTAAGTTTTAATTAAAAACAACTTTTTTAATCAAAATAATTAATAGTGATAAATTATGAATTTGAGTGGTTTTAAAGTATATTTAGAATATATTTTTACCATTTAATATAATGTTGGTCATTGGACATAATTTTACAATTAAACCGAACATAAACGAGTGTCAATCTTTTGATAGTTATTATCTCTTAAAAACACGCTTTTTGTTTTGACAGCGGGAATTAATTTTAAATTAATTTCTGCCACTTCTGTGTTTTGAATTTAGGAAAATGGATTCCATATTTGGAATTAGGATGTTCAAATTGAGTAAATAGGTAACTTTTATTTTTAGACATTTTGAATAATTACTGCGGTAAATATTTTATTTACCATGGTTAAGGGTAAATCCGGTAAATAAGGGTTAAAAAATAATATTATAATAATACTAAATTACCCTAAAACGTGTCTTAACCCTATTGGTTGATACATGGTCGACCATGGGAATCTTTGGGTCTATTTTGGGACCCCATGGATTCACTTGTAAGTGATAATGACACTTTATTTTAATTAAGTTAAAATGAATACAAAAATGACACAAGCATATATCTTTTAGAAAAACAATTGTTACATAGGGTTATATATGTTGGATTTTAGATTATAAATATTCATTAGAAATATAAAAAGATTTCCTACATAATGATATTTTATTTATAATTTTTAGACATTAAATAATTTATTTTATTTCTGACACAATGATGATGCAGTAATTACTATAATAGTGAAAAATTAAAATAATTGATATTATAAATACCCAAATAAATATAATATGAAACTTTTAATGAATTAAACTAATTTTCTAGGATAATATGATATATTATGATTGCTTTAATTGACTTTTTTCGAAGTAATCAATATGTTATGAGTTTCACAAAAATCAACTATTGAATAGTGTCAAAATTGACATAAAAGAGTTCTTAAAACAAATATTATATTATTAATTGATATTAAATTCCTAAAAATATAAGGTTCGGCCAAGAGACTTATATCATGATAGGTTCATCATTAATCTACCACTTGGGGGTCGCTTGGATGTATATAGTAAGTTTATTAACCATATTATATAAAAATACAAAGAGACATTGTAAAAGTGAAACTAATTAACTTAGAGTTAATACTTAAAGATAAGGTTAATATAAGTACCCAAACCTGTCTAAATTCTATTGGTTGAGTGGTTTTAGACCTATCCCCACCTTAACCTTTTAATAATAAGCTTTGGAGCCATTAGAAACCGAATATGAATTTATTATAAATTAATATTTCTAGCTTTTCTAAAGGTGCCCCTCACCCCTCTTATAAAAGGGCACTCCTCCTTCTCATTTCTTCACACCTTCAAAGACTTTTGTTTCGGAAAAACTCTGCCCAAATACTCTCCCAACATCCCTCACTACAACCTAGAGGCATTAGTTTTATCATAAAGCCAACCTAAGGAGCCCTTTTGATCAAATCAAAAGGAAGAACCCGAAGAAGAGGTAATGATTTCACCACCCTTCTCCGAGTTCATTTCTTCTTCCACTTCTTCTTCCTTTGTTCTTACCATTCTAAAATAATAACTCCAGTATCTCACATATACTGTGATGTTATTATAAATATGGTACAACCATATTAAGTATTCTATCCACCCTTTGAATAACATGTCACCATACGTGCGTACGTACGGACTACCGTCTCCACGTCGTGGTGTAATTGTTATTCAATATAATATTATTTGGATGGGTATAATAATGATGTGTAACTCATGTAAATAATAAATATAACATGTTAATTATTCTGTATATATGATATACCATCCATTTATATATTATTTTAATATCAAAAGAATGATATTGTCGCTCGTGCGTACGTACGGACTACCGTCTCCACGAACGCGATGAGATTCATTCTCCATCGTATCCATTAAAGTATAATTATGATTTGATGATTTAAAAATGATGTTTAAGGACTAGATATCATTCTGGATATGAATAAGATACAACAACCATGGCTTATGTAACAAAACATATAAAAGAAAATGAGTAAGTTAACTCCCGAAACGACGATAATTCTAAGATATTATTAACAAATCAATGTTAAAAGATCATATATGATATCATATTATTATATATGATTCTTGTATAATTTAATAACAACTATTTCACCATTATACAGGAGGTTAACCTACCCCAACCAAGGAAAATATAAGGTAAGGGTTTACTTTACAATCTCTTCATTATCCGAGGTTGTTTATACGTAATAATCTACTGGGATCTCTTTATCATCCACATCCATGGTTCTTAAAAATGTATTTCAAAACATTTTTACTATTTACTAGAATATGATTTAAAGTCATTTATACCCGTTTTGACTTTTATAAGTGGTTTATAAAGTAATCTTTTGATCGTTTTCAAAACAAGGTCCTTTTTAACCTTTTCGACAGAATTAAGGTAAGAATGTTTTTTTAACTTATACGGCGGGTGCAGCTATTTTCCGCCGTTATAAAATCTTTAAAGCTTCCCTTACAAGCTTATAAGAATATTTTCAAAGAAAATGTTTTATTTTATATGTATCTTAAATGATTTCAAAATAAAAGGAGATATTTCTTTTAAAAGAATTTTGATTTCATCTATGTCAACATCCTTTGATGGATTTTAAGATTATTTGAAGTTGATTTTTTATGATACAAAACTTCTATATTGTATTGAAGGTTTTGTGATATGTTTGACTGTGGATGTTCTATTTTTATACCATTCATAGTTTATGGTGAAAGTATTGACATTTCGTATGCTAGTTTTAATACGAATGTTTATGTTATGTTTAAACCTTTTCATATGGGAATGCATTGGACTTAATATGTGACGGGTGGAGCCCGCTATAGCTCCTCGGTGCATCGGTAGGTCTCATTAGACAAACTAGTGTCTTGGAACAAGGCCTTGACAAAATCTTATTTGTAGTCTTGGCACGAGGCCTTGGCTATGTGGTTATGATAGTCTGGCATTATGCATTCCAACATTATGAAAGTGGTTATTGATTTTTGCATGTGATTATTCGATTAGTAGAATATCCATGTGAATAAGTAAATGGAATTATTTCATTTTATTTATGCCATACCATGTTGAAAGTTCATATTTAAAAGGCTTTTGTTTTAGTTATACATTGCCTTAAATGTTTATTCTTATTTATGAAAGTTTCCGCTATATTGTTATCCTTACTGGGCATTTGAGCTCACCCCTTTTCTATGTTTTATTTTTCCCAGGATGTGAAGAAGTAAGTTATGAATGACCTGCAGGGATTTTATGAGGGGTTAATAGTGTGGATTGTGGAAACATTATGTTGTTGTAGTAGTTTTTCATTTTATGATGTAATGTAAAACTTATGAATATATCTAGTGTTTCCAAGGCTACTAAACCAATCGGTCTTTCGAGATTTGATCTTTCTTGTGATCATGCCAATGTTATGTAATAATGCACCGACTCTGGGTAACTGCGGTCGGGGCGTTACAGTTGGTATCAGAGGAAGTTTAGTACAAACCTTGGAAGCTAGATTTAGATAAACTCTGATTAGAGCACGTAGACCTAAGATGAACTTTGAGGATTAGTATAGAAGAACTTCCTAGAATTTTGGTATTGTAGAGATTTTGTGAGTTTTCCAAGCAATACATCCTTGTCTGGATACGAGCAGGTAGAGGCGGCTCTGGCACAGATTTACCTAGGGGTAAAACCCGAAAACACCGCTTTGAGCTAGACTCGAACGGGAACTGGTGCACGACAACGGGCCTTGCTGCACTCTTGGTTACGACACTCCCGGGGGATATGCTTAGGATAACTCTCATTTTCTTTACAAATCATTTTGAAGGGATTATGAGTATATACTTCCTCAAAGAAAACATTATTATGATTATGGATTATATCCATAAATAGTTCAATTTATGTTAAGTGTTTTATAAGTATGGGATTATGTATTTTGATTCATAAACTGATCTAGTTTATGCCATTGTTTAGAAATGGCGCCTAGTGGAAGAAATGGAAACCGTATCAATGCACGCACTCCATGTAGAGATTGCCCTCCTGCTCAAGATAATTATAGTGGGGCTGGTGATGCAACTGGTGCTGATCAGCTAATCACCATAAAGGGACAACTTACTCAGGTTATGAATAATAACCTTACCCGTATGGAGCACCCTGATCCGCAGCGTGGAGGATCAATGTTAGATCGATTCATGAGGCAACAACCACCAACGTTCAATGGGAATACAAATCCCTTAGTAGCTGAGAAATGGATATTTTCCCTAGAGAAAATATTTCAGGCTTTGGGGAGCAGTGAAAGGGAAAAAGTTATCATGGCAGTTTACCGCCTCACTGGAGATGCTGATCAATGGTGGTCATTGATTCAGAACATGAAGGAAGATGATGAAGTATCAAATATGGAATGGAGGGAGTTCAAAGATCTGTTTTTAGAAAAATACTTCCCTCGTGACCATCGAGCAGATATGGAAAGGCAATTTCTGAGTCTGAGACAGAAGGAGGATGAGAATGTCACAAAGTATGAGGCTAACTTTACAAGGTTAGAAAGGTATGCTGGAGATTATATTCGCAACCCAAGAAGTAAAATTGATCGTTTCTTTGATGGGTTAAAACCATTTCTCCGTCGAGCGTTAGTCTCACAATCCTTTTCATCGTACGAAGACATTGTCTCATGTGCTATCAAGACCGAAAAGGAATTCTCTAAGTCTTATGACTTTAAAGCAAAGCAAGAGAAGAAGAGACCTGCTGATCAATCTGGGAATGGAAATAAGGGGAAGAAGGGAAAGGTTGAATATCCATCTTGTGGTAAATGCGGGAAGAAACATCCTGGTACTTGCTTGAAGGGAATGGGAGTCTGTTACAAGTGTGGTGAAAAAGTCCACCAAGCTCATGATTGCAAGGGGAAGAAGGAAGCTACCAACGTTCAGTGCTACAATTGCAGGGAGATGGGGCATTATGCAAATGCATGTCCTAAGCGTCAGGAGAACTTACCTCAGAAAAGGCCAAGGGATCAAGTCCAGGCTTATGCTATCACTACTGCTGAGGTAGAAGCTCCGAAAGACGTGGTGGCAGGTAATTTAATGGTTTCCTCAAGTTTAGCAAATGCATTATTTGATTCTGGATCATCGCATTGTTTCATATCTTCCCAGTTTGCTAAGAAAATTAGATATTTCCAATTTGATTTAATAAGGGAGTTGTCAGTTAAAACTCCTAAGGGAAGTATCGTTGCAACAAAGTTTTTTGAATCAGTCCCCATTAGAGCACATAAATTTTCTTTATCTGCTGATTTCATCGTCATACCTATGATTGAGTTTGATATAATCCTCGGTATGGACTGGCTTTCGGACTATGATGCGAAGATTTATTGTAAGAAGAAAGAGGTTACGATTATTGATGATAATGATAAGGAGCACCTTATTTTTAGAGCAGAATCGTCACCACCTAATTCTTATTTAGATCCACCCCCAGTAGCTCAACTTAATTCAATTATTGGGGAGGAAGAGAATGAAATAACTCTCGGTGAGGAAAGGAATGTTCAAATAGCGGATTTACCTATTGTGAAAGAATTTGTAGATGTATTTCCGGAAGATTTACCTGGACATCCTCCAGAACGAGAAGTTGAGTTTTCTATTGATTTGATTCCTGGATCAAGG
Organism: Viscum album; assembly: GCA_963277665.1. Taxonomy (NCBI): domain Eukaryota; kingdom Viridiplantae; phylum Streptophyta; class Magnoliopsida; order Santalales; family Viscaceae; genus Viscum; species Viscum album. The sequence continues at coordinate 932,066,340 of OY728122.1, read as the reverse complement.
CCTATATCGAAGACCCCTTATAGAATGGCCACTGTAGAGTTAGTCGAACTAAAGAAACAACTAGAGGAATTGAGTAATAAGGGATTTATTCGCCCTAGTGTTTCTCCATGGGGAGCCCCTGTTCTTTTTGTTAAAAAGAAAGATGGATCTATGAGGTTATGTATCGACTACAGGGAGATCAATGCTATAACGATAAAGAACAAGTATCCCCTACCTCGTATTGATGATTTATTTGACCAACTGCATGGAGCTCAATACTTTTCAAAGATTGACCTTCGATCTGGATACCATCAGTTGTGTGTGAAGAAGGAAGACATTCCGAAAATAGCATTTCGAACCAGGTACGGGCATTACGAGTTTACTGTAATGCCGTTTGGATTGACTAATGCACCCTCTGTATTCATGGATCTGATGAATAGAGTTTTCAAGGAGTATCTCGATGAATTTGTGGTGGTATTTATTGATGATATTCTAGTATACTCCAAAACATACGAAGATCATGAAAATCACTTGCGCATTATCTTGAAGACTCCGAGGAGGCATGAATTATATGGGAAGTTTAGCAAGTGTGAATTCTGGCTTCAGGAGATTTCTTTTCTTGGCCATATTGTCTCTAAAGATGGAATCTCTGTTGATCCTTCTAAGACCAAGGCAATCCAAGAATGGCCAGCACCTACGAGTATAAATGAGGTACGTAGTTTTATTGGTTTGGCAGGTTATTATCGACGTTTCGTCCAGAATTTTGCCCGATTGGCTAACCCATTAACGAAGCTCACACGTAAAGGGGTTAAATTTGTTTGGAAAAAAGAGTGTGAAGAATGTTTCGAAGAACTGAAGAGAAGATTAGTCAATGCTCCTATATTGACTCTACCATCGGGGAATGATGGGTTCGTTATTTATAGTGATGCATCGAAGAAAGGACTTGGCTGTGTCATTATGCAGAATGATAGAGTTATTTCCTATGCATCACGACAGTTGAAAATTCATGAACAAAACTATCCTACTCATGATCTCGAGTTAGCAGCAGTGATCTTTGCTTTGAAGATATGGAGGCACTACCTCTATGGTGAAAAATGTGAGATTTATACTGATCACAAGAGTTTGAAGTATATTTTCTCACAAAAAGAACTCAACATGAGGCAAAGGAGATGGCTTGAATTACTCAAGGATTATGATTTTACGATACACTACCACCCAGGGAAGGCAAACAAGGTGGCAGATGCTTTGAGTAGAAAAGACCATGGAGTTTTGAACAATATGAGAATTGAAAGGGATCCAATTTTCATGGATCTTGTGAAGATGGACATGGGAATAACCAGGGAAGGTGAAACATCAATGCTTTTTCAAATGGTTGCCAAACCATCTTTACTAGAAAGGATTAAGAGTTCTCAGACCGATGATGAAGAATTCCAAAAGAAGATTAAAGCTGTGAATGATGGGAGATTGAGAGACTTTGTGTATGAAGATGGAATTTTGAAATTCGGGAAGAGACTTTGTGTTCCCAATATACCTGATCTAAAAAGGGAATTGCTGGATGATGCTCATAGTTCCAATTTCTCTATACACCCTGGGAGCACCAAAATGTATAGAGATTTGAAGGAACATTTTTGGTGGGACAACATGAAGAGGGAGATTGCTGATTTTGTGTCAAGATGTATAGTTTTTCAACAAGTGAAAGCTGGAAGGCAACTGCCTGGAGGAGTCATGCAACCTCTTCCCATACCGGAGTGGAAATGGGACAATGTTACGATGGACTTTGTCATGGGGCTACCAAAGACTCCTAGAAGGAACGATGCAATATGGGTTATTATTGATCGTCTTACCAAGACAGCACATTTTCTTGATATAAGAGAAGATCTACCCCTGGAACGTCTAGCAAGACTATATATTAATGAAGTTGTGAGACTTCATGGAGTACCCCTATCGATTGTTTCTGATCGTGATCCCCGTTTTACTTCAAGATTCTGGAAAAGTCTTCAGAAATCCCTGGATACTGAACTTCATTTGAGCACTGCTTACCACCCTCAGACAGACGGACAATCAGAACGGACTATTCAAACCTTAGAAGACATGTTGAGATCTTTCTCACTTGACTTTCAGGGTATGTGGGATCAATATTTACCTTTGGTAGAATTTTCCTATAACAATAGCTTCCATTCGAGTATTCAGATGGCACCATATGAAGCGTTATACGGAAAGAGATGTCGTACACCAACCTGTTGGGATGACGTTGGTGAAAGAAAACTTGTAGGCCCAGAACTGGTGGAGGAAATGGTGGAAAAGGTGAAAGTAATCCAAAATCACATCAAAGCAGCTCAAAGTAGGCAGAAGAGCTATGCCGATAATCGAAGGAAGGATTTGGAATTTCAAGTTGGTGATCATGTTTTTCTGAAGGTATCTCCGTGGAAGGGAGTCATACGTTTTGGTAAGAAAGGTAAATTGAGTCCCAGGTACATCGGACCTTTCGAAATTCTAGAACGAATTGGGGTTGTAGCTTACCGATTGGCAATGCCGCCAAGTCTCTCCAAAGTTCACGATGTGTTCCACGTATCTCTATTGAGGAAATACATGCCTGATCCGACGCATGTACTCACCTGTGAGGAATTAGAACTGGAACCCGATCTGTCTTATTGCGAAGAGCCCGTCAAGAATCTTGATACGAGAGAACAAGTGCTGAGAAACCGGACGACGCGTCTGGTAAAAGTTTTGTGGAGAAACCATAAGATGGAAGAGGCAACGTGGGAACCCGAGGAACTTATGATGAAGAACCACCCGAGTATTTTTATGCAGTAATACCCTAGAAATTGCGAGGACGCAATTATTTGAAGGAGGGGAGAATGTAACACCTCAAGCTTCTACGGTACGCTTCTCTTTGAATAATGTGATAGCGTGTGTTGTACGCAACACCAAGTTCTAACACACCATAACTAATCAAACTAGCCGTTATGAATAGTAATACCTACTTTTTGAAATTATATATATTTTATATTTGAAAATGGACTTCATTTTTGGATTCGTAATATCGAATTTAGCCTAAGGTGAAATTTTGGTACATTTCAGATAACTTTCATATTTTGATGAATAGTGAAAATTACTAAGTTTTAATTAAAAACAACTTTTTTAATCAAAATAATTAATAGTGATAAATTATGAATTTGAGTGGTTTTAAAGTATATTTAGAATATATTTTTACCATTTAATATAATGTTGGTCATTGGACATAATTTTACAATTAAACCGAACATAAACGAGTGTCAATCTTTTGATAGTTATTATCTCTTAAAAACACGCTTTTTGTTTTGACAGCGGGAATTAATTTTAAATTAATTTCTGCCACTTCTGTGTTTTGAATTTAGGAAAATGGATTCCATATTTGGAATCAGGATGTTCAAATTGTGTAAATAGGTAACTTTTATTTTTAGACATTTTGAATAATTACTGCGGTAAATATTTTATTTACCATGGTTAAGGGTAAATCCGGTAAATAAGGGTTAAAAAATAATATTATAATAATACTAAATTACCCTAAAACGTGTCTTAACCCTATTGGTTGATACATGGTCGACCATGGGAATCTTTGGGTCTATTTTGGGACCCCATGGATCCACTTGTAAGTGATAATGACACTTTATTTTAATTAAGTTAAAATGAATACAAAAATGACACAAGCATATATCTTTTAGAAAAACAATTGTTACATAGGGTTATATATGTTGGATTTTAGATTATAAATATTAATTAGAAATCTAAAACGATTTCCTACATAATGATATTTTATTTATAATTTTTAGACATTAAATAATTTATTTTATTTATGACATAATGATGATGCAGTAATTACTATAATAGTGAAAAATTAAAATAATTGATATTATAAATACACAAATAAATATAATATGAAACTTTTAATGAATTAAACTAATTTTCTAGGATAATATGATATATTTGGATTGATTTAATTGACTTTGTTCGAAGTAATCAATCTGTTATGAGTTTCACAAAAATCAACTATTGAATAGTGTCAAAATTGACATAAAAGAGTTCTTAAAACAAATATTATATTATTAATTGATATTAAATTCCTAAAAATATACGGTTCGGCCAAGAGACTTAAATCATGATAGTTTCATCATTAATGTACCACTTGGGGGTCTCTTGGTTGTATATAGTAAGTTTATTAACCATATTATATAAAAATACAAAGAGACATTGTAAAAGTGAAACTAATTAACTTAGAGTTGATACTTAAAGATAAGGTTAATATAAGTACCCAAACCTGTCTAAATTCTATTGGTTGAGTGGTTTTCGACCTATCCCCACCTTAACCTTTGAATAATAAGCTTTGGAGCCATTAGAAACCGAATATGAATTTATTATAAATTAATATTTCTAGCTTTTCCAAAGGTGCCCCTCACCCCTCTTATAAAAGGGCACTCCTCCTTCTCATTTCATCACACCTTCAAAGACTTTTGTTTCGGCCAAACTCTACCCAAATACTCTCCCAACATCCCTCACTACAACCTAGAGGCCTTAGTTTGATCAGAAATCCAACCTAAGGAGCCCTTTTGATCAAATCAAAAGGAAGAACCCGAAGAAGAGGTAATGATTTCACCACCCTTCTCCGAGTTCATTTCTTCTTCCACTTCTTCTTCCTTTGTTCTTACCATTCTAAAATAATAACTCCAGTATCTCACATATACTGTGATGTTATTATAAATATGGTACAACCATATTCAGTATTCTATCCACCCTTTGAATAACATGTCACCATACGTGCGTACGTACGGACTACCGTCTCCACGTCGTGGTGTAATTGTTATTCAATATAATATTATTTGGATGGGTATAATAATTATGTGTAACTCATGTAAATAATAAATATAACATGTTAATGATTCTGTATATATGATATACCATCCATTTATATATTATTTTAATATCAAAAGAATGATGTTGTCGCTCGTGCGTACGTACGGACTACCGTCTCCACGAACGCGATGAGATTCATTCTCCATCGTATCCATTCAAGTATAATTATCATTTGATGATTTAAAAATGATGTTTAAGGACTAGATATCATTCTGGATATGAATAAGATACAACAACCATGGCTTATGTAACAAAACATATAAAAGAAAATGAGTAAGTTAACTCCCGAAACGACGATAATTCTAAGATATTATTAACAAATCAATGTTAAAAGATCATATATGATATCATATTATTATATATGATTCTTGTATAATTTAATAACAACTATTTCACCATTATACAGGAGGTTAACCTACCCCAACCAAGGAAAAGTACAAGGTAAGGGTTTACTTTACAATCTCTTCATTATCCGAGGTTGTTTATACGTAATAATCTACTGGGATCTCTTTATCATCCACATCCATGTTTCTTAAAAATGTATTTCAAAACATTTTTACTATTTACTAGAATATGAGTTAAAGTCATTTATACCCTTTTTGACTTTTATAAGTGGTTTATAAAGGAATCTTTTGATCGTTTTCAAAACAAGGTCTTTTTTAACCTTTTCGACAGAATTAAGGTAAGAATGTTTTTTTTAACTTATACGGCGGGTGCAGCTATTTTCCGCCGTTATAAAATCTTCAAAGCTTCCCTTACAAGCTTATAAGAATATTTTCAAAGAAAATGTTTTATTTTATATGGATCTTAAATGATTTCAAAATAAAAGGAGATATTTATTTTAAAAGAATTTTGATTTCATCTATGTCAACATCCTTTGATGGATTTTAAGATTATTTGAAGTTGATTTATTATGATACAAAACTTCTATATTGTATTGAAGGTTTTGTGATATGTTTGACTGTGGATGTGCTATTTTTATACCATTCATAGTTTATGGTGAAAGTATTGACATTTCGTATGCTAGTTTTAATACGAATGTTTATGTTATGTTTAAACCTTTTCATATGGGAATGCATTGGACTTAATATGTGATGGGTGGAGCCCGCTATAGCTCCTCGATGCATCGGTAGGTCTCATGAGACAAACTAGTGTCTTGGCACAAGGCCTTGACAAAATCTTATTTGTAGTCTTGGAACGAGGCCTTGGCTATGTGGTTATGATAGTCTGGCATTATGAATTACAACATTATGAAAGTGGTTATTGATTTTTGCATGTGATTATTCGATTAGTAGAATATCCATGTGAATAAGTAAATGGCATTATTTCATTTTATTTATGCCATACCATGTTGAAAGTTCATATTTAAAAGGCTTTTGTTTTAGTTATACATTGCCTTAAATGTTTATTCTTATTTATGAAAGTTTCCGCTATATTGTTATCCTTACTGGGCATTTGAGCTCACCCCTTTTCTATGTTTTATTTTTCCCAGGATGTGAAGAAGTAAGTTATGAATGACCTGCAGGGATTTTATGAGGGGTTAATAGTGTGGATTGTGGAAACATTATGTTGTTGTAGTAGTTTTTCATTTTATGATGTAATGTAAAACTTATGAATATATCTAGTGTTTTCAAGGCTACTAAACCAATCGGTCTTTCGAGATTTGATCTTTCTTGTGATCATTCCAATGTTATGTAATAATGCACCGACTCTGGGTAACTGGGGTCGGGGCGTTACAATGTGTATGAATATAATGATTATATATGATATAAATTACATATTTATGATATTTATGACATATTTAACATTATAAAAATATAATATATATCATTTTATTCCTTACCTTTCCACTCAATGTTGGATGATAATGTAGTTCTTGTACATGTGGACTACCACCTTTAAGAAAATATGTGACTCTATTTTCATCACTACACCACATAGATGATATATATAAGTATATTAAAAAAAATATAGTAATTATTTTATTATTATAATTATTTAAATATAAAATTTGTCACGACCCGTCCCCCGGGGCCCGCATCGTGACTACACCAAGCTCGCCTTCCATAGGCCAGGGGCTGGTGACTAGCACCAAAGGCGAAACTCCCTAAAAACTGGGAAAGAATTACCTTTATAAAATGTAGACACACACAACCAGAGTACAAGAGGAAGAAAACACTAAGTAAATCTGTATAACAAGTGTGATGAAAGTACTAAGGGGCTGGAAATACAAGCCCAACAGAAAGGTACAACTACAACTGAAAGAAAGTATAACTGAAAAGACAAATAGCTGAATGGTGAAGCAGCTCTTGGATCGTCCTTCGGGTTCCTACCTGAAGGGTAGGTATAGTTGTCCTCCTCAACACTCCACGTCTATCGGTCCGCTCCGTGTGTCGTCACACTGAGTTTCCACCTCTGGTTTCCATCCAGTCCTCGTACACTCGGCCTCGGTCAGTGTTGTCTGTCGTCTGCATCCAACACAATGAGGTGCGGGCATAGCCTGTGCAGGGGTGAGTATAATGATACTTATTAGGGACCCCGAGACCCTCAAGGTCTCACTAAATCCAACAACGATAAACCACAAATAATGATCTCAACAGATAACCTTTACTTAGTTATATTCCCATACATATACCTAAGTTATCAAGTAACCCATCTCAATCATGAGGAAAACACAGAGGTTATTGACTGGGCACAAACCAGGATTTTATTCATGATGTTGAAACCACGGTTGCAGGAGAACTCCTCCTATTTCGATCACAGTAGTTCTGTCGCGACTCCGAGGTGCTACTCACTAACCTTAGACTACCTAGGTACTCCTCTTGTCGAGTACCGCGGGTCATCCACCCCAACACAGTGGCGCTCCCTGCCATGGGTTTGTCGCCCCAACACAGTAGTGCTTCCCCTAATAGCCTACAGAGGTACTCTTCCTGACGATTATTGTGGGTATGCTGCCCCAAAAAAGTTGCACTCCTTCGTCGTGGTTCTGCCACCCCAACATAGTAGTACTCCCCACTGGGCTAGTCAAGTCACTCTGAAACATATCGGACAAGCAGTCATCAGGTCTACAATAATTAGGTCTCTCCACCCTGTACACTCGTATCTGGGAGGGTCCACTCCATGAGCTACTGGTCGATACTTAAAAGTGTCACGTAATCTCACGTGGAAGTATCTCAAAGGACCGCCTCATCATAGGGGTCTCAACGTAACAGACGGTGCGTCAATCGGATGCTCGGTCTGTGAGCTATTAGCATTTCCGTTCTAGGGGCCCGGTTGGATTTCTGGTATAATCCAACCTGGACGTACTCAAACCACATCAGAATCCTTTTAATAGTATTCCAAACGAACCATATCATCAAGAGTAATCCAATTTAGTTGATGGCACGTCAATCGGACCTCTGGTCCTTGAGTTATAAGCATTTCCGCAATGAGGGCTCGGTTGGTTTTGGGTTCGAACCAACCCCGCTCTACCCAATCTTCGCCAAAACCTTGAGTGTAATATACCAAACCGACCGTCTCAATCCAAGAAATCCTACAAAACTGATGGTGCATCTATCGGAGGTATGTAGCTCAATTTATGGGTTTTTGAACGAATCTGGTCTGAAAAAGGGCGGTCTGGGCCCAGTCCAACCCGGCCCAACCCACCATGGGTCGGCCCGAACCGGGGCGACCTGACCCGGGTCAGGGTCCGGCCTTGTTGGGCATGGCCCGACCCGGATGGCGCAGCCCGGACGGGGGGGGGGGGGGGGGGCCTGGCTCGGCCAGCCAGCACGGCGTTAAGCTACGCCTCTTGATTCCCAGAATGGCTGAGCCATTCCGGTTCCACCCCCCGGCACGGCTTAGCCGCGGCAGACTATTCCGGCGGCACACCGCTGCCACCGGACGTCGGCGCCGCCGCCGCCTTCCGCGGACCACTGAACTTTCTCTGGTGGTCCGTTTCACCCACCGTCTATGCATAAGGTCATATCGGGACTCAAACTTCACTACGAAATCCCCAAATCATCGTTGCGGTCTCATTTCATCGTCGCCCATCAATCTGCACACAAACGAACAACCATCGGATGATCCGAAATTGTTCATTAGCCCGTTCCCTCCACGTTAGAGGCCAAAACCATAATTCATCATAAAAGAACGTCCATGCTCGAGGTTATAAATTACACACACAAAAATATACAAAAACAACCCTCTACACCAGTTTCGTCATTCATTGATGATATCACAAAAAGGCGGACGTCGGTTCGTTGACGTCATCGAAGGGAGGAGATGAAGGTGTCGATGATCATTGGTGTTTATCGCTCTTTCAAAGTTCCTTCAATCCTGGCTCGAGCGTTGTTCGTCAGATTTCACATGAAGAAGAAGTGTCGTTGGCGAGCGGTGTCTTCTCCTTTCTCACTGAGGAAAATAGAAGAAAGACACGTCATGGGTCTTCGGTGGAATTGGCGTCCTTCATCGAAGAGGATTTCGTTCTTCGTGGTCATCACCGTTCTTCGTCGAGAGAAAGGGAGACACTAATCTTCAAAATCTTCAGAGCCTCCCCAACACAACAAAAGCTCAAACTAAAATAATATCTCATGCTATTTTCTTATTCAGACAAAAAAAGATTTAGAAAATTCAAAACCATAATTAATTAATTGGAGATTCCCATTTAATTAATTAAAAGTTTGGCATCTTAATTGGGAGGTAGGTGGTGAGGCTCCTCATATTAAATGAGGGGAGTTGTCAAAGAATTAATGAAGGGAAGTTCAAGGGGGTTAAGGGGAGTTATGGGGGAGATGAGGGTTTAGAGCATGTGTGGGCCCCACCTCACAAATATCCTCCCATGGGAGGTTATGTGGGTGTGGGACCCACCTATAACTCCCCTTGGGAGGGAAAAAAACCACCACACAAGTAATAAAATTGTACACCAACAATTTTATTGATTTATCCTAAAATCCACAAAAAAAAAAAAAAATCACAACCCGCATAAAACACAACTGCAGTAAAGGTCCTCTTAAGCGAATATTAGCGCTTCGAGTTCATCGGTCTCTTCGAATTTCAATTCCGCACACCGGTTCAAAAGATAGAAAAACCTGCATGTACGTTTACTAAATATACCTGAAAAAATCTTTAGAAATTGATTTCGGGCACACTGGGCCTTGGAATCAAGTGCCGATAGAAGCCACAGACTCATAAAATTACAAGGTATTTAAGAAAAAATATTCCTTGAAATTTTCGGGTCTTTACATTACTCCCACCTCAGGGATTTACGTCCCTATAAAGCTTCAACACACACTAGGGAAAATGAAAGAGGTATTGAGCACACATCTGTGCCTCCCACTCCCATGTGCTCTCCTGGAGGTTCTTGTGCTGCCAGTGAAAGCACACCAGAGGAATCGACCATTCTCATAGGGCCCGCTCATGTCGATTCTCAATGTCTACTGGAACCTCCGTGAAAGTTTCCCCGTCATCAATGTCTATCTCCCCATGGTCAATGATGTGTGAAGGGTCATGCAAATATCTCCTCATCTGAGATATGTGAATGGCGTCATACACCCGGTGCAACTAAGGTGGAAAGGGTCAGGCAGTAAGCCACCTCTCCTATCCTGTTGAGGACCTGGAATGGTCTGACGATCCTCAGAGATAAATTTCCACCTTGGCCACATCTATGTATACCTCATTGAGGAGAGACCCGTATAAAGACATGGTCTCCATCCTTGAACTCATGTGGTCTTTGTCTCCTATCAACATAGGATTTCTGCCTGCTCTATGCAGTCTCCATCCACTCCTGGATGATCTGCATCTTCTCTGTCATAGCTTGTACCATCTCAGGTCGGTAGGAAGTTGGCCGACTTGGTAAGTCGGTTGACGATCACCCTTTTTTTCCTATGTTTTGTAAGAGCTGCTAAGATTTCTCCTTTGCCGAAAAGAGAAATCTGATCTCATCCCCTGGATGAACCACGCCCATTTCCTAATATAGTCTATCCTGAAATGAATAGTACTAATTCATACTATGGATGATGTCTTAAGGCCTCGATGCTACTACCAATTGATCAAACCATTACTCTCGCCTCCAAGGGTTGAGTCATACTGTCAGCATCAGTGTGTGGTCTATGGGTATCCTCGAGTAGGAATCTCAAAAGTGAGGGTCAAGTCCATGGTTTTAACCAGAATCTCTTAGTATTCACCACACAAAAAGAAGGAAAGCAAACATCACTAGTACAAGTGTCTTTTATTATTGTAGCTCGAAGTACAAAGACACAAAGAAACCACAATAATGAAATTTACAAATATAGAAGCATCACGAAAAAGGGCCTCAATGCCTGGAACTAGTCCTGCTCCTGTCCACCTTCTTCTGGAGCTCCATAGTCGTATACTTCAGCTGCCTGAATTTGTGCTCTCCCCTATCCACCCATTCCCTACAGTCGGGGCAGACCTCCTGGTGGTGGTAGTGGAAACACCTCGAAGCGTCGTCCACCACCAGCTGCACATCCAGCTCCTTGTGGTCCATCATGATCGAACCACTACCTCTGCCTGGGAAGACCTTCATCTATCTACTGATTGTCTGCACAGCAGGTCAGACAGTCACATTCCATGTGACCAAGCCCTCCGTAGGAGAAACACTGTATGTTCCTGGTATGCTTGGCTCAGACTCCACGTCGGGTGCCCCGCACTACCGATCCTGAGTCGTGCGGTCGACCACCTATAGGTCTGGTCCTCTTGGACCTCTGCGTCATCTGTCTACAACCTATAGATGAATCGTATACTGACGGAAAACCATGCGGTAAGGGTAGCATCTCCTGAGCACCCTCATAGTGTAGAGTCGCAGGTATAAACTTCACCCTGAAAAAACCCTTTAAGTTTCCCCAGGTGAAGGTCATCTCGTCACAAAACTGGAGTATCAGGCTCCACCACCTCTCATATGCTCCCTAAAAGAGACTAACATCTAGGTACACCATCAAGTCAGCGGGTGTCCCAGATGTGTGGAAAGCTTGTGCTACAAATTCCAACTAGCACCCAGTCGTCTAAAAGTCTGTCTCGCCTCGAAACCTCAGAGGACTCTATCACAAGAACCCATACAACATGCTCGAACAGTGTGCACCCTCTACTGCTGGGGCTGGTGATAACGGTAGCCCAGCGGGTAATGGTACCGCTGGTGCCTCTACTGTAATGGGGCCCTACACCGTGGCCTCACTGCTCGGTGGGCTACCATCACTCTCTCCACTAGAAACCCGCATTGATCGACTAGATGAAGAATCCTGAAAAGAAATATGTGTGTCACAGTAAAAATACTATACCTGGTGAACTGACCTGGTGTGACCTAAATAAAGGAAAGCTTTTGAAAAAGCATACGCAATTAGTGTTTTCATGCACTGAGTCAGAAATCAGAAGTCAGGGTCCTGGTGTATGGATACGTCGGTCGCTGCACCAACACTGGACTCCATGAACTGAAAACCACACTCAGTATGCTTAAAATTATTGCTTCACAGAAAATAAAATATCAGAGTCCTAAGTTTTGCAGTAGAACCGACTCCTCTGATACCAATTTGTCATGACCCGTCACCTGGGGCCTACTTCGTGACTACCCCAAGCCCACCTTCCATAGGCCAGGGGATGGCGACTAGCACCAAAGGCGTAACTCCATAAAAACTAGGAAGGCATTACCTTTATAAAACATAAACACACACAACCAGAGTACACGCAGAAGAAAACAATAAGTAATGTTGAATAAAAAGTTTTCTGAAAGTACTAAGGGGCCGAAAATACAATCCCAACAGAAAGGTATAGCTACAACTGAAAGAAAGTACAACTGAAAAGACAAACAGCTAAATGGTGAAGCAGCTCCTGGATCGTCCTCTGGGTTCCTACCTGAATGGTAGGTACAGATGTCCGCCTCAGCACTCCACATCTATCGGTCTGATCCGTGTGCGTCAGGTTGAGTGTCCACATCTGGTTACTATCCAGTCCTCGTACACTCTGCCTCGGTCAGCGTTGTCTATCGTCTTCATCCAGTACAAAGAGATGTGGGCATAGCCCAGGAAGGGGTGAGTATAATTATACTGAGTAGGGACCCCAAGACCCTCAAGTTCTCACTAAATCCAATAAGGATAAACCACAAATAAATATCTCAACATATAACATTTACTTAGGTATATGCCCATATATATACCTAATTTATCAAGTAACCCATCTCAATCATGAGGAAAACACAAAGGTCATTGACTTAGCTCAAACCAGGATTTTATTCATGATGTCGAAACCAAGGTTTCTAGAGAACTCCTCCTCTGTCGAGCACAATAGTCCTGTCACGACTCCGAGGTGCTACTCACTAACCTTAGACTGGTGAGGTACTCCTCCTGTCAAGTACCACGGGTTAGCCGTGTACGGGTTGGTGTCCTGAGAACCAACTGTTTTGTACATTGATTACATGAATGTTCACTTATTATATATTTTTCATTGTTCTGCATGACTATAATATAATAATGTCCTGGAATATTTGTTGCATTGATAAGGTCATGGAAGATCTCCGCTATGATGAGAACCTTGAAATGATATAACAATATTCTTAAATAAAGTTCTACGGTTGGATGACGTACTATGATAGGACACATGGTATACAGACCGTCATGTGTGAGTACTCGTAAGAAGACGAGACTCTCTCTCATGGAGTTTGCACTTGGTAATCTCCAAGATGGTAGATTATGAGAACAGACCTTCCAGTAGTAATTCTGCATGTCTTGGTGTCATCAGATATTACTATCTGCGAACGTGTGTAATGGTCCTTATACTGTAAGATTATCATTAACTCATGTCATGACTCGCATACTTAGATTTACTGACAAAAACTGTCACGCATATAGTTGGTGGGAAGTAGGGTATGTTGGGTGCGACATGAGTGACATGTTTTTAATGGATAAGTCAAGGAAGGATTTGTCCCTTCCATTTATGGAAGTTGATATCTTGGCCCTTTGATTGAAATAGAACTGTCGCATTAAATTCCATGGCCATGGTGTGAAGGACGAGTTTATTTCAGGTAGTCAAAGAATGATCGATCAATCATATAGGTTTATGACACCGCCATGAAACCTTCTTGATGAGATATCAAGACAAATGGATTAAATTACATAGTAAGCATTAGTATGAGTTGATATGTCAATGCGGCATCAACTTCTTTCTCTTGGGTGCCTTGAACCATTGCTAGACAGTTTTCTTGGACTTTAGGCAAGCTCTCCTAATGCCAATGAGAAAAAGGCCTAGAGGGTCACACACTAAGTGTATTCAAGTATCTCAAGTAGAATAAAGATTATTCCCATATGTGGTTTAATAATTATTCAAGTAACCCTAAATCATTTTGAAGATGGAGTAATAAGGAAATGAAAAACAAGATATACACACCGTGTATAAAAGATTACACGCCGTGTAGTTTTTCATGGAAAACAAGTACACGCCGTGTATTAATAATTACACGCTGTGTAGTTTTCTTTATGGAAAGGAAATGAATAAATGAAAACAAGATATACATGCTGTGTACATTAAATGTACACTTCATGTAGTTTTCAATGAATGACAAGTAGACACCATGTATTTATTAATACACGCTGTGTAGTTTTTCCAGTCGGGATTTTGAGGATATAATATTGTTTTAAATGATATTTATTATAACCAGTGTGGAAGCATGTCACGGAATTAATTATTTGACATGGGGTTTTAAATAAGAGTCAATGAAATAAATAAAACGTGTAACGCGTTTATTTATTGTCTTAACTCTACAACCTCAAACCCGATTATAAATATTCTTGCAACCCCAACTCTTTTCCGATACACAAGAGAATCGTTGTGCACAACAATTCTGGAGAATTCTTTCAAGGCCGAAAGAACCTCTTCCTCCAAGAACGCTCTCAAGACTGAGAGAGATCTTCTTCCATCGCATCAAGACGATCTAAGGCGGACAATGCAAGCAAAGGTTTCTCCATGCTAGCTCCCAGATAATCCTTTGGCGAAGTCCAGATATACGAGGTAAAAGTGTGGATCACTGCTAGAGGGAGTCTACACTTGGCTTCTGCGACGCAACAACAGATCACATCAACAACGTGATCAAGAACATCAATGAAGAAATAACACCCAAAAGGTATTTCTTAATAATTAATTAAATTAATTATAATCAACCTGTAACGATCCTTGTTTGTGGTTTTGGGACAAACCTTCTTCTTTGTCTTTTTCTGTGATTCGATCTGTGGAGACAATCGTTGTATTGATCCCGGAATGATTATTTCTAATGACAAAAGGCCAAGTGGGTACATCCACCCGCGCTCTTCCACTATGCCCAGAACCTTTAAATGGTATCAGAGCGAGGTTACAACATTTATTATAGTTATTTAATTTTTGTTGATAATTTACGCATTTATATTTAATTCAATTTGAAATAAATCGTTCTATAAATCTGAATAAACGAGATATATTCTTCCCCCTTCGTTTCTCGATTCATATCATAGAAATGACCTTTTAATTTTAATTTTTGATTAAAATAAAAATGAGGAACTCATCCGGAGGAGCCGTTATTTCTGTCTGTACAACACAGGATTACACGACGTGTAATTAAAACTGCACGTCGTGTACTTAGGTTCAATGAACAGGCACTAGTCCGCCAAACCACACCGTGTGAATTGAATATGCCTAAGTATTAATCACGCCATGTTGGCCAGAATTGAACGGCGCGTGGAACCGGAATACATGGTGTGTATGTTGGAGCAACACGTCGTGTAGTCCGTTCCGGCCCAGGTGAAACCGTGTACAAGGATAAGCCGCGTACCGCGTACACGGGATTGTCAAGCCGGTTACCGCGTGACAAGGAAGTATATGTCGTGTATGATTCTTCTACGCACCGTGTACTCCAAAATTTCCAAAGTAGAGAAAACACACCAAATCCCCTGGCGTGTACTTTGGATAAAGGGTGAAAAGAAATACATACCGTGTAAATATAAACTACATGTCGTGTACTTTCAAGAAATTTCACCAGGTTTCCTCCAAAAGTACAAATACCTATACAAGGAATATGGATGAAAAGAATCTCAAGAAATTTCCGAAAGAAATTTAAGATAAATAATTGGTTAGTTATAAGATCATAATTAATTTAATACGAGCGCGACTTATCTTAAATGAAAGAACGATTAAAAGAATTTGAATTCTAAATATGCATAAATGTCATTGCATGCTATGGATGATCATGAGCTAGACCAAAGACCCTTTTTATGTGTATGGTTTCATTTAAATTTATTTAATTTAATTTTGTTGGCCCCTGAGCCTTCTCCAAATAAAATGTAGGGCCTACGTGCCCATGGTTTCTTTAAAGTAAACCCATATAATGGAGGCTCTCCCAAGACAAAGTAGACGGTTCAAATCCCGAAGCCGAGGTGAAACCGACTCAAGAAGATACAAAGGTGGACAGGTGGGAGCTGAAAAACACAAACCACCAGGTTCAAGGTGTTTTTCCCTAGGTCAGGGTTAGCTTATCAAAACACTAGATAAGCTAACCAATAGAAGCTCATGATCATTCCATATTATATTATTTCTGTCTGATTTTATAGTTTATTAATTATGTATGTGTTGTTGCGATCACATAATTAATGAAAAAGTATGCAAAGATGGAATAAAATATAAACCGGACTATGCGTAAACATTATCGGAGCATGGTTAATCACTTAAGCAAACATCACTTAATATTAACAAGCATGTGATAATGAAAAACTACGCATAAAGAATAAAATCACTCAAATACCATATTAAGTTAGACAAAGCCTTCTATTACTTGATTAAGGGAAAGACTCAATAAAAATATGTGTTTGACCAACCCTTGTTGGCACACTTACTTTTATAAAGGAAGCCCTTATGAATGGTTTCAGGTTGACTTAACCATATTACATCAAGAGAAGTAGCCCTTTCTAGACTTGATGTAATATTTGAGGCAAGAGTTGAGGAAATCCAAGTCAGGATTTCAGGATTGGGGAGTCTACTTAACAGATCAAGGAACTGTAAGCTCACAGTTGGAAAATACCTGCCTATCTAAATACCTTCAAATATCTTGACCAACCCTTGTTGGGGTTATACGAAGGGGAATATGGATCCTTTCCACTAGAATGTCAAAGCAACTGGACATTCCTAGTTCAATGGTGAGGGCCATTGAGACTTGATAAAATAGTGGGAGACTTAATAAAATTTATTATTTATCATAAAATGTAATCAGGAAAGTACTAATAAATCTTCTCTTTTAAATTTTAGAATCAAGATGACAAACTCGCCAACCACATTTTCTCTGCGATCAATTCTAGATAAAGACAATATCCTCACTGACATTAACTTTTAGAAATGTTTTAGGTGCCTTTGGGTTATCCTACGCCATGAACGAAAGTTTTACATGCTGGATTCCTCACTTCCTGATCCTCCTACCCAAAGTGGAAAGTGATGAGGATTTCCTTGTCTATGATAAACATTTAAGCAATGCACTCGACGTTCAATGTTTGATGATATAATCAATGTCAAGTGAACTCATGAAGTCTCATGAGGACATGGATACCTATAGCATGCTCGAGAACCTCTGTGGTCTATACTAGGAGAGAGCAAGACAGGAAAGGTTTGAGATCTCTACGGTTCTATTCTATATCAAGCTTGGAGAGGGTGCCCCAGCTGGGCCTCATGTAGTCAAGATCATTGGCTAAATTGAGCGCTTGGAAGTTCTAGGGTTTAAACTCCGGAAGAACTGGGTACCGATCTCATTCTTGCATCACTTCCCCAGAGCTTCTCTAACTTTTTTGTGAACTTCAACATGAAAAACATTGAGAAGTCTCTGTCTAATAACCTTATCCTTATTCTCCAAGTGGATAATGACATGAAGCGTGAAAAACCTTCTGTCCTTATTGTGAATAAAAGGAAAGGGGAGGTGAAGAGATTTAAGCCCAAATCTTCTTCAAAGCCTTCCAAGAAAAGGAAGATCAAAGGGGAGGCAAAGGAACGGGATGATGTTTGTTTCACATGTGTCATGAAGGGCCACTGGAAGAAGAACTGCACCCAGCCAAGAAAGAAAGGGGAAGCTTCAAGTGCATTTGTTATCGAATGAAATCTGTCTGTTTCTACTAATTGGGTATTAGATACTACTTTTGGTGATCACATATGTATCCAAATACAGGAACCAAGTAGATTCAGAAATATTGACCGAGGTGAGGTGGATCTATGAGCAGCCAACAGAGCCAGACTTGTTGTTGTAGTTGTCAGAGACTACCACCTCACATTGCCTACTGGGATGATCTTGGTGTTAAAGGGTTGTTATTATGTGACTTCTGTTACTAAAAACATTATTTCAGTATCCAGATTAGATACTGATGGATTCATATTCAAGTTTGGAAATTAATGTTGTTACTTTTATAAAGATAGCATTTGTTTTGGTAGGGAACATTTATATAACGACCTTTATGTGTTAGACTACACAGACCAAGTAATGCAAATCGATGAAAAAGTAAATTCACATGAATCATACCACACCCAACTTTGGCATCACCGGCTAGGTCATGTCAATGAGAAACGTTTGAAAAAATTACATCAAGATGGGTATTTAGATTCATTCGAACTAAAACCACTTGGTGTATGTCATGCATGTCTACAAGGCAAAATGACCAAGGCCCCATTTAGTGGGAAAGGTGAAAGGGCTAAATAGCTTCTAGAATTAGTTCACACAGATGTTTGTGGACCATTTCCAGTTGAAGCAAGGGGTGGGTTCTCATACTTCATAACTTTTACTGGTGATTTTAGTAAATATGGATATATCTACTTAATGGGGTATAAGTCAGATTCTTTTGATCAGTTCAAAGAATACAATAATGAAGTTGAGAACTAGCTTGGTAAGAAGATTAAGAAACTCCACTCAGACAGAGGAGGAGAATATCTTAATCAGGACTTCATTGATTCCTTATAGGAGTTTGGGATTTTATCTCAACTCACTCCTCCATACACGCACCAGTGGAATTGTGTAAGTGAAAGGAGGAACCGCACCCTATTGGACATGGTGAGATCAATGATGAGTCATGCGAGTCTTCTATTATCCTTTTGGGGATATTCATTACAAACAGAAGAACACATACTAAACCAAGTACCAACTAAATCGATAAATGGTATTCCATATGAGTTATGGAGTGGACGCAAAGCCATGTTATTGAATTTACATGTGTGGGGTAGCGAAGAATTTTTTAAGGCCTCTTCAGGTAACAAACTCACGCCCGGAGGCACAAAGTGTATCTCTATAGTATATCCTAAGGAAACATGGGTATATTACCTATACAACCCCTCAGATAAAAAGGTTACAGTGGAATGACACGCCATATTCCTTGAGAGGGAGCACATCTCCAAAAGAGATAGTGGTAGCGAGAAAGACTTCGATGAAGTCGAGGCTCAAGATACACATGAGTTGGTACAAGAACAGATTCCACAAAGCCCCGTGGAAGAACAATCTGTTCCAGAGACACAAGAACTGCATAGGAGCATGAGAGAGGTGAGATAACCAAAACGATATGGTTTTCTTTTCACCGAGGATGGTGACTCATTATTGGTTGACAATGATGATCCTCTTACCTACAAGGAAGCAGTTGAAGGTACAGATGTTGCCAAGTGGAAATAATCGATGAATTCTGAAATGGATTCCATGTACCAAAACCAAGTCCAGATTTTGGTAGATCCTCTAGTTGATGTAAATCCTATTGGTAATAAATGGGTATTAAAGAAGAAACTAGACATGGAGGGGCCAGTGAGCACCTATAAGGAACGACTGGTTGCAAAAGGTTTTAGACAACGTCAAGGAATTGACTATGATGAAACCTTTTCACCGGTTGCGATGATTAAATCCATCAGAATCCTATTGCCCATTGCTGCTTACCATGACTATGAAATTAGGAAAATGGATGTCAAAACAGCTTTCCTTAACGGGAACCTCCAGGAAGATGTCTACATGACACAACCTGAAGGGTATGTGACTCCAAAGGATGCTAACATGGTATGAAAGTTACAGGAATCCATTTATGGATTAAAGAAAGCCTCAAGGTCAGGGAACATGCGTTTTTATGAAGCTGTAACGGAATTTGGCTTTGTTAAGAACGAATGTGAGCCTTGTGTCTACAAGAGGTTTAGTGGGAGTGCAGTCGTTTTCCTAATAGTATATGCTGATGACATACTACTAATTGGAAAAGAAGTACCTGTCTTACAGTTAGTTAAGGCATGGTTTCATTAATGCTTCTCCATGAAAGACTTGGGAGAGGTGGCATATATTCTTGGGATCAAGATCCATCTTGATAGATCTAAGAGAATGCTGGGCTTGAGTCAAAGTACATACATTGACAAGATACTGAAGAGATTCAGTATGGAACAGTCCAAGAGGGGATTGTTTCCAGTGTCACATGGCATTCATCTTTCTAGGAAAATGTGTCCTCAGACACATGAGGAAAGAAAGATAATAGAAAGGATCCCTTACACATCCGTGATTGGGTCAGTCATGTATGTTATTCTATGTACGAGGCTAGATGTTTCATATGCATTAAGTGTGGTAGGAATATATCAAGCGGATCCAGGAGACCGCCATTGGATGGAAGTCAAGACTATCCTTAAGTATCTGAGGCATACTAAGGATATGTTCCTGGTTTATTAAGGATATGAGGAAATAGTCATCAAAGTACATGTAGATGCTAGTTTCCAGACTAATCAAGATGACACGAAGTCATAGACTGGATACATCTTCAGTTTGAATGGAGGTGCAGTGAGCTGTAAGAGCTCAAAGCAAAGTGTGGTGGAAAATTCTACAGTAGAGTCCGAGTATATCGCAGCTCCTGAGGCAGCTAAAGAAGCAGTATGGATTCGAAGATTCTTCCAAGTGATGGATATTGTACCGAGTAGTAAATATCCTATCACACTCTATTGTGATAATACTGCAGCGGTGGCACTTGCAAAAGATCCAAGGTCACATCAGCGGACAAAGAACATACTTCAGAAGTATCATATCTTGAGGGATTTTTCTCAGAGAAGTTAGTTTGAAGTGAGTATAATTTCCACGGAAGACAACGTGGTGGACCCCTTGACTAAATTCTTAACTCAGCGGAAACATGATCATCATGTGAGGTCAAGCAGAATAAAAGTCGTAGGCAGTTGGCTCTAATCCAAGTGGGAGTTTGTAAGGGTTTGTGTCCTAAGAACCAACTGTTTTGTACTTTGATTACATGAATGTTCACTTATTATATATTTTTCATTGTTCTACATGACTATAATATAATAATATCCTGGAATATTTGTTGCATTGATAAGGTCATGGCAGATCCCCGCTATGATGAGAACCTTGAAATGCTATAACAATATTCTTAAATAAAGTTCTATGGTTGGATTACGTACTATGATAGGACACATGGTATATATATTGACATGTTCAGGTACTCTTAAGAATATGAGACTTTCTCTCATTGAGTTCACACTTGGTAATTTCCAAGATGGGAGATTATGAGAATAGACCCACTAGTAGTAATTCTCCATGTCCTTGTGTCATTGGATATTACTATATGCGAGTGTGTGTAGTGGTCCTTAGACTGGAATATTATCATTAACTCATGTCATGACTCGCGCACCTAGATTTACTGACGAAAACCGCCACGCAGATAGTTGGCAGGAATTAGGGTATGTTGGGTGCGTCACGAGTGACATGTTGTTAATGGATAAGTCGAGGAAGGATTTGTACCTTCCATTTATGGAAGTTGATATCTCATCCCTTTGATTGAAATATAACTGTCGCATTAAATTCCATGGCCATGGTGTGAATGACGAGTTTATTTCAGGTAGTCAAAGAACAACGGATCAAGCATATAGGTTTATAACACTGCCATGAAACCTACTTGATGATATATTGAGACAAAGGGATTAAATTACATAGTAAGCGTTCATATGAGGTGATACATCAATGCAGCGTCAACTTCTTTCTCTGGGGTGCCTTGACCCACTGCTAGACAGTAATCTTGGACTTTAGGCAACCTCGCCTAGTGCCAATGAGAAAGAGTCCTAGAGGGTCACACACTAAGTGTATTCAAGTATCTCAAGTAGAATAAAGATTATTCTCGTACGTGGTTTAATAATTATTCAAGGAATCCTAAATCATTTTGATGATGGAGGAATAAGTAAATGAAAAACAAGATATACACGCCGTGTATTAAAGATTACACGCCGTGTAGTTTTTCATGGAAAACAAGTACACGCCGTGTAATAATAATTACATTCCATGTAGTTTTCTTTATAGAAAGGAAATGAATAAATGAAAACAAGATATACACGTCGTGTACATTAAATGTACACGCCATTTAGTTTTCAATGAAAAACAAGTAGACGCCGTGTATTTATTAATACACGCCATGTAGTTTTTCCAGTCGGGATTTTAGGGATATAATATTGTTTTAAATGATATTTATTATAATCAGCATGGGAGCATGTCAAGGAATTAATTATTTGACATGGGGTTTTAAATAAGTGTCAATGAAATAGACAAAATGCGTAACGCTTTTATTTATTGTCATAACTCTACAACCTCAAACCCGATTATAAATATCCTCACAACCCCAACTCTTTTCCGAAACACAAGAGAATCGTTGTGCACAACAATTCTGGAGAATTATTTCAAGGCCGAAAGAACCTCTTCCTCCAAGAATGCTCTCAAGTCCGAGAGAGATCCTCTTCCATTAGATCAAGACGATCTAAGGTGGACAAAGTAAGAAAAGGCTTCTCCACGTTAGCACCCAGAGAATCCTTTGGCGACGTCCAGAGATACGAGGTACACATGTGGATCACTGCTAGAGGGAGTCTACACTTGGCTCTTGTGATGCAACGATGAATCACATCGACAACATGATCAAGAACATCAATTAAGAAAGAACACCCAAAAGGTATTTCTTTATAATTAATTAAATTAATTATAATCAACCTGTAACGATCCTTGTTTGTGGTTCTGGGACAAACCTTCTTCTTTGTCTTTTTCTAGGATTCGATCCGTGGAGACTGTAATTTATCATCGTATTGGTCCCAGATTGATCATTTCTAATGAAAAAAATCCAAGTGGGCACATCCACCCGCGCTCTTCCGCTGCGCCTGAAACCTTCAAGCTGCCCCAACACAGTAGCGCTCCCCGCCATGGGTATGCCGCCCCAACACAGTAGAGCTCCCCCTAATAGCCTAAAAAGGTACTCCTCTTGTCGAGTACCATGGGTCTGCCTCCCCAACACAGTAGCACTCCTCCGTTGTTCTTGTGTCGCCCCAATATAGTAGTGCTTCCCACTAGGCTATTCAAGTCACTCCAAAACGTATCGGACAAGCAGTCATCAGGTCTACAGCTACTAGGTCTCTGCACTCCATACGCTCATCTCCAGGAGGGTCCGCTCCATAGGCTACTGGTCGATACTTCCAAGTGTCACGTAATCTCACATGGAAGTATCTCAAAGAACCGCCTTGTCATAGGGGTCTCAACGAAACAGACGGTGCTTCAATCGGACACATGGTCTGTGAGTTATTAGCATTTCTGTTCCAGGGGTCCGGTTGGATTTTGGGTACAATCCAACCCATAAATTCTCAAAACACATCCGAATACTGTGAATAGTATTCCAAAGAACCATCACATCAAGAGTAATCCAACGTAGTTGACAGCACATCAATCGGACGTCTGGTCCTTAAGTTATAAGCATTTCCGCTCCGAGGGCCCGGTTGGTTTCGGATTCAAACCAACCCATCCATACCTAAACTTCGCCAAAAACTTGAATTTAATATAGATAAAAAACTTCCCCGATCCAAGGAATCCTACTCAACTGACGGTGCGTCGATAGGATGTTCGTAGCTCAAGTTATGGGCATTTGAACGAATTTGGTCCGAAAAAGCGGGTCTGCGCCTAGTCCAACCCGGCCCAACCCACACTGGGCCGGCCCGAACCAGGTCGACCCGATCTGGGTCTGGGTCTGGCCCGGTTGTGTGCGGACCAGCCCGCGTGGCCCACCCTGGCCCATCCGGGGGGAGCTGGCGCGGCGTTAAGTCGTGCCTCTAAATTCCCGGAACAACTGAACCGTTCTGGTTCCACCCGCCGCTGCACTCAGCCACGGCGGACTGTTCTGGCTGCATGCCACCGCCACCTTCCGTGGACCAATGTACATTATCTAATGGTCCGTTTCACACACCTTCTCTTCCTAAGGTCATCTCGGGAACCGAACTTCACTGCGAAATCCCTAAATCGCCGTTGTTGTCCTATTTCGTCGTCGCCCGTCAATCCGTGCACAAATGAACAACCAGCAGAGGATCTGGACTTGTTCATTTGCTCGTTCCCTCCGCGTTAGAGGCCCAAACCATAACTCATCATAAAATAACACCCATGCTCAAGGGTATAAATCACACATATTAAAATATACAAAACAACCCCCTACACAAGGTTCATCGTTCGTTGATGATATCGCGAAAAGGCGGACGTCGGTTCGTTGACGTCGTCACAAGGGAGAAGATGTAGGTGTCGATGATCATTGACGTTCGTCACTCATGAAAAGTTCCTTCGATCCCAGCTTGAGCTTCGTTATTCAGAGTGCACCTGAATAAGAAATGTGGTTGGCGAGCGGTGTCTTCTCCTTTGTCATAGAGGAAAAAGGAAGAAAGACATGTCGTAGTTCTTCGATGGAATCGGCGTCCTCCGTTGAAGAGGACGTCGTTATTCGTGGTCATAACTGTTCTTCGTCGAGAGAAAGGGATAAACAAATCTTCAAAATCTCCTAAGCCTCCCCAACAAAACAAAAGCACAAACCAAAATAAAAGCTTGTGCTATTGTTTTTATTCACACAAAAAAAGATTTAAAAAATTCAAAACATTAATTAATTAATTGGAGAATCCCATTTAATTAATTAAAAGGTTGGCATCTTAATTGGTAGGTAGGTGGTGAGGCTCCTCATATTAAATGAGGGGAGTTGTCAAAGAATTAATGAAGGGAAGTTCAAGGGGGTTAAGGGGAGTTATGGGGGAGATGAGTGTTTAGAGCACGTGTGGGCCCCACCTCACAAATATCCTCCCATGGGAGGTTATGTGGGTGTGGGTCCCACCTCTAACTCCCCATGGGAGGAAAAAAACCACCACACAAGTAATAAAATTGTACACCAACAATTTTATTGATTTATCCTAAAATCCACAAAAAAAAATAACTCTCAACCCACATAAAATGCAACTGCGGTAAAGGTCCCCTTAAGCGAATATCTGCTCTATGAGTTCATCGGTGTCCTCAGATTTCAATTCCGAGCACCGGTTCAAAAGATAGAAAAACTAGCATGTACGTTTACTGAATGTACCCGAACAAAACTTTAGAAATTGATTCCAGTCACACCAGGCCTCGGAATCAAGTGTTGTCAAAAGCCACAGACTCATAAAATTGCAATGTATTTAAGAAAAAAAATTCCTTGAAATTTCCGGGTCAATAAAAAATATTACTTAACTCCTTTCTATAATTATCATTGAAAAATGGAAAAGCTACCAATTCATACCTATGACCTACCGTGACCATGATCTCTACGCACTTCATTTCCCAAACTATATTTCATGATTGGTCAT
The DNA here is from genome assembly GCA_963277665.1 of Viscum album. Classification (NCBI taxonomy): domain Eukaryota; kingdom Viridiplantae; phylum Streptophyta; class Magnoliopsida; order Santalales; family Viscaceae; genus Viscum; species Viscum album. The sequence continues at coordinate 932,040,867 of OY728122.1, read as the reverse complement.
AAAAGTATAATTTATGTATAATTTAAATAATTATGTCATGATTATTTTTCTATATATGATGGAACTATATGATATTCATAAGGACCAGATCTTTCATGCCAAAACATGCATAAGAAAATCAGTCAATTAACTCCCCAAACAATGAAATATTATTAAAAAATGGGTGGTAATATTAAAATGTGATCATATATTATATTTTAGATATGATTATGGTTCTGGTATAAGTTAATAGAAATATTAAAACCATTATACATGAGGTTAAATCACGTTCAACTAATGGAAATCATAAGGTAAGAGACTTCATCTCAATTTCCCTACATTGAGGCATATTGTAATGTTTTGCATCTCAAGCCAACATGAGTGCAATTACAGCTAGAAGATCGCTCCATTAAATATCCTCGAAGTCTATTAGAAGATGTGCTAGTGAAAGTTTGAATATTGACTTTTCCTGTAGTTTTTTACAAACTTGACATGGAAGAAGACCAAGAGGAGCCTCTAATTCTAGGAAGACCCTTCTTGGATAATGGTAAAGTTTTAATCGATGTTCATAAAGGGGTGTCTATTTTTAGAGTCGGAGACAAAGGAGTCTCATACAACATCCTCCAAGGCATTAATCAAGCATCAATTGTGGAACATGAGGACTTTTGTGCACTAATGATAGTGGATGATCACTTCAGTCATCTAGAAAGAGATATAGGATGTTTCTATTTCACTAATGACTCAATTCTCACAGACATCCATCCTGGAGAAGAACCAGAGGAGTTTCATTTTATCTCGGGCTAGGGTGGTCATTATTGGCAGCGAGCAGTGGTTCCAGATTTTCTAGAGTGGGCCGAGGTCCAACTGATTGTGCCTTTAGTTCTCAAATCCCCACAACTCGAGTTAAAACCACTCCTATCTTACTTAAAATATGGGTACTTGGAGAATGAGAATACTTTGTCTGTGATCCTCAATGCATCACTCACTAAATATTAAGATGAGGGGATCTTACAAGTTTTTAGGAGAAGGAAACATGCCATTGGTTGGAAGATCTCTGATATCAAGAGTATTAGTCCTAATATTTTCAAGCAGAAGGAACTGGTCGAGAAAGGGGAAAAGCCTTCTTGGCAACTGAAGTGGTGGCTAAACCCTCCAATTAAGGAGGTCATAAAGAAATAAGTGATTGAACTTTTAGTTGTGGACATCATTTATCCAATATCCGATAGTCCATGGGTATGTCCTCTATAAGTGATGCCCAAAAATGGAGGTATCACCATGGTGAACAATGTTAGAAATGAGCTTATTCTGACCAGAACAGTAATGGGATAGAGACAATGGGTAGACTACTGGAAGCTCAATGATGCCATGATAAAGGATCACTTTCCACTTCCCTTTATGGATCAGATGTTGGAGAGATTGGTGGTTCATGAGTTATACTACTTATTGGATGGTTATTTTAGATATAACCAAATCTCTCTTGCCTCCTGAGGACCAAGAAAATATCACCTTCATAAGTCCGTATAGAACCTTGGCATATCGACGGATGTCTTTCAGCACGTGTAATGATCCATCAACATCTCAATGGTGTATGTTGGGTATATTTAATTATATGGTAGAGAAAATTTTAGAAGTATTCATGGATGATTTTTCAATATATGTAAATTCATTCAATACCTTATTGAGAGGTTTAGAATTGGTTCTTTAATGGTGTGAGCACACAGATCTGGTTTTAAACAAGGAGAAGTGCCATTTTATGGTACAAAATGGAATCTAATTAGGCCATAATATTTCCATGAAAGGAACTGAGGTTGATCCATCCAAGATTGAGGTAATCTCATAGCTTCCCATTCCAACTTTTATTGGAGTCATTCAATGTTTTCTGGGGCATGCAGGATTTTATAGACAATTTTTCCATGAATTCTCTAAAATAGCTCACCCATTGACCAATCATCTTTCGAATGATTATGTCTTTGAATTTGATGAAAATATTACTGAAGCCTTACATCTTCTAAAACAAATAATGGTCGAGGCTCCTATTATGATTTCCCTGAATTGGGAGAAGAAATTTGATATAATGTGTGACGCGAGTGATTACGCGGTGGGGGCAGTGCTCAGACAACAGTTGAATTGTATCTTCAGACCAATTTATTATGAAAACCAAGCATTGAATTAAGCACAAATCAATTACACCACCATGGAAAAATAAATGTTATAAGTTTTTTTCACATTTTATAGGTTTTTCTCCAACTTGGTGCTATCTAAAGTTGTTGTCTACACTGACCATATCGCACTCAAGTATTTTCTAAATAAGAACGATGCCAAACCATGACTCATCTTTTGGGTACTCCTCCTATGAGAGTTCTATTTGGAGATCTGATATAAGAAGGGAAGTGAAAATTTTGTTGCTAATAATCTTTCCTAGCTGGAATTTCCCCATTTAGAAAGAAAAGATGACCGAGAAATTAAAGAGGATTTCCTGGATGAGAAAGTTTTCTTAGTTAAAGTAATACCTAGGCCATGTTATTCTGACTTTAATAATTACTTTGTAACATGAGTCATTCTTCTAGATTTTAAATTTTAATTGAATAATTGATTCATGCACTAGGTGAAATGATATTTTGGGGGAGACCCACTACTTTTCTGCCCATGTGGTGATTGGGTCATCTATTGATGTATCTCAGATGAATAAATTCAAAGAATTCTGGAATTTTTTCATTCTTCTCCAGTAGGAGGGAATCACATGCTAGACTGAACTATAGAAAATATTTTTTAATATTTATTTTTCTAGCATTCCATCCATAAGGATGCTTGTTATTTTATATCTCACTTTGACAGGTTCCAACGAACTGGTAACATGGTTCGCCGAGCTAAAACTGCATAGCACCCCATCCTTAAAGTGGAGGTCTTTGATGTGTGGGGAATTGATTTCAGGGGACATTTCCCCCATAATTTGGGACATATATATTCTGGCCAGTGTCAAATATTTTTCCAAATCGATAGAAGTTGTGGCCACAACACACAACACGGCAAAGGTCATGGTTGCCTTCTGAAAGAAAAACATTTTCAGTAGGTTTGGAGTTCTCTGAGTTTTGATAAGTGATCGAGGAACACATTTCGAAACTGCATTGATGAAGAATGTGACTTTGATGTATTAAGTAAAGTATAACCATGTGAAACCATATTATCCCCAATCAAACGGTCAAGTGGTGGTTTCAAACTGTTAATTGAAGAATATTTTGGGGAAGACGGTGGGAGCTTCAAAGAAGGACTGGTACAAAAAACATGATGATTCCTTGTGGGGATACTGGACCACCTTTTATACACCTTTTGGTATGTCTCTATTCTGATTAATATATGGGAAATTGTGTGACTTGCTAGTAGAACTAGAGCGCAAATCCTATTGGGCTGTGAGAGCCTTAAATTATGATCTGAAGGCTGTGGAAGAAAAGCATAAGTTCTGACTAACAAAGCTTGATGATATTCGGCAGGAGGAATATGAGAATGCCAAGTTATGTAAAGAGAAAAAAAATTGGTTCATGACCGCATGATATCATGAAATTCCTTTCAACCCAGTGATATGGTAATCCAATTTAACACCCATTTGAGACTATTCCCATGAAAATTGAAGTCCTGGTGGTTGGTAACTTACCAAGTGATAAAGGTTTTCCACCATGGTGCGGTGGAACTTGTTGTCACTGACGGTTATACTTTCAAGGTGAATTGGAAGTGCCTCAAACCCTATCTTAATATGGGGGAGATGGTGGGCACGGTCTCCAACATACATTTTGGGTATCTCAAGGCCCATGTATGTCAAGTTCAAGACTATAAACGTAGCACTGACCAAGAGTTAACTCAGTATTCTGAAAAACTTTTATTTAAAATAATTCTTTGTTTGAGTGTTCTTAGGGATGCAAGATAGTGTGTTTTCAATTCATTTTATTTTTTAATTTAAAATCATTATAACAAGAGTGATATCTTGTTGAATTTTTATAATAGAAATCATAAATATCTTAGGTAAAATCTAAAATTTTCTTCTATAATTCAGGGGGGACCAAGGATTTTATTTTAAAGAGGTGTTTTGATTTCCAAAAAAGATAAATTTTCAAAATGTTTTCAAACAGAACCAACCGCACGATTGGCACATAGTGTGACCAAACCGTGCACGAACCGTGCGCCTTGGAATCCCCTTCTAGTGGAAAACCGTATGGTTGGTGCATAGTTTTCCAAAACTTTCACTCAAACCATGTGGCTACTTAAACCCCCAAACCTCTTAAAACCTGAACTTCCTTCTTCTCCTCCATGTGGTGAAGGTCTTATCTTCCAAGTCATTCATAGACCCCTCTCATTTTCCCCTTCAAACTTTATTTCCCCTTCCACCAGTGTCTTCCTCCATAATAACTTATTCTTTCTTTATTTATTTATTTCTCCCTCTTCTTACCCTCCTCTTCTCTTCTTTTATCTCTTTTCTTCCCATGGTTCATATATCCCCCTTTCCCCCATATTTTCTCTTCTTTCCTCCCTCTTTTTGGCATCCATTTATTTTCTTTTTATCTTTGTATTTAACTAAAACATTTCCACAAACTTGTGCACCAATGATTTTCTCACCAAATCCATAATTTCTGAACTTCATTTTCTATATTTGAGATTTTCCTTAGGTTATTTAAGTTCTTTCATTTTATTAATTCAATTTTTAATCTCATCTTATTGTATATTTGTGCAGTTTTGTTGTGTGTTCTTCGCAAACTGCATGTTCCAAAAATCCCACCCAAAAATGTCATCCTCCAAGAAAGCTTGTGGTTCCGGTTCTGCCTCCACCCTAGGACCCCATTTAAAATTCAGTAAAAATGAGTATAGTAAGAGGTATAAAACATTTATCACCTTGGAAGTGAATACCCATCACTAATTTTTGCAAGAAAACCTTGAACCTTTGGGGATTTTAGAATAATTGAAAATGTTCATCGCCTGAGGTAAACATACCCGAGACCTAGCCATTCACTAACCCACCTTCAAGGAACTAGTATTGGAATTCACGACAACCTTCAAGTGTCACAATTAGTAGAGTGAGTATGAAAAAGGATTTACATGCGAGTCTGAAGGAAATGTCACATTCTGCCTCATGAACAAAATATACAGTTTTTGGCTCACCGATTCTGTAACATTCATTTGGATTTATGATAGAACATATGTGAAATATATCTCCTATGCCAAGGTGCCTCTTGAGAGGAATACCATAGAAACTTGACACTTTTGGGCCACTATATCTTAACCCAACAACTCTTATGTGCCTCAAACAGACAAGGCATCCCGATTACTCAACACCTACCATCGAGTTTTACATCAAATTGTTACAACTTTTTTCACAACTTGATCGGATAGTGAAGGAAATTTGAGTAATCAGGAATTATTCACCCTACACTCCATTGTCACAGGTAATGAATTCAACATTTCCTTCCTCTTCTCTCAATACCAGAAGACCATGTTTTCCAAGCCAAAGGGGGATATTTTTTCTAGTCTGTTTGTCACTCTCCTGATGGATCGATTGGAAATTGAATTTGATGATATCAAATTTATTGATATACCATCGGCCCCTTTATTAGAAATCACAATTATTCTATATATGAGGATGCTTGAAGTTAACGACATCGGATTCCGATTTCATGGTCATCCTAGGGCCACCCCAGCTAAACCCCAACATGAAATCACTATAGAAGAGGCACCTCAAGTGGCACCTGCTACCTCCCACCACTCCTCTCCCTAGGCTGAACTGTTTTCTCCCGCAGCCTTATCCTCTTATATGGATCCACTGCATTAACGTCCTTATCCTTCCTACCCCAATATGCAGGGCACCCCCTATGCCAACTCGGACCTCTTTTGGAAATGGTTTCAGGATCAATACGATATGTTCCACTCGCGGCTATAGAAAACTAGGCTAGAGGTGGAAGGAATCAGCCTGTCCATTTTTCACCCCCCCCCCCCCCACTCTCTATGAGGTTTTTCCCATTCATCCTCCCTCATATTACATGTACGAAGCTACCCCGTTCCAGCCTAATCCTTCTTGGGGTGCCACATCAATGAGATATCCCTCCAACACCTCTACTCCCACTGAACCAATGACCACACATCAACATACTACCGATATGAACTAGGATGAAGCCACTTGTGCATTGTTTTCTTATTCCTCGGATCCCTCTACAGGATGGAATTAATAAAGTTCTGTTGTTCTTCTTTTTTACCATTTCCCTTGTGTGACATTGTTGTAATCTATTTTCAACTAGTGTGCTTAATTTTCAGGGTGTGAATATGTGCTCTATTTTTGTTTCCATCTTGAGTGCTTTGGTTTTCTTGGCTTCACTCTTCTAGTTATTTATGTTCTACAATTCTTCTCTCACTTTTTTCTCCCTCCCCTAGAATTTTTACCTTTCCCACCCTTCTTCACCTTCCCACCTTCATGGGGGACCGTGCTCAGTGTTAAGTGTGTTGGAGCACACCCACTTATGGCACCCCATTTAGTTGACTGCTTGAACAAATTCCTAGGATGACATGTTTTCTTAGGAGTTTTCTAAAGGGATGTTATAGGTTCTATAGGCTTATATCAATTGGATAAAAACGAATTTTGGGGAATTATTTCTAAAAAATACTCATATGTATGGATTGAAAAACCAAGTTTTTGATTTGAATAAACATTGTAATGCTTTAAAATGATCCTTTAGTCATTCATTTAGAAATAATTTTGTTTTAAAATGACTTTTGTATTGGAGTAATTAAAATTAAGGAACCCCTTAAAATGGAAGTCAATTTGTGCATAAAGAAAGGTGAGTATTGGGAATTGTTTTTTTCCACACTAGTGGTTATCAAATTGTCTTAATTTCATAAAATTTTGACCCTGGTCCAAATTCTCATCATGTGTTGACATGAGAAATTGGGCCCAATTGAATGCTAGTATTTCATTCCACTTGAAAAACAATCGAGATATGAAAACACATGCCCAATATTTTTTATAACCTTTCATCATGTTCCAAAAGATGAAAGTCAATGAGGATGTGTGACCTATAAAAGTGGTAGCCTACCAATTGGTGATGAATAAACCTATGCTTAACCAATCTATGTGTATGATAAGATGGAAATGGATGTTGGGACTTTCAGTTAATAAATAAGGGAAAATTCAGTTTTAATAAATATTGATTTATGAATGAATTGTTGGATGTTTTGAATTAAGTCTACCATGATATCTAACTTCACAAATTGGGGGATCCATGAAGTATGAATGTTTTAATATTTAATGATAATTCATTCAAAATAAATATTCATTTGATTGATATGTTCTAGGATATTTCTACCTGATGCTTTGGTAATTACATTGAAATAATTTTCTAGTCATTAGTTTGAGGACATAAAATCAATCAAGTGTGGGGGAGTTTGATTCACTATTGTGCATAGGGAATTTTCATTTGGTTTTGTATCTTGAAGATGGTTATGTGGATGGATTTTCATGATTTTGACAGGTAAAAGTTTCTTTTATAGGACTTTTAGTCACCAAGGAAGAAAAACAAAGACATTGTATTATTTGTATATTTGGAAGAAAATCGGAGGCATTTGAACCATTTTTCCGAAGATGATTGTTGTTATAGAGTCGCATGGGCTGAGAACCTAGTCTTTAAGGCCAGAAAACCCTGAATTTTGCAAGATATAGGCATTGCACATGATCTCCCCATGGTTAGCCAAACAGTGCGGATTCCTAGAAAACTACGCTAGGGTGTGCATTTTTGAAGATAGAAGACCACGCACAGTTGTCGAACGGTTTCCAAACCATGCAGCCCAACCCTCAAACTCATTGAGGTTTGGGAATTTTGGTATAGGGACCACATTCATGGTATCTTCACAGTTTGAATCCATACGGCTCAGCCATCCAGAACAAGCCCCATTTCATTGATGAACAGATCCATGTGCACAGTTGGCACACAAATTTCCAAACTATGCACTGTAATCATGTGGTTGTCAACAACTCCCTATCTACCCTCCTACCCAACCTCGAACTCGAGTATTGGACCCCTAACAACTTTAGGATAGGTGGGGGATGACAAATTATTAGGGGGAGAAACTCAGGAGCTAGAGGATGATCAAAAGAAGATAGTTCTTGGTGGAGGAAGAGCTTGGAACTCATTCTAGGAATGTTTTGGAATTTTTCCTATATAATTGTTGATTTTATCTTTTATACTTCCACATTAATGGATTCTTTAGATATTATATTTATTATTTTCATCATTTTCTCCATGAGAGACTACATTCCCCTTGTGTTGTGGTTGTGGGTAATTGTCAGTTCATTGAACGGTTAATTTTCCTATGATTGTGTTGTTTATTTTTCTCACATAATTCCCCCACCATTTCATGATTAACTTCATTGGAAACCCCATATCAAACCAAGAATGGAGCTTTTAGGGAACCTTGGTGGAATTATGATAAGTCCACTCAAGATCATTGGGTGAACATGTTGTTTTGAAAGGGTTTTTCTTAAGGAAAAGTTATTAGAAATCAAATTCCAGACCAAGGAATTGATTTCTATCGACTTAATATGAACTCACCGGACCAGGGGGTTCTGACACATTCAAAACCAAGAAATTTGGTTTATTATGAATAACACAACACAATAGGAAAAGTGACTTTTGATGACCTATACAAGCATTCAAAGTCCAAAACGTTTTTATCATAAAACATCAACAATCAGTTTAGTTTTCCTTTACTCTTGAGTTTAATCAATTTAGAATTGAAATAACCTTACCATTATTTCTTTTGGAAGACAATAACCACAGTAAACAAACAAACATTTATAAATTATGCATCTGTACATAATTAATCACAATTCAATGAATCACGACACCTTAATTCTCCATGTGGATCGACCTTGTACATACACTATACTAATAGTAAGAATGGCGATATAAATTAGGGTTGCAGAACATAACACTTTGGCTAGAATGAAACCAGATAGCCATAGACATCGATCCCTCTAGGTATGTCTCCCAGGTAGATGTTGTTGTCTAGGAAAACTGATGCTATGAATTTCCACTGCAATCGTCTAAGAATCAATGATGTCAATGTTCATCCCATATATCTTGGTTTTTTACTACAACCAGATCTATCGTTGCCCTATCTCCAAGAACCTACATCCACAACCCCTCCGCAGATCCAAGTCGATCGAGATCATCCCCAATCAGAAATTTATATTCTCCCTCATGATCTTCAGGATCTCTGAGACTAAAGTCTTCCTAGTATTGTAGCTATCCACGAACACCGATAGTGGCTCCAGCACCCTGATTTCATACGACATGTGGATGATGCACCTCCAAAAAAGATCCTATGATGCTACCACACTCCATGATCTGTAACCTCCTACACTACCATCATATGATTATGCCATGTATAGACCTATTGAGATCCAAACATTCTTCGGCTTGTGGATGAAGAAGAACCCCCCCTGCCCTCACACCTAGAATGGTTTCATTGTAGAGTCTTTACACTATTCTGTAACCTTCTCCAAACAAGATTAGGGAAAAGGGGATCTCTAAAAGGGATACTTCTCTCACACTAGTAAAAATGGTATTCTCAAAACCCTAATCATTGATATTTAGGATGGTGTAAGGTTGGGTGAGTAGATCTAGGAAAAGGGGAATCATGCGGCTGGCGGAGGAGGATCGGGAAGTTCCAAAAATTCACAGTGAAAACATATTATCAAAAAAACATATTAAATAAAAATTAATTTAATTAACAATAAAAAAATTGTGAAGATAAAAAAATTCACAAATCTCCACCATTAAAATGAAAGGCATCAATAGATTTAATATGAAAAAGCACACTCTCCACATTGCAAACTAAAACATAAACCACCTGATGATTTTTCACCACCTAACATCATTAACTTGGGTAAAACCTACAAAAGGAAACAATCTATGGTGAATGACCCAAACTGTCCCCTACCATGTATCAACTTTGACACATGTCGCCCAAAATTAAATGATATTGAAAAACTGATAAACATGTTCAGAATTAAAAATTTCTAAATAACTACGTGATAAAAGAACATACCGACACTTACCTGAGTCTCACTATGAAATGATTCCAATGAGTAAATAACATACCAACAAATCACATTCCAACAGGTCCCCAATCCATTTCATCTGTTCCTACAAAACCAAAATAAATATATTAGTATCATTCTCACACAAAACATGGAAAAACAAAACTCAGACAAATTCACATAGAATTGCAACTCAAAACAGAAAGAGTTAAATCATGAAAAATAACATAGAGAGAGAAACAGAGAGGAAATGCATAGTAAATGAAACAACCCAAAAAAATTCTCCACCTGAACCCACAAAGACATATCCGGACCAAAGCACCAAACACTGTCAGATTTAAAACTGTGACACGTTGCCTGAAAACTCTAACTTGAATATTCTCAATGTAAGGAACCATAAGATCCCCAATAGATGGATTCAGAATCTCTACCATATGATATGACTACCTAAAAATACAAAAGGATAAATCCTCACATAAAAGGGAAACTACATGGACACGTGCAAGGATTCCCCACATCCTAGGAAAGCTCTAATATGCGAGAACAAAGGCAGGGAGATAGCTAGAAACTAAGAAAAGACAATCCATTAATGGGACACACATCCTAGTCTAGACAAACTAATGGCACATAATTCCAAGGAAACCGAAAAAATATGCAAAACAATGTTGAATAGTAAACAAAGAGGCTTGGTGTCTAGCCAAGCAGCAAACAAGAGAACTGCACCCACAAGCTACCTAGACCTATACACTGAACTCGCTATAGGACTATTCCTCCAGAAAACACTCCTAAAGGATGGAGAGGAATACAACAGATCTAACATAATATCATCTCCTAGGATAAAGGTAGACACTAAAGATACAATATCATGCCTAAAACTTACAGGTAACCAGATCTTAAACATAGGGAAACCTCACATATAACTGATTCCTTCCCTGAAACCATAGTCACGCATAGGTAGCAACTACCAAGAGAAATTTTTGAGGTTCAGACAGATAAATGAAATAATGAAGGTAAACATAGAGGAAAAAAACTATGCGAAATAGAATGAAATTACATCCAAATAGAGATAACGACATATCTTAACAAAACAATCAAAGCATGCTTCAAATTAAAAGCCACTAGAAAATCACTTGAAATAAATGAACAATCGATTTCAAATTTTAACAAAGAAAAACTTAAACCCAATTAGATTCTGATACCACTTTGTTATAGGGATAACCCCTACATGATAGGTAGACCCCATGCAATAACCCAGGATTTGTTAGATGATTTGGTTTGTTATAATACAAAATACCAAGATGGGGTTTATTTACAACTTATTACATTCAAACTGGTAAAAAAATAATTTTTGAGTTTCAATTCATAACATTAGGAATAAAAAAATGAAATCCAATAGTGAACAACACAAGGTAGTGGAAAATTACATCAATAATACAGACTTGAAATTAATTCACATAACATAGAATGCAACAACTCTGAACACATTGATTCATTTAAAAACAAAATCAAACAACAATGAGAAATAATTTCCAGAGTCAAATATATATTTCCATAAATATAAGGCAGCAGTGGAAATGACAAACCAAGCCACAAAAAGGATAAAAATAGCTTCTATAATCAATAACTTAAATTCAAGACATACTTAAATAAATACCATAAGCAATGAACATTTATAATTTAGAGATCGAATAAAATTCTGAAATGAAATTAGTAAAAGAGACACTGAGGATTTACGTGCATCGGATAGTATTCTATATGCACAGGGCGGTATAATCATGGGGTTTTCACTATGCACTAAAAAATTACAAGAAATAAAAAAAAGATAGAAACACAATAGAACTCAAGGAACATCAACTATGATGTACAAGAAACAAAAATTGATAAAATAAATAGAAAATTGAACTGAAACCCCCCTTACTAGGGGTTCAGATTTACCTCTGATGTATTACCTCCATATTTAATGCATTGGTAGCCATAGATGTTGATCCCTCTAGGTATGTCCCACATGTAGATGCCCCTATCACGGACCGCTACTCTTATGCAAGTCCACTACAACCATCTCAGCAACTGTGGTGTTAAATTTCAACTAAGCTATCCAATTTTCTTAATGCAATCTATATTTTTTGTTGCCCTATCTTCAAGAAACTAAATCTGACACACCTCTATAGATCCAAGTTGATCGAGATCATCCCCAGCTGGAAATTGAAGTTCTCCCTCATGATCTTATGGATCTCCCGGTATGGAGCCTTCCTAGTCTTTTAGCTATCCATGAACATTGATAGCGGCTCTAGCACATTGATGGTGAATGACACCAGAAAGATGCACCTCGGAAAAAGATCCTTCGATGCTACTGCACTCAAAGATCTGAAACCTCCCACACTATTATTGCCTGATGAGGCCTTGTGCAAACCTATTGAGATTCAAACATGTGCCTACTCATGGATGAAGAAGAACCCCCTTTCCCCCGCAACTGGAATGGTGTCGTTGCAGAGTCACTAAACTCATCCTTCACCTCCGTGGAACAGGATTGGTGAATGATGGATCTTTGAAAGAGATTAAGCTCTCACATCGGTAAAAATGTTCTACTCGAAACCTTAATCACTGATATCCGGAATGGAGGAAGGTTAGGTGAGAAAATCCAGGAAAAGGGAAACCACATGGTCAGCAAAGGAGGATCGAGCGGTTCTAGATATTCTCAATGAAACTATATTCTCAATAAACACATATTAAAGAAAAAAGAATGTTAAATAAAAAAAGAAACATGAAGGTAAAAATAAATCTCAAAAAAATAAACTTTTTTAAACATTTATTTCATTTACCTCTAAGGTTACTCACTTTTACCATTTTAGAATGGTAACTAGTTATTTCCTAGGTAATTTATCCTTTCATACTAAAAAAATGATAATTATTAAATAATTTGGACCCATTATTTACTAATATTAAATTAAATTTAAAAATACAAATTCTTATGTGCATGGAAAATTAATTTTAACACAATCTTGTGAAACCTCTGTTTTTTGAAGAAGTTTATTTTTATGAAAAAATATTTACGATTAGGGAAGAATTATCAATTAAATTGATTTAAATGGATATAAAATAATTATTATTATTAAAATATTATTCACTTGAAAATAAAATAAATCAAAAACATCATTTCATCATGTTATAATTAATCCAAGAAAATAGTTTAAAAAATGGTTTTCATTAAAATGCTATATAAATATTTAAAATATTGAGCATTGTTTTTAAAATTCTATATGGTATTTTAGAATTATTTATAATATTTTATAACATATAATTTAATATTAAAAAAAGTTTCAAAAACTTTTTTTTTATTCTTATAATAAAGTAATTTCAAAAAAGTGATGATATTAATAAAATCGGGTTTTTCACTATTCATCTGAAAATTTCTTATTTTTGAAAATATCCAAAAAAATATCTTAAGATGATATGAGTGTGATAAATCCAAAAATTATATTATTGTTTTCAAATTCACATAATAAAATATATGAAATTAACATTAAAATAAATCTTAATATATTTTGAAGAAGAAATTTTTATAAGAAACTATATTTTTACATATCAACTATTCTTTAAAAATTAGTTTTAATCATAGATATATAAAAATATAAAATATCCACTTTATAAAATATATTTTAAGCATAAAAAAATTTATTATTTTCTTATCGGTGCTATTTGTGTTGATATTTAAAGTGCATTTTATTTTTGTTTTTTTAAATTATCAATATATTATTTAAATATATTTCATAATCTTGATTCTACTATTTATACCATAAAATTTATGGATACCTTAAAATGATTTAAATTTTATTGGTTTTGGTTTTTCATGTGAATAAATTCATCAAACTTATTATTTAATTAAGGAGGAAAATATTGACCCCCTTAAAATAATTTCATCCTCGAAATTCCATTACATTGAAGAAAAAAAGTGAGGTCACTTTTCTCTCCTCACATAATAATATTCTAAAATATCCTCCTAAAACTTATGATTTATCCATAGAAACTTCACCAAATGAGTGGTCTTATTATATATCATATTATCTTTTTAATTCATAATTTCATTCAGTTGTTCCCCTTTTGATATATCATCTTCCTATTGCACAGCTTTTGAGATTTGCACATGTGAAGGGTTTGGTAAGTAAATTCTCAAAAGTAATACAAAGAACACAACTTGTACATGGGTGATATTTGGAGTAAGTGCTATCAAAAAGTATATAACACACATATTATAAATTAGTTTTAAGGTCCTGTTATATGTAGGGATTAACTTCCCTTTCTTCCAAAATCTCATAACTCGCTTAAATGAAGATATTGGCAGGAACCAGTCATCCCCAAATTCAAACTCTAGATCTCATAGATCATTATCTATATAAATTTTCTATCAATTTTTTTATAATTTTATATTTTTATGAATTTTTTGAAACATCTTAATATTTTCTTAAACAAGATCAGGACATGCCATATTCCTCTCTACAACTTCATTCTTGTATGTTAGAGTCTTGCATCTCAACCCATATAGAACCAACCATGGTTCCATATGAATACTAGAATGGAAACTATTTTAATGTGAGATCTGTACCAGTGGAAGGTGTTAATACAAATATCCATGGAAATTAATTGAATAAGATCTCATTTTATCATCTAGAGCTTTGAATTTTCCACTCATACTAACCATTTCATTAATGATGATATGTTGTGATAAACATCCGCTCTATATCAAAATATTCTAAATAGATATTCCAAAATTTCAGATTATACTGGGATCTTAATCCGATAAAATGGATAGTGGTACTACTTGAAGTCTCACCATATCTCATATGTATATCTTACAAAGTTGTTAATGGAATAAATCTTCATTTTTGGAAATCAAAAGAGTTGATTTTTTAAATTGATCGATTACAACCCAAATAGAATTATGGCGTTTAGAAATTCTGGGGAGTCCTATGATGAATTCCATTATGATTCTTTCCTAATTCTATACTGGTATGGGTAATGGATACAACACACCCTCATAATTTTTTCATTTAGCCATAATTACTAGAATAAAAAGTATCAAGATACATATTATGCAATATCTCTCTTCATATTATCCCACATAAAGTATTGTTTTACATCTCAATACATCTTCATACTTCCTTTATGTATAGAAAATGATGTGATATTTGAATTATACAAAATTTCCCTTTTCAGTTTCACCTTTTATGGGACACATGTACATGTTCCAAGCATTACAACTCCATATTTATCGATGTTCAACTCCAAACTATGTTTTACCTTTTTTGACACCTCTATGACATTTTTTAGGGATATTTGATCATTATGTGAATTGAAGGTTGATTAGTTAGTAGAGAAAGATATGATTTATCTCCCCCATTATAACTTCAATTTTCATCCTCTGAAAATCCTTTATTATAGGGTCTTTTTCAATCCTCATCCTAGATAGAGTAGCATAATATTTTCTTCTTAGAGTATTGACCACTATATTGTCCTTCCCTAGGTGGTAAGATGCTTAGAAGTTAAAATATTTTATCAATTCCAACCATATATATTGATATATATTCAATTACTTTGATTTAAATATGTATTTCTAGATCTTTTGATCAGTATATATATCACATGTTTCCCCATAGAGATATTTTCTCTGAATCTTCAATGAAAAAATCATTTTCCTTGTCTCGAAAACACGAGTTAAGTAATTTTTCATTGGATTCTTTAATTATGATGAACCATAAGTAATTAAATTAACATTATGAATGTGGAAGAAACCCAAAAAAAATTGAATCATCATTGTATATTATAAAAACTTCCCAACTATTGGGTACTGAATTTGTCAGAGTAGTGAACAACATCTTATTCAGTTCATTAAAACATTCTTTATAATAATTTATTTAAAGTAAATTTTATCAATTCAATGTAAACTTGTTTATTAGACTTTATAAACATGGTAAATTCCTCTCAATAATTTTTTAATATCATGTTAACCTAATAAAACTACAAATCTTGATTATAGTGGTCATTCTAGGCCATTTTCTTAATAACTTCCATGATTGATTGATCTACTAATATTCCCTTACTTATGATTACATGACGCAAGACTAACACCTTTTATATCCATCATTCACATTTGTCAAATTTTTCACACTACTTCCCCTTTCTCGAGGTCTTTAACAAAATTTCCAAATGAAATTCATTTTATTTCTTTTTTCATTGAATATATAGGAATATCATCTATAGAGACAATAAAAAATTGATCAAGTTAGTCTCTAAAGATATTATTCATTAGTTCCATGAATATAGGAGGAAATTGGTAGGTCCAAATAGAATCACTATAAACTCATAGTGTTTATACCTTTTATGGAAAGTCATATTTGATATATCATCCCTTTTATCCATTAACTATAGGTGTCCAGATCCAATTTCAGTCGGTAATAATTATTTATCTCCATATATTTGGTCAAATAAATCATTGATATGGGGTAGTGGATAATTTTTTTATCATGGTTTTTTTAAGTCATGATAATCAATGAAATGATACATCAATTTATCCTTTATTTTTATTAAGAGGAGTGACACACCCCATAGTGAAGCATTGGGGAGTATAAAACCCTTTCCAAAATTGTCTTATGTTTCTTCTTTTACTTCTATAATTTAATGGGGTCCATTATATATGGACTCATTGAGATAATAAAGGATATAGCTATGAGTTTGAGTACAAAATCAACCTCATGATTTGGGAGAAGACTATGCAGCTCATCCAAAAATACATCAATATATTCCCATACAATAAAAAATTTATCAATATTGACTTCCTCCATGTACATTTGACCCAATTTTACTTCATTATTGGGTACCATAATCAACATTATAGAATCTTCTTCCATATAGATTTAATAATCCTTATTTCATTTAAAGAAGATAAAAGGATGATTTTGGATATGAAATGATACTTCATTATACAGATAGTTTTTATGATATTTATGCATTAAAATCCAATCCATATATAATATTATTTCAAATTCAACCAATGGAATAATAATAAGATCTATAAATGTATCCACCCATAAATCTCAATCAGAGCTAAATTGTAAATCATAGATGTAATCATTGTGACACCAGGGGTTTTCACTGATAGTTTAATATCCATTACATTGGGTGGTGATTTCACATTCATATAAACCATGTTTGATATAAAATAATTTTATGAAATAGAATCAAATAAGGTATTAGAATATCTATAAAATAGATAAAATTTACCTTACACCACCTCATTATCAATATCTACCTCAATAGTAGTGATTGAACATTCCTTTCCTTGTTCCCTTGGTTTGGGATTTTGTTTGGAAATATTTCTTAATTATCTTGAGATTTGGATAATTGATTCATAGAATTTTATAAATCCTTTCACTTGTATCATTGTAGTGTGGGAGGATCATTAGTGGGTACCTTCCTCTCCTTTATGGTGTTAATCATCCACTTATATATTGTTCAATAATTTTGGAAATAGAGTCTTGGTTTACCCCACTAAAACACTTCCTTTTTCTATTACCTAATTTCTTCTACCCACATTTATTTTGAATGTGAAATTGGGTTTTTTTCCCATCATTTGTTTTATCATAGAGGCTTATATGATTCTTGAATTTCATTTTATTTTCCTTGTAATATTGAGTGGTTACAATTTCCATGTAAACCTTAAGAGCATGTAGAAAAATAGCTTCATAAAATTTTAATTCTCTTATGGATAACCCACTTTGAACACTTGGATTTAAACTATAAAAGAAGTGATTTATATTACTCTTAGAATCAGAGATAAAATCAGAGTCAAACCTCACAAGGCTTGTGAAAGTTTCTTCAACTAACCAAAAAGAATCATCCCATTTTTTCTTAAATTCAAAGAATTCATCCTCCATCCATTTGAGAAGAGTTTGTGGAAAATAATTACTAAAAAATTCAACTATAAATCTTCCCATTATATAGAGTCTATGTCCTCCTTTTCAATAGTGTTATTAATAAGACTCCACCACCCCTCAAAATCACCTTCTAAATGATAGATGGACAAAAAAAATTAATTGTCTGAGTAGTTGAGAATGTAAAATATATTTTTAATTCAATTGACCCAGTTCTATTAAACTAGTGGATTAGAATACCCAATAAAATATGGTGAAGGTTTCCTCATAAAAAAACTCGATAGAAAATTTCTCCCTCCTTGGAGAATTTTAGATCTTAACAAGATTTGGCTTATTTCCCACATCTTGGTATAGTTGGGTGAGTATTTCCATGATATTTTTGATTTATCTAAAATCTCATTAGGTTTATTATATGGGTAATCTCCAATTTTTCCTTAACACCCATTGTTAACATAGTTTTTTCTGGTTCCCAACATTTCCATTGCAAATGGAAAACTGAGAATGAGTATAATTAAAGTAACAATTAAACTTAATAAGAAACTATAAAAAATGAAGGATTTAATAAATGACATGCATAGGTTATCATATAAATATCTTGGTTTTAATAATGGTTATCTATGATTAGATTTCTTATAGAACATCTTATCTATATATTCAAACCCTTCATAACAATTCATAAAGATAAAGTGATTAAAAAAGCATGTTCCATGGGAGTGTCAAACTAGGTACTTGATAAGGTTTCATTTACCATGCACCAAAATGATGGTTGATATATACTCAACTGACAATTTTTTAGGGTTTCTACCTCTACACACATCTATTCCAAAAGTAGGACCACTTGCAGCATCTACTGATACCAACTATAGAGAAAGAATTTAAACATTAATTAAATAATGCAGGTACTAGGGAGCATTGTGGAAGTTGGTGGGAAATGGATTTAAAAAATTTACACCACCTGTGCGATGAAGCATCCTCATCTCTGGTGATCTAGACTTGGTACAATCCCTGGATCCCACATGGCTTAATCAGAGAACAATAAATAAAATAAACGAATACCTCGTTCTAATTTTATGTGCTCATGTCTGTCAAACATTTCTAGAATCTATTGCTCAAAGGATCCAACTCCTAACCCCTTTTAATAATCAACACATCCTTCTTGAATCTGCATGATCTCCATTCATCTAATTAAAGGAGCTAGTACAGAGCTCCAATGATCACATCGATGCAGTCATGATCACTATAATCCTCTATCTTTGATCTGCAAAAATGAACTTGGATCGTTTGCTCGGATTGAGTGGTTATCTCTCTAGGAATAAGGAGGAGATAAAAGCCATCAATTCCAACATTATGAACAGTTTTTTGGGAAGATTATCTCTCCACTTATATATTGGATACATATAATACCTTATTAGGGCACCATGGCCAACATGAATTAATCTTTCACTAAATAAGTGATATAAATAATTAATTATGATGCACCAAATATTCCATAATATTATTTATATTGTATCAAAAAAATGAAATATATAAAATATATTATTTGATAAAACTGATCCATTAACTCGAATCGTAACTCTTGATAATATTAAATGAACATTAAATATTATAATAATATTTGTTCATTTAATATTAATCCTTGTATTTATATAATCACATATAGAAACATGTAACAAAAAAATTCTACCCTATAATTATTTACATGAATAACGATGAATTTATTAATTTATTAGGGATTGATATAACTTGGATAAAACTCAAATCCTGAGGTGGGTCCCACCATGTCATATATTCCTATTCATCATAATAGAGAAGATTCTTGAATGCACTTTTGTGTGTGACCCTCTCGGCCCTTATCATAATAGTAGTGAATAATATTTGTTGACCAATATTGGTGTCTAGAAAACCATCGAGGAACCTAAATAGAAAAGTAAAGGTCATAGAAATTACTACCAACTTATGAAAATGCTCTTTGTAATATAATCCCTTTGTCATATGATATCTCATAAATAAGGATGCACACTGGTGTCATCTTCCCCTCTTGTTTTATCATTTTTCGATCTAACCGAATAGACCTACCTTCGACTACTGTGGACAAGGATTTACTAAGGTACTACCATCCTAATCAAATTGGCCCAACATATCTCTTCCCCAACTTGGAATCCAAGAATTATATATTCATTATTCAATGAATGTCATACCATCAATGATTTATCCAACACAAACTACCTCACTATGACTTAATTTTCATGGTTTTCTCCTTGTACCAAAGTACATGATCAAATGGAACACACTGATACTGATCTCAAGATAGGAGACCAATAAAAAAATTCTGTATATAGAAACAAACAAAGACACTTGATTCATGGGGTGTTCCTATTGGCGGTTCAGTCCTCATGATCTCAACTACTAGAGATCACCAAGTGTGGACTTCATGAGAAGAAATTTCAATCATTATGATCCCTAGCATCTAATATTCACATATTATCTAATTCAAGTCTTTATGATGTATTTTTACCATAGGAATTTATATTAAGATTACTATCATAGTGTCTCTAGGTTCTCATTATAGCCTAGGATCTCCTATAACCCTTTGATTTGACATGTAGTCTAAGAACATTACAATAAATAGAGTGGATGCAGAATTATAAAAACTATTATAGAAATATAAGCACATGTATATATATAAAACTATATAAATCTAGTGGAAATAAAATTACATCACAAGTTGGTTCTATGGAACCCACTTTCAACACACCCACTTCCATCAGAGTCAATTGCTAACAAGTATCAATCTGATAGCTCTCACATGTGAATCATGCTGATTCTACTGAGATGTTGGTTTATTCAGGGGGGGCTACCACATTGTCCACTATGGATATACTAATAATTATGACATCAACTCTATCAGTAAAATCCCTTAAGATATGAAACTTATGAAGTATTTTATTTTTCCACACTTGTGACCTGGGATCCTTGGAAATCTCCATTGATATAATATTATCATAATAAAATGGAATATGGTCTACACATATAGGAACAAAACCAATGTATGATACAAATTTGAGTACCCATACTACTTCCTTTGTGTCATTGATAGCCGATATATACTCATATTATACTATATAATCAGCGGCTATATATTTATTCAAGATTTTTCAACTCACTACACCCCTATTTTGGCATAAGATGTATCCAGACTACAATTTGTCGTTATCATGATCTATCTAAAAAATAGAGTTAGTGTATCCTATAACTATTATTTCCTCATCTCCTCCATAAACTAGGAACATCTAATTCATACATATCAAGTACTTCAGGATAGTTTCAATAGTTTTCCAATGTAGCTCTCCTAGATTATCTTGATATCCTCCCCTATTATTAAGGAAAATGCAACATCAAACCTATTATATATCACGGAATATATGTTAGAACCCACTACCCAGAAATAAGGGCTCTACTCATTCTGTCAATCTCCTATAACATTTTTGTACACATTGTTTTGGAGATATTTATATCATGTGACATGGGAAAGAATCCACTCTTGGATTGTTCCATATCGTACCTTTTGAGTACCTTACCAGTATATATACTTTGACTTAGTCAAATCATCCTCTAAGATCAATCTTAATAGATCTTGATCCCTTTAATGTTAGCATATTCATATAAGTCTTTGATGGATAATCATTCATTTAACCAAGTCTTGACTAACTATAATACCAGCACTCTGTTTAAATAATTTATATATCATTAAAATATAATACTAGGAAAACGATGTCATTATCATTAACATTCTTATAGAAACATGGATCACTTAAATTTTTGATGAAACCAAATTCTCTTATGGCCTCATCAAAAATGAACATTCCATTATCATGATTCCTACTTCAACCGATAAATGGATATCTATAACATTCACACCTTATTGGCATTCTTTGAAATAATAAAACCATCAGGTTGAGTCATATAGATGTCTTCAACCAACTTCCCTTTGAGAAAATTAGTTTTTAAATCCATTTTCCAAATCTCATAATCATGGAAGATTGTTACTTCAAGTAATATTATGATGAATTTTAGCATTGCTACTGGTGAGAAGGTTTCATCATAATCGTTTCCTTAATGTTGTCTAAAACCCTTCTCTGCCAATATTTCCTTATAGGAATTAATAATACCATCCATGTAAAAAAATTTCTTGAACACCCTTTTGCAACCAATGGGGTTTACATTAGCTAGAGGGTCTACCAAAATCGAAACATGATTTCACTACATGGAATCCATATCAGAATGCATTGAATCTTTCAATTTTTTTGCATACATTCCTTTAGCTACATCCCTATAGGTTATAGGATCACCATTCTCAAGGAGTAATGTGTCAACTGACTCAGTGATAATAAAACCATAACGCACTTGTTTATTAACCTCTCGAGTTGACCTACACAGTACTTGTGTCCCATGAACCTCTTCATCTCTCAATTTTTCTTATGCGTACTATTTTTGTACCAACTCTTATGTATCTGGAGAATTAACTTATTCAAATTCAATCTTGCAGACACTATTTCTATTGTAAATTTTTTCCCTTTCTAGAAAAAATTATTTTATTGCCACAATTAATTTTCTATTTGAAGAGCTATATAGGTAATATCCTTTGGATTCTTTAGGATAACATTTAAATATTCACTTTGTGATTCAGGATACTAATTTTCCATTCAGTATAGTCTTAAAAAAATAATCACCCCCCCATATATGTAAGTTTGGCAGGTTTCATTTCTTTTAACACCATAACTCATATGGAATCCCATCTCCCACTTTAGTGGGTAATCGGTTAGGTGTATATACTATTGTCTTTAAGGTGTGCCCCCAAATGGAAAATAGAAGATTTTTCTAACTCAAGATTGATCTAAACATTCCTAGTAGGGTTATTTTCTTCCTTTCACTAACATCATTCCTATATAGAGTATATGGTGGAGTGAGTTGTGATATTCTTCCACACTCCTTCAAGTGATCAATGAAAACTTGGTTAAGATACTATCTTCCTCAGTCTAAGCATAATACCTGAATATTCTTACCAAGCTAGTTTTCTAATTCATGTTGGTAATCCTTAAACATCTGAAAGGAATCTGACTTATACCACATTATGTATATATTTCAATACCTACTATAGTCATCAGTAAAATTAATGAAGAATGAAATACCACCCCTTTCCTCTACGAGAAATGGACCACACACATCAGTATAACTTAACTCCAGTAATTTTTGGGCTCTTTATCCCTTCCAAAAGAAGGGTTCTTTGGTCATTTTCCCTTATAACCAAGCATGAAATACATTAAAGGGTTTTATCTAAACTTATTCTAAATTCCCTACTTGATTTAATTTATTTAAACGTGTTTAATTTACATGAACATGCCTAAAGTTCCATAGGTGGGTGTTATTAGATTCATGTTCACTGGTTTTGTCATTGATTGTAATTATCAGGTTTTTGAGTTCAATTATATAAAAACCATTGTTAATATGCACTATATGATAACACATTTTATCCTTATGAAATAGAAAACATTTATTTTCAATTTGTAATGAAATACCATAGTTTCCAAACATGACACTGAGATTATGTTTCTTATTAAAGATGGTACATAATAAAAATTATTTTATACAAAAACTAAACCACTGGGAAAAAAATGTGATCATATCCCACTTCCAAGTCTACTATAATCACACCATTTTCAACTCATATATAAACTTATACTTCCTAAATATTCTTGAATCTACTTGGTTCATGTATATGAATACAAATTTGTGAGCCACATGATGTATCCAATACCTAACTTGAAGATAATGAAATATTGTATTCAATGAAAAAAATATCTGAAGTAGAAGTTCCACCTTTATTGTTCTTCATATCTCTATAATTGTTATTCTAGTGGCCTTTAATGCCACATAAAAAGTAGATAGACTCTTACTCATTTCCCTACCTCAGTATCCTTGGTTTTTGTTTGGAAGGACAATGCATTTGTTTCTTCGGCCTTGACTTCAACTTAGACCCCTTTTACTGACCTTCCACCTATTTTTCACAATAAATACTAAATAATTGTTATTCTTTATATCCTTATCATCTTGGTGAAAAAAATAAAAAAGGTATGGAAGTGACTTTTTCAGGTTATCCATGTTATAAGTAAAAAATAAAAGTTTAAAATCTTGGTGGTAAGGATGAAATAATGAGATCAATTGAAAGTTCTTAATTAAATTTCAACCCAAGGGCTTGAAGCCTCTCAATTTACCCAGTCATCTTGAGTATAGGAGGTCATGATTAATTCCCTTCTGAACGTCTACACCTATAATGTGAAATGGAAATATCTTACCTTTCTTTCCTTTCTCTCTCTTGGTATAATTCTTAAAGATCAGTCATCATTTTTAAGGCATCCTCTTCTTTATGAATTTTCTTCAATTGACTAGATATAGATGAAAACATGATGCACTAAACATATAGTGTGTCATCTATATAATTTTTTCACTTTTCTTTATCTTCTTTTCCTTCTCCCTAAAGAGGCACTACAGGAACTAAATATTCCACCACATAAATATTCCTTTCATGGCGTAGTACTATGTCAAAGTGAATGTTCAACTCCAAGATGTTACAGATAGTCATGATATTTTGTTTATCCAGAATTGATCTTAGTGATAATGTACTTGTGTTGTTGATGATTTTCATTTTATATCTACAAAAAATAAATTTTAGCAGTCAGTACATTATCTTGATTTCCTTTTATACATTAATGATCAATTAATTATTATATGATTCAAATGTCTCCAACTATTTTATCAAATCTTAATACCCCTCACTATTAGATTAAGAATATTTTATCACTTGAGTATTCTAGTGACAAGGATCCTTGAAATTATTCCCCATAGACTACAAACTTTGGATATGCCTCTACTTGTAGAGTTTCTATATTGGATCTAGGCTGGCCAACCACATTAACTCACGGTTCCTTGAACTGTTGAGTAAAGTTATTTCTTATTGAAATTGTAACTTCATTCCATTAATGTCATGCCTCTAAAACGATATAAATATATCTTTGGATACTTATTTTCTACCACCTTTAGTCAATTCACCCATTACTCTTATAAGAACTCTCCAACAGTATAAGGCACCCTCAACTTTGGTTGAAGAGAACTCTTAACACCCGGTTTAGGTCAAATTTGAGCAATGGAAGGCTTTAAAACATGATACATCATTGAGGTATTTTATTATTTATTGATGAAAGTAATCCATTTCTATTAAATAAGTTCAATCTAGGGGAGTATTCTTAATAAAATTTAGCAATCTGATCCACCTAGTATCAAGGGTAGGGTAGCTGGGAATGTGGTGAAACTTTTAGTGGCTAAAGTAACCTATAGAGGACCCAGAAGAACCTATAGTAGGTGGTGAATAGGTCATTGGGTTCCCAGTGGTATTCTTACTCCTATACCATAAGGGTTTTTTTGTTTTGATTAAAATATTCTAATATTCCAAACATTCTTTTATTGGCCACTCTAGTTGTCCTTATACATCTTCCTTGGTATCTATTTACTTATGATAACTCCTATAAACTTATTTAAATGTGGAATTGATCCCAGTTAGTTGTGTTCCTCTTTATTAGGTAAGTAAAAAATCAAGAAAAATTTTACTATGGATTTATTTTATAGTTTCTTCTTCCCCTATCTCAAATACCTAATCTATATTAATTTTTTTAGATATTCAAATTTTAGTGTATTCATCTAAAATAAATGGAATTATTTCCTAAATATTCCTTTCATATATTAAAAGTGTTTGGGATCAATATTCTCCATCATTTATATAGGACACCATGAAATTATAGTATCGTTGGTTGTGTAGGCGTGTATATAGTTTTTTTCTCAGTGATTAGGTAGTTTGGTTAGACTCTATACTGAAAATAACCTTTATAATGTGGGTTATGGTATTCCAACTTACAGGGAATGTAACTATGGTAGAAAAGTGTAATCTTGTGTTGATTATATTCCTTGATTATTTAACAATGAATTGGTATATCTTAGTTAGTAATAGGATTTGTAGGTTTATAATCTTCTTAATTTGGTATAGGAATTACCTCCTTGATAAGGTGAAGGGATAAGGATTGAGAATGGATAGTTAAACTTTAATTGATATGAGTTGTAATATAAGAGTGATATGATATATTTAATCACTATTTTGTAGTGAGTTAGCATGAAATTTCATGTTATGAGTGGTGGGAATCTAGATAGGTTTGGTAGTCATAGTTTTCCATCAAGGTTGTGATGAATTTTAATTCCTAATTGGTAACGGGATTAGGTCATGGGACTTTATCTTTAGATTGTGGTGTGCCTTAGTATGATTTTGGGATTTTTTTTCATGGTATATCTAAGAGGATGTTTATGTTACAACTTACTCGGTTTAAAGATCTTATTAAACAATATGTTGGATTAAATATATTGTTGTAATACTTATCCCATTTATATTGGTTGAAGAAGTTATAATAAGGGTTTATTATGGCCTAATTAGTGTATAATGACCAAACTTTGTTAGAAGTTTGATATTTTTTATTTCCATGTAAATTAACACACATTTACTGTTGGATTATGTTATGATCATGTTGGTTTTGTATAGTATTTTATACCCACACACTAATCCTGCACCCGGATGGGAATATGGATTTTATTTTCAAACATCCAAAGAAGAGGAAATACCCAATGTAATATGTATTAGAACACATAAATGGAGGTTATTCTTGGGTATAATCTTGGAAAATTTTCTGACATGTTTATTCTTTTATTCTTTTTTACCTCCCATGTATTTATCTACCACTTACCAAGATCATATTTTGATTAATGGTACATGATTATCATGAGTCTAATTTTTTTAAAATGTGGTATATTTCATAGTTATATTGAAACCCTAACTCCATGGTATGATATTATTTATTATTGAGTATTTCCACTTTATTATTATGTTTGAGTATAATATTAGAGGAATAGTCTCCCCATTATATGGAAGTGTCCTTAATTTCTAGTCAGGAACCACCTTTATTTAAGGAGGCATACATGAGGACACACAATTATCTATCACATACCCAGTGAACCTATATGAAGTGTTATTTTAGACATATTATAAGTTATAAAAACTCATCTGATTAGTATTTATTTTTTTAGTCTATATTTTGAAAGATATAGACTTCTAATAAACTCATAATAATTTTAGGCTCATCAAAATGTGTTGGGATTTCTTTTTTTTATATCACAAACGTCACATGTAATTCGATTCCATTTTTAGAATTCTTTAGTAATTCTCATGGATAAACTCTTAAAAAACACTAGCATAATCATATCAATGATTCTTAGGTTTAGTATTTAAGAACATCATCATGGATTATAACACATTCTCTTTATAATAATCATCAAATGATATACTATCATTAATAACTTCAAAAATTATTATCAATATTCAAAAAGAATAATAAAAGTGTATAATAAAATTATTATTTATTAACAAATAAAAAAATCAATTGTATACTCTCTTAATGGGAGATATTTGACATTATATTACATAATATGGTTATGTTTCAGAAGTAATTTCATCCACATTGTAAAAAACAATTATAGTCTACGGAGTACTTTTATTCTATTTTTAATTTGTTTCTAATAATAATATTCATTTTATTAGTTTATTTTCATTTTATTATTGCTTTTAAAAATATTCATTTGACTTTTTTTTACCTTCTTCATTAAAATGTATTGAAAAATAAAATAAAAATAGAATACATGGGATCTTCCTAATGTCATTTTAATACTTTATATGAGTATTATTAGGGGTTTTTTCTCTAAAATGAAAATACATGATAAATATTTTTCAAATTTTTTAAAAATAATGGAAACAAAAAAATAGAATAATAAAATCAATGCATTGTTATTTAATATAAAAAACTACATTATTAAGCATTAAAAATTTATAGATTAACTCTAAAAACTACAGTAATAATAATAGCATAAAACTCAATGTCTTATCCAAACTTTCATTATAAATGTTATAAAGAAATGATTATGTGAAAATCACTTCAAAATACACTTTTGATCCTTCTATAGATAGTATTTTGTGATAAAGTATAACCATACTCCTCCCCAAAAACCAGAGGAGGGAAAAACATTCCACATCAACAATACTTTCATTCATAAGGCTTCTATTCCATTGGTGGAACCATTGTTTTCATAAATCATGCTTATTCATATGGGATAAAAGGATCCTGGGTTCTCTGATGGAAAAAGGTATGTAAAATTTTCATATTTGGAAATCATATATGTGTATTCAATTTTGGACTTATTATTTATGGATAAGTTCAATCGATGGAACCCCTCAGTTCACAATTTTTCTAAGAATCATAATAATGATTGGACTTTAAAAATGTTGGGGTTAAAAATTATTTTCCATTATATTTGGAAATAATTATAATATAAAACGAAGTAAAATGTGAAAAAATAGACATTGTATGTACTACGAAAAAAATTCCACGTGAAAAAGATTAAAACAACACTTGAAAATAGAAATATCTCACCAAGGTAGAGGAGGGTAGAGACACTCCATCACCATTATAAGGAGAATATGCATGTAATTTATCCATCTTGAATAATATAGAGATGCCTTAAAAATAAAACATGATGGTAACTGATTCTATATTAAATGACTATTGGTGAAGAAAATTCATCTGAGAGTATTGTCTTATATAAGAAAGAGCCATCACCCCTATTATCACCTCAACTGGGTGTTTTGTGAGGCTTGACATAAACTAATCTACTCCATCTTATTCCCTTTGTATAAACAAGGGAAGGATGTTTTTTTCTCTTCCAAAAAGGTTTATCTATATATTGTACACATATAGATTTCACTGAGAACCAATAACATTTATCTGTATCCTTTCAATCTAAAAAATCATGTTTCTCAAGTCCCTGTGGGGATGCTTAAGGATCTACATCATCAAAAGTTATTATATTCAATCCTCTTTCTGAATGTCCTTAAGGCCTTAAAGTTTTATTTTATTTTTTATAGTCTTAATTTTTAAGGGTTAAAGGGGAACCCTTACAAGTACCTTAGGCTAATGACAATTACATGACCTGAAGGTCTTAGAGGAAATCATCCCAAATAGAAAACTTGAAATTACCCCTCCTCAGTATATATTGTGATGTCAGATCTCCACCTTCTCATGGTTGGTTGGCTAGCTATCTTGTGTAGAGATACATAGGCCTAGTACTGATGGAAATTCCAAACCCTCGCATTATTCCTAGTCTGGTTATCTCTTCTTTGGTTAATGGGCATGCTTTAATCCTCATCTGGAGCCCTGTTCCTTGTAAATATATCTTGTTGCATCTACATATCATGTGGATCAAAGGCCTAGAGGGGGCCTAAAGATATTGAGGTAGAATGAAGGCCTTGATTTGGCCTATAATCCTTGTTGGCCCAAAGGCCATGGGTGGCCTGAAGGCCTTGAAGGACCTGAGGACCAAACCAGTGGACCAAAGGCCAAAATGGGTGAATACTTCTAGCTACTATAGTACTGAATAGTTCCATCTACTATACGTCTATAGTAACCTGAAATTATACCTCCACTCAAATTTGATCTTAGGTCTCTTAAATGCACTTGAAGATTCCACACAATTCAAAATGAGGCTCATGTTCATTAGATTCAATCTCCTTCATTGGGAAATATACCAGAATTTTTTTATTTTTAATTTTCCACAAGTGAAAACTACCTCCTATACATCTTGAATAAAGTGATATTTTACCCCATTGTTCTTTATCTGGTAATGAAAATATGGATTACATGCAATCTTAAAGGTTACCAAAAAACAATAGAATCTACTCTTGTCCCTACCCAAGCTCCTCCAATAATCTTCTCATCCAAATTGCCTCTTTTAAAGACTGTTTAGATACCATATACAATGCCTCATTTAGTGATAAATCCAATGAAAAATATAAATTGGAAATCCAAATCAAAACTCCTCTTGTAAAATTAAAAACATAATGAGTAGTATAATTACATGGGTTATAATCACCTAAAAATATAAATCACTATAGCCTATAATAGTGAAATCTTGTACACCATAATATAATATTACATTTGAAGGCCTCATTGATGTTTCTTAGGAACCTTTTAATTTGGTTCCAATTCACTTTTCATGGATCCTCTATGTACCAACTGATAGGCCCTAATACACGAGAAATGTATAGCCTAGTGAAAACCACAATTAACATCAGACTCTTCATTGATGATGCATGCAACACAAGAGAGATCTATATCCTCTCTGCATAACTACTTGGAAATATTATAGAGGATAACTAGAAATTAACTAGAATAGGGGTAGATACTGCAATATAGTATGTCATATTGAATCATTTTATGAATTTCCTCATTTAATTATTATATGATATCCAAATAATAAAATTATTTTAGTATTGATAAATATAGATCCTAATAATACTTTTTGATGGTCCCAAGTCCTTCATATCAATATCACTAACTAATTATTCCTCTCTCTCCGAGATCTGGTCATTTTTGGGGCCTGCAACGAATGTTTCATCCACATACAATAAAATAATGACAAAATAATCACCATATAAGCCCATAAAATATGAATAAGGGTATAAACAAATTATACAATATACAATGCTCAAGATATAGGAATAAAATCTATTGTCCCAACACCCTGGTGCATACATGAGACCGCACAAAGATTTATTCCACTTATAAAAAAAATTCTCCATACCTTATTCTGCAAAAATATCCTTTAAAGTGTATAGATTTTTTTCAAGATCTCTAAGGAGAAATTATATCTTCACATGTAGATGCTCTATATGTAAACTATATATAGCATACATCACTAGAACTACAATAATTTTCATCATTATAATAATAGGATAAAATATTTCATTTAAATAAATACTGTTCTTATAAGGACATACTTTGAAAACTAGTCTTGCATAATATCTTACCACTTGGTATGTTCCATACTACTTTTTCTTAATGACCCATTTATTACTAATATCATTCCTTTCATGGGGTAATGAAGGAAGATAACAAGTAGTAATATTTTGAAATACTTTAAATTCCTCTTGCATCACCACCATCCTTGAGGATAAGATAGGACTCTAAGATATTTCCATAATGGAATATGTATCTCCAACCTATTTCAATAATTATATATAATATTTGTCTTTGTGATATATTCTGAGTACCATATTATATCCCATTTCTCATGAGTTGACTGTCCAGGCTAGAAGACAACCAGTTCTTGATCATCGTGATTTGGTAATGCTAAGGAGAAAACATGTTATTACTTTGATCAATCCTCTACATAAACTATTATTGTTTTTGTATTATCTCTCTCCAAGTATCCATCAATCATAAT
This sequence comes from Viscum album, assembly GCA_963277665.1. Taxonomy (NCBI): domain Eukaryota; kingdom Viridiplantae; phylum Streptophyta; class Magnoliopsida; order Santalales; family Viscaceae; genus Viscum; species Viscum album. The sequence goes on along the minus strand of OY728122.1, from coordinate 932,009,466 downwards.
TTTCACCTTTTATTCTGAAAAAATTACATTCCTATTAATAATATGTTTTTGGGTAGTGGGTTCCCACAAATGAAACCCCTTCACACCAACATAGTATCCCAAGAAGATACATTTCTAGTATCTAGAATCTGACTTCAATCTTTCATGGCCATTAAAAAATGCATATAATGGTTGTACAAAAGTATATAACTTAAAATTTTCATCAATTTTATGAGTACATGTTTCTATCAGTTTTTTTAGATCAATCATTACTAAAAGGGATCAATTGATCACATAATAAGTGATCTTCCTAGATTCTACCTAGAACATCTTGGAAACTCCCACATCCTTAAATAATACCATTTTTATATATAATATGGTTCTAATAATTTTCCACTTCACTCTATTCTATTAAGGATTATACACCCCCATCAACATTCCATTGAAGCATTCATGTTGATAAAAATATTCAAACTCCTCTCTTGTATATTCTCCCCCATTATTAGTCCTTATCACTTGATATTATTTCCACATTCAATAACCTTCTATAATTTTATTGTTTTAAATATTTTAAAAACACTGAATTTTATCTTGATTTTTTATACCCAACACCACCAAGAATAATCATCAATGAATTAAAAAAAATTATCCTCCTATGAATATAATCGATGCATTTTAAACATTAGAATGGATCAACTCTAAGATCCCATTACTCATTTTTGATCTAATAAACTTCAAATTCTATTACTTCTCAAAATACATTACTTACAAAATGGTAAAGATACATTTATTATACTAGGAGGTATATTCTGATCTGAAATAAACTAAAAACCTCATTCATATATATAGACATTATTATGATTCCATAATCTCTTCAATGATTTCTTCTAGTTATTTGATGTGATAAAAATATCTATATCTTAATAAGTTTCACTAATAATCATCTATAGTTTCTTTGAGATCTTCTCTAAAATAATCACCATAAGAATTTCCTTCAAAATTTTCACCAAACCTTCTCCAATGTGAGATTTTCATCTAATTACATCAAATTTTCCAAAATAAATTTTTTCATCTACAATACCTTTATAGATAATACTTATTGGATGGTTCAAACAATACCATATTTCATCTTCAGTTTGATAGTACATACTTTATCGATATTCAAGATGTGATTGTTCCCCAGATATAAAAGTCATTCTGATATAGGTACATACTAATCAATCAATTCCCTTTGAGGATTCATGTTCTAATTTTCTCATGAGTCTATTTTTTATGTGACAATTGGATGTTTTTTACCTCCAATAACCTTTATCTCTACACTAAAAAGTATGTATTCTTTTCAATAAGTACTAAAAAAATTTATTTAAGAGTTATTTCCACCACTTCTCTTTCTCCTATAGTTATTTTTGGCATTCCACTTTTTCCATAATTTCAACATATGACATTATTTTTCTTGATCCTTCATTTATACCTTCCAGGATTTTGAATCCCATTGGAACCACACTCCATTATCCCTCCTCTATATACTAATAGAGCATCAACATAGTTCAAATTTTTTTATATGTACTATTATGTTTATAGAATTTATTCTTTAATAAATATAGTTTCAACATTTTTTAAGACCATTATGACTATTAATAAATTATTAGTGAGGATGATGATAATATGATCATAGAAATATAAAAAAAATAAGTAGAATTTGTACACATTAAATTTTACAAAAATAGTTTCCCAACACTTTGAGCTTAGAGAATATTATATTGAGGGTTTTTGTGTGGTTAGTCATCAATGATGTCTCTACCATTCAAAGAGTGTATATTTTTGTCTTTAGAAAAAACCTGTGACATGGCCTTATGCACCTTCTTTATATTATACCAAATTTACTTCAATATCTTTTTCTATGAAATTATTGATATGAACCCATTTTCCAAAGACAATTTTTCATTATAAGTAACAATATCATCCATCTCATTACAATTATAACCAATCAAAACTACTTATCTTTATCCATTATCCAGTAGGAAATTACCTTTATACATCCCTTTTTGTATCTTCGTTTTCCACAAAAAAATCATTTACATTGAATTTTTTAATATTCAATTTTCCACCATCTACAAAATCTGTTAATCTAGAACCTCATTTATTTTATAATTATTTATTTAATAATCTCGAAAAAAAATTCTACTTTGAAATATCTACTACAGTCCCAATCACTGATTATACTCAAATAAATGATCATTATTATTAACCAAATAAATAAATAGTACTAGTTATTAACCCCACTCTAATATAAATTGTTTGGAATAAAAAAAATCTTTTGATGAAATGATAATTATGAGATAAAATAAAGTAAAAAATGAAAAAAATAGACAACATTTGTAATGTCAAACACCACCCCCCATAATAATATAGGTAAAAATCATTGGAAATAAAATTATCTCACTAAGATAAATGGGGATATATACACAATTCAACTATTAAAATGAGATAATTATTATAATTTTTCTCCCTTTAATAAAGTAGATATATCTCAAAAAATTCACTAAAAACTAATGTGAGAACAGATGATTGTTTTTGATGAAAATTTAATATAATATTTACTTTCATAAGAAAGATCCCTTTCCCCTACTTCCTCCTCTACTAAGATGTTGGGGGATTATCCACCAAAAAACTTACACCATCCTACCCCCTTTAATAAAGGAAATGGTTAACTCTTTTACTTTTTTCTTTCAAAAAATTATGTCAATAGAAGAATCTCATGATGGTCATCCTTATTGATTCAAAACACCCATTCCATCACTTTTTAAGGGAATATGATTTCATGAAGCCTTGGTAAAATTATTCTTAGATATTCACACCAAATCCTTAGTGAAATTGTTTTATGCTTGGATATGTGTAGAGCTTTATCTATAGAAATTTCTCACAAAGTACATCTAGATTATGATTTTTGAGGTTATTTTTCTATTTTTTAGGCCTCAAAAATTGAGATTGAAATAATTCATTATGGTGATATCAATGGGTGAATGTTATTATTTTCAAACATCCCTTTACTCTAATGGTTCTCATTATGTTTCTTTATTTTCTTGTGACCCAATTCCAGATGAAGACTCTGTTGGTTAGCTTCATACTAGGATTGTATAGGATTTACAATAGGGTGATATCAATGTGAAAATTGGGAAATTAGGTTTCTTTATCTCCCCAATCTAATTATGTCTTTGGTTATCTCTGGTTTAAGTATGGGGATTAATGGAAGGTGTTATATTTTTATCATGAATTTTGCATTCCCAATTCTATGAATAGTGAGAGGAAATTGATATCTATCTCACTGATAATTGTGTGAGAACTAGTGGAGATTTTTATTAAAAAGGATAAAGTGATTTATATCATATTGGAGGAGTATATATTTGGTTATTCCAACCATAATATATTTGAAAAGTTTGAGTTTTAAAATTCTACAGAAAATTAGTTTGCAAACATAATTCTTAAGTTTAGGAATTAAAATAAGAGAAATATAAAAAGGATTAGGGGGATTAAAAATATATTAAGGTGGACGGAAGTGGATAGTTTGAGTATTATAGGATTATATTAAAATAAGCAACATTTAAGGTGGATTAAGGGATGAGGGTTTTTTATGTGTTGATTCTTTAAAGAGGGGAGGAATTTAACCACATCAATAGTAACCCAAAAATTCACACACAAAAATGGATTGTAGTGGTAAGGTAAAACAATTCTATTTCATATGCTACTATGGTTAGGACTAGTTACCGTAATCATAAAGCTTCGTGAGAAGCTGAAGCTTGCACCCAATCTTCTGCCTGAATGGCCCAAAGGCCTTCATTTTTTATTGATTTTTTGATAACCCCCCTTTCAAGGGATGAGGGGGAACCCTTACAAGGCCTGTAGGCTCAGAGATTACATGGCTCGTAGGCTTAGGAGATTATATGACCCAAAGGTCTTATGGAATTAAACCAGACTATCTACAAGCAACTGCCCCTCCCCAGCATCTGCATCTTGATAGTATCTCTCCACCTTTGCATAACCATCTAGCTAGGCTTCTCGTGCAAGCACAATCTGGTACCGATGAGGGGGAACCCTTACAAGGCCTGTAGGCTCAGAGATTACATGGCTCGTAGGCTTAGAAGATTATATGACCCGAAGGTCTTATGGAATTCAACCAGACTATCTACAAGCAACTGCCCCTCCCCAGCATCTGCATATTGATAATATCTCTCCACCTTTGCATAACCATCTAGCTAGGCTTCTCGTGCAAGCACAATCTGGCTCTGCTCTAGTGAGTGCACCTACTCTGAATCCTCTTCTGGGGCTACTTCTTTTCTTAGTATGTATGGGGCCTGCATTCATGTGGCCCGAAGGCCTTGGGGTGGCCCTAAGGCCTTAAGGTGGCCCAAAAAACTTGAAAATCAACTGGCCAGAAGGCCTTGGGTGGCCCGAAATCCTTGCAGGACCCGAGGACCAAACCGGTGGCCCGGAGGCCCAGATGGATGAATAGTTATGGCAGCTACAATACCAAAAAATGTCTGCTACAGTACTACTATAGTAACCCAGAAATATGCCTCCACAAGGACTCGATCTCGGGTCTCTTGGATACACCTAGCAAATCATCACCAACTGGGCTGAGGCTCTTGTGCATGCACCCAATCTACTCAATTTGGGGGTCAGTAAGGAGAATTACATTATACAAATGTTATTAATGTTCATCATGGGATGGTTTACCCTCATCCTAACCATTAATGGGAGTGTATTCATTCTAATTTTTATATCTATAGTCATATCGAACAACTAAATGAGGAGGATCGAACATAGGCTTCCTTGGTATGGTAAATGAGAAAGTCAAAGAAGAAGATGAATCTTTTAGAATTGTATGAATTTAGAACAATTATGGAATGAAATCATATAAGGTTTAATTCCCATAAAATATTGGAGGTTATAAACTTCTACATGGATAATAGAACCTTTGACAACCTTATTAAGGACGATCTACCCCCTTGAGCATTTCTCATTGGCTTGGTCCTTTGGTCTTTTGTTTGTAATAGGTTTGAACTTCCCTTCATGTGTCTTTAAAAAAATAAAATAAAATTATGTGTGATATAATTTAACAACTTAAGACCATTTTATAAAGCACTCTTATTATCACTACATTAATCACTAATGGAGTTATTCATCTCTTGATAAGATTTTTCCACATGTACACAACCCGATAACTTGATAGCCCCTATCTTCATGTGACATCCTCTCTCCAATGGATTGGATATCCTAAAATTATTTTTCTATCATGCATATTTTTTCCACCCCTTTATATTCTTATAAGGGTAATATATCCATACAATAATAAATCATATGTATTTTTTCCTTTTTTGACACACTAATTTCTTCTGATTTTTAAAAATATGATGCCATAAATATCATCTATAGTATATAAAAATATCAGCAGATATATCCAAAAAATCCATTATCTCAATGATAATGAAATATATATTATTTTCAACTGAAAAAAACATGGATTAAATCTTACCAATCCCCCTCCCAAATAAAACCAAAAAATATATTTTCCAAAAAAATGAGTTGGAACCCATTTTGGTTGAATTTTCACTAACCATTAACCTTTGAAAAAAATATTAAAATTATATTTTATAATTATGACTAGAAAAAATTAATCCCTTGATAAAAAATAAATTATGAGGTTTTATTCATGCATGTATCTTTTGGGATTTTGAAGAATTTTCATAGCCCTAGATTCAGTTCACCATTAGAAGGTAATAGTAGCGAAACATCAGTAGTGGAAGGTTATTAAGAATAGAGTTCCAATGGGTTTGTACGTTCAGTATAATGTGGATAATAGAGTGGTATATTTTATTCAAATGATAGTTGCGTTTTATTGTATTTGTTATATGCATCTGTGTTGAGGATTTCTATAGTCGATAAGTGGAAACTATTGTAGAAATATGGTAACCCACTAAAGTAAGAAGTTGGTGAAACTAGGTGACCAGATAGATCCCATTATATATCTGAGGTGTGACAAAATATTTATGTGAAATTTTATTACTTAATAAGAGTGACCCATAGGGATGATTAGTCATCTTTTGTAATCTTTATAAATATTTAGAAATATTCTTTCGCAATGTTCCCCCATATACAAAAGATTAAAGTCCAAACCAAGTAAATCCAAATTCAGATTTACTTTTTCATTCTTAATTTCTTGAATGTATATATGATTATGTTTCTATCAAAACACTGTATGTATGGTTATTTTGATTTTACTTTGAATGCCAAAGTTTCAGATCTCTTTGTTTGGTATTGAAACCTCTATTTTATGCATACAATTTTTGTAATTTAATTTCATTAATTTTATAATTTAATTGATAATTTTTCACAATTTTTCATTATCTTCAACATTTATAGAAAGAAGAAACCATATAAGGAATTTATAAGTAAAATAAGAGTTTTAAAGTGAAAATTTTTCTTTTGAAGAAATAATATATTCTATGTAAATTAAATAAAATGGAAAAGGATATGTTGAAGTTTTTATGTGAAAATAGGGTCCATCACCCAAGATAAACATGGAAAATCATGCTAAACTACCTCAAGGGTAGCCCTAAAAATCATCAACAGTGGCCCTAATCAGTGTGGAAAGACTAAATGTTCACAATAAAAAGGAGAAAATGTTAGCATGGTCCAGTTCTAGCAGGAATAAAGTAGGGTCATTTATAGTACAGGTTGGCCTCTATGAGTCATTTCAAGCTAATGATGTGGTGAGTTGATATATAAATAAGTGCTAGACAAGTAAACAGACCTATATGGAAGAAAATTTAGATTGGGATTTTTTCACAATTAGCTAAAATTTCACTTTCTTATTCCATATCTTGTTGTATCCCCTGAAAATAATCCATCACAAGTTAACTCCACGTAATTCCACCACTAATTATCTAGAGCACTGGATATCTAACATTTCCATTGCCCGGGGAGCTCGAGCTCGAGATATTTCACCTATGAGAATATCAGAACCACTATGGCAGCACCATATAACCCTATATTATCCTTTTTAAGCTAATTTTAGGGATAAAATGGAACACAATAATATTTTATGATATATATATATAACTAAATAAATCTAGTTTCTTTGATAGCTTTCTTTACACACAACATTGAGTTTAAACAAACTCTGACAAAGTATTAAAATATTACTGTCAAACCTTTGGAATAGTGGGTATGAATAATATTAACCAAATTATGAAAAATATGTATAATTATTTAATTCTATTTATTAACACTTAGGAAACAATCACTTAATTTTGAGTAAATCCATTTTATTCTTCAATTATAGGTTTTCTTCACAAATGATTTTTAGTGCATTTAGTGTGTGGATTATATAAATAATTTATTCCATAATTTAAAATTAAATTTTATAGAAAAACGTATCCTTTTTTAAATCATAACTTTAAAATTATCTTATTTTTAATTTTTTTTATTTTTATCAAAAAAAGTATTTTTCATTGAATGGTGAAAAACATTTATTTTTGTTAAAACTGTATTTTCTTTCATTTAAAAAAATAATTTTAAATGTTCCATTACATTTTTTATTTGGTATTAAAGTTATATAAGATCTAACTTAATTAAAATGATCTAATTAATTCCATTATTATTATTTCTTTACATGATATTTATATATGTCAGCTTTTAGGCTTAAAATGAATTTTCTTGAAACCCATTTTTATTCACATTTTGTAGATTTATTTTTAATTTAATTTTTTAAATTTATATGAATTGAATTTGATAAAAATGGATTCCATATTTTAATTTTTAGGTTCAAATTAGGTAAATATTTCACTTTCGTTTTTAGACATTTTTAATAGTAAGATTATAAAAGTTTATCAACTCGGTAAAGGGTAAATTGGAATATTATGGAAAAAACTAATGTGATAAGAAAAAAAATTCATTCAAAAAAATTCCTTAATTTTATTTTATGAGTATATTTAATCTATAATCATTTAAAAAATAAAGTATGATATCTTTTCAATTTATCTTTGAATTTGACCATTATAATATTTAAGTAAATGATAAAGTCAAAAATGTCACTTTATTGATTTTAATGTCTAAAATATATTGTAATGGGGATAAAAACAACTTATATTTAGTTATAAATGTTTATTTAAATTATGAATGAATTTTATTATCATATTAATTCATTTTTCAATTTTTAAAGATGAAATAATTACCTTAAATGCTTACATAATGTTGACAGAGTGTTTGGGTAAGAAGTGGAAAAGTCTTGTAAATGATTTTAAAAACTATAAAAGTAACAATTTTTGAGTGAGTTAAAGTTCCAAATTAATTTTATATATATATATATATAATATATTGGGGATTTTTTAATTATTTATATTCGAATTCAATATTTTTATTGATGTCTTTAATTTCAAATTAAAGGAATATGGTCAAAAATAACTTTTATTATATTTTATTAAAATAATATTGTATAACATTATTTAAAAATCCTAAAAAACTAGAAATAGGAAAAGGGGTAATATATAGTCCAAAATTTCATAACTTTTCAATTTATGTTCTATTTTTTACATTATAAGTAAAATTATAATCCTTTTATATTAAAATAGTTGTTACAAAAGATAAGGTTAAAAATGGTTAATGAAGAGGTTAATCAAAAATATAATATTTAAAATGATATATATACCTATCTAAATATGACTACATTATTTTATTTGGACCATATCCTCCTTATATTTGAATCAATGTAATTTTTGATCTACTTGTACGTTAATATAATTTAATTATATTTAAATGTTTTTGAAAAATTGAAAGATTTCCCCTCCCCTAAATTTTACAAGGACGCCCCTTCTCTCTTTGATTTATAAAAACATTAGCCATATAGATCAAAACGACCCTAAATAGTTATATTATCCACTTATATATCCATGAATTAGTGGTTTAGGTATTCTAAAAATACAATTCCAAGTGTCCTTAAAAAGTAATTTATAAGAAATCTACTGAAAAATAGATAATTTTCTTTACAGACTCTTTCAAATTTATTTCTTTGTATACTTACTATAAATATGTTTTAACCATTATAATGTAAAAAATAAAATATAATAAATATACTAAGATGTTATTATGATTATATTACAACCATTTTTCATCTATTTTCTATCATATAGAAAGAGAAAACATTGTTTGTGCTTACGTACGGCTTACCGTTCACATGTAGGGAAGTAAATAATTTTTCATCACCATTTTACATGGATAGTTATAAAGATGGAACAAATGAGTATATATGATATTTATGAAAAAATATTTTTGTTTAAATTTAATATATCATTTACCTTCTCACCTTCCAATCTGTTGGGTAATAATAACGTCGCTCATGCGTACGGTTGGACTACCACCTCCATGAAGCGATGTAATTCATTATTAATTTATGATTTACATGGATGTTAATAAGAATATATTTAATGAATATATATGATATATGATATAATATTGATTTTTAAATTATTTACCATTTATTCATTCCTTCAATTGAAAATTTAAAATAGCATTCATGTGTAAGTACATCATACCGTCTCCATAAATAGTGTAATTCATTTATCAATATCTAGATTTTATGGATGACTATAAATATATATATATATATATATTATATTTGTATAATTATTAAAATTATGGAGATTATGGAACCATAATAAAAGTTCAAAGAGAGGAACCACCAAACAAAAAGTATCCTGAAAAATATAGCACTTAACACCCAAAACATTGATAGTAATTAAAGATTGTTAGAAAATGGGTTATAATATGTTATAAATGTATCATATATTATATTACAGATATATATATATAGGGTTTTGGTATTAAATTATAATAAATCTAAATTTATTACATATAAAGTTAAAATAACTTACAAGGAATTTCAAAACCTGTGGTAAGGGATTTCATCTCAATTTCTAGTACAATGATACATATTTGTTATTATGTACCTATTGATTTTATGTGGTTTATATATTTACCCATTTATGTATTTGAAATGAATATATATTTATTCTTTATGATAAATTTTTCAATTAAAGTTTACTCTATCACGGGGTTACAATTTAGAAGTTACAAAAGAGGTAGAGATTTATTTTACAGTATCATTTTTTGGGATTTCCTTTATTTTCATTAAAGAAATCATATAATATATCCCTAAAAAATTCCATCAACTTTATTATCCTATGTAAACTTAAGAAGTTTTTTAATTCCAAATTTTCTTTTCTTTGGTACTTGAATCAAGGAAATTAATTGTTAATAGAAATGTCAATTTTATTTCTCTTTTTGAACTGGTATATATTTCTTCTATATCCATATTTTTGAAAATTATTTTACAAAAGTAATTTTTATTAATTGAAATGATTTATTAAAGAAATATTATTTTATACCTAACTTTTAAAATTGTTTTAAATGAATATTTCCTATTTTTTTAATGGTTTATTTCTAACATTCTTTATAAAAATACAAAAGAAATATTTATTTTTAATGTATAAAACATTAACTTATTTTATTACTTCTATAACTTTATAATGATATATAACTTCTTTTATATGTTTCCAATAGTTTTAAAAATAAAAAACATTAATAGAAAATTATTTTAATATTTCTCTTACATTTTATTTTATTCTCAAAGAGATATAAATTTGTTAAAAACCCTATATTTTTAATAAATTGATCGACATTTTTTATCTCTTATTAATTTTTTGGTCATTAAAATTCTCTTGAAGCATTATCTTTTTTGTAATCATATTTCATTGGAAATTACATTTCTATTAAATATCTATATTTTCTATATGATAGATATGCATATTTCGTAAATCTTATACCTTTTCTTTATAACATGATTCACTATGAAAGTTATTTGATTGACTATGGAAATATTGTAATTTAAAATTCACTACTCGATATGGATATTTTATCACAAGATATTTTGTTTTTTAATTAAATTTTTCAATCAAAATATAATAAATTCATTAGAAAGTCATTTTCAGGTGGGGACTGGTTATAGATATAACCTTGACGCATTGATAGGTCTCATCAAACAAACCAGTTATCCAAACATATTAATTGGTCTAGTGGTGTATACCTGTCCATTAGTTAAAATATAATATAATAAGGCCTTGAGGGTAAATATATCATGATTTTTGAGATTATGATGTTCAACATTAATCATTTCCTTCCTTGAGAATCCATTTATTATTATCACTGATATTACTACGTTGATATTATCAATAGATGATTTTCATGCTCAAGTTATTGATTAAATGTCTCATCTTTTCAATTATTTACCTTTCAATATCTGTTATGAATTATTTACTCATTATATAATCCACTATATTAAACCCTTAATAATAATTTGATCCCATACTATACTTTTTTCCTTTTACCAAGATATAAAGATGAATATTATGAATAATATTCCAGATTAGAGAATGTTTCTTATGCTATGTATTTTATATTTCCAATGTAATATGGGAATCATGTATATATCTAGTTCTGAAAGACTAATAAACTAATTTACCCTTAGTGATGTGGTCAATTTTATATTATTTTAATGTAATAATTTTGACACTATCTCTGGGTTTTTGGAGTTAGGGTTCATGCATTTAGTATCAGAGGAATTTTTTAGAAACCATGGGAACTAGATTTTAATTGAACATATCTAACATCAAAATTATGATAATACCTTATAATATTTTATAGCTTTTTCCATTATAGTGATTTTAACTTTGTGGATAAATATTTAGGATTATTATGAGCTAACTCGGTGTGTTTCATTATTTAATGATTTCTCTCAAAGGAAGAAAGGGAATCAACAACCGTAGACAACCTAAGGATTTACCTACTGGGATATCCAATATAGATAAAGGTGGAACTTAATAGATCATATTTATATAAGGGGAGTTAAATAATTTTATGATGAATAACCTTTATCATAGGGAGAAACCTATTGTTCCATAGTATTATTTACCTATATTGTATTTCTTCATATGACATAATCCTATATCTATTAATGGAACTACTAATTCATTGGTCATTGAATAATGGATTAATTCCTTAAAAAATATATTCTAGGATTTGGGGTGTAATTAATGTATAAAGGTTGTTCTTGAACTGTGTTTTTTAAAGTAGATGTTGATCAATGGTGGTCACTAAACTAGAATAGTAAAGTGGTTGAAGAAAAGGAAAAAATGGAATGCAATACTTTTAAAAGTGACATTCTTCAAGAAATAATTTCCAGAATAATGAAAAGATAAAATGGAGATGAAGTACTTAACATTAATATTGAATATAGAATAATGTTTGGAAGTGTATGAGGATAACCTTTTAAAAATTATCTAGGAATTCTTTGGACTACAAACATAATTTATAAGAACGATTGTCCACTTCTTTGATGGTATTAAGTTAAGTCTCTAAAGGGCACTAATTTCTAAAAAAATTAATCATATGATGATATAATAATAAGTTACATTAATTTTTAGAAATAATTTTATATATCATATATATTAAAATGAAATTAAGATAAGAATCAATTAGATTATCATTAAGAAAAAGGGAACATGTTAAAAAAGATGAATGGAATGAATCAATTTACATTATGTGAAAATTTTGTAAAGAAACATCCTGGAAAATTCTTCAATAGAATGAGAATTTTTACAAGTGTGGGGATTAGGGTCATCTAGATAAAGAATGTAAGTTAAATAAAGAAACCAATAATATTCAGTGCTTCAACTATAATTATATGGGGCATTATTCAAACTAGTATCCCAAGTTTCAAGTTAAATGACCATAGAATAGGCCTAGAGATAAAGGCCAAATATATGGAATTTCTGTATCCTAATTATTAGTTCAAATTTATGTGGAGATAGGTACACTCATCATCTTCTCTATACGTGAAAACATTTTATTTAATTTGGGTTATACCCATTCAGACATATCAGAATAATAATCTAAGGGTATCACATTACCACCTCAATGATTAGATGTTGATCTGGAAGTGAAAACATCTAATTGTCAGATGATCATATCTCATGTCTATAAATACTCTTTGATAGATTCTTATGGGAATGTGATTACTAATAATATTTTCACTATTCCTATAGTTGAATTCAATGTAATTTTGGTCTGGAATTCTCTCACTTAGTATAGTTATCACATTTATTACTAAGGAAGAGATGTTATATTCAATATTTTCAATCAACTCGTGAGAATGTATTGGTGTGAGAGTGAACCTAAGATCCCATTGGAAATTACTACTATCATAATGTTTTTAACCTATTCGGGAGGGATATTTATTACAAATGGTTAGGTAGAAACTCAACATTAAAGATATTCCCATTGAATGGGAGTTTTTTTAGGACTGTCTAGAAGAGTTTCTTAGTCCTCCCCTGAATCATAATGTTTAGTTTTTAATAGAACTAATACTTGGTGTTACACCTTTTTTAAGGAATCCATATAGAATAACCTAGTTTTATTTTGAATAATTGAAGAAGAAACTCTATAAAATTTTACATAATGGATTAATTCATCCTAGTTCTATTTCATTGGGTGAACCTATTATTTTTGTTAAGATGAAATATGGGTTAATTCATCTTTTAACTGATTATTGGGAACTTAAAAATCACAATTAATTACAATTATCCTCTACCCCATATCAGTGATATGTCTGATAAAATTAAAATGATATCAATATCTTTCCAATGTTGATAATTTATTATGATATTATCATCTAAGGGTTAATAAGAAGGATATACCCGAGATAGACTTTCATATCAGTTATTTTCATTATAAACCACTTAGACTTACCAATGTTCCTACTATCTTCATAGATTTAATGAATAGAGAATTTATAAATTACCTTAATCAATCTTTGGTTGTCATTATATTTAATAGTATTATATATTCAATGATCATTGAAGAGCATAAAGAACATTTGAGGATTGTGCGGATGATATGGAATTAGGAAAATATCAAGGAAAATTATACTCTTATCTTGGAGAAATGGCTAACTAAAAACTCAAGATGGGTGAATTAAGTTAAAAACATTTTACTTACTTTAAACCACCCCCTTTGAGGTAAGAAAGTTCAAATATTTTTCCATAATCAAGGTAGATAGTGAAAATATAAAATCATAAAAGAAAGAGATTTAATATAGAATATTTATTGTGGTTATAGGAAAGAAATCCCCTAGTCTACTCCACTAACACTCTACTCAAAAAAATTAGTGATTATCACTATGAAAACCCTTTTTCTGGGGGCTCCGAGCTGAGTACAAGTGGGTGTTACTTAGTACAAAGCTATAAGAGACTTTAATTAGGTTCTCCCTTTATAAGGCTTATCTACAGCCTTAACACACTCACTTAAAATGAGTGGAAAAAAATAAATGTGAATAATACATCCAACAAATATTACAACACATAGTCACGGGTGGAAATTGATATTATATTATGATAATATTTGAAGCTCATCTCTGGATAATCATCAATTACATTGATAATATTGAAATTACATCACACAAGTGTTTAATATTATCTTTTCTTTATGTAATAGTTCTTTCATAATGTTATCAAATTATGGGAGAATTTTTGTGACTGTCAATTCATATATCTTCATGAAATAGATTAATCTTCCTTTTATAACTCCTCATTTATTTTTAATTTAATAAGTGATATAATCACAATGGTCGAGTTGATAATCCATTTTAAAGTTGATAATACATGATACTATTGTCGTGTGTCCATTCTTTCCAAATAATATTCTTCAATGAGGATATAAAAGATATTTTCATTGGATGATTCCATTACAAGAAACATAAAAATTTATAAAAATTGGTATTTCTATAAATGTTCAATCCCTTTTCTGATACACTAAAAAAATAAAAAGACATATCAATAGATTATTAAATTATCCTCGATATTCTTCATAATAGAAAATTCTTCATAAGAAATCCAACCGATAATATTGTTCTCATAAGATAACTTCTAGAGAGGCTTCATAAGATAAAAAAATCTTTCTCTCATACTGTATATAAAATAAAACAAATTAAACGTTACATTGGATAATTATTCAGTGGAAGTGAAATTTGTTATTTAATTGAGATACTTAACTTTCACAACTTCTTCTAGTGGGTGTAAGATAGTAATTTGTGAATATTATTTTCCAAAGAGAAATACATATCATAAATAAATTCTATTTAAATTATCTGAATTTAAACATGTGATAGTTAGTCCATTATCATGATAATAAAATATTATATATAGTAATATAAAGTTCCAACATAGATATTTCTAATTCTAATTAGATAAAATATGTACTTAAAAAACATAGATTCTTATAAAATAAATTAACTTGTGGTAGATTGAATACTCTACTCAGCATAAGATAAACTCTTAAATTCAATGTAAGATAAATTCCTTCTACCAAAAAATATCACATAAAACACTTAAAATAAACACATTAGAATAAAAAAATAGAATTCATAAATCATCAATACAAATAAAAACTGAGATATGTTGTAACAACATAAGCCTGTCCAACAATATCCCCCTTTTTTATGATAAAAAGCCCATTTAATAGAAACAAAATTGTGAACGGATATTTAAAACAAATTTTTAGTTTATATATTATTCTCCCCCGAAGTAAAACATTTAAATTTATGTATTCATCCATTTAATTTTCCAAATTTTTTTAAAATAAAAAATAAATAGACTAACGAAAAAATAATAAAATCAATATTTCCCATGAAAAAATTTAAAAGTTAATGTTAATGAATACGAATAGAATTTTTCATGAAGTTGTATTAAAAATAATAAGCGACATAGATCATTAAATAATTAAATAAAATAAAACATTAAACAGGAATAGAAAATAAAACCTAATAATAAAGTAGAAAGATATTAAAAATATAGATAAAATCATTCATTAAGAATATATTATCAATAAAATAAATAGATGCATTGAAAACATTAAAAACGAGAATTCAAGAATTCAAATGTTTTCTCCATACATGATTCAAATGTTTATAAAATTACCATTCAACTAGCCACACAAACAATGAATTTTTATTATCCTTGGAACGTGAAATGATTTGTTGGAAGTGGATTTTTGAATGAAAGATGATCTCTAGAAGGTAGAGGATGTAGGTAAGGGAGCATCATTCCTCTCTCCATTAACATCACCTAGCATCAATAAAGATGCTCTAATTCTTACTTGATCAATTTGAGTGATACTTTATAAGGGATGATTGGATATTGAGAGTATCTTGTAGAGTTATTTCTATAACAAAATTATATATAGATACAAATGAGAGCTTAGAATATGGTTTTGGTAAAGGTAAAGAGACATCTTCCACAAAACAAATATTTTCCTATATCTAAACGGCATAATTTCAAAGATCACCTTTGGTATTTTAGAGGTATGTTCCTGGTGATCAACAATAGGAGTTCCTGATAGAAATCTCCCTCAAATTTCAAATGGTTCTTCTTCACAAGAATTGATTCTCCTCAACATAACATTATTGTAGTAATCCATGAGATTTTTGAATCGATTCTATACCTATATAACAAAAATTCCAAATAAATCTTGTAAATATAACTTTATGGTGAAACCAATAACCACATTTTTCAATACATTAAAGTGGTTATATAAAATACTAACTAGGTGATAAAAAAAATAATTTCTTTTCCTTTTCTAGATACATGGCATTCCAAAGGTCTAAAAAAATCATCAGCCTCTTCTTCCTCTTCTTTTTCTTCTTCAAAATATTCTTATTTTAAATTTCTTAAAACTAATTGATACAAATACTAAAACTTATTATACAAATCTTCAAAATTATTTTCTAGGGGACTATCTATTTTTTGTAATCTAGTAATGATGAAATTGAAATCCTTTTGTACTTCATTTGAGCGATCTTAAACATCTGATTCATTTTCCTTTCAAAGGGAGATAATTTCCATTCCAGATTCACTGAAAAAAAATGGTTATTAGAGGTAGTTTTTTTCAACTAGCAGAAATTTAAACTAACATCTAATTGTATTGTGGTGGTTAACAAAATAACTGTATATTTCAAGGTAGATAATCATTTCTTGGTGGTTTTTTTATTTTGTATTCGTTTTATTATGTTTCATTTTTGGAACATTTTGCGGTAGTTTTATGTTCATTTAGTGGAATTCCAATTATTTTAAAAAACCAATGGAATATGAATAAAATGAAACTAACCTCTACTGAACATATAATTAATAGTTTCATTACTATAAGTTATAATTAACTGCTCCTAAAACATATTTTTATTAATGTATTTAGCAGCAGTTACTAAAAAAATACTACTAAATTAGTTTTTAAAATATTTAAAAATAAACTAACATGAAATAAAATAAAACATGAATATATCATAAACCCAACATATATACTTCAAAAATACACTTTAATATATAACAACATCCACAATAATCATAAACTTAATCTCAGTCCACTCATAAATCTATCAACTAATACCTCGGTCACCAATATATACATATAAAATGTGTCCAATAACAACTAATTCACAAAATACCTCTATATCATGACCTCTATTGCATCTGTCTACCTCCACATCATCTCATCAACTAAATATGACCATGTATATCATAAATTATAAAAATAATAAAATAAAGAGTAAAACTAAAACATGATAAATAAGAATTATAGTAGAAAACCAGAAGAATGGTGTGGATCAGAATGGTTAACCTCATGCCTACTACCTACATCTACCACCTTTAATGAAAACTAGAATAATTAAGAAAAGTATATGCGAAAGAAAAAATACCAATAATATATTCAGAATGTTACACATAGAAATTGTAATTTTTTTAATCAAATATATTTAATTTTAATATAAAAAATTAATATATAATGAAAAACACTTTGAAAATATAAACTAACCTATTTTAGATCAGATTCAACACTTGAAACTGAAAATGGATAAGTAAATATTATTTTTTATTTTTAAAGAACCATGCAGTGTGTTTGAACTTGACTTAATAGACAAATTTTAAATATGTTCATATCACAAAATGTTATATATTTCCAAAAAAACTTATAAATATTTTTCTTATGATTTCACATCTATGTGAGGTTGTTCGTTATTATTTTGATTATTCTATGTATGTTTTATTTATTAAAAACACTAAAAATGGGTTTATGGACATAATGGGAAAACCATAATTTAAAATGAAGTGTCTTCAATTTCTAAAGTATCAAAACAATCCTAATTCATTTTCTCGGTTTTGAGTACGTAATTGTTCCTTTTTACTAAAATTGTTTTCAATTTTAAATAAAAATATGCTATTAAAGCCATATTGGGAACATCCTAATTTGGATTGATTTGAAGTTTATTCTTACACATAAAAAATGAATTGTAAATCATTTTCCAAAAGTATCAAAACAATCCTAATGTGTTTTCATGGTTTGGAGTAGGTAATTTTTCTTTTTTATTAAAATTGATGTCAATTTTAAAAAACAATATTCCCCTAGATTCATACTGGTCACACCATACGTTTGAATGAGTTGAGGCTCATTCATAGATGTCTCAAATCACATATGGATTATTTTTATAAAGTATCAAAACAATATGAATGTGTTTTATTGGTTTTCTGTACATCACTTTTCTTTTTTACTAAATTGTCATTTTTAACTCGAAACATTCACTTTTACTCATATTGATCACGTCATGTACTATTTTGACATGATAATTATTCCAACACATCAAAAATGACTAATTAATAGATTTACTAAATTATTAATAAAATCAGAGTGTGTTTTCATGGTTTTCAGTGAGTGATAATTTTTTAACTAAACTATCGATTTTAAACTAATAGCGGATACATTAAGTCATATCAGGAACATCATGTACCATATTGAGGTGTGGTTGATTCCTACATGTCATAAATTTATTTTGGATCATTTTCCTAAATTATAAAAACAATCCTAATGTGTTTACTCAATTTTTAGTTGTTTATTTTTTATTTTTACTAAAACTGATGTCAATTTTAAATAAAAATAGGCACATTTAGTCATAATGGTCACACCATGTGTCATATTGAGTTTCAACTGATTCTTATATGTATCAAATGACATATTTAATTTTTTACTAAAGTATCAAAACAATTTAAATGAATTTTCTTGGTTTTGAGTACATCCCTTTTCTTTTTTACGAAATTGTCAATTTAAAATGGAAACACGCACTTTGAATCATACCGATCACATTGTGTATCAGTTCGATGTGAGACTATTTTCTATATGTCAAAAATGACTTATGAATCGATTTCTTAAATTATAAAGAAAATATTTGTGTGTTTCCTCAGTTTTTAGTGAAGGACACTTTTTGAACTAAAATTTAGATTTTAAACTAATAATGGACATATTTAGTCATATCGGGCACATCATGTATCTGATTGAGGTATGTTTGATTCATACACATCATAAATGACCTATGGATCATTTTACTAAAGTATCAAAACAATAAAAATGTTTTAAATCAATTTTGAGTAGGTCGTTTTCCCTTTTACTAAAACTGATATGTATTTTATATAAAAACTCTCACTTAGAGTCATACTGACCATATTGTACATTGTATTGAGGTATGGATGATTCCTAAATGTCTCAATTAACTTATGGATTGTTTTAATAAATAATAAAAACAATACAAATGTGTTTTATTGGTTTTGAGTATGTCACTTTTCTTTTTTACTAAATAGTCATTTTAAATTGGAAACATGCACTTTGACTCATACTGGTCACATCATGTATTGGTTCAACATGATACCAATTACTTCACATCATAAATAAATTATGAATATATTTCTAAAATTATCAAGAAAATATGAGTATTTTTAAAAAAATTCAGTGAGTGCCACTTTTTGAACTAAAATGTCAATTTTAAACTTAAAACAGACACATTGAATCGTACCGAGCACATCGTGTATCAGATTGAGGTGAAGTTGATTCCTACACATAAAAAATGAATTATGGATCATTTTACTAAAGTATAAAAACAATATGAATTTTTATCTTGGTTTTGAGTTGGTCATTTTTTCTTTTTACTAAAATTAATGCCAATTTTAAATAAAAAGACGCACTTGGAGTCATACCGGTCACATGCACTTTGACTCATACCAATCACATCATCTATCTGTTTGACATGAGACTGATTCATAAATGATAAAAATGTCATATAAATAAATTTCCAAAATTATCAAGAATATCCAATCATGTTTTCTCAGTTTTCAATGAGTGACACTTTTTGAACTAAAATTGCAATTTCAAACTGACAACGAACACTTTGGGCTATACCGAGAACATCATGCATCAGATTAAGGTTTGACTAATTCCTACACATAAAAAATGACTTATATATCATTTATATAAATTATAAAAAAAATATGGACGTGTATTATTGGTTTTTAGTAGTTCATTTGTCCTTTTTACTAAAATTAATGTCAATTTAAAATACAAATAAGCACTTAGAGTCATACCGATCACACCGTGCGTCGAATTGTGGTACGGATAATTCCTATGTGTCTCAAATTAATTATGGATCATTTTCATAAAGTATAAAAACAATTTTGAATACATTTTATTGTCTTTTAGTAAGTCACTATTCTTTTTAACTAAATTGTCATTTTAAAGAGTAAAAATTCCCTTTGACTCATACAAATCACATCCTGCATAGATTTGATGTGAGACCAATTCCTACACACACAAAAATGATTTATGAAATGATGTCATAAATTATCAAGAAAATATAAGTGTGTTTTCTAAATTTTTTATGATTAATACTATTTGACTAAAATATGGATTTTAGATATATAATGGACACTTTGATTCTTATGAGGTACATAGGGTATCAGATTGTGGCGTGACTAATTTCAATACGTCAAAAATGACTTATTGATCATTTTATTAAATAATAAAATCTATCAGAATATTTTTTATTTGTTTTGAGTATGTCAATTGTCCTTTTTACTAAAATTAATTTCAATTTTAAATAACTATGAGTATTTTCAGTCATATAGGTCACACCATGTGTCGCATTAAGATGCAGCTGATTCCTATAAGTCCCACAGTCCCAAATAAATCTAACTACCAAGGTGACCAAGATTTCCATTATCTTTCCTTATCAAACTACCAACACTACTTATTGAGTTGATTTTAATAGTGGAAAAACCTTTCTCATTGTTGAAATCCAAAAGATTGGAGGAATTGCATGTTCCCATTATATCATGAGAAGTCACCACAATGGGAAAATGAGCTTCCTCTACTCTTTTGGCACTCAAAAATAAGGAATGTTTTTGGCTAATAACATAGAATCAATTTTCAGTGTTGGCAGTTTGACAAAGAAAGGAAATAGAAATAGAAATAGTGGTAACATTGGTAAAAAGAAACATTTTCTCTCTTTTTTCCCTTCTTGAATATAATTAAAATAAATATAGGACCTCCCAAAAGATAAGTGAAAAAAAACTAAATAAGTATTACATAAAAATGATATGGAAATTAACTTATAAATAGAAGATAAAATGATGACAAAATTAATTATATAAGTTTTAGTAATTCACTTTTTTTAATGGTTTTATGCATTCCTGATGCATTTTATTGTTTTTATTGTCTCATTTTTAGGTTCGAATTCCAATCTCTCGCAAGCATGAGAATCTTCGAACATACCACCACAAATCAAACAAAAAAATCCACCTGTATAAATTATGGATATTAACCATATAAAATTACCCATCTAAATAATTGTTTTGTGTTAATCCTTATTTTCTATGAATTTAATATAATGAAATTTATAATCTTGATAAAACTGAAATTTAAAATAAAAAATTTTATATATTATAAAAATATTTTTTTATAAATAAAATGTTATTTTTACTATTATTTTTTCTTCATATTATAATGCATTTAATAATAATAAAGGTTTTGTTATTGTAATCATATATGTTTGTTAAAATCATTTTATAATTTTTATTTTAAATAGATCAATCTAATTTATTAGTTAAATTTTACAAAATATAAATAAATAAATTCATCAAAAATAATATTTCTATCGTTATCATGGTCATAAAAACTAATAATAGTAATCATAAATTTATTCCCAAAAAAAATAATAGAATTATTACATAATATGATAATATTTATCTAAATTAAATTTTAAATTTTATGGACACAAATTCAATAGGTGTAGAAAAGTAGTTTTTTAATTTAATTGAATAAACTAGTATTTTTATTAAAATATTAAATATATTTGAAAATTTATATACAAGTGTTTTCTAATTACAATAAACCAAAAATTCTTATCTATTATATTTTTAATTATATAAAATAAAAAGGCTTCAAAAAAATTAATTATTTATTTCATTATAGTAACTAGTATTTCCCCCTCTATAATTTCACAAGATTAGATTTTAAAAAAAATAATATATTGATTAGGAATTAAAAACAATTAAAATAATAAATAGTAAACGTGGAATAAAAACATGAGATTAAAAGAATAAATAGTAAAAAAGTATAAAACTATGAGATGAGTCACTCAAAAATCTATACTGTGTATATCTATGCATTTTCAAATTTAAGAAATACATGAAACCATATAGTAGCATGTATTTAAGGGTGTTCTAATTAATACCTTGAATGAAACATATCAATAATCAATGATGGTCATAAATTTCAAAAGAATATACAAAATATCTACTTGTAATTAACCATGAATAATTAAACTATAATTTTATTTGAACATGAAAAAACATATACTTGAATTGAAAGCTGCCTTGTGAAGAAATAAAAAGAACACGCAAAAGGAATCTGGAAACATGCATTTTGTTTAAAATTTTAATTATACGTGGAATTATAGAATTGGAAATATAAAGGAATGTGCCTTTCTATAACCTTTCTCTACAGCCCCAACATCTTATCTCTCAATCTAAAAAAATTAATATAAACCAAAACCAATTGTAACTCAAAAATGAATTTTTCATATCAATGAAAAATTGAACAAGTGAAGATTAAATGTATTAAAGAATGAGATATAAAGTTAAATTAATTAAAATATTTATTTATTAAGGGTTTAAATGAAAATGACATGAAATTTTTTTATAATTAAGAAAATTTAAAATTATGTTATTTTGAAGATTCATAATACTTCAAAATATTTTTATCTTGATGTAAAGTGAAAAATTAAATTAAATTATAAATATATGTCATTATTGACCAGATATGGTTGAATGAAACAAAAAAATAACTCCAATTTCAACATAATTAATCCACAACATGATTAGAGAATAATTTTCATCTTATAATTTGTAAATTCAAATTTTATTTCAATATCTAACGAAATTGTAGGGTGTTTATGTAAGTAGTTAAACTTGTTAAATTATGATATTATAGGTATAATTTAATCTCAATAATGGTATTAAATTCTTATTATAAACTATGAAATTTGAGACTGACAATTAGAAATAGTCATAATTATGCAACATAGGGCACCAACCACCTCAGCAGACCAAAAATATTATTTAAAGGGCATGTTAAAGGATAGAAATCATAAATTGTTTTTTTTGTGAGGGGATAATAAAATATATAAGGTTATCTAATTATGTTCCAAAAATGATTAATGATTTTTATTTGAAGAATCTTTGACTTATTAAACATAATTTTCATCAAATCGGGATAATGATAAATTGAATCAAGTCAAGAGTTTTATAAATGCATGATTTTTATCTTGTGTTATCTTATAAATGATGTGAATCCCATTTACATTATTGGATAACCACATCTACTATTCATATGAATCATTTTACTATTCAATATATTGGTTTCATACTCTTTATTGGAAAAGTAGTCTGATCCTAAAATAAACAACCGAGCAATATTAAGAAATCATATTAAATAGAAATTTCATAATCCAAAGGTAAAATATAGAGTGATTGGATAATAAATAAATCATAAAGGACAATCATATAAATTCAACAACATTCATTGAATAGAATAATATCTACTACATTACTTTTTTAATAAAAATATTGAGTTATTATGCAATAATGATATCGAGCTCAAACTATAATGAATAAATAAAAAATAATTGATTATCAAATTAAAATTAAAAACTGCATAATCCAATGTATAATATAGAGTTGTTATAAAAGATATATTAATTAATAAATATTGATACAACCATTAAGGGGTTCTGCGTTACCGCTGAGGAGTGGATCTGATCTAGGGAGAAGGAGGTCAAAGGGGGTGTACGCATCACTGCATAGGAGGGGAACCGGCCTCAAGATAGGGAGGTTGGAGGGAGTATTTTTCATCTCCGGGGAGTAGGGGAACAATGAGACGGGGATAGGGAAGTCAGATAGGGGTTCGCGGGGGTTGGGTTTCAAAGGGCGTGTTATCGGGGTCGACATCTCCACCGAGAAGGTTGGAGGTAGGTCAGAGGGGTGGGGAAGGGGGGTCAAGTGGTCGGGGTCGCCGTCTGGGAACATAGAGGAGGGGGTTGGGAAGGAAGGGGTGGAAATGGGTCGGGGTCATGTAGGGGGGGCATGTAAGGGGAAGGGATAGGGGTTTTTTTACATTTAGTGGTGTTTCAATTAAAACTACCTCTAATTGTTAAAATATTAAAAATATGTATTTGGTTTTATAAAACTGCCCCTATATTATATGTTTTTTAAAACAGATTTAATTCGTGCTTATCACTAGAACCACCCCTAATAAACCACTGCTAAGAATATTTTTTTTATTGATCAATTGTGTATCCCCCTGACCCCATAAATCCTAGATCTGGTGTATGCTACCAATATATTGGCATGATTAAGAGGAATAATATATTGAAGTACTGAGCAGTTTAGTATTATTGGTAAACTAGATATATACATGAGTCTTGTATTACAAATGAATATTCTAATTACAATATAAAATTTTTTGTTCAAGTGTGACTTTATTCCATCTATCATTTCCTTTCATATCTTTCTTATAACACATCCTAGAATCTAAAGTAAAGTAATCATAATAATTTCCAGATCAAATTCTCATTATGGGTAAAGTATGGCGGAAGCAATAATTAATCGATGAGAATAGTCAATAGGGAAAGGTAATAAATAAGCAGACATTCCATGTAATCAATAAACTAATAAGGAAGTTCATAAACAATATATAAAGGTAAATAAAAGGAAACACATTCCATTCAAATAACTAAATAAGGAAAAATAAATATGGAATGGTAAAAAACTGAAATATATTCCATCTCATCAATGATATGACAATGAAATGCTTCCATAGATAAGTTGACACAAAATATCATGGATAAATTTTAACTGAATCAAAATTATGTAAATACTAAATTATTAGACATTAGGTCTAAGGAATAATAAAACCAATACTACTAAGATCTATCCTCTGGACAATTTGAAACAATGGGTTGAAACCCAACTATTCTACATTGAAACAAACTCAAAGGGTTTTTTGCTAACTAATTTCATCTCATGAGACTATCAATGCATTGATGGGATTACATTAACTAGTCTCCAATGCATAGGTAAGTCATTAAATGGCATGAAACTCGTGTCTTTTAAGTCTTAAGAATTCCTAAAATCAAATAATCAATATAACTAATCAAATATCTATATTAAATAAATAATACATATTTATTAATATTTACCCAAATAATAAAATAAACATCAAAGTATACATCGTATCTAAAATGGTATATGGTTTAGGAAACATTAATATCCCAAATAAATGATATGGATAATCAGGGGAAATTCAATGATCATAGGAAATTGTATTTTTCAAGGGAACAAACAAAGGAATCAAGGAATTTAATGTTAATACTATCCTTGTACAAATCAATAATAAACCATACAAAGGAAAAATTATGATGGTATCAATAAAAAATATCCCAAGTTGAGTAAAAATTGAGGGTTTTTTCATTGATGAATATAAGTAAAAGATATTTTTAAAACATTATTGAGGAAAATATCCTTTCCATTTTGAAAAAAAATTGAAAATGATTTTCTTTGAAAATTAAATTTGAAAAATATTTTATTTAAAAATAAACATTTAAACAATGAAAAGGAAACTTATAATAAATTACAGCAGATAAATCAATATATGTTGTTTGAGGTAAAAAGAATATTCCTTTTACACAGTAAGATATTATAAAAATAACTTGGTCGGAAAGTGATAATAATATTCATTTGAAAACATGGGTAAAAGAAAAAAAAGGTAAAAAATGTATTTACTAAATAATTTTGAAAAGTTTTAATTTTTTTAAAAAAAAAATTAGAAAACAAGGCTTTTAGAAGAAATAGGGTTTTTTGACTAAAGAGAGAGTGAAATATGGTTTCTTTAAAAGTATTTTCTAAA
The DNA here is from genome assembly GCA_963277665.1 of Viscum album. Lineage (NCBI taxonomy): Eukaryota > Viridiplantae > Streptophyta > Magnoliopsida > Santalales > Viscaceae > Viscum > Viscum album. The sequence goes on along the minus strand of OY728122.1, from coordinate 931,983,045 downwards.
ACATCTTGAGTACCAAAGATTGTAAAAGTGGTAAAAATACTTAAAAAATTAAATTAATAACAATATTAGAGTAAGGTGAAAGGGATTCTGGTACAATGGTCATATAATTTCCAATAATGAAAATGAAATATCATTAAAATTATACTTGATGAAAATAATCATTAAACAATCCAAAGTGTCCCATACCACTTTGAAAAATTTTAAATCATGAGCTTAATGAAGAATAACATTAAATAAAAGTATAAAATACCATTAAATATAAAATTATTAATGATATAAAATATCAAAATGGTCATTAGATACACCACACAACAAATGTAAGTGGTTAATAATGCCTTTATCTCATTGATGTAAAAAGTGATATAAAAATCCCTTACCTTGCATTCTATTTTTCTTATATGTATTTATATTCCTAAATAACCAACTTATGTTAATTTTAAAATTTTTTAAAAAAAAATTCATGTTCACGATAATTTTTATTTCACTTATTACCATGTTTTATACAACTACTTAGTCAATTAATTTTACATCGGGTGTTTTGACCAAATTTGGTTTATGTTTCAAAAACAAATTTTGTAGTTAAAGTATGGTCAAAGGGACATTATATAACATCTCTAGAATAATAATAATGAAGTAATTATTATATTTATATATCAATTATTCTTTTAAAACTAATCATTAAATATAGTTATCAAAAATTAACAAATGTTACACTCAAGGAGATGGTAGGTCGTACATATGCATGAGTAACATTCCCATTTTTTAATGATTGTTATGTAAATAAGGTAAGTAACACTATATAATTACATAATTATAATTAAATAATAAATACCATCATATTTAATCATATATACTTGTTTATATAATTCTTGTGATGTAATAGTAATTAGATCGTGTCAAGAGGTGATAGTCCACAAATCCATGACCGATGTTATAACTTTTTAATATGTGAAAGGATAATAAAGAAAACGATATATATTATTTTTACAGAAAGTTAATTATGTAATGAATATTATTTATATGTTTTTATATCACATATATTTAATTAAAACCAACAATTATACATTACATGTATCATGTGATCGAATCACAGTGCTTTTAGGAGGCAGTAGTCCACACTTCCATAAACGATGTTATCATATTTACACAAAAAAGGAAAGTATAAGGGTATTTGATATACAAGAATTAAAGAATAATAAATACATAATATTTATCATTTATATTATATATAAAAAGATTTTACATCTTAATTCCCAACCATGAAAGGCGGTAAAAGAAAAATGAACAGCTTTGTTTCGTTAGGAGATAGTTCACCGTACACATAAATGATAAGTTCATTACCGATTATATGTATGTGTGTGTAAGTTTAGGAAAAAAATAACATAAAAAATTCTAGTATATTTAGGATAATTTTTTATATAATAATTTAATAATAATATTTTATGGGGTGAATAAATCGAATAAAACTAAAGAGCTTGAGGAAAGATGTTACATCTTCTTTGGGTAACCACTTTTGGTTTGCATCAAAGGGATTACTTAGATATATTTATTCCCAAGGGTAGGATTATAAGATGAGTGGAGGGATTTTTAGGATATATTTTTAAAGAGTTTGATCAAGCCAAATTCACTTTACATGTGTGAGTAAGTATGAGGAGAGGAGGCTTTTTTATAGTGGAGGAGGAGTGGCACTCTTGTGAATTTGGGAAAAGGGAATTCCTCCCATGATTTCCATTGAAATTGAATCCAATAAGTGTAAAATTAGATTCAATGGATGATTTTGTCTAAATATTTCCATATAATGTATTTTTTAAATGTTTATAGGTCATTTTATCCCTTAAGTTTAATTCTTAGTCTCTTGTTATGCTTAATTTCAACTTAGTCGTTGTAATTAATTTTAATTATATTCACTAACCTTTTTGGTCAAAAACTAAGTTGTCCTTATTATAAATTATAAATTATTTTTATTCCAAATATGCAATCTATTTTTCCAAATTCCAATCACATAAGCGGTATGAATTTATTTAAATTTAATTTGTCATATGGGATGATAATGCTGGGTTTTGAAGTAAAAGTATTCAAATGTTTTCTATGTTTTTATACTCAATTTCACTATAAAATTGATTCCAATGACCTAAATTGAATTAATTGATACGAAAATTATCAAATAAAACTTTAAAAATAATTTAAAATATAATTTATCCTTTAAAATAAATTAGATGAAAAATCAGTTTTGAATAAAAATTTAGTATTTTTCATTATTCCTTAAAAAATGATCTTTCAGAGAAAAATACCAAAAATTCAACCTAACCTAATTTTAATGTTATTATTTCAAATATTAAGTTTATTTTGACGTATAATACTGATAAAAGTTCCAAAAATATATTTAAAATTGGTTTTACATTAAAAGGCAATAAAAGTGCCTTTATAAAAATCTATGATTTAATGTGTAAAATTGGGTATGTTATTGTCATATTCCTATCAAATATATTTGGTGAATACCAAAAATATTTGATTGAATATAATATATATATATATATATATTACATTAATATCACTCACTAATTTTAATTAATTTAATTTATTAGGATAAAACAACTTTTTGAGAATAAGAATAGTTTTCAATAAAAATATTCTCTTTATATTCAATTGGTTATTATATTTAACTATAATTTATTGGAAACCTATGAATTCATAATATATTTTTATAAACCATAGATTTTCATGAGTTAGATAATATTATTCATAACCACTAATTTAATGGCTAGGTTGGGTCTTATTGTATTAAATAATAAAATATTAATAATATATTATTCTTCTGTAAAACTTAGTCTTTCATGTAACACAGTCATTGAAGAAACTCATTGTTTGATGCGATGTATGCTAACTCAATGTTGTGTGAATTTTAAGATATAAAATATATTTAATTTATTTAAAATATTAAATATATTATAAATTCTCAACATATTATTTTTCCTTACATGCTTTGTGTTGTGTGTCATACACACTATCAAATACAATGTTCTTACTTTTGATTTTTGAGGCGTTACATTCTCCCCGCCTTAATTAAATTACATCCTAGAAATTTAAAATCAATCTTGTAAAAATATTTTTTGATATTTCCTATGTTGAAATTCCACATCAAGAGAAGGTTTTGTAAGAAATTATCTTGAAAAGAGAGAATGGTAAGAACAAAGGTTACATGTACTAACATATAACTAGGTCTCTAAGTAGGAGACCTTTAGTGGATAGTAGATATAGGTACTCGTAATAAAATCATAAGTATTTATATTGAGTAATTGAGGTCATTAATCCCATAAAATATTGAATGATCATTGAAACGTTGAGTGTCTCAAAGACATAAATATTTGGTGATCTAGAAAACCATAAATTTAATGAAAATTAAGGTATTAGGACAAAATATTTTTAAGATAATTTTACTAATGTTGAGGAACTATTTTATAACCTAAGAATATAAGGAAATATACCAACTTGATATATTTATGTAGACACAATTTTATCATTTGGTTGTTCCCAGATAAATTCCAAATTCATCCACTACATCAAGAAATAGATATATAAAAATTAACTTTGATTCCAAGAGCACTAAAATAAACATTTAATGGATTGTAAGTCCTGTTAAAGAATGAAAAGTCTAACTATTGGTCTCTAACTATTCTCCAAATCCAATATGGTTAAAACATTAATCTCTAAAGCTAAAATTAACACTAATAGTTCATTATTGATATTTATTAGTCTAATTGATCAACTAAAAATAATGACATATTTAATAAGACAATGCATAGGACAATGGTTGGTGTTAAACCCTTATCGTCCTTTGGTCATGGGTTCAAGTCATGTGGCCTTGCTGGATCTGATTGGTTTTCACTCAATATGTTGTTTGTCCTTTTCTAAAACCATACTAATATAATTTCCAAAATAAATATGACAGACATCCTTGAACTAATGTTAATCACTAAATAGACTTTTTTATAAGGTTTTCTATATAACCCAAATATATAAATACTTTATCCATTTATTTCGACATAGATCATTCTTTGGTCTAGATTTTATCATCTAGAAGGGGGAATTGGCTCAGGTAATGTTGAGGTTTCCTAGTTTTTTGAGATTAAATATAATGTATTTATTAGGATGAGTTTCATTTTATTCAATCACATTAATCATTTTTCTATGAAAATTATTTGAATTAGGTCATTTATAACAAATAAAACATTTCCATATTCTATTGAGACACATTCCTAGGTGTCTCCTTCCTCATTACTTGCATGAGAAAAATCGATCCTACTTATCTTTATGGTCTCCACCACTTGAGATCTTAGAAAACTCAATGTTTCCCTTCATTGGTGAGTTCAGGAGTTGGATCAGGTATATGTTGTTAATCATATTTCCAGAAACATTGATTAGGTATAAGCATGATATCTTTCACTCCTGTAAAAAACATTTGGTTTCTCATTGTCATCACCTTGTCCTTCAGTTTCAATTTTAACATGACTCTTTAATGTAACATCCATTTACTAAAACCAAAAATCATAGTGTGAGTAATAATTTTAATATAAAAATTCATACTCATCTATATGATATCTAAATCATGATGCATTATCATCAATCAAAAACAACATAGGTTATTAATTCTAAAAATACCTAATAATTTCTTGTTAACATAATGTGAATTTTACTAATTGTATCCCCCAGGAATGTCAAACCAATTACCCAGTAAAGCTCGTTGTTGTGTACTAGGTTACGCTGAGTCAGTCCTAACGCACCTTGTCAGAGTTGTTACCCCATGTTACATTTGTTCCAAAACCATGTCCATTTATAGTATCTAGATAGGTATCCATTGAAAGAAAGACCCTCATAATTTCAAATTTACTAAAATTATAGGATGTACTTTTATACTTATCCTCAAATTATTCCTTATAGCTATTTCATTTAATTTATGTTTTCTAAATCTAGTTCCCAAGGTTGCTACTAAACGTCCTTTGACACCAACTGTAGAGCTCCAACCCCAGAAATCATGGTCCCGATGTCTGCTAACATTATATTGGCATGGTTACAACCAATCAAATCCCCAAGGACCAATCAGTTTAGTAGTCTTGGTAGACCAAATATATACAAGAGTCTTGTATTATAAATTAATAAACTAATTACAACATAATTTTTTTAATTTTGAGGATAACAAAATTCCATCAAGTTTTTTCATTTATATAGTTCTTATTACACTTCTTGGATTATTTGGGAAAGGAAACATAATAATTATGTGATCAAATTCTTAGTAAGGGGTATAGTGGAAGCAATAATGGATAATTGAGAATATTAAATATGGAAAGGTAAAAACTGAACAAAAAAATTCCATGTAATAAATAAACAAATAAGTAAGTACATAAACAATATATAAAGGTAAATAAATGGAAACACATTCCATTAAAAATATTATATAATGAAAAATTAATATAGAAAGGAAAGAAACTGAATTATATGCCATTTAATAAATGATCTGATAATGAAATAAATCCATAGATATGTCGATATAAAATAACATGGATAAATAATAATTGAATCAAAATAAATTAAATCATTAATTAGTAGACTTAATTTGTAAGGAATATTAAAACCTCAAATATTAATATCTATCCTCTGGATAGTTTAAAACTATGGATAGAAACCTATATATTCTTCTTGGAAACAAACTCAAATGGTTTTTCCCCAACAAATTTAATCTTATGAGACTATAGATGTATCAAGGGGATTATATTAACTAGTCCCAAACAAATATGTTCATCCTTAAATGGTCTCCAACACATGTATTTAATTTCCTAAGAATTCCTCATATCGAAAAACAATATACCTTACCAAATATCCATATTGACTAAAGAGTAAATATTTATCAATTTTTCCAGAAATATTAAAATAAATGTTAAATTAGACACCATATGTAAAATGGTATACAGTTTACACAATAGTAATATCCATGATAAAATGATATGGGCAATTAGGATAAATTCATAGATCAAAGGAATTTGAATATGTCAAGGGGAGTAAAATAGGATAAACTAAGTGAAGATGAATACAATCCTTGACTAAATCAATCATATAACATCTCGAGGTAGAATAAGGATAGTATCAACAAAAAATAACCCTATTGGAGTAAAAATATAGGGATTTTTTATTTATTAATGGAAATAAAAGGCCTTTTAAAAACATTCTTAAGGAAAATATCTTTTCCATTTTGAAAAACATTTTTCAAATGCTTTTTTTGAAAATCAATTTTGAAAAACATTTTCTTTAAAAGGAAACTTTTAAAACATTCCAAGGAATATTAAAAAAATCGATGGATAAATGTTTACATTTAATACGAGGTAAAAAGAACATTCCTTTTGCATGGTAAAATATTAGAAAAATACCTTATTCCAGAAGCGACAAGAACATTCCTTTCAAAACATCGTTTAAAGAAACAAAGAGTACAAAGTTATTAACTAAATACTTTGGAAAAGTTTAAAATAATTTTTTAAACCTTTTTATAAAATAGTTTTTTTATAATAAAATGGGTTCTCTGACTAAAGATATAGTGAAGTTGGGTTTTCTGAAAACATTTTCTAAAACATCTTGAGAACCAAAGAGTGTAAAATAGTAGTAATACTTGAAAAATTTCATGAATAACCATGGTAGAGTAAAATTAAAGGGATTATGTAATAATGGTCATATAATTTCCTCAAATTTAAATGAAATACCATTAAAATTATTCTTGAAGAAAAATATATTTAAACATTCCAAAGTGTCTCATGCAACTTTGAAACATTTTAAATCATAAGCCTCATGAAGGAATAACATTAAATAAAAGTTTTAAATACCATTAAAGATAAAAATATTAATTATATAATATATAAAATAGGGTAGTATATACACCACACAAAATAATTAAGTGGTTAATGTAACACCCCAAGCTTACATGGTACGTTTCCCTTTGAATAATACAATAGCTTGCATTGTACGCAACTTCGAGATTCTAACACACCGCGACCAATCAAACTAACCGTTATGAATAATAATACCCACTTTTTAAAATTTTATAAATTTTATTTTTCAAAATGGACTTCATTTTTGAATTTGGAATATCGAAATTAGCTTAGGATGAAATTTTGGTATTTTTCAGAAAACTTTCAATTTTTGATGAACAGTGAAAAACACTACATTATTGGTTAAAACCGACATTTTATTTAAATAATTATTTGTTTTATTTAAATTTATTTTATGTAAAAATATATAAATAATACCTATATAAGTTAAATTTAATTCATTGGAGTAATTTTATTATATTTTTAGATATATAAAAATTTTATTGTACTTTTTACCGTCTTTTACCCACCTCCTATGAGTATTTGCAAATTTGCATAAAACTTAATTTTACCGCTTCTGTGAGTTGAATTTCAAAAATCCGAAAGATGCGGTTAATATTAATAAGTAAAATTTTCTTCAATAAGATGAAAATAATTTTTGGTGAAATGTAATTTTTGACTTTTATTTACCACGGTTAAAAGTAAATAGGGTAATTAAGGGTAAACGTGATATCATAATTACCCTAACACATGTTCTGATTCTGTTGGATAAGTATAATTAGACCAAAAAAACCTTATAAATAATATATTATCCTCTTTGGTCCACTTGGATTAGATTAGGACATTTATTATTATTTTATTTAAAGTATGAGTTAAAAGTGTTAAATTCAAAGTTTAATAACTAAACCATTTTTCATATTGGGTAATACAAAATATAAATTAGACTATAAATATTCACTAGAAATATAAAAATATTTCAAACATAATGGAATTTTATTTATAATTTTTAGACATTAAATAATTTAATTTATTTATGACACAATGATGATGCAGTAATTACCTAATTAATGAAATATTAAAATATTTGATGTTATAAATATACGAATAAATGTAATTTGAGACTTTTTATGAATTAAAATAATTTTATAGGTTAATATGACATGTTAGGGTTGGTTAAATAAATTTTATTTTAAGTGATAAAGTTTTAATGACTTTCAAAAAAATAAAATACTAAATAGTGTCAAAATGGACATAATTGAGTTTTTAAAACAAATACTATATTATTAGTTGATATAATATTCATAAAAATATAATGTTATGCCAAAGGACTTACATAAGGTTATATATATTAATAATGAACCACTTGGGGTTCTTTTTTCTTTTTATAGTTTGTTTATTAACCATATAGTATAAAAATAAAAAGAGACATGGTAAATGTCAAACTATTTAACTAAGAGTTAAATCTAAAATATAAGGTTAATATGGTGACCTAAACCGATCTAAAACCTATTTTTTGAGAGTTTTTATACCCACACCTAGCTTATACTCGAAATAAATCATTTTTGAGCCATTAGAAACCGAAAATGATTTTATTAAAAAATAATATTTTGAGTTTTTCCTAAAGTGACCCTCACCTCTCTTATAAAAGGAAACTTCCCCTTCTCCAAATTTCACACCTCTAAATCTATTTGGTTCGACCAAAACCTACCCAAATATCCTCCCAACTTACTTCAAATCAACCTAGAGTCCTTAATTTGATCATAAATCCAACCTAAGGAGCCATTTTGATCAACTCAAAAGGAAGAACCAGAAGAAGAGGTAAATATTTCACCACCTCTTTCTAGTTCTTTTCTTCTTCCACTTCCTCTTTCATTGTTGATTCCATTATAAAATAATTACTCCAGTATATTCTAAATATTTTGATGTTATTATAAAAATGGTACTACCATATTCAATAATCTATCCATCCTATAAATGACAAAGTCACCATACGTCTGTACATACGGCTTACCCTCTCCACGTCGTGGTGTAGTTTCTTATTCAAACGCTTCATTATTTGGATGGGTATAATAAGGAGTATAACTTATGTAAATAATAAATATAACATCTTAATGATTCTGTATATATTATATAACATCTAATTACATATGATTTCTCCATCAATATAATGATATTTTCACTCGTGCGTACGTACGGATTACCGTCTCCACGAACACGATGAGATTCATTTCCCCATCGTAACCATTCAAGAATAATTTTCATTTGATGATTAAAAATAATTTTTACGAAATTAATATCATTTTGGATATGAATAAAATGAATCCTATCCATAACAAACATGGCTTACGTAACCTATCATATAAAGGAAAACGAGTCAGTTAACACCCAAAATGATGATACTACTAAACTATTATTAACAATACAATATTAGAAGATCATATATGATATAATTTTTATGTATATAGTTATTGTATAATTTAATAAAAATGTTTTAAATATTATACAGGAGGTTAACATACCATCGACTAAGGAAAAGTGCAAGGTAAGGGTTAATTTCACAATCTCTTTATCATCTAAGGTTGTTTTTACGTAAGTATCTACTGGGGCCTATCTATCATCCACATCCGTGTTTTCATAAAAATGTATTTCAAAACATTTTTACTATTTACTAGACTGTGGGTTAAAGTTATTTATACCCTTATTTGACCTTAATTTTTTTAAAGTAATCTCTCTGTCGTTTTCCAAACAAGGTACTTTATGACCTTTTCAACAAAATTAAAGTACGAATGTTTTTTTATCTTATACGGCATGTGCGGCTATTTTCTGCTGTTATAATATCATCAAATATTCCCTTACAAGATTATAAGATTATTTCAAAGATTAATGTCTTCTATTATAATTATGTGACTCTTAAATGATTTCAAAATAGAAAGAGATATTTCTCTCAAATAGTTTTGATTTCATCAATGTCAACATCCTTTGATAAATTTTACACCTGTTTGAAGTTGATTTATTATGATACAAATATTCCATATTGTGTTTAAGTTTTTGTGATATGTTTGACTGCGGATGTGTTATTTTTATACCATTCATGGTGTATGGTTAAAGTATTGACATTTTTTATGCAAGTTTGAATACGAATTTTTATGTTATCTTTCAACCTTTTCATACGAGGAAAGTATTGGACTTAGTATGTGACGTGTGGAGCCCGCAATATCTTCTTGGTGAATTGGTAGGTCTCATGAGAAAATTAGATGTGGAATTGGCCGAGGCATTTCCCAATTTGATATATGGTTTATCCTGATGCCTAAATCATTTTTAGACGTCTTGGTCGAGGCCTTGACAAGATATTTTAGAATTTCCGGCATTACAGATTCCCTCATTATGAAAATAATAATAATGGTTCAAGTGGTTATTCGACTAGTAGAATACCCATGATTATGTTTTATTATTTCATTACTTTCTCAGCTCATATTCCTTCCATAAAGTGTTCATGTTTATTATTTGTAAAGGCATGTGTTTTTAATTATTCACCATACCTAATGTTTATGTTATCTTCTGATGTATTGATTACCCTTACTGAGCATTTGAGCTCACCCCTTTCTTATGATTCATTTTTTCCAGGATATAAATAAGTTATTTATGAGTGACTTGAAGGCATAATCTAGGAGGCTTGGATGTTTCTAATGGAATAAATTAGGTTTGTATTTCTTTTCAAGTTGTAATGTTGAACTTATGTATGTATCTTGTTTCCAATAATACTAAATTGGTCAGTCTTTTGGGACATGATTCCTAATATCATGCCAATGTTATGTAATAAAGCATTGACTCTGGGTAACTAGGTTTGGGGTGTTATAGTTGGTATCAGAGGAAGTTTAGTACAATCCTTGGATACTAGATTTAAAAAAACTCTAATTGGAGCACATTACCCTAAGATATACTTTGAGGAATAGTATAGAAGATCTTCCAAGAATTTTGGTAATATAGAGATATTGTGATTTTTCCAAACAATACATCTATTTTTTATACGAGTTGGTAGATGTGGCTCTGGAATAGATATACCGAGGGGTAAAACCTGAAAACACCGCTCTGAGCTAGACTCGAACTGGAACGGGTGCACGATAATGGGACTTGCTGCACTCTTGGTTATGACACTCCCGGGGGATATTATTAGGATAATTACCATTTTCTATACAAATCATTATGAAGGATTTATGAGTATATACCACCTCAAAGAAAACATTTTTATGATTATGGATTATATCCATAAACTGTTCAATTTATATTTATTGTTTTACAAGTTTGGAATTATGTATTGTGGTTCATGAACTAATCTATTGCATGCCATTGTTTAGAAATGGAACCTAGTGGAAGGAATGGAAATTGTATCAACACACGTAATCCATGTAAATATTTCCCTCCCACTCAAGATAATTATAGCAGAGTTGGTGATGAAACTAGTGTTAATCATCCTATCACCATACTTGGACAACTCACACTGGTTATGAATAATAACCTTACCCATATAGATCACCCTGATCCACAACGTGGAGGATCAATGTTAGACCTCTACATGAGGCAACAACCACCAACATTCAATGGGTCTAAAAATCCATTTTTAGCTAAACAATGGATAAGTTCCTTAGAGAAAATATTTCATGCTTTGGGGAGTAGCAAAAGAGAAAAATTGGTCATGGCAGTTTATCACCTCACTGGAGATGCAGATCAATGGTGGTCATTGATTCAAAACACAAATAAAGATAAAGAAGTATCAAACATAGAATGGAGGGAGTTTAAAGATATTTTCTTAGAGAAATACTTTCCTCATGACCATCGAGAGGATATGGAAAGACAATTTCTGAGTCTAAGGCAAAAGGAGGATGATAATGTCACAAAGTATGAGGCTAAACTTACAAGGTTAGAAAGGCATACTGTAGATTATATACGTAACCCAAGAAGTAAGATTGATCATTTCTTTGATGGGTTAAAACCATTTCTCTGTCGAGCATTAGTCTCGCAATCCTTGTCATCATTAAAAGATATTGTCTCATGTGCTATCAAGACAAAAAAGGAATTCTCTATGTCTTGTGACTTTAAGGAAAAGCAAGAGAATAAGATATATGTTGAACACTCTGGTAAAGTAAATATGTAAATAGGGAAGAAGGGAAGAGTTGAATTTCCACTCTCTGATAATTTTGTAAGGAAGCACCCTGGTGCCTGTCTAAAAGAAAAAAGAGTATGTTACAAATTTGGACAGAAAGGCCATCTTGATAGTGATTATAATGGGTAGAAAGAAGCTACCAATGTTCAATGCCACAATTGGAGGGAGATAGGACATTATGAAAATGAATTTCCTAAGCATCAGGGAAACTTGCCTCAGAAAAGGCCAAGGGATCAAGAAAAAGCTTATGTGATCACTACTGTTGAGGTTGAACCTTCGAGAGATGTGGTGGAAGGTAATTTAATGGTTTCCTCAAGTTTATCCAATGCTTTATTTGATTCTATATCATCACATTGTTTCATATCTTCCCAATTTTCTAAGAAAATTAGATATTTTCAATTTGAGTTAACAAGGGATTTGTCAGTAAAAACTCCTAAGGGAAGTATCATTGCAACAATGTTTTGTGAATCAGTCACCATTAAGGAATATAAACAATATTTATCTTCTGATAAAATAGTCATTCCCATTATTGAATTTGATATAATCCCCATTATGGATTGGATTTCAGACCATGATGCAAAAATTTATTGTAAGAAGAAGGAGGTTACAATTCTCAATGATGATAAGGAGTACCTTATCATTAGAGAAGAAATGTCACCATCTGATTCTTATCTAGATCCACCCCCAATAACTCTATTAAATTCAATTATTGGGGAGGATGAGAATGAAATAATTATGAGTGAGTAAAATAATGTTCAAATAGAGGATGTACCTATTATGCAAGAATATGTTGATGTGTTTCTAGAGGATTTACCTAGACATCCTTCAGAACAAGAAATTAAGTTTTCCATTGATTTAATTTATGATTCAAGGCCCATATCAAAGACCCCTTATAGAATGGCCATTGTGGAATTAGTGGAACTAAAGAAAAAGCTAGAGGAATTGAGTAATAAGGGATTTATTATCCCTAGTGTTTCTCCATGGGGAGCCCCTGTCCTTTTTGTAAATAAGTAAGACGGATCTATGATGTTGTGCATTGACTATAGAAAGATCAATGCTATAACAATAAAGAACATCTATCCCCAACCTCGCATTAATGATTTATTCGACCAACTTTGTAGAGCTCAATATTTTTTAAAGATCGACCTTCGATATAGATATCATCAGTTGTGTGTGAATAAGGAAGACATTCTGAAAATAGTATTTCAAACCAGGTATAGGCATTATGAGTTTACAATAATTCCTTTTGGATTGACTAATGCACCCTCTGTCTTCGAGGATCTAACTAATAGAGTTTTCAAGGAATATTTTGATTACTTTGTAGTGGTATTTATTGATAATATCTTGTTATACTCAAAAATATAATAAGATCATGAAAATCTCTTGCGCATTATTCTAAAGACTCTTAGAAGAAATAAATTATATGGGAAGTTTAGAAAGTATGAATTCTGGAATCAATAGATTTCTTTTCTTGGCCATATTGTCTCTAATGATGGAATATATGTTGATCCTTCAAAGACCCAGGAAATCCAAGAATGTCCAGCACCAATGAGTATAACTGAGGTATGCAGTTTTATTTGTTTAGCAGGTTATTATCGACATTTCGTCCAGAATTTTTCCTAGTTGGTTAACCCATTAACCAAGCTCACACGTAAAGGGGTTAAATTTTATTGGAAAAAAGAGTGTGAATAATGTTTCTAATAACTTAATATAATATTAGTAAACACTCCTATCTTGAATCTACCATCAGGGAAAGATGGGTCTGTTATTTATAATGATGCTTCAAAGAAATTACTTGGTTGTGTCCTTATGAAAAATGATAGAGTTATTCTCAATTCATTATGACAACTAAAAATTCATTAGAAAAACTATCCCACTCATGATCTTGATTTAGTAGGTATAATATTGGATCTGATGATATGGAGACACTATCTCTACGGTGAAAAATGTGATATTTATAATGATCACAAGAGTTTGAAGTATATTTTCTCACAAAAAAGAACTAAACCTGAGGCAAAGGAGATAGCCTAAACTACTGAAGGATTATTATTGCACAATACACTACCACCAAGGAAAGGAAAATAAGGTGGCAGATGCTTTGAGTAGAAAGGATAATGGAGTTTTGAACAAGATGAGAGTTGAAAGGGATCCTATTTTTATGGATCTAGTTAATATGGATACGGTTATAACCATGGAAGGTGAAATATCAACACTTTTTCAAATGGTTTCCAAACCATCTTTACAAGAAAGGATAAAAATTTCTCAGACTAATGATGAGAATTTTCAAAAGAAGATTAAAGCTGTAAATGATAGGAGATTGAGTGACTTTGTATATGAAGATGGAATTTTGAAATTTGGGAAGAGACTTTGTGTTCCCTATATACCTGATCTAAAAATAGAATTGTTGGATGATGCTCATAGATTCAATTTCTCTATACACCCTAGGAGCACCACGATGTACGTAGATTTAAAGGAACATTTTTGGTGGGACAACATGAAGAGGGAGATTATTGATTTTGTGTCAATATGTATGGTTTGTCAACAAGTGAAAGCTGGAAGGCAACATCCTGGAAGAGTCATGAAACCTCTTCCCATACCTGAGTGGAAATGGGATAATATTATAACGAACTTTTTCATAAGGCTACCAAAGACTCCTAGAATTAATGATGTAATATGGGTCATTGTTGATCGTCTTACCAAGTCATCACGTTTTCTTTCTATAAGATAATATTTACCCCTTGAATGTCTGGCTAGACTATATATTAATAAAGTTGTAAGCCTCCATGGTGTACCCCTATAAATTGTTTCTGATTGTGATCCCTATTTCACATCAAGATTCTAAAAAGTCTTCAGAATTCCTTGGATACTGAACTTTGTTTGATCACTACCTACTATCATCAAACTGATGTAAAATTAGAATGGACTATTCAAATCTTATAAGACATGTTGAGATCTTTGTCACTCGACTTTCAAGGTATGTGGGATCAATATTTAACTTAGTTAGAATTTTCCTATAAAATAGATTTCATTCAAGTATTTAGATGGCACCATATGAAGCGTTATATGGGAAGAGATGTCACACACCAACTTGTTGGGATTATGTTGGTGAAAGAAAACTCATAGGCCCAGAACGTGTTGAGGAAACAATGTAAAAGGGTAAGGTTATCCAAACCCACATCAAAGCAGCTCAATGTAAGCAGAAGAGCTATGTCGATAACTGAAGGAAGGATTTGTAATTTTAGGTAGGAGATCATGTTTTCTTGAAGGTATCTCCATGGAAGGAAGTTATATGATTCGGTAATAGGGGTAAATTAAATCCCAGGTACATCGGACCTTTCGAAATTATAGAATTAATTGGGGTTGTAGCATACCATTTGGCAATGCCAACGAGTCTCTCCAAAGTTCACAATGTGTTCCACGTATCACTATTGAGAAAATACAGGCCTAACCCCACGCATGTACTCACCTATGAGGAAATTGAACTGGAACCTGATATGTCTTATTGTGAAGAGCCTATCAAGATTCTTGATACTAGATAACAAGTGTTGAGATACCGGATGACTCATCTAGTAAAATTTCTATGGAGAAACCATAAGATAAAAGAGGCAACATGGGAACTAGAGGAACTTATGATGAAAAACCAATCGAATCTTTTTTTGTTGTATTATTCTTGAAATTCTGAGGAAAAAATTATTTGAATGAGGGAATAATGAAACACCCCAATCTTCCACAGTATGTTTCCCTTTGAATAATGCAATAGCTTGCATTGTATGCAACTTTGAGATTCTAACACACCGTGACCAATCAAGCTAGCCGTTATGAATAGTAATACCCACTTTTTGAAATTTTATAAATTTTATTTTTCAAAATGGGCTTTATTTTTGAATTTGAAATATCGAAATTATCTTAGGGTGAATTTTTGGAATTTTTCTGAAAACATTCATTTTTTTATGAATAGTGAAAAACAATGTGTTATTGGCTAAAACAGAATTTTTATTTAAATAATTATCTGTTTTATTTAAATTTATTTTAGATAAAAATAGATACATAATACCTATATATGTTCAATGTAATTCATTGGAGTCATTTTATAATAATTTTAGATATATATATATAATTTATTGAACTTTTTACCGTCTTTTACCAACCTCGTATGAGTATTTGTAAATTTGCATAAAACTTAATTTTACCACTTCCGTGAGTTGACTTTCAAAAATCTTAGAGACATGGTTAATATCAGTAAGTAAAATTTGGTTCAACAAAATGAAAATAATTTTTGGTGAATAGTAACTTTTGACTTTTATTTACCACGGTTAAAAGTAAATAGGGTAATTAAGGGTAAAAATGATATCATAATTACCCTAAAACAAGTCCTAATTCTATTTGATAACTTTAATTCGACCAAAAACAACCTTAGTAACAAAATATGATCCTCTTTGGTCCACTTGGATTAGATTAGGACATTTATTATTATTTTATTTAAAGAAGAGTTAAAAGAGTTAAATTCAAAGTTTAATAACTATACCATTTTTAATATAGAATTATAAATATGTTAAATTATACTATAAATATTCATCAGAAATATAAAAATATTTCGTACATAATGGTATTTTATTTATAATTTTTAGACATTAAATAATTTAATTTATTTATGACACAATGATGATGCAGTAATTACCTTATTAATGAAATATTAAAATATTTGATATTATAAATATCCAAATAAATGTAATTTGATAATTTTTATGAATTGTATTAATTTTATATGTTAATATGACATGTTAGGGTTTGTTAAATAAATTTTATTCCAAATGATAAAGTTTTTATGGCTTTCAAAAAATCAAATACTAAATAGTGTCAAAATTGACATAATTGAGTTTTTAAAACAAATACTATATTTTTAATTGATATAACATTCCTAAAAATCTAAGTTTCGGCCAAATAACTTACATAAGGTTATATATATTAATACAGAACCACTTGGGGTTCTTTTGTCTTGTTATAGTATGTTTATTAACCATATAATATAAAAATACAAAGAGAAATGGTAAATGTCAAACTATTTAACTAAGAGTTTAATCTAAATGATAAGGTTAATATGGTGACCTAAACCTATCTAAAACCTATTGGTTGACAGGTTTTCTACCCATCCCCATATTATCCTCGAAATAAATCATTTTTTATCCATTAGAAACCGAAAATTAATTTATTATAAAATAATATTTCAAGCTTTTCCTAAAGTGACCATCACCTCTCTTTTAAAAGGGAACTTCCCCTTCTCTTAAATTCACACCTCCAAATCCATTTGTCTCAGAGAAAACCTACCCAAATATCCTCCAAAATTCCCTCAAATCAACCTAGTGTTCTTACTTTGATCAAAATTCCAACCTATGGAGCCCTTTTGATCAACTTAAAAGGAAGAACCCGAAGAAGAGGTAAATATTTCACCACCTCTTTCAAGTTCTTTTCTTCTTCTACTTACTCTTTATTTGTTGTTTCAACTATAAGATAATAACTCCAGTGTCTTGTATATACTGTGATGTTATTATAAAAATGATACAACCATATTCTTTATTCTATCCATCCTTTAAATGACAAAGTCACCATACGTGTGTATGTACGGCTTACCATCTCCACGTCGTGGTGTAGATTGTTATTCAAACACTTCATTATTTGGATGGGTATAATAATCAGTATAACTGATGTAAATAATAAATATAAAATTTTAATTATTCTGTATATATGATATACCATCCAATTACATATGATTTCATCATAAATATAATGATATTGTCACTCATGCGTATGTACGGATTACTGTCTCCATGAACACGATGACATTCATTTCTCTATCTTAACCATTCAAGAATAATTTTCCTTTTATGATTAAAAATAATTTTTAAGTACTTAATATAATTATTTATATTAATCAAGTACATCCTATCCATAACAAACATGACTTAGGTAACCAAGCATATAAAGGAAAACGAGTCAGTTAACACCCAAAATGTTGACACTACTAAAATATTATTAACAAAGAAATATTAGAAGATCATATATGATATCATTTTTATGTATATAGTTATTGTATAATTTAATAACAATGTTTTAACTATTATACATGAGTTTAACTTACCATCGACTAAGGAAAAGTACTAGGTAAGGGTTAATTTCACAATCTCTTTATTATCCGAGATTGTTTTTACGTAAGTATCTACTGGGACCTATTTGTCATCTGCATCGGTGTTTTCTTAAAAATGTATTTCAAAAAAATTTACTATTTACTAGACTATGGGTTAAAGTTATTTATACCCTTATTTTACCATATATTTTTTTAAAGGATTCTTTCCATTGTTTTCCAAACAAGGTACTTAATGACCTTTTCAACAAAATTATGGTAAGAATGTTTTTTTAACTTATAGAGCGGGTGCGGCTATTTTCCGCCGTTATAACATCCTCGAAGCTTCCCTTATAAGCTTACAATAATATTTTCAAATTGAATGTTTTCTTTTATAATTATGTGACTCTTAAATGATTTCAAAATATAGAGATATATTTCTCTCAAATAGTTTTGATTTCATCTATGTCAACATCTTTTGATAAATTTTACACTTGTTTGAAGTTGATTTATTATGATACAAATATTTTGTATTGTATTTAAGGTTTTGTGATATGTTTGATTTTGGATGTTTTATTTTTATACCATTCATGGTTTATCGTTAATGTATTGACATTTCGTATGCTAGTTTTAATAAGAATGTTTATGTTATGTTTCAACCTTTTCATATGAGGAATGTATTGGACTTATTATGTAATGGGTGGTTCCTAAAATAGATCCTCAGTGCATCGATAGGTCTCATAATACAATTAGATGTGGAATTTTCTAAGGCATTTCCCAATTTGATCTATGGTTTTGGCCGAGGCCTAAATCATTTTTAGACGTCTTGGTCGAGGCCTTGACAAGATGTTTCAGATTTTCCGGCATTATACATTCCCTTATTATGAAAATAATAATGATGTTTCATGTGGTTATTCAACTAGTAGTATACCCATGACTATGTTTTATCCTAGCATTGCTTTCTAATCTCATATTTGTTCCATAAAGTATTCATGTTTATTGTTTGTAAAGGCATGTGTTTTTAATTATTCACCATACATAATGATTATGTTATCTTATGCTCTATTTCTTACCCTTACTGAACATTTGATCTCACCCCATTCTTATGTTTCATTTTTACTAGGATATGAAGAAGTTAGTTATGAGTGACTTGCAGTAATAATCTAGGAGGCTTGGATGTTTCTAATGGAATAAATTAGTGTTGTTTTTCTTTTTAAGTTGTAATGTTGAACTTATGTATGTATCTTATAGCCAATAATACTAAACCAGTCAGTCTTTTGAGACATTATTCCTTGTATCATGCCAATTTTATGTAATAAAGCATCAACTCGAGGTAACTGGGGTCGGGGTGTTACAGTTAATATGACATTCATCTCAAAAATGGTAAAAGTGAGATGAAAATACCTTACCTTGCATATGATTTTTCTCGTATGTCTTTATATTATTGAATAACAAACTTATCTTAATTAATTAATTTATAACATTTTTAATGTTAATAATAACTTTTATTTAACTTATTTTCTTGTTTTAGAAAACTATTTTATCAATTAATTTTATGTTGGGTGTTTTGACCAAATTTGGTTTATGTGTTAAAAACCACTTTTGTAGGTCCACTATGGTGAAAGGGGACATTATATAAAAACTCCAGAATAATAATAATTTTTTAATTATTATATTTATAAAAAATTATACTTTTAAAACCAATCATTAAATATTTTTATGATAAATTAACCAACATTACAATCATGTTGATGGTAGGTCGTACGTACGCATGAGTAACATTCCCATTTCTCAGTGATAGTTATAGAAAGAAGGTAACTAACACTATATCTTTAAAAAATGTTAATTATATCCTAAATAAAATGTCATTTAATCATATATACTTTTATATATAATTATTTGGATGTAAAAGTATTCACATTATGTCGAGGAGGCACTAGTCCACACTTCTACGACCGAAGTCATAAATTTTTAGTATATGAAAGGGTAATAAAGAAAATAATATATATTATATTTCCAAAAATTTAATTATATCATTAATGTAATATATATATTTTTTATGTCACATAATTTTAATTAAAACAGTCATTTATACATTCCACATATTGTGTAATCGAATCCCATTGCTTTTAGGAGGCGGTAGTCCACACTTCCACAAACGACATTATCATATTTACGAAAAATAAAAAGTAGAATGGTATGTGTTATAAAAGAGTTAAATATTAATAAAGGAATAAAAAACATCATATATAACATATAAAAATATATTTTCCACCATAATTCCCAATAATTAAATGTGGTAAAGGAAAAATGAACAACTTTATTTCGTGAGGTGATATTTCACCGTACATATAAATGGTAAGTTCATTACCCATTAGATAGAAGTGTGTGTAAGTGTAGGTGGAACCGTTAACATAAAAATATACTAGTTTATTTATGATACTAGTTTTTTTATATAATCATGTAATAATGAGGCTTGAGAGGGTGAAGAAAGAGAATAAAACTAAAGAGTTTGAGGAAAGATGTTACATCTTCTTTGGGTAACTCCCTTTGGTTTCCACCAAAGGGCTTCCTTGGATGGATTCATGCCCAAGTGAAGTATTATAAGATGAGGGTATATATTTTTAGGATCTATTTTGGAAGATATTGGTTGATCCAAAGTGTCTTGAGATGTGTGAGGAAGTGGGAGGAGAGGGGCACTTTTTTAGTGGAGAAAGAGTGGCACTCTTGTAAATTTTGGAAAATGGAATCCCACCCAGGTTTTTACCATTTAAAGTGGATCCAATAATGGTAAAAATTATATAAAAGGGAGTATAGACATTAAATATGACCATACAATATATTTTTTATAAGTTTCAATGTCATTTTGGCCCTTAAGTTTAAGGTTTAGTCTCTTGTTATGCTTAATTCCACCATAACCGTTATAATTAATTTTAACTGCATTCACTAATATTCTTGGTCAAAAAATAATTTTAAATTATTAGATTTTATAAATTATTCTAATTAAAAATATGGAATCCATTTTTCTAAATTCCAATCACAAAATTGGAAAAAAAATAATTTAAATTTAATTCTGCGAGTGGGACAACAATACCGGTTTTTAAAGTAAAAATGTTCAAAGGTTTGGTAAGTTTTTATACTCATTTTCATTGATAAATTTATTACAATGACCTAAATTTTATAAATTGATAAAAAATTTCTAATTTAAATTTAATAATAATTATAAATATAATTTAACCTTTTAAAAAATTATATTAAAATACAGTTTTGAATTAAAATTCATCATTTTTCATTATTCTTTAAAAAATGAAACTTTAAATAAAAAAACCAAAAATTCATCCTAAACTAATTTTTATGTTACTATATAAAATATTATCTTTAGTTTGACATATAATATTTATAAAATTTCCAAAAATTATATTTATTATAGGTTCTCCATTAAAAGGTGGTAAAAGTAACTATAAAAATATAGGTTTTTATGTGTAAAATTGGGTGTGTTCTTATATTATACCTATCAAATCAATTGGAGGGATATCTAAAATATTTTATTGAATATAATATATATATATATATATTACATTAATATCACACACTTACTTTATTTAATTTAATTTATTATAAAAAATAGCTTTGTGGGTATAAGAATATTTTTCTATAAAAATATTTCCTTTATATTCATTTAGTTCTTATATTCATTTCTAATTAATTGGTAACCTATGAATTCATAATATATTTTTTTAAACCATATAATTTCATAATTCAGTTAAAAATATTCATAACCACTAATTTAACAGCTAGGTTATATATTATTATATTGAATAATAATATTTTAATAATATATTATTGTTCAGTAAAACTCAGTCTTGCATGTAACGCAAGTCATTGAAGGAACTCATTGTTCATGCGACGTATTCTAACTCAATGTCTCATTCATTTAGAACTATAAATTATATTTAATTTATTTAAAATATTAAATATATTATAAATTATCAAGGTATTATTTCCCCTTATGTTCATGGTGTTGCATGTCATGCACGCTATCAAATACAATATTCCTACTTTAGATTTTCGGGTCATTGTAAATTGAAATAATCAAACATTAAAAAAATGTGGGAAGCCTTATGAAATTGAGAATGATATATAATTATAGATCTTGAACCACTACCCCGTAGAGTAGTTCACATTGAATTGAATAAATAGTAAAATTCATCGTATCTATTTTAAGAGACACTCCATATAATCTTGAAAGTACATCCACCGAATTTGTGGCTTCTCTAGAGGGTTTCATTGAAATATTTCCCAATAATAACTGAACCAACAAAATTACTTCATTAACATAATTTTTAGAGATTTAATTATCATTGAGGCTCCAAAATTCACTTCTAGACTCAACCAACTGAGCTTCTAATGATTCTACATTAGAAATCAACTTTGAGTATCCTTCACGGGCTCTCTTATAAGTAGTATCCAACTCCGATGTAAGAATTATGGAACTTCTATGAAGTGGGTGAATAGGATAAAGATTTTTAAGATATATTTTTTACTAATGGACTCATCACCTTATTTATTTACATCAAAATTAGGTCACTCCTCCACTCAGGATAGTTCTACAGATTTTAATCAAACTCTTTTGTTTGCAACTAGTTGATCTGCATTCTCTTCTTTTTCCATATCCACTATTAGTGTTTTGAATAAAAAAGAAAAAAATATTCTTTTATAACTCTTCTTCCCATCACACCAAATGTATAAAATTTAATGAGAGTTATTTAACCTCAAAGAGTTGATATATTTATTCTTTGACCAACACTAACTAACCATGTAGTGGCCAAGGACAACTCTTATCTAAATCAAAAAGTTGAAATAACATCTGGCTATATAGAGATGATAGGTAAACTGACTTGAGAATCAGTTCTTTCTCTAGACTAAAAAATAAATCTTACTCATCTACATCTTTTATCAAGAGTTTTTTCATCAAGAACATCACGTACATCAACAATTTTCACTGGCCTTTCTATAGAAACCGGTACAACTATAGGAGTCACAACAACAACGTCACTAGATATTACCCATTGAGATGAATCACCCTAGGTTTAAGTGGGATCTACTTAAATCTATTATTCATAAATCAGAGGTAGAAGCTTTTTTAAATAAAGAATATTAGAAAAAAATTAGGTTATTTTTACTCAACACCATCAGACTAGGACAACGAGTTGCAGTTTTTTCATCCAAATAAACACCAACATTACGAAAAATTAATCTTAACATCCTTCCAAATGAATAAAAATTTCCATAATTAATCTATACGTGGAATGTATATCTCTTAACATAAAGTTTCATATTTAAAATATTCTCTGTCATAAATAAATACATTAATATAATGTCTTGAAAAGAGAATTTTTCAAAATCACCATTGGGTTGTGTGATGGAATATTGAGTTGACTTTTAAAGAACCTTCCATTTGGGTTCCAAATCATTCACTGGCTTTTCCTGGATATCTGTTGATCGAAACAGTGACTTCATGATTTTTGAGGGAATATCTTCATCTATAGTGACACGTGAATTACTAAATTCCAAAAAGACTTCATGTGGTCACTTGAACGTGACAACCATTACCAATGAGGTTATTTAAAAACTTGTCTAGTTCACCATTGTAGTTACTAAGTCTTCACAATCACCAAAATAATAAACTACAGTCTTTTAAAACTTGTGAAATTATTTTTCAAAAACAAATTATGTTCATCTTTCATCAAAAATAAATTCCCATCCCTAATGTTTTGTAACCTTCTGGAGAAACATGTTTGTTCCATATAGCCAAGAAAACTCTAACACTCTTCACTTAAAACATTCCATTCCTTCCTTGGTCAATTGACCATACATGAGGAAGTTCAATAGATTCTATAAGTTTTTTGTATTCCTGATAAGGTTTGGAATATTTAATAGTTAGGGAAACAAGCTTCAGATAGCAAAGAGATAAGGGGTCGAATTCCAGTAAAGGTTTTTTAGGTAGAATTATCACACTTTATTTTGTTTAATGGAAATAATTGGGTCATATAGTGAAGTTCAGAGTAATCATTACCGAAATTAGATGACGTTTCATGTTTTGAAGTGACTAAAATATAAAATAGTGGTTCCAAATATCAAAAAAGATATCCTAAATAAAATATTTATTCAATTGAAAACTCATTCTACTTAGTAAAATATAATTAACCAAATTAAATAGACCAAATTTGGATTTGATAAAATAAAATATTATCAATAGGGAATGGTTTAGAAAAAATGTATGATAATTGATTTTCTATGAAAACAAATTATAAATATATATCACCTTTTTTGAATGATCTCTTAAGAAATGATGTTTCAAATCAATTTTTTTAATCCTAAATGGTTTATTGTAATATTTAAAATGTTGATAGCACTCGTGTTATCACATTTGATTGGGACATGGTTAATACTGAATCTAAAATACATTAAGGTGTGTTTCAACCAAAACACGTGTGCATAGCACGTTCCTATTGTAATATATTCAACCTAAATAGTAGATAGTGTTACAGAGTGTTGTTTCTTACTTAACCAAGATACTAGAGATTTACTAATAAAATGGAAGTTCCCTGAGGTTGTTTTATTTTCTAGTCTACATATATCAATATCATCATTCAAATATAATATTAAATTGAAATATGAGGTTTTTGAAAAAAGTATATTAAGAGATACATTTCCTTTTAAATATCTTGAAATTATTTTTGCAACATTTAAATTTGAACCTTCAGGATTTGATTGAAATATTACAAAATGACTTATTAAAAAAGTAACACCTCGTGATTTTTTGAATTATTTTTTTCAAATTAATGTATCCTTTTAATATTTTTTGTTTCATGAAACACTAAAGATAGTTTATTTTATTAAAGAACTATGTTCATATTGTGTTATACGCAACACCAAGTTAATTTCACTTTACATGAAACATAGCCTTTGGCTTGCTCAACACGAAACACCGACTTGGTGTACGATGCACGCAACACCAAGTTTCTAAGAAATGTTATTTTTATATAATTGTTTAAATGAGATGATTATAACCTAATCATTAAACATAGTTATATTAATAGTAATAACAACTTTTCAAATATATTTTATAATGTTTTTATAGAAATAAAACATAATGATAATGAAATATATGATTTTTGGTAAAGTCTTTTATGTTAAAAATATAGTTTTCTTGAATAAACCACTTTTAATAATAAAATTAATTTAAACACATTTAAAAATTGAATTTCATAAAATGAAATCGTTTTTTAATTCATAATATCAAAATTATCTTATGGTGAATTTTTTGTATTTTTCTGAAATGTTTCAATTTTTTGTGAATAGTAAAAAATATTTCATTATAGTAAAAAACTGACTTTTCATTTAAATAATTATTTTACATAAATTTCTTTAAAATCTGGATAGATAAATTATACTTATATTAATTCAATTAAGTTCATTAAACCCATTTTTGTAATAGAATTATAAATATATAAATTATTGAACTTTTGAACGTCTCTTTTACCAGCCTTCTGGACACATTTGTGGGATTAGCATTAAAAATAATTTCAATACTTCTGTCAATTGAATTTAGAAAAATGGACATAAAAATTTGTAATCAGAATGAAAATTTTGTTCTAATATGATCAAAAGAATTTTTTTGAATAGTAACATTTGAATTTTATTTACCATGGTTAAAGGTAAATAGGGAAATTAAAGTTAAAAATAATATTATAATAATACAAAATGACCCAAACACTTGTCCCAATTTCATTGGATAATTGTTTTTAAAACCAAATCAGTGTTGGATAGAAAATATGATCTTTTTTAATCCACTTTTGTTAGATTGGGACATTTATTTTATTTTATTTAGGAAGAGTTAAAATTTCATATTCGAATTTTAATAACTAAATAATTTTTAATATAGGGTTTTTCATAAGAACCAATCAAATATAAATATTCATTAAAATCAAAGAAATATATCTTCATTGTGATAAATTTTTTTATTTTTTAGATAATAGATAATTTCATTAAAGTCTTGTATAATAATGATGCACTAATTGTATAATTAATTTAGATATCAAATAAATGATATTAAAAATATTAAAATAAATATAATTTGACGTAATTAATGACATCCAAGAATTTTATAGATAACTTAGTCATGTTACACAACTAAAAAATAGATCTTTCACAGCTCTGTTATTTATCAGTGCTAGAAGAAAATGCTGATAAATGATATATTTATCAGCGCTAAAGTAAACATTGATAAATTTAACCTTTTATTAGTGGTTTGTTTTTAGTACCGATAAAGGGTATCTTTTATCACTGATTTATTTTTATCATTGATAAAGGGTCCACTTTATCAGAGCTTTATGTTTATCACTGATAAATATTTCTTTCATCAACACATTTTTTGCACCCATAAAATGAAATAATTAAATAAATAAATAATCAAGAATGTTTTTATTAAAAAAATATTACAAATTTTATTCGTTAAGTAATTATTGATAAAAATGAGTTGATTGAATATACATTATTAAATATTAAACATTTTATTAAATATATAATTAGGATAATTAATGTTGTTAAATTGTATATTATATATATATATATATATATGATTATATATTACAAAATATTTATGCACATTACATTAAATTGTAATATATTTGTTGAATAGTGGTATATAATTAAAAATTAAAATGAATTAAAAATATTGATTAATTGCATAGTATACTCGACATATAATTGAATGTCGTTTGATTTTTTAATTTAACATAGATCTAATGTGTGTTATATTGATTTCACATATTGGTATAATCAATGCATTTTTATATAAAATATGCACACTCATAGAACTCATCCATTTTTTCAATATCGTTTAAGTATACATATATTCTTAATTTATTCAATTTCACTTATATATATGTGTGTGTGTGTGTGTGCGTGCATGAACTCAAAATTAGATATTCATTAATAATGTTTAAAATAATATTTGTAAAAAAAATTATAAGTAAATATATTTATAAATAAATATATTTATAAAAGTACATTCACTATATTTTTACAATTATAAATTTATAATTATAAATAAATAAATATATTTAAAAATATTTATATAATTATAAATAAATAATTATGTATATTTAAATAATTATTATATTTATTATAAATTTACTTAAATAATGAATATATTTACTCTATTTATATTTATAAATTTTTATTAAATATATATGTATAATTATATAAATATTTATATTGATATAAATAATATTTTTCAAAAACATTTCAATAATTATAAATAAATAATTATAATTTATGAATAATATATGAAAAAATTAAAATATTTACTATATTTATATTTAAATATATTTATTAAGTATTTATAAATATTTATAGTTTTTTATTTATAATTAAAATTATAAATCCATTAAGATCGCTTTAGTAATAAGTCAAGACAAAAGAATCTTTATCAGCACTATTTTAGCTTGATAAAGATAACGATTTATCAGTTCTAAACAAAGTACTAAAAAATGAACATTTATAAGCGATATAATATTAGCATTGATAAATATTTATCTTTATCAGTGCTAAGGAAGCAGTGATAAATAGTCCTTTTATCATCGCTTATATAATAATCACTGATAAAATGTGTCTTTATCAGTGCTTATTGGTAAATGCTGGTAAAAGTGTCCCAATCTATTTTAAAAACCCTAACCATTTGTGAACACATCATGATATAGAAGCTTTCTATGGAAGCCACTCCCTACCACTGCTCCTCCTTAGTGAATCGAAGGTCGAATCGCTTCTCCTCGGTGAATCAAAGTTCGAATCACACCACTCGAATACCTCTGAACATCTCATCTAACATCCTAAGAGGGTATCAGATTTTCTTTAACCGAGTGAGGTAGGCCTTCCGATTTTCTTTGTGTATTTCTGGTTTCATTTTAGATTTCATATTCTATACTTTTTTAATGATCCATTGTTAATGATCTGTTTTTTATTATTATTTTGTGATACGTTATTTAGGGAATGATTTTTGGTCCATTATTTGTATTCACTACCAATGTATGATCCGTTGTAACCTTGGATTTATTCAGTTTTGTTTTACTACTATGTTTTATATCTTCTTACTAAATAATTTTTTCATATATGCATATAAATGTGTAGAACATTTCATGTATATTATTGTTTATCGAATACTAATTTGAGGCACATTAGTGGTTCCCAAATGATTATATATATGATCAAACCTTCCATGGACACCTTAGTGGATATGCATCTTCAGATTCTATTTTTCAGGAACCATGTTAGTGGAGTGATTTATGTTCCTCTATTGGTTATATATACCATAGGATCTAGTTCCTCTTAAAATTAACTATGGCCCTTATTTTTCTTATGGATCAGATTCAATGGCTCCATCCCCAGTTAAGCACATGTGGTTTTATCACATCAAACCTTCAATTTTTAAATAATTATGGTGCCTTTAGTTCACGTTATGTTTGAATATCAGGTTTTTATCTATTTGATATTTCTTATAGAACATAAGTGAGTGATTTTTTATTCTGGCATGACATGTATATGTGTCTATATAGTTATTTCATCATTTATTTCCATAGTTGTTTGTCTAACATGTATGCCTATATCGGGTATTGATGATTTTGGGTTTGCATTTCATTGACCCCAAGGGTCACACTAGAATTTTGTTTGATATATGGTACTAGTTGTTTTTTATTTGGGGAGGGGGGGCCACCTCCCATTTATGGTTTTTTACACCCAAATTTTAAACCATACTTTAGTGACTTTGAGGTGTGTTATAAGACATAAGATGATCTAACGTGGTGTTGTTTGGGTAATTCAAGCTTGGGTCATTACACTATCCATCTCCCAGTTTACACATATAAATTTAAGTGATAATATCATTTATTATCTTCCATTATCTACCTCTATTTTTTAAAATTACAACAACACTTATTATTGGATTTGAATTATCTAGGCCCTCATATATTCTAGTAGAAATGATCTATATTTTCGTTATTAGAATGTTCTATAACTTTCACTTTTGATAATGAATATCTTATGTGTATTTATTTATATATTATATAAAATTAACCTTTTATAAACCTAATGGGATGGATATGAATCGAAAATGGATGCATGCTAATCATTTGACAAATAAAGATGAAGATGGATTTAAAGATTTCATCGAGTTTTCATGAGAGCATGCAAACAACCATTCTAAAATCCTTTGTTCATGTTTACATTATTATTATACAAGAAAAATTAGTCCCAAAGAGTTGGAAGAACATTTGATTTTTCACGGAATAGATCGAATCTATAAATGTTGGACTAAACATGGGGAAAAACAGAATGTGGACATCGATCAGGATGACACTATAGTTTACGAATCATTTTACATGAATACCTTTGTAAAAGATTATAGAGATATCATGGAAGAAATGAAAAGTAAAATTAAATATGACCTTCAAGATTGTCCAAAGTTGTTTTTGGAGTTAAATAGTAATTCCATGAAACAATTGTATACCAGTTGTACTAAATACATAACATTTTCAGTTTTATTAAAGTTATATAATATGAAATCTAGCAATGGATGGAGTGAAACCGACTTTATAGTATTACTTAGTCTTCTGAAAGATATGATTCCAGAATAAAATGAACTACCATAAAAATATATGATATTAAATTAATGTTATGTTCAATGGGGTTGATCTTTAAAAATATACATGCTTGTCCAAATGATTTCATATTGTTTTGTAATGACAATTATTCACTCATAAAATGCCTTAAATGCGGTGTATATTGATACAGGAAAAATGAATCAAGTCCTTTGAAATCTATATGCTACTTTAAAATCATTCCATGGTTTAGAAGACTAAATAGATGTCAGTAAAATTAAAGATAATTAACTTGGAATACAGATACAATAATTAAATATAGGAACCTATGTCATCTAGTAGATTCTCCTTAGTGAAAGAAATTTAATTATGAGTTTCTTGAATTTTGAGACTATTTGAGAAACTTGTGTCTTGCATTATCTACAGATGGAATAAATCCTTTTGGTGTATAGAGTAGTCCTTATAGTACATGGCCTTTCATCTTGGTAAATTATAACTTGCTTCCATGGTTAGGCATTTAGTACAAATACATTATGATGTCTCTTCTTATATCTAGACCAAAGAAACTCTGTAATGATATTGATGTCTATTTGTATCCATTGATCAAAGATCTAAAATAGATGTGGGATACAGTTGTTACAATGTATGATGCTCATAGAAGTGAAGAATTCACATTATGGACCATGTTATATGGAATGATAAATGACTTCCCCAGTAATATAAATTTATCATGCTATAGATTTAAAGGAATGTTGGGGTGTCCCATTTGTCAAAAATGCACATACTTAGTTCATTTGAAACATTCCTCAAAGACTGTGTTTTTAGGACATCTAAAATTTTTACCTCGGTGACATAAATATCAATCCCAGAAAATAGCATTTGATGGGAATATCAAACAAGGTATAACACTATCTCTAGTGATGGGAGATCAACTATACAAAAAAGTAAAAAAGATTTACACTATTTTCAGTAATCCATTTTTGAAAAACAGTACAAAATTAGGTTGGAAGAAGAGATTAATTTTTTATGAATTACCGTATTGGAATTTTTTGTATGTTATATATTTTCTTGATATCATGAATGTAGTAAAAATATATATATTTGATAGTGTTTTTGGCACATTCCAAAATGATCCTGGAAAAATAAAAGATGGAATCATAACTAGTTTAGACCAGATTAAAATGGAGGTAAAAGAAAATTTGGCACTGGTGAAGGGTAAAAGGTGGAATTTTCTTCCTCAAATAGCTTACACTCTATCCAGATAGGAAAATTTTCAATTTTCTCTTTTCCTTAAAAGTATAAAAGTTCCACATGGGTATTCATCAAATATCAAGAATATCAGTTCGATAACTAATTTGAAGTTACAAGGACTAAAATTACATGAATATATAGTTTTGATGCAAGATTCAATGCCTGTTACTTTTCGTTGCATTCTGCCTCAAAATGTATGACATACATTAACCAGATTCTACTTCTTTTTCAAATCCATATGCCATAAATTTGTACAACTGAGGATGTTTCCCATCATGAAATAGTAGATTTCAATGATATTACTTGAATTATAAATGTTCTTACCGCCATAGTTCTTTGATATAATGGTCCGCCTGATGCATAACTTGTTCAGAGAGGTTCAACTATGTGGTCCTATCAATTATAGATGGACATACCACATTGAATGGTATATGAATATTTTTAAAGGGTATGTCAAGAATCAAAGTCAGCCAAAAGGTTGTATTGAAAAATGATATATTGTTGAAGAAGGTATTGAATTCTGTATCGATTAACTATCAGATGTTGAGATAATCAGTCTCCCAAAGCCTCGTCACAGTGAACACCTTATGGACGAAGGGATTTCTGGAAGAGATGTTGTTACAAATACCTTTATAGAGTGGAAGCAAGCACATATTTACATATTATATAATAGTGAAGATGTTGATCCATACATTGAATCCCATAAAATAAAATCTTATAGATTTGAATCCATCAAGGGATAAAATATAGATATCGGATACACATAATAAATAGTTTATAAGATGGTTCAGTGGTCAAATTTATAAGGGGTTATCTAAAAATCAAAATTCAATTGTCGAATGACTTCAATGGTTATCCATATAACCAAATGAAAATGTTATATCTTACATTGGGTTTGTAATCAATGGTTATATGTTCTATATAAAAGAACATGATGACTTCGGTACGATGCAAAATAGTGTTATTACTCTTGTGGCTAAAGTGATTCACATATCTAGTTCTAAGGATTGAAATCTAGTTTATGAAAATATATCATATTATGTCACTATCTAATAGATATAAAAGTTGTATTATACAGCATTTCAAGTGGCTCTTTTCCATTATAAATGGTATGACAATATCAATGGATTGAAAGTTGATAAAATACGGTTTTTAAAGGTTATTTTCAGTTTAGAAGGGGAAAACACGAGTTGTTCGTAATGGAATCACAAGTAGTGTAAGTATTTTTTGTCTCTGATCCAATAAAAATAATTGGTTGATTTTTTCTGCTGGTGACTAAAACAAATGTTGAGTCAGATGAAAATTCAATCAAGGATGTCCCTTTCATTGGTACATCACAAGTAGTTTATTTCGTTCCCATTGTAGACAATGTCTTGTACGTTAGAGGAGACCAAAAAGAGGGGATTTGTATTCTTAAAAGAGGAACCAAATCCTTGAAACCTTTAAAAGAAATAAAGAGAGTTCAATGATAAGGTAAAATTGTATTTTAATTTATTATGTTTTTCCTCATAATATTACATGTTCTATAATGCATTAAAATAATCTAAATTAAATGTTTGAATACTCATGAAAAAAATGTCTTATTCACATGATGATGTTACCAATCCCTCATATGAATAAACAACAATAAAAGAAACACGTTGGATAGAAGAAAAGGTAATGTTTTGATATACTTTCTTTGATTTTTTGAAAAATTATATAATGGAATGTTGACTTAATTTTCATTATTCCTTTCCGAGTTTGTTTATTTTAGAAGATTTATATCCATGTGTCATGCCTTTGAAAGAAGAGCAACAACATTGTATCTAATATATCACAGAGGTAATATTGATGTTTCCATAGTAAAATCATTGTCCACAGAATTAATGTATTGTTTCATATTTATGTTCAATTTTTTTATTTTTAGTATTATTCACATAATAATTTTTTTTTACTTTTATAAGTGGATTCTTTTGTTCTATTTGGGGGCGCTCTATCTAAATTTCAAGCTCCTTCTCCCTTAAATCCTTTTCACCCCTAAAGTTGTTCATTTATCACTTTCCTTCAAGTTACCTCCACTACCTTTTTAGGAAGATCAATGACAATACCTCTTATTAATTACATTGGTAATCTGGATGTTTACACAGTAAAATCATTGTCCATGGAATTAATATATTTTTTCATATATATGTTTAGTTCATTTCTCCTTAGTATTACTCACATAATAATTTTTTTCTTATACATGTGTATTCTTTTGTTCGTGTTGGGGGTTCTCTGCCCAACTTTCATGTTCCATCTCACTTAAAACATTTTCACCCCTATAGTGGTACATTTATCACTTCCTTTCAAGTTACCTCCCATTCCTTTGCAGGAAGAGAAACAATGCTGCCTATACTCAATTAAAGTGGAAATCTTGATGTTTGTACAGTAAAATAATTATCCATAGAATTAATGTATTATTTCTTAGGTATGTGTAATTTCTTTCTTTTTATTATTAATCACATAATAATTATTTTATTATATAGGCGGATTATTTTGTTCGAGTTGGGGGTTATCTATCCAACATTCATGCTCCTTATCCCTTAAAATCTTTTCTCCCCTATAGTGGTTCATTTATCACTTTATTTCAAATTACTTGCACTGCCTTTATAGGAAAAGAAATAACCCTACCTATGCTCAAATATAGAGGTAATAATAAAGTTTTCATAGTAAAATCATTGTCCATATAATTAATTTATTGTTTCATATGTATGTTTAATTTATTTATTTTTAGTATTACACACATAATAATTTTTTTATTATACAAGTGGATTATTTTGTTTGATTTTGGGTGCTTTTTCCATCTTTCATCCCTTTCTGCACCAAAACATCCACAGAATTCTTCCCTCACAAAACCTTTCACTCTTGTAGTGTTGACATTTATCACTTTATTTAAAGTTACCAACACTACTCAAACATAGAAATAATCTTTATATTTAACAGTAAAATAATTTTCCATATAATTAATGTATTATTTCATATCTATGTTTAATTTGTTTCTTTTCAGTATTACTCGTAATAACTATCTTCTTATACAGGTGGATTATTTTGTTAGAGTTGAGGTGGTTTGTACGAAACTACTCATGCAATGATGGTAGTTCTACAAATAAATTCAATGAAAATAATGGTAATACTGATAGTTAGTATTTTTTTGAATGTATGTAATAATTTTTATTTATGTAATTGTATAAACCAATGTTTGAAATTTCTATAATATAGTATTTTTTTTTATTATTTTTGTTGTAAATTTCATTTCATTTAAATTATGTATTATAACTTTTTTATATATAATGTGTTTCTAGTGTGTTTTTTTTTGTTGTAGTGTGCTATTACAGCATACATCAGTATGACCCTTTATCAATGCTTTTAAATGCACTGATAATAAGACATTTTTCAGTGCTTTTAAAATCAATGATATAAAAACTTTTATCATCACTTTTTTAAGCATTGATAGAGGGTTACTTTAGAGGTGATAAATTAAAGAGATTATAAATGGGTATTTTATCATTGAATTTGAAAGCACTAATAAATTTTCTATTTATAAATGATTTTTAGTACTGATAAATGATCGCTCTATCAGTGCTTTTTCAATGCTGAAAAAAGTCATGGGCTTTTAATGGAACTCACATTGCCATCTCTTTTCTAGTGCTGATAAAGGCCATTTCTAGTGTTGTTAAAGGCTATTTTTGTAGTAGTGTTAGTAACATATTATAAGTATTTATCATGTTGTTTTGATATTTTTAAAAATTAAAATATTAAATAGTATCAAAATTGATATAAATGATATATTTAAACAAATAATATTTCATTAAATGAAATAATGTTTATAAAAATCTAGAATTCGGCCAAATAACTAGGATAATGTTAAATATGTCATAAATTATCCAATTGTGGTTATTTTGTAATTTTATAGTAACTATATTAACCCTATATTGTAAAAAAGACAATTTTTCAAGGTAAGAGTTACATTTTTTAACCAAGGGTTAATGCCAAAATATATGGTCCATTTTGTTACTTAAACATGTCCAAAATTCATTGGTTGGGGGGATTTCGACCCATCCTCTTCTCAACTTCAAAATAACTCACTTTGGAGATATTTGAAATCAAAAATAAATTTATAATAGATTAATATTTTTGGAGTTTCCTAAAGTGCCCCTCCTCCCTCTTATAAAATGGAATTTATCAATCTCTATTATTCACACCTCTAAAGCCTATTGGCTCAGTCATCCCCTACCCATTACTCCTCCAAAATTTCCTCCCTTATAAGAGCCTTCAATTGGTCAGAATCAAACTCAAGGAAGTATTTTGGAACAAACCAAAAGTACTTACCTGATTAAGAGGTTACGTATTTTCTCAAGGTCCTCTTTTTAATTTTCATTCTCCACCCCTGCACTCTATTTAATCCATTATTTTTTGAAAACACCAGTATACTCAATATACTAGAATGTTTTTATGCAATGGTTTTGACCTAAACTTATAAACACCTCCATCTAATTGATATCAAACATATAGTTTCTGTGTACGGTGAACTACTACCTCACAAAATGATGATTGTTCATTTTTCTTTTAGCACCAATCATAGTGTCCATTATGATAGAAACTCTATTTATATATGTTGTATATAATATTTATTATGTATTTATACTTTTTTATTCCTTTTTGTAATGCATACCTTTTTACTTTCCATTTTTTTAATACGATAATCCCATTTGAGGAAGTGTCACAATAGGAAAAAGACCATTTCC
This sequence comes from Viscum album, assembly GCA_963277665.1. Classification (NCBI taxonomy): domain Eukaryota; kingdom Viridiplantae; phylum Streptophyta; class Magnoliopsida; order Santalales; family Viscaceae; genus Viscum; species Viscum album. The sequence continues at coordinate 931,947,241 of OY728122.1, read as the reverse complement.
CAACGGTTTTTTTTTTGGATATGGTGGCGGTTTAAACCACCTCTATATAGTTCTGTGTAAATTTTTTGAAACCACTGCTAAAGTGTGTGTTTCCATACAATAGGAATCATCTTACTATATTTATCAGTGGTTTTTGGTAAGTATCGTAGTGGGTGCATTTCGCAGTGGTTTTAATGGTTTTAGTGGTGGTTTCCCCTGGTGAAAATGGTTTTTTTTTCGCGGTGGTCATAACTGTCGTGAGAAAAACCAGTTTCTCTGGGGGGGAACCACCATTAAAACCATTAAAATCTTTGTGATATAATAAAGTTATATGAAAACTATTTAGCAGTGGTTAAAACCACAGCTAGAAAAATATCAGTTTTTCCAGGAAAAACCTCCACTAAACCCATTAAAACCTTCGTAATATAATAAAGGAATATGAAAATTGTTTAGAAGTAGTTTTAACCACTACTAAATTTTTTTCTGTAGTGGCAGTTTTAACCGCTGTAGATAGCAAGACAACGTAATTTTAGTAGCAGTTAAAACCGCTGCTAAATATATTATATTTATATTGTGGTGGTTAAAACTGCCGTAAAATACAAATTTACCCAAAAAAAATGCAACTGATATTGTAGGCCCATTACCAATTCCCTATAAAAAAACCATTCCAATAGATATAACATATAAAACATCATAACCACAACACATTGCAACCACTGATCTCAAATAAATCACTATTGAATCCAGTGAATAATAAGACTTTATCAAAAACCACCCAAAAAAGAAGATAATTACCACCATAATGAACTCTTGAATATAATATAAAGATAATAAAGGATTAATGGGGAAATACTGGGATACCATGAATCAAATAACTTCAATAAAAATGATCCAATATGATCCAAGTGGTTTGGAACACCAAGGGAGGTGACTGGGGAAGAAGAGGATGAGTAAGGGTCAATTAAGAATTGAGGGAAAATCTAAAATTCAAAACAAGGAGGTAATAAAACTCCTATTTATAAGTGAATCACACTGGACTCTACCAAAACATGGTTAATATCCAAAATATGTGTGGTGGGTTTGGTAAAATTTTGATCTAGAACCCTCATTGTCGTTTTATCTTTTTTTCTATTTTAAAATGGAAGATGGACTCCCACAAATCTTAGAGCATGGAGGAGTCTAAGCCATAGTGGTTCTTCTATATTCTTCCATGTATAGAATCTTTGACCTAGTTCCTATTTCCCAACCATTTTACCCTCACCATGACCAAGGCTACAATGTGGTGAGCTTGGGTTTCCTATTTTGGACAGGTGGTCCTCTGATATTCTCTGCCCACCCAAGGGCATTTCAAGATTCTCATGGTGTATTGGAAAAACACTAGGAAAACATGCATAAAACCATGTCATCCCCAAGTCATGGTTATATATCCCATTTTACATAAGAGCACGCCCAATATAAAACTACCTCATTCATATCCAAACAAGCCATTGCACAAGTCGTGGTGGCCTTAAAAAGGGAAAAACACCACCTCAGACCTCAAAATCACCACAAAACTCTCCTTAAACATCCCCAAGAATTGATAATGTGCAAATGGATGTTCATAAAGGGTATTTACCATTACACTCATTCAATTTATCTTGGTTTCCCTATTATTTCTCAATTCTAAGTCAAGATGATCATATTTTCCCCAAAATTATAAGAACTTTGTGTGGATTTATTCTTAATTTCACGGGATACATAGTGATTCTTAGATATCCTATCGCAAACCTAACCAAAAAACAGATATCAAATCCCCCACTTTATTTTAGTGACTGGGTTTCTTCATTAACATTGGTTTCCATCCATAGGGTTGGCATCAAGACAAGTTCATTTCATTTTAAACATCAGTTTAAACTACATTAAACCTAATATAATAAGGTATTTTTTATATGATCTTAAACTATAGATTACTTTAGTCATTTTCACATGATCTTAAACTATGTGATGCATGGTCCATCTTGTAAGACATGAAACTTGTTAGATCAGTCTACCTAGTAAGACCTATCTTCCTCTACATATTACCTAAATCTATATAAGGATCCCTAGTAAGTGGTTCTTTATCCATAAACCAATGTTATGAAAAAAATGACTCTTACCCTAGGAAAGAACCTAATATGAATAGGGGTATTATATAAAAACTATATGCGGATTTATTCATGATGTTTCAATATATGTAATGATGTTGGGATCTCCTATAATAGGCCTTGGTGAAAATTATAATCACATTGGTTATACCCTAAAGGCGAGACCCTTCCTCATTCATATCAATTTGTTTATTTATTTCTCACATAATAGTTCCCATACATCCCATCCTTCTCCTCCTATACAGGAGGTAAAATCTTATAGAGGACCTTTTCTAAGAACTATGAATGGATTGATTCTTGTTACTATGGGATATGTTTTTGATTGTTCATCCTTGGGTAAAAAACCTAATCAATTTTGGAAAAATGAATCATAAAACATGATTCATGACAAAAAAGAATCGACATATATGGTGCATACCACACTCGATAAATCAATATATAAAAGGAAACATCATAAATCAATAAAATACATAAATAAAAACATGAGAAATCAAGAAAACGATAGTTCATAAAAATGTTCGGTGGAAACTATGTGCCACACATAACACATATACAAAATGATTGTTACTATATTTTTCCAACATATCAACAAAAAAACTATTCATGGTCCATTGAATAACAAAGCTCGTCTCCCTCTCCACCTCCATCTCTACTTCCTTCTACCGCCTGAAAGAACATTATATTGAAAATTAAATACTGTTGTGTATTTATATTTAAACATAAAACCAATAAAAGTTTGCAGACTAAATGATTTTGAATTTTTGTGATTTACCTGCTCACTAATAGTTGATGGAATACTACTAGGGGAAGATCCAATCCTCTTCAGATATAAATCAATCAAAACTTTCTGCAAAGAGGATATCTGAGCCCCCTGGTCGTGAATTCTATTTCGTAGAGAAACAATCTCTCTCTAAGTCTCTCGGGTATGGACTGACTACAACCAGGAGTAGATGCAGCTGCAATCCATGGTGGCCTACCAAAGACTTCAGATGGTACTGTTCCCAAACCCATCCTGCACATTCTACGAGGATGCTCCTTCACAAGGACTTTAGCAACCGGGTCATCCTGGGAGACTGAGTATAACTGCGCAGGATTCGCATCCCACGGTTCTTTAATTTTTACCTATAAATCAAATAGCAGTCATATTAGAAGAAATGTATATTAACATAATAACAACTGATAATAAGTTATTATAATGAAAGATGAGTTCATACCCCAACTTCTTTTGTAGGCTCATTAACAAAACTTCCATCATATTTTTTGTGAACACTCAACCACACTTTTGTTAGAGATGCTTCATTCCCTAAACTTTGTGACTGCATTAAACAAAAATAAATCAACAATTTAATATATTAATCAAATAATATTGTCTTATAAATATTTAAACTAATGAAAAGATTAACATAGAATATCAGCTTCTAGAAAAACTCATTGACCCTGTAGTGTGAGGAATGACCTACTTAGCCCGGCATGATGCATTATTTCCTAAAAGATCCTAAAATAAATAAAATAAAATTTAATAGTAATGTATTAAATATCATATCCTCTTCATATACATGTATGAATGTAAAATGATATTATTATAGTAATATATATTTAAATACCATATGCTTCTCATCACGATGTCTGTCAACAAAAAATTTCCACTACTTTTTAGGTACCCCATCGGGTAGCTTGTTATACATCTGTTAGGCAGTCAATGAATTATCATTGACATCGCCCCACAATCTCTATTTAATGTATTTCCATTTTTTTCTATGATTTTTCAATTTCCACTTTCATGCTATCACATCAGCAACCGTAAAGTGGAAAAATATTTGTACATTGAAATTCGTTTTGAAAATATTAATAACATGACTTTTAATTAAACCATAATGTATTAAAATTACCTTTATTTGGGAATCAAAAACTTCATTTTTCCAACTATCAGAAATATGTCTCCAATCATTATATGAAATAGGAAGGGAAACGGGCTCCGCGGCCAGCTGCCCTAAAATCTGGCTAAGTAATCATGCAGCATCATCCATAGGGACCCATATGAATCAAATGGGACTACTATCTTATCTCTGGTAGGATTCCATACATCTGAAATTTTTATATTTTTATCCATAGTTTCATTTTTTCCATCATTAATGAACAAACAGTTAGAATAAAAAAAGTGAAATAAATTTATTCATATTAAAATTTGTACCTATAACAGTAACGCTCCAGTATCCCCATGAAGAACAAGAAGTGGTGTGCCGCTCCCCCACTACTGAGGCTCCTGAAGTGGCAGGTGAAGACTGAGCTGCTGAACAGCTTCTCATAGAGGGTGTGAGAGATGGTTCATGGGGAGATGGTGCAGGGGGAAGGCGGATGGTGGCTCAGATGTCGCAGGGAGGGAGACAGATGGATCTTCATCTGTCGTAGTGGTCGATGAAATAGTATATCGCTTCCTCCTTGGAATTACAATAATTTAATCAAATAATAATTAAGTTCAGAACATATATTTCAAAAAAAAATGTCGAATAAAAAATAAAAAATAAAGATAAAAGACGCATAGTACGAACAAAAAAAATATACATAACAATGATAATGAATGATTTCACAAATGAAATAAGTGGCGGTTAAATGAATGCATAACTGTACATACAATCATTTCCCCCTCAATAATATTGGTTTCCTACTCTATTACATCATCCACTTCATTCATCCTTACTAGACTAATATTTTCAATATCATGGTGGAAAAATAATTTTGATTCTTGTTGTTGATGAAATTCAATGTTAGACGTCAAATCTTCTGCTTCATCACCCACATCATACAAATCCCTTTGTTTTACGTGAGAAACTACACTCCAAACTTCATCCACAACATCATTCAAATAATATACCATTTTTTCTTACGATGATAAGATATATGGATCATGCAGTTCATGATCACCAACATCCTTCAAGCGAGAGAAGATCACAGAAGTAAATTGAAAGGAATCTCTTTTAACACCTCTGATAATATCAACCTAATTTCATTTGAATAAAAAAACTAAAAAATGATTATAGTAGCTTAATTCAATAATATCGGTCAACTTTCCATAGTAGCCCACTTCAGAAAATGTAAATATACCACCATTCTGTGTTTTCAAACCCTCTTGTCGATCGACTGTATGAAATCTAAATCCATTCATGTTGTAAGAATTGAACTTTCTAACTTGTTTTAGAGGACCATGAGCAAGAAACTTCAAATATTATGACAACTCTTCTTGAGTATCAGTATTCATGATTTGAAAAAATAAATATACTTTATTAGAATTAAAAAATATATGTGTCAACCTAATATTCATTTTTGTTGCAATATTTATGAACTTACACGTCGTGAAAACCATTCTACAAGATCTTAATTAATAGCTTTCGTTATATCTTTATCATTTCATGTTTGTCTTCTCATTCATCTATTTGTTTGTATCCTCAACTCTTCAATAAATGGATCTACAATTTCACTATTCAGCAGCACATATATGTGTGCCTGTAATAATTCTATTTCTGTTAGTGTAACATTTGAGATCCTCCCAACTGATCGTCCAATAGTAGGAAATATTTTGGATTTCCCATGTATTTTAGATTAAGTAGATGTGTTGTCAACACTTACAACTCAATTAAATTCTATCTCAATATCATCCAAGTATCTAGAACAAAAGGTAAGACACTCTTCTTCCAAATAGCCTTCAGCAATAGAGCCTTATGGTTGAGCTTTATTTCCCACGTATGATTTCTAATTCCCAAGATATCTGTGAAATAAAAAGACAATCATAATTATGAATTTAATTAAGTGCCAAAAATTGGTTACTTAACTAAAAAACATATAAATAAAGTACCGCTAAATTGGATACATCCATCGATAATGAACAGGGCCTCCTAATTTAGCTTCCTCAACCAACTACACAGTTAAATGCATCGTGAAAGTAAAAAACGACGGAGGAAATATCATCTCCATTGAACAAAGTTTCAAAAAAAACTTCCCCAGAAGATTTTCAAGCTCATATTGATATAGGGATTTCTCACATAGTTACCTGAAAATGTGCAAAATTTGATTACAATAGTAGTAACTTTTTCAGTTAATAATGTACGCAATGCGAAAAGTAGTAACTACTATAACAAAATATGTGAATTGTGACTTTTCAATCCATGTAACATACGATTCTTTAAGTCAACACACCTTGAGATGTTACTTGAATACCCATCAGATACTTTCATGTGCTTTAAAATTCGATGGAATGTATCGGTATCCCTATTTTTCATTTTTAAAATTGTCATAACATACTTTTCATTCTCATCTGGCCAGAGATCACGTTTTATGTTCATTGCTTGTAAGTATTTTCGAGCATTAATATGATACTTCTACTTTCCATGCTCATTAAGCAATGTGAAGATCAAATTTTTACATAAATTCTTCTCAATATGCATCAAATCAAGATTATACCACAAAAAATTAAATTCCCAATATGGAATTTTGAAGAATATACTTTTTTCTTCCATTGTTACATTCTAATTTCACTTGATGATGCACTTCGAACCCATTTCATGCTATCATTAAAATGATAAACCTTCCCAAATTATGTTTCAACTTTTTCAAGTTGTGTCAATATTTCAAAACCAATTAACAACTTTGGAGGTGGTCTATGATTAATGAAACCATTAAATTTTTATTTGTTCAGCTGAAATCTATGATATGTATTGAGAAATCTTCGATGGCACAAGAAGCACCATTTTCTATTGTGAGGTAGCCGTTTGGGCTCAAAATTAAAGTTACAAACAGGACAAGTCAAACCCATGTAATTGTTCCAACTAGATAAATTCCCAAGCCTAGGGAAGTCAATAATGGTCCACATTAAAGTAGCATGCATTTTGAACATTGTTTTAGAAGAATCATCAAATCTCTCAACACTGTTGCTCCATAACTCTTGTAATTCTTCAATTAAAGGCTGCAAGTATACATCAATATCATTTCCAGGAATTTTTTTCCAGTAATAATCATTGAAATGATAAAATATGTTTGTTTCATACACATCCACGGAGGCAGATTGTAAGGGATCAAAATAACGGGCCAAATGCTATAACTGGTACTCAATGTCTTAAATGTGATGAATCCATCGGTAGCCAATCCCAATCGAACATTCCTAGGATCAACTGAGAAATATGGATGTAATGAATCAAATGTCTTCCATGATTTTGAATCTCATGGATGTCGCATTAACCCATCATTGTTATTATCTAGAGAATGCCACTTTATGTGTTCGGTGGTTTTCGATGACATGAATAATCATTACAATCGAGGATTTAATGGAAAGAAATAAAAACCCTTTGTAGGTGTGTTCTTTTCCTTCTTCTTCATGGTAGTATGTTGATTCCGACTTCCAACATCACCCACTGACTTCCATCTAGAAGAAGAGAATTTTTTGCAATCCTGTCTACTTGAATCCTCTCTCCAATAAAGCATACAATCATTGGGACACACATATATTTTTGTATAATTCAAACCAATCCTGTTAACAAATTTTTTCATATCATAAAAATACTCAGGGATGTTTGCTTATGTAAATGAATCATGCAACAATTCCAATATCATGGACATTGCCTTATTTCTAATTCCACATAGACATTTGATATGGTACAAATTCAGCAAAAAAAAGTTTTGAATATTTAAAAAATCCACTATACAACTCTTGATTACCATCGTCAACTAAATCATGAAATGTACTTTCCTTAGTGAATTTTTCTCTTATATTAGTCTCCAGATAATCAAGATGAGGATCCACTAATATGTTACAATCTTCATCTGGTTTTCCTAAAGTCTCAAAAACAGCACATGTCATGTTTCTATTTGTAGCACCCTCATCTGGTTGTTCTGATATGTTTTGATGTTAATTGTGGTATCTTGATGTGCCAAAATCGTGATTTATAATGTTTTGAATTTTATTTCCCATTTTCAACAATGTTGGCAGTTTATTCTATAGATTGACATCAGTGCTCAACCTTTCTGTAATGTTCGATTCTCCATGCCAAATACAACACAAATATTGACTAGGTAAATGTTTCAATATTAAATGTTCATAAACTTTATCTCTCATCAACCATATTCTAAATTTATATTTAGGAAATTGAAATATTATTCTCCCTTCAACGAATCAATTGGAAATTGAAAAATCTAAAATCTCCTCCAAACCCTTAACATACTGAGGTGTGTTCCTCAGTAATGTGATCCAACTTTTATCCATGTATATCACAATGTGCCTACACAATATTAAAAAAAATTAAAATACATAACTATTAATAAATAGTGAAATAGATTCATATATACTAGTTGAAAAAATATATAAATATGTTAAATATTTGGAAAAATTCTAGGATTAAATAAAAAAAATCCTTAAAGACACGTTTTCCCAATAGCCCATGGTGGTTATCACGTAGAAATAATCGGATAGTGGAATAGAACATCTAATAAAATTTAAATATCCAAACAACACATCATAAGAAATGAGTGTAAATATCCATCAAATTTTTGATATACAATGGATATAAATTTGTATGATGAACCTCATCCTGTATAGTGGAAAGCTCCATAATCTTATTGAATAGAGGTTTTTTTGATAATTGCCTCCATCAAGTCTATGCACAGGAACTAGGGAGTGATATCGCCAAATTACTACAAAAACTCTATTAACACACATCACACAAAATAAAACCAAATAGAAAATAAATATTTATGTGGTTCGGATAATTCCATACATCTATGGGAGAATACTAAAAACATTTTCATTTTAAAAGATACAAGAAAATACAAAACTCATCACCCACATCCAATCTATTATAAAGTCTCAAAAAATTAATCTAGAAACATAAAGTATTCAGAATAATCTTACATACAAACTAATTTGGATGGAGCAATTTGGTAAACTATTCTAGATGGGTAAGTAACCTCAAATAGGACTATCGATATTTAAATCCTTTATATCAACAATTTAAATTAAAAAACCATAATTAATTAATATAAATGGTTGATATGGAGTAAGAGGTAAGGATCTTAAAACAAGGTATATAATAGATAAAGGTACAAGTAGAAAAAACCACCTACATGATTCAAGATCTCATGTAAGAAAAAAAGTACATGTGGTGTAGTGATAGTGACCGAGATACCTAAATAGTACTAGGATAGAGCACTACATGACCTCATTTTCACCACTCGAACGCCAAAGGCTAGAGAATAGCATCAGGGTTCTAAGAAGACTAGTGGGATTTGGTTTACCCAATTTTATTAATAAACTAAAATACAAGAAAACTAACATGATCCAAATATAGTGAATTCTATATGATAAATATTTAAAAATCATATGAAGGTCAATAATATAAAATGATCCCAAAAACCTAAGGTTAAATGAAAAAATCAATATCTTGTCTCCATTTAAATCACTAAATGGAACAACATTCATACAAAAATCAACCATTCTTAGAAAAATCAATTCATTCGAACATGTACTTGTACCTATAGGTACCCGAAAAATAGACCATGAAATTTCATGTCCCCCCTAAGTGTATATGCTGGGTGTGATCATATAATACCCAGTAATAAACCACATAGTTTCTAACTTATATGGAATATACTTATATATGTTCCTTTTATCAACATAAACTTTTATATATATTTATATAAAAATGACTTTACAATTTGTTATCAATAAAAACATGGAAGCATTAGATAATGGAAAACTTCATAAAATAGAGTCAATTATAAACAATAAATCCCAATAAAGGGAGGGTCTATACCTAACATAATTTCATTGATCCTAGACTTGGATATGAGACATCAGGTCAAAGAATCCATGATTACATTCCCATATAACTAAGATCATAGCAATACTTCTCATGGTTGAGTCATGGGAAAATCCTTGTATTTTTGAATGAGGAAGGTGTATACAAGAATCAAGGAACTATCATCACATGAATTTGGGGATAGGTGAAAGGGGTATAAAAATTCAAGTCATTATGATCCCATCTCATTCATCAATCTCCATATAATACATACCAACACACAAATTATACAATAGAACAATACCCCTTCTAACATACTCATTATTTATCCAAACAATATCCATGGTCAAGGTAGCATTATTATTTATACTAATCAACATGATTGGTATAAAAAATTAAAAACCAACTCAACATATCAAAGTAATAGTCATTCTTAAGAAATAATTCCATTATAATGAATCTAATGCTCAACAAAACAAAAGGTAAATATGCTTGAATATGATACATTCACTATAATATCAATAAAACATAATTCCATGTCACACATAATCACACAATAAAACATGAATAAATAATGAATATTATATTATGGAATCCTAAAAGATATAAAAATATCAATCCAAACATAAATCAGGTTATAAGGATACATTCTCTTCATGCTACTTTAAATACCAATTATACTAGTTATAAATTATTGGATAAGGAGTAATTCATGGTTCACTAAATTATATATAAAAGAGGATCTAGATTTATCATGGGAAGTAACAAGTGTGAACTAGTAAAATACTACCCAAGATTAAATATGGTATTTTCCATAACCAATTTTATAAACTACCTCTGAAATGGGTGAGGTAGTGAGGCAGCGAGGCATGGTGAGGTGGTAAGGAGTGGTGAGGTGGTGCAGTGGTAGGGCGGCGAAGCAGCGAGGTGGTGAGGTGCAGCGAGGTGGTGAGGCAGTTAGGCATGGGGAGGCAGCGAGGCAGAGATGGGAGAGGCGGAGAGGCAGTGAGGTGGCAAGGTGGCGAGGGTTTTGGGGGTCGTAGGGGAGAGGGGGGTGTCAGGGCTGGAAAAAAAGTTTTAGTGGTAGTTTTTAAAAACCGCCACTAAAAAATTAATAAAACATTTAGTGGAAGTTTAGTAAATCACCACTAAAAACCCACCACAAACAGTTATTAATGGTGTAGTGTGTGGACTACCACCCCCTCAAAGTGATGTGATTCGTTCACTCACCACATGGAATGTATTAAGGATGTGTTTAGTGAACTTATATGATATATATAATATAATAATTCTACTAGAATAAAGATATATATATATATATATATATATTTCATTTACATACTTCTTTTAATATGACAATTAAAACAAAAACAGTGTTCACGCGTACGTACGACTTACCATCTCCATGAACGTTGTATGCCATTTTGTACTTCTTTATATTATAGATTATTATAATATACATATACTGAATATAAATGATATTTATTTCATGATTTATATTCTATAATCATTATATAAGTATAGGGACCAATGATATAACAAATTAAGACACGTGCGAAGAACAAAGTGAATATTACCTGAAGTGAAACCCTAACATAGGATCGTTAACAACTGGGTAATGTAAGGTCATAATCAAACCATATGTGGTATTAGATATAAGAATATTATTCTGTAAAAAATTTATAATAAACTTATAATTATTATCTAGGATTCTTTTTCACGTACGAATAGAGTCAAAACATAGGGTAAGTGGATTTAAGTCTCACCTTTATTTTTGTGAGACATATGTCTTATAAACTACTTGTTTCATCTTAGTGGTGTATATATGAACAATGAATGTATTTTATGAGCATTATCAAGAATAATATGATATTTCCATATTCTTATGATTTTCTATCTTAAATGGGGCATACAATTCTATTGATTATAAAGTGATGAGTATTGATTTCACAATCTCTTCCATATTTGGGATTGTTTCATTTTAAGTCTCCATTAGGGAATACTTATCATCCATGTCCATGTTTTCTAAAACTGTTTTCATAAAATATTTTAATATTCTCCTATATATATTTAAATTCATTTTACCCATTTTTGACTTTTACTTCATGATTTTAAAGGAATATTTCTTTGGTTTTCCAAACGAGTTACCTTTTTACTTTTCCGAAAAAATTACGAGAAAGATGTTTTTTTATCTTATACATCATGAACATATTTTTAGGCTTTTATGACACCATATTACCTTAAATATTCCACTACAATGTTAAAATGTTGTTTTCAAATAAAAAATTTTCGTTTAAAATTTCAAACCATTTTAGGAAAAGAAAACCATTTCAGTGATGAAAGGATATTTTCCTCAAGAACCATTTTGAATTATTTTCATGATTACGTTATATGTTTTCAAATTGGTTTCAATGAAAAGGGTCCTAAAAATGTTTTGTTTTTTAAAAATTGATTTTTAAAGAAAATTCATGTTCCAAGTGATCTTACTAAATCCTTTCCCACCTATGATGACATACTTTGTTATAGTTCAATAATACCATTCATATTTTTCTCTGAATGGTTTATGTTTTGATTGTATGATTTTAAAGAAACCCACTTATTTTCATGGGTTATGTTATTATTTTTAATGATTTTTGGAACATGTATGTATGCTTTCATTATGAGATGGGTGGGACCTATATCTCCATATGATGCATTGGGTAAAGATTAATATCTACCGAGATACACTAAGATGGTCTTGGGAGTGAACCTTGACTACTAATGTCATGAACCAACCCAGGTCAACCCTGAACCGGCCACCCGAGATGATCTGCAATAAGGCCTGAGAGGAATTCCTGACCCTCCCGGGCTGGCGACAAGCACCAGGTCATCGAAAAAGATGATGGGAACAATTTCTCCCATTAAAAATAAATAAAATTAGTGGAAATAATGAATAAAAGATCAAAATAACTAAACCAAAAAAATGACTAAATAAGAACTGGAGGAAATAAAATTAATCGATCTAGATAACAAAACTATCTCCATGTGACATCATGGGTCACTCTCCGACTCAATGATCAAACATCACCCAAGGTGAACGCACCCATGATAGAACCTGCACAAGGAATAAAAATAGAAGAAAAAAACTATAGGTGTGAGTGTTCAAATTCAATAGGCTAGCCCAATAATCTATTCCCAATGCACTACCTTTAATATAAAAGAAACATCCATTTTCATGTTTCAACTACAATATATAAAATTAATGTTTTTTATGTATTACTCAAAAATAAAGTATGATTCATTAACCTTATTCATTTCTCAAAAACCCAAGTCATTCTTTTAGTGTGACATTAGAATTTTAAAAGGGAAAGGGATGTTTCCATTTTCAATTTGCACAAAATGGATAAAACACTTTTCTTTGAAAACATTTTTCATAACCCACATTAAAACCAAACATCACTTTCCAATAAAAACACTACATATAAAAGTGCTACAGTGGTTTCACAATAAGGGAAATGAAAAGAAAATATACATACAAGAAACACATTCAACACTACAAGAACTAAGAATGAGTAGACATAGGAGAACCCAGGAGATCAAGAATAATCTAGAGGACACCAATACATGAGAACTCATCCTCGTTGACATGTAACACACAATGAAATCAAAATTCTCAAAATACTCGGACATCCTTTCTTAGGAAGGCCAAGGGAAAATCCCATAGCAATGAACCCAAACATATCTGACTACTATGGGGCATTGGTCAGTACCATAACCTACCAATGCGCCAATCATTCACATAATTTTCTCTCAGTATTCCAAGTCCCTATGTCTCATGTATATAATAGGGGTGAGCCAACTAATTCTAGCTGATAATCCAATCTCATATATATATATATATATAATAAATAAATAACAACAAGAATCCCCTCAAGCCAATCCATGGGATGACCTCTTGCCTTTAAACCATTTGAGAACCCAGGATCCTCTAAGTGTGGGACTCCCAGACAATCAGTGACAACCAAGGAAGGAGAGTTATCCTAGGAGGGTTTTCATCGAAACAATTTCATCATTTTCCAAAATGTTCCAAATGGGCATTAAACACATTTCACAAATAACCACTTTTAAAAGTGCAAAATTATTTTTCCAAAAAAATGGAAAGAACCCATCTTTCTCTTCTACAACCATTTATAAAATCTCATTTCCTTATAAAACAAAAACCAATTTGAAACCATTTAAGGAGACTCAAAATGATACCTTACATGCTGCGAATACTTTTATAAAACCAAACCAAAACATTTTATATCCCAAAAAAACATAAGAGATCAATGGGAAATTTATCCGCGATACATACAATATTTAATAAAATAGTTTCTAATAAAGAATAATCTAGGTGAAAACATAAATTTCATGAAATGAACTTATTTACATTGATAAACCATGTGAAAAAATTTAATAAAACATTTAATCTACCAAATGGAATGCGCAAACATAGGAAAATGACGAAAATTTTCACACAACAAGAGTTGAACTATCAATCCACATGATAAATAAATTAGAATCATATTTCACAACAATAATTAGCACAATTATAGGATGAAAACAGAAAGAAATATATGAAATTAAATTATAAAGGCAAGCATATTGAGAAACCTACCATGAGACCAAGATGAAATAGAAATATGCACGTCTAAAACCACGAGGCAAGATCCAATGCCCTACAACCTAAACACTAAGGACTCAAAACACATAAAAAAAACCCAATTAAGGTATGTGAAACCAAGCGGCAGGGAGAAAACCCTCACCTCAAATGGCGGCGGCAACATAGAATGATTCGAAACACCTTATCTTGGATGGCTAACTCTGAAACTCACCTTAAAGTGTAGGGAGAGACCAGTCCCACACCCCCTTCAAAGAAAAAAACACCAAAGGGTTCACCAAAGGGGTTTGGAATGCCATAGAGGAGACACTGGAGGTCGCGGGTCACCTGGAGATGCGTCGAAGATGGAGGAGGTGCTGCTGGCCAGACGAGGGGGTGCCGGAGGGAGGTCCGGCGCTGGCTGGGCAACTGACCGGACTGACCGGGCGACGCCAGCAAGGCAGAAATAGGAGTCTGGTCGGGGGGGAGATATTGTGCTGCTGGATAGGGAGGAAGGCCAGGACGACGGTGGAAGAGGGAGTTGCACCGACCGAGAGCAGGATATCCGAGGGTCGTGACCGGGGAGAGGGAGGGCACGCCGGCTGCGCGCTAAGTAGGGGGAGATGGGGGTCGCGACCGACAGAAGGGAAGGGGTACGCCTATTGGGGAGGGAGTCGACAGCTAGGGCAGCGCTACATGGGAAGGATGCGCATCCGGGCTGTGCCAGGTCCGGTGAAAACGGGAGGCCGAGGTGGTGCTACAGCGAAAGGAGGCTCACGCCATATGCAAGGAGGGGAGATGGAGGAGGAAGTTGGGCCAAACCCTATAAAAGGTTAATAAAAAACAAACTAAAAGTTTATATATATATATATATAATTAAAATTCTAATAACTAAATAGTAATGAATCTAATAATAATAATAATAATACTAAAAATAATAATCATCATCATCATCATCGTAATGATAAAATAAAAATAATAAAGGTATTCATATCATTTTAAAAATAATAAAATTATTAAGGATAATAAAAAATTTAATGACAACAATTAATGTTTGTTTTAATTATGAACTTTATTTATCTTAAATTTTCCAAAGATGGACGGGGTGCACAGTTACCCGATCGGAGCCGCACATGGTTTCCAGAATGCACTACGCTCATGCGCTCAATGACGTCAACTCAAAAGCTACACTTTTTAACATAAACTCAAAATTCTCGTCCGGGACTCAACCCGAACCCAAGAAAAATTTATTTGAGGCAGAAAATAATTAAATAAATTAAACACATGGTTTGGGTTGTGACAATTCTACTAACCATAATGATTTCTACCCTCGGAAATCCACAACACTATCCATCTGATTGATCAGTATTGAAGAATTTCAAATCAACATGATCCAACCTCTAAATCTAAGGACATTCATCAACCACCAACGGGGCTTAACCCTATTGCCCATAATAAATCATCATCAGAGGGTAGGCCTGAATGGACTCCCCATCATAAGAATTCAACGATCATCTTATAATATCTTAAGAGAAAACCCAAAGAGACTCGTGGTGGGTCCCCCCACCATAAAGAATTCAACTAGAATCTGATAACGACTTAAGAGAAAACCCAAAGAGAATCACGGTGGGTCTCCCCACCATAAAGAACCAACCTAAAAGCATCTAATCAAAAATCCAATTTGAACCCAAACTAGGCCTTATCCCAGTTAAAAGTAATATAGAAAGAACAATTAAACCACTCACTCTTGTCTGAAAGGGATAAGATATGAATTGAAATGTAACACCCCAGGTAAATAAAGAATATTAAATTTTTATATTTAGCAATATTTGTGAATAAAATATTAATATGACTTTAAAGAGGACGCTATGCTCGATGGCGAACCCAACACGCAATAATGAGTTTCTTGGGATTCTTACGTTGCACTCTAATAATAAAATAATATTATTTTAAATGGTGGTTAACATGTAGCCGTT
This sequence comes from Viscum album, assembly GCA_963277665.1. NCBI lineage: Eukaryota > Viridiplantae > Streptophyta > Magnoliopsida > Santalales > Viscaceae > Viscum > Viscum album. Next base: position 931,930,764 of record OY728122.1, on the reverse strand, counting down.
GTATTGGAGGGAATGGATATAAATAACTAAAATATGATTATATATGTTTTTAAATGTTTTTACATTTTTCCAATAAAAGATAAAGGCTTAAAATACGGAAAGAATTCAATTTTAGGCGTATATGCCCTAGTTTTCACTAAAGGCTCACTTATCGTCTTTTGATGGCGAAACATCATTAAATATAGTTTTGTTCACTCTTAAACATTCTATTGGACCAAATAAAACACTTCTTAAGAATCGGGACATCAAAATTTACTTTGTGTAAATTTTTGGTATCTTTCAGGTAAAGTTCATTTTTTTTAATGAATAGTGTAAAATGTTGTATTTTAATTCAAAACCTTTTTTTAATCTAATTTATTTATATTATTATATTATCTTTTTAATTGTTTTTAAAGTGAAATTAGAATATATTTTTACCATTAAATCCAATATTGGTCGTTGGAATTAATTTCATTTTGAAATCAGACTTAAACTAGAGTCAATCTTTTGATACTTATTGTTTCATAAAAACACGCTATTTGCTCTGACAGCGGGAATTAATTATTAAATTAATTAATGTGACTTATATGTTTTGAATTTTGTAAAATAGACTTCATTTTTGAATTCGGAATATCAAATATAGCTTAGGGTGAATTTTTGGGATTTTTCTGAAAAACTTCAATTTTTGATGAATAGTGAAACCACTAAGTGGTACTTATAAAAACGGATTTTTCCGTTTAAATGAAATTTTTCCATCTTTTTGTTTTTAATTTCAAAAATCCGACATACATGGTTGTCATTAAGAAGTAAAATGTGGTTTAATGGGATAATTTTTTTTTTGGTGAATAGTAACTTATTAAGTTTTTAATCGCGATTAGAGGTAATTAGTGTAGTTTAAGGTAAAAATAATGTTTTAATAATGTGAAATGAACTTGAAACATGTCCTAACCTCATTGGATGTGTCATGGCCGACCAAGACAACCCATGGGTCAACTTGGGGACCCCATGAAGCCACTTTGGTTGGAAAATGACATTAATATCTTTTTATTTAAAGTTAAAGTAAAAAATGAGACAAACATGAAATGTTTTACATAAACAATTTTTACATGGGGTTATACAAATCCGATTTTTGACTATAAATTTTCATTGGAAAGATAAAAATATTTCCTACATCATAGTATTTTTTTTATAATTTTTAGATATTAAATAAATTAAATTATTTATGACATCATGGTGATGCAGCGATGACCTCATTATTTAACGATTAAAATAAAATGGAAAGATAATGTAATATATAAGACCTAAACATGTCCAAAACCTATTGGATGAGTGTATTTAGAACCCTTATCACCTTATCCTCTAAACACATCAATGTGGGACCTATTAAATCCGAATACCATTTTAAAATAAAGTGACTTTGCTTTACCTTCCAAGAGTGTCCCTCCTCTCCTCTTATAAAAGGCCCCCACCTCTACCGCCTTACCCACACTCCCAAAGCCTTTGGCTCAGCCAACCTCTTCCCATTTTCTCTCTCCACTTCCCTCTCTTACTCATTGAAGCCTCACTTTGTGCATAAGTCTTCCCAAGGAAGCCTTTGAGATCAAACCAAATGGAGTTACCCGATTTTAAGGTAATGTCTTCACTTGAGTCCTTTTGTTTTATTTTGCTTCTCCAACCCCCTAAACTCTTTTTATTCATTTCCTTTGTAAAAAATACAGTATCATAAATATACTAGTATGTTGTAATAATAAGGATTCGAGCTACACTTTCACACACCTACCTCTAATGGTTAAAGAACATATTGTTTCCGTGGATGGCGAATATCTGCCTCCCGAAACGATGATTGTTCAAAATTTTTCTAACACCTTCAAAGGTTGTCATTAAGATGACACTATATTTATATATGATATCTAATATGTTTATGTTTTACTTAAGCTTCTGTAATTTTCATTTATGGCATACCTTTATGGTTTCCATTATGGGTAAACGCGATATCTTCATTTAAGGAAGTGTGGACTACCGCCCCCTCAAAGTGATGTGATTCGTTAATGCCATATGTGGGACATATAAAGGATGGATTTAAAGTTATTATATATGAAGTTTTACTGGAATTATAATATAACTATATATCATTATTATTCCATTCCATAAAAATATGAAATAGAAATGAAAGTAGCGTTCATCGGTACGTACGGCTTACCGTCTCCATGAACGGTGCATTTCATTTCTTACCTCTAAATGATTATGTAATATTATAAATACATGTATGTTCTGGATATATATTATATATATGATATCCAAATCATGAATATAATTCTGAATATAATGAACATTTGACCACACGAACAACATGTAATTGTAAGAAGTCCACTTTCAACTTAAGAACCAAATATCGACAAAACAAACATTATTAACTTAAATGATTACATAATGTTTATAACATGGAAATAAGTGATCTAAAAAGAATAATTAACTAGAAAAAGGTTCTTAATAAAGTTTAAATTAACTCAATTTTATCATTCAGGACGTTAAATAACGATCGAGTCAAGTCGGACCCGAGGTAAGGGATCATGCTCCTCTCTTTCTTTTTTAAGTACACCCTTTTATGTCATTCCTTTTAAGCTCATATTTCTTGTGATTGGGATGTTATTTTATATTAATCTTACTTTAATTTTTATGTTCATATGATGAGAGACCATATTTCCTCTCATCAATCCATTTTGGAAGTTTTAAGTGGCGTCGTTAGGCTTCCGAGTTTTCCTAAGGGATTTTTCATCTCACTTTTATTCCCGTGAGATTTATGCTACATTTTCCACAATTTCCTTTGAGTGGTGTATGTACTGACCATTATTATACACTTTTTGTAGTATAATTTCATTTATGGGTATTAAAATATTCATTGTATGACCCTTCTTCCATGGGGTGTACGTTTCAAAAGTTACCCAACTCGGTAAGGGGACCTTTCACCATCCTCTTTTTAAAAGACTTATTTTGTCATGTCTTTTAATTCACATACTATTATGTTGGGATATATTATTTTATATCCTTATTGATGTAAATTTTATGTCCAAGTGATGAGATTCACTTTTTCTCTCTCATCAACTCATTTTATGAATTTTGAAGTGATGCCGTTAGGCTGTCGAATTTTACCAAGGGAACTTTTTAACCCAATTTCGATTTCTTTGGGTTCAACATGTAGTTATTGAATATGTCATATTTTGAATATGTGTTAATGGCCTTTTATTGTTTTAAACTTAATATCCACTTATATTGGGTGTATTTATATTTGTCACACATAATTTTGAGATTGATTTATCCTTAATTTAAGGATACCTTCTTTATAAGGGATTTCATCACATTTGACATTTCTATTGAGACTTCATTGTTGTTATGCACCAATTCACTCATATATAGTGTATATACTATCCTTTGGAATATTATATCATGAATCCATTTATTCTCATGATATTATAAAGTTCTGACTAAATGTTATTCCTCAATTATTGTATTCAAGTGTCTCTAATTTTGGTAAAACCCCTTTAACAAAAATATCGCTTTAAATGTTTTAGTTATTTGTTCTTATTAATATCCATGTTTTCAAAATGGTTTTAAGGATTTTTTTGTATGGATATTAATGGTTTAAAATTTTAAAAGATTCAAGGTGGTATGGGACACTTTGATTCAAAAATCTCTTTATTAAATGTTTTAAATGGTTTTGGAAATGGTTTCTTTTTTAATGGATTCATTATTTCAATATACTAAAATGTTATATTGTGATTGAAATGTGGAAATTTTATGTTTTCTTTATGCATTTTTTATGTGATAAGTTTACGTTATGGTTCTTGGGCATTGTTATGAAAACGGGTGGTTCTGTGATAAACTAAGGGCGGGTGATCCCGATATAGCTCTCCAATGCATTGGGTAAAGCGAAGGAGTGAAACATTAAGGTTTCTCCGAAGAGATTTAGGTAATATACTATGATGGGTATTCCAAACGTAACCAGGAGGGTTACTCCCTACGTAAGAATGTTATGAATGCCTCATGTTACCTTTAGGTCTTTTGATTTCTATGATTTATTCATGGTTTTATGAGGTATGTTAAAGTGCCTATGTTTTATGGGTAAAGTATGATTTCATTTTTATGTATATATGAACTCATGTTTCCTTTCCATATTTTTTATAACCCTTACTGATCTTTTTATGCTCATCCCAAGTTTTTGAAATATTTTTCACAGGTCAAGGGAAAGGTACAATATGTGATGATAGTGTCAAGGATGTGTCAAGAAAGAATCCAAGTTTTATTTTCAATATGTTTCCATTGATGGGAAGAATGAATACTGTCTTTTATGTAACCACTTTGTTTAAATGTGGAATGTAATGCAAGTTTCATGATCTAATTCTCTAAAACTCTAAACCTGAAAAGATCCTCAATGTGTAATCTTGTAATAACTCAAGATTAAGTAAGGTTTAAGGCTGGGGGCCTTATAGTTGGTATCAGAGGTCGGTTTAGATAACTTTAGAGGTTAGGGTATTCTTTAAGCATAAGTGGCATTACCATAATGGTTAGGATTTCAGAAAGAGTCCTAGTTTTTGATAAAGTGAATGAGTAAGTATATCTTAGTGGTTATCTCCCTCATTAGTACATGATTGTTTTGTTGATATACTCACACTGACATTTCTGTTTTTAGTGAAATGATGGATCTAGCAGGCACCAAAGAGACAACAGGTTTGAAGGAAACTGTGGTGGTTCTCTGATTAAGAGACTGGATGAAATGGGGGATTCAATGAGGAATCTTAGGGTTTGTTCTAAACCAACTATCAAGGAGTCATGATCAACCACTTGAACCTTGGTATGTTCTATAATTCATCATGTACGAGATGACCAAATCGATGTGGAAGTTTAGGTAATAATTATAAAGGTAACAATTAGGGTTTATATGATCCTTAATTTTGAGGTAATTATGGGTTATTATATGATATGACGGAATAAGAAGGCATGAGATAAACTTGAGGAATATGTTATATTTATTTTTTTATCTCTTTTTGAGGAATGTTATAAAATTATATAGTTTTTTAAAAGGGACAACACACAGACCGTGTGACAACCCGTCGCGTCGGACGAAGCTGCGGGAATCGAACACACAACCAAAGTGCAACTGGTATTTATTGCATTCCACTGGACTACGTGAAGTCCCTGGTTAGTTTGACCGATTATTTTTAGTTAGATGATTTTATGAATTAAGAGTAAGTTGATTTTGGGTTATTTATGAAAATGATTAACCTATCATGGAGGATATGTGATTAGGTTAATTACTTTTCAATACGAGACTTTAGGAGCAACTGATGTTGTTTGGAGATAAATGTTACGATTTAACTTGGAAGACTATGTGACTAAATCCTTCAAATATTTGGGTTTCAATCTTATATTGGTTTACTTTGAATAATTTTATGGAAAAATTGGTTATCGAATGTTCCTCGTTGAACTTTGGGTTTTGTTGGACAAATTTTGAGATTAAGAATAGATTTTCTTTTTATAAAGGGTTATCCTTTTCTGGATTATCTGATCTTGTAGTAACCTTTTTGGTTTCAGTTTTGGTTAAGTTTTGAAGACATGGGAAATGTATAGTTATTTTTTTTGGATTAGGTTCTCCTCTAGAAGTTGTTTATAGTACTCTTAATGCAAACAAGTCTTCCTAAATACTCGTCTTTTGGAGAAAGTATGAGTCTGTGTAAGAAATCTAGTAAAAGTTGAAAGTCAACACGACAAGTAAGTATGTTTCCTTATGTTTTAGTTAAGCTCAAAAATAAATTCCTCAATAAAAAGTAACTTAAAATAAAAATGTTGTCTATTAACTTTTCCTACTGGGGAACCCAACACCATTTAACCCATCACAAGTTTGTGATTTTCTTATTGTTAACATTCTCCTAAACATGTTTTCTATCACTCTCCATCAGAACATGACCCTATGTTTTATCCTCCATGTACATGTTTTCCTACATGGAATCCTAGTATGGGTTAACTCGGGTGACCTCTGTACTTATCTTTCTTTATTTTAAATTGATTGTTTTACCGACTCTTGTTTCGATGTGGGATTTTCAATGATGTTTCCGAGCCCAATTTTAAAATTGCGAGGACGCAATTCCCAAAAGGGGGGAAGGATGTAACACCCCAGGTAAATAAATAATATCACATTTTTATATTTAGCAATATTTGTGAATAAAATATTAATATGACTTTAAAGGGGACGCTATGCTCGATGGCGAACCCAACACGCAACAACGAGTTTCTTGGGAATCTTACGTTGCACTCTAATAATAAAATAATATTATTTTAAATGGTAGTTAACATGTAGCCGTTATATTTGCGGGAATGGATAGAAATAACTAAAATATGATTATATATGTTTTTAAATGTTTTTACATTTATCCAATAAAATATAAAGGCTTAAAATACGGAAAGAATTCAATTTTAGGCGTATATGCCTTAGTTTTCACTAAAGGCTCACTTATCGCCTTTTGATGGCGAACCGTCATTAAATATAGTTTTGTTCACTCTTAAACATAATATTGGACCAAATAAAACTCTTCTTAAGAATCGGGACATCAAAATTTACTTTTTGTAAATTTTTGGTATCTTTCCGATAAAGTTCATTTTTTTTAATGAATAGTGTAAAATGTTGTATTTTAATTCAAAACCTCTTTTTAGTCAAATTTATTTATATGATTAGATTATCTTTTTAATTGGTTTTAAAGTTAAATTAGAATATATTTTTACCATTAAATCCAATAGTGGTCATTGAAATTAATTTCACTTTGAAATTAGACTTAAACTAGAGTCAATCTTTTGATACTTATTGTTTCATAAAAACACGCTATTTGCTCTGACAGCGGGAATTAATTATTAAATTAATTAATGTGAATTATATGTTTTGAATTTTGTAAAATAGACTTCATTTTTGAATTCGGAATATCAAATATAGCTTAGGGTGAATTTTTGGGATTTTTCTGAAAAACTTCAATTTTGATGAACAGTGAAACCACTAAGTGGTACTTATAAAAACTGATTTTTCCGTTTAAATGAAATTTTTCCATCTTTTTGTTTTGAATTTCAAAAATCCGACATACATGGTTTTCATTAAGAAGTAAAATGTGGTTCAATGGGATAAAAATAATTTTTTGGTTAATAGTAACTTATTAAGTTTTTAATCGCGATTAGAGGTAATTAGTGTAGTTTAAGGTAAAAATAATGTTTTAATAATGTGAAATGAACTTGAAACATTTCCTAGCCTCATTGGATGTGTCATTGCCGACCAAGAAAACCCATTAGTCAACTTGGGGACCCCATGAAGCCACTTTGGTTGGAAAATGACATTAATATCTTTTTATTTAAAGTTAAAGTAAAAAAAGAGACAAACATGAAATGTTTTACTAAAACAATTTTTACATGGGGTTATACAAATCAGATTTTTGACTATAAATATTCATTGGAAAGATAAAAATATTTCCTACATCATAGTATTTTTTTATAATTTTTAGACATTAAATAAATTAAATTATTTATGACATCATGATGATGCAGCGATGACCTCATTATTTAACGATTTAAATAAAATAGAAAGATAATGTAATATCTAAGACCTACACATGTCCAAAACCTATTGAATGAGTGGATTTAGAATCCTTATCACCTTATCCTCAAAACACATCAATTTGGGACCTCTTAAATCCGAATACCATTTTAAAATAAAGTGACTTTTCTTTACCTTCCAAGAGTGCCCCTACTCTCCTCTTATAAAAGGCCCCCACCTCTACCTCCTTACCCACACTCCCAAAGCCTTTGGCTCGGCCTACCTCTGCCCATTTTGTCTCTACACTTCCCTATATTACTCCTTGAAGCCTCACTTTGGGCAGAAGTCTTTTCAAGGAAGCCTTTGAGCTCAAACCAAAGGGAGTTACCCGATTTTAAGGTAATGTCTTCACTTGAGTCCTTTTGTTTTATTTTGCTTCTCCAACCCCCTAAACTCTTTTTATTCATTTATTTTGTAAAACATACAGTATCATAAATATACTAGGATTTTTTAATAATAAGTATTCTAGCTAAACTTTCACACACCTACCTCTAATGGTTAAAGAACATACTGTTTCCGTGGATGGCGAATTTCTGCCTCCCGAAACGATGATTGTTCAACATTCTTCTAACACCTTCAAAGGTGGCCATTAATATGACACTATATTTATATATGATATCTAATATGTTTATTTTTTACTTAATCTTCTGTAATTTTCATTTATGGCATAACTTTATTGTTTCCATAATGGGTAAACGCGATATCTTCATTTAAGGAAGTGCGGACTACCGCCCCCTCAAAGTGATGTGATTCGTTAATGCCATATGTGGGACATATAAAGGATGGATTTAAAGTTATTATATATGAAGTTTTACTGGAATTATAATATAACTATATATCATTATTATTCCATTCCATAAAAATATGAAATAGAAATGAAAGTAGCGTTCATGGGTACGTACGGCTTACCGTCTCCATGAACGGTGCATTTCATTTCTTACCTCTAAATGATTATGTAATATTATAAATACATGTATGTTCTGGATATATATTATATATATTATATACAAATCATGAATTTAATTCTGAATATAATGAACATTTGACCACACGAACAACATGTAATTGTAATAAGTCCACTTTCAACTTAAGAACCAAATATCGACAAAACAAACATTATTAACTTAAATGATTACATAATGTTTATAACATGGAAATAAGTGATCTAAAAAGAATAATGAACTAGAAAAAGTTTCTTAATAAATTTTAAATTAACTCAAGTTTATCATTCAGGACGTTAAAGAACGATCGAGTCAAGTCGGACCCGAGGTAAGGGATCCTACTCCTCTCTTTCTTTTTTAAGTACACCCTTTTATGTCATTCCGTTTAAGCTCATATTTCTTGTGATTGGGATGTTATTTTATATTAATATTACTTTAATTTTTATGTTCATATGATTAGATACCATATTTCCTCTCATCAATCCATTTTGGAAGTTTTAAGTGGCGTCGTTAGGCTGCCGAGTTTTCCTAAGGGATTTTTCATCTCACTTTTATTCCCGTGAGATTTATGCTACATTTTCCACAATTTCCTTTGAGTGGTGTATGTACTGACCATTATTATACACTTTGTGTAGTATAATTTCATTTATGGGTATTCAAATATTCATTGTATGACCCTTCTTCCATGGGGTGTACGTTTCGAAAGTTACCCAACTCGGTAAGGGGACCTTTCACCCTCCTCTTTTTAAAAGACTTCTTTTGTCATGTCTTTTAATTCACATACTATTATGTTGGGATATATTATTTTATATCCTTATTGATGTAAATTTTATTTCCAAGTGATGAGATTCCATTTTTATCTCTCATCAACTCATTTTCTGAATTTTGAAGTGATGCCGTTAGGCTGTCGAATTTTACCAAGGGAACTTTTTAACCCAATTTCGATTTCTTTGGGTTCAACATGTAGTTATTGAATATGTCATATTTTGAATATGTGTGAATGACCTTTTATTTTTTTACACTTAGTATCCACTTATATTGGGTGTATTTATATTTGTCACACATAATTTTGAGATTGATTTATCCTTAATTTAAGGATACCTTCTTTATAAGGGATTTCATCACATTTGACATTTCTATTGAGACTTCATTGTTGTTATGCACCAATTCACTCATATATAGTGTATATACTATCCTTTGGAATATTATATCATGAATCTATTTATTCTCATGATATTATAAAGTTCTGACTAAATGTTATTCCTCAATTATTGTATTTAAGTGTCTCTAATTTTGGTAAAACCCCTTTAACAAAAATATCACTTTAAATGTTTTAGTTATTTGTTATTATTAATATCCATGTTTTCAAAATAGTTTTAAGGATTTTTTTTATATGGATATTAATGTTTTAAAATTTTAAAACATTCAAGGTGGTATGGGACACTTTGATTCAAAAATCTCTTTATTAAATGTTTTAAATGGTTTTGGAAATGGTTTCTTTTTTAATGGATTCATTATTTCAATATACTAAAATGTTATATTGTTATTGAAATGTGGAAATTTTATGTTTTCTTTATGCATTTTTTATGTGATAAGTTTACGTTATGGTTCTTGGGCATTGTTATGAAAACGGGTGGTTCTGTGATAAACTAAGGGCGGGTGAGCCCGATATAGCTCTCCAATGCATTGGGTAATGTGAAGGAGTGAAACGTTAAGGTTTATCCGAAGAGATTTAGGTAATATACTATGATGGGTATTCCAAACGTAACCAAGAGGGTTACTCCCTACGTAAGAATGTTATGAATGCCTCATGTTACCTTTAGGTCTTTTGATTTCTATGATTTATTCATGGTTTGATGAGGTATGTTAAAGTTCCTATGTTTTATGGGTAAAGTATGATTTCATTTTTATGTATATATGAACTCATGTTTCCTTTCCATATTTTTTATAACCCTTACTGATCTTTTTATGCTCCTCCCAAGTTTTTGAAATATTTTTCACAGGTCAAGGGAAAGGTACAAGATGTGATGATAGTGTCAAGGATGTGTCAAGAAAGAATCCAAGTTTTATTTTCAATATGTTTCCGTTGATGGGAAGAATGAATACTGTCTTTTATGTAACCACTTTGTTTAAATGTGGAATGTAATGAAAGTTTCATGATCTAATTCTCTAAAACTCTAAACCTGAAAAGATCCTCAATGTGTAATCTTGTAATAACTCAAGATTAAGTAAGGTTTAAGGCTGGGGGCCTTATAGTTGGTATCAGAGGTCGGTTTAGATAACTTTAGAGGTTAGGGTATTCTTTAAGCATAAGTGGCATTACCATAATGGTTAGGATTTCAGAAAGAGTCCTAGTTTTAGATAAAGTGAATGAGTAAGTATATATTAGTGGTTATCTCCCTCATTAGTACATGATTGTTTTGTTGATATACTCACACTGACATTTCTGTTTTTAGTGAAATGATGGATCTAGCAGGCACCAAAGAGACAACAGGTTTGAAGGAAACTGTGGTGGTTCTCTGATTAAGAGACTGGATGAAATGGGGGATTCAATGAGGAATCTCATCGTTGTTCTAAACCAACTATCAAGGAGTCATGATCAACCACTTGAACCTTGGTATGTTCTATAATTCATCATGTACGAGATGACCAAATCTATGTGGAAGTTTAGGTAATAATTATAAAGGTAACAATTAGGGTTTATATGATCCTTAATTTTGAGGTAATTATGGGTTATTATATGATATGACGGAATAAGAAGGCATGAGATAAACTTGAGGAATATGTTATATTTATTTTTTTATCTCTTTTTGAGGAATGTTATAAAATTATATAGTTTTTTAAAAGGGACAACACACAGACCGTGTGACAACCCGTCACGTCGGACGAAGCTGCGGGAATCGAACACACAACCAAAGTGCAACTGGTATTTATTGCATCCCACTGGACTACGTGAAGTCCCTGGTTAGTTTGACCAATTATTTTTAGTTATATGATTTTATGAATTAAGAGTAAGTTGATTTTGGGTTATTTATGAAAATGATTAACCTATCATGGAGGATATGTGATTAGGTTAATTACTTTTCAATACGAGACTTTAGGAGCAACTGATGTTGTTTGGAGATAAATGTTACGATTTAACTTGGAAGACTATGTGACTAAATCCTTCAAATATTTGGGTTTCAATATTATATTGGTTTACTTTGAAGAATTTTATGGAAAAATTGGTTATCGAATGGTCCTCGTTGAACTTTGGGTTTTGTTGGACAAATTTTGAGATTAAAAATAGATTTTCTTTTTATAAAGGGTTATCCTTTTCTGGATTATCTGATCTTGTAGTAACCTTTTTGGTTTTAGTTTTGGTTAAGTTTTGAAGACATGGGAAATTTATAGTTATTTTTTGTGGATTAGGTTCTCCTCTAGAAGTTTTTTATAGTACTCTTAATGCAAACAAGTCTTCCTAAATACTCGTCTTTTGGAGAAAGTATGAGTCTGTGTAAGAAATCTAGTAAAAGTTGAAAGTAAACACGACAAGTAAGTATGTTTCCTTATGTTTTAGTTAAGATCAAAAATAAATTCCTCAATAAAAAGTAACTTAAAACAAAAATGTTTTCTATAAACTTTTCCTACTGGGGAACCCAACACCGTTTAACCCATCACAAGTTTGTGATTTTCTTATTGTTAACTTTCTCCTAAACATGTTTTCTATCACTCTCCATCAGAACATGACCCTTTGTTTTCTCCTCCATGTACATTTTTTCCTACATGTAATCCAAGTATGGGTTAACTCGGGTGACCTCTGTACTTATCTTTCTTTATTTTAAAGTGATTGTTTTACTGACTCTTGTTTCGATGTGGGATTTTCAATGATGTTTCTGAGCCCAATTTTAAAATTGCGAGGACGCAATTCCCAAAAGGGGGGTAGGATGTAACACCCCAGGTAAATAAATAATATTACATTTTTATATTTAGCAATATTTGTGAATAAAATATTAATATGACTTTAAAGGGGACACTATGCTCGATGGCGAACCCAACACGCAACAACGAGTTTCTTGGGAATCTTACGTTGCACTCTAATAATAAAATAATATTATTTTAAATGGTAGTTAACATGTAGCCGTTGTATTGGCGGGAATGGATAGAAATAACTAAAATATGATTATATATGTTTTTAAATGTTTTTACATTTATCCAATAAAAGATAAAGGCTTAAAATACGGAAAGAATTCAATTTTAGGCGTATATGCCCTAGTTTTCACTAAAGGCTCACTTATCGCCTTTTGATGGCGAACCGTCATTAAATATAGTTTTTTTTCACTCTTAAACATAATATTGGACCAAATAAAACTCTTCTTAAGAATTGGGACATCAAAAATTACTTTGTGTAAATTTTTGGTATCTTTCCGATAAAGTTCATTTTTTTAATGAATAGTGTAAAATGTTGTATTTTAATTCAAAACCTCTTTTTAGTCAAATTTATTTATATGATTAGATTATCTTTTTAATTGGTTTTAAAGTGAAATTAGAATATATTTTTACCATTAAATCCAATAGTGGTCGTTGGAATTAATTTCACTTTGAAATCAGACTTAAACTAGAGTCAATCTTTTGAAACTTATTGTTTCATAAAAACACGCTATTTTCTCTGACAGCGGGAATTAATTATTAAATTAATTAATGTGACTTATATGTTTTGAATTTTTTAAAATAGACTTCATTTTTGAATTCTGAATATCAAATATATCTTAGGGTGAATTTTTGGGATTTTTCTGAAAAACTTCAATTTTTGATGAACAGTGAAACCACTAAGTGGTACTTATAAAAACTGATTTTTCCGTTTAAATGAAATTTTTCCATCTTTGTGTTTTGAATTTCAAAAATCCGACATACATGGTTATCATTAAGAAGTAAAATGTGGTTCAATGGGATGAAAATAATTTTTTGGTTAATAGTAACTTATTAAGTTTTTAATCGCGATTAGAGGTAATTAGTGTAGTTTAAGGTAAAAATAATGTTTTAATAATGTGAAATGAACTTGAAACATGTCCTAGCCTCATTGGATGTATCATTTCCGACCAAGACAACCCATGAGTCAACTTGGGGACCCCATGAAGCCACTTTGGTTGGAAAATGACATTAATATCTTTTTATTTAAAGTTAAAGTAAAAAATGAGACAAACATGAAATGTTTTACTAAAACAATTTTTACATGGGGTTATACAAATCAGATTTTTGACTATAAATATTAATTGGAAATATAAAAATATTTCCTACATCATAGTATTTTTTTTATAATTTTTAGACATTAAATAAATTAAATTATTTATGACATCATGATGATGCAGCGATGACCTCATTATTTAACGATTTAAATAAAATGGAAAGATAATGTAATATCTAAGACCTACACATGTCCAAAACCTATTGGATGAGTGGATTTAGAACCCTTATCACCTTATCCTAAAAACACATCAATGTGGGACCTCTTAAATCCGAATACCATTTTAAAATAAAGTGACTTTTCTTTACCTTCCAAGAGTGCCCCTCCTCTCCTCTTATAAAAGGCCCCCACCTCTACCTCCTTACCCACACTCCCAAAGCCTTTGGCTCGGCCAACCTCTGCCCATTTTGTCTCTCCACTTCCCTATCTTACTCCTTGAAGCCTCACTTTGGGCAGAAGTCTTCCCAAGGAAGCCTTTGAGCTCAAACCAAAGGGAGTTACCTGATTTTAAGGTAATGTCTTCACTTGAGTCCTTTTGTTTTATTTTGCTTCTACAACCCCCTAAACTCTTTTTATTCATTTATTTTGTAAAAAATACAGTATCATAAATATACTAGGATGTTGTAATAATAATGATTCTAGCTACACTTTCACACACCTACCTATAATGGTTAAATAACATACTGTTTCCGTGGATGGCGAATTTCTGCCTCCCGAAACGATGATTGTTCAACATTCTTCTAACACCTTCAAAGGTGGCCATTAATATGACACTATATTTATATATGATATCTAATATGTTTATGTTTTACTTAAGCTTCTGTATTTTTCATTTATGTCATACCTTTATGGTTTCCATTATGGGTAAACGCGATATCTTCATTTAAGGAAGTGCGGACTACCGCCCCCTCAAAGTGATGTGATTCGTTAATGCCATATGTGGGATGTATAAAGGATGGATTTAAAGTTATTATATATGATGTTATACTAGAATTATAATATAACTATATATCATTATTATTCCATTCCGTAAAAATATGAAATAGAAATGCAAGTAGCGTTCATGGGTACGTACGGCTTACCGTCTCCATGAACGGTGCATTTCATTTCTTACCTCTAAATGATTATGTAATATTATAAATACATGTATGTTCTGGATATATATTATATATATGATATCCAAATCATGAATATAATTCTGGATATAATGAACATTTGACCACACGAACAACATGTAATTGTAAGAAGTCCACTTTCGACTTAATAACCAAATATCGACAAAACAAACATTATTAACTTAAATGATTACATAATGTTTATAACATGGAAATAAGTGATATAAAAAGAATAATGAACTAGAAAAAGGTTCTTAATAAAGTGGAAATTAACTCAAGTTTATCATTCAGGACGTTAAAGAACGATCGAGTCAAGTCGGACCCGAGGTAAGGGATCCTACTCCTCTCTTTCTTTTTAAGTACACCCTTTTATGTCATTCCTTTTAAGCTCATAATTCTTGTGATTGGGATGTTATTTTATATTAATCTTACTATAATTTTTATGTTCATATGATGAGAGACCATATTTACTCTCATAAATCCATTTTGGAAGTTTTAAGTGGCGCTGTTAGGCTGCCGAGTTTTCCTAAGGGATTTTTCATCTCACTTTTATTCTCGTGAGATTTATGCTACATTTTCCACAATTTCCTTTGAGTGGTGTATGTACTGACAATTATTATACACTTTGTGTAGTATAATTTCATTTATGGGTATTCACATCTTCATTGTATGACCCTTCTTCCATGGGGTGTACGTTTCGAAAGTTACCCAACTCGGTAAGGGGACCTTTCACCCTCCTCTTTTTAAAAGACTTCTTTTGTCATGTCTTTTAATTCACATACTATTATGTTGCGATATGTTATTTTATATCCTTATTGATGTAAATTTTATTTCCAAGTGATGATATGCCCTTTTTATCTCTCATCAACTCATTTTCTGAATTTTGAAGTGATGTCGTTAGGCTGTCGAATTTTACCAAGGGAATTTTTTAACCCAATTTCGATTTCTTTGGGTTCAACATGTAGTTATTGAATATGTCATCTTTTGAATATGTGTGAATTACCTTTTATTGTTTTAAACTTAATATACACTTATATTGGGTGTATTTATATTTGTCACACATAATTTTGAGATTGATTTATCCTTAATTTAAAGATACCTTCTTTATAAGGGATTTCATCACATTTGACATTTCTATTGAGACTTCATTGTTGTTATGCACCAATTCACTCTTATATGGTGTATATACTGTCCTTTGGAATATTATATCATGAATCCATTTATTCTCATGATATTATAAAGTTCTGACTAAATGTTATTCCTCAATTATTGTATTCAAGTGTCTCTAATTTTGGTAAAACCCCTTTAACAAAAATATCACTTTAAATGTTTTAGTTATTTGTTCTTATTAATATCCATGTTTTCAAAATGGTTTTAAGGATTTTTTTATATGGATATTAATGGTTTAAAATTTTAAAAGCTTCAAGGTGGTATGGGACACTTTGATTCAAAAATCTCTTTATTAAATGTTTTAAATGGTTTTAGAAATGGTTTCTTTTTGAATGGATTCATTATTTCAATATACTAAAATGTTATATTGTGATTGAAATTTGGAAATGTTATGTTTCCTTTATGAATTTTTTATGTGATAAGTTTATGTTATGGTTCTTGGGCATTGTTATGAAAACGGGTGGTTCCGTGATAAACTAAGGGCAGGTGAGCCCGATATAGCTCTCCAATGCATTGGGTAACACGAAGGAGTGAAATGTTAAGGTTTATCTGAAGAGATTTAGGGAATATACTATGATGGGTATTCCAAACATAACCAGGAGGGTTACTCCCTACGTAAGAATGTTATGAATGCCTCATGTTACCTTTAGGTCTTTTGATTTCTATGATTTATTCATGGTTTTATGAGGTATGTTAAAGTGCCTATGTTTTATGGGTAAAGTATGATTTCATTATTATGTATATATTAACTCATGTTTCCTTTCCATATTTTTTATAACCCTTACTAAGATTTTTATGCTCATCCCAAGTTTTTGAAATGTTTTTCACAGGTCAAGGGAAAGGTACAAGATTTGATGATAGTGTCAAGGTTGTGTCAAGAAATAATCCATGTTTTATTTTCAATATGATTCCGTTGATGGGAAGAATGAATATTGTCTTTTATGTAACCACTTTGTTTAAATCTGGAATGTAATGCAAGTTTCATGATCTAATTCTCTAAAACTCTAAACCTGAAAAGATCCACAATGTGTAATCTTGTAATAACTCAAGATTAAGTAAGGTTTAAGGCTGGGGGCCTTATATAAAAACTCTGCATGAACCAAAAACCCTCACCCTAGGAGTGGGTAGAGAGGGGATCATGGATTGGATCAATGAAACTGCGATAGAAAACTACTCACGACTCATCACATCAGGATAGAAACAAACCAATGCTGAAAATGATTCACATGGGTGGTCTATGCAAGGCCACTGATCGGTAACTCATATCCAAAAAGGAACAATTATTGAAATTTCCTAAGGGATAAGTCCATCACATTCTTTTTGACGAGATGAAATTTACAAAGATGGTAAAAAAAACACTAAAATGATCTCATTTCCATGATAGAGGCACAACCATAACAAAACTCCTTAAAATTACCCCAGGGTTTCGGACTACACGCTAGTTTAACTCTAAGCCCTTTTGGATGGTTCTCTGATGGATGAATCATCTCCTATCTCATATTCAGGTTCTGATAATCCTAATATAAAACATATATCTTTAAATCTGGCAGATTAAAGGACAGAATTTTTAAATAAAAACGATGCTAGCATTGTAAACCAGAGTTCATAAAAAGACACATGACATTCCAATACATTTAAAAACACAAAATACCATCAGTACAACTGCAATGATAAGATATCCCTTACACTAGAAGGAATCATAAAAAAGATGCCAAAAAACCCTATAGAACATCACTTCTGAGAACTTCCTCCATGACACTTTCTAGAGATGCCTCGACAAAAATCACTACAAGTGACCCAAGCGTCCACAAGCCTGGCATGGCTTTGGAGAATTTGTACAAGATAAGTTTTTTGACCTGTCCTGCCACACTGATAAAACACAAGGATATATCTCTATAAAGAGGTTGATGAAAGATCCTGAGGACTTTTGGTTCCATGGACTTCTCCATTTACTTTCGATATCTTACTCATATTCTTGTTGGAAGTATCCCCATTGATCCTATTAATTGATGGGGGGAGGAATACCTCTTGCACTCCTATCAACATGGATTCAACATGAAGGGCTTGCCTCACCACATTGACAGACGAAGTTAGGTTGGACGTTGACACCTCTGATTCTAGATCTGGATGGAGGCTCACCTCAAAACGTCGTGCCTTCATGGAGTAATCATTGGCATACCCAAAATCATAAGGAACTAGATCCAAAAAGCACTGGAAATAATCCAACACTGATCGATCACCCTGCTGCAGTCAACACATCTTTATCCCCTTTCTCACGCTTTCCTTCTCAGAGAAATACCAATGAATGAACACAACCTTGAAAAAACTCCCAAGTAAGCTCTTGACAGGGCTTATTCCAAGACACAGACTTCCACCACTTCCACGATGAACCTCCAAGCATTAAGGTTGCAAACTTTACCTTCAACGAGTTAGGAAACTCAACGAGGTTAAAGTTCCTTTCAATATTTCACATCTCATCTTCCAATACGGAAGGGTCTTCTTGACCATATAAGAGAGGTGGATCTAGCTTCTAAAACTCAAGCATTAAATCCTTAGGTTGATCAACCTCAATACGATCACCCATCAAATATTCAAGGGTATAACTGTTGAACAGGAAATTTCAATGAACCCAATAAAGGCCAAATCAATAAAAAAAATCCTCAAGATCAAACACCACATAGGTGAAAAGATCTAAACACAAGAAAACAAGAAATCATAACATCAAAACATTCCATTTTGAAAACATATTCATTTTAAAACAAGCTAGGTGGGTTAAACCCTCTCTATTGGTATTCTTTAGAGTCTCACGTGCATGCATGGTTTTGTGCCACCTCGGGCATCCATCCACCATACCAGACCTCTATTCATATTCCAACATACCACTATTTCTATGAGCACCCCTAGGAACACTAAGGCCAAACCACAAGAACTTCATTTTCTAAAAACAAATCATGCATCCCATTTCCTTTAAAAAAATCAGCAAATTAAACATGTCATTTCAAACAACCATTTTTCAAAACCAATTTTTTTTATTCCAACCACTTTCAGAAGTCAGAGGAAACCCAGAACAACTCAAACAAGGAACTAGTGTTGGTGGGTTACTTGACCATATGGTTGGTGGCTAGATTCCAAACACGTCACCGACATGGAAATCCATTTAGGACTATTCCCCTAGCTCCACAAGGCTTTCTAGACCATGTGGCTAATGAGAAATATTATCCCAACTCCCTTGGTTGTATCCCAATCACAAAACATACAATAAATCCCCAAAGAAACTAATTAAATTGGACTTCCTATGGAAATGTGGGGATCAGAACAAGAAAGTGTTCACGATGCTCTTCTAGAACCTACCCCTTGAGTCCCAACAATCCTACTCCATCTACCTTGAAATAGAAAATAACAAAGGGTGCTCTGAAAATCGAGGTCCACTAAGAGCGAACCTGGCTCTGATACCATTTTGTCAGGAACCAACCCAGGTCGACAATGAAGTGGTCATCCGAGATGATCTGCGGTAAGGCCTGAGAGGCGTTCCCAATCCTCCTGGGTTGGCGACAAGTTCCAAGGCATCGAAAGAGACGATGGGAACAGTTTCTCCCAATAAAAAATAGTAAAATTAGTGGAAATAATGAAGAGAATATCTAAATAACTAAACCAAACAGAAAAATAAACAAGAGCTGAAGGAAATAAAACTAACCGAACTCAGCGACCAAACTAACTCCATGTGACCCCAAGGTTCACTCTCCGACTCATCAATCAAACATTTTCCAAGGAAAATGACCCAAGATGGTACATTCACAAGGACTAAAAACAAAAAAAACTATAGTCATGAGTATTAAAACTTAGTAGGTTATCCTAATAATCAATTCCCATTTCACTTACTTGAAAATAAAAGAAACATCCATTTTCAATTTTGAACTAAAATATATAAAAGTACGGTTTTCTACATGTCACTCAAAAAAAGTATGATTCATTCCCTTATTAATTTATCAAAAATCCAAGTCATTGTTTTAGTGTGACATTAGTATTTTCAAAGGGATAGTGATGTTTACATTTTCAATTTTCACAAAAGGGATAAAACAATTTTCTTTGAAAATAGTTTTCATAAGACACATTTAAACGACACATCACATTCCATTAAAAACACTACATATGAAAGACATACAGTAGTTATATAGTAAGTGCAATGAAAAGAAAATATACATACAAGAAACACATTCAACACTGCTTTCACTAAGAATGAATAGACATAGGTGAACCCAGGAGATCAAGAATAATCTGAAGGACACCAATACATGAGACCTCATCCTCATTGACATGTCACACACAATGAAATAAAAATGATCAAAATGGTCATCCATCCTTTCTCAGGAACGCCAAGGTAAATCCCATAACAATGAACCCAAACATATCTACCTACTATGGTCCACTGGTCAGTACCATAACCTACTAGTGTGGCAATCATTCTCAGAATATTCTCTCAATATGCTAGGTTCCTATGTGTCCTGTATATAACAGGGGTGATCAAATCGATGTCAGCTGAGTATCCAATAATGAATATATATATATATATATATAATAACATCAAGCACCACCTTGTGCCACTCTATGGGATGAGCTCTTTCATTTAAACCATTCTAGCACCTGGGAGCCTCTAAGAATGGGCCTCCCAAATAATCAGTCACAACCAAGGCAAGAGAGTTATCTTAGGAGGTTTTTCATCAAAATAAAATCATCATTTCCCACATGATGCCAAACGGGCATTAAACACATTTCAAAAACCACCACTTTTAAAAGAACCAAATTCTTTTTCCAAAAAAAGGGCAAGACCCCATCTTCGTCTTCCACAACCAGTTATAAAATCTCATTTCCTTATAAAACCAAAACTAGTTGGAAACCATTTAAGGAACATCAAAATGCTACCTCTTATGCATCCATTATTTTTTATAAAACGAAACCAAAAAAATTTATATCCCAAATAAACCATAAGATCCAACATGGAAATTTATCAACGACAGATGCAACATTTACTAAAATAGTTTCTAATCAAGACTCAACCAGGTGAAAACACAAATTTCATGCCATGAACTTATTTAAATTGACAAACCATGTACGAAATTAATAAAACATTTAATCAAACAAATGGTGCACACAAACATAAAAAAACAATAGCATTTTTCACACAACAAGAATTGAACTATCAATTCTCACACCAAAAAATTAGAAATAAATTGGACAACAATAATTAGCACAATTATAGGTTCAAATAGAAAGAAACATATGAACTAAAATTATAAAGGAACACGCATTAAGAAACTTACCTCGAGACTAAGATGAAACAGAAAGACGCACATTACAAACCACACAGCAAGATCCAATGCCCTACAACCTAAACAGTAAAGACTCAAAACACATACAAAAACCCCAATTAAGGTATGAAAAACCAAGCGGCGGGGAGAAAACCCTCACCACAAATGGCTTTGACAACCCGGAATGATTCGAAACACCTCTTCTTCGACGAAAAACACTGAAAATCACCTTAGAGGGTCTAAAGAGACAAGTCACACACCCCCTTCAAAGAAAAAAACATTAAAGGGTTCACTGGAGGGGTTGTGCATGCTAGAGAGGAGGTGTCGGAGGTCCCGGGTAGCCCGGAGACATGTCAGAGAGGGAGGAGGCAACACTGGCCATAGGAAGGGTCATCAGAGGGAGGTCCGGCACTGGCTGGGCAGCTAGCCGGACTGGTTGGGTGACGCTGACAAGGAAGAAATAGGAGGTTGGTAAGGGGAGATATGTTGTTCCACTGAACTAGGAGGAAGATCAGGATGACGGTGGTGGAGGAAGTTGTGCTGGTCAGGAGTAGGAGGTCTGAGTGTTGCGACTTTGGAAAGGGAGGGTGTCCTGGTTGTGTGCTGAGAAGGGGGGCGAAGGGGGTGGTGATAGGTAGAAGGGAATGGGTGCACCGGCTGTAGAGGGAGCTGAGAGTCGGGGCAGTGATACAGGGGAAGGAGGCGCATCCGGGCTACAGTAGGGTTGGTGCAAGCAGGAGGATGAGGTGGCACTATAGGGGAAGGAGGCTTGCACCGCATGCAGGGAGTGGAGAGGGAGGGGGAAGTACGGACAAACCCTTAAAAAGGGTAAATAAAAAACAAACTAAATGTTTATAAATATATATAATTAAACTTTTAATAACTAAATATTAATCAATCTAATAATAACAATCATAATTATAAAAATACTAAAAATAAAAATAATAATCATCATCATCATAATGATAAAATAAAAATAATAAAGGTAATAATATCCTTTTAATAACAATAAAATTCTTAAAGATAATAAAAAAATTAATGACAATAATTAATGTTTTTTTTAATTAGAAAATTTATTTATCTAAATTTTTTTGAAGATGAACGGGGTGTGTAGTTTCCCGGGCAGAACTGCGTGGGGTTTCTAGAATGCGCTCTACTTGTGTGCCCAATAACATCAACTCAAAAGGAACACTTTTAAACATAAACTCAAAAAAATCGTCCAGGACTCAACACAACCCCCAACAAAATTTATTTAAGGTAAAAAATAATTAAATAAATTAAATACACGGGTCAGAGTTTGACAACTAAGATGGCGATAGAAATGAATTGTGACTACCAAGTTGGTATGAGGAGTGAATTCATGCTACTAAGATGGTTAGGGGAGTGAACTATGACTACAAATATTGTATGGGTAGTGAACCCATTCTACTAATATGGTCCCTATAGTAATTCCTTGGATACTATGGAAATCATTATATGCTTATGTGTCTGCCACAATTCCATGTTTTATTCGTATTTTAGGATTTATTGGCCTATGTTCATTATTTCCTTAGGATCTTGTCTTATGAACTTAAATTATCTATGCCATGTTTCATATATATAATCTTTGATATGCAAGGTATGATCTTTTATTTTCATGATCATATTCTCATACCCATATTCTCATGATTATTCTTACATATCTCCCTTGTTTACCCGTACTGACCATTTGAGCTCTCCCCTTTCTTATGTTTCCATTCCCCAGGTTGCGAATAAAGGTTTTAGGAATAATTGATAAAGGTGGAGATCTTTATGGGAGATGTGGAAGATATTTCACCATGATAGAATATTTTTTTCCAAGTTTACAAAGACACTAAAATATTATAGTCCTTAAGAATTTATTATTGTAATGCAATGAAAATTAATCAAAAATGATGTAATGTCTATGTATATTAAGCCTGGGTATCTATAGTTGGTATCAAAAAAAAGGTTTAGTCAACCTTTGAAAAGTAGGATGAGAAAACTTTAGTGAGATCCTTAGGTATATTTCAAAGGATATATCTAGGGATGTATCTAAGGATAAGTATTAGGATGAGTCAACATTTAGGAAAGTGTCCTGCAATTTTGGTAAAGGGTAGAGAGAGTGGTTTCCCAAAAATGCATCCCTATATGGATACTACAAGTCAATGTGGCTCTATAACAGATGTACCTTGGGGTAAAAAATCCAACAAGATGTTTTGGACCTGACTCAGGTTAATCTGTACATGAAAATGGGCCTTGCTTCAGACCTGGTTTGACACTCCTGGGGTATATACTTTGGAAATTCACAAACTCTTCACAAACCATCATGAAGTATTTAGATACAAGTTGTCTATAAAAAACATAGGATGAACTTAGAGTGTCATATATTAAAGGAAGTGTCATTATTTAGAAATCCAAAAAGTAAATATTTTTATGACAATGGGGTTTTCTATGATGATAATTAAGGATCATATTATGCTTCTGGTTTTAGTCACGGGTGGGAACTAGAAGGAACTGGATTAATTATGGATGTGATGGATGATTTTTTGATAAACGGTTAAGTGGGATGATCACTAGAGTGAAAGATGTTTTTATCATACCTAATTAGTTTTCAAGGAACATTATTAACAATATCTACCTTAACCGACCCTCAGACTCACTAAGGAAGAGAAAGAAGGAGTTCTCTAACAGTTTAGGTAATAGAGACCATAGAGGAAAGAAGATTTGGTTTCCTTTGTGTCAAGAGTGTTGAAAGAATCACCTATGTGAATGTCTTAGAGAAAAAGGAAGAAGTTTTTATTGTGGAAAATAAAGGGAAAAAATCAAGTGATTATAAGGGAATAATAAAGAGTTTATTTAATAGAATGGATGAGAATATTGGCCTCCCCATGTCATCATCGAATGTAAAGTGTTTTAACTACGGAATTAATGGTCATTATGCAACTCACTGTCCCAATAGTAAAGATCCTAAAGAAAATCAGAAAGGTGGTGTGAATAATGGTTACATTACTGATAATGAAGAGACTACATATGAAATTTTAAAGGAAATATTTATTATGTAATAGGATGAGGTAGAATTTTTAATGAATTGAGAATGAATTAATCTGTGTTTTTATGTATCTGGTTTCAAAATATTATGAATGATGAAATGTATAAGGGTGTTCTTATTATGTTTTCACTCAGTATTTACAAGTTTATGCGAAATGTTCCTGATGGACTATGGATATGATTTAATGGTAATGTTATACTTAGATAAAGGCAAGGTAACCCTTAATTTTTTTTATGTTATGATAATGTTGTTTGGATAATGATATGTGGGTTATGAATAAGTAAATTGGATGGTACAGATTACCCTTAAGTTGACTATTGAAAAAGTGTTCTATATCATCAAGGATAAAGTTTACAACATTTTTGGATTTGAGGAATTGATCCAATATACTTTGGAATAAAGAATCATGCTTGATTTCCAAAAAGGATTTATAGTAATTCAGGTTGTTACCATGTTCGAATAGAAATTACCAAAAGGGTATTCACATGTTTGGAATATGAAATCCAAGAACTACTTTTTGAAATATGGGGTATCAATGTTAAGCTAGTTTGGTGACTTTCTTTCTGTGCTTTTTAGATTTTCTTCTTTCATGAGGGTTATAAGGTTAACCATCCATGAAAATTTTAAGTTGTACTTCAGATGAGTTATTTATGTATAGATTTTGTATTAAAAACCTTGGATAAAAATTTATTTAGTTATTAACCTTATTTCAAGGATGTCCATCATATTTTTCTTAAAATTATATTATTATGGTTTTATAAAAGTATATCAGGTATGTAGGGTAAGAACTGATCTATTCTAGAAATGACATGTGTCTTGAACCAATAAACAAAGGATGACAAGGGTTTTTTGCCTACCACAGGCCTACATGATATCCTGGTTTATATATAATTATTTTTGTTGAATAATTATTTATGATGAAAAAATAGTGCTACTTTTTATGTTTAGAGATTAATGTATTAACCATATTGATTTCCAAGAGTAGTTATAGAAAAATAGTTATAATTTTAATTCTTTTATGGGTTTTAATATGTGATAAAAGTGTATTTTAGTGCTTTGGGCATTAAATTTAATTTATCAAAATCCATTTCATGACATAATGGATGAATTGGAAATAGATAAAAGCACAACCAAAGAATGAAATTTTTTGTATTCTTGGTCAACAAAATAATTACTCAATTATAGGATAATGATCAAAAAGGAAAATTTGTTGTCTTATTACCTTAATTTTTGTTGAAACGGTGGCCTTTTAAATCATCATAGATTTATGATTTTGAGGCCCTCAACTTTTCTTGATAATTCACTTGTTTTTGATTGATGACCTC
This sequence comes from Viscum album, assembly GCA_963277665.1. NCBI lineage: Eukaryota > Viridiplantae > Streptophyta > Magnoliopsida > Santalales > Viscaceae > Viscum > Viscum album. The sequence continues at coordinate 931,905,028 of OY728122.1, read as the reverse complement.
AATTACTCCCTATAAATATTTATGCATTTCCACTATGTCTAATATTCACTCCCAACCTATGTTTTATTATATATAAACCTAGTTATATGTTAATTTGGGTAATTGTTATGGTTTTGAATTTCTATTTTTAAAGGAAGACTTAATATTCATTTGTATTATGTGAGTTTATATGAATGAAACTCTCAAATATTAAACCTTTGATAACCCAGAATAATTTTGAGGGTGAAATTCCTTTTAAGGGAGATAGAATGTTACTCCTTGAGATTTTGTGAATTATTTTTTTGATAATTAATCTATCCTTTTGATATTTTTAATTTCATGAAACATTGAAGATAGTTTATTTTATTAAATCACTATGTTTTTCTTGAATTATACATAACACCAAGTTAATCATTCATTACACGCAACATAAACTTTGGATTTCTCTACAGGCAACATCGACTTGGAGTATGACGCATGCAACAATGAGTTTCTACGAAACATTTTTTTATATAATTATTTAAACAAGATAATTATAACCTAATAATTATAATTAGTTATAGGAATAGAAATAACTAATTTTTAAATATTTTTTATAATTGTTTTATATAAATAAAATATATTGATTATGAAAGATACAATTTTTGGTAAAGTCATTTTATGTTAAAAATGTTGTTTTCCTGAATAAATGTATTTTAGTGAAAAAATTAATTTTAGACACATTTAGAAATTTAATTTGATAAAATAAAAATCATTTTTTAATTCAGAGTACCAAAATTAAGTTATGGTGAATTTTTGGTATTTTTGTGAAATGTTTTAATTTTTGAGGGATAGTAAAAAATATTGCATTGAAGTTAAAACCCAACTTCTCATTTAAATAATTATTAAACTTTAAATTGATTTTAAAGTCACCATTGACAAATAATACATATATTAATCCAATTTATGTCATTGAAATCATTTTTTAATAGCATTATATATAAAAAAAAATATTGTACTTTTGAACGTCTCTTTTACCCGCCTTTCGAGCCACATTTGCGAAATTTGCATTAAACATAATTTTACTGCTTCTATGAATTGAATTTCAAAAAACATACATAAATGGTTGTAGTCAGTATTAAAATTTTGGTCTAATAGGATTAAAATAATTTTTGGTGAATAGTAACTTTTAAATTTTATTTACTGTGGTTAAAGGAAAATTGGGTAATTAAAGCTAAAATTAATAATATAATAATATAAAATTACCCTAACACTTATCCTAATTTTATTTGAAAAGTTTTTTTCAACCCAAATCAGCCTATTATCTAAAATATTATCCTTTTTAAGACACTTGTGTTATATTAAAACATTTATTATATTTTATTTAAAGAGGAGTTAAAAATGTCATATTCAAATTTTAATAACTCAATAATTTTTAATATGGGGTTGTACATAAGAAAACTTAATCTATAAATATTCATTACAAAAAAAAATCTATCTTCATAATGATCATTTATTTTTATTTTTTAGATAATAGATAGTTTAATTAAAGGCTTGTATAACAATGATGCATTAATTTCCTAATTAATAGAGATATTAGATAAATGATATTATAAATACTAAAATAAATATAATTTTACATAATTAATAACATACACAAATTTTATAGATAAATTATACATTTTAGTGACATATTGGATGTATTTATAAAGTTTTTTTATATTTTTTAAAATGAAAATATTGAATAGTATCAAAATTGACACAAATGATACTTTAAAATAAATAGTACATTATTAAATTTTATAAAATTTATAAAAATATAGAATTTGTCCAAATAACTAGGATAATGTTAAAGGATTCATAAATGATCCAATTGGGATTATTTTTTACACTTTATAGTAACTATATTAACTCTATAGTGTAAAAAAGAGAAGTTGTCATGGTAAGAGTTAAATTGTTTAACTAAGGGTTAAAGCCAAAAGATAATGTCCGTGTTGGGGCATAAACATGCCCCAAATTCATTGGTTGAGGTAATTTCTACACATACTCATCTAAACATTGAAATAACACGCTTTTTATCTATTTTAAATGGAAAATAGATTTATAATAAATTAATATTTTTGGAGTTTCCTAAAGTTCCCCTCCTCCCTATTAGAAAGGGGAACCTCGCCTTATCTTTTATTCACACCTGTAAAACCTTTTGTATCATCCAAACCCTACCCATTTCTCCTCAAAAATTTCATCCCTTCCTCTTATAATAATTCAAGTGGGTATAAGGAAACTCAAGGAAGACTTTTGGCACAAACCAAAAGGAGTTACCCGATTAAGAGGTAATGTCTTCTATCAAGGTCCTTTCTTAATTTTCCTTCTCTAACCCCCGCACTTTATTTATTCCATTATTATATGAAAACACCAGTATCCTCAATATACTGGGATGTTGTTATTATAATATTTATACCTGCACTTACACACACCTCCATCTAATGGATATTGAACATACTATTTTTGTGTAGGGAGAACTACCGCCTCATGAAATGATGATTGTTCATTTTTCATTTACCATCAATCATGGTGGACATTATGATGGAAACTATATATATATATATATATATATATATCTGTGTGTGTGTGTGTGTGTTATAATATTTATTTTTTATTTATTCTTCTATATTAAATTTTATAACACATACCTTTTTACTTTTCATTTGGTGTTAATACGATAATCTCATTTGAGGAAGTGTGGACTATCGCCCCCTTAAAGCGATGTGATTCATTCACACGCCACGTGGAATGTATTAAGGATGGGTTTAGTGAACTTATATTCTATATATGATATAATAATTATATTTTAATAATGATATATATATATATATATATACATACATATATATAAACATATTTCATTTACATACTTCTTTCAGTATGATGATTAAAACGGAAACAGCGTTCATGTCTACGTATGGCTTACCATCTCCATGGATGGTGTATTCCATTTCATACTTATTTATACTATAGATTATTATAAAATGAATATACTTGATATAGATTATATTTATATCATAATTTAAATTTTGAAATCATGATATAATTATAATTACCAATGATGTAACAAATTAAGACACATGCGAAGAACATACCGAAGATTACCTAAAGTGAAACCTTAACATAGGATTGTTAACAAGAAGATGAAATAAGGTCATAATAAAACCATATGTGGTATTAGATATAATAATGTTCTTATATAAAATATGTTACAGCAAAATTAGATTTATTATACAGGGATATTGTTCAAGTACGAAAAGAGTCAAGACACATGGTAAGGGGATTTATGTATCACATTTATTCATGTGAGGCACATGTCTTATAAACTACTTTTTTTCTATGTGGTGCATATTAGACACATGAATATATTTTATGATTATTATAAATTATAATATTATATTGAAATATTATTATAATTTTCTTCCTTACATGGGGCATACAATTCAATTTATTAAAATGTGATAAGTGTTGATTTCACAATCTCATCTATATTTGGGATTGTTTTATTTTAAGTCTCTATTGGAATATATTTATCATCCATGTCCATGTTTTCTAAAAAAATCATAAATTTTTTTAATATTATCTTATGGATGTTTAAAGTCATTTTGACCTATTTTTTTACTTTTACTTCACAGTTTTAAAGGAATATTTCTTTTGTTTTCCAAATGAGGTACTTTTTTACTTTTTTAGAAAACTATGAGAAGAATGTTTTTTTAACTTATATATAATGAACAGATTTTTATGATTTTATAATGCCCTGTTACCTTGAATCTTCCCTTACAATCTTACTAGTTTATTTTCAAATAAAATTTTTTATTTTAATTTTTTTTGGAATTTAAAGAAAAGAACAGTACTTCAGCTAAGAAATGATATTTTCCTCAAGAACTATTTTAAATTAATTTCATGATTCATTTATATGTTTTAAAAGTGGTTTAGAAGAAAAGGGTTTTTAAAATGTTTTATGTTTTCAAAGGTGGTTTTATAGGAAAATTAATGTTCTAAGTGGTCTTTTAAAATCCTCCCCCAACTATGATGACATAATTAGTCATAGTTGAAGAATACCATTCATATTCATTCTCTGAATGTTTTATGTTTTAATCGCATGATGTTTAAGAAACCAACTTATTTTAATGGGTTATGTTATGGTTTTTAGTGTTCTTTCCATACATGTATGTATGATTTAATTATGAGATGTGTGGGACCTATATATTCCTCTAATACATTGGGTAAAGATTTATATCTCATTAGATAGACTAATATAGTCTTGGGAGTGAACCTTGACTACTGAGATGGCGATGGGAGTGAACTGTGACTACCAAGATGGCATGAAGAGTGAACTCAATATTCTAATATGGACAAGAGAGAGAACCATGACTACCAATATGGTATAGGGATTGAACATATACTACTAAAATAGTCTTGGTATAAATGCCTTAAATACTATCAAAATCATTATATGCTTATGTGTCTACCATAATTTCATGGTTTATTCCTATGTTATCATTTCTTGGCCTATGTTATTTATTTCCTTATGATTCGTGTCTTATAAACTGCAATTATTTATGCCATATTTCATGTATATTATATTTGATATGTAAGTTATGATCTTCTACTTTCATGATCATGTTATCATACCCATTATGCTCATGATTATTCTTACATATCTCCCTAGTTTACCCTAACTGAGAATTCGAGCTCACCACTTTCTTATGTTTCATATACCTAGGTTTCAAGGAAAGGTTTTAGGTAGAATTACTAAAGGTGTAGTTTTTTATGGGAGATGTTGAATATCTTTCACCAGGATAAAATATATTTTTTCATGTTTTCAAAAACACTAAACTATTATAGTCCTCAAGCATGTATTATTGTAATGTACTAAATATTCCTCTAAAATGATGCAATATCCATGAATTTTAATCATGGGTCTCTATAAAAAACATAATTTCTAGTATACTTGTAGTAATATGAAATATACTCTTAATGCATCCTCTATAGGACATTTTGAAAAATGGTTTTCCAATCTCATCTATATCAATTTTAACATTGGATCTCATAAGAGTTGAATAATTCTTACTATTTTAAAGTCCAATATTTTTAAGTAAATCAAGTATATATTTTCTTTTATTTAGTACATTTCCATAATTATTTTTGTTAAATTAAAAATACTAGAAAATATTTTAACTCACCCATAATATTCATTTAAAATTATTTTTTCATATTTTATAAAAAATCATTAAATATTTTTTTATTTTTTGATCTAAAAATAACATCATCTACATATATTTGTACTAAAAAAATATTTGGGATGAAGTTTTCTTAAATAATGTAGGATCTTTCATTCCTACTATAACACCATTTGGTAAAATAATATATCTTAGTCTCTCATACCATGCTCTTGGTTCTTGTTTAAGTCAATATAGATATTGGGTATGTTTGAAAACATAATTTTTAAAGTTAGTTTCTTCAAAACCAGGAGGTTTTTTAACATAAAACTACTTCATTAAAAATAATTTTGAAAAATTAGATTTAACAAAAATCTAATATAATTTGAAATTCATAAAATATGCATATGATAGATGAATTATAATTTCTTTTAATCAAGATATAGGTGAAATGGTCACTTAAAAATCTATTTTTTTCTTCTTGATTGTAACCCTTTGCAACTAATATTTATTTTTTTCTAATGATTATGATAGGATTGTATTTATTGTTTACAAATACACATTTTATTCCAATAATAGGATGATCATGGGGTCTATCAACTAATTTCCATACTTTTTCATTTTCAACTAATTTAACACATCTCACACAACTAAAAAAACTTTCGTTAGTTAAATCTTATTCTATAGTTTAGGTTCTAGTTGAGATAGAAGGGAAGATAATTATAGATGGTGGTCTTTAATTTTTCTATGTAATATAGGTAGCACACTTTTTAGTTCACTAATATCAATAAATAAAGGATTTAGTTTAAGATAATATAGTTCCAAATCATCATCCTTATTATTGATAAAGAGGATTTCAAGTCTCATTTATTTAAGGGAATCATTTAGATTATAAATTTTATTTATTATTTGATCAAAAAAATCACTTTCGTAAAACTTCACGTGACTTGATTCTTTAACAATTGTTAACACTTTGTTAAAAAGACTATAAGCCTTATATGTTAAATAATAACTAAGTAAAATATCTTCATCGGATTTTGGATCAAACTTTACCATATTATCTATGATTTTTAAGATGTAAATCTAGCACCCCAATAATATAAAATACCCTACTTTTGATTTTCAAATATTCCATAACTCATAGGGTTTTTCCTTTAAGATAGGACATATTAAAAAAATTAATAAAATAATAGTTTGAGTTAATAGATTCATCCCAAAAATTAGTTGGCATGTTAAATTCACGGAACATTATTCTATAAATTTATTACAAATTCATTTTCCTCCTTTCAATAACACCATTCTTTTGAGGAGTCTTGGGGGAAGAAAAATTAATTTAAATACCTTATTTTTAGCAATATGAATTAAATTGATGATTAGAAAATTCTCCTCCATGATCTATTCTTGAATATTGAATTTTTTTATATTTTTCATTTTGAACACATTTACAAAAACTAATAAAAACATAAAAACCATCACTATTATATATTAAAAATTAAACCCATGTAAATCTTGAAAAATCATCCACCAACACATAGAAAATTTATTTTCCAAAAAAATATGCAATTATAGTTGTCCTGAACAGATCCACAAGGATATATTATAAAGGTATTGATGTAGAAACCTATTTAATTTGTTTAAAAAGATGACTTGTGTTGATTTCACATTTGAAATTCATAACATAGTTTCTTTTTATCCAATTTAAGGCCAGGAAAGTAAAAAAACAAATTTTTCTTAGAAAAAAATTTCGAGGAGTGAAAATTACAATATATAATCCTTCTATACCAAATCTATGACTCGTCAATTTCATCATTCATACAATTTAGATTTTTTATAAACAAATAATTGAGATATAATTTTTAAATATTATCTATTCTAGGTGATTTAAATTGGAGAGACTTATCTTTGAAAACAAAGCATGCATTGTTAAAAAAATAAGCCTAATAATGATCATAACAAAGTTGAGAGATAAATATCAGAAATTTATTTAATACATCAACATAAAAAAATCTTGTAGATGAAAATATATTTTGTATTCCAAAATAATCCAACACCAACAATTTTTCCTTTATTATGTTCACCCAATTTTTTATAACCTCTATCAATCTTTTATAGTAAGTGAAAGTTTGAGAAATATCCTCTCATATATCATGAAAACCCACTATTCATAAACCATTTTTCATTGTTTTTTATTTAGTTTTTTACCTATAATGAATAATAAAACAAAAATTATTGTTGATAACTAGATGCACTTGGTCCTAGCAATGTTAGCTATAAAAGACTTGGGGGTCCAAATCTATTTTTGTATTCCAAAAAAATAGAAACAAATTGTGAAAGATATTTTGTAAGAAATTATTTTTATTCTGATAAATTGATAATTTAAATGATTATAGATGTTAGCATAATGTCCAATTTATCCACAACAAAAATAAGTAACATTAGAAAGTTTTTTGGGTTTAAAACTAGGCACAAAATAGATTTTGTAAAATTTGGACCCTTCACCCTAATTTTCTATTCTAAATTTTTCACATTTAAGTTTATTTTGTCCAAGAATTATTTTATACAATCTTACCATTTAGTGAAAACACTTATAGTATCTTTAAAGTTTTAAACATTCATCTATAGGTTCTCTATTATCTTAACTTTTTCATTTTATGGGGTATTATAATTTTCCAATTGATCTTTCAAATCTAAAATTTGTTTTTTTAATTCCTTATCTTCATATAAAATTTTGTTATTGGAATTTCTAAGATCTTTGTTTTTATTTTTCAAGAATTCATAATTAATTTCTAACATGTTATTGTATTCATTTAATTATTTATATGATAAATTACTATTTTATGATTCTCACTCATGCTAAAAAGAGTGGTAAGAATGTACCTCATATAAATAATCCTTAAGGCATATTTTGGACATTTGATTGAGATATTAAACTTCTAATTTTGAGGAATTACATTCGGTACAATCATTATAATCACTCCATGTCTCCATTACAGACTTCTTGGATTTCTTCTTATATCCAACCTTCTTGATGAACATTTTTTAGACTTTTTATTTTCCTGAAATTGTGGACAGCCTGTATTGATGTTTCCTATATTTTTGTAGTCAAAATATATTACTTACTTATAGTTGTCACCATGATCTCTATACTTTTTTTAAGGGTGTTCTGAAACATCTTCTTTTGTTATATACTTTTTTGAAATTTCAAGAAAACTATGTAAGTTCATCATTAGATCCAGAATAGATTCTGGAATATTCTTATTTATATGTTTAAGAGATTTTTATATACTTGTTCTTATTATCATCCTTATAGGTATAAATATTAAACACTACATTTTCTTTCTTTAACATTTTATATTCTCCACATCTTAGAACTTTCAAGGCTTGTTCAGGCTTAGTAATTGGTTTTTATGGACCAATATAATTATTCATGATCTCATTGAGTCTTCCATTCAATGAAGTAATGATTTATTCTTCTTCCATTTCGAATGTCTTGATAATAAGTTTTTCAATATAATATCCAAGATCCTTCACATTGTTTGTACCTTCAGAAGAAAATGGTATAGTAGTCCAAATTTAAAGAGCTATTTCACACTAAGAAACTCTGATAAACTCATCCGGTATTATTACATAGATAATAGCATTTATATTATTGGAATTAAAATCATAGTCTACTTTGGTTGTAGCATTGTAGGTTTCATCTTCTGTCTTCAAAAATATAAAAGGACTTACTACTTTAAGATAAACTTTTATTCCATGATTATTCAAATAGATGGTCATAAGAGCCTTACAACAACTATATTTTTTTCTATTAAAGTAAGGATCTCCAACCAATGTCATACAATTTTGGTTATCATCCATAGAATCCATTTGAAAGTAGAGATTTAGGCATTAACCTTTGACATTCTTGAACTCAAGAGTCATGATATATGAAAACAATTATTGTCCCATAGAAATTGATAAATAAAAACTCAAGATATTTTGAATTGAGTTCCTAAAATTTTATCTACTTTAAACAACCCTCTTCAACGTATATTTTCTCAGATATTTTTCCTTAATGAAAAATAGGTAGCTGAAATATGAAATATTAATGGAAAGATATTGATTAAAGGAGATTTATAGTGGTTTTGTGAATAGAAATTTCCTATTCCACTCCACCAACACTCTACTGCACAAGTTTATCAATTTTCAATATAATAGACTTTTTTAGGGGATCCCAGCTGAGTAAAAGAAGTAGCTACTTATTAAAAGGTTATGAAATATTTTAACTATACTATCCATTTACATGACCAATCCATGGCCTTAATATAATCACTTAAAATGAGTGTAAACAAAATAAATATAAATAATATTTTTAAGAACTACTGTAGCACACACTTATAGGATAAAACTGACAGTAAATGAAGATACGTCTTGAGAAAATTATAATCTTCAAATCTCAAATATGGATAATCTTAGATTTCAATGATAGTATTGAAATCAAAGAAAATTAGTTCTTTATATGATATTTTCTATATAAAAAATTTCTTTTTTCACTATCAAAGTTTGTGAAAATGTTTCCATCTTTGAGCACCTATATCTACATTAAATGGAAAACTCTTCTTTTTATTATCTCCTCTTTGATTTGGAACTTAAGTAGTGGGATAATCATAATGGTCGAGTTGATAATCCATTAAAATATTTATAGGACATGCAATTAATGGCATGTGTCCATTCTTTCCAACTAAGATTTAGCAGCAATGATGTTAGATATCTTCTTCTTTAGATCCTTCCATTCCAAGAAACATAGAAATATATACAAATTAAACTTTCCTTAAATGGTCTATCCATTTTCTAATATGCCAAAATTAATCAACCAACTTATCAAGAGAATACGAATGTAACCATAACATTCTGTATAACAGTTGGTTCTTCATTAGATATCTAACTCGTAGTATTATTCTCGTAAAATAAATTCTTGAGAGGATTTATAAGTTAAAACAAATATTTGTCTCATACTATTCATAAGATAAACTAAATTAAACATTTTGTAGGATAATTCTTTAATGTAAGAGAAATATTTTAGTGAAGTGTGATACTTATATTTCCCAACTATTTTTGGCACTCATAAGATAATCCTTTGTGAATATTCTTTTGATAAGATAAATACTTCTCAAAACTTTATTCTTTCTGAATTATCTAAAATTGAACATGCAGTATCTAGACCATTCTCTTCATAAGATAATAACTTACATGGTAAGATGAACTTCAAAGATTGATTTTTTTGATTCTGATTACATAAAAGATATTCCTCCAAAACATCAATTCCCATAAGATAAAATACTTTTTCATAGATTGAATACCCTACTTTATGTAAGATAAAATCTTAAATCTAGCATAATCAAAATTCCTTATACCAAAATAGCTTCTGAAACACTTAAAAACTCTTTAGAATAAAACTACAGATTTTTTGAATCATAAATACACAGAAAAAATAATATTTTTTTGAAAAACCTAAGTCTGTACAATATTTACCAAGTGTGAATTTTAGCACAAAAAGACTAATTATTAGGTCAAATAATTTTAAGTGAAACTATATAGGTGGATTTTTTAAAGATATAAGTCAATGATAAATGGACTAAACTAAACATAGTAACAAATATCTATAGTTTTCTTGGGTTTTATAGATATTACTAGTGATTTATGAGATATTTTTCATGACCATCTAATCCACTCACCATGTTGACTCAGATGGGGGTTAAGTTTTTTTGGTATGATGAATGTGAGGATAATTTCCAAAAATTGAATATAAGGTTGGTTTGTGTGTGTGTGTGTGTGTGTGTGGTTACACTAACTAAAATGGAGAGGTATATGAACTCTTATTTTCTTACATGATGATTACATTGATTTGAAGATAAAAAACATAAAAACATTACAAAACTAGGATCCAAGGGTTTAGTGTCTTAGGAAAATTATGATCATACAAAACTTTTACATAGTAAAACATAAAAAATATTTTAATTCCTTCTTATATATCTTCTTATTGGCCCTAATTTTCTCCTTATTATAAGTTTTCACAAAAGGATATACATCAAATAAAGGGGGGAGATAAAATCCCTATAAGAGGATAGATAAGAACATGAATCAGTATAACATGGGTGAGAATAATAATCATCATCCTAACATAAGTATGGGATCATCATCATAAAATTATAGTAAGTATTATATGAAGCCATGGAATATGGAAATGTATAAAAATGAAACATCATGTCTTAGTGGTCAATACCACACATAGTTGTGAAAATAGCTAACATCATGTTCACATATAACATATGTGCATAATCATAACATCACCATCATTCTGAAAAAATATAGCATCATTTTCATTTATATTTTACATTATATCATGTGATATATCACATTACCCAATGAAATGGATCACTATATATTTCTAGGTGCACCTGTCACATCATATCATCTACATAATCAGGCAATCCATGTAGAACGTATATCAATATTAGACATAAAATTACCCATGGAAAGAAAATTGGTTTCCTGAGAATTTCATAAATCATACATTAATGAATAAAACATATGTTTTCCAAAAGAAAAAAGGTAATAACATAATTGGTATAAGAATCGTCAATCTTGAGTAAAGAATAAATAATATCAAAAGAAGTGAAACATGTGTTTTTTGAAAGAATAGTTCTTTTGGAAAAATCAATAAATTTTTCATAAAATAAGATTGGAAGCATGTTTATAAAAGAAATGAAAATGGAAGGAAAATGAAATTATATTTTAGGTATATTAAAAGAAAATCCATACAGAAATTTGGTATGAAAGAGGAATAACCTAAAGAATGGAAATCAGGCTCGAGAATCCCTTAATCTTATATCCGAATGATTTATTTACTTTAATATCCTAGATAATGTAATTAGATTCATTAATTAATAAATAAATAACATGTTATATATTTATTTGATTATTTATAAATTTATTAAGTTCATTTATGGCTGTTTTTATGAGTTATAGTGTTCAATTTCATCGTTCAGGAATGTTCATTTTCTTGGTTTTGATGATTGGTCCACTTGTATACATGTATGGAAGATCATGTAAAATCAGTATAATTTTCCAAAATTGAAATTATATGTTATTAATGAACTTATATAAGTTAAATTTCTCTTATATTTTTTTCCATATATTAGGATGATTCATTAGATAAAATGTTAATGATAATCATTTAGACTATTTTTTGTGGTTTTTAATCACAACGAACTATATTTTTTATTATTTAATATTATATATATATTAGTTCCAGAACATAAAAAAGGATATAACATGAATATTAAAATATTTTTCAACCGTTATAATGATTTTATGACTATACTTGATAGAATTAAAGTAAAATGAAAACCACTCATCCTTGAAGGTGATAAATCAACACCACACAGACTACGTTTTCATTTTTAGAAGAAAATAGAGTGGGGAAGTGGGTTGATTCTGGATTATTCAATTAACATAACAAAATTACATTATATATAATATACTGAAGATATAATTTCACTTTGATGAGGGTATTTTATGAGATAATAATAAAAGAAAAGAACTTGAAAATAAATTAAAAGAAAATTGAAGAGGATTTTTCCTCTTGAAATTCTTCTCATTGAGAACCTCCTTAGGGAAATTGGATTTGGTATTTTGTTGAGACCAATGGCTCCTAGACATGGGGATATTTTATTTTTAATATCATTGGGTATAATTTGGAAAATATTCAAGGCTTTGGAGGTTTGATAGGAAGAGGTGGTGAGGGTAGTATTTATAGGGGAGGAGAGGGGAGTTTTTATTATTTAATTTATTAGTTTAATATTTTGGCTGAAGAATATGAATTGTTTTGATTCCCATGAATAAGTATAGTAAAGTGAGAAGGATGATTCTATATTATGATGATTATGTTATCTATAAATCATACATGACTCAAAAATTCATGTATTTGTTAAATACCATAAATTATTCTATTTCACTATTTACCAAAAAATCAACTATTTTGGAAAAATCCAAAAAAACATCCCTAATTATATTTCATTGTGTAGAATTTAAAAATTAACTCCATTTTAGGAAAATAAATTTCAAAATATGAGAAATTTAATTTTTAAATAAAATCATCATTTACTCAAAAAATACCGATTTTAAAATTAACTAATATTATGACACTTTGAAAAATTAATTAAGGTCTCATAAAATTATTTTATAATCATAAGAAAAAAATATTAATTTATGAATATATTTTTTCAAAATTATATTTCTTTTAAAACATTATATTAATTATGAAAAATTTAAATAAATATTTACTCTTTATAAAAATATCAACAATTAATTTATTATTTATAAAATATTTATTTATTTATACCAAGATATTAATATATAATATTTTCACTTATAAGATACCCAAATTTTATTTACACTTCATAGGTGAGGTTGTTATTCTATTGGTTGATTTACTATTCAAAATGGTCACAATATTATTCCAAATGTCAAGTTACTATTTAATCGGTATAGGTTTCTTAATTTCTATAAATTCCTATTATTTCATTTATTATTCATTTATAATGTTTTTATAGTGATATCAAAGTAATGTTATGTGGTTTATACTATATTAAATAATTATAAGAAGGAAATTTCCATCAATAAAATTTTGGCTCATTACAATCTTCTCCCCTTATAAAATTTTACCATCGAAATTTCATTTTACATTCTATGTTGAAAATAGGTTAGGGTACTTGTCCTTCATTACTTAATTTAGCTCCCATGTTGACTATTGTTACTTATGGTTCCACCAAATTACTTTGACCAAGTGATTAGTCTTACAACATATAACTTTATCGCTACTGTCAAAGATCTTTATTAGATGCTCCTCTTAAGAGAGATCACTTTCCAACTGTATCACCTCTAGATACAGTATAGGTGAGGGATATGGTATGTACTTCCTAAATAGGGATACATGGAATATATTGGGTACTTGAGATATGGTTGGTGGAAGTTCTAGTTAAAAGGACACATCTCTTAAACGATCAATAATCTCAAAGGGGCTGGTATACCTGGGACTTGGCTTCCCTTTCATCCCAAATCACATGATCCTTTTCCTAGGAGATATTAAGAGGAATGCCATGTCTCTAACCTTAAACTCCAGGTCTTTTCAATGATTTTATTCATATATATTTTTTTGACTTTGGGCTACCTTGATGTTCTGCTAAATGTTTTTCACATTTTCTACCATTTCTTTGACCATTTCATGTTCTAGCAGCATAAGTTCATGGAATTAATCCAATCATGTTGGTGTTCTAAATATTTTACCAAAAATATCTTCATATGGATCCATTTGGATGCTCGAGTGGAAACTGCTATTGTAAGAGAACTCAACCAGAGGTAGATGTTGGTCTCATCCTTCTTTGAAGTCCATAGAACAAACTCTCAACATAACTTCTAGTTTCTGAATAGCCTTCTCTTTTTTTACATCAGTTTGAGGATGATAAGTCATACTGAAGTTCATATCAGTGTTTAGAGTATGTTGGAGATTTTCTAGAACTTAGACATGAATCTCAGATCTCGATCAGATAAAATAGATAGTGGTACTTCATACAGTGTTACCAATTATATAATGTATATACATTCTAGCTGAACTATGAGAAGTCTTATAAAATTCCCATAAAGTGAGATATATTTGTTATATTATCCAAAAAAATCCATATAGTATTATTCCCTTTGTATTTCTTCGAAAGTCCGATGACAAATTCCATGGTGTTGTTTTCCCATTTCCATGTTTTTATGGGTAGTGGATTCATCATCTCGTTATACTTTTTCCTTCCATCCTTCACTTTCTGGCATACCATGAACATTAATGTATATTCAGTAGTCTCTTTCTTCATATTATCCCAACAATTGTTCTCTTTCAGATCTCGATACATTATTGTGCTCCCTGGGGGAATAGAGAAAGTTGAGCTATGTGTGTCACTCAAAATATCTTTATTAATATTTGTATTTGATGGTACACATAATTATTACCAAAATATTACATATTATTCCTCATCAATTGGTAACTTTAACGATTTATCATTTCTAATAGCCTCCACCTTCTTCTAAATCTTTACATCATTTCTTTGAGCATTCTTTATTTTCTCCATGAGGTATTGTGGGGCAATAATTTCAGAAAGGATTGATGATTTTCCTTCCTTAATGATTATCATATCCATCATTTTTAAATCTATGAAGACCAGATCCTTCCCAATTCTCATCATTGATAATGTTGTATGATCCTTTCTACTTAGAGCATATGTGACTTCATTCGCTTTATCAGGATGGTAGTTGATTGAGAATTCATAATCCTTGATGAGATTTAACCATATTACCTGATGCATATCATTATCCTTTAGTTTAAATATATATTTTAGGCTCTTATGATCAATATATATTTCTTACATCTCCCAATATATAAAATTCCTCTAGATTCTCAATGTGAAGATCATAGCTACCAACTCCAGATCATGTGTGGGGTAATTGTTTTCATGAATTTATAGTTTCCTGTAGGTGTAGGATATCACTTTATCATTTTGTATTTATACATAGCCTAATATCTTCTTTATAGTATCTTTTTATACCATAAATTTTTCTCCACTTGGTAAGTGTGATTCCAAGCATAGTGATAAGCCTCTTTTTTAACTCTTGGAAGTGGCATTCACTTTCACTTCTCCAAAAATCTTTTATTCCTTCTAAGTCATATTAGTTATTATGTTTAAAAATATTGAGAAGTTATTCAAAAATATTTAGTAATACCCAGCTAGACCAAGGAAGATAGTGATCTCCATTATAGATGTTGGCTTAGGCCACTCTTCAATTATCGTTCTCTTAGAAGGGTCCACCAATATTCCTTTTTTGGTGATTACATTCCCCAATAATGATCATTCTTCCATGAAGAACACACATTTACTATAATTTGCATAAATTTTCTCCCATTGAAAATTTTTTATCACGGTATCCAAAATCACCTCTTGTTCTGTAACATCCCATTACCATTTTATCATGTACGCGCTTTACATCATTATGGTTTTCCCCTCCTTTAAGATTGGGAGGATACCTATAATGGTGAAGTCAGAGATTTTTTGGAATTTCATTAATAACTATTCATTTCTACAGGCTGTATAGTAGTTACACGCCATGTAATGTTTGCTGGATGTAAATCGTGAAAGATGAATTCAAGCTGTGAAAGGTTACATGTCGTTATCATGACTTAAACTACGTGAGTTGTTAAAAGGTTAGTTTTTTATCTGAGGCAATGGGTTTTTTGGCATATGTAGATCATGTGGGGTTACATGTTATATAACTAGGTTACACATTGTGTAACAGGCCATGTAATGTTTTAAAAATAGTGTTCATCTATTTTGTTTCATTTCCATCACCGGTTCTTTGTGTCTCTTCACCTAAGGTAGTTCTGGGGAATTTTTGAGAGACTTGTCCCCTTCTAGATCGATATGTTCGACACTCAATCTCCATTGTGGTTTCGGTGCATCTCTCTGGGTGAGTAACCATTCCATTCCTTTATTGCCTTTGATCAGAGTATCATCATTGGGTGGCATCTTTAGATCCATTGGTCTAAGTTTGGTGATTTTTATTGGTTTATTCTAAGATTCATTATGTGATCTCATTCTATAGGCCTTTTCTTCCATTGGTCATAGTGTGGTAGGAATTCGTATTTGAGGTATGTAGGCTTCTTTTATTCTGTAAACCCCTTGTCTTTGAAATTGAATCAATCTTGATGTGGATTTGATTCTAGGACCTTCTTTGATGTTGTTTGGTTTTGTTGATTTTGGGTTCCTTTGTGGGAATGTGTGACCCAAGATTTGAGGTAGGTGGTTTAGTCTCTAGCCTACATTGATGAACCTAATTATTCTTCATTATAAAATGTTTTTTATATTGAAATTGTCATGATTATTTTTTGTTTTTTGAAAAAAAAATTAATGAAAAATGGTTTTCCTTGGTTATTGATAAATGGAATGAAAAAAGGGTTATTTTTTAAGAATTGAAATGAAATTGGATTCCAATGAGAATATACCCAACAGGTAAAGGCTCCTGATTGGAATCCAAAAGATCCAGGATTGAATCTGGGTGGGATGAATTTACAGGTACTGTAGTAAGACACTATAGCAGTACTATAGCAGCGATGACTGTAACAGCAATGACACTATTGTGGCGGAGGGACAGTAGCAGGAACTGTAGTGGTGGTGGTACTGTAGAAGGTACTATGAAAACCTAGGTATTGTAGCAGTACTATTCACCAGAGGTCCCTTTAGGTCAAAATGGGATTTTGGGCCTTGTAATTGGGCTTTCATGACCCCGACACATCGGTCTATGTCATGGGTCCCCCTCTACCCAATCAGAAAAGAGGTATTTTCTTTAATAATAAAATTGAGGCTTCAGCCCCATCAATTTTAAAAAAATGAATTTTTAAATGATTTTCGAAGCATTAAAATGAATTGTGAAAAAGATCACATGATTTATATTGGGTACTTAGTTGTAAGGTTTAGCTGAGTCTATCCTCCATTGCTTTTTATTGTCAAGGAGGTTTGTCCTGGGGATTTACTCTGTCTCCTAGGAAAATTGTTATGGGTGACCAATATTCACATTTTTTGGGGTTTACTTGTGGGGTAAACCTCTACTTCATAGGCTTGTTGTTCTTGGATTATAATTTTTGAACTTTATTATTATAGTATGAGTAGTATATGGCCTAGACCTGTAGTATTCCTTGGCATTGTGATTCTTATTCTTCTATTTTTTATTGTTTATATTTTTTATTTATCCTTGATATACATGTTTATTCTTATGGAATATGATATGGAAAATCTTCTTTGAAATTGATATACCTACTTGTGTTTTAGAGCTGTGAAAAAAAGGGAAATATTTACCATCTTTTCTATAAAACCTCTTTACCCGAGGGTAAGGGTTTATGTGCCTAAGGACACTGACTATTTACTTAGAAAATTCATTGTGGTGATTTCCTTATATTGAATGATTAAATGAATATTAAAATGGAAATATAATTAGTACTGTTAGTTAATTTTGAGTACTTCTTAGTTTATTGCATTTACTACTGCACACTGTTGTTGCACATTTAGACTAACAGTTGGGCATGGACCTTTGGTGGGTGCCTACTGGGATTCTTTTCTCACACCCTGTTTGGGACATGTCTTCGGCCCAAACAGACTCTGTTGTTGTAGGTGTGGATAAGGGAAAGGGTCCCTATATAGGTACTTGATTGTTGCAGAGAAGTGGGAGAGCATGGGACGGATCTTAGGCTTGCGATGCTTCTGAGTTCCTGTTACACTATTTTTCTTTGTTTGTTGTACCTGTACTTTCCATTATATTGTATTATTGTGTAACATGTTCTGGATGTTTTCTTAGAACTAGAGACATGTTGCATAATTATCTATATAATTTTTGGTTCTCTTTTACTGCATTTCCTCATTTTAGTTATGTATGTTTTACTTCTTCTGCTGTTGTTGTATGTTTTATCTTGTATTCCTCTGTGCTACACTTTGAAAAATGAGGGCATAGTTTCTCCACTATCATACCTAGGCCCTCGCTACTAGTCGTAAGCCTCTGGAGTTTTTGGAAATGCACTTGCGGACATGTGACCAACCGGGTTCAGGGCACCCATGGAGTGGCACCCGGATCTGGGACGTTATAAAGTGGTATCAAAGGCGGTTTCATTTCTTTGACTTACTATTTGGAACCTTAGTCAGGGATAGGATGGAAATGGTAGTTGGTAATTAGTTGTGCATGGGAGTAGCTAACCCATGTACAGGGAAAATCCAGTCTACCACATATTTTTGAAATTATTCTGATTTTTTCAAATTTTACAGTTGATTTTATTTTCACCGTTGGGTGATGCACTTGTGATTGTGTTGTTTATATGTTATCCATGGGATCTATTTAGTTACAACCCGATGAAATTAGGGTATGCCATCTCATGCATCATTTAGGCACATTCTAGAAATCACATGCCAGGCAAAGTTCCATGCCATGTAGGCGCATTAGAAATTGCATGTTTTTGTGATAGTTGTTGTGCTAGAAAAGCATGCTGTTGTGATAGATGCTTTGATAAATACCTGCTATGTGATAGGGTATTTTTGTTTGAGTCTGTTGATAGGATGAATGCCAAACTGTGGTTTTTGGGGAGTATGGGCCCTCAATGACCATAATTTGGTGGATCATTGACTTTTTTACTTGTGTATAACATGTATAAGATGCCAAACCTTGATTTGCGGGGAGTATGGGCCCTCAAGGATCAGAATTTGGCACTTAGGTGTTGTTTTTCAGTACTTACTAGGTTCCGGAGTAGTTTCATAGGCTTACTGTCTGGAAAACCCAGGATACACACTATGTAGTTCCTCAGACACTTCTCGTGTGTTCTTCTGTTCGGGAAGAAATGGAAACTATTTGAGTGCACACCTTGTACCCTTAGTACACGTCATGTAGTCTCTTCCCATGTCATAGACCATGTGGGCAGGGACACGGGGTAGGGAAAGGCTTGGGAAAAACACGTCGCGTACTGAATGTACATGTCGTGTAGTGTGGACCGGGAGTCCGCCTATGTAAATAACAACATGTACATAGGGGACCTTAAGACATACACGCCATTTCCACTGTTGAACACGTCGTGTAGTCTGACCTGGAGACCTGGCCATGTAGCTAACAAACACATGTCGGTGTTACCTCTTATTGAACATACCATGTACCTGAGGGACACGTCGTGTAGTCCTTACCGGTTGGAGACTGTGTGGAATTAGTCGTGTGGCCAGGTAAACGGGGTGGTGTACACACTGTGTACGAGTGTAACACGACGTGTAGTGTCAGCAGAGTAGTCGGCCAAGTCACGAATGACACAGGCAGTTGTAAATTAAACCATACATGTTGTGTAGATGATATACATGTCGTGTAGTCTTATTCAAAGTGAGCTGTGTGGCTTAGACGTGTATAAGGACTCAGGTAGGGAATAAGGATTCGGGAACACACCGTGTATTATTTATACACACCGTGTAGTCAAGTTTTTTAAATTTTGAACACTCCATTTCTCTATATTCTTGTTTTCGATCTTTGATAACTTTGATCTAAGGTGTGCATTTGACCTTGTAGAGTCATGTCGTCGAGACGACCACACATTTATCACCAAGAGAGCGGCAATGATTATACTCCAGAGATGGTAAGACATGGGCTAAAGGTGGATCCTCCAACAGAGCCAGATATGGTTCCAGCCATTATATTGGACACAGGCGTAGATGCATAGTTCCATGAAGGCTTTATGCGGTTCATGCAGACCTTTCAGGGAGCACCACCGGCTGCCACATCTATGGATGAGCTGACTCGTATCTTCCAGCAACAACATCCGCCTACGTTTTCAGGGGATGGTGGACCACAGGCTGCATAGTCTTGGAGGGATTTATTGTAGACTATTTTCGAGCATCTTGAGACACCTCCAGGGTGGAGGGTTAAGCTCGCAACTTATATGCTGCATGATTCCGTGAAGAGGTGGTGGGATGTTACCACTCAGACAAAGCATCACATAGACATGGCGTGGGAAGATTTTCAGACAGCTTTCTATGACTTCTTCTTCCCACAGATGCTGAGGGCAGATATAACTCGAGATTTCATGAATCTGCAGTAGGGTGCTATGTCAGTGATGGATTATTCTTCTCCTTTCACCAAGCTTCATCGTTTTACACCCGTTCTGGTGGGTGATGAGATGTTGAGGGCCAAACTATTTGAGGATAGTCTTCGATATGACATCTAAGCACTGGTGAATGTTTTTAGGTTTCCTACTGTACATGCTATTGTGAACCAGGCACTAATTAACGAGTGGAATCTACGGGAAGCTAGTAGTGTGGGCCAAGGTGGTTCGACACCAGTTTTTGGTACTATTTCTGCCAGTAATAGGAAGAGACAGATGTACTTCTCTCACGGTGGAAGTATCATCCAGAAGAATGTTTAAGGTGGCCAGGTCATGTGCTACCAGTTTGGTAAGTAGGGGAACAAGAGACTGTAGTGTCCACATGACCCAGTGGAATGTCGAGCTTGCGGTAGGATGGGGCATCTGCAGTGATTTTGCATGGTGTTTCCACGAGTTTCTAGTGAGAGGGGTTCTGTGCAGACTCCATGTGGAGGTGCAGGACCAACAACTTCTTACTAGTTGGGAAACTGGAATATGTCAGGGTGTGCAGGCAGAGATGGTAGTCGTAGCCGTGGTGGCCAGACACCAGGATCTCAGAGGCAGTAGGGCGGGACAGCTCAGGGTATCCAGGCTGTGTCGTACGGCCATGGCACTGGGCAAGCATATGCATTTCAACAGACCCAACAGGAGCAGGATCCTGGACCTTCTACTGTTAGATGTACTATTCTAGTAGATTCTATTTTATCTTCAGTACTTTTTGATATGGGTGCTACACATATCTTTATATTTGTACCCATTGTGGAGAGAATTGGGATCTGTGTTTCCTCTTCTTCTGATGTTATGATGCTATACACTCTATTGGGGACTAGAATGGATGGTGTGCGTCAGTGCAGGGAGTGCCCCTTGAGGTTGGTGGGTGTCACTTTCTTTGGGACCTCTATGCCTTGGAGATGACGAGCTATGATGTCATTTCCAGGATGTACTGGTTGGTTCCCTTTCGATCCTTTGTAGACTTCTATCGTCGCAGGGTGAATTTCACGTCACCAGAGGGCAGAGAGTTTCTATACAAAGGCATATGGGATGTTCAAGCTAGTCAAGATATACCAGAGCATCGTGGGAGAGGTGGAGTCAGATCCCAGATTGTGAGTTTATATCTGGATGATCAGGGAACTTTTTAGAAGGGCTTCCCTCCAGTGGTTGACCATTTCAGGGATATATTCCCAGATGACTTTTCAGGTTTACCTCCAGAGCGTGAGGTGGATTTCTCTATTGAGCTTGTGACAGGAGTGGTATCGGTGTCCATTCCTCCTTATAGGATTGATACACCTGAGTTAAAGGATCTCAAGAGAAATTTAGAGTTATAATCAAAGGGTTTTATCTGGCCCAGTACTTCTCCTTGGGGTTCTCTGGTTATTTTTTCGAAGAAGTCAGACGGTACTCTCCGACTCTGTGTGGATTATCGGAAGCTGAACTAGTTGACGGTCAAGAAACGATATCCCTTGCAGAGGATTGATGATATTTTTGATCAACTTCGAGGTGCACGATTGTTCTCGAATATTGAATTGAGATTCGTATATCATCATTTGCATGTTATACCATCTGATATACCTCTCACAGCCTTCAGAATTAGGTATGGTCTATATGAGTACATGGTTATGCCGTTCGGACTCACGAACACACCAATAGTTTTCATGGATCTGATGAATCGTTTGTTCCATCCTTATCTAGATTCTTTTGTGGTAGTATTCATGGATGATATCTTGGTGTACTCTCACACTTGACACGACCATGCCACCCATCTTGAGATCATGCTGAGTACACTGAGAGAGCGTCGGCTATATGTTAAGCTCTCAAAGTGCAACTTTTGGATGGACCAGATTCACTTCCTGAGTCATATCATCTCAGAGGCAGGAGTTTCAATAGACCCAGAGAAGGTGAGAGCACTAGTTTCCTGGGAGCATCCTAAGAACGTGTTTGAGATATGGAGTTTCTTTGGGATGGATAGTTATTATAGGCATTTTATACAGGACTTCTTCTGCTTAGCAATGTCGTTGACAGGTTTGACTAAGAAGGGTGTGAAGTTTGTTTGGACCGAAGCTTGTGAGACAGCCTTCCAGGAGTTGAAGGGAAGGTTGACATCCGCACCAATCGTGATACTTCCATAACAGGGAAAGATCTATACAATTTACTATGATACATCAAGTGTTGGGTTGGGATCTATGTTGATGCAGGGTGATCGAGTTGTTGCGTACGAGTCTCGACAGTTGATTCCACATGAGAGGAATTACCCGATGCATGACCTCGAGTTGGCTGCAGTTGTTCATGTGTTACCAAGTTGGAGACATTATCTCTTGGGAGACCATTTTTTGGTTTTCACCGACCACAAAAGTCTCAAGTATATCTTTACTCAGCGTGACTTGAATCTGAGGCAGTGAAGGTGGGTCAAATACCTTTAGTCCTTCGATTTTGAACTTGCCTATACACCTGGTAAGGGTAACGCAGTTGCTGATGCACTGATCAGGAAGACTCAGACACTAGTAGTTCATGAAGCCTGTGGTGAGTGGTAGCTAATGATTTTGTTCTCTGAGATGCATTTGGAGGTGCGCGACAGTCAGGGGAAGACCTATCTTTCATCTTTAGCTGTGACTTATACCCTCCTGGATAGAGTGAGGATGAGATAGCTATCTGATTCAGGAAGCCTAGTTTTATGGGAGTCGGTGGCAAGTGAGGACCCTCCTCCTGGATGGATGATAGGAAATGATGAGGTAATGCATTTCCATGGACGAGTATGGGTTCCAAGGGATATACGCGAGGAGATGATGCAGTAGTTTCATGCTTCAGCTTGGGAAGTGCATCCCAGAGTTACCAAAATGTAATGTGACTTGAGGCGTCAGTATTAGTGGTCAGGTATTAAATAGGAAGTAGTTGGTTTTGTTACGATATGTTCCACCTGTCAGCAGGTGAAGTTACAGCATCAGAGGCCAGCCAGACTATTACAGCAGTTACCCATTCCGGAGTGGAAATGGGATGATATCGCGATGGACTTCATGACTAGGTTTCTGAGGTCACCTCGAGGCAATGATGTTGTGTGGGTCGTTGTGTACAAACTCACGAAGGTAGATCAATTTTTTACGATCAAGGAGACCTTCGGTGTTGATGATGTCGGAAAGTTGTATATCCGAGAGGTTGTACGTCTTAATGGGGTTCCTTATTCTATCGTTTCAGATAAGGATGCCCACTTTATGTCTCGTTTCTGGAAGATTTTTCAGAGGGCACTGGGTACACAGGTGCTTATGAGCATAGCTTACCACCCTCAGACCGATGGCCAGTCATAGCATACGATACAGGTGCTAGAGGATATGCTGCGTGCATGCATCCTGGACTTTGGGGGCTCTTGGGAGAACCATATACCCCTAGTCGATTTTTCCTATAATA
Source organism: Viscum album (assembly GCA_963277665.1). Lineage (NCBI taxonomy): Eukaryota > Viridiplantae > Streptophyta > Magnoliopsida > Santalales > Viscaceae > Viscum > Viscum album. The sequence goes on along the minus strand of OY728122.1, from coordinate 931,880,740 downwards.
ATAGTTTTCAGGAAACTATTGAGATGGAACCTTACGAGGATTTATATGGTAGGCCATTCCGATTACCTTTAGGCTGGATGGAGGCAGGTGAGGCAGCTTTACTGGGGCCATGTCTCGTGCAGGAGACTTCTAAGCAGGTCCAATTGATTCAGAATCGGATGGATACTATGTAGTCTCGTCAGAAATATTTTGCTGATCGCCGCAGATGACCCTTAGAGTTTGTGATCAGGGATTAGGTTTTCTTGCGTGTTTCACCGAGGTTGGGACACAGGCGGATCAGGAGATAGGGTAAACTTTCATCGAGGCTGGTCAGTTCCTCTTGTACGGGTGCTATGGCAGCATGGCTGAGTGCAGGATGAAACCTGGGAGCTGGAGACGGACTTACGTGCTCAATGTCCAGAGTTGTTATGAGCTTTATCTTCACCACCCTTGGAAGGGAAATTCAGGGACGAATTTCTTTAAGGGGGGAAGTTTGTAAGAACTTGGTTCTTATTCATGAGGTACGGGTTTCTTCTTTTCTCTTTTCCTTAAGTGTTTTTGAGAAAATAAGGAAAATGGGACGAAATCCAAAATTTTGTGACTACACGCCATGCACTTTTCCACACACCACGTACTTTGGCCATGTGGAATGAGTACACTGGGAATGCAGGAATGTCGACGATGGTGGGTGTAAAAACCACCTACATGCCATGTAGTGGGTATTTACACGCCGGGTAGTCAGTCGGCAGGAAAACAGTAAGGTGGTGGGATCTGAGTGATAGTACACTCCGTGTAATCAGGAATACACAATGTGTACTCATTTCATCATATGAACAGTGCCATGGTGGAAAGAAGCCACCGAAGGAATAGTTAAAAAATGAAAATTACAGGCCGTGTACTCAGTAGTACACACCGTGTAGTTTGTTCTTTTCTCTTAAAATGGGCAGTATCCTCCTCTGTTCACAGAGAAGTCTTATAACTAGAGGAGGGCATGGGAGGACCTCCGGAGCTTTGGAGATCACCCGATAGAGCACCGGGGATCCGATTCCGCCTCTGTTTATCTCGTTGGAACCGTACGGGTAAGCCCTCCCCTCTACTTGATTCGTTCTTAGCAATTATTTTCCGAGGAGAAGTTATTTACATTTTAACGGGAATTATTTTACCATAGATCTACATCGTTCTTGTATGATTCGAGGAGCGTCATTCACGTATATCGATCAGGGGCGATCGAGGTAGGTGGTCTGGTGTTTAAATTCCAACTGTTGTGCATTTTTTTATACCAATGTGCAATGAACCCATGTTGGGATGTTGTGTGTCTGAGGCCTTGTCTGTTTTAAACACCTATAATTGCATAGGTAATTTAATGAAATTGTAAAACTGTTTTCTGGGATCACTGCTTGGATCCAGGACCACCCCTGGGGTGTGTTCCTCTGTTTAGCCATTTGTCCAGGTTACCTAAGGGTATATTATAAATTTTAGCATGTATTAAATTACCTTGAGAGTAATTGTATATAAATTGATTGTTTATATGTTGGTCATGGCCCGTTTACTTGTTTATCCTGAGGGTAGTGTTGTGATTAGCCTATGGGCAGTGCTCTGTTCAGCCTGACGGCAACTTCTTTCGTGCCTGTGGGAAGTATATTCTGTGCATGTGGGCAACACCTCGTATTCCTGTGGGCATTATTCGATATTCCTATAGGAAGACTCCAATGGGTTTGGATACCCTTTTCCTGAGGGTAAGGGTTTACGTGCCTGAGGACACTGACTGTTTACTTAGAAAATTCATTGTGGTGATTTACTTATATTGAATGATTAAATGAATATTAAAATGGAAATATAACTGGTACTGTTAGTTAATTTTGAGTATTGCTTAGTTTATTTAATTTACTACTGCACACTGTTGTTGCACATTTACACTAATAGTTGGGCATGGACCTTTGGTGGGTGCCTACTGGGATTCATTTCTCACACCCTATTTGGGTCATGTCTTTGGCCCAAATAGACTATGTTGATGTAGGTGTGGATAAGGGAAAGGGTCCCTATATAGGTACTTGATTGTTGCAGAGGAGTTGGAGAGCATGGGACTAAGCTTAGTCTTGCGATGCTGCCAAGTTCCTATTGCACTATTTTTCTTTTTTTGATGTACCTGTACTTTCCATTGTATTGTATTATTGTGTAACATGTTATGGTTGTTTTATTAGAACTAGAGACATGTTTCATCATTATATATATGATTGTTGGTTCTCTTTTACTGCAGTTGTTCATTTTAGTTATGTATGTTTTATTTCTTCCGTTGTTGTTGTATGTTTTATCTTGTATTCCGTTGCGCTATACTTTGACAAATGAGGGAATAGTTTCTCCACTATCAGACCTGGGCCCTCGCTGCTAGTCGGTAGCCTCTGGCATTTGAGGAAATGTGCTTGAGGTCATGTGACCAACCGGGTTTGGGGCACCTGTGAAGTGGCACCTGGATCTGGGATATTAGAGTCTATCTTGGGAAATCTATTTGACTGGAGATAGGATTTTCGGGACTTGAGAGGTATGTTGTGATAAGTGACTGGCCAATTCTTGTCATAAAGAGACTCAAGTTTCCATGGGAAATTTGGATGTGTGTCTCTAGTGTTGGTTTTTGTTTTAAAAAACTTATTTTTTTTCTTATGGGTTTTATAGTTTGAACTGATATTTTTTCTGTTTTATGATCGTTCTTATGTTCTGGTGTGTAGAAATATTCCCTTGAGACGTCTTCCATGAGTTCCTTAAGAAGTTACAACTGATCCCCCTCAAGAAAACCCACATCCATATTAGAATCTCATCAAGACTATCATACTGGTATTTTGTGCTATTGATCAAGGTGTACCATGAGTTTAGAATGCAGTGGTTGAGGTACAACCAGGTGCTAGAGGAGAGTGAGGTTAATTGTGGAAGTTCTTTCATGAGAATCCATCATCCTTTAAAGGAATTAAATAACCTAGAGTTTAGGAGGACTGGATGGGTAGGATTTATCAAATATTTGACTTTCTAAAGACACCAAAGAACATCAGGGTGAAGTGTGCAGCATTTATACACAACGGTTCGGGCATGCAATGGTGGGATTTTATGGTCCAAGCAGACAGAGACGTGGGCTTGGATTGGAAGGGTTTCAAAACCCTATTATTTTAGTAGTTTTTTTCAGACTCCATGAAGTAGGAAAAGTATCTGGAGTTCTTTTCATTACAACATAGAGATCGTTCGGCATCGGCATACACCAATCGTTTGGATGAGCTTGTCCATTTTTTCCCGAACATGGTAAGGAATGATCAGATGAAGGATCAGAAGTACCTGTAGGGTTTGTGACTAGATATTAGATCACAGGTTTTTATGATGAATCTTTATACCTATGCGGAGATGATAAATAGATATATTATGGATAAAATTAATATGGTTGGAAATGTTTGATTTTCCACCTCATCTCTTCCATCAGGTGGTTGCTTAAATGGCGCACATGGGAAGAAGAGGAAGTGGAAAGATCGTCATAGGAGAAGTGGAGGTGGGTCTCAATAGAAAGCCTCTTCTACACTATCTATTATAGTGGTTAATGTGACTATGACTTACTATTAGTGTGTAAAGGGAGGACACACCAGAAATTATTTTCCTATGCCTATGAAGATGTGAAATATCTTTGGATGCATTGGTCACTTACAGTGATTCTGTCAAGATATGACTATACCTCATTATGGTCAGGGTTTTTCAGCTCCAAAGGCTACTGCAGTGTAGTACAAATATTAAAAAACTATAGGGATCTAGGCATAGGCCTGAGGAGTGAATCATTTTCACACAGTAGTTTAGTGCCCAGTGGAAGTTAATGAAGGTCTGGAAATAGTGAGAGGTACTGTCCTTATTTCATCTTCAGTACCAATTTTTTTATTTGATACTAGTGCCTCCCACTTTTTTCTATCTACACATTTTTTATGTTCTTAAACTTCCAATAGAACTTATGTACTTTAAAATGGAGTTAGGAACACCTCTTAGTAAGAGGATATAGTAGGGGTTCAGGTGTCCCTCTTGTTTGTTAATGATAGATGATATGGATTTGGTCTGGGATTTTCTTATTCTTGGTTTTATCTATTCAACGTCATCATCAGTATGGATTGGTTGGTCACTCATCGAGTTGAGGTTCGTTGTATTCATTGGTATGTTTTTCTTCTTGTTGGTGATGGGATATCTTATGTGTTTCGGGGGGAGTGGGACCTGAGGTTAGGTCATGTAGGACTTTCCTGCCCACAAATCAGGAGTTTTCTGGTTGATATTTCATTAGAACTTGATGATGTTTCTTCTGTATATAATCTTCCTTTTTTTTTCTAGACCTTCCTAAAGTTTTCCCAGAAAATTTCTCTGTTATTCCTCAAGAAATATAGGTAGATTTTATGATTTATCTGGTTCTAGGTACGCATTTGATATTGATACCTTCTTATCATATGGAACCATTAGGACTAAAAGAGCTCATGATTCAGTTGGAAGACATATTGGAAAAGGAGGTTGTTAGCCTTATCATATATCCTTTCACATCCACGGTGCTCTTTTTTAGGAAAGAATATATTTCACTTTGATTATATGTGGACTATTGGAAGTTGAACCACGCAACGGTTAAGAACAAATATTCATTGCCTCGTGTAAATGATTTTTTTGATCACTTAATGGGGGAAAGTGGTATTCAAAGATCGATCATTGGTCGGGTTATCATCAACTCAGAGTTTGGGAGTCTGATATACCAAAGACAACTTTTAGGATCATGTATATCCATTATAAATATCTTGTCATGCCTTTTGGTATAACTAATGCTCCTACAGTTTATATTTCATTGATGAATAGTATATTCCATCAATATGTTGACACTATTGTGGAAGTATTCATGGATGATATTCTGGTTTATTTGAAATATGAAGTGAGCATGAGCACCATATAAGTTTTGTTCTAGAAATTTTGAGAAGTCATCATTTTTATAGAATGATTTTGAAATGTAGTTTCTAGATTCAAGAAGTGAAGTTCTTGGGGAATAGAATTTCTAAGCATGGATTATCGGTTGATCCAGAGAAAGTAAAGGTTGTTTTGTCATGGAAGGGACCATAGAATGAATTTAAGATACGAAGATTCTTGGTCTTTCTGGATACTACTTATGGTTTTTCATGGACTTATGTAACCTGAAATCACCTTTGACTTCTCTTACTAGGAATGTGGTGAAATTCACCACGGATGTGAAGCTCCATACTTCTTTTGATGAACTGAAAATTATTCTGACATCAGCTCGTATTCTGGTCTTACCTAAGTTCGATAAGGGATATGTGGTTTTTTTTATGCTTCTGGTGCTGCTTTGAGATTTGTTCTTATATAGGATGACTATGTGGTCGCTTATGGATCTCGTCATATTTTTCTACATGAGAAGAATTACCCCACTCAAAATATAGAGCTTTCCACATTCATGTATGTGCACAAATGTTGGTGGAACTATCTCTCGGGGGAGAAGTTAATTGTAATATCTAATCATAAGAGTCTGAGTTATATATTTTCTTATAAGGACTTGAATCTCAGATAGATATTATGGGTCGAATAACTTCACACGTTTGATTTCGATATCTCCTACACCCTAGTAAATGAGAATGTTGTTGAAGACACTCTTAGCAGGAAATTACCATCACAAGATGTCATGGGATCGAAAGAGGAGTAAGACCTTATAGAGATTTTTTCTCAATTGAAACTAGTTTCTTAGAAAGATGTTTCAAGAATGGTTTTGGATAGTTTTTAGTTACCATCATATCTCTTGGAGTCTATTTTTCAAATTCAGCAGTAGGATGATGAGTTTTAGAGGACTCAATAATGCCTTTATAGAGGGGAGAACATTTATTTTTGGCATCTTTTTGTAGATGGTATGCTTCACTTCGGCAAAATAATTATTGTCTCAGCATATGTGATGAGTTTAGTCTTGTTCTATTGTCACAAATATGCATGGGTCATACATCCAGGTGCTATACAGATCTATTATGACATGAGGAGGTGATTCTGGTGGCCTGTTATAAAGTGTGACATCACAGAGTTTGTGTCTCACTTTTACACTTTTCAATGGATAAAGGCAGAGCACTTGAAACCTTCTGGGTTGCTTAAGCCTCTTTTTGTGTTAGAGTGTAAATTGGATGAGGTGTCCATGGATTTTTTTTGTTGGATTTCCACAGACACCCCAAGGGAAGAATGCTATATTGGTGGTCATTGATCGATTAACAAAGTCTGCTCATTTAATTCCAATCAAAGACACCAACAAAGTTGAAGATTTAGCTAAGTTGTATGTGCATGAGATTATGAGGTTACACGGGATTCCTTCTTCCATTATGTTAGATAGGTATCCTAGGATTACCTCGATGTTATGTAGGATTCTTTAAGAGGTGATAGGAACTCAATTCAAGTTGACCACAACTTACTATTCACAGACAGGTGGTCAAATGGAGCAAGTAATTCAGATTCTAGAGGATATGGTCCACGCCAATGTTTGAGATTTATAAGGATCATGGGATAGCCATCTAGGATTGGTTGAGTTTGTTTACAACAATAGTTATTAGTCGTCAGAAATAATGGCTCCCTTCGAGGTGTTTTATGGTCGCCCATGTAGATCATCTCTTTGTTGAGATGAGGTGGGTGAAGTATCTTTAGTTTGACCAAGTTTGGTTCAAGAAAAATCCATAATGATTCATAATGTGCATCTCCATCTAGTTATGGTGTAGAGTCGACGAAAATAATATAAAGATCGACGGTGTTTACCTTTGTATTTTTTTCATAGGTGACTGGGTTTTCTTGAAGGTTTCTCCTCAGTTGGGTCACCGTCAACTTGGAAATCATGGAAAGATGGATCATAGATATGTTGGACTATTTGAGGTAATTGAGCAGCTCAAAGAATTTTCTTATAATTTATAATTTCTAGTTTAGTTGATAAGTATTAATGATGTTTTACATATATCTTAGCTCAAGAAATATCACCCTGATCCCTCTCACGTTTTGAGTTTGTAAGAAATTGAGTTAGATCCAGATGCTTCTATTCTGGAGAAACTGATTGATATCATTGACTCTCAAGTTAATGTATTGTGTGGGAAGTCAATCCCATTGGTCATAATTCTATCGAAACAATGATCAAATTCTCATGAGACTTGGGAATGTGAATCGTTGATGATGGAGTAGTGGCCTCATATCTTTCTGAGTATTACATCTTCTACATGACTTCTCGAGGACATAAAGTATTTATGGTGGTGAGTTTTTAACATCCCATTACCATTTTATCAAGTACTCCCTTGAACTTGTTGTGATTTTCCCCTCCTTTGAGATTGGAAGGATACCTATAATTGTGATGTCAGAGATTTTTTGAACTATCACTAATAATTGTTCATGTCTGCAAGTTATATAGTAGTTTCATTCCATGTAACAATTTTACATGCCCTATAATGGTTGCTGGATATAAGTCATGAAATACAAATTCACGTTGTGAAAGGTTGCACATCGTGACCAGGACATACATGACGTGAGTTTTTAAAGGGTCGGTTTTTATCTAACGCGATGGGTTTTTAGGCATATGTGGATCATGGGGGGTTACATGTCATTTAACTGGGTTATATGCCATATAATGGCACACATATAGTTTTAAAAATAGTGTGGATATTTTTTTAGTTCTTCTATCATTTCTTCATGGATCTTGACCTAAGGAAGTTCCATGGAATTTTTGAGAGACTCAACCACTTAAATATTGATCTGTTCAACACTCTATCTATATTATGGTTGCGGGGAGTCTCTCTAGTTGAGTAAAATTTATATTACTTAATTTTCTTTGATCACAGAATTGCTATTGGGTGGTGTCTTTAGATCTATTGGTCTAAGTCTTATGATTCTTCTTAGTTTCTTCCTAGATCCATTGTGTATTATAATTCTGGAGGCCCTTTCTTCCATTGGTCATAGTGTGGTGGGTGTGCATCTTTGAGGTATGTAGGTTTCCTCTCTTCCTCTAATGTATTGTCTTCTAAATTGAATCAATCTTGATGTGGATTTTTTTCTAGGGACTTCATTTATGTTTTTGGGTTTCATTGATTTTGTATTCCATTACGGTCGTGTGCGACCTGAGTTTTGAGGTAGGTGGTTCCATCTCTAGCCAACGTTGATGAACCTTATTATTTTTCTTTATAAACTATTCTATATATTGAAATTGGCATGACTGTTTTGTGTGTGTTGAAAATAATTTTTAATGAAAAATGGTTTTTCCCCGGTTATTAATGAATTGAATGAAAAATGGGTATTTTCTAAGCATGAAAATGATTTTTGAAATGATTTTAAAATCATTTAAATGAATTATGAAAAAGAGAACATGGGTTACATTAGGTACTTATGTGGAAGGTTTAGTTGAGTCAATCATCCAGTTTTTGGGATTATCAAGGAGTTTTATCTTGGGGATTTCCTCGGTTTCCTTGGCCCATTTTTATAGGAGACTGATATTGACATTTTGGGGGGTTTACTCTTGGGGTACTCCAATGCTTCCTAGGCCCGTCGTTCTAGGATCAGAATTTTTGCACTTGATTATTATAGTACGAGTAGTCTATAGCATGCACCTATAGTATTCCTTGGTGTTGTGATACCTATGATTCTTTTTTTTATTTATAGGATTTTTGAGTTAAACTTTATTTTCATGTTTATGCTTGTGGAAAATGATATGGAAAATGTTCTTTAAAATTGATATACCTGCTTATGTTTTAGAGCTATGAAAAAAAAGGGAAATGTTTACCATCTTTCTTATAAAATTGCTTTACCATTTATCATGCCATGTTCTATTTGAAATGATGATACATGGATTTTTTGTACAGCTACTGGTTATGGAACACTTATGTTTGATATTACTGATCCAATTAGCTCACACCCTATTCACCTCTTCAGTGGTGTGTAGACCTTTCTTTGTCTTCTCGTGCAGGGAAAGGCAAGGCATCATAGTGAGGTGGAAAGGTTCATTTCATCTAGTTGGGTAGCTGGTGGTGAGATGGTGGGAGTCCATCCCTACCATCATTTAGAGTAGTTGTTTGGTTTTTAGTCTTTTGTTGTAGGACTTGTATTTGAGTTCTTAACTACTTTTTCAATTGTCTGTTTTTGTTTTTTTTGTACAGTTATGGAATATATATCTTTTTTTTATTCCAATATTATTTATTGTTATATATATATTCCATGTGATTTTTCATTTTGGGTGAAATTCTTCCCTCTGTCATGTTGTTCTAAACCCAGGTGATTGTCTCCATCCCATGTGGATTGGCAATGCCCTTTGGGTATGTGACGGATCGGGTGTGGTGCCAGGATTGAGGGTAATTCGGGTCAGTTCATTACATGTTTCCCATTTCCCTTAGAGTATATTACAATATAATCAATAAATACTGCCCTAATTTTTTCTAGGTAATCTCTAAAGAATCTATTCATTAATTCCATGAATATTGTAGGTGCATTAGTGGGTTAGAAGCGCATCACTATGAACTCAAAGTGTCCATAACTCATTCAAAAGGAAGTCTTGGTAATATATTCCTTATTCACCATTAATTAGTGATATCTACACCAAAGGTAAACCATAGAGAAATAATTTTACATGTGTAGTTTATTAAAAAATTCATCATTCCATGGATGGGGATAATTGTTCTTTTTCGTGATTTTTTTGATCTCATGATAATCAATATAGAGGCACATCGATTCAACCTTATTCATGATGAAGAGGAATGGGGCACCCCATGGTGAAGCACCTAGGTGTATAAAATCCTTTGTTATATTATCTTGTGACTTCTTATTCAGCTTCCCCAACTCAATGGTGGCCATTCTATAAGTGTCTTTTTTATAGTCAGGGATCTGAGAATAATTTCAATTGAGAACCAAACCTCTCAAACATGAGTAAGACTAGGATATTCTTCAAGGAACAAATTAGTGTATTCCCTTACACTAGGTATGTATTAGATCATGGTTCTCTCATCTGTCTCAATCATTTGAGCTAGATATGCTTGATCAAAAGGATATAATATCCGAAATTGATACAATGATTCTGAAGGAGATTCATCCACCTCATTATAATTTTACATAATCAGAGGATTCCTAGAAATGTGAAGATTGATCTCGCTTTCCTTATAGTTGATGTTAGATTTGTATAAATATAGTCAGCCCATACCCAGTATAGAATCAAACTCCACTAAAGAAACTAATTCAAGATTTTATGTGAGGTTCAGTCCACATACATTAACTGGGGAGGAGTTATATAATTTGGATGTAATAATTTCCCCATTTTTTTTGTTTTCAAAGATAACTCAATCTCCATATTTTTAGGTGGTGTTTGAATAGTTATACTAAACTTGAAAGATATGAATGAATGAGTAGAACCATAATAAAATAGTATAGTTGGTATTCTTGAATGAATAACCATCATACCTATTAATGCATTATTTTTAGGTTCCACCTCAGCAATAGGGATGGAATACGTTTTCCCTTGATCATTTGTATTTTATCGTTGCTGATGTGGATTACCCTCAAGGAGTTGAGGTTTGGTGCACTATCTTTAAATGTTACCTTGCTCCCTATAGTTGAAGCATTGAACCAAGGGTGATTCTCTCCTTTTCTCAACCACATTTTTTTACTTCCTCATGTCTCTTGGAAATTCATGAGCTTGGTGGCCTTCTCTCCCAGAATTGAAACATTAACCCATCCCTTTTAGGTAATTCACACGATGCTTCTTCCCATATTTTTGACATGTTAGTGGTTGAGTTTTCTTTCAACCTTTTTCATTAGATCCTCATGCGTGAAACTCCATCTTTCATTTCTTATGTCCATATACATGTGACCACACTCCAAAAACCATCTCCACTTTGAGATCACATTGAAAAAATTCTTCATAATTCCCAAAGTCTCTAATTACTAGATCCCTTAGAAACTGTGGTTTTAAACCACTAAAAAATCAATCTATTTTGTTTTCATGGTCAATAAAAAACCATAGGTATATCATGTAAGACTTGTGAAATTTTCTTCATAAGATGTGATATATTCACATACCTTTTGATTAAGCTCTATAAAATCTATCTCCATCTTCATATAAAGAGTTTCAGGTAAATAACTATTAAGATATTTTTTATTAAAGTCTTCCAACTCTATCTATTCAATTTGATCCTTTATCTTGGGGTTTTTAATTAACACCAACCATTTATTTTCCTCTCCATATAAATGATAAAGGACAATAGTAACCTTTTCCATCTTAGTGGAGATAGGCACAGAAAAGATATTCTCCATTGAGTTGTCCCATTGTTTCACGACTAGTGGATCAGATGTCCACTGAATGTTGATGGTTTTTACCATATAAAAGACTCGATATATAGTTGTTCCTCTTTTGGGAAGTCATAAGTTTCACATTATTTAGGTTATTGTTCATACCTTTAGACATATGGGAAATCATCACCATGAAATTTCAAACTCCACCTCAAAATGCATTGGGGATATCATTCAGGAAATCACTGCATTGTCCCACCCACAGGTTGTTGGCCTAGTTTCTCCGAGATCCCACCATTTTATAAAATATTAAAGGTTTGAATGAAACATTAGTCAACAATTTAGGAATAAATAATTTATTCCTTTGTGTAATTAACTTTTAATGTGTATCTTGTGGGATCCCTATATTTATCATTTTTCTGAAACAAATATTCTTGTGTGCTTTCATATACTTAGTCTCATGCTAAGGGTTTTTTCTAAGGTTCTCTAATACTAATTCCCAAATTAACTAAACTGTTCCCTAATACTTACTATAGTGACCCTTATTTTCTTACGTGACTATTTCATCAATTTAAATATAATAAACATAAAATCCATACAAAAACAAGATCCAAAGCTTTATTGTCTTGCAAAAATTTGGGCTATACATAACTTTTACATAATAAAATATAAACTTTAATTTAATTCCATATACTATAGCTTCTTAGTGGCCCTCATTTTCTCATTATTATAATTTTTCACCTGAGGATGTACATCTAAGAAATGAGTGAGCTACAATCCCAGTAATAGGATAAATAAAAAAATAAATCAATATAATATGGGTGATTATAATCATCATCACCATAACATAATTATGGTATCATCATCATAATCATGATAGGAAGCATTAGATAAAGGCACGTAAAGTCTAAATTCATAAAAATGAGACATCATGTCTTAGTGGTCAATACCACACGTAGTTGTGAAGAAAGCTACAATCATGTTCATTCATAACATATATGTATAATCATAACATTGTCATCCTTATGAAAAAATATAGCATTATGTCCAGGTATATTTCCCATTATATCATGAGTTAAATCATATTACAAAATGCATTGGAGAATTATATAATTTTGGCTTCACCCGTCACATTATAACATTTACATAATCATGCATGCCACATAGAATGTATGTTAATATTAGACAACAAATAAATCATGGAAGGAAATGGGTTTCATGATAATATGATAAATCATGAATTAATTAATAAACATTTTGGTTCCCAAAATAAAAATGGAATAACATATTTGATATAAGAATCACAAATCTTGAGTGAAGAAGAAAAAATCTCAAGATAGGTAAAAAATGTGTTTTTAAAAAGAAGAGTTCATTTGGAAAAAACTTTTCATTTGTTATAAAATAATATTGGAAGAATGTATATCCCAAAAATGAAAAGGGAAGTAAAATTAAATTAAATTTAAAAAATATTAAAATAACATCCATACTTAAATTTGGCATGAAAGAGGAATAACCTAGAAATGAAATTGGGTTTGAGAATCCCTTTACCTTATATCTGAATTCTTTATTCTCTTTCATATCCAGGATAATAAAATTATATTCATTAACTAATAAATAAAAAACCTATAATACAAGTATTTTATTCATTATAATTTTATTAATTTGGTTTATGGACATTTTTATGAGTTATAGTGTTGTTCAAAAATGTTCGTTTTCTTGGTTTTCATGATCTTGTCACTTGTATGCATGAATGCAAGATCATGTAAAATAGAGATAATTATCTAGAATTGAAATCATATGTTATTAATGAACTTACAGAATTATAATTGGTCTTGTATATTATAATTTTTCTATATATAAGTATGATTCATTAGATAAAATGTTAATTATAATCGTTTAGATTAATTTTTTCACTTTTCAATCACAATAAACTCGTTTTGTTTTATTATTTAATATTATGTATATATGCTAGTTCCAAAACATAAAAAATTCCATAAAATAAATTTTAAAATAATTTCCAACAATTATAATGTTTTTATGACCATATTTGAAGGCGGTTTAGGAAAATGAAAACTTTTCATCCTTAAAGGTGACAAATCAACACCTCACGGACGAGGTTTACATTTTTAGAAGAAAACGGAGAGGAGAATATATTTGATGGTGGATTATTATATTAAAATAATAACATTACATTATATATAGTATAATAGAGTTATACTTTCACTTGGATGATGGGAGGTAATGAGATAATAAGAAAATAAAATAACTTGAAAATAAATTAAAATAAAACCGAAGAGTATTTTTATCTTGAACTTCTTCTCCATGAGAACCTCCATAGTGAAATTGGATTTAGTATTATGTTGAGAAAAAAGGCTCCTGGACATGGGGGGAGTGACTCAGAAAGTGGATTGGTCAGAATTTGGATAGGATTCAAGGATTTTGAGGTTTTATAGGGAAGGGGTGGTGAGGGGTGGTATTTATAAGGGAGGAGGGTGAGTCTTCTTATTGATTTATTCTTTAGTTTATTATTTTTGTTCAAGACTATGAAATTTTTTTATTCACATGAACAAACACATTAAATGGAGAAATATTTTTCGATATTATGATGCTTACATCCCCCATAAATCATAAATCAGTCAAACATTCTTGTATTTCTTAAACACTGTAAATTTCCATATTTCACTATTCACCAAAAATTCAACGATTTTAGAAAAATCCCAAAAATTCACCCGAACCATTTTTCAACAAGTATAATTAAAAAATGAACTAAATTTTATGAAAATAATTTAATAAATATGTGAAATTTAAAATTGAAATAAAATCATCATTTACTTGGAAAAATACTGATTTTAAAATTATAACTGATTTTATGACACTTCAAAAAATTAATTATGGTCTAATAAAATTATCTTATAATAATAAGAAAAAAAATACTAATTTATGAATCTATTTTTTTAAAATTAATTTTCTTTTAAAAAAATTTATTAATTATAAAATTGTAAATAAATATATACACTTAACAAAAATACCATAACATAATTTATTATTTTTAAAAAAATTATTTACATATACCAAGATATAAATATATCATATTTTAATTTATAAGATACCAAAATTTTATTTACACTTTCATAGGTTAGGTTACTATTATATTAGATTATTTTAAATTCCTAATGGTCAGGTTATAATTCTAAAGGTCAAGTTATTATTCCCTCAGTATAGGTTCCTCAATTTCTTGAAATGCCTCTTATTTCATTCATTATTCATTTATAAATTTTCTATTGTGTTAACAAAGTGAGTTTATATGGTTTATACTACATGAAATAATTATAAGAAGTTAATTTTAATTGATAAAATTTAGGTTCGTTACATGAAGGGTTTGTGATATATAGTAATGAATCAATGAGGTTAATGGGATGCATCCTGATGAATAATGATATGGTGCTTGCTTATGACTCTTACCAATTGAAACTTCATGAGTAAAATTATCGAACACATGATTTATAACTAGTAGTATAAATTTTTTCATTGAATATAAGGAAAATTTATTTTTATGGTGAAAGGTTTAATATATATATTGATTATAAAATATTGAAGTATATATTTACACAGAATGAGTTTAATATCCATCAAATAACATGGTTAAAGTTAATCAAAGATTATTAATGATTGATAAATTACGACCCTAGGAAATATAACAAGGAAGATGATAGTATGATTTAGAAATAACATTCTTGTTTTTCTATTATGAGGATTGAAATAGATACAATATTTATGTATTTATAGAAGTTGGATCTTGAAATATTGAATAAAAGGGATATATATTATCTTTATGAAATGAATGTTCGATCATCCTTCCAAGAGATAATTAAGGTGAAAAATGAATATGTGGAATTATAGAATAAGGTGAGTAATGTTCATAAATTAAACCATGAATATACGAGAATGATAAGTTTTAGAAACCATGTATGTGTTTTATCAATATCATAATTGAATAAGGTGATGTTGGATGAAGCTCATAATTCATCATTCACTGTTCATCCTAGAGGTATAAAGATATATCGAGACTTGAACAAGTATTTCTAGTTAGATAACATAAAATGGTATATTGAAAAGTATGTGTCCTAATTCATGGTGTGTCAAAAAAATTAATATTGATATATAGAAGTCTAAGGTGGTGTTACAACCATTGACCATTCCAAAATGTAAATAGGAAAATATTACTATGTATTTCATCATTGGACACCCCAAATCATCTAAAGAGTAAAATGAAATTTATATTTTGGTCAATAATCTTATGAAATGATTAGATTTTGTCACTATTATATAATATTTATTTTTTTATTAGACTACTCAATTATACATTAAGGAAGTTTTGATATTTCATGGAGAACCAAACTCAATCATATTTGGTCGAGATCTGAGGTTAACCTAAAATTTATGGAGAATCATTCATTATGATATCAATATAGAGTTGTGTTTTAGAACTAATTATCATCCTTATATATATTTAGTTTAATAGGACCATTAAAACTCTAGAATACATGTTAAGATATATTTTTATGGATTTCAAAGGTGGTTGGTATTAACACCATTGGTACAATTTTCTTACAACAATATTATTCACTCGAGCATTCATATGGATCCCTATAAATCTGTCTATGAAAAGAAGAGTATAACTCCAACATATTCAAATGAAATTAGAGAATGAAATATATTAGGACCTTATCTAGTTGATTAAATGGTATTGATTATTTATCCCTTCACCAGTACATAAGGGTAGCTCAAAGTTGATGAAAATGTTATTCTGGCAATTGTTGGTGAGATCTAGTGTTCAATGTTGGTGATAAGGTATTCCTATGAATATATCCTTGTAAAAAGGTTATTATACTTTGAAATAAGTTAATTTTTATCCCTATATTTATCATTACATTTTAAATTCTTGATTTTATCGAGATGGTAGCTTATTGTTTGGTGCTTCCACTGAATCTATCTCAAGTTCATGATGTGTTATGTGTATCTCTCCTGAGAAAGTACATAACTAATAATCCACATATACTAAAATAATTGTTCATTCCACAGGAGAAATATAATTCTAATGAGTAATAACTAGTGGATATTCTGGATCATAGATAGAAAGATCTATGAAACAAGACAACACACTTTGTCAAAGTATTTTGGTGAAATAATAAATTCAAGGAAGCTACATTAGAACCTGAGGATGTGATGAGGAAGTTCTATCCCAAATTATTTTAATTATAATGATGTAATTTGGGGGTAAAATTATTATAAGGGGTATAATTTATCACGCCAAGATTTTATTATATATTTCTCTTTAAATAAATCTCATTTCATTGATATCTTTCTTTACCTACGACACATAGTTTAAACAAACCATAAAAAAATATTGAAATATTATTACCTTGCTAATGGAATATTGGATATAAATAATATTAAACACATTATGAAAAATATTTATAGTGATTATATTTTATTGACTAACTCTTAATAAATAAGTTCTTAATTTTGAGTAAATCCATTTTATGCTTTAAAAAAAATTCTTCAAAAAATGGTTTTTATTGCATTTTATTTAAAAATATTATAATTTATTTATTTTACTTTTAGAAATTTAATTTTATATATAAATATATCATTTATTAAATCATCGTGTCAATATTGACTTAATCCAATTTTTTTGTAATTTTTTTAAAACAATTATTTGTAAGTGAATAGTGAAAATAGTGACTTTTGTAAAACTATCTTTTATATCGTTTAAATAAATTAATTTTAAAGTAAAATTATATTTTTTTATTTTTTATTAAATTCATATATGATCCATTTTATTTAAAATAATAAAGTTAATTCCATTATCATTATTAATTTGTATGATTTTGATATAAATCAATTTTTGGGCTTAAAATTTATTTTTTAAAACCATTTTTTGTCACATTTTAAAGATTTATTTTTAAATTAATTTATAAAACTTGTAGTTATTTAATTTGAAAAAATGTATTTAATATTTTTAATTATGAGTTTCAAATTTTTTAAATATGTCCCTTTTATTTTTTTCCTATTTATATTAGATTTTTACCTTTATAATATTTAAGTCAAAAATAAAGTCAAAAATTTCACTTTCTTAATTTTAATATGTATAAAATTTATATGACAGGGACAACACCAATTTTTGTTTAGTTATTAATGGTTTTATAAAATATTAATGAATTTTTTTTATCACGGTAATTCATTTTTAATTTTTAGAGATGAAATAATTAACTTAAATTCTTACACAACATCGACAGAGTGCTTGTGCAAGCTGAAGAAAAATCATGAATATGATTTCTAAAACTATAAAAGCAATATAGTTTGGTTGAGTTGCTTTTACCCACGAATTTTATAGATATATATAGCATATTAATTTTTTTATAATTTTTTATTTCAAATCCATATTTTTCTTAATGTCTTTAATGTCAAATTGAACTAATAGTGTCAAAATTACATTAATGATATTTTATAGAAATGATATATTATTAAATTATTTAAATATCATGAAAATATTGAACAATGACAAGGGGGATAATATATGGTCTAAAATTTCATTCTTTTTCCATTAATGAGATAATTTTTACCTTATAAGTAAAAATATAACTCAATAGTATTAAAATAGATGTTGTTGTGTTTAAGGTTAAAAATGATTAATGAAGGGGTTAATAAAAATATGGTTTATAATGATATATAAACCTGTAAAAATTTTATTAGATGATTTTATTAGGGACATATCCTTATCTTAGAATCAATGAAATTTTTGAACCACTTGTACTTGAATGTGTCTTTATTATATTTTAATATTTTGAAAAATTACAAGAGTTCCCCACCCATCACGTATAATAGGACACCCCTTCTATATTTTATTTATACAATATTGAGCCATCTAGCTTAATAAAACACTAAAATTTCATTTTTTATTCTTCCCTATGCATGAATTATAGGTTTTTTTATTGTTAAAATACCATTCTAAGGGTCATTAAGAATGGATCTAAATTACGTATACCAAATAAGAGGTAATCATCTTTATCAAATCTTTAAAATTTATTTCTTATTATACTTCATATAAATCTATTATACCCATTCTAAAATAAAAACTCTATAAATAAATATACTAATATTTTATTATGATCATGGGACTACCATTTTCCATCACTTTTCTATCTAACAAAATGAAAAAACATCACTCATGTGTATGTATGGATTATTATCTCCACGTAGCAGAGTAATTCATTTTTATCACCATTTTAATTGGATGGTTATAAATATGGAAATAATGAGTATATGTAGTATTTATTAAATTATTATGGTTTTGGAAATATAATATACCATTTACCTTCTTACCATATAATCCATTATAAAATGATAACGTTGCTTATACGTAGGTGTAGACTACCAACTCTGTGAATCAATGTGATTGTTTCTTATTTCTTCTTTACATGGAAGATAATAATAATATATTTAATGAATATATATGAAACATAATATAATAATGTTTCTGTAAAGGTGAATTATTATTTACCTTTCTTTTTTTCCATCCATCTAAAAGTGAAAACAATGATCATGTGTACGTACAGTATACCATATCCATGAATGGTGTAATTAATTTTTCGATATCTAAGTTTTTTGGATGAATATATTTATATAATGAATATATATGATATTTTTATCATGAATAAAATTATGGAGATGATGAGATGTTAATAAATGTATATGTACCAGAACTAAAAAACCAAAATTCTCAAGAAAAATAAATCAAATAACACCCGAAACAATGGTATTAATAAAATATTTTCATCAAACAGGTGATAATATACTATAAATAATTTATATATGATAATATAGATTTTTATATGGTTATTTTATGTGATTATAATCAATATATATTTATTATACAGGTAGTTAAAAACACTTACAAGGCAAGTTGAACTTAAGGTAAATGATTCCATCTCAATTTCCACTCCATTGAGACATATTTGTTATTATGAACTAATTTATTTTTATATTGCCTATATATTTACAATTTTATGTATTTACCAATAATGTATATTTTTTAATGATTACTAATGTTTCAATTCATCTTTAATCTTTCATATTGTTACATTTTAAAAGTTTCTAAAGAGGTAAGGATTTATTTTACAATCTCTTTTTTTAGGATTTCCTTTCATTTCATTGAAGAGATATTATCATATATCGTTCATAAAATCCATATATTTTCTTATACTGTGGATATTTAAGGAGTTTCCATATTTTATACTAATTTTACCTCTATTAGTAACTTGAATCATTAAAATAAATATTTAGAATAAAATATGATCTTATTTCTCTTTTTGATCGGGTATATTTTTCATATATGTCCTTATTTTTCAAAAAAAATTACAAAATTCCATTTTATTTACTAAAATTATTTATTATATAAATGTTATGTTATCCTTGAATTTTTAAATGGTTTTACAAGAATCTTTCCAATGTTTTATGAATGGTTCATTTTTTTACTTTCATTTCAAAAAGTCAAAATGAATGTTTCTTTTTAATATATATGGAGTTAACATATTTTCCCACCACCATTACCATTTTGTGATATTTAGCTTCTTATACAACTTTTCAATAGTTTTAAAAATAAAACACCTTAATGAAAATATATTTTAATATTTCGATTCTATTTTATTTTTTCTCTAAAATACAAGAATTTGTTACAAAACTTATATTTTTGATGAATTGGGGGTCATATTTTATCTCTTGTTAATTTTTTTTGTCATTAACTTTCTTCTAAAACATTCACTTTCTTAAGATCATATTTAATTTGAAATTGAATTTATTTTAAATATCTATATTCATTATATCACGTATATTATTATTTTTGAAACCATATACCATTTCTACGTATGGATTTTTACTATGAAAGTTATTTTTTTGGTTGGATAAATATTGATATTTCATATTATTTACTCAATACAGATATTTTCTAATAAGATATATTGTTTATAAATTAAATTGACCATTAAATATATGAGTAATAAATTATAAATTCCATAAAATGTGGATCATGGTTATGGATTTCCCCTTGATGCATCTATGGGTATCATGAGAAAAACTAGTTGGCCAAACTTATTAAATTGGTTTTTTGTTTTATGCCTAACATTAATTAAATTATCTTAGAATAAGGCCTTGATGGAAAAGATATGAGATCTTGAAATTAAAAATTAATAATTTCCATTATTTGGAATTTATTTATTATTTACCATGACATTACAACATTTACATTATCTATGGATGCATTTATTTCTCAAGATATCGAATAAATGGAATGTTTCTTCTGTTATTTACCTTTCTATATTGATTATACCTTATTTACTCATTATATCTTCTACTGTATATACCTTTAATAAGAATTTGATATCACCCTTAATATGTTTCCCTTTCCCAATGATATGAAAAAGTATATTATGAATAATATCAAGGATATGAGAATTTTTCTTATACTATGTATTTCAAGTTTCCAATATAATATGGGAATCAAGTATGTATCTGGTTCATTAAAACTATTAAACTTGTTGATCCTTGATGATGAGATCCATTGTATCTTATATCATTGTAATAAAGTATACATAAACTCTGAGTTACTAGATTTGGGTATGTTGTAATAAACACCATGCTTGAAATTTTTAATCTTGGTGAGCCACTACCAAATGAAAAGGAATCAGTGTTTATGATAAATTTTTGATGAAGTTGGGGTTGAAAATACACCAACCTAGTTTCTACCCCCAAGAATTTTGGCCACTGTTTGGTAGAAGAATTTTACAATTTCATATATATAATTCATGATGAAAATAGGATTTATTAATGAAAGTGTTTTGATATAGGAGAAGCATGTTTTTAGATTTTTTTCCCATCTTGAAAGGAACTAGTTCAATCCATGTATAGGAAAGGCAGTGGTAATGCATTTTTTGTGTTTTTAGTCCATGCCATAATAATGATAATTCATTGTGATTAATAATTTCCATTCAAGAGGAAATGAAAATGATGATTTATATATGTTTTAAATCATTATATACTCCATTAATAGAATATATAAAATTGATAAAGATTTATCTAGTTCCTCTCTTTATACATCATATTGAAGATATATTCTTGGATGAGTTTCATATATGGGTTCCTGCATATGTATAAGGAGATTGAGGATAAATTGGATAATGATAGATGGAAGAATAAGATATAGATATATAATATATGTATATGTATATATGGTTATATGATGGAGGAATGTTTCCTATAAATAGGAGGCAATGATGCACTTTTAAGAGAATTAAATCCTAAAGTTATTCTTTAGTTATCAAACTTAGGAGGAATCTATGGATGTATTTTAAGGTTTGTTTCTTTTTATTTTATTTACTTAAACCTCTCATGGATAGTATGAGTGGGTATTAGTTTTGTTTCATTTTTTCAATGTAAAAGGGATTAATTCTATAAGGTAATTTTTTTATAATATCATTTTAGGTTATGTATCTTATTTATTTTATAATTATCCATTCTTATTATTATAAGGAATGACTATTATTTTTAGGGTTTCTAAAGTGTGATTAATCTATTACTCATTTATCTGAGCATGAGTGTTTCCTTTAAGTGTTACAGTATTTTATAGTGTTATTTCTATGATGATTCTTCCACTATGATCAATGGGTTGGTTCCTATTACATTGTTAAATGTGGTTTTGGGTTACCGACCTATTTTATAATCTAAAGTACCTATCCATGTGAAATTATGCAATTAAAGGTCGAGAGTGTCTACCCAGACTAAGGGATTCACTAAGACCTAATTCTGATAAATTCATTTATACCATACATATTTTTATACTTTGTTTTTTCATGAACATGGACCCAATAATTCTACGTAAAATTCATCATCAATTGGTTTCTTTTCAGATAGTTGGTGTTTATTTTGTTTTAAGAAGTATTATTATTTATTGAATTTTATGTTTTACCTTATCCTTGTGGGTTTTACATTGGGATTATGTAATCTATAATACACACATAGTTAGTTGGTAGGTAATTTAAGCATTTAAATTCTAAATTGGTTCTCTTGAAGGGAGTAATGATACCCTATAGGTGACAAGGTTTCCAAATATGTTGTCAATAACTTGGTTAAATAACATTAATTCAATAGTTTAGGATGAGTATTTTAACACCCTATTTTATATATACTAATTTTATCTTAGTTTTTTGTTTCTCTTTTAAATTTTATTCATGAATATTTTATTTTTGTGATGGAAAGGGATAATTGTATCTTTCCTGAGAATGCTAAGTTTTCAATCCAAATATTGGATTTCTCAAACTAAATCAATTAAATCAAAGTAAAAAATTCAAATAATTTAAGAGAAATATGACCCAAAAACAAACTTGATCGATGATAAGGCTTGCCTCTATGACCTTGAATTTATTTTCAAGGAATATTTTTAAATCTTGGAGTATATGGAATAATAATATGCAGAAGTTAGGGAGGAATCCAACTTCCTACCTAAATATGAGGTAACTTCCTTTAGTTTAATTGAACCTGAAGCCTCCAAGAAATACAACTTCATCATTTATGGCTTATAAGAGGAGAAAGACAAATATAGACCCTCAGTTAAAAAATTAGATAAAACCTAAATATATTTTTATAAGGATCGGATAGCACAATATCATTCTCACTAATCACTAATGTTTCCTGATTTATTGTTTCTGCTTCAAAAAAATGATGAGGTTGAACAAATTGAGAAAGATGAAGAAAATGAAACCAAAGATAAATCTAAAATAGAGAAATAATATTTTGGTATGGTTGCTAAATTTATAAATCAAATACTTAAAAATATAAAAGAGCATCTAAATGAAGAAGAAAAAGAAAAGGGAGTGGGGATCGCTACAAAACCTAAGAAATCAATGAAAATTTTGAAGAAGTGAAGCCATAAGAAGAGGTAAAGTAAGATTAATATATAGTGTGTGTATTAGTAGAACTACTTCCACATTATTGAGAGAAGTGTGCTAATTGTGTTTCTACAAAAAAGGTTTTGATAAAATTTCAAGGAAGAGTAGGAAGAATAGAGGTACACGAGATGCATCATAACATCATCCATGGTTAAATCCAAAATCATTGTATCACACTCCTATTATGTGAGAAAAAAAGAAAAGTTCAATCTAAAAATTACTTAAAAAATATCTTTTAAAGAGGAAACCCATGTTTTTTATTTCTTTCTATGACTTTAAGAATTATTTAGGGAGTAATATTCTATTTTAGGAAGTAGTTTTAATTCCTTTTATTTTTTTTAGATTAAAATTTCAAGGGCCATGTTCTTTTACTCGTTTATTTTCTTTTGTAGGTCCATTATAATGGAAAAATACACAAGTGAAGAAAATTATAAAATAATATATAGTTTCAAGGTGAAATGGGAGTAATTTTCTTAATGATTTAACTTTTTTTCCCTTATATTTTTGAGTTATTTTTTGAGTTTTTAGAGAGAAATTAATTTTTCACACATAATATTTTTCTATTTTGTTATCTATGATACAAAAATTACTTAGTAATTAAATGATTGAATATATTATATTTTAATTTTTGGGATGTTTAATGATTAATAAGGGGTATTAAATTATTATATATACAAGAATAAGGGTATCAATTTTATGAATCATGATTTGGGGGAACTTTTTGTTTTATATAGATGAAATTACTCTCACATGATTCATAATTTCATTTTCCAAAATTCATGTGGATTATTTTTTTTATTGGTATGTATTATATGATTTATTGACTTTTATAATATTTTTCCCATTCTTGATAGTGTTATAATCTGATTTTTAATTTCCTTTTTAATAACCATTTTTTGAGAGATACTTGGGCCATGCAAACCATTTAGAAATTACTTTGTATCTTGTTAAACCTATTATTATACAAATAAAAATTAAAATTAATTGAGGAATTTTTATTTTTTGTACCTTTATCCTTGAGACTTAACCTAACATTTTAATCTTTATTTTAAACACATATAATATATGAATGGCCATATTATAGAATATATACCTTATAAGAATATTATATCCTTTATACACTTACTCTTTTTGTTTTGAAAGATTTTCAATTGAACAAGCGTGGGGGAGGGATTTTCCATGGTGTAAAGGGGTGTAATTTATTAATTAGAATATGTATGGTATATTTAATGGGATTTGGGAAAGGTTTATGATGTATTTTTCATTATATTTTATTATTATTCTGCTAAAAATTTAAATAATAAATAAAAAAAATGAAAATGGGTTATGTCTTGGGTGAGTCAAAATCACTCTTTTTTTTACCAATTATCTTGTTATAAATATTAAACTTAGTATCCTGAGGAGATATAAAATGGGTTGGTGATGAGTGTGATATTTATCCCAAGTTAAACTTTTTAAAAAATATAAAAAAATAAAAAAAATAAAAAAAAGGTTTATCATTCATTGTATTCATTATGTTTTGATCCTTTCTTTGAGTTTGTAAAGTGGGGATGATTTCAATACTTAGGAGTAGTATTTTCAATAATATTTTCTTTTGATTAACATGTATTGTGATTAGAGTTAAACCACCTTTTTGATATTTAATTTTTTTCACATCATTACCTACACACCTCAATCATTAAAGTCATTTGATCCTTATTCGGAATCCATCAGGATTATTTGTGCCATTTTTTATAGGGTGGTGATTTGAGATTATTGTGATTAAAATGTTTAAATTCATGTACTTGAGGTATGGTCATATCACTATATAGAATTTTC
This sequence comes from Viscum album, assembly GCA_963277665.1. Taxonomy (NCBI): domain Eukaryota; kingdom Viridiplantae; phylum Streptophyta; class Magnoliopsida; order Santalales; family Viscaceae; genus Viscum; species Viscum album. The sequence continues at coordinate 931,855,667 of OY728122.1, read as the reverse complement.
ACCTTGAATTATGAGTGAAAAGAAATAAAAAGTGAGTTAGATCATGATTTCCAGGCATTTTAAGGTTTTATATTTCTAAAACCCTTCCCTTTGTGTTTATTAAGGCATAGAGGTGTTAGGGGGAGATTGAAGTGTTTCCCTCCATTAATATTTATTTTAAATTTTTTGTATCATAGTACGTTGGTTTGTTTATGTGGTCAGTTGGTTTGTTCAGTTATTTAATTCATTCCTTTAATAAACATTGGTCTTATGGTTAGTCAGTTTAGTCATGTTGTCATATGGTTTCTTCGTGTGTTATGTTTGTTGGTTCAAGTGGTCGGTCCATGCCTTTTCTAAATTTGTTTTTAGTCGGTTTATTCATGTATTTTGCCAATGGATTTTCCAAAAAAATCATTTTTAGTTATCTTAGTCACAAAATCAGTTCAATCCTTTTCCAAATATTGTTCTCATGGTCAATTGTTTTGTTCACGAGGTCGGTTCATTACGTTTCTAAATTTCAAAAAAATCATTTTTCTAATATTACCTTGAATGAAATAAATAAGAATTTATAATGTAATTAAGTAATATTAATGATAAAATGTGATTTTAAAGGATAATTCAAAGTGGGTGTTTAATGTTCATAATTTCCCATAAATATGAGGCTTTAAATTATACTTTCTTTATGGAATTTAATGAGATATAATTGATTTTTAATTTAAAGGAAATTTTAACCTCTGATATAGGAATTCTAATACTCTCATATATTTATTCTAAAATAAATATATTTCCTTAATTCATTTCTTATTTCCTTCTTTGAGAATGAGAAAACCAAATAATTTCCACTTTGAGTCTTGTAACCCTAATTCAATTGTTTAGTGTTTTCCCTAAAGTTTACAACTAATACATTCATCCTTGATTTTTAGTATCAAATAATGAAAATTATTTTCTAGGTAGGGGATATGTTACTTCACCTTTATTTTGTGTGCAATGGTTGATTATATCATGCTTTAGTTTACTTTTTTTAACAGGATGTGTTTAACATTAAAAAAATAATCTAATTATATTTCATGAAATAATATTATATAAAAAATTTAGAATTATATTGAAAGGAGAAAAGATAGAATTACATATTTTAGAATATTTTAAATATATTCTTTATATTTATCAATAAATTCAAATATGTATAAACTTCATGTAGTAAATGAATTATATTCTTCTATTTAATTTAAGTTCACATGTTTTAGATAAATAAATTTTTCTTAAGAAAATGGAAATTTTATATTGTTGACGTTATTAAAATAATAACTAGAAAATTATATTGAATATAGTGAAGTAGATTAATTTTTAATCTATATATTATTCAGGATAGATAAAATATTAATAGCATGTAGTTGTATCAAACTAATTATTCATTTGAGATAAGAATTACTTATATAATTCTAGACATGTTAATTGAAATGATAGTTATTCATATTATAGATAATATATATTTCATAGTGTGATAATTAAATGAATAAATAGATTTTTGATCGCTTGTGCTTTATGATTTCTTAATGCTTCCCTTCTTTATAGATAGTGTGACATATGGTTGTAAGTGTTAGTTTCTTTGTTACTACTATTAGCTATGAGTATTTATTTCCTTAGGTTTCCTTGTTTTGGAGAACCTATATTTAATAAAATAGTTATTTTAAGATGGAATTAAAATTGTTTTTACTAAATATTAATTCTTGGGGTTTTATGTACCTATTCTTATACTCTGGAGGCATAACTACCTTCATGTTATAGCCTTGGTGCAGAATGCCTATGTGTCAGAATTATACATTTGAAATGTATGTGTGATCTAAAAATTTAGATCCTTTATTGTGATTATTAATCACTTTATTATGGTTAGGAACCTTTGATATATTATGAGTAGGGAGATTGATCTGTAGTGATGGTTGATATGGGTGATGGTTGGAGATATGATAATATTCGCAATGGTGTGGGTCACCATACAGTTGGTATGAGTACAAAATGGGCTTTTTCATTGATTTAATTCATATCTTTCTTAATTATTTCATATCGGTCAGATATTTTGACGATTATTTATTTGATTAGTTTCCATTTTCTTGAAGTAGTTTGATGTTATGCCCGACAAATTTATCCTTTAATTTGTATCTTAAGCTAAGTCTAAGAGAACCTAGATGACTAATAAATGATAATTGAACTAATAAATGAATGGGGTTGGATCATGGTTTTCATAGATAATGATAAAATACTTGAGAATATAATTAAAGAAATAATATTTTCACCATTATTGGATTATAATTTTAAAGCTTAAATCATGGAAATTGAATATGTAATAATATTAATTAATGGTTAATAATTAATTAATATTGAACATGATTATTTTATGCTTACTTGATACCTAGACAATAGTAGTGGAATCGAAAGTCTGGTGTGATGATAACGATAGATATGTCTAAGTATAGCTTATTACCCTTAGTTTGGGTTTTCAAAACATTATTTAAATTTTCTGATTTCATACACTACACCAACCACGTATGAAGGGAAATCAACACCCAAATGTTTTTCAGGGTGTTTTCATCAACATCTAGGATAGTAAGGGAACGAATGGTTGACTTCTCCTTATCCCTCACCCTCCTACTAAATGTAGATGAGTAGTATTATCCTAGGATATAATGGATTTCTGTGTAGGGTGTGTTCCTACTAGGGTTGTGATGGATCACAGTTTACCATACATTTATGTGCAAGCGATAATTCATTCAGGTATAGTGCATACATGAATCTGTTCATGGCAGATTTGGATTCCCAAGGATTTAAGGGCATAGGATGTGATGGCCTAAGGTGTAATACATTTACCCAAGATGTATTGGATTCTATACATGTACCTGGTAAGAGATTAGATAGAAATTATTATAATATGTGAACTGATTCTTTCACGACCCGTCCCCCGGGGCCCATGTCATGACATACCCCAAGCCTGCCTCCCGAAGACTAGGAGTTGGCGACTAGCGCCAAAGGTATAAACCTTCAAGTGGGAGGCATTTTCCTGAGTACCTATATGCATGCACACACAACCATATCCCAAATATGGAAAAGTAAACAAGCACGCCACTTTAAATAAACACTAATTACAAGTACAACTGAAATTCAAATGGTCCCGAATACAAAACCAACAAAATACTAACTAGAAAATAGGAAAGTACATAATAAGCTCTGTATGGTTATCCGTTGAAAACCCCACCTGATGGGTAAGTACATAGTAGCTTCCATAAGCTGTAGAATTACATCTCGTCTTCTAGGTCTCACTGGGAACCACCAGGTCCTGGGCCACTGAGTCCTCCATCAAGGTCGCGGTCGTATACACCAGACACAACATGTGCAAGCGAAGCCCATGCAGGGGTGAGTAACAAAATACTCAGTAGGGACCCAAAAAAAAGGAAACACCCCAAAGCAATCCAAAACCAAACCACAAAACATGATCACTGATCATTATCACGAAGCAAGACAACTCACACCAGGTATATTCTAGAGTAGGAAAGTAGAACCATTATTCACATTGTTAAACACCTCGGTTGTTTGAGAGATCCTCCTCAATGAGTACAGTGGGCCTGTCGGGTCACACAGAAGCCACTTCCTAGTAACCTAAGACTATTGTGGTACTCATCCCTTATGAGTATCGTGGGTATGCTTGCTTACACAGAAGTCTCTCCCCACTGTGGGTATGTCGGGTCACACAGAAGCTGATTCCCACTATGGTCATACTAAGGTAATCCTCCTGTCGAGTACCACAGGTCTGTTGGGCCACAAAGAAGTCTCTCCCCACCGTGGGCCTTCCGGGTCACACAGAATCTTCTTCCCACTAGGTTATAGTATCTGATCCACAAAGGGTCGCTCGCCATCAGTCCCTAGGTCTCATCCAACTACAGGGTTTCCGCACGAAGTACGCTTGATCTTGTGAGAACCACTACCCAAACCATTATTTGAATTTTACCTTCCATGAAATCCTCTATAGGTTACACCAAAAGATCTACCTCATTGGGATGGTTCCAATGCCGCAAATAGCTTGTCAATCAGATGCTCAGTTTACAAGATATTGATATTTTTTCAAAAGGGTGTTGGTTAAGTCGGGGACTGGTCCGATCCTGTCGGACCGACCTGAACCCAGTTCGCAGCCTAGGCTGGTCGTGGTGCTCCTCCTATCATGCCATCATAGTGTGCTGCTACCCACCCAGAGCTTCTTCCACCAGAAGAATTGTCTGTGGACCACCGGGTCCGCTCTGGTGGTCTGTTCTTCACGCTAACTATGCCTATAGCCTCCATGGGATATTTCCTCCCCTAAGAAGGCCTTGAACTTGCCTTTCCATTATTTTGAAAATTCTTCCACCAAGAACACATAAGGTGGGGGGTCAGGCCTTGTTCATGTCGGCATGTGCCCACCGCGTAGAAGTTTAAAACAGTGAAGGCTTGGGTTTGATGTTCCAATAATAATAAATCAATCCCAAAAAAGAAAACCCAAGAAATGTCACCTTCCTACAAGAATGGATGATCTTTGGGTTAACCTATTCATTGTTTGATCAGCGTTCATCATTTAAAATGGATAACAGGGAAAAAACTAAAACAAAACCCCTACCTTGATCAATGTTGAAGTGGTCTGCCAATAATGGTGCAAGAAATTGAAGGCATTTGTTGTTTCTCAGATTCGTTCTTTAAGGTGGGTCAAATTTGTTAAAAAATTTCCGGCATTCTTCATTATTCATTAGAGAGGAACACCACCATAGGTTCATCAGATAATCCCAATTTTTTAATTCTAAACACTCTAATTCATTAGTTTAATAAAAATGAAATATGTCACAACATCTTTGTTATGTTTTTTCATTTATGAAACAATATAGCGGTTACACTTGCACAAACGAGCCATTAATTATCCTCATTTAATATGCCCTATCATTTCTTCATCGCAGCACTGTAGCACCACCATCCACCGCACAACGGTGTGAAAATAAAATAAAATAACTTTTTAAGTTATTTTATTATTTTTCTGAAAAGTCTGAAAAAATAACTTTTCTGTACGACCCTTGCTGGTCGAAGTTAATTCCTTTCTAAATGAATCCAGGAATTCTGAATTTAATGGTGCACTCATATTTTTAATCCAACCACAGGTTAAAAAGTTATAAAAATATTCTCTCATGTTTACTTAAGTGAACTTAAAAAAAAGTTCAAAATTCCATTCAAGGCTCATCGGGCCTCGGAATCCCAGGACATCAAAGCATGTTGTCTTGAAATGATTCCATATAATTTTAAAAAAATTACATAGAAATTATGGTACATTATATTCTCTCCACCTTAGGAATTTAAGTCCCCAAAATCCAAAAAAAAAGGCTAATCAAACAAATGGGGGTACTGAGCACAAATCTGAGCCTCCTGCTCCCATGTGCTCTCCTAAAGATTCACGTGTTACCACCAAACATGCACTAGAAGAATCGACTATCCATGAAAGACCCACTCCTTTAGATCCTCTATCTCCACCGATAACTCCACAAGTGTCACCCCATTATCAATTTCCACCTCGCCCCAGTCGATGACGTTCAATGGATCATGCATGTACCTCCTCAGCTACAACAACTGAAAAACATCGTGCACCCAGTTCATCTTGGGGGAAGATCTAGGCAGTACGCCACCTTTAGAAGTCTTCTTATAATTTGGAAGGGTTTGATGAACCTTGGATATAGCTTTCTGACCCAACCAAATATCTGCAATCCTCATCAGGTTGAGACCCGAAAGAAAACATTGTCTCTCTCCTCAAACTCCAAGGGTCTCCATCTCTGATCAGAATATGATTTATGCCTTCTTCGTGCAGTCTACATCTACTCCTGGATGACCTGCACCTTCTGAGTGGTGTCTCATACCAACTTTGGACCGATGAGTGCTGACTCCCCTAGGTTTGTCCAGCATATTTGTGATCTGCCTTTTCGCTCGTACAAGGCCTCAAACAGTGCCATGTCTATGGTGGAGTGATAACTATTTTTGTATGAAAACTCCACCAGTAGTAGGTGGTCCACCCAACTATGACCAAAATCAATGACACAATCATGAAGCATGTCTTCCAAGGTATGTATGGTCCCCTCCGTCTGATCATCTGTCTGGGGCTGAAAATCTATGCTTAAGCGCAGTTGAGTCACAAACACCTCTTACAACCCCTTCCACAACCGGGATGTAAAATGTACATCATGGTCTAAGACAATAGTCGAAGGCACCTCATGAATCTGTATTATATCCTAGACGTAGAGGAGTCATAATCATTGTACCAATCCCTGCTCTCAGATGGGTAGGAAGTGACCTGACTTGTTGAGTCGGTCAACGATCACCCAGATAGAATTGTGGCCTCTGGACGTGCATGGTAACCTCTTCACGAAGTCTATGAAGATACCATCCCACTTCCATTCTAGTACCTCAAGTGGTTATGTCAAGCCTGTGGGGACCTGATTCTCATCCTTCACTTGTTGATAAATGAGGCATCGTGAAATGAACTATGTCATTTCTTTATTCATCCTTGTCCACTAGTACTAACGTCGAAGGTCCTAGTACATCTTCACCATAAAAGGATGTACCCCCAAAGGGGGTGTATGGAACTCCCTCAACACCTCCTCCTGCAACGTCACCGGTACTATGGTGCGTCCTCTAAAAAGAATAAAGTGCTCCCCACAAATCAAAAATCCATTAGGATTCTTTCCTGAGGATATTTGAGCACATCGGACCTTGCAATCAATATCCACAAGTTGTGCCTCCCTAACTCATTGTAAGAGTAGGGGGTGTCAATCATTGACTGAAGATAATTTTCTCCATCATCATCCAAGAAGGATATCTTCATCAAGTCTAGCTTCTCCATCGCCTCCCTCAGCAGTTATAAACTAGACCTCATGTTGAGCGCGTCTTCCACCATGTTCCCCTTCCCATGAGTATAGACTATCACAAATTTATAGTTCTGGAGGAACTATAGCCATCTTCGTTGTCTCATGTTCAGGACCTTCTATGAGAATATATACCGGAGACTCTTGTGTTTGGAGTAGACGATAAACTGTTCACCCATCAAGTAGTGTCGCTACATCTTCAAGGAAAAGACCACCACTGCTAATTCCAATTCATGGGTAGCATAGTTCTACTCATGCTGCCTCAACTGCTATGAGACATAGACAATCACAACTCACTCATGCATCAAGACACAACCAAATATGTTACCTAATGAATCACAGAAAACTACATACCCAACACCCACTTCTGGTATTCTTATGATGGGGGCACTCTTTAGTCTCTTCCTTAGCTCTTGGAAACTCTGCTGGCATTTCTCCATCCACATGAAGGGTTTTCCCTCCTGTGTTATGTCTAATAAAGGTGCTGATACTCTGGAAAAGTTGGGCATGAACCTCCGATATTTTCCGGCTAACCCCAAGAAACTCCACACCTCAGTCACGCTTCTGGGTGGATCCCAAGCAATTACTTCCTCTATCTTTGCTGGATCTACTGAAACTCCACCCTCTAATATGACATGTCCTAGAAAGTGGACCTCTTGAATCCAAAACTGGAACTTTGAGATCTTACCATAAAGTTGGTGCTCTCAGATTGTATCCAGAACTATCCACAGGTGTGTAGCGTGCTCCTCCACTGATGTCGAGTACACTGAGATGTCATTAATGAAGACTACCACAAAATGATCGAGGTGGTCCTGGAAGATCATGTTCATGAGTCCCATGAGAACTGCTGGGGAATTTTTCATGCCAAAAGGTATCACTAAAAACTCATAGTGGTCATACAGACATCTTGAAGGCTATCTTCGGTACCTATTCATCCTATACCTGAAGCTGATGATATCCTGATCTGAGGTCGATCTTTGAGAACCACATTTCTCCCTTCAGCTGATTGAAGGGGTCATCAATCCTCAGTAGTGGATACTTTTTCTTCATTTACACCTAGTTCAGGCACTGGTAGTCCACATAGACTCAAGCTCCCATCTTCCTTCTTGGAAAACAACACTATGGTTGCCCATGGTGAGACACTGGGCCTTACGAACCCCTTCACCTGCAAGTCCTCCATCTATAACCTCGATTCACGAAGCTTTGTGAGAGCCATCTGATATAATGGTGTGGATATCTGTGTCTTCCCCAGGTATAGATAGATGGATAAGCCTACCTCCTCACAAAGATGTAGTCCCGTAACATCTTCAATAAATACATCCTCATACTCATCCACCATTATAGGAAAGCATTGACTCCTCTCATCCACCATAACAAGGGTGAGGCTAGCCAAATGGGGAGTGATTGGCTGCACCCTCATCTAAGAAAGTCCATCCTATACTATGAAGGTTCCCTTCCCACCAGTGAAGGAAAAACTGGTCTAATCCTCACAGACACACCGCACTTTACGCCAAAAATAGTTGATCTGAGCATGGATTGTGGATAATCATACCATACCCAAGATGACATCGTAAGTCTTTGACACTGCTACTAGGAGATCCCAACTCAAGCTCTCGCATCCTAGAGTAATATCGCACTACTAGACCCAGTGTTTAATCATCAAATCCCCTCCCATAGGAGTCACTAATCTTAAGGATCGAGCAAACGGCTCCATCAGAATCTTCGAGCTATGAACGAGGTTCGCAGCAAGGAATGAGTGATTGGAACATGTTTCTATAACAAGAGTATCTAAGGTGGAGAATATATGGATCACATCTATAATCATCTATGGAGTTTCATGGTTGTAGGCCTCCATTGCTTGAAGCTATCCTCACCCCTATCTGTCGGGTCCCTAAGCCCATGGTGGACCACCTAGGGGTAGTGGTAGTAGCACCACGAACCATCGTCCACCACCTACTGCTCGGTCCTCTCCCCTACCACATCTGCCGCCCTACATATCTCCTTTCTTGAACCTCTACCTCTGACTTGGAGGTCCCTCAACTTCCTGCTGGTCATCTATGTGGTGGTTTGGGCAGTCTCAAGCCATGTGTCCCTACCCACCGCACATGAAGCATAGTCTGGTTCCATGATGACTCCTTCTTCTCTATGAGCCATGTACTGCCGACCCCGAGTCTTGAGGTCGTCCCCTGAAAGACCTGGCTTGCTTGGGCCCTCGTTTCTACTTCCTGATACTCACCACTGAAGACTCTACCGCCCGAGGTATACTGGCGTATCCATCTTTTGGTGTATGATCTCCAAGGAATATTTCCGCAAGAAGGGCTCGCTCCAGCACTCTAGCCTGAGTGGGGATGCTGAGAGATACCATTGATTCCCTGATCTCCCATCTGAGTCCTTGCTCAAAGTTTTGGGCCCTGAAGAAAGGGTCTCACACCATTTATGTGGAGTAGAGAGATAGGTTTGTAAACCTCACAGAGTACTCATCCACAGACAGGCTGCCCTACTGTAGGTGAAGTAGCTCCTAAATGCGCACCGAGCGCAAGGTTGCGGGGAAGAACTCCTCCCAGAAAAGATTCTATAAGTCATCTCAAGAGAGGGTCACCTTCTCATGATTCTGAATGTTCAATCTTCATCATCTCCCTACCGAACCCTAAAGAAGGCTCATAGCTAAGATCACCATCTGGTCAAGCGGTGTCTTTACCAAGTGGAAGACCCACGTCACTACCTCCAGTCAGTCCTCATCAACCTTAGGATCCATCTCTCTCCTAAACCTGGTAGGTCTTTGTCTCTAGAACCCGTGCAAGGAACTGATCCTATGTGCATCCTCTACCAGTAATTCCAGTAGTAACTGCTGATCAACGGGTGGTGGAAACACTGATGCACCACCTAGTGGGGCCATCTCAAGCACTGGTCCCTATATCAATGCCTCATCACTGGGCTGGCTATCCTCACGGTCATGCATTGGAATCCGAGCTGGACGTCTACGTGGAGGCATCCTGATAGAGATCAAAATATACCACGATTATATTATTATACCTAGTGATCTGAATATTATTCAATAAATCATAATGAGACACTTATTCTACCATTGTTTTCATGTATAGATCCAAAAAGTAGAATTCAGGTTCCTGGTGTATGGATACGGTGGTCGCCGTACCAACACTAGACTCCCCAAATCTAAAGTAAAACTTGAAACATTTAACATTGTTGCTCTAAAACAAAACAAAAAACTCTCAGTCTCTATGGTGGAACTGACCACCTCTGATACCACTTTGTCATGACCCATCCCCTAGGGCTCATGTTGTAACATACCCCAAGCCCACCTTCTGAAGGCTAGGGGTTAGAGACTAACACCAAAGGTGTAAACCTGAAAGTGGGAGGAATTTGCATGAGTACATGTACACATGCACACAAAACCACATCCCAAAGCAAGAAAAGAAGAAAATCATGCCACTATAAATAAAAACTGAGTATAAGTACAATTAATTGTCAAATGGGCTAGAATAAAAACCCAACAAAATACAAACTGGAAAACAGGAAAGTACAAAAGAAGCTATGGATGGACATCTGCTGAAAACCCCACCTGATGGGTAAGTACAGAGCATATACTGGAAGCCGTAGAAGTACATCTCGTCTTCCTGGTCTCACTAAACACCACTGAGTATTGGGCCAGTGAGTCCTTCGTCAAGGCGGTGGTCGTCTGCACCAGACACAACATGTGTGGGCGAAGCCCAGGAAGGGGTGAGTAACAAAACACTCAATAGGGGCCCCAAAACAAAAAATTAATGACCCGAAATCAATCCACAACCAATCCAAAAAACATGATCACCAATAATGATCATGAAGCAAGAAAGATCACACCAGGTATATTCTAGAGTAGGAAAGTAAAACCATTGGTCACATTGTTGAACACCTCAGCTGTTGGAGAACTCCACCTCAATAAGTATAGTGGGCATGTCAGGACACATATAAGACACGTCCCACTAACTTAAGACTATTTTTGTACTCATACTTGATTAGTACCACGGGTATGTTGGGTTACACAGAAGTCGTTCCCCACTGTGGGCATGTTGGGTCACACAGAAGCTGCTTCCCATAATGGACATACTAAGGTACTCCTCCTGTCGACAATTGTGGGTCTAGAAGGTCACACAAAAGCTGCTCCCCACCGTGGGGCTACCAGGTCACACAAATGTTGCTTCCCACTAGGCCATAGTATTCAATCCATACAGGGTCACACGCTAGTAGTCTCTAGGTCTTAGCCAACCATAGGGTTTCTGAACGTAGCACGCTTGATCTTGGGAGAAATTATCCCCAAGCCATTAATTGAATTTCAAATTACATTAAATCCTATATAGGGTATTCCAAGAATATCAACCTCATTTTTAGGGTTCTAATATCTCAAACGGATCATCAATCGGATGCCCGGTTTGCAAGATATTGATGTTTTTCAAAAAAAAGGCCAGTTGGGTCTGAATCCCGTCCGACCCAGACCAGGCCCGACTTGGGTCTGGTCTATTGGGATATGGATCTGGCTCGATGGGGAGGGTCCTTCCCAATGGGGGAAGGTCGGTCCTTCTAGTCTTCCAAGTCTGCTAGAGGCCGACCAGCCTTCGGTCTAGCCGGGACGTGGCTGGAAGCTACTTATGACACCTTGCTCATCCCACAGTTGACACAGGGATGTTTCCTCCATCATGGTCAAATGAACATGGATCGGGTGTGATGCGGCCGGACAATATGTCTTTCCCAGATTTCCAAATGTGGTGAAGAGACCATGTGCCTCCAAATAACATGGAATGTGGTTGTAGGCCACTCCACCGATGCGGTTTCCCGGTCGCGCCTGCCTCCACCAGCCGTTGGCGGCCTCGTTGCCTCACTGTGGCTCGTTCTGGCCGCGGTTCTCATCCCATCACACCGTTGTGGTTCACCGCCACCCACCCGTGGCTACCACCACCGGTCAGCGATGCACTGGAATAATACTCTGTGAACTAGCGGGTACACTCTGGTGGTCCGTTCTTCGTGCTGACTATGCTTATGGCCTCCATGGGGTATTGCCTTCCCTGTGAAGGCCATGAAATTGCCTTGCTTCCATTTCAAAAATTATTCCACCAAGAATGCACAAGATGGATGGGGGTCTAGCCTTGTTCATGTCGGCATGTTCCCTCCATGTTAGAAGTTTAAAATAGTGGAGGCTTAAGTATGATTTTCCAACAACAATAAATCAATCTCAAACAGGAAACCCAAGAAATGTCACCCTCCCACAAGAATGGATGGTCCACAGGCCAACCTGTTCATAGGTTGATCTGCATTCATCATTTAAAATGGAGAACGGGGAAAACATAAATAAATAAATTAAACGCTATCTCGATCGATGTTGAAGTTGTCCACCCGCAAAGGTTCAAGGAGTCGAAGGCATTCATTTTTCCCAGCTTTGTTCTTCGAGGTGCGTCGAAGTTTTCAACGTTATGTCGGTGTTTTTCATTCTTCGTTGGAGAGGAACTTCACCGTAGGTTCATTATAGAATCCCCAGGGTTTAATTCTAAACACTCCAATGCATTTATTTAATATAAAGGAAACATGTCACAACATTTCTGTTATGCTGCGACGTTGCGTCATTATATTGTTTCATTTATGAAACAGAATAGCGGTTATGCTTGCACAAAAGATCCATTAATGATCCTCATTTAATGCGCCTCATCATTGCCTCATCGACGCATCAAGCATCATTCTCTACTTCCCAATGGTGCAAAAATTAAATAAAATAAGTTTTTAAGTTATTTTGTTATTTTTCCGAAATGTCTGAAAAATAACTTTTCCATCCCACTCTTTTTGGACAAAATTAAGTCCTTTATAGGAAAATCTCGGTGTTCCGAGTTCAATGATGCCCTTAGATTTTTTATCTGAGCACCAGATCAAAAGTTATAAAAACCCACTCAAACTTTTACTTAAGTAAACTTAAAAAAAGTTCAAAACTCTGTTCCGAGCTCACCGGGCCTCAGAATCACGTGTCATAAAAGCATGTGGTCTCAAAATAGTTTCATATAACTTAAGAAAAATTACATGGAAATTCTGAGACATTACAGATTCCATAATGAGATATTGGGACATATATAGCATTAATGTTGGTAGGGTTGAGTCTTGACTCACATCATAGATGATTTTATTAGAGAGGGGATGAGCATAAGATTATTAACATTGGGTTTTGATAATGGTAAACTTGTGGATAAGTGGAAGTGTGGTGACTTCATTTATATATATTATTTTGATATAGAATGGTTTAATTTTATGCATTATTTGGTGAGTGGTCCATAGTGAGGATGAGAAACTAGTATATCCTATTTGGGTGATCAGTTAGTTTGATTTTCTTATTCACTAAGCTTTAGTATGTTTATTTCACAATATTAATGGGAGGTTTCGGGGAGGATCCTATTGATTATACAAGTTATACTCACCCTACATATATATAAACTATTTTTAATGTCGGATGGAACTGGTTAATGATCGGGTTGGACATTACTAGATCAGAGGAGTTGTTGAGAAGCTGTTAGAAGTTACAGGATTTTTTTGTCACTATATAGTATTTATTTTAGTACTTTTAGTTTTCCTTTATATTTATATATTAAATTACATGTATTAGGTTTTATTCTATTTTATACATAGATTTGGTTGGTGGTTTTCCCTTATTATATCTTGTTCCTTAAATTTATAAATGGTAATTCCTCTCATGTGTGTGATTGATGTACCCTTAGTGTTAGTCACTAACTTGTGTCCTATAGAAGGACGGATTTAGGGTTCATTTCTTCCAATTATTCATTTTCATCCTAGGTGGAACAACGTTTTCTGGTATGAAACATAATAGAGTGGTATTATAGGTGATGGTAAAGGAAACATGGGTTGGCAGGGAAAGAGTATTATATATTCTTAGTACATGCTGTAAACAAGGGATATCGGTTAGAAGAATAGATTTTATTGAAACCTACATTCTAATAAAGGGGCCTTCAAGTTTCTTAAAAATGATAAATAAAGTGGTGTCACTTATGAGGTTGAGTCCTAGATAAGGTTCATGCATCTTGATTATTCTGTGCTTGAGCTTGAATTTGGGTAGATATTGGGAAATAAGTTAAAAGAATTTAAGTAATTAGTTAATCAGCCTTAAAATGATCTTTTGTATCATTTTTAGGAGTACTAATGTTTGATCTTTATTATATATGGTACCAGGTCAACATCCCCATTAGGATTATATAGAATCCATCCAGTAGGATGTTCTAGAGGATCACCATAGATGGAATTAAATGATTGTGACACCTAAATGAGGAAACATCAAGAGTTCCAAAACTAGATTTTGCAGATGTATGGAGGATGTTTTCTATCTTATGAGATATTGGACTTACTAGAGAGGTGGAAATAGGATTCAATTCTATATGTTCCAAGAAGGAAAAATGAGTTTCCTTAGATATGATGATAGTGTGTGGGATAGCTCAGTATTGGTGGATTGTTTTCCATAGGGATCATGAGGAGTTGTTTATTAATTAATATAAGTTTAGAGATCATTTATAGTCTAATTTTTTTATCTTAAATAATTATCTTTACTTGTTGAAGGGGTATACCTAGCATTATATTTGGTATTTTTAGTGTTCATGAGTTCAATATCCACAAAAAAACCTTCTATGTTATTATTTGTAACTTATCCCAAATGAGGAGACTATAATGAGGCATTTAGAGGAGGATTTATGTAGAGACCCGTATCTTGACATACATTGACATTACATTACATTTGCGGAATACTTATTACATAACAAAAACACACACACAAGGATCATAATAGTTTAGTGACTTTGGAAACTCGGAATATAATCTTCTAATCCTGGTGAAAGATCTTCAACATCTCCCATAAATATCTTACTCTTTTTTTTATACCTAAAACCTTTCTTTATATCCTGGGGAAAAGTAAACATAAAAGGGTGAGCTCAAATTCTCAGTAAGGGTAAACAAAATAAATATCAATCGCATCGTATACACAAGCACATAACTTTTGGAAATCTTAACATACAAAAGAGAACATAATTTCATAACATGGGATAAATCATGGCAGTGAAATGTAACCACAATAATCATAACATAAAACATGAAACATTATGGCATACACAAATAATCATAAATAATCATTTCTTGTCAGTCAAGACTCATTTCCAAGACTATCTTAGTGGACAAAGTCCCTTTCTGAACCGAGTCACCCTCGTTTTAGTCCTGTTTCACTGAACCGGTATAACCTACCGTTCCAGCCATGTCTATCTCATGAGATATAAAATCTTTACCCAATGCATTGGAGGGAGATATAGGTCCCACCCATCTCATAATGATACCATTCTTATGTGTGCCACAAAATCATAAATCATACATCATTGCATAACCCATGTAATACAGATGGGATTCTTAAACATTGGGACATCATAAAAAAATTCATATAAGATAATGGAATTCATAAAAATAATTCCATCACAAAATAATCAAATCAATGTAATAATAGGGATAAAAACAGAACCCTTTATTATCTTAGATGGAAAATAATTTTGATAAAACACTTGAACTCCATTCTTGAGGAAAATATCCTTTCTTCTTCAAAAACAATTTTCCTTTCTTAACATGTCTTAAAATTTTAAACTAAAAGAAGATGATTAAAAATAAACTTTAAAACTTGTAAAGGAATCTTCTTGGAAATAATGTTTTAAAAATCCATTCACGCCGTATAAGTTAAAAAAAACATTCTTCGTACTTTTGTCGGAAAAGTCAAAAAGTACCTCGTATGGCAAAAGATTCCTTTCATATCCTTTACTAAAAACTCACCGAAGGGTAAAATTGGATTTAAACAATTATAGGTGAATGGAAATAATATTACATATTGAGGAAACATGGATTTGGATGATAAAATACACCCCAGTAAATACCAAAGTATAAACAATCTCGGATAAAAATGAGACTGTGATATTTCCCTTACCTTAGGTCCGATTTGCTTCGTAAGTGTCCGAAACTCCTGTATAATGATTTAAATTATGTTATTGACTTATTCCATAATCATATTCATTGTTATTATATCATATATGGTCCACTTATGACTTTATATTACCCGTTCTTTTGTAAATTCATGTTAAAGTAGTGTTTTGGGTAAAATCGTCTCATTTTTCGTTCGTGTTTTTAACTTGTAATTATTAATATGATTACTTGGATCATGATTACTTATATCCAGAATGTAAAACATGATTTATATATAATATATATTCAGAATATATATATATATATAATATATCGATAAATGGAATGAAATACACCATTCATGGAGACGGTAGTCCGTACGTATGCATGAACGCTGTTTTCGTTTCCTTATTGAAGTGAATGGAATTAAGTAGATGACATACATATAAATTTACATAAGTCCAGTATCATTATTATGTCATATATTTCAATAGTACTTATTATATATACTTTATAATCATTCATGAATGGTTAATCATTGAGAATGAATCTCATCGCGTCGTGGAGACGGTAGTCCGTACGTACGCACGAGCGATGATATCGTTCCCATGGTCGTGGAATTGTGTTGAAATGTATGTAGACTATTTCAGTATCAATATAACTTTATAATAATCATATATAGTTACTCATTACACCATTATACCCATCCTATTAAGGTGGTGGTGGAAAATAGGTTACACCACGGCGTGGAGACGGTATTCCGTACGTACGCACGCGCGGTGATTTCATTTTTCCGTAGGATGGATAGAAGGTGAATTAGGGTTGTTTAATATTTATAATAACATATCAGTATGTAAGTAATACTGATGTTATTACTTTGTCATGAAACAACTAAAGAAGAAGAAGTTGAAGAAGAAAGAAATTGAAAAGATTGGTATTGGATATTACCTCTTCTTTGAAACGCCTCTTTGAATCCTCCACTTAGGGAACTAATATTGGTCTTTGAAGAAGACCAGGACCTCTAGGATTATTCTAGGGAAGTGTAGAAGGGATTTTTTCAGGGGTTGGCCGAGCTTGAGTGCTCAAATTGGTGTGAGGAGGAGGGGGATGAGGTGTCCTTTTATAAGGGAGGAGAGGGGCACCTTAGGAATATCTCAAAATATTATTTTATATTAAAGTCAAAATCGGTTTATAATGGTTCCAAAGGGTCTTATTTCGAAGCTAAAGTGGGGATGGGTCTAAATCCTATCAACCAATAGGATTTAGACAAGTTTAGGTTATTATTTTAACCTTATCAATTAGATTTAACTCTAAGTTAAATAATTTAACTTTTACCGTGTCTTTTTGTTTTCTTACACTATATTGTTAATACACTTACTATAACATGCCAAACGAACCCCAAATTGTTTATTATTAATATATATATCCTTATATAAGTCATTTGGCCGAACCTTAGATTTTTTGGAATAAAATAACAATTAATAATATAATATTTTATTGAAAAACTATTTTGTGTCAATTTTGACACTATTTTTTAATTGATTTTTGTGAAAATTATAACAGAATGATAAGTTAGAACAAAGTTAATTAAATCCATACTAACATGTCATATTAACCTATAAAATTGGTGTAATTCATAAAAAGTATAAAATTAGATCTATTTGGGTATTTATAACAGCAATTATGTCAATATTTCATTAATAAGATAATTACTGCATCATCTTTGTGTCATAAATAAATTAAATTATTTGATGTCTAAAAATTACAAATAAAATACCATTATGTAGGAAATCTTTTTAGATTTATAAGGAATATTTAAAATCTAATTTATCTTATGTATAACCCTATATTAAAAATGTTTTAGTAAATAAACTTTGATTTTAACTCTTTTAACTTTTCTTTGAATTAAATAATAATAAATGTCCTATTCTAATCCAAGTGGGCCTAAATGGTCATATTTTATTCCTAAGCTTTTTTTTGGTCGAATTACACTTATCCAATAGAATTTGGACATGTGTTAGGGTAATAATAATATCATTTTTACCCTTAATTACCCTATTTACTTTTAACCGTGGTAAAAAAAAGTAAAAAGTTACTATTCACCCAAAAAATTATTTTCATCTCATTGAACCACATTTTACTTACTGAAATCAACTGTGTCTCTCGGATTTTTGAAATTCCACTCACAGAAGCGGTAAAATTAAGTTTTATGAACAAATCAGTTTTTTTAACTACCACTTAGTGGTTTCACTATTCATCAAAAATTGAAAGTTTTCAGAAAAATACCAAAAATTAGGCCTAAGCTATATTTGATATTATGAACTGAAAAATGATGTCTATTTTACTAAATTCAAAACATATCAATTTCATTAATTAATTTAAAAATTAATTCCCGTCGTCAAAACAATTAGCGTGTTTTTAAGAGATAATAACTATCAAAAGATTGACACTTGTTTATAACTGGTTTGAATGTGAAATTACATCCAATGACCAACATTGTATTAAATTGTAAAAATATATTCTAAATATACATTAAAACCACTAAAATTAATAATTTATCACTATTAATTATTTCGATTGAAAAATTTTTTTTTAATTAAAATTTAGTAATTTCCACTATTCATGAAAATATGAAAGTTATCCGAAAATTACCAAAATTTCACCCTAAGCTAATTTCGATATTCCAAATCCAAAAATGAAGTCCATTTTGAAAAATAAAATTTAAAAAATTTCAAAAAGTGGTTATTACTATTCATAACGGCAAGTTTTAATAATATTTTAATAGCATATCATTGTTTAGTGAAACTCGGTATTGCGTACTACACACGCTATCAAGGAAGGTCGTGATTGCGTGTAATGAAAGGAAAGTCAAGGGTGTGTGTTATGCAAGCTCCTTTTGGTGTAGCGTACAACACAAGACATTAATGAAATTAAAAAGAATATTTTTCATAAAGTCTCGGGGTGTTACATTCTACCCCCCTTAAAATGAATTTCGCCCTCGAAATTCGTCGGGGTTATAAATGGTTTACTATTCGAAAATTTCTTTAATAGAAACCCACATCGTAAAAAGGAATACCAAAACTAATCTTTAAAAAAAAAGTATGAAATGTAACAGTTACCCAAATAAACTAATCACTGGGTTTCCACATAGGTGAAAATATGGATATGGAAGAAAAATCTAACCATCATGTTTTGAGGGAGAGTGGTAGAGAACATGGCTATGGAAAAGCCAACAATCACAAATCCATAAATTTGTGACGATCTAAGGTACCATCTGATTAATCAGATATAAGATCACTAGGACAACATTTTTGGTTTTCAAGATCATTTCCCTAAAGTTGAAGAATTTGAATTAGAATAAATACTTACTTTATTTTGGTACAATCTCACTGTTGTTCGTGCCTTGAACAATTTCTACTTCATCTCTTAAATAAATGAAGTTGAATTTGTTATTCGTGAAGTGTTAGAAGATCATGTGATAGAATGACGGGTCATTCCATCTGTCTCAAACAAAAGGTTAGAAAAAGTTATTAAATATACATAAGTCATTCTATAGTGAGATTAATCATATATGGTTCCTAAAATGGACTTATACTTCATATATCATACTTCTTAATATAATAAAACTAGTTTCTACTAAACAGGGACTTCCTGTAGTCCAGTGGTAGGCGATAAAGGTCAGTCGCACTTCGGTTGTGGGTTCGATTCCCACAGCCTTGTCCGACGCGATGGGTTGTCGCCCGTCCTGCAGGTTGTCCTTTTTCTAAAGCTATATTACTATAACATCCCATCAATAATATCGAAAAACTTTTTATCCTGACTTATTTCCAACATAATCCATTCTAATCTTTAGGCTTATCTAAAATACTTCGGTCCAAGCTCATAGTATAAAGAAAATGATTACTTGAAATGTCACAGAACAATCACGTGAATGCCATCATTTATCCCCCATATATCATAAGATATATCTTGTTGGTCAAATTACAAACATGTGAATACCTTAATCATGTATTCTCTTGAAGAATGAATACCCATTGAACCTTAGTGAAAACATGAATGCTGACAAAAGTTAACTCTTTCCACATACCAAAATCCAAAAATTCTATATACTCAAACCATGATATAACCTTCTCCTTATATCAGTCATGAGCTCATGAATACTATCAAAAATTTAATTTTCTCCTTATCACTTCATTATGCGCATATCATCTACATTCCAAAAATATCTGAATAACCTTTCATGGATACTGGTACCATTAATCATACACTTTCAAAACTCAAGGAAAGACCACAGTGTAACAATCCTTAGATGTCTCTTTATTCCATAGTACCATGAGATTACTTATACAACATTACACATGATAAACATGTCATCATTCCACTACATTCTTAAACCATTGACCGAGCTTCAACAATTCTTTCATCTCACATATCATTTGTAGTCTCTTCATCATCATCCACATAAATACTACCCATACGACCATACTTATTCTCTTCATGAGACTTTCCCTTAGGGCATTGGTTTGCATAATGCCCGTACATTCCACATTTAAAACATTTAACCATTGTTGATGTCGTAGCAATACCATTATCCTCATCCCTGGTGTTAACTGAACCTTTTCCTTTGCACTTACTGGCTTTGTGTCCTTCTTTTCCACACCCAAAGCATCTTCCAGTTCCTTTGAAACTTTCTCATTGATGCCTCTTCCCACATGATTTACATAGGGGAAATTGAACTTTCTTTCCTCTATGATCATCATGAAACTCCATCTTTCTCTTATTAGCCGAGTCAGGAAACTTACCAAATTTTACTTTATTGATCATATTATGAGATTGCTGATTAGGCATAATAATGATGTTTGGACTTCCAAATCCCATTTCATTTGGTTTCTCATCAAGAATATCATTCCATTTTCCATCATATCCTCCATTATCGTGAATCATCTTGTTTCCAGCCATTTTCTAAAACCCAAAAAGAATAGTGTGAGAAACAAAAATAATAATAAATGGGAAGTAACTTCAATATCTAACATATTTGGTTTAATCTAATATCGTTACCATAGTTCTAGGACTATATCCTATACGTATACTTATCCTTAGGGCCATCCCTAGACATACCTTAGAAATATCTCTGGGGATCTCACTAACGTTTTCGCATCCTAGTTTCCAAAGGTTGACTAAAACTTTCCTCTGATACCAACTGTAGAGACTCGTATCTTGACGTACATTGACATTACATTACATTTGTGGAATACTTAGTACATAAAAAAAACACACACACAAGGATTGTAATAGTTTAGTATCTTTGGAAACTCGGAATATAATCTTCTAATCCTGGTGAAAGATCTTCAACATCTCCTATAAAGATCTTCCTCTTTTTTTTTATACCTAAAACCATTCTTTATATCCTGGGGAATATTAAACATAAAAGGGTGAGCTCAAATGCTCAGTAAGGGTAAACAAAAGAAATATCAATCACATCGTATACACAAGCACATAACTTTTGTAAATCTTAACCTGCAAAAGAGATCATAATTTCATAACATGGGATAAATCATGGCAGTGAAATGTAATCACAATAATCATAACATAAAACATGAAACATTGTGGCATACACACATAATCATAGAGAATCATTTCTTGTTAGTCAAGACTCATTGCCAAGACTATCTTAGTGGACAAAGTCCCTTTCTAAACCGAGTCACCCTCGTTTCAGTCCTGTTTCACTAAACCGGTATAACCTACCGTTCCAGCCATGTCTATCTCATGAGATATAAAATCATTACCCAATGCATTGGAGGTAGATATAGGTCCCACCCATCTCATAATGATACTATTCTTATGTGTGCCACAAAATCATAAATCATACATCATTGCATAACCCATGTAATACAAATGGGAATCTTAAACATCGTGACATCATAAAACAATTCATATAAGATAATGGAATTCATAAAAATAATTCCATCACAACATAATCAAATCAATGTAATAATAGGGATAAAAACAGAACCCTTTATTATCTTATATGGAAAATAATTTTGATAAAACACTTGAACTCTATTCTTGAGGAAAATATCCTATCTTCTTCAAAAACAATTTTCCTTTCTTAACATGTCTTACAATTTTAAACTAAAAGAAGTTGATTAAAAATAAACTTTAAAACTTGTAAAGGAAGCTTCTTGGAAATAATGTTTTAAAAATCCATTCATGCCGTATAAGTTAAAAAAACATTCTTCGTACTTTTGTTGGAAAAGTCAAAAAGTACCTCGTACGACAAAAGATTCCTTTCATATCCTTTACTAAAAACTCACCGAAGGGTAAAATTGGATTTAAACAATTATAGGTGAATGGAAATAATATTACATATTGAGGAAACATGGATGTGGATGATAAAATACACCTCAGTAAATACCAAAGTATAAACAATCTCAGATAAAAATGAGATTGTGATATTTCGCTTACCTTAGGTCTGATTTTCCTCGTAAGTGTCCGAACCTCCTGTATAATGATTTAAATCATGTTATTGACTTATTCCAGAATCATATTAATTTTTATTATATCATATATGGTCCACTTATGACTTTATATTACCCGTTCTTTTGTAAATTCATGTTAAAGTAGCGTTTTGGGTAAAATCGTCTCATTTTTCGTTCGTGTTTTTAACTTGTAATTATTAATATGATTACTTGGATCATGATTACTTATATCCAGAATGTAAAACATGATTT
This sequence comes from Viscum album, assembly GCA_963277665.1. Lineage (NCBI taxonomy): Eukaryota > Viridiplantae > Streptophyta > Magnoliopsida > Santalales > Viscaceae > Viscum > Viscum album. The sequence goes on along the minus strand of OY728122.1, from coordinate 931,833,076 downwards.
ATATATAATATATATTCAGAATATATATATATATATATATAATATATCGATAAATGGAATGAAATACACCGTTCATGGAGATGGTAGTCCGTACGTACGCATGAACGCTGTTTTCATTTCCTTAATGAAGTGAATGGAATTAAGTAGATGACATACATATAAATTTACATAAGTCTAGTATCATTATTATTTCATATATTTCATTAGTACTTATTAAATATACTTTATAATAATTCATGAATGGTTAATCATTGAGAATGAATCTCATCGCGTCGTGGAGACGGTAGTCCGTACGTACGCACGAGCGATGATATCGTTCCCATGGTCGTGGAATTGTGTTAAAATGTATGTAGACTATTTCAGTATCAATATAAATTTATAATAATCATATATAGTTACTCATTACACCATTATACCCATCCTATTAAGGTGGTGGTGGAAAATAGATTACACCACGGCGTGGAGACGGTATTCCGTACGTACGCACGCGCGGTGATTTCATTTTTCCGTAGGATGGATAGAAGGTGAATTAGGGTTGTTTCATATTTATAATAACATATCAGTATGTAAGTAATACTTATGTTATTACTTTGTCATGAAACAACTAAATAAGAAGAAGTTGAAGAAGAAAGAAATTGAAAAGATCGGTAATGGATATGACCTCTTCTTTGAAACGCCTCTTTGAATCCTCCACTTAGGGAACTAAGATTGGTCTTTGAAGAAGACCAGGACCTCTAGGATTATTCTAGGGAAGTGGAGAAGGGATTTTGGCAGGGGTTGGCCGAGCTTGGGTGCTCAAATTGGTGTGAGGAGGAGGGGGAGGAGGTGTCCTTTTATAATGGAGGAGAGGGGCACCTTAGGAATATCTCAAAATATTATTTTATATTAAAGTCAAAATCGGTTTATAATGGCTCCAAAGGGTCTTATTTCGAAGATAAAGTGGGGATGGGTCGATATCCTATCAACCAATAGGATTTAGACAAGTTTAGGTTATTATTTTAACCTTATCAATTAGATTTAACTCTAAGTTAAATAATTTAACTTTTACCGTGTCTTTTTGTTTTCTTACACTATATGGTTAATAAACTTACTATAACATGCCAAACTAACCCCAAGTTGTTTATTATTAATATATATATCCTTATCTAAGTCATTTGGCCGAACCTTAGATTTTTAGGAATAAAATAACAATTAATAATATAATATCTGATTTAAAAACTATTTTGTGTCAATTTTGACACTATTTAGTAATTGATTTTTGTGAAAATCATAACAGAATGATAAGTTAGAACAAAGTTAATTAAATCAATAATAACATGTCATATTAACCTATAAAATTAGTTTAATTCATAAAAAGTCTCAAATTAGATCTATTTGGGTATTTATAACATCAATTATGTCAATATTTCATTAATAAGATAATTACTGCATCATCTTTGTGTCATAAATAAATTAAATTATTTAATTTATAAAAATTACAAATAAAATACCATTATGTAGGAAATCTTTTTATCATTCTAATTAATATTTAAAATCGAATTTATCTTATGTATAACCCTATATTAAAAATGTTTTAGTATATAAACTTTGATTTTAACTCTTTTAACTCTTCTTTGAATTAAATAATAATAAATGTCTTATTCTAATCCAAGTGGGCCTAAATGGTCATATTTTATTACTAAGCTTGTTTTTGGTCGAATTACACTTATCCAATAGAATTTGGACATGTGTTAGGGTAATAATAATATCATTTTTACCCTTAATTACCCTATTTACTTTTAACCGTGGTAAAAAAAAGTAAAAAGTTTCTATTCACCCGAAAAATTATTTTCATCTCATTGAACCACATTTTACTTACTGACATCAACCATGTCTCTCAGATTTTTGAAATTCCACTCACAGAAGCGGTAAAATTAAGTTTTATGAACAATTCAGTTTTTTTAACTACGACTTAGTGGTTTCACTATTCATCAAAAATTGAAAGTTTTCAGAAAAATACCAAAAATTAGGCCTAAGCTATATTTGATATTATGAACTCAAAAATGATGTCTATTTTACCAAATTCAAAACATATCAGTTGAATTAATTAATTTAAAAATTAATTCCCGTCGTCAAAACAATTAGCGTGTTTTTAAGAGATAATAACTATCAAAAGATTCACACTTGTTTATAACTGGTTTGAATGTGAAATTATATCCAATGACCAACATTGTATTAAATTGTAAAAATATATTCTAAATATACTTTAAAACCACTAAAATTAATAATTTATCACTATTAATTATTTCGATTGAAAAAGTTGTTTTTAATTAAAATTTAGTAATTTCCACTATTCATCAAAATATGAAAGTTATCCGAAAATTACCAAAATTTCACCCTAAGCTAATTTCGATATTCCAAATCCAAAAATGAAGTCCATTTTGAAAAATAAAATTTACAAAATTTCAAAAAGTGGTTATTACTATTCATAACGGCTAGTTTTAATAATATTTTAATAGCATATCGTTGTTTAGTGAAACTCGGTATTGCGTACTACACTCGCTATAAAGGAAGGTCGCGATTGCGTGTAATGAAAGGAAAGTCAAGGATGCGTGTTGTGCAAGCTCCTTTTGGTGTAGCGTACAACACAAGACATTAATGAAATTAAAAAGAATATTTTTCATAAAGTCTCGGGGTGTTACATTCTACCCCCCTTAAAATGAATTTCTCCCTCGAAAATCGTCGGGGTTATAAATGGTTTACTATTCGAAAATTTCTTTAATAGAAACCCACATCGTAAAAAGGAATACCAAAACTAATCTTTAAAAACAAAAGTATGAAACGTAACAGTTACCCAAATAAACTAATCACTGGGTTTCCACATAGGTGAAAATATGGATATGGAAGAAAAATCTAACCATCATGTTCTGGGGGAGAGTGGTAGAGAACATGGCTATGGAAAATCCAACAATCACAAATCCATAAATTTGTGACGATCTAAGGTACCATCTGATTAATCAGATATAAGAGCACTAGGACAACATTTTTGGTTTTCAAGATCGTTTCCCTAAAGTTGAAGAATTTGAATTAGAATAAATACTTACTTTATTTTGGTACAATCTCACTGTTGTTTGTGCCTTGAACAATTTCTACTTCATCTCTTAAATAAATGAAGTTGAATTTGTTATTCGTGAAGTGTTAGAAGATTATGTGATAGAATGACGGGTCATTCCATCTGTCTCAAACAAAAGGTTAGCAAAAGTTATTAAATATAGATAAGTCATTCTATAGTGAGATTAATCATATATGGTTCCTAAAATGGACTTATACTTCATATATCATACTGCTTAATATAATAAAACTAGTTTCTACTAAACAGGGACTTCCTGTAGGCCAGTGGTAGGTGATAAAGGCCAGTCGCACTTCGGTTGTGGGTTCGATTCCCACAGCCTTGTCCGACGCGATGGGCTGTCGCCCATCCTGTAGGTTGTCCTTTTTCTAAATCTATATTACTATAACATCCCATCAATAATATCGAAAAACTTTTTATCCTAACTTATTTCCAACAGAATCCATTCTAATCTTTAGGCTTATCTAAAACACTTCGGTCCAAGCTCATAGTATAAAGAAAATGATTACTTGAAATGTCACAAAACAATCACGTGAATTCCATCATTCATCCCCCATATATCATAAGATATATCTTGTTGGTCAAATTACAAACATGTGAATACCTTAATCATGTATTCTCTTGAAGAATGAATACCCATTGAACCTTTTCCTTTGCACTTACTAGCTTTGTGTCCTTCTTTTCCACACCCAAAGCATCTTCCAGTTCCTTTGAAACATTCTCCTTGATTCCTCTTCCCACATGATTTACATAGGGGAAATTGAACTTTCTTTCCTCTATGATCATCATGAAACTCCATCTTTCTCTTATTAGCCGAGTCAGGAAACTTACCAAATTTTACTTTATTGATCATATTATGAGATTGCTGATTCGGAATAATAATGATGTTTGGACTTCCAAATCCCATTTCATTTGGTTTCTCATCAAGAATATCATTCCATTGTCCATCATATCCTCCATTATCGTGAATCATCTTGTTTCCAGCCATTTTCTAAAACCCAAAAAGAATAGTGTGAGAGGCAAAAATCATAATAAATGGGGATTAACTTCAATATCTAACATCTTTGTTTTAATATAATATCGTTACCATAGTTCTAGGACTATATCCTAGACGTATACTTATCCTTAGGGTCATCCCTAGACATACCTTAGAAATATCTCTAGGGATCTCACTAATGTTTTCGCATCATAGTTTCCAAAGGTTGACTAAACCTTTCCTCTGATACCAACTGTAGAGACCCGTATCTTGACGTACATTGACATTACATTACATTTGCGGAATACTTAGTACATAACAAAAACACACACACAAGGATCGTAATAGTTTAGTGTCTTTGGAAACTCGGAATATAATCTTCTAATCCTGGTGAAAGATCTTCAACATCTCCCATAAAGATCTTCCTCTTTTTTTTATACCTAAAACCTTTCTTTATATCCTGGGGAAAAATTAAACATAAAAGGGTGAGCTCAAATGCTCAGTAAGGGTAAACAAAAGAAATATCAATCACATCGTATACACAAGCACATAACTTTTGGAAATCTTAACTTGAAAAAGAGATCATAATTTCATAACATGGGATAAATCATGGCAGTGAAATGTAATCACAATAATCATAACATAAAACATGAAACATTGTGGCATACACACATAATCATAGAGAATCATTTCTTGTTAGTCAAGACTCATTTCCAAGACTATCTTAGTGGACAAAGTCCCTTTCTGAACCGAGTCACCCTCGTTTCAGTCCTGTTTCACTGAACCGGTATAACCTACCGTTCCAGCCATGTCTATCTCAAGGGATATAAAATCTTTACCCAATGCATTGGAGGGAGATATAGGTCCCACCCATCTCATAATGATACCATTCTTATGTGTGCCACAAAATCATAAATCATACATCATTGCATAACCCATGTAATACAAATGGGAATCTTAAACATCGTGACATCATAAAAAAAATTCATATAAGATAATGGAATTCATAAAAATAATTCCATCACAAAATAATAAAATCAATGTAATAATAGGGATAAAAACAGAACCCTTTATTATCTTATATGGAAAATAATTTTGATAAAACACTTGAACTCCATTCTTGAGGAAAATATCCTTTCTTCTTCAAAAACAATTTTCATTTCTTAACATGTATTACAATTTTAAACTAAAAGAAGTTGATTAAAAATAAACTTTAAAACTTGTAAAGGAAGATTCTTGGAAATAATGTTTTAAAAATCCATTCATGCCGTATAAGTTAAAAAAACATTCTTCGTACTTTTGTCGGAAAAGTCAAAAAGTACCTCGTACGACAAAAGATTCCTTTCATATCCTTTACTAAAAACTCACCAAAGGGTAAAATTGGATTTAAACAATTATAGATGAATGGAAATAATATTACATATTGAGGAAACATGGATTTGGATGATAAAATACACCCCAGTAAATACCAAAGTATAAACAATCTCGGATAAAAATGAGATTGTGATATTTCCCTTACCTTAGGTCTGATTTGCTTCGTAGGTGTCCGAACCTCCTGTATAATGATTTAAATCATGTTATTGACTTATTCCAGAATCATATTCATTGTTATTATATCATATATGGTCCACTTATGACTTTATATTACCCGTTCTTTTGTAAATTCATGTTAAAGTAGCGTTTTTGGTAAAATCGTCTCATTTGTCGTTCGTGTTTTTAACTTGTAATTATTAATATGATTACTTGGATCATGATTACTTATATCCAGAATGTAAGACATGATTTATATATAATATATATTCAGAATATATATATATATATATAATATATCGATAAATGGAATGAAATACACCGTTCATGGAGACGGTAGTCCGTACGTACGCATGAATGCTGTTTTCGTTTCCTTATTGAAGTGAATGGAATTAAGTAGATGACATACATATAAATTTACATAAGTACAGTATCACTATTATTTCATATATTTCATTAGTACTTATTATATATAATTTATAATCATTCATTAATGGTTAATCATTGAGAATGAATCTCATCGCATCGTGGAGACGGTAGTCCGTACGTACGCACGAGCGATGATATCGTTCCCATGGTCATGGAATTGTGTTGAAATGTATGTAGACTATTTCAGTATCAATATAAATTTATAATAATCATATATAGTTACTCATTACACCATTATACCCATCCTATTAAGGTGGTGGTGGAAAATAGATTACACCACGGCGTGGAGACGGTATTCCGTACGTACGCACGCGCGGTGATTTCATTTTTCTGTAGGATGGATAGAAGGTGAATTAGGGTTGTTTCATATTTATAATAACATATCAGTATGTAAGTAATACTTATGTTATTACTTTTTCATGAAAAAACTAAAGAAGAAGAAGTTGAAGAAGAAAGAAATTGAAAAGATCGGTAATGGATATTACCTCTTCTTTAAAACGCCTCTTCGAATCCTCCACTTAGGGAACTAAGATTGGTCTTTGAAGAAGACCAGGATCTCTAGGATTATTCTAGGGAAGTGGAGAAGGGATTTTTTCAAGGTTTGGCCGAGCTTGAGTGCTCAAATTGGTGTGATGAGGAGGGGGATGAGGTGTCCTTTTATAAGGGAGGAGAGGGGCACCTTAGGAATATCTCAAAATATTATTTTATATTAAAGTCAAAATCGGTTTATAATGGTTCCAAAGGGTGTTATTTCGAAGCTAAAGTGGGTATGGGTCGAAATCCTATCAACCAATAGTATTTAGACAAGTTTAGGTTATTATTTTAACCTTATCAATTAGATTTAACTCTAAGTTAAATAATTTAACTTTTACCGTGTCTTTTTGTTTTCTTACACTACATGGTTAATACACTTACTATAACATGCCAAACGAACCCCAAATTGTTTATTATTAATATATATATCCTTATCTAAGTCATTTGGATGAACCTTATATTTTTAGAAATAAAATAACAATTAATAATATAATATTTGATTTAAAAACTATTTTGTGTCAATTTTGACACTATTTAGTAATTGATTTTTGTGAAACTCATAACAGAATTATAAGTTCTAAAAAAGTTAATTAAATCAATAATAACATGTAATATTAACATAGAAAATTAGTGTAATTCATAAAAAGTCTCAAATTAGATATATTTGGGTATTTATAACATCAATTATGTCAATATTTCATTAATAAGATAATTACTGCATCATCTTTGTGTCATAAATAAATTAAATTATTTGATGTATAAAAATTAAAAATAAACTACCATTATGTATTAAATATTTTTATCTTTCTAATGAATATTTAAAATCTAATTTATCTTATGTATAACCCTATATTAAAAATGTTTTAGTAAATAAACTTTGATTTTAACTCTTTTAACTCTTCTTTGAATTAAATAATAATAAATGTCCTATTCTAATCCAAGTGGGCCTAAATGGTCATATTTTATTCCTAAGCTTGTTTTTGGTCGAATTACACTTATCCAATAGAATTTGGACATCTTTTAGGGTAATAATAATATCATTTTTACCCTTAATTACCCTATTTACTTTTAACCGTGGTAAAAAAAAAGTAAAAAGTTAATATTCACCCAAAAAATTATTTTCATCTCATTGAACCACATTTTACTTACTGAGATCAACCATGTCTCTCAGATTTTTGAAATTCCACTCACAGAAGCGGTAAAATTAAGTTTTATGAACAATTTAGTTTTTTTAACTACCACTTAGTGGTTTCACTATTCAACAAAAATTGAAAGTTTTTAGAAAATTACCAAAAATTAGGCCTAAGCTATATTTGATATTATGAACTCAAAAATGATGTCTATTTTACCAAATTCAAAACATATCAATTGCATTAATTAATTTAAAAATTAATTCTCGTCGTCAAAACATTTAGCGTGTTTTTAAGAGATAATAACTATCAAAAGATTGACACTTGTTTATAACTGGTTTGAATGTGAAATTACATCCAATGACCAAAATTGTATTAAATTGTAAAAATATATTCTAAATATACTTTAAAACCACTAAAATTAATAATTTATCACTATTAATTATTTCGATTGAAAAAGTTGTTTTTAATTAAAATTTAGTAATTCCCACTATTCATCAAAATATGAAAGTTATCAAAAAATTACCAAAATTTCACCCTAAGCTAATTTCGATATTCCAAATCCAAAAATGAAGTCCATTTTGAAAAATAAAATTTACAAAATTTTAAAAAGTGGTTATTACTATTCATAACGGCTAGTTTTAATAATATTTTAATAGCATATCGTTGTTTAGTGAAACTCAGTATTGCGTACTACACACGCTTTCAAGGAAGGTCACGATTGCATGTAATGAAAGGCAAGTAAAGGATGCGTGTTGTGCAAGCTCCTTTTGGTGTAGCGTACAACACAAGACATTAATGAAATTAAAAAGAATATTTTTCATAAAGTCTCGGGGTGTTACATTCTACCCCCCTTAAAATGAATTTCTCCCTCGAAATTCGTCGGGGTTATAAATGGTTTACTATTTGAAAATTTCTTTAATAGAAACCCACATCGTAAAAAGGAATACCAAAACTAATCTTTAAAAACAAAAATATGAAACGTAACAGTTACCCAAATAAACTAATCACTGGGTTTCCACATAGGTGAAAATATGGATATGGAAGAAAAATCTAACCATCATGTTCTGAGGGAGAGTGGTAGAGAACATGGCTATGGAAAATCCAACAATCACAAATCCATAAATTTGTGACGATCTAAGGTACCATCTGATTAATCAGATATAAGAGCACTAGGACAACATTTTTGGTTTTCAAGATTGTTTCCCTAAAGTTGAAGAATTTGAATTAGAATAAATACTTACTTTATTTTGGTACAATCTCACTGTTGTTCGTGCCTTGAACAATTTCTACTTCATCTCTTAAATAAATGAAGTTGAATTTGTTATTCGTGAAGTGTTAGAAGATCATGTGATAGAATGACGGGTCATTCCATCTGTCTCAAACAAAAGGTTAGCAAAAGTTATTAAATATACATAAGTCATTCTATAGTGAGATTAATCATATATGGTTCCTAAAATGGACTTATACTTCATATATCATACTTCTTAATATAATAAAATGAGTTTCTACTAAACAGGGACTTCCTGTAGGCCAGTGGTAGGCGATAAAGGTCAATCGCACTTCGGTTGTGGGTTCGATTCCCACAGCCTTGTCTGACGCGATGGGCTGTCGCCCGTCCTGCAGGTTGTCCTTTTTCTAAATCTATATTACTATAACATCCTATCAATAATATTGAAAAACTTTTTATCCGAACTTATTTCCAACATAATCCATTCTAATCTTTAGGCTTATCTAAAACACTTCGGTCCAAGCTCAAAGTATAAAGAAAATGATTACTTGAAATTTCACAGAACAATCACGTGAATGCCATCATTTATCCCCCATATATCATAGGATATATCTTGTTGGTAAAATTACAAACATGTGAATACCTTAATCATGTATTCTCTTGAAGAATGAATACCCATTGAACCTTAGTGAAAACATGAATTCTAACAAAAGTTAACTCTTTCCACATACCAAAATCCAAAAATTCTATATACTCAAACCATGATATAACCATATCCTTATATCAGTCATGAGCTCATAAATACTATCAAACATTTAATTTTCTCCTTATCCCTTCATTATGCGCATATCATCTACATTCCAAAAATATCTGAATAACCATTCATGGATACTGGTACCATTAATCATACACTTTCAAAACTCAAGGAAAGACCACAGTGTAACAATCCTTATATGTCTCTTTATTCCATAGTACCATGAGATTACTTATACAACATTACACATGATAAACATGTCATCCTTCCACTACATTCTTAAACCATTGACCGAGCTTCAACAATTCTTTCATCTCACATATCATTTGTAGTCTCTTCATCATCATCCACATAAATACTACCCATACGACCATACTGATTCTCTTCATGAGACTTTCCCTTAGGGAATTGGTTTGCATAATGCCCGTACATTCCACATTTAAAACATTTAACCATTGTTGATGTCGTAGCAATACCATTATCCTCATCCCTGGTGTTAACTGAACCTTTTCCTTTGCACTTACTGGATTTGTGTCCTTCTTTTCCACACCCAAAGCATCTTCTAGTTCCTTTGAAACATTCTCCTTGATGCCTCTTCCCACATGATTTACATAGGGGAAATTGAACTTTCTTTCCTCTATGATCATCATGAAACTCCATCTTTCTCTTATTAGCCGAGTCAGGAAACTTACCAAATTTAACTTTATTGATCATATTATGAGATTGCTGATTCAGCATAATAATGATTTTTGGACTTCCAAATCCCATTTCATTTGGTTTCTCATCAAGAATATCATTCCATTGTCCATCATATCCTCCATTATCGTGAATCATCTTGTTTCCAGCCATTTTCTAAAACCCAAAAAGAATAGTGTGAGAGGCAAAAATCATAATAAATGGGGAATAACTTCAATATCTAACATCTTTGGTTTAATCTAATATCGTTACCATAGTTCTAGGACTATATCCTATACGTATACTTATCCTTAGGTCCATCCCTAGACATACCTTAGAAATATCTCTAGGGATCTCACTAACGTTTTCGCATCCTAGTTTCCAAAGGTTGACTAAACCTTTCCTCTGATACCAACTGTAGAGACCCGTATCTTGACGTACATTGACATTACATTACATTTGTGGAATACTTAGTACATAACAAAAACACACACACAAGGATCATAATAGTTTAGTGTCTTTGGAAACTCATAATATAATCTTCTAATCCTGGTGAAAGATCTTCAACATCTCCCATAAAGATCTTCCTATTTTTTTATACCTAAAACCTTTCTTTATATCCTAGGGAAAAGTAAACATAAAAGGGTGAGATCAAATGCTCAGTAAGGGTAAACAAAAGAAATATCAATCACATCGTATACACAAGCACATAAATTTTGGAAATCTTAACCTGCAAAAGAGATCATAATTTCATAGCATGGGATAAATCATGGCAGTGAAATGTAATCACAATAATCATAACATAAAACATGAAACATTGTGTCATACACACATAATCATAGAGAATCATTTCTTGTTAGTCAAGACTCATTGCCAAGACTATCTTAGTGGACAAAGTCCCTTTCTTAACCGAGTCACCCTCGTTTCAGTCCTTTTTCACTGAACCGGTATAACCTACCATTCCAGCCATGTCTATCTCATGAGATATAAAATCTTTACCCAATGCATTGGAAGGAGATATAGGTCCCACCCATCTCATAATGATACCATTCTTATGTGTGCCACAAAATCATAAATCATACATCATTGCATAACCCATGTAATACAAATGGGAATCTTAAACATCGTGACATCATAAAACAATTCATATAAGATAATGGAATTCATAAAAATAATTCCATCACAACATAATCAAATCAATGTAATAATAGGGATAAAAACAGAACCCTTTATTATCTTATATGGAAAATAATTTTGATAAAACACTTGAACTCCATTCTTGAGGAAAATATCCTTTCTTCTTCAAAAACAATTTTCCTTTCTTAACATGTCTTACAATTTTAAACTAAAAGAAGTTGATTAAAAATAAACTTTAAAACTTGTAAAGGAAGCTTCTTGGAAATAATGTTTTAAAAATTCATTCATGTCGTATAAGTTAAAAAACATTCTTCGTACTTTTGTCGGAAAAGTCAAAAAGTACCTCGTACGACAAAAGATTCCTTTCATATCCTTTACTAAAAACTCACTGAAGGGTAAAATTGGATTTAAACAATTATAGGTGAATGGAAATAATATTACATATTGAGGAAACATGGATGTTGATGATAAAATACACCCCAGTAAATACCAAAGTATAAACAATCTCGGATAAAAATGAGATTGTGATATTTCCCTTACCTTAGGTCTGATTTGCTTCGTAAGTGTCCGAACCTCCTGTATAATGATTTAAATCATGTTATTGACTTATTCCAGAATCATATTCATTGTTATTATATCTTATATGGTCCACTTATGACTTTATATTACCTGTTCTTTTGTAAATTCATGTTAAAGTAGCGTTTTGGGTAAAATCGTCTCATTTGTCGTTCGTGTTTTTAACTTGTAATTATTAATATGATTACTTGGATCATGATTACTTATATCCAGAATGTAAAACATGATTTATATATAATATATATTCATAATATATATATATATATATAATATATCGATAAATGGAATGAAATACACCGTTCATGGAGACGGTAGTCCGTACGTACGCATGAACGCTGTTTTCGTTTCCTTATTGAAGTGAATGGAATTAAGTAGATGACATACATATAAATTTACATAAGTCCAGTATCATTATTATGTCATATATTTCATTAGTACTTATTATATATACTTTATAATAATTCATGAATGGTTAATCATTGAGAATGAATCTCATCGCGTCGTGGAGACGGTAGTCCGTACGTACGCGCGAGCGATGATATCGTTCCCATGGTCGTGGAATTGTGTTGAAATGTATGTAGACTATTTCAGTATCAATATCACTTTATAATAATCATATATAGTTACTCATTACACCATTATACCCATCCTATTAAGGTGGTGGTGGAAAATAGATTACACCACGGCGTGGAGACGGTATTCCATACGTACGCACGCGCGGTGATTTCATTTTTCCGTAGGATGGATAGAAGGTGAATTAGAGTTGTTTCATATTTATAATAACATATCAGTATGTAAGTAATACCGATGTTATTACTTTGTCATGAAACAACCAAAGAAGAAGAAGTTGAAGAAGAAAGAAATTGAAAAGATCGGTAATGGATATTACCCATTCTTTGAAACGCCTCTTTGAATCCTCCACTTAGGGAACTAAGATTGGTCTTTGAAGAAGACCAGGACCTCTAGGATTATTCTAGGGAAGTGTAGAAGGTATTTTGGCAGGGGTTGTCCGAGCTTGAGTTCTCAAATTGGTGTGAGGAGGAGGGGGGGGAGGTGTCCTTTTATAAGGGAGGAGAGGGGCACCTTAGGAATATCTCAAAATATTATTTTATATTAAAGTCAAAATCGGTTTATAATGGTTCCAAAGGGTCTTATTTCGAAGCTAAAGTGGGGATGGGTCGAAATACTATCAACCAATAGGATTTAGACAAGTTTAGGTTATTATTTTAACCTTATCAATTAGATTTAACTCTAAGTTAAATAATTTAACTTTTACCGTGTCTTTTTTTTTCTTACACTATATGGTTAATAAACTTACTATAACATGCAAAACGAACCCCAAATTGTTTATTATTAATATATATATCCTTATCTAAGTCATTTGGCCGAACCTTATATTTTTAGGAATAAAATAAAAATTAATAATATAATATTTGATTTAAAAACTATTTTGTGTCAATTTTGACACTATTTAGTAATTGATTTTTATGAAATTTATAACAGAATGATAAGTTCGAAAAAAGTTAATTAAATCAATACTAACAGGTCATATTAACCTATAAAATTAGTGGAATTCATAAAAAGTCTCAAATTAGATCTATTTGGGTATTTATAACATCAATTAGGTCAATATTTCATTAATAAGATAATTACTGCATCATCTTTGTGTCATAAATAAATTAAATTATTTGATGTCTAAAATTTACAAATAAAATATTATTATGTAGGAAATCTTTTTAGCTTTCTAATTAATATTTAAAAGAGAATTTATCTTATGTATAACCCTATATTAAAAATGTTTTAGTAAATAAACTTTGATTTTAACTCTTTTAACTCTTCTTTGAATTAAATAATAATAAATGTACTATTCTAATCCAAGTGGGCCTAAATGGTCATATTTTATTCCTAAGCTTGATTTTGGTCGAATTACACTTATCCAATAGAATTTGGACATGTGTTAAGGTAATAATAATATCATTTTTACCCTTAATTACCCTATTTACTTTTAACCGTGGTAAAAAAAAGTAAAAAGTTACTATTCACCCAAAAAATTATTTTCATCTCATTGAACCACATTTTACTTACTGATATCAACCGTGTCTCTCCGATTTTTGAAATTCCACTCACAGAAGCGGTAAAATTAAGTTTTATGAACAATTCAGTTTTTTTAACTACCACTTAGTGGTTTCACTATTCATCAAAAATTGAAAGTTTTCAGAAAAATACCAAAAATTAGGCCTAAGCTATATTTGATATTATGAACTCAAAAATGATGTCTATTTTACCAAATTCAAAACATATCAGTTGCATTAATTAATTTAAAAATTAATTCCCGCCGTCAAAACAATTAGCGTGTTTTTAAGAGATAATAACTATCAAAAGATTCACACTTGTTTATAACTGGTTTGAATGTGAAATTACATCCAATGACCAACATTGTATTAAATTGTAAAAATATATTCTAAATATACTTTAAAACCACTAAAATTAATAATTTATCACTATTAATTATTTCGATTGAAAAAGTTGTTTTTAATTAAAATTTAGTAATTTCCACTATTTATCAAAATATGAAAGTTATCCGAAAATTACCAAAATTTCACCCTAAGCTAATTTTGATATTCCAAATCCAAAAATGAAGTCCATTTTGAAAAATAAAATTTACAAAATTTCAAAAAGTGGTTATTACTATTCATAACGGCTAGTTTTAATAATATTTTAATAGCATATCGTTGTTTAGTGAAACTCGGTATTGCGTACTACACACGCTATCAAGGAAGGTCGCGATTGCGTGTAATGAAAGGAAAGTCAAGGATGTGTGTTGTGCAAGCTCCTTTTGGTGTAGCATACAACACAAGACATTAATGAAATTAAAAGGAATATTTTTCATAAAATCTCGGGGTGTTACAATTTACATCTAGGTATTCAACTCATAGTCACCATATTCATGTTGATGACATATGATGAGGCGCTGGAAAAGGTGGAGGTCATTGAGTGTAAATTTTATAGGACCATATCTTCATGTTATGGAAGTCACAAATACCTCCAAAGGAGTGGTACTATGACTTGGGGTTAAAATACATAATTTGAACTGTAGTATATTATGAAAATACTATGAAATCCTAGAGATGGTTGTGTATAAAATTCCAACGTGGATGTGAAGTTTGAAATTATTAACTAAACTATTATCCATTTAAAATATTGATGTTGGATATGAATCATTTTATTTACTTATAAAATAATATTGAGTTTGATTGTGATTGCCAAAAAATATATATTTCAATGTAAGTGAATATGTTGGATAATGTTATCAAAGGAAAGATGGACTAGAGGAGGTGAATAGACCTTTTAAAATTTTAAGAATTAATTATAAAATTATCATAGTATTATTTATTCAAACAAAAATGTATATGAATGTGAGTGTAGTGTTCAAAAAAAAGTATTGGAATAAAAAAATAAAGAATAAAAACAAAGTTTTTTATAGTAGTTCAATGCATAGTAGACCTATTTCTACTATTAAATCCCTTCTAACTCATCTAGAGGGTTAATTTTCACTAAAACAAATAAATACAAATTTTATAGTTGTAGACTCAACCTACACAATTATAGGATAGACCAGAAATTTTCCTATTGTAGGATCAAGTAGAAACCTAAGAATTTCTAAGGAACAACCCTAAAATATCACTCAGTGCTTTGTGGGTGAATACAGAACCTAGTTTATTCTATTGGACATACCAAAACTATTTTATTGACTTTTTATTATTTTTTAATAAATATAACACTAAATTTTTAATGGAGGTATAACTATGTGTATGATATGAATTACAGAAACACCAACATAAAAAAACTAACTAGACAAAAAAAGGTTGTCAACAAAGAAGGACAGTGTGTATTAGTGTTCTTTGTGACTTTTATAATTGGGCTAGAATAAGGAAAAAATAGGGAAACAACATTGCTTTACTAATTCAACAACACTGAATCAATATAGTTGTCAATTGATTTCTTGTTATGTCTTTACTATTTTCCATATCCTTTATTTATAGATATAAATTTAATGGGTAATATTCTTCAAAATAAATCCTACAAATATTTTTTATTCTAGTGTTTCATAATTCTTCATAATCAATGGAAATTTCCATGTAGATGTTTCCTAATATCTTAACACAACACAACTGGTGGAGTGGGTTAAACCAGAAATAGTGGATCGGCTCCTCAAGTGTCCTTCCATAGAATGGGGGATATGGTATCGATAGAAGGAAGGTACTACTAAAGAATAATTCTACTATTAAAACATATGTACCATTCTCCAATGATGGATGATTTTTACCTCTCAAATTAGATGAAACCTTTTATCACTACTGGACATGTAGAGTGATACAGTTCGAAGGTAGGAATCATTATGCTACCTTTAGCTCAAGGTGTTTCCACTGAGAGAGAGATAGTACTATTGTTGCATGATACTTCTGTTACCATAAAAATAGGGGAGGTTCTTCCACCTAAGTATACAAGATCAGGTATTTCATTGAGAAGTTTTTCTACTATTGTTCCATCAAGGATCATTGATATTGGGAGATTCTACTATACGTATGTTTTTGTGGGGTTAATGATCCATGTGTTTGACCCTTGTTTACATGAATATTGGTGAGGGAATTAGGTGAAAGATGTTAGAAAATGATAGAAGAAGGATTCTATCGGTCAATCTGTGTAGTTGTTCAAAGAGATGTGAAGATTTGAGGAAGCTTGTGCATGGTGAAGAGTATTTTCTATCAATCGACTAAAAATTTTAAAAACCTGGTTCTTTCTTGAGGTACAGAATTTTTTTCTTCCATCAATTTTCTATTTAAATGCTTTATTAAGGCCTAAATTGAATTCATGTTGAGGTTATGGAGGTCTCAGGGGTGTCTGGTGCTTGTTCAAAGCCCAGAACCCAACTTTTGAGATGAAGCAGGCATGCCGCATGGTTAGAAGAATATGTGCAGGGAAATCCACATCGTTACTTATAATTATGTGAGGATAGACAGTAGGCTAGAAGATCTCACGTGGATTGAAAACCCATATGATTTGAGTCACATTCCCATGTGGGTATGTATTCAATTTTTGACAGTGGGTTGAGACACATTTTTTGCATGATTTGTAAAATTGTGCACACTAACCATATGAGGTTCTTCTTTCTAAAGTAGTGGATGCACATTTGGTGTTCGGTTTAGCTGACCCTATGGCCAAACCATGAAACCCATGTATTTTTGGTGAATTTTACATTTTCCCTCACTTAATCTTATAAACTAATTCCTTTTTCACTCTTCTCCCTTATTGGATAGAAGAACCATGGAATCACTTTTTTGAGTAAAAATTGTATCATTTGATATCATTCCTTCTTTTGATCTAGTAATCAAGCATTCTCAATCTCGTTGGATATGTATCGGTGAGTACTCAATTCCTTTTTTTCATTCTTCGTTATTCTTGGTATCAGCTACACTATTTAAATGCAAGATAATATGCCCTATTTTTTGGTTCTTTGTCTGTTATTCAATTTTATCCTGATCTGAGATAGATTGAGAGATGATATTGGTTGATAACTCTACTACAGACCTATTCTTGGTGGTATCATGATTTTCCCCTAACGTAGAATTATATATATATATATATATATATATATATCGTTGTATCATAGACCAAATTATCAGAGCGACACCCTTGAAATGAAATTTAATACATGATTTAAATTGATAGTTATGAACTATCAAATTCATGATACACATTGATAAATGAATAATGGTTAAGAACCGTGAATTGGAACCACCCATGGGTGTTGTTTAATTAATTATACCACCATGGGTGGTGATTGAATTTGGATACCTTCTAGGTGTTCTATTTACTCCTTTCCATGGAAGGTAAGACTCCTAATATAATCTCATACCTTGAGCCACCTTATGAGGTGAGGTTTAAATGAAATGTTCTTGGTGATGACCATTACATAGTTAAATAATATTGTTTGAATGTTTAATAAATTACTTAGGTGACACATGGGTTTAAATACAAATTCCATGGACAGACTCATTTGGATATTGCCTTACTTATGCCTGAGTGAAACTTAGAATCCCTGGTAGGATTTACAAGGATGGACTCAGAGGACTGATACACTATATTCCTAAGTGATACTTGGACTCCCAAGTAGGACTTCCAAGGATGGACTCAAAGTTTTGATCCACTATAAACCTGAGTGATACTTGTACGCCTTATGGTTTTCCAAGGATGCACTCAAAGGTCAGTTGGTTATATATACCATGGGTGAAACGTGGGATCCCTTAGTGGACCTCCAAGGATGGAATTGGTTGGCTATGATGTTATACCACACCTAGAGCGATACCTAGGTTTCTATGAGGATCAAAATGGATGGTCTTGTAAGGTGCTTGGTTTATGATACGCCTAGAACGATACCTAGATTGAAAATAAGAAATGGAAAGGATAGTATCAGGTTATGAATTGAATAATTAATGAAATATTTTATATGACATGTCTTCAAATCCAAAGAACAGGCTTGGATTAGCTCTTTGGCTTATACCTTATAGATTTCCTAGTTAGGCATCTCTTAATAAAATATCATTATGGGGGATGTTGGGATATGAACCAAGTCTCAAGACTTATCAATTAAATGAACTTTATTATAAATCGACACAAGACTGACTATTTGTTTAGAGGTATTCTGGCTAAGGCCAAAGTAGCTAATAGAGGATGGGTGTCCATGGGAACCCATACCTTTATTTTTTGTTTACATGCATCACTTCTTTACATGTTCTATTACTACCTACACATTATTGTTGTTATATATTCACTAAATAGATTTTATTAGACCATTAGTAGGTCACCTACTAGGATTGTATGTCACACCTTATTCGGGTCATCATTAGGTACCTAGACAGACTATTTGGATGTAGTTAAGGATAGCAGAAACCTCCTATAGTTAGATACTTTATTTTTTGTCACACTTAGGAGCAAGGGAGTAGGAAACCAAGCTAAGGATCGTGATGCTATCTAGAGATAATGATTTTTTATCTTTTTGGTATTTTGTTACATGTATTTTACACATACCATGTATACCTATTTGGGATGTTTTGTAGAGACATGACATGTATCGTCATCATCTATTTATGATATTAATTCTAGAATTATTTATATATTCCTATATTATTTATTTACTATCTTTTTGATTGATTTACAACTTCTGCTACTTATTTTTTATTGTATATCTGATGTGATACACTCTGATGATGATGGAATAGTCACTCCACGGACACAGTCTAGGCCCTATCTATTATTCCTCACCCTCTAGTGTTTGGGGATATGTGCTTGAGGTCATGTGTCCAACTAGGCTCGGGGAACCATTCAATGGAATCTGGTTCCAGGATGTTACAAAGTGGTATTAGAGAATTATTTTCTAGTTTTCTTTACTATTTTGAGACAATAGAAATGGATAAGAAGGGAATGTAATTTGTTAATGATTTGTTCCTGGTCATAGCTGGCCTATTTATAGAAAAAATCCAAATTGCCTTGAATGAAGTTATAGTTTTCTGGATTTGGGATATTATAGGTGATTTGATTCAACCATTGGGTGATGCACTTGAATTGTGATGTAATTATTAATATGATTGTGGGTTATATATTTTCAACCCAATGATTTGAGGGTATTCCATCTCATGAATCATTTCAAGAATCTATTAGAATTCACCTTCCATGCATTATTCCATGACATCTAGGGTGATTTGTATAATTTCATGTTATTGTGATATGTTCCATGATTGATATACCTATTTCTTGATAAATTATTATAAAGGTAATTCAGAAACATGGTTGGTACATCGAGTGCCTAACGTAACCTAAGTAGTGATTTCCCGATTAGGCTACAGCAGACACCCTAATAATCCAATTGTGGCACGTTGATTCATGGACCATAAGTCGAATGAACTGGAATGTTTCATGGTGTAGAATAGGTGGATTCCATATTTCGGTTCATAAGGAGTATGGGACCTTATGGATTTGAATTTGGTAAACCACTAGGTAAAACTATTTAAAATGAGTTGTGAAATAATAAAAATGAAATATGAAATGAATATGAAAATGAATTGGAAATTTAATTGCTTATAGTGGAGAACTTGACCCAAATCCAACCTTAGCAGTGGGAATTAGGTAGTATATCTTTATTTTATATAATATGTATGTCAGCCAAAACTGAATCAAGGATTTAGAAGAGGAGTGTGTTCTTATATAGGAAGTCTTGTACCTATCATGTTTCCATATCTATGATTTTATCTATGAACTTTGATAATGTTATTTTATAAGGTGTGTGCTTGGAAATTGTAGAGATATGTCGCTGCAACATCATCCATTTTCACTCCAGGAGGTTTTTTGTGATCATGATCTAGAGGGGGTGGGACATGGGCTACCAGTAGATCCTTATATAGTGAAATTTGTGGCACCAACAGTTTTATCAGACATAGGTTATGAGGAATAGTTCCATGAGGGATTTATGCATTTCATGCAGACCATTCAAGGAGCACCGCAACCTGACCTGACTATAGCAGAGTTGATGCTTGATTACCAATAGTAGCATCTACCAACATTTTTAGGGTATGGAGGAACATAGTCTATGAAATCATGGATATAGGCCATTCTATCTATATTCTATCATCTAGATATGCCTCCCAAGAGGAGGATAAAGCTCACTATGTATATATTGTGTAATTTTTTCAAGAGATAGTGGGATTTTATTACTCAAATGGATCATCATTGGGATATGTCTTGGAGGGATTATCAAACAACCTTCTCTGATTACTTCTATCCCAATATGTTGAGGGATGATAGATCCTAAGGGTTCATTCACTTGGAGCAGGGCGCGTTATTAGTTATGGATTATTCATCCCATTTTACAGATCTCCAATGCTTTTCACCTATTCTAATTATTAATGAGTTATCTAAATCCAAGATATTTGAGGATAGTATCAGGAATTAAATCTCTTTACAGGTAAATTTCTTTTGGTTTAAAAGCATTTCTATAATAGTGAGTCGTGTTCTTATCACATAGCATAACCTGAGAGAGGCTAGGGATGTGATCCAGGGCAGTTCGGTACCTAGATCTGGTGCTATATCAACTAGTGGCAGGAAGAATCATATGGATCTCCCATGTGGTGACATAAGTGTCCATATCACATACTTAGGTGTCTAGTTGAGGTGCCACCAATTTGATAGATCAGGACATAAAATTCCTCAGTGCATAAGAGACCCAGTCGAGTACTGATCTTATAACCTGATGGGATATCTAAAATTATTTTGTTTAAATTTTCCTCCAGCAGCTAGTGAGAGAGGGTCTGCACCAACTCCACATGTAGGAACAAGGTCAGAAGCTTCTTGTCAGGTAGGGAGTTGGAGAACATATGGAGGATTAGGCAGGGGCGATGGTTGTAGTCATGCAGCAACAGAAGAGCAGATATGCTCAAGATAGCCAGACTATATCACAAGGTTGTGGATCAAGTAATATATACACAGTGAAACTGATACCTAAGGAGTAGAATCCTAGACCTTCTACTGTGAGAGGTACTATTCTAGTAGTCTCTACTTTAGAATATTCACTTTTTAATATAGGGGATTCTCAAAGATTTATATATGTTCCTATTGTGGAGATCATTGGTCTAATGTTTTTTGTTCAGATAGCATTATGATGCTTGATACTCGTTTGGGGATTATAAAAGAGGATGTACGTCAATGAATGGAGTGCCCCTTGAGATTGGAAGGTGTCACTTCATATGAGGACCTCTTTTTCCTTGAGATTATGGGTTTTAACATCATTCTCAGGATGTACAGGTTGGTTCCCTTTGATGATATTGTTGATTTCTATCACCGAAGGGTTACCTTTACATCACTAGAGGTTAGATATTTTATTCACAAGGGTGAATGGAATGTCAAGGAGAGATGAGTTGGACACGATAATTGTGGTTTGTTTGGGATGACAACCCAGATTACGAGTTTATATCTAGATGATTAGGGAACATATTGGGAATATTTCCCTCCAGCAGTTGATCATTTCAAAGATTTTTTCCTAGTGAACTTTTCAATATTGCATCTAATGAGATATGGATATTTCTCTATCAAGATAGTATCAAGAGATGCACTAGTATCCATTCCTCCTTACAAGATGGATACTACTGAGATGCAGGAGATCAAGAGGAAGCTAGAGGTTTTAGAAGAAATGGATTTAATCGGACCCAGTACTTCTCTATGGGGTTCACCTGTCCTTTTTTTAAAAGGCATATGGAACTCTTAGGTTATATGTGGATTATAAGAAATTTAACTAGATAACAATTAAGAATTGATATCCTCTACCATGGATAGATGAAATTTTTTATCAGCTCCAACTACCTAGGGTATTCTAAAAAATTTATTTGAGATCTGGTTATCATCAGGTTCATGTAATACCATCATATATACCATACACAGCATTTCGTAGAAGGTATGATCTATATGAATATTTGGTTTTGTCATTTGGTCCCACGAATACGCAAACGGTTTTCATGGAACTGATGAACCGATTTTTTCATCCTTATTTTCATATATTTTTTGTGGTTTTCATGGATGATATCTTGGTGTACTCTCATACTTGACATGACCATGCCAAAAATCTTGAGATCGAAATGGATACACTGAGAGAGAATAAGTTATATGCTAAGATCAAAAATTTCTAATTCTATATGGATCAAATTCACTTCCTGGGGTACATTATCTCAAAGACAGAAGTATCATCTAACGCAGAGAAGGTGATATCTTTAGTTTCCAAGGATTATCTCAATAACATCTTTCAGATATAGAGTATCTTAGGACTAGATGGAAATTATAGTTGTTTTATACAATACTTATCATGATTAGTCGTGCTACTTATGGGCTTGTCTATGAAGGGTGTGAATTTTTTATAGACAAATGCATGTGATTTATCCATTCAGGAGATAAAGGGTAGATTAACTTTAGCATTGATACTGATTTTTTCAAAACTAGGTAGATGTTACATTGTTTACTATGATTCATTAGGTATCAGGCTAGGAGTAGTTCTTATGAAAGGGGTACAGTCACAACATATGGGTCTTGGAAGGTGAGACCACATGAGAGGAATTAACTAATGAACTATCTTGAGTTAGTTTTAGTTGTTCATGCATTGCATTGTTAGAGACATTACTTAATTGGAGAGAATTTTGTGGTGTTTATGGACCACAAAATCTTCAATTACATATTTATACATCGTGATCTGAATATGAGGCAGTGAAGGTGGGTTAAATACCTATAGTATTTTAACTTTGAGATTTCCTACACACATGGGAAAGGCAATGTAGTGGCTGATGAATAGAACTAGAGGACTCAGATACAGGCAGTTAAGTAGGCAAGTAACGAGTGGAATCTCGTGTATTTTTTTTCTAAGAATAACTTGGAGGTGTAGGACAGTCATGGGAAGACTTTTCTTTCTTACTTACTTGTTACCTCTTCCCTTATATATAGTGTGAGGATGAGGTATCTATTGGATTATGAGGTCCTGGTCCTAAGGGAGAGTGCGGAAAGTGATGACACTCCTCCTTGTTAGACTGTAGGTGAGGATGAAATTATATGTGTACATAGTCACATATGGGTTTTACAAGACATGTGTGAGGATCTGATGTGATACCCTCATGCTTTATCTTGGGTAGTACACCCTAGAATCACCAAGATGTATCATGATTTACATCGCCAATACTACTGGATGGGTATGAAAAGAGATTTTTCTAGTTTTTACATGAGGTGTTCCACCTGGAAGTAGGTGAATGCGGAACACCAAAAACCAGTTGGACTTTTACAGTAGCTTCCCATTCCTGAGTGGAAGTGGGTTGATGTCATGATGGATTTCATGATTGGGTTACCAACATCACTGAGAGTTAATAATGTTATTTCGGTTAATATTTATAGGATCACAAAGTTTTCTCATTTCCTACCTATCAAGGATACCTTTATAGTGCAAGAGATTGGGAGGTTGTATATCCATGGGATAGTATGACATCATGGGGAACTGTATACTATCATTTCAAATAGGAATGCCTAGTTTACTTCACGGATCCGGAAATGGTTGTAGAGGGAATTGGGTATATAAGTGCTTTTGAGCATAGCTTTTAGGATACTATTCTGATGGTGTATTATAAGGATTTGTAAGGTAGTTCATGTTGATCACCCCTATGCTGGTTAGAGGCAGGAGAGGCTACTATGTTTGGACCTTGTATTATATAGGAGACTATGGAGTAGGTTCAATTCATTTAGAAGAAGATGGATACTACATAGTCTTGATAGAACTCTTAGACCGATAACTACATATGACCTATAGATTTAGAGGTTAGGGATATCGTATTTTTACATGTTTCACTGAGGCTGGGACATAGATAGATCAGGAGACATGTTAAGATTTCACTATGATATGTTGGACTATATGAGATTCTGGAGAGAGTTGGGTCAGTATCTTATTGGTTACATTTACCTTATAGGTATTGATCCATGCATGATGTCTTCAACATATCTCACATTTTTCGTCATCATTCAGACATGTCTATTGCTTTATAGTCTAAGGAAGTTGAGCTACATGTAGATGAATACTTCATGGATCATCCTATTCATATTGTGGATCATAGAATGAAGGTTCTATAAGGCCAGTCAGTTCCTCTAGTATGGATACTATTGCAGCACATCCATGTACAAGATGAGACTTGGGATCGGGACACTGATGTAATAGAACAATGGCCAGATTTATTCACATATTATGCTTTACTACCCTTGGAAGGGTAAATTAGGAATGAATTTCTTTAAGGGGGAAGTTTGTAAGAACTCGGTTCTTTCTTAATGTATGAAATAGTTTTATTCCATCAATTTTCAATTTAAATGCTTAATTATAGTCTAATGTGAATGTTTGTTGAGGTTTCGGAGGTATCAGGGGTGTCTGGGGATTTATTAGAGCCCAAAACCCAACTTTTAGGATGAAGAAAGCATGCCTCATGGTAAGTATAAACCATGTTGGGAAGTCCATATGGTTACTTATAATTGTGTGAGGCTAAATAGTGGGATAGAGGAGCTCATATTGTTTGAAAAATCATGAGATTTGATGCACACTCATGTGTGGTTACTTATTCAGTTTTTGACAGTGAGATGAGACACATTTTACACACATTTTTTCAAACCGTGTGAACTAATCATGCGGGGTGCCCCTTTCGGCAGTAGTGGGTGCACGGTTGGAACACAATTTCTCCAACCGGGCAGCCAAACCATGGGACCTGGGTATTTTTGGTGAATTTTCCATGTTTACATCACATAATATTATAACTTAATTCCTTTTTCACTCTTCTCCCTTATTGGACAGTAGAACCTTGGAAGATCCTTTTTTAGAAGAAATTTAATCCTTTGATCTTATTCCCATATTTAATCTCGGAATCGGTCATCATTGGTCTCATTGGATGCACATTGGTGAGTAATAAATTCTATTTGTTCCATTATCTATTCTTCTTGGTATTAACTGTGCTATTTAAATGTGAGATAATATGCCCTATTTCCATGTTCTTCATTCGTTCTTCGATTTTCTACCAATCTGAGTTGGAGCAGAAGATGATAGTGGAAAATAACTCTACTACGGACCTACGGTAGGTGGTCTTAAGATTTTCCCTTAATGTTGAAGTGTTTATATATATATATAGTTATGTTGTGCTACCAATTATTATAGCGATTCAATTGAAATCACTACTACAAATACGGCTTTTATCAGTGCTAAAAAATGGCTTTTATCAATGCTAGAAAAGCACTGATAAAGCTGATGAAGATAAAGGGGGGTCCCCTTTATCAGCGCTTCGAAAAGTTATGATAAAGACCCCTTTTATCAGTGCTAAAAAAAGAGCTGATAAAAGGGGTCTTTTATCAGCACTAAAACAAAGCGCTGATAAAAGGGTCCTTTATCAGCGCTTTGTTTTAGCTCTGATAAAAGACCCCTATATTAGTGCTTCCTTTATCAGCGCTTTAGTTTTAGTGCTGATAAAGGACCCCTTTTATCAGCATTTTATTAAAAGCGCTGATAAAAGGTAAAAAATTAAAAAAAATTAAAAAATTTAAAAAATTTAAAAAATTTAAATAAAAATTAAAAAAAATTAAAAAATATTGCCAATCGGGGGGGCTTTAATAGCGCTTGAGCCCCCCCCCCCCCCCCCCCACACCCTTTTACAGCACTTTTCTGCCCCTGTACAGCGCCCCACGCACCCCCTTCACCCTTTAAAAGCGCTTACTCCCATATTCCCCATGCGCGCGTGCCCCTGCCTCCACCAGTATTTGAACTCGAGACCTCCCCCCTGCGCACCTAAGCCTTTACCACTACTCTATTTTGATTTGTCTTCTAATTCATGATATCTCTCTCTCTCTATATATATATATATATATATATATCTAGTTATATTTATTCGTATAGTAATATATATTTATATTAATATATATATATAGTTATATTATAATATATATATATAGTTATATTAATATATATATAGTTATATTAATATATATCTCTATATATATATATAGTTATATTTATTTGTATAGTAATATATATTTATATTAATATATATATAGTTATATTAACATATATATAGTTATATTAATATATATATATATATATATAGTTATATTAATATATATCTCTATTTATATATATATATATATTTAGTTATATTTATTCGTATAGTAATATATATTTATATTAATATATATATATATATATATATATATATTTATATATATATATAGTGATATTAATATATATATTTATAGTGATATTAATATATAAATTTATAGTAATACTAATATATATATATATATTTAGTTATATTAATATATATATATATATAGTTAGATTAACATATATATAGTTAGATTAATATATATATATATATAGTTAGATTAATATATATATATAGTTAGATTAATATATAGGTATATAAATATTCATATATTTTTATTTTAAATAAAATGGATGTCAGTTATTATTTAGATAAAGCTAATATATTTTATATGTAAATATATTTTATTATTTATATTTATAATTAAATTTTTAGGTGTGAATATATAAAAAAAATATGTATATATTGTTATATATTTGATTATAAATAGCATTTCATTATAAAAAATGATGAAATTTTAAAGACATAATATCAATATGAATGTAATACCTTGGAATAAATTCAGACCCCACCAAAAAAATCCAATAATACCCCCTTAAACGAGGCTGAAAATCCACAAAATGTTAAAAATCGGGGTACCCCGACTAAAAACTCAATTTTGAAGGCCTTCTGGGTCTCTTTTGGCCTCGAAAAATCCTTGATCAGAGTTCCCCCAAGAAATAGCGACGTAGAGCTCGTCGTAGGATTTGATTTGATATGTGGTAGAGCTCAAACGGACACCCGGTTCAAAAGTTATGGTCGTTTGAAGTTTGAGTTACGTTTTCAACATATTTTGGATCTTTTTTTAATTTTTTTATTTTTTTAGTCTCCAAATTGTTATTAAATGACTATTAATCCCTAATAATTAGCAAATTATTAATTAATAATATTTTTTTAAATTTTTTAAGAAGCCATTTTCACTAAATATCTTATATATTAAGTGTATTAAGTGTAAATGTACATTTATACTTATCTAAAATATATTTAAAAATTATATATTATATTTATATCAATATAACTATATTTATATATTAATATATTAATATATTTTTTTAAATTTTTTTTTAAGTGGACCCTTTATCAGCGCTTTTAAAAAAAGCGCTCATAAAGGCCCCCCCTTTATCAGTGCTACTAAACAAGCGCTGATAAAGGGGTGCTTTTATCAGTGCTTTTTTTAGCACTGATAAAGGCACCCCCCCCCCCTTTATCAGCACTTTTTCATTAGCACTGATAAAGGGGGGGTGCTGCAAAAAACTGTTTTTGTGGTAGTGAATGGTATTTAATCCTTGATTTAAATTGATATGTATGACCCATGAAATTAATGGTACCGATTAAAAAATGAATAAAGGTTAAGAGCCTTGAATTGGAACCACCCCTTCAGTTTTGATTAATTAATTATACCACCACAAGTAGCGATTGAATTTGGATACCTTCTAGGTGTGTCCTTTACCCATTGCCATTGTATGTTTAAGAATGAATTGTAAATTGTAATGGATGTTGATTAAAGGAATGGAATGGAATTTCCATGACCCTAGTCTCTTTCCATTTAATAGTTTGTGTAAGCATGAGTTTCTTATTATAATGAAATTCCCATGTGAGATAATTAAGGTTATAAATCTCTTAAGCTTAGACCATGCCTTGATCTAACTTTTGAGGTGAGGTTTAAATGAAATATTCTTTATTATGTTCTTGACATAGTTAAATGATATTTTTTTAATGTTTAATAAATTTCTCAGGTGACACATGGGCTCAAATATGAATGCCATGGATGGATTTATTTGGATACTATCTTACTTACACTCGAGTGATACTTGGACTCCCTAGTAGGATTTCTAAGGACACAATCAAAGGGATGATCCACTATATACCTAAGTGATACTTGGACTCTTTATGGTTTTCCAATGATGTAATCAAAGGGAAGTTGATTATATACTCCATCGATGACACTTGGGGTCCCTTAGTTGACTGCCAAGGATGTACTCAGTGGCATGTGATGTTATACCACACCTAGATAAATAAATGGGTTTCTATGAGGATCTCCTTGGATGGGTTTGTAAGGTTCTTGGTTTATAATACACTTGAAGAAATTCCTAGTTTACTAATAAGGAATTCTAAGGACGGGCTTAGGTTCTAAATTGAATAATTAATGAAATTTTATATATGATTAATCTACCATGAAAAATCACAAGATTGGATTCGGTCTTTGTCTTATGCCTTATAGATGGTTTGGTTAGGAATCTCTTGATCTCATATCTTTATAGGGGATGCTAGGATACATCCCAAGTATTGAGACTTGACAATTAAATGAACTTGATTATAAATTGTCACAGGATTGACTA
The DNA here is from genome assembly GCA_963277665.1 of Viscum album. Taxonomy (NCBI): domain Eukaryota; kingdom Viridiplantae; phylum Streptophyta; class Magnoliopsida; order Santalales; family Viscaceae; genus Viscum; species Viscum album. The sequence goes on along the minus strand of OY728122.1, from coordinate 931,803,915 downwards.
TTTATTCAGAGACATATTGACTAAGGTTGAATCAAGTAGAAGAGGATGGGTGTCTATGGGAACCCAAAACTTTATGGGTTGTTTACATATAGCACTTCTTTAAATATTCTATTACTGTCAGCACATTGTTGTTATTATATATTCACTGAATAGATGGAATTATACCTTTGGGTGGTTACCAACTGGGATTGTATCTCATACCCTATTCGGGATGTCTTTGGGTACCCAGATATACTATTTGGATGTAGGTAGGGACATGGGAAAGCTCGGACAGTTCGATACTTGATTTTTTGGCCATGCTTCAAAGCAGGTGAGCATGGGACCAATCTGAAGCTCATGATGCTATCTGTAGATAGTGCTTTTTGGTCTTTTGGTATTTTATTACTTGTATTGTACATAATTAGGTGTACTTATTTGGATGTTTTGTAGACACATGACCTGTATGATCATCATCTATATATGAGATTAATCCTGGCATTATTTATATATTCTTTTATTATTTGTTTACCATCTATCTGATTGATTTACTACTTCCACTACTTATCTATTTTTCTATATCCATTATGAAACACTCTGTTGATGTGGGCATAGTCTTCCCACGGACACACCCTGGGCCTTCACTTATAATTATAATCATTTGGAATTAGGGTAGATTCACATGATTCCATGTGGACAACCGGGCTCAGGGAACCTTTAGTGGTATCTGGGTCCGAGATGTTACAAAAATGGTGAAGCATTTGTAATAAAAATAGATGATCCATCATGTGATGATAAATATTTTCATGGTGACATTGTCCATGAGGAGTTTAAGATTCATGGAGGTGTTTATTTCATGAATCCTATGGTAAACTCAAGATATGATATTGGGGAGGATTCATGCCAATTTATGCTACTATTGAGAAGCTGATGAAGCTGAGTGATGGAGAATCCAACCATGAAGATAAAGGCCCAAATAGTACATTGTGTTGTATATGTATATGTATGTATATATATATATAATGGTATATATTAATGATATATAAAAAATATTAAATATATAAACATAATATATACATACATATATATTACATGATATTAATATGATTTAAAATAAAAAAATACCCATGCATAAAAATAAAAAAAATTAACACATGTGATAAGATGTCCACCTTTAAATAAAGTGTATATAAAATAATAAATGTGATAAAAAAATTAAATTTAATGATAATTAACAAAATATTAATAGAGATATTAAACACTAAATATAATTATGATAGAAAAAAATTATTACATGTAATAAAATGGCATGAAATTAAATATTCAATACATATAATATAAAATATCAAAATAATTAAACAATAATATATGATCACAAAAATTATCACATGTGACATATGATAATGATAAAAATATGTATGTAATATGTAAAAAAAATAAAACAATATTTTTTCACAGGATAAATTAATTAAAACATTAATGCATTAACACATGTAAACAAACAAGTAAAATAATATAAAACATTTTTTTAGTTTTTAATTTATTTAATAAATTATAGGATTTTAAACTTATCAAAAAATATATTAAACTAAGTTCAAATACCAAAAATATCATTATTTTTATAAATTAAAAAACTGATCATTTTATAAATTCCAAAACATTTTTTCATAAAAACATGCTAAATTTCTCCCCACCCCCCTTTTGAGATTTAGAAAAAATATGAAAAAAATATTTTTATAAACCATAAAGCATAAAAAAAATTATCCCCTTAAATTCATAGATATCTAAACACAAATTTTAAAACATAATTATATTATTCTTGGAAAATGTTTTTTAGTAGAACAATTTTGAATGAAAAAAAATAAACATTTATGTTTCCAACATTACAAGTTCAAAATTTTTTCTCTCAAAACTTTTAGAATCTAACGGTTTTTTGAATATGTCAACTAATTGATTTTATATTGGAAAAAGTAAAAAATAATGTCTCCTTTATTAAAGTAATCTCAAATAAAATACTATCTTACATCTAAATTATTTATTAGATAATGTTGTAAATGATTTTTAGATATTGAAATAGTGCTATTATTGTCATAATAAATATATGTTTTACAAAAACAAACATCAAAATCACACATTGTTTGATTTATCTAAATATATTTAGCATGAAAATTAGTAACAACTGTATAATCAACATCATTTTTGGATAAATACACTGAAAAATATTTCATTAAACTTCATGAAATTAAATTACTTCCAAGGAAATTACAAAAAACTTATGTACTTTTTCTATCAATCTCGTAACCTCCAAATTTATATTCAGAGTAACTAAAAAAATTAAATAAATTTTGTTTTGAATAAAAAAATCATCATTAAAAAATAATTTTATGAATCTTATACTTATTTTAACCTCTTTAACATGACTCTATTTAGTATTATCTTGATACCTTTCACAAAAAACACACATTGAGTAGTATATTCAAACTAAAACTAGTAAAGTAAATCATATTGGTTATCATTTATCTAAATAATTTAACCTCAATAGGTTTTAAAAATTCATCACTATATAATTTTAAATTAATACTAATGGGGGTTATCATACTTTTATAAGAATCCAAACCAAACCTCTTAACTGGTTCTCTAGCATATATATATTCATTAAGAAATATCATATTTTTCTATTGAAGAATTTGAATACTTAGAAAAAACATTAACTCTATCATTAAACTCATATCAAACTCATTTTTTGTAGGACTAGAAATATGATTACACATGTATTCAATTGAATAACAAAACACTATATCATCAAAATATATTTGAAAAATAATGATATCTTTGGAAAAAAAATTAATGAATAAAGTATGATCAACTTTTCCTCTATTAAAACCATTTTTCAGTAAAAACATAGTTTTTATTTCATAAAAAACTCTTGGAGCATGCCTAAGACTATATAATCCTTAATTAAGTTTGAAAAAATGATTAAGAATTATTAATTTTCATATCCAAGGGTTTGATATACATATGCTTTCTTGAAAATAATACCATTAATTAATTCAATTTTTACATCAATTTGAGATAATTTAAAATCTTAAAAACAAGAAAGATAAAATATAATCCTAATAGACTAAATTCTAGAAACTATAGTAAAATACTCTTCAAAATATATTTCTTCCTCTTTTGAATAACCTTGTGCTATAAGCCTGGATTTTTATTTAATTATCTGACTTAATTCAACTAACTTATTTCTAAAAATCCATTGAGTTCCTATAAGTTGTTTCCCTTCAGGGTGTTTGATAAGATTCTAAAAAACTCCTATCGAATTGATTAAGTTACTCTTATACTGTCACAATCCAATCAACATACTTCAAATATTCATCAATGTTGCAAGTGATTATCTCAAATAAAAAAAATAGAATTAGTGAAAAAATTGTAACGACCCAGAATTTTATCAATGGAATTTCCCTACTGAATATATAGTTATTTCATATTTAGTAATATAATATTATATAATTCACATGCACCACATGATAAAACTAAATAAATTTTATTATATTAATTTTAACATTATATTCATAGAATAAATATGTACATAATAATTGAAAGTATTACAATGGGAAAAATATATTTTAAAAATAATAAGATATTTGGATCTGCTAAATCCCATGAAATAATCACACTCCTGAACATCACTATAGAAAATAAGTGGAATAAATGAAAATATATAATAATGTGATAAAATATAATTGAATTAATAATAAATTAAATTTGAGATATTAATGGAAATTAGGGTTCTTATATGAATGGTTTGACCATTATAATAATAATCTGATTCTTGGAATAGTTACCAGACTATTGAAATAGTGATCTGTCCATTAGGAATAGTAATCAGGACATTAGAATAGTACCCTTTCCTATGGAAGTGAAAATTATTTTTCTATATCTTATAAAATAAAAATATGGTTTGTTTATATCATGATACAGGTAAATAAATGTTTTAAAAATGATTAAATAAGTGCTAATATTTTTGTAAAACATATATGTTTTATTTTCATTTTTATAAAAAATATAATGATTTAAAAAAAAATTATTTTCTTGAAATTGGTTTATAAATTGATATTATATTGTATTATAATGATAATGTAATTTAATGAAGACTTATGTAATTTTTCAAAGGGTTGTAAAATTGATCATAATATTAAAATTGGTATTTTTCAAATAAATTAATATTTTATTTAAAAAATAAATTTATAATATTTAGAAAATTTAATTCATTTTTTTAATCTACAAATAAAAAAAAATTATGGGGAATTTTTTGTTTTTTTCAAAAATAGTTGAATTTTTATGAATTGGAAATATTAGAAAATATGATATTTAACATTATATGATAAATGCATAAATTTTTAAGTCATGGATAATGTAAGAACCCATTAGTTTGAAATAAAATTAACCATTTACTATATATATATATTCACAATAATCAAAACTATTGGTAGTCTTTATCCAAAATAATAAACTAATGAATATAATATTCAAAAACACCACACTCCTTCCCTTATAAATACCACCCCTCATAACCTCTTCACCACAAAATTTATAAGCCTTGTATCTTACCAAATTTCTACCCAATTCTCTTATAAATACTCTCCCCCATGTCCTAGTTCTTATTTTATCACCAGAAGACCCATTCCAAGTGCCTTAAGTAGTTTTTCAGGGAGACCACATTCAAGAGGTAATATTCTCAAACTACCTCTTTTAAATTATTTTCTTCTTCTACCTTCTCCTAAAATTCCTCATCCAAAATGGAATAATAACTCTAATATAATATATATACTATAAATTTTTATTACTAATGGAATATCATTCATCCATACTCTTCTCTTCTCCTTTTATTCTTAAAAATGAAATCATTGTCCATATTATTCTGGTTCATCACCTTCATGGATGACGAGTTTTCTTTTTCCAATACAGACTTCAAGAATGGTCGTGAAAATTTTATTATGGTTAAATAATATTATAATTATTATATTATAACTTATTTAAAATTTTGGAATTAATATATAGATATAAAATTAAATAAAAGAAAACTAGTTCATGATGGTTTGTAAACCCGCCTAAATGAACTAACAGTATAAAATTAATGTTTTTACTGAGTTAATTTTACCTATATTGGAACATAAAAGGATATTTGGGACAAATAAAATTTTTATAATTTCATGAATACTATTTCATTAAACTTCAATATTTTTAGTCTCATTTTATATGAACTTTAATAATTATCCATAAGTGATCTGACCTTGAAATAGTGAAATGAATACCCTATAAACAACAAAATTAGTATTTAAATCTCAATGAAATGGTCGTAAGTGAAAATGATATAATTATAATAAATAAAATATAGACTTAAAGGTTTCTTAACTAAGTAATTAATTAACTTTATTTGACTACCTAGGTTATTAAGTGTAAGTGAGAAATGATTCTGGAACATATGTTAAGGGGTCTCTTTGAACTGCCCTTTTTCTTTGGGTTATGACCTTTATCTCTCTAACTCAATTTATATCTCTCTTTTATATTATGGATGCTTCAAAATTTTATATATATGTCTCTTATATATAGATATATAGATAGATTATTCTCCCTTCCTTTGATGGGTTAATAAATTCTTTAATTTCATTTCACAATTTCCTACTTTAAAATCAAACTAGAATAAGGTGAAATTTTTTATCCCACAATCCTTTTATGTAATTCTCATTTAAAGTATTTGTAACAACCCAAAATTTTATCAATGGAATATTTACCTTCTAATAGTAATTTCATATAGTATAAATCATAAATCACATAAAATAACTTATAGACCATAATAAAAACTTTATAAATGAAGAATTAATGAAATAAGAAGCATTTCTAGATAATAAGGGACCAATACAGATGAAATAGTAACTTGACCTAAGGAATAGTAATATGACCCTTATGAAAAGTAAACTGACCAAATTAATAGTAACCTCACCCATGAAAGTATAAATAAAAATTAGGCATCTTATAAATTAAAGTATGGTATAATTATATCATAGTATATGTAAATAAATGTTTTAAAAATTATTAATTAATTATTTCCATTTTTGTAAGTCGTAAATATTTAATTAAAATTTTATGATTGATTAAATAATTTAAAATAAAATTTATTTTCATAAAATTTATTCATAAATTAATATTTGTATTTATTATGATTTTAAGATGATTTTATGACACCTTAAGTAAGTTTTTGAAGTGCTACAAAATCAGTTATAATTTTAAAACTTGAATTTTCCATGTAAATGATGATTTTAATTAAAAATTAAATTACTCATATTTAGAAACTTATTTTCAAAAAATGGATTTAATTTTTTAGTTCTAAATTTTGAAAAATAGTTAGGATAAATTTTTGGTATTTTTCTAAAAAACTTGAATTTTTTATGAATAGTAAAATATGATAATTTATAATAAAAGATAAATACAAGAATTATGGATTCATAATGATGTAAGGATGATATAAGCTGAAAATATTGTATTTTTATTAATTATTTTAATATATTTAGAGAAAATTCTCAATTTACTAATATTCTTGAGCCAAAATAATAAACTAATAAATATAATAATGAGAAAACACCCCTCTCCTCCACTATAAATACCACCCCTCACCCCCTATTCTCCTCACACCTATAAAGATTTGATAAAATCCCAAATTCTACCCAATACTCTTAACTATCCCCTTAACCAATTCCAGGAGGTATTGGTCTCATCAAAAGACCAAAACCTTTTCCCTAAGAAGGTTCTCAAAGAGGATAAATACAAGAGGTAAAATCCTATTCCTTTTTCTTTAAATTTATTTTCAATTTCATTTCTTCTCTTCTCTTATCCTCTCCTTATATTATCCCGATGGAATGATAAATCCATTATATTTGATATACTGTAATTATATCATGTTAATGTAAGATCCATCATTAAACTCCTCCCTCCCTCTCTCTTTTATTTTAAAAATGAAATCATCACCTATGATGTGTAAATTAACCGACATCATCGACAATGCACTTTCATTTTCATTTAATGCCATAAAGTATATTAATAAAAACATTATGATGGTTGAAAAATATTTTAAAATTTATTTTACAACCATATTTATGTTTTTTAACTGACATATATACATAATACTAAATGATAAAACAAAATGAGTTTGTTGTGATCGAAAAACTGCCAAAAGTAACCTAAAATGATCATCAATAACTTTTATCTAATGATTTATAATCATACCATATAAAAAATTATTTATAAGATCATTTAAACTTATGGAATATTATTAAAAACATTTTTGTATATTTACCCATATTTTACATGAACTTCCATTCATTTATACAAGCAAACCTATCAAAAAAACCTTGAAAAAGAATTCTCTCGAATGATGAAAATAAACTCTATAAATCAAGGAAAATCACATAAATGAAATTAATAAAACCATAATGAAATAAATTAATGTATAAAATGTTTTTTTATTTGTTAATTAAGTAATATAATGTGATTATACATGATATTAAATTGAAGAAAGAATTCGGACAAAAGGTATGGGGAATTCTTGAACCCAACTCTCTTTCTTTGGGTTTTCCCTATTTTATCCAATTTTCAGTATGGATATTACTTAAATACCATTTATTCATAATTATATTACCTTTTCCTAGATATACATGTTTTTTTTCTTGAGTTTATAACAAACATAATGTTTTCCAAATGAACACTTCTTTAAAAAAACAAACCTTTTACTTCTCGATATTGTTTCGTCTTCACTCAAGGTTGATGATTCTTATATGAAGTATGTTATTCCATATTTCATTTGGGAACCCAAATTTTATAATTTTATGCTTTATGAAATGAAAAAAATTACTTTCCATGGGTTATTTTATGTTCAATATTGATATATGTTCTATATGGAATGCATGATAATGTAAATGTTATGATGTGAGGGGTGCACCCTGACTTATATAGCACAATGTAAATGTTATGATGTGATGGGTGAACCCAAAATTATATAGTGCTCCAATTAATTGGTTAATGTGATGTGTCTCATAAGAAAATTTAAATATCTATGAACATGATGCAATCCTTGTTCACAACTATGTTTGGTAGTTAACCATTAAGACATGATGTTTCATTTTTATGCATTTTCACATTTCAAGCCTCTTCTTATTGATTCCTATCATGACTATGATCTTATTCCTATGTTATGATAATAATTATTATTCTCACCCCATTTTATATTATTTCATGTTATTATTTATCCTATTACTAATATTTTACTCACTCATTTTTTGATATATATCCTCTGGTGTTTACTTGTACTAAGGAGAATGTGAAGACCTCTAAGAAGATAGAGAATAAGGAATTAAATAAATTTTTATGTTATATTTTTATAATTTTATGTATGGTCCTAATTTTATAAATACACAAACCCTTTGGATCCTATTTATGAAATTATTTTATGTTTTTTATCATTAAAATTATGTAATAGTAATGTATGAAAAATCAGGGTCTTTATAGTTGGAATAAGAGAACGATTTACTTAATTTGGGAATTAGGATTAGAGAATTGTAGTGAAAATCCTTTGTATAAGACTAAGTATATATAAGAATGGAATAATATTTTCTAAACATATGTATCCCATAAGATATACCTTTAGAGTTAATTTCATAAAGGGATGATTTGGATTTATAAAATAAGGTGAATGTAGTAAAGGAAGGTAAACTGCAATAGTTCCATATTGATGATGATGGTGTGATTTGGTTTGGAATGAGGCTTTATACTCTTTAATCAACTAGGATAAATAAGGATCTATTGGAAAATGCACATAGCTCAACTTTATCTATCCATTCCCTTAGAACCATTATGTACTGTGATATCCAAGAATACTTCTAGTGGGACAACATGAAAAAGATGATTGCTTAGTATATCTCAAGGTGACTGATATGTTAGAAAGTTAAAGTTAAGTGGAAAAATTCAAAAGTTAGGATGCAATAATTAAACATACCCATGTGTAAATGGGATATATTCACTATAGAATTTGTCATGGGGTCCCAAAGACATCCAAGGAAAATAATTTGATATGGGTTGTGGTTCACCAACTCACCAGAACTTCCCACTTTATCACTATTTGGGAATATCTCTTACTTGAACAACTTGAAAAGATATATTTGAGGGAATTGGTGACATTGAATGGGGTTCCACTCTTGATTGTCTCTTATTGTGATCCCAGGTTCACATCTAAATTCTAGAAGAGTCTTCAACGTGCTTTGAGTATTGAATTAAATTTTAGCATGGCCCATCACCCCCAATCTGATAGCCAATATAAATAGAATATTCATATGCTTGAAGATATGCTAAGAGCCTGGTCATTAGAATTCAAAGGTGGATGGTATTAGTGTATCCCATTGGATGAGATCTCATACAATACTATCTTACACTTGAGTATTTAGATGGCTTTATATGAAGCTCTATATAGAAAGTGATGTAGAAATCCAACTTGTTGGGATGAAGTTGGAGAAATAAAGCTACTTGGAGTTTATCTTGTGAAAGAAATGATAGATAAGGTTCAATACATCTAGCAACATTTCAAAGCTTCTCAGATTCATAAAAATATCTATGTTGATAATCATCAAAGGGGATTTGAGTTCGATGTTGGAGATAAACTATTCCTTAGAATATCATCATGGAAGAGAGTCATGTGGTTTGGAAAGAAAGGAAAGTTAATCCTAAGATACATTGGACCCTTTTAGATCCTTGATCTCATAAGAGTTGTGGATTATCGGCTTTCACTTCTACTAAATATGGCTCAATTTCATGATGCGTTCCACATATCACTCCTAAGGAAGTACATACCAGATCCCTCACATGTACTGAACTCAGAGGTGGTACAGCTGGAAGATGATATCTCTTATAAGGAGATGCCAGTAAAGATTTTGGATCGGAGAGATAAGGTTCTATTCAACAAGACAACCCACCTTGTCAAATATTTGTGGAGGAAACATAAGTATAAAGAAGAAACTTGGGAAATGGATGAGGTGATGAAGGAGAAGTACCCTCACCTTTTTAGGTAAAATGAAATTTTGAGGGAGAAATTTCGAATGGGGGGAAAATGTAAGAACCCAAACTTTTATCAATTGAATTCATCCCTTCTTATAATAATTTCATATAGTATAAATCACATAAAATCACATGTAAACCATAATAAAAACCTTATAAATGAACAATTAATAAAATAAGATGTATTTATAGAAGTTAAGGGACCAAGACTGGTGAAATAGTAACTTGACCTTAGGTATAGTAATATGAACCTTATGAATAGTAAACCATCCAAATGAATAGTATCCTCACCCATGAAAGTAAAAATAAAATTTTATCATCTAATAAATAAATGTATGGTATAATTATAACATAGTCTAACTAAATAAATTTTTTAAAATTTATTAATTAAGTGTTGGAATTTTTGAAAGTCATAAATATTGAATTAAAAATTTATGATTGATTAAATAATTTAAAATAAAAGATTATTTATTTGTTAATTAATTAATCTTATGTTATTATATATGATATTAAAGTGAATAAATCATTCATAGATAAGGTAAGGGGGATTTTTGAACTCAACTCTCTTTCTTTGGGTTTTTCGTCATTCATCCCATTTTCTATATGGATATTCCTTAAATATAATTTATTCACCATTATATTACTTTTTTTAGGATATGATTTTTTTACTTGATTTTATGACAAACATAATGTTTTAGAAAAGAACTCGTCTATCAAAAAAACACACCATTTACTTCTCGATATTGTTTCTTCTTTACTCAAGGTTAATGATTCTTATATCAAGTATGTTACTCCCTATTTCATTTGTGAACCGAAATTTTATGAATATATGATTGATTAAATTAAACCTATTCCTTTATATGGGTTATTTTATGTCTAATATTGATATATGTTCTATATGGCATGCATGATGACGTAAATGTTATGATGTGATGGGTGTGCCCGGAATTATATAGCGCGATGTAAACGTTATGATGTGATGAGTGATAGTGGAATTATATAGCACTCTATTGAATTGGTTAATTTTATGTATCTCATGAGAAAATAAAAATATTCATGAACATGATTCTAGATTTGTTCACAACTGTGTGTGGAAGTTAACCACTAAGACATGATGTTTCATTGTTTTTCATTGCCACATTTCAAGCCTTTTCTTAATGCTTACTCTTGTGATTATGATCTTATGAAAATATTAAGATGATAATTATTATTATCACCCTATGTTATATTGTTTCATGTTCTTATATATCCTCTTACTAGGCTTTTATCTCACCCCTTTTTTGCATATCCTTAGGTGATTACTTATACTAAGGAGAATGCGAAGACCTCTAAGAATCTAGAGGAGAAGGGAATAAATAAATGTTTATGTTATATTTTTTAAATATTATTTATGGTCATAATTTACCCAAAACACTAAACCATTTGATCCTAGTCATGTAATGATTTTATGTTTTTTATCATTAAAATTATGTGATAATAATGTATTAAAAAGAATGATTTCTATAGTATTTACTCCCATTCATGATTTAATTAAACCAGGGAATATTTTAGGTATACCCATTATGGTTTACCTTTGGTTTTGGAATAAAATTCCATGTTTTTTATTTCTCTTAAATTCTTTAATTGGTTCTATAAACAATATTTTGAAAGTTAATTTCTATACCCAATTATTTACCCTTTATCTTGATATTTTTTTCAGATAAACACCATATTTTGAGACCTATATTTATGTACATAGATATGAATGTCCAAAATATTTAATTAATTCTTCTCTTGAGATTCCTTTTAAAATATTATTTGATTATTATATGTGGAATTATTATGTAACCTATTTGTTTCCATTTATAATTCTTATGTTTATTCCTTATGGTTGATTTCCTTTTGTGGAATGCATAAGAACATACATGTTATGAAGGGTGCACCCAGAAAGCACTCTAATTTATTAGATAATATTTGTTCCACTAAGACATTATCTAGGAAATTAGAGAGTAAAACTAATCCATAATGGGAATCTTTCTACCATGTGATGCTGTCTTGGCAGTTAGCTTTGACTTATGTTTATTCCATCTTATCTGTTGCTTCCACTTTTCTATATTTTCAGGATCTTATGTATCTATTTTATTTATGTTATACTCCCATATGATTATCCATGATCCTTTTCATTTATGATGTCATGTTATTCCTTTTGAATCATTTGATATGATTCATTACCATATTTATTCCCTTATTAGGCTTTTTAGTTCACCCCTTTTGTATATATACTCCTTGAGTTATCCTATAAAGTTTTAAGATCTAAAAGGGTTTTAATATCTCATTTTAGAGATTAATATAAATATATTTTATTTTATTTTATTTTTTATGCATTATGAACATATATTTCCAAAGACACTAGGCCGCATGATATCTATATTGTGATTATTGGATGTTTATGTTTAAAATCATGTAATAATATATGTAAAAGGATTGGATCATTATAGTTGGTATCATAGAAAGGTATAGTTATTTTGGGGGATTAATACTTGAATAAATTAGTCAGTACCTTAAGTATAAGTCTAAGTATAGTAAAAAATCCTAAAATATTATGGAAGTATAGAGCGAGTGGTTTCTAAGAAATTACATCCCTATCTAGGTACTACAAGTGGATTTGGATCTAGCACAGTTTTACCTATGGATAATAACCCTGAAAAGGGTGAATTGGGTATTAACTCGATATTCATCTATTACATGACAAAGAGGCCCTACTACACACCTGGTTTGATACACTCGGGGGATATGATTTGGAAAATTCACAAAATCTTTATGAACCATTATTAAGGAATTTAATAGATTATTATTTTAAAAAATATAATAGGAAACATTACCATAGATAACCTAGATTGAAACCCATATACTCATAATTTAGGATTTACATAATATTAATAATTTATTCCTTCTATGTTCATAGTTTAAGTTTTTACATAATTTTTTGTTTGAGTATTCTCATCCATTTTTTAGTTAGTGGTGGAAAATAGGAGGAAACGTGTGAAAAAATAATGTGATAGGAAATGTGAAGATTTACCTAATGATATGTATATCCATATGGGATTGGGAACTAAAAAATTCATGGTAGTACTGGTTCATATGACTCAAGTTATGAATAATAAATTAAATAATGTATAATTCCCTCCTTCTCCTAAGAAACAGAAATTTTTAGTTGAGACCTTTATTCAAAAAAGGCCTCATACATTTAGTGGATATTCTAATCCCATTATCATAGAATAATGGATTAACTCCATTTCTAAGATATTCTATATCCTCCAATGCTCAAAATAATTGAATGTCGTGTTGGTTGTCTATTGTCTTGAAGGGGAAGCTCATTAGTGATGTAAATTGATCATGAACATAAACTCCAAAGAGGAAATTGAGTCCATGGAATGGGATGGATCCAAGAAATTATTTTTTTCAATAAATATTTACCCCAAACCATCCATCTTAAAATGGATTGGGGGTTTCTCAAACTAATTAAAAAGGAAGATGAGTCTATCGGGGTATATGAGGAAAAATTTACGAGGATAGATCAGTACACCTCCATCCTTTTCATCAACACTAAAAGTAAGGTGGACCATTTATTTAGTAGGATAAAGCTGAGTATATGAAAATATTTAGTGATTTTAGACTTTGAAAACTATAAAGAGATTTTATGTTGTGCACTTATGGTTTAGATGGATATTGGTGACTCTCATTGGTCTTGTCATCCTAGAGAAAAAAAATATAAAATGGAGTTTTCTTCTGGATGATAAATAGATAAATCTCATGGATGAAAGAAATCCCAACATGTCATGTGTCAAAAATGTGGGAAGAAGCATACCAGAAACTATTTCATGTGAACCTGGAGATAATTCAAATGTGGAAATGAGGGGTTTGTAACTAATTAATTTCAAAGATATATGTATAACCCCACTAATGTGATGAAATAAAATAGGGTCCATATAGGCACTCAGTATGTGGAATAGTGTTTCATCTATAAGGAACTTATGCATTATGTGAACCAATTCCCTGGGATAAGGGTTGTTGGAGACAATCAATGATAACAACCACCAATTCCTAGATAATAAGAAATGGAATATTCTACCCTTATTTATAAGGTGGATTCTGATAATTATGTGGTGATAGGTACACTGGTTATTCATTCAAGAACAGTGAACATAATTTTTGATACTAGTTCTACACATTCTTTAATATCTTGAAATTTTAGAACAACTATTCAAACACCAACACAAAACATGGGGGTTAAGCTATCTATGAGAATATTAAATGAATAAATTATTTCATCCCAAGTATATGACCCCTCCAAAGTCAATTTTTTTGGATTTAACCCCCATAAAATATTTTCCTACTTCCTTCAGTGGATTTTGATGCTATATTGGGCATGGATTGGTTGTCATTATATAAATCCAACATTAACTATTGGGTTAGAGAGATCACTCTTCATATCTTGAGTTTTACTCTAATTTTATAAAAGTGTAAGGAGAAGGATGAATCTTATTTGTATTATTCCTATAAAGTGTGGATATTATTAACTTATGAGAAATAATATCTATCCCAAATTATTGAGACATGGGACAGAATCATACTCGAATACATGCCCATTGTGAGATATTATACTATTTTATTCCCTAAATAATTTCTTGGTCTTCCTTCTGATTCAGAGGTCGAGTTATCAATCAAACTTATACCTGGATCTCTAAAAATATCCAAAACTCCCAAAAAATGGTCACCATTGAGTTAGGAGATATCAATAAATTTATATAAGAGAATCTGGACAAGGGTTTCATACATCAGAGTGCTTTATGGTGGGGTGTGTCGGTCCTCTTATTCTAGAATAAGGGTAGGTAAATGTACCTCTGCAATGATTATCATGAACTCGAAAAAATCATAATAAAGAAAAAAAATTCATTTCCAAATATTGGTGAGTTTTTTGGTCAACTACATGGGGACCAATATTTTTCTAGGGTTGACCTTCATTCGGGATATAACCAATTAAAGGTGAAGAAGTAAGATATTCCCAAGACTTCCCTTTTAACAAGGTATGGACACTGTGAGTTGAAAGTGATTTTTTTTAGACTCACTAATTCTCCAAAAAAATAATGGATATAATGAATATATTCTTTATTGATTACCTTGAAAAAAAATTGGTAGCCTTTATATATTATATTATGATATATTTCAAAAGAAAGGAGGATCATGAGAAGATTTTGAATAATGCGCTAAAAACATTGAGAAAAGAGATTCTATATTCAAAGTTTAGTAAATATGAGTTATGGGTAGTGGAAGTATCATTCTTGGGGTATTTTATCACTAGAAAATGGATATCTAGTGGGCCTACAAAGAAAAAGGTGATTTAGGAGTGGCCCAGACCAACATTTATGATAGAGATCCAAAGTTTAATTGAACTATTTGGGAATTACTAATGATTTGTGAGAAACTTCTAGAGATTTTCAAACCTCCTAACCAAGATAACATGAAAGGGGGTATTTTTTTCCATATTGATGGATGTGAATACAACTATAAAGAATTAAAAATATTCTTATCACTACACTTATACTTACTCTACCCAGAAGTGGGAACATTCCATGGTATATAGTGAATCTTTAAATAAGGGTTTGGGCTTTTTACTAATAAATAATGATAAAATTATATCCTACAACTCAAGTTAGTTGAAAGTTCATAAGCAGAACTAACCAAAGTATGATCCGGAGTTGGATACAGTAACATTACATTGAAGATTTAATGGAATCATATTTATGGGGATAAGTGTGAAATATATAAGTATCATAATAGGCTCAAATGTATATTCACGTAGAATGAGCTTATTATGTGATGGTGAAGATTGTTAGAGATAATCAAGGAATATGACTACTCAATCCACTACCATTATGGAAATGAAATTAAAGTGGTAGATTCTCTAAGTAGAAAGGGTTTAGAAACTTTATCAATTATGAGAATTAAAAAGGATCCATTCTTATTAGATATTCTAAGGATGTAAATGGGGATCATAAAGGAAGGAGCATCATCAGTCCTTTCTCAAATGATTTCTCAAACATCCCTTATGGACAATATAATGGATATTTAAAGTGATGATGTGAAAATATAGAAGAAGGTCAAAGCTATAACAAAAGGTAAATCCTTTTAGTTCAAAATTAATTAATAATAGTTGTAAGATTTGTTTCATGACTATGTGTACCATAAAATACTAAGATAAAGAAGTTTTTTTGAATAATGCACATAGATCGGCCTTATCCATACACTCAGGGGGTATAAAGATGTATTGAGAACTCTAAGAAAGCTATTGGTGGGATAATATGAATAAGGAAATCATGAATTATGCATTAAGATTCTGGGTATTTCATCAGGTGATGTTTGAAAGGAAAAGTTACAGGGGGTATACAACCTTTACCCAAACCTACATGGAAATAAGAGAACATCACCATGGAATTTTTTACTAGAATTATAAAGAAATCCAGAAGAAATAACATTATATGGGTTGTAGTGAATTTTCTTAAAAATATGTCTCATTTCATTTCAATTTGAGAGGACTTGTCACACAATCAAATTTCTTAGATATACATCAAAGAAATAGTGAGGATACTTGGAACACCACTATATATTGTATCTGACTAAGATCTGGGATTTACCTCTATATTCTGGAAAAAAAGTCTTGAGCATGATCTAAACACTAAATTGAACACCATTTCAGCTTATCACACCCAAAAATGATGTCCAATCTAAGCACAACATCTAGACATTTGAGGTTATGTTGAGTGTATGTTCAATGGGATTTAAAGTAGGATGGTATCAGTATCATCATCTAGTTGAGTTTTCATATAATAATAGATTTCAATCAATAATGAAAATGTATCCATAAGGATACCTTTATGGGAATAGATATAGAACACCCACGTGTTGGGATGAAGTTAGTAAATGTAAGATACTAGGACCTAAAATGGTTTGGGAAATTGTAGAAAAGTTCAAGACAATTCAATATCACATCAGGGCTTCTTAAAGTTTATAGAAGAGTTATGAAAATAGTCATTGATGAAACCTAGAGTTAGAGGTTTTATATAAGGTTTTCCTTCACATATCCCCATGGAATAGAATCATGTTACTTGGTAATAAGTTAAGACGAAGTCCCAGGAGCATCGACCCCTTTGAGATTCTTAATTGAATTGGTGTTGTGGCCTATCTATTAGCACTGCTAATAATAATTTCTCAATTACATGACATATTCCATATATCCTTCTTGAGGAAGTATACACTAGAACCCTCACATGTACTGAATCCATTGGTGATAAAGCTATAAAATGATATATCTTATGAGGGTAATCTAGTGAAGATATTAGACTATGGAGATAATTTTCTACAAAATAATACAACTCACCTAGTCAGAGTGCTATGGTGAAACCATAGGTATGAGGAGGAGGCATGGGAATCGTATGAATAAATGAACCAGAAGTACCATCACCTATTTTCAAATTAGTATGTAAAATGATATTTCGAGGGTTAAATATATTAAGGGGGAAGAATTTAATGATCCATAATATTATCAATTCAATTTTCCTTTTGAATATATAAGTGTTACATATTTAGTAATATAATATTATATAATGCACAATCACCACATGATAAAACCAACTACAATTTATTATATTAATTAAAACTTTAAATTTAAAGAATAAATATTTACATAATAATTGAAAGTACTTAATGGGATAAAAGTAAAAAATAATATAATAATAATATGAAATTTAGGATCTGCTCGATCCCCTAGAATAATCGCACTCACGAACAACACTATTGAAATGAATTAGAATATTAGTAATGAAATATTCATTTTGAAAATTAAAATATATATCCTTGAGAGAAAATAAAAGTGGATGAATAATGAATTAAATATGATGTACTTATAGAAATTAAGGACACCATATGAACATTGTAAATTTGAACATTGGAATAGTAATCTGACCATTAGAATAGAAACCCAACCATTGGAATTGTAATTTGACTTTTAGGAATAGTAACCTAACCATTAAAATAGTATCCTCACCTATGGAAGTGTGAAATAATATTAATAAATGGTTTAAAATGATAAAATAAGTGTTTGTATTTTTAATAAAACATATGTCTTATTTTTCTTAATGTCTATAGAATAGTGGAGTATCATCCCCATCTATGGTCCAACCTGAATATTTATCATCATATGAGATGATTTACCTTAGTAAAAGGACCTAAAAATCATATAGTTGCCTCATTCTCACCCATTACATAAGGTTAAGGGTCACTGCTAAGGCTAAGAGGACATTCCAATCATGATCCTCCTGAACCACAATGTGCATCTATGAGAATAAGGGCATGAGATTCCATTCACCATTGGACTCCTGAACTTCCTGAGTATGAGTCTTCTGACTCAAAACATCAACTACTACATTGCCTTTACAAGGCGTGTAACAAATATTGAAATCAAATTATTGTAGGTACTCAACTCACATATGCTACTTGTGATTGAAATCACGCTACATAAAGATGTACTTGAGGACTTCATGATCAGTGAATACCACAAAATTATGTCCAAGTAGATTGTTTCTCCAACAGCGTAGACCATGAATTACAGTAGCTTGCTCAAGGTTGTACATTGAGTAATTCCACTCACGATACCTCAACTGATGAGACCCATGTACGATGACTCGCTCATCATACATGTGGATAGCTCCAAGATCATTACCTGATGCATCAAAGTAAACCGTATAGGTCTTGTCTGGATCCCAAAAAACCAGTATCATTGATAAATTCAAATATCTCATCAACTCCTGAAAGTCTAATTCAAAATATTTTGGTCATATGAATTTCACACCCATCTTTTTCAAGCCTCTAAGTAGCACTGCAAGGTGTCAGAAATCATGGATAAAGAATCTATCATACCTAGATAGTCCCAAGAAACTCTGAATGTATAAGACGTTCTTGGTATGGTCCTAGGAGACTATAGCTCTCACTTTGTCTAGGTCTACTAAAACTCCAAACTATGAGATAATGTGACCCAATAAGTGTACGTTTTCAATAAAAAAGTGGAATTTAATACGGTTAGAATAAATTTGATGCTCTCTCAATGTATTCAGAACAATCCCAAGATAGTTGGAATGTTGTATTTAGAGAGTTAATACACTAAGATTTCATCAAAAAATACTACCATGAATGAATCCAGATATAGGTGGAAAACCCAATTCATTCGATCCATAAAAATTTTAGTTGTGTTAATGAGACTGAACGACATGACTAGGAAATTTTATAGACCATACCTACTTCTGAAAGTTGTTTGGAGTATGTTTGAAGACCAAAAATGCACCTGATGATAGCCTAACCTCAAATATATCTTTGAAAACACTCTATATCCTTGGAACTTATCAAAGAGGTGTTATACTTTTGGAAATGGATACCTATTAATTACCATGATCTGATTCAATTGACCATGATCCATTCTAAGTATAAGGGTACATTCCACCTTCTTGTTAAAAAATACTAGTGAACCGCAAGTAAAAGTGTTGGGGTGGATAAATCCATAAGCCTCCAGATCGTACAACTGCTTCTTGAGCTCTATAAGCTCCATAGGTGTCATCCTATAAGGAGTAATGGTCACTGTTGCTTCTCCTGGTACTAGATCAATTGTGAACTCCACCTCTCACACTTGACGTAGCCTAGAGAAGTCATCAGGGAAGATGTCTCAGAAGTGCTCCACTACAAGAAGGAAAAAATAGAGGGTCATAACACCTGATCATCCAGGAAAATACTGGTGATATGAGTTATAAAACTACCTAGTCTCTGCTTCTTGGGTCCATCTCGAGTCACATAAACAACCCATTCTCCCTTGTGCATGTGCCTTCCACCCTCTGGTGATGTAAACATCACCCTATGATGATAGTAGTCTATACGGTCTTAATGGAGAACTAACTAATCCATCCTAATTATTACATCAAATCCCATAATTTCAAGGATGAAAATATTCCATATGAAGAGGTATTCTCCTATCTCAAGGGGATGATCGTTACAATGGAAAACTCCCTCTGATCGGATACCTAATAGGTTATCAAGAATCATGACACCATAGAAGTGTTCGATCTCAAGGCCCAGACTCTCCATCGTTCCCTCAAATATAAAATAGTGAGATCCACATGTTTATAATAAATAAAACACTAAAGAGGAGGCTACTAGAATGATACCTCAAATAGTAGAAGTATTTACACTCTACTCCACTAGCATAGGATGGACTACATGTAACTAGGATGTAATGCAGCTGATTCACTGCATGACTTCCTTGAGCATGTAAGCTCTACTGGCACTAAGAATCATGAGTCTGACTACCTCTACTTTGACCACCACCTTGGCATGAGTAGTCAGTTTTATTCCATCTGCCTACATGATGAGATACTATGGGCCCCACTCCTAAATGTGGAGTAGGTGTAGATCCCCACTTGCTAGGTGCTGATGGAAAATTCATACAAAAGCGCCGAATATTCTCCATCCTACCAAAGCCTATACATTCCACTAGATCTTATAAGTGATGAGGTTTCATATGTCCTAGTTTCCCACACTATTGTCATATCAATATACTTTATGCACGAGGAGCCTCACAACTGCTACACCCATGAGAAACCTTGAAGAGATGCTTGCGTCTGGTATAAGAATCACTTATAGAACTAGGTCCCAAACTTCCCTGACTCACACTATTGGCTTCCCATAGATTCCTCTCTATAATAAGGGATTAGTTGATGATATAATTTATAGTCATCAATCAAAATACATTGACCTACGACCAGATGGCGTATACCATCCCATCCTCGAATTTTCTGGCAGTCATAAGATCATCACTTGCTAGAGTGAGTGTGAACAGATACCGCTCAGTAAAGCAAAAAAAATACTCCATGACAGACATAGATCCTTTTTGTAGGATTATAAACTCTCTATCTTAGTCATAATTTAGAGTATTTGGAAAGGAGTATTCATATAAGATATTCTAGAAATCATCCCAAACCATATTACGATGTTGATCTACCTAGGTAATAAAATCCCACCATCGCTTGGAAGAATTTCGTAGCATATAAGCAGCAAGCTTGTCCATATACTATGGATGCATTTCTAGATGGTCGAATATAGAATGAAAGATTCAATCCAAGACTATCAGTAATCCCCTAAAAAGGTGAGAGGGTGATGCTATTGAAACTCTCGAGTCAACTCCTCCATACTCAGTGGAAGTCGTGCAAAACCTTTCATATACTACAACATTCATAGAAATCCATCTCATAACAAGGTATCAGTGCTGATATCAGGAATACAAAGAGGTTCCATGCGTGTCATTATAGGAGGGATCACTAGAAACTCAAGGCTTTCCACTTAAAGTTCATGGTGGTCACCACCTTCAGGGTGTACAACTAGACGATGTAGTGGAGGCATGATGTTACAATTCCAAATGCACACCTTATAATATATCTTAATAATTGAAAATATTTTAGATAGAAAACTAGGTTAGGTGTATATACATACTATGAATAGATCATACCTCTATGCCTACTATTAAATCCAGGACTGGGTAATAAATAATGACCATTACAAGCCATAAGAACATAAGAGACACACCAACTACCCACTATTAAGGTCAGGTTTGGGTCTAGGTCTCATATCACATGTATAAAAATGCTATATTTATTTTAAAAGTCATATTCATTTTAAATTTGTTCTTTTTCAAATATTTAAATCACTTTGAATTATTGAATTAAATGGATCAAAATTTCTAATCCACAAGTTCCCATACTCCCCATGAACCAAAATATGTTTTCTAATTAACTTATACCATAACATGTTCCATCCCATGCGACCAATGGTCCATTGTTCAACATTCCATAACTGATTGTTTAATGTTTCTAATTTAACCTATATAGGAAAACACTGTTAGGCTAAGGTATGAACTTTAAGTGTTAATTATATTTTCTTGGTCCTGTAAGGTATGTCATCACAATTCCATAGGTAATCAGGGCACTAATAATATAAAATAGGAAAATGGACACTGAAAATAGATATGTAATAGAAAAATGTAGGGAATATTTGTCATATTGTGCCTATAATGATTCATGTAATGAAACACCCTGATTTCATTGGGATAAAGTAATAGAAATCTCCTTTCAATAATTCCTATATCAATAACATCGCAATAAATGTGTGTCACCCAATGGTGAAGTCATATCAACAATAAATGGCATAATCAATAACTGTAATTTCCTATACCAAGTAATTTGTGTTTCCCCTGTACATGGGTTAGCTACATCCAGGTACCGGGCCATTTCCAAATTCCTTTAACTCCTAGTCTCTTTTCTAATACCCAAATAGTTAGAAAAAGGAAAAACTAAAGATCAAATACCACTTTATAACATCCTAACCCAGTGTCCAATCAATTGGAGCCCCAAATTGGTGGGTCACATTGCCTCAATTACACCTCCACATATACTAGAGGATACTGAATAACAATGATGGAGTAAAGGTGGTATGGTGGGGAGACTATACCCTCATATCGGAGTGGTATAGAAGAAATAAAAAAGAGGCTATAGCGTAAGAATGATATAAACAAAAACTAAATGACTTGACCAGTAACCTATCATAACATAATCACATACAACATATGTAATAATAAACTACATAAGCGTAAATAACTGAACAGCT
This sequence comes from Viscum album, assembly GCA_963277665.1. Classification (NCBI taxonomy): domain Eukaryota; kingdom Viridiplantae; phylum Streptophyta; class Magnoliopsida; order Santalales; family Viscaceae; genus Viscum; species Viscum album. Next base: position 931,781,103 of record OY728122.1, on the reverse strand, counting down.
GAACAATAATATCAAAACCCATTGGGCAGTGTCATATACATGATTGGATATCATATTGTATATGCATGTCCCTCATTCCCCTTTTGTACATCATAATTTCATAAATTCATATATATGATAATTCCTAGTGGTTTTTGATATTATTGTTCAGTTTTTTAGTTATTTATGCTTCCACGGTTTATTATTACATCTTTTGTATGTGCTTCCGCTACGACATGTTACTGGTCCAGTAATTTAGTCTCTTTTTATATAATACTTATAATATTAAATATTTATTTTTTTATTTCTATTATGTCGCTCTGATATGAGGGTATAGTATCCCCACTGTATCACCATTACATCCTATCTACTAGTTGACAACCTTTTCCATACGGGGAGGTAAGCATGAGGTCATGTGACCCACCGACTCGGGACCCCAGTTCACTGGACGTCAGGTTAAGACGTTACATTATCATTTTTATAAGAAAAATATTTAAAAGAAATTTTATTTTCATAAAATTGGTTTATAAATTAATATTATTTTTTATTATAATGATAATATAATTTTTTGAAACCTTAAGTAATTTTTTGAAGGGTCATAAAATTGTACATAATATTAAAATTTTTATTTTTAAAATAAATGAGGATTTTATTTAAAAATTAAATTTCTCATATTTATAAAAACATTTTCATAAAATAGAATTTATTTTTTTAATCTACATGTCAAAAAAATTAGTGTAATTTTTTGGTATTTTTCTAAAATAGTTGATTTTTTTGTTAATAGTGAAATGAAATAAAATGTGATATTTAATATTAGAATCACAATACAAGAATTTTTGATTTGTTAATGATTTAATCCATTATAAACACACATGAAATATTTTTTTTATATAGTAACAATAATCAATACTATTTGTATTCTTGATCCCAAATAATAACCTAATGAATATAATCTTCAAACCACCCTTCTCCTCCCTTTATAAACACCACCCATCAAAACCCATTATCCTCACACATAATAAGCCTTTTAGCCATGAAAATTTCGTTCCAATTATATTTTAAATCCTCTCCCATATTTTTTAGTGCTACTGGACTCCCTAAAATACCAATTCCAGGTTCCTTGAGGAGTTTTTCAAGGAGACGACATTCAAGATGTAATATTCCAAAACTACGTATTTTAAATTATTTTCTTTTGCTACCTTATCCCAACCTCCCTCATCCAATATGGTATAATAACTCTAGTATCATATAAATATTGTGATTTTATATTTATAATGGAATATATACTATCCATACTCTTCTCTTCTCCTCTTATTCTAAAAAATGAAACTATTTTTCATATTATGTTGGTTCACCGCCTCTGTGGATGATGAGTTTTTTTTAAATTACCAACTTCAATGATGGTCATAGAAATATTATTATATTTAAATAATATGATAATGAGTATATTATAAGTTATTTTATTTCCTATAATTAATATATAGAAATAATATTAAATAAAATTAAACTAGTTTGTTATGCTTGGTAAAACCGCCTAAATGAACTAACCGCATAACATTAACCAATTTACTAAGTGAATCATCAATATACCAAAACATAAAAAAATATTTAGGACCATTATAAATTATATAATAACATGAATACCATTTATTTTCACTTTTATAGTTATATTCCCTTTTGAAAAAAAACTTTAACAATTATCCACAAATGATTCGGCCTTGAAATCATGAAATGAATGCACTCGAAACAACGAAATTAGTTTGTATATATCAATTAAATGTTTTTAAATGAACATAATATAACTATAAAAAATAAAATATAGATGGAAAATTTTATTAATTAAGTAATTAATAAATTTAATTAAATTATTTAGGATTTTAAGTGCAACTAAAAAACGATTCTGGAACATCAGTTAAGAGATCTCTCTAAATCAACCATTTTATTTGGTTTATATACTTTCTTTATCTAACTCACTTTCTATCTCTCTCTTTTATGTTATGTAATTATTCTAAATTTTTCATATATTTATCTTACATATATATCTATCTTATTCTCCCTTCCTTTTATAGGTTAAGACATGCCTTAAGTTTGTTTCTCAAATGCCTTCTTTAAAACCAAACCCAATTATGGGGAAATTTTTTACCCCTTAATCATTTTATGTAACACTAATTTAAATTATTTATTCACATTCATTATTTCATTAAACCAAGGAATAGTTATTGTATAACCACTATAGTTTATATATGTTTTCAAAAAAATATACTTATTCTTTCTCTAAAATTCTTTAATTTATTCCATAAAATAATGTTTTGAAAGTTCATTTCAATACCCAATTATAAACCCATTATTGTAAAATTTGTTTACAAATAAACACCATATTTTGAGACCAATACTAATTTAATAAGATATGATCATCCAAAATATTTAATTCATTCTTCTATTGGTAATATTTATGAAATATCCTTTGATTGTGATATGATATAAGATTATATAAGCAATTTCTTTAAATGGGTAATTCTTATGTTTATGAATTATAATTGATTTTATTTTTTTGAACACATAATCAGGTAATTTTTATGGTAGGTGAACCTAGATGGTGCTCCAACTCATTGGATAATATTTTTTCCTCATGAGATGTTTTGTATGGGATGAGGGAGTAAACCTAATCAATGATGGGACTCTTTGTACCATCTGATCTTTTATTGGAAGTTAAACTTGACTTATGTTTATGCCATGTTATGTGTTTATACTACTTTACTATGTTCCCATGATCTTATGAATCCATGTTCTTTATGTGATTCTCCCATATTATTATCCATGATCCTTTTCATTTATGATACCATGTTATGCCCTTTTGATCATATGATATGCTTCATTAACTGTTTTATTCCCATACTATGCTTTTTAGATCACCCCTTCTGTTTATGTTTTCACGAACAGGCCTATACACCCTAGTACCTTGATAATTGATCTAACACTAACATAGCATGAAGGGCATTCCCGATCCCCATGGTTAGGTGACTAGTACTTGGAATCATACATGATAAAAGAGGGAAAACAATTTCCACAAAAACAATGGAAAATAAAGATACATATAGGTATGCTCATAACTCATCAAGGAGATAGTACCATTAACCAAAAAAGTAAATCCAAAACCAAAATAGTACATCATTAAAGTACCCGAAAGTAGACAAGATAACTCAATGTCCCAAAGGACACATCACTACAAGCCCCAAGGAATCATGAACATCCACGTCCTCTAAGAGGAACTTTCCCTTTACTCGTACTTCGTACAAGAAAATCTATAAACGACCGAAGGAAAAGTTAGGGTGTAAGATAAAAAATCCCAGTAGGGTCTCACCAAGCATTCCATAATAAAATTCCATAATAATTCACCCAAACAAGATTTAAATTTCAATAAAACAGGGCACGAAGATACAATTTATTATTTAAGACAAAACATGATTTTAATTTCAAAATGATGGATAACATTTCAACTATGGATTAAAATAAAACTTTATATAAAATAGTTTATATAAATCACTAGGCATGAGTAAATAAGTTTCACAATCAATTATAGTTATAATCAAAATCATCACAACAATCACTATGGTCATCTACCCTATGGTATGATAGTTTCTAGTTATAGGATCCTCAAAAACAAAATATTAGTGATCATGGATAATATGTGTACACATGTCCCTCAGACTCAAGCCAAATAGGACTCATCAAAATCCCATCAAGGATAAGATCTGATGAACTAGGTTTTTGTTATATTTTTCATCATCAATCTATTGATAGGTAATTACCATCCTAGTATTCTTGTCCTATATAACCCACTAACTAACCAAGATATCATGTGCTCAATAAATAAATAGAAAAGGGGAAAATCAATTCCTTTCACAACTATCATCATCCACAATTCAATAGCCCAATTTTCCTTTTCAAAATTCCAATTCACATTCAAAAACAAATCATGGTTTCTTCATCATTTTATTCCTATTTCAAATAAAACCAATCATAGATTTTTATAAATTAAATTTAATAAATATTCTCAAATAAATTCACAAATTCCATCAATTTCAAAATACGCCCCAATTTCTAATTCTTTTAGAGTTGGGGTATTTTCCCAAAATTTCATGCCAAACTAATTTTAATCCCAATTTTCATCAAATTGGTTTTTCAAAAATCAATTGAAATCATTTTTGAACAATAATAAATTAAATGTTAAATCAATTGGTCAATATTAAATAGAACCACCTACCTTTAATCATAGAAAGAAACACCCGAAATGACACTCTCCAATGAAGGAATAAGGAAAAAAGATCTAGGAACTCAACCTAGAATAAATATTCAACAACACAGAGTTTATATCCCTCAATCCCAATTGGATCTATAAAACTCCAATGAGGGGAGAGAGAGAGATGGGAAAAAAAATTACCTGGAGAGATGAACTGCAACCAACACGAAAATCACTCGCTGAATGGATGATGTGGAGGAGAGGAGAACTCCAGAATATTTTAGGAAGAGTCTCTAGGTTGAGAGTAAGGAAACTTGGATGATTTAAATACTAATTTCAACTGAACCACCTACTTAAAACCAAAACTATAGATTTTATAGGGTGTGTAACCCAATTACATGTCATGTAATTTTTAAGTCCAATATACACTTCAAAACCCATCACCTTTTTAAAAAAATTGATTTTTAACATTTACACTATGTTTAAGTTATACACGGAGTGTAACCTTTCAGGTTGTATACCCATTTCACAGTATCCTCCACTAAATGATTACATGTCGTGTAACCCCATTACACGGAATCTAAATCTCTAAAAGACTAAAAATATATAGGTTTTTATTCTGAAGATTCTAAAAAATCCATGACTTCATAATTCTAGGTATCCTCTTAATTACTTTTGGGCATTACGCAACCAACGAAAAAGGAAAACCAAAACAAAGGTTAGAACATACCTTATAGAAAGGTAATGGGGTGTTACAACATCCCCATAATAAAAACTTTATGTCCCCATAAATCTTATCAATTAGCTTCCATATTGAAAAGGTGAGGCCAATTCTCTCTCATCAATTCCTCCCTTTCCCAAGTCTCATGTTCATCGGAACCATGTTTTCATAGCACATAGACCAAAGGTATCATCCTCTCATGAAGTACCTTGGTCTTGGAATCAACTATCCTAATTGGATGCTCAGTCATGGATAAATCAAGCTTAATATCAAGATCACTCCAACTCAATACATGAGATGGATCAAAAGGATAATTTCATCACTACGATATATATAAAATGATATTTATTATCTTCAGTTGTGGTAGAAGTGCTAAATGGATTTCCTCACCTACTCAACAGCCTCAAAAGGTCCCATAAAAAAGATAAATCTTATCATTTCTCCCAAGCATTCAATGGCCTAAACGAGATGAAACTATCAATAATACCTAGTTACTAACTAAAAACTCCAATGGCATATGTCGATGATCAGCATAAGATTTATACCATCATTGTGTCATCATCATCCGCTAATGAATCAACTGAATCTTGGTTGATATCTCTTGGAGTAAGATCATTCCAAATAATGATCTTTCACCAACCTCTGACCAACACAATGGAGATTTACACGGCCTATCATATAAGTCCCCTAAAGGATTCATTCTAATCGTGGACTAGTAACTATTTTTATAACAAAAGTCAAATAGTTCCAAATGGTAATCCCAAGCTCCACTAAAATTGAGGACGCAGTCAAGAATTATATCCTCAAGAATCTATATAACTCTATTTATCTTTCCATCCATCTATGGATGGTATACCATACTCAAATGAACCTAAGATCGTAGTTCCTCCTGAAGGACTCTCTAAAAGATAGAAGTTAAATAGGGATATCAATTAGAGACTATAGCATATAGAACTTTGTGAAAATGAACAATCAGCCTCACATAGAGATTTAATAGCTCCTCGACTTTCATTATATCATGAATGGGTACAAATAGATCTGATTTTGTTAGCCTATCGATCAAAACCCATATCATATTCTTATTTATATGGGTAAAAAACAAACCAACCATGAAGTCCAAAGAAAACTCATCCCACTTACAAGTCATCACTAGAATCTGTTGAAACAAACTCGATGGTCTCTAATTCTTGGCCTTGACTTGTTGGAAAGTATAGAAGCATGAAATAAATTCATCAATGTATCATCTCATACCTGACCACCATAATTTTCTTTATATGTTAAAGAACATCTTTATGGTTCCTAGGTGCACTACCCACTATGGATTATAGAAATTCCTCATCATAAATTTTCTCATAGATAAAATCATGACAAGCTAATTTTGAAAACATAGAATACACTCCGTGGAGAATGGCCACTCAGCAACTATCTACCAACCATAAATAGATTCTCTAATTCTACATAATTCATCATCAAGCTATTGTTACTGAAGAACTATCTCGATAAGAATAGAGGTAACTGAACACTAGCCAAGACAACCTCTCCCCCTGTTTCCCAAACTCCAATATGTAACTTTGCAAAAATATCCATCAAGTTCCACTTTTCTAATGATTCATTCATGTGTTGGGTTATAATTTTCTGGATCAACGCATTAGAAATGAAATTCCCTTTCCCTGGGGAATATCCAATATCAAAATAAAAATACTTAAAGTACTCCACCCAATGTTGCTGGTGGACATTCAAATATTTTTGAGAGAAGATATAAATCAGGCTCTTGTGGTTAAAATACATGGTAAACCTTTCTCCAAAAAGGTAATGCTACCAAATCTTAAGAACATGCAATAAAACTACAAGTTCAAGGTCATGGGTTGGATAATTCTTCTCATGTGGCCTAAGATACTAAGATCCATAGGCAATGATGTGATCACCCTACATAATAACACATCCCAAACCTAAACCAAATGTTCCATAGGAGACCACAAAGACCTTCCCGACCTATGTAAGATTAAACATAAATTTAGAAGTTAAAATATGTTTCAACTCAATAAAAGAACTCTGTAATTTTTAATCCTAAGAAAATTTCACTTATTTTAAAGTTAGAGATGTCATCATAGAATCCAACTTCGAGAAATCATTTATAAACCAGCGATAATATCCAGTCAAACCCAAGAAGCTCTGAATCTCGAGAAAATTACATGGTTGTTCACATGTCATAATAGCTTTCACATTTTTAGGTTAGACTAAAATACCATTTTTCAAGACCATGTGTCCTAATAACTTCGCTTTCTGCATATAGAAATCATATTTCAATAGCTTGTAAAAAAGTCAATGATTTCTCAAAAAAAATAAAACTTCTCTCAAATGATGCACATGGTCCTCCTCAAACTTAGAGTAAACTAAGATGTCATCCAAAAATATTACCAAGAATGTATCAAGATATTCATGGAATATCCTTTTCATCAAATCCATAAAGATTTTAGGAGAATTGGTAAGACCAAATGGAATAAAAAGGTACTTATAAAGTTCATACCTACTCTAGAATGAAGTTTTCTGAATAATAGATTCATTTATTCTCCATTGGTGATAACTAGGCCAAAGATCAATCTTTGAGAACCACTTCTCTCCTTTCAACTGGTCAACTGTATCATCAATACATGGAAATAGATATTTTTTCTCACAGTAAATCGGTTTATTTTTTTTTAATTGGTACATAGGAGAAGTGCTCTATCATTTTTCCTAGTAAAGAGAATAGGCACAGCCCAAGGTGAAACGCTCAGGAGTATAAATCCTTTCTTAAATAGATCATCCAAAGAATTATTCTATTATTTCATTTCATATGGTTACATATGGTAAGAAGGAATAAATACGGGTTTAGTACCATGCACTAAATTAATATAAAACTCTATATCCCCTACTTGTGGAAAACTATAGAATTAAGAAGGAAAAAATGTTAGGAAACTCGATGAAAAAGGAAGGGATATCACCATTCAAAGATTCTTACTCTAGATAAAAATAAAACACTAATATTAATTTCCCTAATTAGGGATAATGAGGTATGGTTCTACTTTACCTTGAGCCCCACACTCACTAAAATATATGGAACACCCCATTGAACAAAATGAAGGAAGCATGTTGAAGATAACAATCAATTAAAGCTATATTAGAAATGATTTGATCCGTCTTGAAAATGAAATCAAGAGGTTTCATGTCTAGAACCATAAAATCCCAAGTAAGATCAATCTATGATAAAGAGAACACACAAGGAGGACAATGGTGACCATGCTCTCTTTATTTTCTAAGGGGTGTAGTCATATCCATCACATAAGACAAAAGATTCATAGGAAGATTTTCTAGATTCACAATATAAGTTGATATAAATGAGTGAGAAGCACTAGTATCAAATAAATTAGTCACTAAAGATGAATATATAGTGATGATACCTTTTACAGTGACAGGAAGTATATTTTCTTCCTCTGAAGACTCTTCCACTTCATGAAGAAGCTTCATTCTAGATGTATGTGGCTTGAAACCCTTAGATCTTGAAGCATATTATTGAACTACAGTACTTTTTTGAATTGATGATCCATTTCCACTACATAGAGAATAATAGATATAACATAACTTCTAGAAGTGTCTTGAAATTCCATAAGAACCACATATCATGGGTGCCTCAGTGCAAATCTATTTAGAATTCCTAGTCTTTATACACTAGAAACAAGTTAAAGGGTATCTACCAGGAACTAAAAGAGATCTAGAAGAACCATGATTTTAGATCCACCATCAAACTCATCATGATTTATCTTCCCTTTAAGGGAACTCACAAAACTGCCAATGGGAAAAAAATGAACTCCCTTTAACCCTAACTTACTAGCTAGATCAAGTTTTTTCATCAACACTCTATCCAGTATGTCAGTATAAGAAGATAAATTTAGTAAGAAAACCTAATAGTGAATATCATATCAAAGTCCCATCTTGAAAACTCAAGAATTATTATTATCATTTGATACTATCTCATGTGTAAACTGAAAAAGCTCAGCAAATCAATTTTCATATTCTGTCATGATCTTGTCTTCATGTTTGAGTTTTAAAAAATCCATAGCCTTAGCTAACACCATTGACTCTGGAAAGTATTTTTTAGTGAAAAAAAATTAAATTCCTTCTAATATAAACCCTAGTGATTATTTTCTTCATGATTTAGTCCCACTATCTTCTACAAGGTACCTCTAGCTTGAAGTTGGAACACTTCACCTTGATTGAATCTTAACTTTTCAAGAACTCAAAATGGAGCTTTATCTTGCTCAACTAATCCTCAACCTATTGAGGATAATTATAACCTTGGAAAGTTAGAGGATTCTTGTAAATTAAAACCTTATAATGATTCCAAAACTCATCCCTCTTAGGTTCTATAACTGGAACCTAGATGGGAATGGGTGAAGGTGTATGTCTCAATGCTTGGATAGCACATGCAACAATATCAACTATATTTTGCTTGATAGGAGGATTTTCTCACTGTGGTTCATCAGTATCTTCCTCCTAGATACTATTCACATGTCTTATGAAAGTCATGATGCTTCACAACATCAGCAAGTAATATTATAGACATTATAAGATTACTCATATCAACACTCAATCAAGAGAAATAGGGAAATTACTACCATAAAAAAAGAAAAAAATATTTGGATCTAAACTTATTAAAATAAAAATAAGGGAAAAGACTAGAACTATTCCTCAAGATGCCTTTATTAAACCACCCATGGTTACTTAAGTATCATTACAATGAGATAGGCCTAAGAACCTACTCAAAACTACCACCTAAGTCCCAAAAATATATTCCAAACCATATACTAACATCAAGTAATAGTGCTCAACTTACACCTCTAATACCATTTTTTCAAAAACCATCACAGATACCCTGGTACCCTAATAATACATATCCATAAGGGAATTTCTGATACCTATGGGTTTTCAACTAGAATCAAGAATAGTACAATAAAAAAGAGTGAAAATTTTTCAACAAAAATAGTAGAAGATAAATATATGTAGTAGTATGCTAAAAACTCCTCAAAGGATATAGTACTAGAAACCAAACAAGTATACCAAAAAACAAAACATTACATCATCAAAGTACTCAAAGGAAGACAAGATAACTCAATATACCAAAGGAAACATCACTCCAAGCATCAAGGAATCAAGAACATCCACGTCCTCTAAGATTTTATTTCCCTTTACTCGGGCCTGGAAGGATAAAATCTACAAACACCCAAAGGGAAAAGGTAAGATGTGATCTAAAAATCCCAATAGGGTCTCACCAAGAGTTCCATAATAAGATGCCATAATAATTAACTGAAACATTATTTCAATTTAAATAAAATAGGGCATGGAGATACAATTTCATATTTAAAATAAAACATGATTTTCATTTCATAATTATGGAAAACATTTCATACATGTTTTAAATAAACACTTTATGTAATTTAGTTTATATAAATCACTAGGCATGAGTAAATCTGTTTCATAATCATTAAAATTTATAATCAATATAATCATAATGAGGACCATAGTCATCTTACCTATGGTACTATAGCTTCTAGTTATAGGTTCCTCACACATCTCATATCAGTGATCATGGATAATATATGTACACACTTACCAGAAGCTCAGGTCGAATAGGACTCATCAAAATCCCATCAGGGATAAGATCTTCTAAACTAAATTTTTTTATAGTTTTCATCGCTAATAAATTTCTAGGAAATTACCATCCTAGAGTTCTTGTCCCAAATATCCCACTAACTACCCAAGATTTCATGTTCTCTAATAATCAATATAAAAAGGTAAAATCATTTCATTTCACATAAATCATCATTCACAATTCGATTGCCTAATATTTCTTTTCAAAATTTGAATTCACATTGAAAGCCAAATCATGGGTTTTTCACCATTTTATTCCTTTTTCAAATAAGACCAATCATAATTTTTTATCAATTTAATTTAATCCATTTTATCAAAATTAATTCACAAATTCTATCAATTTCAAAATACACCACAATTTTTGATTCCATTGTAATTTGGGGTTTTTCTAAAGTTTCATGAAAAATCAATTTAAATGAAAATTCACATTTAATTAGGTTTTTAAAAATCAATTGAAATCAATTTCAAACAATAATAAATTCAAGGTTAAATCAATTTCCCAAGATTAAATGGAACTACTTACCTTTAATCATAGAAAGCAGCACCCACAATGGGACCCACCAATGAATGACAAAGGTACAAAAGATCTAGGAACTCAACCAAAAATTTTGATTAAACAAAACATAGTTTAGATCCATCAATCCCAAGATTAAAATCCAAGGAATAAATAGATATAGAGATGGTAAAACTACTTACCCAGAGAGATGCAATGTAACCAACACAGTGATCACTCGCCGAACAGATGATCTGGGGAAGAGGAGGACTCCAAAATCACCTATGAAGAGTGTCCAGGTTGAGATCAAGAAAACTTGGAATAATGAAATAATAATTTCATTCAAACCTCCTTATTAAATTTGACACTCCGTATTTCAAACAGTGTGTAACCAAATTACACATCATTTAATTTTCAAGTCCTACATATATCGAAAAACTCATCACCTTTTATAAAAACCCAATTTTTAAAATTTACACTGTGTATGTTTTATAATGCATGTAGCCTTTCAATTTGTGTACCCATTTCAGAGAATCCTCTAGGATATGATTACATGTCTTGTAAACCCATTACATGGAATTTAAATCCTTGTTATACTGAAAACTATTGGTTTTTATGTTGAAAATTCTATAAAATACTAGACTTAACAATTCCTGGTATCCTCCCAATTCCTTTTCAAAATTACTCAACTAATAAAAAAGTAAAAACAAAACAATTGTTAAAAAATACCTGGTAGAGAGGTAATGGGGTGTTATATATGTATTCCCTAGATTATACTATGAAATTTTAGGTGCTCAAAGGTGTTTAGGAGATCACTATGGATATTAAGATAAATATATTTTATTTTAGTTTATTTTTTATATATTATGAACCTAGTATTCCAAATACATTAGGCCTCATGATCTTTAGGTTTTTATTATTGTATTTTTATGTTTAAAATCATGTACTAATATTTGTAAAAGTCTTGGGTCGCTATAAAAATTTAAAATTGACTGTCTAGTTTTGACTTTAGAATCAAAATTTTCAATAAATTTCTTTAAGAGATGATCCAAATGAGTACTCTAATGTTTAGGATCATATTGAGTATTGATATGCTCTCCATAAATTTTTTAATTATATTCATCTTCACCAAATTTTAAATCTCTAACTTCTTCTTCAACATTTTCAAAATATACACTTTGTTATCATTATTTTCATCAAACTTTATATGAATGGATTCTTCTATAGTCATTTTTATCTTGTTATATACTCTATATGATTTATTATTGGAAGAATATCCTATAAAAATTCATTCATCTCTTTAATCATCAAATTTATCTAAGTTGTATTTAGTATTTAAAATGAAAATGTTACACCCAAACACTTTAAAGTAACCTACTTTGGGATTTCTTCCATTAATAAATTCATATAATGTTTTTTTCATGAAAGGTTTAACAAAGACTCTATTTAGAATATAAAATTAATTAATAATAGATTTATCCAACAAAAATTTTGGTTTCTTATATTCATTTGGTGTTATTTGAACCATTTCACAAATTATTCGATTCTTTAATTCTATAACACCGTTTTGTTATGGTGTTCTAGAGTCTAAAAAATAATGAGAGTTTCCATTTTCATTACAAAAATTTTCAAAATATATATTTTAAAGATGACCACCTTTTTCACTTCTAATTTAAATAATTAAATACCCCTTTTATTTTTAATTAATTTAAAAAATATATAATAATCTTAGACAATGGTCCATGTTAGTGAACTGTAAAGTAAATTCAAGTAAACATACTATAGTCATCAAAAATGACAAACACATATTCCTAAACTACCAGTTCTCATTGGTCCAAAAAACTGATATTTAATAACTTTAATGGTCCTGAAGTACTAACTTTATTAATAAATAAAAATTTTACTTTAGGTTTCTTACCTTTTAAAAATTAATCACACACAAAAAATTTTCTAACTTATTACCTGGGAAGATCCTGAACCGGTCCATGCTTATCTAATATGTGTAGAATCCAAAAATGAGCATGGAAAAGTCTCATGTTCTAGTGAATATCATCCATTTCTATAACATTTAAAAACTGAACATTTTTCTTGGTTAGATCAAAAAAATTATTTATATAAATTTTATATTTCTTATTCATATAAAATAAAACAATTTTATCTTTAAATATAATACATATATTATATTAAAACCTAACACTCAACCCATCATCATAAATTTTTTGTATACTAATTAAATTATGATTAATTCCATCAACATATAAAACTTTAGATATTATAATAGACTCATAAATACCTACTTCTTCATACCCTTTAACCTTTCCCTTAATGTTGTCTCCAAAATTGATAGTTTCTCCCTTTTATTGATTTAAGGATAGAAATATAAATGGATATTTATTCATATGGCATAATAAATTTCCATCTATATACTATATGTCTAATAATTATATGTAGAGATTTATAAAATAAATAAAACATAGAGTTGTTTTGGAACCCAATTTACTTTTGGTCTAATTGGATTAATACAAGAATTATTTGGTACCTATATATATTTAAGACACTTAGTGTAAGTTAATCTAGAAGATAAATATTTTGAAATAACAACTTTAGTAAACCCTAAATATTGTGTAAATAAAATAAAACACTCATTTTCATAATTACCTTTCATACAACACTTAAAACATGTGGCACTGGTTGTTTTACCATTTGTACTATTAAAAAAGTATTATAAATATTTGGTATTTACATATTATAACCAAAACTAGATTTTTCCTTATTTAGTTTATTCATGTAAACCATATTTTCAAATTTCTCTTTACCTTTCAAAAAAATTGAAAGAGTTTATTCTAAATAAATAAATTTATTTTTATGCTTTTCATTCTATTTTTGATCATTTTCCAAGTTTTTCTAGATTTTATTATTTGATCAGCATAGTGAATTTCTTAATTTAGTATTCTCTAGCTTAACCTTATTACACTCAATTTTTAATTTAGTTAAATCATACATTATTTTATCAAATCTTCTTTGTTGATCATCATTATTTACATAAATAAAATATTTATATCTTTCATTATCATCCTTTAGGTTTTAAAATTATCTTCAAATTTTTTATGATTCGTTATTATGATTATCATTAAAACATGTGACTTCATTATTAACCTTTTCATTTTCTTGAATAATATTCTTATTTTTCTATTTCATATTATTATTCCTTTCTTCTAATCCATCATAAAGTTCAAAAACTTTCATTACATCCTTTTGTAATTTTTAATTTTCATCAGTTAGTTCATCATAACCAAACATATTAGAATCAATTTAATAGCTAGAACCATAACCATATTTAGTACTTACCTCATCTTCCTAAGTATCCATAAGACATATTTTTTTGTTATATTTATCACTTTCATATTCACTACTTAAACTTGAATCCTCAGTAAAACTTCATCCCACATGATATGTTTGCTTTAATTCCTTTGTCTTGTTTTACATTTCCTTATTGCTTTAGTTTTCCAAAATTGGATTTAATATTCCCCTTTTTCTTAAATTCAAAATTTTTTAGTTGAGAAACACTATTCTACTTACTATAGTTACCTTTTCGACCTTTTTTAATCTTTATTTCGGTCCTTTTTGGATAGTCTCTTGAAACCAGCATTTTATTTCATCAACTTGTAAATACCTTAACTTATGTTTGAAACTTGATCCCCCTCACTTGTCTTAGATTCAATATCAAAATTTTTTGCATAAATAGTATTATTTTATTTACATTATATACCTTTATTTTTTCTAAAAACTATGCTATAATTTATATTAAATTCTAATTCATATTGATGAAGATATCCAATCAATTCATCTATATTATATTGGGTGAAATATTTTCTTTTTTTTATTGCAACATACTTTGAGTGAGATTTATTGGGTAATACTAGAATTATTCTCTCAATAATTACTTCATTAATTATAGTCACCCTAGGAACAACCATTCCATTTATGATAATGGTAAATCAGTTATACATCTCATTGATGTTCACATGATCATATAATCTGAATTCCTGAAATTAGGCATGGTGTATTCCTAATTTGGTTCTCTATAACTTATCAATTCCATGATGACTGATTTTTAAATTCCTCCAAATATCATAAGTGCTTTTTCATGATGAAATATGACTATAAATAATCCTATATAATTTAAAATAAAGTAAATTCATGTCTTTATAATTTAGAACATACTTGGTAGTATCATTTCCAATCAGTGTATCTAAATATACTTTAGGGAATTTATAAGGAATAATCATTGAAGTCCAATATTATATACGAATATTATTTAAAAATATTATCATATTATCCTTCTAATTTTTATAATCACTTCCATTGAAGTGATGTGTCCTGACAGGATATATGACTTCAGTTTCTTGACCTTCCATTAAAACAAAAATGATATTTTATTAGACTATTAAGTCTAGGATAGTGTTATCACAATAAAATAATAAAATTAAAACCTAACCCATTAAAAGAAAACATAGTGTATCTTTATAAAAATATAGCATAATATATCCTTTAAATAACCTTCTTTGATACTAATTGTTGGCTAGATTTATCGATGGAAAAATGGACTCTAGGGGAGAGAATATTCCTTTTAAACATTTTAAACTTAATCAAAAAATTATCATAGTATTATTTATTCAATAAAAATAATATATTAATGTGAGTGAAATGTTCAAATAAATAATTAGTGTAATAAAAAATAAATAAAAAGAACACCAATATTTTTACAGTAGTTTAGTTCACAGTGAACCTGCATCTACTATTCAATCCCCTATGACTCAGTGGGAGGATTGGTACCCACTAAAATAAAGTAAGACATATTTTATAGTTTTAGACTCAACCTAGTATTTTACAGGATAGACTAGACCTTTACCTTTGGTGGGTTTAAACAAAAACTAGAGCTTTTCTAAGGAATATCTATCATGACACGGCCTTCCCCATGCTATGAACCTAGTTATCTGATCTTATGGGCCTCCGGTAATACCTTGGTTTCCTTACGAGCACACCATGGGATATTACTCACTGGGGTAACTTATTATACTAATGATTATCCCCATGGGCCAATACATATTTTTTAGTGTGTTTTTTCATCACTCACACACACCATGGGAAACATCCCAAAAGGTCTCCCATGTAGATCACTACTCTTGGCCAAGTAAGATTAACTATGGAGTTCTAATTAGTTAGGCTCTTAAAAATAAATGTGTGCCTTATTGAAATGGTTTGTAAAATTCATCCTTTTAAGTAACACTTTTCTAGGGGTTTCACACTCTCTACCCCTTTAATGAAAAATCACCTCATTGGGGACCCCAAGACTCAAACCTAAGTAGTGCTTCAGCACTTTTGGTTGGGAATTGGCTCTGATACCATTTATCAGGACCCGGCCTTCCCTGGGCCATGATCCTAGTCATATAATCCCATGGGTCTCCTATAATACCTCAGTTTCCTTATAAGCACACCATAGGATATTATTCGTCAGGGTCACTTATCAGAATAATGACTATCCCCATAGGCCAACACATGTTTTTTGGTGTGTGTTTTCCTCACTTACACACACCTTGTGAAACTTTCTAGAAGTTCAACCATCCTAATCATTACTCTAGGACAATAATTCTTAATTGTGGAGTTCTAATTAGGTAGGATCTTTAAAATAAAGGTATACCTTGTTGAAAATGGTAGTAAAATTTAGCCTTTTAAGTCTAACTTTTTCTAGGGGTGTCATACTCTCCACCCCTTTAAAGAACAATGCCCTCATTGTAGACCCCAAGATTCAAACCTAAGTATTTCCTCTACACTTCTGGCAGGGTATTAGTTATGATACCATTTTTCATGACCCGACCTTCCCCAAGCCATAAACCTAGTTATCTGATAACATGGGTCTCCTGTAATACCTTGGTTTCCTTTTGAGAACACCACAATCTATTACTCACTAGGGACATTTATAAGACTAATGACAATCCCCATAGGCCAACACATGTTATTTTAGTAGGTTTTTTCCTCACTCACACATACCTTTGGAAAATTCTCATAAGTACATTGATCATGATCACTACTCTAAGATAATAATTCTTAACAATAGAGTTCTAATCAGGTGAGATCCTAAAAAAGAAAGGTCCAACTTGTTGATATGGGTTGTAACATTTATCATTTTAAGTATCACTTTTCAAGGGGTTTCAAAATATCCCTAACATATGAATCAAGATTTTTCAAATGTAGAAAAAAAACCCAGTCTATTCTATAGTATAGATCAAACCTATATGATTGCCTTTTGATTAGGTAATAATAACTAGAAAAATACCTTTTGAATAAAGGTATACCCATGTGTGAAATATAAATTATCGACACTTATATGGAAAATAAAACTAACTAGATAACCAAAATATGTCAATGAATAAGGTTTTTGTGGAGAAGTGAACTTTGGACCTTATATAATTGATACAGATCAGAGAAAATTTGGGAAACTAGCAGTGCTTTAGTAATTCAAAAGCAATGAATTAACTTTGTTCTCAATATTTTTATTGTTATGTCAATACTACTTGATTAGTATTTATTTATAGATACAAATTTAATGTCTAAAATTATTCTAAATAAATCTCACGAATCTTCTCTACATGATTATTTCCAAATTCTTTATGATCAATGATAGTTTTCATATAGATATTTCCTAATTTCTTAACATAATACAACTAGACGTTTCAAGATGAACTAGAAATAGGAGATCTACTACTCAGGTGTGCTTCCATCTAATAGGGGAGACACTACAAGTATAAGTAAGTTTCTACCATTGAAGAATCCTACAGCTAAAATAGATGTATTATTTTCTAGTGATAGAGGCTTTCTACTGCTCGAATTAGATAAAATATATCACCACTACTAATCAATCTGAGTGATACCATTATAAGGTGTGAAGAATTATGATACTATTAACTAAAGTTTGTATATATGAGATTGATACATTGCTACCATTATATAGTTCTTCTACAACTATCAAAACAAGTGATTTGCTACCACACGGGGAGGCAAGACCGGTGCTTCTATTGAGAAGTCCTGATACTAGTGTCTTGTCAAGGATCATTGATATAGTGATCTTATAATACATAATTTTTTTAATGGGTTTAATTCTTCTTGAATTATAATATTTATTCTATATAAGGTATTGTGGTAACCGAGTGATGGTTGTAAGATTCCATGTTTTGGACTGGTTGAAATTTTCAAAGGAATTTTATATTTTTGTTTGGTGGATGGAAAAAATCACAAATTGAGTATTGGAATGTATTTTAGAGAGTTTTAGATAATAAAATTATTTTTTTAAAATGTGTAATGAGTCCAAGAATGTGTATTATAGGTTTTAGGATCATCCTTCTCATTCAAGACATAAAATATAGGTTTTGGGAAATGATAACCTAGGCACACTGTTGGTGCATGGTGAGTACTAACCATGCGGTGCAACTGTGTGGCCTGTTTTGTATGGAAACATGGTTTGGTTAACTATGTGAGGTGTCCCATACAACCATTTAAAATATTGAAGTGGTGATAAAAGATCCACATGGTTGGCATAGGGTTTTTTAAACCATGCACTATAACCATGCAGGGTGGGGTGCCTGGGCGTAGTAGTTCGGCACAATTGGATCACAGTTTGTAAACCGTGTAAGGAAACTGTGAGACATGGTGGTTGATTTAGATAGTGTAACCACATGGTTGGTGCATAGTTTACCTAATCATGTATCCTAACCATGTTCCTCTTAAAATTGGGAAAATTTACCATTTTTTAATCTAATATTAAAAGGTTTTTTTATCCATTTTATTCCCTCATTTCACCTAGTAGGTCCCCTACATGTGCCCTTTTCCTTATCCTCTACCTTAGAGTGAATATCCTTAAATATTAGTTTGAATCAAGAATCGGTGTATTAATTTTAGGCCTAAAGGTAAGTGTATAACTCTTCTTTCCTCTTTTCTCATTTTCAATTATTATTTCTGGTACAATCATTGGGTGAACTAATATGCCCTATTTTTAAGTAGTTTGTCTATTATTCCAATTTCTCTCATTATAACTCGAATAAAATCCTAAAAATGGATGGGTGAATATTCCTTGGTATAAGGTATGTGGTTTATATTCTTTTCTCTTAAAGTTTCATTGTTTGTAAAATCGGTCATGTGCTTGTCGGATTCTTCATGCATCACCACCTAAATGTTAAATTATTTTAAATAAATTATTAGAACCTTGAATTGGTTTACCTTGAGACCTAATTCCACCATTAGGGGTTTTCAACCTCAATGTTAACCATCACTTTGGTGTCTTGATATAAAAACCCATGAACATAATGTCATTATTATATAATTAAACATCCCTTGAGATGTGTTGAGTTTCCACTTGATTAGCGGGACTTATAATTGAATTAAAGAAACTCCTAAATGGTTTAATACCATCAATTATCCCCTTAGGGAAAACTAAAAGATAATTGGTTAGTATTCATAATTTAATTGAAGTGGTCATCGTTTAATTAAATTAATCATGATGAATTCTATATTGGCATGGAGTCCTTGTTTTACATTGTTTAATTATAAAGTATGTTTATGACCATGGTTTTTTATGGAATTGAACCCCATTATAGGCATTTTAAGTTTCTTATTTCATTGGTATAGTTAATTGAATTAAATGAAATGTGGATAGTATGACCATGTCACTTTCCCTTATTGGAACTAATAAATAATATGATTAAATGTGTGTTGGAAGTATAAATAGGCATGGATATTTCTCATGGAATATGGTCAGTTATTAAAGTCAATGAGCCTATATATTTATTTCCTTGAGAATTTTATGAATGGGATCATAAGGAACTTCAAATTGAATGAAATATAAATGGTTAAGTAGTGTTGGACATGATGTTCATCACTGTTTAGTTGTATTTGTTAGACATGACAATCCTATTTATTATTTTAATTTTCTAGACATGAAGTTACTTATTTTTAATATTATAATAAATTGGGAATGGATCCCCTTATAATTTCTTATTGAAATTTTTGGGCATGGTGCCCCATATCTGTACTTATTAAATTTTTGGGCATGGTGCCCCATATCATTACTTATGAATTGTTAGGAACAGTGCCCATATAATTACTTATAATCAAACATTTTGTACATGGAGTTCCTTTTCATTATTATTATTATTATTATTATTATCAGTTTAATGGTTGGGTATGGAATTCCTTATCAATTAATGGGAATGTTGGACATGTCGCCCACTCTCCCATGATTTAGATGTTTTTATTGATTCCCCCTTATTTAGGTATAGAATATATTATGTTTAACATTATACATAGATGACTTGTTTATCTACCATGTGTCTTGAGTCTATTTATATAAAATATATAGGTTTATAAACAATTTATCTTAGTCTGAAGTAGGTGGTATCATATGGTTATCTTTTGAGGAACCCAGTCTGACCTGGTCAGTTTATTTTACTACTTCCATTATTGTACCTACACACTTTACCACTTAATACTCATAGACTTTATAGTAATTAGGAACCATTGTTGGTGGCCTAATTATTTTTACTCATACCTTTTTTGTGCTACCGATTAGTGCTTATAAAAATCTCTTGACTATAGGTTGGGGCATTTCTCATGATTCTTTGTGGTTTCTTTACTCTGGACTAGGATTGACAGGGATCTAGGGGTCAAGCATGTTCTTGGGATGCCTATAGGAGTTGTTAAATTTATTTATTCATTAATTTCTCAGTATATCCCTATTGTAATAATTGTTTGTTTTCAACTTGGTTTTCTTGTATTGTGACTTTGTATGTTCATGCATGGTTGGTTTTATCAACACTTATTAGGTTATTTGTTTATTATTACTTATAGGTTATTATTATCTTCTGATTCCTTTAATTTAATTATTCTTTTGATATATGTTTATTACTGATCTATACGATATAGTCTATGTATTGTACCATATTTAGACCCCCACTTCTAGATGGAAGTCTCTGGATACGGGGAGGTGTTCTTGAGGCATTATCCCCAACCGACATGGGGCACCATTTTAGTAGATCCCTGGCCAAGATGTGACAAATTCGTATCAGATATTTCCTTTGGATTACTATTCTATTATGGTATATATGGTACTAGGAATGTGTAGGTTCTTAGTAAATAGCTCGTTTCTAGGTTTGGAAAACCCACACATGAGGGAAAGATCGTGTTTCTAGGGATGTGATTATTGTCCATATTATTTGTTATTACAGTTGACTATTATTCCACCTTGTGTTATTGATGTAATTTTTTGATGTTTACTGATTTATGAGATTTACCTCTTAGTTTGGTATGTTAAGAGATGAATTACCTATTGTCCTGGTATGGTGAGAGATGAGGTGTGTTCATGCATCATTTTCAAGCACATAAGATTCTCATGTCATTATATTGCTTATCTATACATCATGATTGTGTGATTATTCGGTATACTTATTAGAATTCCATGATTATGTGATTATTTATATGTTTACCAACATTTCTTACTGATTTTATAACTTTCCTTGTTAATTTTAGGATTAAAAGGTTGGTTAAATAAAGTTTCTACATCAACCTAAATGGTGTTTTCTCATATATCTTGATGAATTAATTCTATCTAATTAACCTATTATTAATTAAATAAATGAAATGGTTTTAAAAATAGATTTTTAAAATGAAAAATAATTGGATAGTTTTTAATACTTCTAAGTTATTAGTTATGTATGTTAGCTAAATGGTGTGTCAATTATAATTTATAAATTATTGTACCTATATAACTTGGGAATGATGAACCATATAACTGGGTCATCTTATTCTTAACTTGACCCTTGTATGTGATTTTTAGCATCATATTCACATGAGATAACCCTACTAAGTGTGTATTAAAAACTATAACAAATTAACTATTATGGGTTTCACTTAAATGGGATTCCAATTGTAATTTATAGAGTGTTACTTCCAAGAATTTGGAATGGATTATCATATAATATAACCCATGTTGACATGATGGGACCCACATAGTCCACCTTTACTTCTTTTTCATGCTTAGGGATTAACCCCTTGGGGGTATGATTGCGATAAATGGGTATGGTTATATAAATAGTCATCATCCACTTATATGGTGTTTTGAATAAATGTATGGTTTCATCTTACTTTAATGATCCCTTGAATTGATAAAATAATTTTTTATGCCTTTTAGATTTATTATATGTGAGGTGTTAGTAAATTAAAATTCCAATTAAAACCTAAAGAGTGTTTTCCTCTATATCTTGGAATTAAAAATTTCTTTAACTAAGCCAGTTTTAAGAACTTATGCCTAAATAAATGATATTTAAAAGGAAATTATGAGGTAATTTTCTTAGATTTCTATGATTTTTCGGATAATAAGTGATCTGTATAGTTTAACTTTCATAAGTGGTACTCAATAATTTATATGTTTGAGCCTCTTTAATTTTAAATAAATGTGAATTGATGTAATGGATTAAATAAAACATTTTATATGTGTTTATAGAAAATAAACCTTATGTAGGGGTTACTTCTAATGTTTCCTTGAGAGTTACCTTGAATGGGAACTTGTATGTTTCCCTTGGATCCCAGCATCCATCTTTCATTGCATTGTATCTAAAGGATTGTTGGCAGAACTGAGTGACCTTTTTTTCATGACCCTACTCTTATGGATTTGATTCCTTGTGTAAATTAGGGTCTATATAGGTTATGGTAGCACCCTCATAGGTAAATTTATCAATAAATGCATTTATAGAGTTAAGGTGAGTGGTGTTTTTCAGGTACTATTTGACTCAGGTAAAATAATTAGTTTATAAAAACAACACCCAGGATGAGTGGGTGGTTATGTTATAAGATAAAATATATTTAGTGAAGTGGTAATCATTTTATGCTCAAGTTCGGTAGGTTATACATGTCTTAGGCATGGTCTCCTACCACAATGATCATGTAATCCTTCTTCTTTACTGATAGAATATGTGGTTGGTCATCATTTAGGTAACTACCCATATGGGATAAAACATATCAAGGTTAGTTCTTATTATAATCTATCACATGCGAAGATTAATAGAACCATTAGGCTTATGAATTAAAATAAAAATTATTTCACCTATTGCACTGTGTGATAACGAGGCGGTACACGCTATCATACGTGGTGTCATTGAGTTAAAAGTGGTGCAATGAACTGTCTATAGTTCAGTGTTAATTGTTTTAATATTGAGAAAATTTTAACAATATGGTCATGGAAGTAGATTAATCAAGGTTTGTATATGGTTTATTGGTGAAAGGTTTGTGAGTTATTAAAGGAAATGTTTAAGGGTCATCCCTAGAGTAGAGTTACCAGAGTATTAAGGGATTCTTGAAATAAGGATTATGAAGTATGTCACATGAGAACCTAAAAGTGAACCTCATATATAGTGATTATAATTCACTGGTTAATATATAATTTCATGTTAATTCTTGGTATAAGAAGGTTATCCATGTCCATAAACTGTGTTTTGTGGTGATGGAGTGTGTGTCATGGGGTAATTTTTTCATTTTCATTAATGTGAGTCCTAGGACACTCCTAAGATGGGGAGAATCACATCGATTGTGTGAATTGTTTCCTTATAGGTAGAGGGAACATGACCGTAGAGGACTATATTGAAATGGTTGGAATGGATTCAGGAATTTGGTGAGATAGTAAGTTTGATCATTCTAGTTTGTAAGGTGACATTAAATATTAAACTCCAGTATGGTTTTGGAATAAGTCTGTACATGAGATTCAGGATTAGTTTGTGTAAGTGATCTGGGATATGTGATGGGTAAGTAGTGCATCTTTTATTGTAAGAAATCATGAAGATGAGGTGGTTAGTTGAGTACCCAACCATTGTTAAACATTGAGAGTCGGGATTAGACTCCTATAGTTCTATGGTTGTTAATTAAATTTATGAAACGACACCATTATTTGGGAGGTCATTCAATAAATCATGGCACATTTAAGTTCTCTTTTTTGAATAAAAGTTACAAGGGAGATCCTATAATGTTTTATAATTATGTTCCATGTATCAAGGTCAGCTTGAAATTATTTATTTATGACTCATGGGAACATGATTTGGATCTTGAATTGGTTGGTGTAGGATGTACAGCTACTTTTAATGGAAATTTTATTCTGCTCTATTTTCACATTGTTTCTATTTGATGTGGAATGTCGATGAGTGGTCGAATACAAGAATAGGATAAATGGTTTCAAATATAATTATTTAAGGAATGGTGATCCATATCTTTGGGTAAATTAAAGGAAGATCTAGGTGATGAGGTATAACTTGGAGACAAAATGGGTGTTGTGAGATGGTTGGCCATATGTGGACCTTGACATTCATTTCCCAGATATATAGTGTCAATAGTTTGTTAAAGGGAAGTATATCATATTATACTGTGAGTGTGTATTTATAGGAAAATTCATTATTAAATATAACATCTTAGTGTACTCTTGGTTTAGTGATAATCATTCCCAATATCTTGACATCATTCTAAGTATATTGAGAGAGTTTCACCTAAATACTAAGATAACCAAATTTATTTTCTGGTTTGATGAATAAATCCTTGGGAGTCATATTTGAGGATCATTTTAAAGGTAATCTAGATAATTATGAGTACACCATTATTTGTTTGAGATTTGTGACCCTCTTTTTGATTTGGAAATTAGAAAATTCTATATGAACCATTCTTGGTAAGAAGGAACAGTTTTTAGGTGATGTTTTCTTTAGAACTCAGATTTGAATGGGTTCTTATCCATGCTAGTCATTATGTTCAAGGAGGGAAAGAGAATATAATGTCGTAATAATAAAAAAATTTCATTGGTGTAACAACACGGATGCTCCTAAGGTTGGGAGTAGGATGTCGATCATTGGTGGGTGACCCTCAAGTGAGAATAGTCATGGGACTTTGAGACCGGTCATGGTATGGTTGTTTGAATTTTACAATATTAGATAAATGAAATGTATGTACATCAATATTTCTCAATAAATGTCTTGGAAAGACTCAATGACACCAACCAATCCATTGACTTGGCCTCTAGGTGAGATACCATATTTGGGCAGAGTCAGTGGTTCAGATGTGTGGATGTCTCGGCTATATACTAAAATTTCACTTATAGAATCTGAAGTATGGCCTACCTTGGATAATCTCCTTAGACTCCAGTATTTTAATTATGAGGTGACACAAGACTTATATTCATTCTTATTTTATGATTAAAGTGTAAATATCCAAATGTGACAGATTGGGAATGTATTGGGGTTCATACGGTGGCATGGTAGAATAAATGACTAAGAAATGGCTTGGCTATGAGATGTCATCGGTAGTTAGTTATAAGCTCCAATGAGAGTGATTGAAGTGATCTCAAGGTGCCTTGGATAAAGGGTGTCAGGATCTAGTTTAGGGATGCATCAGTAGTTGATGTCAAGAATTTTTATGAAATAGTCGGTCATAGGAAATTCAAATTGAGTTCTCTTAAGAAGTTGGGTGTGTTCAGTGAGGAACTTTATTGGGCACACTATTGGGATGAGATGGGTGTAATGTAAAGGTTAGTCATGGATATTCAAGAAAGATCCATCATGACCATGTTAAATTTGGTTGTTTTGGATTTAAAAGTTTTGATTGGATTGGTAATGTACCAAGAGCATCGTTGGGACACTAGGGGCATATTTCAATAGGCAATTCCAATGGCGGGAGTATCTGGACTCAAAATTAGCCAAATAAATCTAGGACCTATGGTAGGGAGCACTATAGGCTGGTTTATGAAGAATAAAATGGTGTGATAGTGTATTGAGTATAGGAGGGCTCAGGTAATCACAGTCTTGATGTTTAATATTTGATTTTGATCATTGTATCAAGCATTGGTGGTGTATGTACCATTTGTTTAAAGTGATACTTAGAGGCACCTTCAACATTCAAAAACACAAAATATCCATTTTACAAAAAAACTCAACCCAAGTGGGTCAGCTAATGTTTTAATTGTCCCCTAAGGAATCGAGAATTATATGTTCTATGGTTGGGAAGTTTTAAGATCTTGTGTTTTGAACCAATTTAAATTTTCAAAAGAATTTGAGTTTTTCATTTGGTGGACAAACCAAATCAGAAAATGAGATTATAAATTTATTTTTGACATTTTGAACCATTAAAAGTATTGTTTTTATATTTTTAAAGAGGACTAGAAAGTGGATTAGAGGTTTTGGGATCATCCTGGGTGTTCAAGACCCAAAATAGAGGTATTGGGAAAAGAAATCCTAGATGTACATTTAGTACTAACTGTGTGACGCAACCATGAATCCTGATTTTTATAGGAAAATGGTTTAGTTAAATGTGTGTGGTGGACAAGATAACCATATCAATTAGTAAAGTGGTTCTGAGAGACTCACATGGTTGGCACACGGTTTTTTTAACTATGCACTACAACCATGCGAGGTGGGGTGATATAGGGTAGTAGATCTACACAGTTGGAGCACAGTTTGTAAACTATGCAAGGAAACCATGAGAATTGGTGGGTGATTTGGATAGTACTACTACATGTTTGGTACACGGTTTTCCTAACCATGCGTCCTAACTATGATCCTCTTAAAAAGTTTGAAATACCATTTTAACCCTCTAATATTAAATTTTTTTTACCCCTTTTCTTCCCTCATTTCACCCAAGAGGCCCTTGTGTGCTCCCTCATGCTTTTACTCTCCCTTGGAGTAAATATCCTTCATTATTGGTCTAAATCAAGCATCATTGGATGTGTTTTATGACAAGAGGTAATTCTATAACTCATCTTGCATGTTTTCTTGGTTTCCCTTCTTGTTTTTTATGCGATCATTATGTGAGCTAATATTCTCTATTTTTAGGGCATTTTTTTATTCTTCTAATTTCTCTCATTTTGAATTAAATCAAATACCAATAATGTAATTAATGATTCCTTGGTATAGGTTAGGTGGTCTATATGATTTTTACCATAAATTTTCATCATTTATAAAATGTTTCATTATGCCATGCGCAATATTATCCATGTGTCACCACCTAAATGTTAAATTATTTTAGATAATTTGTTATTAGATTTAATCGGTTGTCCTTGAGACCCAATTCCATCATTGGGGTCATCTACCTCAACATAAACCACCCCTTTGGGTGTGTTGATATAAATTCCCATGAATGCCTTATCATTCTTATGTAATTATACTACCCTTGAGACACGTTGACCTTACACCTAATTAGTGGGACTCATAATTGGATTAAAGGAACTCCTAAATTGTTGAATACCATTAATTAACCCCTTAGGTTCAACTTAAATTGAATTGGTTAATAGTATTAATTGAATTGGAATGGGAAATTTTTAATTAAATGAATCATGATGAATTATATTTTGGCAGGGAGTCTTACTTAGCCCTTGTTTAATTGTGAAGTATGTTTATGAACATTGTTTTCTTAGGTAATTGAACCAACTTTAGAGGGTTGTTAAGTTTACCCTTTCATTGGGATGTTCAATTAACTTAAATGAAATTTGGATGGTAGTACCATGTCACTTTACCTTCTTGGAACTCATAAATAATATGATTAAATGAATGTTGGAAGTATAAATAGGCATGGATATTTATTGTGCCCTATTTTTTGTTATTAAAGGAAATGATCCTATATAGTTATTTCCTTGAGAGTTCCATGGATGGACTCATAAGTCACTTTTACTTGAATGAAATATAAATGGTTAAGAGGTATTTTACATGACACTCATCGCCATTTAGTTGTCTTTGTTGGACACTATGAACCTATTTATTATTTGGTTTTTTTTAACTGATGTTCCTTATTATTAATACTAGAAGAATCTGAGCATGGTTCCCCTTCTCATTACTTATTGAAATTGTTCGTAATGGCTCCCCATATTAGTAATTATTTAATTATTGGGCATGGAGTCCCATATATTCACTTAATGAATTGTTATACGTGGAGCCCTTATCATTACTTCTAATCAAACATGTTGGGCATGGTGGTCCTTTTCATTATTATTATTATTATTATTATTATTATTATTATTATTATTATTATTGATTTTGGTTAAATGGTTGCGTATGGATATCCTTATCAATTACTATCAATTTTTGGATATGACGCACACTCTCCCTTGGTTTAGATGCTTTGATTGATTCTCCATTATTTAGATATGGAACCCATTATGTTTAACATTGTACATGGATGCCTTGGTTATCTACCATATATCTTGATCATATTTATATAAAATGTATAGATTCAGATATATTCCGTCTTAGGCCAAAGCAGGTGGTATCCAATGGTTATCTCATGAGGAACCTGGTCTGACATGGTATATTTATTTTAGTACTTCAATTATTATACATGCACACTATACCATTTTATACTCACTAACTAGATATGAATTAAACAATGTTGGTGGTGGCCTACTGGGTTTTAATCACACCCTGTTCGGGCCACTGATTGTTACCCAGACAGATATCCTGACTGCAGGTTAGGTTTTGGATTGTTCTTCTTTTTTGTTTCTTTATTCTATACAGGGACTTGACAGGGAGCTGGAGGCCAAGCAGGTACTTGGGATATCTACAGGATTCACACATTTTATTTATTTACACATTTGTCATCTTATCCTGGTTTTATGAATTATCTATTGTATGATCGGTTGTCTTGTATTGTGACTTAGAATGTTCATGCATGGTTGGTTTTATCAGCAATTTCCAGGATAATTATTTATTATTACTTGTTGGTTATTATTATCTTCCATTAATTTTCATTTTATTATGATTTAATTGTATATTTATTTCTAATATAGATGTTATAGTTTCTCCAATATACCACCTTTAAACCCTCACTACTAGTCGGAAGCCTCTGGAGTATGAGGAGGCATGCTTGAATCCTTATCTACAACTTGATTAGGGCACCATTTTAGTGGATCACAGGCTAGGATGTGACAATATTGGTTAGGAAACAATGGTGGAAGGTTTCTACCAGTTGAGTTATGAACATGTTCAAATCATTTTGAAGATCAGACGAATAGCATACATGGTGGAGAGGATTTATAGATAATTGAATAAAAATATTAAAGCATATTTCATGAAAAAAAAAGGAGTTATCGTGTGATGATGAAGCTTTTCATGGTCTAGATTTGCATAAGGATGTTAAGCTATGTAGAGGTGTTGACAATGAAAGACTTATTTTACAGTTGTAGGCTCAACCTAGTTTATTACAAGATAGACTAGACCTTTTCCTTTTTTGGGTTCAAGAAAACACTCAAGATTTTATAAGGAACATATTTAACTTATCACTCGACATTTTACAAGTGTAGATAGAACCCAAAATATTCTACAAGACAGGCCAAAACTATGTGAATTATTTTGATCATGTAAGCACAACCAGAACCCTACCTTTTTAATGGAGGTGTAAATGTGAATGAAATTTGAATTACAGACACTTCCTGGGAAAACTAAAACTAACAAGTCAACTAGAAGATGTTTATGAAGAAGGATGGTGTGTATTAGTGATCTTCATTCCTTTTATAACTAATGTAGAATAAGGAAACTTTGGGAAACCAACATTTATTCAGTAATTCAAAAGTAATGAATCAACATAGTTCTCAAAGTATTTCTTGTTATGTCTTCACTATTTTACTTAGAAACTATTTATAGAAAAAATTTAATGTCTATTATTCTTCAAAATAAATCCTATGAATCTTCTCCACACTAGGGTTTCCTAATTCTTCATTATCAATTGTAGTTTCTATGTAGATGTTTTCTAATTTCTTAACACAACACAAATAGAAGTAGAAGAGTGAACTAGAAACATGGGATCCACTACTCATGTGAACTACCATTGAATAGTGGAGATGATACTGGTAAAATGAAGGTTCTACCATTGAATCATGCTACTTCTGAAACAAAGGTACCATTTTCTAGAGGCGTAGGATTTCTACCACTCAAAACAGATAAAACCTTCTACCATTACTGGTCTAGCTGAGTACTACCATTCAAAGGAATGAATAACTTTGTACCATTGACTCAAGGTGCTTCTAATGAGATGTATACAATGATACTTTGATGATGATTATTCTACCATCGAAATAGGGGAGCCACTACCACCTAGGGAGACAAGATCGATGCTTTTGCTAAGAATATTTTCAAATGGCGTTGTGTCAAGGAGAATTGATATGGTGAGCTTCCACTACATTCATGTTTTTTTGGGTCAACACTTCATTAATTTGGTGATTTCGTTCATGGAAATTAGTGAGGGAACTGGGTGATAGAGGTGAGGAAAAAATGGTGGAAGGCTACAAATGTTCCAGTTGTGCACATAGTCGAAGAAGAGTGAAGATCATAGGAATCTCATGTATGGTGAAGAGTTGTTTTAGCTGATTGAAAATGGTGAATCAATTTTCATGAAAATTGAGGAAACATTATGTGATTATGAAGCTTTCTATGACGTAATTTTGCACAAGGAGGTTGAGATTTGTGGACACATTGATGTTGTGACTATTTTAGTAAACTCGGGTAGTGTTGTTTTGGAGGATAAATGTTGAGCTATACTACTGATGAGAATCTAATGAAGTCGAGTGAGGGAGGAGTCAGTTAAGAAAATGAAGGCTAAATTAATATACCTAACTATGTGTATATATATATATATATAATGGGGTATATTCATGATATATAAAAAAATATTAAATGGATAAACATAATATATACATATATATAACATGATATTTATATGATTTAAGATAAAAATATATACCCATGCATAAAAAAATAATTAAAACATATAATAATATGCCCACCTTTAAATAGAGTGTACATAAAATAATACATGAGATAAAAACTTTAATCAAACGATCATATAACAAACTAATACCGATTATATTAAACACTAAATATAACTATGCTAAATAAAAATTAGAACATGTAATACAATTATTTAAAATTAAACATTTAGTATATTTAATATTTAAATTTAAAACAATTAAACAAAAAAACATGATTTCATAAATTAACACATGTGACATATGATCATGATAAAAATATGTATGTAATATATAACAAAATAACACAATATTTTTTCATAGGATAAAGTAATTAAAGCATTAAAGCATTAAAACATGTAAATAAATAAGTAAAATAATATAAAACATTGTTTAATGTTTTTAGTTTATTTAACAAAATGAGTGGATTTTTAATTTATCAAAACAAAGATTAATCCATGTTCAAAAACCAATATAAACTTTTGTACAGAATGATGCAATATATTATGATCTTAGGAAAAATAGAAGTTGTGGTTCTGATTTTTTTATAGAAATTAAGTAATACTCATTTCTTTTAATTAATAGAAACCCACTATATAATATTTTTCTCCATGTAATGATTGAAAAAACCATAGTTATGGTTATTATAATAAGTGAAGTTTTGAATATTTTTTGGCTCTGTAAAATTTTACTTTACACAATGAAGGGAACAACAACATCATTATTATAAATGAACTGGAATTTCCTAAAAACATGGTATAAAGGTATTTCTTCCATGTTTTTGATGATTTTTTTTGAAGAAAAGAATAGTGAGTTATATTGTGGTCATGAACATGGAGATATTCATTTTTACTAGAGGAATATTTTATACTTTTAATGAAAAACTCTTTGTGAAGAGGAATATATCTTTTAATGGTTCATATCTAATGTATTTTTTAAATAAAATGATTATAAAATTAGAAGGATAGAGAATTAAATATGTGGTTTTTGAAGTTTATACTTTGACTAAAAATTTGTATTGTGTTTAAGGTGAATACGGCATGATTTTAATAATATTTACATTACTTGTAGATTTTAACCTATTTTTAGATATGTAATATTTTAGAAGAATTAGTAGTGAAAATCCATGGAGATTTGAATTTTTTTAATGATATTTTTAGAGTCTTAGTAGAGAATATTTTAATTTAAAATTTATATATTTATTTTTCTATATCTATAATATGAAATCAAATAGAATATTTGATTTAATTATTATAGATATTTTATTCCATATATTTAATAATATAAAACAAAAAAAATACATTAATTTTATGGATGGATTTAATGGGGGTTTTATGACCATTAAAATATGGTAAAATAGAGGAATGTATGTGAGTAATATAAATATAAAAATTTTCTATATAATAATTTTAATGATAGTGTCACTAATGGTAATTTATTTAGTGGGAGTAATTGAAAGTAGGGAATATAAAAAAATTTAGTCCAATTGAGATAGGGGCTCATCCATGGAGAGTTATTATAATATATAGTGTGTTGGATCATAAAGGTGGATCATGGAAAAGAAAATTTTTCTAATGGGTAATTGATCTAATTAGATTTACTTTGATAGGAAGATGAGATTCTAAAAAGAACATGTAGAAAATAAATGATATATCTGGAAAGTGAATAATAATATTGAGTATAATGGTATCAATTCCATTGACATAGAATTAATCTATTTTGGATTCACATTGGTAAAGGATGGTTCTTCTTTAAAGATTATTTGGAAGGTATTGTATCAACTCTCTTGATAAGGAGTTATTCACATCTAGCTTATAAAGCATGTGATTAATAGAGAATATTTCATTTTATCCCCAAAAATGGAGTTTTTATTTAACTATATATCATTCTATTTATAAATATTTGAAAAATTTACTCATATTTAAAAGTAGTTAAAGTACCTCATTGAAATATTTCCCGAAAAATGAGGAAGTGGGGGTGTTCCATAAGAGGTTATTTTCCATCCATAAATTATCATTTTAAAGGTATTTAATTATGGAATTGAGTTACCATAACATTAAACATTATATCTATAGGTATAATGAGTTTATTAGATTTTGGTACATCTACACAATGATGTTTTATACTCTTTTGACAAGGTCCAGTGCTGGTGAACCAAGTAAAATCAATGTGTTCATATATAATTTACTTTATTTATAATCTTTTCATATTAAATTTTATTTAATGAGATAAATTATAGATTTAAATATCATTCCTACTAGGATGAGAACAAGATCCAATAAATGGATAGGGATAAATAAAATGATTTAAATGGTTTTCACCCAGAGTCACCCTCCTTTCAATGTGCTTTGTTCCATACATTATAACCTGATTATCCTAAAAATTGGTGTCATAACTTAAATGTTATATCTTGGATTTAAATTTTCATATCATTTTTTGTATTTTATGTAACATATAGATTTCATTGTGAATCCTCCTATTTTTTATAGATCTACCTTTAGAATTTGAAAGTATTATATGATTTTTTATCTAAAATATTATGGTAATGATATTTTAGAGTGTATTTATTGTGATAGATATTTAATAAATCCAAATAAAAGGGTTTTTTATAGAGAAATGTAGAATATTCTAGTAAGTTATTTTACTATTGAGGTATTTAAGAATACTCTTTAATGTGATACAGCATTTCTGATGTGTAAAACTTCAAATAACATCAATGATCAACCCACACCAAAGGAATATGTTTTGACTCCTTCAAAATGTGATGAATTAAAATATTGTCATAAATATTTACTCATAGAAAAACTAAAAAAATGTTCCCTATTCCAAAATCTAGAGAATAATAAAAAGATAAAGAATAATATAACTTATAAAGAAAAGGGAACTTTGATAAAGGTGAATGAAATTAATTTTATTCATAAATATGAATATAAATCACCTTTAGAAGTGACTTTATAATATAAAGTAACATATTCTCTCTCAATATTGGAAAGATAAGGTGTGATTATAAGATATGATTTGAAAACATCATGTTTTTTATCTAAAAAACACACTTACAGTATACTGATACAATAAAATGGATTTATAGTTCAAACCATACAAGAGAACGTCGATATACTAAAAATAATCAAGGAGTAGAATTTTCATTTATAGTATAATTAAATATGGAAAATAAATGGATAAATAAAAAAAATAAAATATTTAAAAGAATAAATGTAATTGATGAATATAAATCTAAATAAGAAAAGTAATTTATTACAAGAGCATGATCATTAATAAAGATATCATATGGATGAGGAGAATTAATTTAAAGATGAAATTATTTCTCTAATGGAATTTCTAGAGGACAAAATAAGATTCAATAAATACTTTTTCTCTTGATTGGAGATGGTGGAAACCAAATTAAAAATAAAATACATAAATATTTTGTACATTAAAGATGATTTAAAATCTAAAAGAGAATAACTTTTCTCTAATGATGATTATCACATAGAGACATTAAAAAATAGGGTTCAAAAAAGTAATAATCAAGAATTAGTGAAGAAAAATTAGTTTCTAAGAAAAAAATAATGAAAACTCATAATGAAATAATTTTTGAAAGTGTTTTACTTTTTTAGTGGCATGGGACACACCATGGATATATGTATGTAGGGCATGTATATTTACAATGTTAGAATATCTGTTGAAGTATCTTATACTACAACGAATATAAAATGGTGTATATTTTATGTTAAATGATTTAAATGTTCTAACCATGGTTATTTGGAAAGGTATTGTGATATTAAGTATGGTTAGAAATTAGGGAGAAAAGTTAATATTCTTGAGAGTATGGGAGAACAAACTCATATGAAAAAACTATTTACATGTTCATTAATAATGAAATTAAATCTTGAGGGTTAAAAAATTTTAAATAATACTCACGTATAGAATGTAATATGTGGAAAAAATTCAATCTAATCCAAATATAAAAAGGTAAAAACATGGAGAGACATGAATCACTAGAGAAAATTTCATAATCTAAAAAATAAAGGGCATTATTCAAGTGAGATTAATCTAATACTAAATTTTATTGATAATTTAAAGGTGGTTCAAGATAAATATCTAAATAAAATACTAAAATAATTCTACACAAGTGGTTTAATTATTTAAAATATGATAAAGGGATGGAGACCAATATCTATAAAAAGGTCAAATCATTAAAAACAACCACATTCCTTTACTTGAGGATGTTTTTTAAATACTCTTATCCTAAATATATTTAATTTCTATAATTGTTGTTGAAATGATACTAGATTAATTAAGATATTAAATCTATGGGGAGAACTTAATGAGAATCATGATTGATCTGGAAACTTTTTATGAAATGGAAATTAAGGACAAATTATTTCTTGGAAAATCAAGTATAATCAAGAAGATAAGTTGATCCTCATGTGGAGTGTTAAATTTATAAAATTAGTATAAAAACTTTACTAAAAGTTGTACCAAAAAATGGTGCAACTAAATTATAAGGATGTGTAAATAATTTATAAGTATGACTTGAAGATAGTGTATCAATATTATGTAATGAGTAAGGCAGGAATTTTTTACAAGTTAATTAAATTGTGCTTACTTATTGTGTCATATAAATTTTGGAAAACTTGGATCTATGAGATATGACAAAATCTTATGATATTTTTCATTTTAAAATATGGATATTAATGTTTATATAGAAATAATTAATGATGAGTTTTCATTGGAGAATATTTGAAGGTTGTTAGTATAATTTAGAAAATGAAGAACACCCTGTGAAGGTGGAAATCTCAATTCAATAATTGGTATAAATTACAAATGTTTTGAAACATGTTTATTTACTAATTATTTTGAGAAATTAGGATTGTGATTATAGGGAGAGAGATTGTTAATGGAATTAAATTCTTGATTTGAGTATTATCAATGGAAATAAGTGATATAAATGGACTACACTAATGTTGTAGACTAATTTTATTGTTTCCTACATTCAATTTTGGCCTGGTGGGCTTAGAGTATTTTTTAATATCCATTTACAAATTTGTAGGTTCACTCATTGAAAAATACATATAGTTTCAATAATATATGGGTGTTATAAATCACATGTATAAATTTATATTTTTTTCAAAAAACAAAAAAATAGATAATTTGAGATTATCTAAGAAGAATGGTAATACAAAACAAGTGGAAAGGATCCGTGAATAAAAAAGTAGATTTTTTTATTTTAAGTCAAAGGGGGATTTTATTTTCATGATTTAGTTACTCAATCATACAGTTTTGAATATTATTCAATTTCTTCAAAAATGGGAAGTCATGTGATGAAAATATTTAACAAGTGGTTTAGAAAAATGTTAACAATCTATATTTAGAGTCAAAGGGGAGAATTTGTAACATAAGTCTCTTCTGATCAAGGGGGATATTTTCTCTATAATAAAAAGGTTTATGCTAAAGAGGTATATACCATTAGAACTCAAGGTATGTTATATGGAGCCTTGGTGAATAGAATTATTGGTTAGTATTGAAAACAAAATCTGAAGGGGGATTTTTCCACCAAAGTATTTTTATGTGTTGGATTTATTATTAATCACTAGTCAACCATAGGATATGCATTATCAACCACTAAATAAGATAATGAGAATGCAATTATACAATTATATAATAATATTAAAGTTTATTTGGAGTGTCTTAAAGAAGTTTGGAAAATGATGTTGAAAATAAAGTCATGATAGTGTAATAGACATGTTGTGAATGTTGTGTAAGGTTAAACACAAAAAATCACATAGTGGTTTTATGTATTGGTTTTGGATAAATAGGGAAAACAATGATAAAACATTTTTTGAATAGGATAAAATTGATATATTAATTTAAAGATACATTACATTGATACATGTAGGTATAAGAGAGTTTGTACTGATATAATCACAATGAGTATAGAAATTTTAGAGAAAGTGGAGTCTGTGACTTTTCATGGAAAATGTGAAGATGGATAAAATAATGATGAATTAAGATCTAGAATTGATGTAGAAATTAGATATTCATGAAAATTAATAATTATTTATTTTTGAAGTGGTTGAATCATTATATTTTAATTTGGTGGTAGATAATGTTAGAATATGATTGGATATGTTTTAGAAAAATTACACTATAGTTTCAATCATGAACTACATTTTGAGGCTATTATGAAAGCCTGGATTCAACCATAAATAACATACCAAGTGTGAATGAAGTTAATAATTTTCAACAACACATTCAAATGTGAGAAAGATTGAGGTTGATCATAAATAAATTGAGTTGGCCATATTGAAGAGAGAAGTAGACCGTGAATTCCAAACATGCTATTATGTAATGTAAATGAAATTTCCATGAATAATAATGCTTGATTATATGATCTTAGGCATAATTAAAGTCATGTTTATGATTATGTTAATAAAAATAATGTAATTATCACTTATTTCCATAAGAAAATCCCATTTTTATAATCTTTTTCACTACATCATGGTTTGAAAAAAAACATAATCATGGTTATTAGAATAAATGAAGTTTCAAATATAAACTGGATATGTAAAATTGGATGATATGTGTTTAATGGAAGAACCTAGTCATGGTTGTGGATATAGAGGGTTTTTTCTATAAAAAATTTATTGAAGTAATTTTTTCTATGGTTAAAAATAAATTTTCTAGATAAAAAATGGAGATTCTAATTGTGGTTATAAATGTAGAGTTGGTCCCTTTTAATGGATTTTTAAAGAAAAAATCTTGAAATTAAAAGGAAGAAATCATATAACATTTCTTATAGGATATGCATTTTAGATAAAGGAAATTAATATTAAATTGTAAGGATAGATATTTGAAGACAATAGTTTTTAGAGTCTATAATTAGATTAAAAAAACCATTTTGTTCTTAAGGTGACTAAATCATGGTTTTTAGGATATCTACATTAATTTCATATTTGAATATATTTTTAAATACAAAAAAAATTGGAGAAAATAATGGAAATAATTTATAGATATTTGAATAATTTTTTTAATGAGTTTTGTGTAATTTTAAATGAGTTGATTTTTTAAAAAAATTGGGGATTAAAGTTGTGATATCAATAGGATAAATTCAAATAGAATATCTAGACTAATTTTTATATAGATTTAGTTTACATGTAATTGAAAATACTTAATAGGTAAATACACTAATTTTATGGAAATATTTAATGGGGTTTTAACCAATATTTATATAAGATAAAATAGAGGAATACATGTGAAATATATGGAAAATATATCTTTATACAATATTTTATCCTCCAATATTGTAGATAATGATGAATTAAGTGAGGGTTGATTGGCACTAAATGATATTTATGAATTTGGTACAAGTGAGATAGATAGAGAAAGTAGCTCATCCATTGAGAATTTTTGATATATATGGATATTAGAGCATGAGGGAAGGGAATTTCAAAGAAAATTATTATAATAAGTAATTTATATCATTTATATTGTTTGAGAAAAATATGATCTCTTATGTAGAATTTATGAAAAATCATTGATATATTCAACTGGAAAAGAACAGTATTGAGCATAATAGTGATTATATTAACATGGAATTGATTCAATATAGATTCACATAGGTTTGTGAAGATTATTTAAAGGATATTTTATGAACTCTCTTAATAAGGACTTGGTCACATCTTTATTTTTAAGAAATAGATAAGAAAGGTGAATTTTATCTCAGCACCATATCTCAAGTTTCTATTGCATCTTATATAAATCTCTTTATATAGATATAAATAAGACTCATGTATCTATAAACTAATAAATAATCACTTTTAAGTAATGAATGAAAAATGAATAAAGAGGTATAATTCCTTGGGAGCT
Organism: Viscum album; assembly: GCA_963277665.1. Lineage (NCBI taxonomy): Eukaryota > Viridiplantae > Streptophyta > Magnoliopsida > Santalales > Viscaceae > Viscum > Viscum album. Next base: position 931,742,312 of record OY728122.1, on the reverse strand, counting down.
AGTGTTTAATCCTTAAATTATCATTATACGAGCAGTTCATATTAGTATAGAGTGATCAAAACTTAAATAATTGTACCCGTATGGAATATTATATTAGTAAATTTTTTGTATATTGGAATATCATCATTTAATTCTCCTTAGGCATAGACTAGTGTGGGTGAACCAAGTAAAATCATTGCATCCTTATGTGATTTACATGATTTATATGATTTCATGATATAAACAATAGGTTGAAATATTATTCCTACTAAAATGGGAACAATATCTAATGAAGGTTGATTAATAAAGAAAAAGTTTTGAAAAAAAATCATCTAGATTCACCCCCCCCCATCATGGTGAATTGGGTAATATATTATAACCTAGTGACCCCATAAAATTTTAATGACATCATTGAAATCTCTATATCTCATAATCAATTAGGAATTTCAACAAAAATAAAAACTAAACAAATCATATAGTCTGGTTCCATGATACATCAAACATTTTTTCCTCCAATAGACACACTTGGGACATACCACACAGTTTGGATTCATGGTTAGGAAAATCATACATCAACTATGCAAGCACATATGAAATGTATTGTAGGTCTTTCATGTACAAGCTACATGATTTTCAATGACTATACACCAAACATTATCCGATCACTACAACCCTAGAAAATATAAAAAATCATGTTAATTCAATATGAAACTCAAGGTAAAGGACACAAATAATTAAATGAATAAAATAATAATGAAAATAAAGGTCATGATGTTTCAATTCTCCCCACCATGCCACTTTTCCCCCCATAAATTCATTAGTAAAATATAGAATACACTTAATGATAAAACCTCAACACCCCAATGAAAAGGTGGGTGGGTTAGGGAAACTAGAAACTTCCCTTAGTGGGGGTTAAACCACAACCAAAAATATACCTCAGGATCAATGGAGTATACCCTCATACATAATTTGATGTCTCCAAGGGTAAACTAGACCCATAATTTAGGGACACAAATCCTAAATAACACCAACACCCGTTAAAGGATCCACACCATTTAGATTTCATCTAGAATGGTGGATAAAAGATATATATGCTCCTAAGAAAACATAACACCAAGAAAATAGTCTTCTAAAAAATAATTGAATGGGAATTTAAGGAACTAACTTAAAACTCCATAAAGAAAATGTTAACCCAAATGGTTACTCCTAAGAACTCTAAGATAAGATCCAACCAAAATGATATAAACCAACAACTAATGAATAAAAAATCTAAATCAAGAATATCCATTAGTATATAACAATATTTATCTAACCTTGGATCAATGAATTGTAATGGTGGGTAACCCATATCCTCACCCATGGAGTACCTCTTATAGTGAATCTAACAAAATCTAAGCGCTCCAACTGAAGAAAAAACTAAACCACACTCATTCTAAACCCCCAAGAACCTACCTAAGGTTATTCAGTTTAGTCCATAAAAACCAAAATTTTCAATAAATGAGCTAGATAATAACAACCAAAATAAATGGGATCAACATTGGGGAATAATAACTATAAGAATAAACAAAATCTCATAAGCACCAAGATAGAAATTACAAAAACACAAATCGGATTAGAGTTGCCCTAAAAGATTTATCCTCTCTCAACTCATTGACCATGAATCCCAAAAAAAATAACAACAAGATCTAAAAAACACCCAAGACTCCTACTCCAAATAATATACCTCAAAATATCCTTGGAGATAACTGAGATGGTTGTATCAAATATAAGTACTTACATCTTTTAAGGAGGTATTAAAGTGGCTAGAGGACTAAATATTCTCTTGATATTCTCTAACCACACCACTACCACAAGTGGAACTTAATCACCATGTAATGAAAGAAGACAATGATTCAGGAAATATTGGATAGTTTCTAAAATTTTGATTAGTTATATCTCCACCACTCTATTCTAAGTCTAGGTAGAGTCATTAGCTAGATGAACTATATCTAAGTGGAAAGGAGAATCAATTTAAGGTCTATCTCTAGATATAGTATTTCCACCCTTTTTCAAGACTTTACTAAGAGGAATAATTTAAATAATATAGATCATGAATTTAATCAGTTCATATCCCACATAATGAATCATACATCCCCATATAAACCATAGGCGTAAAAATAAGCATGTAATTACCAAAACAAAACACAAAATAAATCTTGTTTTAATTTCAATCACTTAACAGGGTATTTTTAAAACCATTTTCATATGTACATACACATTTTCAAAACACTCCATCCCTTAAAATGTTTTCATTTAATTAAGAAAATTGACCAAAACCATACCATATTCTTTTGACTATATAAAACCACCACTCTCATACAAGGGTTTCAAAACCATTTCCATAAAACCAACTTCCATTTCAAAACACATTCTAAAATTCCTTTAAGAAAGTAACCACCTTTAAAAATAACATAAGAATATAAAACACCACTTTTCCAACCACCACAATATGAATTTTAAATATCTCAACATCCCAATTTATTTTAAAAACCAAATAGATTCACTTCACAACTTTATTACAAGTTAAAATTACAATCCCTCCATAATAAAGTTTAAAACATTTATATGAAGACCCACTTTAATTTTTAAAACATTCTATTAATTCCATAATAAAACCAATAATTTCTTAAAAAAACTCATAAAGGGAAAAATTTAATTTAAAAATGGGTTTTGAAATTAAATATTTCAAAAAATTATCTTTTCCACCCCTGATAAATGCTTAAATTTCAATCACTACAAAAAAAATAGCACAAAAAATTAAGAAATATATATTAAAAAAACATAAAATACCTCTTCAATTCACCTATTAAATGTTGAAACATCTTTATAATCAATATATAATCAAGATGGATCAAAAAAAATGTGAGGGATGAAATTTTTTTCATAGTTTGGTTACATGATTTGGTAGACCATGAACCAACCTTGCCACATTCCCCATAAAGTCCTTATACTTGGGTTCATGGGCTCCACACGGTTTCCCAAACCTAGTGGTCTAACTGTTGAACCATGGTTAGTCATCAAATTTCACCTCAAAACTCAATAAATCTCCAAAATAACTTATAAAAACCCCTTAGAGTCAAAATATCATCAATTCAAACGATAATAGATTAAATAAAACCAAAAATAAACACAAAATAGAAATCAAAAACCTGAATACCCATCACAAATGAAGTTCATCACAAAAGGGGGAGATTAGGAATCTACTCTTAATCTACCTCTTGAGTTCCAATGATCATATCTTCATACTACCAGAATCCCAAAATAATAGGAGGGGTCTCCAAGAATCTAGGCCTTAAAAAACCAATCCTCTGATACTATTTGTAAGAAACTAACCTAAGCTAACCTACCATATCACCCAACCTGATTCACCACTTGGACAAAAGGGAATTTTCAATCCTCATGGGCTGGAAACTAGTACCTGGGATCAATTAACATGATGTTGGGAATGATTTTTCCCTCAAATGATAAATAAACAAATAATGGAAACTTTATCAAGAATCTTTCATGGTATGTCCATTCGTTGGACTGCTATGAATACGAATAAGTAGCTAAAAATAATGGACTATAATAAAAAAAATATCATAACCAAAATTATCACATAAACACATTTCAAAAACATAATAATACATAGTCTGAAACAAGAATATATATAATAGAAACTAAAAGGAATATAAATACAACAAGCTAAAATGACTAATAAAAAATCCTAAAATAAACCAAAAAAGATGAATAGTAGTACAACCAAATCCATGTAGTAAATTTTCACTCACCACCTCCTGACACATCCATCCCAAGACCAAATAGAAATAAAACACATATAGCATAAAATGGTCACCTAAAATAAAACATAATGGTTACATGCACCCATATGTGTATATAGGGTGGGAGCCAAACATGATTAATTTGATATCACCAAGGGGTCTATGAAATTTCTTATAAATGATATTTAAATCATGTAAGTTTTATTATATTTAGAATATAGGATCTTACATTTGATTATACAAGAGAAAACATGTAACTATTATTTCCATTTAAAATCATTACTTTAAAATAAACTTCCATTTTAAATTTAAACATGAGATTCACTTTAAAATAAAAACATTTTTAAAACATGAAAATAAAACCACCCAGATTTATAAAACTATACATCTCCATAAAAACATTTTTTATATGTTAAAATATTTCTAAAAACACGCTTTTATAGGAAAATAATTTAGAAATAAACAACACTATAAGAAAAATAATTTATTCATCAAAGAGATATTGAAGTCAAAAAAAATTCAATACAATGGTATCATATAATCAAATAGAACAAGGGGGAATAAATTAATTGGGAATCCCCCCAATAGAATCATTAATAATAAACAAGAAACATGGGCAGTTCACCAGATCTTAAAAAGAGATATTCCTAGATAATTCATAACATGGGACTAATTATTGGCCTATGTTACAACCTCAAAAAATAAAAAATACAACAAACATACCCATATAGGAACCATTGGGGAACACTCGCCTATATAAATAAAACCATATAACTTGGGTAAACTATCTAGTGTGGGAGATAACTAGTCTGGAACAAATCTAGATTGCTCTCTAAGTGGTTAGAGTTCCCATGAAATAAACCATATGGATGTGTGAAAAAATGTGTCACAGAATCAATGATAATATATAAAAATAAAACTAACCTCACATCCAATTCCCTCATAATAAATTTCATCTTTTCATATTCATAGAGTATCACATAAGAATGTAATCCTTTATATAGTGGGAATACAACATCATATGAAATATGGTCTCATAACTGAGTTTGTGTCATACCCCAATTTAAATTCCATTTTAAAAGTTCCAAACGGGCCTTCGAAAAACTAGCTTGCGATGTAAATCTATAATACCAATATTTTAAGTTAAAACTTGAAAAAATACTTTAAAAATCCATTTGGAATCCATTTAAAAACCAATACTTCCTTTGGAATACTTTTTAAACATCAAGACCCCTTTTAAAAAATAATAACTTACTCCTTTAATATATATTTGGAAAATAATCCCCACACCTTAATTTAAAATAAAATCTTGGAAAAATCACATCAGTGAAAAATTCCCATTCAAATTATAATTTCAATTGAACGCAGCCACTAGCACCTTTATATATTCACTTAGGATTTTTAAACTAATCATTTAAAAATCATAAATACAAAAGTGAAGAAAATCACTTAATTACAAGTGATAAAAAACTTTAAAAGTATTCTAAAACACATCAAGGGAAGTATATATAATAATAATTTGATATAGAACGATTTTAATAAATATCAAGTATTTAAAGACATCCCATATAAAGGAATTACATAGAAGAGCCTACCTCAACACAATATGAAAAAGTGGTTTTCAATAGTGGAATCCCAACCAATGATGAAGATGATACCTATAAGACTTGGAAAAAAATAACCATGATTATGTTAACCCTAAACCCTATTTTTGGACAACATGACCCCTAGAGTTCATGGGAGAAGAAAAACTAAGGGGAAAAAATAAGGGAAAGGAATTGATCTAGAGGGGTTTACCTTCAATAACCAAACTGAAAGATGTATAAAACATGGGGGAAGATCCATTGGGAAGATTATTATAAAAATAAAGAATTAATAGTGCTATTGGAGTCAAATGAGATGTTAGAGAAGGACACAAGGCTTAAAATTAGGGAGGGTAAATTCAAAAATTTCATAATTTTATAAAAAATGGGTAGAATACACAGTTTGGCCACATGGTTCACCAAACCATGTTCCAACATGCATCCTCCTCTAGACACACCTGATTCACATTACATGGTTTGGTCACATGGTTTTTAAAACCTTTCACTAACCATCTGACCACATATGAAATGTGTTATAGGTTTTCACAAGCAGCTTGCATAGTTTTCACTAATCATTCTCTAACTGTTTGCATAGAACTAAAACCCCAAAACTTTGAAAACTCCATTAAACTCAACTTCAAACTCAAGTACAGGGATAAAAATAATTAGATGAATAAAATAATAAGGAAAATAAATTTTTTGTATTAAAAGCCCTTGATTTATCCTTGCACACTGGTGATTCCAATACCATTGATGGTCGAGGGATTGTTGATAAAGACTATTATTAAGATACACGAAACTTATGGGGGTATAAATTAAATTTTATGAATGAAAAATTGAACCTATATAGGTTCCATAGTTCCCTTGATTAAGGATGAGTTAAAAATTGGGATGGATGGCTTAAAAGTGGGACATATAAGACCATAGGGTGCCTTGTAGTCATTGGGATAATTGTTTAGATAATGGAGAGAGTGACTTACTCCACTAGTGGTTGAGCATCTAGATGGGTACACCCTTGGTATATTTACAAGAGGATTGGTTAGTGGCCGGATCTAGGCTGATTTGGAAAATGAGATGGACCTCAAGACATCTCTCTTGTGTGATGTCATTATGGATTCTTCTATGAGACCAGTGAGGCCATGGTATGATCACAATAATGATTAGGGATGTTATTCCCTATAAGTAAAAAACATATATGTAAGATATGATTAAAAGATAGAGGAACCTATGTAGGGTATCGAGACTATAATACGGATTATAGGGCCCTGATAGATTTTTTATCCTTATATTAACCCTCAAGAGGGGTAGTGAAGGAGATCTTAAATCATAGATTCTAAGTGGAATCATAAAACTTGAGAATTGATAGAGATGGAAAAGGTTGTGGGCTCAAGAGGCCAACCTTGGACATGTTTGATGGTCTTTGTGTATGATTTTCCCCTTTGATGATAGTTACATGATATGTTTCTAGGTGGATATTTTACCCCAATTATATTATGAGATACTTATATAGAATGACTAGATTGTTACCTAGGATTTATCTTTTATGCGTGTATGTAATGCCTAGGATTCAATAATTATTCTTATATGGAATGTGTTTACTATCAGGGAGAGTTTTCTTCTAATTTTTGGATGACCTATTTCCTAGAAAGGTGTGATCTGAACCTAGATTCTCTAGATAATAATAATATTTTTTCTATCAGTGGAGATTTACACCCCTAAGCTTCTAGACGAAGTTATATATTTTCTAGTAGGGTGCAATCATGTCCCTACCGATCTAAATGACCAGTTTCCTGACAAAGGAGACACAAAAATCTGAGTTTACATATGATTATAACTATTCATTTGTTTTGTGTGGGCATTCCCTTGAGTTTTTAGATAACGATACTTGGTTTCACAAAAGGTTGTGAATTCTCCCCTAATTTTCGTGATGATTTTTTCATGGTTGGGGGAGTGTTTTCCCATGGGTTCCATACAAGGTTACTCTTGTTTCTTGTCAAGGAGTGTGTACACCCATGGTTTCTAGATGATGGTAGAGATATCTGGAACAAACTAAAGTTATACTTGATCTTAGGTGTCGCCTTAGAGCCTAAGGATCAACGATAGTTATTTTATTAGGGTTTCATACGGTGTTTATTTTTTTGATAAAATGATATATGCGTACACTTATTTTACTAGTTAAATTATGGACCATATTGGTAGTTCCCTATTGATTTATACTCACACCCTGCTTGAGTAGCTGATGCATGCCTGTCTTAGGTCATGGAAAAACAATTTTTAAATTTCCTAAGTGTATTCTAGTGATTAACCCTAGGAATTATCCTGAAGAGGAGTGCACACAAAATCAATTTGTCACTTTAAAATGAGGGTAAAAATGTTATGTTTTTTAAATGAAATTTGAAATTCAAATGATTGAAAAAACTATGATATTAAAAAGGTTGATTAGGTAGGGGTCAGTTTCCTAATTTTAATGTTATCCTTGTTCAATTTAATTCAATCCTCTTCTTATTTTTTGATTAAAGTGAGTTTTCACAATTGTTTCCTCTCACTTCCTTGGTGAAATTATGATGGTGAGAGAAAACCTTACCAAGATCTTGGTTTGGTCAACTCTCCTTCCATGTGTAAAATAGTTTTATTGAATATCCTCAGTTTAAATTGACAATACCCAATCGGGTTTTGTTTATCCCAAACAATCAAGAACATTCACTACACCTTTTACACGTACTGATGATCGTCGAGTACTTCACCACTAATCCCCAGTTTATTCCATCGTATATAAACTAGAAATTAGTGGAGGGAGATTATGATTATTTTACCAAGGAAAAAACAATAAAGGAATTAATATTCAAGAACTATCAACTTTCATAATAAAATCCACTATAAAAAATTGAAATCAACTTTGAATAAGAAAGAAATTTATTCAATTACGTACAAGAACTCAAGCATTACAATGTAGAAAACCAACCCTTCCCCAATCACTCAAAATGTTTACCCCACCATGGTAAGGGTAATCGAGATGAATGGGGAAGAAGAAGGCATTACAAAACTATGAAAAATAAAATATATAAAATAGAATTCTGAAAAGTTATTCTCCTTGGTGTCCCAGAAGGAATGGGATGGATTGAGCGATGCTTTGAGAGGGTGGAGCTCTCCTCCTTTTATATCCAAAATTTGTCCCCAAAATGTTGATTTGTTGTATCCCTGTTAAATGACATATTCACGTGGTGATCCCTTCTTTAATGTTTTTCATAATTCTCTTGGACGTTTCCCCTCAAACCCTCATCATATTTGGACAAGTAATCCGAGAGTTATGCCCACTTTACTCTCACAATCTATTATGTCCAGTCAGACACGTCAAATCGCAAACCTCATTATTAGGATGATTTAATGACCCTTAAACGGCCAATTACCATAGAATTCCCTTCATGAAAGATGTTCTAAAACTCTTTGAACGTCCACCCATCGAATATCACAAAAATTGGGACCACCAAGAATTATTTATGAACCCCACACCAAAAATCGGCAGAACTGTAAAAAATATTCATGAGACAACTTGTGATCTTCTTTTGAGCTTCCATATGGTCGATTCAGATTTTGGTCCAAAAATAGTAAATGAAGTCCTGGATGTTTAGAATCTGGAAAATGAATAATTTTTCAATTTATATTAGTGTAGAATATGTTATGGACAAACTATAGAAATAATTTAAAACAGTTAAAAATCTGAAATGGGCCATTTTTACTGTTCAACTCAAAATAACACCAATATCATAAAAATGAAGCAATTAATCTTAGAGTAACACTTTCGTGTGTTTAAAACAATTAAATTAAATATAAATTTAATTGAAAATATTGTCTCTATCAATTACCCCACACTTAGCACTTGGACTCCTGGACAAGTAAAAATCAAATCAAATCAAATCCAAAACACATACCAATGAGATCTACCAAATCCATACTAAGAAACAAAAAGATATCATGCCTCATCAAAAAAAAATTATTTCAAGTTATCCATTTTATATTTTTATATATTTCCACTTCATTTCTTATCTCATGCACACAAAACACCTACCTCGCATGAATTTTCTCTCATCTCACAAATGTAAATGTTGAACAAGGCTTTTCTCATCCAAACTCAAAAAAGAGTCAACATAGGCTTGATAAATTCCTACTTCTCCACCCGATGTGAGTAAAGGACATGTGTTTCTCATGAGGACTTTTCAGGGTTATTCTATGGCTTCTGATTGGTATGATTTAGATGTTAAAAATTATGAGGCCGAAAAAGGAGGCTTGGCTCTTTGTGGAGAAAAATTGCTAGATTCTAATTTTCACTCAAATATGGTCTCCTTATCTTCAACTTTGTAGAAAATAGGCTCCATCATCATTCAATCAGCTTAGGATTTCAGCAGAAAAAATTTCAATCTTTTCAAACATGATTTTTTTTTTGAAATCTCCAGATAGGCACATCTTTCTTTTTACATCAGAAGCTCTAGAAAGGGACAGCTTCTCTTATCATGAAAGCTCCAGAAAAGGCACAACTTTTAACAAAATGAAATATTCAGTAGAAACATCATCTCTTCAACATTTTATATTCCACCAAAAGTATCACCAAATGGGGTAGTACACCAAAAGACATCTTCCCCCACACTTAAGTTCAACTAGATCATGAAATTTCACTTCAAGAGCAGGTAGGATATGGAAAATTGGATTGTAATGTGGCTAAACTAACAGGATATTCATGGATACTAGGGGCTACAATGATTAATGTATAAGTTAGGCCATAATGAAAAGGATTATTTTGAAAATGGGGCTTTAAACCAAATAAATTCCTCAATCATTTAAAACACACATACCCCAAACCCTCAAGTTTTGAAAGTAATAAATCAAATTCTGGTTAAAGCAAGCATGGTATGGTTATCTCAAGAAATGAGGTGAATGAAAAGAATATGACAAAAATGCTTCATAATCCTCGCAGGAATGTGATTTCAAAGATATAGACAGTGAAATATGGAATGGGTTTCAAAAATCAGTGTACTTTTCAGGAAATTCCAAAAGATTTGAACTCGAAACAAAGTCATTTCAGCATTCATTTAAGCTCAGTTTCATGGAATATATTGGTTCACTCATTGACATGGGTTTCAAAAATGGTAATGATAATCATTTCAGCTCAAAAGTTTTAAAAAAACGCACCAAAAATTGAAAAATAAACACACAAAAATTTGAAAACACGCTTTTTTTTTTGAAAAAAAAACACAAAAAATGAAAATTCTATACTAAAGAGGTTCTCTACCCCACACTTAAATTATGTAGTTTCCTTAATGAATTTAAGTGGATTTAAACTGTAATCCAATTTTAAAATGAATCACAACATCAAGAAAGTGTGTAGGAGAGGTACAACCTAATGGGTCTTATTGATAGACAGGTTGGAGGAGTGCGATCTCCTCCACTGGCTTTGATGGCAGGGTCCTAAGTAATTTCTTCAACCTATGCCCATTCACAGTGAATGGATCCCGCTCTCCATCCTTCATAATCTACACAGCACCAAAAGGATATACATGAGTAACTGTAAATGGACCTTCTCATATTGAACGAAGTTTACCAGGCATCAGCTTGAGTCTTGATTTGAATAACAACACTTTTTCTCCAGGATAGAAGTCTTTTGGTCGGATCAGGTTGTCAGGGGCCACTCTTGTTATTTCTTTGTAAATCCTGGAATTTTCAAATTCTTACCTTCTTTTTTCCTCCAGCTCTTTCAACTTCAATCTTCTTTCTTTCCCATCACTTTCAATGTCCAAATTCATTTTCCTCACAGCCCAATATTCCTTATGCTCCAATTCCACAGGTAGGTGGAATCTTTTCCCATAAATCATCCTATATGGAATAATTCCAATTAGGGTTTTGTAGTCTTTCCTATAAGCCCATAAGGTATCTTCCAAACTTTGGCTCCAATCCTTCCTGTTTGGATTAATGGTCTTTTCCAAAATTCCTTTGATTTCCCTGTTGGAAAATTCAGCTTGCCCATTATTTTGTGGATGATAGGGAGTTGATGTTTTATTATGCACCCCATAATTCTTCAGCAAAGTCTCCATTATCCAATTGAAAAAGTGAGTCCCCTGATCACTGATGATTGCTTTGGTCACTCCAAACCTACAAAATATGTTAGACCTAACAAAATCATAAACAATTTTAGCATCGTTAGTCCTTGTGGCTTTTTCTTCCACCCATTTGGAAACATAATCAACTACAAGCAAGATATAAGAATTTCCAAATGACATCAGGAAAGGTCCCATAAAATCTATCCCCCAAACTTCAAAATTGTCACAAAAATTCAATGGCTTTTGGGTCATTTCTTGTCTCTTTGAAATATTTTCTGAAAACTGACATTTTTCACATATTTTTTAAAATTCATGAGCGTATTTAAAAAATTTTGGCCAATAAATTCCAGATTCTAAAAACTTTATTGATATCCTTTGAGGTCAAAATTGGCCTCCACAAGCTAATGTGTGACAAAAATCAAAGACAGATTTCACTTCACTTTCAGGTAAACATCTTCTTATTACTTGATCATTGCAAATCTTCCAAAGGAAGAGATCATCCCAAATGTAATATCTAGATTCAGCTTTCAGTTTTTTAATATGGTGAGAATTGAAATGAGATGGGACATGAGATGTTACAATAAAATTAACCATGTCAGCATACCAAGGCACTTATCCTTCAATCAAGTACAACTGCTCTCCTGAAATTTGATCATTCAGTGAGTCTCTTTCTAGAATTTCAATTTCAGCGGTGTTTGGAAGTCTACTCAATTGATCGGCCACTTTGTTCTCAGATCCTTTATTATCCTTGATTTCTATATTGAACTCCTGAATCAGTATCATCCATCTCACTAACCTTGGTTTAGCATCATCTTTATTCATCAAGTACCTCAAATCTTCATGATCAGAAAACATAGTGATTTTAGTTCCAAGAAGATATGATCTAAATCTTTCTAAAGCAAAAACAACTGCTAAGAACTCTTTTTCTGTGGTTGTGTAATTGAATTGGGCCACATCTAAGGTTATCTAGGCATATGAAATGACTTTTTGTCTTCCCTCAATTTGCTGAGAAAGGACTGCTCCAACTTCTTGGTTGGAGGTATCACAAATTAGTTCAAATGGTTCTTCCCAGTTTGGAGGTTGCATCACAGGTGGTGAAATCAATATCTTATTCAACTCATCAAAGGATTCCCTACATGCACCATTGAAATCAAAATCTGCATCTTTCAAAAGTAATCTAGAGAGAGGGAGAGAAAACTTACTGAAATCTTTGATAAACCTCCTGTAGAATCCTGCATGTCCTAAAAATGATCTAACATGTTTCACACAAGTAGGGTAAGGCAATGAATTTATCAATTCAATTTTTAATTTATCCACTTCAATTCCATTTTGGTAAATGACATGACCAAGTACAATTCCTCTTTGAACAATGAAATGATACTTTTAAAATTTTAAAACAAGATTTTTTTCAATGCAGTTTTTCAAAACTTTTTCCAGATTTTTCAAACAATGATTAAAAGAATCTCCAAAAACTGTGAAATCATCTAAGAAAACTTACAAGAAATTTTCAATGTGATCATAAAATATACTCACCATGCACCTCTAAAATGTACCTATATCATTACATAATCCAAATGGAATTCTTTTATATAAAAAATACTAAAAGTTCATGTACATGTCGTCTTCTCTTGATCCTCGGGAGAAATGGGTACCTAGAAGTAACCTGAAAATCCATCCAAAAAGCAATAATGAGTTCTCCCTTCCAATCTTTCTAACATTTGGTCAATGAACGGGATGGGGAAATGATCTTTTTGAGTGACCTGGTTCAATTTCCTAAAATCAATGCACACTCTCCAGCTGTTTTGAATTCTCCTAGGGATTAACTCATTCTTTTCATTCCTCACAGTGGTTAGGCCAGTTTTTTTTGGAACGACATGAATATGGCTGACCCACTGCGAATCTGAAATGGGATAGATGATCCTAGCTTCCAAGAGATTCTCGATCTCCTTCTTCACAACCTCCATCAAGGTGGGATTCAGTCTCCTTTGGGGTTGTCTAATAGGTTTGGAATCTCCCTCAATAAAAATTCTATGTGAGCATATTTTTGGGTTTATTCCTGGGATATAACCTAAGCTCCATCCTATTGCCTGGAAATTCTCTCTCATAAGCTCAATAAATTATTTTTCTTGGGTTTTAGAGAGATTATTAGCAATTATCACTAGTAGTTTCTCTCCCTCCCTAAGGTATACATATTTCAAATTAGTGAGAAGTGTTTTGAGTTCCAGATCAAGGGGATGCTCAAGGGAAGAGACTAAATTGACGTTTCCCAATTCCAAATTTTGGACCTCCTTCACACATGAAACCATATCATCTTCCTCATCATTTAAAAAATCATCAAAGAAATCATATTTTACCTATTCCTCCCACATAAAGTCAGAATCTCCAACATCTTTAGCATCCACATGTTCAATGATATTTCCAAGGGAAGAAGTCTCTCCTAAGTCTAAGAATTCATAGAGAATACTTGATTATTCAATTGGTTTTACACCAACATTATGGGAAAGTGAAAAGAGGGAGTGATCATCTGATGGGTGCCTCATGGATTCAAAGATATTAAAGTGGACCGTGCTCACTCTAAAATCCATGGTGAGTGTCCCCTCGTGGAAATTGATGATGGTTTTGGTTTTATTCAAGAAAGGTCTCCCCAAAATGATGGGTTAATGTGACAGGATCATATATTCTTCCATATTGAGCACATAGAAGTCAGCTAGTAATAAGAGATCTTTGACTTTCACAAGGACATCCTCCAAAACTCCTGTAGGGAAAACTGTGGATCTATTTGCAAGCTGAACCACCACTCTTGTGGGCTTCAATTCTCCTATCTACAAAGAAGTGTATGCCGAATGAGGCAATACATTAATTTAAGCACCTATATCACACAAATCATTAGTAAAATTTAATGAACCAGTGGTGCATGGAATGGAAAACGTCCCTGGATCTTGACATTTGGTTGGAATCTGCGGTGTGATAAGGGCTGAGACACTTCTCCCAAAGTTGATTCTTTCATTCCCATGAAGCCTTTTCTTTTTGGTGCAAAGATCTTTCAAAAATTTTGTATACCTTGGAATTTTTTTAATAGCTTCAAGTAGGGGGATATTGATTTTTACTTTATGGAAGGTGTCCAAAATTTCTTTTTGAAGTGATTCTTCATGAAATTTCTTTGATTTGATCATCCTTTTTGGAAATGGTGGGGGTAAGTCTTTCTTCTCCCTTTGTTTTTTTTTTGCATTGGTGTTTCTTGTTTCTTATTTTGTGGCCTATCCTTCTCCTCCTTCTCTTCCTTTTCATCTTCTTGGTGGATTTTCACAAGATTTTCAGAATCATTCTCCCTCAGAGCAGGTGGTATTGTTTCAGGTTCAGGGTTTGATGGAGGTGGGATTTCTTTTTCACTTCTTGTTATGATTTCACTAACATTCTCTTTAGGATTTGGAAATATTTGAGATGGAATATTCCCTAGATTCTTGGACATGATTTCAATAAGACTTCCCACTATATTTTCCAGCTTCTCAAACTTATCTGATAGGCCCTCATAGTTGGATTGTAGCTGTTCCACAGAAGGTTGTGTGCTGGTGGATGGTTGTTCATATGTCTTTCTTTGGAATATTGGTGGTTGAAATGATTGTTGTTGTTGGAATGGTTATTTATAGGATTTTTGAAAGGGAGGGTGGTTTTGGTATTGCTGCTGGTGGTAAGGAGGTTGACTAGGGTGCCGTTTAAATGATCTCATCTGGTTTTTTTGGTTCCCATATCCTTGTTGGGCTTGGGGTTGATGTAGTTGATTTTTTTGGAATTGTCTTAGTTGAAAGGCAGCAGCACAGTATTCTTTCCACTATATCTCAGGGCACTGGTCATTATAATGAGTGGAATAATAACATAAACCACATACCTGAAGCTGAACTTGTTATCCATTTGCTTGAGTTACCACCATTTGATGGACTAACCTTGCAAGGTCATCAACTTTTGTTTCAATCAATTTAGATGAATCAGATGTTTTTACCTCATGTATCACCCTGGTTCCCATTCCTCTTAGTCCAAATTGTTGTGAGTTTTGAGAAATCTTCTCAGTTAGTACTCTGATATCTACAGGCGACTTGTCAATCAGGGACCCCCCAGATGAGGCATCTAGAAGATTTCGATCATTAACCATAAGTCCTTGGTAGAAGAACACAAGGAATTTTTTCCCTCCATTTATTGATGTGGGTAGCTGGAACATAGCTTCTTGAAGTGCTCCCAGTACTCGTAGAGGGTTTCTCCAGTTGATTGTCGTATGATGTAAATCTCCTTCTTGATGGCAGTGCTCCTCGATGTGGGAAAGAACCATTGCATGAAACTTCTTTTTAGGTATTCCCAATCATTGATCTCCCCTGGTTTTATATTTTAAACCCATTCTTTAGCCACTCCTTCATGTGAGAAAGGTAATTCCCTCCACTAAAATTGGTCTTCGGGTGCTCCTCTTGGCCTGAAGCTTGAGCAAGTGTATCTGAATTCTTGTATGTGCTAATTTGGATCTTCTCCTGCAAGACCATGAAACTTTGGAAGCACAAGAATCATATTGACACATAATTCAAAATCATTTGGTTCAGTGGGTGTAATTAGTTGGCTATTTTGAATGAAAAATTGTGGTGTACATAGATCACGCAAGGTTGGGTTGGGATTTCCAGCCATGATTTCAGGTTCAGAGTGAACACTAAGAGTTTCACTTGAATCTAAGAAATCTATTTCTTCAAAGATTTCTGGAGGGTTTCTTTTTTGTAGTTGGGTTAATGTTATGTCAATTTCTAGATCAAATTCAATTAATGGTTCTTTTGAGTTGCAGGTCATTCAATTTTGAAAATCTTTTTTTTTGTACTGCCTCCCATGAAACGGTGCCAATTTTGACGCACGCCTATCGTAGGTCATGGAAAAACAATTTTTAAATTTCCTAAGTGTGGTCTAGTGATTAACCCTAGGAAGTCTCCTAAGGATGAGTGCACACAAAATCAGTTTTTCACTTTAAAATGTGGGTTGAAATGTTCTGTTTTTTAAATGAAATTTGAAATTCAAATGATTGAAAAAACTATGATATTAAAAAGGGTGATTAGGTCGGGGTTAGTTTCTTAATTGTAATGCTATCCTTATTCAATTTAATTCAATCCATTTATTCTTTGTTGATTAAAGTGAGTTTCTACAATCGTTTCCTCTCACTTCCTTGGTGAAATTATAATGGTGAGAGAAAACCTTACCAAGATCTTGGTTTGGTCAACTCTCCTTCCATGTGTAAAATAGTTGTATTGAATATCCTTAGTTTAAATGGGCAATACCCGATCGGGTTTTTTTATCCCAAACAATCAAGAACATTCACTACACCTTTTACACGTACTGACGATCATCGAGTACTTCACCACTAATCCCTGGTTTATTCCATCGTATATAAACTAGAAATTAGTGGAGGGAGATTGTGATTATTTTACCAAAGTAAAAATCAATAACGGAATTAATATTCAAGAATGATCGCACTTGATAATAAAATCCACTATAAGAAATTGAAAAAAAACTTTGAATAAGAAAGAAATTTATTCAATTACGTCCAAGAACTCAAGCATTACAATGTAGAAAACCAACCCTTCCCCAATCACTCAAAAATTTTCCCCCACCATGGTAAGGGTAAGAGAGATGAATGGGAAATAAGAAGGCATTAAAAAACTATGAAAAATAAAATAAATAAAATATAATGCCTAAAATTTCTTCTCCTTGGTGTCCCAGAAGGAATGGGATGGAATGAGAGATGCTTTGAGAGGGTGGAGCTCTCCTCCTCTTATAGCTAGAATTTTTCCCCAGAATGTTGACGCATTGTAGCCCCAATAAATGACATATTCACGTGTTGATCCCTTCTTTAATGTTGTTTATAATTCTCTTGTTCGTGTCCCCTCAAAATATCATTATATTTGGACAAGTAATCCGAGAGTTATGCTCATTTTACTCTCACAATTTATTCTGTCTAGTCAGACATGCCAAATCACAAATCTCCGGATTAGGATGCTTTAATGACCCTTAACGGCCAATTCACGTGGCCTTACCTTCATGAAAGATGTTCTAAAACTCCTTTCACGTCCACCCACCGAATATCACAACAATTTGGCCCACCAAGAATTATTTATGGACCACACACCAAAAATTGGCAGAACTGTAAACAGTTTTCATGAGAAAACTTGTGAGCTTATTTTGAGCTTCCATATGGTTGATTCAGCTTTTGGTCCAAAAATAGTAAATGAACCCCTAGATGTTTGGAATCTGGAAATGAAAGAATTTGGAAATTTGAATTAGCATATAATATGTTATATCCAAACTACATAAATAATTTAAAACAGTTAAAAATCTGAAATGGGTCATTTTTACTATTCAACTCAAAATAACACCAATATCATAAAAATGAAGCAATTCATCTTATATTAACACTTTAGTGGGTTTAGAACAATTAAATTCAATATAAATTTAATTGAAAATATTTTATCTATCAGTATTCATGGAACTTGGGTACCTAAGAAGACCTCATATTTATAATTTTAGGCAGTTAAATGTCCTAGTATTGCATGATCACGCTGGATCAGCTCAACAGGGTTTGGATATTAGTATGTGATGAGGATCAAGGATATTAGTATATATTTATGTGTATTTTTTCTTTTTTTATTGTATATTTTGTTGGCCCATAGGGAGACTAGATGAGACATGTGTTGTATGCTTCTATGCTACATATTTTTATTTCATTAATGTTTATTGATTAAGTGTACTCTGGTTTTTTTTTTGGTTTTTTTTGTTATTTATATTGTGTTTGTACATTTATATGAGGGTATAGTCTCCCCATAGTAACATATTCGACCCTCATTGATAGTTAGTAGCCTCAGGGATATGGGGAGGAACACCTGAGATCATATAGCACCACCAACCAAGAAACTGATTAGAGATCTCTGGCCAAAGGAGTGTTACAAAGTGGTATAAGAGTGTATTATTATTTATCATACTATTTGGGGTATGGTAGATAGTTAATATGGACATAACAAATCTTATGATGTAACTCAAACTAGTGTATCATGAATACCTTTTTTTATTGGAATTCCAAGTTACCAGGGATATCATATTACTATTCTTATTTTTTGTTGTTACAATTGAGATATTTATTTAACTATGTTGTGTGTATTTTATATTTTTATTATGGTTTTGGATCTTTTTTTATTATAAATATGCCTATGTACATGAATAATTTTTGGTGCATAGGATTCACATGGCATTTTTTCTTTTCTTTGATTGATATCACTGGAAATAGAGGTTTTTTATCTTTAAAGTGTCAATAAAAACTTATACTATGATTTCTCATATATATTTTTGGTGAAATTATACTCAACTAAACCACATTATATTTTTTTTATGATATATCATGTGGATTTTATTGTGGGATTCTCTTTTATAATGGCTATAAATTATCCCTGAGTATGGGTTGTATATTGGAAATTAGTGGTTTGGTATAATAATTGGATGCCTTAGTGATAGACCCCTTGTGTATGATAGTGATTCAAGTTCACTTACTTAATGTTTTGAAAACAACTTATATGGTTTTTCCTTATATAGATTCTTGGTGAAATTCCACTTAATAGAACTACATGCCTATGGTTCTGCTTGATATAAATCTGCATAAGATGATGTTGTTATGTTCCTATAGATAAAATCATTGTCCAAAAGGGTTAGTATTGTATGAAATTTTCCAATGAGTAATACTGACCTAGAGTGGGATAATGGATTTGAATTTGATTCCTAGTGTGTGTGTGTGAGAAAGAGAGAGAGATATATATATATAAACCCTATATTTGGTGTTTTAGAAATTGTGATATATGATATGGGAGTAGAGATGTTACCTCATGATTTTTTTTCTTATGTGAGATGTGGTTTATAAGATAAGTTTGATATCTTAGTGTCTTTTTGATACATCTTGCACTATTGGTGATTTGGATTCTATGATTGACTAGTAGAATATTTTTCTATTGTTATTAAGATTAGTATGATATATGAGGGTAACTCAAGAGTAGGTTTAGGTAAGAATAGTGAGTTCCCTTAGAAATGGGAAGTACAGGAAAATGATTTGTAGTTGAGAATAATACATGGGAAGTGAATTCAGATATATAGTATAGGCATGGAGATGCCTTGGGATTTTTTGACATAAAAAACTTGAAGTGTTTTGGTATCAAGTTTATTTTTAGAGGCTAGGATCCATATAATTCCTCGCCCTATTTATTCTAGATGTGCTTTCAATGGTGCATTGAGAATTTGGTAGACACTTCTAGTTTTACGATGACACCTCGGTGGCAGGTGATCATGTAATTATCCTTTTCATGGGTGATATGTCATTTTTATTAGAAACTAAGAACTGTGGACCTTTAGGATAGATGATATTTACATACAGTGGGGTAGGTTTAGATGTATAGGTACATGAGCCATGATTTTATGATGTGTAACTCATGGGATCATGAGTTGGATGGTGTGATCGGGTAGAACAGGAGCCTACATTCGTTATGTTTGGATGATATTGAGGTAATTTTCATAGGATTACATGCGGTTTTGATTGGTATGTATATTTTTGAAATACCATGTATGATTCAAGGATCAAAATATTTGAAAATACACTTATGGGAATAGATGCTCAGGGTGTTGGATGAGAATGGGAGTGTCACCTATGTGATAAATAGTGATATTATTTATGGATGGTGTCGTAGGTTTAATGGATGGGTGAGCATGGCTTAGGAGGAGAAGCACATGTGTGATGATGGAACCTATTGAGGTTCCTTTTGAGGAGTAGTATAAATTATTCCATATGGTGGGTAGTGAACCATAGATTGTGAGAGTATGTGATTGTCATTTAAAATGGAGATTCAATTGATTCCAAGGATGAAATTCCTAGAAATTAGGTAATGGGTAGTGTTTTATGTTTGAAATAGCACTCGGGTATGACCAGGAAATACATTTCTATTCATTGCATGTATTAATGGATAGATTTTGGGATATGGAAATCAACGCTTTGGTTCAAGGGAGAAATGATGAGTACAATTTTATGGTCTGTATCATCTTACTGATCATGGATATATAGACAACATGTTGGTGGGGTTGTGCCAGTGATGAGAATGTTATTTGGATAACTGAGATGGAATTGGGATACTGGTGTGTATAAAAATTAGATTATTTTTTGTTCCTTAGTGAATGCTATATTCAATATTCAGAAGTGCATGTGTGTTGGTACTAGTCTTGAGATCATTTTGGTGTGGTTGAGCATGAGTCAGATTTGAGGTGTATCAGTGCTCAGGGTGATAGAATGATGGTGTATTTTTTTGGTTTTGGAACCAAATATGTAATTACATTGAGTGTAAAGTTCAGACTCTTATTTGGGTATATAGAAAATATCTTGATTTTTCTAAAGATTTATGAATCATGGTCAGGATATGAGATTATGTGTCGGTGGGTATAGCTAAAAAATTTCATGAAAGGTCATCCAAAGGAAGATTTACCATGTTTTTTTCATGGAATTAGGTTTGATGAGGTAGAAAACACACTAATCATGTTATTGGTCCATTAAAAATGTGTTTTGGTAGGTGATCCGGATGGTGGGGTGCACCATGGTGAGGAATCGGTCTTTATGATCTAAGCCTTATGGTGGGGAAAAACATAAACCTAAGAATAGATGATTGATGAGGATTTTGTATCTTGTGAAATATAAGTGTGGTTTAGCGTAATATTGATATTTATGATTATAATGAATGTGTGGATTGGATTTTTTTTTTTTTGAATAGTGAACCTCATGTTTAGATTTTCCTAGTGAAAGCTTATTCGGTATTCAGTGATAGAACGTTGCAATTTTATAGTGAATTATCGACCAATAATGGTTCATAATTTGTGGTTAAAGGACTACTGATAATTATTGGGGATAGTAAGTGTAATGTACCTAAGACAAATATTACTAATTGGTGTCTTTTTTTATGGTTATTCTTGAAATCAAGAGCACCTTCACATATTCTAGAGGATGTCGAATAGTAGCGAGGGTCTAAGGTATTATCATGAGAAGACTATACCATCATATAAAATGAAATAACAATGTAAAATAATCAAGTAATATTCATAATTAATTTATCAAAGTATAAAAAATAAATAAAATTCTATGCTATAACTAATTTAATGAATATTAATAAATTCATAGATCCCAACAGATCACCTAATAGGTTAATCAAATATACTAATAAATAAAATAAATAAAAAGTATAATAGTGCCTACTTCCACCACCAAGCCTCGCCTAATCTAAATCTCCATACTCCATCTGAGTTATATAGCTATATTATGAAACATTGGGCCTCTTTTCTACCTAAACCTGTGAACAATAAAGTTTTCTCAGATACCTAATGATTATGGATTCCAAATTTGGGTGTTAAGTAAAATTAGTAGGGCAACACCAACAGTTTCCTAGATATATCTAGTAAATTGGTGTATGAACATGTGATATTCTCATAAAATAATGATTAGAAAAATATAAATATAAACACAATCAATCCGTATATTCTATAGTGACACCCAGGATCAAACATACCCACTTCATCCCAAAATTTATGCCTTTGAACACATGTAATACCATGCCAAGCATTGACTAAATTCCACATATCATACCATCATAAGTATAAATGATCACTCAAGGGGGATAATGTCCCATTAGAATAATGTCATTTATACATCTCATTAGGGGGAAATTCATCCCACCCATCTGTCTCATTTATTAAATTAATTTATTTTTATGTGTAAAAACCATATCCTAGGAACCATCCCAATCATCTCATTTATCATTAGTTGTAGTGACCAGATCCTAAGAATACCCTAGGAATCTTACATGTCCTCGGGATAAATGAACAAATCCTAGGAATCCTATTAATTTCTTATAAATATTCAAGAAACTCACTAGGTACTATTTATTTCATTAAATATCATTAGGCATCCCACTAGATCCTAGGAATCCAAGGAATCTCGTAAAATCATTGGTTATAATGATCATATCCTAGGCATCCAAGGTATCTCATAAAATTAGGTTTAATAACCAAATCATAGGCACATCCTAGGCATATCGTAGTATTATTATCAATAGAAAGATCCTAGAAACACTCTAGGTATCTTATATAACATTAGATATAACTACTAGATTCTAGAAACTAGCCTAGGAATCTTATATAGTATCAATTATGACTTTTAAATCCTAGGTTCCATCTTAGGCATCACATATAGTATACTTGAGGGATAACACCCACCTAGTAATATCTCATAATACTATTGTTGCAAGGGATGGCCATACATTGAGCTCATCTCAGGTCTCCTAGGTTGGGATCTCAAGTACACAATCTAGATTATCACCTTAAATTTATGATTTCTAGGTTGTGACTTAGAATTGATGATGCAAACTCCTCTACGCCACCCCTCTATGGGTCGATATATGGTTGGGGAACTCACTGAGGTCCCTAAGGACATGTCACATTCTGGAAATCATATATGAGTTATGTTGTCTAATTCATAACCCTTAGTCCCAAGCTCATCACTCAAAGGGAATAGTATCACTAAATATCACCCTAATCATATCATGGACTCATCGGCCTCATAGGTAGTGTCATACCGATATCACTTTAGAGAGATTGCATAATACCCATCTCACTTCCTAGCTCATCTTAGGCCAGTCCTTACACACCCAACGCATCCATAATATCACCTCGGGAATACCTACCTATTTAATCACATAATATATTGTAAATAACACTAACCCCACTTTTGGTAATCTAGATTAAAGGAAATAAGGCATATCTAGGTCCCATCATAGCCTACTTAGGCAAATCATCTCAGTCCAACAGTCTTATATAAGGAGGTGTCTAAGGGAACCTACACTAGGTTCAATATGTTCATTCATTTTATTTTATTTATACTCATCAAGGTCTATACATATTAAGTAAAACATTTTATGATTAAATCCCTTGGTGTCTAGAGGTTGAGGCATAATTCAGTGCATAAGGGTCCATCGTAGCCCTTGGAACTTTGTTAATTTATAAGAGTTTAAATGATTAATTCATTTTAAAGTCAAGGTCAATATCCTAAGTAGAGATACCGCATAAAATATTCATATAAAAAACAATCATATACTAAAGGGATATTTTTAGGGACCACCTACCCCATTCAAATCCATTTAATTTAAAACAATGCCCAGTCACTCTCACCTAAGCTTATCCAATCCCAATCAGCCACCATCCATTAATAAGAGACCTTGTATCAAACCATAACACTATATTTAATTAATAATAAACAATTATAATTAATTTTACAATTTAATTAAATATAAATAACTACCTGTAACACCCATATATTTAATGAAAAAAAAAATTACAGTAAATTTAATTTCTTTGATATATTTCATTACACGCATCACTAAGTTTTAATGAACCACAATATACTATTTATATTATTATTTAAACATAACCATTATAAACAAGTCGTTAAACTTTATGGTATGAATATTAATAGCCACATTTTTAAATTTAATTATATTGGTTTTATATAAGGAATAAATATAGATAAAAAGGTGGTTCATATTTAGTAAAGCCTTTATATTCAACGAAAATTCCTTTTTCTCTAAAAAAATATTTATTTTTTTGAAAAAAATATAAAAGGTAGTTTTTTACATTTTTAAATAATTTATTTGACAAAATAAACTTAATTTTTGAAATATAAATGTCAAAATTATCTTTGATTAAATTTTTGATAATTTTCTGCAAATAATAATTTTTTATTAATAGTAAAAAAATACATATTTTTATTAAAACCTATCTTTTCGTTTAAATAATTTACATGATAAATTTTATTTTAAGAAGTTTTTAAAATTAAAATTAGTCTAATTATATATTTATTAATCCAATTTAGTTCAGTATAATAAATTTCATATTTAATTTTTATATATAAACTTTTTATACTTTTCAAAGTTTTTCTTTGGAAAACCGTTTTTTCTTCGCATCTGCTGGTTTAATTTTAAATTAATTTAGACCACTTATATGCGTTGAATTTAGAAAAAATATTTTAAATATTTTAAATCATAATAATTTATATAATATAATAAGTTCAACTTAATTTTTTTTCATAATGAATAGTGAAAAAGGTAAAAATTAATTATTATGGTTATGGTTAAAAAGGGTTTACCGAGGGTTAAACTAAAAAGATATGGGTTAAAATAGCCTAAAAACTTGTAAAATTCCTATTTTATGGACATATTTAGACCTTATAACGTATAATTTTCTATAATGAACCATTGTTTATCCTTGTATGATGTCAATAACGTGATTATAACTTTTTCTTTTCAAAAATTACAAGTGTGTCCTCTCCCCCACTTATAAAAGGTCAACCCATATCCTCTCCTATCCACACTTGAAAACCCATTTTATCATCCAATACCAGAAAAAATAATTTCTTTAATTATATCCCCACATCCAATAGTACTTATTTTTATTAGGAAACCCTCCTAAAAAGGCTTTAGGTGTAAACCTAAAGAGGTTCTCTGAAGATGTAAAATTTATAAACTTGTGTTTTTGTTTTATTTCTTCTTACAAATCCTTAAAATATTATTAAAATATGATGATATAATAACACAAATATATACCATATAATTATATGTTATTATGTTAATTTAATAACATATATCCATCTCCTCTTCCATCAAATGGGAAATAAAACTATTGATCGTGTGTACGATGGACTACCACCATGCAAGACAATGTAATTTGTTTTCCATCACCACCTCTCACGGCTAGATATAATGATGCATTTAATGTCTATATATTATATTTTTGAAATTATTATACTTATAGAATTATAATATCACATATACCTTCTTACTATCCATCCCTTTGGAAAACGATAATGTCGCTCGTGCATACTAGTGGACTGCCACCTCTACAAAGCGATACAATATACTTTTCATTTTATTTTTAAATGGATGGTAAAAAGGATAGATTAAATAAATATATGTGATATATATGATATAAAAAATATTATTTAAATTTTAATTAATATTTAAATTCCTTTATTTTCATCCATCAAGGAAATGGAAATAACATTCATGTGTACATATGGCATACTGTCTCCATGAATGGTGCAATTATTTTTCTATATCTAAATTTTAGGGGTTACTATAAATAAATATATAATGAATATATATGATATTTATATCATTGTTAACATTATGTATATTATTTAACCATGTTCAAAGTAATAATACTGAAACTACCGAACCAAAATATACATGAAAAATAAAGCAATTATTACCCGAAACATGAATTTAACAAATAATTATTAATAAATGGGTGAAAAAAAGTTATTAGTAAATAATATATGGTATGATATATATGAGTGTGTTTATAAAATATACTTATAATAATACTTTATTTATTATACAGGATGTTTGAGTATGTGAATAGAAATTCTATAAATGAGGTGAGGTATTTCTAGACTCACTTTTATTTCTAAGAGACTTATGTTGAATTAAACCCTCATTTATTTTGTATGGTGTATATAATGCACATTTGACATGTTATATCATGAATATAATTCTTTTAAATATATTTAATCTTTCAATTAATGTTATTATTTCGTGTGGATTATGATTCAATAGTAACTAAAGTGGTAAGGGTTTTATGTTAGTATCTTTTTATTTATCAGAATTGTTTATGATTATGATTTAGATGATGAAATATTATGATATATATATTAATTATCTCGTGAATTTTCTTATAATATGGATATTTCATGAAAATAAATTTTTTTCCTTTCATTTTCCTCCCTTTATATACTCAATATTCCAAAATAATGTTTTTAAGGAAATCCGATTGTATTTCTCTTTTCAGTCGAAAAACCTTTTTCTTACATGTCCATGTTTCTTAAAAATGTTTAAAAGAAATTTTTCACTATTCTAAAAGATTTTTTAAAGTCATTTTAACCCATTTTTTAATTTTTAAAAAATGGTTTTAAAGTAATATTTTTTTCATTTTCCGAATAAAGTACTTTTGGCTTTTACCAAAAATGTGAAAGGAATCTTTGTTTTAACATGTATGATATGAACAGTATTTTCCACCAACATTAAAACTCAATGTTTTAAAGCTTGATTTATAATTTTACAAGTATATTTTAAAAGAAAATTATTTCTATAATGTTATGTGAAATTCTAGTTTTTGAATGGTGGTTCTCATAGTGTAAAGGTTATTTTCCCCAAGAAATGTTCCAAATGAACTTTTAAAATAATTTTCCATATAAGATGAAATCATTTGATGTTACTTAATAATTAATAGGGATATAATTAAATGGTACCATCCTTCTTCTTTCTCTTTGTGGTTTATATTTATGATTACAATATGTTTATGAGACTCATTCCTTTTACCATGGATTATTCTATAATGAAATGATGAAATGTTTATGAACCCAAATTATTTTCCATGGGTTATGCTGTGATGAAATGTTTATAAAACCATCTCTTTTAATGGGTTCTGATGTCATTGATGTGTAATGATCTTATGGTACACATATGTATGTTTTATATTATGTGATGATGGTTATGTTATAACCAAGGATGTGTTGGAATCATGTCCTATCACAGTTAGAAGGTGGAAACGGAGTCGAGTTTGTGTTTTTTGTTAATCCAAACTGGGTCAATTAGTGAGTTTTTAAGTAAATTGATCATATAGTGTAATTTTAATATAGTGTTTAAGGTCTCGTCATTTCCTATTTTTTTCCAATTTCTTGGGCTCAAAATCAGGTCAAAGGAGAAAGTTTCGCGAAGGTATGTAGCATCACGAACGAGCTTCACAAAAATTGGTTTTTTTAGATTGAATCATCTCAAATATGGTAAAGGAATGTGTTTCACAAAAACTAGGTTTTGCAAAGGTTGATATTCATGAAGATGTGGAGAATTGTGAATAGGCATCATGAATGGATCGATGATATGACGGTAAATCTTTGAAACTATGAGATGTTTTGTGATTGTATGATGGCATGATGGTAAATATACACTACTAAGAGAATGTTCACAATTGGGTTAAATTTCACTAGAGCTTCCCGAATGAAGAAGCTTTATGAACATGAATTTTGAGGTTCATGAAAAATAAACTGGGTTCTTGGAATCATCATGAAAGTCTAGGATTATAAATAATCAGTTACCCCCACTTCATTTTACAGAAAAATAATAATTGGAGAAAAGGTTAAATAGCTCTGATTTCATGAAGGTTGGGAGCTTTGAGAATCTAGAATTCTATGCGAGCTTGATCATCATGAAGAGACTAGTTAAGTCATGACCGATTCCAATGCTTATGAGTTATGGTAGTTTCATGAATACTAAGATTTTTTTGAAAACTTAGTGTTCCATAAAGGAAGTGAGCTTCGTGAAGGTATTTTGTTCCATGAATGTAGTGATATTCATGAAGGCAGTGTGATCCACAAAGGTTGTGAGCTTTGAAAAGGGTGGTAGTGTCATGAAGGATGGTTTCTTCATCAAGGAGATTCACAAAAGTATGTGGGTTTTCGAATGATGGTATTTCATTGAAACATAAAGGAGGTTTCGTGAAGGTTGAGAGATTCGTGAACAGTAGTGTTGAACATATGGTTTAAGTGAATAGTGATTTCAAGTGCATCGACTCAAGTTTATGATGAAAGCAGAGTCTCAAG
The DNA here is from genome assembly GCA_963277665.1 of Viscum album. Classification (NCBI taxonomy): domain Eukaryota; kingdom Viridiplantae; phylum Streptophyta; class Magnoliopsida; order Santalales; family Viscaceae; genus Viscum; species Viscum album. The sequence goes on along the minus strand of OY728122.1, from coordinate 931,714,123 downwards.
CTAGTTAGGGATAAAGACTTACATGAAAATATACCGAAGAGACCTTCAATCCATTAAACTGAGAAATAATTCTCCCAAATTAGTGGGCTAGGGGGTTGATAGAAGTTTTCTAAAGGAGGAAGTGTACAATCCATAAAATCTTGTAAGCTAATATTCCTAGAAAAAAGTGATATGTTTGAATTTTTGTATTCTATAACTAGTTAATATTAATAGATTTTGGTATAACTGAAACATTGTCGGTGTATTCTCCTTGGACTATCCCATAGTGGTGAAACAAGTAAAACTATTTTGTTGTATCTCTGTATGTGAATGTTAAATAACTTCAGGAATCTATAAGACATGTTTTATAGGTTCCTACCAATGTGAGAACAAGATCTGATACTTTAAAAGAAAAAGTTGACACCTTGATTCACCCCTCCCCTATCAAGGTGTCCTAGGATCCTACAAGTGGTATCAAATCCAAGGTTCACCTATGTTTTATTCTCTAAAATATAGATATTATAGTTTTAATATTTGAGTTTCTTTCTTGAGTCAACAATAAAGTGCCGTTTTGATGAAGATTCGGTTATTTCTGAGCATAAGTATATATCCACCAAGACCATGATGTATAGGAAAAATAAAGATAATAGAAAGTTTAATAAGTATATATTATCTAAATAAGTGTTAGTATTTTGTTCTATATTCCTTTATGAAAATAAAGATATATCAGGTTTGGAAAGTAAATAGTAGGTGGATTAGGTTTCCACTAAAGAGAAGGACAACCTTTATAACTCATGTAATCCAAAATATTCAAGTGATTAGGAGGTATGTGTTAGCACCTTTGAAATGTGTCCTCAAAATAAATATCCTAGCATAAGTGGTGATTTTGATCAATCTAATACCTCACCAAAGTTTTCAGTTGATATATTAAGAAATTTTTTCCATCATATTACTGAAGATTGTTTGTGGAGTCTTTCAATGTATTCAGGTAGAGATCACCTAGCTGAAAGGAGAGGTTGATTCTTTGGAAAAGGGATTACAAGGAATTATTTATTGTTTAAATATCTCTAGATAGGTTTTAACCTTTGAATAAACAAAGAGGTAACTTGAAATAAGTTCATCCAAATACCTCAAAGAAGTTGAAGAGAAAGAGGGAGTCAAAAAGACTCTTGAAGAAAAGATCCATGCTCTTAAAGAGAAATTGAAAAATATAACTGATGTTAAGGGTTTAAAATTAGAAGAAATATAAAATAAGATCAAGGAACTTGGATATTTGATTCAAAATAAAGTAAAAAATCATTAAGATGAAGTTTTTAGAATAAAGAAGGATTGTGAAGAAAAGATAATTATGATTAAAGATCAGGAAATCATCCTCAATATGAAATGTCTAGATTTCAAAGCTCAATTGACCAATCTTGATAAGACAAATATAGAGACTTAAAAAAATAATAAAAAAGTTTTTGCAGGTACTCAATGTTCACTGGAGGATTCTAAATCTAAAAGTCCTCCAACATGTGATAAGATCACGACATCTTTTGATGATCTATCTCAAGCAGCTAAGAAATAAGTACCATCCATTCGAAATTGTATTAATGATTATAAACCTATTATCATTAATATTTCAGGTTGTAAGACAAATTTTAAACAATTATGGATGAATAAAGGTGATAATAAACCTACCACCATTACAATGGTGGATAGTAAAAAGAGTATGGAAGTTGGTTTCCCACAAATAGCACAACAAGTCATGAACAAGATCCAAAACCCTTATATAGAAGATATAAGGAGATCAAGGTTTTTTGGTCAATGTTGGTACTACAATAGATTTGGTCATTATGTATTGGATTTTTGGTGAAATACTCTAAATGAAAAGGGATGAAGGAAAATTATTTCAAGGGGGAACAAGGTAGACAATGAGAAGAAACATCCACTGGTCAATAATAATCTATATACTAGAAATAGATTTGGGAAGCTTGATTACATATATGATGTATGTAATAGAAGTTGTCATGAGTTTGGTACATGCTTATCTCAACATGCATCGAAAGTTGATAAGAAAAGAAGACCACAAAAGCTGGCTATATATGAAGAAGCTACCTTGGGAATAAATCATAAGAATATTGTGAACACAAATTCTCCAAAGAAGATCTCAAGTAAGGAATCTGAGATGACCTAGGATTCTAAATCCAAGAATTTGAATCATATTGTGTCCAAAAGAACTACTAAGAGGGATGAAACTCAGAAGAACCCATGTGAGAAATCTAAACTTGCTGCAAAAGTTCCTAATGAAATGTTAGTTATCTGGATAGAGGATTTTGAAAGAATGAGGAAACATGAAGATTCACAAGCTAAGGTAGGTTCAAAAGGAAAAAATAAAATATTTCACATGATGAATAAAAGTTCAAGAGAGTTTGTAAACAAAAGTAAACTCTTGTGTTAAAGAAGTTCTCTGTGAGGGATGCAAGAAATATGGTCATATTTTTTATTTAACCTTACTACCAAAACAAGAATCAGTCCTTAGTATGAGTAAGTATATATCATCCATGAAGGCTGTTAAGAATAAAAAATCTCTGTACAAAGAAGAATAGAATGTGAAGAGATACATGCTACCACAACATAAATTATAACAGATGTTCAAATGTGCATGCATGAAGACTAAGGAAAATGGAGCAACTTGGTTGAGAAAATCTTCTCAACCATGCTGTTAATATTGATGAAGCAAGGAGGATCCACCTTATTCCCTTAATATTTGTGTATTTTATTTGTCCTTATAATGCATGGAATTGAAAGGTGAAGCAAGTTATTAGGGGGAGAACCTAAGAACCAGTGATAGATTTCATTTCTTGATATCCAAGTTAAAGAAGTCACCATATTTGAATGATTTCTCAATTTGGTATTCGAATACAAATATGATGGAGGATCATTTTTTTATGAAGCTGAAGATGTTCTATTTTGGACAACTAGGATAAAGAAGGTACCATATTGGCTTGATCTTATTTCTGGTATCCTATAGAACAAGTGTTCAAGAAAATTATTCTTAGTAAGGTTGTGAAAGTTGTCCAATGTGTATAGTCACAAGTTGAAGATCCATTCTGGTGTATTCTCCATACTAAAATTTCTTGAAATCCATTTTTTATGTGATATACCATTATAAATATACTAAGAAGTTGTAACACCCCAAGGATTTACAAATAAATTTAATATATAATGTAATGCATACAATACTGAGTCTTTGTGAAACAACACTTTTTGATTATAATTTTTTTTAAAGGTAATCATAACCTAGCCATTAAACATAATTTTTACACTTCTATGAATTTAATTTCAAAAAATGGACATACACGGTTGCGATCAGTAAGATATTTAGAGTCTGATAGGACCAACTTAATTTTTTGGTGAATAGTAACTTGACCTTTTTTAATAGTTATATTACCCTTATGAATAGTAATCCGGCCAAATGAATAGTAACATCACCCATAAAGGTATAAATAAAATTTATGCATCTTATAAATTAAAGTATTATGTAATTATATCATAGTATAAGTAAATAAATGTTTTAGAAATTATTAATTACGTATTAGTATTTTTATAAAACATAAGTGTTTATTTTAAATTTTATAATTAATATAATGATTCAAAAGAAAATATATTTTAATAAAATAGAATCATAAGTTAATATTTTTATGTATTATTGTTATTATATAATTTTATGAGACATTAGTTAATTTCTCAAAGTATTATAAAATTGGTTATAATTTTAAAATTTGTATTTTTCGAGAAAATGATGTTTATAATTAAAATTTTAATTTATCATATTTAGAAAATTATTTTCATAAAATAAACTTAATTTTTTATTTCTATACATTGAAAATGATTAGGATTAATTTTTTTATTTTTATGAAATAGTTGAATTTTTAATTAATAGTAAAAAATACAGTTTTTTATGAAAATATGGTATTTTTTTTGACAATGTCAAGAGATATTTATGATATAAAATTTATTGAACTTATTAAATAAATAAATAATTATATTATAAAATAAATTTTGTATATAAATAATTCAGAACAAATAAATTATATTTTTCTTGATAAGTATAAAAGAACCATTTTCATTATCAGCGCAGTGTCTACACCACGCTGACAAAGCCTGTTTGGTTCCTTAATTAAGAGATAAAACTATTTTAACAACCTTTTTATTAATTATTATATATAATTTATTTTTTTTTCCAGTGATTTCAAATTTTATAGTTATATAATATTAATCTTATCCAAATGTCTATGCAATGCTTGTGTATGGAAAGAAAATAAAAAATAAAAAATTTAAGAAGTTTTCTTGTCATGTATATGAGAGAATATACATAATGAATGAATATAGAATTTAATTTTGAAACTAATTAATTTATTTTTATAATAGTAATTTATTTTTAATTTTTATATATGAAATAATTGTCATTAATGCTTATGCAACGCTGATGCAGTGCTTGTGCAAGAATAAGAAAAATAAACAATGTGTTTTTAATTAAAATTATAATAATTATTAAATGACCCATATTTTGAATAAAACTTTTGATATATTCAATTTTAGACTATTATCATGTTTTGATTCTAATTTGGGACATTTTGGACCCACATGAATCACTTTAAATCCTTTATAATATTTTATTTCAATAGGAAGTCAAGTTGTCACATTATAGTTTTTAATTTGTATAATATTTTAATATGAGGTTTTCCAAAAGTTTTATTATAAAAATAGTAGTATTTTGAAATATAATAAAATTATATTTCTCATATAATTTTATCTTCAATTTTTAGACAACAGATAAATACCATAACGGCTCTCACAAAGATGATGTAATATTAATTTAATTAACGAATAAATCAAATTATTGATATCAAAAATAAAAAAATAAATGTAATTTGAGGATTTTAAGATAATTAATGATTTCCCTAGATGAATATTATATTTCTATGATATAAAAAAACTTATTCTAATTTGAAACTTTTGTTATGTGTTTAAAGTCATAGTTATGAAAAAAAAATATTTTGACAAAAAATATTTTTCTTGAATAAAATATTTTACTAAATTATTTAAAAATCAAAATATTATTGAAAAGGTACAAAAATCATAATATTACTTCTAAAATGTAATCTCCTTTAATTTTTAGGCCTTATGGAATTCTTAAACCCTGTAATAAATTTATTATATTTTAATAATTTGTGTAATTCCTAAGTTACCTCTTGCCTCACTTATAAAAGGAGGCTCCTTCCTTCACAGATATTCATCACCTTGAGCCTTATTACTTGAATATACTATGCAAAATTCACTTATTCTAATCCCTTTCCATATTCTAGTTCTCCTATTCTCACAAAAATACCACTTCCAAGAGCCCAAGGAGGTTGTTAAGGAGAAATGATTCAAGAGGTAAGATTCTTTTTCTTCTCTTTTAAATTATTTTTCAATTATACATTATCATCGCATACTATCCAATGATTCCTGAAAATAACAGTATACTATAATATTGTTTTTTTGATGGTATATTAATCATAAAATCTCTTATTTTCTTCATTTATTCTTAAATAACGAAATTGTTGTTCGTGGTGTGTCAATTCACCACCTTTGTGGACGATGAGTTTTCGTTTCACTTTACCGCAATCATGGTAATTTTTAATTCACATGTAATTGCTTAAAATTAAATAAATAAATATGCATATATATCTATATTATAAATTCTAGATTATTATTTCTTTTTGACAAGGAATACCGTAATAAACTGACCTTGGAAACCCTGAAAAGAACGCACCCGAAACAAAGGGAATAACAAAATATTGTTAATAAATGGGTTGAAAATATTATAAGAAGATTATGTAAGGTATTATAAACATGATTTTGATTATGTAATAAATCAATAACACTATTAAAACTATTATGAAGGAGGTTAGAAAAAATTTTAAGGATTTCGAACCTAATGTAAGGGATATCTTAACTTAATTCTCATTCATTGAGTTAAACATCTATGTCATTGGTTATGTTTTTTCAAGAATATGTGTGAATGAACTGTGATTATTTTATACTGTATATCCACTTATATTGTGTGTATTTTTATTTTTCACACATAATTATGTCACTGATTTGTCCTTACTCTAATGATACGATCTTTGTAATGGTTAATTTCTTAATCTCATTATTATCTAATATTGTTTATATATAAATATTTATTGGGACATATTTATCATCCATGTTCGTATTTTTTTAAAATAATTTCAAAATGAATCTTTTTAAGGTTTTATGTAAGGACTCTTTAACTAAAACATCATTTAAATGTTTTGAAGATTTATTCTTCTAAATATTTCTCATTCACATCCATGTTTTCAAAATGGGTTTATAGATTTATTTATAAGGACGTGGATATTTTAAAATGTTAATTTTTTAATTTCTCTAAAATGTTTCAAAGTGGTATGGGAAACATTGATTCAAAAATATATTTTTAAATGTCTCATTTTATAAATGTGTGTATTTTGAATAAATGATTTTAAATCAAATAGAGTATTTCTCTCAAGAATTTTTCAATGATCTAATAATAGTATTTTTCATATATGTCAATACCCTTGTTTATTATTATGTTTAATTGGGATTAATATTTTGTGATATCATATACTATATTTTATTGAATGGTTTATGATTATTTTGACTCTAGATGTGCTGCCTTGATACCATTCACTATATTAATCTGAATGGATAGTGATTATGTTTACTGATTGAGAAAAGTTATTTAAATTTCATATATTAGTTTCAATATGAATGTATATGTTTATTATGTTTCACCCCTTTAATATGAGGAATTCATTAGACTATTAAGTGTTATGTTAGCCCCGTTATAGCCCCTCAGTGCATCGGTAGGTCTCAAGAGACAAACTAGTTTTTGTTTTTACCTATTTATGTATGGTATTGTCATGAGGCCTTAAAATTGTGGTTATGATGTCCCGTGTTATATATTCCCTCAATATGAAACTAGTAATTGATAGTTCATATGATTATTATACTAGTAGACTATCCATGGTTATATTTTATTATGGAATTATTTTCATTTTTTATTCCTAACATATTATGTTTAAGTTTATGTTTTAATAAAATTGTTCATTAGTTATTGACCATGACTTATTTTTTATTCTTATTATGAATTACTTACCCTTACTGAGAATCTAAACTCACCCCTTTCTTATGTTTCCTTTCCCCAGGTTATGAAGAAAAAAACTTTGAATAAGATTTCAATGGTGTAGTTTATTTAATTTTATATTTTATTATGTTTTATTTTATTTTCCCAATGTATTATAGGTATCGTGAATGTAATATGGTCTTCCAAGACTGCTAAACCAATCGGTAATTCAGGATTTGATTCCTTGTAATCATGACAATGTAATAAAATAATGCATCGTCTCTAGGAATCTGGGGTCGGGTCATTACATAAGTGTTTCCCTTGAGGGGGAGACAAATGATAAATGATTAATAAGATTCCATAATAATTATTTAAATTATTATCGAACTTGATTATTCTGAAAAATTGGTTTAAGATCATTTCATTGGAAAATGAGTTTTAGGTTTATTATCCTTAAATGTTTTATATCACATTTAGTATCTTCATCCTGGATTGAAATTGAATGATAATTGAATACAAGTATATTTTTTCTCATCTCAATAGGTATCATGATCAGTGGGAAATGGAAGGATTTGGATGATGAAATAGTATAAGGCTTTTAAAATATTTAGTGATCACACAAAGAAGTTAATTTAGATGAAGAATGTGAAGAGGAAACCATTACTGAAGAAACTTCATTAGAACCTCACATAAGGCTATCTATGGTCTAAAGTAGGCACCCAGAGTGTGGTATTATCGATTGGATTCTTATCTAAAGAATATTGAATTTAAAAGAGGAGGTATAGATCAATGGTTCAAAAGAAGGATTATATTTTCATTTCTCAAGAAAAATATTCAAGATAGATTTGGAAGAAATTCAACATGCATGACCCCAATATAATGTCAAATCTAATTTTGGTTGGGAAAAAACTTAGAAATCATGAGGATGAGACATTATTGTAACCCACCTTGTATAGAAGAATCCTTGGAATATTATTATACTTGACTGCAACACTGATAGATATCATGTTTGTAACATGATTAGAAGCTCTCTTTCAAAGTAATCCAAATGAATGGAATTTGGTTGCAGTTAAAATAATCACAAGGTATATTCAAGGTACTTCAATTTTGGAGTATAATTTTCAGCATGAAAAGATAATGAATTATCAACATTTTTTAATACTGACTGGGTTGAAGATGTGGTGGATAGAAAGTCCACAAGCGGTGATGCATTTTTCATTGGAAAAAATGCATAGGTTGGTTGATCAAGAAACAAGAAAGAACTTATCTTAGTATAGATGAAGTATAATATATTTCTACTACAAAGGAAAGCAATCAGATATTATGGATGAAAAAACAACTGACTGATATTGGTAATGAGGTGAAACAACTGATGGTGATTCACTATGACAACAAGTGTGTGATTGATCTTATGAATAATATGGTTTATCAATCTCATATCAAACATATTGAGATCATATATCACTTCATTAAAGAAAAATTTGAACATAATTTGATTAAAATAGATCATTTTTAAACTATTTACCAAGTGGATGATATTCTGACTAGGCCTTTGGTGGCACAAATATTTGAGAAACATTAGTTGAACCTAAATATTCAGCCACCTCCCAATGCCTGAGGAGGTTACAGGTCATCCCATATCCCCTTTTTTGTTAACTATTTTAATCTTTTTTTTTTGAAGTGATGTAGGTTTATGGGGGAGATACAATATAATGGGGTATATTCTGAGCTCTATAAGTACAAATATAGGTCCTTTGGGTTTATTTCCAAAGGGGGAGAATGGATAAATTCAATGTAGGTTTTTTGGTTTCAACATAGGTTTTCCGGTTGCAATATTTTTTACAAACCACTCAATGATTATGTGATATGATGAGAATTAGGTTTCTTGAGGAAATATTTCATTTTTCTCAGAGCTTAGCTTGGACATCTTTAAGCATTCCAAAACATGATAACTCAATTCATGCTTCCTCTCTTTTTTCCTACATCAAGATTTTCTCATATAGACTTAGAGTTCTAGATTAGTTGTTTCTTGCCTTTTAGGTTTTTGTTTGAGGTTGGTGATTTATTGAATTTATGTAATATATTTCCAACAAACCTAAAGGGGGATATTGTTGGAACCAAGGCCTGTCACAGCTGGTAGCTGGAAAAGAAGTCTAGTTTGTGATTTTTTTTCAATCTAAACTAGGTTGATCAGGGATATTTCAAGGAAAGTGATATTACAGTACAAGATGACTATAGTTTTGAAGGTGGTGTCATTTCCTAGTTTTTGCCAATTTTTTGGGCTCAAATCTAGAGGAAGGAGAAAGTTTCATGAAGGTATAGAGCATCATGAATAATATTCATGAAAAGTGGTTTTATTGGATTGACTCATCTAAAATTAGGTAAAGGAGTTTGTTTTGTGAAGATTGTGTTTTGTGAAAGTTGAGATTCACAAAGATGTCACGCATCACTAATAAGAATCATGAACAGTGTGATGAGATGATGGTAAATCTTTGTGACTATGAGAATATTTTTTAATGCATGATTTCATGATGGTAAATCTATTATACTATGAGAATTTTTGAAAATGGGTTAAATTTCACTGGAGCTTTGGGAATGAAGGATCTTCATGAACATTAATTTTTATGTTTGTGAAAAATAAATTGGGAGCTTGGAATCATCACGAAAGATTGGGACTAAAAATAAGAGGGTTCCCCTATTAATTTTACATACAAAAATAATTGGAGAAAAAGCTGAATCTCTGTGATTTCATGAAGTTTTAGACGTCCATTAATATATAATTCTATGCAAGCTTGAGCATCATAAAAAGACTTTTTATGTATTGACTAATTTCAATCCTTGTGAGTTATGGTAGTTTTATGAAGACTGGGATTTTTTTGAAGACTTAGTGTTCCATGAAGGTAGTGAGCTTTGCAAAGGTAGTTTTTTCTATGAAGGAAATGAGCTTCATGAAGGAAGTGTGATCTATGAAGGCTATGAGCCTCAAGAAGGGTGGTAGCTTTGTGAAGGTTAGTTTCTTTGTGAAGGAGCTTTGTGAAATTGTGTGGATTTTTGAATGCTAGTGTTTCTTTGAAACATAAAGGAGGTTTCGTGAAGGATGATATCTTCATGAAAAATAGTGTTGAACATCTTGTTTAAGTGAACAGTTATTTCAAGTGCATCAACTCAGGACTACGCTGCAAGTAGAGTCTCATGCTAGTTAGGGACAAATACTTAAATTCCAATCTACTGAAGTGACCTTAAAGTTGTTTAACTGAGTAAGACTTCCTACAAATAGGTGTGATAGGGGGAGTTGATGAAAGTGTTCTAAGGGAGGTAGTGTGTTATCCCTAAAATCTGGTAAGGGTTGTGTTCTTGGCACAAAGTGAATGTGTCAAAACTTCTGTATTCCACAAATAGTGAAGATTAGTGGATTTTGGTATGACTTACAAACTATCATCATATGCTCATTGGAATTTCCCTTAGTAGTGAACCAATTAAAACTTTTGTGTTTTATCTCTTTGTGTGAATGTTAAATAACTAAACAAATCCATCAAATAGGTTTTATTGGTTCCTACCAACGTGGGAAGAAGATTTGGTACTTTAAAAGAAAACTTTGACACCCTGATTCACCCCTCCCCTATCAGAATGTTCTGGGGTCCTACAATATGGTGGTTACATTATAACCAAGGATGGTGGTTATGTTATAACCAATGAATGTGGTCACATTATAACCAAGAATGGGTGGGACTTATATCTTCCTCAAATGTAATGGGTAATGATAAATAAATCATGAGATAAATATGTTATGTGTGAACCTGATTTCATATTCACGAGTTTATGTGTAAACTTGGATTTCATTTCCATAAGTTTGTGTAAGGTCCTGATTTCATTTCCTTAACTTAATGAGTGAACCTATTTTTATTTATACATTTTCACCATGTTATAAGATTATGTGTATGCGAAAAATCTATGTCTTATTCCAATTTTATGTTCTTATGGATCATGTTCATTGATTTTTTTGTGATTTATGTCTTATAAACTACCAATATTTATGGAATGAATCACATTTATAATCTATGAAATGAAGGGTATGGTTTTCAAATGTTATTATCATGTTCTCATGTCCTTATTCTCATGTTATGTTGATATCTCCCATGTTTACCCTTATTGAGCACCTAATCTCACCATTACCTATGTTTCCATTCCCCATATTGTGAATAAATGTCGTAAGTAGGGTATGTCTATGAAGTAGACTATGTTGAAATATATTTTTGGGATCTTTTTAATATCTTTCATTAAATAATAATATTATGTATCTATTCTCCAAAGACACTAAACCTTTATAGTCCTCATATATATATTTTTGAAATATATTGAATATTCATTTAAAAACATGTAATATTTATTTATGAAAATCAGGGGTTTTATAGTTGGTATTTGAGAGAAGGTTTAATTAACATTTAGAAATTAGGATGATAATGATTTAGTGATAACCCTTAGTATAATCATAAGTATAGAAGAATGTACTAAGTTATGGTAAATAAAGGAGTGTGGTTTTCCAAGAAATTGCATCCCTCTCTCGATATAACAAGTGAATGTGGATCTGGAACAGATGTACTTGGGGGTAATTACCCTAAAAAGAGCACATTAATATGGACATGATCATCTATTAATTCATGAAAATGGACTTTTCTCTACACTTGTTTCGACACTCTCGAGGGATATGCTTATGTAAATTCCCATTTCCTTTATGAACCATTATGAAGGATTTAAATAGATGATAACCAAGGATGGCCTAGGTGAAACAAAAGGTTTTATAGATTGAAAAAAGGGTTTCATGATTTATACATCCTATAAATCATTTTTCATGATTATGTAGTTTCTACAATGAATATTGTTTCTCTCACTATTATTTTTGGGTTTATTCAATGGATAGAACCCAAAGGAATCATATTAATGTTGAATGTGATGGAAAATGAAATTATTTTCATCCTGAGAAACCAAATGTTATGGGAGATACAATAAAAAATCTTGTCTCTATTCTCATACAAATTTCTTAAGCTATAAATTACGTTGAGTTTCCAAAAGATAAAAGGAGGGAATGACATTCTGTTGAGGCCTTTATGGGAAATATTCCACCTATTTTTAGTGGGTCCATTAATCCACTAGTTTCTAAGTAATTGATCAGAACCACTAAAAAGATATTTTTTATTTTCTAATGTTTGGAACATGATAATGTTATTTAGGTCATTTATCATTAGGAAGGATAAGTAGATCAATGGTGGAATATTATTATGAATATGAGTTGAGATGAAGAAATTGAATCCATGGGATAGGATGAGTTTAAGAGAATATTTTTCAGTAAGTACTTCCATTGTATTCTATGTACAAGGATGGATAATGAATTTATTGAACTCAAGTAGAAGGATTATGAGTCTATTAGTACCTATGAAGCTAATTTTACAAGACTTGAAAGTTATGATTCTCATTTAATCATCAACCCTGAAAGAAAAGTTGATCAATTATTTGGTGTATTAAAACATAGTCTCCAAAAATCTTTGGCTATAAGAGATTTTAGTAGTTATAAAGATATCATTCAATGTGAACTCAAGTTAGAAATGTAAATTTTAGATTCCCACTATTCCCATGGTTTTGATAATAAAATAATGATCTAGCCTCATGAGAACTTGAATAAATTACATGGTGGAAATAAATTCTAGTATTCTATATATAATAAATGTAGGAAAATATCATGGGAATTGATTGAGTGTAACTATAAAGTTTTTTAAATGTGGTAAGGTTGTTCATAAGGTTAGTGAATGTTAAAAGATGGTGAAATGGTCAGTTGACATAATGGATGAAAGGAATGTTCTAACTAATGCACCACCCACACTCAAATGCTTAAAATGTAAGGAGTGTGAGAATTTTTCTAACTAGGGCTCAAATATGATGGTTAATGTTACACCCTAAGATTTTATGGTATGTCTCTTTCAAAATGTAACATCTTCAATAGATTATTCTTCATTCAACACCAAGTTTAAAACCATAATATACTATTAAATATGACTTTTTGAATAGTAATGTTTCCCTTAAGATAGGTATTCGGGTAATAGAATAGTAAACTAACCTATTAAAGTATAAATAAAAATTAGGTTTCTTATAAATTAAAATATAATATATTTATATCATGGAATATTTAAATAAATGTTTTAAAAATGAAAAATTAAGTGTTGGTATTTTTTGTGAAACATAAATGTTTATTTACAATATTATAATTAATATAATGATTTAAAATAAAGTTTATTTACATAAAATAGATGAAAAAATTAAAAAAAATTATCTTATAGTTATAATATAATTTTATGATACCTTAATTAATTTTTGAAACTTTCATAAATTCAGATATAATTTTAAAATTGGTATTTTTCAAATAAATGTTGATTTTAAGTAAAAAAATAAATATCTCATATTTTGAAAATTATTATCATAAAATAGATTCCATTTTTTAATTCCAAAAATTGAATAATGTTTAGGGTAATTTTTTGAGATTTTTTAAAAATATTTGAATTTTTGTGACCAGTGAAATATAGTAATTTATGGTATATAAACTTATAAGTTAAATACACTATTTATTGATTCATTTCTGATGTAATAACCATAATATAGAACTCCCCTTCTCTATTTACTGTATTTAGTCATGGTAATCAAAAACTATTTATATTCTTGAGCTAAAATAATAAACTAAGGAATAAAATAATAAAAAACTCATCCACTATAAATACCACCTCTCACCACCTCTTCTCCTCACACCTCCAAAACCTTCAATATTGATTATATTATACCCATTTCCTCCCTAAAACCTCTCCCCCCCGTTTTTTTCTTTCTGGTCTCACCAAATGACCATTTCCAAGTCCCCTAAGGAGGTTCTCAATGAGGTGAAACTCAAGAGGTAAAACCTTCTCTCTCTCTCTTTCAATTTCTTTTCTTTTCATATCCTTCCCTCACCTCCCCTATCCAAAGTGACATGATAACTCCAGTATATTTTATATACTATAATTTTATTATGTTAATTTTATATCAACCATAAATTCTATTCTATTTCAATTTTTATTCTAAAAATGAAAACATCATATGTGTGCTGATTTACCACCTTCATGGATGATGAGTTTTAGTTTTTTTAATTCTTCATTCAAGTATAGTCATAAAACTATTTTTATGGTTAAACCAGAATTTAATATATATAATAAAACATATTTACTGTTCTATAACCAGTATATATGTAATATTAATTCATAAGACAAAACTATTTCATGATGATCGAAAAAATGACAAAATAATCTAAATGGTTATCATTAATGCTTTATCTGATGAATCATCCTCATATATAGAAAAAATGATATAAAATACCATTAAATATCCTATAAGTTCTTTAATAACATATAATTTCAATTATTTATAACTATTTCCATTTTACATAATCTTTTGTACAGGTATACAAGTGAACCAATCATGAAAACCAAGGAAATGAACACTCTCGAATGACAAAATTGAATCTTATAACTCATAAAAAGGGTCAAAATGAACTTGATAAAATTATAATAAATCAAATACATATTGAATAGGTTATGAATTAAATTATTAATGAATCTAATTTCATTATCCAGGACATTAAGTAAAAGTGCAGAATACTTTCAGACATATGGTAAGGGATTCTACTCAAATCTCCATTTTTCCTTTGAGTTACAATTTCTCTCTCTTTACCATAATGTAATTCTTACTTATTCATATGTATTCCTCATAAATTATGTGTGTATGTTCCAAAAATATGTACCTAGCACAATTATTATTTCATTGGTGTAGAAATACATGCTTTATAAGGTTTCCTTTGTGATTCCTACCGATAAGCAAGCCCGATTAAAGGGAAATTTCCAATTTCTTACCCATTTTCAAGTACCATCCATAATCTGTTATAAAAGACCATTTTTTTATAAAATTGATCTTTTTATCAGGAAAAAATATTTTTTTCATTTCTGTTTTTATACAAACAATTACACTTTTTCCGTTTTAAAGACTCTTATATTTTTTGTTAAACCTCACTGAAGTGGCACATTTCAAAAGTTTCTTAAAAACTCTTTTTAGAATTTTTCACTTAAGTTGGAGGTAATTTATTCCTTAAACATAATTTCATTTTCCATACCTTTTATTTATGGGATATACATTTTTAAAATCTGATTTTATGACAAAGACAAATGATTTTTCCAAAATAACTCTTCTTTGCAAAGTAAAAAAAAGGTATTTCTCCCAAGAATTCCTTGATGATTTTAATAGAGTATTCTCATCTATTTCAAAACCCTATATTGAATATTATTATTAATTAGTATTTATCTTTATGATATCATCTACCATATTTTATTAAATGGTTTATTATTAGTTTGATTGTGGATATTCTACCTTGATACCATTCACCATATTACTCAGAATGGTTAGTGATTATGTTTACTGATTGTGGAAATTTATTTACATTTTGTATGTATATTTTGTTTATGTTTTACCCCATTCATATGAGGAATTGATTATATTTATTAATTGATGGTTGGGTCCCACTATATCCCATCTATGCATCATTGGGTCTCGTGAGACAAACCATATTGGGATTTGGTCGAGGCCTTGACCATTTATTTTCAAATTTCTTGACTGAGGCCTCGATGGTATATTTTAGATATCCAGTATTATGCATTCCATCATTATCATATTAGTAATTGATAATCCATGTGATTATTTTACTAGTATAATATCCATGGTTAAGTTTCATTCTTATATTATTATTTATATGGAATTATTCAATCATATTATATTCTTTCCATATTATTCTCAGGATTATGTTTTAATGACATGTGTTTTTAGTTAATCACATCTCCTTATTATTTATGTTTATGATAGATCTTATTGTATTGCTTACCCATACTGAGCATCTGATCTCACCCCTTTCTTATGCTTTATTTTTCCCTAGGATGCAAAGATGTATATTATGAATGACTAGTAGGGATAATATATGAGTTTATGGGTGTTTCCAATGGAATTTCTATGTGGTTTTTCCTTTCAAAGTTGTAATGTAACAATTATGTTTATATATGTTTTTCAAAATATATTAAACTATTTGATCCTTTGGGATGATAATTCCTTATATACTATACCAATGTAATAAATTAAGGCACCGGCTCTATGTTATTGGGGTTGGGGTCTTTAATGTTGGTATTAGAAGAAGTTTAGTAGAAACCTTGGAAACTATATTTATAAAACATAGATTAGGGAACATAACAATAAGATAGACTTTTAAGATAATCATAGAATGACATACTGGAATTTTGGTAAGGTATATATTATATGGGTCTTCCTATAAATAGATCCATATTTGGATACTAAAAGTAGACATTGTTCTGGTACAGATGTACCTAGGGGTAATAACTCTGACATGGTGCATTAGGCCTGACTCGGTGTAAACATGTACATGATAATGGGTCTTACTGTACGCCTATTTTGACACTCCGGGGGGATATGATTAGGATAATTCACAATTTATTTACAAACCATTATAAAGGATTTAAAAGTAAACATATCCCTAAAGAAACCAGGTTTATTAATATGAGATTAATTATGCATAAATTTACAATTTATGTTAAGTGTTCTTCTAGTTCAAAAGTATGCATTATGATTCAAAAAATAATTCAGTGTATGAAATTGTTTAGAAATGTAACCTATTATAAGTAATGTAATACATATCAATGCACTTATTCCATGTAGGGATTTCCCTCTTATGTAATATAATTATGTTGGAGCAGGAGCTGCAACTGGAGTTGAGAAACTTACAACTATACTTGAAAACTGACTCAGGTTATGAGTAATAACCTTACTCGCATGGAGAATCCTAATACACAACATGGTGTAACAATTTTATACCAATTTATGTGACAATAAACTCCATTATTAAATGGAACTACAAATCCATTTGTAGCTGAGCAATGGATAAGTTCCTTAGAGAAGATATTTCTCACTATGGGAGGTAATGAAAGGGAGAAGGTTATCATGGAAGTTTATCATCTCTCGGGAGATGTTGATCAATGGTGGTCATTGATTCAAAACACAAAGGAGAAGGAATATATTAAAAATATGGAATGGAATGATTTTAAGGAAATTTTCTTGGAAAAAATATTTCCCTCGGGAACAATGACCAGATATGGAGAGACAATTTTTGAGTCTAAGACAAAAAGAGGATGAAAATGTTTCTAAGTATGAATCCAAATTTACAAGGTTAGAAAGTCATGCTATGGATTATGTACATAATTCAAAGATAAATATTGATCGATTATTTTATAGTTTAAAACTATTCCTCTAAAGTGAATTAGTCTCCCAAACTTTCTTATCATATGAAGATATAGCCTCATGTGATATCAAGAGAGAGAATGAATTCTCTAAGTCTTATGAATTTAAGGGAAAACAAGAGAAAAAAATGTTGGGGGATCAAACAACAGAAAAGGGAATAATAAAAAGGTAATTTTATAATGTGTGATACTTGTGGAAGAAAACACCCTCATGCCTTCTTAAAAGGAAAAAGATCTTTCTTTAATTATGGTGAGAAAGTTCATCATGATCACTATTGAAAGGGAAAGAAAGAATCTACCATTATTCAATGCTACAATTAAAGGGAGATGGGACACTATGAAAATTATTGTACAAAGCATCAAGGAAACTTGTCTCAGAAAATGCCATGGGATCAAGGATAAGCTTATGAAATCACAATAGTAAAGGTTAAAGTTCATAATGATGTTGTGTCAAGTACTTTAATCATCTACTCAAATTTAGATAAATCTTTATTTGATTTTGGATCATCACATTCCTTTATATCTTCCCACTTTTATTTAAAAATTATATTTTTCCAATTCAATTTAATAAGGAATTTATCAGTAAAGACTCATAGTGGAAACCTTATTATAATAAATATGTGTTGATCAGTTCCTATTATGACATATAAACATGATCTAATTGCGGATTTTAGAATCATACCTATGGTTGATTTTGATATAATCCTTGGTATGGACTAGATTTTGAAATATAATTCAAAAATTTATTACAAAGAGAAGGAAATTATGATTCATGATAAAGATATGGAATTTATTATCTTTAGAGGGGAGACTTCATCATCTAGTTCATATCTGGTCCCACCCCCAATAGCTCTACTGAATGAAATTCTTAGAAAAGAAGAGAAAACATCATCAATGGATGGGGAAATAAATATTCAAATTGAGGATGTATCTATTTTACAAGAATACATTGATGTATTTCTAGAGGATTTACCTAGACATACTCTAGAGAGATAAGTTGAGTTTTATATTGATTTAATCCATGATGCAAGGACAATATCAAAGACTCCTTATAGAATGGCCACTGTGGAATTAGTGGATTTGAAGAAAGAACTATAGGAGTTGAGTAATAAGGGATTTATTCTCCCTAGTGTTTCTCCATGGGGAGCCCATATTCTCTTTTTTAAATATGGATCCATGAGGTTGTATGTTAACTATAGAGAAATAAATGATATTATAATAAAGAACAAGTATCCTCTACCCTGCATTGATGATTTATTTGATCAAATTCAAAGAGCTTAATATTTTTTGAAGATTTATATTTGTTCTGGATATCATCAATTGTGTGTAAAGAATTAATATATTCTAAATACAACATTTTGAACCAATTATGGATATTATGAGTTTATAGTAATCCCATTCGGACAGACTAATAAACCCTCTATTTTTATAGATCTAATGAACATAGTGTTAAAGGAATATCTTTATGATTTTTTTGTGGTATTTATTTATGATATCTTGATATACTGTAAAATCTATAAGGACCCTGATAACCACATACATATTGTTCTAAAGTATATTAGAAGAAAAAAGTTGTATGGGAAGTTTAAAAAGTGTGAATTTTGGCTTCAAACACTTTATTTTCTTTTCTATATTATCTCTAAGGATAGAATCTTAGTTGATCCTGCAAAGAAAAAGGTAGTTCAGGAATGTCTTGCACCAATGAACATAACTGTGGTATGTAGTTTAATTAGTTTATTAGGTTACTATTAGAGTTTCATTCATAATTTTACCTGATTAACTATCTTGTTAACCAAGGTTACCCATAAAGGGGTTAAGTTTATTTGGAAAAAGTAATGTGAAGAATTCTTTGAATAATTAGAGATAAGATTATTGAATACTCCAATCTTGACTCTACCATCAAGAAATTGTGGATTTTTGATTTATAGTGATTCATCAAAGAAAAGGAATTGGTTGTGTCCTTATGCAGAATAATAGAGTTATTTTTTATGCATCAAGGCAGTTAAAAACTCATATAAAGAACTATCCAACTCATGATCCTGAGTTATCATTTGTAATCTTTACTCTGAAAATATGGAGACGCTATCTCTATGGTGAAAGTTTTGAGATATATACAGATTATAAGAGCTTGAAATATATATTCTCATAAAAAATCAACATGGGGAAAAGGTGATGGCTCGATCTACTCAAGGATTATGATTGTTCAATACACTACCACCTAGGGAAAGCAAATAAGGTAGTATATTCTTTGAGAAATAAGGATCATGGAGTTATGAACAATATTAGGATTGATAAGGATCCTGTGTACATAGATAGTAAATATGGATATGAGAATTATAAATGGGGGTGAAACATCACTGATTTTTCAAATGGTTTCCAAACCATCTTTATTAGAAAGGATTAAAATTTCTCATCCTGATGATGAGAATTTTCAAAAAAAATCTGTGAATGATGGGAAATTGGTAGACTTAGTATATAAATATGGAATTTTGAAATTTGGGAAGAGTATTTATGTTCCCTCTATATCTAATCTAAAAATGGAATTATTGAATGATTCTCATATCTTGAATTTATCTATACACCCTAGTAGCACTAAGATGTATAGAGATTTGAAGGAACATTTTTTGTGGGATAATATAAAGTGGGAAATCTCTAATTATGTATCAAGATGATAAGTCTTTCAATAGTTGAAGGGTGAAAAACAAAATCCTAGAGGATTCATACAACCTCTACTTATTCCTATATAGAAATGGGATGATATTACTATGGATTTTTTCACTAGATTACCAAATACTCAAAGAAAGAATGATGTAATATGGGTAATTGTTGATCGACTTACCAAATCTTCACATTTCCTCGCTATAAGGGAGGATTTGACACTGGAGCACCATGCATGACTCTATATTAATGAAGTTTTGAGACTTTATGGAGTATCTATTTCAATTGTGTCTAATTATAACCCAAAATTTACATCATAATTCTGGAAAACTATTCATATTTCTTTGGATACTAAGCTTCATTTGAGCACTTCTTATCACCCTCAAACTGACAGGTAGTCTGAAAAGACTATTCAAACTTTATAAGACATGTTGAGATCATGCTCACTTGAATTTCAAGATATGTGGGATCAGTATTTACCTTTGGTAGAGTTTTCCTACAATAATAGTTTCCATTAAAATATTCAAATGGAACCTTATAAAGTGTTATATAAAAAGATATTTCGTGCACCAACTTGTTGAGATGAATTTGGTGAAAGGAAGATTGTGGGACCAAAACTTGTGGAGGAAACAACAACAAAGGTAAATACTATTCAAACCCATATCAAAGAATCCCAAAGTAGACAAAAAACTATGTTGATAACTAAAAAAAGGATTTGGAATTTAAAGTGGGAGATCAAGTTTTTATGAAGGTATATCCATGGAAGGGATTCATAATGTTTAGTAAGAAAGGGAAATTGAGCCTCAAGTACATTGGAACTTTTTAAATTCCAGAGATAATTGGAGTTGTGTCTTATTGTTTGGTGGTTCCACCTAGCCTTTCTAAAGTACAAAATGTGTTCCACATATCTTTTTTAAGGAAGTACATGATAGAACCAACGCATGTCCTCACTTCTAAAGGAATAGAATTGGAACCTGGTTTATCTTATTGTGAAGAGCCTATCCATATTCTGGATGCTAAACAATAGATATTGAGGAATTGGATGACTCAGTTGGTAAATGTACTTTAGAAATACCATAAAATTGAAGAGGAAACGTTGGAAAAAGAAGAAATTATGATGAACTACCTAAATATTTTTATGATGTGGAATTCTTGAAATTTCAAGGATGAATTTTTTTGAAGTAGGGGAGAATGTAACAACTCAATATTTTATGATATATCTCTTTTAAAATTTAACCTCTTCGATAGAGTATGCTTCACGCAACACTGAGATTAAAACTATAATATACTATTAAATATGATCATTGGAATAGTAATGTGACCCTTAGTAATAGTAATATGGCCAATAGAATAGTAACCTCACCTATAAAATTATAAATAAAATTTATGTTTCTTATAAATTAAAAAATAATATATTTATATCATGGAATATGTAAATAAATGTTTCAAAATGATAAATTAAGTGTTGGTATTTTTTTGAAACATAAATGTTTATTTACAATTTTATAATTAATATAATGATTTAAAAGAAAATTCATTTTTCATAAAATATATTAATAAATTAATATTTTGTTGTCTTATTGTTATAAGATAATTTTATGAGATGTTAATTAATTTTTGAAAGTGTCATAAAATCATTTATAATTTCAAAATTGGTATTTTTTTAATAAATGATGGTTTTAATTAAAAATTAAATTTCTCATATTTAGAAAATTATTATCATAAAATAGAGTCCATTTTTGAATTCTACACATATAAAAAATTTTAGGGTTAATTTTTGATATTTTTCTAAAATAGTTGAATATTTTTGAATAGTGAAATATAGTAATTTACAATATATAACATTTTAAGTTAAATATACTATTTTCATTACTGATTTAAATACCATAATATAGAAATATCATTCTATATTTACTATATTTAGTCATGTTAATAAAAACTATTCTTATTCATGATCCAAAATAATAAACTAATGAATAAAATAATCAAAAAACACCCCTCTCCTCCACTATAAATATCACCCATCACCACCTCTTCTCCTCACACCTCCAAAAACTTGAATATTACTTATATTATTCCCATTTACTCTCAAAAACATTTTCCCCATGTTTTAGGCATTCTATTCACACTAAAATACCATTTCTATGTCTCTTAAGGAGGTTCACAAGGAGGCGACACTAAAGAAGTAAAACATGCTCTCTCTCTCTCTCTCTCTCTCTCTTTCAATTTCTTTTATTTTCTTATACTTCTCACCTCCCCTGTCCAAAGTGGCATGATAACTCTGGTATCTTTTATATACTGTAATTTTATTATTTTAATGGTATATCAACCATAAATTCTATTATCTTCCCCTTTTTATTCTAAAAATGAAAACATCGTCCATGAGGTGCTGATTTACTGCCTTTGTGGACAATGAATTTTCATTTTTTAATTACGCATACAAGGTTGGTCATAAAACCATTTTTATGGTTGAAAAATTTAATATATGTAATAAAAATTATTTTATGTTTTATAACTAGTATATATATATAATATTATTTCATAAGACAAAACTAGTTCGTGGTGATCGAAAAAAATGACAAAATAATCTAAATGGTTATCATTAACACTTTATCTAATGAATCATCATCATATCTAGAAATAAAATGATATATAAAACCATTAAATATACTTTAAGTTCATTAATGACATATAATTTTAATTCTGGATAACTATTTCTATTTTACATGATCTTTCGTACATGTATACAAGTGAACCAATCATGGAAACCAAGGACACGAACACTCCCGAACAACAAAATTGAATCTTATAACTCATTAAAATGGCCATAAATTAACTTAATATAATTATAATAAATAAAATACATGTTAAATAGGTTCTTAATTAAATTATTAATTAATCTAATTTTATTATCTAGTACATTAAGTACAAGTGAAGAACACTTTCGGACATAAGGTATGGGATTCTACCTGAATCTCCTTTTTTCCTCCGGGCTATGCTTTCTCACTCTCTCTACCCCAATTTAAGTATTAATTATTCTTATTTAATCATCATAAGTTATGTGTTTGTATTAAAAACATATGTACCTAGATCAATTATTATTTAATTGTCAGTGAAATACATGCTTTATAAGGTTTCCTTTGTAATTCCTCCCGATAAGCAAGCCCGATTAAAGGAAACTTTCTAATTTCTTACTCATTTTCAAGTACCATACATAATCTGTTATAGGACACCATTATTTTTATAAAATCACTATTTTTATCATGAAAAACTTTATTTGTTCATTTCTGGTTTTATGAAAACAATTACGCCTTTTTCCATTTTAACGACTCTTATATTTTCTCTTAAACCGCACTGAAGTGGGCCATTTCTAAAGTTTATTAAATACTCTTTTTACATGTTTTAACTTTAGATGGAAATAATTTATGGCTGAAACGTAATTTAATTGGCCTTAACTTTTCTTTCTAGGATATATATATTTAAAATATAATTTTATGACAAATACAAATGATTTTTCCAAAAGAACTC
The DNA here is from genome assembly GCA_963277665.1 of Viscum album. NCBI lineage: Eukaryota > Viridiplantae > Streptophyta > Magnoliopsida > Santalales > Viscaceae > Viscum > Viscum album. The sequence goes on along the minus strand of OY728122.1, from coordinate 931,690,444 downwards.
TTCTTTGTAAAGTAAAAAAAGGGTATTTCTCCAAAGAATCCCTTAATGGTTTTATTAGAGCATTTTAATCTATTTAAACACCCTCTATTGAATATTATTATTAATTGGGATCGATATTTTATGATATCATCTATGATATTTTATTAAATTTTTTGTGATCAATTTGACTGTGGATGTGTTATCTTGATATCATTCATCATATTACTCAGAATAGTTAGTGATTATGTTTACCGATTGTGGAAAGTTATTTACATTTTGTTTGTATATGTTGTTTATTTTTTACCCCATTCATATGATAAATTAATTGGACTTAGTAAGTAATGAGTGGGTCTCACTATATCCCCTCGATGCATCGGTAGGTCTCATGTGACAAACCAAACTGGGATTTGGCTCAGGCCTTACCCATTTATTTTTAGATGCCTTGGAAGAGGCTTTGATGGTATGTTTCAAATGTCCAGCATTATGAATTCCATCATTATGATATTAGTAATTGATAATATATGTGATTATTATACTATTATAATATCCATGTTTAATTTTTATTTTCATATTATTATTTATATGGCGTTATTCAATCAACTTTTATTCCTGTTATATTATGCTCAAGATTATGTTTTAATGACATGTGCTTTTAGTTAATCACATTTTCTTATTATTTATGTTTATGATAGATTCCCTTATATCTATTTCCCTTACTAATCATCTAAGATCACCCCTTTATTATGTTTTATTTTTCCCTAGGATTTTAATATTTATATTATGAATAACTTGCAGAGATAATCTAGGAGTTTATGGGTGTTTCCAAGGGATTTTCTATGTTGTTTTTCCTTTCAAAGTTGTAATGTAATAATTATGTTTGTATCTAGTTTTAAAAATATAATAAAATATTTTGTCCTTCAAGATGAAACTTTATTGTTTATTATACCAATGTAATAAAGTAAGGCATGGTCTATGGGCTGCTGGGGTCAATGTCTTTATAATTAATGATGATGATTGATGTCAGCAACCTATTAAGATGGGATGCATAGGGAAATATCATGTGATCACAATTTATGATAATACATGGTTAAAGGTACACTTACTATCCACTATAGAGATACTAATGTCTTATTTTATTCTAGTTCTACCCATTCTTTTATTTATGAATATTTTGCTAAGGGTATCAAAATTCCACCCCAACAATTAAATGTTGAATTAGCAGTGAATCCCCCTAGTGGTATGATGATTGCATTGAAAGTATATGATTCTTCTCTAGTCAAAGTTTGTGGGAATATGATTACTTTAAATCTTGTTATTCTCCCTCTAGTTGAATTTTATTATCTTATGCATGGATTATATTTCTTGACATTAATCTCACATAAATTAATGAGGAATGGAAGTCATGTTTGATATTAAAAACCAACTTAAGATTATATATCATTGTGATGTAAAATATGAACTTCCAATGGAAATCACATCCATTTTATTGGTTTTTATTCTGATTTAAAAAGGTTTTTTATCTCAAATGGTTGGAGAGAAACTCAACATCGATGATATGCCTATTGTATAGGAGTTTTTTGATGTATTTCCAAAAGAGTTGTTTAGTCTTCCATTGAATAGTGAAGTTGAGTTTTAAATATAAATTATACTTGGTGCCACACCTATTTCAAATTCTCCATATATAATATCCCTAATTGAGTTACAATAATTGAATAAGTGACTCTAGGAGAACCTTGAAAAGGGATTCATTCAGCCAAGTGTGTCACCTTAGGATACACTTGTTCTATTTGATAAGAAGAAATGTGGATCGATGTGACTCTTGTTTGATTAATATGAACTAAAAAATATCATAATAAAGAACAAGTATCATTTATTACCCATATTTATGACTTGTTTTATCAACTAATTATATCACAAAACTTTTCCAATATTGACCTTCATTCTGGATATCATCAATTGAGCATCAAGAAGGAGGATAAATCCAAGACAGTGTTTCATACAAGGTATGGACACTATGAGTATATTGTGATTACATTTTCTCTTACTAATTTTGTATCAACCTAATACTTTACACTTTATTTCTCAATCTATTTCATAGATTGTGATTCATGTAACACTGAGTTTAAATGAAATGTGATACTCTATTAAAATATTATTTAAATATGACCATTATAACTTATCCATTAAGTTGGAGAGTATGAATATGTATAACTAAATTATGAAAGTTATATGTTATAAAAATTTATAAAATAAATTCAATGGTTCTCTATTTATTAGAAATAAAATAATAGTCATTTGAAATAAACAAAGAAATGTTTTTTGAAAAATTATATTTTTCTAAAAGGCGATTTAGTTGCGCTTTGTACATTTAATTTAATTTTATTTTTTAAAAAAATTTAGAAAATTTATTTGATAAAATTAAATTCATTTTTGAAATAAAAAAAATCAAAATTATCTTAGGGTGAATTTTTGGTATTTTTCTGAAATGTTTCATTTTTTATGAATAGTTAAAAATACTGATTTTATTGAAAACTACCTTTTAGTTTAAGTTATTTACAAAGATAAATTATATTTTAAATTTTTTTAAAGTAAAACTAGTTAAATTATATTATAATAAATATAATTTATGTTAGTAGAATTAATTTAATATTAATTTTTGATATTAAAAGCTTATATACTTATGAGAATTTTTTCTTTGGAAACCCGAATTTTTGTCATGTCTGCGAGTTTAATTTTAAATTGGATACTAAATATTATATGAATTGAATTTAGAATAATGGATTAAATATTTTGAATCATATTAATTTATATTATCTAATAAGGAAAACTTTATTTTTTACCATTAAAAATAGTAAAAGTAGTAAAAATTAATTAACGTGGTTAAGGTAAAAACTGATTTACTAAGGGGTAAAATAAAGAGATAAGAGTTGAAATAACCTAATAACTTATCCTAAACCCATTTTATGGATATATTTAAAACATATAAACCATTATTTTCAATAATTACTCACTTTTTATGCTTATTTCATGATAAAAATGTGGGTGTAATTGATTCTTTTCAAAAATTCCATGTGTGCATTCTTCCCCACTTATAAAAGGCCACCCCCTCTCCTCACCTATTCACACTTCAAAATCCATTTGGTTCAGACAATAACTACAAAAATCACTTATTTAATCCCCTAAAAACATCTTAGATCTCCTTTATGGTAATAAATCCATCCTAGGAAGCCTTTTGGTGAAAACCTAAAGAGTTCGTCCGAATAATAGATAGCGTTCTTAAATGATTAGTTTTATTTTATTTCTTCTTTTTCCAACTTAAAATATTATTCGATAATTATAGTATAATAACACCATTATATAACACATACTTATATTTTATTATATTAATTTTATAAACTATATTTATTTCCTCTTCTATTAAATGGGAAACTAAATAGTTGATCATGTGTACGGCGGATTACCACCTCACGAACCGATGTAACTCATTTTCAATTAACACCTCTCATGGTTAGATATAATGATGGATTTAATGAATACATATAATATTTATGATAAAATTAAAATTATAGTATTATAATATCATGTATAACTTCTTACTTTCCATTCTATTTAAAATATGATAACGTCACTCATGTGTAAGGCGGACTACCGCCTCGCGAAGTGGTGTGATTCATTTTTCACTTACACTTTACATTAAAGGTAATAAGGATAAATTTAATAAATTTATGTGATATATATTACATGATATAAATTTATAAATTTAATATATCATACACTTCCTTACCCTTTCACCTGTTAATGGAATGATATCGTCACTCATGTGTATGTACAGTCTACCGTCTCCATAAAGTGATGTGATTCATTTTCCATGCAAAACTTTTAAGAATGGTTTTAATAATGTATATACTGATTAAATATAATATTTATAACATTACTATAATTCTGGAGAAGATTTATTTATATCCTATTTACAATAACCATAACTTTCATGACAAAACATGCATGATAAAATAAGACAATTAACACCTGAAATAATGAAAATAATGAAATATTATTAACAAACGGGTGGTAAAATGTTATAAGAGAATAATTATTATATTATAAATATTATTATGGTTATTTTATAAATTAATAACATGATTAAAACAATTATATAGGAGGTTAAATCATGTTCAAATAAAGGAAAGCATGAGGTAAGGGATTTCTTCTCAATTTCCATTTCATTGAGATATTTTTATAATATGAACCTATTCAATTTTATGTGGTGTATATACTACACCATTAATGAATTTAAAATTAATAACCATTTTTTAATGATGATTAATTTTTTTTAAATTTTATTCTTCAATGGGTTATAATTTATAAGTTACCAAAGTAGTAAATTTATTGTACAATCTCACTTTCTTTGGTGATTATTTACTTTCTCTAAAAACAATCACTTTCTTATGATAATTTTTCATTAGATACTACATTTATATTAAATATAAATATTCATATATTATGGATATTATTATTTCTTAAACCTTATACCATTTTTTATATGGTGTTTACTATGAAATTTATTTGATTAACTGGGGAAATATTGATAAATCTATATCCTTTACTCAATATGGATATTTGATGTCAAGGAAGATGGATTAATGAATTAAATAAATTATTAAATATATAAGTAATTATTTGGAAATGTAATTATATGTGGGTCCTAGTTATATATATCCCCTTGATTCATTTATAGGTCTCATGAGACAAATCAGTTGGCCAAATCAGATGGTTTTTACCCATAGTTTTAAACTATCTTGTGAAAGGTCATGACTGTAGAGTTATCATGATGCCTGAGATCATAAAATAAAATAATTAATAATTTCATTCATTTATAAATTATTTATTATTATTATAAATGACATTTTTTCATTGATATTATCTCTGGATGCATTTCACTCTTAGTTTATTAATTAAACGGCATGTGTTTTCAGTTAGTAACCTTTCTATATTGATTCCACCTTATTTCATGCTCAAGTTATTGATTAAATAGATTGTGTTTTTAGTTATTTACCTTACCATATTAAATATTTTTTGTTTTCTAATGATATATTTCATTGTATGTAACTCTTACTAGGCATTTGAGCTCACCCTTATTTTTTTCCTTTCCCCTGGTTATGAAGATGAATCCTTTGAATGTGTTTCAAGGATGATAATAATTTTATGTTATTATGTTTTATTTTCTTTTAAAAATGTAAAATGGGTATCATGTATGTATATAGTTCTCCAAAACTTCTAAATATATTGTTAATTTCTAATTTCACCCTTTTTATCTATGTCAATGTAATAAAGTAGGCATCGTCTCTAGGTTACTGGAGTCGGGGTTGTTTCAAATGCCCAAGTTATATTCATGGATTTAATGAATATATTAGATATTTACTTAATAATTTTTTGGTAATATTTAAAGATTGTATTATTATATATTAAAATATCAAGTAAGAGTATCAATACCACTTGATAATTGTACTGAAGAACCTAATAAAGGAGAAATTGTATGAAAAATTTACAAAGTGTGATTTTTTTATATAAAAGATTTCATATTTGGGTCATATAATCCCGATAGTGGGTATATAAGTGGATCCATCAAAGATGGATGCTATTGAACATTGGCCTGGACCAACCATTGTAACTGAGATCTGAAGTTTTCTTAGTTTTATTTGATTTATCAATGGTTTTTGGAGAATTTCTCGTGACTATCTAATCCAATCACCAAGTTAACTCATAAGGGAACCAAGTTCCTCTATATAGATGAATATAAGGAAAATTTTAAGGAATTGAAGATAATATTAGTTAGTACACCTATGCTTACGTTACCCAAAAGTGGAGAAGTGTTTGTAATCTATATTGATGCATCCAAGTAGGGGTTATGTGAATTGTTATGAAAAATGACATGGTTATAGCTTATGATTCATAACAATTGAAGGTTCATGAGAAAAAATACCTAACTCATGATTTGGAGTTATCTATGGTAATTTTTTTATTAAATATATAGAGGAATTATATTTATAAAGAAAATTGTGATATATATACTGACCACAAGTATATATTCACACATAAGGAGTTAAAAATGCGCCAGAGAATATGGTTAGAGATAATTAAATATTATGATTTCTCAATAAAATACCACACTAGGAAAGCAAAAAAGTGGTTGATGCTTTGAGTTGAAAGGATCATGTTATCTTATCTATGATGAGGATCACAAAATATCCAATATTTCTAGATTTTCAAATGATGGATCTTGAAATCCCAAAGGAAGGGGATAAATATTATATTTCTCAAATGAGTGTTCAACCATATATCCAGGTGAATATTTATGTGGTGACCCCTTATTACCAATTTTGAAAAAAGATATATTATAGGAATCTCATAATTATTCATTCTATATTCATCCTGGAAGTATGAAGATGTGTAGAGATTTGAAGGAGTATTTCTAGTGGGATGGAATGAAAAGAGATATTGTAGAGTTTATATCTTGGTGCTTGGTATGTCAAAAAGTTAAGGCTAAGAGACAAAAATTATAAGGGGATATTAAAACTATTATCCATAATATAATGTAAATGGGAAAACATAACAAAGGATTTTGTCATCAAAATCCCAAAAAAGTATAAAGGGTACATTTTTATATGGGTTATAGTAGATCACCTTACAAATTCATCACACTTAATCTCTATCAGAGAAGAATCCTCTTTGGATAATATTTCTAAGATATACATTAATTAAGTGGTAAGGTTGCATGGAGTACCACATTCCATTGTATCTGATTAGGATATGATGTTTACCTAAATGTTATGAAAAAGTACTCAGCAATCTATTCATATAGATTTGAGTTTCAACATAGTGTATCATCCTTAGAAAAATAGTCAATCTAAGAGAACAATTCAAACCCTAGAGGATATTCTAAGATCTTTATATAGGGATTTAAAAGGTGGTTGGGATCAGCACATTCCTCTAGTTGATTTTTCTTACAAAAATAGCTTTCACTCGGGTATTTAAATGTCTCTTTATGAAGACCTCTATGGAAAGAAGTGTAAAACACCAAAAGTCTAGGATAAATTTTGAGAAACAAATATATTGGGATAGGATCTAGTGAAAGAAATGGTAGGTAATGTTAGAGTCATTTAGAAACACATAAGGGTGTAAAAAGTCAATAGAAAAGTTATGTTGATAATCATCGACACGATATAGAATTTAAAGTTGGTGAGAAGGTGTTTCTATGAATTTATCCATGGAAATAGGTTGTGATATTTAGAAAGAAATGAAAAATAATCCCTAGGTATATTAGTCCCTTTGAAATTCTTGATCATATTAGGATCGTAGCTTATCGCTTAGCACTTCCATCAAACCTCACTCAAGTTCACGGTGTGTTCCATGTATCTCTCCTGGGTAAGTGCATACATGATTCATAAAATGTACTAAATATAGAGGTAGTACCGCTAGATCATGATATTTCTTATGAGGAACTAACTATAGAGATTCTAAATCATAGGGAGAAAGTGTTAAGAAATAATACCACTCACCAAGTCAAAGTTTTGTGGCAAAACCACCAATTTTAAGAAGCTATGTGGGAACCTGAGAATATGATGAGGAAAAAGTATCCTCATTTGTTTGTATTAAAGCGAAGAATATCAAGGGTGAGATTCATTTTAAGGGGGGTATAACATAATACCCATAGATTTTATGAAATATTTTTTTTCTAATAAATTTAATTTCATCAATTGTTTGTGTTACACGTAACACTGAGTTTTAACAAACTACAATATACTATTTATATTATTATTTAAACTTAACCATTGTGACCTAGTAGTTAAACATAGATGTATGAATAGTAATAACCAAATTTTTAAAATTAATTATAATTTTTTATATAAATAAAACATATTGATAAAAAAGTACTTAATTTTTAATAAATCCTTTATATACTTTAAAAATTCATTTTTCTCAAGAAAATGTTTTTTATTTCTTTTTGTGAAAAAATAGTAAAAGTAATTTTTTACAATTTTAGAAAATGTATTTTAAAAAAAAATCTTAATTTTTTAAATATACATTTCAAAATTATCTTTAATTTAATTTTTGATAATTTTATACTAATATTAAACTTTTGATTAATACTAAAAAATAATGATTTTTATTAAAAAATTGTCTTTTACTTTAAATCATTTACAAGATCTATTTTATTTGAAGATGGTTTTAAAAGTAAAATTATTCTAATTATATATTTATTAATTTATTTTAGGTCATTATAATAAATTTAAAATTGAATTTTGATATTAAAACTTTTTATACTTTTGAAAGTTTCTGTTTGGAAAACTATTTTTTCGTCGATTCTGTGGGTTTAATTTTAAATTGAATTTTTTCATTTATCTTAATTTAATTTATAAAAATGGATTCCATATTTTTAATAATCACAATTTATATTATAAAATAAGGTCAAATTAATTTTTGGTCATAATGAATAGTGAAAAAGTAAAAAATAATTATCGCAGTTAAGGTTAAAACGGGTTTACCAGGGGTTAAACTAAAAATAAAAGGGTTAAAATAACCTAAAAACTTGTACAATTACTATTTTATGGACTTATTTATAACTTATCACATATAATTTTATATAATGGTCAATTTTTTATCCTTGTTTCATGTAAAAAACGTTGGTATAACATTTTCTTTTCAAAAATTCCAAGTGTATCCTCTCCCCCGCTTATAAAAGGCCACCCCCTCTCTTATACACTCCATGATTACATAGCCTTTATTTTACCAATAACTACCAAAATATATTCTTTACTTCCATCCCCACATAATATAGTCATTATTTTTATTATTAAACCCTCTTAAGAAGTCTTTAGATATAAACTTAAAGAGGTTCTCCAAAGAAGAGGTAAAATTCCTAAACTTGTGTTTTTGTTTTATTTTTTCTTCCACCTCCTTCAAAAATAATTAAAATATGCTGATGTAATAACACTATTTTCTCACATATATTTATATTTTATTATTTTTATGGAATAATCTATATCCATATCCTCTTTCATCAAATTGGAAACAAAACTGTGATTATTACTACAACGAACTACCGCCTCACAAACCGATGTAATTCGTTTTCCATCACCACCACTCACTGCTTAAGATAATGATGAATTTAATGTTTATATATTATATTTATGAAATTATTATACTTATTTAATTATAATATCACATATAACTTCTTACTTTCCAATTGTTTTCAAAATGATAACGTCGCTTATACGTACGTGTAGACCACCACCTCTATGAAGCATTGTGATATGTTTTTCATTTTATTTTGAAATTGATGGTGATAAGGATATATTAATCAAATATATGTGATATATATTATATAAAAAATATTACATAATAGTGAATTAATATTTACCTTTCTTTCATTTCATCCTTCTAGAAATGGAAACAACGTTCATGTGTAGGGACAGTCTACCATCTCCATGAATGGTGTAATTTTTTTCTATATATATCCTTATGGATTACTATAAATACTTATATAATGAATATATAAGATATTTATATCATTTTTAACATTATGGGTATTATAGAACCATGATCAAAGTAAGTAGACCGAAACTACCAAACCAAAAACATACATGAAAAATGAAGTAATTATTACCTGAAATATGATTTTAACAAGGAATTGTTAATAAAAGGGTGATAAAAGGTCATAAGTAAATAATATTTGGTATGATATATATGATTATATTTCTGTAATATATGTATAATAAACCTATATTTATTATACAAGAGTTTCTAACGTGTACAAATAAATTCAATACTTAAGGTAATGGATTTCTAGTCTCACTTTTGTTTATGGAAGACTTATATTGAATTCACCACTCATTTATTTTGTGTGGTGTTTATAATACCCCTTTGAAATTTTATATCATGAATATAATTTTTTTAATTAAATTTAAATTTCAATTTATGTTATTATTTCATGTGGATTATTATTCAAAGGTTACCAAAGTGGAAAGGGTTTTATGTTATGATCTCTTTGTTTATCAGGATTGTTTATGATTATGTTTTCAATGATGAAATATTATGATATATATCTAAATAAACTCATGAATTTTATTAAACTATTTTTATTTCATTAAAATACTTTTTTTTCTTTAATTTTCATCCTTTTATATACTCAAGATTCCAAAAGAATGTTTTTAAGGAAAACCGGTTTTATTACTCTCTTCAATCAAAAAAATATTCCATATCCCTGTTTTTTGAAAATGTTTTAAATAATGTTTTTAATATTCTAAAAATATAGTTTAAATTCATTTTTACCCATGTTTTACTTTTAAAAAAATGGTTTAAAAGGAATATTCTTATTGTTTTCTAAACAAGATACTTTTTACTTTTATTGAAAATGTGAAAGGAGTATTTGTTTTAGTGTGTAAAGAAAGAATGGTATTTTCAATTATCATGATAAATAAATGTTTTAAAGATTACTTTATAAGTTTCTAAGAATATTTTCAAATAAAATTATTTCCATAATGTTATGTGAAATTCTAGTTTTTAAAAGGTGATTTTAAAAGTGAAAATATTGTTTTCCTCAAAAAATATTCCTTGTGATCTTTCAAAATCATTTTCTATATAAGAAGAAATACTTTGATGTTAAATAAGCTTTAATAAGGATATAATCCAATAATTCCATGCTTATTATTTCTCAAGATGGTTTATGTTTATAAGGAAAAAAAATTTATGAAACATGTTCCTTCTTCCACAGGTTATTCTATGATAAAATAATGAAATGTTTATGAAACCCCTTTCTTTTCCATAAATTATGATATGATGAAATATTTATGAAACCAATTTATTTTCATGGGTTTTTATATGATGGTTGTTTTATGATCATTTGGAATGCATATATATGGTCTTCATTATGTTATTATGGTTACGTTATATCCAAGGATGGTGGTTACATTATAACTAAGGATGGTGGTCACGTTATAACCAAGGAAGGGTGGGACCTATATCTACCTCCAATGAATTGGGTAATGAATGATAACTCATTGGATAAATATTTTATGTGTGAACCTAATTTCATGTTCATGGGATTATTCTTTGACCTGGATTTTATTTCCATAAGGTTATGTGAGGACCTAATTTCATGTCCGTAACTTAACGATTGAACCTATTTCTATTTATACATGTTCACAATGTTATAATCTTATGTGTATGCCAAAAATCTATGTATTATTCCAATGTTATGTTCTTATTTATCATTTTCATTGATTCCTTTATGATACATGTCTTATAAACTGCCAAGATTTATTTCATGACTCAAGTTTATGATCTATGATATGTAGGGTATGGTTTTTAAATGTTATTATCATGTTCTCATATATTATGCTCATGTTATGTTGATATCTCTCATGTTCACCCCTACTAAGCATCTAAGCTCACTATTTCTTATGTTTCTTTTCCCTGGGTAATGAAGAAAGGTCTTAAGTGGGGTATGTCCATAAAGTGTACTATATTGGAATATCTTTATGGGATATGTTAAAGATATTTTATGAAATAAGAAGATTGTGTTTCTAGTTTACAAATACAAAAAACCTTTTTGGACCTTGGGTGTTTATTTGTGAAATTTATTGAATATTCATCTAAAAAGATGTAATATTTATGTATGAAAATCCTAGGTCGTTACATTTCCTATAAACTCATCAAGAAACATCTACACACTAAAACCACAAATAATAAGGTACAATCCACTCTTGACACACACCTGAACCTAATAAAAAATTCCAAATTAAATTATGCAAATCAATAGTAAATTTCATCTAATTTATTCAAAAACCCTAAGAAAATTCATTGGGTGACATTCCTTCATCGAAATAGTGTGCAACGACATGCATTCATTATCACAGGGTATCCTCTAGACACACTAAAATCCTCATCATGTCAGGATGATTCCACCATGATCTGGTGGAATAATTTCAAGAACCTCAATCTTGATCACCCAAAATCAAAGGGTTTTCAAGGACAAAAATAAAGGAGAAAGGAGAGGAAGACTTGCCTTAAATTTCCACCAAACTACCCCCTAATCATGGGTAATTGAAAGGGAATAATGGGGAGGGAGAGACCATGGATCAGTCCCGCATGAGAGAGTAGAAGAGAGGAAAGGGATTAAGAACAAGAGGGGTAAATTGTAATTTTTCATTTTAAAGGAAATTTTGGTAGCCACATGGTATCTGTATGGTTTTCCAAACCGTTCACCAACCATGTTGTCGGAATTGTATCAAGCCACACCATCTCGCATGATTTTTCCATATAGTTTACCAAGCCATTTTTCAATTGTACAGATCCCTATGAAATATGAATTTCCAATTTTTCATGGTTTTTTACATCCATGTGAAAACTATGTGCTAACACTCCAAGAAAAACCACCCCGTGTGGTTTTACATGACTATGTGGTAACCGTACAATAGGGTAAAATCCTTTCCAAAATTTCAAACTTTAACCCAAAGCTCCCGACATTCACCTGAGCACTAGAAAAAACCTCTTGACCCTCAATCCATATCCAAAACGATCTCCTCAATATGTTCTAACTCTCAAAATTTGGATTCTAATTCTAATTCTCATAATATCTCCTATTCCATAGCCAAAAATTCAAATTCCCTTTTAACTTCACAGCTTTCAAAAACATAGGCCTTTACAACCTCCCTATTATAACACTTCTCATCCAAGATATTTCTTGATGGCCTTTCAACCATAAAAACTAACAATCCCTGGTCATAAATTCATGATCGACTCATCAGTTTCTACCCCAGAACATTGAATGAGGTTCATCTATGAAAATCTAAACAAAAGATTTACTATTCATCAAAAAATGAGCCACCACTCGCCACCATCATTGAATCATTGAGACACCACTTACCCATTCCTGTCTATATAGAGATACCATAGTGTCAGCAACTAATTCATCTCTAGTTTAATGGTTCTCCCCACCATAAGACTGAACTCATAATAGATTATTCTAATCCATGGTGTTTTCCACCATCATAATCACCCACAGAAATGCATTTCTAGTGGTAAAGTAACATGATCAATATAGATCTCACCACACCCAATTTCATGTAAAACATTTATTGTTCCTTATTAGGATGACCACTTTTGAAAATGATTAGTTGTATCCATTTTCATCCTATCTCATCGCTTGATCATGATTTCAAAATCCTTAGAGGCATCACATAATCGTTCAAACACCCACACCAAAGTTCAAACCCAAATATTAATTTAATTTCATAATTGGTTCCTAAACCAAGTAAATACATCATTGTACTCTACTCATGAGTACATGAGTACTGGAACATATCCAATATGACTCTATCTCAGATCACATCCAAATATATCCCAAGTATAGTAATAATAAACAAACTTCATACAACATTGCATCTCAACCCTAAATATGGTATTCACCAACGAAAAAGATAAAATTATATCCATTTACTCACTAGAATCCTAGTGCCATATCAACCATCTAATGACTAGTATCATTACACTCATGAACCTACCTCACACAAGGGTTATACCTCTACGAATGATAAAAAAACTCACCACTATAAAATTGTTCTCATCATCACTATATTGTATCAAAAAACTAATCTCCATAACCCATGCTCCATCCCTTATCACATGTAATGATAGGATGTGACTGTCCCAATCATACCTGAGTGTCAACAAAAAACACCAATCATTACCTATTCCCAACTCACTAGGAAATTCATCCTCAGAATCTTCTGACTCACCAATATCCTGAGCTATATTTCATCAGCATGAGGATCTCCCACATTGCCCATAACCATATATCATATAAGCTGAAACTCACAGTAAACCTCTATATTCTTGTCTCGAACATCCTAAGGAATCCCATGTGCTAAAACTCCCATATTGGGTTCTCATGTATACACATATATGTCAGGAATCACATGCCAAGTCATCATACCACAACAGGGCACAAGTCCTCACCGGGCATCCGTATACTAGGATACTCCCTTGAGGACCACAATCTCATACATATTTATATATATACATATATATAATAGAATTATCCCATTATAATACATGTTGAGTATACCATAGTAAAATGGTTCGGTTGGGTATAATTCCACCAAGAAGCTATATGTGAAAACATTATATAGATTTTTGTTGACACTTTGAGTAACCAAACACATTTCTCAATCACCCATAAGGGGTTAATCATGAAGACACCCAATGCTTGTACCAACCCACTGGGAGTCACTATATATCCCTTAAAAGGAGGAATTTCATAGTTGTTTTCAAGGACCATCCCTCTATAGAATCCACATGACCTATCATCATAGGAAAATATATTTTGGTTTAGATGAGTAGAATTCCGCCAAAAATTTATATGGGAAAACACCATATATGTTGTTATTGACACTTTTAACAACTGAACCCTCATCATCAGTGATATTAATCACACACAAGTACATTAATTTCATGTGAGTCTTATATACCAAGAATTATGCATGTACACAGGCATCTTGTCAATGGTCCAGTATCCAAAACCATAATAACAATCTTAATACACACATTATATTGAATAAATATACCAACCATAACATCAAAAATAGAGAACATAAATCTTATATCCTTGGTAACCTAAAATTTTCATCGAAAAAGATCCTCATAATGCACCAGTATAAGGTCTATCACAAGATATTATATGTCCTTATTCCTTGTATACCATACCCCAAATAGTAAAACAATAAAAGTATGCTCTGATACCACTTTTTAATATCCATGAACTAGATATCATTAATTATTGTCACTTTTGGTGGTACTACTTGACCTATGGAGTGCCTCCCCAAATTCTAGAGGTTTTCAACTAGCTGTGAGGGTCTAATTTGTTATTATGTGGAGATTATACCCTCATATCTGAGTAAAGTAATAATAGAAAATAACAAATAAATATTCATAACAAAATAATCAAAGTGAAAAAAATAAATAAACGGTTATACTATAACAAATGAACTAAGGAATCATGTATTCATACATCCCAATTGATCACCCACTGGGATGGTCACATATACTAATAAAAAAAGTAAAATAATCTCTACTACCATCCCCAAGACTCACCTCGTCCAAAAATAAAGACTTTATCCCAGCTATCTCACTCGGTTATGAAAAATTGGGCCTCATTCCTACCTAAACCTATAAATAGTGAATTCTACTTGGTTACCCAAGTATTATGGACACCTGATCGGGGTGTGAGTATAACTCGGTAGGGAGCCACCAATTGGGTCCCAGAAATATCCAAAAAATTAATGTATTCACATGTGGTATGCTCATAAAATAATGAATGGAAAAATATAAATATAAATATCATCAATCCTTGGGTTCAAAGGTGACACCCTAGATCGACCATACCATCTTTATCCAAAGTTATATGTCTCTGAACATGTTTCATACCATGTCAAGGGTCAGGTTAATTCCCAACCATCATAATTATAAACAATAATTTGGAGGGTAGAGAGTCCCATCCAGATCATGTCATACATACATATAATTGGGTGGATTGTTCCCCCACTTGTCCATATTGTTTATTACATTAATTTATTTTCAATTATAAAATCTAGATCATAGGAACCATCCCAAGCATCTCATTTATCATCAGGTACAATGACTAGATCTTAAGAACATCCTTGGCATATCACTGGAATGAATGGCCCGAAGGCCGAATTTTTTTATTGATTTTGGATAAACCCATTTTAAGGGTAAAGGGGAAAAACCAAGACATCAGGGACATAGATACATTGAAAAAATCTGAAAATCAACAGGGTTGCAACCCAACACAAGAATACATAAAAGTACTTCTTCCCAGCAATAATGTCAATAAGGCATGCCTCCACCAGAGCATGGCTGTTCAGCTAGCTGTCCCATGAAAAAATGCACGGGCCTGGTACCTATGGCAGTGCCATACCCTCTCAAACATCCAAGTCTGAAAAGCCACGCACGGTGAAGACGACCAGCTCTATCCTCATCTGAAGTAACTCCTTGTAAGCTGTCTGGGTTCCAGCAGCAGAAACACGCAGCAGAACCTCATAGCAGCAGAAACAAAACCACACAGTAGCACAAACTCACATCAGTAGAAATGCACGAACTCGCAAAATCGCAGCAGAAGAAAACAGATCCTACCCCCTCCAAGGAATAGCAGATCGAAGCCCTGCCCCACTGGAAACCCTCCGGAGCTACTCACGACTAAGCCAAGTAGTGGTGGATGCACCAGGCAGGAACGAATTCAGTGTCCAAAGAACCGAACCAACAGAACTGTGATGGAACTCGCCGATGAAACGTCAATGAGCCAGACACAAATCCGCACTCCGGAACACCACCGAGCCGACAAGAAATCTTGTCGTCGACGTCGGAAGGGAAATCGCCGAGCTGTACGCCGGAACACCACCGACCGACGACACCGTGAGGAAGTGCCGGAGAAATCTCGGTTCCCAGATGCCTCCCACAAGAAGACACGCCTTCACCGATCTGAGACTAGAAGGAGAAGAGCCGATCCAGGCCGGAGGGGGGAGGAGGAACCCAGATCCTAGGAACGTCTTAGGCATCTCAAAGTATCATTCTAAATAGCCAAATCCTAGGTACACTATAGGAATATTATCTAACATTAGTTTTGACTACCAGATCCTGGACACTAGCCTAGAAATATCATATAGTATACTTGGGGACTAACACCCACCTGGTAACATCTTGTAATACTATCACATCAAGGGACATCCATACACAGAGGTCATCACACATCTCATTGGTTGGCCCCTCAATCACACAACCAAGAACATCATTGTTAATTATTGGGATATAGGATTCCACCTGAAATCGACGATGTAAGATCCTCTACACTATCCCTCTCTAGGGTAAACATATGGTCGGGGAAACAACCAATGTCCCTGAGGCCATTTCATAATCTGGACACCCTATATGGGCTTTATTATTACATTATCAACCCTCATGCCTAATATCATCACTCAAAGAGTATAACATCCTTCAACATTACCCTAATCATCCCTTAGTCACATCAACTCATATGAAGTATCATACTAGCATCACTTTAGAAAGATGACATAAGGCTAACATCACTTTCCAAGTCATCCTATGTCGGTCCTCACACACCCAACCCATCCATAATATCACCCAGGGCATACCTACCTTGGTACTCACTTAATAAAGAGGGAGGAACACTCACCCTGATAATTGTTCATCTATCCAAAAGGTTATAAATCATATCTAATTCCCATAATGGCCTACTCAGACCAATCATGTCAATCCAACATTCTCCTCTAAAAGGTGGTGTCTGATGAAATCTATACTAGGTCCACCATGTTCATTCATTTAATTACATTATTTACCCTTTAGAATTCATACATCTCAATGCATACATTTTATGATTTGGGCCCTTGGCCCTCGACAACCGAGGCTTTAAGTCAGTGTATAAGGTTTTAACGTGTCCCTTAGAAATTTTTCCATTCAAAGAAATTTAAATTATTAATTAATTCTAAATTTAAGTAAAATCACCCCCAAGTGGGGATACCGCATACCACAAGCATAAAGGGAGATTTTCAGGGACCACCAACCTCATCTGCAACCATTTCCTTTAAAAATAATCTCGACCACTCTTACCCAAGCTCTTCCAATCCCAACAGGCCACCTTACTTCAACACGAGGTCTTTTCTAAATCCATAACACCCAGTTTAATTAATTATAAGAAATTATAAGAAATTATAATTAATTTTACAATTTAATTTAATAGTTATAATTGTATATAAACTCAATGAGAAATATTTTCTCGCTAAAACCTCAAGAAATGGGGTGTGGTGCACTCCCAACATGCACCTAGATCTAAGACACATAAAATCCCTAATTAAATTACTTTAATAAATGATCGATTTCATCCAATTTAGGGGAAAACCCTATGAAAATTCAATGGGTGACGTACCTTTATTGAAATAACATGCAACGTCACACATTTATCATCACTGGACAACCTCTATCCATGTCAAGAAAAATACCCATCATGTTGGGATGATTCCACCATGATCTAATGGAATATTCTCAAGAATCATAATCCAAATCACCTAGAATCAAAGTTCCAAAAAGGAGAAGAATAAAGGATAATGAAGGAGAAGAAGTCTCAGCTTAAATTTCCACAAAAACCACCCCTAGTAATGGTAAATTAAAGAGAAAAATGGGAAGGGAGATCCATTGTATTTTTTGTGCATGAGGAAGGAGAATAGAGGGAAGGGTTTAAAAATAGAGAGGGTAAAATGGTATTTTCCCATTTTTAATGAAATATAGATAGATGCATAGTTATCACATGATTTTCCAAACTATACATCAACCATTTCATTATCATTTTCTTGAGTCATACCACCACACATGGTTTGGTTACATGGTTTATCAAACCATGAACCAACCATGGAGATCCCTCTGAAACTTGAATCCTAGGGTTTTCATGGTTTTTTTCAATTGTGTGCAAACTATGCACCAACACGCCAATAAAAACAAACCTATATAGTTTACCCACATGGTTTTCCCTAACCATTGTTAGCATTAGACAAGGTAAAACCCCTTCCAAAATTTAAAACTTCAACATGAAGCTTCAAAGATTCACCCAAGCACCCAAATCACCTCCTAGGCCTCAATCCATATCTGATAACATCTCTTCAAGATGCTCTAACTCTTATAATTATAATCTAAATTCTAATTCTCAAAACAACCCCTACTCCAAAACTAAAAAAATAGATTTCATAATGTTCAAAAAATTTGGTATTTATGAGAAGTGATATGGTTGAGAGGTTTTGAAGACCTATGTCGTTATGGTTTATAAATTTCAAAAGGAAATTGAGTTTTTAACTCTAGACAAAGGGTTGTTTTGAGAATTGGAATTTAGATTGGAATTCTGAGAGTTGGATCATCTCAAGGAGATGTTTTTAGATATATATTGAGGCTTGAGAGGTTACTTGGGTGCTTGGGTGAAATTGGGGAGATTCTAGTTGAATTTTGGAATTTTGGAAAGGGTCTTTACCATATCACATAGTTACCTCATGGTTAAGAGAATTGAATGGTTTGTGCACAATTACAGATAAACCAAGAAAAACCTACAATTAAATCTTCAAATGGATTTTCATAGTTTTTGTGTGGTTTGGAAAACCATAAAATAAAACCATGTGTGGGGGTGTGGCTCAAGACAGTGTCAACCTCATGGTTGGCGCATGGTTTGGTAAATTTTTTAGTGAAGTCGTGTGAAGTGTACATCCTTAGGAATTAATAGATTCATAATTGATGAATAATTTGGAAAACTATGTGATAACTATCTGACTTCCCAAATTTCATTAAAAGGGTAAAAATTACCTTTTCCCCATTGGGATTTTAAACCCTACACCTCTTCTTCCTCCTCCCTCTCACACACCAAACCAAGGGTATCTCCCCCTCTTATCTTCCTTTAATACCCCGTGATTATGGTAGGTTTCTTAGTCATTTTTGTGGATTTGACATATGGTCCTCTCCTCCTTACTCTTTTCTTCATTCCCTCTTTTTTTATGATTTTAGTTGTTTCTAGCTAGGGTTTCATTGATGATTCCATCGAAGCATAGTAGAATCATCTCGATTCGATGGGGATTTTGTTCATTGTGGGTAGAGGACATTCCAAGATGATGGAAAAATATTATTGATAACTATTTTTGTTGATTTAAATTTCCAAGTGAATTTATTTAGGGTATTTTCCTATATTTAATAAAATTTACTATTAAATCAACATCATGATATGGATTTTTTCTAGGATGGTGTTGGGAGTGTTCCATGGACCTTTCGTGTGTGGTTGATCATATTCTTAGAATGAAAATTTGGCTTGGTGAGTTTTTAGGAAATTATTCCTATTTGGGTTTATAAAATGTTATAATTAATTAATTTAGGTACTGTGGTACGAGATAGGTGCTTAGGGGATGATTCGAGGCTTGGAAAATCTTGGGTGAGAGTCTTCAGGCTGCATCTAAAGGGTAATAACTTTATATGAGGTATGTGATCCTTGAACATACCCCTTTATTTTATACATGTTCTATATAGCATGAGATATTCAGTCTCACAACTATTGAAGATTGGTCTTTTTTTTAAAATAAATTGGTTCATTTGAATAATATTATTCTGAAGAAAATGAAAGTGTTAGGGGGCCATGATGGACCCATAGATGCTGGTGATTCCTCAATCATCGATGGTCCAGGGATTATTTATAAATATGATCCTTGAAATACACTTACCCTAGTAGGGTATAAATTAAATTCAATGAATGAACATAGTGGACCTCGATAGGTTTCTTAGTTTCCTTTAGCAAGGATGAGTAGAAAATTGGCATATTTGGCCTATGGGTAGGCCGTATTGGACTATGGGGTGCCTTATAGTCATTGGGATAGTTGTTTAGAGAGTGGTGTGAGTGTCTACTAGTACATGAGAACATGGGTGGGTACACATCGGGTATATTTATGAGAGGATGGATGAGTGGACTAACCATAGATGATTTGGGATGTGATATGGGTGTCATGTCATGTCTCTTGTGTGGAACCAGTGAGACTTATCCTACAATATCGGTGAGGTCACAGTGTAATCACGATACTATTGAGGGAAGATATTCCCTCTAAATTATGGTAATAATCCCAAGAGATGAGTATGAGATGGAGGAACCCATGTAGGGTGTTTTGATTGTGATATGGCATAGGGGACCTCAGTGGGTACCCCATCCTTATGTTGACCCTGGAGAGGGGTAATGTAGGAGATCTTGTATCATTGATTTTGGGTGGCACCTTAGAACTTGAAAATTGATGGTGGTGGTATATGATGTGTGCTTGAGTGTCCAACATATGAGATGTGTAACAGGCTCTGTGTATTTTCATCCGTTGTGATGATATTTATATGTGATGTAGTTGGGTGGATGTTATCCCCCGATTATACTGAGAGATGAATATATAAAATTTCAAGGTTGTTAACTAGGATTTTATAGTTATGATTATATAGAAGGCCTAGGTTGTTACGTATGATTCAATGATTATGCCTATATGGAATTTCTTTCCTGATAGGGAGATTTTTTCCCTGAGTTCCGGATGACATGTTTACTAGTAGGGTACGAGTGCACCCATGAGTCTATAGTTAATGATACATGTTTCCTGGTATGGGAGAGTCACATTCCTATGTTTTTATATGATGTTATATATTTTCTAATAGGGTGCGGGAATACCCTTGATTTTCTAGATGATCTTTTTTTTCTAGAGGGGGGAGTCATGCCCTTGAGTTTCTAAATGATGATACTTATGTCTTGTCATGGTGTGGACACGCCCCTGAGTTTCCAGATGATGATATTTGGTTTCTCAGTAGGGTATGGATATGTCCCTAAGTTTTTGAATAATATGTTTCTTGGGTGGGGGGTGTCTTCCCTCAGGTTCCAAATGAGGTTGCTCTTGTTTCTTGGTAGGTAGCGTATATGCCTTTGGTTTCCATATGATGGTGCACTGGTCAAAGAAATTATAATCGATCTAGAGTGTCTCCTTAGAAAATGAGGATCAATGATGATTATTTTATTAGGCTTATGCACTATGTTTATTTTTGTGAGCATGCCACATGTTGATACATTGCTTTACTGGTTATGTTAGGGACCTTGTTGGTGATTCACTATTTAGTTGTAACCATATCCTTCTTAGTTGTTCATGGAACTTGGGTATCATTGTAGACCACATGTTCGTAGGTTCAGGTAGGGAATAGGCCTAGTGTTGCATGATTGGTCTCGAGAAACTTGATAAGGTTTAGAGATTGGGATGTCATGAAGGTCAAAGGTGGTAGTAGAGGCTCGTGGGTATTTTTCTTCTTTTTTTGTTGTATATGTGGTACCTAGGGGAAATTGGTTAGAAACTATATTGTATGCTTCTGCATTACATATTTTTATAGAATTTTTTTATTGATTATGTGTACTTTGATTATTATTTTATGAATTTTGTTTGGTTATTTTCATTTTAGTTGTACTCTGATATAAGGGTATAGTCTCCCCAGGGTAACACCTTATACCCTTGTTGTTAGTTGGTAGCTTTTGATTTATGGGGATTTGCCCTTTATGTCAAGTAGTACCATTGGATGAGATCTTGATCAGTGACCTCCACCTGGGGGAATGTTACAAGAGCAATGGTTTGGGCGGCATTCATCAGGTGTAGATCCACCAACAATGAAGAATGATAGGAGAGCAATGCGAAATCTAGAATTTCTGACCAAGATAAAAAAACAAAAAATATATATAGGGTCGTGCATCAGGGAAAAAATCAAAGAATGAATAGTTCATGCATGAAGAATAGTGAAAACTAAAAATAACAAATCCCTACCTCAATATTGTATCATTTGTTGAAGAGTTTTGTGTTTTCTTAGATATTCATTATCAATTCCTCGATGAGTGTGTTCGTTAAATATTTGGGTCTTGATTCTCCCAATGATCTCTACCACTCTCACTCCCTCTCAAGAAAGGTTTTTTAGCAACTAGCCCTAGCTAGAAGGATGGTTAAATATTAGAGCATTAGGTGATATAGATAATTAATTGATTTGATTTAATCACACACCCATGATGGGTAATCCCCAAACTCTTAGTGTGAATCGTAATAACACCAATCATAGGGTAAACCTCTTACCATGAATGCAGTCACAGTTTCAGTTTCTCCATCTGATGCTTCGTTCAAGTGAAAATAAATGTTTTCTGTAATAGTGTGTATAGATTAAAAAATATATTATTTCTAAAGCCCCAAGACATGAAAATTGAAGAAACTGATCACCGACCAACCTCAAAAATATTATTTAAAGGTTCAAACATAAAAAATCATGATTGACACATATTCCTTATACCATAAAATTTCACAAGATTGAGTCTAAGTATATAAACATGTGTATTCCTTTCAATATAATTATAAACCTTATCATCTATTCACTATATTGTGGAATTTGGATTATGCATTATCATATTTTCCTTTTGGTTTCTCTAGGTAAAATATCACGTATCATACTTTATAATGTGTGGTAATTCAAATCACTCGCCAAAATCATACAGTGAAAATTGAATATTATTGTAACCAAAAATATCACTTAGTGATCTATTCCTGTACTTGAAAATAGTTTATCAAAGGAAACCAAAAAAATGAAAACTTTCAACATTCTAACATGGGTAAATTCATCAAAAAAATCACCAATCAACTCCCAAACTCACCTAGATCCTTCAATTTCAATAGAGAATGTCAAAAAAAGTTGGATGGTCCTTTTTTGTCCCATGTATAACCCCAATAAAGGTTGTTCTTAGAAACAAAAAAAACAATATGGATTTAAATGCAACAACTTTAGGTGCACAACATTGTTACTTATTATTACAAGAGGAGATTGGGGCGGCCAACAATCCCTGGTTCTTCTGCTTCACCCAGATGAGGTCTCTCCTATTTCTTGACAGGGAGTGTGTATGATCTTGGTTTCTAAATGATGGTGCACTGGTTGAAGCAAGTATAGTCGATCTCGAGTTTCACCTTAGAACCTGAGGATCAAATATAGTAATTTATTAGGCTTGCACATTGTGTTTATTTTTCTAAGTATATCATATGTGCATACACTATTTTACTGGTTATATTAGAGACCCAATGGGTAATTCCCTACTGAGTTGTACTCACACACTGCTCAAGTGGTCATTGCACTTGGGTAATTAGAAAACCTCATGTTCACTGGTTTGAGTAGGGTAGAGGCCCAATGTTGAATGATTAGACTGGAGCGACTTGATGGGGTTTGAAGATTGGATGTGATGAGGCTCAGGTTGGTAATAGAGGCTCATGTGTATTTTATTTCTTTTTTTTTATTGTATATGCGGTCGGCCTATGGAGTGACTGGTTGGGATGTGTTAGGATCAATTGGGTATGCAGACCATCTACCACAATATTTTATACTTTGACTCACTGTCTTAAGGTTTTGTTCTTTAGCAAGGATCATTTCCCATGAGGGGGGGTCACTGCCACCTTTTATCTATGAAAATACCTTGTGATAGGGATGATAACACTTTGATATTACATGCCAAAAACCCCTCAATGCCTTATGTGGGACTAGGGTCGAAGGTTTCACAACATAATGTTCATATGTCACATCGTGACACCCTACAATCAGTAACCCTTAACCCCTAGGTCATGCATTGCATTCTAATTGGGAATCCAACAATCTATCTCACATTGATTTCCCTAAGAATCATTGGCTGCCTATCAAGCTTTGATACCAATTGTTATGATCAATTGATCTTGCAGAACATCCACCAAAATATTTTAAGTTTTGGCTCACTATCAGATGGTTTTGTTTTTCAACAGGCCCCATTATCCAAGGGGTGAGAGGTATCACTACCACCTCTTATCTATGTAAAGTCCTTATGATAGGGAGGATAATACTTTGGCATATATTCCATGCCAAAAACCTCCACATGCTTGGGTTGAAGGCGTCATGGTGTGACTCCCATACATCATGTTGTGATACCTTGTACCCAGCACCCCTTGACCCTTAGGGCATTCACTACATTATAATTGGTACTCCCACGGGATGTTTTTCATATGCTTCCACATTACATTTTGTTATAGATGTTAGTTGGTTATTTCTATTGTGATTGTACTCTGATATAAGAGTGTTATCTCCCCATGGTAACACCTTATACACTCGATGTTAATTAGAAACCTTTGGCATATGGAGAGGTGTGCTAGATCCCAAGTAATGCCACTGGTTGAGACACTGATAAGTGATTTCCAGTCGGGGAGGCGTTATAGAAGCAATGGTTTGAGCTCCATTCATCGGGCACAGATCCATCAATGATGAAAAATGATAGGAGATTTGTAATGGATCAGACCTCTCCGGTCCATTCCTTTGCTGAAATCTAGTGTCTGAGGTGTTTTAGGAGGTCAAGGTGACTTATCCCCAACACTTTTCCAAATTTATGGTTCTTTGAATGGTGCCATCGATGAGACCGATGTGAACAGTTCCATCAGTGAGACTGATGTGAACAGTGACATTGGTGAGACATTCTATGAATAGCATTTCTAGGATTGGTAGGTGTATACTGTTTCCAGGATTAGTAGGTGTACAGTGTTTTAAGGATCGGTAGGTGTACAGTGTTTCTAGCATCGTTTCCAGCTTCCTACAGTTTCACCCCTTTAACATTTTCCTTAATGTTAAATGCATTCAAGGCCCTTTTTTAAGATATTTAAGGCCGATTCAAAGCCCATAACTCTAATATTAATTTTCTTAAAGCTTGGGATGCATTTACTTTGTCAAACTGCATGGTTTAATGCGATCTGCTTTTAATGAAAAATCCAGCGTATCTTAAACCTCTTCTCCATAAATCTTCTAAAGGGACGATATATCTTCCTCCCTTGTTCTACCTTCTTGTTATATGATGAGAGATGCTTGATCCTTTACTTATTCCCATAGGAGTGGTGTGATCATACCTTAATCCTTGGATCATTTCCCCTTGAAGTTTCTTCCTGCTGCATGCGCACCCCCTGTTTTGGTGCAACTAGAAAGTCTCAATCCATCATCGATGAAAGGTATGATCTACCTACGTTCTTGTGTTTTATTTGATCCTTATTCTTCTATTTCTCCTTTACATGTTATGGAATGTGATCTTCATGCTTCTAATGGAGTTTTCTTGGGTTTCGGTTGGTGCAGTCGTGCCGCGGAATCCTCGGGTGGATGCAGTTTTCACGGGAGGAGGCGATCATGATCTGTTGTGTGGATCGTTCTTGTATAAATAACATCAAGAACCTTTTGAGTTAGGGGATTTTTTTATTCTCTATTATTTTACATGAATTCGTAGAGTTATCATGATTTATCCACTGGACCACAATGGAATTTACATAATAAATATTTGAACTAGATAAATAAATTGGTATTGATCATATGTTATTGCCTCTTTTTTTACTAGATAGTGTGATATCTATGCTTGCCTTGTTTATCATGTCATTCTTGAAAGAAATTGGTAAAGAACATAAATTTTGATTAATTGTAATTATTTCTCAAAGATAAAGAGGCATGTAAATGAATCTGGTTGTTGTTGTTATAATTTGATGTTAATCAAATTGATGTAGTAAGAATGTTTAATCAATTTGTAATAACTATGATAGATTTCTATTTAGGTTACCCATAGTTGGATCCTACTATTAATGAATTGGTTAATTAAATATGGATTAAATAACTGGTTTTTTTATAAAATATAATTCCTCGTAGGGTTATGAGTTACCCTCTTTCTTTTTTAAGGGCCAAGAACCCAGTTGATATGATGTTTTTTTCCTGCTTCTTGTGTTGTGATGTGATCCTGGATGGATATTATGATATGTTTGGGTAGGGAGTCCCATTGGTTGTGGTAGCAGTTGACGTCTAGAGTGGTGAGATACATCGGTTTTTGCATGTGGGTGTCAGGTAGGACACCAGAGATGATGAATCGGGTTGGATGTGAATGTTTGGATGTTCGGTGAATCTTGTTGGTTGTATATCTACTTTACTTTACCCATTTCTCAAGGAAGTTGGTCTTACTTACCCTCCTTCCAAAAGGGCATAAGACGCATGGGGTATTCCACTTGCTTTTTTTGTTTAGCTTCTCTAGGGAGGATGGGTCTATGCTCTTGCTATAGGTGGAAAAGACTTGACGAGTAGTTCATATACTCACCAAGTTGAGCCACCTTGTGTTTAGTAGCTTAGAATGGTTTTCTAGAATGCATGATAATATGGGAAAGTAATAATGATGTTAATAAATTATTTAATGAATGATGATTAACCCATGGGGTTGGAGGTTACTAGGACGCAATGTTGTAGTTACAATTTAAAGGAATAGTGGACTTTGGGTGTGATGCTAATGAAATATAATGTGAAATTTTTAATTCTTAATTAATGTTTAAAGAATTAATTAACATAAAGTGCAACTGATAAAAAGGAAATAAAGTAATTTAATAAATCTCTTTAAATGGTTGTGTGCTTATAGGATACCTAGTCTTAGCAATGGCAGCTAGGAGTTTGAGAGACGTTAGCTGCAGTTGAGTCTGAGAGTAGGTTTTTCCCATAGTGTGGTTGTGAACTATATTATATCATGTACTTTTTTTGTTTCTATAAAATACCCTAACCTTTCAGTTAGGGAGACTGACAACCCGAGGATTATGAGCCTTGGGGGGGATTTTCCCCAACATTCCGGTGGGAGGACGAATGGTTGACTACCCCCTTTGGCCCCGCTCTCTTCTCTAGGTTGTTACTTGAGCTGGTAGGAACAGCGGTTAGTTTTCCCCATATATGTGTGTAGAGGGTTGTAATGTCGTGTGGTTATTCACACACATATATTCTGTATATATTTTCCTATGGATTACTATAACTGTAACGTGTATAGGTTGTGATGGCTTGAGGATCCTTACTCGGTGTATAGGTTGTAATAACTTGAGGTATAATGTCTGACGTATGATACACGTTATGTGAGCTATGGTGGCCCCCAGAAACTACCTCATTACTTTGGTTTCATGGAATTTTTGGTTGTGTTGCACAAGGTTTATATTGTGGTGCTTCGCCCAGGTGTCTGCGGGAAAGCCTTTTTGGAGAGAGATGGCTTAGGACATGCAACGTTGGGGAAAAGAAGCAAACCAGTGGGGAAGTGTTAGTGGGGTACCCTTGATATTATTTATTATATTATATACTCTTGTATGTGATACTTGGTGAGAGTATCCATGGTGAGGTTGAGAACTTAGTATACTTGTTTAGGTGGTGAGTTAGTTTCACTTTTTTTTCACTGTGCTTTAGCATGATTTCTTTACTTTTGAACAAGAGCCTCTGGGGAGGATCCTACTGAGTATACTGTTATACTCACCCTATGTATATATATTTTTTCAGGTCACTTAGAGTAGGTTGGAGATCAGGTTGGTTACTACTAGCTTGGGGTTGCAGGATCTATTCAGGCTTCGTGGTTGCAGTCGCTTTTACTTTCTTTTGGTACTTGCAGTTTTCCATTTCAATTGTAGTAGTTTTTTCATTGCTTTACATATGTGTAATTGGGATTTCTTTTATATTACAGTTTTATTTGGAGTTGGATGGTGTCTATATTATCTCTCTCATTCGCATGTGTTCTCTTAGAGGATAATGTCTCCCATTTGTGTGTTTACTATACCCTCGGTGCTAGTCGCCAACCCGGGGCCTACTGGAGGCGGGACTTGAGGGTCACTATCTCCCTTCTCACATTACCATCCCAAGAGGGGTACATCCTGTGGAGAGGGGGTTGTGACAGAGTGGTATCAGAGGTTTGGTTGAGGGATAGGATAGAGTTTGGTGTTAGGCGCAGGTGAGGTTTCATGGGTTGGTAGGGAAATGGTGTCAGTCAAGTTTATCAAGTGATGTAAACATTGGATACTAGCTGATACATAGTCGTTTAGGGCCCCTGGTGATCTGATGCACATACCTTTAAGTTTACAATGGATACTAAATGAGTTGATACTAGTTGCAGGGTAGAAACCTAGGAGAGGATCATGCGTCATTCTTCTTTGTGCCTGTGTTTGAATGGGTAGACCATGGGATAGGTTAACATAAAATGAATAAAATAAAACAATTAATTAATTAATTTCGAGTCTTCCATATTTCAGGTTTATGAGCTCTAACTTTTTTTATTTTATAAGTATGGCTCTAGGCCGACGTCCTCATCAGGTTCGCAAAGAAGATGTCCAGCAGGTTGTGCCAGCAGATCACCGCAGGGTAGAGGTTGACAACAATGAAACTTGGAGGAGGTCACTCCATGAGTTTAAGTTCCAGAGTCTACAAAAGTATGAGGGCTCCATTTTAGATGTGATCATGGAAGACTGGTTGGAGGAGGTTGAGATAGCCTTCAGTTTGATCTATTCTTGGAAGGAGCACTAGGTGTCTTTGGTTGTGACGATGCTGCATGAAGCAGCACGGAATTGTTGGTTCTTATTCCTCGGGGATCATGAGGAGTTTGATATCTCATGGGAGGAGTTTCGAGACAAGTTCATAGTCGATTTTCTTTCTTCGACCGCGAAGGCATCCAATCGTCAGGAGCTTCTTACCCTTCGATAGGGGAGCTCCAATGTGCGAGAGTTTGTAATCCATTTCAGGAACCTTTTATGATATGCTTCGGACCTATTGCAAGATGAGGAGGCCAGGGTGAGGAATTTTGAGGAGGCTTTGCATCCAGAGATCCATCGTCAGGTCACCCCATTTATATTGAAGACATGTCTTGAGGTACTGGTGAGGGCAGAGGTCGTCGAGAGGACATTGGCCAGAACTGGATCGTCATGGGAGGGGAGATGTCATGATTCCTCAGGAAGCAGAGTTGTGGTTCGGGGTTCCTAATTTTCTGGGAAAAAGAATTTTCGTTCGGCCGGGGGTAGGTCCCAGCCCTCAGCATCTCATTTCTATGGGGGAAGCGGATCTCAGACCTATACCAAGGGATTATGTGATTTTTTTCTCATGAAGGATGCGATCATCAGTAAAAATAGTGCCTGACCTTTCAGATTGGTCATCGTGCATTAGGTGTTCTGCTCCAGGTTCCTCCATTGAGGCAGCTCCAGCCGAGGCAGCAGCAGTAGGTTTCACCAGCTTTGGATCAGCATAGAGAAGATAGGGTGGGTAGAGAACAGCCCCGTGATTCTCCTCATCCTTAGAGAGCAGAGCACATCCATGGTGGTGGTTGTCATCGGGATCAGAGAGGTCGTGGAGGAGGTCGTGGTCAGCTTCATGCTTTATAGTTTCCAGTTCCAGGCGAGCTAGACGTCGTTCGAGGTACCCTTTTCTTGCTTTCTACTTGGGTGTATACCTTGTTTGATTCCGGATCAACACACTCCTTCATATCACCTGCCCTTGTCCATGCTTTGGGACTTGAGGTAGAGAGGCTTACAGTGCCCTTGGTGTTGACTACGCCAGTTGGAGGTCAAGCTGACTTATTTGAACTATGTAGAAACTGTGATCTAGTGCTAGTGAAGCACCGCTCTTGGGGACATTTCTTATGTTTACGAAAACAATTATATGATGTCATCCTCAGCATGGATTGGTTGTATTCGATACAGGCTATCGTGGATTTCTTCAGGATGCAGGTGGTGTTCTTCGATGCTGATGGAGAGCCTGTAGTGTTTGTTGGCGAGCGAGACCCTTAAATGGGTCAAAGGTGTGTTCTATCCTTATCATCCTTGATGGATGAGATGATGCTAAGTTCTTCAAAGGTTTAGCAGTTTTTGTTTCCCAGGGTCATAGAAGAGTACCCTGATGTCTTTCCAGAAGAGGTTGTAGTATTACCCTCTCGATGAGAGATCGAGTTTGGGATCAAGATACATCCAGGAGTGTCTCCTATCTATATGTATCCATATAGGATGGCCCCTTTTGAGTTACGAGAGCTACGTATACAAAGTTATGGTATGTTACAGTGCGGTTTTGTTCGGACGAGTGTGTCACTGTGGGGTGCACCAGTTTTGTTCGTGAAGAAGACTGACAGTAGTTTGTGGTTGTGTATCGATTATCATTTCTTAAACAAAGTGACAGTGAAGAATCACTATCCTCTTCTACTGATTGATGATTTATTCAATCAACTAAAGGGTTCAAGTTGGTTCTCAAATATTGACTTGCGGTCGGGATATCATCAGATGCGTGTGAAGGATGAGGATATCCCAAAGACTATTTTTCATTTTCATAATGGGCATTAAGAGTTTGTTGTAATGTTGTTCGGTGTGACAAATTCTCCAGCTATGTTCATGGGATTGATGAACTCTATGTTCCATGAGTTCCTGGATAATTTCATGGTGGTTTTCATCGACGGCATCCTTGTGTACTCCACATCTGAGGAGAAGCATGCAGAGCATCTACACGCTATTTTGGGAGTTCTTCGTCAACAGCAGCTCTTTGGGAAGTTGTAAAAGTGTGAGTTTTGGGCCCGAGAAGTTCATTTCATGGGGCATGTTGTATCCCAGAATGGAGTAGTTGTGGATCCATCGAAGATAGAAATAGTTTTGTATTGGGAATCCCCCAAGACAGTGGTAGATGTGAGAAGTTTCCTTGGTCTTGTAGGCTACTACAGGAGGTTCATAACCAATTTCTCTCAGGTTGCGACTCCTCTGACAACATTGAATAGGAAGGATCAGGAGTTTATGTGGATTGATCAGTGTCATGCAACTTTCAAGCATCTGAAGGAGAACTTGGTAAGTGCTCTAGTTCTTTGTCTTCCAATAGAGGGAGTTCAGTTTGATGTTTTCTGTGATTTTTTGCATATGGGGTTAGGTTGTGTTCTGATGCAGTAGAGATCAGTTTTTTATTATGGTTCTTGGTAGTTTCATCCCCATGAATGTAATTATGCCACCCATAACCTTGATTTTGTGGTTGTGGTGTTTTCTCTGATTTTGTGGAGACATTACCTCATTGGTGAGCGCTTTGCGGTTTTCACCGATCATAAGATCCTGAGGTATGTTTTCTCCCAACGTGGATTGAACTTGTGGCAGCATCAGTGGATGGATTTATTACAAGAATATGACTTCAAAATATTGTATACCCCTGAAAAGGGGAATGTTGTAACTGATGCGCTGAGCAGGAAGTTGTGTGGTGATGCAGTGCATGAATCTGGTGATTCTTGGAGAGTGATGGAAGAACTTTCAGCATTACATCTAGATATGGGAGAAGTTGGGGGGCAGATGTTGTCTTTTTTAGATGACCGTGTAGTCATCTCTGGTGCAGCAGGTGGAAGAGTCCCAGTTGGAGATCTAGAGGTAGAGGTCTGGAGAGACCGAGTTGTTTGTGGAGAGGCCCCTAATGGTTGTTCTGAGGATGAACAACATTGGGTGTTGTATCAGGGAAGGATTTTTGTTCCTTTGGTGATGCGTTAGAAGTTTCTCGGTGAGTTCCATAGTTCACCTTTAGCGGTGCACCCTGGTGTGACAAAGATGTACCGATCTTTGAGAAGTCAGTTTTGGTGGCCTAGGAAGAAGAGTACAGTTGCGGAGTTTTTGTCTCGATGTTTGGTCTACCAGAAGATGAAGGCCGAGCATCGTGTCCCCAGTGGTTTTCTCTAGCTGTTAGATATTCCTCAGTGGAAGTGGGAGGACATCTCAATGGACTTAGTTACTGGTTTACCTCGATCTCAATGAGGACATGACGCTATTTGGGTGGTAGTGTATCATTTAACAAAATCATCCCACTTTATAGCGATCAAGGATTCGAGCTCAGTGGAAGTTTTGTCAAGGTGGTATCTGGAGAAGGTTGTGAGACTCCACAGAGTCCTGAGGATGATCATTTCCAATAGAGATCCTCATTTTACCTCTAGGGTGTGGAGAGGTCTCCAGCATGATTTTGGTTCTCAGTTATACCCTAGCACTGCTTTTCATCCACAGACGGACATTCAGACAGAGTGGACCATCCAGACTCTTGAAGACATGTTGTGCTCTTGTGTCCTAGATTTTGGAGGTTCGTGGATGGGGCACTTACCCTTGGTGGAGTTCACTTACAACAATAGTTTTCACTCCACCATCGGTATGGCTACATTTTAAGCCTTTTATGGCCGACCTTTCCGTTCTCCGTTGTGTTGGACTGGGGTTGGAGAGTCAGCAATTCTCAGACCGGAACTAGTACAGAATACGACAGAGATAGTTCTGGTTATTCGTGAGAGGATGAAGACAGCACAGGATCGTCAGAAATCATATGCCGATCAAAGGAGATATTTGGAGTTTGATCTTGGGGATCACATGTTTCTAAAGGAGACTCCCTATCGTGGGCAGTGAAGGTTTGGTCGTGGTAGTAAGTTATCTCCCCGGTTTGTTGGGCCTTTCGAGGTGTTGGCTCATGTTGGAGTCATGGAATATTGAGTAGCACTTCCCCTACAGATGAGTCGGATACATGATGTTTTTCATGTGTCACAGCTCTGTCGTTATCTTCATGATGACTCTCACATTATCAATTGGGGAGAGATCGATATTGATGATGATGCGACCTTCGAGGAGTGGCCTGTGGAGATCCAAGACCACAAAGAGAAGGTGTTGTGCGGGCGTTATATCCCCTTGGTTTGTGTCTTGTGGTGACATGGTGGTGTGGAGGATAGTACATGGAAACATGAGTCACATATACGTGCTTAGTACCCCCCGAGTTGTTTGATGTTTAAATCTTTTCATGTGATGATGTTCGCTTTGTGGTTCTAGACCTTTCGTGTTTATGAGATGTCTTACTTTTGTTGCTTCTTCCGGTTTGCTCTCTTTTGAAAGGTATCCCGATGGGTGGTTGTTCGGACCCATTTTCTATTTCCTTTTAGGTTAGTTTTGAATTCTCTATGATGAGAATGTTTTGAGAGGTATCTGATTTAATGGCCCAGACCTCTCCGGTCCATTCCTTTGCTGAAATCTGGTGTATGAGGTGTTTTGGGAGGTCAAGATGACTTATCCATAACACTTTTCCAAATTTCTGGTTCTATGAACGGTGTCATCGGTGAGAACGATGTGAATGGTTCCATCAGTGAGACTGATGTGAATAGTTCCATTGGTGAGACTGATGTGAACAGTGTCATCGGTGAGACTAGTGCGAACAGTTCCATCGGTGAGACCGATGTGAACAATGTCATCGGTGATACATTCTGTGAACAATGTTTCCAGGATCGGTAGGTGTATAGTGTTTTCAGCGTTGTTTCCAGCTTCCTACAGTTTCACCCCTTTAACATTTTCTTTTACATTAAATGCATTCAAGGTCTTTTTTTAAGGGATTTAAGGCCGATTCAAAGCCCATAACTCCTGTATTAATTTTCCTAAGGCTCAGGGTGCATTTACTTTGTCAAATCGCATGGTTTAATGCGATCCGCTTTTAATGGAAAATACAGCGTATCTTAAATCACTTCTTCGTAAATCTTCTAAAGGGACAAGATATCTTCCTCCCCTGTTCTACCTTCTTGTTCCCTAGTGCGAGACGCTCGAACCTTTCCTTCTTCCCATAGGAGGAGTGTGATCGAACCTTAATCCTTGGATCATTTTCCCTTGAAGTTTCTTCCTGCTGCATGTGCACCCCCTGTTTTGGTGAAACCGGCAAGTGTCGATCCATCATCGATAGAAGGTATGATCTACCTTTGTTCTTATGTTTTCTTTGATCCTTATTCTCTTGTTTCTCCTTTCCATGTTATGGCATGTGATCTCCATGCTTCTAATGGAGTTTTCTTGTGTTTCGGTTGGTACGGTCGTGTCGCGACATCCTCGGGTGGATGCAGTGGTCACGGGAGGAGGTGATCGTGATCCGTTGTGTGGATCGTTCTTATATAAAGAACGTCAATAACCTTTTGAGGTATGGGATTAGTTGTTTCTCTATTCTTTTACGTGAATTCATAGAGTTAGCATGATTTAGCCATTGAACCACAATGGAATTGACATAATAAATATTTGAACCGGATAAATAAATTGGTATAGATCATATGTTATTGCCTCTTGTTTTTCTAGATAGTGTGATATCTATGTTTTCCTTGTTTAGCATGTCGTTCTTGATAGAAATTGGTAAAGAACGGAAATTAGGATTAATTGTAATTGTTTTTCAAAGATAAAGAGACATGTAAATGAATCTGGTTGTTGTTGTTGTAATGTGATGTTAATCAAATTGATGTAGTAAGCGTGTTTAATCAATTTGTGATAACTATGATAGCTTTCTATTTAGGTTTCTCATAATTGGAACCTACTATCAACGAACCGGTTAATTCAAGATGGATTAAAGAACTGGTTGTTTGATAAAAGATAATTCCCCATAGGGTTATGAGTTACCCTCTTGCTTGTTTAAGGGCCAAGAGATCGGTTGATATAATGTTTGTTTTCCTGCTGCTTGTGTTGTGATATGAGTCTGGATGGTTGTTTTGATATGTGGGGGCAGGGAGGCCTATTGGTCGTGGCAGCAGTTGATGCCTAGAGTGGCGAGATGCATCGGTTTATGCATGTGGGTGTTGAGAAGGACACCAGAGATGATGAATTGGGTTGGATGTGAATGTTTGGATGTTCAATGAATCTTG
Organism: Viscum album; assembly: GCA_963277665.1. Lineage (NCBI taxonomy): Eukaryota > Viridiplantae > Streptophyta > Magnoliopsida > Santalales > Viscaceae > Viscum > Viscum album. Next base: position 931,655,376 of record OY728122.1, on the reverse strand, counting down.
TTGGTTGTATATCTACTTTATTTTTTGCACTGCTCAAGGTAGCTGGTCTTGTTTACCCTCCTTCCAAAAGGGGCGAAGACGTGCGGGGTATGCCGCGTGCTTTTCGTGTTTAAATTCTCTAGGGAGGATGGGTCTACGCTCCTGCTATAGGTGGCAAAGACTTGACGAGTGGTTCATCTACTCACCGAGTTGAGCCCCCTTGTGTTTAGTAGCTTAGAATGTTTTTCTAAAATGTTTGGGAATATGGGAAGGTAATAATGATGTTGATAAATGATTGAATGAATGATGATTAACACATGGGGTTGGACGTTGCTAGGACGCAATGTTGTAGTTACAATTTAAAGGAACAGCGGACTTGTGGTGTGATGCTAATGAAATATAATGTGGAATTGTTAATGCTTAATTAATGTTTAAAGAATTAATTAACGTAAAGTACAACTGATAAAAAGGGAATAAAGTAATGTAATAAAGCTTTTTAAATGGTTGTGTGTTTATAGGATACCTAGTCTTAGCAGTGGCAGCTGAGAGTCCGAGAGACGTTAGTTGCAGCTGAGTCTGAGATTAGGTTTTGTCCATAGTGTGGTTGTGAGCTATATTATATCATGTGTTTTTTGTGTTTCTATACGCTACCTCACTCTGTCAGTTAGGGCGACTGACACCCCGGAGATTCTGGCCCATGGGGAGTGTTTTCCCCAACATTCTGGTGGGAGGACGAATGGCTAACTGCCCCATTTGGCTCTGCTCTCTTCTCTTGGTAGTTATTTGTACTGGTAGGCACAACGGTTAGTTTTCCTCATATATGTGTGTAGAGGGCTATAATGGCTTGTGGTTATTCACACATATATTCTGGATATAGTTTCCTATGGACTACTATAGGTGTAACGTGTATAGGCTGTGATGGCTTGAGGATCTTTACTCGGTGTATGGGTTGTAATGGCCTGAGGTGTAATGTTCGACGTATGATACACGTTATGCGAGTTGTGGTGGCCCCCGGAAACTACCTGGTTACTTTGGTTGCATGGATGTTGTGGTTGTGGTGCGCAAGGTGCATGTTGTGGTGCTTCGTCCAGGTGTCTGCGGGCAAGACTTTTTGGAGAGAGATGACTTAGGACGTGCGACGTTGGAGCAAAGCGGCAAACCAGTGAGGAAGTGGTATCGAGATACCCTTGATATTCTTTATTATATTATATACTCTTGTATGCGATATTTGGTGAGAGTAGTCATGGTGAGACTAGGAATTTATTATATCTATTTAGGTGATGTGTTAGTTTTATTTGTTGTTCACTGTGATTTAGTATGTTTTCTTTATTTTTGCATAGGAGGCTTCGGGAAGGATCCTACTAAGTACACCGTTATACTCACCTTATGTATATATAAACTGTTTTTTAAGTCACTTGGAGCAGGTTGGAGATCAAGCTGGTTACTACTAGCTTGGGGTTACAGGAGCTGTTCAAGCTTCATGGTTGTTGTCGTTTTTACTTTATTTTGGTACTTGTAGTTTTCTCTTTCAGCTGTAGTAGATTTTGCATGACGTTACATATGTGTACTTGAGATTTCTTTTATATTACAGTCTGAGTTGGAATTGATTGGTGTCTGTCTTATCTCTCTCTTTCGCATGTGTTTTCTTAGAGGGTAATGTCTCTCATTTGTGTGTTTACTATACCATCGGTGTTAGTCGCCAACTCGAGGCTTACTGGAGGCGGGACTCAGGGGGTCACTATCTCCCTTCTCACATTACCGGCCCAAGAAGGATATACCGTGTGGGGAGGAGGTTATGACAAAAGTGGTGTGGAATCAAGAATTTTTTACCATGATAAAAATAAGAAAGTTCATAGGGTCATGCATCATGAAAAACAATTTAAAGAATGAATAATTGATGCATGAAGAACGAATCAAAACAAAAATAACAAAAGTTCTACCTTAAAGATTGGGTCATTTGTTAGAGGTTTGTGTTCACTTTGAGATCCGTTAGTGATTCCTCAATGAGCAAGTTCGTCGGATCCCCGAACTCTTGGTGCAAATCAAAATAAAACTGCTCCTAAGATGTCTCTTACCTTGAATGCAACTGCAGTGCTCCATTTGAGAGGAAATGAATTTTCCAAACAATCGTACACATGGATTAAAAATATAAATTATTTTAATATTATACTATTTCTAAAGCCCACGACCCAAAAATTGAATAACCTGTCCGGACCAACTTCCAAAATATTATTTAAAAATCAAGACTCCTACCATACAATTTGGCAAGCTTGAGTCCAAGTGTATACAAATGTGCATTCCTGTCAATATGATTATAAAACTTGTCATCAATTCACTATCTTGTGGGCTCTTGACAATGCATCATCACGTTTACCTTTTGGTTTCTCTATGTAAAAGATCCCTCATCATACTTTATAATGTGTGGTAATTCAAATCACTCGCCAAAATCATACAGTGCAAATTGACTTCTATTATTTCCACCACCAAATATCACTTGGGGATCTATTCCCGCATGTGAAAATAGTTAATGGAAACCCAAAAAAAAAATGAAAACATGGGGAAACTCATCAAAAAAATCACTGGTCAACTCCCAAACTCGCCCGGATCAGAAAGAATGTCAACAGTAGCTGGAGGGTCCTTGTTTTGTCCCATGTATAACCCCAACAAAGGCCGTGCTAGGCAACAACTAAAAACCAGACGGGTTTAAAAGCAACACAGCACCGTTATGATTACAAGAGGAGATCGGGGAGGCTAACAGTCCCCTGTTCTTTTGCTTCACCCAGAAGCGAAGGCAAAAGCTCAAAAAGCAAAAGGAAAGCAAACCCACATGTCTTTCCTTTTTATTAACACGCCTAACGTTTCTTTTCTTCCCCCCACATCCCGGGATTTATGCCACTGTAATACGAGATGCCATCACCGGATTTTCATCCCGCCCCTGTTCTTTCACCGTCTCAGCCAACAAAACCAAACCCAGAGGAAAAATAGGAGGCTCCAACGCCTCAACACCAGTAAATACCCCGCCCAAGCCTCCGCCGTTCCGCATTTCCCAGAGACGTCAACGCGCCTGAACCAGGACCAGAGCAGCCAAGGAAGATCAAGAACTTGCAACAAGAACAATTCGAGTGAGAAATTGTTGGAATCCATGGCTCACCGCAGTCGACGAGAGACGGAGACGCGTCGTCTTTGTTCACTGGTTCGGAAGCCGAGTTCAGCGACCGCGCCAGTCGGGGTGGGAGTGCGACGGACGGACTCCCTGTAATAACGATCCGATTGAAATCTCAACAAAATACAGAGTATGGAAAAACAAAAGCAGGAACATCGTATACCGAGTTTTCTTGGGGAATCGGGAGGATTTCCGTACTTCCGGGGAAGAAACACGCCCGTGCCGATGGACTTCTTCGGAAGGCCACTGCGCTCGCCGGAGCCGGCGAATGCTGCTCCCGTTCGCGAACAGAAGGGGCTCTGCGGCGGCTGCCGCTGTGGTTCCCGGGGAGGTCCCTTCGACAGAGGAAACCCACCTTCATGCCCAACAGGAATCCTCCCTCGGCTCCAGAATTGTGGGCTCTGCATAAAAGAATAGCCAGGTTCCATTGCCAGCCTGCCCCAAATGAACGAAGGATCATGCTGCCTCGTCGCCTGACGCCGTTTCAGATCCTGAAACACCAAGCATACATACAGAGGGATCAAAAGGGCACCCCGATTCCGTGAGGACCAGAAATCTTGACCAGAGGCGGGGGGAAACAGCTCTGCCAAAAAGCACGAAAAGCCACGACGGCATACCTGATTCGCCGTCGACATGTAGGTCGGCCCGATAAGCAATGGGTCGCAAGCGCATCCGAAAAGCTCTCTGTGTTGCCGATGGAGATGCAAAGGGTTACATGGCAACTGCCCACCAACTTTACACTTCATATCCGGCCCCGCGGCCGCATAAATGGCTCCCCAGGCACCGTCGGCCATGCTCATCGGCGTCTTCGTGAGAGATGAATGGCTCTCGAAAGACCTCTGAATGGCGCTAAACGCCGGGTGAGGAGAAGCCGGCAGGACCCGGGATTTCTGAAACACAACGAAATCCGAACTCAGAAGAGAAAACAGCTGAGCTCGTTTCAAATGAAATGAATCAACAGAAGAATCAAGACCACTCGAGCCATACCACAGGCTCGGAAGGCTTCGAAGTCCGGTGGATAGTAGACCGAACCAGTCGGCGAGTCACCTCCGCGGCGAGGTCGCGTTCGTCAATTTGGGCCTGGAGGGGCCTGTTTGGATCATGGAAGGAGTGGAAGGAGTGGAACACGTCCTCAAATCCGTACGGAAACTGGGAAGGGTACAACATTCCACCACCGCTCAGGCCACCGTCGCCACCATTGCCGCACACGTTCTCCTTGTCCATGAGCGAATCCACGTCGCTGAGAAAGTGGGACGGAAGCCAAAACTCGCCGTTGTCTGCAACATCCGCCATTTCGAGGCTAATGAAGCGGGAGGGGGTGGGAATGGAGAGAGAAGGTGGGGCGGGAGGGGGGTGGAGTGAGTGAGGAGGGTTCAGAGAGTGGGGAAGGGCGTGGAATGTGGAAGTCAAGGAGCCTTTATGAAGGGCGCAGACGGTCTGACGGTTCTTTTAAGAAATGGACGAAAAAAGTGTGGATGTGAGAGGGTGAGGGAGAAAGGACGAAGGGCACGAGGAGAAGGGTGTGAAGCAATAAAGGAAGTAGGAGCAGTAACAGGGATGGGAGTGAAGGGGGACTGCGTCTGTGGGTGGCGCAGAGGTGCAGTCGCCATGACTCCGCCATCGACATCGCCACCGCCACTGCCACGCCCAAAACTTGTCTTCGTCACATCAGCGTGAGCTGTTCTTGTTTTTACGGCACCTTACAGGTAGAATTGACCAATCCAGGGATTTAATCCCAGTTAAGGACCGGGCAGTTGGAATGAGTTATAACTGTCACTTACTTCGTTGGGATTAAATCCCAGAATTGATCCCTGAATGCCATCCTCCCCCGGCTTAGATCTGCCCTTACTACAATACTTTGAAAAAAAAAATGTTATAAAAAAATGAATGTTTTTTTTATTAAAAATCAATGAGTTTATAACCGCGTTTCTAATTCAAATTTAATGTACGTAATGAGACCTAATAAGATGGAAATAAATTGAATGTGTCATTTTTTTAATGTTTATTTCCTGTAATACTCTTAGCAGTATTGGTTTATTTACCTGTAACTGTATTTTCCCCATATTCATGACTGGTTGTAATATATTTTAAATAATCAAATGCCCCTAGTAGTTGCACCTTTGAGGGGTCTCACGGGATGTCTCATGATAGAGTCTCCCCAAGTACTTGCAGGTGTCGTACTTTCTTTGTTTCTTTGTGCTCTCATCTTCCGAATTGGTGTAATATGTTTTAAAGAGCCAAATACTTTTAATCGACTACAAAACTATGTTCTAGAATTATTTTTACATATCCAAAACTGTGAGGCCCGAATCATTGTTTATAATCATTTAATATAGTGACCTTATGCCCACATCGGGGCGCCCAAGTGGTAGGTTGATATCTTTGCCACCTAGTGGCCGGGGTTCGATTTTCTCTAGTTGGGTGTGAAGTTCATAATGACGCCACATAACAATTTAATTTGGGCATTGTGTAGGGACGTGTGGCATGCCATCAGTTTTACTTTGTCTTCTTTGCCTATCCCAAGCAAGGTCGATGGCTTCTTACGACGACAAGGTGTACTCAATTGGAAACCATGACTTGTACAATGAAGGACTCGTTTCTGTTCAAAAAAAAAATAGTGTCCTTAATTTTAATTTTGGATATGTGAGTTTTCAATGATGTTGTAGTTATTTCATAACTAGAGGGCAAAATGGTAATTTTGAGTAATCAAACACAAAAAAATGATGGTTCAATTGATCTCAGAATATGGTGTTTACTTCAGATACTTTAATTGATCTCAAAATTTTGATTGTTCAATTAATCTCAAGGAGGTTTGGGTTTTCGGCAAATTTATTAAATCGATGATTTAATTAATTTAATGCTCCTTTTTTTAGTTTTTTTAGAAAAATAAGGATATCTTGCAAAAGAGAGATTTAGTCAGCACATTATTATTTAGGATACGATGTTTCAGTTAATGCTAACATAAAGTGACACCGAATTTTGAGTCCATCACACACTCTATATTCTATAAATAGCACCACCGCCCCTTAATGCTCATTTTGATATGCGAGTCAAGGCAGGATATTCTAGATGATCAAGAGTAGGTGTCTGGTCCCTCAACGTAAGTTCAAACACCTTGCATATCTAATTTTTGCCTTTTGAAAGTTGTGGTTAATTTTAATACGTAGTTATGAATTATGAATGCAACGACCTGTGTTTTGAGTCAAGGTGAAATTCCAAGGAAATTTGAATTTTGACGTTTACTGGACGGACCATTCTTTGAACTGAGCTTCAAAACAAAATTCCGAGAGTTTGAACACTTTAATGTGTTCTTTTTAGACTTGGGTAAAGGCTTGAGGGGTCACCTGGGCATCTCGTTGAGTTTCGAGAGCGTCGGGCCCCGAAAATCCAAAGTTTGGAAGGTCTGCACATGGCGCACGGTTTGTTTGAAACCATGCGGCCCTTAGCAGCAAACCATGTGGCCTGTTTCAGAGGAGTAGATGGTGTTGCATGGGTTGCGCACAGTTTGCCCAAACTGTGCGCCTAGCTCGCATGGTTAGTATCACTTAGGTAGTACCTAAGCACTATTCACTTCACGGGTTGATGCACGGTTAGAGTAACCGTGTTGGTCAAACCGTGTGAGGTGGGTTTTTAAGGCAGAGGGTGCTGCATGGTTGACGCACGGTTTGACCAAACCGTGCAACCTGATTTTTAAGGTTAAAATGAGCATAATGCCTTTAATGGTTTAAGTTTCTTTTCATTCTCTTTCCCTCCTCCTCCAGGCGCGTACACCTCCTCTGCCCCCCTTGGTGAGCTCTCCTCCTCTCCAACCTAGGCATGGAGATAACTCATGGATCTGGATCCGGATTCCGATTCAAACGTTGTCGGTCACGCTGGATCCGCATCAGTAAGCTCTCGGTTCCTTTTTAATCTTTCTTCATTTAATCTTCTTTCGACAAAGTTATCGAGGTGCAAACACATTTGCCCTATTTTCTTCGATTTCTTCCAAACCAGACCAAACTAGAGTTTGATATTGGACGAGTAGATCATCCATGGTATAAGGTAGGTGGTCTATGGCTTTTTCCCTAAATTTCAGTTGAAATATGAATGTTTTTGTTGTGCGGCGTGATGGCCTTTGTCGAGCATCGCCCTAAAAAGGTTTTCTTTGTTTTTAATTGATATACGCACCTTGTGCAGCTCCCATTGAGCATGGTTAAGTAGTTTGAGGAAGTTAACCTCGATCACAGACACCCCATGGGTGTGTCGACTTATATTGCTCCTTAATAATTAATTGATTAAATGTTTGGTTTTCCTTCTAAGCGTTCGTCTTGGATAAATAATGGAATTTCCCTTGTGAGGGATTGCCTAAATGAGAATGGCCCCTCCTAAATTCCATGTTAAACCATTATGAATTGAATTTCCATGTTGGGTAGTTTCTATAAAATCATTCTTTTGATAAATTGAGATGTGGTTCTTGAATGTGATGTTTAACTGATTAAAATGAATTGTTTGTTGAAGAATGTCATGATTTTATAATAAAACCCCTCAGATGAGGTGCACAATCTTCTAAACTAAAAATTAATGATTAGTTGTTTAATACATGCTTGGCTGTATTGGTTTGGTTTTTCTTTATGCCTTGGTTTCATTGTTGAAATAAGACACGTTTAGTATGTGACCTCTTTTGATGTCCCAAATGGAGTTTCCCTCCTTCCATATAAATGTTTACTAAACCAAAGCACCCATCTTAAGTGCTTGGCCCGACTTATTAAGGGAATTGCCCATGTAGGCAATTTCCCTCTTGACCATGGCACCACCCAAGTGCCTCATTGAACCTTGTAATTGAATTGTCATGTCTTGTTCAATTAAATGGCATGCATTAATTTTAATAGCTTGTTTATGATGGTTGTTTCTTATAATGATATGTTTGATATAAGTGGAATGGCTTGACAAGATGGATTGCCTTCCTTGATTATTTTAAATGTTTTAAATGCTATGTCTTGTTTACATTGAACGACATGCTTCAGGATGGTTTGCATACATTGGATGAATTAAATGGTTTAATTAAAATGAAATGTAAAGGGTGGCAAGACCACATTGTTTATTGCATGCTTAAGGACATGCTTAATTCAGTTGTAATAAAATGGAATGCCCTTGTTTATAATGGGCTTAGTGAATGTAGAGCATGAGTGGTAATGCCTCATGGATCCGGTTATTATTGTCATTTCATGATTACGCCTTACGTATAGGCTGTGGAACGATGGTAAGGGTGTTGTTGAGCATGGCGGTATCACATTCCCTTACACCGGGTGTTGAGCATGACGTCTCGCACCAGTGATACTAGTGAACGACGAGCATGACACATCACGTCCCTTGTGAGTGTTGACATGACGACGCACTCACCATTGTTTGAGTGTTGACATGACAACACACTCACCATCTCGAGTGACAAGCATGACGTCTGCCACTCATTATGAGATGTAGGGTATGTACCCTTTGGCTTGAGTTTATAGGCTCGTTCAGACTAATTATGGATGACTGAGTTACACCCCGGTCCAGACCACACCTAGTATTCCAGGTATATGGTTAGTTATATCCACACGTACTTGGTTCATATAGGTGGATGAAATATATAACTATACTATGTATATAATATCACTATATACATATGGTTATTGTTCAGACACTCTTTCTAGCCGTGAGCCGAAGCAGGTAGAGTCGGTTAGGTGTCCTATTGAAACATGAGCTGACCAATGTTTATTTATTTATCTCAACATTGTTTATTAGTTTATTTATACATGTACAATGCTTTATTATTCACAGATTGGATTCAGTCATAGACACTGTGGGTGGTAACCTACTGGGATTTATTTCTCACACCCTGCTCGGGCCGCCATTTCACTAGGGTACCCTAGTAGACCTCTTATTTGCAGGACCATGGTTGATTTCTTATGTTGTTTAGATTTTACCTGGAAGTTAGGATCACAAGACCGAGTCAGAGCTTAGAATGCTCGTGGAGTTCACCTTCAGGTATTTTTTTATTTTCTTTATTTATGTATTGTACTGTATCACTACCTGCTGTATGTTTACTATTTTAGATTTTGTATTGTCCTCGGGACATGCATGCATCTGTTGTATATTGGTGTTGGCCATATTTTATATTCAGTTTATATTATTCTTCCACTCCTCTGTCATTTATTTATTACTGCTTCCACTGTTTTCTGTTCTTTACCTTATGATATACCATTGTGCTACTTTGATATGATCGTATAGTCTCCCCACTATCACTTCATTAAACCTCGCTGCTAGTCGACAGCCTCTGGCATACGGGGAGGCGCGTTTGAGCCCAAGTGACCCACCGGTCCAGCAACCGTCTTAGTTTTCACGACCCGTCCCAGTGGGGCCTGCGCCGTGACTCCCCAAGCCCGCCTCCAATAGGCCGAGGGCTGGTGACTAGCACCGAGTAGGCATATTACTACATGGGAGGTATTGCCTAAGAACCTGTACACACACACACATCTCCAAGCCCACAAATGCTGAAATGTAAAAAAAGTAGAAACCACTAAAGAACAAAATGCATGCATATAACTAAACCCAACCAACAGAGTACGACAGAAAGTAATGTACTGAAAGTAAACTGGGCCAGAATAAAAGCCCACCAAAAACAAGAGTCAGAAAACTGCAAAGTCCAACCTATAAACACAAAGAGGTACTGGGACTGCTGCTCGTAGCCGAAGGAACGCCTCAGCCTGTAGGGAACTCAGAAATCTCGGTACTGTCCTGGTTCGCCCTGGACTCTGTCAAAAGGCTGCTCGTCTGCACAAGACACGACATGTGCGGGCAAAACCCGTGCAGCGGTGAGTATAACAATACTCAATAGAGGACCCCGAAAAACACAAAGCAAGTACACAAATGAAAGGAACAGTCATCTCTACATAGTATATGTCTACTGAACATATAATAGGAGATCAAAATCCAGATATACTCAAAACCCAGACCTGTAGTCTAGAGACAAGTCACACAACCGCATACCCCCGCTAGGGATTCAGTTTGAAGATTCGACGAAGCACTTGTTCCGGGAAAACACACTCCAAGAGTCTGGCAGCTCTGATGACATCCGTCCGAGTAGTATTGTTCGTCAGGAAACGTCACGAGAGGTAGTTACACTCATTATGGGAGACACACTCTTGAGTGAGAAGATCACGAGAGATAAATGCACTCATTGCGGGAGACACACTCCTGAGTGGGAAAGATCACGATACACAGATGATGATCACTGCTAGGGCTATGGCAGATACCATGACTCATTCGGATTCACCAGTTAGGTGGATTCACCAGCTAGGTAGAGGATCAACGCCCGATAGAGTTGGTCACGTCGATGCCTGACTCTATCTAGGGTCAAGAAGGGATAGAGGATCTCACTCCGGGCCTCTCGGAGGGATGCCGACTCTATCACATAAAGTCCTGATGAAGAGATCATAATCATGTAGAAGGAAATGATGCCTAAACTTCAGAGGAACGAGAAGAAGGGGCACTAACCCAAATGAAACATGTCCAAGATATGGTGAACAAGAGGACCATGCCATTTTCCAGTACACGGCGTGTAGAAAAGTTACACGCCGTGTCGTCCGACCCTGGATACTGCCCATGTACAACGACCCGTGTCGTAAGGCTGGTCATGTAGAAAAGTGAGTACACGACGTGTAGTATGGTGTACACGCCATGTCTGAGTGACTGGGGCTGACTCCGTGTACGCTGGTCGTGTGCCCGTACACAATCCTCAACCTGTGTACTCCAACCCATGTAATCGGTACACAGGGTAACCCGCGTTACCGGCCTCGCCTGGACCTGTGATGGAGTACATTCCGTGTACTTCATCCCGTGTCCGTGTATCCCTAGATACACGCCGAGTCCTGTGTAGCGGCCTCTACCATGATACCTGGAGAGCACACGCCGTGTTGTCTGAATTCGTGTAGTCCATCTCGTGTCTGTGTACTTTCCAAAATACACGCCGAGCTTCGGGGAAAGTCCAACACGCCGTGTGACCAGGGTCACACGCCATGTGATTCCTCTCTGACCCCCGAAACCCTAGCCGCCGCCGCCAGTACTACCCGACGTGTTCTTCGGAAGTACACGCCGTGTATTCTGGAAATTTCCAGAATCACGGACTTTTGCCGATGTGCCACCGTGTGACCTCGTTCGTCGATCCGGCCGTCTGATTGCCATGAAACTCCAAAATCCAGGTCGCCCGGACGTCCTGAGGTTGTCTCCGTTGTTTTTGGGCCTCCGATCGGCTCTGAAAATGCGTTTCGATCCTCCCACATGAAGAACGCCCGAAGAACTGTCTTTTCCGATCCGAGCCGATTCGTCATCCGCTATGACCGTCGTACCTCGTAGGGTCATTGCGATGTTGGATCTTCAGTTTGGGATCGTTGCATTGCAAGACAAGTGCACAATGATCCGTTGTTCGTCTCCCCACAAAGAACGTGAAAAACGCACGAGGAAAAGAAAGGGGGGAGAAATCCAATCAGAAAATTGAGGAATGAACCTCCTCCATCGTTCGTCACGGCATTGATCCGCTCTAGTTAGTAGGCTTAAATGGAGTAGAATCAAACAAAAATCAAACATGGATTAATTCCCCGAAATCATCCCATCAAAAACCCTCCTGCAAAAACGTACGAATCCGCGGATCAACATGTTCGTGGTTGATTCGCGTTCGTCGTTTAAAATCAAAAACGGGGAAAATAGATTTGAAATAACAACCCCTAGCTCACGAAGGGTTTGATTACTGACGAGGGGGGGGGGGGTCGTGCCATCGTCGTCGTCGAGATCCTTCAACTCCGATGGCGCAGCGATCCACAACTTTGATTTGTCATCGTTCATTGCCGAGAGTTCTCTCCAAAGCGCCAAGGATTCTCCAGAGTTTCTCTCCAGCTTCTTCCAACGAGCAACGTTCGATTAACCCATTAAAAAGAGGGAATGCGTTTTGGAATTCCATCACACTGCGACATTAATGAGTCAGCATTGCTGTTACTGTGTCATCATGACATGACATTAATTATTAAAAAGCTACCATGTCGCTGCGCTGCAACGAATGTTTCCATATAAATAAAATAAAATAAACTTTTCCATTTATTTTATTTTATTTTTTACTGAAAACGTCCGAAAATTAACTTTTTCTATCGACCCGCACCGGTCGAGGTTAGACCCGTTCTTAGGTAAATTCATCACCCCGAACACAATGGTGCCCTCAGATTTTTAATCTGGGCATCTGTTTGGAAATTTCCACAACCGCGCACAAATGCCGACTCATTTAACTTAAAAAAAAGTTCGAACCACCATTCCAGAATCACCGGGACTTGGAATGATGTGCCATCACGACGCTTGGTCTCGTAATAATTCCATATTATATTAAAAAATAATACACAGAAAATCTGAGACATTACATTCTTCCCACCTTGGGGCTTTGTGTCCTCAAAAATTCAAAACAAGACAACTCAAAAAGATGTGGGCACTGGGCACAGATTTGAGCCTCCCGCTCCCATGTGCTCTCCTGAAGATTCCCGTGCTGCCACCGAACACGCACCAAGGGAATCGATCACCCATGAAGGATCCTCTCCTGCCGATCCTCAATCTCCACCGGGTACTCAGCAAAGGTCAATCCATCCTTGGTGTCCATCTCACCCCAGTCGATGACGTGCGATGGGTTATGCACGTACCTCCTCAGCTGCGACACGTGGAAGACATCATGTACCCGATGCAACTGCGGTGATTGAGCTAGGAGGTACGACACCTTGCCAACTCTGCGTAGTATCTGAAAAGGTTCGATGAACCTCGGAGATAACTTGCCGCCTCGTCCAAATATCCGTAACTCTCGTCGAGGTGAGACCCGAAGAAAGACATGGTTTCCCTCCTCAAACTCCAGGGGTCTCTGTCATCTGTTAGCACAAGACTTCTGCCGGCTCTGTGCAGTCTTCATCCGCTCCCGAATGATCTGCACCTTCTCAGTAGTAGCTCGCACCAACTCTGGACCCATGAGTGTTGACTCTCCGGGGTCGGTCCAACTAAGCGGCGACCGACAAGGTCTCCCATACAAAGCCTCGAATGGTGCCATATCAATGGTGTAGTGGTAGCTGTTATTGTAAAAAACTCCACCAGTGGTAGGTGGTCCTCCCAACTACGACCAAATTCCAAGATACAGGCCCGCAACATATCCTCCAGAACCTGAATGGTCCTCTCCGTCTAACCATCGGTCCGGGGATGGAACGCCGTGCTCAAGTGTAGCTGAGTCCCAAAGGCCTCCTGCAATTCCTTCCACAACTGGGATGTAAAGTGGGCATCTCGGTTTGAGATTATATTCGAACTTATGCCATGAAGATGAACTATCTCATGCATGTAGAGGCGTCCCAAGCTCTCTATGGAACTTTGCTCCCTGATAGCTAGGAAGTGGGCCGACTTAGTGAGTCGGTCAACAACCACCCAGATGGAATCGTGCCCCTTGGACGTCCGTGGTAAGCTTGTCACAAAGTCCATCGATATTCCATCCCATTTCCACTCTAGAAATTCCATGGGGTGTGCTAATCCCGTCGGAACCTGGTGCTCAGCCTTCACCTACTTGCATGTGAGGCATCGAGAAATGAACTCTGCTACTGCCTTCTTTATACCTGACCACCAGAACTTTCGTCGGAGATCCTAGTATATCTTTTCCACTCCAGGATGTAACTCCAAGGGGGATGTATAAAACTCCCTCAGGACCTCCTCCTGCAACGATACTGGTACAACAGTGCATCCTCTGAAAAGAAGTACGTGCTCCCCACCTTGTGAATATCCATCAGGAGCATGTCCTGTGGATAACTGAGCACATAAAGCCACACAGTCGACATCTCCTAGCTGCGCCTCCCTAACCCGCTGTAAGAGTGGAGGGGCGACAACCATCGACTGTAGGTAAGTTGTATCCTCTCTGTCCACAAAGGATAATTGCAACGTGGCTAACTGCTATGTCGCCTCACTCAGCAGCTGTGAGCTCGACCTTCTTCTAAGAGCATCCACCACCTTGTTCCCCTTCCCAGGAGTATAAATGATCTCAAAATCATAGTCCTGGAGGAAATCTAGCCAACGCCTCTGCCTCAGATTTAGATCCTTCTGTGAAAATATGTACTTGAGGCTCTTGTGGTCAGAGTAGACGATGAACCACTCACCCATAAGGTAGTGTCGCCACATCTTCAATGCGAAGACTATCGTAGCCAACTCGAGGTCATGGGTCGCATAGTTCTACTCATGTGGGCTAAGTTGGTGCGAACCATAAGTAATCACTGCCAGTATTTGAATCAGGACGTAGCCAAGCCCAGTCCCTGATGCGTCGCAAAAAACTATGTACTTGACACCCTCCTAGGGAAATCTCAAGATTGGGGCACTCGTCAAACTCTGTATCAACTGCTCGAAAGCCTACTGGAACTTCTCCGTCCATATAAATGGTTTCCCCTTCCTGGTCAAGGTTGTCATCGGTGCTGATATTCGGAAGAAATAATGAATGAATATCTGGTAATATCCTGCCAACCTAAGGAATCTTCGCACCTCCGTCACGCTCTGAGGTGGATCCCATGCTAACAATGCCTCCACCTTGGCTAGGTCCACAAATACTCCATCTACTGAGATGACATGTACCAGAAAGTGGACCTCCTGAATCTAGAACTGGCACTTCGAGAGCTTCCCATAAAGCTGGTGCTCCCGGAGTACGTTTAGAACTATCCGCAGGTGTCCCGTGTGCTCCTCCTCTGACACCGAGTACACAAGGATATCGTCGATGAAGACCACTACGAACCGGTCCAAGTACGACTGGAAGATCCGGTTCATCAGTCCCATGAACACTGTGGGGGCATTTTTCATGCTGAAAGGCATCACCAAGTACTCATAGTGACCATAGAGGCATCTGAAAGCCGTCTTTGGTATATCCTCGTCACGTACTTGTAACTGGTGATAACCTGATCGAAGGTCAACCTTCGAGAACCATCGTGCCCCTCTCAGCTGATTGAAGAGGTCATCGATTCTCAGCAGTGGATACTTATTCTTCACCTTCACCTGGTTCAGGCACTGGTAATCCACGCATAACCTCAAACTCCCATTTTCCTTCTTGGAAAACAAGACTATGGCCGCCCAAGGTGAAATGACGGGTCGTACGAAACCCTTGATCTGCAAATCTTCCAACTGTACCCTCAGCTTGCGAAACTCTGCGAGAGCCATCTGATATGTTGGTGAGGAAATCGGTGTCGTCCCGGGGTGTAATTCGATGCAGAAGTCGATTTCCCGGTGGGGAGGTAATCTTGGAACATCTTCGGGAAAGACATCCTCGTACTCCACCACTACTGCTGGGAAATGAGAGATCACAACATCTACTGCTCTGAGGGTAAGGCTATCCATATCATGAGCGATCAGCTGCACCCTCCTATGAATGATCCCATTATGTGCTACCTGAGTCTCCTTTTCTCCGAAAAAGGAAAACCTCATCCCATCATGGCGGACACACCGCACTCTTCGCCTAAAACAGTCAATCTAGGCATGGACCGAAGATAACCAATCCATATTGAGAATGAAGTTGTAAGGCCTCGACGCTACCACCAAGAGGTTCCAACCGAAACTCTCACCTCCAAGGGTAAGATCACACTGTATGCAAAGGTGTGTGATCATCGAGTCTCCTCCCGCAGGTGTCTCCAAGCGTAAGGATCGAGTCGACGGTTCTACCAGAATCTCATCGTTTCATACAAGACATGTGGCGATGAAGGAATGACTGACACCTGTGTCTATAAGTATGAAAACTAAGGTAGAGAAGACACAGAACGTACCTCATATCGTCCCTGGAGCCCTTGAGTCATATGCCTCGACCGCATGCAGCTGTCCCTACCCCTGTCCCCCAGCTCCCTGAGCCTGGTGCGGACCTCATGGGGGTGGTGGTGGAAGTAGATCAAAGCATCTGCCACCACCTATAGCTCTCCCTACTCCTCTACCACATCTGCCACTTGGCGGGTATGTCTGCTCCATTATTTTCCTCTACGTCGGTGGTCTATCCACTGCTTCCCTATCATCAGCTCTATGGGTCGGACAATCTCTAGCGAGATGTCCCCTACCATCGCATGCGTAGCACCGCTTCTCCCTAGGATAACTGGATCCAGCCTGAGAGCCCTGGACTGTCAATCCCCTATCCTGGGTCCTCCTCTGATGTATCTCACATCCTGATCCCTGCATCCGACACCGACTCCCTACTACCGAGGTCTCCGGACCTGTCTGCCTGCTGCTGACTGTCCTCAGCTATCTCTGCTCCACCAAGAAGCTCTCGATCACCAAAGCCTGCTCGAGCACTCCAGCATAAGTCAAAATTCATAGAGGCACGACACTAGCTCAGATTTCTCTTCATAGACCTCACTCGAAGGTTCGATCTCTGAAGTATTGATCCCTGACCATATCCATCGAGTATCGGGCGAGTTTGGTGAACCTCGATGAATAGTCATCTACCATCAAACTGCTCTGCTGGAGATGAAGAAGCTCCTGGATGCGTAAAAATCTCAGCATAACCAGAGAGAACTCCTCCCTGAAGAGTCACTCGAACTCTGTCCATGAAAGAGTCTCCTCATCGTGAGTCTGTGTGGTCAGACTCCACCATCATCCCACCGAACCCAGAAGAAGGCTCGCTCATAGGATCACCATCTAGTCTGCTGGTGTCCTCACTAGATGGAAAACTTTGGTCACCACCTCAAGCCAGTCCTCAGCCGCCTGAGGGTCGGGCTCACCTCGTAACCCAAGGGGTCTCTATCTATGGAACTCATGGAGCGCGCTCATCCTACGCTCCTCGTCGGTCGGTACTGCAGGTACCACGAGCTGCTCCAATGGTGGTGATATAGCAGGTGCACCACTTGGTGGCAATGCCTGGGGAATTGGTCCCTTTATCGAAGTCTCGTCACTGAGTGGGTCATCCTCGTGATTGTGCTTCTGAATCCTAGCAGGTATGCGTCGTAGAGGCATCCTGTAAGGAAACAAGATGTACCATGGTCAATGAGTATATCTGGATAGCTGACACAAAGGATATAGAAAACACAACCCATTCCTATATGATGCATGTACCATTGTTTTATTTCCCCGCAACTAGTGTTTTCATGAACAGAGTCGAAAAGCAGGTTATCAGAGTCCTGGTGTATACCAACACTGGAGTCTCTTGCCTGAAAGCCAAGCTCGAAACACTGAATACTGTTTCCCCAAACCAATCTCACAGACTCTTGGTCCTAAGGTAGAACTGACCACCTCTGATACCACTCTTTCATGACCCGTCCCAGTGGGGCTCGCACCGTGACTCCCCAAGCCTGCCTCCAATAGGCCAGGGGCTGGTGACTAGCACTAAGTAGGCATATTACTACATGGGAGGCATTGACTAAGAACATGTACACATGAACACATCTCCAATCCCACAAATGCTGAAATGTAAAAAAAGTAAAAACCACTAAAGAACAAAATGCATGCATACAACTAAACCTAACAAACAGAGTATGATGGAAAGTAAAGTACTGAAAGTAAACTGGCCTAGAATACAAGACCACCAAAAAAAAGAGTCTGAAAACTACAAAGTCCAACCTATAAACACAAAGAGGTACTGAGACTGCTGCTCGTAGCCGAAGGAACGCCTCAGCCTGTAGGGAACTCTGAAAGCTCGGTCATGTCCTGGTCTGCCCTGGACTCTGTCAAAAGGCTGGTCGTCTGCACAAGACACGACACGTTCGGGCAAAGCCCGTGTAGGGGTGAGTATAACAATACTCAGTAGAGGACCCCGAAAAACACAAAGCAAGTGCAAAAAAGAAAGGAATAGTCAGCTCTACATAGTATATGTCTACTGAACATATAATAGGAGATCAAAATCCAGATATTCTCAAAAACCAGACTCGTAGTCTAGTGACAAGTCACACGACCGCATACCCCCGCTAGGGATTCAGTTCGAAGATTTGACGAAGCACTCGTTCTGGGAGAACACACTCCATGAGTTTGGTAGCTCTGATGACGTCCGTCCGAGAAGTACTGTTCATCAGGAAACGTCACAAGAGGTAGTTACACTCATTACGGGAGACACACTCTTGAGTGGGAAGATCACGAGAGATAGATGCACTCATTATAGGAGACACACTCCTGAGTGGGAAAGATCATGATACACAAATGAGGATCACTTCCAGGGCCATGACGGATACCGCGACTCATTCGGATTCACCAGCTAGGTGGATTCACCAGCTAGGTAGAAGATCAATGCCTGGTAGAGTTAGTCATGTCAATGCCTGACTCTACCTAGGGCCAGGAAGGGATAGAGGATCTCACTACGGGCCTCTCGGAGGGATGTCGACTCTATCACAGAAAGTCCTACTGAAGGGATCATACTCCTGTAGAAGGAAATGATGCCTGAACTTCAGGGGAAAGAGAAGAAGGGGCACTAACCTAAAAAAAACATGTCCAAGATATGGGGAACAAGAGGACCATGCCATTTTCCAAAAAGTACACGACGTGTAGAAAAGTTACATGCCATGTCATCTGACCTAGGGTACTACTCGTGTACAACGGCCCGTGTCATAAGGCTATTTGTGTAGAAAAGTGAGTACACGTCGTGTAGTACGGTGTACACGCCATGTCCGAGTGACTGGGGTCGGCTCTGTGTACGATGGCCGTGTGCCCGTACACAATCCTCAACCCGTGTACTCCAACCCGTGTAATCGGTACATGGGGTGACCCGCATTACTGGCCTCGCCTGGCCGTGTGATGGAGTACACGCCATGTACTTCATCCTGTGTCTGTGTATCCCCTAGATACATGCTGAGTTCCACATAGCCGCCTCTTCCATTCTGCGTAGAGAGTACACGCAGTGTTTTCTGAAGCCGTGTAGTCCATCCCGTGTCCGTGTACTTTCCAAAATACACGCTGAGCTTTGGGGAAAGTCTAACATGCCGTGTGACCAGGGTCACATGCCGTGTGATTCCTCTTTGACCCTCAAAACCCTAGCTTCCACTGCCGGTACTACACGGCTTGTTCTTCGGAAGTACACGCCGTGTATTCTGGAAATTTCCAGAATCATGGACTTTCGCCGCCGCACCTCCGTGTGGCCCTGTTCGTCGATCTGGCTATCCGATTACCACAAAACTATGGAATCCAAGTCACCTCGACATCCCGAGGTAATCTCCATTGTTTTTGGGCCTTCGATCGGCTCTGAAAATGCGTTTCGATCCTCCCGCGCGAAGAATGCATGAAGAATAGTCTTTTTCGATCCGAGCCAATTTGTCGTCCACTGTGACCATCGCACCTCCGTAGGGTCTTTGTGATGTTGGATCTCCAGTTTGGGATCATTGTGTTGCAAGACGGGTGCGCAACGATCCTTTGTTCTTCGCCCCATGAAGAACGCGAAGAATGCACGAGGAAAAGAAAGGGGGGAGAAATCCAATCAGAAAATCAAGGAACGAACCTCCGCCGTCATTCGTCATGGCATTGATCCGTGCCCGTTAGTAGGATTAAACAGAGCAGAATCAAACAACAATTAAACATGGATTAATTCCCCAAAATCAACCCATCAAAAACCCTCCCACAAAAACGTACGAATCCGCAGATCAACATGTTCGTGGTTGATCCCCGTTCGTCGTTTAAAATAAAAAACGGGGAAAGGATATTTGAAATAACAACCCCTACATCATGAAGGGTTAGATTGCTGACAGGGGGGGGGGGGGGGGGCGTTCCGCCGTCGCTGCCGAGATCATTCAACTTCGATGGTGCAGCGATCCACAACTTTGATTCGCCGTCGTTCGTCACTGAGAGTTTTTTCCAAAGCGCCAAGGATTTTCCAGAGTTTCTCTCCAGCTTCTGCCAACGATCAACATTCTATTAACCCATTAAAAAGAGGGAACGTGTTTTGGAATTCCATCACACTGCTACATTAATGAGTTAGCGTTGGTGTTTCTATTTCATTATGGAATGGCATTAATTATTAAAAAGTTTCCCTGTCGCTGCGTTGTAGTGAATGTTTCCATATAAATAAAATAAAATAAACTTTTCCATTTATTTTATTTTATTTTTTTACTGAAAGCGTTCGAAAATTAACTTTTTCTCTCGACCTGCACCGGTCGAGGTTAGACCCGTTCTTAGGTAAATTTGTCGTCCCTGACGCAATGATGCCCTCAGATTTTTAATCTGGGCATCCGCTTGGAAATTGCCACAACCACGCACAAATTCTGACTCACTTAACTTAAAAAAATGTTCAAACCACCATTCCGGGATCACCGAGCCTCGGAATGATGTTCCATCATGGCGACTGGCCTAATAATAATTTCATATTATATTTAAAAATAATACACGGAAAATCTGAGACATTACATTAGTGGTCAGTCGGGCCGGGACAATACAAAGTGGTATCAGAGGGTTTATTTTCCTTTTTCTTACTATTTTGGGCTGGTAGACATGAGACTATAAATGTGTCAACACTTGGTAAATATTTATGTCTAGAACTGATCACCCCACCCATGGGGAAATAACCAAGTGGCCAAGGCTGGGATTATTGTTCGTACTGTTTGAGATTACAGTTTATTGTGATTCCACCTTGGGTGAATGGTGTACTTTCTGCTACTTATTGATTTATGAGATTCATTGTATTTTACCTTTGTCCTAGCATGGCAAGGATGAAGCATTACATGCATCATTATTGGAACATAGAAATTCACATGTCATGCATATGCCATGCCATGTAGTTTCATTTGTAGTTTTTCTTGATGATTTGATTTGTATTCCTTGAGTGTATGCCATGATTTTTCTTATTAAAATGCTTGTTATATTCCATGCTAGGTATCTTAGTGACATTCTTAGTTTTATTCCCGTTTAGGTATTTCTTTAGTATGCTTGTCTATATAACATGCTTGGGTGATTTATTTAGCATTTCATGCCTATGTATTTAGCCTATCTTTCTTATATGTCATGCTTCTTTGCTTATTAACACGTTTTTTCTGTGTTTTTTGCTTGTGATAACATGCTTAGTTATGATTTTGATATATGTAAACGGTCTCATGGGCTC
Organism: Viscum album; assembly: GCA_963277665.1. Taxonomy (NCBI): domain Eukaryota; kingdom Viridiplantae; phylum Streptophyta; class Magnoliopsida; order Santalales; family Viscaceae; genus Viscum; species Viscum album. Next base: position 931,634,188 of record OY728122.1, on the reverse strand, counting down.
AATTTATTTTTTTCAATTAAACGAGAACTACTTTTCAATTATAAGGTGTATGAGCGCCTTATAATTGGGAAAACGTAACCCATATACTCAAACTATATTTTGAGCTTAATACATATTTAGAAACTATTGATAAAATGTAAAATCTGATAATGTTTAAAGGTTAAAGTGAACTGGTTTTGATTAATGGGAGCCAAATGCCAACCCGTAAAGTGTATGGGCGCTTTATTGATTGGTAGAGGGCCTCCCATATAACTGAACCATTGTATGTGACCATGATATATTTCGAAATGGTTTTAAATGTAAAAGATATTCAATTTTAATCTGAAATGAATTTTTTTACCTCTATAAAGGCTTTTGACTCTATCACATGAGCATGGAGACCACATGATTACTATTGGGAAAAAATACCTCAAGGTATCATTGAAGCATTTTTGAGGTGATTGTGTTTGTTGACAAAGTGGACATCTGTGTTGTGATTGATGAAAAAGAAAACCATGACGTACAAATTTGTTGAAAAAGGGGATTTCATGGTGTCATGTAGAGTTCAAGGGCTGTGGTTAAATGATCCATGTTTGATTCAAGAACGTCGACAAAGGAATGGATGATCTGGAGGCAGTACAAAAAGAGCAGATACAAGGTGGCACCGTTTTCCAGTGTTTGCCAAATTTTTGGGCCAGAAAATCGACAAATGGAGAAAAGTGGTTTTGGAAAAGGGACTTGTGCACCGTTGTCTTGAAGGAGAGGAAACTTGTGCACCATATGTTTTTCAAGATTAGAACATAAAAATATGGAAAAGGGAAAAGGGGTGCCCAAGTTTTAGGGTTGGTCACGCAAGTGACTTGCGTGGCAGAGACTTGCGCGCCGAGAAGAGACTTGCACACCGTTGCTCAGGGTGTCCACATGCCTATAAATAGAGGTCGACCCCTCCTCATTCGGGATGAGTTCAACACTTAGAGAAAATTAGAGCTCCCATCACGCAGGTGTGGTTGTCGCGCAAGTGGTGGTGTGGTTGCGCAAGTAGAAGTTGCGCGCCAGTTGTTTGTTGCGCGTTCAGAGTGGTTTGGGCAAGGAAGGAAGGGAGTCACCCAAGTTTTGAGTTGAATAAGGGGGTGTCACACAAGTGGTTTGGTGACACTTAAGCGCCATGTTTTGAAGAAGTGAAACAATTGATGGTTGCATGCCAAAATTGGTTTGGGCGTAAAAGGGTGTGAGTCACGCAAGTTTTGAGTTGAAGAAGCTAGCATCGCGCAAGTGGTTGAGGTGAACTTGCACGCCGAGACTTGCACGCCAGCTTGAAGAAGGGTGTGAGGTATGGATGAAGCATGACAGTGAATCAAGGTTGCGTGAAAGCTAGAAGATTGCCTGATACCTTCGGTGCAAAGTGAGATTCATTTACGGGTGAAAGTTGGACTTCAACATAGCATCTACATACAACATAGGATGCATTCATTAGTGATAATGAAGAGACCTATAGGTCTATAAACTGTGAGTGGATCCTTTCCAGAGTAGTGAGAAAAGGAAGAAGAAGAAGGTGATCCTCTCCACCGGCAGTGAGCCAGAGATAGATAGAAACAGAGAGTGACCCTTGGGAAAGCAGTGAGCTGACCCTAAACTTTGTAAAGGCAGTGAGCCTGGGAATAGAAGTGATCTATCCCGAACTTTGTAAACAGCAGTGCGCTTTTAGTGGATTTTTCACATCGGCACATCGCCGATGTATGCTCCTTGGATGTAGCCCAGTGAGGGTGAACCAAGTAAAAATCGTTGTTTCCTGTGCATGATTTAGTTTTTGTTTATACTTTGCTGCAGGAAAGAGAGTGAAGCGAGTCTTTCTTAACAGCGAGACAAGATCAATAGGGGTAGTTGTTTTAATCTATCATACCCTGATTCACCCCCCTCTCAGGGTATTTAACCTAGTGGACCTAACAATTACCTTCTAAAATGAAAAAATGGACCCAAGTAGGTCAGTTGGGGCATGTTTCTTATGAGATGACCCGTTTGGGTGTTTGAAACTTTTATAATTTAACAAATTCTATTAGTTTGCATTTTGATGAGCCCAGGTTGGTTAAAATGGGACCCTCATAGGTCACCTTATATATCACTACTGAGTATTATTAAATAGTAATTTATATGAAAAATTTACCAATTGTGATGGGATGTCAATAAATCTTTAAAGTTTGAAAATGAAGTTGAAAAGACTTACCTGTTTTTCCCTTGGGGCGTTACATAAATCAAGTACCATGTGATTTTGTTTTATAATTGGTACTTGATGTTCTATTTAAAATCTTTTAAATGTTTAAAGTTTATGTGAATTAATGTGATGAATTTAAAATAGAACCTTAGGTGGTGTCCATTATTTAAAACCCTCATGTAAGGGTAGTTTAAGTTTCTCTTTGAGTTGCCTTGGAATAGAAACATGAGCAATTTTCGTAGGCCTTCTTATTTTTATAATGGCATAAATGATAGGATTTGGACCTAGTGGATCTATTTTATGTGACCTAGTGATAGGGTTGAGACTTGTGCTTTTGTAAGGGGCTAGCTTGATGTAGGTAGCAACCTCAAAGTTTAAATGCCTTTCTAATTTTGTGAGTTTTCTGACGTTTGGTACTGTTCGGGTGCTGTTGTCCCTAGTAGGACTCTTTGTTTCAAAATGACACCCTTGTTCAGATGGGTGGTCATATTTTTCTTAACTTTTGTATGGGCATGAGCATCAGGTAATTTCCGGTTTCATCAGGATAGCCAAGGGCATGGTCAACCGTTTAGTAGGTCTTGTGACCCTGTTTTTTTTCCTAGGTGAATTAGGTGGTTGTTAGTCTATTTAATGGTCATATGGAACAATATGACTCTGTGTTTGATCTCTTACACAGGCCATCAGATACTTGAATGCATAGGGTGTAAAACCTATGGATGGTATCAATGATGTGCCATTGTGTTTCTAAAACCTTGGGGTAGTATGCATTAGCGTGCGTAGTGCCTGTCGAATTGCTAAATGGTATAAAAAACTGGTTGAGTTTAGTGGAATTGTTGAGCCTTGATATGTTAGGTACGTACTTGGGTAATCTCCATAGTATAGTGACTTGTGAGTTGAAGAATCAAGTTCATCCCAATGTTCATGATGATTTCCAAGAGACTTGGGTGTTTTAACATGCTGTTCAAGTTGGTTTTAGTTTTCATGCCAAATGCTTTGACGTATGTGAGCACAAATCAAAGAAGTGTCTCTAATACATTTAAGGTGATTTTTATCTAGCACGCTTCTGAGTGTATGGTTTATCTCTTCTTTCGATGATTAGGACACTCCTAAGGTGGGGAGTGCCGCATCGGTTCTGGTAAATGTTCCCTTCTAGGTAGAAGGAATAGAACCAAGGAGGAACATTTTGAAATGGTCAGGATTGCTTGAATGCCTTTAAGACTATAAATTTTGAATCATGTCGGTGATTTCTTGACAACACAACATTGATATAGTTGGTGGTGTATGCAAAAATTGTAAATTCCATTGGTCGTGGGTGGACTTCAGTGGTTTGGTGTGAACAACCACAGGATGCCTCGGTTGGTGAAGGCATCATGGTTCAGTTAATGGCAGTGCATCGGTATGGTGAAGTTGATCTTATTTTAAGAAGTTGACCAAAAGTGGTTCAACTGTTATTCTTTTTGTTTTCTTGGTTTCCTCTAAGTGTACTCTTTTGAAAGAGATGAACATGCCCCCTATATTGACATCATCCATGATGCACTAAGAGAGCATTGGTCTTATGCCGTGTCGATTTTTTAAAAGATGTTGGGCTTGATAAGTGATCTCTACCAAAATTTCACCCTAGATGTGTGGTTCTTATCGAGGCATGGTTTTTCCTGAGTGATACCTAAGTTCCCATGTAGGAAGTCCTTGGACGAACTCTTGGACACCAGTTGTTTTCCTTTGACTTGACTGCCAAGAAAATGACACTATGAGCTTAGTCAGTTATCTGATGTTGATGTTTTAGACTTTTACCAATGTATATTTTTAAATTTGGATTATGTACTACCTTGGGTTAGTTCCTTAGACTCCAATTTTTTGAATTTGAGGTTGTCCCAGATTGGTTTTCAGACTTGGAGTTTTTGCCTTAAAGGGTGGTGATTCCAGTAGCCTGGATCTGGGTTACACCTTTGTTCATACTGAGGCATGATAGTTTAAATGTTCAGGTGATGGTTTGACCAAGGAATGCCACCATAAATCAAGTGTGGACTTTAGTGGATGTGATTGTTGTAAATGCAATATGCCTTGGAATAAGGCGTTGCTGTTTAGTTTGGTTTATGTCGGTCGTCTAAGCCGAGCGCTGTGGGAATGGTTAGCTATAGGTGGATTGACTTGTTATTACTCTTGTTCAATGGTTATGGTCAAGTGGAACCATTTTAAATCATGCTGTTGGGTTAAGGTGGGTGTGGTGTAAGGGTTGATAGTGTCTTCCAGGAAATATTGCACGACCAGTTTAAGTTTGGTCGATCTAGATTTGACCATTTCTTTCTAGAGAGGTCTCTAATATGAACTCATATGTAATCAGGGTTTCCCAGTTTCAAAATCAAATAGGGAGCATCTTTAGAACACTTAGAGTGTGCTTCGTAGGAAATTCTGACGGTGGAGGCGCCGTAGTTCATAATTGGCCCCTTTTCTAATGTTACGACCTATGGTGGGGAGCACCATCGGCCGATGTTTAATGAGATGATGATGTGATCATGTCTCTAACTAAACGAGCTCATGTAAGCACCATTTAGGTGTTTTGGTTGAAGGATGAGAGTTGGATTGGGTTTTGATGGCTTAAGTGTCGTTTGTTTAAGAAATACTCAGAGGTGCGTTGGGAATTTGGAAAGGCAACATGACCATTTGAATGAGACTTTACGACCCTCATAGGTTGGGTGATGTTTTTGTTGTTCCTAAAGGATTCTCAGGGACGGTAAGTTCTAAGGGGGGGGGGGGTGGTTGTAACAACCTGTGATTTGAGACAAGGCAGAATTACAAGGGAATTTGAATTTTGGTGTTTACTGGAAGGGACATTCTTTGAATTGAGCTCCAGAACAAAATTCCAAGTGTTATAACATTTTAATGTGTTGTTTTTAGACTTGGGTAAAGGCTTGAGGGGGTCCCCCCTAGACATATCATTGAGTTTTAGGAGTGTCAGGCCCAGAAGATCCAAAGTGTGGAAGGTTTGCATAGGGCACACAGTTTGTTTGAAACTATACGACCCTTAATAGAAAACCGTGCAACTTGTTTCAGAGGAACAAAATGTGTCACATGGGCTGCACACGATTTTATCAAACTGTGTGCCTAGATCGCATGGTTAGTTCCACTTAGGCAGTACGTAAGAACTATTTACCACATAGTTGGTGCATTGTTAGAGTAACCGTGTGGGAAAAACCATGTGAGGTGGGTTTCTAAGGCAGTGGGTGCCACACGGTTGGTGCACAGTTTGTCCAAACCATGTGGTCCAGTTTTTAAGGGTAAAATGACTATAATTCCCCTAATGTTTTAATTTTATTTTATTTCTCTTTTCCTCCTCCTCCATCCGCATGAAACTTATCTCCTCCCCTTGGTGAGCTCTACTCCTCTCTAACCTAGGCATGGAGATAACTAATGGATCCAGACTCTGATTTGAATGCCTTCATCCACATTGGATCTGCATTGGTAATCTCTCAATTCATTTTTAATCTTTCTTCATTTAATCTTATCTTGACAATGTTATCAAGGCGAAAGCTAATTTTCCCTATTTTTAGGGAAAAGGTCTGTTTCTTAAATTTCTTCCAAATCGAACCAAATCAGAGTTTGATATGGGATGAGTAGATCGCCCATGGTATAAGGTAGGTGATCTATGGATTTTCCCAAAATTTCTGTTGAAATATGAATGTTTTCATTGAATTGTGCACCAACCTTTTCCGAACATCACCCTAAAAAGGTTTTCTCCATTTTTAATTGATATACGCACCTTTTGTAGCTCCCGTTGAGTGTGGTTAAATAGTTTGAGGAATAAAATCAACCACAGACACCCCATGGGTGTGATGGATTATATTTCTCCTTAATAATTAATTGATTAAATGTTTGATTTTACTTCTACGCATTCGACTTGGATAAATAATGGAATTTCCCTTGTGAGGGATTTTCTAAATGAGAATTACACCTCCTAAATTCCATGTTAAACCTTTATGAATTGAATTTCCATGTTGGGTAGTTTCTATAAAATCATTCTTTTGATAAATTGATATTTGGTTCTTGAATGTGATGTTCAACTGATTAAAATGAATTTTTTATTAAACAATTTCATTATTTTATAATAAAACCCCTCAGATGAGGTGTATTGTATTCTAAACTAAAAAGTATTGATTAGTTTTTTAATACACGCTTGTTCGTATTGCTTTGGTTTTTCTCTATGCCTTCATTTCATTGTTGAAACGAGGAACATTTAGTATGCAGACTCTTTTAATGTCCTAAATGGAGTTTTCCTCCTTTTTTATAAATGTTTACCAAACCAAAGCACCCCTCCTTAGTTCTTGGCCCAACTTATTAAGTGAATTGACCATGTAGACAGTTTCCCTCTTGACCATGGCTGTAAGATTCCGTTCTTTTACCAAATATATTTTCTTTTGAGTTATTACTTTTTATAGATTATAAACACATTATGTGGGAAAAAAATATTTTATTAGCTAAAGACCTTAATAAATGTTTAAAGACTTAAATGAGAAATAATGCACAGTTAAGATATTGCGATATTTTTATTGGAACACTTTCGGAGTCAGACATTGGATAGTGTGAGACTCAGAGACATTTAAAGCTTCGGCAAAGGCGAAATAAAAATATTAATTATATTATAGTAATCGCGGACAATTTATTCAAAATAATTGAATAACTCTAAAATGGTTCATCATATGAAAAAACTGAGACCACTCTTAGATCCAAAACGTGGTGTTTACCCTAGGCAGAGTATGACATATGTTGGCGTCAGACGTTTTGATGCCTCGCTCGTAAGTTAAAGTTATTAAATAATATTTTATATACTATTTTCTTAAAAATAATTAAATATATCTCAAACGGTGCATCCTATGAGAAATATGAGACCACCAATGGGTCCAGAATGGGGGGTTTACCCTATATAAAGTATAAAATTTGTTCGCATCGAGCATTTGGATGCCCCGCTCACAAAAATAATCCTTTATTTTTAAATAATTATTTATTCCATTTTTAAAGAATAAATCATTAATAACTTACAAACCGTACGTCGTACAAGAAATACGAGACCACCGATGTGTCTGGAACATGGGGTTCACCCTAGCCAAGGTATAACATTGGTAAGCGACGAGCGTTTTGACACCTCGCTCGCAAAAATATCATTTTTATTTTTATTAATTATTTATTCCGTTTTTAAGTATTAAATAATCAATATCTCTCAAACAGTTCATCGGTTGAGAAATTCGAGACCACCATTGGGTCTGGAATGAGGTGTTTACCGCATAATTTTTGTTCTTAACGGACGTTTGAGATTATTTTATTTTCATGTTAAATAATTAAATTATCTATTTAATTAAAAATCGGCAGAAACTGTTCATCTTCTACATTTAACCGGTTTCCACCATTTTTAATGCTGGTTGAATTCTAAACCATGAAATTTCAACCATTTTTTATGTTTTAAAAACTTAAATGACTTAATGAGATTAAATTAAACACTCTTAATTAATTGTTTCAGTTTAAGGAGTGGATTAATAAGGCTTTCAGTTCTTGAGCGGAGGCATGTACATGTGGTTTATAAATAGGCATGAACTTCATTTGTTCTTGTGGGATTAGTCTTTTAGAATCTAGTTAAACCCGAAACTCTCATCGTGCAACCTTACTTGGGTAGGCCGGGAATCCCCCTCTTCCTCCGCGGAAACCCGGTGCACTACCCCCTTGAAGCACCACCTTGTTGTGCGCCAAAACCTGGTGCGCCAACCAGGTGTGTCTTATTTTGATTTTATTATTTTTTTAATTTCTTTTATTCCCTCTATATTTAAATCCTTTTATAATAATTTTTAAACAAAAATGGAAGGAAAAAATGGAAAAAGGAGGATTGTTTTATAAAAAAGACTTTTGTTTTTCAAATGATGATTTCATGGTTTTTTTAAAAAGAATTATCAATGTATGATTTGATAAAAATAATCTTTCAACAATTATCATTTTGTTGTATTCGCGTAATAATATCAAGTATATTTATAAAGAAATAATATGGAATTATTACATGATAAATAAATATAATATTATCATAAAATATTTATCAGCGAATAACATGTGTTTTTTTAGAGAGTTCGTCCATTCTCTGTTTCTACTCAAACCAAACTTCAATAACCAATATATTTTTCGATATTGATCAGATTGATGTGCCGTCAATTTCATTGGATTCATATTTATAAGAGGATGGTTCATATCAATATTGCTTTCATAGAAAATGAAGTATTTTGAGCAAATTTTTGTTAAACCGAATATGCTTATTTATTTAATTTCTCATTCGATAGTCGTTGGAATAATGCACCGTCAGTGATGTTAGATTCATATTGTGTGTTCATCATATTTGATGTAGGTGGTCTAAATTTCAATCCCATAGTCTTGATTCTTTTATGCGTATGCAATTGTAGAAATTTTATGTTATAATTAACAATTTTTTTTTCTATAATCAATTAATTAATTGGGTAAATTAATTAATTTGGAGGAATTATGAAATTTGGAATAGAATTGGTTGGTTTAAATAATTAATTGATAGATTAATTATGAGGATTTTGTGGATGGTGGATTTGGTTAATTAATTTTTCAATTAATTAACGGTTATGATGTGATTAATTAATTTGGTTGGTTTAAATAATTAATTTATAGATTAATTATGAGGATTTTGTGACGGTGGATTTGGTTAATTAATTTTGGAATTAATTAACAGTCATGATGTGATTAATTAATTTAGTTGGATTAAATAATTAATTGATAGATTAATTATGAGGATTTTGTGATGGTAGAATTGTTTAATTAATTTTGGAATTAATTAACGGTCATGATATGATTAATTAATTTGGTTGGTTGAAATAATTAATTGATGAATTAATTAATTGATGTAACACAATTATTTAATTGTTGAACTAAATAATATAATTGATGGAAAAAATTAATTGGTGGATTAATTTAATAGGGGTTGAATGTGAATTAATTAATTGTGAATTAATTAAATTACATGGACAATTAATTTGTGAATTAATTGAAGGCTTGAGTTAGATTAATTAGTTAATGGGAATAATTTGAATTAATTAATTAGTAAATTAATTAATGGATGTAATGTTATGATTTTTGAGTTACATTAATTGATTGGAGAATTAATTAATGATAATTGTTGGTTTGATACAATATAATGAGTAAATAATTGGAAAATTAATTAATAGGGGTTGTTGAATTATTAGAATTAGATGAGTTAGATTAATTAATTGAAGAATTAACTAATGGAGATTATTGTGTTAAAAAATTGATTATGTTAGATTAATTAATTAGTGAATTAATTAATGAGTATTGCTATGATATGCAATTGAATGAATTAGATTAATTAATTGATAAGTTAATTAATGTAGATGGTTGAGATATTGAATTGATATGATTGAATAATTAATGGTTGAATTAATTGTGAGGCAAAGAGATTTGTAAGTTGAGTAATTAATTGTTGAATTAATTATGTGATATTGAAATAGATGATTCGAGATAATTAATTTTATAATTAATTAAAATCTATTGATATTGTAAATGAGATAATTAATTGTAGAATTAATTACGAGATTTTGAGTTGTGGATATTGATTAATTAATTGATAAATTAATTAATGTGATGGAATTACTAATGAATTGTTATATTAGTTAATGGGACAATGTGATTAATTAATTCTTAAATTAATTAATGGAATATGTGATTAATTAATTGTTGAATTAATTAATGGGACTATGTGATTAATTAATTTTTGAATTAATTAATTTGGTGATATGGTTAATTAATTGTTGAATTAATTAATGAGACTGTGATTAATTAATTGTTGAATTAATTAATGTGATGTTGTGATTAATTATTTGTTGAATTAATTAATGTGATGTTGTGATACACGTGACATGTAAAATTGTGACAAAAGATTAATGTTGATTAATGTGATGTATGTGTTATATTTTTTTTTGAGAAACGGTTTGTGAGATAGGGACCGATGCTCCAAATACTCACGGGGTGATAGACATGGTGTTCTACACCCATTATCCATAAAAATATTATTTTATGTGACAAGGAATGATGCTCCAAATACCCATGGTTTGGGAGACTGGGAATCATGCTCCAAATACTCACGGGGTGATAGACATGGCATTCTACACCCATTATGTATAAAAATATTATTTTATGGGACACGGACCGATGCTCCAAATACCCATGGGTTGTGAGATAGGGGCTGATACTCCAAATACTCACGAGGGTGCTAGACATGACATTTTACACCCATTAATTGACATTGGACTGTGGTTCCAATTATAATAGATATTAATTGAATTGAAATGGACAATGAAATCACATCGGTTTAAATGAAATTTGAATTGATACTTTAAAACGGTTCAGACACCAGCACGACCGAAGCAGGTATTGAGATACAGGTGTCCATGGGAACTCGATGGTTTATGCAGTTAAATAAGGGATAATTGAATACATGTAAACTTTTTTACTTTATTACATGTTTTTGTAAATTTGCATACACTATTATTGACTAGATTTGTTTTAGATGCCGTTGGTGGTGGCCTACTGAGTTGTACTCACCCTACTCAGGATGCCTGATCAGTACCCGAGTAAACTTTTTTTTTTGTTTTTTTCTGGACAGGTTAAGGGAAAAGTCCCTGAGTTAGATGGTTGAATTGGGATGGAGCATAGTGAGGGGACCATACGTGGTTCGGGGCCCACTTGGGTGTCATCAATGTCTTTACTTTTCAGTTTTCTTTTTAGGCACCTAACACGTACTTCAACATGGCACGTTTTCTGTTTCAGTTTGATATTGTATTTTACTTCTTCATAATCTTCAGATATTGGTTTGTTTGTCTTTATATATTCTTATGATATTGTTTATTATTTTTTTCAAGTGCCTACTCTGATAAAAGAGGGTATAGTATTCCCACGACTGACTTACCAGACCCTCGCTGCTAGTCAGTAGCCTCTGGTGTACGGGGAGGCGCGCCTGAGGTCATGTGGAAAACCAGCTCAGGGCATTGTTGCATGGCACCCGGGTCAGGACGTTACAAATTGGTATCAGAGGAGGTTTTATTTTCATCTTCTTTTTTCTTACTGGTTTTGGGAAAGTTAGACAGGAGACTAGGAAGTGACGGGGCTTGGTTATGAGATCGTGCATGGAAGTAGCTACCCCATGTATGGGGGAGAACCCAAGTACCCAGGGTGGGGTTGTTGTTATTGTTTTTTTCTACTACATTTGAATATTATTTCACCTTGGGCGACACACTTGTTGTATGATGTGATTATTGTTTTTGTGATTTGTTGAGATTGACTCGTGTCCCGGTATGGCACGAGGGTTGAGTCTTCATGCATCATTCTAGGCACTCATGATTATTATTTTTGACATACATCATTGTAGGCACGCACTGGAAAATGTGTTTTGTGTAAGTTGTTGAAATTAAACTATTTTCCCTTGCTTGTGGAATTGAAATGAAAATGGTGCCTAATGTGAAATTGGGAGAGATTGTGAAATGATGCTAGATGCGTTTAAATCAGTGTCTAAGTGGTAAAATTGAAAAATTGATAATGTGTATACCCTTGTTAACTAGTACCTAGGTGTAGGATGGTTAATGATAGAGATAGTGCCTTAGTTTTGACCATGTGGCAATATATAGGGGAAATACTTGATATGGTTTTGTGTAAATCCCACTTGTTTACTATGCTAATTGTTGTGAAAAAAAATCCTTCATTTTTTTGTTTGACCCTGGATGCGGATAGTTTGGGTAGAGATAATTCCCCAGTTTTAGAACTCAGTTATGGGTTATGTAAACGATCGTGTAGTTTTAAATTAGTGTGGTGAGATGTAGGCGGGAAGGGGAGCCGAGACATTTTAACCGGTTAAGGTGTTTCCATAGTGGTAGGTAACATCGATGATGAAATATTTTTGGTGGTATTTTTAGACGACTTCTTAGTTTACTTTTAATTAGTGATGATCATGTCCCCTATCTTGACATCGTCCCAGGTACACTGAGAAATCTCTCGCTTTATGATTAGCTAAATGAATGTATTTTGGTTAGATATGGGGCCCTTTGTAGGTTGTTCTTATGAAGTAATATATATGTGGAGCATGATAATGTGAGGTACATCATTGTCAATTTACATATGAGGTTCTCATGATTGACAGAAGGTCGATAAAAACTATGGTTATTGAGCTACTTAATAAGAGGGGTTAACAAAGCTTCAAAGGTGGGTAGATTATAATAATTTGTTTTTTCATAAAGATGATTGGGAGTACTGCTCGAGGAAGAGCTGTTATAAGGTGGGAATATTGTAAGATTCCATCCTTTTACCAAATACATTTTCCTTTGAATTATTACTTTTTATAGATTATAAATACTTTATGTGGGAAAAAATATTTTATTAGCGAAAGACCTTAATAAATGTTTAAATACTTATATGAGAAATAATGCCCAGTTAAGATATTGTAATATTTTTATTGGAACTCTTTAGGAGTCAAACATTGGATAGTGTGAGATTCTGAGACATTTAAAGCCTTGACGAAGGCGAAATAAAAATATTAATTATATTATAGTAATCGCGGACAATTTATTCAAAATAATTGAATAACTCTAAAACAGTTCATCATATGAAAAATATGAGACCACTGTTAGATCCGAAATGTGGTGTTTACCCTAGGTAGAGTATGATATATGTTGGCGTTAGACGTTTTGATGCCTCGCTTGTAAGTTAAAGTTATTAAATAATATTTTATATATTATTTTCTTAAAAATAATTAAATATCTCTCAAATGATTCATCCTATGAGAAATCCGAGACCACCAATGGGTCCGTAATGGGGGGTTTAACCTAGATAAAGTATAACATTTGTTCACATCAAGTGTTTGGATGCCTCGCTCGCAAAAATAACCCTTTATTTTTAATTAATTATTTATTCTGTTTTTAAAGAATAAATCATTAATAACTCACAAACCGTACGTCATACGGGAAATATGAGAAAAACCGATGTGTATGGAACATGGGTTTTACCCTATCCAAGGTATAACATTGGTAAGAGAAGATCATTTTGACGCCTCGCTCACAAAAATATTGTTTTTATTTTTATTAACTATTTATTCCGTTTTTAAGTATTAAATCATAAATATCCCTCAAACAGTTTATCGATTGAGAAATTCGAGACCACCATTGGGTCTGAAATGTGGTTTTTACCCTATTCGGGGCATAATTTTTGTGCTTAACGGACGTTTGAGATTATTTGATTTTCATGTTTAATAATTAAATTATCTATTTAATTAAAAATCAACAGAAACTGTTCATATTCTACATTTAACTAGTTTCCACCATTTTTAATGCCAGTTGAATTCTAAACCATGAAATTTCAACCATTTTTTAAGTTTTAAAAATATAAATGACTTAATGAGATGAAATTAAACACTCCTAATTAATTGTTTCAGTTTAAGGAGTGGATTAATGAGGCTTTCGGTTCTTGAGCGGAGGCATGCGCATGAGGTTTAAAAATAGGCATGAACTACATTTGTTCTTGTGGGATTAGTCCTTTAGAATCTAGTTAAACCTGAAACTCTCATCACGCAACCTTACTTGGGTAGACCGGGACTCCCCCTCTTCCTCCGTGGAGACCTGGTGCACTACCCCCTTGAAGCACCACCTTGTTGTGCGCCAAAACCTAGTGCGCCAACCAGGTGTGTCTTATTTTAATTTTATTATTTTTTTAATTTCCTTTATTCCCTCTATATTCCTATCCTTTTATAATAATTTTTTAAACAAAAATGGATGGAAAAAAGGGAAAAAGGAGGATTTTTTTAAAAAAATAGTTTTGTTTTTCAAATGATGATTTCATGGATGTTTTTAAAAGAAATTATCGATGTATGATTTGATAAAATAATCTTTCAACAATTATCATTTTGTTGTCTTCACGTAATAATATAAAGTATATTTATAAATAAATAATATGGAATTATTACATGATAAATAAATATGATATTATCATAAAATATTTATCAGTGAATAACATGTGTTTTTTTAGAGAGTTCGTCCGTTCTCTCTTTCTACTCGAACCAAACTTCAATAACCAATATCTTTTTCGATATTGATCAGATTGATGTGCCGTTAGTTTCATTAGATTCATATTGATAAGAGGATGGTGTGTATCAATATTGCTTTCATAGAAAATGAAGAATTTTGAGCAGGTTTTTATTAAACATAATATGCTTATTTATTTAATTTCTCATTCGATAGTCATTGGAATAATGCGCCGTTAGTGATGTTAGATTCATATTGCGTGTTTATCATATTTGAGGTAGGTGGTCTAAATTTCAATCCCATAGTCTTGATTCATTTATGCGTATGCAATTGTAGAAATTTTATGATATAATTAACAATTGATTTTGTTTCTATAATCAATTAATTAATTGGGTAAATTAATTAATTTAGAGGAATTGTGAAATTTGAAATAGAATTGGTTAGTTTAAATAATTAATTGATAGATTAATTATGAGGATTTTGTGATGGTATATTTGGTTAATTAATTTTGTAATTAATTAACGGTCATGATGTGATTATTTAATTTGTTTGGTTTAAATAATTAATTGATAGATTAATTATGATGATTTTGTGACAGTGGATTTGGTTAATTAATTTTAGAATTAATTAACAGTCATGATGTGATTAATTAATTTGGTTAGATTAAATAATTAATTGATAGATTAATTATGAGGATTTTGTTATTGTATAATTGTTTAATTAATTTTGGAATTAATTAAAAGACATGATATGATTAATTAATTTAGTTGGTTGAAATAATTAATTGATGAATTAATTAATTGATGTAATGTAATTTTTTAATTGTTGAACTAAATAATAGAATTGATGGAAACAATTAATTGGTGGATTAATTGAATGGGGGGTTGAATGTGAATTAATTAATTATTAATTAATTAAATGACATGGACAATTAATTTGTGAATTAATTGAAGGCTTGAGTTAGATTAATTAGTTAAGGAATTAGTTAATGGGTATAATTTGAATTAATTAATTAGTAAATTAATTAATGGATGTAATGTTATGATTTTTGAGTTACATTAATTGATTGGAGAACTAATTAATGAGAATTATTGGGTTGATAAAATTGAATGAGTTAGGTTAATTAATTGGAAAATTAATTAATGGGGATTGTTGCGTTATTAGAGTTGGACGAGTCAGATTAATTAATTGAAGAATTAACTAATGGAGATTATTGTGTTATAGAAAATTGAACGTGTTAGATTAATTAATTGGTGAATTAATTAATGAGTATTGCTATGAGATGCAATTGAATGAATTAGATTAATTAATTGATAAGTTAATTAATGTAGATGGTTGGGATATTGAATTGATATGATTGAATAATTAATGGATGAATTAATTGTGAGGCAAATAGATTTATAAGTTGAGTAATTAATTGTTGAATTAATTATGTGATATTGAAATAGATGGTTCGAGATAATTAATTGTATAATTAATTAAAATCTATTGATATTGTGAATGAGATAATTAATTGTAGAATTAATCACGAGATTTCGAGTTATGGATATTGATTAATTAATTGATAAATTAATTAATGTGATGACATTACTAATGAATTGTTAAATTAGTTAATGGGACAATGTGATTAATTAATTGTTAAATTAATTAATGGAATATGTGATTAATTAATTGTTGAATTAATTAATGGGACTATGTGATTAATTAATTATTGAATTAATTAATTTGGTGATATGGTTAATTAATTGTTGAATTAATTAATGAGACTATATGATTAATTAATTGTTGAATTAATTAATGTGATGTTGTGATTAATTATTTTTTGAATTAATTAATGTGATGTTGTGATACATGTGACATGTAAAATTGTGATAAAATATTAATGTTGATTAATCTTGATTAATGTTATGTATGCGGTATATGTGTTTTTTGAGAAACGGGTTGTGAGACAGGGACTGATGCTCCAAATACTCATGGGGTGATAGACATGGTGTTCTGCACCCATTATCCATAAAAATATTATTTTATGGGACAATGAATGATGTTCTAAATACCCATGGGTTGTGAGACAGAGACTGGTGCTCCAAATACACACGGGGTGATAGACATGGCGTTCTACACCCATTATGCATAAAAATATTATTTTATGGGACAGGGACTGATGCTCCAAATACCCATGGGTTGTGAGACAGGTACTAATGCTCTAAATACTCACGAGGGTGCTAAACATGGCATTCTACACCCATTAATCGACATTGGACTATGGTTCCAATTAGAGGAGATATTAATTGAGTTGAAATGGACAATGAAATCACATCGGTTTAAATGAAATTTGAATTGATACTTTAAAATGGTTCAGACACTAGCACGACTGAAGTAGGTATTAAGATACGGGTGTCCATGGGAACTCGATGGTTTATGCAGTTAAATAAGGGATAATTGAATAAATGTAAACTGTTTACTTTATTACTTGTTTTTGTAAATTTGAAAACACTATTATTGAATGGATTTTTTTAGATGCTGCTGGTGGTAGCCTACTGAGTTGTACTCACACCCTACTCGGGCTGCCTGATCGGTACCCGAGTAGATTTTTTTTGTTTTTTTCTGGACAGGTTAAGGGAAAAGTTTCTGTGTTAGACGGTTGAATTGGGATGGAGCATGTTGAGGGGACCAGACGTGGTTCAGGACCCACTTAGGTGTCATCAGTGTCTTTACTTTTCGGTTTTCTTTTTAGGCACCTAACACATACTTCAACATGACATGTTTTCTGTTTCAGTTTGATATTATATTTTCCTGCTTCATAAACTTCAGATATTGGTTTGTTTATCTTTATATATGTTTTCTCTATTGTTTATTATGTCTGCTAGTGTCTACTCTGATAAAAGAGGGTATAGTCTCCCCACAACCGACTTACCAGACCCTCGCTACTAGTTGGCAGCCTCTGGCATACGAGGAGGCGTGCCTGAGGTCATGTGGTGGACCAGCTCAGGGCACTGTTGCGTGGCACCCGGGTTGGGACGTTACAACCTAAGTGCCTAATTGATCCTTGTAATTGAATTTTCATGTTTTGTTCAATTAAATAGTGTGTATTAATTTTGATATATTTTTCATGATGTCTGTTTCTTATAATGATATGTTTGATATAAATGTAATGTCTTAACAAGATGTATTTCCTTGATTATTTTAAATGTTTTAAATTCTATGTCTTGTTTACATTGAACGACATGATTCAGGATGGTTTTCATGCCTTGAATGAATTAAATGGTTTAGTTGAAATGAAAAGTAAAGCATGGAAAGGCCACACCATTTATTATATGTTTAAGTACATTCTTAATTCAATTGGAATAAAATAGAACTCCCTTATTTATAATGGTCTTAGTGAATGTAGATCATTAGAGGTAATGCCTCATGGATTTAATTATTATTGTGATTTCATGATTACACCTTATGTACAGGCTATGGAATGATGGTAAGGGTGTTGTTGAGCATGGAGGTATCACGATCCCTTACATTAGGTGTTGAGCATGACATCTTGCACCAGTGATACTAGTGGAAGGTAAGCATGGCACATCACATCCCTTGTGAGTGTTGACATGACGACACACTCACAACTGTTCGAGTGTTGACATGATGGCACACTCACCATATCGAGTGATGAGCATGAACTCTCCCACTCATTATGAGATATAGGGTATGTACCCTTTGGCTTGATCTTATAGGATCATTCAAACTGGTTATGGATGACTGAGTTATGCACCGATCCAACCATCACCTAGTATTCCAAGTATATGGCCACTTACATCTGCATGTACTTGGTTCATATAGGTGGATGAAATATGTAACTATACTATGTATATATTATTAATATATACATATAGTTACTATTCATACACTCTTTCTGGCCATGTGACGAAGCAAGTAGAGTCAGTCTGGTGTCCTATTGGTACCTGAGCCAACCAATATTTTCTTATTTCAGCATTGTTTATTAGTTCATTTATACCTCTGCACACTGATTTACTTATTATTCACAGACTGGATTCATTCGTAGACACCGTGGGTGGTAACCTATTGGGATTTATATCTCACACCCCGGTTGGGCCACCATTTCACTGGGGTACCCGAGTAGACCTCTTGTTCACAGGACCATGGATGATTGCTTATGATGTTTAGCTTATACCTGGGAGTTAGAAGTACAAGACTAAGCTGGAGCTTGGGATGCTCGTGGTGTTCTCCCTTGGGGATTTTGTTTATTTTCTTTATTTATGTACCGTACTGTATCACTACCTGCTGTATGTTTACCATTTTAGATTATGTATCATCATCATGACATTCCTTCATCTGTTTTATATTATCATTTACCATCTTTTATATTCAGTCTATATTCTTCTTTTGCTGCTCTATCCTTTATTTATTACTGCTTCTGTTATTGTCTGTTCTTTACCTTCTGATATACCATTATGCTACTCTGACATGATTGTATAGTCTCCCTGCTATCACCTCCTTAGACCCTCGTTGCTAGTCAGTAGCCTCTGGCATACAGGGAGGCACGCTTGAGGCCATGTGACCCACCAGTCCGACAACTGTCATAGTGGTTAGTCGTGTTGGGACATTACAATGAAAATAAATATAATATTGAAACTTAGTTAATTATTTTTATTATACTTCATTGTGTATATGACACAACCACCAATAGTAGTGGGGTCCCACATGAGTATTCCCTACGAAGTGGTTGAATCAGTGAATGCCAATATTTTATGATTCTTTACCAATCAAACTTCATCACCTATTAAGCTGAAAAAGTTCACCATAAAATTTATTCAACACCAAACCCCTTTTGAAGTTAATCAATTTAATTTAGTGATTTCATTTGTGCATCCACATAACTAAATAGAACATAATAATGAACACGGTTCACTATTAAAAATGAATGACTACATCCTCAACATGACATAGTATCATTCATTCTCACACGATTCACTAGAATCATCAAATAGATAATAAGAAGCAGAGTTTATCCTTGAAACTTATGTGTGTATACAAATGTCTCCTAAAAAGTATGATGTGTTCATGAACACAATCATAAACACTCTTCAATGAAACAAAAACAAGGTTTTTCTAACATTTATAATAATATAGAGTATTACATTTCCTTCTTTACTTTGATTATAAAAACTTTGAAATTCAAAAACCAAACACTTATTCTAGACCACCCATGTAGCACCCTGCTCCTAGTTTTTATGGGTTAAGATGGTTTAGAATTCATAGGGATATGCTATTATACAAGGGTGATAGTTTTTAGGTGAATTTTTGTGGTTTAAAGATTATTTGGGAGTATTTTGAGCATGCCTGGAAAGACTGTATAGGAGTGAAGAATTTGCATGGGATCTTGGAATGGGTGCCCTAAGGGGAAGAAATTTTCATGAGTAGTCTATATGGGTGTAAAAATTTTACATGTGTAACTACTTAGAGACCCCATAAAAGGCATAAAGTTACATGGGAAACATGAAAAATCTCTCTGCCTATGCACAACACCCATGCATCATTAATTTTTTTGTTTTTGTATTTATTTTGGGACCCAAAATTTAAGTGGGGATAGGCCCCCATTCCTTCCCCATATTTTTTGAGGAAGGTTCAAGGGGCTCTCCCCACACCAACTCCACATTGATGCCTCTCTTATTATTTGATTTCTTCACCAAATATCCAGATAAATTAGATATTTTTGTATGTAAGTCCATCTAAACCCCTTCATCTCCCCTCTCTTCTCATATATTTCTTCCATATTCTTCCTTATTCATGCTCTTTCATGACCATGAAAACCAAGGTTTTGTTTTGGATTAATTTTAAGTTGATTATTCTCTATTTAATAGTTGTTAATGGTCATATAAGGCCACTTCCTCCTCTTTTGTGGTGGATAAAAATTATTTAATAATAGATTAACCATCCCCAATAGATGGCTTCATGTTATTAAATTTAATCTTTAATATATGTATGCTTTCATGTTTTGACACTTGTTTTCAATTGAAATAAATGATAGTATAATTATCTATAATGATTCCATGGATTTATAAAGGTTTCACTCAAATTATGTTGATATCAAATAGTATTTATCATGTATAAAGTATCATATTTTTATTTATTAGAATATTCACACACAAGGTATTTATTAAAATGCCAAATAGGGGTTTTCATGAAATAATTAAACTTATAGTGATTGATTTCATGTAATTTATATTTATTTACCAACAAGTTTTTGTAAACTTTTTACATTTTTAAGGGTGTGTTTGATTCTTTTTAAGTTGAATTATTCTATAAGACAAACCATTTAATCCTTACTTCTTTCAATAGCCTTGAAATGTTTTAGTTATGTTATAATAAGAGGATTTCATGACCAATATCATGTTTTTAAAGGATGAAATCATATTTATCATGATTTGAAGTAAATATTGATATTTATTATTCATAATACCTTAATATATTTCCTATTTGGTGTTGATTATGAATTCAGGGACTATATTTTGGTATGTATTGGTGATAAAGGATTGTTATTATTGATATTCCATTGACGTTATTGCAAGTGGATACATCTTTAAAGGGTGATCAAAAGTGAGGTATGGGTTTATATATTTTGATGATATGAATTATATATTATATTGAATTGTGTTGAATTAATAGATCAAATCCATTTATATCATGGGAATCCTTGGGTATATAATTAGGAAATATATATATGAGTGCTCAACTAGCCATTATGAGATTCTGTTGAGTGGCCCCAAGTTAGTAATTTTCCCTGCTTAGGGGATTTTGCCTCCTGATAACTGAGTTTTAGGTAGTTGGACCACATTAGACATTCTAATTAAAAGCAAAGCACTATTTTTTGTCCAATATTGAATTTGGGGATCCTATATGTCCCCATAATTATTGGCATATGATTATATTTATTCATTATTATATCTGCATCCCTATCTATCTTACTTTTTTTCTCATTGATATCCTCAAAAATTATTATATGTGGTTCATGTTTATCTTTTCATCTATAATACACGCATGTATGGTTTAATAAAAATATGAATGTTACATTATTCATTTAAAATAAATAAAGTTTTTCCTAATTTAATGTTTTATTCCTCATTGGTGGAAGTTTGTTTCATTAATATTATAATCTACAATTGTGTATGCATTAAAGGAAAACCCATTTTACTTGAAATTTCATTAAATAATTTTGACTTTTTTTAAAGCATGCGTTTCTTCAATGTTTCTATAAGCATGGGTGTATCCAAATTAAATTTCAAAGGTGGTTTTATTATAAAAAAGTTTAACCTTTATTTATAGAATTCAAAGTGTATTTCATATAAAATAAGCAACTAGATTATACTTGAGTGGTTGATTTTGTGTAATTACCTCGTATTACTTGTTTTGTGATAAAGGAAAAAACATAATTTTATAGTTGTATTTAAATCTTGCATGAAATGGATATATTTTTAAAGGTTATGTATAGAGCATGGGGAGGGTACATAATGGGATTTATTTCTCACACCCAACACACACACCTGAAATGTGTATGTGGTTCTTATGATTTATGATGAAGGTTTAAGGAAATACTACTTAGGTGTATCTGATTATCCTTGTCTTGTGGTTTGTGTATTATGGATGTGAAATGGTGAAACTTGTTCATTAATCACATGGAGATGTTTTCTTGGGTTTATTTTTGGTTACACCCTTTTGGTATCATAATGTTTATTATACCACCCCATCCTTCTGTTTCATTTGTTATCAACTTGGGTATATATTGGTCTTTATATTGCTATTTTGTAATATATATATATTGAGATGTTGGATTTGGTCATTTGAGTTTGTTCTTAGATTAATTATTCCATTTATGTCCTTATGCCTCATTTGGTATGTGTTTAAGTTTAAAACTACTTATTTCACTTGTATGATCCTCCGATGTATAGGGAAGTCATGTTTAATGTAATAACCTATATTTTTAATATATATTCTCTTTTCACAAATTATATTTTTATAATAACATTATATTATATATAATGAGAGTATAAAATAAAATAAATGGTCATTAATTTATTAATATAACATTACATATGAAGGATGAATATGCTCCATAAGATCAATAGGAGTACAATGGGATAATAAAAACAATAAAATAGAAAGACTCCAAGATTGAAGTATTCATTATCACGGTCCCCCATGAGAATCATCCCACTAAATATAATTATAGAAGGAAGGAAAACCTATGGAAATATGGTAGAAATTTTGAGGATGAAGTGAGAAAATAAATTGTATGAATTTTAGATGTAAGTAAGGTTATATATAGAAAAAATATAACCCTTGATGGTGGCCATTATATATTCATTAGGGTAGATATTCTGGGAAGTTTTTATATAACCAGTGATGTTACCATCATATAATCCCTAAAATAATATGTAATATTCCCATTATATTATTAGGAAAATTTAATATGATCAATTAAATAATCATTTTATATTGAAAAAGTAACGATGTTTATTTCATGCTAGAAAATATGTTTTATTTAAGGATAAGTATATTTATTTAACATAATTTATTATTTTGATCTATTTAAAGGATTATTTAATTATTGGATATTTTATAAATATATATTTATGTTAATTATATGGAACAATATTAATATTTATTATGATTGTAATAGTCCAACTCAGGTTAACCCATAATGTCACCCAAATTGGCCCGTCGCAAGGCTTGAAACATGTTCCCAATTGCCACGAGATGGTGAAAAGCACTAGGGTATCATACAAATAAACATGGGAATTATTTCAACCTCCAAAAAACATATGATAGAAAAGAAACAATAAAATTGTCACAATAAATATCTAAGATACATCATATATCAAACAACTAAACCATAAGGTAAAACCCAACAATGGGAAAACAAGTTCTAAACAAAAAAAATGAAAGATTATAAACATAGAACCCAAAAAAACCTATGGATCCATCTCCTAATGACCATATTTCACCACCATCTCAACCCTCTAGAGAGGCAACATGATCAATGAGATTAGTCCTCCATATGATGCTCTTCCCTTTATCTATATCCTACAAAACCAAGGCTACAAACACCCAAAGAAAAAAGTAGGGTGTGAGATCAAGAGCCTAGTATGATACCATTAAGAATCTGTACAATGTTTAGACACATGCATCAATTATTTTTTAATTAAAATGGATTTCTAAAACATTTCAGAAGAAATCATTTTCCATATAAAAATTATCCTTCGGTTTTCTTTTAAAAAAATATTCCATTCCTTTCAAAATCATACCATAGTTAAATAAAAAGAAGTAGTATGACATATCATATATCCAATGGAATATAAAAATAAGTAAAATAGTTTTCAAGCATCCATATCCATATCAATATTAATTGGAAGAATAATCATATTGAAAGATCATGCATGTAATGTAATCTCAAAGCATCAAAAGAGAGAAATCCATGACATGAGGGTGTACACAACCAAACCACTAAGACACAAAAATGAACACTTATTGAAATATGTGATGACCAAATTTCTGGAACCTCGATTCCTCAAAAAGGCTACCCACTAGCCACCATGGAATCATGAGTGTCATGAACCAACCTAGGTCGACCCTAAATCAGTCACCTGAGCCGGCCCGCGACATGGCCTCAAGCACGTCTCCCCTTACACCGGAGGCTTCCGACTAGCAGTGAGGGTGTAAGGTAAGTTAGGGGGGGGGGGAGACTATACCCTCTTATTAAAGTGAAGAAAAGGGACCAAAAATACAGCAACAACAGAAGTAGTGTAAATAATAAGAAAGCAACGAAAACCATTTTTCATTTATAAGGTTTGAATAAAATTGGCGAACGTCAGTTTATATAGGAGATGCATGCATGAAAAGCTAATGATACAATGGAAGCATTAAACCACGCGACATACTTACACATCAATGCAGAAGTAAATAAACAAAAGTATCAAGCCCCGAGGGCGATCTCCATGAGCATCCTGAGCCCCAACTCGGTCCTTTGCTCCTAACTCCAAGTACAAGAAACAACAACGACAAGGTCCTGCAACCAAATAGAATCTACTTGGGTACCCTAGTGCAATGGAGGCCCTAGTAGGGTGTGAGATATATATCTCAGTAGGCCGTAACCACCGGGGTCTAGCCCACTCTAGAAAACAAAATATGATTAAACAACGTGCTGGCATTTCCAAACAATAACGATACAATACAAACTGTCATGATCCGTCCTCGGGGCCCGTGCCGTGACTACCCCAAGCCCGCCTTCCATAGGCCAGGGGCTGTCGACTAGCACCAAGGCATAAATCCCGATAAAAGGGAAGGAATTGACTTTGTAAAGTAAACAAACACCACAGAGCAAGCAAGCAGTAGAAGTAATCACTAATTAAAAACTGAGTACAACAGTAAGTGTGGAAAAGTAAGTGGGCCAGTATACAAACCCAAACTGAAAGTAAAGTACAACTGGAAGGGAAAACAACAACTGAAAAGTAAAGCTGCAATGTTGAGCTATCCACTGGAAATACCACCTGAAGGGTGAGTACATATAGCCTCCACAACTCCTCGGGTCCAGCCGTCCGCTCTGAGAACGTCCCACCCAGTGGTCCACCTCCAGGTATCGTCCTGCTTCGCAAGCCTCAACCACGATCAGCTCTGTCCGTCGTCTGCAACCAACACAACGTAGTGCGAGCATAGACCGTGCAGGGGTGAGTATAAGCTACTCAGTAGGGACCCAGAGACCCCCGAAGGTCTCCCAGAATCCACAAAGGATATTCCACAAAGGAAAGATACAATCACGAAGTAACATCCGACACTACTTAGGTATAGCCCATACATATACCTAAGTCATCAATTCCAGTACGCTCCAACTTCCAAGCCCAAGTACAACCGAGTCCACACAGGAAAGAAAAATGTAAATCCACACAGGATAACACAACACAATCCATATAGGAAAGCAAAACAGGATTTCAGCTCACACAGGTATACTTCTTCGTATGACGATAAAGATGATCAGATATATCCACTGATTCATCTAAGCCGTTGAACCCACAAAGGATCGATAGGTACTAACCCCCGCAATGACCCACAAAGGATCTGACCCACACAGGATCGATAGGTACTAACCCCCGCAATGACCCACAAAGGATCTGACCCACACAAGATCGATAGGTAACTAACCCCCGCAAAGACCCACACAGGATCAGACCCACACAAGATCTGTAGGCGCTGGCCCACATAGGACCGCTGAGCACTGACCCACACAGGATCGGACCCACACAAGATCTGTAGAACTGATCCATGTAGGATCGCTGAGTGCTGTAGTCATCTCCGTCGAATCCACTGAGGATCTCTGTACAGTCGTCGTCGTCGCAGACGCAACCAGCTCTAGGGTTCCCGCACACAGCAAGCTCGTTCAGGAGGGTCCGCTCCACGAGCCGAGAGGCTGATACATCAACTGACACATAGTCCAGATTTGATGTATCCAAACGTTCCGTATCGTCAACAGGAACTCAACGTCGCAGACGGCGCGTCAATCGGACGCCTGGTCTGAGAGTTATTGGCTTTTTCGTCCCAGGGGCCCAGTTGGTTTTTAAGTAAAAACCAACCCGACCGTACTCCACCTGCGTCCAAACCTCGGGCGGAGTAAGACAAATGAACCGTCTCACTAAGAGTAATCCATCAAAGTCGATGGCACGTCAATCGGACGTCCGGAACTTAAGTTATAAGAGTTTCCACTTCGAGGGCCCGGTTGGTTCCGTGTACGAACCATCCCGGCCGAACCCAAAGTACTCCGAAACTTTGAGTACGATATGTTGAAACGAAAGTCTCGATCTAAGTATCACATCGCCGCTGACGGTTCATCGATCGGAGGTCCGCATCCCAAGATATGGGCAAAAGACCGAAGAGGTCCGATAACGGGGGGTCTGGGCCCGGACCGACCCGGCCCGGCCGACGCGGCCCGGCTGGCGCTGGCCGGTTGGCCAGCGGGTCGGCTCGGCCGGTTACAGTTGAGCGGAGCAGGGGGCGCGCTGCCCCCGTGTGAAGGAGCCACGACCCCGCGTGGGGCCGCCCTTGCCAGCGGATGCGGCTGGCTGCCGCGTCCCGTCCCCCTCCGGTCCCGCGTGGTCACAAGACCGCGCGCTGGCGCCGCAGCTTCAGCTGCGGAGGCTCCTTCTTACGGCGTGTTGGGCACCGTCTCCACCTGCCGCCGGCGCCGCCGTGCTGGCGAGGCGTGCCAGAGGGCTGCTCCGCGGACCACCGGACGAGTTCCGGTGGTCGGAAAAACGCGCCGGAATTCGATTCTGAGCACCGGTTCAAAAGTTAGAAAAACCCACTCATTCATTCACTGAACGTACCCGAGCCAAACTGTGGAAAATGATTCTGGGCACACCGGACCTCAGAATCAGGTGCCGTCAGAAATTGCGTTCTTGTAAAATTCCCAATAAAATTAAGAAAAAAAATTCCTTGAATTTTACGGGTCTTTACACAAACAATAAACGCCCGTCCAAGTTCCAAAAAGGACACTTGACGGCAATACCTACCTCAGCCCATAGCCGGAATAAGAACCTGTTTAAAACAACACAAGTACATTTGGGTTCAAGCATAAAAACACTTTTTATCATTTCACTCACTTACCCTATTTATTCACTTATCATTTCAACTCAGATTGGAAATCCATTCATTCTTACCTTTCTTTATTTGATCACAATTCACTCGGGTTTTACCCACATCTCTCATTCTTTTCAGAAATCATTATTATCATTCGTTTGGTGTTGAATGCCATGTCAAGCACCCCAATTGTCATTTTGTGTAGATCGTCATGTCTAACACCCCATATCACATTTGGTGTAAATCGCCATGTCTAACACCTAGATAATTATTTAGTGTAGATCGCCATTTCTAACACCCCATATCACATTTGGTGTAGATCACCATGTCTAACACCAAGATAATTATTCGGTGTAGATCTCCATGTCTAACACCCTATATCACAAGCTTGGATAACCATTGGGGAGGAACGCCATGTCCAAACCCAGCTTTTAAATTGGTCTAGAACGCCATGTCTAGGATCCAAAATATCATTCATGTATTATCATTTATCACTTAATAGATAAATCGACACATTTACTATTACCTAATTAATTCTTCACATTTAATTATCCAGATCAGATCTCAACTTTTTATAATCAATTCTCATAATTAATTATCCTTGTTCAACATTCTGGAACTTGCACGAGAAATAGAAGGTAAACAAAAGCGTATGGCATCAACGTGCCTCTATGATAGGTGATTAATGACATTAAATGGTACAAGATAACAAACTTGTTCAAGAAAGGCATTCAATTCAAACTATCACATTAAATTTATAACTTAAAGAACAAGGAAAAAGGGTCATTTAGGTAGGGTACACCCAAAGGGGTGTCCAAGAGGCAAGGCGAACACCTAGGATGGGCTTTACCATAAACGAAGGCCACAGTGGGCATGAGCGAACCAACCAAGCATTTTAATGAGAGATATTGAGGCATCGCCGAAAGGTTGTGACAAGCGGAACAAGACGTGGCATGACATAAGCACCTAAGTAAAGAAAAAATGGTAGACGCCCTACACTAAAAGTTCTAATTACATGCTAATCCATGAACTTAGGAGGTGTCATGGCTCATTTATTATTTTTCAAGAAGGAACATCATTTGAGGTAACGAGTAAGGTACATGTACAAGCATGTCATGTATCAAGTATAATGTCAATAATAAAGAGTCATAATACATTTAAGCAAGCAAGCACAAAAATCTACTACTACATTTTTATCTTGAAGTCATCTCACCTCCATTGGAGGAGTTTTATTAGAAAACATGTCATTACTTTATCAAACAATTCATTTAGTGATATTTAACATTTATTTTAAAACTCATTCAACACTTAACAAAATTAAGAAGCCAAGTAATAAGGAAGGAAATCATAAAACACTATCGATACATTTTTAGATTGAAGGCAACGCACCTCGGAAGAGGGGTTTTATTATTAAATCGTTAGTTTAGTGACCACACAACCACTTTTATCTTATTCCTGCAATTCACACAATTTGCACAGAAGCATTTAATCGGAACTAAACTTTCATAATTAAAATGCTAAGACAATGCAATATTAAACTCACTATTACTTTACATAAATTTAAAGGGAAAGTAGAGGGACCCTACCTCAAGGTGGATCCATCCGTCCACTCCGTCTCTTGGCGCTTTCTAACTAAAGCTGCTGCTGCTGCTCCCCCATGAGGAATATGTGATTTCACATACGTGTAAGGACACCTAGCCTCTATGCACACGCTCTACATGGCCATGAGCGTGCACATGAGGATCCTTACACATATGATTATACACATAAGCCTGTCTCCGCTCACCTACACAAACATTTTTTTATATATGCAATGGGGACCACTAGCCCCGTACGTGTATATTCGCTGCCATGCACAAATATACACACTCCGGGGGAACTGACATACATATAAATACGTACCTATGCCTATGCAGGCGAGTCGCCTAAGCTCTGGCAAGGCAAAACCAACTCCAAAGGTCCAACGCACTATCAAAAAACCACAGCCAACCTCAAGACACAAAGAGAAACCAATTTAAGTGAGGCAAGACCAACCAACGACATTAAATCCTTACCTCGGGTGTTTACGACAACGCGAAACGAAGTGAAACCACCCAACGCCCTACCAATTAAATACCAGGGAGTCAATAACACATGATGAACCTAATTTAGAGGATTTGAAACTAACAAAGGGTATAAAACCTTACATCGAAACATTGGCGATGAACTGAAACCACCCGAACCGCTTCGCCTTCGGCGGCGGTTTCCAGAACGCACCTCAAGGGACCCCAAGAGAACCTTCGCACCGACCTAAAACAAGAAGAAACTGAAAAACCGGATCACCTCTAAGCACTAGGGTTCGATCGCACCTCACCGGGCGCCGATTAGGTTGAAATGAAGCCGAAAACAGGGAGGAGAAGGGAGATAAGTGCTTACCATGATGATTTGTAGATAAGACGAGAGGAAAACCGGGAAGAAATGGCGTTGAAGAGGAGGCCATAGGAGGGGTGTCACGTGTGGATCGTGAGAGAGAAGGGAGGGGTGCATCGCGTGGGGGGTATGCCGAGTGAGGGTGGGGAAGAGTTAGATAGGGTTTAATTATTTTATTTTCTATTTATTTTAATTTTTAATCAAAAACTAAAACACACCCAACCCGCACGGTTTGACCGAAACCATCTGAAAAACCATGCGCAGCCCGATATCACCGCTTAAAACGGCTCCAAAACTCGGGACCTCATTCCGAAGCTCGGTTTTTAAAACCGACCCATTGATAAAAGAAAAAGTTCAAAAACCTTCGTATTTTATCCGCTCTAAAAAAAACGGTTCATTACAAACTACCCACCTTAAAAACTTCTCGTCCCCGAGAAGCCTTCGGAAAACAATGAAAACATCACCTGACCTACAAGGGTCATGAAGTTTCATTCAACCTATCGTATTGAATTTACAATGCCCAATGTACCTTTAAGCATTTTCTAAGAAGACTGCACTTAAGCCTTTACAGCTTCATCCAACGCTCACGTTACAACTGAAACATCAAAGTAGAGCTCACATCCGAGGCCATTATAGGGACCTAAACCAAAGAAAACAGTCGAATCACGATCGACCAACTAAAATTGGTCATGCATGATTTCCTCGAAAGACATCGCCAACCCGAAATTCACACTCACCCTTAAACTGATGACGTGCTTTTAAAACTGTTCCGTTATCAACCACGCGTACACTGAAGTCCTTACACGACCTTCGGTGATATTCTCAAGTCAAGACATCACAAGACTATTATAAAACTATTGTGCCTCAGCACGAAGCATAACTCCAAGAAACCATGCATCCCACACACAACCAGAGAGAGATTACGAAACAAACCCACAACTTTTAAACTTTAGTGCGGCGTATAACCGACACTATCTTAGTGTATCCAAGATGACGTCAATATGGGGGACATGCTCGTCTCATCTAGAAGAGTACACTAAGATTAAACCAAGGTCACTGAGAAGATCATTCAGACCAAACTCTGATGCCTATACCACCTGAGGTATTCATATTCGTCGAAGCTTAACCATTGAAACTCTTCTCGCACTAACAGAGTTTCTAAAGCGTGTCACACACTACCAACCTTATCAAAGTCGTGCTGCCAAGAAATCACCGTCATGTAAACCGAAACTGATGCAACACTACCCACCTTAGGAGCGTCCATATCGTTGCAAGAAGGACTAGACGCTTACCAGCACGTTATTTCTAAAACACTAAAATGAACGGTGATGTTACTAGAACTAAGATCACCACATCACAAGCTCATACCAAAAACAAGGAAGCTCAAGCTCTAAGGGTACTACCTAGCATGGGCTAGTCCCTTATGAAGCACACACGTCAACCCTATCTCTTGGTCATGAAAAACAAGGATTACTAGGCTCAAAAACCCCTTTCCATTTTATCCATTTCATTAATTCATTTCAACCTTTAAAAATTTTAAAGAAGATTTTAACAAACCCACAAGTACTATTTCACAACAAAGTACTTGGTTTTCAAACAACGCCCCATGGGCAAAACAGGCAAGTTGTAACAAACTTCCTCTTCAACATTTAACATTTAATGTTATCTAATCATAAACAGAAAATTTAGAATCTAAATTCCTTTTAACAAATAGGAGACCTCATAAGGTCCCATTCATTCAAACAAGGTTATTAAAAAAGAAACCTTATCATAGTTCATTTCAATAAAACATTCCCCAACTGGACCACTCAGTCCAGTTGAGCATGTTTAAAAGTACACCAAACTTTCAATCAAAACTCAACAGTTTTACATTTATAACCATTTTCCACATGCAATGGTTAAACAAGGTTCAATCACATGGGTGGACACCTACCAATAGATAAGGTGCCCATACACCTTACAACTGGCATTTGGTTCACATTTATCAGATAAATTTCCATTTAACATTTAAACTTTAGCAGTCATATTTTAAAAAGATTGAAAACATGATTTACCCCCTTTTCCCAATTATAAGGCACCCATACACCTTATAATGGAAAACTGGCTCCGTCATAATCGCAACCAACAATTTCAGCCAAAGCAACCAAGCGTTTACCAAAAATCTAACAAGCCACTAGAAACAACTAACATAAAGAAACAAGCTGAAATCACTAAAACACGCTATAACACAGAGCATGACACACAAGCAAGATAGAAAACATGACATATTATCACCCAAACATGTTAACTATCACTGAAACATGCTTTCTAAAGAGGTGTGCTAAATAAATCTAGGCATGGCATATTTTCAAGGAACACAATCAAAATTAGTAGGCATCCTACTAATGCAACTACATGGCATGGCACATATGCATGACATGTGAATCTCTAAGGGCCTAATATGATGCATGCAATGCAATTTACTTGCCATATCAGGCCAAGGAAAATTTTCAAAACCTTTTCATAAACAAATAAGCAGTGGAAAATACAACATTCACCCAAGGTGAAATTACATCAACTGTAACAACAAATAGCATGAACATCAATTCCCAGCCCTGGCCACTTGGTCATTTCCCGTACGTGGGGTGATCAGTCCCAAGCACGACTATTAACCCATGTGCCGACACATTCCTAGTCTCCTGTCTACCAATCCCAAAAATAGAAGGACAAAGAAAAATGAGGGTCCTCTGATACCATTTTGTCACGAACCAACCCGGTTTGACCCTAAACCGGTCACCCGAGCCGGCCCACGACATGGCCTCAAGCGCGTCTCCCCTTACGCCGGAGGCTGCCAACTAGCAGCGAGGGTGTAAGGTAAGTCAGGGGGGGATACTATACCCTCTTATTAAAGTGAAGAAAAGGGACAAGAAATACAGCAACAACGGAAGTAGTGTAAATAATAAGAAAGCAGCGGAAACATTTTTCATTTATAAGTTTTGAATAAAATTGGCGAACGTCAGTTTATATAGGAGATGCATGCATGAAATGCTAATGATACAATGGAAGAATTAAACCATGAGACATACTTACACATCAATGTAGAAGTAAATAAACAAAAGTCTCAAGCCCCGAGGGCGATCTCCATGTGCATCCCGATCCCCAACTCGGTCCTTTGCTCCTAACTCCAAGTACAAGAAACAACAACGACAAGGTCCTGCAACCAAATAGAATCTACTCGGGTACCCCAGTGCAATGGCGGCCCGAGTAGGGTGTGCGATATATATCTCAGTAGGCCGGAACCACCGGGGTATAGACCACTCTAGACAACGAAATATATTTAAACAATGTGTTGGTATTTCCAAACAATAATGATACAATACAAAAAATAAACGCCCATCCAAGTTCCAAAAAGGACACCTGACGGAAATACCTGCCTCGTCCCATAGCCGGAATAAGAACCTGTTTAAAACAACACAAGTACATTTGGGTTCAAGCATAAAAACACTTTTTATCATTTCGCTCACTTAATCTATTTATTCACTTTTCATTTCAACTTATATTGGAAATCCATTCATTCTTACCTTTCTTTATTTGATCACAATTAACTCGGGTTTTAACCACACATCTCATTATTTTCATAAATCATTATTATCATTCGTTTGGTGTTGAACTCCATGTCAAGCACCCCAATTCTCATTTGGCATAGATCGTCATGTCTAACACCCCATATCACATTTGGTGTAGATCGCCATGTCTAACACCTAGATAATTATTCAGTGTAGATCACCATGTCTAACACCCCATATCACATTTGGTGTAGATCTCCATGTCTAACACCAAGATAATTATTTGGTGTAGATCGCCATGTCTAACACCCTATATCACAAGCTTGGATAACCATTGGGGAGGAACGCCATGTCCAAACCCAGCTTTTAAATTGGTCTAGAACTCCATGTCTAGGACCCGAAATCTTATTCATGTATTATCATTTATCACTTAATTGATAAATCGACACATTTCCTATTCCCTAATTAATTATTCACATTTAATTATCCGGATTAGATCTCAACTTTTTATAATCAATTCTCATAATTAATTATCCTTGTTCAAAATTCTGGAACTTGCACGAGCAATAGAAGGTAAACAAAAGTGTATGGCATCAACATGCCTCTATGATAGGTGATTAATGACATTAAATGGTACAAGCTAACAAACTTGTTCAATAAATGCATTCAATTCAAACTATCACATTAAATTTATAACATAAAGAATAAGGAAAAGGGGCATTTAGGTGGGGCACACCCAAAGGGGTGTCCAAGAGGCAAGGTGAGCACCTAGGATGGGCTTCACCATAAACGAAGGCCACAATGGGCATGAGCGAACCACCCAAAGATTTTAATGAGAGATATTGAGGCATCGATGAAAGGTTGTGAAAAGCGGAACAAGACGTGGCATGACATAAGTTCCAAATTAAAGGAAAAATGGTAGACGCCCTACACTAAAAGTTCTAATTACATTCTAAACCAAGAACTTAAGAGGTGTCATGGATCATTTATTATTTTTCAAGAAGGAACATCATTTGAGGTAACGAGTAAGGTACATGTACAAGCATGTCATGTATCAAGTATAATGTCAAGCATAAAGATTCACAAGACATTTAAGTAAGCAAGCACAAAAATCTACTACTACATTTTTATCTTGAAGAAAGCTCACCTCCACTGGAGGAGTTTTATTAGAAAAAAATGTCATTACTTTATCAAACAATTCATTTAGAGATATTTAACATTTATTTTAAAACTCATTCAACACTTAACAAAATTAAGAAGCCAAGAAATAAGGAATGCAATCATAAAACGCTATCGCTACATTTTTAGATTAAAGGCAACGCACCTCAAAAGAGGGGTTTTATTATTAAATCGTTAGTTTAGTGACCATGCAACCACTTTTATCTTATTCCTGCAATTCACACGATTTGCACAGAAGCATTTAATCGGAACTAAACTTGCATAATTAAAATGCTAAGACAATACAATATTAAACTCACTATTACTTTACTTAAATTTAAAGGTCAAGGAGAGGGACCCTACCTCAAGGTGGATCCATCCGTCCACTTCGGCTCTTGGTGCTTTCTAACTAAAGCTGCTACTGCTGCTCCCCCACGAGGAATATGCGATTTCACATATATGTAAGGACACCTAGCCTCTATGAACATGCTCCGCATGGCCATGAGCATGCACAAGAGGATCCTTACACATATGCTTATACACGTAAACCTGTCTCCGCTCACCTGCGCAAGCATTTTTTTATATATTCAATGGGGAAAACTAGCCCCATATGTGTATATTCGCTGCCATGCACAAATATACACACACCGAGGGAACCCACATACATATAAATACGTACCTATGCCTACGCAGGTGAGTCTCCTAAGCTCCAGCAAGGCGAAACCAACTCCAAAGGTCTAACGCACTCTCAAAAAACCACAACCAACCTCAAGACACAAAGAGAAACCAATTTAAGTGAGGCAAGACCAACCAACGACATTAAATCCTTACCTCGGGTGTTAGCGACAACATGAAATGAAGTGAAACCACCCAACGCCCTACCAATTAAATACCAGGGAGTCAATAACACATGACGACCCTAATTTGGAGGATGCGAAACTAACAATGAGTATAAAACCTTACCTCGAAATGTTGGCGACGAACCGAAACCGCCCGAACCGCTTCGCCTTCGGTGGCGGTTGCTGGAACGCACCTCAAGGGACCCCAATAGAACCTTCGCACTGACCTAAAACAAGAAGAAACCGAAAAACCGGATCACCTCTAAGCCCTAGGGTTCGGACGCACCTCACCAGGTGCCGATTAGGTCGAAATGAAGCCGGAAACAAGGAGGAGAAGGAAGATAAGTGCTTACCATGATGATTCGGAGAGAAGCTGAGAGGAAAACCAGGAAGAAACGGTGTCGAAGAGGAGGCCGTAGGAGGGGTGTCGTGCGCAGCTCGCGGGAGAGAAGGGAGGGGTGCGTCGCATGGGGGTTCTACCGAGTGAGGGTGAGGGACAGTTAGATAGGTTTTAACTATTTTATTTTCTTTGTATTTTAATTTTTAATCAAAAACTAAAACACACCCAACCCGCACGGTTTGACCCACACCGTCTGAAAAACCGTGTGCAACCCGATATCACCGCTTAAAATAGCTCCAAAACTCGGGACCTCGTTCCAAAGCTCGGTTTTTAAAACCGAACCATTGATAAAAGAAAAAGTTCAAAAACCTTCATATTTTATCCGCTCTAAAAAAATGGTTCATTACAATGAGCATCCATAGTGATAATTAACTCTATTAGGGAATTTCCATTTTTAGTTTTCCCCTGTATCCCAAGGTCTCCCAATGTGATTTATAACATCATTACATTCAAGGAAAACAAAAACATTTTTTATAAAACATTTCCAAGGAAAAATCAATTTCAAATCAAAGACCACATTTTATCAAAACTTTTTTTATAGTGATACCACAATGCTCCCATTCTTGAAAACCATTACCATTTCAAAACTATCTTTGAGGCATTTTTTCAAACAAATAAACTGTAGAAAATCTAGTTTTTAAAGAAACCCCATTTTGAAAACCTATTTCCATTACCTATAAATATTAAAGTAAATTTCAATATCCAAAACAAAAGGAAAGAATCATTAGAACATAAGGATCACCAAGGTATAGGATGTAAATATAGAAACCAACCTTAAGAACAAATAAAACAACATTTACTTCTTAACT
This sequence comes from Viscum album, assembly GCA_963277665.1. Taxonomy (NCBI): domain Eukaryota; kingdom Viridiplantae; phylum Streptophyta; class Magnoliopsida; order Santalales; family Viscaceae; genus Viscum; species Viscum album. Next base: position 931,598,136 of record OY728122.1, on the reverse strand, counting down.
AATGATGAGAGGGAATGAGATTAGATCCTAGAGAACCTAGATCCAAAGAAAAAAAATTCAATTATCAATTTTCATGCTAGTTCTAGTGATCAAGTCTCAATTGACATAAAAAACATAGAGAAAAAGAGAATAAAACAGATTAGAAAGGGTGCACTTACTGGATTACACCCAATGGAGATCCAAGCTTTCAATTTGTATAATGATTCACCACTCGGGAGAGGAGGGGAGCCAAGAATGTCACCAAGGATCCCTGATAGACTCATTTTATCATGGGTATTTTAAACATATTCTAAGGATTTTAGATGGGTTTTAATCAGTTTAAACATGAAAGTCATTATTTTATTAAAAAATGGAGAATGTCAATTGAAACATTGAAATTGATAAAAAATGATGAATTTGAATTTAGAGTTGAAAGATTACAATTTGTAATTTTCTCTAAGTGCTTTGAATATTTTTCAAGTCTTTACTTATTAGGTGTTTAAAATTGCTTGTGTTTATAAAAAAATAGAACACCAACTAGGCCAAACCTCTACCTAAGGGCCTGTATGCCATATAGGAATCCCACAAGGGGACACCTGACCATGTAGGCCCAAGGGAAGGCCAACACCAGAGGTAGAGCCGCATGGGGGATCAGGCCCGTATAGCGGACTATAGGGAGGAGCCTGCAAGAAAAAAGGTGGGATAAAGCACAAGCATGTCAGCCCATGGTGGTCATGCCCATGAGGATATGGGAGGAAGGCATCATCGGGATAGGGCGGTCCATGATGGTAGGAAAGGGTCCTCCAGCCCCCATCTGACCTCATTGTGGCAGAGAATTCATTCTTTGATTGCCACCTTTCAAGACCTAACTCCATCATATGCCATTTCATCCCTTGAACATATCAATTCCATAATGTGAAGGGATTAAGTTCAAATGAAGGGAAGGAAATATTTAAATAAATGAATAGAAGTGAGTTTGAGGTCCATGTCGTGGTGGGAAATCGCCACACTTGTACACTTCACTATTGTGCACTAAAAATGTAAATAAATAAATAGAAGTGTACGTTATAGATACCATTTCTTTGGGATTATAGAAAAGAGATGTGTGATCATGATTGTTTATACAGACCCACCTTGTGGAAGCTCGGTTGCGATTTGCATTCACCTAGCCATAAGACCATTGGCTAACCCAAGCCCAAAGAAAACTAGGTTTTGGAATTTTATCACATGGGAAAACCTCACTAGTCAAACATGTCAGTATATTTTTTGTAGGGTTCCAAACTCAACCATTCCATCATAGTGGTTCCTGTTTCCCAATTTCCTACTTAGATGAGATCAACATGTTCCACTTTGAAACCATGCATGCAGAAAACACGATACAAGGGATTTATGCTTCTTTCCTATGGTGTTCAAAATCACATGTGAGGGTTTCATGATCTTAGACTAGCTGGGGATAGACACCTCATATCCTCCTAGGTAAAAATGTGTTCAAGAAAGTTGAAATGGTTTTCCAAAATGGAGTTTGTAAGTATAGTGGTGGCCTAGCTGGATAATGGGGGTGTGTGTGATGGTTTTTGAATCTATGTATACTACCCATATTATATCAATTATTTCCATTTAGTTATATTGGTGATGGATGTCATAAATCATAATTTTAAATGTCTGCAAAGATATGGTAAAATTCAATTGATAGATATTAAGAGGTTACCTACCTCTATAAATACAAGGATATTACATCCTTGTGTTAGTTTCTCCTCTTACAAAAATGTTGTAAGGTTGCGTTATGAGACCTAAGATGTGTGTTTGGATTTGTAGAGATATTCCTCCATGATCCTTGTTGAGGGAGAGACCGAGGGGTATGGCCTGGAATGAACTTCCAAACGGGGAGCTTGAGGAACCATTGGTGCAAGATGAGGAGCAAAGAGAATAGTTCTGAGAGAACTTTTCTCATTTTATGTAGTCCATGGAGAGAAACCCATGGTAGGTTTAGAAAACCATGTCTGAGTTGACAAGAGAGTTCCAACTACAGCACCCTCCTACTTTTACTGGAGAGGGCGGACCTGAGGGAGCTGACTTCTAGATTGAATCTATAGAGATGATACTTGAACATTTGGATACTCCCTCTAAGAGGAGGGTCAAACTGGCTGATTATATGCTACGGGGTTCAGCAAAATGCTGGTGGGACATTCAGGTACAATCTGGACAGATTGACAAGATGTTATGGATGGACTTTCTAGATATGTTCTTTGAGAAATTATATCCAGACACACTGAGGCAAGAGAAGGATTAATATTTTATGCATTTTACACAAGGAATAATGTCTATAATAGAGTACGCTGAACATTTTACAGACTTACATCATTTTCTCCAGCTTTGGCGGCAGATGAAGGTTCTTCGACAAAATGATTTTAGGATGGACTTAAGTGTGAAATAAGTCCCAAGTGAATATCTTTAGGCTGAAGAAATTTTTAGAAGTGGTTAATCAGGATCTCATTTCAGAGGGGAACCTGAAGGAGGATTCTAGTACCGGATAGGTAGTTGGACGATCAGAGATTGTACCTTATGAGAGTAGGAAGCGCCGTTATGAGAATATTAGTCAGGACAGTGGAAAGAAAGGTGGAAATTTAGGAGGAACAATTACACTAGATCTTTATCATGTTATTTTCCACTAGTGTGGTTAGTAGGGACACTATCGCACACATTTTCCTCGACCACTAGTGAAGTGCCAGTTTTCTGGCAAGATGAGACAGCTACATATGTTTTGCAGGAAGCAGCGCCAGGCTGGTGCTAAGGGAGCACCTTCTCAGAGTCACAGTGTGGGAAAGGGTTATTCTACAACATATAGGTTTGGTAGCTAGATTTATACTGGCAGAGACATTAGAGGAAGTGTGTGTGGTGCTTCAGGTTATGAGATCCCATACCAGTAGAGTCATGCTACTCAGGGGAGTCAGACGACACTACAGGGAAGAGATGAAGGACAATTACATATAGTGAAACCTAAACTTGTGGAGAACGAGGCTAGTCCATCGACAATGAGAAGTACTATTCTAGTTGCTTCTACTTTAGCTACTTCCTTGTTTGATACTAGTTCCTCTCATTCTTTTATATCTGAAAACCTTGTTAATGTCTTGATTCTGGAGGTTGATTCCATAAGTGGGATGATGAATATCAATACACCATTGGGAACATAGACTAGGAATATCTGTTTATGTAATATATGTTCTCTAGATATTGGAGAGTATCATTTCCTTTGGGACATCTATTTCCTTGATATAATGGTCTTTGACCTGATTATGGGTATGGATTGGCTAGTCACATACCAAGCCCACATAGATTGTTACTGCAGGAGAGTGACCTTTTTATCTCCCGAGGGTGACCGATATATTCTTTGTGGAGAATGGAATATCCATGCAGGATGATCTAGGCCAATTACTTAGCAACTAGGAGAGCTCACAACCCAAGTTGCTAGTCTTTTGCTGGATGATGGGAGTGGTAGGCAGGACATCCTTCTAATAGTAGTAGAACTGTTTCAAGATGTCTTTCCTAATAACTTTTCAGGGTTTCCACTTGAGAGAGATGTGGAATTCACTATTGAGATCATGTTGGGGGCTGATCCAGTATCTATTCCACCTTATAGAATAGAAACGACTGAGATTCAAGATCTCAAAACACAGTTATAAGAGTTAGAGGATAAAAGGTTTATCTGTCCAATTACGTCGCCTTGGGGATCACCTGTTTTGTTTTCTAAGAAGGCTGGCAGGAGTTTACGATTGTGTGTTGATTACCTAAAGTTGAAAAAATGATTGTGAAGAACTGATATCCTCTTCCACGTATTGATGATCTGTTTGACCAGCTAAAGGGGGCTAGTGCATTCTTAAAGATCGATCTAAGATCAGGGTATCATTAGGTGAGAGTTTGGACCTATGATATACCAAGAACTGCTTTCAGGAGAAGGTATGTCCTTTTTGGCCTTGATGAACAAGATCTTTCACCCATACTTAGATTAGTTTTTGGTGGTATTTGTGGACAACATCTTAGTGTACTCTAAGACTCATGATGATCATTCCCAACATCTTGACATTGTCCTAGGTATACTAAGAGAGCATCGGCTTTACACAAAGCTATCTAAATTTCAGTTTTGGATTGAAATGGTACACTTTTTGGGGCACATCATCTCAGAAGAAGGTGTGGAAGTGGACCTAGAAAAAATGCATGCAGTCATTTCATGGGAGCATCCCAAGAATTTTTTTGATATTCGAAGATTTTTGGGATTAGCTGGTTATTACAGGAGGTTTATCCAGGACTTCTCCTGAATGGAAGCACTGTTTACTAGTTTGACAAAGAAAGAGATAAAGTTTGTTTGGACAAAAGCATGTGAAAATTATTTCTAAGAGTTGAAGAAGTGCTTGACATCGGCACCAATTTTGATCTTACCTGAATTGGGTGAGGAGTACACGGTTTATTGTGACGCTTCTGGGGTCGGACACAGAGCTGTGTTGATTCAAGGGGATAAAGTCATTGTTTATGGGTCACAGAAGTTGAGGCCACATGAAAGGAATTATCCTATGCATGACCTCAAGTTGGTAGCAGTGGTTTATGCTCTTAAGTGTTGGAGACACTATCTTTTAGGTGAAAAGTTTATAGTTTTTACAGATCATAAAAGCTTGAAGTATATCTTTTCACAATGTGACTTGAATCTTTGGCAGCAAAGATGGGTAGAGTATATGCAGTCCTTTGATTTTTAACTGACATATACATCCAGGAAGGGAAATAGTGTGGCTGATTCCTTGAGCAGAAAAACTCAGACTCAGTTGGTACATGAGTCGAGTGGAGAGTGGAAGATGAGGAATTTGCTGGCGGAAATTCATGTGGTAGTTCAGAAGAGTTAGGAGAGGGTGACTCTGGTTTCTGTAGCAGTGGATTCTACACTCTTGAGATGGATCAAGGACATGTAGTACAAGGATCTAAAGAGTTTATCCTTAAGGGAAAGCCTTGAAGGTGGAGAGACACCTTCAGACTGGAAGTTATATGAGGATGAGATCATCTATGTGAAAAATCGGGTTTTTGTGCCTACGAGTATGTGAGAGGAACTCATATGAGAATTTCATGATTCATGGTGGGTGGTACATCCCAGGGTGACAAAAATGTAGCATGGCCTTCGACGATAGTTTTGGTGTCCATACATGAAAAATGAGATAACAAGGTTTGCAACAAGATGTTTTGCCTGTCAGTAGGTGAAAGAAGAGCATCAATGTCCTGGAGGCCTATTGCAGCTGTTACCTATTCCAGAATAGAAGTGGGATGAAATGACTATGGATTTAATGGTAGGACTTCCAAATACTCTTAGGAAGAATGATTCTATTTGGGTCGTTGTGGATCAACTAACGAAGGTATCACACTTCTTTCCTATCGAGGAAACCTTTATAGTAGAGCAGTTGGGAGTACTATACGTGAGAGAGATAGTTTGTTTTCATGGGGTTCCATAGACTATAGTTTCAGATCGCGATTCAAAATTTACTTCATGATTCTAGTAGGGATTATAGAATGTGCTTGGGACAAAAGTTTTGTTAAGTATTTCCTTCCACCCATAGATAGATGGGAAGTCAGAGCGTACCTTATAGGTGTTAGAGGATATGCTGCGAGCATGTGTGCTTGAGTTTGGTGGTTCTTGGGAGAAGCACTTGGCTTTAGTGGAGTTATCCTATAAAAACAATTATCAGGAAACTATACAGATGGAACCATATGAGTAACTTTATGTTAGACTTTTTAGATTACCACAATGTTGGTTAGAGGTGGGTGAGTCGTAGCTGTTGGGACCGAGTCTCATTCACGAGACATCAGAGCAGGTGCAGTTGATTCGAAAACATATGTCTATGGCTCAGCGTAAACAGAAGTCATATGTTGATAGACAAAGATAACCCTTAGAGTATACAGAGGGTGATCATGTATTCCTTTAGGTGTCTCCTAGATTGGGTCACCACAGGGTACAGAGGCAGGGCAAGTTGGCACCCAAGTTTGTAGGACCGTTTGAGGTGCTGGAGATAATCAGGCCATTGGAATACTGATTAGAGCTTCTGCATATATTTAGCGCAATGCATGATGTTTTCCATGTGTCACAATTATGGAGGTATAACCCTAACCCTTCTCATGTGATTGACGTGGAAGAGGTTAATCGATAGATAGATGCATCCTTTGAGGAGAATCCTATACGTGTGCTGGGTTGTAGTGAAAATGTGTTATGGGAAAATACCGTTCTTTTAGTACATGTGTTATGGAAACATGGAAGTGTTCAAGAGGAAACTTGGGAATGGGAAGAAAACACAAGGGCTCAATGGACCAATATTTTTGGATTTGAATCTTAGAGAAGTTCGGGAGTGCAACTCAAGGATGAGCTATTATAAGGTGGATATATTGTAAGATCACATCCTTTTCTAGTGACATCTCAGGTGCATTTCTCAGGTACTTTTTGAATCTCTTATGTACCTTTGTTTTGGAGTAGTGGATTGGGGTGTGTTTGGGTAAACTTTTAAGGAAAACTAAAGGACAATGTGTTGTGCATGGTTTGCGCATAGTTTGAAAAACTATATAGCCAAACTATTCCAATCATGCAAACCTGGATAGAGGGGTCCACACGGTTGGAGCATGATTTGCCTAACCATGTGACTCTACCCAGGAAATCGTGCACGCGAAATAAAAAATCCAAAAATCTAATTTAAAACCACATGAACCCCCCAAGACTCCCATATTTTGACCTTGGCTCAGGATTGGAAAATTTTAGGTGTTCTCAAATCCTTTTGGAGGGATTCTAAGGTGATTCAAACGCTGTTCTTCAAGATTGAAATCTTGGATTGAAGATCTGCTCTCCTCCCAATAAGTGGATTTCATCCCATTGCTTCTCTCATTCGTTACTATATCTTTCCTTGATCTTTTCATAGAAGATCTCCATTTTTTCCATGGATCTAAACCTATTAATTGAGATCAAGATCTAGGATTGTGGATCTAGATCTAGATTTCCAAGATCTTGATGCTTTCGATCTTATTTTTGGGTTTAGGGATTTAGATCCGGATCTTGAACGATGATGTTGTGTCACTCAGATTTTGGGGATTTCTGTTGGACTAACTTCCATCAATAAATTGAGGTAGATGGTCTAAATCGAACTCCCATAGTCTTGTTTTATGATATGTGAATGTGAGTTTATGATTTTATAGATTCACTTGATGATTTATTTTCTAAATTGGAGTAATTAGGAATGTTGAGTTGAATTGAGTTGCCTTGGTGATTTAATTGATCATTGAATCATGAAACAAAATGATGGGGGGTTTCCAAATTTGGAGATTTGATATTGTAATTGAGATATTGAATTATTGTGAAAAGATAATTAATTGGGGGAAATTAATTATTGAATTATTGTTAACTAAAGATAATTAATTGTGAGAATTAATTATGTTCCACGATGTTCAAAGATAATTAATTGTGAGAATTAATTATGAAAAGTTGATATTTGACATGGATAATTAACTATGAATAATTAATTATGGAAAGAGAATGATATTGATTTATTAATTAATTGATGAATTAATTAATGGGTTATGTGCTTAGTTAATTGTTTAATTAACTAATGGCCTTTGAAATGTATAACTAATCATTGGATTAGTAAATGAATCATTTGGAAAATTCTAATGAATTAATGAATGATTAAATGGTTGAGATTTTTTTGGTTCTAGACATGGTGTTTTAGACTGATTAGAAGTTGGGACTTGGAAATGGAGTTCCTCCCCTATAAATATCCAAGCTTTAGATAATGGGGTGGTAGGCATAAGGACCTACACCGAATAAGAAAAGGAGTGCTAGGCATGACGACCTACACTCAATGAGATTGTGGTTCTAGGCATGACGACCTACACCAAATAACTGATAATAATGAATGATGATTCAAATGAGATTTGGGGTGCTAGGAATAATGACCTAAACCAAATAATTAATGATAATGAATGATTATTCAAATGGGAAACAAGATTTGAAATTGGCCTAATGTGTTGATTAAATATTAAATGTCAATTTGTTAACTATTTAAATTATGTATTGTATTTATTGCTTCATAAAACTACATGCACTATCTTTTGACTGGACTCATTTTAGACACCGTTGGTGGCAACTTACTGAGTTGTACTCATGCCCTATTTGGGCCGCCTAATCGGCACCTAAGCAGACTTTGTTGTTGTAAGATAGGATAAGCACAAGGCCCTGGGATAGGTTTCTGTTTGGGATCGGAGCATGGGAGAGGGAACCAGACGTGGTTTGGGACCTATTTTGGAGTCTTCGTGTCTTTACTTTTATTTGATTTATAGACACTTGACACTTACATTGTCATAGCATGATTTACCTTTCAGTTGAGTACTGTATTTTCTATTTTTGACTATCACATGACATGGATTTGTTCTAGTTATTTATATTCACTTCCACACTTATTTATTGTTATTTGCTTCTGTTGGTGTTTTATTCTGATAAAAGAGGGTATAGTCTCCACAATACTAACTTACGAGACCCTCGCTGCTAGTCAGAATCCTCTAGTGTATGGGGATGCGTGCTTGAGGGCATATGGCCAACCTGATCTAGGAATCATTCAGTGGATCCTGGGTCAGGATTTCACAAGACATGTCCCAAGATATCTCAAGAAATATGCACAAGAATAAATAGGAAGTATTTGGTCTATAAACCCTCTCATGAATGGGAAATTTGATTTGGAACAATCACTCATGGCATGAATAAAAAAAATCAATTCATATAAATTTTAAAAATTTAAAGCATATAAAATGATATGGAAGTTTCATTTATAAGAATCAAGTAATTTCATCAAATAAAGTGTCCTCATTTTAATATCCATGCTACACATTAAACATCAAATTCTACATTTAACTCATTCAATCTAATTATAATTGAAATCTAAAACTTGGCATCATAGGGTTCCTAAGAAACTCGTGTCTCCTATATAAGTCATGTAAAGAAAATATTCAAGCATTGGAATGAAATTTATAGTCTAAATATCAAGATATTTTTTTTATAAAAAAATGTAGGGAGCTTGAATATATAGAATAGAAGAATGATCTCCCTGTTCTTATGTAGCTTAATTCCTCTTTAATATTTGGGGGTTTCCTTATGCCACCATGATCTTAAAAAAGTAAATTAATCAATTGAGCAAAATATCATGCCATTAAATCTTAAAATGAATAGAGGGAGTTGGATTCATGCTAAATTAATTCTAAGAATAAAATTGAAATTTATAGAAAGAAAGTAAATATATAAATCTTAGTATGATCCCCTAAGTGGGTCCTGGATTTTTACTGCCTCCAGAGGGAAGTACAAGATGTCATATATAATCATTTGGTGGATAGATCTTCTTGGATTTAAACCACTACATATGAATTTTACCAGTCTCAACTTCTTTCTATTTGATGATTAATGATCCATGGATAGAGTATACCAAATCCACCCCTTCACAATTAGCTTTCATGGTAGGGTAGGATGAATTATGGATCATCCTCTTACTTGGTTACTACTTGTGAAACCATATCTTGCTTTTCCACTACTTTCTTAATTTGGGATATATGTATTTAATATTTAAAGGGAAATTAAGTATGTATTTTTACTTGAATAAATTTGAATTTGAAATTAAAATTCCCCTTAAGTAGCCTGTATCTTGGTTTCCTTAGGCTTAATAAATTGGAATTCCTCATGGGCTTCCTCAAATGAATGTTCATAAAAATTAGAGAGCTTCATTTATTCCTTGGCATGTACAAGTTTTGTTTCTTCATTTTCCTCTAAGACAAAGTTTGGATTGGTCAAATATGAAAATTCAAAATAATGGGAGTTAATACTCAAGTCAGATTGAATAAAATCAAATGTGAGATGTTTTGAGATAATATCAACTCCCTGAGTTGGTTCATCTTAAATAACTTCTTCAGTGGTGAGTGCCTATTGAAGTTGTATTTCAGTGGATGGAAGTAGGTAGTCAGTCTCCTCCATCTTGTCTTTAAATTCCATCAGCTGTGTGCCTTCCTACTCTTCCATGGGTAGAGGCAAGTATAGTGGTGCTGGATCTTTTGTAAGGGTTTCAGAGATCATGTTGTACCTCATACTCGTTATAAAAATTGTCTATATTGTATTCATCTCCCACATGTATCTTAATAGGAATTTCTTCCTCATAACGTTTCCACTTTAGCTCATCATGGTTATCTTGGATTTGGCTTCCCAAATGGATGGGTTGTTGACGGTCATTGAGTTGGGTCTCAACTTCCTGGACTTCTTTATTAAAATTAGGCATCCCTAGTTGCACTTCCTCCTTGGCCTTTAATATTTGATAATAAACTTTCCCTTCATCAATCATATCTTGTAGTTATTGAAATGAGAGTCTGAAGTCATTACTATTCATCATATTCTTGGAGAGGTTAGTGAGTTCATCCATACTTTGTAGGAGAGACTTCTTAGCATTGTGTAGAACTTTATTTTGATCTTGCACCCCTGGGTAACTTTTCTATGAATTGAAAAAATGATCGTTTGAAAACATCAGGAAAAAAAGAATTTAATCAACCAACATGAATAATATAAGGAACCCAAATCCAAACCCTAAAAGGACATGTTCTTTCTTCATTATATCTTGCATTTCATGTTGGTATAATTTTTTGTTCCTCACTTCATTTAAGTTTTCCATTAATTAAAACCCCAAACCACATTACTTTAATTAAATAATAAAAACAACAAAAAGAATTAGTTCTTAGGTGAATTTGACAATGTAGGTAAACAACTATAAAGATCCTCAACAGAAACAACCTCGGCCAGCCTTTGTGTTTCACTATAAAAAATATTTATAAATTTTCTTTTGCTACACCCCAATATAGGTGTACCATAAAAAGCAGATCCATTTATGGTTATTTTAATAAAAAACCATAAAACCATTATAATTATTTTATATGGATTTATCATGAGTATTTTAAAAATATTCTAAGGATTTTAGATTTATTTTTAATCAATATAACCATGAAATTCATTATTTTATTAAAAAATAGAGAATTACAATTGAAACATTGAAATTGATTTAAATGGATAAAAATGATGAATTTGAATTAAGAGTTATAAGATTACAATTTAGAATTTCCCCTATGTGTTGTGAATATTTTTAAGCCTTTACTTATTAGTTGTTTTAAATTTTAAGTGTTTAAAATTTTAGGTGTTTATAAAAAAATAGAATTCCAATTGGGCCAACCCTCTACCGAAGGGACCGCATGCCACATAGGCATCCCACAGGGGGCTACCCGACTATGTAGAACCAATGGAATCCTAACAAAAGATATAGATCCACATAGGGGATCAGGGTTGTGTAGTGTCCTACATAGAGTATCCCATGGGAAGTACAGGCCGGTTGAAGCCCAAGTGCACTAGACCTTGGTGTTTAAGCCTAGGAGGTGACGAGAGGGAGACCTCGCTGGTACAGGGAGGTACCCAGTGGTGGGTGGGGGTCCTCCAAACCTTATCTGACTTCATTTCATATGAGAAGTAGAACTTTGATTGATAAACACTTACTCATCACATATCCATTTCTGATCTGGGATGCATTATTTTCAAGTACTGTTCATTTTTAATTCAAACATCGCCATCCCGCTTCTACTCCACTGCCACACCCTTAGACACCCAGTTCCAACACTCTCTGCCACCTAGGTCCACCACCATGATTCTAACATGCTCAAGAACTACTGATTAGCACATGATAATGTTTTTCCAACATCATCACATGCTATTGGTTCACCAATGGTAGAACATTCTACCATTGGGACAATGACAACATCTTTAGAAATAGTCCACTGCCACTACTACCATTGAGAAACTCCTAATGCACCACTACCCAAGTATTATATCACTAATTCCATGCATGATATACCATAGGAGAGCCACTATTGGTACTCCCATCACCACAGCCTTCAACCATAGCCCATGTAGATCCCACATTCCATACATGAAGAAAAGGATCTACCGCTGCCACTTATACCTCTCCACTGCTCGAGCTCCCTCGTCTGATCCACATTCTTCCATGTAAACCATGCATACCATGCATGAAGGAATTATTTAAAACATTAATCCTAGGGGGAGGATGAGGAAGGATATGCCCAAGATACTATGAAAAACAATGTAAGGAGGAATCACTGGCTGAAGTTCGATATGCCAAGGAGGAGGCTGAGTTTGTGGATGATGCCACTAATTAGGCCACATGAAGGAGGAAGAATATACTGGGATGAATAAAGAAAATATTGATACTGATTGCTTCCAATGGTAGATGTGAACCCCCTTTAGGCCAATGGTATATCTGATCCACTATTGGACCAACGATAGATGTGATCCACTGTTGGGATAGCGGTAGATGTGATATGACATTGAACCAACAATAGATCTTGTTACTATCACTAAGAAATTATATCTCAACATAAAAATTTATAAAAACCTAGGAATTCATGATATTCAACACAACATATATTTAAAAAGATATATTCAACATCTATGAAGATCTGTGAATATTCTAATGAGATATATTAAGAGGTTACCTCCCTCTATAAATACAAGGATGCTGCACCACTAGAAAAGGATCATAGGGGAGAACAACCACTGTTGCTGCTGGATACTCTATTTATGCTGCTTTTATTTCTTTTTTACTTTTAACATGTATTATACCCTATCTACCTACATTTCTTTTATTTTAATGGAGGGGTAGAACATTTTGTGGTTGGGAATAGGGGAGGTGACCTTATGTAATGTTGGAGTCCTAGTTTTTATCAAATTATTCTATTTATTTTTTATTTATTAAAAGGTTTTCGATTCATGATTTCATAATTTTAATGGGATATGATTTTATTTTTATTTCAAATCTAAATATTCAAAATTTCCCTTATTAAAATTTTTTTTCTCCCTCTTCTTGGTTTTAAATCACACTAATTGTGTGATCTAAGGTCAAGTGGAGAAGTGTTTAGTGATCAATAAACACATGGGGAATAAATAGTGAACTAATTTGGACACTTGGGATACTAAATACCTGATTTAGTATTGTCTAGGTGATCCAAATGAGACCACTAAGACTATCACACATTTGAAGGAAAATAGTCCAAATGGGGAAATTGAGTGGACTATTTTCCTTTTTTTATCAACCTAAATCAAGGATGAAAAGGGTGAAATTATTCTTAATCCATTCATTAAAACAATTAATAAAAAAGAAAGATTCAATTTCTAAGGACCATGTTAGCATTACAAAAGGGAATACAAGACTAAAAATAATCAATTTTTTCTAATATGATCTTCAAAATCCAAGTTCTTTACTACCTAGTAATTAAATTCCTATTATTTAATTTACTTTCTCACTCATGACAACTTGATTCAAAACACTACTCTTTGGATATGAATTTAGTCACTACTACTACTACACCCTTAGGGGGAAAATAATTATCTTTTACCACACACTAGGACAAGTGTGTGTTAACCCCCTAAACAAATAGAAACCAAATTAGGATTTTATGGGTCAGATTAGTGGAGAGAAAACATAATTTCAGGAGAAAATGAAATTTTCACCCTTACTAAATCGGATTACCCATGGTGTCATCAGTTGGTTGGTGGGTGTAGGTAGAATGATTTCACCTATAGGCCCTCCATCAGCTAGCTAGGGGAACCTATAGTAATACAAGTGTTATTCTAGCCTACACTGGCTATCAAGTTCCCTCTATTGGCTAGCCTATAGCCTCTTTATACCACCGATTTCCAAAATCTACTCTCCCAAATTTTGGGTAACTATAAATTCAAAAAGACAAATAAAAAATGAAGCTCTATACTAGATTAATCATACCAGGTTGCAAGAATTCCCCCCACTATAAAATTTTTTTATCCCCAGAAAGGATCAAGATCATGAACCTAATAAAAGATTAGGACATTATTGTATCATCAAGGCCTCATGATCCCATGTCTCATAGTTGTCCCTACCATATTTCCATTTCACTCAAACAAATGAGATCATCTTTCCACAAAACACCTTATCCTATTGGCCCACTATCTGAATAGGTTTTTCAACCACTGAGGTTTCAGGTTTAATCTCAAAATCCTCCCACTCAAGCATGTGGGATGGATCTGATTGATACTTCTTAAGTTGGGAAACATGGAACACATTCTGGATATAAGTAAAATGAATAGGTAATTATAACTGATAAGCGACCTCACCAAGTCACTCCACAATCTCAAATGGGATGACATAATGAGGAGATAACTTACTCTTCTTCCCCAAACATTTCTATCCCAACTGAGGTGAAACTTTGAGAAAAACCCAATAACTTACCTCAAAGTCCAATAGATGATGGTGCTGATCAACATATGATTTTTGGTGAATATGATATATCAATAAAATCTTAATGATCAACTACATGATATCCTTCATTGCCTAAATGATGCTCGATCCAACCAAGGAACATTCTCTAGCCTCTTCCCATTAAAGAGGTGATCTGCAAGGCCACCCATACAACACCTCAAATGGTTCCATACTAATCGATGCTTGATAAATATTGTTATAGGAAAACTATTCTAAGGGTAGATGCTTCTACCAAGATCCATTGAAGTCCAAAACACATTCTTGAAGCATGTATTCAAGAATCTGGACGACTTACTCAATTTGTCCATTTTTTATGGATGATAAGTCATGATCAACTTCAAATAAGAACCCATCACTGTTAGTAGTCTACCTCAGAACCAGGATGTAAAGTGAGAGTCTCTATCTGAAATGATAGCTGATGACACACTTTTAAGATAGAAAATATACCACAAATGAAGGTTTCTAAGGCCCTATACCTTTTTTTGACTCCTTTAGGGGTAGGATTTGATTTCATGAGTTGATTGATAATCACCCATATCACATCCTTACCACCAAGTGTTTGAGGTAGCCCAATAAAGAAATCCACAGAAATATCATCCCAATTACACAATCAAATGGGTAAAGGATGTAGAAAAATAGTAGGTATCATATGTTACACATAAATTTTATGACATGTAAGGCACAAATATACAAAACTTGTAATCAATCATCTCATACCCACCCACCAGCAGTGATGTCTCATGTCATGGTACTTCTTGGTAAAACCAGGGAGCACATAACAACTCGACCAGTGTCCACTATCCAACATATCCTGCCATAAGTCTATCGGAACAAACAACCTACCTTGAAAGTATAAAAATCCATCCGGAGACCAACACCACTCACCCAAGGTCTACCCACTATAAATATTCCTTCTAAAATGCTGACACTCTGCATCCTCAACCTATCCAAGTTGAATCTGATCATCCATAAACGATCCTTCCCTAGTAAAATATAGGAATATCTATCCATAGTCTTTTCCTTTATCCAAGCTATATCTACCCAACCCCAGTAACCTGAAACTGGTGTCTACTTTATTAAATTGGCATAAGATACAAGGAATCATATCCCAAAGGATAGAATATATAGTTTAGTAGTCTCGAAAAACTACATATATACATGATTCCCATATTACATTTGAAAACAAAAATTAAAACATATTTTTTCTAGAATAGCATTATTCCCTCTAGTATATCCTTTCATATAAATCATAGTACATTTTATGGATTCCTATGAAAGGAAAAAAATAAGGGTAATCTCAAATGATCAGTAAGGGTTCTGTATAATAGAATATATCATGAATAAATAAGCATAATCAACATGGAATGGTAAATAACTGAAAACACATACCATCTAATCAATAAACTAAGAATGAAATGAATCTAGAGATAATATCATTGTGAAAATATAATGGATAATAAGATAAGGCACAATCAATATGGTAAGGTATATAACTAAAAAACACATTTCATTTAAATAACTTCACTATCATGATAAGATAACACATAATCAATATGGAAAGGTAAATAACTTAAAATACATTCCATTTAATCAATAACATGACTATAATAATTGGATAAGGCATAATAAATATGGAAAGGTATATAACTAAAAACAAATTCAATTTAATCAATAAAATGAGAATGAAATTCATCCAAAGATAATATAATTGTGAAATTATCATGGATAATAATAACTAAATTGTAAATTAAGGAAATACTTAATTATTAGACTTCATGATCTCAGGTATCATGATACCTCGACCATCAAGAGATTTGTCAAGATAGGTTAAAACTGATGGGTAGGTATACACCAACAACTAATTTAACTAAGTCTATCCATCTGATTTATCTCATGAGGCTATTGATGCATCGAGGGGCTATCTATAAATAGTCCCCACCCATATTTATATGTCCAAATAATTCCTCATATATCAAATAATCAATTTAATTCATGAACAATATGCCTTATCATCAAATATTCTTATTGAGTAAAAAATACAAATTTATCAATATTTCCCCAGATAATAAAATAAATTTCAAAGTAAACACCATATGTAAAAATGGTATAAGTTTTAACAAAAAAATATCCCTGAAATAAAGAATATGGATATTTAATAGAAATGTAATGTCTAATGAAAAATCATCATAAGAAAGTGATTGTCTTAAGAGAAAGTTAAAAGTCACAAAATTAAACAAGAAATGAGAGGTGACCACCGATTCATCAATAATATATGTTTTTAAAATAAAATCATAAATAAATATGTATTAATATTAAATACATAAAAGTGGAAGTATATACACCACATAAAATTGAATAGGTTTATATTAATAAATATGTTTTAATGAAATGGAAATTGAGATGAAATCCATTATAATGATCACAACATTGAAGTGAGAATTAATCAATGAATCAATGAATCAATTATCTATATCAAATGTAAATCCAAATTAAAAAATTATAAATAAAAAATAATATATTCAAAATTAATTACACACATAATCTACAAGTATCAAATAAAATGAATAAGTAATAAAACCTAATGAAAAAAATTGAGTAATGAAATTATTTACCACTTGGTAATTTTCAAGTAAAATCCACTTGGATGAAATAATTCAAATTGAAACTTAAAACAACATGAAGTATGAATTATTCATGACATTACATATAAAATGGAAAGTATATACACCATATAAAAAATTAGGTGCATAAAATTATAATATTCCTCAATGAAGGGAAATTGAGACGAAGTCCCTTACCCCACACTTCCTTTTGGTTGAACGTGATTTAAAATAATATATAGTGGGTTTAAACATGTTATTAACTTATAAAATAACCATATCAATATTTATAATATCATTTATTATCCCCTTATATCAATTTACCACCCATTTGTTAATAATATTTCATTATTTTCATTGTTTTGGGTGCAAATTGCTTTATTTCCCCATGTGTGTTTTGTCATTAAAGTTATGATTCTTGCACATATTATATATTTAAATCATATAAATAATTATATTAATGTTATAAATATAATATTTAATAATTATATATATATTTATAATCATTATTTAAATTGAAAATGGAGAATAGATCACAACACTTCGTGGAGACAGTAGGTCGTATGTATACACGAGCGACATTATCATTTCCTTAATGATTGAAAGGGTAAGAAAGTATGTGATATATTAATTTTATTGAATAAATATAATTCCATTTATATCAAATATATTCAATAAATTTATCCTTATTATATTCCATGTAAAATGAAATTGAAAAATAAATCACATCGCTTAATGAGGCGGTAGTCTGCCGTATACACAAGCGATGTTATCGTAATTTAAATAGAATGAAAGGTAAGAAGGTATATTGGATATTAAAATTATATAAGTATAATAATATCATAAATATCATATAAATGTTTTAAATTCATCATTATATCCATCCTTTAAAGTTGGTTATGGAAAACAAATTACATTGGTTCGCGAGATGGTAGACCGCCGTACGCATGATTTGTGGTTTCAATTCCCATTTGATGGAAGCAAAGATCGATATAGATCAAGGACATAACAAAATAACATATCAGTATATTGAATATACTTATGTTATTATATAATTATATTTTAATAATATTTTTATAGGTGTAAGAAGAAATAAAATAAAAACACTCGTTTAAGAATGTTAACTCGTTTTCGAACAACTTCTTCAGGTTTGAACCAAAATCCTTCCTAGGTTGGATTTATAATAAAAATAATGGATCTAGGATATTGGTATGGAAGTAAGGAATTTATTTGGGTAGCTAATTTCTGAACCAAATGGTTTTTGATATGTAAATAGGAGAGTATAGGGGGTGACCTTTTATAAGTGAAGTGTGTGACACACTTGTAATTTTTGAAAAGAAAAATGTGAACCCACATTTTTTACCTTCCAAAATGCTCTAAAATGGGAAATTATTAAACCTATAATAGATAAGGTTGAAATATGTCTATAAAATGACTGTTGGATAAGTCTTTGGTCATTTTTAACACTTATTTTTTTAGTTTAACCACATGATAAACCCATTTTTACCTTAATCATGATAAATATTTTTTATTGTTTTTACTATTCATTATGGTCAGAAATTAAATTGAACTTATTATATAAAATAAATTATTTTAATTATAAATATGTAATTAATTTTTAAAAATTAAACTCATAGAAGTGGCAGAATTTAATTTAAAATTAAACTCACAGACGTGATGAAAAACAGGTTTTCAAAGAGAAAAGTCTCATATGTATAAAAGGTTTTAATATCAAAATTCAATATTAAATTGATTAAAATGACATAAAATATTTAAATTTTAATATAATTTATCTAATTTTTCTTAAAAAAAAACATAAAATTTAATTTCACCTTGTGAATTATTTAAGCGAAAATGTATTTTTTAATAAAAAATCAGTACTTTTCACTATTCATCAAAAAATGAAACATTTCAGAAACATACAAAAATTAAACCTAAGATAATTTTGATAAGATGATTTTAAAAATGAAGTCAATTTTATCAAATAATTTTTATAAAATTAGTAAAAATAAATTTTAAATTATCTTTGCAAAGTGTGAGTAAACTGTCTTTTAAAAAAATAACATTTTTCAAAAAAACATTTCTTTTTTATTTTAAATGATTATTATTTTATTTATACTCAATTGATAAACATAGTTTTTATAATTTAGTTAGTACTATTCATATATAAAAATTTAATGACTAGGTTATAATGGTATACTATATTGTAGTTCATTTAGACTTGGGGTTGCATGTTCTGTAAGATATCAAACATATTAAATTAAAGAAATATATTTCATGGGTTGTTTAAGATTGGTGTTCCATTCTGTACATGATATAAAATAAACTGTTCTTATTTTAGAATTTAAGGGTGTTACATTCTCCCCACCTTAAATAAATTGCATCCTCACAATTTGATTTTATGCTCAGAAATCAAGGGTTTTATATTTGAAAATTCCTCTTTTAAAACCTCACATTGTAAAAAGGGATAATAAAATATCCTCTTAATAAGAGAACAAAATATGTGCAATGGTCATATATAATAAAACATAACTAGTTTTCTAATTAGGATAAAATTGGTGACAATGAAAGATATGGACATGTAAGAAAAGTGTAAATAATTATAGAGAGTTATAGAGGTCATTGATCATAAGAAAGTGAATGATCAATTGAAAGTTAAGAACCTTAAAACCATAAATCAGTGATTATTTAAAAGACCTTTTTATTCATCAGATATGAAGTTAATAGGATATTTTTTTATTGAAATATCCTTTTCCTAAAGTTGAGGAATTATTTTTCTATATAATAATATTAGTAAATATACTTACTTGATACATTTATATTTCATTTTCACAATTTCATCCTTTGGTTGTGCTTTGATAAATTTCCAATTCATCACTTACTCTAAAAAATGAATATCCAAAAATGATTTTTTATTCCTAAAGAACTAAAATTATATTTTAATGGATCTTAAGATCCATAAAATAATGACAAGTCTTTACATATATCTCTAACTATTTTCCAAAACTAATATGGTTAGCATAATTTATCCAATATAATAAATTAATCTCTAAAACTAAATAGCGACACTACCGGTTCATCATTAATAATTATTTTTAAAATAGTTTAAATAAAAATAATGACATATTAAAGAGGACATCATGAAATCCATTGGTAGGTGTTAAACCCTTATCATCCTTCAATTGTGGGTTCAAGCCCTGATCTTGCCGGATGATATGGGTTGTCACCCAGTATATAGGTTGTCCTTTTTAAAAAATTATATTAATATAATTCCTATAATGTTCCCAAATTTTGATGACCCATAATTACTATGATATAAAAGATAGGATATACCTTAAAAGTCACCAATACCTTTAATATTTATTCCAAAAATATTTAAAGGCATTATTCCTAAATTAACTCTTTCATATACTAAACCAATGGGTTTTATTCTAATAAATGTTATCCAAAAATATCCTTAATCATGTTATATCCTTACCACACAAATTTTGAAAAGGGATATTTAATAATTTCAATTTATGATTAACCTTTAACTCATAAACCCATGATGGTATCCATAAATCCTAAGTTAATAAAGACATATATGCTTATTAAAATTTACACAATCCTTAAATGATTCATAATTCTTATAACCAAAATACCATTGGTAACAAAACTTTCAAAATTTAATTCTTGAATACCAATATATAAATACTTCATCAATTTTATTTCAATATAAGTATTTTATTGTTTTAGGGGTTAACCTTTAGAAGATTACATTTGCTTGGATAATGCATTGGTTCCCCACATTTAAGACAATGAACTATAAATAAACATCTAGGATGAAATTTATTTCCTTTCATTCTAATATTTATTTTTCCTTGGAAATTCATTTATTTATGCCCTTATTTTCCATACATAAAACATTTTACCATTCATTTCAGAAACTTTCATAGGTTTATATTTACACATTTATGAAATAAAGAAAATAAAGACTTATTTCCTCCATGGTCTCCATCACTCGAGCTATTATAGAACTCCATCCTTCTATTCTTTAGTGAGTCCAGGAGTTGGTTAAAGTATAGGTTATTAATAATATTTTAGGGTAACTGATTAGGAATAATCACAATATCTTTCACTCCTTTCATCATCCCATTTATTTTCTCATAGCCACCACATTTTCCTATATATTCAATGTTAACTTGGTTCCTTCATGTTATAACTATTAACTAAAACCAAAAATAAAAGTTTGAGAAATAATAATTGTAGTGGGAAACCCATATAATCATTTATATTATTTTTAAATCATGACACCTTATTTTCAATATACAATATCTTAGGTTTAACATAGGTCATTAATTTTCATTATCTATTCAAATCATTTCTAATGGTTTGTAAATAAAATGTGAATTATCCAAATCATATCCCCTGGGAGTATCAAAATAGGTGTGCAGTAAGACCCATTTTCATATACCAGGTGAAAATTAGGTGAATCCTAATATGTCATTTTTGGAGTTATTACTCCTAGGTACAACTATACTAGAACCATGTTTACTTGTAGTATCTAGAAAAGGATGTATTGCTAGGAAAAAACAAATAATATATACCTTACTAAAACTTTAGAATGTTCTTCTATACTTATCCTCCAAATTTATCATAGGTTTATATTCCCTAATATATGTTTTCTATAATATAGTTCCCAATATTTCTAATAAACTTCCTCTAATACCAAATATAATGACCCAACCCCAGTAACTCAGAGGCAATGTCTACTTTATTACGTTAGAATAATGTACAAGGAATCGAATCCCGAAGTACCGAATAGTTTAATAGTCTTGGTAAAATAGATACATACATGATTACCATATTAAATTTTAAAACACAAATTATAACATAATTTTTTTTCAAGAATAACATTATTCCCTATAGTATATCCATTCATATCAATCATAGTACACTTCATGGATTCTTGGGAAAGGAAATAAAATATAGGTATGCTTAAATGAATAGTAAGGTTTAAGTATAATGGAATATATAATGAATCAATAAGAATAATCATCATGTAAAGGTAAATAACTAAAAATACATTCCATTTAATCAATAAAATGAGAATGAAATTCATCTAGAGACAATATAATTGTGAAAATATAATGGATAATAAGATAAATCATAATTAATATGGAATGGTAAACAAATAAAAACACATTCCATTCAAATAAATTGATTATCATTATGAAATAAGTCATAATAAATGTGGGAAGGTAAATAACTAAAAACACATGCCATTTAATCAATAACATGACTATAATAACTAGATAAGGCATAATCAATATAGTAAGGTCTATAACTAAAAACACATGTCATTTAATTAATAAACTGAGAATAAAATGAATTTAGAGATAATATCATTATGAAAATATCATGTATAATAATAAATGAATTATCAATGATATAAATTATTAATTATTGGACATCGTGATCTTAGGAATCATGATACCTCAATTTTCAAGACTGTTCTCAAGACTGTTTAAAACTGATGGGTAGGTATACACCAGAAACCAATTTAACTAAGGGTAGCCAATTGATTTATCTCATGAGACTATTGATGCATCTGGGGGATATCAATAACTATTCCCCACCAATATTTACATGTCCAGATAATTCCTCATATATAAAATAATCGATTTAATTCATGAACAATATGCCTTATCATCAGAAATCAGTATTGATTAAAGAATATGAAATTATCAACATTTCCACAGAAAATAAAATAACTTTAAAAGTAAAAACCATATGTAAAAATGGTATAAAATTTAACTAATAATAATATCCATGAAATAAAGAATATATATATTTAATAGAAATGTAATTTCCAATGAAAAATGATTATAAGAAAGTGATTGTCTCAAGAGAAAGTCAATAATCATAAATTTAAGCAAGAAATTATAGGTGACCATCGATTCATCAAGAATATATGTTTTTATAATAAATTCATGAATAAATAGGTATTAATGTTAAATAAATTAAATGGCAATTATATACACCACATAAAAGTGAATAGGTGCATATTAACAAACATGTCTCAATGAAATGGAAATTAAGACTAAATCCATTATAAAGATCATAACGTTGAAGTAAAAATTAATAAATGAATACATTATGTAAATAAGTTGTAAATAAACATAAAAAAAGTGGAAATAAAAAATAATATATTCAATATTCATTACACACTTAATCTATAAATATCAAAGATAATGAAGAAGTAATAAAACCTAATGAAAAGAAATTGAGTTATGAAATTCTTTACCACTTGTTAATTTTCAATTCGAATCACCTTGGATGAAATAATTCAATTTTAAACTTAAAATGCCATTAATTATGAATGATTAATGATATTACATATTAAATGGACAATATATAAATTGTATGAAAAAATTAGGTGCTTAATAATATAACATGTCTTAATGAAGATAAATTGAGATGAAGTCCCTTACCTCATGCTTCCTTTTTGTTGAATGTGGTTTAACCTACTGTATAATGGTTTTCATAATTTTATTAACTTATAAAAGAACCATATTCATATTTATAATATCAAATATTATCCTCTTATAACATATTACCACCCATTTGTTAATAATATTTCATTATTTTCATGGTTTCGGGTGTTAACTGCCTTGTTTTACCATGCGTGTTTTGACATTAAAGATCCGATTATTGCATATATTATATAGTTGAATCATATCCAGAATAATATTAATGTTATAAATATAATATTTACTCATTATATACATCTTTATAATCATTATTGAAATTGAACATGGAGAATGGATCACATCGCTTCGTAGAGACGGTAGGTCGTGAGCACGCATAAGTGAAGTTATCATTTCCTTAACGAGTGAAAGGGTATTGAAGTAATTGATATATTAATATTAAAAATAAATATAATTTCATATATATCACATATATTCATTAAATTTATCCTTATTATATTCCATGTGAAGTGAAAGTGAAAAATGAATAACGTTGCTTCGTGAGGCGGTAGTCCTCCGTACACACGAGTGACATTATCGTAATTTAAACAGAATGAAATGTAATAAGGTATATGTGATATTAAAATTTAAAAGTATAATAATATCATAAATATCTTATACATGTGTTAAATACATCTTTATATTCATCCTTGAAATACGGTTATGGAAAACGAATTATATCAGTTTGTGAGGCGGTAGTCCGTTGTACACACGATCGGTGGTTTCGTTTCCCATTGATGGAAGAGGATGTGGATATAGGTAATTACTTAAAAATAATTACATATTAGTATATGTATTATAATTATGTTATTATATAATAATGTTTTAATAATATTTTAATTATTGTAAAACGAAACAAAATAAAAATACTTGCTTAAGAACGTTACCTCATTCTCAAACATATTCTTCAGGTTTGAACGAAAAACCTTCCTAGGTTTGATTTTTGATCAAAAAAAGGGATATAGGATGTTTAGAGGGAAGAAATTAAGTGATTTAGTATGGTATTGGTTGAACCAAATGGTTTTAGAAGTGTGAATAGAAGAAGATAGGGCGTGACCTTTTATAAGTGAGGTGAGTGGCACACTAATAATTTTTGAAAAGAAAAAGGTGTACCCACATTTATCAAATGACAAAAAGGATCCAAAATGGGCCATTCTAAAACCTAGAAAACTTAATTTCTAAATATGGCCATAAAATGAGTATTTTATAGGTTTTGGGTCATTTTTAACCCTTATCTTTTTAGTTTAACTCCTAGTAAACCCATTTTTACCATAACCGCGATAAATAATATTTTACTATTTTTACTATTCATTATGATAAAAAGTATGTTGACCTTATTAGATAACATAAATTATTATGATTCCAAATATGGATCTATTTTTCCAAATTCAACACATAGAAGTGGAAAGTTTTAATTTAAAATTAAACCCACAGATGCGATGAATTAGTGAGTTTTCAAAGAGAAAAGTCTCATAAGTATAGAATGTTTTAATATCAAAATTCAATATAAAATTTACTAAAATGACCTAAAATAGTTAAATTTTAATATAATTGAACTAATTTTACTTTAAAACCAATTTAAATCAAAATTTAACCTTATGAATTATTTAAGCGAAAGATAGTTTTCAATAAAAGTCAATACTTTTCACAATTCATAGAAAAATGAAACATTTCAGAAAAATGCCAAAAATTCAACCTAAGATAATTTTGATACGATGATTTCAAAAAATAATTTAATTTTATCAATAAATTTTCTATAACTGGTAGAAAATAATTTTAATTTATCTAGAAAATCATGACTAAACTGTCTTTTAGAAAAAATATAGTTTTTCAGAAAAAATTTATTTTTATTTTAAATGACAATTATTTTATTTATAATCAATTGATAACCATAATTTTTATAATTTAGTTCTTACTATTCATACCCTTCAATTTAACGGCTAGGTTAAAATGGTATACTATATTACAATTCATTTATACATAGGATTGCATGTTCCGTAAGCTGTCAATGAGATTTCATTTAAATAAATATATTTAATGGCTGTTTAATCTTGGTGTTGCATGTTGCATAAGATATTCAATAATATGATCTTCTTTTAGAATTTTGGGGTTTCTCACCAGTTCATTTTAGAAAACAAGTTCATCAATAACCACTATTCCAATGATTCATTCACTTCTTGAATCAGTAACTTCCTGCTCAAATTGTATGCAACCATGTTCCCTTTATTAGGGGTGTAATAAATATCAAAATTAATGGTATAAAGGTAATCCACCCATCATCTCTATCTCTAGTTGATATTCCTGTGAGTGAAGATATACATCATAATATTATGTTCTAAATACATTGTAAACCAATCCCTAAAGAGGTAGTGGCACTATTTCTTAATCACATGCATCACTACCACTAACTCCATATCATGAATGGGGAAACTCTTATCATAAGGGAATAAATGAAAATAACCCTAATCTAATACCTGTATCCCCATCAATTGAACACAACCCAAAACCATATCTTAAGGATCATAATATATATCAAAACTAGCACTCAAATTGAAAGGAATCAAGACTAGAGTTGAAGTCAATATCACTTTAAACTCCTCAAAATACTTTTAGTACTGATCCCTCCAAAAAAACTTTACAACCTTATGGGTCAACTCTTTTAGAGGATTTAATCTTAGAGAAGTCTTAAAAAATCACCTATAATAACTAGAAAACCCCAAGAAAATATATATTTTAAACACATTTCCTGGATTCTCCCAAGAAATCACAACAAAAATCATTTTGGGATCTACTAAGACGCCCATCTCAAAAATCACATGGCCCAAAAATTTTACCTCTTGAATCAAGAACTGAAATCTGGATGACTTTTTATATAGAATATTTTCTCTTAGTATTCCAAGGATTATATTCACATGCTCAACATGATTTGGTTCTAATATAAAATAAATAATAATATCATCCATAAATAAAAAACCAATATAATATATGAATCAATGGAATATTTAGTTAATAAAATCCATAAACACCATAGGAGAATTAGTAAGACCAAACCACATAAATAGATACTAAAAATTTCCATAAATTCTCTTGAAATCCATCTTTTGGATATCTTACTCTTGAACCCTCAGTTTATGGTACCTCAACATCATATCAATTTCCAAAAACTGTTAGACTCCCTACAGATGATAAAAATGTAATCAATCATGGGAAAGGGATATTTGTTCTTCAATGTCACTTGGATGAGTTTCTAGTAATCAACACAAAGTAAAATAATCCTATATTACTTCTTTTAAAATAGAACCAGTGATTCCCAAGGTGAAATAATAGGATAAATAAACCCCTTAGCCATAATAAACTCAAGATAAACCTTTAAATCTTTCAATTTACTGGATTTCATTTAATATGAAGGTAAAGAAATGGGTTTCATCCCTATAAGAAAGTCTATAGAGAACCAAACTTCCCTGAGAGGTGGTAACCTAGATAAATTATATGTAAAGAAGTCAGGATACTCACTCACCACTACAGAAAGAGGACCACAAATATGTGGATCAAAATAATCAAGAAAAAACTATAAAAAATGGGACACGAACATCTTATCACTAGGAGAAACAAGACCTTATATTCCCAATATCAGATCCCACCCACCCTGGAAGACATGAGTAACTGCATCAAGTGAAATAAACTATACCCAATGATAATAAAAATTGATCTAGTATTTATAAATAATCATCCAATCGATTCCATTGATAAGATCAAAGATGTTAATATCAATAAATAAAAAGTCCCATATGGTTTCATGGTCATCAATCATCACCGAACACTCATGGAATTTAAATACCTAATATGTCTTCTTTCCCAAAGGAGTGGAAAGAGTCATTAAGAAATCCAAAAGCTCCGAACTCAATCCCAACATATCGATCATCTTTTATGAGATAAAATAATTATTTTCACCAATATCAAAAAAATCCATAACCATAGATGATACAATAAACATCATACCTATCATGGTAGTCGGTCCCTCATCTGAATCCTCTGATGTAGAATCTAATACATAAATATGTACAAACTCATCCTACCATTTCTTTTCCACCTAATCATCATCCTTGTCATGAGTTTGAGATCCCACCTCTTTTACCATGTTAGGTATAAACTAAGATTCCTTGGTAAAAGTGGATCCATCTCTACTGCCTTGGGATTCCATATCAAATAAATGCTAAAGAGGACTAGATTTTCCCCAAGTGTGACACACCTGAGTTGTTTCATTATAATCAGGTTTGAGGTTTCCCTTTTTCCCATACTTGTAACAAACCACATGATTATGCCTCATTTTCCATTGCTCACTCCTTCCACCACCCTAGTGCTGATCATCTCACTTATTTTTCACTAATGCTTTGAATAGTCCTATCTTCCCAACTATATATGCCTTATACATAAAATACTTATCTACAACCTCTGTGTAAGTGGGTAGGAATATAAGTAATAGTATAGATTGAATATCGACCCTAAAACCCATTTCAAACCTCCACACCTTGAGATAATAATTTAAAACAAGCTCTAGAGATAGGTTCACCAACTCGACAAAATAGAAAAACATAAACCATGAAAAAACGATCTCCCTTCTCTAAGGTAATAAACTCCCATGCCTTCAATTCTCTCAGTGTCTCAGGATAGAACTTCTTATTGAAGGATTTATTTAAGCTAGTTCTTGTGTGATCTTTATGACACTTGTATTGCACAATAGATTTCACCACTTCTTTCCCAACCCTAAAATCATATAAGTGGTGAATTGAATGTTGGAATCTTCTGGGGTTTTCATAAAGTGAAAAATCCACTCTATCCTCTCAATCCATTATTCAACATTTAGTTGATTATTTTCATCGTGAAGGATCGATGAATGTTTATTAGTGAATTCTGAATCATGTTCCACCTTTCATTCTAGTTTAACATTGGTGACTTGGACCATACATTGAACCGTTTAGATGGTAGTTTCCACCAAAATTGGTTTAAATGATGATTAACCTATGTGAATTTCTCTATAACTTCCAATATAGTATTCTATATTGTTCTTATTATAGGATACATGGTTTATAAAAAATAGGAAAAATAATATTTAGAACATAATTTGATTCCTTTACCATAAACAAAATTTAAATAACTAAATCCAAGAGGAAAAATCTATAAATAAGGAATATAGACAACCCCAGATTTCCCATGGTAACTCGAGGCTTGTCATTATAGTGATATGTCCATGCATAACCCCACACTACCTATCAAGTTTGGATATTCAAATATCCTTTCTAACAATAACCACTGGACAAAATAGGGTGATACACAAGCATGAGGGAATTATTTAACACAAACTAAGGCTCTGATACTAATTTGTAACAAACCAACCAGGGTTAACCCATAATTTCACCCAAATGGGAAAGATATAAGTCATAAATTGTTTTCCCGATCACCAAGAGCTGGAAACAAGCACTAGGGCATCATTCAAAGAAATATGGGAATGATTTCACCCTCCAAAAGACATATGATAGGAAGAAAAAATCTGAGTGTCATATTATATATCCAAGTTACATCAGATGTTAAACAACTAAACCATAAGGTAAACCCAACAATAGGAAAACAAGGTCTAAAAATACAGCAGGAATACCATAAACATGGAATCTAAAACAACCCATGGATCCATCTCCTTGTGATCATATGTCACCACCATACCAATCCACTAGAGAGGAAACATGATCAAGGAGATTCATTCTCTATATGAAACTCTTCCCTTTATCTGTATCTTATAAAACCAAGGATACAAATAACCAAATCCAAAATTATGGAATGAGATCAAGAGACAAGTAGGATACCACCAAGAATATAAAAAATTTATATCTAAAATAAATTATTTTCTATAAAAAACATTATTTGGTTTTCTTTTAAAAAATATGCCATTCCTTTCAAAATCATTCCATAATTAAATAAATAGAGAAGCATGAAATATCATATATCCAATTGAATAAATAGATAAGTATTTTTTTCATGAATACATATCCATATAAATATCAATTGGGAAAATAATCATATAAAATGATCATGGATAAAATGTAATCTCAAAGCATCCAATGAGGGAAATCTATTAAGTGAAGGTGCATACAACCAAACCACTAAGGTACATAAAAGAACACAAGCCTACATATGTGATGACCAAAGTCCAAGAGCCTATTTTTCTCAGAAAGGATATCCACTAGACACTATGGAATCATGAGAACCTCCCCTAGTGACAACCAACTATAATAGGGCATGTCCATGTTTAGTTTTCCCTCATACACCAAGGTCTCCCAATGTGCTTTATAACATCATTATGTTCAAGGAAAATAAAACCATGTTTTATAAAATATTTCTGAGGAAAATTATATTTCAAATAAAAGATCACATTTTATCAAAAAATTTCTATAATTATATAAAAATTCTCCCATTCTTGAAAACCATTTCTATTTCCAAACCATTTTTATGGTTTTTAAGCACAAAAAGTGCATAAAATCCAATTTTCAAATAAAACCAATTTTGAAAACTAATTTCCATTCCCACCAAAGATTAAATTCAATTTTAACATTCAAAACTAAAGTAAGGAATAATAATTTTTTTCTCAAATAGGTTAAATACCTTGAGTTTGGGGGGTGAATTAGGGAATGACTAATTAAAACAACTGTCCCTTCAGATCCTGTTTTGTTGTAAAAAAACTCTCTTCACTCTCTCCTCCCTATAACATAGAATAAATGGAAATTAAAACATTCACATGAAATTGTGATTTTACTAGGATCACAATCATTGGGCTATATCTAATGTAACATCATGATATTTCAAGATATTTTTCAAATAAATTTAATTTCTTTGATAGCTTGCGTAACATGCAACAATGATCTTAGACAAACTACGATATACTATAAAAATATTATTATCACCTTGCCATTGGATTGAAGGGTATGAATATGAATAAATAAATTATGAAAATTTATGGTTTACACATGTATAAAATTAATTCCTTAGTTATGAATTAATTATAAATGAAAATAAAAATTATTTTAAAATAAAGGAGATTTTTTTTGAAAAACATTTTTTATGTGTGCAATGTATTTTTATCCTCATAAATTAAATATATGAATATTGGTGAATTATTTTAATGAAATTTATATATTATATATTAAATAAAATGATTTAAAATTCATCTAATATATTTTTTATTATGCATAGGATAATAATGAATCCAGTTTTATGCTAAAAAATGTATTTTTTTTTTCTAAAAATCGATTTTCATCACATTTTGCGCACTTAATTTAAAAGAAATTTATTCCATTTATAAGAATTTAATTAGATAAAATGATTTAAATTTTTATAATAATTATCTTTATATTTGGTAAATGGGTCCCTTTTATTTTTGGTCAATATGAATAGTAATTGTGGAAAAATTTAGCATCTTAGTAAAGGGGAAATCAGGTTAATATAGGTTAAAACTAAGTGATAAGGCTATATTTTTTAATTATAAGTAGTATTTTATGAAGTTAATTTGACCCTTATCAAATTAGGATCAAAATTTGATTACTTTAATGGACACTTATCCCCAAAAATGATCTATATAATATTTAAATCAAAGAAAGATTCAAAATGCCACTCACTTTGTTTTTAATATCTCTTATTTGTCCACATATGGAAAAAATAAATTAATGAAATAATATAAGAATATATTTTGAGATTAATGAAATTATTTTATTGATAAAAATTTATTTTTAATTTTTATTAATTATATAATGTCCAAAATTTCTTATGAAACAGTGATGCAATATTTCTCCATTTAATAAAAACATATAATAAATGATTTTAAAAATATTAAAAGTGATAAAATTTGAATGAGTTAATATTTCACATAAATTTTATAGATCTATATAACATAATATGGAGTTATGAAATCATTATATTTTAATTCCTACATTGTATTGATGTATTTAAAGTGAAATCAAATGAATAGTGTTGAAAATGACATTAAAGATATTTTATAATAAATATTATTTTATTAAATGATATAAAATTCATAAAAATATTATATTTGTCCAAATAGATTTTATATGGTTCTAAAAACCATAAATGTTACATTTATGGGTATTTTTCATTTTATAGTAACATTATTAATCCTTAAAGTGAAGAAAACTTTAGTATTATGGTAATTTTCAAAAGAGTTAATGGGGGTTAAGCCTAAAAGATAAGGGTATAAAATGTGATAAAAACTTGTAAAATTATATTTTATAATATAATTTAAACTAATACTCATATTATATTCTAATATAATCAATTTTTGTCCATTTGGATATCAAAAATAATTTATATTAATTTAATATTTTAAGAAATTCCATGAGTGCCCCTCCCCTCAATTATAAAAGGGCACCCAACTCGTCTCTTCTTCACACAACTTTGAGCCTTATAGATAAAATATAATCTACCAATTTATATTTTAAAATTCCCTTGAAACATCCAATAGGTTTTTTTATTCCCAAAAGATCAACACTAGAGCCCTTTAGAGGAGATCTAAAGGAGTCGTTTCAAAGAAGAGGTAATCAACTTAACCAATCACTTTATTTTAAAATTTTCTATTAACTCCTATAAGTAGGTTATATTCTTAATAAAATAATAACTTCAGTATAATAAATATACTTAAATGTTATTATGATTATGAAAATAACATTATACACCCTCGTTTCCATCAAATGGGAAGTGAAAGTGTCGATTGTGCATACGTACGACTTACCTTGTCCACATATAGATACAATTTATTTTTCATCACCATATTTTATGGATTGGTATTATAATGGGTTTAAAATTTATATATTATATTTATGACACAATTATACTTATATAATGATAATATATTGTCTACACTCTTACCATCCAATCCATTGGGAAACGATAATGTCGCTTGTGCGTACGTGTAGATTACCACCTCCATGAAGTAATTTGATTTGTTTTTAATTTATATTTTACTTGTATGGTAATGTTGATTAATTTTATGAATATATATGATATAATAATTATATTTTAAAGGTTAATTAATATTCACCTTTCTTTCGTTCTCTCCATTGAAAAATGAATTCACCGTTTATGCATTTGTAAGTCTTACAATCTCCATTAATGATGTAATTCATTTTTTCTATCCCAAGATTTTATGGATGACTATAAATATATATAAAATGAATATTTATGATATTTATACCATTATTAAAATTATGGAGATTATGGAAATATGATCAAATTACAAGGACCGAAACTACCAAACCAAAACTTACATGAAAAACGAAGTAATTATGACCCAAAATAGAGATTTTAATAAAAAATTGTTAATAAATGGGTGATAAAAGGTTAAAAGTAAATAATATATGGTTTGATATATTTGAGTATGTTTATGGAATAATATTTATAATAAACATATATTAATTATATAGGAGGTTCAAAAACATACGAAGGAAGTCAAACCTGTAGTAAGGGTTTTTATATTACAATCTCATTGTTTATGAAGATCATTTATGATTAAGTTATAATGATGAAATATTAGGATCAACCAATAAAGATACTAATAAAATTTATTCTCCTCTATTTATTTCTTGAAAACAAATGTTTTCATTTTATTTTACTCACCTTATGTACTCAAGAGATAGAAAATATGTTTTAAGGAAACCCAACTTCATTTCTCTCTTCAATCAAAAAACCTTTTCCTTCCATATCCATGTTTTCTAAAAATGTTTTAAATAAGGTTTTTTATATTCTCATATGATTTTTTAAATTAATTTTACCCATGTTTTACTTCTTACAAAATTATTTGAAAGTAATCTTCTTTTCATTTTCTAAACTATGTACTTTGTGACTTTTTAAACAAAAGTATGGAAGAAATGTTTTTATATTATATGGAATGAATGGAATTTATATCCATCATGAAAAATAAATATTTTTAATCTTAACTTAAAAGTTTTAATGTTTACTTTAAAATAAAATATTTTCTATAATATTTTGGAATATTTATATTTTAATGAAGAGATTTCAAAATGGAAAGGTTATTTTACTCAAGAATGTTTTAATGATATTTTGATTCATTAATGACAAAAAATGTAAAATTTTATTATTAATTAACGGGAATATGATCCAATAATACCATCATTATTATTTATCTAGATGATTTATTTTCAAGATGGAATGATGTTTATGAAACCCATTCCTTTTTCATGGGTTATTCTATGATGAAATGTTTATAAAACCCATTTATTTTAATGGATTTTAATATGATAAATTCTTTATGATCTTTTGGAACACATACGTATGATTTTAATTATGTTATGGGAGAGACCAATATCTCCCTATGATGCATTGGGAAAATATTTATATCTCATGAGATAAACAGGATTGGAATGGGGAGTGAACCTAGTTTAGTAAGGGCCTTTTTCCACTATGATAGTTTTGTGAGTGAAACATGACTACTAAGACGGATTGGGGAGTAAACCCATTCCACTATGATAGTCTTGAAAAAGATCCTTGAATACTAAAGAAATGATCTTTTATGCTTATGTGTATTCGATAATTCAATGTATTATTCATATATTATGCTCTCAAGATTCATTTTATTTGATTTCTTTATGATTCATGTCTTATAAACTACCAATATTTAATCCATGACTCAATATTATGATATATGATATGTAGGGTACAATTTTCAAGTGTTAATATCATGTTCTCATGCCCCTTTTCTCATGTTATGCTTATATGATCATTGGTATCTACCTTGTTTATCCTTATTGAGCATTAGAGCTCACCATTTTTATGTTATTTTCCTAGGTTATGAAGAAAGTTTTTATGTATGATATGTCTAAGAAGGGTGATAGTTATGAAGATATAAGAAGGATATGATATATAAATATTATGAAAAAGTTGGTTATGTTTCCTTGTTTCCAAAGATACTAGACCTATACAATTATAGTGTGGAGAGTTAATTATGTAAAGAATATTCATCTACTTAGATGTAATATCTATGTATGAAAATTTTGGGTCACTATAATTGGTATCAAAGTATGTTTTAGTTAACCTTTGGAAACTAGGATAAGAAAACCTTAAGGATAACCTTGGGGATATGGTTAAGTACAGAATAAAATTCTAAAGTTTTGGTATTGATTATGAATTACCTAGGTTAAACCTAAGTTGTCATAGAAGAAGGTTTCTCCATTTACACATCCTATAAATGATTTTTCATGATTATAAGGTTTACCACTTTGATTATTGTTATTCACACTAATATTTTGTTTTTAGTCAATGGTAAAATCCTGAAGGAATCATGTTAATACTGATTGTGGTGGACAATGAAATGATTTTTGTCATGAGAAACTGAATGTTATGGAATATGGAATATAAAATCTTATTGTTATTCTCACAAAAATTTATCAAACTATTAATCATGTTGACATTGAAAATATGAAAAGGAGGGAAAAATGTTTTTTTGATTCATTCATGAGGAAACATCCACCTTCTTTTAGTGGATTCAATGATCCACTAGTTGTTGAGAAATGGACCAGTACCACTAAAAAGATATTTTCCATTCTATAGTATTTAGAAAATAATAAATTTATTCTATATATTTATTATTTTAAAGTTAAAGTAGATAAATGGTGGACTCTTATCAAGAACATAAAGCAATAGGAAGAAATTGACTCTATAGAGTGGGATGAGTTTAAGCGATTATTTTTCAATAAGTATTTTCCATGTATTATTCATACAGAATTTGTGAAGGAATTACTTGATTTTAAACATAAGGGTTATGAATTCATTAGTAATAATGAGAAAATTTTTACAATACTTTCAAGTAATTCTTTTATTAATATAATCTAACCTGAAAGTAAGGTTGATCGATTCTTCAGTGGCTTAAAACCAAGTCTCCAAAGGTAATTTTACATAAGGGACTTTAGTATCTATGAATAAATCATTTTATATGCTATCAAATAGGAGATGAAGATTGTAGTTACCCATAAATCTCATGGTTTTGAAAATAAAAAAATATAATTCAAAGGAAATTCTAAAAGCCATGGAGAGAAGAAGATGATCTATCCTTAATGCTCAAAATGTGGAAAGAAACATGGGGTAAATTTTATTAAGGGAACTGGTAAATGTTTCAAGTGTGGAAATAAAGGTCACAAAGAAATAAAATGCTGAAGTTATGGGAAAAAGTTATCTAATTATGAGAATAAAGAGAAAGTACCAAAAAATGCACCACCCACATTCCAATGTTTTAAATACAAGGAGTATGTTAAATTTGACAACCAGTTCCCAAATCTAAAGGTTAATGAATATGATCAACATTAACAACCTCTTAAGCTTAGAGAAAAGGTAAATCTCATGTGATCACTATTTCTGATGAGGGGTATGATAACGACATAGTGAAAGGTACACTTACTATCCACTCTAGAACTACTAATGTATTATTTTATTATAAATCTACCCACTCTTTTATATTTAAATAATTTTATAAGGGTATCATAGTACCATCTCAAAAATTATGTTTTGAGTTATAAGTGAAAACACCTAATGGTATGATGATCACATCCAAAGTCTATGATTATTCTCTGGCTGAAGTATATGGGAATGTATTTCCTTAAAATATTTTCATTCTTCCTGTAGATTAATTTTATGTTATTTTGGGAATGGATTGGATTTATTTATATAAACCCCACATCAATTTCCAAGGAAGGGAAGTTATTTTTAATATTTCAAACCAAAATATGATCAATTATAAGTGTGGTTAAAAAATGAACTTATGATGGAAATTACATCGATTGTATGGGCCAAGATTCCTATTAAAAAGGGGTGTTTATCTCAGATGGTTGGGGGAAACTCAACTTTGAAAATATGAATATTGTATAGGAGTTTATTTATGTCTTTCTAGATGAATTTCCTAGACTTCCATTGAATTATGAAGTTTTTTTTAATAGAACTCATACATGGTGCTGCACTAATTTCCAAGACTCCATATAGAATGGACCTAATTGAGTTGCAAAAATAGAATAAGAAACTCTAGGATAATCTTGATAAGGGTATCATTCATCCAAGTGCATCATCTTGGGGTGCACCTATTCTGTATGTTAAGATTAAAGTTGGATAAATGCAACACTACATTTATTATCAAGAACTTAACAAGATCACTATCAAGAAAAAGTATTCTCTACCCAATATTGATGAATTATTTGATCAAATACATAGAGTTCAATACTTTTACAAGATTGATCTTCATTCTGGATATTGTTAATTAAGGGTCAATAAGGAGGATATACCCAAAAAAACATTCCATACAAGGTATGGACACTATGAATATATAGTGATTTCATTTGGTATTACTAATTCCCCCACTATCTTCATGGATTTAATGAATATATACTTTAGATAATACCTTAATTAGTTTTTGGAAGTATTTATAGATGATATTCTTAGATATTAAAATAGAAAAGAATATAATGAATGTCACTTAAGGATTGTGATGAAGACCCTGAGGAAGGATCTGCTTTATGAAAAGTTTACCAAGTGTGAATTTTGGGTCTGGAAAGTTTCATTATTGGGTTATGAATTCTCAACTAAGGGTATATCCGTAGACCCTTAAAAGATAGAAGTTATTCAATATCAGAAAAGACAATAAAATAAGATTATGATCTATAGTTTTATTAGTTTGGTTGGATATTATCCAAAATTTTTGGAGATTGTTTCACAGCTATCAATTATACTCACCAAGTTAACTCAAAAGAGATCCAAGCTACTTTGGAAAGATGAATTTGAGGAATGTTTTAAGTAATTGAAGAGAAGGCTAATCAGTGCACCAATGCTTACACTACCCTATAGTGGAGAAGGGTTTATAATATTTAGTTATGTATTAAAGAAGGGATTGAGATGCGTTCTCATAAAAAATGATATGTTTATAGCTTATGCTTTATGATAATTAAAGGTTCATGAATAAAATTACCTAAATCATGATTTGGAGTTAGATGTGATAATTTTTAAATTAAAGATATGGATGCATTATCTTTAGAGAGAAAGATGTGATATATAACTGATCACAGTTGTTTAAAATATATTTTCACATAGAAAGAGTTTAATATGAACCAGATAATATGGTTGGATTTGATTAAATATTATTACTACTTAATACATTACCACACAAGGAAAGAGAAAAGGCATCATATGCTCTGAGTTAAAAGGATCATGATAACTTATCTATAACAAGGATCACAAAAGATATGATATTTATATAATTTCAATGGATGGATATTTAAATATCAAAGTAATGGGATAAATATTATCTTTCTCAAATGAGTCTTCAACTATCTATCCAATTATCTTGATATGGAAATGAATGGCTTCATTAAATTTGTGTACACTATGAGACAACGGAACTGGGACAACGTGTGGTTTGAATCCGACTTTACTTTTATTGTGAAAGTGGTAAGAATTGGAGTGGTCCATATTTCATGGAATTTGACGTCAAGAGGGTTCAAATGTTTGCACATGCTCTCTTCCATGACCTACTTTATTACACACACCTATCATGAGGCGAACTACCTTGCGGATGGTCTTGCAAACAAGGGAGTTTCTTCAGAGGTTTATTATCACTTTAACTTCCTATCAAGTGATCTACATTCTAATTTTCAATTGGATAAATGTAAAATTCCTTTTTTCAGACTCTTGTAGACTTTCTGGGCCTTTATTTAAGATCTTTTGAGATCACTTTTATCAAAATGGCATAGAAGGAAGATTTTGAGCTGTAAAAGAAGGTGAGAAATGTTCCTGAGTTCAACCTAGATTTTAATGGAATAATAAGGTTTAGGAACCATGTATGTGTCCCTTTGGTACCAGATTTTAAGAAGGGGATATTGGATAAAGCTCATAGTTATTCATTCTCTATTCATCTTGGAAGTATAAAGATGTAAAATATTTGAAAGAGTATTTCTTTTGGAATGACATGAAGAGAGATATTGTAGATTATGTTTCTCTGTAATTGGTATGTTAGCAATTTAAGGCCGAGAGATAGAAGTCTAATGGTATGTTACAAACATTACCTATACTATAATTGAAATGGGAAAACATCACCATGTAGTTTTTCATCAAAATCCCCAAAAAATATAAAGGGAATAATTCTATATGGGTTATAGTCGATCACCTTAAAAAGTTAGAAAACTTTATTTAAATTAGAGAATATTTCTCTCTTGATAAACTTACTCAGTTAAACATTAAGGAAGTGGTAATATTTCATGGTGTGCCACTATCAATTGTATCTTATTGGAATCATAGGTTTATCTCGAAGTTTTGGATAAGTATTTAGCATGTTCTAGATATAGAGTTAAGTTTCAGTATAGTTTATCATCCTCAGAAATGTGGTCACTTTTATAGGACCATTAAAACTCTATAATAAATGTTTATATTTTTCTATATTGATTTCAAAGGTGGTTGGGATCAACACATTTCTTTAGTAGAATTTTATTACAACAGTAACTTTTACTCTAACATTCATATGGATCCTTATGAAGCCCCCTAGGGTAAGAATTGAAGGACTAAAACATGATAGACTAACGTTATATGAATAAAGATATTGGGACCTGATATATCTGATGAAAATATAAATAAGGCTATATCCATTCAGAAACACATAAGAGTATCTTGGAGTCGACAAAAAATTTATGCTGACAATCATCAGAAAGATCTATAGTTTGAAGTTGGTGACAAGGTATTCCTATGAATATCTCCATGGAAGATGGTGATTAGATTTAGAAATAAGGTCAAGCTAATACCTAGGTATATTATTCCCTTTTAAATTATTTATCATATCAGGATGGTCTCTTATCGATTGGAACTCCCACCGAATCTCTCTCAAATTCATGATGTGTTCCATGTGTCACTCTTGAGGAAGCACATACCCGATACTTCGCATGTATTGAAATTAGAGATCATATCACTAGAGAATGATCTTTATTATGAGGAACAATAAGTTTATATTATATATCATAGAGAGAAATTTCAATGAAACAAGACCACTCACCTGGTCAAAGTTTTGTGGCGAAACCACCAATTTGAGGAAGCTACATTAGAACCTAAGGATATGATGAGGTAGAAGTATCATCAGTTGTTTTTATCAGAGTAAAAAAATCTTGAGGAAGAAATTATTTTAAGGGGGTTATAATGTAACACCCATATATTTTAATAAATATTTTTTTCAAATAAATTTAATTTATTTGATAGCTTGCGTTACATGAAACATCGAGTTTAGACAAACCAAAATATACTATTAAAATACTATTATAACCTAGTAATTGTATTGGATTGTATGAATAAGACTAACTAAATTATGAAAATTTATGGTTTAAACATGTATAAAATGAATTCATTAGTTATCAGTTAATTAAAAATGAAAATAAAAATCTTTTGAAAATAAAGGAGATGTTTTTTTAAAAAACTGTTTTTATATACGTAATGTATTTTTATCCTAATAAATTAAATTAATCACTATTTGTGAATGATTTTAATGAAATTTATATATTATATATTCATTAAAACGTTTTAACCTTCATCTAATATATATATTTTATTATGCATAGGATAATAATAAATCCAGTTTTATGCTTAAAAATGTATTTTTCTAAGAAGCAATTTTTGTCACATTTTATGAACTTAATTTAAAATTAATTCATTCCATTTATAGGTATTTAATTATATAAAATGTATTAAATATTTATAATAATAATATTCAAAATTTTTAAATAGACCTCTTTTTTTGGTTAATATGAATAGAAATCTTTGTAAAATTTATCACCTCGGTAAAGGGTAAATTGGGTTAATCTAGGTTAAAACTAAATGGTAAGACCATAATTTTTCATCCCAATTCTTATTTTATGAATGTAATTCTACTATTATCACATTTTAATCTAAATTGTTTAATTTAATGGACACTTATCCATGAAAATGATTTATATAATAATTAAATTAAAGAAAGCTACAAAATGTCACTCTCTTTGTTTTCAATATCTCTTATGTGTCCACATAGGGATAAAAGAAAGTTATTAATGAATATAAGTTTTAATTTGATATTATTGAAATTATTATCCATATTTTTTTTATATTTTAGTATTTATAAAATGATCTTAATTGCTTATGCAACACTAATGCAATATTTCTCTATTTAATAAAAAATATAATAAATGATTCTAAAAATATTAAAAGTTATATAATTTGAATTATTTAATGCATAAAAAGAATTTTATAGATCTATATGAAATATTAGGGAGTTTTTAAAGAATTATATTCAAATTCCACCACTTTTAGCATTCTAGATATAACAAACTCTACCAATTTCAATTATACACTTCCTTATTCACATACTATAGGTTTTGGTATTCTCAAAAGACCAACCCAAGATACCTTTAGAGGAGATCCAAAGGATTCATTTTAAATAAGAGGTAATCGACTTAGTCAATCACTTTCTTTTAAATTTTTCTCTTACCTCATATAAATCTATTATATTATTAATAAAATAATAAAATTAGTATCCTAAATATACTATAATGTTATTATTATTATGAAAAAACCATTATACACCCTCTTTCCCATCAAATGTGAAGTGAAAGTATCACTCGTACATACGTACGACTTACCATATCTATGTAGTGATACAATTCATTTTTAATCACCATATTTTATGGATGGGGATTATAATGGGTTTAATATTTATATATTATATTTATGACACAATTAAATTTCTGTAATGATAATATGATGCCAACCTTCTTACCATCCAATACTTTTGGAAATGATAACATCTCTCTTACATACATGTGGATTACCACCTCCACGAAGTGAAGTGATTTGTTTTTGATTTACATTTTACTTGGATGGTAATGAGGATGAATTTGATGAATATATATGATATAAAAATGAAATTTTAAATGTTAATTAATATTTTCCTTTCTTTTTTTCCTTCCACTGAAAAATGAAAGTAATTTTCATTTATATGTATGACTTACCATCTCCGTGAACGATGTAATTCATTTTTTCTATCCCTATATTTTATGGATAAATATAAATATATATATAAAATGAATATATATTATATCTATACCATTATTAATATTATTTATATGATTTAACTATGATAAATGTACAAGTACCAAAACTACCAAACCAATACTTACATGAAAAACTAAGTAATTATCACCCGAAATAGTGAGTTCAATAAATAATTATTAATAAACTGGTGATAAAAGGATAAAATTAAATCATATATGGTTTTATTTATATGATAATGGTTATATAATAATATTTATAATAAAATTATATTTATTACATAGGAGGTTCAAAATCATATGAAGGAATTCATACTTGAGGTAAGGGGTTTATGTTACAATCTCATTGTTTATCATGATTATTTATGATTTAGTTATAATGATAAAATATTATGATAAAACTCTTAGGATACTCATAAATTTTATTATAATCGATTTATTTATTTAAAATACATTTTTTAATTTCGTTTTATTCACCTTATGTACTCAAGATACTGAAAATATGTTTTTAATGAAAATCGAATTCATTTATATCTTTGATCAATTTTTTTTCTTCAATATCCTTGTTTTATAAAAATGTTTTAATGAAGGGTTTTAATATTTTCCTATGATTTTTTAAATTTATTTTACAAATGTTTTTCTTTTTACAAAATGTTTTGAAATAAATCTTCTTATCATTTTCCAAATAAGTTACTTCGTGACTTTTCTAACAAAAGTATTTAAGGAATGTTTTTTAACATATACGACATGAACAGAATTTCCTATCACCTTGAACTATTAATGTTTTGAAGATTAATTTAAAAGTTCCCATGGTTATTTTCAAAGAAAGTTTTTCCATAGTGTTTTAGTATTTTTTATATTTTAAAGAAGTGATATCAAAATGAAAAAGTTATTTTCCTAAAGAACATTTTAATGATATTTTGATTCATCAATGAAAAAAACCTTCATTGTTTATTGGGATTTACTGGGAATATGATCCAAGGATACCATCCTTATTATTTCTCTATATTTTTTATATTTATGATGGTATGATGTTTATGAAACTATTTCCATTTACATGGTTTATGCTATGTTGAAATATTTATGAAACCCATTTCTTTTCATGGGTTCTGATATGATGAATAATTTATGATTTTATGGCATTCATATGTATTATTTTAATTATGTAATGGGTGTGACATATATCTATATCCAATTAATTAGGTAAATATTGATATCTCATGGGATAAATAGTACTAGACTGGGGAGTGATCTTAGTTTAGTAAGGGACTTTGTCTACTATAATAGTATTGGGAGTGAACCTGGACTACTAAGATGGGTTGGGGAGTGAAACCATTATTGTATTGGAAAAGAGTTTTTACTATTAAGGAAATAATTTTCTATGATTTCATGTATTCCAAAATTCAATGTATTATGCCTGTATTATTCTCTAATGGATCATGTTCTTCGATTCCTTTATTATTCATGTCTTATAAACTTCTAAGATTTGTGCCATGACTTAAGATTATGATCTATGACATAAAAGTTATGGTTTTTAAATGTTAATCTCATGTTCTCATACCCTTTTTTTCATGTTATGATTATATGATAATTAATATCTCCCTTGTTTATCCTTATTGAGTATCAGAGATCACCCTTTCTTATGTTTCCTTTCCCAAGTTAAGAAGAAAGGTTTTATGTATGATATGTCTAATAATGTTGATTGTTATGAAGATATAAGTGGGAGATGATGTAGAACTATTATGTAGTTGTTTATGTTTCCACGTTTTAAAAGATACTAGACCTATAATATTTTAGCATGGATCATTATGTTATATAAATAATATTCATCCAATTAGATATGATATCTATGTATGAAAAGTTTAGGTCACTATATCCAAGAGCATATAAAGTAAATGTGATGATATACCAAATCCAATAAAGTGTACTACTATAACAAGGTTCATAGTGGACTTGCTTCCCCTTATGATTTACAACTATTCAAAATTTGAAAACTCATTTCTCTATCTCTAATAAAGTGAATGCACTACTCCTCTAGTAGAATATTCTAATGATACATTATAAGTTGAT
Source organism: Viscum album (assembly GCA_963277665.1). Classification (NCBI taxonomy): domain Eukaryota; kingdom Viridiplantae; phylum Streptophyta; class Magnoliopsida; order Santalales; family Viscaceae; genus Viscum; species Viscum album. The sequence continues at coordinate 931,554,481 of OY728122.1, read as the reverse complement.
TTACACTTGTGTACATCTTTATGATCTTGTTTCATAAAATAGATGACAAAAACCTTTGTGTGAGTCTTTACCTCTTGAAGCATACAACCTTTATGCAAAACCCCTTTGCGAGTCTCTCTTCTAGTCGCATGGATCACATGACTCTGAAATGAGACCCTATTCAGGTTCTGCAAATCATGTAATACCAATTGGTCTAACTATGTGTGAAACACCTAGTGCATACTACACTTCATAAGATCCCTTCTCAAGAACCCTCTACTGATTATGTGGATTGCAAGACTTTGTTCTGTTTATACAGACCATGTGACTCCAATACAAGACCTTATTTTTCTTATGTGTAAGTCTCACAAGAATTCAATCATGTAAATTACTTCAGTTAATGAGAAACCCAACCTCTATGATTTTACTCAAATAAAACCACTTAATAAAAAACCTTAAACTTGAGAGGACCGGTTTGGGATAAACCTAACACCGAGAGGGGGTGAATCAGTGTTGGGGAATCTTTAAACCAATTCCAACATTTCTCTCTGTACCTATTGACCTGTTAGGATCTTGATTCTCTTATTATCTTTTCTCTGTCGCATGCAATAATAGAAAGTAGTAAAAGCATGCACATGATATTTTTACAAGGTTCACCACTCAATAAGAGTAGCTACGTCCTTCCCATGCATGGATATGACGAGTGCATGGATTATCCACTACGATGTGATATGCAATTACAGTGGAGTGGCTAGGAAAACAATCCTCTAGAAAGTGTGAGTCCCTACACTTTATAGGGGGTGGGAAACAATACTCTTCCCTGGATGAAGATATTGAATGTGATAAGAAATAATCAAACTGAAAATCCTGCACTCACTTCAACAAAGAGATCAAAAACGTTCACGTGCAAATGGCAGGATAAGTGGCCTTGGGGAACTTTCATTATTCTTATGTCACTGATTGAATTAGTTACTCACCCTTTGTAAAAATATCTTTATTTTGAGTAATTAGGGATGAGATATTAAGAAATGAAATACCTTTTACAATGACATAGTCCTCAAACAATCTTCAGAGTAGTTGAATTTAGTACCAACTGAAGTTGATACTTATTGAGATAATGAATCTAGAAGATTCTTCATGTGTCTCCCTCTAAAGAGAAAACTTCTCATCACTGAATATCAGGTTCTCCCCCAAAGATCCTGCATCACCTTCGATTCCCTTTATTTAAAGAATAAATACAATACACAAAGATTTAAGGGAATAAGGTGGATCTTCCATGCTTCTTCAATGTGAGTAGGATGGCTGAGATGATTTTCTCAACCAAGATTCTCTATTTACTACACTACTCAAAATTTTACATTTGATATTTAATTTTTAATGTGGCTGTGTGGATCTCAATACTTCTTCCATCTCTTTGTTTATGAATCTCCTTTATTCAAGAGATTTCCAAGCACTAGAATCTCCCGATGCAACTTTCATCCTCTTCATGAATTCTTGTTATGATGGAATAAATTCAAATAACTTTATTAGAGTATGACCAACCTTGTTGCACCTCACACACATAACTTCATTGTCTTCATGTAGAATCTTCTTTTTTCATTTAGCACTATCCTTAGCTTGTGCATCTTCCATTTTCCTCATTATGTCCAAATCTTCTAGCCAAACCACCAATATATCATTAGGGATTGAGGCATTAAGATTGGATCTTCTACATGGATTCTTCTGAGTGGATTCTTTCTTAGTAATACTTTTGGATGCACCGCCCTTCACCTTTTTGGATTTAGAATCCAAGGACTTCTCATCTTTCCTTCTTGAAATATTCTTGGGAGAATTTGTTTTCACATTATTCGCCTGATTTCTTCCCAAGGATTCTTCTTCATTCTTGCCCAACTTTTGTGGTACTATTTTCTCTTATGAACATGTACCATTCATATGACCACTCCTCTTGAATACATCACATATGGAATCTAACATTCCCAATCTATTTGCAGTATAAAGATGTTTCTAGATCTGTGGATGTTGCTTCTTATTCTCTGGATTTCTCCCCCTTGATATGGGCTTTCTCTGTGCTTTTACATTTAAGGGATTGTACCAAAAATCCAGTGCACAATGCCCAAACCTATTGCAGCACCAACATTGACCAACAAACCTTGACTTCTTGTCATCTTCTTGATAAGGTTGCCGATTCTTCTTCTTGGTATGTTGTTCTTTCTGTGGGGATCTATCTTCCACACTCTTTCCCCCATCCACCCTATCCATGGTGATAGGTTTCATCTCACTTTTCTTCATCCAAACTTGTTTAGAATTTTTCTTCTAACCTGTAATTTTTGTTGAATAAATTTTAGAAACATTAATACAAGTTAGTATGGATGATACCTTTACTTTCTTAACTGCTTGTGATGCATCAATGAGTGAAGTTATGATATTCTTATCACATATTTAAGGTCTTTTGACAGTAGAATCCTCTAGTGAACATTGGGTACTAGAAGAAACTGTTTCCTTCTTTTGTGAAGACTCAATATGTGTCTTCTCAAGATTAGTCAACTGATCTTCCAACTCTTGACATCTCATATTGAGGATGACCTTTTGGTTTTAAATCATATTAATCTTATCTTCACAATCCTTCTTCAATCTTTCAACTTCATATTCATGCATCTTTACTTTTTTTTGTAACAAAGAGTCAGGTTCATTGATCTTCTTAGATTTATCTTCAAAATATAACTTCTTGACTTCATTTCCCCTTTTCAGCTCATTTTCAAGTGCATGGATCTTCTCTTCCAGAGTCTTGTTGACTGTCTCCTTTTCTTGAACATCTTTGAGCCACTTTTAAGAACATTCTTAAAATCCCCTCTTTGTTGCTTCAATGGCTTCAACCTGCCTGGAGAGCTTTATACATTCAACAATTTTTTCTTATAATCCTTTCTCCAAAACATCAGTTTCTTCTTCTAGCTGAGTGATATTTTCCTACATGCACTGAAATACTCCACAAACCAGGGATGCACTTTCTTCAGGAATACCATGCATAATCATTCTTAATCTATCAACTGATATTTATTGAGATGTTGTAGATTGATCATCACCACTTGTGCAAGAATTTTCATCATGAGAATAATTTCCAAATGTACTAACACAAACCTCTTGATCAGTTGAGGTAGGAAGGTTGTCCATATTCTTGGTGGGTACTTGAGCCACCTTCTCATTACTTTCCAAGTCTCGTGTGTCTTCAATGTCAGCTAGATATGGAGAACCAGATGCTTCCACTTCTTCATATAAGAGGGAATTCTTCTTCAACATTATCTTCTATTTCTTTTTCTTGTTCATCATAATCTTGGAAGATATAGACTTCTGATGAAAGGTAGCTGAATCTTCACCAACACTTCTATTCATTGTTGAATTAGGAAACAAACTCAAATCTTCAAAAGAGAATAAATTCACTGTAGAGAATCCAATAGAGGTGAAACTACCTCTGATAACAATTGAGAGGACCAATTTGGGATAAACCTAACAATGAGGGGGGTGAATTAGTGTTGGGGAATCTTTAAACTAATTCCAACATTTATCTCCATACCTCTTGACCTGTTAAGATCTTTATTCTCATATTCTATTTTCTCTGTCTCATGCAATAATATAAAGTAATAAAAGTATGCACACGATATTTTTACAAGGTTCACCACTAAATAAGAGTAGCTACATCCTTTCCATGCATGGATATGACCAGTGCATGGATTCTCCACTACGATGTGATATGAAATTACAGTGGAGTATATAGGAAAACAATCCTTTAGCCAGTGTGAGTCCCTACACTTTAGAGGGGGGTGGGAAACAATCCTCTTCCATGGACTAGTGATAGCTTAGTCCAACTTGAAGCTTCTAGATGGTTCTTTATACTGCCTATGGAGACAGTCTTCTTCTTTCTTGATAAGGTAGGTTCTGCTCTTGGTCTTCTTTAGTGCTCTTAACTTGATTACTTTCAAATCAGTTGGCAAGCAATTCTTCCTTCTTTCTTTCTATTCTTCTCTAGTGCAACACTAACTGCACTAGACTTCTTATTTCTTCTTCTTAGTGCAACAACCAACTGCACTAAAAAAGTATTCTCTTTCCTTGGTTAAATCACATACACCAATGTGATTAATCAGGAAGTGAAGATCGATTCAATTGGAATCATCTGAATCAAACTGCCCTGAATAATTGTCAACCTTCACTTGGGCATAATCTGTTCTTCTTCTTCTTCTTTTCTTTCTCTTTGACACAGTAAAATTGCAGTGTCTTAATCTCTTTATCCAATTATCAATACCAACACAGGAGTGTATCAGTATACTAACTTCTTCCTTTGTGTAGATATGAATCCATTTTCACATCTAGTTGAGTTTCACTTCACAAAGCACAACGAGAGTGTTAAACACCAGTCATGTGAGTGCGGATCTACTTTTATTCGTGATACTGAATGGTTCACGGTACTTCCTTCTTCACAAAGTCACTTTGAGAGTGCTATGCACCTGTCGAAGGCCTGTGGGACCCTAAAATTTTTCACGCACCCTTCTAGGTGACTTGCGCGTAAAATTCAAACCTTTCACGTAAAAAACACTTTTTGGCGCAAAAAACCCTTTTCACGCAACTCTTATTTTTTGCGCAGAACTTCCCTTTTCGTGTAGCACTTCCCTTTTCGCGCTGCACTTCCTCTTTTCGCGCAATACTCTATACTTCAATTTTTCCACACGTCATAGCTTAGGATTTGTATAAGTGTCAAGTCTCTACAAATGAGAGGGGTTCACCTCATATTTATAACCATTTTTGATACAACACGAAAACCACTAATCCACACGTAAAACCCTCTTCATGCGCATAAAAATTCTTTCATGAAACTTCACATTTCGCGCAATGATCCAATATTTCGCGCACCTCATGCCTTTGCTAATTTTTAAGCTTCTGATCTTGAAACACCTTTTCTGCGAAAAACTTCATTCCTCTATTTCGCACACCACGCCAATATTTCACACAGCCTTCATTTTTCGTGCATCTCGATGATATTTCACGCACACCATTATCTTTTGCGCATCCCGCTGATATTTCGTGCATCCCGCAAATATTTCGTGCAACCTTTTTATTTCTCGTGCATCCCGCTGTTTTTTTCGCGCATCCCACTACTATTTCACGTGGCCTTCACTTTTCCACGCACTCAACCCATTTTTTTTGCACACTGCATGCCTTTGTCATTTTTTGATGTTCTGACCTTGAATCATGCCTTACGTGCAAAAATCTAAACCATCTTCAATCTTGCGCGCAACATCCATTTCAAAAAATACATCTTTATCTCCCGATTTTCAGGCCCTAAAATTTGGAAAACACTGGAAAACAACGCCACTTTAAACTGTTCTTTTGTGCCATCTCCAGATTGTCCATTGCTTTGTCATTTCTCTATTCACTGCTTCCCATAACCATTCTTCAGTTTTTATCATTAATTCCACTATCTTGATATATATCATTTGATAGACCAGATCTAGCATCGTCAAAATTATAATGGGAAGTACTGAAAGTTCCCTATCTTCCAGCAGCATCACTCCTTCCAATCAAAACTGTATATGACTGGCATCATCATTTATCCCCCTTTCCATCATAAGGCTTGCATCACATGTTATCCTGACTTATGATATTTGTGAAATACATATCAGCAAAGCATCATTTGGTTTCATACAATGTGAAATGAATAGTTGTCTCAGAATGCCCCTCCCTTCCACATTCTCTCTTATTCTTCAACTATCATTCCACACTTCATGAAAATCATTTTATTCTATTATCCAAGGATGATATTGCATGGATTTTATGCAATCATGAATAATTTCATGGTATTCTTCAAATCCTCATTATTCTTCAATCATCCTCAGATGGATGATACATCGCTATTCTTCATTGTTGTAAACAATGTGTCACCTTTTACACAAGTTATTTGAACTTAGGATCACTTAAAAAATCATCTAAATTTACTTCATGGAGATTCTCCCAAGCATAAAATTCAATGCTATGATTTCGTAACAATTCTAAAAGCATCCGCACTTCAGCCGATCTCCATTAACTTTGGAGTCCTTCTTTATCTTCTTCTTCATTTTGACAAGTATTGACAACTATTGACAACAAATACAATTTTCATACACAAAGTGTTCCCAACAAACCTATTAAGGATGGGTTAAGGGGTATTTATAGGAATAAATTCAGTACATTAACTCTATAAATTAGGGTTAGTCATCCATTCCACCACCCAATAATCATCCTTACATGCTTTGCATGATCAATTCTGAAATTCACTATAGAACTCCATGACATATCTCATGTCACAAGTCCTTCTAACTTGGTTAACATTATTTTATCCCAACACATTACGTGTTCCCATTGTGAAATTAGTTGATAATCTTGTGGTGGGAAATGCCATTTTATTCTAGTGCTTCATGTGATCCCATCCAAAGATCAATTGATAATCATGTGGTGATCAGTGAAATTTTCTTCCAACACTTCATGTGATCACATCATGAAATCCAATGATAATCATGTGGTCAACGAAATTTCCTTCCAGCGATTTGCATGACCCCATTGTGAGATCCAATAATAATCACACAATCACCTGATTTTAAATGACCATGATAAGTCTATGTCATTTTTAACCTATTTTCATTCATTCAATTCACATGAATCCTTCAAGAGATCCATTTATAGTGCCTCCAAGTTCATCATGAGATCTTATAGAAAGATTATTTTGTACTCATGTGGATTTCATGAGGCAATTGTGTGATCACCTTCATCTATCATGATCAGAAGCAAGACAAGTCCACCTTGTAAAGATAAACACACTCCACATGATCCCTTAGGACTTACATGCTTCTGCATGACCATTTGGAACTTACATTATTTGCATGATCCTTTTGGATATTTGTTCTAAATCTTTATTCTTACTTTGAAAACCATCCATTGTCAGCAATGTAAAACCTTTTCAGTAAAAACTATCAACCAAAAAGCACCACCAAAAGGGATTTTTCCAAAATCTCACTCTTTGGGTTTGTTGATTACACTTCAAAACTTCAAGAACCAACTTGTTAACAAGTCAAGAACATGTGAATTCATTTTCCTTATTCAAACCCAAATAGTGATCAAGGACTTCCTTAATACACACTCTAAGCCCACATGAGTCAATATCAGCAAAAAAAAAATCATCATGTAAATTTCATCGATAGACACTTCATTCTTGAACCATCCATTAGAAACATTCTAAACACTAAAATATAAAATAAACTCATCCCCTGAGATCACTTCTTAACCAACACATGTCAACTATTAGAATCATAAACCCAAAGGCCACTACTATTTACTATTCTTCTTCATTGATAGACTAGTTTTAGTATCAACATATTTTAAACTCCCCTTGTTTCACCTCTTCCCATTTCATCTTTCCCCCCATTCTTGATCAATACATTTTCTCCCCCTTTGTCAATGAACCCAAAGATCACTCATATTTGGTCTATAACATAGTAAAGAACACATATCATCACATAGGGGAAAAACTATACCTTGGGGAGAGGGGGTCCTACATCTACATTGTTCAAGTATGGGGAGTTGACTGAACTCCAAGGTCTATTTGATTCCATTGAAATTATTCATTGGGAAAGGTATTCATCAGGATGTCTGCATCTATATTTTAGTAGGCACAAACTCTAGATTCATAAGTCAATGATCCACTTTATCCTTGATAAAATGATATTTTATTTCAATGTTCCTTTTCCTTTAGTGATTGTAGACACCATGAAATGTGTTCCAAGCACTTCTCTACAAAATGACCTACAATAGGATCAAAAAGTTTGCAGTGCGACTATGTATTTTTTATGGGGGTCAGTGACGGTAGTGAAGTAACCATCCCAAAGGGCCAGGACTGCAGCCCGACACTGATCCCAAGTAGGGGTGCGAGGGTGAATCCCCCATGGTATGGAGCAATTATTTTATCCCCCTGTGGTATGGAGCAATTATTTTGGCTAAGTCCCCAGAGAGGCGCCCAAGATACTTACGTGAAAACATCTACGCGCCCCCTTGATGAAGATTATTGAGGTATTTATTTTGGTTAATTCCTCAAATTGTCACCTTAGTCTAGCCAAAACATCATCGATGCGCAAGGTACATACGCACCCAATATCCTTTCTCCCAGGGTACTATTTTTTCCCATAAATAGACCCTTGGAGCCTTCATTTGTATGGATGAATTTACCTGAATCCCAATTGCTACTCTTGTCGGCCTAGTGATTCTCCCATGTCCTTAGAAACTTTAAAGGTAGTTCTTTAACACCTAAAGAGGAGGAATTTAAGGATGATCATATTACTTAAGTCCTTTTAGTGTTTTAAATCCATAACACTTGTGCGCTTAAAACGCCCAACCTCCCTAAAACCAGAAACACTTGCGTGCCACCTATTCCTTTTATAGGAACTTGAGCACCCCACTTCTAGGATCACTTGTGAATACTTCTAAAGGCTTAAGCCAGGTCTCACCCAAGTATTACCATATAGGTTGTTCATTAATTAAGTGAACATCTGGTCACCCAAGTCTACTTGCGCACCCATACTTTCACGCCAATACCTACTTGGGCGCCCCAATTTAATTCACCTATTATCTTTAGTCTACAAGCCATCAATCCCTCTTCAAATACATTCATGGAAAGGCTTATTCTTCATTGGATCCCTTTTCTGAAAGGTATTTTGACGATACCTCCACCAAAAACTTCTGACTTATCAAACCTTTAGTAAAGGCACATCATCATGTCTCCTATTTGGGTTTGTATATTTGTTGTCAGAGGTTTCCCACATTTGTTTGATAATGGCGTTAGGATTCATGAAGTGTATGTGGGTTTGTATATCTGCAGTCACATGGACCTTTCGCCTAGGAACAGTTTTGGGAAGTTCCCGGTTTGTAGGAGGGTTTGGGTCCTGACCTCTACCTTCTCAAAGAGACCAGGAACCTCGTCCACTGTCACCGCAGTAGGCACTCCCTCTTCCACTAGTGGAGGAAGAAAAGTGTGGGTTCCTTTGTTGAATCTTTGACATCCTCTAGTTTCTCACACCGAGCATGACTCACGTGGGCTTATAGATTTATCATGGTCAAAACATTTTCACAAGCAGTGAACTACGAGAAATCTGATTCCCACCATAATTGGGATACATAGGAAGCCTTATTAGGGCACGAGCTCACTGGATATACTCTTCAGAAATCCAACCCTAACTCTCTTAATCTAGGAATCCTCATTAGGAATAAGCACCAAATTAAACCCCCCAAATCATCAAGTCATCCTTTTCAGGAAGTAAGCCCAAACTCATTTATCTCAAAAGACTATACTCTCCTACGAGACTTATCGAACTACATAGGATTTGATTCCCATCTACATGGGATATGTAGGAAGCCTCCTTGAGGTTCAAACCCAATACTTCAAACTAACCCTGTTCTCCTTGTGCCATGTTCCCAACAAGGTCTAATCTTACATGGAAACCCATATCCTTTCCAAGTTCCTTGGGTTTCTTTGGTATAATTCCCACACCAAACTTTGACTAAACACCTATCTCTTATATTTCCATATCACATGACATTAAACTGTACAACTAGGTCCTTATCACATGACCTTAAAAGGTATGATGTTTCCCATTAAGAAACACCTAACTACGAGGGTTATAATTCCTTTCACAAGGATATGTAGGTATCCCATTTTATGGGTACGATCCCAATATCAAAACAATACTTCATCTCCCTAGATGAATATAAATTATAGAGTGCCCCACTGAGTGGATTAAAAACTAGTATCATCATAACCATGATTAAAATAATCTCTAAGTAGTATATGAGAGGATACCATTGATGGAGAATATCGAATACATACAGATATCTCCATTAATGAAGAACCTTGAATACATACTGATGATTCTAAATTTTACACATGTTAATAAGTGATTGAAAATTCTAAGGGAAAATCATGTTATACTTGGTGAATTAATAAGGATTAATGAAAATATATTAAATTTATAAAGAGTCCCGGAGTAGATAATAATCTCCCCCAAAAGGGTGTGATGAGTTCGACCTCCAATCATATTAACCAATTCATGTTCCTAAGTATCATAAAGTTATAACTTAACAAACGCCTACCTTTGGAAAGCAGGTCCATTTTGGATGAAAAATTGTTGGAAGTTTCCAGTTACATGAATAAATCTAATGGAAACTACCTAGAAGTAGTGATTCTTAAAACTAGAACACATGTTTCAAGGAACTACGAAATAGTGATGAACTGGATTTTTTCTAAGACTTATAGAACTTGAATTATCTCTATGGATTCTGATTGGAGACTTCACTTCAACTCCCAAATCCTCAAGCTGCTGCTTCATCCATAGTAACTGTATGAAATATTGAGTAGTTGTAATGTATTCAGCTTCTTTGGTTCTCAAATAAATGTAATCTTGTTTCTTTATTATCTAAAAAATACCTAGTTCTTTAAGATAGAATGCACCAACTAATTTCCATTTTTTATCCTCTATTGAACTGGACCAATATGTATAAGTAAAACCCAATAACTCTTAATTATATTTTTCATTATATAATAAATTGAAATCCACTATGCCTTTGATATACCAAAGTATTATTTTCACTATAAGTAAGTGGATTTATTTGTGATTACTTTGATATTGTTTTATATGGAATGTGGAAAAACAATATTAGGGCTTCTTATTGTTAAGTGTAATAGGTTTCAAATGATTTTTCTATATTATATGATGTTGACTACTTTACTTTCATCATCCTTTAACAATTTCATTCGTGTAACAACCATAGTTTTCATATAATTGGATTCTTCCATTCCAATATTATCAAAACCTTATTAGCATATTTTTATTGAGAAATAAATGTTTCATATCTTCCTTGAATAACTTTTAAACCAAAGAAAAATGTGTCTCCCCAATCATTGAAATTTCATAATCTCATTACATAAATTTCAAAAAAACTATTAAAACTATGATTTTTTCAATCCACTAAATATTATTTCACTAACATATAACAACACCATCATCCTTTTATTACCCTATTTATTAACATAGAGATTATAATCAACTCCACCAAACTGAAAACCGATATTCTTCAAGTATTGATTAAGTCCGGAATAATAATCTCTTAGTACCTGCTTTAACCCATATAGTTCCTTCTTTAACCAAAAAAAATTGTTCTCATCTTCATGAATAATAAAACCATATGGTTGTTCAATATAAATTTATTCTTCCATAACCCCATTCATAAATGATAACTTAACATCTATATATAAAACATTGAATTTCATTTTCACTACTATGGTTAAGAATAATCGAATTTTTTCCAGCCTTTCTACATGTGAAAATTTTTCATTAACAACGATACCCTATATCTGAGAGTATCCCTTAAATACCAGTCACACTTTATTTCAAATTATTGTTCCTTATTTATTTAGCTTGTTACAGAAGACCCATTTGGCCCTGATTAGATTATTATTTTTTGGCCTTGAAAAAAATATCCCATGTGTGATTCTTTTTGATTTGGCCAAGCTCTTCATTCATCAATTGACCCCATTTTTCATCTATTATAGCTTCTATAAAACACTATGGCTCTACATGTGATAAGAAATATTCTTATTGTAGAGTTCTCATTACCCTTTTCAATATTGGTTCTATATGTCCTTCAATGATATTATTCCTACCAATTTTAGCTTACATATTTGGTTTATGTGTAGGAATAGGTCAAAATTTATTATTCTCATCAACAAAATATTTTTCTAAATCTACCTTAGGTACTTATACTCCCCATTATATGCTTATTTCATTATCACTATCCTCAAGATACTGTTCATTGTGTTGTTAAATATTATACTCATTTCCCCCACAAAACATCATTACTCTCTACAAACTTATCTAACCACTTATTAAAGAATGTATATTCTTTGATTTTTCTTTTGTATCCAAGGAACATATATTCATCCCCATGGGATTCAAAATTCTAGTGTTTCTCCTTATTGAGAATGAAATAATTACCTCTAAAGACTCAAAAGTACTTAAATGTTGATTTTTTTCCATACCACATCTCACATGGAGTCTTTTATTCCTTTGGAAACAACAAGACACTGCTAAAAAATTTAGGATGACGTCAAACTGATTCTTTATAAAAATTATCTAGAAGGACTTTCTCAATAAAATTCATTCTAGCCATGTTATTTATAATCTGGTTTCTTATCTCAACCACTCCATTTTTATGGAGTTATTACTATTGAAACTTGGTACCTTATACCATATTTCTTGAGATAATTCTCCACTTAGCTATTTTTGATCTTCGTTCCATTATTTGTTTGGTTCCAGATTCTTTGACCTATCATCTTTTTAAGTTACATAGAATAATTTGTTATGTAATTGAATGCCTTGTACTTGTGGGTGATAATTGAAACCCATACCATTATGCTAAAAAAATCACTAAAAAGAATATAATATCTCTTCCCATCAATTTCTCTATGTGAGATAGGTCCTCATACATCAATATATACCAGTTAAAACACTCTTTTTGATCTTTTATCTTTTGACTTATGTGTTTTTAAGTAATCTTACCTTGTTGGAAAGTATCACATGTATGAGTATGATCATGTGATAACATAGGGAGATCTTTATTAGCATCACAATTCACTAGATATTCTAATTATGTTGGCTCATATGACTAAGACTCTTGTGCCACAACCTATTTTCTTCTTCCTTGGATAGTAAACAAATATATTCTTTTCCAATAACAAGCTAGAGATTCCCCTTCATGGGCTTTCATTTAAAAAAATTGCTCTATCTTTTACTTTGATGATACACACCTTTTTAAAGTATCATATCATGTATTTAGTCACAAATCTGATTTAAACTTAGTAATTTTTGATTGAGACCTTCAATAACCATGATATCTGTAAGTCTCATGTCTTTCCCCCCAAACTTGGATTTTCCTGAGACAAAGATCTTCATTATTTCATCATATTAAAATATTATGAACCTTTACTAGTAATACCTAATTCCTATCACCATATACTTATTTCACATCATATGGGAGGTGAATACACTATCAATGATCTATATTATAGTGCAATCTTTTACTTTGAAGGAAATTTATGCAACCACTTCCTACTCAATTATTTTCTTTCTAATCCAGATTTTTCACCTAATAATTGATGTTGACTGATATTCTTGATCTTTATCAAAGTATAATAGACTAGATTAATATTATAAATATTTAAATCAATTTTTCATTCTTAGTTCTTTCAATGATCTCTTGAGATACTGCTTACAACCACTCTGGTTCTATTTTGGAATATTCATCAAAATTGTTGATGAGAAATACTTGTACAACTTATATGGTGAGATTTTTCATGGTATTGAATTCCTTATATTTATACCTCCCATTTTCTATAGCATCATTATCATAATTTATCATCTCTTATGTGATAAGCGTATTATGTAAGCTATCCAATGTCAACTCCTTTGGATATTTATCCTCCAGTATAGAGACTTTTTAATTAAACCAATGTGGAAGTCTTCTCATGATGCACTTAATGACATTTACATCATCAATAATTTCTTCAAGACCATTCATGTATTCCAAAAAAAAATTCACCTGATCAAATAACATATCTATAGACTCATTGGGGTGGATTATTAGTTCCTCATATTTATTCCACAAAACCTACAATTTAACTTCTTAAACTTTTGATTCACCATCATAGATATTTTGCATCTTTTCCCACATGGAATGTGATGAATTATATGAAATCACCTTCATGTATATTGTGTTGGATAAATCTCCCCTAAGGCATTGATTAGGTATGAAAAAAGGAATCAATGGGGCATTATCATAAGCATAGTTGATTCACAATTTTTGGTAGAATCTTATGACGATCAGTTTTGAGTTGATTCAAACTTTTCAGTTTCTTTATACTACTATTTTATCAAAGAGATTACCACCACCTTTATGTGTGTCTTTTCCAATTGGAATTTGTACCCTTTGTGCAAGACAACTTAAAAAGACCCCTTTGTGAAACCCCTTTATGAGTCTCTCTTCTAACCATGTAGATCGTACGAATCTGGTGCGAGACCATAATCAAATTACACTGATCATGTGATACTAATTGGTCTACCTATGTGCGAAACACCTAGTGGACAATTCACTTCACAATATCCCTTTGTAATATCAATGTACTAATTACGTGGATTGAAAGACTTAGTTTTATTTATGTAGATTGTGTGACTCTAGTGAAAGACCTTGTTCTGTTTATGTAGAAAACTTACACGGTTTCAAGCACATAAACTTTTTTACTTCATATTAAACCCCAAATTCATGATTTTATTTGAATAAAACTACTTAGGAAGAAAAACTTAACCACTTAAGGAATGTTTAAGGGGGTATTTATTGGCATAATTCCATCACCTTAACTCTACAAATCACAGTTAGCTATCTATTCCACTGACCTAGAAATCGTCCTTACACACTTTGTGTAATTAGTTCTAGTATTCATGATAGACCTACATGACATATAACATGTCATAAGTCCTTAAACCTTTGTTATTATGATTATTTACCAGTACATCACATGATCCCACAATGAGATCAAATAAAAATCATGCGATGTTCAATGAAATTGTCTTCTAGGGATTCACAGGATCCCATTGCAAGATCAATTCATAATTATGTGGTGTTTAGTGAAATTTTATTACATCACTTCACATGATACCATCATGAGATTCAATGATAGTCATGCAGTCAACGACATTTTATTCGAGCACATTACGTGATCCCATCATGATATTCAATGAAAATCACACGATCACATGATTTTGAATGACCATAATAAGTATACATCATTTAAAACTTATTTTCTTTCATGCAGTTCATACGAGTCCTTCACAATATCCCTTGATGATGTATTCAAGTGAATTGATGATCTTATCATGTGATCCTATTATACTCGCATGGATTGTGTGATGCAATAGAGTGATCTACTTCATCTCTCACAATCAAAAGTGAGATAAGTCCACCATGGATAGACAAAAAAAATTCACATGATCCCTTAGGACTTATGTGCTTCTATATGATACTTTTTCACTTATGAACTCCACATGATCTTTTAGGACATTCTCACTATACGTTATCCTTTAAGATATTTTTTCTAACTATTCATGCCTCATTTGACAACTATCGCTTTTCAAAAATGTAAAAACTAATAAAAAAACATTTTCAACTTGAAAGAATCATAAATAGAGAGTTTTTTACAATAATAAGAACACAAATATATCTAATAGATAGACCATAAGATAGAGAAACCTACCTCAAGAACAGAGAAAATGATGTTTCCTTCTTAATTGTCAATGAGAGGGAATGAGATTAGATCATAGATAATCTAGATGCAGAGATTTTTTTTTCTATTTATAGGATATATACAATGATTTATTTTCAATTGACATCAAACCCTTGGAGAAGAAGAGAAGAAAATATATTAAAAAGGGTCTACTAATTAGATTACATCCAACATAGATCTAAGATTTTAGTTGGAATAAAGATTAACCATCTGGGAGAGAGTCAAGAATATCACCAAGGAGCCCCTAAACCAAGAGAAACTAAATTAGGACCACATGGGGTTAGATTATAGAAGTTAAAACATAATTTTGGGTGAAAATGAAATTTTAACCTTTACTAAACTAGATGGCCAACAACATCACCAACCATCTGATGGGACTCACTAGCTGGCTAGTAGAACTTGCAGCAATGTAGGTGTTCTTCCCATTTTCATAAACTAGGTGGTTCCCCCATCAGTTAGTTGGTGTCTTCTTTCTACCACCAACTACTAAAATAACCTATCTCAACCTACGAGCAACTAGAAATTAAAAAAAAAGACAAAAGTAAGCTCCATATCATATTTTTCATACTAGGGTGTGACAATGATAACATTATAAATAATTTTATCAAGGTATAAATACAAAATATGATTTTTTATTTGAAAAATAAACGTCTATTTCCCAAAAAAATATATTATTTTCATATATAATATATTTTTATTTTAAAATTGATTTAATAATTATATATTGATTATAACAAAATGGGTAAAATATTTTGAATATTTATGTCAAAATTAGGTTAAAGGTATTTTGTTAAAAAAGTTTTAAATAATAAGCCCTACTGGAAAACAAGGATATACCAACAATTTAAGGAACTACTGGTATAAGGATGGAATATAATTGGCCTATACCAAGAATGTTTAAAAACTGTTGGTATAGGGTCTCTCCCTATATCAACCATGAGACCCCCTTTATAATTGTTATTTGGGATCTATTATAATAGAATTATACCCCCTTCAACTCCATTAAATATTTCTCCATTGATCATCATTTTTGAAATGGTTTTTTGGTTTGAAACATTAAGGTATGTTGTTTCCCTCCCACTTCTCTATTATTTTACTATCTTTATTTTTCATTTGCATGCCTTGTAATGTCTTGGTGGGATAAGATTTCCTACTACACAAATTTACTTATTTTTTTATTCTATTTTTAGAGTTTATAAACATCAAATTAAGGGTCTTTAATTGTTTCTATTTATAGAAAAACACTAGGCGTAATTTTACACCCTTTCATTTCCATAAAAATGACTGATTGGATTAATTTAACTATACTTTTCTTGGAGATTAATTTCTCATTTTCATTTTGTTATTATTTATAAATTATAATTATATATTAGTGTTTTAGGAAATATGAAGTGAATTTATACAAATTTTAAAAATATTTGGTGTTATGATGGTTAAATTATAAAATATGTCAAATAAAGATGGAAAAATTTACCAATGGTGTAATTTAGAATTTTGATGAATGATAATTTAATTGAGTAATTTTATTCTAAATTTGTATGTATAAAATGTTTTTCTTTATTGTGGGTATGTGAATGTTCCTAACAATGTTTTTTTGATATAAAAGTGTATGGGTGAGTGTATATTAATGTAATTGAACCCCTAAAGGGAATATATGGGTAAAATAGCTCAGGTATAGTGAAACCTCTCCATGTTTCATAACTAGGGGTATCACTATCCTCATTTGTCTATTGTTTTTTTGTGAGTAGTTTTTCCTTTATTGGGGATTGGGTGATCTTGTGTCTTGGTATATAGGAATGGGTGATCAATCCATTAAATTTAGTTTGGAATGTTATGTTTGGTGATGTTTGGTTTGTTTTGATTGAATTTAATTATAATTATAATTCATTTAATTTAATTTCATTTATGCTTCTTCAGTTTGGTTTCCTTGAGTTCATATTGGTTTGGACAATAGTGAGCTGACCTGAGGGTAAGGGCAAGGAAATGAAAATAAAATCCCAAGCCATCAACTTAAATGACGATCATTTAAATTTTATGAATGGGAGTCCTAGGGGTGTGTTGGAAACAATATCATAGAAAAATAACCTAACCACTTCCCATAAGGGATAAGATAATCCTTACATGGACTATTGAATTTATGAGTAAGCCCCCGACTACTACAAGAGAGGAGTTAAAGGTATTAGTGATTTTTTTAATACACTTCTATTGGTTAATCATCTTGGAATTATTCATGAGATTAATTACTAACCTAAATCCCTATATACTCAACTAAATCTTGATCAAGTCTTCTAGATTTTGTTTCATACTCTCACTGTATTATACTACATACATTACAAAAACACCAAAAACATTAATATTCTTGCATGCTTCACACAAAAAACATCCCATCGCATTTGTTTTTTAAATTATCTATATATAAGTGAATTAATGAATCAAACCACATATCCCCATGGATATGACTCAGTACTAACCCATATTTTTTCTCACATTTTCTAAAATAAAAAATTGGAACTATTTCTTTGGATGTGTGTGTTTATTTCACTAATTTTCATCCATTTTATTAGATAAAACTCATAAAATATAAAACACACAAAAATAAAAAAATAGAAAATAAATAAATAAATAATTTCATTCTTGAATAGATTTAAAATAATTTTGGAATTCTTGGTCATGGTACAAGACATTTTTTTTAGATTTCAAAATTATATTATCATTCACACACTAAAAAATATAGGAAAATCACATAGAAATATTGGGAACTCGACTTGTAAGGAATACGGAATACTCAAGGACAAGTAATCAAGGTTGGTGGGATCTTGCAAACCATAAACATGCTAGATTTGTAAATTTAAATGGATTCTTAAACCTGTAAAACAATGTATTGATTGAAAAAATGAAATATTTTTAGTTCAAGTTCACCTATATTTGAAAGATAAAACTAATTTATATTTAAGGGAGAAAAAAAACTTTGAACTAACTAAAATATTGAATTTTATTAAATAATAAGTAAATATAAGATCTAACGAGTTTAAGGAGGTATAAAATAGTGCAAAACGAGGGAATTAGATTGAGTAAGATTCGTACACTCACGAGGAAGGTATCCTATGCTAGAAACAATCATGCGGGGGATGTTCTGAGAGCCCTTAGAAGCCAAGAAGTCCACCAATTTATTCCCGTAAAATCATGTGTGAAGTAAAATGACACCATTCAGGATGATAACATTGCACCTGAAAATGTGATAAGTGATGTTCCATGGGATTTTGTCCTCTCCTCATGTTCATTTTTAATTATAGTTTGCTTTAATTTTGGAATTTTAGTGTGTTATTCTAGCTTTAGTAGCCCTTCATAAACCCATCATGATATTATTTCTTTAATATCATTTCCATTCATAGAAGTTATGGCCATAAAACATTATATTGGATGAATTTTAACTTGGATTGGAATTTTACCTTGATTACTTTCACTGTTTTTCTTGATAATTATCTCAACCTAAAATTCAAAATTGTTAACTCAAGATTGGGTATTTTGAGACAACTTATCAATCCCTACACCCATTCTAAAGAAATCAATAAGGGTAAATTGTATATGGTCTTGTGCTATTTGTATGAATCCCTTTATTTAAAATTTTATTCCATATTTAGGAAATCAATAAGGGTACAATTGATATGGTCTTTTGTCATTTGGATGAATCTCTTTATTTAGAATTGTGTTTTCATTCAAAATACTAAGATTAGAGTAATCAATTTGAAATACCTATAATGGATTAAGTGTTAATAATAAAAGATGAA
Source organism: Viscum album (assembly GCA_963277665.1). Taxonomy (NCBI): domain Eukaryota; kingdom Viridiplantae; phylum Streptophyta; class Magnoliopsida; order Santalales; family Viscaceae; genus Viscum; species Viscum album. The sequence goes on along the minus strand of OY728122.1, from coordinate 931,535,314 downwards.
AATTATAATCTAAAGTGTCCTTTATAACTTTATTTTCATGGGAAATGGAGTAAAAACCTTAAAATTTAACTGATTATAAGGATCCACCATTATCTTTTCTCTTGATGGAATCATTCCACTGAACCAATCCAAACCATGTTGAATAAAAAATAAAGAACAGAACTTACGTAGGATGAACCAACCTAGCCTGATTCAAACTAAAATAAATAAAAATAACTTGAGTTGAACTAAATAAATCCTTACAAAATTGAACCAAATGAAAAAAACTAAATTTAACTGACTCAAATTGAATATAATAATACATAACTAAACTAAACTAAACAAAACCACTCAAAAACAATATAGAAAATTTAAACAAACCCAACCTAACACATACTAAACCTAACCAAAACTAACTAAAATATACTAAACAAAACTAAATATAAAAAAAAAACAAGGAAATTTGACTTGAATTAAACCAAATAAAAGAGAAGTGAACATAAAAAAATCTAACCAAATCAAACCTATATAAAAAACATAACTAAATCAAACTAAACTAGTCTTAACTAATTGAAATGAACATACCCAAGTTGAACTTACCAAAATAAAACAAAAAATTAAACAAACCAAACATATTGAATATAATTGACCTTAACAAAACATAACTATACCAAAACATAATGAATCAAACCAAATAGATAAAACTGAATATGAAAAAATTAAAGTAAACTATATTGGAACTTGTAAAGACTAGTGTCTTTTCAGGTTATGAAAATGAGGGGAATTTGAATTTTTGGTTTATAGAGATTATGAGGGGTAAAATGGTCCTATAGAATATGATCCTAGAATAATTTTATGAGGGTTTTTTTAATCATAAAATGAGGTGTCTACCCTTAGGTTTGAATTTGGAGGAATTCCTAGCCTCACATATTTTTTTGGTATATTTGGAATTTTGAAAGCTGTTTACCCTACCATAATTGTACCCCTGATATAGGGAAACTTACTACAGGTTAAGTTACTATATATAACTTTTTATAGGGTAAGTTACAATAAGGAAACTTGGTATAGGGTAAGTTACTATAGTGTGACTTTTTATATGCTAAATTTTTATAGGGAAAGTTACTATAGAGAAACTTACTATAGGGTAAGTTACTATAGGGTCACTTACTATAGGGAAAGTTACTATAGGGTAAGAAACTATTAAAAAATATTTTATAGTGCTTTTTACTATAGGGTAACTTACTATAGGGTAAATTTATTGGGGGAAATCATGATAAACAATGATGAATGATATCAAAAATGAGAGTAAAAGGGAGAAAAAAGATAACTTGAAGAAGAAGGTACAGAGCATGGAAAACAAAAATTTATGATTTTCAAGAATAATCCCTATGTCTGTAGAGAATCACAATCACTCTAGTAAAAAATCAAGAACATAAATTATAGGGTAAAATTTCAATATAAATCCCAAGCTCAAAATGAGCTCATAAATAAGAGGGTGAAATAGTGCAACCAACAACACAGTAAGTCCACTATGCTACAATAACCAGTGGAAAAAAGTCCATAGAGCAACAATATTTCCATCACCAAAGTCCAAGATACTATAGTTTTATGAAGACCAAGTTTTCACTTTTACAGTGCCCTGTCAATGTCATTGGAATGTTTTTCTATAGCGAGTCAACATTGGTATATTTCCCAAAAAATTTGGATGGGGGTCTTCAACCACTGTACCCTTAAGAAGGGGTGCACTACCCCTTAGAACCCCTAGTAACCTCACCATGGAGGCCAAAATCTTGGATTTGTGTCATGTTGTGTAGTATGGGCTACCAAAAACTATCCCCATTTCATCCAAGGATCGAGATACCCCAGTTCAATAATCTACCACTTGGATCCTAATCCAACATGCTGACCTACTTCAATGCTACTAAGTTATAAAACTTACATAATCTAAGATCCTCCTCTTATTCACTCACCAGTACATGATTTCCATTCAAATATTCAATTTCAAGATAAATATTCATGAAATACCATCTTTTTTCCATTTCATTCTCTCATAGTTTTCTCTCATATTCCACCTATTATCCTCTATTCATAAATTAATACCAACAGAGGTTTAATATTACCTCAACTTCTCTATCACCATCGACTTCATCATCATTTCTACTCAATTATTTTTTCCATGAATCTTCTTTAATGTTTGAATCCATTATTGTATTAATCCTATGATAAAAGGGTACTTTAGATGAATATTATTCCTTCAGTATGAAACACCGAGTTCTTTGAAGGGACTATATCACTCTTAATTTTACCATGTAATACATTTTCCTCTCACTTTCTATCCAATACCTCCAAAATGTTATTTATCCAAACTATATCCTTACCAGATTTGGTTATAGCAATGTATTTTGCCTATGTGGTGGATAAAGATACCATATTATGAAACTGAGATACCCATTACATTGCAGTTACTCCATAGGTAAAAAATAACCTATGGTACTCCTTCTATTGTTGAAATCAACTCTATGATCATCATCCACATACCCCTATAATTAATTTTCATTCCCAATGCATATAGATTCTTCCTTTTTTACCTTCAATTGTCTCACTGTCCACTTCCTAGCTTCCTAGTGCTATTTTCTAGGGTTATCCATGTATCTTCTCACAACTCCCACCAAATGAGAAATATCAAGTTGAGTACAAACCATGGAATACATCAATCTTACATAAGTTAATTACTATAGAATCTTTTCCATGTACTTAACCTATTTTTATATATTTGTATCTTTATCCTTTGATACTTCCAAATGTATTTCAAGGGGAATAAAAATTGGCCCTTCTTCTAGAATACTAAATATTCTCAAACCCTTTCAATTTATCCATCTTGTGATAACATCAAGGTTCCATCTCTATTGTCTCTCTTTATTTTTATCCCCATAATCTTTCCATATTCTCGAAGATATTTTATCTCAAACTCCTCAACCAACTTTCCTTTTATCTCATCAATACTCTATATACATGATCCAATAATGAACATGCCATCCACATATAAAATAAATATAATGTATACATCACCAAAGGACTTGTAATAGTATCATTTATCTATGAAATATCATTTTTATTCCTTTTTACTTATGAATGCATCAAACTTCATGTTCCACTATCCGAGTACCTACTTTAACCCATATAAGATCTTATAGAATTTTTACACAACGAATTACTTTTTTGACTCTACATATCCCTCTGGCTACTGTATATTAATATAATCCTCTAAATATTCATAAAGGAAAGTAGTCTTTACCTCACGCTTCTCAAGATTCAAATCATCTGATGTAACAATAATAAAAACCACATGAATTGTGGCAAGCTTCACTATAATTGATTTTTTTAGTGAATTCCACACCTTCCTTCTATTGAAAAAATTTCACCACCAGCCTTGCCTCATACCTCATCTTACCATCATATTCTTACTTGACTCGATATGCCCATTCATTCTGAAATAATTTATTTCTTTATGGAAATGGTTTCATCTCCCAAGTATTATTATCATGAAATGAATAAATCTCATCCTTCATAGCTAGCTCCCACTTGTTTGGATCTTTCAACTACATTACCTCTTCAAAAAAATTTGGTTCACCACTATAAGTAAATAATAGATAATGTAAGGATGATTAATAACTCTATACATACCCACTTTCCCTTTTTTATCTCCTTAAATCCACTAGAGAAGTAGGTTCCAATGGTGTTGGTGTCAAATTTTTGGGTACATATTCAATCTTCACTTTCTTTTGTCACTATGATTCTTTCTTCCCAATATCTACATAAAAATCCCTATACATGATAGATTAATTAAGTATCATATTCTAGATTTTGATGATCATCTGGTTATTATCATCCTAGAAGTGACAACCATACTCCTCATCACCATAACCAATAAAAAAACAATATTTTTACATAGCATTAATCTTGTGTATTACATTATAATCTATATGTACATATGATAAAAAATTAAGACTCATAAATTAGATAGTATTACCTCCTTTACAAACCACATATCCATAGGTGTACATTCTTACGTTGGTATAGATGGACTTTTGTTGATGAGATATGGTTCCATTTTCACTACCTATTCCCATAAAGTCTTGGGTAATCTAGAGTGCTACCTCATACTCTTAAAAAATTATTTCATTGTCTTATTCATTCTTTTATTTAAACCATTATGTTTTCGGGTACCTATAATATTATTCTCCCACTAAATTTCATTATTACCAAAGAATTATATGAACTCATTACTGCATTACTATCCACCATTATCAGACCTCAAGAATTTTGTCTTTGATCCTGAATCATTTTCCCCCATGGTTTTCCACCTATGAAAAATTTTAAACACATTAAATTTTCTTTTCATAAAGTAAACTCATACCTTCCTTATTGAGTCATCGATAAATGTTACATAATATTGTAACCCTTAAAGTGAATGTACAGGTGAATTCCCACAAAAATCAATGTTCACTGACTGTATCTTCTTGTACTTAAGTGTTCTACCTCTTTTTTCAAAGGATATATTCTTCTCATTTAAAAAAGATACAATCTTCTCAAAAGATACCTTTTTCCAACTTCTTCTCTAATAGAATTTATTTTGTTTCCAACACCTTCATCCCCTTATCACTCATATGGACTAGCATGTAGTTCCACTATTGTGAATCCCCAATAGATTTTTTTTTGTAATCATTTCCATGTAATTATATACCATATTTTATTGAGTTACATTCTTTAAATCTAAATTTTTGGCCATATATTCCTTAATAATCCTCCATGAACTGCAAGTGAATGTGTTGCTAAAACATACATAATTAATATTCCCCACAAAAGTAAGATTTATTCATAGTTTAGTGATATATCATACATTTTATAGAACTATAAAATTCCCACTATTGGTTTTAATATATCCATATTACTTCCTCATAATCTATAAGGTATTATTATTAGTAAGATGTAAAATTATAAAATTAAACATAATTTTTCAAGAAACCCATCTCCAAAGTGTAATTAAAAGATTACCACAAGTCTAATATTCAATACTATATAGAGGTATCCATGATCAATAATAACATATCATCAGTTCCTTTAGCTTCCATGTTTACTATATTGGTTTTAAGCACTTTTTATTTTTCTCTGCACTCCTTCTTAACATTCCCTTTCTTCCCATAAATCCAATAGGTAGGACTGAGACCCTTTTACTTATGTTAACTCTTTCCCCTTAATTTTGATCATCCTATTAAATTATATTGATGCATTTATCTATATATTCAATCCATGTTTAAAGTAGAATCAAATAATCTTCACAATTCTCTTCTCTAAATATCATCACTGGGGATCATATCTCACATATCTCTTAGGAACCAACTTCATATTCCCTGAAGAATTACTCATGGGTATTATAGTGTTTTCCCAACTATCATATAAAAAATAAAGTGAAACTAAAGCACATAACTCATCATTTAGTATAATTCCCATCGATGATAACTGAATTTTGAGGGTGTTGAATTCATTAACATGATTTTATATAATATTCCCTAAATTATCTTTTTGTTGAATAATCATTTCATCATATACACTTTTTTCGATGTAGAATGATTCTCATAAAAATTTAAAGGGGCTTTCATCAACCCAGTCATTGTATTCTTCTCTCAATTGTTGAATTCCACATTTTTTTATAACATATGGTAAAAAACTCTCATAACCTATCAATCTAGTAGCATGCAATTCATCTTATCAATCTCATTTAGATTTTCACCCAAAAACAGTAAGTGAAACATTTTCTGATAATGATAGTCATCAATACATATCATCTGATAACTAAAGTTAAGTCCATAAAAGTGATTGATATTTCACATTTCCTTATTCCATAGCCATCATTCAATTTAATAAATCCAACCTTTATCTTCCAAATATAATCTCTGATATTAGTTATTTTAAAAAATTCATAGAAACAATGATGAATGATCACATAAATGATAGTATAAGGGAGAAAAAAGATAAAACAAATAATAAGAACAAGAAATTGGGACATATGAATTTATATGGTTTGATAATAATCCCAATATCCACAGAGAGGTAGAATCACTTCACTAAAAAATCAGGACTAGGAATCACAGGGTACAATATCAATATAAAACCACAGTTCAAAATGATCACATAAATTATATGGTGCAATAGAATCACCAACCACATATTAAGTCTACTGTGATATAGTAAGGGATATAAAGAAGTCTACAGTGCTAAAGTACCACCTTCACCAAATTACAAGATACTATAGTTCCATGTTGACCAAGTATGTACTACTATAGTTCCCTATAAATTTCATTGGTTAGCTATGATACAATGATTTGGCATTGCTGTAGTTCCCAAAAAATTGGGATGGGGGATTTTGGATTTGGATCCCTGAGTATGGGCGTATTTCCCCTAGAACCCACAGGGACCTCACCATAGAGATCGAACTATTGGAGTTGTAGCCTGGTGTGTAGTATGGGACACTAAAATTTTCCCCAACTTTATCCAAGGATTAGGATACACCATTATAATAATCTCCCACTTAGATCCTAATCTAGCATGCTCACTTGCTTCAATTCTACTAACATAGACAACTTATATAAACTTTGATCCTCCACTTCTTTACTCACAAGTGAATTATTTCCATTAAAAGATTCATTTTCAAGATGATGATTCATGAAATACTATCTGATTTACCTTCCATGCTCCCATAGTGTTCTCATATATCTCACCTCTCATTATCCATTTATTAATGAAGGTCAATAGAATCACATCAGTTCCTCAACTTCTCTATCACCATTGTCTTCATCAATATATCTACTATATTATTTGCTCCTCGAGTATTCTACAATGTTAGAAACTTTTCCTATATTAATATTATGATAATATGCTACTTAAAATGAATATGATTCATTCAAGCATAAAACATTGGGTTATTTTCAAGAAGTATATCACTCTAACTATCACAGTGCAATATATTTTCCTCTTGGTTTCTATCCAACACCTCCAAAAAGTTCTTCATCAAAACCATCTATTTCTTGGATTCTATTACAAAAATGTATTCTATATATGTGGTGGTTAAATCCACCACCTTTTAAAACTAATATATCTAGATCACTAAAGTTCCTCCATAGGCAAAAACATAACTTGTGGTACTCCTATTGTTATCAAAGTCACCCCTAAGGTCGACATCCACAAACCCCAATAGAGACTTTAAGAAAGCTTATAGAAATTTCCTTTATTACCTTTAGGTCTCTCAATATGCATTTAATATCTTCCCAATATTGTATTCCAAGGTTATCCATGCACTTTTTCAAAACTTTCACTAGATAAGAAATATCAAGTTGAGTATAGACCATATAATAGATCAAGATTACAAAAACTGATATGAATGGAACCTTTTCCATGTACTCAACCAATTTAACCATTTTGGGTACTTTCACCTTTGAAAATTTGAAATTTATTTCTAGGGGAATTTAAATTTATTTTTCTTCCAGCATGCTTAATCTATTCAAAACCATTCCAATTTATTCTCCTTGTGATAATATCAAGGCTTCACCTGTGAAATATCTCTTGATCTTCAGCCCCAAAAATCGTTCCAGGTTGTCTAAGATCTTTATTCTTGAAATCCTCATCCAACTTCCCTTTTAGCTCATCAATCTTATATATACATTATCCTATATTTATCATGTCATACACATGTATAAATAATATAATATATCCATCACCAAAGTAATTTTAATAGTAGTGTTGATATATGCTACATTGTTTGTATGAATTTTTTCTCATGAATGCATGAAATTTCTTGGTCCACTTCCTGGGTGCCCGATTTAACCTATATAATCTCTTCTTGAGTTTTCAAACTAGGTCTTCCTTTTCTAACTCAACATATCCCTCTAGATTTTTCATATAAATTTCCTCTTCCAGATTTCTATGAAGGAAAGAAAACTTTGCATCAAGATTCTCAAGATGTAAATCTTCTGATGAAACAATACTATGAACCACACAAATGGTGGTAAGATTTTCTATAGATGAGAAAATTTCAACTAATTTTACAACTTCCTTATAGTTAATACCTTTCACCATTAGCCTTTCCCTATACCTTGTATTTCCATCTTGTTATTTATTGAATTGATATACCCATTTATTCTTTAATGTTTTATTTCATTGGGGAAAAGGAGTCAGCTCCCAAGTATTTTCATAATGTAATGATTAAATATAATCCTTCAAATAAAATCCAAATTGTTCGACACTTTAAATTGCATTTCCTCTTCAAAATATTCTGGTTCTCCAACGTCTTACAATAACATATAATGTAAAGATAATGGATACTTATGTGTAGGCATTCTCAACTTTTTTAATATCCTAATATCCACTTATAGAGTGTGCACTATTATTTTTGATGTCACATTATTAGGTACACATTCAAGTTCTACTTGATCATGGAAACTCAATTATTTATTCCAACTATTAATTTTAGCTATATGATGATACTTATATGTGCCACTTTCACTAAATACCATGTTTTGGATTCTGATGATCATCTTATTATTATAATCCGCTAAGTGATAACTAAAATCCTTAGCACTATATCTGATAAAGAAATAGGATATGGAGTTATCATCAAGCTAGTACCTTGAATCAAAATCCACACACACACACAGATATATATATATATATATATATATATATATATATATATATTCCAAACAACTAAAGACCCATAAATAAGAGAGACTTACATCCTTTCTTGACTATATCTCCTCAAGTAGACATTCTCCCATTGGTATAGATGGACTCCTATTGATGATATATGATACCATTATTAATACCTCTGCCCATAAAGTCTTGGGTAAACCTATGTATAACTTCACAATCCTAGAAATTTCATTCAAAGTTTTATTCATCCTTTCAAATATACTATTCTGTTATGGTGTAACTGGAAGAGTCTTTCCTAAAAAAAATCCATTATTATCATATAATTATCTTACCTCATTTCTGCCACACTCTCCACCATTTTAGGCCTAAATCATTTCATCATTGATGCTGACTCATTCTCCACCATGGTTTTCCACTTCTATAACATGTTAAACACAACATATTTTCTTTTCAGAATGTAAAACCATACATTCCCTGTCAAGTCAAAGATGAAAATCACATAATATTGTGATCCTTTAAGGGAATGTAATAGTGTAGGGCCCAAACATTAGTGTAAACCTACTCCATCTTACTAACATTTGGTGTTCCACCTCCTTTTTCAAATGATACCTTCTTCTGCTTCGCAAAGATACAATCTTCATACAATCTAACTTCAACTAAATTGATCTATGATATCATTCCTTTTGTTACTAGAACCTTTATTACCTTATCACTAATGTGTCCTAGACTATATTTCTATAGTTTTGAGTCCCCAATATATTTTTTTGAAAGAATTTCCATGCAATTATATACCATATTATATATGGTTCCATTCTTTACTCTATGGGTTATGACCATAACTCCCTTAGTAATATTCCACAACCCACTATTTAATGTGGTGATAAAGCTGGTATAATAAATATTCCCAAAATAATTATGATTTATTCTCAATCTAGGGAAATGCCTTATATTTTCTAAAACCAGTAAACTCTCATATTTGGTTTTAATCTGTGCATATCCCTTACTCATAATCTATAATATTTAATAATCAGGAATATATACCTTTCCAAAATTTATAGAAACATATTTTTTCAAGAAACCCTTCTCTAAATTAGAATAAAAAGATACCCCTGAGTTTAAATTCCAAATCTCCATAAGTTTATCCATGCTTAGCAGAAATACATCATCATTTCCTTCAGCTGCCGTGACTGCTATATTGGGTGTAGAAAGATTTTTCTCCCTCAAAATTTCCTATTGATGTATCATTTATTCCCACAAATCCAATAGGCATGTCTGATACCCTTTTCCTTATCTTGAATTTTTACCCTTGATTTTGATTATCCTCTACAATTATCTCACTGCATGTATCTAGCTCTTCCTTCCACATTCAGTGCATAACCAAAAATTCAACCTGATTCTATTCAGTAAATATCCTCACCAAGGATAAAGTTTCACAAATCTCTGAAAACCAAATTTTTATTCATTGAAGAACTACTCAAGGTTGTTATAATGGCTTCACAAATAATAGGTAACAAATATAATAAAACTAGAGCACATACCTCATCATCCATTGTACCGATGATAGCTAACTTATGATGGTATTGAATTTATTGATGTGATCAGTAATAATCATCCCTTAAATCATCTTATGATTGAATAATCATCACATTAGGTACACTTTTCTTGTTTCAAAAGGATTCTATTACATATTTTTGATATATTTTATCAACCCAACCGTTGTCTTCTCCTCTATGACGTTGAATGCCATGTTTTTTTCCAATTTAAGGTAAACAATATCATAAACCATCAATATAGTAGCTACTACTCTATCTTATCCATCCTCATTGGGTTTTCAACCAAAAATGATAATTGATTTTTTTCAAAATAAAGATGGTCTTGAATCTTTATACCCCTGTAATTGAAGTTAGTTACATAAAATTTATTGATCTTCACCTTTCCTTCTTCCATATACCTCATTTAATTCAATAAATACAAATTTTATCTTTCAAACACAATATTTGATACTAATTTTTGTAGAAATACTAGAGAAAAAATGATGAATTATCTTGAAAATAAGAGTAAATGGGATAAAATTGTTAAAATGATGAAGAAGAACAAGAATATATGTCATAATAATTTATGTGGTTTGGGAATAATACCTATGTTTATGAAGAGGAAGAATCACATAAATAAAAAATCAAGAGAAACAATTATAGGGTACAATATATTTATAAAACCCAAGCTTGAAATAATCTCATAAAGAAGATGGTGTAATAGTGCCACAAAACATACAGTAAGTCCATTATGATATAGTAACCAGTGACAAGATATATATGGAGATGAAAAATTGTCATCACTAAAGTACAAGATGCTATAGTTCCATGTCAACTAGCTATAAAATACTATAGTTCCCTTTATGTGTCATTATCTAGCTATGCTATAGTGATTCAACATTACTACTGTTCCTGAAAAATTGGGATATGGGCCCTCAGCCCCCATTCCCCTATGTAGGGTCGTGCTTCCCCCTAAAACCCTCAATGGACTCACTGTGAAGGCCGAACCATGGTAGTTGAGGCTTTGTGTGTAGTATGGTACACAAATTTTTATCCCCACTTCATCCAAGGATTGGGCTACACTAGTACAAAAATCAACCAATAGGAGTTTGATCCATCATGTTGACCTAATTATATGCTACTGACTTAAAAAACTTACTTAATCTGAGATTGTCCCCTTATTCACTCTCTAGTTAATGATATCTATTCAAAACATCAATTTCGAGAAAACTATTCATAAAATAATTGATTTTTTCCATTCTATACTCCCATAGTGTTATCCAATAGTTTCCACCTCAACCTCCATTAATTAGTGAAGACCAACAGAGGCACAATAGTGCCTCAATTTCTATATTAGCTTAATGTTTTTAATCATGTCTAATGGATTGTTCTTCCATGAATCATCTATAAAATCATCAACCCTTCTTGTATTTATCACATTATAAAATATAACTTTAACTAAATTTTCTTTATTCAAGCATGAAACACCAGGCTCTTTAAAATATTTACAACACTCTGACTATCACAGTGCAATACATTTGATATCACCTTTTGTCCAACTCATCCAAAAAGTTCTTCAATAAAACTATCTCTTTTATGGAATCTATTAAAAAAATTTATTCTACCTCTATGGTGGATAAAGAAAAAACCTTATATAGTTGAGATATCTAGCTCTATATAGTTCCTACATAGGTAAACACATAAATTTTTATACTTCTCATGTTATCGACATCACCTCCAAGGTTAGAATCCACATACCCCTACAATGAATTTCCTTTCCCAAAGCACATAAGTACTTTCCTACTTCCCTTTATGTATCATAGTATCCACTTTATAGCTTCCAAATGTTGTCTTTTAGGGTTATAATTGTTCTTTCTCACAACCCCCACTGCATAATCAATATCAAGTCAAGTACAGAACATTACATACATCAAATTCTCAACATATGATTTGTATGGAACCATTTCCATGTACTAAACCTATTCTATCATCTTTAGTGATTTCTCCATTGAAAAATTGAAATGTATTTCTAGGGGATTAAGAAATTTATTTTCTTCCAGAAAACTAAATCTAATCAAAACCTTTCCAATGTAGCTAACTTTTGATCACATCAAGGTTTTAGTTACATGGTCTCTCTTGATCTTCATCACCAACTTCTTTCCAACTTCAATAAGATCTTTCATCTCAAACACCCCATCCAATTACCCTTTATTCTCATAAATCCTCTACATACATGATCCTATAATGAGCATGTCATACACATATAGAATAAATATAATGTATCTATCAACAAAGGATATATAACAATAGTATTGATCCATTCTATATCGTTTATTTTTTTCTAATTAATGGATCAAAATTCATGGTTCACTACCTGGGTTCTTGATTTAGCTCATATAATCTCTTCTGGAGAGTTTTCACAACCAGTATTCCTTTCCTGACTTAACACATCCCTCAATATACTACATATAAATTTTCTCTCCCAAATATCCATGAAGGAAAAAAACCTTTACATCTAGTTACTCAAAATGTAAATCATCTAATGCATCAATACTATGAACCACCCAGATGGTGGTAAACTTCATTAAAAGTGAGAAAATTTCAATGAAGTCTACACCTTCCTTCTATTAAAAACCTTTCACTACAAACCTTTACTTGTAACTCATATTATCATTATTTTATTCCTTGACTCAGTATACCTATTTTTATGTAATTATTTCTTTCGTTGTGGAAAAGGTGTCAAATCCCATGTATTTTTATCATGAAATGAAGAAATATACTCTTTCATAGAAATAATCCCACTTGATTGACTCTTTTAACTAAATTTCCACTTAAAAACACTATGGTTATCTAATGTTAGTCAAAAAAGATAATGTAAGGATGATGAATACCTATGCATAAGCCTTATCACACTTTTTTATCTCCTCAAATCACTTGAGGAATAAGATTCACTAGTTTTGATATCACATGTTTAGGTACACATTCAATATCTACTAGCTCTTGGAACTCTAATTATTTATTCTCAATAAAAAATTTTGATCCTTGATGGTCCTTGTAAATGTAACATATCTATTAAATATCAAATTCTAGATTTTTAAGATCATCATGTTCTTATCATCCCAGAAGCAATAACCAAACTCCTCAGCACCATTTCCAATAAATAAAAAGGATTTAAACATAACATCAAGATTGTAACTTACATTAAAATCTATATATACATATTAAAAACATCCAAAGACTCATAAATAGGGGAGTATTAACTATTCTTATAACCATATCTCCTCAGGTATATATTTTTCCATTGGTAAAGATAGACTCCTATTGATGGGATATGCTATCATGCTTACCGCCTCTACCCAAAAAGTTTTGGGTAACTCAGAGTGCGACCTCATACAAATAGAATATTTATTTGGTGTACTATTTATCCGTTAAACTACATCATTATATTATGGTTTACCTAGAAGAGTATTATCACACTGAATTCCATTATTAGAATATAATTACCTAAACTCATTACTATCAAACTCTCCACTATTTTCAGAATTCTATCATTTTAGATTTTATTATGAATCGTTCTACACTATGATTTTAAACTTCTAAAAAATGTTAAACACATTCTATTTTCTTTTCAGAAAGTAATCCCATATAATCATTATCGAGTCATCAATAAATGTTACATAATATTGTGACCCTCCAAAGAAATGTACTCATGAAAACCCCCAAACATTAGTGTGTACTAGATTTAGCTTTCCAAACATCGATGTTTTACCTATTTTACAAAGGACACCTTATTCTTATTTACAAATTAATAATATTCACATAAGAAATATTCCACAAACAATATATTTGACAACATTACTTTTGTTTCTATACCTTTATCCCCCTTTCCCACTCATGTTTCCTAACCTTTAGTGCCACAGTTGTGAATCCCCAATAGAATTTATTATTGAAAGCATTTCCACACAATTATCTATTATATTATATAGGTTTAAATTCTTTAATCCATGAGTTATGACCATAAAACCCTTAGTAATATTCAATGAACCACCCTTGAATGTGGTTCTAAAACCTAAATCATGAAACTACTCAATAAAAACAATATTTTTTCTCAATACATGGATATATCTTACATTCTAAAGAGAGAGTAAAATCCCATTATTTTTTTAATCCAAGCATCCCACTTCCATGAAATCTAGAAGGGTTCATCATCAGTAAGATGTGCCTTTCCAAAATTTATAAAATCATAATTGTTCATAAAATGCTTCTACGAAGTGAAATTAAAATATTCCATTAAGTCTAAAATCAAATAATCCATAGGGATTTCAATGCTCAACAATAATACATCATCAATTCCTTCCGCTACCATGTTTACTTTATTGGTTTCAGGTGAATTATGTTTTTATCTATACTCCTTAGTGTGTCTTTTCTCTCTACAAAATATAGTTGGTACGACCAGTACACTTTTCCTTATCTCAACTCTTTCCCATTGATTTTGATCATCCTATATAATTATCTTGCTTCATGTATCTACCTCTTCTTTCCTTGTTCATATCAAAACTAGATAATATACCCAATTCTATTATTTTAATATCGTTATTGAGGATATGGTCTTGCACATATTTCTGAACCAACATTGTTTTCTATAAAGAAATACTCATGGCTATTACAATTGCTTCCCAACTATTAGGTAAAGAAGAATGTAAAGCTAGTGAATATATCTCCTCATCCAATGTAATTCCCACCAATGAAATCTGAACTGTGATAGTGTTGAATTCATTGAACTGATTAGAAAAAATATTCCCTTAACCCATATTTAGATCGAATAATCATTACATCAAGTGCACATTTTTATACATAAAAGGATTCTCATACATATTTTTTAGATAATTCCTTAACCTGACCATCATATTCTTCTATTTAGTGATGAACACTTTGTTTTTGGACAATGTAAAGAATAAAAATACTAGAACCAGTTTATAAAGCAGCTCCCACACTATATTCTCCATCTTTATTGGGGTTTTTACCAGTAGTGGAAAGTATAAATTTTTCTTAAATATAGTCTTTGATCTATATAATCTAGTAACAAACATCAGTTCTATCAAAGTGACCAATCTTAAACTTTCCTTCTTCTATATCCATATTTCAATTCAATAAATCCAAACTTAATCTTCTGAACTCTTGCTATGATACTAGTTATTAAGAAAACACCATAGAAGCAATGATAAATGCTCTTAAAAATGAGAGTAAAAGGGAGAAAAAAGACAAAACAAAGAACAAGAAAAAGAATATGGGACACAATGATTTACATGTTTTGAGAATAATCCCTACTTCCACAGATAGGCAGAATCACTTCAATAAAAAATTGAGACCAGGAATTATAGGGTAAAATATCAGCATAAAACCCTAGCTCAAAATGAGATCATAAAACAGAGAGTGTAATAATTCCACCAAACATACATTAAGTCTACTATGATATAGTAACCAATGGAAGGAAGTATGTAGACATAAAATATAGTCATCCCCAAATTCTAAGATGATACATCTTCATGTTAACCAAGTCAACACTACTACAATGCCCTATTTGTGTTTTTGGTCAACTTTTATCTAGTGATTCAACATTGATATAGTTTTCCAAAAATTAACATGGGGTCCTTTGACCCTCATACCCCTAAGAAGGGGTGCGTTACTCCCTAAAACACCCAGTGACCTCACCATGGAGGTCAAAACACAGGTGTTGTGGCTTGGTGCATAGTATGGTCTGCTAACAGTTGGTCCCACTTCATCCAAGGACTGGGCTACATCAATCTAACAAAGTTGCTATAGAATAAATTACTACATGATAGGTTACTATTAGATAACTTACTGTAGGATAACTTACTATAGGTCAAGTTACTTTAGGGTAATATATTACTCAGTAAGTTACTATAAGGTAACTTACTATAGGTTAAGTTACTATAGGATAACTTACTATTGGGTAAGTTACTACAAGGTAAGTTATGAAATGGTATATTACTACATGGTAAGTTACTATAAGGTAAGTTACAATAGGGTAACTTACTATAAGGATCAATTATTGGTAAGTTTCTATAGGTAAACTTGATACATGGTAAGTTACTATAGTTCAGCGTGCTTCACAGTAAGTTCTTATAGGGTATCATGATACATGGTCATCGGAATCACCCCTAATTACGTAGATGGTACGGTTTTTGATGTATGTGGGTATACCTTCATGTTTTATATCATGAAATAATTATTTATTGGATCTAGATATGTGGAATTGGTCTTGTAGTTTATGTAGGACAAGGACTTAACAAGTTAGATTATGTGAGTTACTCTAGAGGATGATTGTTTTTATTTTTAGTTATGTTCTACATGTACTATCCAGTGTGTTAATTATTTATTTGATGCCTGCCTTGTTTCTAAATTTATTATACTGATCAATTAAGGTTGTTTCATTATATATATAGTTTTCTACTCTCTATTATGGACCATGAGGGTCTGTTTGGATCGTGGTTTTATATCAATTGGTTTTGGGATGTTCATTTTATGGATGGGTCATGCTAAATTTTCTGTAGATTTAGGAAAGACCCTAAAGATTTATTTTAGAGGGAATAGTCTTCCCACAACTATTTTAGGCCCTCTCCATTATGTGGAAACCTCTCACATATGGGGAGGCATGCTTGATATCTGGTGATGACCCTCATAAGAGTGTTGTTTTGGTGATATGGGTTGGGAATTACAGAACCTAATAGAAAAAACTAAATCGAAACTAATCAAAGAGAAAAAACCAACCTGAACTAAACTAAAAAAATTAAAACTAATAGAATAAAAAACAAAACCAAACAAATAAAATTAATTTGAACCAATTTGAATCAAATCTACCAAATCTAAATTGAATGGAATTAAACCAACCTAAATCTAATGAGACTAACACAACCTTAAATTACCATAACCAACTCAACCCAAACCAATTTTAGTTCAATGTAATTAAATAAAAATTAATAAAACTAAATTAGATTGAATGAAAAATAATTTAATAGGGTTAAACCAATTCAAACTAAATCAAAACCCATTAATTTATATAATTTCAAACATATCATAACTAAAGACTATATGAATAGATATGTACTAGATCGAAGTGAAACAAAACTAACAAAATAGAAATAAAATGAGATGATCCAAATAGATCCAAAATAAATTAAACTAAATCAAACCAAGATAAGTAAAATAAAATAAAATATAATAGATGAAAATTAAGTAGAATAAAACTGAACCAAACTGAACTGTCCCGAATAGAATATAATCAAATGGAATCAAAATGACATGGATTAATATAACTTGATTGAATAAATTTGAACAAAACTAAATAGACCCAAATGAAACTATAACATATCAAAAATAATTTAAATGAGATAAAAATAGTCAAATAAAATAAATCCAAACCAATTAAAAACAACCATAACCAAACTTAATCATGTTAGAACTAATGGATCTAAAATGACCCAAATGAAATCTCATTGAGTAAATCTAAACTAAAATGAACCAAATTATATAAAAAAACTTAAACCAAATAGAACCAAAATTAATAGAAGATATTGTAATGGGATAAAAACATATCAAATTAATATAAACCTATTTTACCCAAATTAACTAAACCCAACCTATATAAAATCAAAATGAACTGAACTAATGTAAATTGAATTAAATCAAACAAACTCAATATTAAACAAACTAACCATTAGTGAACTGAACTAAATTGAAGGAAGAAATTAAAACAAACAAACAAATAAATATGAACTAACTTGACCCAAATAGAAATAACCATATATAAATAGACCCCACCCAACCCAAACATTTATAAAATTAATTAAACATAAATAAAGTGAATTGATCAAAATTGACCTAACCCCAAAAAATGACCTAACCCAAAAATGATCCAAATGACCTTATACAAATGAAGAAAAATGAAACAAATGACTAAATGGAACCAATTTTTAACATGATAATTTACGTTCCTTGATTATATGTTACATGATATTTTATACCCTTATTTCCTTTCTAATTAATATACTTTTTATGGTATGTAACCTTTTTTTTATTATTTGTCTTAAAAGTAAATTCACCTTAATTATTAACTATTACTTTTTATGCCCCATTTTTCTTTCACACTAATTGTTTAAATCTTAAAAAAATACACATTATATTCCTATAAATAATATAAAATACATTGAAGAAATACATAGGAAGATATTGTTCAAGAATAATCAATGAATGCGAGATATGATACTTGCTCCTATGGTTCCCTTAAAAAGTTTAATAATTCTAATATATATTAATAAAAATACATTAAATTTAATTTTTTATTAATTTTTAAATTTCTTTTAGGAAAAATCACCTAGGCGAAAACAATTATTTATTCATAATACTCACAACGGGGAGTATCATGGCCAATATAGTGGGGGTGGTACTATAGGTACTTAGGGAAATTACTTTATTAGTGCTGATGGGGATAAATATGTTGAAGGTGATGATGTTGATGTGGATTCTTATGAAGAGGGTAATTAAGGTGATGACCATGATGGAAGTGGTGGTCATGATAATGATTATTTGGATTGAGATATTGATACCTTCCATTTTTGATTTGATATTTATGATACTTAAAACCATTTGGATTGTGTATTATGACTAAAACTTATTATATATATATATATATATTTTATTTTTTCATGTTATAAAATTATTAAATGGGAAATATATAATATATGTGTTGTTTTAAATGTGTATTGTGAAAGGTTTAATATTTGTTTTTTTGTGGGTTTTTATATATATTTTTATGTTTTTTTATAGTGGGGTGCAGGCAGGCAGGCATGTGCTTCTTGGTTGAGGGGGCTATACAAATAGTTTAAACAACCACTGGTATAAACATATATACTAATTTCAATGGCTCTATACCAACAATTCCAAAGAACCATTGGTATATACCTTTACCAATGATATAATAAACAATATTTGGGGGAACCATTGGAATAGTACATACCAATTATTCCCAACCCTATACCAATGGTTTATTTTTTTGTTATAGCCTTGTTTTCAAGATGTAAAGGTATGAAAATAATTAGAAAATATGATATATATTCACCATTTTTGTTAAAAATTGTGGTAAAAACTTATAGATTATATTTTAATTTATGTATTTGAAAGACTTAATGTATTGTTTTTTAAATTCAATATTATAATTCAATGTGGTGGTAAGCTGAGAAATACTTTTGAATTCAAATTTCTTTTTAGAAAATAAGACCTCAAATCCAAATTTAATTATTTTAATTCTTAATTTATAAATACCTAGGATATTTTAAAATAAATTAGAAATATATGTAATATTTTAACATATTATAAATATAAAAAATTATAATATAATGTTTAAATATTTAAATTCTATTTTATTATAGGTTGATTAATGAAGTTAAATTACATTTAAAAATAAAAGAGTTGAAGTTCGAATCAAACATTACAACCCATTATTAATATATGTATAGAAAGTTATAGAACACTTAAGAAAAGTGTGAAACATGAATTATATGATATTATAATCAAAATATCATGTAAAAATTATTCAATTAATATAATTTTTTTACATGAATATAAATATGAAAACATTTACTGATATTGATGTAGTACTTGCACAACATATGAAAAGTAAAAACTGATGAATTAAGTGATAATAATGGGAAGAGATAAAGGGATGCTCAAATTTAAGAGACAAATAAAATGAATAATCAATTATGTGTACATATATTCATAAATTTTAAAATTATATAACAAGTTAATTATCCAAATTATTATCCAATGCTTGTGCAAGGTAAGAAAAATAAAAATTATTATCTTAAATTTTTTGTCATTATATAAATGGAAGTAAATAATGTTTTGAATAGTTTTATGTGATAATAATTTTGAATAATAAATTATATTTATTTTATAAAATTATTTTTAATATTAAATAATAGAATAATTATCTAAAACACTTTGGTTGTGTCGATGCAATGCTTGTACAAGGAGGAGAAAAGTATAAAATAGTGGTTTTAAAATAAATAATGGGATAATTATTAGATGGATTAGAATAATATATATTTTTATAGTTATATATGATAGGTATGTAATTATTTAAATATTTACTGTTTAATTTAATATTTATCTATATTTTTTTAAAGTCAAATTAAATGATTAACCCTAAAAATGACCTTAAATTGTTTCTATTGATAAAAATGATTTATAAATTAATAAAAAACCATAAAAAATTATCTTGATTCTAGTGGGGATGAATAATGGTTAATTATATAATCCATTTTCCATTTACGAGACACTTTCTACTTAAAAATTTCATCATTAACCCTTAAATATTAAATATTTGTAGAAATATTATCAAAATTTTCCTATAAAAGGTGCTCATTACACCCTTTCCAAAACACATTTAAATTTTAGTTTTATCTCAATATTCTACCCCAATAATCTTATAATATTCCATTTACACATTCATACACCTTTGGTATAAGAAAAAGTGATGAATATATGTACTAAAACCGAATATATATATCATTCATATTATAATATATCATAAGGTCAGATATAGGGATGCTGTATGTGAAAATATACAATGGAATATTCCATAAATGGGAATATAATGTATTATTAAATAGAGACATCATAACAAAAGACCTTTTCAAATTGTAGGCCTTGAGGTGCATGCATATTATAGTGATAATATGCTACTATTAATGCCATTCAGATTCTCTCCAATTAGCTATCATTAACAGATTGATATTCAGTGAACTTAAGTGTTAAGTGCATGGTTGAAAATGGATAAACAGTATTGTAATTTGATATTATTTAAAAATTCATCATTTAACACATGATTAAATTCATGGAATTGGGGGAGCTTTCCAAAGTGTTTATATAAAGGATGATAAAGGCCACATTTAGTTGGAACACTCATTTGTTAACCTAAAAAAATCTCTCTCTACTCAAAAACTATCCCCCCATCTTATCTTTACTTTGTTAGTCACTGGCATGCCATCAGAGTATGGAGACTCCCACCCAAGCAGTGAATAGTTTAATCTAACCCATGGATAAACCAAGAAGGATGGATATTTATTGGATGTCTCTTGTAATCTTCATTAAGCCCATTCGATGAATGTGGTTTTTTCAACTTGATAGAGTAAGGTACACAACTCGGTCTTCATTTTATATTTACACATGGTTTTAGTTTCCCTCATGTATATCTTGGTTTAAGGGTTCTAATATTCTTATGATACATAGTTTAATTATTAAAATACCCTTAAAAACCATTTATTGGTATCAAATATTCACTATAAATTTTGATTCTCGAATACATATGTAAAATGAAGTTTCAATCATTTTTGTAAAAAAAAGAACCAAGTGTATTTTTTGATTTGGTGTGAGTCCTTAAAAATAAATGGATATGAAAAGTTGGCATAATGAAATTATTATAGGTGTTGAATGATGATTACTTGGGCCATTATGAATGTAATATTAATTCAAAGTTAATCACATGTGAGGATTATTAATGATAATTTAATCTTACAAGAGTATCATGTTTAATCATACATGGGTGGTGAGTTATTTTTGTATAGCATAAGTTTAATTTCACACAGGCCCTACCGGTGCTATATTAATAATATGTAGGGCCTATCACGTGTAAGAATACTTCTATGTTAATAGTATACACACTAGCACTGCACAAGATTAATTACATGTGAATACCTATCTCACATTATATATATATATATATTGTATAACATTCTCACTCTCCCTACAAAGTTCATTATTAAATCAGAGAGGAAAAATACCGATTAATCCAATATAGACACCTTGTATGAGATTAATCTTACTTAATATTACACATGGTATCCACTACATCCAATATCGTGGGTTTAATATCACATTAGTGACCACTAGTGCTTGTTTTAATTCGATACCATGTGATGTTAATCCTACATATAGGGTCCACATGCTAAGTTAATGTCACGCGACACCTATTTTAATCCTATGTGATTTATAGTTGATTATTACATGACCCATGCATGAAAAATTAATCCTATATAACTCACACTATTATAGTTTAATCTTACATGGGATAATTAACACCTTAGATAAGAATTAAATGCCACTTTATAGATTAATCCTATATAGAGTTAAACAAATAGGATCTTTCCCCTTAAATTCAATTATAAATTGAATTTTACAATTTATAAAATGTTTATAAATTGTAAGAATAATTAAAATGGGATATTTATTTATTTATATATCTTTTTATAAATTAATTAATTATAAATTGTTTATAATTAATTATTTAAATGTTTTTTAGACTCTTATAAAATAACCCATAATATTTATTGTTAATATTCAAAAATACAATTTTCAAATTATATTACAAGACTTATAATTTAGATATAAAATATTTATATTGAAATTATAAGGTTAATTTATAATTTTTTTAAAAATTAAAAATGTTTTAGAGTTATGATGTAATTGATATATCTTTTAAGTAAAGTATCCTAGGGTAGAGGGGCATTGGGTCAGACTACTCACTAGCTTGAAGGCTAGCACATTTTATCGAAAAGTGAGGGATTCCCATATGTGGATCCAAGTTTAGTCATATAGGGATTATTTATTTCATATAATTTTTAGACTTTACTTTAAAGGGTTTTATGTAATTTATGCCTCAGATGAATTTGGATATGTATAAATATAGCTAGATTTTATTTTTCATTAGTAACATAAGATGTGAGTTTTGTAAAGAATTACCAATCAATATAGTTTGAACATATTGGTTTTATGGAAGGAATATGATTCAAAACTAAATCATTTGAATCATTCAGACACATAAAGGGAATAAAATGAGATAATATGGTGCAATTAAACCCCATTAAAATACCAAGTGATCAAATTCCTTCCAAAGTGGCACTTGTCAAGACCTTAGTTATCCAATTCGGTAGGTCATTCCAAATCTAGAATCCCCTTTATTATCTTATATAAGGAATGAAAGTAATGAGTGACCCAAATAAGACTATGTGCCTATTCTTGGGATTTTTTTGGTTACACTTACCTAGGAGACCCTAATAGGATTAGTAAACCAGTGGAATAGAGTTTAGTTTATCCATATAATGGATTGGGAAAAGGGTTGTTTATTAAAATATACAATATCCATATATAATATGATTGGGATGATTCCCTACCTAAATAACTAAGTGGCGAGGGGAACACCAAAGTAGACCCATTGATTAGTGAAATATGAACCTTAGACCATTAATAGTTATAATGAGTTTAAAAGGATACATAATTTTATTGGGATAAAATTTGATAAAATTCCTTATTAATTGATTATAAAACTTGATACTCATAGGATATAAATTCTATTTTATATGAATAACATCATCACCATCAAACTTAAATTTGAGGTTAATCCATGAAAATGATAATATTAATATAATTAACTCCTAAGACTGGTAACTTATGAAATGTTCTAATATAAGGGAGAAAAATATATATATTGGAGTAAACCCTTCCTTATAAATTAAAAATAGATGTTATTCAACATTTGGAATCATTATTATTATGCGAAGTATAGAATGATTCATTTTAGATTTCAAATGAATGAAATGAAAAATAACCTAAGGGATTTATTTACCACTCGTATATTCAATATTATTTGATATGATAATTATTTTTTGATATTGGAAAATAACTTCTAAGGTTTTTTCTGGTTATAAAATTCATTTTTTGGAAATATTATGACAATATGAATGAGTTCAAGAAATTTTTATCCTATTTTATCAAAGTGTTAAGGATATATGAAATTGGAATATGATTCTTAGGTTATAGTATTATATTGGTATAATAAGAGAGTAAAATTTAAAATCCAATGAAGAAAAGTTAGTTGAAAAGTCCAACAATGTTTCTCCAAGTATCTAGAAAAGGTCATTGAACGCTAAAGTATTTTTTATAAATAATTAGTAATGTTTCCATATGATTGAATTTCTCAAGATACCTAATGGGGTTTGTGAACTCCATGTAATTTTCTTAATAATTATTAGTGTTATAACAATTAATTACATAGTTTTTAAGTGTATATGATACAAAATATATACTTGAAAAATGTTTTATATATACAGGATTTCAAAATCAAATGGAAGAATTGATAGAGCTTATAGTTTTCATTCAAGTAATGAATTAAAGAGTTTCTAAATCAAACATTTGAATATAAAGAAATATATCAAGCGTATATGGATCTAACTAAAGGATGTGCATGGTTATATCATTTATATTATATGATAATAGGTGTTCTTTGTTAACAAATTATTATTATGAAAAATAGGAGATAATAAATTATATACCCATGGTTTATGATTCATCATGTTCTATAATATGTTTTGAGAAGTAAATAAGGATAAAAATGTTTTATCTAGGATATAGGAGTTTATCCATATGTTTATTAAAATATGAGGAATGGAGATTCCACAACCATTAGTGGCATATTTTAAATAATAATATTATTTTCAAGAAAATTATCCAAATACATATAATACCATATAAGATATGGGTGTAATAGTTTATTTTTTAAATATTCATATTAAAAGAAAATGAATTATATTTCTAAAACATAAAGGAGTTTCTGTATCTTATCAATATATTTTTTAGAGAATATAGAATATAAGAGGTTAGTGGGATCATGTTTGAACTTAGAGAAGTTGATATGTAATAAATAAAAGATTATACCAACCAATATTTAAAGTCAATGTCACTTAATATCCTAATGGAGTTTAGGATGTTTTTTTAAAGTAACAATGTAAATAGATTCATTAGTTACCAAAATATTTCAAAGTAAATGTTTGATAGAGAATGTTTCAAGAATAATTATGTTAATGTACTTATATAGAGTTATAAGTAGACTAAAAAAGTTAATAATATCATAATATTGAATATTGTAGAGTTAAGGAGTTTCAATATGTTAAAGGAGTTAAACATTAGTAATATGATTTATAAATATCACCATTATTTAAAATATATTTATTTCTATATGTTACTCACTAAAGAGATTTGTGGGATGGTTTTATTAGTTATTCACATAGATATGTGATATGAATTACATAAAGATGAAATGAGTTTAACAAAACCCCTACAAGTGCATAAAAAAATAAAATTAGGTAATCTGTCATATATGGTATGTTAGATAGGTGATAATGCATGGTTTTGTAAAGTTATTTTTAAGAGAGTTTCAGAATATAAAATCTATCATGATATAAAAAAATGAAATATCTACTTTATCATTATTTCATATTGGTTGTATATATATGTATATATTTATATACATCTTTAGAAGTGAAATGATAATTGACCTCTCAAAGTATGAATTTTAGTTATCCCTAATTGATGTTAATTATGTATTATAATTGGTTATGATTTTTTAAGGTTAGTTGAGTATGATTCATTTATTGGGATAATAAATATGCTCATGAGGCACAAAATGAGTTTTATACCCTGGATGGTCCATAAAGGATACTATATGAAGTGTCATACAATATGTGTTTGGTATAATAGAGATGCATGGATCATATATGGATTCCCCAATACCAAAGGTTGAAAATATACCTAGTATGAGAACCTTATACTTTTATACCTTTCTTATACATGTATTAAGGCTTAACTAGTCATGGGTGCATGAGTATGTTGTTGATCATGTCATTGGTTGGAGCTCAACTAAGATGGGATTTTTCCTATCTATGATGAGTATGAAATATAAGCCCAAGATTGAGAGAGACTGATGAGTGTATGATTATACCTAGATAAAACATATGATGTGTCTATTTATTCAAACAAGGGACATGTGATGTGCCCGTCTACAAAGGTGAATGAAATGTGATATATTCATTGAACTGGTTAGTATATACTCAGATAATCAAGAATTTATGGATTAGATATATGATATTGACATGCTTTGGGTCCCATGTTTAATAGACATCTTGGATAAAAGGAACATATGAGAATCCATACTTGTATATGATGTGGTTTTTTGACACTAGTATAGAGATACATGTGTTTAATGGAGATCATGCCAAATCCCTTTTTATATTTAGTATCACTGATGCCTTTCTATAGAGCAATATTTGATTATATTTATTAATTAGGGAATTTATATTTGTTTCCAATTCTAAAAAGGCATGTGGGGTCATAATTTATGGTTTACTAAATGGGGATTGAGTTTGAATTAGAGATTTTCACTAAAATTATTTTATAGTTTATACAAAATAATTTTGGATGGGTATTCTCAAGGTATTGTTGTGAGTGAGTGTCCTAGGCCCAAATCTTGTATATACTTTTATTACCATTAGATTTACACAATTTCATATATACATGTGTTTCTATTACCATCATAGTAATGTTTTTCTTCATGTTCCATTTTTATGATAATGTCCTTAGATTACATATTGTATCCAAAATGTTATATAAATACCCAGCTATAATTATGTCACGACCCCCTCCCACCAAAGATTCCCCTCCTAAGCTGGCAATGGTGAAAGGGAGATAATGACCCCCAAGTCCCGCCTCCAGTAGGCCCCGGGGTGGTGACTAGAACCAAGGGTATGAGTTTTCACAAATATGGGAGGGATTACCCTTTTTATTATTTAGGATCGGGAAATAGGACAAGTCAACCACCAAAAGGAAAAAATAACAAGTGTATAGAAATAAACCCAAACCAAGATCACATGCATGTTTAAATAATTTTATAACAAGGTATAAGTACAAGAAAGCTCAAAGTACAATACCAAAAGAAAACAAGAGAACAACAACTGCAACAACTCCAACTATCTGACTAATAGGGTCCCACACGGACCTGGTAGTCCTCCTGGAAACCTGAAAGTAAATGTTGGGTGAGCATAAAAGTATACTCAGTAGGGAAACCTAAATCTCTCGTGCATAAGTAGGGAGACATCCTAATGTCCCGTGAGAACAACAGAAGAAACCTATCAAGGAATTCTATCCACCCAACCTCACCAGCCACACTCACCAAAACACAAGCACAACAGGCAGTAGTGTATAAGAAACAAGAGTATTGGGTACCCCGCACCATTTACCTTTAGTTAGCTGCTCTTCCTAATAGTGAACGTCCTGACGCTGCCACACTCTCCCCGCCCGCACACACCTGGGCCTCACAACCTTGTATCCCACCCGTACACACCTGTGCCTCACAACCACGTATCCCGCCCGCACACACCTGGGCCTCACAACCACATATCCCGCCCGCACACACCTGGACCTCACAACCACGTATCCCACCCGCAAACACCTAGGCCTCATCCCGAAGATTCTTGGGAAACAGTAGAACCTTCCCGAAGAGTCTTGGGATAAATCCACCCCAATCTAAACCAACGTGAAGAGTCATAGGTGTAAGGTCTCCTCAAGCCATCACAGCCTAGGGGAGAAGGAGCAGGAAGGAGCTAGTAACTAAGGGAAAAACACCCTCTCCCATGAAATGGGAGTGTTCGTCACTAAGTGCTCAACATGGGTGGGGTGCGATAAAACACAAAAGATACAGATATATATATATACCAAACACACAACCCAACCTATGACTTCTAAACAGAGAAAACTGAGCACGTGCCTCAACACTACTACTATGAATCATGTATACAACAAACAACCCCAACCCATTTAGGTTTTCACGTTTTAGCAGAATTAATTAATTTAGTTCCTTAACTACTGGGAAACTATCCACAACCAACCACATTGATTTTTCGTAAACATATCCCTTCCATCCACAAATCAAGTTAGAAAAACACAAGAAATACAACCAAGCCCTTCTTATCATCCAACCAACCCATTGATTATTAAACCCGTTCCATTACCATGATCCACCATTCATTAACTCTTCCACTTTTTATTTATTAACCACAACCCACTGTTCGTTCACATTCTAACCCATACCTGCAGCCCCACTGCCAACCGCCATAACCACAACCGTACCGTACATCATTATCCCTTTAATACCACTTATCGCAGCCCTGCTGCCCGTTACTAACATAACATTCACACCAACCCATAACCAAGCCAACCGCAACCCCACTGCTCACCCAAACCACAACAACCCACAAAACACCCCCATCACATGCCATGTATCCAAGCCAACACTCACATGTTCATTATTCCATTTTGTTTACCCGGGGTGATCACACAAGGGATCTAGATTTTAAACGGACAACTTTACGTGATTAACCAAATTCCACATTCCACAAAGTTCCATCCACAAAAATGGTCTAGAAAGATAGGACAACATTTAGTTGCTCAATCAAAGGCCCCCAACGACCATGATTTTTAGTAGGCATAAGCTCATTCAATTCACAACATAATATCACAGGATATAAAGTAACAACAATCACAACTTCCCAACCCCGTTCTTTAACCAGTTATTATCTTCATTTAATGGTTCATCTGTATATCACGAAAACAAGAGTATACCCATACCGCATGATGCACAAAAGAGAGAGACAAAGGTAAGATCCCTACCTCAACAGGTTCTGATCACAGCGCTCCCCCGAATCAACTTTGGAAGAAGTCCGTCGACATCCTTCACTTCCGTCGGGTCCTAGAGAAACCTCCTCGGGTGGAAGTCGGAGAGGAAAGGCCGAAGGAAAGACAACAGACCCAGGCTCGGAAGTTCTGCCTCGTCGTTACGATCCCGTGGCCGCTAACGGATCGTAAATCGGAGCTCGGACGAAGAAGTTATGGAAGAAAGAGCCTTCGAGTCTCTTGGGAGAACTCTACTCAGAGGAAAGGGGAGAAGAGGAGTGAATTGAAAGGAGGAGGGGACCCCTCCTTTTATAGGCGATAAAAGGAAAAGTACACGGCGTGTAATTTATGGTACACAGAGTGTACTCGATTATTTTACACGGTCTCCACGCGGCTTCCAACACGGCTCTGCGGCCGTTGACTGGTCAACACATGGTTTGAGGGTAACGCATACGCGGGGAAAGACTACAGGGCGTGTAGTTTAGACACACGGCATGTAATAATTTATTGCACACGGCAAGGACACGACCCCAACACGGTACACGGCCATTTACTGGTAACGTGTACGCGGGGAAGGACTACACAGTGTGTAGAACTGGACACACGACATGCACCCATTATTTCACACAGTAAGGACGCGACCTTCAACATGGGGTATACCCAGAAAGGTGGTACACGACATGTAGTTACATTACATGGTGTGTACTCATTTACTTCACACGGCGAGGACACGACCTGCAACACGGGGTATACCTGGAAAGGGGGTACACGACGTGTACTCAAACTACACGGCGTGTAGTTTCAAAATTATGGAAGGTGTAAGAAAAGTCCATTTTACCCTCCAGAACACTTCTTGACCTTCTTTTTGACAAAGGAATGGGCTGGAGAGATCCAGGCCATTACATCAGATACCTCTTAAAACATTCTCATCCCCGAGAATTCAAAACCAACCCAGAGGAAACCCAACAAGATACCTCTTAGGGTTCTTGTTATAAAAGGAACCCATCCAACAACCCTAATCATATGTGTTAGGAATTCCTTCTCCTATGTCGAGATATTATCCGCTTTAGGCGGAACTAACTCACCTGCACGGGTTCAATCGAATCCTCATTAATGCGTCTCGATTAAGAATTGGGTCTTCCCACTTTCATACATTAGGATATTTTCAACTCGTACTACCCCCCAACACCACACAACCAACACACTACCTGAACACGTGGTTTTGGGAAATTCCTTCTCCTATGTCGAGATATTATCCACTTTAGGAGGCACTGAATCGCCTGCACGGGTTCAATCACATCCACATTAATGCGTCTCGATTAAGGGTCATGTTTTTCCCTTTCCCCACACATCCGAACATGTCACAAATTACCAGGGAACAAGGAAACAAAAGGTCTCACAACTGACAAGACAAGAATTCCATATATCAAGGGTACAAAGTACAACATCAACACAAATCTCAGAAGAAAAAGGAAAAAAAAACAAGTCAAAACAACTCTGGGTACTGAGCGTGCATCTGGGTCGCCCGCTCCCAAGTGCTCTCCTCGAGGCCTCCATGCCTCCACAACACACGAACCAACAGAATGGTTCGTCCACAGAGCACCTTCTCTTTACGATCCTCGATCCTGACTGGTCATTTCTAGAAGGTTGCGTCGTCTCCCATATCTAACTCTCCCCAGTCGATAACGTGGGAGTCATCGTGTAAGTACCGATGAAGCTGGGAGACGTGGAAGACGTCATGAACCTTCTCCAACTGAGGTGGCAGGGCCAGTTGATATGCCACCTCGCCGACTCGCCTCAGCACCTCAAAAGGTCCAATGAACCTAGGTGAGAGCTTTCTCCCTTTCCCATACCTCCACTGCCCCCATCGAGGGGAAACCTTCAAGAACACATGATCTCCCACCTCTAACTCCAAGGGCCTCCTCCGACGATCAACATAAGACTTCTGTCGGTACTGAGCCGCTTTCATCCTCTCACGTACAAGCTGGAATTTCTCTGTGGTGCTATGTACTACCTCTGGCCCAAGAGCACTTGTCTCACCAACCTCTGCCTAGAAAATGGGTGAACGACATGGCCTTCCATACAAATCCTCAAACGGTGCCATGCCAATAGTAGAGTGGAAGATTTTGTTGTAGGAAAACTATACTAAAGGCAAGTGTCATACCCATGATCCTCCGAAATCTAGAACGCATGCTCACATCATGTCCTCTAATGTCTGGATAGTCCGCTCTGTCTGCCCATCGGTCTGGGGGTGGAAAGCAGTGCTAAGGCGTAGCTGGGTGCCAAAAGCATGCTGTAACCCCCTCCAGACTCATGAGGTAAACCGAGTATCCCGATCCGAGACGATAGTCCTTGGGACTCCATGAAACCACACAACCTCATCTACGTACCTCTGTGCCAAGGTACTCACTGGGCCTGACTCCTTAATTTCTAA
Organism: Viscum album; assembly: GCA_963277665.1. Taxonomy (NCBI): domain Eukaryota; kingdom Viridiplantae; phylum Streptophyta; class Magnoliopsida; order Santalales; family Viscaceae; genus Viscum; species Viscum album. The sequence goes on along the minus strand of OY728122.1, from coordinate 931,504,081 downwards.
AAAGTGAGCCGATTTCGTTAGTTGATCCACCACTACCCAGATAGTATCATAACCAACCTGAGCTCTGGGTAGTCCTGTGACAAAGTCCATTAAGATGTCATCCCACTTCCACTTGAGGACATCTAAAGGGCACAACAACCCACTGGGAACACGGTGTTCAGGCTTCACTTGCTGACACACTAGGCATTTAGCCAAAAACACCGCCATTGCCCGTTTCACCCCGGGCCACCAAAACTGTTTCCTCAGGCCTCGGTACATTTTCAAAACTCCTGGATGTACTGCCAAGGCTGAGCTATGGAACTCACTGAGAACTCCCTCATGCATTGTCTCCGGGACAAAAAACCTTCAATGGAAAAGCATCCAATGTCGGCTGTCCTCTGACCATCCTTCTGGAGCGTTCCCATGATCGGCACGATCCCACATCACTTCCGCCTCAGAGTCCCCCCACTGGGACTCTTCCACCTGCTGCAACAAGGAGGACTGCACCGTCATTTGAAACAAACAACCTCTAACACCTTCTACCCTGGCATCTAAGTGCAAGGAGGCCAACTCTCCCATCACCTTCCAAGCATCAGTGGATTCCCGAACTACTTTCTGATGTGACTTCCCTCTCAGGGCATCATCCACAACGTTGCCCTTACCTTCAGTGTAAGAGATCTCAAAGTCATATTCTTGGAGAAACTCGACCCATCTCCACTGCCGTAAGTTCAGGTCACGCTGGGAGAAGATATAACATAGGCTCTTGTGATCCGAGAAGACCACAAAGCACTCCCCAAAGAGGTAATGTTTCCACAACTTCAGTGAGAACACTACTATTTCAAGCTCCAGGTCATGGGTGGAATAGTTATACTCGTGAGGGCGTAACTGCCTATACCCATAACAGATCACTCCCATCTTCTACATCAGCACGAACCCCAGACCAAGTCCAGAAGCATCACAAAACACCTCATACAACAACCCTTCCTCTGGAAACCTGAGTACAAGAGCAATGAACAACTTCTCCTTCAGGTATTAAAAAGATTTCTGGCACTGCTCACTCCATAGGAAGACCTGGTTCTTCCTAGTCAAAGCTATCAATGGAGCAGCAACTCGAGAGAAGTCCGAAACGAACCTCCGATAGTAACCTGATAACCCCAGGAAACTATGAACTTCTGCCACGCTCTTGGGTGCCGCCCAAGAAACAACTGCCTCCACCTTTGACGGGTCCACTGACACTCCATGATGAGACACTACGTGCCCAAGGAAGTGTACTTCTTGTGTCAAGAACTTACACTTCAACAATTTCCCGTAAAGCCGGTGGTGTCGAAGGACTTCCAAGACTGTCCTGAGATGCTTAATGTGATCCTCCTCTAACCTTGAGTAGATCAGGATGTCATAGATAAACACAACAACGAACCGGTCCAGAAACTCCCGGAAGACAAAGTTCATAAGTCCCATGAACACAGTCGGTGCATTTGTGACTCCAAACGACATCACTACAAACTCGAAGTGCCCGTACCTACACCTGAAAGCCGTCTTCGAGATGTCGCTGTCCTTTACCCTCAGCTGATGATATCCATATCATATATCAATCTTGGAAAACCAACCTGCTCCCCTCAGTTGGTCGAAGAGATCATCTATCCTTGGGAGGGGATAGAGGTTCTTAAATGTTACCTGGTTCAACCTTCGGTAGTCTATGCATAGCCTGAGACCACCATCTACCTTTTTCACAAACAAAGCTGGAGAACCCCATGGCGATAAGATGGGTCGAACAAAACCCTTATCCATCAGATCATCAATCTGAATCCGCAACTCCTGCAACTCCGAAGGTGCCATCCGATAAGGGGCCATTGAAATCGGACGAGCACCAGGCTGTAAGTCTATCATGAACTCAACGTCACGTCGGGGGGGGGGGGGGGTAGAGTTACAACCTTCTCAGGAAAAACATCGAGGAACTCCCCAAAAACCTCCGGGACATCCATCATCTCTGTATCAGCTGGAACCACTGGTAGCCCACCTAACAAGGAAAGGAGAGGCTCCACACACCAGCTTCCCACCTAATAGCTCCTCTCGCCAACAAAAGCTGCATGATTCCCGTCCACATCGGAGAACAAGACTCTTCTCCGGAAGCAGTCGATAATGGCACTAACAGAAAACAACTAGTCGATTCCTAGGATGACATCGTATGGCTGCATCTGTAACAGAAGAAGGTCCCCACTAGATTGATGTGGTCCCAATGTCAGCCCACATCCCCGGAAAACACAAGATATGCTGGTCTGGCCTCCAACTGGTGTACTCAGCATCAGTGGTATGGAAAGTCTCTCTACGTCTAGTCCCAAAGCATGGGCTAGACCAGGTGAAACAAAGGAGTGAGAAGCTCCCGAATCGAACAAAGCAGAAACAAGAGTGCTGAACAAACAAATTGTACCTCGCACCACCTCTGGTCCTGTTGGAGCTGTCAACTCTGTTGCATGCAACTGTCCATGCCCAGCTCCTCTTCCTCTCTGATGTCGTCCACCTCCCCGACCACGCCCTGGTCGAGGTCCCTGAGGAGCACACTGAGTTCCGCCTCCTCCCGCAAAGTCTGCCCTCGGATGAGCATGGTCCTTCTACTGCTGGAAGGGCCTCACCGACAACTGGTGCTGCTGAGGTGGGCACTGAACCTGCCCACCTCCACCGTACTAAGCTCGGGTCAGGCACCGACTCTAAACATTCCCAAAACCTCCACAAGAAAAACACCTCGGTCCTGGGCTCGTGAAAAAGGGATGAGGAACCGAAGATCTGAAATGGAACTGCTGGGGCCTGCTCCCCACTGGCCTGAACCTGGAAGGTCCCGTCACAGGAGACCTGCTGCTGACTGCCTTCCCCTTCGACGAGCCCGGCTGGATCCCTTCTCGTGGTGCACCTCCTAGCGAGTGCATCCTCTCTACAACCTCTGCCTTCTTCTGTACCGCTAAGTACGTCAGAAGGGTGAAGGGGGTGACAACATACTGGAGCGAAGGACGAAGCGCCTCCTCCAAACGTCTCTCCCGAGACTCCTCATCCGGAAAGAGATCCGGAGCAAAGCGCAAGAGATCCTTGAACTTGATCCCTAGCTCTTGTACCGACATACTCCCCTGCTGAAGGGAGAGTAACTCCTGCCACTTCTCTTCCTTGATCATGGAAGAAAGGAATTCCTCTCGGAATTCCTTCTCAAAGTTAGCCCATGGAACCTCTGCCTCTATCCTCTCTCCGGGGTAGAGCGTCCACCACTGTCGCGCCGCACCTCTCAGATGACTGACTACTACGGGAACCCAATACTCCCTCGGAGCACGGATCAAGGTAAAAGCGATCCTTAGCTCCTAAAGCCACCCCACTTTCTCCATATCCGAAGTACTACCCTCTTACTTCTTGAGGGTCTACCGCTGGAAAGAACGGAGAGTCTTCTGCCACTGGCTATCTTCCTCCTCTCGGTCAATCCTCAGCTGATCGACCGCCTGAATCTGCTGGGCCTCAGCCATCTGAGCCACCCGGGGATGACGTCCAGGTTCCATAGTTGTACGGTAAACAAAGATCTTCTAATCCCAAGTAGTAAGAAAAACTCAAGGTTTTATTTTATCATTTTATTTCAATTTCTTTCCCAGAACGCCCAAATCAATTAAAACACAATCATGATGATGCATGTACCTTCCCTAGGGTATCTACCCTGCAATCAATGTAGTGTCACTTGGTCGTTCGGTAGGCTCAGAGTCCTTGCATCGGATCACAGGGGGCCCTAAAATCCCATGTCCTAGCCGGTCTTCCCTAGCCTATGTCATGCACCAAGATTGACTAACATTGTTACCCTACCATCCAATGAAATCCTCACTGTGTCTAACTCCAAACTCCGTCCTATCTCTCAACCATCAGCCTCTGATACCCTTCTTTCACGACCCCCTCCCACCAAAGATGCCCCTCCTGAGCTGGAAATGGTGAAAGGGAGATAATGACCCCCCGAATCCCGCCTCCAGTAGGCCCCGGGGTGGCGACTAGCACCAAGGGTATGAGTTTTCACAAATATGGGAGGCATTACCCTTTTTATTATTTAGGATCGGGAAATAGGACAAGTCAACCACCAAAAGGAAAAAAGAACAAGTGTATAGAAATAAACCCAAACCAAGCCCACATGCATGTTTAAATAATTTTATAACAAGGTAAAAGTACAAGAAAGCTCAAAGTACAATACCAAAAGAAAACAAGAGAACAATAACTGCAACAACTCCAACTGTCCGACTAGAAGGGTCCCGCACGACCCTGGTAGTCCTCCTAGAAACCTGAAAGTAAACGTAGGGTGAGCATACAAGTATACTCAGTAGGGAAACCTAAAGCTCTCATGCACAAGTGGGGAGACATCCAAATGTTCCGTGAGAACAATAGAAGAAACCTAGCAAGGAATTATATCCACCCAAAATCACAAACCATACTCACCAAAACACAAGCACAACAGGTAGTAGTATATAAGAAAAAGAGTATTGGGTACCCCACACCATTTCCCTTTAGTTAGCTGCTCTTCCTAACGGCGAACGTCCTGACACTGCCACACTCTCCCCGACCGCACACACCTAGGACTCACAACCACGTATCCCACCCGCACACACCTGGGCCTCACAACCACGTATCCTGCCTGCACACACCTGGGCCTCACAACCACGTATCCCGCCCACACACACTTGGGCCTCACAACCACGTATCCTGCCCGCACACACCTGGTCCTCACAACCACGTATCCCGCCCGCACACACCTGGGCATCACAACCACGTATCCCGCCCGTACACACTTGGGCCTCACAACCACGTATCCCCCCCGCACACACCTGGGACTCATCCCGAAGATTGTTGGGAAACAGTAGAACCTGTCCGAAGTGTCTTGGGCTAAAGCCACCCCAATTGAAACCTACCTGAAGAGTCTTAGGTGTAAGGTCACCTCAAGCCATCACAACCTAGGGGAGAAGGAGCATGAATGAGCTAGTAACTAAGGGAAAAACACCCTCTCCCATGAAATGGGAGTGTTCGGCACTAAGTGATCAACATGGGTGGGGTTCGATAAAACAAAAAATATACATATATATATATATATATATATATATATACCAAACACACAGCCCAACCTATGGCTTCTAAACAGAGAAAACTGAACACGTGACTCGACACTGCTACTACGAAGCATGCATACAACAAACAACCCCAGCCCCATTTAGGTTTTCACGTTTTAGCAGAATTAATTTATTTAGTTCCTTAACTACTGGGAAACTATCCACAACCAACCACATCAATTGTTCGTAAACATATCCCTACCATCCACAAATCAAGTTAGGAAAACACAAGCAACACAACCAAGCCCTTCTTAACAACCAACCAACCCATTTATTATTAAACCCGTTCTATTACCATGATCCACCATTCATTAAATCTTCCACTTTTTATTTATTAACCACAACCCACAGTTCGTTCACATTCCAACCCATCCCTGCAGCCCCACTACCAACCACCATAACCACAACTGTACCATACATCATTATCCCTTTAATACCACTTATCGCATCCCCGCAGCCCGTTACTAACATAACATTCACACCAACCCATAACTAAGCCAACCGCAGCCCTGCTGCTCACCCAAACCACAAAAACCCACAAAACACCCCCATCACATGCCACATATCCAAGACAACACCCACATGTTCATTATTCCATTTTGTTTAACCGGGGTGATCACACAAGGGTTCCAGATTTTAAACGGCCAACTTTACGTGATTAACCAAATTCCACATTCCACAAAGTTCCATCCACAAAAATGGTCTAGAAAGATAGGGAAACATTTAATTGTACAAGTAAAGGCCCCCAACGACCGTGATTTTCAGTAGGCAGAAGCTCATTCAATTCACAACATAACATCACAGGATATAAATTAACAGGAATCACAACTTCCCAACCCCGTTCTTTAACCAGTTATTATCTTCATTTAATGGTTCATCTTTATATCACGAAAAAAAGAGGATAACCACCCCGCATGATGAAAAAAAGAGAGAGACAAAGGTAAGATCCCTACTTCAACAGGTTCTGATCACAGCGCTCCCCCAGATCAACTTTGGAAGAAGTCAGTCGGCGTCCGTCACTTCCGTCGGGCCCTAGAAAACCTCCTCGGGTGGAATTTGGAAAGGAAAGGCCGAAGGAAATAAAATGGACCTAGGCTCGGAAGTTCCGCCTCATTGTTACGATCCCGTGGCCGCTGATGGATCGTAAATCGGAGCTCAGACGAAGAAGTTATGGAAGAAAGAGCCTTCGAGTCTCTTGGGAGAACTCTGCTCAGAGGAAAGGGGAGGAGAGGAGTGAATTGAAAGGAGGATGGGACCCCTTCTTTTATAGGTGTGAAAAGGAAAAGTAAACGGCGTGTACTCAGTTATTTTACACAGTCTCCACGCGGCTTCCAACACGGCTCCGCGGCCGTTGACTGGTCAACACACGGTTTGAGGGTAACGCATACGCGGGGAAAGACTACATGACGTGTAGTTTAGACACACGGTGTGTACTCATTTATTTCACATGGAAAGGACACAGATCCAACACGGTACTCGACCATTGACTAGTAATGCATACGCGGGGAAGGACTACATGGCGTGTAGAACTGGACACATGGCGTGCATCCATTATTTCACACAGCAAGGACGCGACCTTCAATACGGGGTATACCCAGCAAGGTGGTACATGGAATGTAGTTACACTACATGGCGTGTACTCATTTACTTCACATGGCGAGGACACGGTCTACAACACGGGGTATACCTGGAAAGGGGGTACATGACGTGTACTCAAACTACACAGCGTGTAGTTTCAAAATTCTAGAAGGTGTGGGAAAAATCCATTTTACCCTCCAGAACACTTCTTGACCTTCTTTTTGACAAAGGAATGGGCCAGAGAGATCCGGGCCATTACAAATTAAAACCTCAAGATACCATGAAAATAATATTAAAAAAATGTATTTTAATCTATATACATCATACTAACAAGAAATATATGTTGTTTGACTATCAGATGATGATGGATCATAAGCATTGAAACTTCTTCCTATGAACTTTACACTTAGTGATCTTGAGTATATGAGATCATGAGAACTAACCTTCCAATAGGAACATCGCATGTTTTGGGTGTCATTGGTTGTTCCTATAAACACAAATTTGTATCTTTACTTAAGATCTTTGTTAATGTGTACCATTTTATCACATAATTTGATTCAAGGTAAAAAACATGACATTGAAGTCATGGAGAGGTAGTTTGTGTTGGGTGCATCATTGGTGTTATGAAATTGGTTGAGTGATCAAGATAGAATTTGTCACTTCTTAGTTAAGGATGAGATATATCATGGGCCTAGTTGACTAGGATGATAGTATATTTATTAAATCCATGACCATGGTGATTGAATTTAATTTTGACTATTAAATTCAACAAATAAATAAAGAAATAATGGATAGTGACATAGAGTGTGCATCCTATATTATGCGATATCACACGACAAATATATTATAATCCACATATTGTGTTCATAGTAGGTTGTTTTAACTATGAAATTATTTATCACCTTAGTGGCCATGTTATGTTTCTAGATACTGCTCTTGGTCTATGAGTATGAATCACTACTATCAAGATAAGGTCCCAGAGGGTCACACAATAAGTTTATCTACAAGTTCAAACTATTATGATAAATATGAGTTTTTGATGAAGTGGGCCCCATGTTCAGATGTCAACAAACAAATTAGTGAGAATGATCGAAAGTAAAATAATTCAATTATATTATTCAAGTTTAGAATAATAATTGTTGAATTTATTTCTAAAGGTATTCATAAGTTGTTTCATTATAAAAAGTGAATATGAGGAAATATAATTTTTTGAATGGACATAATACGTTCGAGGTTCATTAAATTATTAAAGAAGATTATTAGGTGAGTAAATGAATCATATTTTGTCATGTAAAGTTTTAAAGAGTTAAAAGTGGGTGGTAAAATATTCATGACAGTTATAACAAGTTTAATTTATTCATAAGTGTGAAAAAGGGTCTAAATTGAAGGTGATAACATTATAGGGTCCAAAGTGTAATTTTGGAAAGTATAACCTAAGTATAAAAGTCATTTTAGCTTATTGAATTGTGTTAAACACTATTTTCATGAATTTAAGAGCTCTATCATCCTATCTTATAATCTTTAGTGTGAGATACTAAAGGAAGAACAAGGCTGTACTGATCTGGCTTTCTCGATTGATTCTGTGTTCTTCACGCAATCAAAGGGACATCATAAAGCCCTTCGATTTCCCATTACAGCATATGAGAATCAAAAATAAATTATCCAAGAGTTTTGGTGCACGTGTGGAAGATCTATAGGATATCTATATTGGATAATTTGAGCCACAACATGAAAATTTTTAGAAAAAATAATTGGTATTTTCAAATGAACTAGGTACCATTTTCAGTTTCATTGAATTTTTTTCTTTATTCCTAAAATTAATTTCATGTGATCCTTTAAGAAATATAGACAAAGGTTTTGGTGGAATCAATGTTTTAAACATGAATTAGAACCTAATATTTAAAATTATGTATTTTAAACACTTCCTCTGAACACCAAGTTCCATCAATTTTCATCATAGTGAAAATTCAATTATTCAAGTATAAAAATTCAAAATTTTGATTAAATTTTCTTTGATTTGTAAATAGTGTTTTGATACAGTCCCAAAAAAACTAAAAACACATCTATCTAAGTTCGTATGACTTAGATATGGTCTATCTAGGATTAATGGGTTGGAAGAAATAATTGTAATGGAAAGGGAAGATATATATATATATATATTCTATCAATTTTATGGTTACCAATGTAAATAATTTCTAGTAGAGGTGTAGTGTGAGGGTTTTTTGTATTCAACTAAGGTACTTTTAGTCATAAGTGATAGTCTGTTATCCAGAAGACTTTGTATGAGAGCCTATTTTATAAGAAAAAATCTAATAAAAAGGGGGTAAGCTTATCCTTCAAAGTGGAAGGATGGGTTTTAATATAAAAAAGGGTTTTATTGGTGGGATAATGTATTATATATATATGTTATATACTTTACTATATAATTTATTAGTAATATACATATACACACATACATGGCACCCAAAAATTGGGATGTTAGGTTTTTACCCTGACCTATGCCAGATCAGTTCAGTCTGAATCTGACCTGCCTAATCCATCAAGCCCATTGCAAGTCTTAAATAAATATCCTTGGATCTTATTTAGTTCCAAATAGACTTGAAAAATTGTATTTTTTTTAGAAATTAAATTTTGTTGTATTGGATTAAATAAAATTACTTCGAGTATTGGGAGACATTTGAATAATAAATTAAAATTATTTTAATGCAAGTTAAAACATTAAAAATTCTATAGAGTTGAATTTTAGAAAATTTAATTTTTTCTATGCATAATTATTTCATGCTGATAGATCATGATTTAATACCCACCTATCTTTATTTGTTTTATTAATTATTTAATTTAATTATTTCATTTGAGTGATAAAGTATAATAATTATTTTTATTTTGTTGATATCCTTATTTCCACTTCCACTTCAAAATGTACAAGGGAATGTGTGTCCAAATTTGAATTATAAAATGTAATTATGCACCTTGAGCTTCACTCACCTATGTGTGAGTATAAATTATAAATATTTGAGGTGTTTATTGCAACACAGTTCAAGTTGATAGCTATTGGAAACCAAAAAAGTGAAGTGAATGAGAGTTGTGGGAGTTGCAATTAGAGTTAGGTATCTACTCAATAAATTCACATAGGGTCTAAATTAATCAATATTCACTCAATGGATTAACCTATAGTTAAATAATAATTACCACATCATTATTTATTTATTTTATCAAATATATGATTTATTATTTTATGAATGTGTATTTATTACGTGTGATCACATAAAATAATAATTAACAAGCATGTATAGATAAAATGAACATATGCAGTGAATGTTTTATATTTAAATTTTGGTTAAGTTGTTAGTGATATAACATAAAAAAATTATCTTAAAAATAAATGGATTTCATTCACCAAGATAAATTAACAAACACCTCAAGTCGAATATTAAGTCATTAAACTCCTTCCATCACTTGAATTTGGACACAACCAATTGTTCGAGGTGATAATCATCCCTAGTTGAGGGTGTATTTTATTATCAGTGAGTTTTTATGAGATTAGTGAGTCAAATTAACTAAACATAGAAGCAAATAAGTAGTCATAGATAGCTTGTTGCGACGTTATAGGCAAGGGGTTGAACAATGAAAAGTAATCCTTTATAGAAGATGGGACTCCACTAAACAGATTAAGGAGCCACAAGTTAATGCAGCTGGCTAGACAAAACCCTACCTTAGACTTTCAAAGTATAGGTGATGCCATAACTTGGGATAATAAGATATATTTAAGTATATTTTATACTATAATTCTCAAGATACCGAGTATTTTAAATCTAGTAGTTGAAGGATTCTAGGATTTGATAAAATAATAGGAGAAACCGGAAATTTAATAAAGTTAAAAGTGTTATTTAGTAATCAAGATAAAGTAATAATATGAAATATTTACTTATTTTAGATCAAATTAAAACCTCCACCAAATCAATTTCACTAAGATCAATATTATATAAAGAAAATATACTGACCATTCATAACTTCCAAGAGTGGTACAAACACTTGTGCATAGTTGAATGCTAAGAGAGGAAGCCTAATGTGGTGAAATACCTACTTTCTATTAAGATGAATTAGAGATCAATAAATGTGTGTAAATATACATATAATAAGAATATTTATGATACACTATATGTTTGGATCTTCTTATTGTCATTTATTTCAAGTGAGCTGCATAAAATACAGGAGGAAAAAGGTATTTTCTAGATGCTGTCTTATCTCTAGGATTTATAATAGGAGAGAGCTCGATAAGAAATATACGAGATATCCAATGAATTTTTTAGTTTTAGGATAGTAGAAAGTATCTTGTATGGATCCCATATACTCAAGATTAATGGATAAATTAAGAGACCAAAATCCCTTGGGATCAAATTGAAACAAGAACTAGAAACTGATCTTATTCTTACCTCTTTACCACATAGATTCTATAATTTCATCATTATTTATAAAATTAATAACATGAATAATTTACTCTCAAAATTGTTGATTTTAGTTCACTAAATAGATAAATATATGATGAATTTTAACTCTTTGGCCCTTATAGTGTACAAGAGGAGTAAGGGAAAACATAAGACATCAAAGGTTAAGTCTAAGCCAAAGACACCAACACACCACCCCTCCAAGAAACCCAAGATATAAAGGGTGAGAAATGAGTATGAGTTTTCTTGATTTTATTTTGAAAATAAATCCCACTAGAATAATAATTACAAAGTTGGGTAGAATTATAATGGTGATTCTTCTACTTTAGGTATATTTTTAATTGAATAAAATCTATCTATATCTAAAATCTAGGTATTGGATGCTACATGTGGCTCTCACATTTTTATTCAAATACATAAAAAAGTAGATTCAAGATAATTTCAAAAGGTGAAGCTAATATCCATGTAGAAAATGGTTCCATACTATAATCATTAGTAGTGGGATATTATCATCACACTTTTCCTAGTGGTTTGGTTGTTGTATTAAATAATTTTAATTATGCACCATCTATTACCATAAACATAATATCGGTTTCAAGTTTAGAAACTATGAGATTTTATTTCATGTTTGGAAATAATTTTTTTATTATATATAAGAACAAAATATTCTATGGTATGTTACATCTTAACAATGAATTGTAAATTCTTGAACATGAAAATCTAGTTTTTTGAATCAATGAAAAATCCAGAGAGAATGACTCATATCCTACCTGCCTATGAAACTTCATTCTAGATTATGTAAACAAAAATGTTTTAAAGAAAACTAAATAAAGTAGGGAATTTAGAATCTATATAGTTAAAACCCTTAGATGTATATCATGATTATTTATAAGGTAAAATGACCAAAATACATTTTAGTAGTAAAGGAGGAAGAGATAAAGAACCACTAGAGTTAGTTTATACTGATGAATATGGACCACTTCCAGTAGTGGTAATGGGTGGATTATATTATTTAATTAATTTTACTGATGAATTTAGTATGTATATTTATATCTACTTAATGAGGTTTAAGTAATATTCATTTTATATATTTAATAAATATGAAAATGAAATAGAGAATAAAATCTATAAAAATATTAAGAAGCTCTACATAGACCGTTGTGGGGAATATCTAAACCAAGATTTTATCAACCACTTAAAGGAGTGTGGGATAGTTTCCCAAATTTTTCCTCCTTATACACTATAGTGGAATGGTGTTAGTGAAATGAGGAAACATATGCTTCTTAACATGCTCATGTTGATGATGAGTCATGTAAATCTACCTTTATCCTTTTGTAGATATTAATTTTAGATAATGACATATACACTAAACCGAGTACCAAATAAATCAGAATATGGGATTCCAATCCATTTATGTTATGGAATGAAACCTTCTTTGTCGCATATACATGTATGAGGATGTGATTCATTTTTATAGACTATAACTAATGAAAAACTAGAATCTTGAAGCATAAAGTGAATCTTTATAGGGTATCATAAAAAAACTATATTATATTAACTATATAACCCTTAAATTGAAAAGTGATTATAGTAAGACAAGACCTTTTTTAGAAAGGGAACACATTTAAAATGGAAATAGTGGGATCATGATTAAATTTGATGTAGTTGATGCTCCAAATGCAAAACAGTTATCATGGGAACAATCTCCACAAGAGATAGTGGGCAATGAATATGTTCAAGAGACACAAGTACTATATAGGTTAACTAGAGAGGTTAGAGAACCAGCGAGATATGGTTTTCTTATCAGTAATCTTGGTGATATATTACTCCTTTATGATAATGAACATTTTACTTAAAATTAAGTAGTATATGAAAATTATACTACTAAATAGAAAGATTTTATACATTATAGGATGGATTTTATATACCAAAATCAAGTTATGATTTTAGAAGATCTTCCTATTGATGTAAAACCTATTGGGTGTAAATGGGTATTCAATAAAAATATTAACATGGAGGTTTAAGTAAGCACATATAAAACTCGACTCATTGTAAAATGTTTTAGGCCATGTGAAGGCATAAACTATGAATAAACCTTCTCACCATTCGAAATACCAAAATCCATCAAAATATTACTTATAATAGCGACCCTATATCATTAGGAGATTTGGAAAATAGATGTTAAAAATACTTTTATAAGTGGGAATTTGGTTGAAGAAATCTACATGACATAATCCAAATGGATTATTATGTAAAATAGTTACAATAACAAATCCAAGCTATAGAGATCCATTTACAGATTGAAGAAGACATCACAATCACGGAATGTTCATTTTGATACGGCCATTAGAGAATTTGGTTTCATTAAGAATGAAAGTGAGTCATGTGTATATAATAAGGTTAGTGGGAGTTCCATAATTTTCTTAGTATTATATGTTGAAGACATATTAATAATGGGAAATGAAGTATGATTCCTACAGTTAGTGAAGAATTGGTTTAAGTAATTCTTCTACATAAAATAATTTGGTGAAAAAACCTATATTCTTGGGAACAAGATATATCAAGATAGATCTCAGAGGTTTATTTGGATAATTCAAGGTACATATATTGAAAATGCACTCAAAAGGTATAATATAGAACAATCTAAGAGAGGATTACCACCGATATCACATGGTGTTAATCTATCCAAGAAAATGTATCCACATACACATGAGGTGATTAAAATAATGAGTAGAATACACTATTCTTTGTAAGTGGGTTCCATTATGTATTCAATTCCATATACTAGGTTTTATGTTTAATTTTATTTAAGTATAGTGGGTAGATATTAATATAATTCATGAGAGCTACATTGGGAAACTATAGAAACTATCCTAATGTACTTAAAACATACAAAGGAAATTTTCTTGATGTATAGATGAGATGGGAAACTATTAGTAAGGTAATAATCTAATTCTAGTTTCTAGATAGATCTTGATTTTATAAAATCATATTCAGGATATTTCGTTTTCTTGAATGGTGGTTCAGTGATCCAAAGAATCTCAAAGTGGCCAGTGGTCACTGATTCTACAATGATATCTCAATATATGACAGATTTTGATGAAATTAAGGAAAAAAATTAGATTCATTTTTTTGATATTGGAATTATACCTAATAGTGTAGACCTTATCATAGTGTACCATGATAATACTACAATAGTGGTGATTGAAAAATTTCCTAGGTCACACAATAGGATGGATCATATACTTCAGAAGTTTCATCTCTTTAGGGATTTTTCATAGAAAGTTGGTGTCACAGTTAGTAGAGTAACCATATTGGATAATGTGGTAGACCCCCTAACTAAAGACATATCTCACTAGTATAAGGATTCTCATGTGAGATCTAATAGATTGAAATTTTCTAACAGTTGGCTCTAGTGCAAGTGGGAGTGTTGTGAGTGAGTGCCCTAGACCCAACTCCCATATGTACTTTGATTACCATTAAATTTATATAGTTTTATATATACATGTGTTTATTTTACTATCATAGAAATGTTTCTTTTTCATGTACTATTTTTATAGTAATGACCTAATATTACATGTCGTATCAAAAGGTTATAACAGTACCCAATTATAATGATAACCTTGATATATAGTGATAGTAATCTTAAACACATATCCTATGGTCTATATACATCATACTAATAAGACACATATGATGTCTGACTATCAGGTCATGGGGGATCATAAGCATTGATACTTCTTCTCACGAAGTTTTCACTTAGTGATCTTCAGTAGAGAAGATCATGGAGGCTGACCCAACAATTGAAACACCACATGTTTCGTGTGTCATTGAATATTCCTATCTATGTACATGTTTATTTGTCACTTGAATTGAGATAATTATTAATGTATACCATTTGATCACAAATTTTGATTCAAGGAAAAAACCATGAAATTGGTGGGGTAGCATGTGTTGGGTGCATCATTGGTGTTATATCATTGGTTGAATGATCAAGATAAATTTTGTATCTTCCGAGTTGAGGAAGAGGTATCTCATGGGACCAGTTGAATAGGATGATATTATCTTTTTTAAATCCATAGACATGATGATTGAAGGTATGAATATATAGTAAGGTCAATTATTAACTAAATCAATAAATTATGATAACATATAGTGTGCATCTTGTTTTAGGAGACATCATGAGAAAAATAGATTATATTACATAGTGCATGTTCATAGGTGGTTATCATAGCTATAACATTATATATATCCTTAGGGGCCATGATGTTTTACTATATAACTCTATTAATATATGGGTATGACTAATTAATATCAAGATAATGACCTAGAGGGTCACACAATAAGTGTATCCCCAAGTTCCATCTATTCTGATGAATATGAGTTTTGGACAAAGTTGGATCCATGTGCAGGGGATGGTGAACGTCCAAGTGCGAATGATCACAAGTAAAATAATTAAATTATATTATTCTGGTTTAGAATAAAAATATTGAATTATTTCTCTTGGTATTGACATGTTGTTTGATTATTAAAAGTGAATATGAGAAAATATAATTTTTCAAATGAACATTATATGTTCAATGTTCATTAATTTATAAAGGGAGCTTAAGAACCAACTTAATGATTCGTATTTTATCATGAGATATGTTAAATTGTTACCAGTGGGTTATAAAATATTCATTAATTTAATGAAAGGTTTAATTAATTCATAAGTGTGAAAAAGGGTTTAAAATTAAGGTTATAACATTCGAGGGACCATAGAGAAATTTTAAAAAGTATAACCTAAATATAAAAGATCATCAAGCCTCTTGAATAGTGTGAAAAACTATTTGAATGAATTTAAGATATTTTCCCCAAAATATCAAAATATTTAGGATGATAAAATGCAGGTATAATAAGTCTAGATTTATATTCATTTCTCTATCGAGTCTGTGTTCTTCATGTTATCGAAGGGTTTTCATGAAGCTCTTTGATTTCCCACACGAGCACCTAGGAATCAAAGATCAAAGATCTAGAAGATATGGTGTACATTTGAAATATCTATAGGAATACAATCTAGTATAATTTTATCTATGAAACACTAATGGTGAGTGAATAAAATTGGTGATTTCAAACAAAAAATATACCCTTTACATTTTCATTCAATTTTGTTCTTCGTGATTAAATTGAATTGCACATGATCTGTTGAGAAATATGGCCAAGGGGTTTTATGGATTTATTGTTTTTAACAATAATACGAGCCTAAAATTTAAAATTTAATATTCTAAAAGCTTCCACTATGACCTAGGTTTCATCGTGTGTTTCACATGATATGATATTTGGTGAGGTTTAAGATAACTGTAAAAACTCGTGTTCTTATGGGTTGAGAAATTCAAGGGGAACTTGAATTTTTGACTCTTTAGATGGGGTCATCTCAAGAACCAGTATTTGCATATGTTACACCTAATTATCAATAATTTTATTATTTTATACTATATTAAGTTATTTTTGGTCCATTTTAAGTATCAAGAGTTTTGGTAAATTTTGTCCCGAAATTTAAAAATTTAAATGTTCAAATGGGAAGCACAGTTAGCTCAGATGGTTAATAAAACTCACAGTGATAATTCATTTTGGGTATGTGTTGGATAATTAAATTTTACATGGTTTTAACATAAATAGTTATCCTGTGTTATATCCTAGGATTAACCATGAGTGTGAGTTTTTGGTGGCCAATGTAGGTGGTATGGTTACCACATAGTTTGTTAAACCGTACGAGTAAACAATGCACTATTCCATAGAATTTAAAATTTTAATTTATTTTCTTACTTATTTTATGTTTTTCCCTCTTTCACTCCCCTATCCTATCCTAATTTTCATGCACTCCCCTTCCTATCCAAATCTCTCATACAACCTCCCTCAGTTGGAATCCTTGCCCTGGGTGAGCTCCCTTTGTGAGAGGCCTTCCCATGCATGAGCTCCCCCTATCAGAAACCCTACTCCATCATGACATCACCTATCACTCACATGTGAAACCCTTATCTAAGACCCCATGTAATATTCCTACCTACCTTTTATCTTCTCTATTTTGGGAAATTCAATGTGTGATCTTCACATTTTAGGGCCGAATCATCAAGGTGAGAAGTCCTGTCCCATTTTTCTCTCTTCTTACAATGAGTCTTTATTCTCCCATATTGCACCCTAATTTATCCAAACCATTAGGGTGTTACTTTTATTTAATTTTTGGGTTCTTAGGGATCATCAAGATGTCCTCTTACCAATTCTGGAGTCCGCTATTGAAGGTGACATGTTTCAGCTCACCCGCCAACATTTTGAGGTATGTGCCTTTATGAAACTCCCTTGTAATACATATCATATTTTTTTTGTATACGCTTAAATTCTTATTTATGAATTTATTGGCCTATTTTATGCCACATTATGCTTGAAATGACTATATAGTGGATTTTATCACTTGATATGGGCCTTGTCCGCATGCCAAGTGCTTATAAAATTTCCTGTGCGGATCATTAAAAACATTTCAAGTATTTTGAAAAGTTTTCCCATGGACATTATTGGATGCCAAAACCCGAATAATTTTTACTTGTCCTTTAACTAATTTAAATACTTTGAATATACTTAAGTCACATTACAAGTGTCATTTAAAATATATGTTTTTCATCAAAAATGGGGTTTTAAATGTTTTAAAAATATATTTGATTCTTGTTCATTTTTGAAATGGGTGAAATTTATTTTAGTGTATAGTTTTATAAAAAATGGGGTTTTTTATCTCCTTTTAAATGACTTTGTGAGAATGGGTCTTGGGGTGTTTTTAAATATCCATTAAAATGGGAATGAATTTTTTTAAAAAAGGGTTCTTAGAACTATTTGGTTTCTTTTAAAAGTGGTCTCTTTATTTTAGAATGTAAATTTGAATGGAAAGAGTTTGATTTTTATTTTTTAATTCAAAGTCTAGTTTTTTTAAATTTGGTTTTCAAAATTATGTTTGAAATTTCGTTTTAAATTTATATGAAAATGGACTGGACTCTTGATCTATTTCGTGAAAGCCCAGTTGGTACTTTATGAAAATGGTTTTATAAATGCGTGAGACCCTTTTGATCCCCATGTATTTATTGTTTTTTATTGTAGATTGTGACCCCTTGGTAGATGATTTATATTGATATTCATATGGCAATGATTATTATTGAATTTTTGATATGGGATAATGTTTATGAAGGTGTAAAAGGTGAGGTGTGAGTTGTTTTCAAGTGATTTTTATTTGATGCATGTGATTATTGATTTATCACATACTTGATTGAATTGTCATAGGAGTCATAGGAATATAGTAGGTGATAAATAGGTATGGTTGTTTAAAAAATGAGAATGTGTCATGGTCTTGTTTTTGTTATCTAAATAATGAAAAAACTACTTTATACCATATGTTTAAACTAGTATTTATAAATTGTTTTACTAAGGGGTTTCCATAGATTCAGAGGGTTGTGGTGGAATAATTAGGGTTTATGTGCTCACTCCTATTATATCTTGATTTTAGGTTCTTGGTTACCCTTCATACTATAATTTTAGCATTGATTTATGTGAGGATTTGATGTGACTTATATATTTTACCACATTCGGCCGATGGTTCCCATTATGTGATTCAGTAGGATCTTCTATTACTCTCATTGAATGTTTGGCTTGTGGACCATTACATGATTTAACTTTTCAAGTTAGGAATTTTTTTCTTTCCACTGAAGGAGGGTAACTATATATGTATGAGGCCAGAAGGGAACTGAATATGGCTTTGGTTTTCTTTATAGGGGAGGGACATTGAGGGTGTGTAACAAGGTTGTTTATTTATAATCATTTACTACTTTATTTATTTTTTCATATCTATTTTTGCATGGATGTTTGATACATGGATTGTTCTTGTTGGGTTTTTTTAGATTTTTACTATTTCTATAACTTAATTATTGGGAGAAACCATTCCCAAGTGTGTTACTGGGTTTCCAAGACACAAGTTACCATCCCTTGTGGATCGAGAATTCCTTCTGGGATAGTGGAAGGTTAGTTTTTCATCCTTCAGATGGAAAACCTAATAAGATACATTATAGGATTGAGGATACATGAGTTAGGGTTGTTTCAAGTGATATTTTTGGATATGTTTTAATGATTGGGTGATGAATCGGGTGCTCAGGAGTGGTAAAAAAGGCTGAGTGATGGGTTAAACCTGTGTAATGGGAAAACCCCTACATTATAAACCCCTTATGTGGCTAGGTATTTGACAAAATTTGATAAATTCAAGCCTTAGAAAAGGATAAGGGGTCTAGAATACCCCTATGTGGTGACCCTTATATGGGTCACATATATGGGAGACCCTTACTAGGATATCCCCTTATATGGGGAGACCATGAATAGAAAATTCACATATGTGGGACCCCCTACATGATACATTTAAATTTTTAGAAAATTATAATATAAAATAAGTAGGAAATAAATCCCCTTGCATGAATCCACTTATATGGGAAGTGACCATGTATAGGAAATCCACTTATGTGACCGAGTCTATTTTCATGGGGAAGATACCCTTATATAGGGATCTAATTATGCTGGTTAAATCCCTGCATGAATCCCCCTACATTAACCCTTATGTAGACCCTTACATGGACCATTATGTGGGTGTGGATGAAAAAAGTTTCCATATTTTCAAAAAAATAAAAATAAAAAGATTTAAAATGTGTTTTAAGGGTTTGGGGGTGTTTTTTGACCTCTTTATAGGGGGATCATGTGTGGGGTATATCATCTTCTTCTAAGAGGGAGACCTCCTTTGTTTCTTGATATAATGGAGTTTCATTTAATCAAGAATACGTTTTGTGGTAAATCTTATTCTTTTTATTGTTTATTTCTTTTTTTCTTCCCCTATTTCCTCATTGCTGATTTGTTACTATCAGTAGAGGGTTTTTAGTTATGATTCTACCATTTCATGGTTGAATCATCCTAATATGATAGGGATATTTCTTTTCATGGGAAGAGGATATCCCAAGAGGATGATAACTTTTCATTTCTCAATGTTTTAGTAAATGTAAATCGCTGAATGAGTTTATTTATGGTTTTTTCTTAAATTAAATTAAGTTAGATGTTGACCGGGTGTTGGTTGTTAAATAATTTTTATAGGATGGTGTTAAAAGTATTCCATTAACCTCCCATTAGTGGTTGGTTATGTTTTACATGTGATGAGGTTGCTTGATGAGTCTTAGGTGACTATACCTATTTAAATTAAATAGGATAATTAATTGCCAATTGTTTTAATTAATTTATTTCATTATTATGGATTGAAATAGGGCCTCAGGTTATGAAACAATCATGGGAATGGATTAGATGATCCTGGGAGAGTGTTTTTGAGATTGATTTAATATATAATAACTCTATAAATTAGGTAGGTGGTCCCTTGAGCATACCCATTTAGTTTATGCTTTTGATATGTAACACATGATATGTGGTCTCACCACTATGGGAGGTAGAACCCTTAAATTAAATGATTTGTTTATTTAAACACAATTCCTATAGATAGATGTAAGAACCAATGGCCACTATAGACACTTAGGCACTGACTTATTTTCTCATCTACTGATGGACAATGCCTCAATTATAAATGCATTTTATGAGATATACTGAACCTAAAGGGTGAGAATTAAATGAATTATTTGGATGTAGTGGAACCGGTGATAGGTTCCTTAGAACCCCTGAATAGGGATGAGTTTTGGACTAGGAATGATTGGCACGAGTAGGCCATGATGGAATCATGATATATCTTAAATACATTATACTAGTTGATTAGAGAGTGGGGTGAGTGATTCTCTTCCACTAGCATGTGATTAACCAACCAGGTATTCCTTGGGTATATTGATGATAGGTTGGGTGGGTGAACTAATTTAGGATTACATGGGATTGGTGCCCAACCAGTGGGTCTTATATTATGAGTCCCGTGAGACTGATGAGTGATTATGAATGATACCAATGTACAATATACCCTATGAGTGATTGGATTGACCTTAGATAAGAGATAAGGGGGACCATTTAGAGTCTCCTTGATATGTTTTGGCCTAAAATGATATGTTAACCCTAGTGATGGTTAGTGTAGGTGTGTATGTGTTATCAACTTGGGGTGTCACCATAGAACCTGAATATTGACGGTGTGAGCTAGGTATGATTTAGAGAAAAAATAAGTTATGCACTTGAGAGGTCCACTGTGGTTATGTGCGATAGTCTTGTTTGGATGGAAAACCCATGTTAGTATTCTTACCATTATAAGATATGATGGCAGGGATGCACTACCCTCAAGTTATTAATAATGAATTCCCAGGATATCTCTTGATATTCAACCAATTCTGTGTATTTGTATCTCCTAGGATTACCTCACTGGGATTAGATTTGTGCTAGATATTACTAGATCACCTGTGATTACCTCACAAGGATCAAATTTGTGGTTGATAACTATTTATCACCTTGGATCACCTTCCAAGGATATTCTTATTCTTTATATAATTGATTTCCTAGTATTACCATCTAGGAATTTGTGATGAAACCTAATGACTATGATTTCATATTATTTCCTCCTAGGAATATTCAATAATGCTTGATGAGTATGATTTCCTAGGATTACCTCCAAATAATTGATGATGATTCTTGATGACTAATGGATTCCTAGGATATTTCCTAGCATCCTATGATTATGCCTAAGGATATATTGGGTTTATAGGTATCCAGAACTACCCAAAGAAAGTATAGTTGATCTCGAGTGTCACGTTTTTACCAAAGTATCATCTTGGGTTATTTATTTATGCTTTTACATTGTATTTACTTATTTATATTAGCATATTACGGGTGTGTAAACTACTTTAATGGTAATTTTTGGGACCAATTAGTGGTTCCCTACATAGTTTTACTCACACCTATCTTAGGATTCTATGACCCTTGGTTTCATGAGTGGACTTCATTGATCATAGGTTTAGGTAGGTCAGAGGCCAAAGGTTTCGTGATCGAGCATGATAGATTTGATAGACCAGATAATGGGATGAGATGTGGATTGGGGATGGTCATAGAGCCTCATTATATGTCATTTATTTTATTTCCTTTTTATATGTAATTATCCTATTGATCGATCAGTTGTTATATACTATCATGAATGTGACCCTATATAATAGTTTTCTCTCACATTTCATTTATTATTACATGATTATAATTTATTTATTCAGAATACATTGATTATTTGTGATAGATACTGATTGGTTATTTTCTATTGTGTTTTAATATGATATGAGGGTATATTCTCTTCTTGGTAGCATCTAATAACTTCTCTACTATTTGGAATCCTTTGACATACAGGGAGGCATTTTTGAGGTCATACAAGTCCACTAGCTAAGAAACTAGTTAGTGGTCTCCAATAGAGGGATGTTACAAAGTGGTATCAAATATTTTATTTATTTTATTATTTAGGTATATCATAGACATGTGACATAGGAATGTGTCGATTATTATGATGTACCGCATACTAGTGCATCAAAAACACCTTTTTTGATACAAATTATAGGTTACTAGGGATTTGGAGATGTTATTATTTGTTTTCTCTTTTACACTTGTATGGTTTCTCCTAATGTGGTGTACTTGAGTTTTTATGATTTATGATTTTTGTGGTTTTGGATCTTGTAATTTTGGTAAGATTCTAATGTGCATGCATCATATTTGTAATGTTGGATTCACATGACATATTTATGCTCATTTTTAATTGATATCACTAACAATAAGGTTACAAATGGTGTTTTTACCATATATATTATTGTTGATATTCTACTTAGTTGATCCTTATTATATTTTCTTATGAAGATATATAATGTGTATTCAGTTAAGGGATGATCTATTTTTATCATGACTATATAGTACCTATTGTAAGGGATGTATAGTTACCATCAGTGGGTTAGTAAAAGCATTGCATGCCTTCATAATGAACCTCTTTTAGGTGATTATAGTTCTGGTTTTGAAAATAAAATGGGGTTTAATTACTTAATGTGCCAAAAATAACCTATTTAGTGTTTTCCCATATAGATTCTCAATGGTATTTTACTTAACCGAATCATATGACAAGGTTTAACCAACATTGATCATCTTAGGGTAATTCCATTATATACACCTATATACTATTGTGGTCTCTGAGGGGGTAGTCTCATATGCAGATGCTTGATGAGGATTAGTACCCTAGTAGGTTTATGTATTGGAATGTGATGCCTAATGGGTATATATATATATATATAAATATCATAGATTGGGAATGTTGGCACATGAGTTTCCTTGTGATATATGGGATGGGAGCACAAATTCTTCCCTATGAGGTATGACCAATGTGAGATATGATTTATGAGTTAGGTAGGAGATCCTAGCGCCTTTGAGATGTGGGTCAGGGTATTGGTGTATTGACTGATATATATGAGGGTAACTCAAGAGATGGGTTGAACCACACTTTTAAGTGACCTTATAGATAAAGATAAGGGGTAGATGCTTTGGGATGTGAGATTGGTACATGGGTGGTTCTACCAAGTATATGGTATAGCCAAGAATATTCCTTGTGTATTTATAATTAAAATCACTTGAGGTGATTTGGTATTGAGGTTAGGTTTTGAGGGTATAATTGGTGGTATGCCTAACCCTATTGGTTTTAGAGATGATTCTTGATGAGGTTGCAGATCCTGATCTAAGATGATCAGATTTAGGATGGATAGAGTGCGGGTAGATTATTATGATTTTGGGAATTATTCCTAGGTGATGAGGATCATTTGATAGACCATGGCATGGGTGAAATGCCTCAATTTTATAAAGTATCATCGAGGGTGCTTTTGGATAGATGAGATTAACATGATCTTCTGGATAAATGATTTTAACAAGCTATGAATCATGGTCAGTAGTTTAAACATGTGATGATAGGATTTATAGGAACGAATCATGTTGTTTGTGTCAAATGATATGGCAGTGTATTCCTACTTAGGGATGATAAAATTTGTTAATAGGGGACGTTGAGCACCATTATAATGGATTACTCATGAAATGAAATGTGGTGAATGTGAATAATTTTATAAATTTGTTTCACTTGAAATAGATCACGAAGCCAGTGTTCTAAGAACAGTTTGATGAATTATGACTCATGGGAGCCTGAGTTGGGATATTAGATTGGGTTTTATAAGAGTGTACACCTATTATGTAGGATGAGATCAAGGTAGTGTTCATAGTTTCATGTGCAGTTCTGGTTGGTGTGAATATATATGAGCAGCTATATAGGGTTTGTGGATCGATGAATTAAATGAGATGCTTTCAGGCATGGTTTCCTGATGGGTTAAATGAAATTTGAAAACATCACTCTTTGATTATTGGTGACATCATAGATAGATTAGAGTTACATGGCATAGTAAACCCATGTTTTTTCCTTAAATTATATTTTTATGAAGGTATGCTAATGGAACCCATTGAGTTTTAACTTGAGGAGTGGTATAAGGAAAGACATATTCTTGGGAATGATCCATAGGATGTTAGAGGGTATGGTGCTCATTCAAAATGGGGATTCATCATATACTGAGGATGAAATTTCTAATGATATTATAATGAGTGGAAGTTAGTGATTTCTTATTGGACCTTTATTATGATCGGGATGGCCATGTCCATTCATTTTGTTTGGAAATAGACAAGACATGGGATATAGAGATATGACCCTTGTGTTGGTAGCATCATGGGCATGATGAGACTAATTTTTGGATAATTGATATGAATTTTTGATGTTGGTGTGTATGTGGATCTAATATTATCAAGAACCTTGGTGAATACTTAGTTTGAGGCTTGGATATAGTTTTAGGAGTCTATTCATTTTCATTGGATTTGAGATAAAATTTATCTAATCTAAGAGCAAGTTAGATCAGAGATACATTGATACTCAAGAGAGGAGTATGATGGATAATTTGGATGATTGAGGATCCAAATATAAATTAAACAAATTTATGGGTTTGGACTTTAGTGAAGGTTTTTGGACAATCTCAGGATGCCTTTGGGAGTTAAGACATCTTGATCAGGCGATAAGGTAGCATGTTGGCGGGTGTAACTAAGTATTTTTGAGAAAGGTAAAGCAAAGGAGGACTGATTTTTTTTATATGATATTGGGTTTGGTGATAAGGAAAATGCACCAAGTATGCATTTGGACTATTGATAATGTTTTTTCAGCAGGATATTCTATTGGTGTGGAGAACCATGGAACAAAATTGACCTTTAAGAGAAAATTATTTTTGTGGGGAAAACCATGAGGCTAGGGTTTAATTGGTTGATGAAACCTTAGTGTATTAGGAGAGATAGGTTTTTGAAAGAACCATATTGTTGATTCGATGATGAGGATGGGTGATAGTTCTAATTTTAGTGAATTGTGCACCATGTGTTTGGATCTATATAGAGGAAGCTTATTAAAAAATTCTAGTAAATAACACAATGAGATGATCATGAATTATCAATTGAGATAGGTTTGGTTTTGGGGTTAGGGAACATCAGGTCTTGTCAGGAATGAGAGGTTCTATTATAAGGCCCCATCCTTAAACCTTACTTAATCTTGAGTTATTACAAGATTACACATTAAGGATCTTTTCGGGTTTAGATTTTTAGAGAATTAGATCATAAAACTTGCATTACATTCCACATATAAACAAAGTGGTTACATAAAGATATTATTCTTCTTTCCCATCAATGGAAACATATTTAAAATAAAACATGGATTATTTCTTGAAACTTCCTTGACACTATCATCATATCATGTACCTTTCCCTTGACCTGTGAAAAACATTTCAAAAAACTTGGGATGAGCATAAAAAGCTCAGTAAGGGATATAAAAATATGGAAAGGAAACATGGGTACATATATACATAAGAATGAAATCATAATTTACCCATAAAACATAAGCACTTTAACATACCTCATCAAATCATGAATAAATCATAGAAATCATAAGACATAAAGGTAACTTGAGGCATTCATAACATTCTTACGTAGGGAGTAACCCTCTTGGTTATGTTTGTAATACCCATCACAGTATATTCCCTAAATATCTTCGGAGAAACCTTAACATTTCACTCCTTCGCGCTACCCAATGCATTGGAGAGCTATATCAGGCTCACCCGCCCTTAGTTTATCACGGAACCACCTGTCTTCATAATAATGCCCAAGAACCTCAACATAATCGTATCACATAAAACATGCATAAAGGAAACATAACATTTCCACCTTTCAATCACAAGATATCAATACAACACATTGATATAAAAACATTATGAAAACCATTTTCAATACCAAAATAAAAGAAAAGTAAAACATGGTATTTATTTTTCTTTTTTAAAAAGTAGTATGGCTTGTAGAGGAAGCCGAAACTCAAATAATGGTCACGGCGGCGGAGAAGTCGTTGTCGCCGCATAAATATGACAAAAACATTCCATTTTTTCACTTAGTAAACATTTCGTATAAAAAAGATTCATTTTGAATAAACGTAAAAGTCAAAGGGGTTTATACACCATATAAAATAAGGGTGTGTATAAAACAAAATATGCCTCAATGAAAGGAGATTGAGACGAAGTCCCATACCTCGGATCCGACTTGACTCGGTCGTTCTTTAATCTACTGAATAATAAACTTGAGTTAATTTCTACTTGTTTAAGAACATTTTCCAAGTTCATTATTACTTTTATATCACTTATTTCCATGTCATGAACACTATGTAATTATTTAAGTTAATAACGGCCATTTTAACGATCATTGGTACTTGAGTAAAAAATAAACCCTTTATAATTACATGTCGTTCATGTATCCATTATATCCATAATTATAATCATTATGTATATATCATATATATCCAGTATATACATGCATTTATAATATTACATAATCATTTAGAGGTAAGAAATGAAATGCACCGTTCATGGAGACGGTAAGCCGTACGTACGCATGAACACTACTTTCATTTCTATTTCGTAGTTTATAGAATGGAATCATAATGATATAAAGGTATATTATAATTCCAGTATAATATCATATATAATATCATAGTTCCATCCTTTATACATCCCACATATGGTATTTAACGAATCAAATCACTTTGAGGGGGCAGTAGTCCGCACTTCCTTAAATGAAGATATCGCGTTTACCCATAATGGAAACCATAAAGGTATGCCCAAAATGAAAAATACAGAAGCTTAAGGA
The DNA here is from genome assembly GCA_963277665.1 of Viscum album. Classification (NCBI taxonomy): domain Eukaryota; kingdom Viridiplantae; phylum Streptophyta; class Magnoliopsida; order Santalales; family Viscaceae; genus Viscum; species Viscum album. The sequence continues at coordinate 931,476,729 of OY728122.1, read as the reverse complement.
AAACATAAACATATTATATATCATATATAAATATAGTGACATCTTAATGGCCACCTTTGAAGGTGTTAAAATAATGTTGAACAATCATCGTTTCGGGAGGCATAAATTCACCATCCATGGAAACAGTATGTCCTTTAACCATTAGATGTAGGTGTGTGTAAGTGTAGATATAATCCTTCTTATAACAACATACTAGTATATTGAGTATACTGGAGTTGTTACAAAAGAAAATAATAAAAAGAGTTTAGGGGGTTGGAGAAGCAAAATAAAACAAAAGGATTCAAGTGAAGACATTACCTTAAAATCGGGTAACTTCCTTTGGTTTGAGCTCAAAGGCTTCCTTGGGAAGACTTCTGCCCAAAGTGAGGATTCTAAGAGTAAGAGGGATTTGGAGAGCCAAAATGGGCAGGGTTTGGCCGAGCCAAAGGCTTTGGGAGTGTGGGTAAGGAGGTAGAGGTGGGGGCCTTTTATAAGAGGAGAGGGGCACTCTTGGAAGGTAAAGAAAAGTCACTTTATTTTAAAATGGTATTCGTATTTAAGAGGTCCCACATTGATGTGTTTCAAGGATAAGGTGATAAGAGTTCGAAATACACCCATCCAATAGGTTTTTTCCATGTGTAGGTCTTAGATTTTACATTATCATTCCATTTTATTTAAATCGTTAAATAATGAGGTCATCGCTGCATCATCATGATGTCATAAATAATTTAATTTATTTAACGCCTAAAAATTATAAAAAAAATACTATGATGTAGGAAATATTTTTAGCTTTCCAATTAATATTTATAATAAAAAATCTGATCTTTATAACCCCATGTAATTGTTTTTTAGTAAAACATCTCATGTTTGTGTCTTTTTTACTTTTACATTAAATAAAAAGTTATTTATGTCATTTCACAACCAAAATGGCTCCATGGGGTCCCCAAGTTGACCCATGGATTGTCTTGGTCGGACATGACACATCCAATGGGGGTAGGACATGTGTCAAGATCATCTCATTTTATTAAAGCATTATTTTTACCTTAAACTACACTAATTACCTCTAATCGCGATTAAGAACTTAAGAGTTACTATTCACCAAAAAATTATTTTAATCTCATTGAACCACATTTTACATCTTAATGAAAACCATGTATGTCGGATTTTTGAAATTCAAAACACAGAAGTGGTAAAATTTCATTTAAACGAAAAATCAGTTTTTATAAGTACCACTTAGTGGTTTCACTATTCATCAAAAATTGAAGTTTTTCAGAAAAATACCAAAAATTCACCCTAAGCTATATTTGATATTCCGAATTCAAAAATGAAGTATATTTTACAAAATTCAAAACATATATGTTACATTAATTAATTTAATAATTAATTCCCGCTGTCATGACAAATAGCATGTTTTTATGAAACAATAAGTATCAAAAGATTGACACCAGTTTAAGTCCAATTTCAAAGTGAAATTGATTCCAATGACCACCATTGGATTAAATGGTAAAAATATATTATAATTTAACTTCAAAACCAATTAAAAAGATAATATAATCATATAAATAAATTAGATTAAAAAACATTTTTGATGTAAAATGCAGTATTTTTCACTATTCATTAAAAAATGAACATTGTCTGAAAAATACCAAAAATTTATCCAATGTAAATTTCAATGTCCCAATCATAATTAATATGTTTATTTTGACAAATATAGATTATAAAATTTTCAAAATATTGATTTAAAAAAGGGTTTTCCATCAAAAGGCAGTAAAACAATCTTTTAAGAATATTAGTGTATTCCATGCATAAGATTGTATTTATTCTCATTTTAAGCCTCTAAAACACTATCTAATTCATTAATATACATAGATAAAAATATCTATTACTCATTACTTACTTGGGATGTTACATCCTTCCCCCCTTTTGAAAATTGCGTCCCCACAATTTATTTACCTATCGAATAAATGGGGGTACTTATCCCTCATTGAATTTTCAGATTCCCATGTTGCCTCTTCCATCATGTGGTTTTTACAAAAAACCTTTACCTGATTAATCACCTTATTCCGTAACACTTGCTCCCTGTGGTCAAGAATCTGGACCGGTTTTTCCTCATAAGATAGTTTCTCTTCCAGCTGAACTACCTCTGGACTCAAAACATGAGATGGATCTGGTATATACTTTCTCAACATCGAAACGTGATAAACATTGTGTACCTAAGATAAACTTGGAGGTAAATCCACCCGGTATGCAACTGATCCAACTCTCTCCAGAATTTCATATGGTCCAATAAACCTTGGACTCAGCTTTCCTTTCTTACCAAATCTCATCACACTTTTCCAAGGAGAAACCTTGAGAAAAAAATGATCACCTACCTCGAAAGATAGATCCTTCCTACGGTTATCCGCATAACTCTTCTGCCTGCTCTGAGCTGTTCTCATGTGCTTCTGAATCAGCTGAACTTTTTCTGCCATCTCTTCTACCAATTTTGGTCCCATCAACTTCCTTTCACCCACTTCATCCCAAAAAGCTGGAGTTAGACACCACTTCCCATATAACGCCTCAAATGGTGCCATCTGTATACTGGAATGAAAACTGTTATTATATGAAAATTCAACCAAAGAAAGATGTTGGTCCCAAATTCCCTGATAATCCATAGAGCAAGAACGTAGCATATCCTCCAATGTCTGAATTGTTCATTCTGACTGCCCATCTGATTGAGGATGAAAAGCTGTACTAAAATTTAATTCAGTACCCAACGACTTCTGAAGGCCTTTCCAAAAGTTAGAAGTGAACCTGGGATCACGATCAGATACAATGGAGAGGGGAACTCCATGTAACCTGACTATCTCTTTAAGATACAAATGGGAAAGTTGATCTAGGGAAAAATTATCTCGTATAGCAAGGAAATGAGCAGATTTAGTCAAGCGATCAACAATAACCCAGATTGCATTATTACCTCGATATGTCTTCGGTAATCCCACAACAAAGTCCATGGATATATTCTCCCATTTCCACTCTGGCACTGGTAAAGGCTGAAGCATCCCTTTCGGTAATTGCCGCTCTGCTTTAACCTGTTGACATGTCAAACACTTCACAGTAAAATCAGCCATATCTCTTTTCATTCCATCCCACTAGTAATACTTCCGCAGATCTTTGTACATCTTAATACTGCCAGGATGAACTGAAAACGGAGAACTATGAGCTTCACATAACAACTCTCTATTCAACTGTGAATCACAAGGCACACACAATCTCTTCCCAAATCTCAAAACGCAATCATTATCAATGTTGAATTCAGGCAACTTACCTTTATGAACCAGCTCTACCTTTTTCTGCAACTCACTGTCTTGATTCTGTGCTTGCTTGATTCTATCTGATAGAGATGATCTCACTGATACCTGAAACAAAATAGAATAACTTCCTGCACCAACAACTTCTATGCCAAAGTTCATCAAATACTTAACCAAAGGATCACGTTCCAAACACAACATTACTAATGAAGCATTAATTTTTCGACTCAAAGCATCAGCCAATTTATTTGATTTTCCCAGATGGTAATGAATTGTACAATCATAATCCTTGATTAATTCCAGCCATCTCCTCTATCTCATGTTTAACTCTTTCTGAGTGAATATATACTTTAAACTTTTGTGATCAGTATATATTTCACACTTTAATCCATACAAATGATGCCTCCAAATTTTTAAAGCGAAAACAACAACATCTAATTCCAAATCATGTGTAGGGTAATTTACCTCATGAGTTTTCAACTGTCGTGAAGCATAAGCAATTACCTGATCATTCTTCATTAGGACGCAACCAAGTCCTTTCAATGAAGCATCACTGTATATAACAAACTCACCATTCCTGGAAGGTAGTGCCAAAACTGGAGCATTCACCAATCTTCTTTTCAATTCCTGAAAACAATCATCACATTCTTTTGTCCAGATAAACTTAACACCCTTCCGAGTTAGCTTAGTCATTGGACTAGATAACTGTGAAAAATTTCTAACAAACCTTCGATAATAGCCTGCCAAACCAAGGAAACTACGAATCTCAGTTACATTTGTGGGTCTTGGCCAGTCTTCCACAACTTTTGTTTTTGCAGGATCAACAGTTATCCCATCTTTAGAAACAATATGACCAAGGAAAGAAATTTGTTACAACCAAAACTCACACTTTTTGAATTTTACATATAGTTTCTTTTCTTTTAAGGTTTGCAAGATAACCCTTAAATGTCTTTCATGCTCCTCTTTACTTTTAGAAAACACCAAAATATCATCAATGAAAACCACCAAAAACTTATCCAAGAAATCATGGAAAATTCTATTCATTAAGTCCATGAATATAGCAGGTGCATTGGTTAGCCCAAAAGGCATTACTACAAATTCATAATGGCCATATCTTGTACGGAACGTGGTCTTCGGAACATCTGCTTCCTTTACCTTCAGCTGATGGTACCCCGATCTCAATTCAATCTTTGAAAAATACTGAGCTCCCTGGAGTTGATCAAACAAATCATCGATATGAGGCAAATGATATTTGTTCTTAACAGTGATGTTATTCAAGGCTCTATAGTCAATGCAAAGTCTCATTGAACCATATTTATTTTTAACAAATAAAATAGGATCACCCCATGGTTATGTGCTAGGTCGAATGAAACCTTTCTCTAATAAATCTTGCAATTTCTCCTTCAACTCTAAAAGTTCAATTTGAGCCATTCGATAAGGGGGTTTTGAAATTGGCTTAGCATCACGAACTAAGTCAACAGTAAACTCAACTTCTCGATCTGGTATTATTCCAGGCAACTCATCAGGAAAAACATCAGGATACTCATTTACCACTGGTACATCATTAATCAGAACTGTTCCTTTATTTTCAACGATGTGTGCAAGGTAACATTCATTTCCATATTTTACAAGTTTCTTGGCCTCTCGATAAGTTATCAACAGTAAGGGTTCATTCTTGTACACAAACTGAAAGTCTTTCTGAAAAGAAACTTCTTTAGCTCTACAGTCAATCTTAGCATGGTAAATAGAGAGCCAATCCATACCCAGGATAACATCAAACTCTACTAGAGGTAGCATAATAAGGTTTGCAAGTAGGTTATTTCCACAAATAAGGATAGGAAGATTCTTATAAATTATTTTTTCCTCAACATTTCCCCCAGGTGTTTTTACCAAAAGTTTAGGAGTCATTTCTTGAGATGGTATTCCCATTTTACTAGAAAAGGTTTCAGAGATGAAAGAATGTGTAGAACCCGAATGAAACAACACACTGGCATAATCTGAAAAAACAAACAAAGTACCTGATACAACTTCATTTGATGGCCCGACATCTGCTAAAGTAGTTGCAAAGGATTTCACCACCCCTTTCTGCTTGTAGTCTAACTGCTTCCCATCACCCAAGATCTTTTTCGGACACTCGTTTGCATAGTGACCCATCTCATTGCACTTATAACATTTCACTAACTGTAAATCAAATTTGGTCTTACCATCACCCTGATCTTTTCCAGTGCAATCACGAGCCTTATGTCCCATCTTACCACATCGGTAGCACTTTCTAGAATTCAAAAGACATTCCCCAGCATGCCTTTTTCCACATTTATCACAAACTGGAAACTTAGATTTCTTACCATCAGACTTTTTTGAAGAATTATTACCTTTCTCCTGCCACCTCGGTCTCTTCTTCTATTGGTTGTTATAGAACACTTGATCATAGACAAACTCCATTTACACCTTCTCAGTACATCGAACAAGCTTTTCATAACTTTTAAACTCACAAAAAGCTAATTCCCTTCGATACTTTGGCTTTAATCCTGAGTAAAAACGATTGATTTTACTATCAAGGTCTTGGATAAAATTTGGAGCATACCTTGCCAATCGAGTGAACCTTTCTTCATAGGCAGCCACTGAGTCTTCCTCTTGCCTCAATTCCAAGAATTTTTTTTCCATCCTAAGTCGAACAGCCTTAGGAAAATACTTTTCAAGAAACATACCTTTGAATTCATCCCAGTCGAGAGCATCAATCTCATCAGCGTCCCTGATATTTTTAACCATCGACCACCACTGATCTGATTCACCCTCCAAACGGTAAATAACAAGACTAACCTTTTGATTGTCTGAACACCCCATGACATCAAAAATATTATCCAGTGCTTTAATCCACCCTTCATATAGCATAGGGTCAGATGATCCTCTGAATGATGGGGGATGCTGCCTCATGAAATGTTCCACCACTGACATGTTCCTCTGCGGTTGATCTGGCTGATCTCGTGTATGGATACCACCTCCATTTATCGCTTGAGTCAACTGCGCAATTACTGTAACAAACTGTTCAGTTCCAATTCTGACCATCTCAGGATGCTGATTCGGAAGGTTATTTCCTTCTGCATGCCTTCCTAGCACTCCTTCCCTGTTTCCTCTGCGGAAAACCATTCTGAACAAACATGTCTTAGATGAAGCAACATGGTAATCTTCAAATACTATATCACTTCAATTTGACCATAAAAAAAATATTTTTGGATAATCATTTAATAGAATTCTAACTCTTAAAGTTATCTAAACCAACCTTTGATACCAACTATAAGGCCCCAACCTTAAACCTTACTTAATCTTGAGTTATTACAAGATTACACATTGAGGATCTTTTCGGGTTTAGATTTTTAGAGAATTAGATCATAAAACTTGCATTACATTCCACATATAAACAAAGTGGTTAAATAAAGATAGTATTCTTCTTTCCCATTAATGGAAACATATTTAAAATAAAACATGGATTCTTTCTTGAGACTTACTTGACACTATCATCATATCATGTACCTTTCCCTTGACCTGTGAAAAACATTTCAAAAAACTTGGGATGAGCATAAAAAGCTCAGTAAGGGATATAAAAATATGGAAAGGAAACATGGGTACATATATACATAATAATGAAATCATACTTTACCAATAAAACATAAGCACTTTAACATACCTCGTCAAATCATGAATAAATCATAGAAATCATAATACATAAAGGTAACTTGAGGCATTCATAACATTCTTACGTAGGGAGTAACCCTCTTGGTTACGTTTGGAATACCCATCACAGTATATTCCATAAATCTCTTTGGAGAAACCTTAAAATTTCACTCCTTCGCGTTACCCAATGCATTAGAGAGCTATATCGGGCTCACCCACCCTTAGTTTATCACGGAACCACCCATCTTCATAATAATGCCCAAGAACCTCAACATAATCGTATCACATAAAACATGCATAAAGGAAACATAACATTTCCACCTTTCAATCACAAGATATCAATACAATACATTGATATAAAAACATTATGAAAACCATTTTCAATACCAAAATAAAAGAAAAGTAAAACATGGTATTTATTTTTCTTTTAAAAAAAAGTATGGCTTGTAGAGGAAGCCGAAACTCAAATAATGGTCACGGCGGCGGAGAAGTCGTTGTCGCCGCATACGTACGACAAAAACATTCCCTTTTGTTGTTTAGTAAATGCTTCGTATAAAAAATATTCCTTTTGAATAAACGTAAAAGTCAAAGGGGTTTATACACCATATAAAATAAGGTTGTGTATAAAACAAAATATGCCTCAATGAAAGGAGATTGAGACGAAGTCCCATACCTCCGGTCCGACTTGACTCGGTCATTCTTTAATCTACTGAATAATAAACTTGAGTTAATTTCTACTTGTTTAAGAACCTTTTTCAAGTTCATTATTCCTTTTATATTACTTATTGCCATGTCATTAACACTATGTAATTATTTAAGTTAATAACGGTCGTTTTAACGATCATTGGTACTTGAGTCAAAAATAAACCCTTTTTAATTACATGTTGTTCATGTATCCATTATATCCAAAATTATAATCATTATGTATATATCATATATATCCAGTATATACATGCATTTATAATGTTACATAATCATTTAGAGGTAAGAAATGAAATGCACCGTTCATGGAGACGGTAAGCCGTACGTACGCATGAACGCTACTTTCATTTCTATTTCATATTTCATAGAATGGAATCATAATGATATAAAGGTATATTATAATTACAGTATAATATCATATATAATATCATAGTTCCATCCTTTATACATCCCACATATGGTATTTAACGAATTAAATCACTTTGAGGGGGCAGTAGTCCGCACTTCCTTAAATGAAGATATCGCGTTTACCCATAATGGAAACCATAAAGGTATGCCCAAAATGAAAAATACAGAAGCTTAAGGAAAACATAAACATATTATATATCATATATAAATATAGTGACATCTTAATGTCCACCTTTGAAGGTGTTAAAATAATGTTGAACAATCATCGTTTCAGGAGGCATAAATTCACTATCCACAGAAACAGTATGTCCTTTAACCATTAGATGTAGGTGTGTGTAAGTGTAGCTAGAATCCTTCTTATAAAAACATCCTAGTATATTGAGGATACTGGAGTTGTTACAAAAGAAAATAATAAAAAGAGTTTAGGGGGTTGCAGAAGTAAAATAAAACAAAAGGACTCAAGTGAAGACATTACCTTAAAATCGGGTAACTTCCTTTGGTTTGAGCTCAAAGGCTTCCTTGGGAAGACTTCTTCCCAAAGTGAGGATTCTAAGAGTAATAGAGGGATGTGGAGAGACAAAATGGGCAGGTTTTGGCCGAGCCAAAGTCTTTGGGAGTGTGGGTAAGGAGGTAGAGGTGGGGGCCTTTTATAAGAGGAGAGGAGGGGCACTCTTGGAAGGTAAAGAAAAGTCACTTTATTTTAAAATGGTATTCGGATTTAAGAGGTCCCAAATTGATGTTTTTCGAGTATAAGGGGATAAGGGTTCTAAATACACCCATCCCATAGGTTTTTTCCATGTGTAGGTCTTATAGTTTACATTATCATTCAATTTTATTTAAATCGTTAAATAATGAGGTCATCGCTGCATCATCATGATGTCATAAATAATTTAATTTATTTAAAGTCTAAAAATTATAAAAAAATACTATAATGTAGGAAATAATTTTAGCTTTCCAATTAATATTTATAATCAAAAATCATATCTTTATAACCCCATGTAAATTTTTTTTTAGTAAAACATCTCATGTTTGTGTCATTTTTACTTTTACATTAAATAAACCGTTATTTATGTCATTTCCCAACCAAAGTGGCTCCATGGGGTCCCCAAGTTGACCCATGGATTTTATTGGTCGGACATGACATATCCAATGAGGGTAGGACATGTGTCAAGCTCATCTCATTTTATTATAGCATTATTTTTACCTTAAACTACACTAATTACCTCTAATCGCGATTAAGAACTTAAGAGTTACTATTCAACAAAAAATTATTTTAATCTCATTGAACCAAATTTTACTTCTTAATGAAAACCATGTATATTGGATTTTTGAAATTAAAAACACAAAAGTGGTAAAAGTTCATTTAAACGAAAAATCAGTTTTTATAAGTACCACTTAGTGGTTTCACTATTCATCAAAAATTGAAGTTTTTCAGAAAAATACCAAAAATTCACGCTAAGATATATTTGATATTCCGAATTCAAAAATGAAGTCTATTTTAAAAAATTAAAAACATATAAGTAATATTAATTAATTTAATAATTAATTCCCGCTGTCATGACAAATAGAGTGTTTTTATGAAACAATAAGTATCAAAAGATTGACACCCGTTTAAGTCCAATTTCAAAGTGAAATTGATTACAATGACCACCATTGGATTAAATGGTAAAAATATATTATAATTTAACTTCAAAACAAATTCAATAGATAATATAATTATATAAATAAATTATATTAAAAAGAAGTTTTGATGTAAAATGCAGTATTTTTCACTATTCATTAAAAAATGAACATTGTCTGAAAAATACCAAAAATTTATCCAATGTAAATTTCAATGTCCCAATCATAATTAATATGTTTATTTTGACAAATATAGATTATAAAATTTTCAAAAGATTGATTTAAAAAAGGGTTTTCCATCAAAAGGCAGTAAAACAATCTTTTAAGAATATTAGTGTATTCCATGCATAAGATTGTATTTATTCTCATTTTAAGCCTCTAAAACACTATCTAATTCATTAATAGACATAGATAAAAATATATATTACTCATTACTTACTTGGGATGTTACATCTATGGTGGATAGGTTGTAAAGACCCATGTCTATACATGTTGATAAATTCTAGTTGAATTTTATTTTTTATCTTTGGAGAGGGGGTAATCTTGAGAACTGAGGTTCAGATCAAGGATCAAAGAGTTGGGGATATCCTAGGTAATGTTTTTTGGATATTTTTTGAGGATTAAGTGATGAATCGAGTTCCTAGGAGTGTTATTTTTGGACAAGTAGTGGGATGATTTAGTGTAAAGGGTAATCCCATATATGGGAAACCCCTTAAGTGGCCAATAATTTTACCAAAATTTGGAAAATTATATCCTTATAGAAGGATAATGTGTTTTGGAAGACCCCAATGTGGTGACCATTATATGGGTCACTCGAGTGAGTGACCCCTATGTGGACATCCTCTTATGTGGGGAGATCATGATTGGGAAATATCCCTATGTAGGATACCCATATATGATACTTTGATAAATTTTGTTAAATTATAGAATGGTAGATATGAAAAAATCCCATTACATGCCCATACCCTTACATAGGGAGTGACCACTTACAAGAATCCTTATTATGTGGGGGAATCCCCTTACATGGGGTGACACTTATGTGGGGTAATACCCTTATAAAGGGGAGATCACCTAACTTGGGGATCTTCTTATATAGGGTAAATCCCTACATGAATCCCCTTACATTTATTATTATGTCGACCCTTAAGTGGACCCTTACGTGGGTATGTGTGAACAATTTTTATAGATTTTAAAATAAAATAAAATAAAAATATTTAGAATGTGTTTTAAAGATTTTTAGGGTGTTTTTTGACATGTGTTTCTGGGGATTGTGTGAGGTGGTCTCGTGTTTCTCCAGGAGGGATATCTCTTCAATTTATTAATCAAATAGATTATTGTTTTTTCCATAAGATTTATTAAGGTAAATCTAACAATATGTATCATTTATTTATTGTTTTTTATCTTATTTAATCATCACTGATATGTTGTTTTTAAGTGATATTTTTTAGTGACAATTCCAATGAAGTATGATGAAATCGTCCCAATATGGTAGGTATTTTTCTCAACATGGGTATAATAAGTCATAAGAGATGATCATAAATTATTACTCACTATTTCTTTAAAGGTATGTTACTAGATGAATTTATTTAGGGGTTTTTTCCTAAATTAAATTATGTTAGGGATTGACTAGGTGTTGGATGTTATGGATTTTTCTTGGGATTGTGTAGGGAGTATGCTACTAACATATCACAAGTGTTCGATCACTGTTTTAGTGAGATGAGTCTATTTAGAGAGTTTTAGGTTATTTTTCCTATTTAAATTAAATTGGATAATTAATTAAAAATTTCTTCAATTAATTTATTTATGGGTTATGTTTTGAGATTGGGAATCGATTTATGATATGAGCATGGGTGAGGATTAGAAGATATTCCGTAAGAGTGGTTGATCTTTCCTTAAAAGATAATAACTCCATAAATGAGGTAGATGTTCCATTGAACATACCACTTTGGTTTATGATTTTGATATATATCATGTGATATGTTATGTTTTCCCTATGGGTTTTCAACCATTTAAATTAAATTAATTGTTTTATTAAAATAAAATTCCTTTGGATAGATGTAAGTTCTAAGGTTTACTATAAAACATTGAGGAGAAACTTATTACCTCAACCACCAATGACCAAGGAATTGATTATAGAAGTTTTTTATGAGATATAAGAACCTTAATGGGTGATAAGTAAATGAATTAAGTGAACTTAGTGGACCTAGTGATAGGATGTTAATAAACCTTGAGTAGGGATGAGTGTTTTACTAAGAACTATTGGATCAAGTAGTCTATTATGGAACAATGAGATTCCTTATAGCTATATGGAAAATAGATTAGTGAGTGGGGTGAGTGATCCTACCCCACTAGAATGTGAGTTACTATGTGAGTATAACCTGGGTAGCTTGATGATAAGATGGGCGAGTGGACTGACATAGGATGACTTGGGGTATGAGATGAGTATTATGCCATATTCTTAGGGGTGCAACCAACATGGCTTATCTATGAGGCCCGTGAGGCCGTAGAGTGATAAAGAATGATACCAAGGGGTTTTATTACATATGAGAGGTGGAATTGACCCTTTAAAAGGGAAATGGGGTCCCATATCAAACATCCATGATATGATGAATCCTTGGGGACCTGGGGGGGGGGGGGGTTCCAAGTGGATTTGGATACCCTAGTGAGTTTTAGTGCATGAGTGTATGTTTTTCCGATATTGGATGTCACCATATAAATAAAATGATGATGGTGTGAGCCTAGTATGAGTTAGTGATGGAATAAATCATGCACTTGAGAGGATAACCTTATTTATATGTGAATGGATTCCATTGATGGATAACTTGTATTAGTATTATTTTTAGTGTGAGATAAGAATAGAGGGATTTATTTCCCTCAGGTTATTAATAATGAATGCTAAGGATACCACTTGGTATTTGTAATTGGAGGTCTATTTGAATCACCTATGATTACCTCTTAAGGATCATCTTTATGCTTGATACTATTGTATTTCCTAGGATTATATCATGGGTATCAAATTTACTTTTAATAAGTATTAACTTCCTAGGATTACTACATAAGTAAAAACTTATTCCAGATACCATTGATTTTATTGGATTTTCTTATAGGCATTAACAATGACACCTGCTGGATATGATTACCAAGAATTACTTACTAATAATTGGTGACGATTCCCAATGATTGTGATTGCCTCATATTACTTCCTAAGAATCAATGATTATTCCTGATAACTATTTACCATATAGGGTTACCTCAAATGGATATATTTATTTGTAATACTATTGATTTCCTTTTATTACATCATAGGAATTTTTGATGACACCCGATGACTAATGTATTAATAGGATAATTACTTGGATCCAATGATTATTCATGATGACATATTGGGTTCTGAGACATCTGAAATTGGCCAAAGTAGGTATAGTTAGTCCTGAGTGTCACCTTAAAACCTAAAAATCGATACTGGTTATTTATTTTTGATTTAAAATTGTTATTATTTATTTATATGAGTATATAAAACATACATACATTACTTTGTTGGTTTTGTTTGGGACTCTTTAGTGGTTCCCTATTGAGTTGTACTCACACCCTAATCGGGTGTCCATGGTACTTGGTTACCCAAGAAGACTTCACAGACCATAGGGTTAGGTAGGTAAAAGGATTTGAGTTGCATGATCAAATTGGATAGCTCTAATAGACAAGAGACTAGGATGAGATAAGGATCAACGATGGTAGTAGCACCTATTTTTATCATATTTATTTTATTCAATTTGTATATATGATCTGACCAGTGGGATATTTGTTTTTATATGCTGTATTGACAATGAGTCTGCATGATTGATTTCTTTTTAATTTCATTTTTTATAACATGGTTGTGAATTATTTCTTTTAAGTAATTTGACTATTTATTATGGATACTTATTGGTTATTTTCCATTTCTTTTTTACTCTATTATGAGGGTATAATACCCCTATATGATACTATAGATCCTTGTTTATTGTCAACAGTCTCTAGTATATAGGAAAGAGCACCTGAGGTCTTTCCATGACATAAGGAGATACACCTATTCGTGGTCTTATGTTAGGGGATGTTAGAATATCTTACCAAACAATTTTTGGAAGCTATATGAAAGGTGTTTTGGATATGATTTCACAAGTTATTATACATGATAAAATATAAGGGGAAATGGAACAAAGTCTATAAGGGTTTAGTTTATATGGGATATTGATGAAGATATTCCCTAAAGCCTAATAAGAATATGATATATGTTATCCAATATCATATGGCATGTTATTGGGATAATATATATGAAAATATCTAAAGGAATATTCCATACATAGTCATATCATTTATTATGATATAGAGATATCATGATACACTACCTTGGTATATCATATACCTCTAAGTGTATGCATGTTATAATAATAACTTGCTACTATTTATGACATTCAGATTTTATCACATTAGCTTCCATTAACACACATAGATTCAATGAACTCAAGATCTAAGTTCATGAACGAAATAGTTATAAAGTGTTTTTAATACATATTATTTACTCATATGTTATGTAACACATGAGTAAATAAATAAAATTAGGGAGTGTAATATTTATATAAATGAGGATAAAGGCCATGGTTATGTGGTTCACTCCTCACTTAACCTAGCCAAATCTCTCCCCACCTAAAAACTATTTTCCTCCACTTATCTTTACTTAATGAGGTAATAACATTATATGAGAGGATGGATATACCCATCAAATTTTCAATTAATTCAAGACAAACTATGGATACACCATATAGAGGGGATGTATTTTGGATACCTCTTATGATATTAATCAGGGCCATTCAATTTAGGTGGTTACAATATATCGATGGTGTAAAGTAAACAACTTATTATTTATTTTATATATATGTTTATTTTTGGTTTCTGGCATGGAAATACTAGTTTAAGGCTTCTAATACACTTCCAAATCATAGTTTAAGTGTTAAAATACCTATACAAACCTTTCAAAATTTCCCTCCTCTGATGGATTTAGACTCAATCTATAGGAGACGACTCAAAGATCATGGTAAGGGTTACCAAGTTAGTCTTTAGTTTCTTATTTAAGATTGATTTTCCACAAAAATATATTAAATATTCTCTTATTTTTCTTCCATGATTCTATTTCCCTGTTATTAACACCATTTTGATCCATTATTTATTATATATCTCTCATTTCCTCTATTTAAACCATTTTTATAAGTTGTTATATTAGAACATGAGTTTAAAAATATAAGTATTTTCATTTAAATTATCCTCTTACCCTTTTAATTAACATAATTAGTACAAATATATTCTAATTTTTTTATGAAACTTAAATATCTATTTTTATTTCCTTTTTAAACACTATTAGGAAACATCATTCATCCACAGTGGTTTATGCCACCCAAGTGAATGATGATGTTTTATTTTTAAATTAATCATCTCATTTACATTCTTAAAAATGGATTTCATGATTCAATATAAACTTAATAATAAATAATTCCTTATTTATGAGTTTGGAATGATAAAATAATCCTTATAATAATGAAATTAAAAGTAAGCAATTGAAATCATTTTTAAGTATACAAAACAAGCTCACCAAGGAATATTTTATTAGTTGCAACTATCTACAAATATATTGAATAAATTTTCTATTGGAATGACATACAACATATAACTTGACACTTTTGGATCTTAGGGAACCATTGGAAAATGATATTTTACCATTACCATTATACTGATGCTATTATAGAATTAAGGATGGAAGATCCTCAAAATGATTAGTGTAAGAAAATAAATCAAATAAATGAATAATATATGATAATAAATGAATAAAAATGAATAATAATAATAAAATGAACATGAGAAAGGTTCTTAAACAACTAAATAATAAAAATAATTTTATTATTTGCGAATTTAGAGGACGTATGAAGTGAGCCGAGACTCAAGGTCAGGGGATTCTAGTCTCTATTTACTTTATTTGAGATAACTTCTATATTCTATATATATTTTGTTTTATATGATTTAATGATTCCCCATGTATTAAATTTATAATATATTATATTTAATTTATGGGAATCATAATTTTATTACAAGTTCTCTCTTTCATTATTTCTGAATCGTACATTAAAAAGGTCAAAAGGGGTTTCTTTTAAATATTATTTTGAAATTTTTTGAAGTCTTTCACAAATCTTTTATCTTTAATGTTTCTAAAAATTTTATTTCTCATATTATAATTTATTTTTTCCATATTAAATGTTTATCTTTTATTTCCCTCTTAATAGGTAATTGTTTAACCCATTTTTTTAAATTCATTTTACTTTTTTAGTGAATGTACTAAGAGAGAGTACCCCACCACTGGTGGGGGGGAGGGGGGTGAATCAATGGGTAATAAAAACAAAAACTCTCTATATCTATGTTACTTATCATTGATTAGTGATAAATGAATATCAATGGTGAATATGTGATGATGATAAATTGACATAGAAATATCTCACACAAGAAAAAGGGTTTTTATGGTTCACTCACCCTTATTATCAAGTGGTTAATATTTGGAGTGCAATGATTTCTATCCCACTAACCACATTCCAATTTATTATCAAAGGAAAAGTAAAATAGAAATAGGATTATTTTGAATCCCCAATTAAAAGATATTAAAATACCCACAAGATCCATGGAATCACTTAAGGGGGGTGGGGGGGTGGATCAGTGACTATAATTTCCTTTTCTATGTCTCTTCTTGAACTAAACTTCACCACCTATAAGATTTTATATTTTTCTAGGTAATTTCCATATTTGAGTTTTGTGTTGAACCTATTTCATTTGGGGTCTAATTCTTCTTTAAACATTGATGGATGAGTCCGTTTTTGGGAATACAGATCTTTTTATGGTGAAAATAACCTAATATTTAGGGATGTATATTTGTTTGAATTAGTGGATCCTAGGTATAAGCATGCCAAGGGATTATTAGTGTTATTCATGAGTTTTAAGGTTTCAAATGTGGTATGGGATCATCTATAGAATCCAGTTTAAGTGCTGTCTGCTGGAAATTTACCCACCTTGAACCTATTACATGACATGTAAATGTGGCTGGATAGAGACTGTGAATTGGTTCATGACATGAAATAGTTACACACTGTGAAAAATTTACACAATATGAAAATGTGTCCTGGTAGATGTCATGAACGGGTTCATGATGTGAGAAAGGTTACATATTGTGAAACTGGTTCATGCCATGTGGGTTATTTTAACCCAAGGTGATGTGATTTTCAACATGACTCATAAATTGATAAATACATGATGTAAAAGGATTACACATTGTGTATTTATGGGGCTCAGTGGTATTAAGGCCATGGGATGCATATAATCATTTTCTAATCCCCATGTTTCCATCCTATCTTGAGCCGCAGGTGAGTCTAGGAAATTTTTGAGTGATTTATTCCCTTCTAGATGTCATGATCAAGAGTTCAATCTCAGGTTAGTTATTTTTCTTAAGTTTCCCCTTCTATTTCATTTGTTCCTTGTTATCGCGGTGTAATATCTTGATCACTATGGAATCAGGTGTTGATCTTGATATTTTTTGATCTAGGTTCTTCTTATTATCCTCTTCACCTTCATTCTAGTTGGTGTTACCTATTGACATCATTTCATTGATTGTAAGTTAATAGTATATGGCCAAAAACCAATCCCTTTGGTATATTTCTATTGTTCAAGTATGCGAAATATTGTGTGATTGCACTAATACAACATTCAAATTAACTGATTTAGTAACGAGTGATGGTAAATCTTGTGTTGGGTTATTTTTTGGATCCATTTAGATTCAATGGTGTTGTGACCTAGATTTCAGCTACCTATAGGGTGAGCATACCCTTGAGTATTAACGAACTAGCCAATGGATTAAAGTATGTTTTATCACGAAATAAAATATCAGGTGTTTTATTATGATAAATTAAACTTAAAAAATGGATTAATAGATTATTGAATGACTAGTGGTTATTTGATATAAAATGGGTGTGAAAATTGGCATAGAAACAACTTAAGATATAATTTAATTAATAAATGGGAAATTTAAAGACAAACTATAATTGGTTGAGTTATACATAATGGATTGTGATATTATGATGTGTTTTTATGCCACATTGACTTGTGTTGTGTTATGCTAAAATTATTATATTGAGGTCTTGGAACAGTTATGATGAAATGCTTAAATTGAGGTCATAACTTGGTTATGCTAAAATGATTATATAGAGGGACTGAGTGAGATGATAAAATGATTATATATAGGGTCTAAAATAGATTCTTAAATGAATATAAAGATGGATTATATCAGAAGATGAAATTCTTATATAGAGGGATTTTCCTGGTTATGTGAATTTACCAAGGAATTTTGGTTAATGTTGACATGGTTGTGATACATGCTCAGATATATTCTAGAATGGTGATAAAGGAGGTTGATTATTGTATTGTATTAATTGATTAATTAATACACCTATTTATTTATTTATTTATTGCTATTATTATCAGACATGTCTTGTTTAGATATGATGGTGTTAAACTACTGAGTTTTACTCACACCCTATTCAGGAAATAGTTTGGTAGCCGAGTAGATTACATGGATGCATGTTTGGAAAAAGGTAAAAGACCCTTTTGCTGATTGTTGATTCCTAGATGGGTTGGAGTGTGGATATAAGACCAATATGGGGTTCAAGACTGGGGTATTTTTAATTATTTTTTTAGTTTTTTATTTTATTTTTATTTTTTTAGTTTTACATTTAGATACATTCCATCCTTTAATTACATGGTTTATTATTATTGGATTATTTGGTTCTTCTTTTACATTATTGTTATATCTTGCACTGTTTCCACTATTTTTATATTGTTATGATATTTATTTGTTTATTTTCATAGTATTATAACTCTATACAATGATATATAGTGTCTCTACTATATTGTCTACACCCCCACTGCTAGTCGGTAGCCTTTGGAATATAGAGAGCCATGCTTGAGGTCTCATAACCAACCTGATTTGGCCATGTGAGAGAGTTTATATTAGGGGATGTTACAAAGTGGTATCAGAGGATTAAGTACCTTTCCTATTAATTTAATATTTGATAAAGTTATAAAAGATACTAGGATACTTTAATACTTGTAAATGTGCATGTACATGGGATTAACTAACCCATGTATGGGGGAAAATGATAGTGCCCCTAGATGGGATTGTTTTTCACGCTGTTCACTTATTACGATTGATGTTATTTCACCTTGGGTGATTCACATGTTTTGTGATGTTATTTTTTCTTGGGATTTATACTCATAACCCAATATAGAGATGCATGTATGATGATAGGAACATAATAATATATCATGTCATGAATTGTACATGATAATGATATATTTATTTCATGTGTTATATTTTACTATATGAACAATGGACAATGAATGGTGATACATGTTTTATATAAAAAATTAAATGTAAGAACTATTATTTCATTCTAATTCACTTGTTAATCCATGTTTAGAAAAACCATAATCCAATAGTTCTCTCTTTTTTTACACGTTAAGGTTGAATTTTTTGTCATATTGTGTTCTAATAAGCGCATTTTTCTTATAGAGAAAACTCCCCTTGTCATATCTAAACTAAGCATTATGATAGTGGAAATAATAATGCCAATAATATAGTTGAATCAAAATTTCCTATAGATCTTGTGGATCAGATATATGTTCATATTCATGATAACTTTCTGAGGGTCATGAAAACCATGGAAAGGGAGACTGTTCACACCATGCCTTCAATGTCTAAGATATTGAGGTAGTTTTAGTTATAGTACCTACCTATGTTTTTTGGGAGGGATTCCAATAGGCAGCCAAGTTCTAGATTGAGATATCCAAAAAGATATTCAATCACCTCTAGAAACCCATTGATAGAAGGGTGAATCTTGCTGCATACATGATTTATGGACTTTCCAAGAATTCATGGGACATTCTAGAGTAATCTGGGAAGAAAGAGGAGTTATCCTAGAAATACTTCAAGGAAAAGTTCCTAAGACACTTCTATTCTGAGACATTGAGGGATGAGAATGATCACGAGTTCATTATTTTGATAAAGGATGGAAATTCAATGATGGAATACGTTGGATGTTTCACATACTTATAGTGATTTTCTCTATATTTAGAAACAGATGTGATCTCCAAGGTGAGGTGTTTTTAGGATGGGATTCACTATGAGATCAAGTCATAGGTAAACATCTTTCACTTGAGAAGCTTTTCATATATGATGAATTAGTAATTGATAAGTGTATTTAAGGCATTCATTTTAGAGAGTTTTAATCTATTGATTTTTTATTTAATTCAATAATATTTCCAATTTTGGAATGGATTGACTTGTTTTATTTTATTATGTTAGGAATGATAGATTTATGAAAAATGAATAAAAAGGAATGATAATTAGAGATAAAATACCCTTCACACCGCTAAGCTTCGATCATGGCGCAACACCATAATTTTTAGAAAGGATTGGAGTTATAAAATTAGAGAAGGTCAGATTCATTCCATGTAATATAGTTACAAATCATGACATTTTCAAAAGTAATTATCCACATAGGACAAGCCCTATCTTCATTACATGTTATGGAATACCATTATATGTCATGTAACCACATTACACAATGTGATAATTTTCAAGAAATGTTTTCAGATAAGATTATGCTAATATTCGGGATGCTTGAGGATCGAGAAATTACACATAATGTAACCCAATTACATTTCATAGTGATGGTGGGATGAAAAAAATAAATTCCGACACAACCAAGGTTTGAATGGTTTTCCCTATAAATACAACCCTTAACTGCACTTTGAAAGGAGTATGAGACCAAAGAGAGTAGCACGACGTCAATATACAACCTCTAGATGATGGAGTGACGATTTAGAGCCCTACTTCACCACCATTATTCACCACCATTCTTCCTCTAGTATCCATATCCCTCGTTCTCATCATTACTTGAATGAGCGGGTAGTTCTCTTAGTGTCGAGTGATGTGATTGTAGGGGGATGTGTTATTAGGGATTGTTTTAATATTTTATTCTTATTTTGGATTGCTTCAACACTGTTTATTCAATTCTAATATACTTTTTGGAATTGTATGACAATTACTTGTGATTTGAGGGTGTTTATTTTATTGCATCAATTAACCCCCTTAGTTTTCATATGACCATTATGAAAGCTAGGTTGTTTATGTTTAAATATGGTTTTTAGTTACCTAGTTTTTTGATTGCATTTATTAGATGACCATTCCAATAGTGAAATCACAGAATTAATGCAGGGTAACTAGAACAAGGATCCCTGTTGACCCAATTCTAACAACAAACCTAAATAAATATATTTTCAATTCAATCCCTTGTGAACAAACCTAAAATCACTATATCCATCATGTCCCCTATCTTAATATCTAACCCCGATCCCTACTGCCATTTTATTTTCTCCAAAAAACCAAACAATTTCAATTTTAGTTTCCTTAATTAATTTAGAACATAAAATATTCCCCTTTGGGTTTGACACTCGAACTTACTAAGTACTATATTGTTAGTATTTTTTTAGATATTTTATAAATTATTAAATTTGTGTATCACCATAGCATTTAATGATGCCCTACGGGCTGTCATACACTCATCACCAAAGAGAATCTAAGAGTGTCCCTATGTAGTAACCATACTATTTTAGCAGGGAAAAAGGGACCTCTTCTTCAGGTGGAAAGGAGTTTCATTATTATAGTTGTCACTAAGTAAATAGTGGGAAGAGAAGCTAGGGTAGTGGACTTCCATCTCAACACTGTGTTCTATTGCAGTGCTACCAGTGAGGTAAGTTTGGCCACAAGTGGCCTCCATACCCTAATTTGGAGTGTCATCATTATGGTAGGATGGGACACCTGTAGAGGTTTTATAGGGGCATACAATAGTATAGTTGTGGCAGGGGATCAAGATAATTTCCAGAGTCTTGGAAGGAAACATCTACCCCTCAACAAACTGGTAGTTGGAGTTCCATTGTATGTTCAAGCCAATGAAGGGTACATGGTACCCCAGTGCAGGAGAATAATATCAGGTAGAGGTATTATCCCATGGGAGTCATCCTAGAGTTCGAAGAATAGGGTAAATTCATCCACACACTATACAGTTTACTCTGGATAGTGTGGTTTCCCGAACTTAATTCATTAGAGGTATGATTCTTATATCATCTAACTTAGTTTTAATTTTGTTTGATATATGATCATAACATTACTTTTTTATCTTCTATTTTAAAAAATGGTTTGAGTTTGGTTGTGGGAAATTTTGATTTATTTTTTACCGTAGACACACCGTTGGGAGTGAGGTCATATAATATTAAACATTGCATGGTGTATTTTCTAGAAATGTGTGGTTATCATTTATTTTAGGAACTGTTTATATTGGAAATGATAGGTTTCTATTTGATTCTTGGTATGGATTGAATAGTTATATTATAGGCTCATATAGAATGTTATTAGAGGATAGTTTCCTTTGTATATCTATAAGGTGGCATCTATTCTCACAAGGGTGAGTGGGATCTTTAGATTGGTCATGCATGACCAATTCATTGTCGAATGGATTTCCTCATGGTTTAGATAGAAGGTCTTTCTCTAGATGATGTCAGAATGTAAAGGGATATTTTTTCCTCTAGTGGTAGAACATTTTGAGGATTTTTTTACTGATTAGTTCTATGTCTTATTTCCTGAGCAAGAGATCAAGTTCATGATGGAGTTAATGTTGAGAGAAGTGATAATTTCTATTCCTCTTTATAGGATGGAACCAATAGAGATTCTAGAGTTAAATTTCCAGTTGGAAGATCTGAAAGCTAAAGGTTGCATATGTCCTAGTACATATCCATGGGGTTCTCTAGTTCTTTTTTCCAAGAAGGTTGATAGGACCTTTCAATTATGTGTTCAATATCACAGATTGAACCAAATGTCAGTCATGAACTAGCATCACCTTCTACACATGAATGATCTCTTCGATCATCTAAAATATTCTAAGATAATACCAAAGATTGATTTAAGATTAGGATACCACCATCTGAGGGTGATACCATTAGACATACCCTAAAATAATTTTTAGAGTAGGTATGTATTATTTGTGTTCATAGTGATGCCTTTCAAGTTGATGAATGAACCAGTGGTATTTGTGGACTTGATGAATCAAATCTTTCATCCTTTCCTAGATCATTTTGTGGTAGTTTTTTTCAAAGACATCTTAGTGTACACCTAGTTTGTAAAAGATCATGCCCAATATCTTGACATCATTATGATTACACTGAGGGAGTATCAACATTATGATAAGCTAACCATATGTATTTTTTGGATTGATATAGTGAACTTATTGGGTCATGTCATCTTAGAGGTAGGAGTGTCAGTGGACACAGAGAAAGTTACTACTATGGTATATTGGGATTGACCCAAGAATGTCTTCAAGATTTTAGGTTTATAAAGTTATTATCACTTTTTTATCAAGGAAATCCCCTGTCAGGAAATACCGATGTCCAGGTTGACTAAGAAGGGGGTGAAATTTGTTATGTATGATGCTTTTAATAGAGATGTTTTAGAGATAAAGAGAAGTATGAACTCAAAACTAATACTCACCTGACCTATTCCAGGTAATGCATATACCGTGTACTATGAGGCATCTAGAGTTAGACACCGATTAGTTCTAATGTAGGAGGATTGAGTGGTTTCTTATGGATCTAGATAGCTGATACCACATGAGAGGAGTAATCCGACTCATGATCTAGAGTTAGTTGTGGACATGAGATATTGAAGACACTACCTTTTGGTTGATAGTTTTGTGGGATAAACATAACATAGGAGCCTCAGGTACATATTTTCTAAGTGGGACCTAAACCATTATAAGAAGAGGTGGATCAAGTATCTGAATTCTTTCAAATTTGAGTTGGATTATACATTAGGAAAGGGAAATGTTGTTTATTATGCCTTGATCCAGAAGATGGAGACAAAGGTAGTGCATGAGTCTTGTGATGAGTGGCAGATTAGGGAACTCTTTTCAAACATGTATCTTAATGTTCATGATCCCCAATGATGAGTAGATCTAACTTTGACATCTATCATTCTCGTAATTCTTGACTAGATTTGTTAGAGTATTTATCTGATCTAGAGGGATTAGTTTTTTAAGAAAAATTATATGATGGGGAGCCACCAGCTAGATGGTTTATTGATAAAAATAATTCTCTTCTTTTCCTTGGTTGATTATGGGTTTCTATTAATTTTCATTGGGATTTGATGATTTAATTTCACACTTCTACATGGGAAGTATATACGGGTTTTAAAAATATGTATAATTATCTCTATAGATAATACTAGTAGTCAGGAATGCAGAAGGAGATAACAAGATTCATGTGGAGATGTTTCACCTGTCAGTATGTGAAGGCCGAGCATTAGAGTCATGCTGGGCTATTACAACCTTTTTCCATTTTGAAGTGAAAATGGGATGATGTCACGATGGATTTGGTGAAATGATTACCCAGCACACCACACAAGAACGGTGCAACATGGGTGGTCAGAGATTGATTGATGAAGGTATCCCACTTATTTCTTATCAAGGATACCTTCACTATTGATTATATGGGTAGTATTTACATGTAAGAGTTAGTTCGGTTGCAAGATGTTATGAGGAGTAAAATTTATGATAGAGATCCTTATTTCACTTATCAATTTTGGAAGGGTCTATAGAAGGACTTGTGATCACATGTTTATCTGAGCATAGCCTATCATCCATAGACTGATGGTTAATCTGAGTGGAATATTCAGAATATGGAGGATATGTTTTGAGCCTGTGTTTTGGATTTTAGTGGTTCATGGGAGCAACATATAGAACTAATGGTGTTTTTATATAATAAAAAATTCCAAGAATTGATCCAAATGGTACCTTTAGAGGCCTTGTATGGAAGGTCATTCCATTCACATCTTTATTGGTTGGAGGTAGGAAATTTAGTGCTTGTTGGACCTAGTCTTGTGTAGGAGATATATGAGAAAGTTAAATTGATCACGAGGATATTGGTGACCACATAGAGCAGGAATAAATATTATGTTGACCAACATAGATGACCTTTGAAGTTTATGGTTGGTAATCGTATTTTCCTTATGGTTTTTCCTAGGTTAGGGAAATACTATAACTAGAAATAGGGAATGCTATGACCTATGTTTATTGGGCCATTTGAGATACTGGAAAGGGTCGGTCCATTAGAGTACCGATTAACCATTCCACAACACTATAGTTCCATACATGACATGTTTCACATGTCCCATCTTCAAATATACCATTATGAACCTTATCATATGGTAGAATTTGAGGATGTGGAGATTTATGTTGATGCTTCCCTTGAGGAGAATCTAATAAAAACTATGTATCATAGGGAAAAGTGTCTCTAAGGAAGTACTATATCGCTAGTTTGAGTGCAGTGCATCATCAAAGTTTTCTAGAGGATACATGGGTGAGAGAATTTGATATGTGAGCAAAGTGGAAAGACTTGTTTTTTGAGACCCCATAGTGATTCTTGGAGTAGATCAGGGATGAGATATTATATGGTGGGGAGGATTTAAGTTCCTATCTTTTTCTTGGTATGTTACTCTTTGAGTTTTATGTTGAACCTATTTCATTTGAGGTTTTCTTATTCTTTGAAACTAAGTGGTCGAGCCCATTTTTGTGAATGTAGATATTTTTCTTGGGAAAATGACCAAAAGTTCAGGAATGTATGTTTTTTTGAATTAATTATGTCTGGGTATAAGCATGAAAATGGATTATAAGGGATATCCACGAGTTTGGAAGGCCTGAAAGGTGGTTGGGGCTCTTCCATAGAAACTGGGATGAGTGATACTGACTAGAAATTTACTCATCATGAACCTATTAAATTATGTGTAAATGTGGCCAAATATACATCATGTGATAGTTCATGACATGAAATAGTTATAAGCCATGAACCTATTACACGATGTGTAAATGTTTCTAAGTAGATGTCGTGAACTGTTTCATGATGTGAAAAAGTTTACATGCCATAAAACTAGTTCACACTATGTAATGTTATATTGGGGTAATTTTTAACTACATTAAATGTGTTTTTCAGTGTAACTCATAAATTGATAAATACAAAAAAGTGAAAGGATTACACATCATGGATTTCCTTGGATGAAAAATTTTAATTCAATATTGCATGTAAATCTCTTTCTCATCCACGTGTAGCCTACCTCTTTCGATCCCTATGTAACTCTAAGAAATTTTGGAGTGATTTATTCCCTTCCTTTCCGCCAACGAGCCTGTACCCTAGTGGTACAGGCTCTTTCTTGGCATCCAAAAGACCCAGGATCAAATCCAGTCAGGGGAAAATTTTCGGGTTATTGTAGCAGAGGCGGCACTGTAGCAACGACGACATTGTAGCGGCGGAGGGACTGTAGTAGGAAATGTAGCGGTGGTTGTACTGTAGCAGTGCGAGCACTGTAGTAGTACTGTTCACCGAGGGGTCCTTTGGGCCAAAAAATGGGCTTTCAAGCCTTGTATTCAGGCCACTTGGCCTTGGACCTTTGGGCTATGTAATGGGTCTCCCTCTACCTAGTCTAAAGAGGTATTTGATTTAAATAATAAATTTAGGCTTCAGCCCCAACCTTTAAAAAAAAATTCCCTACCCAACAACTTGATCAAGCATTAGATCCCTAGTTAGTTTTTTTATTAGGTTTTCCTCTCTTTTTCATTTATTATTTGTTATAACAATATAATGTCTTGACTGCTTTGGGATCAGGTGTTAATCTTGATCTTGTTTAATCTAGGTTCTTCTTGTTATCCACTTCGCCTTCATTCTTTTTAGTGTTACCTATTAAATGAATTGTGTTGAACACTAGTTAAAGGTAGGTGGTATAAAAACAACCTCTATGGTCTATTTATATTATTCAATTATGTGAAATATTATACAATTTCACTGACACAACATGTGAATTAATTAATTGAATAATGGGTGGTGACAAATATTATATTGGATTATTCATTGGATCCCTTTGGATTCAATTGTGTTGCAACCTAGTTTTTGGATACTCATAGGATGAGCCTACACTTGAATAATAAAGACTTGTATAATGGATAAAATTATGTTTATTATGATATAAAATCTTATGTGTTTTCTTGTGATAGATTCACCTTGGAAAATGGATTAATGTATTATTGATTGACTAGTGGTTATTTGATATAAAACGAGTATACAAAATTTTCTTAGATATGAATTAAGATATAATTTGATTAATGAATTGGTAATTTAAAGAAAAATAGTAATTGGATGAATTAACCATTATGGATTGTGATATTATGATGTTTTTTCATGCCATATTAACTTGTGTTGTGTTATGATTAAATTATTATATAAAGGAATTGGAACAGTTATGTTAAAATGATTATATAGAGGGATTGACCCATTTAGGATGAAATTATTATATAGAGGGATTAATCTTGATGATGAAATGATTATATAGAGGGCTTGAACCAGATAATAAAATTATTATATAGTGGTATTAACTCGGATGTTGAAATTCTTATACAGAGGGGTTTTCCTGGTTATGTGATTATACCATGGACTTGTGGTTATGGTTATAATTGTTATGCTACATGCTTAGAGATATTATGATATGGTTATAAAGTATGATGATTGTTTTATTGTATTAATTGATTAATTAATACACATGTTTTTTAATTTATTGCATGTACTTGTTATCAGATAGTTTTTGTTTAGACATTATGGTGTTAACTTACTATGTTTTACTCACACCCTTTTCAGGCTTCCATTTGGAATCAAAGCATATTACATGGATGTAAGTTTGGGAAAAGAAAAAGGACCTTCTTTTTGATTTTTTATTACTAGATGGGTTGGATCATGGAGACAATAATGACATGGGGTTTGGGACTAATGTATTTTTAGTTATTTTTTTTCAACTTATTTTTTAATTTTTATTACATTCAGTTTGACATTTAGATACATTCCATATTATAATTACATGGTTTATTATTATTGGTTTATTTGGTTCATATTTTACATTCTAGTTGTATGTTGAACTACTTACGCTATTTTCCATTACTCTGATATTTATTTGTTTATTTACACTTTATTATAACTCTATACCACAGGGTATTGTATCCCTAATATATTCTCTATACCCCTACTTCTAGAAAGCAGAATTTGGCGTATGAGGAGGTATGATTGAGGCCCCATAACCAACCTAATTTGGGCACATGAGAGTGTTCCAGATCGGGGGACATTACACCTCTTATTATGATGTTAAGTTTATTCTCTTACAACACAGACAAGAATAGAGAAAAGGGTACAATAAATTTATAAGGTATACCTTTAAAATTGAATAGATTATCCTTAGCATGATCGGAATTTCACAAAGACTATATGATCCACTATAATAAACATGTGAGTAAAAAAGAGCATAGAATATCCTTGTATTCATGTTAAACATCTCCCATCTATGTTCAAGTACTTCCGAAACTATTATAATTATAAATGATTTTCTTTCAATAAAAATAAAAACTTTAACAGAACTTGAATTCCATTGGGTTGTTGCAGTGTTGTTTCCATTTATCCTTCTTTAACCTATATGGTTATAGGTTTATTTTCATCACTTTATTATAATTTTGAAACCTATTCTTCTATTAATTACTCACTTAAAAAATTCTTTATAATTATATAGAATCTCACACAAGCCACACACACTTTTCTTCCTCTATATCTTCATTCATTCATTATACTATATTTAATTATTTTATCACATAGTAGCTAAAAGCCTTATTTTAATTTACATTTAAAATTCAAATTCAAACCAATAACTTCCTACAACTATTTTTTAAATTCTTATTCTTCTTCCCACTTATTCATTTATCTTTACAAAATTTATTCTATATCACTATAGTGAAACAGAAATGGCTATAGTATGACACTACCATGTCACTATTGTTCTATATTTTATTTCATTTTGGTATATTTTAATTTTTTTTTGATGTTTTAGGTTTGAAACTTTAATATTTCATTAAATTTTTAACTGTTTTACTGTTAGTTTACATGGGTTAGGGGAAATCATGTTGAAACTCTTACACATGGGGTTTTCCAGTTTGTTTTGTTAGAAAATGGTTAGTCTGCAAAGATAGTGCACAATTTGGTCTAAATTGAGAAAATTCCTATAGAAAACATGAGATTAAATTTGGGCTTAGATTTCTGTTGCACAACATGTGCATGGTTTTAAGAAACAATCAAAGGAAACCATTCATAGTACTGTAGGTTCTTTTTAGTGGACCTTTCATGGTTGGTGAATAGTTTGGTGAACCATGTTCCTTAACAGTACGATCTATGCAATTTTCATTTAAAATTTATTTTACAATTTTCCACCATTTTGTTTTTTAAATTGTTAGGCTTCTGTATTTTACTCCTCATTCAAACAACCCATTTTCATAACCAATGAATCTCTCCCTTCACCCTTTGATGATTTTAATCCCCTTCTTCACCAATTTCAAGAAGATTCTTGAGTTAATCCCTTTCTTTCCACTTGTTCTTCTCTTATATTCTTCCCTAACATCATTTATATTTGGTTTGGATATATCCTATGAACCATATGGATTGTGATAATTTAGATTAGCATTAAATTTGATTCAAATTTAGATATTTTTGGTGTCTAAGGATTTTAGTGGATGTTCTTTTTCATGGTTGGTAATTCACCATAGAATGCAACACATTATGACTTGATTTAGATTGGTTTTAGGTAGGTTTTTTTATATTTACATTAAATGACATTTAATAGAATTATTTATTGTTTATAATGCATTGTTTTGTTAAATTAAGTCTATACATGATAGTTTATATGCATTTAATAAATTATTCAAGGGCTTTGTCACTTGGAATGAAGGTGTTTAATGAATTTTATGTTTTTTAAAGTAGCAATTTGAATACCAAGTGTTTGTTAAATGGAATTTTAGTTATGATTTTAAATGAATCTTATTATAGATGGAATTAAATCCCTTTTAGATCTTGGAATAGATGAAAGTATGGTTTTACATGTGAGGTTTGAAAAAAAGGAATCTCTTTGGTTCTTCAAATGGTTCTAAATGAAGGGTTTTTTGGTTTTAAATGGTTTTATCTATGATTATTTATAATTTAGTTTCAAGGGATGTTTTTAAATGGGATTTCAAGTGGTGTGATATAGATATACATTCCAATATTTGTTTTGAAATCCTATTTGGAACCTTCAAATAATTTTTTTTAAAAAACATGTGAGACCATCGACTTAGTTCCATGTAAATGATATGACTATTTTGGATTTTGACCCCATGGGGGATATTATATATTTTTATTTTATTATTTGATGATTTTACAGTGATGAATAAAAAATTTTATGTTTCTAAAGAGGGATTTGGAGGTGAGAAGAGATTAATTTCAATTATTTTATTCTTTATTTATGTAATAGTATTATGTTTTATTATTTTCTTCCATCAACTTGTATTGTTGTCATGATAATCCTACGAAACTATGTAGGAGATTTGTATGAGTGGAATACCTTGTGTAGATTACACACTGGCTAGATAATATTTCCCAGTTTGACTAATTGAGCTAACAAGATGGATTATGTTGACCGTAGTAGCTTGAGCACTCCTAGGACATATCATGTGTCTAGGATAGTCTTATAAGACTACCGAGATCTTAGAAGGGTACTTTTTATCCAACATAGGGTTAAAATATCTAGTTTTGGTTAACATTGCATTATTATTAGGAAGTTTCCAATGATTCCTTATTCCTATTAAGTATTATTTAGGGGATACCATTTCATACCTTGTTTATATATCTTATCTTTTGATTTTTATGCTTGATGACATTGCTTAAATTATTTATTTTTTCATGATCTATTTATATCTTGGTGTATTTGTGTGTTTTTATTTAATTTCAGTCATGGTTGCAGTTTTCTTTCAAATAAATTTATAAAATGGTTTTGAAATTAAATTAAAATGGAGGGTGGTGTATGTTTTATGTCATGTTATTTAGTTTTGTTAAGATTTCTTGTGAAAAAGTAGTTTTTATATATAATTAAAACTTTCATTGATGAAATGAACATTTTAAGGAATTATATAAAATATTTGGTGAAATATGATGGGGCATGTTGATCTCACACTATGCGTACACCAATGGGTGTATAAAAATCTCATGTTTTCTTTAAATTGCTCAATATTTGATCTCTTTTATGTTTTATGTTAGGTTGTCTAATGATGGACAAAATTATGATGTGGTGAGTTACCATGGGTCACATGAAGATGATTGGTATTGGGTTGAGTTAAGTTTTTTTTGGTATTGTTTATTGACATGGATCTTTCCATTATATTTTCTATATATGTGATTTTTTTATGTTCATTTTATGCATTGATGATTCTTATGAGCTATCAATTTTTTCATTGATATGTATTACCCTATTTGGTTATTTAATTATTATTAAAACTATTTATTTTATGCATGGGTAAATGATGAATTAATGGGATATTCCAGATTCTAGGTAATGTTTTGGATGCATTTTTTATTAATATATGAGGTTGAAATTATTCACAAGTACTCTTTATTGATACCCAGGAACTAGTTTCCATACCATGTGTATAAAAGAACCCTTAAAGCCCATTGGTTCACTAGGTCTAGTTAGCCTTGGATGGTTCATTAAAAATGTTATTAGAAACTAGGTTTTTCAAAGGTCTATGTCCTTAAGGATCCCTGATTTTATTTGGGAATTCAGGTTGCATGACATGACTGTTATGACTCGAAATTTAGGTGTGAGGAGAGTCTAGATAAGTCTTTCTAGTCTTGAGTCTTTAATTTCTATGGGTTTTTAAGGATTTTAATCTTGAATTTGAGTTTTTTATTGATTGTTATTTTTTAATATTTTTTATATGAAATGATTTCATTTTGACCCTCATTGAGTATACTAGTGATTTTTGGGGCCTCCTAGATATTTTGGGTTGAAAATAGAGGATGAAAATAAGACTCATGGTTGGATCACACGGTCTAGTAAACTATGAAGAGCCCATAAGGATGTGTCTATAAACCATTTATGTGGCTACTTCATGGTTGGAAATTTGTTATCCATACCATGTGTCCAAACTATGTATAGTAAAATTTCCCTTAGATATGTTGTCTTGTCTCTCTTTCTTTCTGAATTGAATCCAATGATTCTTACCATTGATGTGGGGTTAATTAAGATAGTTTTTATGATGAATTAATGTTGTTAGATGATGTTTTTTTGATATTTTGTGACTTTTCATTTGACTATGTGCTTTAAAAAGTTTATTTTTTTTTGTTTTGGAAAACTATTTTTTGGATGATAAAGGAGATTTTTTGGGTTGATTTGTTTGCATAACTATGTTTGTGATGGTAAAGAAATAAATTTTAGTATTTATGAAATGTTTTAAAGGTGATTAATCTTATTCTTTATTCTTGATTGGGAAGGTTTGTTTAAAAATCAAGAGGAGAATTTTATGAAGTATTTTTGTTTTTAAAATTTGGATTAATGGGTTATTGTTAGAGATTTTTGATTATAACAGAATATTTAAAATGTGGTTGATTTCATTATGGAACTTTGTGATTTTTTTGAAGAAAGGTTGAATTGATAAAAATTATTTAAAATTAAGGGGAGTTTTCATAGATTTTTTTGAACTAGAAGTGTGATTTATTAGAATTTTTGGTTTTATAATGGACCTTATAGAGTGTTTTTGAATTAAAATAGAAATTTATGAAGTTTTAATGGGTTTTAGTTTTAAAGAAGTTGAATGTTTCAAAGAGTGTGTGTGATTTTGTGAAATGAGTTTTTTAATATTTTTTGAAATGTAATGATTTGAATAGAATGTATTTTCTCATGAGATTTCTTATTGAAGTGAGGAGTTTCTAAATATGGTTGATTTGTTTTCAAAGAATGAATGCCTTTGAAAAGTGAATTTTAGACTCCTTATTAAAGGGGGTATGGTTTAAAGAAAACAAAGGTTTTTAAAATATGTTTTGTTGTATGTTTATCTTTGGCGATGTGTGTATTTGAGAATGTCCCTTAGTGTGTATTAGGGCTGTTTGATTTGGTTTATGATATATGAATGAGTTATATTCATGTTTTTTGCTTCTCGGTTGTGCCTCCCAAAAAGGTATTGGGAGAATTTAATTTTTTTTCTTCAAGGATGTTCCATGAGGTGAATCCTATTATAATTTGGATGTATCTATTTTGATTTTGGACTCAAACTATGAATATAGTGGTGGACTATTAATTTTATTTTCTCCCATTTTCTTGTGTCCCCATCTTCCATTTTGTAGTGGTCAAAGTCATCTTGAGGCTATGAAGTGGTTAGGTTGTTTTTAGAAATCCCATGGGTAGGATTACCTAAAGTAGTTTTGGATTATTATTTATTTAGTGATTTTTTATCATCGATTTTGGATTATATTGAGGTTATTGAGGTTATTTCCATTGTATTATATTTCCTTTGTTGTTTCTTATTTGTGAGTTTTTGGTTATTGTGGTAGTTTTTATACCTCGATGATTGATTATGTCCCTTTACGATTGCTTGTGATGCTTTCTATGGTTGGATTTTTATGGAATGGATAATGAAAGGCCTTAGAGGAGTGTTTTAGGTGAATAGGGTAAACTTAGAACAATTTTAGATTATCAACTATCTAGTGTTAGTTTGGTTCTTGCTATGTTCACTAAGAGATTCTGATCTAGGTATGAGGTCCTAGATCACCCCTTACACTCAGTGTTGTGACACAAGGTTAGAGACCTTGTCATTTCTTATTGAGGCATGTCTTAAGTTGAGGAATATTTTCCTTTTTAGTGTTATGGGATATAATGGATATTATGAAACTGTATTATAATCATTGGATTCTCTTTGGGTTTTTTTTCCTTTGGGAGTATGAGGATTATTCTGGTATGATTTCTATATCTTATGGAGGATTATTATTTCCATTGAGTTCTTGATGGTGATCTCCCTATTTAGAGTGTTTGTCCCATATATCACCATTTTAAATAAATTCTAAATGGTGGGATAACTTGTAACATGTATTTATTTTCCAAGAGATCTATATATAGTTTTTATGATTTGGTTATTCTTAAATATGTTTTTTAATTCCTTAGGATTGAATACATGGATTTGAAGAGCTATACATTCAGCTAAAGTTTAGTTCTCTATAGACCTAGTTAAATTTTTTCCCTACCCCTATCACCTCTTATATATGTGTTGATATTTTTAGTTAAACTTTACTTTAAAATTCATCAATGAATTTATGGGGGATGAAAGTGTAGTGATGGGTACAATTGTGACACCCCATTTCACTATTGTTTTCTATTTTATATCACTTAGGGTATTTCAAATTTTTGAAAGTTTTGGGTTTGAAACTTTTAGATTTCTAGAAATATTCCTCTATCACATGGTTAGTACTTAAATTAAACCATGCAAAGAGTCTTAAATAAGGGGGTTTCCAGTTCATTTTATCATATCATGGTTAGTATACATAGAAAATACATGGTTTGGACCAAATCATCCGACTTCTGGTAAAAACTGTGCAAGTCCCTTTGGTCTTGGAATGATGGAAAACAGATTACACATGCTTTGGAGAAACTATTCAAGGAAACCGTGCATAGTGCTGTAGGTTCTTTCCAGTGGTTGCCACAAAGTTGGTGCATGATTTGGTAAATCATGCAACCTAAAAATGAGAGCTACCAAATTTTCATTTAAAATTATTTTTACACCATTTCCACTATTTTTATTGTTTTTATCCCCCCTATTACCCACCTCATTCGACAGACCCCATTAAATGAACTAGGGATCTCTCCCTCTCTCCTTTGATGATTTTGATCCCCTTTTCCACCGATTTCAGGCAGATTCTTAAGGTAACCTTTTCCCTTCTTCTTATTATTATCTTTTACTCTTCCCTACACCCATTTCTCTTTGGTTTGGTTGTCTCCCATGAACCACAACAGTTGTGATGTATCAGATTAAGGTTTAGGGTGGTTCTAATTTAGGTATTTTTGGTGTCTAAATATTATGGAGGATTTTCCTTTTATTGGTTGGGAATTCTCCATCCAAGGTACTGCATTGAAACTTTATTTCTCTATGATCGATGTAGTTTTTTTTGAAGAATTTCCTATAAATTTATTTTCATTGAATGCGTGATGATTTCTAATGTCTTGTTTTGTTACATTAAGTCTATATGTAATAGATTATATATATTTTATAAATAATTTAAGGGTTTTATCCCTAATAATAAAGGTCTTTCATGGTTTTTAAGTTTTATAAAGTAGCGTTTTGAGTAAAAAATATTAGTGAAATGGACCAAAAGATTTGTTTTTTTAAATTAATCTTTTGATAAATGGAATTTAACCCCATTTGGGTATTGGGAAAGAGAAAGGATGGTTTTATATTGAGTGGTTTGAATGAAAACAGTTGGTTAGGTTTATTACATGGCTCTAAATGAATGGGTTTTTTGGTTTTAAATGTTTATATATATTATTATTTATAATTTGGTTTCAAAGTATGTTTTAAAATGATATTTCTAGTGGTATGAAATGACTTATCATCCCAAGATTGTTTTGGAAGTCCTGTTTGGCGCCTTTAAATAAGTTGTTTTAAAAAACTTGTGACACTCTGAATTAGTCCATTATAATTCATATAATAGTTAAGGATTGTGACCCCATGCTAGGTGTTATTTATTTTTATTTTTTCATGTGATGATTTAGGATGGATTAATTAAAGAGGGGTAATTTATTAAGAGGGTGTTGGAGGTGAGAATAGGTTTATTTTATGTTTTTTATTCTTGATTCCTGTTATATTAGTATGATTGATTTTTTTATCACCTTTAACTTAATTGATGTTTTGGGAATCATAGGAAACTAAGCAGGAGATATGGATGGGTGAAATCACCAGTATATGTTGGGATTGGATTTGGTAATGTTACCTAGTTAGATTGTGTGAGATAATGAGATAAATGATGTGGAATGCAGAAACTTGAGCACTCACAGGATGGATTATGTGTCCTAGGTAGTCCTATAGGACTTCCATGATTATATATGGGTTCTTTTAGGCCACTATATTGTTCCAGTAACTAGTCCATGTCCATATTACTTGATTCATAGGAATTCCCATGATTTCATTTTCTTATTACGGATTGTTTAGGGGATCCTATTACATACCTTGCTTGTATCCACTAGCTTTTTATTTTTTTGAATGATAACATTGGTTATATTTTTAATTTTTTATAATCTTTTTATATATTGGTTATTTATTTATATTTCAGTTCAATAATAGTTATCATTTTATTTCAAATATATTTATAAAATGGGTTTGAAAGTTTTTTTAAACGGAGAGTGGTGTATGTTTTGTAAAATGGATCTTTAAAAATGTTTTTGAAAAGAGAAAATGGATTTTTATTGTTTTAATAAACTTAATAAATGATCCTCTTTCCATTTTTTAAAACTAATTTAATTAAAATGTTTTGGTTTCACCCTTTCTTACTCTAATAAGGGGGAAGTTTTATAAAAAGTGATTTATTGAATGTTGTTTGGTTTTGTTAAACATTATTATGAGAAACATATTTTCTATTTATAATTAAAACTATCATTGATGAAATTAATTTTTAAAGGAATTGGAAAAACTTTCATTCAATCATATTGTGAATTTATATCTCACACCATCATACACCAATGGTTGTATACTTATCTCATATTTTCTTTCAGGTTCCTAGTCTTTGATCCATTTCAAGTTTGATATCGGATTGTCTGATGATGAACAATGCTATGATGTGGTGAGTTATAATGGGTCATAAGTAAATATTATGTATTGGGTTGTTTTTTTATATTTTTGGGATTGTTATGTATCAACCTTTCCATCCTAGATATTTCTTTTAGCTTTTTGGTATATGTGATGTTTTCTTTATGTTCTATTTATGAATTAATGTTTCTTATGAGATATTTC
The DNA here is from genome assembly GCA_963277665.1 of Viscum album. Classification (NCBI taxonomy): domain Eukaryota; kingdom Viridiplantae; phylum Streptophyta; class Magnoliopsida; order Santalales; family Viscaceae; genus Viscum; species Viscum album. Next base: position 931,440,014 of record OY728122.1, on the reverse strand, counting down.
TTTTTTAACCACATCTTATTACTATGTTTGGTTGGTTCATTATTATTTTTTTAATAAAGGTGAGAAGTTCCCCAAGAGGAAAAGTTTATTTTATTATAAAAAACAAATCTATAACAATATAAAGTTCTATATTTTACAAAGATCCCTTTGAAAAAGGGGAACAAGATCCTCTGTTTAGTAATAAAAAAATGTAAGTAAGTCTGAAATAATAACTTTATTCATAATACCATCAACTAATTAGTTATATTAACAATATTTAAGTGTGTTGAAGTAGCACATAGATGAGAGAAGCTCCAAGAATCTAATCCACTTGGCAGTGAGTTTCTATGAAAGATATATTCGACCAAATCTTATAGCTTGTACAAGGATGGTGGAATAAAATTCAATCTAAAGGTTGTCCCATAATTTTACTTTTAAATATCAAAAAAATTAATCAGGCAAAGTATTTCAGCCTCCAAAGTAAATTTAGTTCCATAATTTCCATAAAGACATCACATTATTGCACCATGGTGATCTCTGATGACTGCTCTGAATCATGACTAACCTAGATTACCTCTAGATACACCATTAGAGTTAAATTCAATGAATATAATAAGTTTGTAGTTCCATATTATTTTAATAGTTACAGGGTTGTAGGAAAATAAACGAAATTCCATGACCTCTAAGAACAAAAAAAATCATAAATGGTGTTATCACATTAGCTATTATTCAAATGGTTGGATTTTTTCAGAACAAGTGTAATTTTCACCAGAGAAGATATAATATGGAATATATAATTCTCATGGATCTCTCTATTTTGTATATTCTATATGATATGAATAATATTTTAAAATGCCTCCTGAAATAGATTGAATAGCTGTGGTGAAAGATAAATCTGTAAATAGTCTGTAAGCCACACCTATACAGTTTCAGTCCAAGGGAGCCACACTTCAAACATGCTGTATATTATATTCCATAAATCCATGGAAGTGTAATAACTCAAAAATAGGTGATTTATATCCTCCCTATGTTGATGTCATAACACACATCCAGAATAAATATAAATTCTAAAAAATTGAAAATAAGAATCAATTGAGAGTTTGGAGTTGATTATTCTCTATATTTGTTTGAATATGGATGGAGGAATCAAGATTCATTTTATTTTCCAAATCCAAAAGTTATTGTTACCCTCAATAACATTGTGATATAATTTACTTGAAGTGAAAATCCAATTTCTAGATGGTTCCCATATTAGGATATCCTCATGATTAATGAAGATATAATTATCAATCAACTCTTCGACCACATTTGGAAGTTCAACAGAGGAGGTGTACAGTTGTTCTTTGACAATGGAATTAATGTTCAGTATTAGATTAACAAAGTTAATAAGATGCAAAAAGGGGGTGTATATCCAATTATCAAACCAAAACCTAAGAGAAGAGTTATGTTCACTAACCAATGGACTTGGGAGGTGATGCCAGAAATGGAAGTTTCGAGAGTTGGACGATTGAGGAACAAATGGGTCATGCTAGATTACTGATAAAGTAAATTCTACTTATTTTGTTATTATATTAATGTGAAACCTTTCTTAGGAATGAATTCATGATACCCATGCACTATTTAGAAGACCATATGGATTAGGAACTCCTTTTAGACCTAGTAGAGGATCGGGTAATGTGATTTTTTGAGTCAGCTTGGTTTGGTTCGTTACATATAAAAAGACCATGATGTTACTCCATAACTGATTTTCTTTTATTCTTCTTTAATCTAATAACCTTATTCTCAATTTTATTTAATCACAAAGTCCATTTAATGATGTCTAAACCTTTATTGAAAAAATTTGGAATCATCCTAATTGATTTTATTTTCTACAAATAATTTTAGAAAGTCACATTTTAATTCTTTAAAATTATGAGATTTCTACCAAGTCTTACGCATACAAAAAATTTTCTAAATCATACGCAACAAAAAAATAAGACATATGTATAGTGGATTTACTGATACATAAAAGGAAATTACACATAAACTAGATAAAATGACACCTATATAGGAAAAAATGACTCATAAAAAGGTCCAAGGACTCATATGTAGCTCAAAATGAATCATAGACAACTCAATAATGACTCATACTATCTTTGAGGATGACTCATATGCACCTAAAAACTTAGAATTTTTTTATCATAAATCCAAATTCTAGAATACTTAAAAATACTTCTAGATTTTTTTTAAACTCTTAAAAACCAATTCCAATATTCTTCAAACACTCCAAAAATAACGGAATATACTTTATATCAAATTAATCATGAAACCCCACTTAAGTTTGAATGTGATTTATGCGCTAAAAAAACACAACAAAGAAATTACATCAACTTAAATTTTCTCCAAAATGTATTCTCTAGAAAATTTCCATGCTTTAGAGGAAATTTCATGTCTTAAAAATATCCCTAAGTACTCAATAAATTCCAAAAACATCTTAGGATAAAAAATCTCCCCTTCATTTTTTGGAAACCATGGATTATAAACCACTATTAGACACAATCATCTTAGAAATTAATCATCACTAAATAATTCTAATCCCACTTGATCGATCTTAGTATAGGAAACTAAAAAATTTAATAATAATGTCATTCATCTATAAAAAAATAATTTACCTTCATAATTATTCTAATATGTTCCTCTTGATTGAACTTTGATGATATAATGCCACTTGAAAATTGATGTGATAATGGATAAATTCTAATTCAATAAATAGTTCTAAAGTTTCTGAGGACTAGTTTTGATACCACGTGGGGGGGGGGGGGGTAAATCATTGGAAAAATATTTTTATATATTGTAATTCTTTATAAAACCTCAAGAACCTATTAAATTTCATGATGCACTAAAAATAGACTCAAAACCTCACCATTTAGAAAAAGATGAATAAAATTAAGCACACAAAAATTTATAAGGTTTAGATCAAATACTAACTTCTTACCATGTTGGGTTTTCCTCCCAACATGGATTTTACAATATCTCGAACAAAAATTTTACAACACAAAATCCACAATATCACACTACTTACAGAGTCCACTAGAAGATAAAACTATCTATAAATATGATGATCCAATAAATAAATACATTCTTCTTATCCTTGATTACTCTTGTACCACTTGAGAATATAATATTCCTCCATGAGAAGATGAATCTGAAAACTCGACATGTGAATTCATTTATGATCTTAAATAGTTGATGATGAATCTTAGACTACTAGTCTTAAAACATAAATAAAATTTTTATTGATTTGAATCCTTAATTTTCTGATTACTCAGGAAATAGATCTTATCCTTTGATGAATGATCACTTTGATTTAGACGCCATTCTATATATTCACAAGTTCTTCTTTTATACATTATCTTCTACTTAGATTTCTCACTTCTCATATATTCTTATTTTCTAACTTGTGTTCTTATCAAGTTTATCAATTATCTCCCCTTCAGAAATATTTATAGAAAAATCACAGAATACATCTTCAGGCTTGAATTTGAATTTCAAATTCAAATTCCAACACTCATATTCCTTAAGCCATTTCTTTACTAGACCTTAGATCAAATCTCAATTGATCCTCACTATATAATTCAAATTGGTATTTAGAATAGGCTAGAATTACCACAAAATTGCTTAAATGAAGGCAAGTCATCATGGCTCTTGAGAGTACACTTAATTTTCCCAAAAAACTAATTCTATAACCCAAAATCTTCTATTGTGGTGTGAGGAGTGTCCCTACAGCACGATGAATATCACAAAAGTTTATTTGTATGATTTTTTGTGGTTTATCCTAAAAAAATATGTTGTTATGGAAAGGTCCATAGGCTATGGAATGGAGGTATATGATTATATAGTGACAAAAAAACTCCATCACAATTCCTTGTGGCGTGGACCTTCACTATGACATGGAGTCTCAGAATGTTATAGAGCAACTGAAATCTTATCCTATAGTTCTTTACACAATGGGATCAGTTACATAGTGAATAAATGTACTTTAAATTTTTCATACAGCTTAACCATTTTAAAAAAGGTTAACCAATATCACTATGACATGGATACCTCTGATCAAGCCACCCCGATGGTGTGCTAACTCACTCTGTGCTATGTGGTTATATAGGTCATTTTCACCCCAATTCTAAATTCAATATTTCCATAACATAGACAAGATTCTATGACATAATCTACCTTTTTCATCTATTTAAATGAAAATGTATACAACATATTTCATGGTCGCTACCTACATCTTCCTACTTGGATTATGGTCTCTCCTTCCATGATATGTTATCATTACAAACTAGTACAAGCATTATCAAAATTGTCTTATACCAACAAGCTTAGATTCTTCATCAATTCAAAATCAATACTTCACCATCACCATCTTCATTAAACATCCAAGATTTTTCTTTAATTCAATATATTTTTGACCATATTAACATCAATAAAGACCTTCTCTTATTAGAAACGAATAAAAATCACAAAGTGATCTCAACAATACCCCCAATATATTTTTTTATAGTACCATTATAAATTAAATGTAAATATATATGAATAAAAGATAAATTCTTCAAACCTTATTGAAAATAAATTAAAAAGTGATAGTGTGGGGAAACTTCTCACATATTATTTTTTATGCCCCCTTTTGATATTTTATAGAGAGGGAAAATATCACAATATTTTTTAGTAAAGAGTATTTTATTAATCCAATTGAAGTCTACATGGGATATCCTCATGTAGAAAGTATGATATATTTAATCAATTTTATCTAATATATATATAAAAACCAATCATGTAATACAATTCTTAGAATATTAATACAGGGGTTTCCTAAAATTATATTTATCAATAAAATAAAAAACCTACACATACCTCAGAAAATAAATCAAAATAATTCATGTGAAAGTTATAAATTCCCCCCTTTTCTCATCCTTTAATAAAAAAAACTCCCACTTGATAAATATATTAAATATACTCAGAATAATGGAATTTAATTTTTATTATCATTCCTCAATTACATATTTCATAGAATTTTAAATATATAAAGGAATATCTACATGATATCTTATTCTGAAATTTTAATCCCCCTCACGGGACACTCTTTCATCCTCATTATAAAGTAGTAATCCACGTAAAACCCATCCTTTTTTCTATCCAGACATGAAAAAAATCAAAATTCATTTTTAATTCCTTGCAAGTTAGCACAAAATATATAAATTATTAAGGGAATGAGGAGGGAAATTATATGTTCCTCATAAGAAAACCTTGGTATAAGATTTTAATCTCACTATAGGACACTATTTTATTCCAATACTTACACCCTTTATACTATAAAATATTTCAAAAGGTTGTTTACTAAATTCCTTTTCTGAAACTACTTCTACATTTAGATAATTTTTCATTACTTCAGATGACTTATCTATTACCTTGAAATTATTTTTTTGAACATTTTTCTTATCTTTCTCCATAGAAAATTTATAAAATTCCTCTAATTATTTATCCAACTTTAATTGATTTGGGAAAAAAAATCAAGAATTATTTCTTTGATTTATCATTTTGTTTGGATTTATCACATAATTTCTTAGTAACCTTATAGTGTATTGATGAAATTACCTTGTCTTATTATAATTTTTCCCAATAACATCCTAAAACATTTGTCCAGTTAACATAGTCATTAAAACCTTATCATTTTGACCCTAAAATCCACATCTCCCACACATTTCTTGTAAACTTCTTAATCTATTTTATATAGACATATTTTTTTGTATTTATAGTCACAATCTTCTTTATCCTCATTTTCTCATTATAAATGACCCTTAGATATTGACTATTTCATAATAAATGATATATTAAACCAATAAATAAAGGATTTATGTACATGACTCATGAAAGATAGGCAAAAAACCTTTGAACTACGATCTTCCAGGTTGATTGAAATTATTTCTAGATTCTTATTGATGTTGTTGTGATGGAATGTTTGTATAATTTTTCAAAATTGGGATTTTTTTCTTAGATTCACTTGTTCATTTTATGGGGAAGTGTGTCTCTCAACAAATTTATTGTTCTAACCTTGTTTAGGTTTTTTGAGACCAAAACTATGAGTTATAATTAATATGAATTGATAATTAAAAGTACCATATTTTACCTAATAGTTTGAACCCTTCATCTCATCATCTAGAGAAGATTCTCCATTATTTTCTACTAATTTATTTAAATATTATCTTGAATTTCTAAATTCATTTTGAATCATGACATGTATATATATTTGTTTCAAACAAATCTTATTCTTTTTATCCACCTTATCCTCAAGATCAAATATCATTTTTCTTGTTTTGTGATGTTAAAATTGTGTATCTTGATCTTGTTAACATAGGATGCTTCCTTCTTGAAACGATTATATTTTTCTTTAAAAAATTTATCATTATCCTTCAATAAATTATTATTTTATTCCTTGAGTTAAGTAATTTTTTCAAGACTAGATTACAATGTTTTATTCAATTCTCACTCAAGTTTTTTCCAATACTATTCATTTTCACTACTACTTGATGAATCTGATTCTTTCTTCATACTAGTAAATAAAAACACTTCATAATATAAAGAATCACTTCATAATAAATCTTTCTCATGTTTGCACATAAAACTCTTCTTATTTAAAATAATTTTAATATTCTTATTATCTTTTTTTAGTTTTAATCCTTCTTATATTCCTTATATAATTTAGATTCTTCAAGTTTCTTCTTTGGGAAATATTTTTCAATATGACTAATTTCATTTCTATTGAAATAACTAAGAAATTTCTTACCCTTTCCTATAAAATTTCCCTTCCTAAAAATATTTGATAAAAGATATATAATTTGGTTGAAGTTCTTATTAACCTCAATATTTGTATCACTAAATTTGGAAAACTCATCTTATTTAATTTTTAATTTCATCATTACATGAAAATACATATTATATTTTTCATTTTTCTTCAAAAATGGATATTTTTTCGTTTTATAATCTATGATAATGTTTTGATTCTAATCCAAATACAATTTATCCCTATCTTCCTAAGGTGAAACTTTCAGATCAAATCTATCTAGAAAATTCCTCATAATATTTTTGAAAATAGTGGAGTCCTCTATATTTTCTCTAAATCATGGAATATTCCTAACTATATCATTCTTAATAGTGAAATTGTAATCTATATTCACATCATTACCCCTATTAATTTACTCAAATATTCTCCTCTTAAATTTTATCTTGGATTCCTTTACTTTGATGTTTCCTTCAAAGTTACTTCTAAATTTTTCCCATATCCATTTTGGAGTTATAATATCCATTAACTTCGTGTAAATATTTTTTTGGTAAAGGAATACAAATAAAATTTTGTTCTTTATCCATATCCAATCTCCTTTTGTAACCATGTGTCAAATGATCGTTTTCTAGAGTGGATTGAAATCCCACTATATTATCATATCTCACTTCTAGGATGAGTGAAAAGATATAGAGAAGCATCATATTCATAAAACTGTGATAGTTTTCTCCATCAAAGGTAGTAACTCCTAAAGTTTTCATAGAATTAAGATTATATATATCCGAAATTACTTTTATTCAATATTTAAGGGAAACCTTCACTCTAATACCAATTAAAGTTTCAAAGGACCAATTTTGGAACAACTGGCAGGGGAGGGGTGGGGTGGTGAATCAATGGATTTTTTTATAATATATACTTTATTAACCCAACCTATAGAACCTTTTAAAATTCAAAATACATTAAAATTATTCACAAAAATTCACCATCTATATAAATATGATGAAAGGTAATCACATATAAATTTACAAGGTTTGGATCCAAATCCCACTACTTTGAATGTTATTTATTTCCTCTCAACATGGATTATCCACTATCTCCAACAAACATTTTACTACATAGAATCCATTATGATCCACCACTTATAGATTTTACTGGATTATAAAAATATCTATAAAAATGATGATCCAAAAAAGAAATATATTCTTATTATCCACGATTTATATTCCACCACTTATAATCTTCATATAAGAGAAAAGGGATCAAAAAATATACACATGCACTCCTTCAAGATATCAAATAGTTTATAATGATGCTCAGTCTACTAATCTTGATACTTGAAACAGATTTTTAATGATCTGGATCCTTAATTTTATGAATAATCAGGAAATATATATTCTTATTGGATGAATGATATCTTGGATTTAGACTTTGTTATCTCTTATCACAAGTTCTTATTATTAAACTTCTGTTCTACTCAGGTTTACCACTTCTCAAAAGTTCTTCTTTTTTGACTTGTGTTTTTATCAGGCTTATCACTTATCTCTCCTTTATAAATCTATATAGTACAATTGAAAAACACATCTTCATGTTTGAATGTGAATTTCAAATTCAAATTAAAACACTAAACTTCATTTAACATATTTTTTTTCAAATCTTGGATCATCCATCAATTGATCCTCACCATATAAATTGAATTGAAAGTTAGTATAGGTAGAAATAACCACGAAATCAGTTAAATGCATCAAAGTCATCAATTCTCTTGGGACTTCCCAAAATTTTTCTTTAAAACTAATTATAGGATGTAATATCCTCCATTTCAGTATAAGGAGTGAAATCATGGAATGATGAATACCACTGTGGTGAATCCATATGGTTTTTAGTGGTTTTTTATCAACATACAAAAGCCTTTAAAGCATGTTCCATAGGCTATGGCGTGTAGGTCCTAGATTCTCTAGTGACAACAAAACTCCATATAAATCCCTTGATGTGTGGAGCTTCACTACGACGTGGGGATCCTATATTTTCAGGATCCAATAAAATAATATTCAAAGATACTTTTTGGCATACCCTCGGTTCAAGATTTTATACTCCTCCTTTCAATTCTATTTATTGAGCAAGAAATTTTTCTATTGTGCAACAAGTTCCATTATAGTGTGGAGACCTCTGATCAAACCACCCCTATGCCATAGTCACCCACTCTACGGTCTGAGGTCATGTAGATCATTTTTCATCCCATTTTCAAATTTAGTATCTCTGATGCATGTAAAATATATTGTAGTATGGTATCCTTTTATGTTGCATTTCCATGGTGTGGTATGAAACTTACGACGTAGTCTCTACATACATATTCTTTATTGCATCATGGTATCTATTTTCATGATATGTTATCACTATAAAACAGTTCAATCATCATCTATATTATCTTATACTGACAATCTTATATTCTTCATCAAGTCATAATCCATAATTCATCTACACCATCTTCATTCAACATCCAAACTTGTTCTTCACTCCATGTTATTATTTAACATGTTATCATAAATAAATACCTTAACTTATTGAAAAAAAATACAACTCACAAAGTGATCTCCAAAACTTTCTCATAACATAAAATATTCCATAAACTTGAAAAATATATCCAAGGAACTTACAATACAAAAATTATTTCATGCACTTCAAGAATCTATTAGAATAGTTCACACATGCACAATGATGAATTAATAGATTACTCATTTTAATAAATCTATCTAAATACAAACTCCCCTTGATGAGATCACTCCCAAAAAAGGTTAAACTCTTATAATTGGATTACCCCCTATATAGTTTTTCTCCACCACTGCCGATAAACTAAGATAGTAAATATAAATAGATTCATGTTGCCTATTATTTAAACTTCAATAATAAATGATTTAAAGAAAAAGATGAGAAATGGGATTGAAAACAATACCGTATCCTTGTAATTGGTGAGGTTGTACAACCAACATTAACCTTAGAGTATGATATTCATAATTAGGGAATGGTTTACTGAAAATATTAGCAACTTGTTCATTTATAAGAACAAATTTCAACTTTAATCCATTATTTTCCATAAGATATTTAATGAAGTGATAATTTATATCAATGTGATTTGACCTAGAATATTGAGATATATTTCTTGAATGATTAATAACACTTTGATTTTCACAACCTAAAAGTAGTTGAAACTTCAATTCAACCTTGAGTGGAATCCTCATACTCTGCTTCAATAGTACTGAAGGTCATGGATTTATATTTCTTTGTGTTCCAACAGACACATCTTTATCCAATTATGAAAAATCCACCAATTATAGACGTCCTATCATAAAATAACCTCCCAAATCTTCATATGTAAACCCAAAATAGACCAAGTTTCCCTTAAATTTTATATTTAAAATAGAAATATAATGTACCTTTGATGTACTTAAGAATCCTTTTCTATCACTAAAATGGGACTATTTTAGTGAAATTTGATACTTGAAAAATAGTGTAATGGTATAAAATATATTTGAACCAAAAGTTTTCATGTAAAAAAAACTTCCAATCAGATTTCATAATTCCCTTAGATCCCCATTATTTCCATTATCATCTTTGGAAATCTTAGTTCCCACAGAAATTAGGGTAGAAACCACTTTTTAATACTCTATGAAAAATATTTTGAGAAGTTCACCATCATTTTTCTCTTGAGAAAGAAAAATTTGATCTCTCTGAAGAGAAATTGTTAATCTAAGAAAGTAGTTCTTCTTAGCTACATTTCAAAAATAATGTTCATATCTTTATAAAATCTTCACACACTTCATCATCATTTCTAGAAAAAATGATTTCATATATGTATACAATGACAATGAGAGATACCTATTTATCATCTATAATGTTGAGGTATCTGTTATCTCTTCCTTTTCAAAATTTCAACTCCTTCAAGTTTGTGTAAAATTTATAATAACAATATCTAAGGTATTTTTTCATCCCATATAAAGACTTACTTAACTTTAAAACGTAATTAAAATATTCTCAATGCAAGAATCAACAAGGTTCCTTAATGTATACTTCCTCTTCTAACTCACCATCAAGGAAGGTAGACTTAAAATCTATTTGAAAAATATTGTATCACATTTGAGATAAAATAATAAGAAATATTATTATAGTATTGATAAATGAAACTGGTGAAAATATGTCATCAATTTCCACTCATTTTACATGATAATACCCTTTAAAAATTATTCTACCTCTGTTTCTTGTAACTTCATACTTTTAAACTTGTTCCAAAAAAACCATTTAGTTTTGTTGATATATTTTTTAGAATGGGTATAAAATCCCATGTTTCATTCTCATATATATGATCTAACTCGTTATTCTTAACATCAAACAAATCTTGATGATCTATAGTCTCTTTAACATATCTTTGTTCAACTTGTGAAAACAATGAGGTATGGGATGCTATCCTAAATGATATCCTAGTTTGAACTGCTATCTTCAATATTCAAGGACATTTTGGGCATCTAACTATCCTTTTATTCTTTAATGAGATGAATGAGGCTATTTATAATCACTTTAAATGGATGAATATACTTCTCTATCCTACAATTGTTCTGCACATTCATCATTTTTTGAAACTTTTTTAGTTTATTTTACAGAAAAAACTTCATTACCATCACTTCTGAAAATTTATTCATCATGTATACTAACTTTATTTATATATTTTAGAACCTTCAAATTAGTAATATAAAAAATATTACCTTTCAATTTTTTATAAAAATGGTATTCTCTTCTATTTTCAGGATTACTAAGAAACATCCCATCAACAATTTTTTTCTCATACTTCCCTGGATTTTCTTCTTTATCTTTGATCACAAAAGGGATTCAAACACCCTGATATACTTAAAACTTGGAGAATTTTTTATAATACTTCTCATGTGGAGAAATATCTAATTATTTAATTTATAAGCATCAATCTTGAATATGATTTTCTTGTCTAATGTCTTGCCTCTAAAAATTCTGAGAGGTATTATGATCTTTTAAAATAGTCTGATACAAATCCACTAAAATTATATTCTTCCATTAAAAAACACCATTTTTTATGGTGTATATATCATACCATGTTCATGATGAATATCATGTTTCTCAATATAAGAATAAAATATTCCACTTGTATATTAAACACCATTATCTGTCTGGATATTATTTAGGGATAAATAATATTCCTTCTCTATACTTCTTTTAAAAAATAAATATATTTAGAGCATATTATTTATGTTTCATAAACAAAATTCATGTAATTCAAGTAAAATCATCAATAAAGAAATAAAATAATTTTCACAATTTTTTAATTGCTTCTTTATAGTCCCACAAATATATAAATGAATGAGATCTAGTGGTTGGGTAGATTGAATGTCCACATACTTATATAAAGAGTAATACATTTTTACACTTTGGCATATGGATAACATCCAATTACTTTCTCTTTTAAACTTATAGATATAAAAAACATCATCTAATCTTGTAATCATACACATGTTATTTTGGCCTATATTACCAAGGAATTTATTCCATAAATGATTTTCTTTTTTCAGACTTAAATAACAAGAAGTTTTAGAATTATCAGCCTGAAATATATTACCTCTTTTCATTTTTCCTTTGAATATATATATATATCCATATTTTGATATGTTCCCCAAAAATCCATCCTTTTTAAATATCAATTCATTTACATCATCACATTAATGAGACACACTGATAAAATTATGTTTCGATCCTTCAAAAAATAAATTGTTCTTGGATTTCTGTTAATACTTCCCAACAATAACCAATCCAGAACCTTTGATTTTGAGTGATACATTATTTATAAATCTCATTGAACCTTATTTTAACTTTTAAATTTTTTTAGAAGCTTCAAATCCCCTTTAATATGAGAGGATCATATTTCATCTATAATCCATGGATTATCCCCTTTGATGATTAATGTTCCTCTTCCACAACCAAATATTTATCCTTTCCTTTGATTTTATTCATATAAAGATGTTGAGTATTATAAATCATATTTGTTTTTCTTGTAAAAGGGTGATGAATTATTTTACATAGTGACCAATCTAGTCACATCTTCCCAATACTTATACAATAACTTCAAATGTATTCTGATATTTCAATCTAGAATTTATAATCTGTTTCTAAATTTTCTTCTCTTTAGAAGACCAACTCCCCATAAAACATTACCTTCTGAACCACCAAAAATCATAATAATGTTTATAACTACACAAAAAAATTATTTCTAAATTCTTTAAGCCTGTATATTGAAAACAATAACTATATAAAACATACTTTCCTCTATAGAGGTATTGTTATCCACATATTGATAAATATTTCCTTCTTTGAGCCACAAATCATGGATCCTTTTTGTGATCCAAAATTATATTAAACTCCAAAAATATTCTTATCCATAGTATATTTCTTCTTAGAAACTCCCGAGTTACTATTTTTATCATTTTTTGAGTTTAAGTTAGTGTTCAAAAAACTTTCAAATTTCTAGGATCTTTACATTTTTCTAAAGAATTTACCCTTTTTACTTTATTATTTTTCTTAAACTTTTCACTTCCTTTTTCAGTAATATTTTATCCCTTTTATAGTGATTTTTATAATTTTACAAATCCTATTTGTTCTTTGAACATTCCCCAAATTTTTGAATATAATATTTGAAATTAGAATTGGAATTAGAATTTTTTAGTTCTTCTTCAACTTTGACCATTTTTTGTTGAATATGAGCAATATACTTCTCATTATACTTTACTATTTAATTCTTATTTATGTTCTAGGTCTTCCCATTATCAATAAATATCATTAAATAAACAATTTATTTCAATAGTTTTTATAACAACCTTAATTACAGTAACCTAGAGCTGGTGTTTACTTTATTACATTAGTATAAGATACCAAGGATCTTATCCCCAAGGAATGAATAGTTTAGTTTTCATGATAAAAAGATAAATACAAAATTTCCATATTGTATTCTAAATATAAAATAAATTTCATAAAGAAAAATTCGTATATCCTTGGTATTATTCATAATGTCCTTTATATCCTAGGGAAAATAAAACAAATAAATAGTGAGCTCCGATGATCAGTTTGGGTTACATATAATAGAATATATATTGAATAAATAAGTAATAATAAATATGTAATGGTAGATAATTGAAAACACATGACATTTAATAAATAACCTGAGAAAAAAAATGCCACCATGGATAGTATCGATTAAGTAGTATCATAGATAATAATAACTAAATTCTCAATGAAGGAAATACTAAATATTGGATATCATGATCTTACACATCATTATATCTATACCATAAAAGACCTACACCAAGTTAGTCTAATTGATGGGTACGTATTCATGAGATACTCATTTAATTTGGCCAACTGATTTGTCTAACGAGACCTCTCAATGCATCAAGGGACTATCTATAATCGGGACCCAGTTATCACTGCACATCCAATGCATTCCTTATATATTTAATGATCAATTAAATTCATAAACAATATTCCTTATCAACAAATATATGTATTTATTAAAGAATATTTATTTATCAATGTTTTCCATAGTCAATCAAATAAATTTTATATAGAAACACCGTATGTATAAATGATATATGTTTTAAGAAAAAATAATATACAAGATGGATATTTAAGAGACATCTAATGTCCAATGAAAAATTATCACAAGAAATTTAAATTTTCAATATAAAATATGACCTAATATTCCCCATAAATTCTAGTTTTTAAATAAATTCACGTCTTTTGTAGAATAAAAGAAAATAAATTAAAATAAGATTTCATAAACGAGTTTTATTTTTAAAACCTATGAAAACTCATTGAAAAGGGTATAAATAGTAAGAAGGTTATAGAGGAAGGAAAATTAGTTAAGGCCACATATATTAAAAAAATATTCCTTTTGGGTTTTAATAAATTTTTTTGAAAACAGACCTTGAATAAAAGATTAGAAATATTCATTTCAAGCCCTTTAAAAATTAATGGATAAATTAAAATGTCCTCTTGGTAAATAAAAATGACTTTCATAAAACAATTTTAAAAAATATGGTTATGAAAGGAAAATATTCTTGATTAAAATAAAAAATTACTAACTTTTATTTTAATCATTTTTTTATGTGATCTAAGTTCCCAAAGGAGGAGAAGTTGGAAGAAAATATTTTAAATCATTAAAATATTAAACTTGAATTGAAAATTTAATTACCATTAATAAATATATATTCATGTTGAAAAAATAAAAGGTGTATCATATAAAACACATAAAAATAAATAGGTGAATAATACCAACTATGTATCAATGGAGTTTAAATTGAGATGAGATCCCTTACCTCAAGTTAAAATTTCCTCATATGTTCTCTATCCTCCTGTATAATAAATTTGAATTTTTTATCCTTATACACCAAAACCATATTCCTATCTATAATATCATATATGAACCATTTATAATATTTTATCATCATTTTGTTAACATTATTTTATCATTATCCTTATTTCGATTTTTAACTGCTTTGTTTTTTATGTATATTTGGATCCAGTAGTCTCAGTCCTTGCATCTTTCTCATGGTTACACAGTATCCTGAATTTTATTCAAGATATAAATATCATATATATTCATTATATATATATATATTTATAATCATCCATAAAATATAATGATAGAAAAATTAATTACACCGTTCATGGAGACAGTATGTTGTATGTACGAATGAATGCGGTTTTTACTTTATAAAGGATGGAAAAAAAGAAAGGTAAATAATAATTCACCTTTTAAAGGTTATTTTTATATAATATATATCTTATATAATCATTAAATATCTCCTTATAACCATTCATGTAAAGCATAAATGAAAAATGGGTCACATCACTTTGTGGAGGTGGTAGTCCACATGTACGCACAATCGATGTTGTGATTTTCAAACAGATTGTAAGATAAGAAGTTATATATGATATTATAATTTAAGAAAAATAATTTTTTCAAAAATAATATATATAATATTTGTTTTAATCTCAATATCCATCGATGTGAAGTGATGATGAAAAAAATACATCTCTATGTGAAGACGGTAAGCTATATGTACACACAAGCGATGTTTTTTTGCTTCTCATAGGATAAAAAAGAGATGGGAAATGGTTTCACCATAATCATAATAACGTCTAAGTATATTTATGAAAATTTATTTATTATTTTTGGATGATTACGATAAATTAATAGGAAGTATAATAAAAAATAAACTTAAAAGAGTTAGTAAATAATAATACCTTTCCTTCGGTAGACTTCCATTAGACTTCTCTTATGAGACTTAGGGTTTGTTTTTTGGGAAGAAAAGAACCTCTAGAACTTTTATAAGTATGTTTATAATATAAATGAAAAGGTTTTTTTTTCAGGATGAAATGTTCAAAGTGGTGTAAAGAATAGAGAGATGTGTTCTTTATAAATGAGTAGAGGGACATTCTTGTAATCTCTTAAAGTATTAAAATACTATAAATAAATTTTCATTTATAAATTTATCAAAACTGATATAATTTGATTATAAGATGAGTAATAGTATAAATCCTCTCATATAATATAACTTGGAAAATTTTTGGATTTATTTTCACATTTATCATTTATTTTTATCCCCCATTAACCCTTTTGACATTTATAACACTACTAATGTTTTCAACCCTTTAAGGGCCAGTAATTTTACTATAAGAGGAAAAAAGATACATAAATTGACTATAATTGATTTTTTTAAACTATATCCCATTCAATTGTCCAAATATATTAATTTTATTAATTTTACATCATTTAATAAAATATTATTTATTATAAAATATCTTTAATGTAATCTTTGACACTATTTAATTAATTTAACTTTAAATACACTAGAAAAAACATGGAATTAAAATATAATCATTTAAAACACACCTAAAATGTAACATATATCTACAATTTTTTTGTAACAATATAATTCATCCAATTTACAATACATTATTATTTTTAAAATAATTTATTTTATTTTTCTATTAATTGAACTAATACTCTATTGGTGTTGCGTATGAATTTAGGGTAATTATTCAATCATTAAAATTTAAATATAAATTCAAATAACAGAAAAATTAATTTTTATTTCATAGGAACATTTAAATTTTAACAAAAAAACTTTTTATTATTATGAAAAAATATTAGATACCTTTATGTCAAGAGTGTGACATTTTGTTTTTTGTTATGTTCTTAAAGTAATATAAAGGTCAATATAAAATAGAAATGGAACCAAGAAGCCATATTTATGAGAATGGATGGAAATGAAAAAATTTAATTCATACAATAGGACAAAGGAAAGTGTTATAGAAAATTTAAAACCTTATCACACTAATTTTTAACCTTAATTACCAGATTTACCCTTTACCATAGTGATAAATTTCACCATTGTTACTAATCATAAGGACTGAAAATTAAAGGGGACTATTTGATAAAGTCAAAACTAATGATTAAAAATATGGAATAAATTTTAAAATATTCAATTAAAAAAATTTTCAGAAATTTATTTAATTTAAAAATAGAAAATGCTATGAAAAACAGTTTTATAGAAAAATGTGTTTTTAAGTCTAAAAATGAAGTTATAATAAAATAAGGTATAAAATAATTCAAATTTAATTAATTATATTATTTATAAATATTTTTTTTTAAATTTAGGATAAAATTCAAACTATCATGTATTTTTTTCAATTAAAAGAAGTTACAATTTTAAAAAAATTGGTATTTTTCAATATTCTCTGAAAAATAATTTTTTTTAGAAAAATCCAAAAAATTAAACCTAAGATAATATTGAAATTATGAATTAAAAAATGATATAATTGTGTAATAATAATATTTAATAGGTTTTTCCTAGTTCTTTTAAACTCGATGTATTATGAAAATCAATTTATTAATAAAATTAAAGAGAAATATGTCATAAAATCTCAAGTTATTATATCCTATCTTCATTATAATAATTTATCCCATGAAATTCCATCAATATGATAAAAAACTAAGGATACTTATGAATCATTAAATCCCTAGGTTTCCATGTAGCTTCCTTATTTTTATTATTTCTACACAAAACACTAACCAGATGAGTGGTTATGTCTTATGAAAATTATCTCTACGATCCATAATTTCCTCTTATTGTTACTTATAAGAAAGACATTTATCCAATGGTATGAAATGTTACTTTAGTACATGTGAAGGATTAGGTATTTACTTCCATAGGAGAGATATATGGAAAACATCATTAACTTGAGAGATATTTGTTGGAATCACCAAAATATAAGATACCTTCTCGATATGATCAATAATTTTGAATGGACCTATATATCTAAGTCTCTTGTTTCCCTTATTTTTAAATATAATAACCTTATTCCAAGGGGATATTCATTGAAATTCTTTATCACCAGCTTCAAGCTCTAAATCCCACTGATGATTATCAACATAACTCTTTTTTTCAACTACGTTTTTCTCTTATGTGTTTTTGAATGGATATAACCTTTGATTCCATTTACTCATCCATATAATGTACCAAAACCTTTATTTCTATTAATTCATCCCAAAACATTGTAGTTTTTCCCTTACTTACACCAAAAGGATTTATAAGGATCTTTACGAATTCTAGAGTGAAATATATTTTTGTAAGAAAATTATAATAAAGGAAGGTATTAATCCTTACCACATTTGAAATCCATAGTGAAAACTCTTGACATGTATTTTATAATTTAAATGGTATTATCAGAGTAATAATCTATCTAAGTATGATAAGAATTATTTTAACTCAAATCAACATCAATGGCCTACGGAAGGATTTTCCATAACTTTGAGGTAAACCTCATATCCAGATCCAATACAATTGATAATGTTACTCTATTGAATATCATAAATTCATTAATTTATAATAGAGTAAGATAATCAATAGATAAATATTCCCCAAGAGCGATAAAATTTACTGATTTATTAAGGTGATTGAATAAAACCCAAATAAAATTGCGCCCTTTAGAAGTTTTATGGAGTTTGGTGAGGAAATCCATGGTATTTTTTTCCCAATTGCATTCTAGTATGGGTAATGGTTGTACCATCTCCTTAGACTTATATATCTCATCCTTAAACTAAAAACAAATAAAGAATCTAGAAACATACTATAAAATATACCTTTTTACGTTATCCCACTAGAAATATTATTTCATATCACTCTACATCTTCATACATCTTGAATGAATTAAGAATGATGAATTAGGATCTTTATCCAATATCTAATTCTTCAAATATGGTACTGATAGGACACATACTTGATTCTTGGTACCTATCATTATAGCTTGTTCATAGTTAGTGTCAGGAACATTACTCACCTTGTTCTATAATTCCACATCTTCCTTCAACATCATCTTGATATTATCATGGATGGATTGTGGAACATTCCTTCGAGAAAGTGAATATCTGTCCCATTTCATCAAGATTTCAAGATCTAACTTCTATAAATCCATAAATATTCAACATATTTTAATCCACATAATGAAATAAATAGCATGATCTTTCTGATTCAAACCATTATCCACCTTGTTTTCCTTCATAGGTTGGTAATGTATTGATCATTAATAATATTTGATTAACTAAAACAATCTTATCTGAAACATATTAAAATATTTCTATATAAATATACACTTAAATATTTTATTTTCAGCATATACATTACACCTTAACCTATACAGTTATTTCCTCTATTTATTCAATGAAAAAATTACCACTGCCTTCTCCAAATCATGAGTCAGGTGATTATAGTCATGAATTTTCTATAGATAGGAGGTATAATCTATCACCATATAATTTTACATGATAATAAATCCTAGTACCTTTGTTAATGCATCACTAAAGATATCAAACAATTCTCTCCTATAGGTTATCCTAAGAACATATGTACTGACCAAACATCTATTCAATTCATTGAAATTCTCCTCATATCAATTAGTCCAAAAAAACTAAACCCCCTTTCAAGTTAACCTGGTGAGTGGATTAGACAACCACAATAAATTTATTACAAAGTGTCTATAGTTTCCATCCAACCCATGAAAACTATGTATCTCAGTTACCATGGTTGGTCTAGTCTATTTCTCAATATATTCCATCTTTTGAGGGTCTACTGATATACCCTATCTTGAAATTATATGCCCAAATAATGAGAGTTTTGTAGAAAAAATTCACAGATGGAAAACCTGGCATATAGATTGTCCTTCATTAGGGCCGTCAACACAATTCTCATATGTTATTTATGATCTTCCTTGATCTTTTAATATATAATAATACCATCTATATAGACTACCAAAAAATGATCATATAAATCTCTAAAGACTCTATTAATTAAATAAATGAAGATATTATGATCATTGGTAAGTCAAAATGGAATTATTATAAATTCCTAATTACCATACCTCGAATAGAAGGATGTTTTGGTTATATCATCCTTCTTGAACTATAACTGATAATATATTTATAGAATATCAATATTGAGAAAATATTGTACTAATCATATTGATAAATCATATCAATAATATAGGTAATATGATACTTTCTCTTAATAGTGATTTTTTTAAGTTCCAATAATAAATGAAAAGATGCATTAACCCATTTTTATTCCTAACAAAAAGAACTAGTGCACCCCATGGAGATGCAATGGGTTGAATGAATCCCTTATCAAGATTCTCCTAGAGTTTCTTCTTCAATTATTACAACTCAATCAGGGCTATTCTATATGAAGTCTTTGAAATAGGTGTAGTGTTATCTATGAGTTCTATTGGAAACTCAAATTCATGATTCAATGGATGACTGTGAAACTCTTCTTGAAAGGCATTAAAAAACTCTTGTACAATAGTTATATATTCAATGTTGAGTTTTTATAAAACCATATGAGATAAATATCCATCAAGAATAGATAGAAAAACCCATATGATGGAAGTAATTTCCATTTGGAGTTCATGTTTATCCTCTCACTGAAATACTATTATAGATTGATTTAGAATATTGAATGTAACCTCCATTACTCACCAATTTATATATGATCTATACTATGAGATAAAATCCATGACCAAAATTAGATTAAATTTTACTAGATATAGAATAAAAATATTTAAAGGAATCACATTCCAAAAAATTTATATTGGAGAGGAGTTATAGATTTTGTCGGGAAATAATCCCTCATGGTTTCATTGAAGAATTTTTGAGGTGATTGTGTTTTTTGTCTAAGTTGGAACTATAGTAGTACTGTAGCGGGAACTGTACAGTACTATAGTTGGTACTTTAGCAGGTACTGTTTGGCACTGTAGCAGCCAGAAATTTTCCCCCGTTTGGGCCTTCGGGGCACCAATTTGGTCCCCGAGTCCTTTAAGGCCTTCGAGCCACCCAAGACTTCGGGCCAGTAAGGCCTTCAGGCCACCTCAAGGCCTTTCGGCCACCTTAAGTGCAGATGAAAAATAGACAACCTATAAGGAACAAGCTCTATAGGAGGACGAGCAAGGAGATTTCACCATAGTAGAAGCTACACGAATTGCAAGAATGAGAGGGTATGGCATCTTCCATCAGGACAAGCCTGTGCATGCACAAGATAGCCTAGCCAAACAACCATGCAAAGGTGGAGATCTGATTTCACGATGAAGATGCTGGGGAGGAGCAGTTCCAAGTAGTTAGTCTGGGTTGTATGTAATGTTTGAAGTCTTCAAGCAATGAATTCTTCTAAGGCCTACGATCCATGTAATACTTATGCCTACAGGCCTTGTAAGGGTTTTACCTCACCCCTTTAAAGGTGGATTATAAAAAATCAATAAAAAAATGAAGGCCTACGGGCCATTGGATGGAAAAAAGAACCTTGAAAAAGTAATAAATGATATGGAGGTGGTACAAAAAGAGAAGATACAAGGTGGTGTCGTTTTCCAGTGTTTTCCAAATTTTTGGTGATGAAAATTGGAAAATGAATAGGGGTGTTTTTGGAAATGGGAGGTGTACACAAAATAAAGGTTGTGCATGAAAATTTTTAAATGAGCACGAAAGATTGGATGTGCACAAAAAACAGGTTTTTAATTTTGTGTGCCAATGGTGTTTCAAGATTAGAATGCCAAAAAAATGGAAAAGGCATGAGATGTGTGAAAAATGCAGAGATGTAAACTAAAATAGTTATTAAGAGAAAAGGATTGCATGCAGAACGAGAGTTTTTTGCGACACAGAAGTTTTTTCTTGTGGGGGTCAGCAACGCCTATAAATAAGTGGTGACCTCCCTAATTCAAGTAATCTCAATACTTAGAGAATATCTGAGCTCTGATTCACATAAAAATTGTGAGAAAAGAGAGTTTCATGAAAATGAGAAAGTTACGCATAAAATTGGAAGTTGCGTGTAAAACTAGAAGTTACACGTAAAAGTTAAGGTTGTGCATAAAATTTGAAGTTGTACGTAAAAGTTCAGGGTGCACAAAAAATTTGAAGTTGTTCGTAAACATTCAGGTTGCACATAAAATGGAGGATCAACGTAATTTTTGATGTTGCATGAAAAGTGTAGAAAGGATTGCACCCAAAATAGGAGATTTTAGGTGCAAGGTAATGGAATTGCGTACAAGGCACTGTAAGGGTTGCACGTAAAATTTGAGTTTTCCCTGTACACATCTGTTGTAAAGTGGTATTCATATGTGGGTGAAATTGGAACTTTAATAGATAATATACATACAATCGAGGATGCATGTATTCATGAAAATGAAGAGACCTACATGTCTATAAATTGTGAGTGGATACTTTCTAGAGCAGTGAGTAAAATAAGAGGAAGAAGGTGATCCTTTCTACTAGTAGTGATCCAGAGAGAGAGAAAGAGGGAGTGACCCTTGAGAAAGCAGTTAGCTGACCCTAAACTTTATAAAGGCAGTGATCCTGGGCATAGAAGTTATCTTTCTTGAATATTGTAAATTTCTAGTGAGCTTCAGTGGATTTGGTACATCCACACATCACTTTTTTATGCTCCTTGGATGTAGCCCAGTGAGGGTGAACCAAGTAAAAATATCTATGTCTTCAAGATTTCTTCCTTGCATTGCATTCAAAGAATCATCACCAGATAAAGAAGGAAATAATATGGTCTACATAAACAAATAAGTGTAAAAAAGTGACCCTTATAATAGAGAGGTCAAGATCCAGTGGGGTAGGAAGAATAAGTTACATGGGAATATCCATACCCTGATTCAGCCCCCATCTCAGGGTATCTAGGCCCATTTTGGACCTAACAATTAGTATCAGAGGGAAGGTTTATTTTATCAGATTTGTTTGTTTTGACTTGGTTCAGTCAACAATTAATGTTAAAGATTCAGTATGCTCTTATCTTAGTGTGCCATGGGAAAGGGAAGAACTTGAAAGAATCATAAGAAATCTAGTGAAATTCCTCAGTGTGGAAGTATCAATGGAAACAATGTGATTCAGCTGAAAGAATCCTATAATGTATCAGACTGTGAGACTATTTATTTATTCAATGACATTGTAGGAACAAATGAATAACCTGAAATGCCAAGTGATGTTGGAACTACTGATGATGAAGAAACTCCAAGAAGGTGAAAAGTGGAAGCTGTCTATAAAACAAAGAAATTGGATGATGAGATTAAATCTAAAGATATAAGGATCCAAGCACTAGAAATTGTGGTAAACAATCTAAGAGGTTTAAATCAAAGGTTTATTGATGAGGCTACTAATATGAGGGAGAAGAATGATTCTCAAGGCGAAGAAATACAAAAGATGTTTATAAATAAAAGAAGACAAAAAGATGATGAAAATGAAGAGAATCAGAAGTCAGAAGAAGTTCAGAATCTGAATGCCAAAAATGATGATCTTTCTACATAGTTTTCTAAAAAAGTTTATAAGAATCATAGGATAGAACAAGAGAATGCATGTTGTTATAATTCTATCGCTCAAAAAAATTTAAAATAAAGTATCAAAGTGACATGGTAGATAAGATCACACATTAACTGGAAGTTGAGATGAGTAGAGGGAAGAATCTAAGGGGAGAATTTTATTCTCAACTTGGATCAAGGGATATGAAGATTCAAAAGCTGGATGAAGAGCTAGAATTTGTAAAGAGAGAAGTGAAGAAATCCATTTCTAGAAGAAATCCTAAAATTAAGGATGCCTTGCACTTACTATTTGATAATCCTTTGATAGGTGATGATGAAATGAAAAGAAAATATGCTATTTATGAATATAAACAAGAACATATTTTCTCATATCAAAGGCTATACAGCCTAGAAAAAACTGGCATTGGATTTGATGGATCCCCTCGTATGCATGATTGGAAGAGATCCTTGAATAGTTCTAGAAATTGAAAAAGTCCTATAATTTCTGAATAGAGGCCTAAAAAGTCTTTTACAAGAAGTAATGACATCATATTCTATTTCTGTGGGATTTATGGGCATACATCAATCTTTTTTTTCAGAGTCTCAAGAATACATCTCATGCTGTGTAGATAGATTTTTTTTTCTAAATATGAGAATAAGAATAATGGTCATGAAAAATCTGAAATAAGATTCACTTAGAAGAAATTATCCATGATGTTATTCTATTGTGGAAGAATGGGTCACCCCATGAGTATGTGTTAAGAAGATCAAGAGATCAATGTCTGAATAAGAACTCAAGCTATATCAACATCTCAGTTTAGAAATATTGAGATGAGGTATGATTTTGATGGAAGATGTTTTATTTTTTATAATCATGGGAATTTTGAAATACATTATAGTAAGAATAAATTGAGGAAGGAAAAGGAACCTAGAAGGAGATCCCCAACACATGAAATGTACAATGAAGAAGCCTATTATGGAAGACAACATGGTAAGATGAAAAATTGTTTTACTATCTCAGAGGAATCATAAGGATCAGAACAAAAGGTGTATAAATCACCTCCTCTATTACACTCACAAAAACTCCCATGGAATGGATTTGGAAAATCCTGGAAAAAAATGGAGAAGATTCCCTAAGTATAATTAAGAAGAATGTAAAATTAGTGGAAGAAACAACCCTAACCAGAAAAAGTGGAATGATTCAAACAACTGATAAAATAAATATGACTAAAGAATGTCCTGGAAAATTTTCATGTCATTCCACACAATGGGATGTGAAGGAAATAGAAATAGATCATCAATAGAGGAAGAAACAAGAGTAGATGATCAGTGGAGAGCTTCCTTCTCAGAGAAAGAATCATGAAAAATGGCATATTTATGGATCATCAAAGAAGGAAATTTATAATAATGGGATTTATTTCAAATTTTTGAAAAAGGATAAGCATCTAGAATTTGAATATCCAAAGAAGACTCAGAATGTGGGTAAATAATTCCTAGTCATATATCCAGGACAATTGATGTTGGAAAAGAAGTTGGAGCAGGAAAAGAAAGAGTGCGATTAATTACAAGAAATAATCAAAGGGTTAACCCATCAAGATCAACCAAAATCCTCTTCTTGAGGATTCTAGAAGATCCCCTCTCCCTATGTGTATAAATTCTATTAAATGATGTTCAAGTGGTTCTGTTTCAAATGGAGATATGGTCCAAGTGGAAGTGGAATCAAAAAATGCAAAATATTGATGTGATGTGATCAATAATGTCAATTGATTCAAATTAGTTACCAGAACAGAAGAAAGAATCTGAAAGAATTCTATGAAAGGAGTTAAAGTTATATGGCTGCATGAGACATGTGGAACTAATTGAGCGTAACAGTCAGTGATTTTGTTATTAAATCTATCTCTTGTTTCATACACCAAGTTTGACTCAATAGGCTTAGAGGTTTTGTTGATGGCTCATTGCTAAGTGGTGAATTTAACTAATGAAGATCTCATTGATATAATCGAGCTAGAGAAGTTTCTCAAACCTGCAGTCACATGTGAAGAAATGATGTAGGAGAATACAAACATTTGTCAGTCTAAACAGTGGGCCCAATAACAGGAATAGTTTTACATCGAAAGGGGATTATTCTATCTACAAATCAGATGCAAGATCTCAATGATATAGAAAGGTTGAATATTTGGGATATCTGACAATAGGAAGACCAATTGGGGGATAAGTAGAAACACTTAGTTTTTTCATGATTATCTATTTTTTTAATAATATGGTATCAGTTGACTGTTTTTAGGATACCAAGAATCTATGAGATAATATCAACAATTTTTCAATAGTAAGCTAAAAAAACTAGGTGAAAGAAACAATTTCACTAAATAATAACACAGTGGAAAGTTGTTAGTTAAAAGTGATGAAGTGGTAAGATACTTAGGGTGAGTAATAGTAGAAAATGATAACTCAGAAGAAGATACTGATAATGACCATGAAAAAGTCAAATCTATATCAACATGAAACATGGAGAGTTGAGCTGAAATTGATTTGAAAGATATAATTGGAAATCAAATAATGCTAGTGCATACCTGAAGATGAAAAAATGGGTTTTCAGATTAATAAGGCTTTATATGGTTTGAATCAAGCACCAAGAGTAGGGTATTCAAGACTAAATCAGTTTCTAAAGAATCTCGGTGTCCAACATGGTGGTGTTGATTACAATTTATATGTGAACAATGAAAATAATCAAAGGATGATGGTGATGATAACACAAGGAAAAAATGTAACATTCATTTATGAATATAAATATTCCAAGGGGGGGTTTTAAAAGGGTTTTAATGGATAATTTAAAGGAGATGAAGACTCTGGTTGCTACCTAGATAAAACCTTTAAAAGATGATGATGTCAAGGCATTTAATATCATAGAATACAGGAAAATAATTGGAAGATTACTATACTTGAAAATGAAAAGACCTAATATTGTATTTACCACATGCTAAGCAGCAAGGTATCAAAGTAATCCCAAGAATAGACACATGCTTATAGTAAAAAGAATAATTTAGTATTTTAAGGGAATAATAGACTTCAACTTGATATATAATGAAAAATCTTATCCAGAGTTATTGGGATACATAAATACAGATTGGGCCGATTCAGTAGAGGATATAAAATCAACACCAAGTGGTGCTTTCTATCTTGGTGGATTTTTTATTTCTTGGATAAGTAAGAAGAAATATTTCATTTCATTGAGCACCACTGAAGCTGAGTATATTTCGGCCACTCAAGCATGCACACAATTACTATGGATGAACTAACAACTTAATGATATGGGAGTTGAAGTGAAGTATCTGATTGGAATCTAGTGATATAATTTGAGTTCTATTAGTATTAGAAAAAATATATCCCATCACTCAAGGACTAAGAACATAGAAATCAAATATCATTTTATAAAGGAGAAGGTGGAACAAGGGCTTGTGAAGGTTGAGTATGTGCCTACAGAACTACAGGTTGCAGACATTCTGACAAAGGCCTTACCCAAAAAAGAATTTGGGAGGCATCGACTAGCTTTGGGAGTTCAGTTGACTCCCCACTCTTGAAAAAGTGTAGATGGGAGATTTCCCCCTCTCCCCGAGGTTTGGTGTGTTTTCCCCAATGTGAAAATCTGAATTCATACCCTATTGAAGATCTAAAATCAGTGACCTTTGGTTTTGTTGAAAAATGGGGAGAAAATGTGACTATTCAAGGGGGAGAAAGTGTGTTATTTACAGGAGAAAATTTCATAAGTCAAGACATGGGGAGAAGCTGATATGTGGAGTAGTGAGATAGGGAGAGGAATGAAATATAGGGAGAGTATTAAATATAATGATGCTTGATGTGATAAATCACTGAAGATATATCACTACAGCTGAGATTCATTATAATGTTCTCGTCCTGGAAGCCACTAAACCGGTGCTCCGAGCCGAGTGGTTACATGACCTTAAGTGCTCCTCCCCGATCACCAAAGGCTTCCGACTAGCAGTAGGGGTCTATGTAGTAAAGTGGGGAGACTATACCCCCTATTTATCAGAGTAAGCCACAGAAGAATGACCAAATAGCATAATCAATAACCAATAAACAAGGAACATGTATAACAACCAATACCAACAATAAATATGCCATGTCATACTACAAGTGAAAAGTGTACAAAATCCCAAAATAAAAACAACGGCCAAAATCCCCAAAATGGTCCCGACTCCATATCCGGATCCTCCACCACGTGCTACCCATGTCCACTCAACTATCTAGAAAGGACCCTTGCCCTTGTCCTGACCTGCAAACATGAAGTCTACTCGGGTACCCAACGGTGGCCCGAGCAGGGTGTGAGTATAACTCAGTAGGCCACCACCAACGATGTCTACAAAATATCCAGCAAGAGCAGATAGTTTATTCAAAAGGAGTAGGAATGATAATGCCAAGTAATTAATTAATTAAGGTTCCATTATCTAGTTCAAAGCCCAACCATTACCACATTCATTACCATTCATTTCCCAACAATTACCATCACTTACCATTTCATCACATTTACATGGGTTAACCACATTCATCATGTTACATGGGTCTAAGGCCAAAAATCACATGCAAGAGGGTAAAAACATCGTTATCCTATCTCACTAGGACTAACTCCGTCGTAGCAACCTTAACCTCACCTCAAAGCCTCAGTCTGGGTGGATGCAACCGTTAGGAGAATAGACCCTCAATCCCCTTTTCTGACCCGTGCATTTAGGGTGGAGTTTAGAGCATCAGTCTTCGCTCGACCCATGGGCGTAGATCCTCAATTCATACCCCACTATACCAAGCCATGTCCACATGCTTATATATAAGTAACCATCAACCTTCCAACCATTTCCCACCAGCAAACATCATTCCCAACAACCCACATGGGAAACCACATCATGCCTTAACCCATTAACGCATTACCATTTCACATCATTTAACTATTCACCCAATTCCCATGTGTTATTCCTATCTCACTAAGCATTCCATCCTAGACCCATAATCTATCCCATTGTGGTCTTTAATCAATTTACACATTAACCCATTTAACCCATTCATCATTTCCATGAATCAACCATTCATTCAATTTCAAATAACCCTTTGATTATTACCAAGTCTTGGTGCATCACCTAACTTCTATTCCACGTTCAACCAATCATGCCAACATATTCATCAAGGGCTCTACCCTTTATCACAACAAGGTCACTTGTTTAATAACAATCCCTAATACCCGAGAAAAAGCCGGCACATCCCATGGATGGCCCTAATTTAGGTCAAGTCAATCCCAGCACATCCCATGGGGATTGTGAGGGTTCCCATTAACCATTTTAAGCACCATCATGACTAGGTTATTCAAAACATAACCAAGGGAAAACAAGAACAAAAGTAAACATGCACAAAACCCTAAATAACCATGGGATATAACTTCTAGACCACCTACCTCGAATCTGCGGTTGAACACACCCTCAATCGAGTCCTTGGACCTCGATTCGACCAACCCTTGGAGCTTCAACCTAGAACTCACCCAAAAGACAGGGTTTTAGGGTTTCAGAATAAGAGGGAGAGAAGGTACTGACCCTAGACTAAAAAGAGAAGCAAGGATGAGGTTAGCCTTACCCGGAGCTTCGATCCGCAACCAACAGCACCAAAAACACCTTAGAATCGAAGGAGTTTGATCTCTTGAATCCCTTGGGAGGTTTGGTTTGTGCCTAAGGTGAAGAGAGGAGGAAGAGAGAAAAATCCCGAGTTGGGGTTATAAAGCCCAGGGTGGAAAACTTGTAATTTTTCCAACTTTAAGTGGACACATGGTTTAGCCACAGGGTTTAGCAAACCGTGCACAAACTGTGCGCACGCCACTTCCCGGAGGATGAGGAGCCACACGGTTTGGAAAACCATGTGAAAACCATGTACTCGCTTCTGTCCAGAGGAGGGAGGGTTACACGACTTATCCTGGGTAGGCCGCATGGTTTGGCTGACCGTGCGCCTTGGTCTGCTTTTCCCAGACTTCCCTTCATCCATTCCCCGAGCCCCCAGAACTCCCCCAAGGCCTCTCACAATTTCAAGAAACCTTTTAAAGTCCAAAAAGCAAAGGGTTCAACCCAAAAAATGACAAAACATACCTTTCCAAAAATTGGGATCTTACAACCTCCCCACCTTATAAAGGCTCGTCCTCGAGCCGAGTTTCCAAGCGTCATTGCTCCACCGAAGAGAAGAGTTCGGTCCACAGAACCCATATATCCGACTCCCGCTACCAAGTTTCTTCCTGAACATTCCCATTCTAACATAGTACTCTCACTAATGGAACAACCTTGCCTCGCAAGACCTTCTCACTATGGTCCACCACACGAACTGGATGCTCCTCAAAGGATGCATCAGCCTCAAGCTCTACATCCTCATCATCAACCACGTGAGATGGGTCAGAGTGATACCGTCGAAGCTGCGACACATGAAACACATAATGCACCCCACCATACCACTGTGGAAGATCCAATCAGTAATCCACTAGTCCGATCCTCTGTAAAATCTCAAAAGGTCCCACATACCTGGGTGCCAACTTACCTTGCTTCCGAATCCGACGGTGACCCAAACTTGGCGACACCTGAATTAATACTTTATCACCCACCCCAAACTCAAGAGGTCTATGCCTCCGATCTGCATACGACTTCTACCTACTCTGAGCCATAGCCATCTGCTTCCTGATCAACTTGACTCTCTCCGAAGTCTCCTGCATGAGACTTGGCCCCAATAACTCAGATTCACCGGCCTCTAGCCAACATAATAGAGATCTACATGGTCTCCCATAAAGCTCCTCAAATGGTGCCATCTGAATTGTAGCCTGAAAACTGTTATTGTAGGAAAACTCAACCAACGATAGGTGCCTCTCCCAAGAACCACCAAAGTCTAAGAGACAAGCTCTCAACATGTATTCCAACACTTGGATCGTACGCTCTGACTGCCCGTCCGTCTGCGGGTGGAAATCCGTACTCAAGAACACCTACGTACCAAGTGCCTTATGCAAACCTTGCCAAAAGTGCGATGTGAAACATGGATCTCGGTCCGAAACTATGGTCCGCGGTACCCCATGAAACCACACTACTTCCCAAACATACAACTCACCCAACTGGTCGACTGTAAAGGTCTCTTGAATCGGTAAGAAATGAGCCACTTTCATGAACCGATCCCCGACCACCCAAATTGCATCGTTCTTTCACGGCGTCCTCAGAAGACCCACAACAAAATACATTATTACATCATCCCACTTCCACTCTGGAATGGGAAATGGATGCAACAAACCACCTGGGCATTGATGCTCAGCCTTCACCTACTGACAGGTAAGGCACCGTGCCACAAAGCCCGCAACTTCCTTCTTCACTACAGGCCACCAAAACTAGCTTCGGAGATCATAGTACATCTTGTTCAAACCAGGATGCACTGCCCACTTCGATGCATGAAACTCGAACATCAAATTTTCCCACACACACCTTGGCACAACCACACGATCACAAACGCGAACAACACCTTCCGCGTCTACGGCCCAACCAGAAGGTAGCTCCCCACCTTTAAGCTTTTCCTTTATGTCCAAACACTCAGGATCATCAAGTTGACATTCCTTAACTCGACCCAAAAGCGTCGACTCCATTGTTAAGGAAGTAAGAGTGACCTGACCACTTTCCTCATGAACCTCCAGGTGCATCTCTTCAAAAAAATCCATCACCTTCCACTCGGTGTTGGACTTCTGAACTGCCTAATTCTGAACCTTCTTCCTCAGAGCATTAGCAACACTATTTCCCTTTCCCGTCATGTACACCAATTCAAATTCAAAATACTGGAGATATTTAAACCATATTCGCTGCCGAAGATTCAGATCCCACTGTGAGAAGATGTACTTTAAGCTCTTATGGTCCGTAAACACGGTAAACCGCTCCCCCAACAGATAGTGCCTCCAGCACTTCAAGGCGTACACTACTGAAACTAACTCAAGGTCATGAGTGGGATAGTTCCACTCATGGGGTCTCAACAACCTTGACCCATAAACCATAACCCGCTCATCCTGCATCATCACAACCCCAAGTATGATTCCGGACGCATCAGAAAACACGACATACTTCTTACCCAGCTCTGGTAAGATCATGATAGGTGCGGTCTTCAACCACTTCTTCAACTCTTGGAAGGAATCCTAACAAGCCCCCAACCACTAAAACCTGATTCCCTTCTTGGTCAAGCCCGAGAGTGGTGATGCCAAGAAAGAGAAATCCGGAATGAACCTTTGGTAATACCCGGCCAGACCTAGAAAACTCCGAAAATTAGAAACACACTTGGGATACTCCCAAGACACAACTGCCTGCACTTTCTCTGGATCCACTATCACACCTAACTCTGAGATGATGTGACAAAGAAAATTCACCTCAACTATCCAGAATTGAAACTTGGATAGCTTTACGTATAGCAGATTCTCTCTTAGTGTACCCAAGACGATGTCAAGATGTTGGGCATGATCGACGTGAGTTTTCGAGTACACTAAGATATCATCAACAAATACAACCACAAACTAATCTAGATAGGGATGAAAGATTCAGTTCATCAAATCCATAAACACTGCCGGTGCATTGGTCAAGTCGAAAGGCATTAATACAAACTCAAACAACCCATACCGACTTCGGAAAGCGGTCCATGGTACGTCAGAAGACCTCACCCTCAACTGGTGATAACCTGAACTTAGATCAATCTTAGAAAACACCGATGCACCCCTCAACTAATCAAATAGGTCATCAATTCTAGGAAGAGTGTACCGATTTTTCATCGTCATCTGATTCAACCTTCGATAATCAACACACAGCCTCAACGACCCATCAGCCTTCTTTGAAAAAAAGCACGGAGGATCCACAAGAAGATGTACTAGGACAGATAAACCCCTTACGCTACAAATCCCAAAGCCGAACCTTCTGTTCCTGGAGTTCTTCCGGTTCCATTCGGTATGGAGGAATAGAAACTGGCTCCGCTCTCGGCAGCAACTCGATCATGAAGTCAACATCCCTCTCAGGTGGCAACTCTATGAAATCCTCAGGAAACACGTCCCAGAACTGTTCCACCACAGGAGGAAAAACATGTTGTTCCCCTCTTTCATCATCATCGAGCATGAGACATGACACTTGGGCCGTGAGTCCACTCATCTGCTGACAAAACGGCCCCGCACGCCCTGCTCGAACATCCCATTTTCCATAGTGAACGTAATCATCACCCTCAAGTGACCTGAACGATACTCTACGATGATAATGGTCTATGTGTTCTTGGTACAACACCAACCAATCCATTCCCAAGATTAGATCAAACCCTGACATATCGAGAATGAACAAGTCCCAGAGAAAACGATACTTACCAACTTCCAAGGCACACCCCTTGCACTGTTTGATATCCTCAACCCACACTCCCAAAGGGGTGTCAATTGACATAACTCCACACACCCTTTCCATAGGTAAACCCAGAAATACCACAAGTTGAGCAGATATAAAAGTGTGTGTGGCACCTGTGTCAAAAAACTCACTAGAAAATGTAGAAGCTACAAGGATCTTACCTCGAACAGTCGACGGTCCGGCCTCGCCATCACTAGGTGAAAACTGAACTACATGAAGCTGACTTACCCCTCTACCCTGGGATCCAGCCTGAACGCCCTGCGCTGCACTGCCCTGTTGGAATAAGCTATCTTGACCGAGAGTTCCACATCCACCACCCCTGCCAGTACGGCCCGTGGAGCTCCAGCTGCCTGCCTGATACGGGGCAAATGATCCCCTTCCCATATCCGGTATCTGCCTTCCACCATCATGCTCACCTTCCTGCCAAGGATTCCTGTAGAACCTCTGGGACTTTTTCATTCTCGATATGTGCCCCGACCTACCGCACTGATAGTAGAACACCTGATCCCCACCCTGAGAGGAGGAACCTATCTCCCATCCGATCTTCACACTTCCGTCATTCTGCGAGCCCTCATGGCGTTGCTTTTGACCCTCAGTAGTTGTACTACTCTTCTTCCCCACTGGCACCACAAGCCCACTACCCGAAGCTCCCTTCCGGTTTCCTTCCGAGATCAATGCCTGATCCACTACCTCTGCGAACCTCTTCAAGCAGAAGATATTTACTTGAGACCTGATCTCATGACTCAGCCCATCCTGGAAACGTCTTGCTACCACTGCCTCATCCCCTGCTAACACTGGGAAAAAGAATATCAAATCAGTGAAGCGACTAGCATAGTCCATCACCGACAACGATCCCTGAGTCAGGCTCATAAAATATACAGCCCGCTCCTGCCTCAAAGTCTCTGGGTAGAAATGCTCCAGAAAATTTTCCTGAAAAACCTTCCACGACATTCCCTCAGCCTGCTCGATTTGAGCTTGAATGTTCCACCAACGCCTAGCCTAGCCCCACAACATATAAGCAGCCAGCTTCACTTGCTTTTCAACTGGTGTCTCCAGGTGATCCAGTATCGTCTGGACGAACTATAACAAGAACTCCACTGCCTCTGGCCCACCTTCTCCGGTGAAAGTCATAGGGTGCTACAACTGGAATTCCCTGGTCAGCTCAAACATACTCAGTGCAACCTACACTGGGTACCGATCCATCATCTGCATAAGGTGAGCCATGTTCCCCCAGAACTGGTCTTCTCTACCTTCATTGATCACCACATTTTCTTGCCCCTCTACTGGAGGAGTTTTCTCAGCGACATCCTTCCATTGCCCGACTGGAAACCGACGTCGTGGTGGCATCTCTCTACAATGCCAAGCATGAGATTTAGGATGCATACCATAAAACTTCACAACTACAGTAAAATATCTTCACTAGCTACAACCGCCCCAACCATCCCTACCGCGACCATGGTCTATATGGGGAAAAGAACCATGCACTACCACCAACTCACACAACATTTTACAAGACATTTTCCACTTTATTTCAAACCCTTAGGCTTCAGTAAATGTCATTTACCCACTTGTTTCATTTAATTCTTCCATTGTTTCTTAGTTCCATGAAATGCATGATGCACCCTTCCTTACTGCCTCACACACCCATCCCGTGCGTGTGCCTAACACAATGAATTTCACCTATCTCCCTAGGTGCCTACAATGATGCATGAGTGAAAATTCTTGTGCCATTAAGGCCATGAGCTAAATATCATAAAATAGTCACATCAAACCACATGTGCATCACCCAATAGTGTAATATCATCAATTGTAACAACACACAACCAAGAACAACATTTCCCACCAATACTGGAAATTTAGGCTATAGCCACGGTTTCAAATCATGTCTATAAGCCCAAAAACCGTGGCTATAGGTTATATCCACGGTTCAATGAACCGTGGCTGGTATTGGCGTGGCTATAGGAAAACTCCTATAGCCACGGGTTTAAACCGTGGCTAAAGCCTATATCCACAGTTCAAATCGTGGCTAAAGCCCTATATCCACAGTTTAAAACCGTGGATAAAGCATTATAGCCACAGTTTCAAACAGTGGCAGAAGGTAAACCACAAACAATTATATCCACGGTTAGAAACCGTGGCTATAGATCAAAGTTCAATAAAAAACACAGCAGGCCTGCAGGCCTACCAGTCCCACCCTGCCCCCTGCCAGTCCCCCTGCCCCCTGCTAGTCCCCCTGCCCCTGCTAGTCCCCCATGACACCCCTACCAGTCCCCCCTGCCCCTCCCCCCTGCCACCCCCTGCTAGTCCCCCTGCCCCCTGCTAGCCCCCCTGCCAGCCCCCTGCTAGTCCCCCATGCCACCCCCTACCAGTCCCCCCTGCCCCTCCCCCCTGCCACCCCCTGCCAGTCCCCCCTGCCCCCTGCCATCCCCCCTACCCCCTGCCACCCCCTCCCAGTCCCCCTTCCCCCTGCTAGTCCCCCCTGCCACCCCTGCTAGTCCCCCCTGCCCCCTGCCAGCCCCCCAGCCCCCTGCCACCCCTGCCAGTCCCCCCTGCACCTGCTAGTCCCCCTGCTAGTCCCCCTTCCAGTCCCCCTGCACCCTTCTAGGCCCCCTTCCAGTGCCCTGCTAGTCCCCCTGCCCCTGCTAGTCCCCCTTCCAGTCCCCCCTACCCCCTGCCACCCCCTTCTAGTCCCCCATGCCCCCTTCTAGTCCCCCTGCCCCTGCTAGTCTCCCCTGCCAGTCCCCCCTGCACCCTGCTAGGCCCCCTGCCAGTCCCCTGCTAGTCTCCCTGCCCCTGCTAGTCCCCCTGCCCCTTCTAGTCCCCCTTCCAGTCCCCCTACCCCCTGCCACCCCCTTCCAGTCCCCCCTTCCCCTGCTAGTCCCCCTGCCCCTGCTAGTTCCCCTGCCAGTCCCCCTGCACCCTGCTAGGCCCCCTTCTAGTCCCCTGTTAGTCCCCCTTCCCCCTGCTAGTCCCCCTGCCAGTCCCCCTCTACCCCCTGCCACCCCCTGCCAGTCCCCCTGCCCCTGCTAGCCCCCCCTGCCAGTCCCCCCTGCACCCTGCTAGGCCCCCTATTGTACATATGTTGGAGTTTTTCAAAGTAGCAACACATCAGAATCCTGTCAGAGTACTAGAAGGTTTTCTTAGGTGGGCCAAATAGACTATGGATGAGTAGCACTTGGTTTCTGGAATGGATAATAAAGGCTATAGTTGGGATTCCATTGTTGTGGAAACGTCGAGAGTCACAGTGACATAAACGAGAAAAATGAAAGAAAAGAATGAAAATGACACAGGGAATTACGTGGTTTTGGAATAATCCCTACGTCCAAGGGAGAGGCAGAATTTCACTAGTTCTGGAGCAAAAATTACAGAGGGTTTTTCGGTGGAAACTGTAGCCCGAAAATGGGCTATAAAAAAATGGAGAAGACGATCACTGTTCGAAAAAGTGGTCCGCGTCACTATAGTGAATGACAACAGGATTTGTCAAAAGTGCCACGGTTAAGTTGACCCCGAAGTCCACACCACTACAGTGCCTGTAGGTGTCGTTCAGTCCACACCGCGACAGTTGCAGGTCACAAGCAGTCGGCCCAACCGGATCGGGCAACACCAATCCAACAGCCATTACAGCCGGGCTATCTATGCTGAAACTGTTTGGTTTTACACGGGATGTTGGTGGATGGAAGGACATAAAGGTTCAAGAAGCACTGCACCAGAAGGATCTCCTACATGTTCCAGATAATTCTATTATGGAGGGAGAGAAGGATGTTGCAGTTATATCCAACAACCGTCTTAAAGATGAAATGAGACAATATGATGTTTGGAATGAAGAGTGAAAACCAATGTTTCCCACGGTTATAGGTGTTGGAGTTATCACTGATCTTGGTATCAATGACGATGGAAAGCCTAACCTTGTCCATTTATTACTTTTAAAGGCAAATAACAAATAAGAATTGGTTTCTATTGCCACTAGTACATCAAATAATTTTACTGTAATAGCAAAGAAATATGCCATCCATGCTCTCCGAGTCAGGAAATTAATTCAATGATGGTGGTGACGACGATGCTGGTGATGGAAGAAACAATGGTTTACTTGATGAAGATGAAGTTTTATCATGAGTTGAGACTGTTTTAAGCATGTGAAATCAACCAGGAAATGATTTCTGTTAGTGGTTTCTGGATATTCACCTTGAGGACAAGGTGTGTTTTTGTAAGGGTGGAAATGCTGGGAGTGTGGATGTGTGGCTGTTAGTTGTGCTTGGAAGGGATGTCCTTATGTGGGTGTGGCTGGTGGGATGTCCTAAGGGAAACATTGTATTTTACTTTTATTAGTTACCAGGGGTTGGTAATAGTAGGTAGGGGTGGATGGTTGTTGGGTTGGGGTATTAAATAACGGTGTGGCTAGGAGCCGATCCTTGGGAGGTTTGGGAGGCCCTTTGAGAAGTGGTCTTTATAGCAGAAGTTCATCTCTTCCCTCTTCATTTTCTTTTTCATTTTTTTCTTCTTAGTTTGTTGGTAAATATGTTCCAATTACTTCTACTGGATATAACAACTTCTGCCATATTTTTGTTCTCTTCTTCCTACCTAATCAGTACCATTGTTAGGAAAGAGTCCTAACACTGTTCAAATGGTGTATTTTTATCACTCATTTAAGTAATATTCTCTAGAAAGATATATGTAACTATTTTTTTAGAATCAAAATGTACTTTTCATTAAGTGTTGTATCTAAGGATAGTTTAGTTTGCTCATTTGTCCATTGTTTTCAGAAGTGGACTGAACATCGAACTAGCTAAAGCACTCGTTAAAGATTCAATTATCAAAACATGGTTATACCGATTATTAAAATAAAATATTTTCATTTCCCCCCACCCCAAGGGGGGTCGCGGCCGTAAGCCCTTTCCCACCATCGCGAGCAGACTCCGCCCCCAGTAGAGCCCACATCCCTTCATGAGCGTGACCTCTACCCATAGCGGCCCTCCTACCGTCATGAGTGTTGGAGTCTGTGTACCACATTAGACGTGAGTGTTTTGTCATCTTTATATTTCCCTATAAATAAACTCCAAGACCTCTCTTAAGAGGTATCATGGGTATTGGTTAACCTCTCTTATCATTCTACAATCATCAACCATCTTTTGTTAACTAGATGGATGTAAAAATATTCATTTTTACTAAGAGGCAATGAAAATTCAATTACAATCTATGAAATAACAAAAAATAATATCCAAATCACACACCAATTGATCCATGGTATAGAGTGAAGTGGAGACTTATATAATGATTTATTTATTCTTATTAAAATTAATAAATTATTTAATAAATTAATAAGTATTTGTATTGTAATTTGAGGGGATGTATTGAAAATGGTAGGTTACAATGCATTGAAAAATGGTGAGTGCCATTGTATGGGAAAATGGGTGGGAGAGGGGTGTGCCATTGGGAATTCAGTGTTTCAAATCATAAATTAGTTTATATTTCAAATTTCAATAGAAATTAAAAAAATTAAAAAATTAAAAAATTAAAAGCTTAATCCACAGACTAATGGTATGCCAGAGGAAGGAAAGATTCTTTGGTCAAGTCTTCAAATCTTTGGGAGGTGCACCCATTTCATCTTCTTTTTCCTTTAAAAAGAATATGGAACTGGGGGAACATATTTTCCAGTTTTGAAAGGTTTTGGCCAGTTTTGAACCATTTTTTCATTTTCCCCATTTCTAGAAGTGCTGGGACCGAACTACTGGCCACTTGACCGATTTCCTAGTTGGACTCGGCAGTCCAGTCCGGTTCTGATTACCATGCATTTGTCAGGGATTTTGGTTCTATACTGAACCACACTTATGTAACTGTGATTTGGTTCAATTCTTGTTATGAATCTCAATCTTAAGAAAATTCATAGTAATTTCATTCCATATATCACGTGTTTAGGTGTAACTTTGATTGGAGACTTAGTGATTTGATTTATAAATAAAGTGAGATAAAATTAAGATGGTGGTTCTTTCCTGTTATCTCATGTCACAGATCTATTATCACCCAATAGTGGAATACAAGTTAGCACTCCCTCAAAAGTACCAGTCAAAGCATGATGTACTTCAAGTGTCTTTGATGCACTAATACTCTCTAGACACAACACATGTTTTTTTACTGAGGAGGATTAGTAGGATGTAGATGCATCATTAGAGGAGTATCTCATTCATATTTTTGATTAGAGCATGAAGACACTCCAAGTTAAATCAGTTCCACTGGTACAGGTGCTATAACAACATAGTCGAGTACATGAAGAGACCTAGGAAAGGGAAGATTATATATGAGTTTCATAGCTAGAAATATTCACTAACAATGCCTTTTGACCTTCATAAGATCAACTCGAGGATGAGTTTCATTGATGGGAGGTTGTAATTACCCGCCTTTTCCAGTGGCAGAGGGCTGGCATGAGTGTTTTGTAGGAGGCTGGGGGGTGGTGGCTGGTGCGGACTAAATTGCAGGTGGCTGGGGGTTGGTGCGGGCTCGAATGTAGGTTGAAGGGGGATGGAATGCTGGTGGAAGGGGTCTAGAATACTGGTGGAAGGGGGCTGGTTGTAGGTGCTGGGGGGATGGTGTGGGCTGGATGTGGCTGGAGCAGGGCCAAACCGCGGCGTGACCGCGGCGTGTTGGCCCGGTCCAATGACATCCACGGGGCAGCATCTTCCAGATGCAGGTGGAAGGGAGCTGGAATGCTGGTGGAAGGGGGCTGGTTGTAGGTGTTGGGGGGATGGTGCAGGATGATTTAAAGGTGGCAGGGGGGCTGTTACGGGCTAGAATGCTCGTGGAAACATGATGAAATGAAGGTGGAAGGTGGCTGGTGTGGGATGGATGTGGCTGGAGTAGGGCCAAATCACGGCATTACCGCGGCGTGACCGCGACTTGAGCCTCCTTGAGAATTTTATCTGGGATACTCAGTGAGTCTACCCCTAGTACCAAGTCCTGACTTTCCACATTCTTACTAGTGTTGAAACTCAATGTTTCCTTTACTTCATGTTTTGAAGCAACATATGTGTCGGTGCCTAGCACAACTTTCTCCTGTATAGAAACAAGAACAATATATTTAGCAGCCAACTTGAAGTTACTTATAACCTTATCTCTAGTTTTTTAGTGTCCATCAGATAGATTTCCTTATTGTAAAAAACACTTATGAATCTAACATAGAGAATAAATTGCCTCCCACTGGTGTCATCTCTAACTGAGGGTACCACCAAACCCTTTACCACTACTTATATTAGCATCATCAATTGGAATAGCCAAAGTTGCTTGAATCACTTTCTTTTTTTTTATATCCATCTTAGCACTCAAAAAAGAAGTAGATTTATATTTCCCTTTAGAAGCAGATTCCTGAACATCATCGAACATATAAGGGCCAAGCAGTGATTTCAAAATTGATGCATGTCGAACCCCAGGAAAAAAGACGTAGAAGAAGAAGGTAAATGTGTATCATTTGATCGAGGATTTTTCGACTTTCAGTTTCCCTCAACAGATCTAAAAGGATGATCCTGGAGCATTGGATCGCTCAACCTAAGGCCCGGTACCTTGCATGTTTATGACCAGAAGCTACAATTTATTTCTAATGACAAGAAACTTGTGCACAGATCTAGTTTAAGATTCATATACTTAATTGGGTACTATGGCACTAGGAAATCTTTTATGATATCACATTCGTGATTTTAATTCCAATCAGGATGAACTATTCCAATAAAAATGTAATTTTTGGTCATTATGCATGTGTATTGGTAGAAATGGATTTAAGTTATACACTAATTGATCGGGTTTCTCTTTCCACTCAACAATGTGAAATCTCTCTTAGAATAGAATACAAGAAAATTCATGTGTTCTGTTAGTCCTGTAAAATTATTTGTCACTCAAAATCTATATGTAGAAGTGATCTATGCTCCAATTGTAAGATTAGAGGTGATGAGGTTAAGAATTGTTGGAGGAAAGGAAAATGTGGGACCAACTAAACATTTGAGTTTCAGGCTTAACATCAAGCAGTTGAAAATTCAGGGCATGTCCCTATTTTTGCCCTAGAGGATCAAGTTCCTGCTAACCATAAGTCTATTATTGCTCAAAATAAATCTTCTATGTGTTTGACTGCTAGAGGCTTTGATTACCCTGTTCTTGGAACATCCCCCCATTATAGAGATTCTTGTATTTCTGTTTCTCCTAACAAGTTGCAAGTGAAGAGTTCCTGGGCTGATATGGAAGAGAAATCTCATGCTGCCACTACTGTTTTTCTTTATAATGAATATATATCAAGGGGTATAACTGATGAACTTGAAGAAGAATTTGATGATACTCAAGCTAAAATGGAATTAGATGTGCAAGATGACGCATATTTCAATTTCTAGAAAGAACAAAGAACAATATCTTTAAAGTATCATAAAGGAAAAGCAAAGAAAGTGGCTACCACTTCAGGTAAATTCAAAAGTAGTATATGTATCATATTGAGTGATGAAATAGTGGATGTCTTCACTAAAGTATAATGTGGTACTGAGAAATAGTGTCAACAAAGAGAGGAAGACCACCCCATGGAGGATATGGACCATGCTCATAGTGGATAAAAAATGGATAGTATTTTTTCACCATGTCATGGTAAAACTCGTGGATGTAATGTTTCATTTAAATGATTAATAAAATAGTGGAATCATGATCATTTTGCAGTCCATAGTCGAAGGAATAACAGTGAATAGAAGATTCCTAAATCTCTTTGTGGAGAAATATTTAGAGAATTTATGTGAATTGAAAGAATATGTTTGACCATACTAAAACCATACTAAAACCCTGTACAATCCATTCCATCCAAATCATGCTATTCACTTAGTGGTGACTTG
The DNA here is from genome assembly GCA_963277665.1 of Viscum album. NCBI lineage: Eukaryota > Viridiplantae > Streptophyta > Magnoliopsida > Santalales > Viscaceae > Viscum > Viscum album. The sequence goes on along the minus strand of OY728122.1, from coordinate 931,398,042 downwards.
GTCATTATGGGCAATTACATCTTAAAATTCTAACGACACTTAAAGGGTGTCTTCGTTCAAACAACTGTTTTAATAAAAAGAGGGAAACCCCCTACAGGGATATAAAAAGGGTCAAGTACAATGTGTGCTTTATGACTAACAATGACATCAAGTATAAGGAAAGCATCAATGTAATAATGAGAAGCAAGGTATACCACTATGAGTTTTCGTGGACAGCGCACCTCCGTTGGAGGGGTTTTATTACAAAACCATGACTTATTTATCAAACCAAACAATTATCTTAACTAACACTTATTCAAGAATTTCAATTTAATATAAACATGAATAATTAATAAGGCAACTTAACGCAATTTAAACATTCTTGAATTAAAGAGGCTAGGAGAGGGACCCTACCTCAACCTCAAGGCGCGTTTGCTTTTGATGACAAAAACTCGAATCTTCCTTTTTTCTGCTTGCACGCATATGCAACTTCACATATATATAAGGACACCTAGCCCCTATGTACATATTTGCATGGCCAAATACGCACAAGGGGGTCCTTAAATATATGTTTATACTTGCATATACCCCTTTACACTTACACATGTATTCATTTTTAATATCCATATATAAGCACACCTAGCCCCAATATATATATTCATACTACCATTAGTGAATATATATAATGGGGGAACTTATATATGTATATGCCTACCTATGAATACACATGTAAGCCTTCGTCAACAGCGACTCGAATCCACCTCAACAAAATCTAAAACGCACTGCAAAAATATAAGGAACCCAAAAATCACAAAGGCCCTAATTAAAATTGGTCCAAAGAATAAAAACAGAATAAACCTTACCCAAATCCGATGTTGAACTCATTGTCATCGATGGTGGTGGATAGAACCGACCTCATCATAAGAAACCACCTATAAGAAAATAGTGGGAAAAAATGAGATATAACGACTTCTTATATATATGTGATCAGTTTTTCAACTGTACATGGTAAATGATACATGAGTCCATAACCAACAATGAACAAATAATATTCATATTGATATGTACATCCCAATACTAAATAACATGATCATTATTAAACCTCTTTATTCTTCAAACATAACCTTCAATTGCCTATTCAAAAATAAAAAATCACCAAAATATGGGAATAAAGTAAACTTCCATCAGCACTTAAATGTGAAAAATAGAGATTAAACATTGTTCTTAAGCTAGGGAACTTGAATAGTGTTGTTAAGGGAGTTCCACAAGGTTATTATGTCTTGATATTTATTGCTGGCATACAAAAAAGTACAGCATAATGTATTATCATGCAAGTTTATTTCACATGTCAAAGACTGAGAATCATCATTAATAATATGAATTTTATCTATAGAGATATGTGCAAAGACCCACAAAGAATCACGATTGTTATTCTTGGAAGTTGCTATTATAAAAGTATATAACTATATTTTTCAAGACTATTAAATCCAGAAGTAAAAGTGACTTTAGGTTCAGAGATAGCAAAAATTATCGGTTTATGAGTAAAATGAGAATTTTTTAAAGTTGTGATGGTGTGAGGGTTAGCAATACCCTGACAGTTCAAATATAAAATATTCATTTATACTTACGTTTGGGGATAGGCCCCTTGTTTTTGTTACCTCCGGAATTCTTTCCGCGCTTGTATTTTCTTAATTTCTTGGTAGAATTCTCTTTAGGTGTCACTGCATTTTTTCCCTGCAAAGTCATTGAAGGGTTAGTAGGGCTATGATTATTTTGCATACCTGTTAAGACCTATTCATGGTGCATTTGTTTGTTCTCAGTTTCCTTCTGTACAACTATCCATTCTGTTTCTGGTTTTATGTGATCAGATTCCCCAGATTGGTCACCCAGTTTCTAAGTGGTGAATTCAGCTATAGTAGGGGTTGCTGGATGTGTCAGTTGTAGTTCCAGACCTTCGTCACCATCTTGCATGTGTTTTGTTTTGCTAATACCAGCCATCTGCATATTGAAAACTAGATTCTGAACTGTTGCTTTGTCCAGCATCTCATCACTATGTGAAGGTGAGGAGAGTTGATGTTTTTTTTCACTGTCAGTAGTCGCAGCATAGGTGTCCTGTAGACCCCCCTTGCAGACCACCCCTGCCCTACAGACCTCCCCACTCCACCCTACCCCTCCCCCCTTCCCTGAAGACCTCCCCCCTCCCCCCCTTCCCCTACCCCTTCCCCCTGCCCCTACCCCCTCCACCCTCCCCCTGCCCCTTCCCTGTAGACCTGCCCCCTACCCTGCAGAACTGCCCCTGCCCCCTGCCCCCTGCCCCCCTCCACCCACACCTTGCCCCTGCCCCCTTACCCCATGCTCTGCAGACCTGCCCCCTGCCCCCTGCCCCCTCCACCCTCCCCCTGCTCCCTGCCCCCTACCCCTACCCTGTAGACCTGCCCCTGCCCCCTGCCCCTGCCCCCTCGCCCCTGCCCCCTCCACCCACACCTTACCCCCTGCCCCCTGCTCTGCAGACCTGCCCCCTGCCCCCCTCTACCCTCCCTATGCCCCCTGCCCCCTGCCCTTCCGACCTGCCCCCTGCCCCCTGCCCCCTGCCCCCCTGCCTGGGTTGAGAGGAAGTACTCATCCTAAATATTGTATCCAAGACAAAAAAGGAACCTCTTTATTCCCTATTCTTATTGATTAATTATTATAAATTTTAAGGGAATTAATGTATAGGGTTTTTGGGATATACACACTATATAAAAATATAAGATGATGATTTTTTAGGGACTGCAATTGAAAATAAGATATCATGATAAAGGAAAAGAGAACATCCCTTTTAGGGGATAGAAACTAATAAGGAATGTAATATACTACTACCTAAAAACATTGAATAGTTACCAAAAAATTTGTATGATACAAGAAATCAAGCACAACTACCTGTATACCAGAGGCAACCAACTAGAAAATAGGGTTTGATAGGAGTCCTTATAGAGACTATAACCCTAAGAACTGAGTGAAAAATAGAAGTAGATAAATGAAATAACATATATCACACAACATCATAGGATAAATTCCATAAAATTTATCATTAAAAAACACAATTCATGAAATATTAAAAATAATGGAATAAGGTAGTCAAAGGAAAACATTCCACTATACACATGCAAATGGTAAAAAAGAGTACAAAATGGATAACAAACTACATGACTCAAAAAATTGACCGGAGCTCTATTCTGATACCAATTCCTTAGCTCCATCCTAACATAAAGTCCTACTCTAGTAATCAAGTTATTTCCCATATCCCTATATGAAATGATGAAATCCACTATGGTACCAAATGATGAACCAAGTAGGGTGTGTTTACAACTTAGTAGGCCACCACAAATGGCATTCCTATAAAATCTAGGCTAAAACAATAATTTCTTATAATGGTTAAATATATAAGTTATTATCATAACTAGAACAATAAATAACTAAAATAAAACTGATCATTGACTCCATGGTGATACTTTAGGCAAGGCCCACCTACTATAGATAATGTTGGATGTCTCTAAGTGTGTTTTAGAGACCAATACAACCTAATAAACTCCCAATGGTAATATACATGCCTGTAGTCCAAACTAACACTTATTGATAATATACCCATCCCCAAGGCCCTGTGTCCACATGGGGGATGTGTTCACTCAGAATTTAATAATATATCTCAGTGCCCACCCAAGGGCCATGTTCAGCTTAGGTTTAATAATAAATACCATCAATTCCATTAGTCAATAACATTTAATAAGTTTATTTTCAATCCAAATAAACCTTTTGAAACTAGATTCATCTTTAAAACACATTATTAATAGTAAAAAAATTTCCAATTCTACTTACTATGTTTTACCTTCCAAAAGTCAAAACACAAACCTATCCCAAATTTCCAATTCCAAAGTTATATTTAATGGAATAATCATAGTATATGGTTCCCATTACCCTAACCATTCATCCATAGTAAGAAAATTATTTTCAATTGATTTATAACATAACATAAACTTCGTTCAAATATTATAATGATAATTAAGGATACAAATTGAAACCAACTAATGTGGCCTCATAAGCACTTAATGAAAATTAATTTTACTATGGGAAACACTTTGGGACCAACTAACTCATGTATGATAAGGATTAAATTACAAATACATGCCTTTGATTTGGATAAGAATAGAATATATAGAAGTAGTAGAGAAATTACTTGAAAACTAGAAAAACGGGGTAAATCTTATAAAACACACCCCTCATAAAAAATGAGATAGGAGAAAAGGGGATTCATAAATTTACCAGAAGAAAAATTTTTGATAGATGAAAATTTAATACACCAGGGATCTATAGATCTTATCTATGGAAGGAGAGGTAGGAGAGGGATAATATAATGAAGGCACTATTGTGTAATTTGGGGAGAAAAATTAGGTGAGGGGTATTAAATAATGAAATGGAAAAAATGGAAAAAATACCAATTATAAAACAAAAAAAGATTGAATTCCTGGATAGTGGCTCTCATCTTCTTGTTGAAGGGCCTCCATTATCTATATATAGCTACTGGAATTCCCCCAGCAAATTGGTGGTTTACAAACTGTTAGTCGATGACACTACAACCTCTTAGCTATATGCCATGTCTTCCTCTCAGGCACCCCGGAGACTCTCGAGACCCTCCGAACCCCCATATGCATTCATAAATGAGGAATTTCATTGAGGATAAAAATAATAATAAATAAAAATACAATACCTAGGAGAGGATGGAACCGCGGTGACAGGTCGTCAGAGAGGAGGGCGCCATGGTGAGAGAGGTATCCAGGGAGGAGGTTTCCATTGTGAGAGAGTTCGTCAAGAGGAGGGCGCCGCAGTGAGAGGGTTCGTCAGAGAGGAGAATGACGAGGTGAGGAGAGGAAGGGGAGGAGAGGTCGGGAAGGGGAATTCATTGGGGAGGAGGGCACCGAGGTAAGGAGAAAACATCGGGGAGGAGAAGTCATCGGGGGAGTAGGGAGCAGCGGTCAGGAGAGGTCGGGGAGGAGGGAGACACGGCCAGGCGAGGTCGGGGAGGAGAACTCGTCGGGAGGTGAAGGGAGGAGAAGAAGTTGGAGGAGCGTGAGAGGCGAATTGGGGGACCCTGATACCAAATAGGAAAACACACGGTATTTCCACAATTATTAAATTAAACCATGGAAATTAGGAAGATATATCCACGGACCAATAAAACCGTGGCTATAGGTCCGTGGGTATAGCTTTACTTTCTAGTAGTGCACCCAGGGTGACTTGGGTTTTCCCACGTACCTGGGTTAGCTACTCCCAAGAACGAGCTCATTGCCAAGTCCTGACACATCCTAACCCTTGGCTACCAATCGCAAATAACAAGACCTCAGAGAAGGAGAAGAAAGACCTCCTCTGATACCACTTTGTAATGTCCCCATCCCGGAAGGCACTAAACCGGTGCTCCGAGCCGGGTGGTTACATGAACTTAAGCGCGCCTCCCCGTACGCCAAAGGCTGCCGACTAGCAGCGGGGGTCTATGTAGTCAAGTGGGGAGACTATACCCCCTATTTATCAGAGTAAGCCACAACAAAATGACCAAATAGCGGAATCAATAACCAATAAACAAGGAACATGTATAACAACCAATCCTAACAATAAATATGCCATGTCATACTACTAGTGAAAAGTGTACAAAAGCCCAAAATAAACACAATGGAAAAACTCCCTAAAATGGTCACGAATCCAAGTCTAGATCCTCCACCACGTGCTACCCATGTCCACTCAGCTATCTAGCAAGGACCCTTGCCCTTGTCCTGACCTGCAAACATGAAGTCTGCTCGGGTACCCAACGGCGGCTCGAGCAGGGTGTGAGTACAACTCAGTAGACCACCACCAACGGTGTCTACAAAATATCTTGTAAGAGCAGATAGTCCATGCAAAATGAATAGGAATGATAATTCCAAGTAATTAATTAATTATGGTGCCATTATCTAGTTCAAAGCCCAATCATTACCACATTCATTACCATTCATTTCCCAACAATTACCATCACTTACCATTTCATCACATTTCCATGGGTTAATCACATTCATCGTGTTACATGGGTCTAAGTCCAAAAATCACATGCAAGAGGGTAAACACATCATTATCCTATCTCACTAGGACTAACTCCCTCATAGAAACCATAAACTCACCTCGAAGCCTCAGTCCGGGTGGATGAAACCGTTAGGAGAATAGACCCTCAGTCCCCTTTCCTAACCCATGCATTTAGGGTGGAGTTTAGAGCATCAGTCTTTGCTCGACCTGTGGGCATAGATCCTCAAGTCATACCCCACTCTACTAAGCCATGTGCACATGCTTATATATAAGTAACCATCAACCTTCCAACCATTTCCCACCGGCAAACATCATTCACAACAACCCACATGGGAAACGACATCATTCCATAACCCATTAACACATTACCATTTCACATATTTAACAATTCACCCAATTACCTTGTGTTATGCCTATCTCACTAAGAATTTCATCCTAGACCCATAATCTATCCCATTATGGTCTTTAATCAATTTACACATTAACCCATTTAACCCGTTCATCATTTCAATGAATCAACCATTCATTACATTTCAAATAACCCTTTGATTATTATCAAGTGTAGGTACATCACCTAACTTATATTCCACATTCAACCAATCATGCCAACATATTCATCAAGGGATCTACCCTTTATCACAACAAGGTCACTTGTTCAATAACAATCCCTAATACCTGGGAAAAAGCCGGAAAATCCCATGGATGGACCTAATTTAGGTCAAGTCAATACCAACACATCCCACAGGGATCGTGAGGGTTCCCATTTACCATTTTAAGCACCATCATGCCTAGGTTATTCAAAACATAACCAAGGGAAAACAAGAACACAAGTAAACATGCACAAAACCCTAAATAACCATTGGACATAACTTGTAGACCACCTACCTCGAATCCGCGGTTGAACGCACCCTCAATCGAGTCCTTAGACCTAGATTCAACCAATCCTTGGAGCTTCAACCAAGAACTCACACAAAAGATAGGGTTTTAGGGTTTCAGAACAAGAGGGATAGAAGGTACTAACCCTAAACCAAAAAGATAAGCAAGGATGAGGTTAGCCTTACCCGAATCTTCGATCCGCAACCAAAGGCACCAAAAACACCTTAGAAGCGAAGGAGTTTGATCTATTGAAGTCCTTGGGAGGTTTGGTTCATGCCTAAGGTGAAGAGAGGGGGAAGAGAGGAAAATACCTAGTTGGGGTTATAAAGCCCGAAGTGGAAAACTTGTAATTTTTCCAACTTTAAGTGGCCGCACGGTTTAGCCGCACGGTTTAGCAAACCGTGAGCAAACCGTGCGCACGCCACTGCTTGGAGGAGGAGGAGCCACACGGTTTATCCGCATAGTTTGGAAAACCATACGCAAACCATGAGTTCACTTTTTTCCAGAGGAGGGAGGGTCACATGGCTTAGCCTGGGCAGGCCGCACAGTTTGAATGACCCTGCGCAGGCCGTGCGCTTTGGTCTGCTTTTCCCAGACATCCCTTATTCTGTGCCTCGATCCCCCAGAACACCCCCAAGGCATCTCACAATTTCAAGAAACCTTTTAAAGTCCCAAAAGAAAAGGGTTGAACCCAAAATACGACAAAACATACCTTTCCGAAAACCAGGATCTTACATTTGTGATGAAATAAGTTCATTGGTATGAGTATAGTGTCAACAATTGGTGTGAGGAATGAAATGATTCATTGATGAACGTTTCATTCTACTTTTGTTTCTCATGCCGAGCATTGATCATGTGGGATTATAGTATGTGTTGATTAAATATTTGATCGCTATCTGAATCACAAGTGTTGAATGGTGGTTAAAGATGGAAGAAGAATTAACGAGGTATCGAATCATAAAAGTGCAATCAACAAACCCAAAGGGGGAGATTGTTGGAAAAAATCACTCAGGATTTCATTGAAGAATTTTTTAGTTGATTGTGTTTCTTGGAAAAGCGGGCCTCAATGTTTTTTTGGTTGACAAAGAATACCATGATGTTCAATTTTTTGACAAAGGGGGTTTACTTGTTGAGTTGTTGAGTTCAAGAGATGTTTTTGACAATCCGTGATTGAAAGAAGAACCTCGACAATGGAATGGACGATTTGAAGGTCATTCAAAAAGATTAGATACATGGTGGTGCTATTTTATAGTGTTTGCTACATTTTTGGGGATGAGAATCAGAAAATGAAGATAGGTGTTTTTGGAAAAGGTAGGTGTGAAAAAAATAAAATTTGGGTGCACAAAATTGGAAATGAGCAAAAAATATTGGATGTGCGTGCAAAATCAGCTTGGAATTTTGAGCGCTAATGGTGTTTTTGGATCAGAACGCTGAAAAATGGAAAAGGCATGAGATGCGTAAAAAAGGTGGAGATGTGTGTGATAATAGTTATTGTGAGAAAATGATTTCACGTAGAATGATAGTTTTTCACGACATAGAGGTTTTTAAGCATGGGGTCAGTGATGCCTATAAATAATAGGTGACCCCCCATCGTTCAAGTAAGCTTGATTTGTAGAGGATATCTGAGATCTGATGTGCCTAAAAATTGCGGGAGAAGGGATTTTTATGAAAAATATGAATGTTGCACATAAAAATGGAGGTTTCTCATAAAACTGGAAGTTTCAAGTAAAATTTAATGTTGCATGTAAATGTTGAAGTTGTGTGAAAAATTTTAGGGTGAGTATAATATTTGATGTTATGCATAAAATTTTAGGTTCCATGTAAAATGGAGGTTACACATAATTGTAGACATTTTGTGAAAAGTGAAGAAATCATTTCGCCCAAAAGAGGATATTTTGCACGCTAGGTTGGATAATTGTAGACAAGGAACTGTAAGGGTTGCACCTTAAATTTGAGGTTGCCCAGTACACTTCTGTGGTAAGGTGGTATTCATTTGTGGATGAAAGTGGTACTTTAATAGAGAAACTACATATAATTGCTGATATAGTTATTCATGCAAATGAAGAGAGCTACATGTCTATAAACTGTGAGTGGATCCTTTCCAGAGTAGTGAGAAAAGGAAGAGGTAGAAGGTGATATATTCTACCGGTAGTGATCCAAAGAGATAGAAACATGGAATGAGCCTTGGGAAAGTAGTGAGATGACCCTAAACTTTATAAAGGTAGTGAGCTTGGTCATAAAAGTGATCTGGCCAGAACATTGTAAATTGGCAGTGTGCTTTAGTGTATTTGGTACATCGCCACATCACTATTGTATGCTCCTTAGAAAAAGTTCAATGAGGGAGAATCAAGTAAAAATATCTGTGTCTGCCCGCTTACTTCCCTGCATTGAATTTAAAGCATCATCCCCAGATATAGAAGGAAAGAATATTGTCTACATGTAACGCCCCAACCCCAGTTACCCAGAGTCGGTGCATTATTGCGTAACATTGGCATGATCACAAAAGATCAAGTCTTGAAAGACCGATTAGTTTAGTAGCATTGGAAACACTAGATACATTCATAAATGTTACATTTCATCATAAAGTAAAACAAAACTATGACAACATCTTGTCTTCATATCCCCTCATACTATCCCGGCAGCTCATTCATAATATACTTCTTCACATCCTGGAAAAATTAAAACCTTGAAAGGGGTGAGCTCAAATGCTCAGTAAGGATAACAATATTGCGGAATCTTTCATAAATAAACTTTAAAAATTAAGGCAATGTATAAATAAAACAAAAGCCTTTTAAAGATGAACTTCAGCATAATATAGCAAAAATAAAATTAAATAATTCCATTTACTTATTCACATGGATATTCTACTAGTCCAATAATCACATGCAATGTCAATAACCACTTTCATAATGATGGAATGCATAATTCCAGACTATCATAACCACGTAGCCAAGGCCTCGTTCCAAGACTACAAATAATATTTTGTCAAGGCCTCGTGCCAAGACACTAGTTTGTCTAATGAGACCTACCGATGCATCGAGGAGCTATAGCGGGCTCCACCCGTCACTATTAAGTCCAATGCATTTCTCATATGAATAGGTTTAAACATATCATAAACCATAACATAATTGTATCACATAAAACATGCATAAAGGAAACATATGATTTCCACACTTCAATCACAAGATATCAATACAACACATTAATATAATAAAAACTTTATCAAAACCATTTTCAATACCAAAATAAAAGAAAAGTAAAAAATGGTATTTATTTTTCTTTTAAAATTTTTTTATGGCTTATAGAGGAAGCCGAAAATCAAATAATAGTCACGGGGGAGGAGAAGTCATTGTCGCCGTATACTTAAGAAAAAACATTCCTTTTTTCATTTAGTAAACATGATTCATATAAAAATATTCCTTTGGAATAAAAGTAAAAGTCAAATGGGTTTATACACCGTATAAATGAAAGTTGTGTATAAAACCAAATATGCCTCAATGAAAGGAGATTGAGACGAAGTCCTTAAAAAGATCATTTTTAAAATAAAATAGATCTATTATGTGTATTTAATATAATTACACATAAATAAAGTACAAATAAAAGATAGGACATAATAATATCATGACATAATTTGAAAGTAGGAGATTAACCCAAAGAATTGAAATTGGGTTAAGAAGTTCCATTACCTTGTGTCCGACTTGACTCGACCGTTCTTTAACCTCCTGAATAATAAACTAGAGTTAATTTATTTTTGCTTAAGAACCTTTTACATGTTCATTATTCCTTTTATATCACTTATTACCATGTTATGAACATTATGTAAATATTTAAGTTAATAACGATTATTTTTTCGATCTTTGGTACTTGAGTAAAAAATAACCTTCTTATAATTACAAGTTGTTTATGTGGTAGAATATCCATTATCTCTAGAATTATATTCATTATGTAGATATCATATATATCATATATATCCAGTATATACATTCATTTATAATATTACATAACATTTATAGGTAAGAAATGAAATGCACCGTTCATGGAGACGGTAAGCCGTACCTACGCATGAACACAACTTTCATTTATATTTCATATTTAATGGAATGAAATTATAATTATATAAATTTATATTATAATTCCAGTATAATATAATGTATAATAACATTTACTCCATCCTTTATACATCCCACATATTACATTAATGATTCAAATCACTTTGAGGGGGCGGTAGTCCGCACTTCCTAAAATGAAATTATCGCGTTTACCCACAATAGAAATCATAAAGGTATGACATAAATGAAAAATACAGAATCATAAGGAAAAGAAAAACATAATATATATCATATATAAAAATAGTGTCATCATAATGGCCACCATGAGAGGTGTTAAAAGAATATTGAACAATCATCGTTTCGTGAGGCAGAAATTCGCCAACCACAGAAACAATATGTTCTTTAACCATTAGACAAAGGTGCGTTTAAGTGTAAATAAAATCCTTCTCATAAAAACATACTATTATATTTAATATACTGGTTTTGTTACAAAATAAATGAATAAAAAGAGTTTAAGGGGTTGGAGAAAAAAAATAAAACAAAATAATATAAGAGAAGACATTACCTTAAAATCGGGTAACTCTTTTTGATTTGAGAAAAGGCTTCCTTTGGAAGAATTATGACCAAATTGAGGCTTCTAGGAGTAATATAGGGAAGTTGGGAGAGTATTTTTTCAGATTTTGGCCGAGCCAAATGGCTTGGAAGGTGTGAATAAGGTGGTAGTGGTGGGGGCCTTTTATAAGAGGAGAGGAGGGACACTCTTGGAAAGATTGAAATGCTACTTTATTATGAAATTATTTTCGGATTCTAAAGGTCCCAAAATGATATATTTCGAGGATAAGGTGATAAGAGTTCGAAATATCCCCATCCAATAGGTTTTAGACAAGTTTAAGCCTTATATTGTACATTATCTTTCCATTTTATTTAAATCGTTAATTAATGAGGTAATCATTGCATCATCATGGTGTGATACATATTTTAATTTATTTAATGTCTAAAAATTATAAAACAAATACCATGATGTAGGAAATCTTTTTATCTTTCCAATGAATATCTATAGTCTAAATTTTAACTTATATAACCCCATGTAATAATTGTTTTAGTAAAACAACACTTGTTTGTGACAATTTTATTTTTACTTTAAATAAATAGTTATTAATGTCATTTTCTTACCCAAGTGGCTCCATGGTGTCCCCAAGTTGACCCATGGATTTTCTTGGTCGTCCATGACTCATAAAATAGGGGTAGGACAAGTGTAAAGGTATTTTCATGTTTTTATAATATCATTTTTACCTTAAATTTCACTAATTACCTTTAATCGCGATTAATTAAACTTAAAAGTTACTATTCACCAAAAATTATTTTAATCCCATTGAACCACATTTTACTTCTTAATGGAAACCATGCATGTCGGATTTTTGAAATTCAATTCATAGAAGTGGTAAAGTTTCATTTAAACGAAAAATCAGTTTTTTTAACTACCACTTAGTGGTTTCACTATTCATCAAAAATTGAAGTTTTTCAGAACAATGCCAAAACTTCACCCTAAGCTATAATTGATATTCTGAATTAAAAAATTATGTCTATTTTACAAAATACCAAACATATAAGTTTCATTAATTAATTTTATAATTAATTCCCGCTGTCACAACAAATAACGTGTTTTTAAGAAGCAATATATATCAAAAGATTGACAATTGTTTATGTCCAATTTCAAAGTGAAATTAATTATAATAAACACCATTGGATAAAATGGTAAAAATATATTATAATTATACTTTAAAACCACTCAATAGTATAATTTTTCACTATAATTTATTTTGATTAAAAATGTTGTTTTTAATTATTTTTTCATTATTCATAAAAAATTGGAAGTTCTCAGAAAAATACCAAAAATTCAACATATGCTAATTTCGATATTACGAATCCACAAATGAAGTCAATTTTGAAATATAAAATATATATAATTTCAAAAAGTGGGTATTACTATTCATAATGGCTATTTTGATTGGTCGCGGTGTGTTAGAATCTCGAACTTGCGTACAATGCAAGCTATTTCATTATTGAAAAAGAAGAGTATCGTGGAAGATCGGGGTGTTACATTCTCCCCTCCTTCAATAAATTGCATCCTCGCAATTTGAAAATTTTCTTTGAAAATAAAAGGTTGAAAATAGAAAATACCATTGTGGAAAACCCACATCAGAAATAGGGTTAATAAAAAAATAACATTAAAAGAAAGAAAGAGAGGTACAAAGGTCACCCGAGATAGCCCATACTAGAATTATATGAAAATATTGATATGGAGGAAAAACAAACCATCAAGGTCTGATGGAGAGTTGTAGAAAATAGTATTAGGAGAAATTTAACCATAAGAAAATCACAAACTTGTGATTGGTTAAACGGTCATTGAATCCCCAGTTGGAAAAGTTAACCGACAACATTTTTGTTTTAAGTTACCTTTAATAAAGTTGAGGAATATATTTAAGATATTCACTAAGAACATAAGTAAATATACTTACTTGTCATTTAGGATTTCATTCTTTAATAAATTTTTACCACGAACCAATGTTTCACTCTAAATGGTAACAGAACTCAAAATATTCTATTTATCCTAATTGTATAAGGTTCCATATATTACCACATACCATTTAGATTAGGAAAACTATTTTGTAATAACCAGGGACTTTCTATAGGCTAGTGGTAGGTAATAAAGGCCTGCCACACTATTGTTGTGGGTTTGATTCCTGCAGCTTTGTCCGACGCGACGGGTTATCCCCCAACCTATAGGTTTTCCTTTTCCTAAAAGTATAGTATTATAATATTCCAAAAATAATCTTCATAAAGTTTTTAACCTTAAAAAATACTATCCAAAGTTCAACTTAATTCATTCCAACCTTTATAGTTATCTAAAATACCTTTGTCCAGACTTTCTCTAAAAGGTCTCTAAATTCCAAAATCAATTGTAACATCAGATTCTCCAAACAAAGTAAAGTTTCTCTTATTATCACATACTAAAAATATGATTACCTTCATCATATTAAAACCTTAATTAAAACAACAAGTATTTCAGTACAATCCTTATATATATCACATTATTCTTATAACCAGAATATAATCATTGTTTCCAAAAGCACCAATACATTAATTATTCCACTTCAACTGTAGTAACAACATAAGATTGTCATTGATCCGTTTGCCTTTTCAGATGTAAGGTTACCTGATGCTTAGGACATTCATTTTCATAATGCCCCATTTCCCTACAATTATAGCATTCAACGTTGATAGCCTCTTTCTTTCCCATGCAATCACGAGCCTGCTGACCTTTTTATCCACATTTATAACAAACTCCCATTCCTTTTAGGCAAGTACTAGGGTGATTCTTCCCAAAATTATTGCATAATGGAAAATACTTCTTTTCCTTTTTCCCTTTATCTATATATTGTTCCACCGTTCTCTTCTTCTCTTGCTTTATTTTATTGTCATAAGATTTAGAGAATTCCTTTTCTGTCTTGATAGCACTCGAGACTGTATCTTCATACGACGAGAAGGTTTGTGAGACTAATGCTCGACAGAGAAATGGTTTTAACCCATCAAAGAAATGATCAATATTACTTCTTGGGTTACGTATATAATCTGTAGCATGCCTTGCTAACCTTGTAAAGTTAGCCTCATACTTTGCGACATTCTCATCCTCATTCTGCCTCAGACTCAGAAATTGCCTTTCCATATCTGCTTGATGGTCATGTGGAAAGTATTTTTCTAAGAAAATTTCCTTAAACTCTCTCCATTCCATACTTGATACTTCTTCATCTTCCTTTATGTTTTGAATCAGCGACCACCATTGATCGACATCTCCAATGAGGCGGTAAACTGCCATGACAACTTTCTCCATTTTGCTACTCCACAAGGCGTGGAATATTTTCTCTAAGGAGTTTATACATTGCTCAGATACTAATGGATTTTTACCCCCATTAAATTTTGGTGGTTGTTGCCTCATGAAGCAGTCTAACATTGATCCTCCACGTTGCGGATCAGGGTGCTCCATACGAGTAAGGTTGTTATTCATAACCTGAGTGAGTTGTCCCAGTATGGTAATAAGTTGATCAGCACCAGTTGTATCTCCAGATCCACAATAATTATCTTGAGCAGGAGGGAAATCCCTACACGGAGTGCGTGCATTGATACGGTTTCCATTCCTTCCACTAGGCGCCATTTCTAAACAATGGCATAAACTAGATTAGTTTATGAATCAAAATACATAATTCCATACTGGTAAAATACTTAACATAAATTGAACTATTTATGGATATAATCCATAATCATAAAAATGTTTTCTTTAAGGAAGTATATACTCAAAAACCCTTCATAATGGTTTGTAAAGAAAATGAGAATTATCCTGAGCATATCCCCCGGGAGTTTCGTAACCAAGAGTGAAGCAAGGCTTGTTGTCGTGCACCAGTTCCTGTTCGAGTCTAGCTCAAAGCGGTGTTTTCGGGATTTATCCCTAGGTACATCTGTGCCAGATCCGCCTCTACCTACTCGTATCCAGATAGGGCTGTATTGCTCAGAAAACTGACAAAATCTCTATAATACCAAAATTCTAGGAAGTTCTTCTATACTAATCCTCAAAGACTATATTAGGGATATGTGCTCTAATCAGAGTTTATCTAAATCTAGCTTCCAAGGTTAGTACTAAACATCTCTGATACCAACTGTAACGCCCTGACCCCAGTTACCCAGAGTCTGTGCATTATTGCGTAACATTGGCATGATCACAAAAGATCAAGTCTCGAAAGACCGATTAGTTTAGTAGCCTTGGAAACACTAGATACATTCATAAATGTTACATTAAATCATAAAGTAAAACAAAACTACAACAACATATTGTCTTCATATCCCCTCATACTATCCTTGCAGGTCATTCATAATATACTTCTTCACATCCTGGAAAAATTAAAACATTGAAAGGGGTGAGCTCAGATGCTCATTAAGGATAACAATATTGTGGAAACTTTCATAAATAAACGTTAACATTTAAGGCAATGTATAACTAAAACAAAAGCCTTTTTAAACTTGAACTTTAGCATAATATGGCAAAAATAAAATTAACTAATTCCATTTACTTATTCACATGGATATTCTACTAGTTGAATAATCACATGGAATGTCAATAACCACTTTCATAACGATGGAATGCATAATTCCATACTATCATAACCACGTAGCCAAGGCCTCGTGCCAAGACTACAAATAAGATTTTGTCAAGGCCTCATGTCAAGACACTAGTTTGTCTCATGAGACCTACCGATGAATCGAGGAGCTATAGCGGGCTCCACCTGTCACTTATTAAGTCCAATGCATTCCTCATATGAATAGGTTTAAACATATCATAAACCATAACATAATTGTATCACATAAAAAATTCATAAAGGAAACATTTGATTTCCACACTTCAATCACAAGATATAAATAAAACACATTGATATAATAAAAACTTTATCAAAACCATTTTCAATACCAAAATAAAAGAAAAGTAAAACATGGTATTTATTTTTCTTTTTAAAAAAAGTTATGGCTTATAGAGGAAGCCGAAACTCAAATAATAGTCACGGAGGCGGAGAAGTCATTGTCACCGCATACCTAATAAAAAACATTCCTTTTGTCGTTTAGTAAAAACGCTTCGTATAAAAAGATTCCTTTTGAATAAAAGTAAAAGTCAAAGGGTTTTATACACCGTATAAATGAAAGTTGTGTATAAAACCAAATATGGCTCAATGAAAGGAGATTGAGACGATGTCCTTACAAAGATCATTTTTAAAATAAAATAGATCTATTATGTGTATTTACTATAAGTATACATAAAGAAATTAAAAATACAAGATAGGACATAATAATATCATGACATAATTTGAAAGTAGGAGATTAACCCAAAGAATTGAAATTGGGTTAAGAAGTTCCCTTACCTTGTGTCCGACTTGACTCGACTGTTCTTTAACCTCCTGAATAATAAACTAGAGTTAATTTATTTTTGCTTAAGAACCTTTTACATTTTCATTATTCCTTTTATATCACTTCTTACCATGTTATGAACATTATGTAATTATTTAAGTTAGTAACAGTCATTTTTTCGATCTTTGGTACTAGAGTAAAAAATAACCTTCTTATAGTTACAAGTTGTTTATGTGGTAGAATATCCATTATCTAAAGAATTATATTCATGATGTATATATCATATATATCATATATATCCATTATATACATTCATTTATAATATTACATAACATTTAGAGGTAAGAAATGAAATGCACCGTTCATGGAGACGGTAAGCCGTACGTACGCATGAACGCTACTTTCATTTCTATTTAATATTTAATGGAATGAAATTATAATTATATAAAGGTATAATATAATTCCAGTATAATATAATGTATAATACCATTTAATCCATCCTTTATACATCCCACATATGACATTAACGATTCAAATCACTTTGAGGGGGCGGTAGTCCGCACTTCCTAAAATGAAATTACCGCGTTTACCCACAATGGAAATCATAAAGGTATGACATAAATGAAAAATACAGAATCATAAGGAAAAGAAAAACATAATATATATCATATATAAAAATATTGTCATCATAATGGCCACCATGAGAGGTGTTAAAAGAATATTGAACAATCATTGTTTCGTGAGGCAGAAATTCGCCAACCACAGAAACAGTATGTTCTTTAACCATTAGACGTAGGTGTGTGTAAGTTTAAATCAAATCATTCTCATAAAAACATCCTAGTATATTGAATATACTAGTTTTGTTACAAAATAAAGGAATAAAAAGAGTTTAAGGGGTTGGAGAAGAAAAATAAAACAAAATAACATAAGAGAAGACATCACCTAAAAATCGGGTAACTCTTTTTGATTTGAGACAAAGGCTTCCTTGGAAAGAATTATTCCAAAAGTGAGGCTTCTAGGAGTAATATATGAAAGTTGGGTGAGTATTTGGGCAGAGGTTGACCGAGCCAAATGGCTTGGAAGGTGTGAATAAGGTGGTAGTGGTGGGGGCCTTTTATAAGAGGAGAGGAGGGGCACTCTTGGAAAGATTGAAATGTTACTTTATTATGAAATGATTTTAGGATTATGAAGGTCCCAAAATGATATATTTATAGTATAAGGTGATAAGGGTTAGATATATGCCCATCCAATAGGTTTTAGACAAGTGTAAGACTTAGATTTTACATTATCTTTCCATTTTATTTAAATCGTTAATTAATGAGGTAATCGTTGCATCATCATGGTGTCATAAATATTTTAATTTATTTAATGTCTAAAAATTATAAAAAAATTACCATGATGTAGGAAATATTTTTATCTTTACAATTAATATTTATAGTCGAAATTTTAACTTATATAACCCCATGTAATAATTGTTTTAGTAAAATAACACATGTTTGTGATAATTTTATTTTTACTTTAAATAAAAAGTTATTAATGTCATTTTCTTACCCAAGTGGCTCCATGGGGTGCCCAAGTTTACCCATGGATTTTATTGGTCGTCCATGACTCATCCAATAGGGGTAGGAAAAGTGTAAAGTTATTTTCATGTTTTTATAATATCATTTTTACCTTAAATTTCACTAATTACCTTTAATCGAGATTAATTAAACTTAAAAGTTACTATTCACCAAAAATTATTTTAATCCCATTAAACAACATTTTACTTCATAATGACAACCATGTATGTCTAATTTTTGAAATTCAATTCATAGAAGAGTTAAAGTTTCATTTAAACGAAAAATCAGTTTTTTAACTACCACTTAGTGGTTTCACTATTCATCAAAAATTGAAGTTTTTCAGAACAATGCCAAAATTTCACCCTAAGCTATAATTGATATTATGAATTCAAAAATGATGTCTATTTTAAAAAATACCAAACATATAAGTTTCATTAATTAATTTTATAATTAATTCCCGCTGTCACAACAAATAACGTGTTTTTAAGAAACAATAAATATCAAAAGATTGACAATTGTTTATGTCCAATTTCAAAGTGAAATTAATTATAATGAAGACCCTTGGATAAAATGGTAAAAATATATTCTAATTATACTTTAAAACCACTCAATAGTATAATTTATCACTATAATTTATTTTTATTAAAAATGTTGTTTTTAAGTATTTGTTCACTATTCATAAAAAATTGGAAGTTCTCAGAAAAATACCAAAAAATCAACATAGGCTAATTTCGATATTTTGAATCCACAAATGAAGTCAATTTTGAAATATAAAATATATATAATTTCAAAAAGTGGGTATTACTATTCATAATGGCTATTTTGATTGGTCGTGGTGCGTTTGAATCTCGAACTTGCGTACAATGCAAGCTATTGCATTATTGAAAAAGAAGAGTATCGCGGAAGCTCGGGGTGTTACACTGCATAAACACATAAGTGAAAACAAAGTGACCCTTATAACAAAGGGGTAGGATGAATAAGTTAAAAAATAATATCCATACGCTGTTTGACCGCCACTCTCACGGTATCTAGGCCCATTTTGGACCTAACCGACTTTAGCTGTGATTATTCATCCATTGGGAGTTTTTAATACCAACTCAACATATAACCATTGAGGAGATGACATTATACCAATAGATTATTACCAAGATATAAAATATTAGTTATAACTTGATCAAATAAATCATTTTAACTTTTATAGTTACTACAGGAAAATCATTGCATAGCGGAATTTTCAAAAAACCACCACTAAATTGTTTATCGACATAAAATATGCGATAGTTTCTTCAATTTAGTGGTGGTTTATGGTAACTGTCACAGTGAAATCATTTCATGGTGGTTTTTTTTTGGGTTTTAGAGGTGGTTTTCCAGAGAGAAAATTAGTTTTTTCATGGTGGTTTAAACTTCTTTTAAAAAATAATTTCATTTTCTCTGTGAAATCCACCTCTAAAACATAGATAACCACCATGAAATGATAACGGAAGATGAAAAATAGTGTAGCGGTAGTTAAAAATGCCACTAAATTATTATATTTATTGGTGGTTTTAACCACTTCCAAGAGTAAAATACCAAATTATATTGGCAGTTTCAACCACCGCTAAATATTATCCATTTACATAGAGATAGTTTAAACCACCTCTAAATCTGGATTTACAAAAAAAATAGCTGATTCTGCAGCTCCAGTACCATTACCCTGAAAAAACCTATTCCAATTTCACATGCACATAGATCCTACATCTAGAAACATACAAGGAAACTGGCATTTTCAAAAGAAAGATAACTTTCTAATCCACACACACTTGTCTGAGGATCTCTCATTGCATGGTGTAATAATCTTATCACTGATCCCATCCATGTGTTTCCCCTCAGGAACTAGTGTTACTAATATGAAGCTAAGTAATTCGAATAGTGTGATCTTCCATGATATAACATTCATCACCCCGGAAGTACAAAGTATCAAAAACCTTTGAGCCCATCATTAATATTCCGTAAAGAGTAAAACAAGTGTCTTTCCAGGTGTAACTAATACATTGATTTTCTTTAAGTTTTAAATACTAATGATGCCATCTGTAGAGACATGCCATATTATAAATCAATTGGATTTAATGAGGTTCACACCCACAAGATATTTAAATTATAAATTCATATGGGAAATGTAGTAATCATTCCACAACTTATACCATTTCATATAATTAATTTGGCATTCCATTCCATAATTAAAGGTTTTTGATTATTGAATAAAATAATAGGTCCATGTGTACTACCCATGGTAGTTAACACTATGCACAAGTATGTGGTAGGACATACTAGCATGCATTCTATATGAGAACATCCAGTTCGCTCAATAAGACATAGGCTTTAACCACCTAAAATAGGGTTTGGTCATTAAGGCATACATAGGGGGTTGTCATGTCCTCCCAAAATTCTTTTGAACTTAAATTTTATAGTTTAAAAAAAATACACTTAAAAGGGAGTTTTATTATAAAAAACTAATTATATTAAGTTATTAAAATATTACACCATTATGTGCAGTTCAAATTTGAGGTTCACGGTTCTTAACATGGATAATTTAACAAACAAGTGATACTAATACTAATAAACTACATTCAAAAAATTAAACAACAAATTTACAAGTCGCCGCATGGAATTCCTTCCAGAAATCATAGTGAAATAATTTATAAAACATCAAGATAGGGAAATTCCATAGACCACCCACCAAATACCATAGATGACCAACATGACCAATATCATGGCATGTTTCTATCCATATCTAGAGAAATTATGGAAATAGTTGAATGACCTGATAATATGGTGAATTTAGTTTCACCAAAATAATGCATATAGAGAGGAGATAAATGTAGAAAGAAGGGAGGAAGATTCATTGAATCACTGAGTGATATAAAACTCACGTAACAGAGGTTGAATTCAACACCAGATAATGGGGATCAATCCAACCCTTTGAGGGGAGAGGATATAAGGAGCATGGGTGGGAGCCTCCTTGATCACAGGAAGGAGAAATAAACACAGGGTGAAAAGAAATAAGGAATGAGGGGAAGTTTTATAATTTATAGACTGTTTAATAAGGTGAAAAGTTGTTTTACACAGTTAGCCATACTATGTTCCAACCATTATCTTTCCACTGATTATGGAGGGTGTTCTCATAGTTCATGAGAAAAAATTGGGAAACCGTGCACAAAATTTTCATTGTACCACTTTTCAATACCAACATCATGTTGTAATGGTGAAGGGATATTTGTTTGTTTTCTCTAAAATTATGCAACTATGTGGATGACAGTATAATGATATAGTGGGATGATGTCGAGTGTGGTATGTACCATATATGGCTAAATGTATAAAAGTTTACCTATTGTATTCATAACATGACACTGGTGGATTATATAATCCTGGTGAAATTCTAGATCTTGCCAAGGACTAGACTTTTTTTGAAAGGTGAAACTTGTGAATATTTGTGTCTATTATGTGTACGTATTTGGTTGTGTTGATCAAAATGAAAAAGATAAAGTGATTGATAGAATAATATAATCACTCACCTAAATGTGACAAAGTAAAAGTTAATAGGGATTAAAAATTATTAATTGGACTCCAACAGTGATTCAATCCCTCTCTCAATATTGATCATATCCCTCATTGAATCCTATAAATTGGTATTAGAGTGTAGGTTCATATCTGGTTGGGTTATCTATTGGAAGTTTATTCTATTTTTTATATTTTTAGTTTCTTACAAGATTTATGATGAATTTTAGTTTTGGATAAGAATGATTTGAATTTGATCAGAATTTAGTTTCTTATGAAACTTTAATAAATAAAAAAAATAAAGAGATGAAAAAATTTAGAAATATGTCACTATTGAATAAGGAATATGTTTCTCCAAAATAGAATGATAAAAATGATAGATATAGTTTATTAGGAGAAGTGATGGTGGTTTATTCTACAACTAATGAAGTGGAAAATCCCTCTACCTTAACAGTATCAAGATACTCATGTGTTTAATAGATATTTTTAAATTCTTATCAAAAATATTTTAAATAAGAAGAAATCATAAGTGGGAGTGATCACATTCCAACTATAAAACATGAGAATAAAATACTGTAAAATTTGAAGAAAGAACAGCTATCCACTAAAATCAAGTTGAAGGGAGTTACAAGACTAGATATTCCCATTAAAATAAAAAATAAGGTTGATCGTTCATCCTTGGGTAAAAAAACTAATAAATTTAGGAAAAACAAATCATAAAAAATGATTCATGATAATAAAGTAACTTAGGAGATTCCATTTGGAAAGTCCTAGAAGGCTGTAAATATACCTGAATGCATTTTAATGATTTTAGAAATAGCACCAAAAACCTCCTCCTGATCCTCTACACCATAGATATAACAACATAGTATTTTTTATACATTATTATATAATTCATAAATATAAATATCCATTATTAAAACACACAAATTGTAAATTCCTAGTGTATTTGGAAGACTGGGTTCATAACACATTGAAGGAAACATGAGAAATTAAGAAAATTCTAGGTCATGAAAATGTTTGGGGGAAACTCCATGCCACACATGATACATATACAAACCGACTATTACCATATTTTTCCAACATATCTAAAATAAAACTAATCACTATCCGATGATGAACAAAGCTCATCACCCTCTACACCTCCATCTCTACTTCTTGATACCACCTATCAGAATATTATTTTGAAAATTAAATACTATTGTATATTTATATTTAAACTGAAAAAAAATAACTATTTGAAAACTAAATGATTTTGATTTTTTTTGATTTACCTTCTCACCACGATTCGGTGAAGTACCGGCAGGGGAAGATCCGACCATCTTTTGATATAAATCAATCAAGGCATTCTGGAAAGTGGATATCTGAGTCCCATGTTCATGAATTGTGTTTCGTAGAGAAAAAATATCTCTCTTAGTATCTCGGGGTATGGATTGACTAAAACCAGGATTAGATGTGGCTGCAATCCTCGGTGGCTTGAAAAATACCTCAGATGGTACGGGTCCCAAACCCATACTGAACACTCTACCAAGATGCTCCTTACCAAGGACTTTAGCAACCAGGTCATCCTAGGAGATTGAGTAGGACTGCGCTGGATTGGAATCCAATAGTTCTTTAATTTGTACTTATAAATGAAATATCAGTCATATTAGTAGCAAAATATATTAACATAGTAACAACTAATTATAAGTTATTATAATAGAAAATGAGTTTATACACCAACTTCTTTAGCAGGCTCATTAAAAAAAATCCCATCAGATTTTTTGTGAACATTCAACTACACTTCTGTTTGGGATACTTGGTACCATAAACTCTGCGAATAAATTAAAAAAATATGAACAAAAATTTTAATATATTAAACAGATAATATTTTCTTATAAATATTTAAACTAATGAAAAAATTACCAGAGCCAATCAACTTCTAGAAAAACTCTTTGACCTTGCAGTGTGAGGGATGACTTGCTTAGCCCGACTTGATGCATTCTTACTTGAAAGATCCTGAAATAAATAAAATGAAATATAATAGTAATATATTCAATGTCATATCCTCTATATATACATGTATAAATATAAAATGAGATTAATATAATAATATATATTTAAATACCATATGCTTCTCATCATGATGTCTATCAAAAAAAACTTTCCATTGCTCTTTCGGTACCCTATCAAGTAGCTTTTCATACATATGTTTGGTGGTCAAAGGAGTATCCTTGACATCACTCTACAATCTCCATTCAAAGTCTTTACATTTTTTGCCTAGATTTTTCAATGTTCACATTCATGATAGCACATCAGTAACCGTAAAGTGTAAAAACATCTACATATAAAAATTTATTTTGAAAATATTATAAGTTAATAACATGACATTCAATTTCCACATAATTTATTAAAATTAACTTTATTTGGTAACGAAAAACATCATTTTTCTAAGTTGAAGGCATATTCCTCCAATAATCATTTGAAATAGAAAGGGAAACCAGCTCCATGGCCAGCTGGCCTATAATCTGGCTAAGTAATCCTACGACATCATCCGTAGGGACCCTATATAAATCAAATGGGAAGACTATATTCTCTCAAGTCAGATTCCATACAGCTGAAATTTTTATATTTTTATGCATACTTACAATTTTTCCATATTTAATGAGAAAACAGTTAGTATAAAAAAAGTGCAATAAATTTTTTCATATTAAAATTTTTACCTGTAACAGTCACCCTCCTGTATCCCTATGAAGAACTAGAAGTGGTGCGCCGCTCCCTCACTACTGACGCTCCTGAAGGGGTAGATAATGAATGAGCTGCTGAAGGGATTCTTACAAAGGGTTTGAGAAATTGTGTAGGGGGATATGGTGTAGGGAGAATGTGGATGGTGGATCAGATACCACAGTGAGGGAGACAGATAGATCGTCATCGTCGTAGTGGTCGATGAAACAATATAGCATTCCTCCTTGGAATACCTATCATTTAATCAAATAAAATTATGTTTAGAACATATATTTAAAAAAATTTATGCAGAAAATAAAAAAATGATAACATATATACAATACTAACAAAAAAAATATACATAACAATGATAATGAATGATGACACAAATGAAATAAGTGGTTGCTAAATGAATGCATAACTGTACAGAAAATCATTTTCCACTTCAATCATGTCGGTTTCCTGATCCATTACACTATCCACATTATCCATCCTTTATAGAGTAATATTTTCAATATCATGATTGATAAATAAGTCAACTTCTTGCTGTTGATGAGATTCAATGTTACTGGTTAAATATTCCACTTCATCACCCATATCATAAAAATCTATTTGTTTTACCTGATAAACTACACTCCACCCTTCATCCACAACATCATTCACATAATATTACATTTCAACTTATGATGATAAGATATACAGATCATGCAGTTCACGATCACCAACATCCATCAAGAGAGATAAGTTCACAGATGTAAATTGAAAGGAATCTCTTTTAACACCTATGATAATATCGATCCAATTGAATTTGAATAAATAACTGAAAAATTCACATGGTAGTTTAATTCAATAATACCAGTCATCTTTCCATAGTATCCCACTTTAGAAAATGTAAATATACCACTATTCTATGTTTTCAAACCCTCTTCTCGATCAACTATATGAAATCTAAAGCCATTCATGTTGTAAGAGTCAAATTTTCTAACTTGTTTTAGAGGACCTCAAGCAAGAAACTTAAAATATTCTGACAAATCTTCTTGATTATCAGTATTCATGATCTATAAAAAAATATACATTATTTTATTTAAAAAATATATTTATCAACATAATATCCATATTTATTGCAATATTTTTGAACTTACATGTCATGCAAACCATTCTATAAGCTCTTTATTAACAGTTTTCATTATATCATCCTCATTTGGTGTAAGACCTCTCATTCATATCTTTGTTTGTATCCTCAACTCTTCAATAAATGGATCTACAATTTCAGTATTCAGTAGAACATATCTATGTACATGTAATTATTCCATTTCTGTCAGTGTAACTTTTGAGGTCCTCCCAACTGATCAGCCAATAGCAGGAAATATTTTTGATTTTCCATGTATTTGAGATTGATTCAATGTGTCGTCAGCACATCCAACTTGATTAAATATTATCTCAATATCATGCAAGTATCTAAAACAAAAGGTAAGACACTCCTATACCAAATATCCTTCACTAATAGAGTCTTCTGGTTGAGCTTTATTTCTCACGTATGATTTCAAATGCCCAAGATATATGTAAAAAAAAATATAATTATCCATTTAATAAAGTGCCAAGAATTGTTTACCTAACTAAAAAACATATAAATAAAGTATATCTCAATTGGATACATCCATCGATAATGTACGGGGCCTCTTAATTTAGATTCCGCAACCAAAAGCACAATTAAATGCATCATGACAGTAAAAAATAGAGGAAAGATCATCTCCATCGCACAAAGTGTCAATACAAACAGTTCTTAAAGGTAGTAAAGATCAAATGGATGTAGATATTTCTCACATATTTATATGAAAAATGTGAAAAATTGGAGTAGAAAAACAGTAAATTTTTTAGGTAATAAAGTATGCAATGCCAATAGTAGTAACTGCTGTAACAAAATATGTGAATCCTGACTTCTAAATCCATGTAACCTATGATTATTTAAGTCAAAAAACCTCTAGATGTTACTTGAATACCCATCATATACCTTCACATGATTTAAAATTCGAAGGAATGCATATTTATCCCTATTTGTTATTGAAAAAATTGTCGGAGCATACTTTTTATTCTCATTTGGCCAGAGATCACATTTTATGTTCATTACTTATAAGTATTTCAAGCATTGAGATAATACTTTGAATTTCCATGCTAATTAAGGAATGTGAATATCAAATTTTTACAAAAATTCTTCTCAATATGAATCAAATCAAGATTATACCAAAAAAAATTAAATTCCCAATACGGATGTTTGAAGAATATACATTTTTTCCACTATTGCATTCCGATTTCACTTGACGATGAACTTCAAACTCATTTCCCACTATAATTCAAATTATGGACCCTACCAAATTATATTGCAACATTTTCAAGTATTACCAATATTTCAGAACTAGTTTACAACTTTAAAGGTAGTCTACGATTAGTGAAACCCTTAAATTGTGATCTATTTAGTTGAAATCTATGAGATGCATCGAGAAGTATTTGATGGAGTAAGAAGCACCATTTTATACTATGAGGTACCCATTTGGGCTTAAAATCAAAGTTAAAAATTGAAGAATCTAAACCCATTTATGTTTTACAACCTGATAAATTCCCAAGTCCAGGGAAGTCACTAATGGTCCACATTAAAGCATCATGAATTTTAAACATTGTTTTAGAAGTAACATAATTTGTCTCAAAAATGTTGCTCCATAAATCTTGTAATTCTTAAATTGAAGGCTGTAAGTATACATAAATATCATTTCTAGGATTGTTTTTCAAGGAATAATCATCAAAATGATAAAAGACATTTGTTGCATACACATCCCCAGAGGAAGATTGTAAGGGATAAAAAAACTGGCCAAATTCTATAACTGGTACTCAAAGTCCCAAATGGGTTGAATCCATCAGCATCCAATCCTAATCGAACATTACTAGGATCAAATGAGAAATCTATATGTAATGAATCAAATTTATTCCATGATTTTTAATCTCATATATGTTTCATGAACCCATCATTGTTATTATATACAGAATGCCACATCATGTGTTTGATAGTTTTCAATGACATGAATAATATTTGCAGTTGGGGATTTAAAGTAAAGTAATGAAAAACAATTTCAGGTGTGTTCCTTTTCTTATTATTCATGGTTGTATGTTGATCCAATATCACCCATTGACTGCCATCTATAAGATGAACATTTTTTGAAATCTTGTCTACTTGAATCCTCTCATGAATAATGCATACAATCATTGGGGCACACATGTATTTTTTTATAATTTAGAATAATCCTATTAACAAATTTTTTTATATCATAAAAAGGCCCAGGGATGTTCTCTTCAGGAAATGCATCATGAAACAATTCCAATATCATGAACATTTCCTTATTTTTCATTCCACATAGACATTTGATATGGTAGAACTTGAGCAGAAAAGAAAGTTTTGAATATTTCAAACATCCACTATACAACTCTTGATTTTCATTTTCAAATAAACTATGAATTTTATTTTCACTAGTGAAGTTTTCTCTTATATTATTCTCTATAGAATCAAGAAGAGGATCAAATGATATGTTACAATCTTGATCTGGTTTTCCTACAGTCTCAAAAATATCACTTGTTAAGTTGCTATTTATAGCACCCCCATCTGGATGTTATGATATGTTTTGATGTTTATGGTGGGGTATATCAATGATTAATGCATCATTTATAAGTTTTTTAATTTCATTTTCTATTGTTGATGAAGTTGGGAGCTCATTCGGTGGATTGACATCAGTGTTCAACCTTTCTGTAACATTCGATTCTCCGTGCCAAATTCAATACAAATATTTACTAGGGAATTGATTCAATATTAAATGTTCATAAACATAATCTCTCTTCAACCATCTTCTAAATTTACATTTATGACATGGAAATATTATTCTCCCTTAAATAGATTGAATGGAAATTGAAAAATATAAAAATTCCTCAAAACCCTTAACATACTAAGGTGTGTTCCTTGGTAATGTGATCCAGATTCTATCTGTGTATATCACAATGTTCCTACACAATATTAAAAAAAATTTAAATACATAACTACTACTAAATAAGGAAATAGATTCATATATACTATTTAAAAAAATATATAAATATGTTAAATAAGTTTTTCCTATATAAATACTTATGGTAAATAATTAACCCAGTAACTAAAAAACCAAAGCACACAAATTAAAAAGATCTATAAAAGAATAGAGAGATAATTACAAACAAACCATGCTATAAAAAATGAACTATATACTACATGTCAGGAAATGAATACATCAGTAGAAGATCATGTATAGCAGAAACCAAAATTCCAAAAGACAAAACTCGGAAAAACCTTGAAGATGGTCCCAAATCCAATCCTAGTCCCAAACTCCCATGATTTTTCCTAGTAATCCCATCATCAAGCATTGAGCCTTTCCTAAACCCAAGCCTACAGTCAAGTAGCATCAACTTGGGTACCAAGTTCCATGGTATCTTGATAAAGGTGTGACTATAATTAAATAGGTCACCACCAATGATATCCCTACATATAACCAGACTATAATAATGTACATGTAGAAGTGGTATAAATAAAAAAATTAATAATTTAATTAAAATGCAGTAAATAACCACTAATGATCGGGAATTGTGATGATACCTGATATGCTGATGAAAAAATATCCCCTGTGAAACAAAATGTAATGAATATATGGATGAAATACATTTCACTGATGATAATAATATTGCATGCATTATCGATCACTCTAATGATAAAAAATACATAAATGAAACCAATGACATTGCTGAAACCAAGAGTATATATGATGAAAATGACACTAAAAACATTGATGCATTTGATGAAATTAAAGAAACAAATAAAACCAATTAAATGGATGACATGGATTACATGGTTATGAAAAAAACACTAACAATGTTGATGATTCCTAGAACAACAAAAATTACAATGATTGTGGTGAGGTAGTAAAATGATTTGATGATGAAGACCCCAATTAACTAAAGATCCAAGGAAAATATGATGTTGATGAAAAAAATAATAACAATGATGACACTAAATACATAGATCATACTAATGAAATTGATGACATGGACCATACCAATGGAAATTATGATATAAATAATTTCAATGATTTTAAGGAAATTGAATAAATCTATGAGACAAACAACATCAGCGAAAGCTATGAGATGAACCATACCGAATAAACTCCTAAAACAAATAAAACATATGGAACTAATGAATCTAAGGAAATTGAGGACACATATCACAATGATGACACTTATTACAATAAGAACATCAACACAACCAAATATGATAATGAACGTGACAATACTGATGACATCAATGATGTTGATGACTCTAATGAAACCATAAATTTTAGAAAAACTAATAAAACCAATGAAATTGGATACACTGAGGATATTGATGAGATAGAAGATTCCAATTACATATCCATCAATTATGAACCCCAATAAAAATGATGACATGGGTGACATTCAGGACACTAAGAACTTTGATGATATATTAGATAGTAACCAAGATAAAAATATAGTTTTACCTAATGAAACATGATGCATAAACGACATGGGTGATACTAACAAACCTAATGAATCTTATCAAATCAACGAAACTGATGATGTTGATGACTTAAATTACACTAACAAGACTAATGAAACTAATGATATAGATGACCCAAATTAATGATATATTTTTACCGTGTCGAGGGCTTTGGAGGGTTGCTGGGGTCGCAAGGGTTGTCAGGGTTATAGGCTCCTGGGGATTCTGGGGGGTCATGGGGGTTGCGACGGGCGGTGAGGCATAGTGAGGGGAGGCGAGGCACGATGAGTGCTTCGGAGGGTCATTGGGGTCATGCAAGTTTCCAGGGTCCAAGGGTTTTGGGGGGCCACAGGGGTCGAGGGGGGGGGGGGGGGGGTCAGGGGTGTAGGGGGAGTCAGAGGAGTTAGTGGGAGAAGTTTCATTACTATAAAAAACCAGGTTTTGCGGTAGTTTATTAAAAACCACCGCTAATTTATTTTAATAAAATTTGGTGGTGGTTTATTAAACCACCTCTAAAAAACCACGGCTAAAGGATAATAATGTTGTAGTGAGTGGATGATAAGAGCATAATAAATCTCTATAAATTTCTACTTCACTTGTAGTAAATCCATATTCTTCGCCTTTTCACCATTGATTCTTCTATGTAAAGTTACCTTGAATATTGATTAATAGGTTTTGAATAACTCGAAATATATTTACTATTTTAAGAACTGGATAATAGTGGTTTATTTATTTACCTTTTATTCATTTTCTATATTACCCTTATCTTCAAACTTGTAACAAACACCCATTCCCTTCAAGAATTTTCAAGGATGTTTCTTTCCATAATTTTTGCATGATGGAAATTAGTTTGTTCCCTTATTTTCTTTGATGTCCTCTATATTTCTTGGTTCTCATCAGACCAATTGTTCTCATGATTTCTAATGAAGATATATGATCTAGAAAAATTATTATGTATCTTAATTTAACTTGATGCTATATAATCATATGATGAAAACATTTGATAAAATATTTCCATTTGGTGAATCAACTTAATCCTATCAAAGAAACATTCAAAATTTATTTCTAGATTATGTATTTAGTTTGAATCATGCCTAGATAATCTTGTAAAGTTAGCCTCATAATATACAAAACATTATTCTTTCTTATATTTTAAAGTGTGGAAATTCCAATCCAATTCATATAACTATTCTCGAGGGAAGTATTTCTTAAATATAATAAAAAAATTTTCTTAATTGCATGATTTATATTTCTTCAACATATTTAGTATTCTGGATCAATTACCAGCATTGATTGGATTCTACATTCAAACAAAACACTTCATATGAAACTTTTCCCTTTCAATATATCCCAATGTAAGGAATGTAATTTTGAGAGAATAAATTTATTTCTTAGCTACTAATGTATTTTTAGTTCCTTTAAAAGACAGAGGATTATTTCACATGAAGTGTTCCATCATAGGAGAATTTGATTATGGAATAATAGGTTGCACCATTTGGGAACGGCTATTTTTTATAACCTAAGTAAGATGCTTTATGGCTATAACCTTAAACATTACATAATCTTGATTTAAGTCAAGACTTTTACTTTATTTCACATTGAGGATCTTTTTATATTTAGAGTTTTATAGAATTAGGCCATAACTTATACATAACAAAACCATAAAATACAAAGTGGACACTTCCAAAAAATATCCCTTTTTCCAAAATATAAAACATATAAAAGAAAACATGATTTATTATTTACAAAAAAATTTATATCATTCATCTTGACTTATTCCTTTCTCTTATACATCCTTATAACCTGTGAAAAACATTTGAAAACTTGGGATGATCACAAAAATCTCAATAATGGAAAAAATAAGAAATTCATCATTCTAATGAAAACATGTAAACTATTAAAAACCCTTTTCTTTAAAACTCATTAGAATTCATATAAAAATCACTAATGTTCCTGGGTACATCATTACCGTATCACCCTTACATTAACCATTACAAATGGAGTTACTTTTCAATCAACTTCCATCTCCAGAGTACCCAATGCATTGCATAGCTATAATGGGGATGAACCGTCTTATATTGAGCTATAATGGGTTCAACATAACTTATCATGAGAAATAATGAGGCTCAAACCATCATATATTGAGAAATAACGAGCTCAACCCATAATAAATAATTTCCAAGGAACATATCTTGAATAAAACTCATGAAAACTCATTTAAACCCATAATTAAAATACTTTCAGATATTAACATACCATTTTTTTGTAAAAAATAACATAAAAATAACAAAAAAAATAATGAAACCATTTTATACAAAAATATCAATGAAAATTTATAAATAAAATATTAAAATAATAAAGCATCATGAAATTGAGAGAAACCGCTCATTCCATATATGTTAAAAAAATTACTTTTTTCTTTTATAAAAAGAGATGAAAAATGATCTTTAAAGGAGGGTTTTAAATGAAACTGAATAAATTAGAACAAAAATTAATGAAATTGTCCAAGATAATATTAACAAAAACAAGACAAACTAAATCTAATGTAAATGTCCCAAAAAAACTTGTATCGAACAAAATCGATTCAACATTTCTTGGTTTATGATAATTCAATGAAAAATAAAATGAATGGAAAAAACCTAAAATGAACCCTAATTTGAAAATATATAACTAAAAAAAATAATTTAATTGAATTGGAATGGACATACTCAGTTAGATTTGGCATGAAATAAAGAAAAGAAAATTGAAGTGTACAAAACTAATTTAATGTGAACTAGGCCAAATTGAAATAACCAGTATCAAACAAATTAAACTATACATAACATATCCAAGAAAAATCAAGACTAGATAAAAAAACCAAAAAAATAGTTAAAACCACATCCTCTTGAACTAATATAATATGTTTCCCCCCTACTTGCTGAAACATGTTTTGGCCCATCGGGTGTTGTGGTTCTTATATTGGGGCAGTGACTTGTATAGTCACAAGAGATAAGTATGATCTAGTTAGTTTTTATTTTATTTTATTTGTCACATCGACCACTTAGACCTTTTACTGCTTTCTACGGATGGAGGGTAGTTATATTCAATGTAGGGGGACATAAGGGAACTGGAGGTGGCTACACATTTTTCTTTACAGTGGAGGGAGATCAGGGTAGTGGAGGGATTAATTAGCATGTTTAATTTTTTTCTACCTTTGTACTATGTTTTTTAAATTGATTTCATTTTCCTTTGGTGTGGACGTACGATGTACAGATGGATCATGCCAAAATTTGGCTTATTTTTTACTACTATTTTAATTAATTATTTGTGGGTGAAATCAGTCCTGAGTGGAAATTCCTTGATGCCCAGACACTTGTACCAGCCTGTGGGCATAACCTATCCACCTTAGTCCATCCTAATATTACTATATTAGAGATTATTTTTGAACCATGGTAGGGATTAGGAATCATGGATAATTAGGGAGGGATTGATAATGTCAAAGAATGAATTTTGAATTCCCATGAATAAGGATTGAAGACGTTGGAATTTATAATGAGCAGATATGTGAGACTATATAATATATATTGATTCTGGAAATGCTATAGGTATAAAAGGTGGTGAAATGGTACTACATTGGGACTACTAAATATAAATTCACATTCATAACATAGAACCTCTAAATTCCATTCTTAACATAGAACCTCTAAATAGTGGAAAACATTATTCTATTTACTCCTTATAAAAAGGAGTTAATATTCTTCCAAATCTCCAATGATTTTTAGAATTTTGACTCTCCATAAAAATATACTTTCAAATATTCCTCATAAAAATCCATTAAAACTCCATTTAAATATCCATTGAATGTAGATTGGTTGAATTCAGATGATTTTTTAAAACCATTGTTTTAATCATACACAAAATTAGACCTTATGTATTAATATGACATGTTTTTTGTTTAATCTTGTACATATCTTTAAAAAATCCTTGAGTATTGAATTATACCATATGTTTAATTTGACATGATTAGTCAATAGTTTAATTTAATCAAATATTTTTTTAGGAAATGTGGATATATATTTTCCATCCCCAGGGATTGTATTTTAGTCTCAAAAATCTTCATAAAACCAGGTTATATATTAAAATACACATTCTATGTCAGGTAAATATCATGAATCTTTCAAAAATTATGGATTTTTCTTATGAAGTGAAGTTCTGAGTTGATTATGTAATCACATTGGTTTGAGTGATTCTATATATACTTTTTTTTATCAAATTCACTTCAAATTTAAATTTTCCCCATTCAGTATTTGAAACCCCTTCTCGGTTAAGTTGTATGAATCTATTTATGAATTACCAACAAACACCACCATATGTGAAGTGTTAAATAAATAAGATACAACAACATGAATGATTTTTATTAGGCTTATCCCCTTTGTGTAAGTCGACTCCTTATTGTGTCTACATTTAGAATTAGACAAATATTGTATTACTTGTGTAGAAAAGTGTTTACAATTAGGTTATTTGGTATCATATTATAATAAACACCTATACTAGCTGTGATAATGTATCATCCTTGTTACAATGATTTCTTATGATAGTATCTATATCCTTGAATCAATTTAGTATTCTAATTGTTATATAAAAATTTATACTAGATCTCTCTATTTTTATACTATCATATTCAAACTCATAAACAATATCAATCTTTAGCTCCGAGATGTCACTATACCAATTATAAGAACTTCTTCCTCAATAATAGGTCTTCAACTACCAGTGAATGAAAAAATTCAACTACATCCACATCATTCATGTTCTCACAATATTCAAAATGATTAAATTCATACTATATAAGTTTCTTCAAGTTGTAATCATCCACTGATTAATGAATATTTAGAATATGTAACTTCTAAATTAAAAAAATATACTTCCTTGACTTAGTAGATGCTTTGGGATATATAGTTTAGACTCACTCTCTTCTTGTTTCTTAATTATTATACCCTAAAATTATTCAAGTACATTAATGTTTTAAACTTATGTTGGTTGTTTTTAAATATTGGTCTTGTATCATAACTTCTAGTTCATTAACTTCTAGAATTCCCACACTGAGGATTTGGAACTTGAATCTATATCCCCTCAAATCCTTCAAGCCAAATAATATTTGGAACTCATGGGTTGAAAAATAATACTACTCTATATAAATTTATTTTCATATTGATTTCATCATGTAGTCATCTTCTCAATTCTCAATTAAATATCTAGTGATTTGATTAATAAAAATTTATATATGTACTAGACCCTCAACTGATCCCTTTGTGATTCTAGAAAACAAACTACATTAAATTCATGTATATTATTGGGTTCACCAAGCATTAGTTACACATAGAGTGACTCACACATGACTCTAGCAACATTGTTACTAGAATCATTACTTTATTCCAAGAATAACTTCAAAAATATGCAATCTCACTTCTAAGATTATATATATTTGGAATATGAACTTCTTTGGGGTTTATTTTCATTAAAATCCTACCTCTTAAACATAGGAAAATTATCGTCTTCATACCACTTTCAGACTCAAATAAATTTTATTCTTTCATAAATATGGATTTTCAAGAGTTATTCCTTCGTAACATCTTCTGATATTCAAAATTATGGATACTTATATTAGACACATATTCCAATAACTTAACTAATGAAGAATTCTATTTTTCTAAACTTTTGATCTTATAACTTTTAGATAATTATATTATACTCATGAACTAATTCAACATCTAATTTAGTCAATAAAACATTAAACACTGAAACACTTTTAGAATTACATCAACTGAAGTAAGAAGCATTAGAAACTTCTCATACTTCAAGTCTTCCACATGAATCTCTTCAATTTATACTTCAAATTTTGGAATTTCTTTCTAGCACATGATGTTCTAAATTAATCCTTAGCACATATTGATTTGATTTCTAGATTTATATTCCATACTCTTAATCCCTCATGTTTTGGGTTCATGTTTAAGTCTCAAAACATTCAGATAATTCTCCATCAATCATAGAAAAAATCCATCTTCCATACTCATCATGAATCATGAACTATTTTCAAATAGTCACGATGATTGTTACATTAAATGATCAGTATAAAATCATCTCAAGTAAATTCTATAATATCATTCAAGAAGCCTAAAAATAATCCAAATAGATAAACCTAATGTGTCACTTTTATTGTAACACATACTTATTATCTTCTTAGATATTATGTAAGAAATTGTTAATCTTATATATCACTATGAGAATTTTCTTCATTATTTGTTTTTAAGATCTTTAATCTTCTAGTAAAGTCTTATGAACTTTTTCATGGTTGTCTTATTTAGCATCCATCGATGCCTCTACATACCATGCTAAGTAATTTATATTTTGGATAAACAATATCTTTTGTCTAAAGATTGTCTTTTGAAACTGTATATTAATTATTTCTTCACTTAAACATATCTTCCATATGTTCACCTTCATTAATCTATCATCTTATAGATTCACTTCAGATTAGCACCAATAACTCATCTTGTAACTTTTGGAAAATAAATTCTATAATGATTCATTTTCTATATAATGTTATTATTTTAGAAATAATTCTTCCAAAAATCATCTCTAGATGTTCCTTCTTCATCTCCTATATTGTGCATTAGGCTTTAACAAGAGACAAAAATGATAGATATCATAAACCAACAAAACTAGTCTCAACTATAATGAGTTTTAGTTAGAATGTTTCATGATGATAGGTTGATTAGGTTTTTTTGACCCATGTTTATTTTTAAATTAATTATTGTACAATTTGGAATGTCAAATGTTTCCATTCACTCATGAAATCTACCTTATACTGTGGTTTTTATTTTTTTACAGGTCAAAGATGGCAGAAAGGCTTTATATTTTACATGTTAAGGATCTATACCCACAGTTCAATAACTGTGGGTATATTATATCGGGTGTTATAATCTATACCAATGGTTTTGTAAACCTTGGGTATAGATATATTCCCATTGTTTAAATAAAACTGTGGGTATTATGTAAATATTCAAGGCAATACCCACAATTTCTATAAAACCGTGGGTATAGCTCTATACGGACGTGTCTGTAGCCTATGGTTTATGGAACCGTGGATATGGAATATACTCACAGTATTAGGAGATATACCCATAGATTCAAACCTTTGTTATAAGTGATTTTTCTAGTAGTGTATTATTCTTTTTATATCCCTTATTTCCTTATTAGAACAATTACTTAATTATTTAAGTTCATGTCATAAGTTTTGTCGTTATTCTGTACTTGAGTCAAAAATAAAATTGGTATGATGTTAATAGTTAAAGTGGTCATAATTCCATCATCTCCAAAATAATATTCATGAAATAATAATCACTTTAACACATCAATTATACTTTTAAATCAAACTATTTGTTTATATTTATGAAAAATTTACAATGTTTTAATAACTGAGATGGTAGCCGTACGTATATATGAGTAACGTTCCAATTTTTCACTGATCATTTTTGAAAAGAATGCAATTATTATTTTATATTTATTTTATGATCATATTATCATTATTTTCATATTTTTAATTTCAATATACTTATATATATCATCTATGTGATGTGTTGATGAACAAATAATCACATCGCTTCATGGAGGTGATAGTTCATACGTACGCACGAACAATGTTATCATTTTATGTATATAAGAATTTAAGAACATAATTGATATATTATTATTTAATAATGATATATATTTCCTTAATATCATATATAATAATTAATTTCATTATTATAACCATCCTTGAGAGATAGGTATGGAAAACGAATTATTTTGGTTTGTGAGGTGGTAGTCTGCCGTACACACGAACAAATAATTCATTTCCCATTTGATGAAATTGAAGATTTATTTAGGTGATCATGTTAAAATAATGAAATTAAATTTTATTTAGGAAAATATATTTATTATTTCATCATGGATGAATAATATTTCAATAATTTTAAGAGGAAATAAAATAGAAACACTTAATTAAAAATGATACTTCGACTTCAGAAAAACTCTTTTGATTAACACCTTAACACCAATAAGGTGAGTGTTATGTCTAAATTATGGCCTCTAGAATGTGGGTAGGTAATATAAGAAGTTATTTTAGAATATATTTTCTGAACATTTTTTTAAAGTGCATTGAAATGAGAATAATGGGTGACTTTTTATAGGAGGGGTGGGGGGAACTCATGGAAATATTTAAAGTATTAAATTAATATAAATTAATTTTCTATAAAAATGGTCCCAAACTAATTTATTTATAATATGATATGAGTATGTATTAAAATACATTCATTCAATAAAAAATAGACAAGTTTTTATTATTTTTTAATCCTTATCTTTTAGTATTAACCCTTATTTTACCTTTTTAATTCTTACCATGATTTCATGTATTTACTCTTTGAAGGTTTATATAATTAATATAAAATGATAAAAAACCAATTAATGTGAAATTTATGAAATTATAAGACTTATCCCAAAAATTTTTTCTAATTTTTTGTTTTCATTAATTTTATTTAATTTAATAAAATATTATTTTTTTTAAAATATCAATAATGTCAATTTGGACATTATTCATTACTTGAATTTTTAAACAATCATAATAGAAAGATAAATTCGAACCAAACATTTTAAGAAATAAATAACATGTAAAAGTCATCTATAAAATTCTTTTATGAAATTAATTATATCAAATTATATTTATTTTATTATTTTTAACATAAATGTTTTGATTCTTTCATTAACGAGGCTATTGCTGCATCATCAGTGTGTCACCATTTAATTCAATTAAATCATTAAAAAAAATTATAAATAAATTTTCATGATTTAGATAATTATTTTATATAGAAAATGAATAATTATATTTGAACATATCACCTATATAACCCCATATTAAAAATACTTTACTTGATAAAAACAAGGGGGAGACAAAATTTGTCTTCTCTTTGAATATAATATTATAAATGTCTTACTCACAACAAAGTGGCTTTCAAAGGATATATTCTCAGAACAAGGATTATTTTGGTCGAACCAAACTCATATAATTAAATTAATAAAAGTGAAATAGTTATTTTGTATTAGTTATAATATAATTTTTATGTTCAATTACCGGATTTTCTATTCACTGTGGCAATAAAAATATTACTAAAGTTACTATTCATAGTGTCAAAAAATAAAAGGGACCTATTTACACAATTTTAACCTTATGATTACAAATATATAATCTATTTTTACAAATTAAAAATATATAATTGGTATAAATTAATTAAAAATTAATCCCACTGATGGAATGAGAAAATGAGTTTTTAAAGTAAAACGTTCAAAAGTTCACATAGTTTTTATATCCAATTTAAATATGAAATTGATTTAAATGAACTAAATTGAATAAAATGATAACAAATTAATCTAATTATACTTTAAAACAAATTAAAAGGATAATATAACTATATAAATAAATTAGATGAAAAAGTAGTTTCGAATTAAAATGCAGTATTTTCACTATTCATTAATACATGAAATTTGTTAGAAAAATACCAAAAATTCAACCAAAATAAATTTTTATATTACAATTTAAAATAAGAATTTTATTTTGTCAAATATAATTTAAAAAGGTCACAAAAAATATATTTTAATCTAGTGTGCCAATAAATGGTGATAAAACTATTTTGTTAGGAAAGTAATGTTTTTACCATAAAACTAGTTTTATCACATACACTATTGAACATAATGTCTAATTAAATTATTATCTAATTAATAGATGAAAAATACTTATTCTATCATTACTTGAGTTGGTACATTCTTCACCCTTTTTTAAATTTCAACCTCACAATTTTATGCACTTATTAAATAATTGGGGTTATCTTTCACTCATAACATATTTAGATTCCCATGTTTCCTTCTTAACCATATAGTTTTTACAAAAAACATTAAACTCATGAATAAACTTATTTTCCAACACTTTCTCTTTATATTCATTAACCTGAACTAGCTGTTACTC
The DNA here is from genome assembly GCA_963277665.1 of Viscum album. Classification (NCBI taxonomy): domain Eukaryota; kingdom Viridiplantae; phylum Streptophyta; class Magnoliopsida; order Santalales; family Viscaceae; genus Viscum; species Viscum album. Next base: position 931,357,695 of record OY728122.1, on the reverse strand, counting down.
ATAAGAAATATTTTCTTCCAACTGAACAACTTCTAGAGATACAACATGAGATTAATCCGATATATAATTTCTTAACATTGAAACATGAAAAACATTGTGTAACTAGAATAAAATTGGAGTAAAAGACACTTGATAGTCAACAGATCCAACTTTCTAATGGGTTTCATAGGGTTTGAGGGACTTTTGAATCAGATTCAACTTCTTTCCAAATCGCATCACACTTTTCGATTGGGAAACTTTGAGGAAGACATGATCACCTACCACGAAAGAAAGATACTTCCTCTAGTTATCTGCATGACCTTTCTGTCTTCTCTGAGTTGTTCTCATGCGTTGCTAAATAAACTAAAATTTCTCTAAATTTTACTCTACCAACTCTGCTCTCATCAACTTCCTTTCCTAACTTCATCCCAAAAATATGGAGTTAGAAAATACTTTCCATATAATGCCTCAAATGGTTCCATCTATATACTAGAATGAAAAATGTTATTATATGAAAAATAAACCAATGACATATGTTGACCACAACCACCCTGGTAATATATTGAGATATCACATAGCATATCCTCCAAATTCTAAGTTATATGTTCTGACTACCCATACAATTGATAATTACAATGTGTACCCAAATTTAATTTGGTACCTAAAATATTTTAATGGTCTTTCCAAAAGTTATAAGTGAACCTGAGATCACAATCAGATGATATGGACAGATAAATTCCATGTAACCTGACTATCTATTTAAGATACAATCTAGAAAGTTTATCTAGATATAGATTGTCTCTAATAGGAAGAAAATGAGTAGATTTAGTCAATCAATCAACAAAAACATTGACCACATTGTTACCTCGGGAAGTCTTTGGTATTCCTACTATGAAGTCTATTGATATAATTTTCCATTTCCACTCTGGAACTGGAAATAAATGAATAAAACTCTTTGGAAACTATCATTCTGCCTCAACCTATTGACAAGTCAAACATCTGAGGATAAAGTCAGAAATATCCCTTTTCATTCCATCCCATTAGTAATACTCTCGAAGGTCTCTATACATATCAGTGCTGCCCAGATGAACTGAAAATGGTGAACTATGAGATTCAGATAACAACTCTTTCTTCAACCGTGAATCAAAAGGCAAACATAATAACTTCCCAAATATCAAAACAAAATCTTTATCAATGTTAAGTTTTGGAAACTTATCCTTTTTAACCAATTATACCTTTTTTCATAACTGACAATCTTTCTTATACACTTAATTCTATCTGATAGAGTTGATTGCACTGACACCTTAAACAAAACAAAGGATTTTGCTGCACTGACAACTTGCAAGCCAAAATTCAACAAATCATTAACCACGGGGTCTTGTTACAAATGAAACATGATTAATGTAGAATTAATTTTTAAACTCAAAGAATTGACCAATTTTTTTTATTTTCCAAGATGGTTATAAATCATGAAATCATAATCTTTGTTTAGTTTTTACAATCTTATATGTCACATGTTTAATTATTTCTGAGTGAATATATACTTTAAACTTTTATGATGGGTATATATTTCAAATTTTACTACATAAAAATGATGTCCATAAATTTTTAATTCAAAAACAGCAAAAGATAATTTCAGATCATGTGTAGGATAACTTAACTGTTGAGGTTTCAATTGACAAGAAACATAAGAAATCACCCGATCATTCTATATTAGGACACAAACAAGTCCTTTAAAAAAGCATCACTATAGATGAAAAAATCACCACTTATGGAAGGCAGCGATAGAACTGGATCATTTACTAATCTTCTTTTCAATTCTTAAAAACAATAATCACAATCTTTTGTCCAGATGAATTTAACTAATTTTTGTGTTAACTTAGTTAGTGGGCTAGATAACCATGCAATTTTTTCAAAAACAAACTCTAGTAATAGCCTGCTAAACCAATAAAACTACAAATATTGGTTATAATTTTTGATCTTGGACATTCGTCAATAAATTTTGTTTTTTCAGGATCAACAATTATTCCATATTTAGAAACAATATGATCAACTAAAGAAATTTGTGGTATCCCAAACTCACACTTGCTGACTTTCCCATATAGTTTATTTTTTTAAGGTTCGCAAAACTACCCTTAGATGTCTTTCATATTCCTATTTAATTTTATAATAAACCAAATGTAATTAATAAACACAACCCCAAACTTATCTAAGAACTCATGAAATATTCTATTCAGAAGATCCATTAATATATCAAGTGTATTAGTTAACCCAAATAGCATAACTAAAAATTCATAATGGATATATCTAGTATGAAAAATAGTCTTAAGAATGTATTCTTCCTTTACTTTCTACTGATAGTACCCTAACCTCAAGTCAACCATTGGAAAATATTTTTCTCCTTATAGCCGATCAAACAGTTCATAGATATGAGGAAAAGGAAACATTTTCTTAATAGTGATGTTATTCAAGGTTCAAAAATCAATTAAAACTCTCTTTGAATCATCTTTCTTTTTTACAAACAAGATAGAAGAACCACCTAGTGAAATTCTAGGTTAGATGAAACCTTTATCTAATAACTCCTGAAATTGACTTTTTGACTATAAAAGATCCATTTGATCAATTTGATAAGGAGGTTTAGAAATTGGATTAACACCAGGATCTAATTAAAAATAAAATTCAACTTCTCAATCAAGTATAATTCTAGTAAAAACATTAGGAAAGGCATCCGGATACTCATTTACCACCAAAACATCATAAATATGAACAGTTCCATTTTTTCCACAATATGTGCAAGATAAAATTCATTTCCATATTTTAATAGTTTAACATATTCCGTATATATTATCAATGTAATGGTTTCATTCTTATACACAAACTGAAACTCTTTATGAAAGGAAATTTCTCTATCTCTACGGTATATCTTAGCATGGTATAAAGAGACCCAATCCATACCCAAAAAAACATCATACTCTACCTCAAAAAAAACAACATGTTTTCATGGAAAATTATTTAAATAGAAAAAGGAAGGAAGATTTTTATAATTTCTTTTTACCTTAATGTTTCCCCCAGGTGTTTTTACCATAAATTATTGTTTCATTTCTTGAGGTGTAATTCCCAATTTAATAAAAAAATTTCTCATAAATGAAAGAATGTGTAGACCTTGAATCAAAAAACACATTAGATAAATTTGAGAAAATAGGAAATGTTACTAATACCACTTTTTTTGATGTACCAACATCTAATGATGTAATTGAAACAGATTTTTACACACACTTTTATTTCCAATCTTTGTAATTTTCCCCTATGAGTGACTAAATTTTGAGACACATTAGGAAAATGACCCAAATCCTTATAGTTAAATCATATCACCACCAAATTCTCATTATTTTTCTGATCAATTTTTTCATTCATGAGAAATGTGTCCAAACATTCCACACTGGTAGCACTTCCCAAAATTCAGAAGACATTCTCTCGGATATTTTTTATAACACTTTTCTCAAGAATGGAATTTTATTTTCTTACCTTCATATTTCGTTGATGAATTATTCTCCAATTATTTCCAACCTGACTGCTTGTTATTCTTATCATCATGAGGCATATACATGTCATAAAACTCCATCTAAACTTTTTCATCACAATGAACAAGTTTCACATATATTTTAAACTCTCTTGAAGCCAAAGATCTTTGTAAAAATGGTTTTAAACCTGAGTAAAATCTATTAGTTTTACTATCAAGGTCCCAAATAAAATCCAATATGTACCTAGACAGTATCATAAAATTGGATTCACACATAGCCACAAAATCATTATCTTTATACCTCCGTTTAAAGAATTCTTTCTCCATTATGATTTGAACAGTTTTAGGAAAATATTTTTCCAGTAAAAGACCCTTAAAATCATACCATTATAGAGTGTCTAGATCAACCTTTTCCTTTTTTATTATAAACCAGAAACCACCATTGATGAACTTTAACTTCAAAATGATAAATGGGTAGGGTTACCTTTTGGTGTTCTAACCATCCCATGACTTCGAAGATCTTTTCCAGAGAATTTATCCATCTTTAAGCTACCACATGATTTGAGGTTCCACTGAAATCAGGAGGATGTTGCCTCATGAAATGCTCCACTATTGAAATATTCCTCTTTGTTTGATTCAGATAGTCTTTGCATGGAATCTCCCACCATTTATTGCTCATGTTAACTGTTCCACAATAGTAATAAACTGTTCATTTATGATTCTAACAATCTCGAGATGCTGATTTTGATGGATGTTTTCCACTCTATGACTTCCCACCACAAATTCCTATTTCTTATGCATAAAAACATTCTAAATAGATATATCTTAAATGAAGAAACACGATAAAAATTAAATGATATATCTTTTAAACATTGCAATAAATTAAAAATCATTTATGGTTATTCTATTAACAATAAACTAACCCCTAAAATTATCTAAACCAACCTATTATACCTACTATATGGCCCTGAACTTAAACATTACATAATATTGAGCGAAGTCAATAATTTTACTTTATTTCCCAATTAGGATCCTGTTAGGTTTAGAGTTTTATAGAATTAGGCTATAAGTCATATATAACAAAACCATAAAATATAAAGTGGACCCTTCAAAACAAAATCCATTTTTTCTAGAATATAAAACTTTTAAAAGAAAATATGATTCCTTATTCATGATAATATTTATAACATTCATCTTGACTTCCTAATTTCCCTTATACATCCATATACCTTATGAAAAACATTTCAAAACTTAGGATGAGCAAAAAAATCTCAATAAGGGACACAATAAATAATTCGTTAGTCCAATGAAAACTTGTAAACCATTAAAAACCCCTTTCTTAAGGGCTCATTAGAATGAATAGAAAAATCATGAAAGTTCTTTGGGGCATCATTAACATATCACCCTTAAATTCAACTTTAAAAATTGAATAAAATTACGATCAAATTCTATCTCCAGAGTAACTAATGCATTTAAGAGTTATGATGGGGCTCACCCGTTATATGTTGAGCAATAATGGGATCAAATCGACATATCTTGAGCTGTAATGGTTATAAAACTACCATATCTTGAGATATAATTTACTAAAAACATAATAAAAAATGTATAGGGAACATATATTTAATATAACCCTAGAAAACACAATTAAACCCATAAGGAAAATGCTATCAGATATCAACATACCATTTTCTTGAAAAAAATCACTTAAAAACCACACACTTAATGATGAAAAAAATTTCATCAAAAAGGACAGTAAAAAATTATAATGAAAAAATTAAATTAATAAAATTACATGAAATATAAAGAAAGCAATAATTCTTTATATGTAAAAAAATTCATTTTTTCCTTTATAAAAAGAGATGAAAAATGAACTTTAAATATGGGTTGTAAATAAAAGTCCATTACCCTAAGTCTGAATCATCACTTAAAATCTTTTTATTCCAGAATAATAAACATAGGTTAATTATTAACTTACTTTAGAACATTTTTCAACTTTATTATTCTTTTTTATATAACTTATTTTCTTTATTATAACAATTACTTAATTATTTAAGTTCATGTCAGATGTTTTGTCAATATTCGGTTCTTCAGTCAAAAATGAACTTGGTATGATATCAATAGTTAAAGTGGTCATAATTACATAATATCCAAAATAATATTCATGACATAATAATAAGTTTTATAAATGAATTATACTTTTAATTCAAACAATTTATTTATAGTAATGAAAATGAACAATGTTTTAATTATAGAGACGGTAGGCCATACATATGCATGAGTAACATTTCCATTTTTCATTGATAATTTTTGGAAATAAGGTAATTATTATTTTAACTTTACATAATAATAATAATATCATTAATATCATATTAATAATTTAAATATACTTATATATATCATCTGTGTGATGTGGTGAAGAAAAAAGAATCATATCGCTTCGTGAAGGTGATAGTTCACTCGTACGCATGAACGACATTGTCCTTTTTATGTGCATAAAAATTTAAGAATATAATTGATATATTATTATTCAATAATGATAAATATGTAATTAATATCATATATAAACATTAATTTTATCATTATAAACTGCCTTGAGTGACGATGATGGAAAATGAATTATTTTGGCTCGCGAGGTGGTAGTCCGTCGTACCCACGAATGAATAATTCATTTACCATTTGATGAAATTGTGATGGATTTAGGTTATTATATTTACATAATAACATATTATTATATTAAGGATATTGGGTTTATTATTTTATTGTGTATTAAGAAGATTTATGTAAGTGGATGAAGAAATAAAATAGAAACACTTAATTAAAAATGATACCTCTCCTTCGGAAGACCTCTTTTGATTAACACCTTAACACCTCTATAGTGATTGTTCTGCCTAAAATAAGGCCTATAGAATGTGGTTATGAATTCTAAGAAGTTTATTTAGGTAGATATTGACTAAAATAAAATGGGTTTTAAGTGTATTGAAATGATAACAATGAGTTTCGTTTTATTGGAGAGGATTGGGGCACTCATGGAAACCTTCAAAGTACTAAATTAATATAAATTAATATTCTTTTAAAAATGGTAAAAAACTGATTTATTTAGAATATAGGGTTATTATTGTTAGAAATAAATTCATCCAATAAAAATTATACAAGTTTTTATTATTTTTTAATACTTATCTTTTTATTTTAACACTTATTTAACGCTTTGAATTATTTCCGTGATATCATGTATTTTTTTATTTGAAGGTTAATATAATTACTAAAAAATTTAAAATGACCAATTAATATTAATATATTAAATTTCAATAATTATCAAAATTATTTGGTCTAAATTTTTATTTTTATTAATTTTATATTACTTAATTAAATTATAATTATTTTTAAATATCTATAATGTTAATTTTGAAACTACTCATTACTTGAATTTTTAAAACTATTATAAAAACAAGATAAATTTTGACCAGATAATTTTAGACATCACTAACACATAAAATTAATCCATAAAATTAATTTATTTTATTAATTATATCAAATTTTTGTTATTTCAATATATTTAATGTCAATTATTTTATTCTTTTATTAAAGAGACAATTACTGCATCATTATTATATCACCATTTATTTTAATTATTTCATTTCTAAAAATTATTTATAAATTACCATGATGTGGATAATTATTTTATATTTCAAATTAATATTTATATTAAAAAATATAACCTATATATCCCCATATTTAAAATACTTTACTTGATAAAAAAAGGGTGATACACAATTTGTATTCTCTTTGAATATAGTATTATAAATGTATTACTCACACCCAAGTGGCTTCCAAAGGATATAATCTTGGAAAAAGAATTATTTTGGTCTAACCAAAGTCATAAAAGTAAATTAAGACAAGTTTTAGGGTGATTTTATTTTAGTTATAATATTATTTTTACCTTTAATTACCGAATTTACCCTTCGTTGTGGTAACCAAAATATTACTAAAGTTACTATTCATATTGTCCAAAAATAAAAAGGAACTATTTAAATAATTTTGGACTTATGATTAAAAATATGGAATCCTTTTTTCCAAATTCAAAAAACATAATTTATAGAAATTAATTAAAAATTAATCTTATTGTTGAAATGAGAAAATAAATTTTTAAAGTAAAACATTCAAATGTTCACATAGGTTTTATATCCAATTTTAATATGAATTTGATTCCAATGAACTAAATTGCACTAAATGATAAAAAATTAATCTAATAATACTTTAAAATAAATTAATAGGATAATCTAACTATATAAATAAATTAGACAAAAAAGTAGTTTTGAATTAAAATGCAGTATTTTTCACTATTCATTGAAATATGAAATTAATTAGAAAAATACCAAAAATTCAACCAAAATGAATTTTGATATTATGATTTCAAATAATAATTTTATTTTATAAAATATAATTTTTAAAAGTTAAAAAGATATATTTAAAACTCGTACAACATTAAAAGGTGATAAAACTATTTTTTAGAAAAAGTAACGTTTTAACTATAAAACTAGTTTTATCATATAATATATTGAATATAGTTTCTATTTTAATTATTATTTAATTAATAAATTTTAAATAATTATTGTATCATTACCTATGTTGTTACAGCTACCCTAATATGGTCATGATTTTCTCAGCTCATATACCAATCGAATTTTCTTGATCAGCATGGAAATATCTATAGAGTTGATGGGTGTTGATTCATTTTATTCAATTAAGCACCATCAATGAATTATGGAATCCACAATATTGGATCATAAAAATACATAATATTGAACCATAAAATAAAAATCCCTATAATGGCCAATGTTCTCAAATTCTATATGGTATTATCATAATTCTAAATTTAGCTATGATTTTTTAAAAATCTATCTCCTAATGATTCTACTAATATTAATGTAATGAAAATTGTATACAACCAAAATCTATTAATCCAAGAATTCTATCTACTTTATTATATTAATATAAGATACAAATGATCTCATTCTTAAGGACTGATCATTTTAGTAGTATTGAAGAACTAAATACATACATGGTTCCCATATTATATTGTAAATATAAAATAAATGGCATAAAAAATATTCTTGCATTATTTATATTTTTCATTAGATCCTTCTTCAGATCATGGAAAAAATAAAAAAATAAATGGTGAGATCAGATTCTCTATAGGGGATATATATAACAGAATCTATCACAAATAAATAAGTAATAATCAATATGGAAAGGTAAATAACTGAAGACAAAATCCGTTTAATCAATAAATTGGGCAATAAATGCCTCTATGGATAAAAAATCTTAGTAATCACATGGATAATAATAAATTAATTCTCAAGGAAGTAAATATTTAATATTAGACATCATGTTCCCAGACAGCATTATATCTATACTTCCAAATCCTTATTCAAAGACAGTTTAATCGATGGTTTGGTATACACTAGAAACCCATTTAATTTGGCCAATCAATTTGTCACATGAGACCTATCGATGTGTCAAGGGGATATCTATAACCAGGACCCAACCATCACTATATGTACAATACATTCCTTATATTTTTAATTGTCAATTAAATTAATAAAAGATATACCTTATCCATAAATATCAATATTGGGTAAAGAATATGGATTTATCAAGGTTTTCCCTATTCAATCAAATAACTTTCATAGTGAAACACAATATACAGGATATAATGTTTAATAAAAAAACATCTCCAAGTTGGATATTTAAGAGAAATTTAATATCCAATAAAAAATGATAATAAGAAAGTAAATGTTTTAAGATAAACAAATGACATTCAATTCATCATAAATACATGTTTTGAAATAAATTTATGTCTTTTAGATAATAGAATAAAATATATTAAAATGAACTTTATTAAAAGATATTTATTTGTAAAAAATTTGAAAACTTATATAAAAATATAAATAATGTAAAATAGTTATGGTGGACGGAGAATCTATTAACACCCCATACATTAAAAAAATTACTTTTTGAATTGTTTTATAGAAATTAAAAAACAAACCTATCCAAAAAATTATAAATATTCCTTTAAAACCCTTTAAAAAGTCAAGGATAACTTAAAATTTAATATGAGTAAATAAAAATTAATTCTTTAAAAATATTTTTGAAAAAAAGGACATAGAAGAAAAATATACTCGATCAAAATAGAAATAAGATCTTATTTTATTTTATACATTTATTTACTCTATTTAAGTTAAAAAGGGTGGAATAGTTTTCAGAAAATATGGAAACTAATTAAAATAGTAAACTTTAATTAAATTGTTTGTCATCATGAATAAATAGATATTCATGTTATATACGTCAAAGGGGTAGTATATACACTATAGAAATAAATAAATAAATGTACCATCCCCAACCCCAGTATCCCAGAGTCGGTGGATATTTTATTAAAATGGAATAGATACAAGAGATAACATCACCAAGGATAAAAATTTTAGTAGTATTTAAGAATTTTATAGATACATGGTTCCCATATTACATTTTTAATTAAACATAGAATATAATTAAGGAAAATAAATTGCTTCGATTTCACTTATTCAATGATTTCATCTTCATAACCTTAGGAAGGGAAAGAAATAAAATGTTGATCTCAAATTATTATTAAGGGTTACATGAATCAATAATAAGATAATCACATTCAATATTGTAATGATCATTATAGAGAGATAAATAACTGAAAAAACATTCCATCAATAATATGAGAATGAAAAAACATCCATAAATTTTGTCATAGTGAAAATATCATGGAAAGTAATAACTATATACTTAATGAATATTTTTTTAATTATTAGACATCATATATCTATAACACGATCCACTACCGTTAAGACCATTTTCAAGATGGTTTAACTATGTGTGTAGAAACCTGATGGATTCTTCTTGGAAACAAACGCGAAGCTTTTGTCGCATTTTTTTGTCTCATGAGACCTATCGATGCATCGAGAGGATATATAATTCCGACTCCTACCCATCATAGAAATTCCAAAGAATTATTCATACATATATTTCATTAATGAACAATATTACTTAACAAAATAAATGCATTGATTCAGGGATATAGATTTATCAATATTTCCCCATTTAAAACAACATTAATTGTAAACAAAATATGTAAAAATGGTATACAACTTATACAATAAATATATCCATGATAATAGAATTATGGATTTTTAAGAGAAATATAATTTTAATTGAAAAATTTTCTCAAACGGGTAGTAGATACACTACACAAAAATTATTAGGGACATAATACCGGGTAAGTTTCAGTGAAATGGAAATTGAGATGAAGTCCCGAACAAGGACTGTATCATTGAAGTGAGGATATATCAATGAAATAATTTTGTAGGAAAAATTTAAACCCAAAAAATAAAATTGGAAATATAGTACCAAACAATCATATTTCTTTCCACACATATTTTTGTCACAACATAACCAATTACATAGAAGTTTAACCCAATGAATAATAATCAAATTTTGAAATCCCTTACCATATGTCTGAATTCATTCTGTACTTTTATTTAATGTCATGAATAATAAAATTAGATTCATGAATTAATTAATTAATAAAAATTTATATATTTATTTGATTTATTATAATTTTATTAAGTTCATGTATATCCTTTTAGATGAGTTATAAAATTCAATTTTTTCATTCTAGGAGCATTAATTATCTTGGTTTAATGATCAGTTCACTTGTATACAAGTATGGAAGTTTATGTAAAATGAGAATTCTTATCCAAAATTGAAATTATATATTATTTATGAACTTAAATAAGTTTAAATTATCTTATTTATCATTTTTATATAGTATGAGAAAGATTCATTAGATAAAATGTTAATGAAAATGATTTAATTTTTTGGAAGTTTTTATAACCATCATGAACTTATATAATTTTATTTAATATCATGTTTATATATTGGTTATACAACATTATATAAGATATAATATGTATAATTAAATCTTATTTAACCATAATAATGGTTTTATGCCCAGCCATTATGGCAGTAATGGAAGATGAAAACGCATCATCCATGATGGCGGTAAATCAACACATTAGAGATGATGTTTTGATTTTTAAAATAAAAGGGAGAGGAGAAGGGGTTTGATGATGGATATTCTATTAAAATAATATAATTATAATATATGTAAGATAATAGAGTTATCATGCATGTTTGGATATAGGATGTAAGGGTAGGATAAGAAAATAAAATAAATTAAAAGAAATTAAATGAGAATGAAAGAGGATTTTACCTCTTGTACAACATCTCCTCTCCGAACCTCCTTAAGGTACTAGAGATTGGTATTTTGGTGAGAAAAATAATACCATGATGTGGGGAATAGGTTTAGTAGAGTAATTAAGAATAAAAAAATCAGGATAAAATTCTTAGAAGGCATGAGGAGAAGGGGTGGTATTTATAGTGGATGAGAGAGGTGGTATTTTGACTATCTTATTCATTTGTTAATTATTTCGGCTCAAAACTATCAATAGTGATGATTCTTGTGACCATGAAAAATAGTTAATTTGAGTAGAAACTAATGTTTCTTACACCATTCATGCATCATTCATGACTCAAAAATTCATGTATTGAGCTAATATCATAAATTATCGTATTTTACTATTCACCACAAATTCAACTACTTTAGAAAAATACCAAAAATTAATGCTAACAATTTTTCAACATGTAGATATAAAAAATGGGTTAAATTTTATTAAAATAATTCTATAAATATTAGAAATTTAATTTTTTAATTAAAATCATTATTTATTCGAAAAATATCAATTTTAATATGATAACTGATTTTTCGACACTTTAAAAAATTGATTAAGATCTCATAAAATTATATTATAGTTATAAGAAAAATATTTTTTTTATAAATCTATGTTATGAAAATAAATTATATTTTAAATTATTATATTAATTATAAAATTATAAATAGAAATTTATGATTCACAAAAATACCAACACTTAAATTTATCATTTTTAAAACATTTATTTTCATATTCCTTGATATTAATATAGCATATTTTAATTTATGAGATACCTAATTTTTTTTATACTTTCATAAGTGATTTTCATATTCTAATTATCACATTACTATTCTTAATGGTCATGCTAATATTTAATAGTATATCATGATTCATTTGTGCAGCACAAACTATCCAATAAATTGAATTTATTTAAGAAGATACACACTCTAAAATATTGGGTTGTTATATTATTCCATGAAAAATTATTTCTTGAAAGTTTTCATGAATATTTCCTTTTAAACTGATGTGGGTGGTTCTTCTTCCTAAAATCCTTAGGTTCCCATGTTTCTTCTTCCCTTTTACTGGTTCTTCAAAGAACTTTTACTAGTTGAGTTATTAGATTTTTCAATACTTTCTCTCTAGTGTTAAGATTCTTGATAGGATCTTCATAGTAAGACAAATAAAGTTCAAGTTCTATTTCACCATAGGTGAGTTCAAGAATTGGGTTTGGATTTTACTTCTTTAATAATGATATTTGGAAAACACTAGGAAATTTGGAGAGGCTTGGTGGTATTATTAATCGGTAAGCAACAACACAAATTATTTCTAGAATTTAAAATGCTATGATGTACCAGGGGCTCCGTTTTTTTATTATTTAACCATATGATACCCTTCCATGTATATTCTTTTATAAATACATGATATCCCACTTGAAATTATAACTCCTTTCTTCAGTTATCAGCATAACTATTTTTCCTACTTTGTGATTCTTTAATATGATCCTAAATAGTCATTACCCTTGTCATTATTTCGTTAATAAGTTCTTGTCTTATAAGATTCCCCTCACCAACTTCATCCCAACCAATTAGAGTATAACATCTCTTTCTGTATAATTCTTTTTATAGAGCCATTCGAATACTATAATGGAAAATATTATTGTTGAAAAATTATACCAAAGGTAAATAATTATCCCACATTTATTGAAAGTCAATTGATCATGATATCATCATGTATTTAATGTATGAATATAACTTTCATACTATCCTCTAGTTTGAGGGTGATAATAAGTACTTAATTGAATCCCAGTATCCAAATCCTTCTAAATAATATTCCATAATTTTTATGTAAAATAAAGATCTATATTAGACACAATTAATAGAGGTGCACCTTGAATGATTAAAAATTAATTAATATAGAGTCTTTTAGGAGCTTAAGTGGAAAGTCATCACTTATATTAAGATAATGCGATGATTTTTTTAAGGCGATCAACAATAACCCATACCAAATCAATCTTTATAGGGGTCTTTTGTAATCCAATGACGAAGTCTGTAGTACTGTCATACCACTTCCACATAGGAAAAGGTAGAGGTCGCATTAGTCCTCTAGGATGCTATTTCTCAGCATTAACTTGTTAAAAATAGACATCGTGACACATAGGCATCAATTTCATGCTTCAAATTATCCCACCAAATATTTTCCTTCAGATCTGTATACATCTTGGCACTACAGGGTGTAGAGAAAAATTTGAGCTATGAGAATCATCTAACATTTCACTTTTTATCACAGGTTTTTATGGAACACAAAACCTCGTTCTAAATTTTCTAATACCATAATCATACATTAATTTTGAATTTTTTCCATTCTTAATAGCGTTGTTTTTTACAAAAAATCTCATCATCAAATTGAGAACATTTTATATTCTCCAGTAAAGAAGGTTTAACAATAATTTAAAAAAGGAGTGATGTTTCCCCTTCCTTAACAATTCCCATATCCATATTTACTAAATCCATGAATATATTATCTTTATCAATTCTGATTTGGGTTAAAATTCCATGATATTTATTTCATAATTAACATGCTACCATATTTTCCTTTCCTGGGTGGTAGTGTATTGAGAAATGATAATCTTTGAGTAAAATAAGACATATTCCTTGCCTCATGTTGATTTATTTTTATGTAAAGATGTATTTAAAACTCTTTTTATTCATATATATCTCACATATTTCACCATAGAGATAGTGTCACCAAATATTCAGATAAAATATTATGACTTCTAACTCATGATCAAGAGTTGGATAATTTTTTTTCATGATTCTTCAACTGCCCTAATGCATATGCAATAACTTTATCATTTTACATAAGGAAACAACCCAGTACTTTCTTTGATGCATAACTGTATATCACAAACCTATCATTTCCTGTTGGTAGAGTAAAAGACTAGCATTGAATAATATTCTCTTAAATTCTTTAAAACATTTTGTACATTCTTTTATCCATACGACCATAACTCCTTTTTGTGTGATCCTGGTTAATAGTTTAACCAATCAAGAAAAATTATGAATGAAAGGCTGATAGTAACTTGATAAACCAATGAAAATTTATGCCTCAATCATGTTTTCTGGCATAATACATTCTTGTATTTCCATTTTCTTTACAGGATCAATAGAGATTCCACACTTAGAGATAATATGGCCAAGAAAAGATATTTCTTGAACCCAAAATTCACACTTACCAAATTTAACATATAACTCTTTTCTTCTGAGGGTCTCAAGAATAATCCTCAAGTTATTCTCATGGTTCTCATAGATTTTAGAATAAACTAGAATATCATCAATTAATACTAAAACAAAACCATCAAGATATTCTTTGAGTACTCTATTCATTAGATCCATGAAAATAGTGGGTGCATTAGTTAATACAAATAGAATTACTATAATTTCATAATGTCTATACCTCATCCAAAAAACCATATTTTGAATATATTTCTTCATTAATCACAATTTATGATACATGTAATGAAGTTTAATATTTGAAAAATATTTATCTCCATGAATTTGATCAAATAAATCGTTAATGAAAGACATAAGATACTTTTTCAATATTGTAATAGATTTTCTTTCTATACAGTCAATGAACAACCTCAAGGATCTATATTTATTATCAATAAAGAGAATATGGTCTCTCCATGGAGAAAAAATTTGGAGAATAAATCCATTAATACTAAAATCCTTTAATTGTTTCTTCGTATCTGCTAATTCCATAGAGGCCATTCTATAAGGAGTCTTTGATAGTGGACTTACATCAGATATTAAATCAATGGTAAACTCAACTTCATGCTCTGGGGGTGTTCAATTAATTTCTTAGGGAATGAATTAATGTATTTCCATATAATTGGTACATCCTCAAATTAAAATTTAGTTTCCTCAACACTAGATGTTGTTTTCTATTACTCCCCAATAATTTCATTCAAGTAGAGCTACTGGGGGTGGATCTAGATAAGAACCAGATGATGAAGTTTATACTCTAAAGATAAGGTATTCTATATATCCCTCCTTAGTATTTTCGATTATTTACCACCATTGATCATAATCCCCATTGATATAATATAATACCAGTACTACCTTTTCATTTTCATTTCATCCCAATTCTGTAAACATATTTTCAGGGGACTTGATCCAATGATAAGCTACCACTAGAGTAGTAGTCCCGTTAACTGTGTTGTATTACTCTATTGGGAAATCCCTAAATTGTTTGTGGGTATTTATCACCTTTATTTTATTATGCTCCATCAATAAATAATAGTTTATAGTAAGTTATATTATAATCATCATAATTATTGAGCCAAAAATTCACTATAATGAATTATTATAATTCTCATGTTTACTTAATGTCAATTTTCTAAGGTTTCTTTGGATATTTCTCTAATACCAACTATAACAACTCTAAACCAAGTATCCTAAAGTTGGTGGTTATTTTATTACAATAGAATAGATAGAATAGATCACATCATCAAGAAAATTATTAATTGTTGGATTTCATGTATCTATAACATGGCAATAAAAAACTAAGAATGGATACATCCATCGATTTTTTCATATTGAAAATATCATGGAAGGTAATAACTGAATATTGAGTGAATAAAATGCTTAATTATTAGATGTCATGTATCTATAAAACAACCCAATACCATCAAGACCTTTCAAAATATGGTTTAAGTATATTGGTATAAATCCACCTGATTCTACTTGAAAACATACACAATGAGTTTGTCTCCAACTATTTTGTCTCATGAGACCAGCCGATGCATTGATGGGATATATAATTCTAGGAACCACCTGTAATTACAAGTCCGAATAATTATTCATATATGGATTTAACTTAACAAAAATATTCATTATCAAAATATCTATATTTTTTATAGGATACATATTTATCAATATTTCCCCCATTTAAAATAACATTCAAAGTAAACATTGTATTAAAAAATTGTATATAGATTCTATAATAATAATATCCATGATATAATAAATATGGATATTTAAGAGAAATATAATTTCAAATGAAAAATGATCTAAAAGGGGTAGTATACACTCCATATAAAAACTATTAGGTGCACAATACCATGTAAGTCTTAATGAAATGGAAATTGGGTTGAAGTCCCTTACAAAGATCCTATCATTGGAGTGAGGATAAATCAATGAAATAATTATGTGTGAAAAATTTAAATCCAAAAAATAAAATTTTAAATATATTATAAAACAATAATAGTTCATTTCACACATATTCTTGGCATAACATATCCAATGACAATGTAGTTTAACCCAATAAATGAAAATCGAGTTAAGAAATCCCTTACCTTATGTCCGAACACATTCTACCCTTGTGTTTAATATTCTTGATAATAAAATTTGATAAATTAATTATGTAATTAGGAACCTTTTATAAATTTATTTGATTTATAATAGTTTCATTAAGTTTATGTATATTATTTTTGATAAGTTATAAGATTCAATTTCATATTTCCAAGAATATTCATTTTCTTGGTTTTAGAGATCAGTTTCCTTGAATACAAGTATTGAAGTTCATATAAATTGAGAATTTTTCTCTAGAATTGAAATTATATGTTATTAATTAACTAAAAGAATATTAAATGATCTAATATATCATTTGGTTATATTAAATTAGAATGATTAAATTAATAAAATGTTAATTAAAATGAATTAATTTATTTTTGCAGTTTTTACAACCATCACAAACTCATATCATTTTATTTAATATCATGTTTATATATTGGTTAAAAAACATTATATAACTTAAAATATGTATAATAAAATCTTATTTAACCCCAATAACAGTTTTATGATCGGACTTGAAGGCGGTAATGAAAAATTAAAGTGCATAGTTCATGATGGTGGTAAATCGACACATCATAGACGATGTTTTCATTTTTAGAATAAAAGGGAAAGAACAAGGGGTTTGAGGATGGATATTACATTAAAATAATTAAATTTAAGTATATGTGATATACTGCAGTGTTCATGAATTTTTGGATTGAGGAGGTAAGGAGAGGATAATTAAAGAAAATAAATTAAAATAAAATAAAAGTTAATAAAAGAAGATTTTACCTCTTGTATAACGTCTCCTTGAGAACCTCTTTAAAGAACTTGGGATTGGTCTTTTAGTGAGACCAACAAGAACAAGAAATGAGGAAGAGGTTATGTATAGGAATTTTTTATAATATTATCATTCTCCATGGATTAAAAGGTGTGAGGAGAATGAGTGGCGAGGGGTGGTATTCATTGTAGAGGGGATGGGCGTTTTTTGATTATTTTATTCATTTTTTTATTATTTTGGATCAAGACTATCAATAGTGATGATTATTTTGACTAAGTACAATAACTAGTGCATGTGAGTTAGAACTAATGGTGCTTACATAAGACATACATGAAATATGACTCAATAATTCATTTATTTAGTTAATATCATGAATTGCTATATTTCACAATTCACAAAAATTCGATTTTTTTAGAAAAATCCTAAAAATCTACCTAAACATTTTTTATTGTGTTTTTTTCAAAAATGGAATTAATTTTATGAAAATAATTTAATAAATATGATAAATTTATTTTTAATTAAAATCACCATTTTTTAAAAAAAACCGAATTTAATATTATATCTAATTTTACCACACTTTGAAAAATTAGTTATATTCTCATAAAATTATATTATAATAAAAATAATATAAAATATTTGTTTATGAATATAATTTATGAAAATAAATTTTATTTTAAAATATTATACTAACTATAAAATTGTAAATAAACATTTACATTTCATAAAAATACCAACACTTAATTTATTATTTCTAAAACATTTATTTAATTATTCCTTGATATTAATATATCATATTTTCATTTATGAGATACCTACTATTTATTTATACTTTCATAGGTGAGGTTATTATTCTAATGGCAATATTACTATTCCTAATGTTCATGTTAATATTTAATAGTATATCATTTTTTTTGTGTAATGTAAAATATTGAATAAATTGTGTTTTTAAGAAGATACATATCATAAAATATTGGGGTCTTATAATAAATATGTGTATAAAACCAATTACATCTCAATAAAGTGGAAATTGAGAATAAATCCCTTACACTAAGTTCTACTTACCTCATAGGTTCTCTAACCTCTTGTATAATAAATTAGACTTCATTATATTAAATACCAAAACCATATTCATATATATAATATCATATATGATCCATTTATAACATTTTATAACCCATTTGTTAACAATCATTTATTATTATCATTATTTTGGGTGTTATCTACTTTTTTCATGTATGTTTTGATTTGGTAGTTTCGATCCTTGAACATTTCTCATGATTTCATCATATACAGAATTTTATTCAATATATAAACATCATATATATATATATATATTTATAATCTTCCATGAAATATAGAGATAGAAAAATGAATTACACCGTTCATGGAGATTATAGACTGTCCGTACAAATGAACACTATTTTCACTTTTTGATGGATGGAGTGAAATAAAGGTAAATAATAATTTACCTTTAAAAGATATTTTTAATATCATTAATGTCTTATATATTTATTAAATCTATCATTATTACCATCTGTTTTAAGAAAAAAATGAAAAATGGAACACATTGCTTCATGGATGTTGTAGCCTACACGTACAGACGAGCAACGTGGTCATTTAATAACCGATTGGAAGGAAATAAGGTAGATATGATAATATAATTTCTAAAAACTAAAATATTTCATGGATATTATATAGATTCATTAGTTAATTATTTATAAATTTCCATGTAAATTGGTGATGAAAAATAAATTACACCACTATGTGGAGACGGTAAGCCGTACGTACACATGAGCGATGTTTCCATATTTCATATGTTGGAAAAGATATGGAAAATAGTTATAAAATAATTATAATATCATATCATTATATTTATGGTACCAAATTTATTATTTTATTATGGTTAAAACACATTAAAAGGATTTATAAGAAGAAATAAATTTTAAAGATTCGATAAAGATAATTGCCTCTTCAATTGTAGACTTTATTTAGATCTCCTTTTATCAGACTTGGGATTGGTCTTCTGGGATGAAACTAATATCCAATACCTTAGTAAGAATATTTATAATATAAATGAGTAGGTTTTGGTCAATCTAGTATTCTCAAAGTTGTGTAAACGAAATAGAGAAGACGTGTCCTTTATAAGTGTTGAGAGCAACATTCTTGGAATTTCTTAAAGAATTAAATTAATAAAAATAATAATTTTTGTAAAAATGTATCCAAATTGATATTATTTGAAAATAATATGTGTATTTATTTAAATACTCTCATATAATAAAATTTTGACATGTTTTGGTTGTGTTTTAAACTTAATATTTTATTTTTAACCCCTATCAACCCTTTTAGCAACTACCACACTATAGAACTTTTTAAATCTGCAAGGGTCAAGAATATTACCATAAGAGAAAAAACCCATAATTGAACTATAATTTATTTTTTTAAACCATATTAAATTTACTTGGATTAATATAGGGTTTTTATGATTTTTAATTCAATTAATAAAATATTATTTATTAAAAAATATCATTAATATCATTTTCAACACTATTCATTTAATTTTACATTAAATAAATCAAGAAAAATATATAATTAGAATATAATCATATAAAAAGTCTCTATAATTTTACACACACACATATATATAATTCATTTAAATTCATAATTCATCTAATTTATAGTAATTTTAATATTTTCAAAATTATTTAATACATTTTTCTATTAACTGAATAAATATTTTTTTTGTGTTGTGTAAGAATTTCAGGTAATTATTCATTCACTAAAAATTTAAAATAAATTTCCATGATAAAAAAAATTAAATAATTTTTTAAATTACCATTTAAAACTTAATATAATCTCTTTTTATCTTTACAGAAAAATATTACAAATAATAACGTCAAGAGTGGGCATTGTGTTTTTATTCCATACTAAAAGTAATATAAAGGCCACTATCAAAGAAAAATGTAACAAAGTGGCCATATTTTAGAGAATTAGTGGGAAATGGGATAAAAAAATTCATAAAATAGGATAAATGAAAGTGTTATGAAAGATTTGAAGCCTTATCACATCAATTTTAACCTTATTTAGTTAATTTACCCTTTTCTGAGGTGTTAAATGTTACCACTATTAGTATTTATAATAATGAAAATTAAAAGTTAAAATTCATCAAATTTTAGACATTTAATTAAATATATAAAATTAATTTTATCAAATTCAATTCAAATAATTTTATGAAATTAACTTAAGATAATAACACAAAACATAGTGGAAAATAATTTTTTAGAAAAATGCATTTTTAAGTCCAAAATATTTTTTTTCTAAAATTAGTAATAATAATTATTAAAATATATTTAATTATATTATTTATAAGTATAGTTTTATTATATTAATTTAAAATTTAATTCAAATAATTATGGGTATTTTTTTCTTCAAGTAAAATAAATGAAACTTTTACAAAAATAAGTATTTTTCACTATTCCCTAAAAAAAATCATTTTTTATAGAAATATTACAAAATTTAAACTTAATATAATATTAACATGATTAATTTAAAAATTATTTAATTTTAATATAATAATATAATAATATGTTTTTTTGTTAGTTTAAACTTTATATTGTGTGAAAATAAAGGTACTATATAAATTAAAGAGATTATATAAAAAAATATAAGGCTCTTACAGTTTTAGATTTTATTCAGTATGAAAAACTTCATTACTACAAGAAGATTGTTTATCCTTATTCAGAATTTTAATTTTTTCTCCAACTTAAATATATTTTTGATCCACTCCTTATGTTATAATTTCATCATAAATTCCATTCGAGTCTCTTCATCTTTAATTCCAGAACTACTTCTTTCATCACTGGTGAGATATTCATCCTTTACCTTAGCAATATGAATATATTCAGTATATTCATCATAGGAATTATAAATATAATCTTCATCTTTAATTTCATATCTTTCCTGATACTTAGATAATAGGTTTCTCTTTTTATATTTATAGAACTTTTTAATTCTACCTTTTTATTTTTAGTCTTCTTCTTCTTGAAACCTTTATATCTTTATTCCACCTTATAATTGGATTTACATTCTTTTAAACTTGGAAAATTGGAAGCAAAATTTCCAATTTCTCTAATATTAAATTATTCGAGTGAAAGCTTTCCATTAAAATTTTTGTCTCCTCTTATCACATTTCTAGATATAAGAGACATCATTTTGTCAAAATTTATATCCTTATATGAATCTGAATTTGAATGACCAGCTTCTTCTTCATAAATTTTTTTATGACTCTCAAATTTAGAGTATTTAAAGGTTATTTACTTTTTTTATCATTAACCTTATTATTTATAACATTGTCATTTTTTATCTCATAGGAAATTAAAATTCCCTATAATTCATTAAGAAGAAGTGTTTCTAGATCTATATCTTGCAAAGTTGAGAATTTTTCATCAAACATTTTAGGTAGGATACACAAGATATTTTTCAAAATTTTAGAGTCTTCTAACTTCTCACCAAAGCCTCTTATTTTTCTCACATTCTCATTTACCCTTTTTAGTAATCCATATATAGATTCATCATCATGCATCCTGAGTACTTCATACTTTAATCACAAATTTTTTATTTTTTCCCACTTTACTTTGGTGTTTACTTCATATACCTTCTCAATCTTGTGAAAAATGAAATTTTCCATTTTCATTACTTTTACTTTAAAAAATTCACTATCTAAAAATGAAGAAAAAAATATCATTTTGATAACTTTGATTATTTTTATGATTCTTCTTATCTTCGACTCTTGTGGTAGTCCCTTCGATACTCAGAGTAAATACATCAATCACAACTTACATGGATTCATAACTAATAGATAATTGGTATGGCCACGTTCTAACATTTTATATATGATAAACTTTCCCATAAATATGGTAATACAATTATTTTTAACTTAGTATATATTACCAATTACAATTAAAAGAAATCAAGGACTAGAAATGCAATTAGATTGAAAAAATAATTCTATAAATATTATATTATTAATGGAACTTGGATCTGATACCACTTGAAAAGAACCTAAAATTAGTGAAATTACTAAGATGGAGGGCTGGGGGGGATCAATGATTATAATTTCATTTTTATGTTTCATCTTGAATCAACATTCAACACCTATTAATATGTTATGTTTTTTCACTATATATATATCCACTCACACAAAAAATGGAAAGATAGATTTACAAGGCTCACCTTTCCAAAATAAAGGCCACTATTTGTCATGATTCATATTTCATCAAGACCATACGACCCTCTAGAATCCACTTGTGAGTATAAATGAGTATGTAATATCCTTTCAATCATGTTGAAAATCCCCTAAACTTGTCTGAGTGTTTCTCACTCTATTATAAATATAAATTATTTTATTTTAATAGAAATAAAAAAATAAACAAAATTATAATTATAATGAGTTATTATAGTGATTCTTTTTTTATTCTTTAACCTGTATGGTCATAGGTTTCTTTTCATATATCTATGAAAACTGGAAAACCAGTTCTTTTATGTCTTACTCTCTTAAAAAATATTCTTTATAATTATATATACTGTCTCACTAAGATGACACATACTTATCTTTCTCTCTATATTATTGTATTCATGATACTGTATTTATTTTTAATTATTTATTTTATCACACAAAAAAATGGTTTAAATTTTAATATAAGATTAAAATTAAAACAAATAAATTCCTACAACTATTTTCAACTTATTATCCTTCTTCCAACTTATTTATTATAAAACTGGAACTCTGCTTCATATCATTACAATAAATTAGTAATGGCAGCAATATGAGTCTTTATTTACTCCATAACAACCCTTATTTTTCATCTTCTTTATTTTTTCTAGCTTCTTCTCCCATTTCATGAATCATAAAACGAATTTTATGATGTTTAAACATTGGTTTAGAAAGTTTAAGATCATCCTAATTTATTTTATTTTAGATAAATAATATTGGAAACTCTCATTTTAATTCTATAGTAATTTTGAATTTTTCTAAGTTTTTTTTACTCATATGTAAATATTGAAAATTGATACAAAATAGAAGACCCACTTATGTATATAATGAATTGACTCATATATAGAGGTAAATGACTCATAAAATGAATTAGATGAGTCATATATAGTCCAAAATGACTGATAGACAACTCCAATGAATCATATAAAACTCAAAATGACTCACACCCAAGTCAGTAATGACTCTTATTGTCTTTCAGGATGAAGCATATGCACATCCAGACTTATCTGATTTTCATCTTAACTCAGAATTCTAGAATACTTTAAAATACTTCCAAATTTTATCCAAACTTATAAAAATTAATTCCAATCAACTTCAAACACTCCTAAAATATTTTTAATGAAATTTATCTCTAATCAATGTTGAATTATCACTTTATTTTGAACATAATATTTGTTTTGAAGACATAAGAAACACATCTACTTCAATCTTCTCCAAAAATTATTTTCTAGATAATTTCCTTGTTTTAGAGGAAAATTAATGTCTAAAAAATTTCCCCATGTATTAAAATAATTAAAACATATCTTAGTATCAACAAGATGAACAACATGCCTAAAAAATATGAATGATCTTTGATTCCTATACCCCAAGTTCTTCCGGAATTTGGACATGGTGCTTACCCTTATTATTCTTAACAGCCTATCAAATCACTATTTGAATGTTGGATATATCACTCAGAATCTCATCTTTTCATAAAACACACTTTCTTTAGGCTATTCACCATATATTTATAATCTTAAACTACATTGAGACATGGTTATCTTAGTTACAATGGATCAGAAATATGTAAAATTACAAATTGTAATAATCTCAGAATATCTTGTAATATCTTTAAATCTCTTCATAGAGTAGAAAATATACTACGGTGTGAAATATTTGATTTGTAAATAATAACCAATCCACTAATATCCTATAGCTATACTAATTTAGAAATAGAGAATATACTACATTGTATTAAACTATGAATATCTAAAACCAACTAATCTTTTAAACATTGTCACTCAAGTTGTAGAGGCTTGGTTTCTAGATCTATATCATTTACCTATACACATGAATACACATTTCGACATGAACTATCATCTCACTATGTAGGCACACTTTAATTATAAACCATATTGGAACCAAATTCTCTGAGGCTGGTCTTTATAGTGTAGTTGACTGCTCAGATAGCCACTTATGGTATAAAACATCCAACTTTGGAATTATTGTACATGAATTATAATCATTTTATTATCATGTAATATTAACTCTATTATATAGTATTCTCATTAATATTAAATCATTTATCCATTATAATAATCATAACTATATGAAAACCATAATGGCTGGATTCTAACTCACATCATATTAATTAATTTCTATTGAATATTAACTCTAGATCACCAAATATATATTCTTAATCACATAATATAAACCTAGGACTACTATGGAATCCGAATTATCATTCATTTTTTTTTACATTTATAAGAGAATTATTCATTTTATTTTATTTAATCTCCACTAAAATCCAAAGAGTTTCCAACACATTCATGAGAATGTTTCCAATGAATACAATAAGAAATAATCTTAAAATCATAAATAAATTTCCTCAAGAAACAAGTCTTTGAATGCCTCCAATATTAAGGTTATCCTATCACATCATCATAGGATATAATTTTGTTTTTGAGATAAATACACCCCTCAATACTAGATCAAATCCATGTTGACCATGTATCAATTGAAATCAACTCTCTCCTA
Source organism: Viscum album (assembly GCA_963277665.1). NCBI lineage: Eukaryota > Viridiplantae > Streptophyta > Magnoliopsida > Santalales > Viscaceae > Viscum > Viscum album. Next base: position 931,332,002 of record OY728122.1, on the reverse strand, counting down.
TCTTTTTCAATTCAATTTATGAGGGATCTTCATTTTCAATCTATCAAAGTTCTATTCAATCTCTCCCTTTCATTGTTTTCTGGAAACATTAAAATTAAGACATTATTTCTTTCCCAATTTTTTTTATAACACCTAAAGGCCCCTTAGATTTGAAATCCTTCTCTACTTTTTACCCCTTGGAAATCACTTGAAAAAGAAATTATAGTCTCTATAACTTTACAAGAAGGTATGATATTTTATTCTTTCACCTTTTCAAAACATTAAATGGAATACCGGAGGGAAAATAACTAAGAAAAATTACATTGATTTTGGTAATGAATGCACTCACAATAACACTATCAAGTTATGAAATGCATCCTTGGAAAGAGGTTTTGTCAAGGTATCCATAAACTATTCTTTTTTTTTGAAAAATATTTCAATAAAATATTAGTTAAGTGAATATTTTCTTTGATGAAGTGGTACTTGATGTCTATATGCTTCAAATATGAATACTATGTCCGATTATTTGAAGAATATATCATAGTATGATTGTAACACCCAATAAACAATGTTTATCCATCATCAAACACCATATCTTTTTGTTGGGACTTCATTCGTATCATTTAAGTTATGGATTATGACACCATAAAAAACTAAACTTCTATTGAGATAAAAGTGATAAAGTTTTTATTCTTGGAGTTCCACGAATCATGTCTTTATTTGATAAAGAAAGAACCTCTAATAATTGAATTTCTAACTCCAACATCTTATACCAAATCTGTATTGGTTTAGAGATAAAGCTGTAATGATTTATTTTTATCCTACCTTATGTTATAATCAATAGTTCTTCTAATATAACACAAGATCCATTTTCATTCCTTAATATGTGAATCCTTTGTTTTAGTTTAGAATTATGAAGAAAGTATAATTTAAAACACAATGTCTAGCCTTGACATTGTTAAACAGTTTTGGATGAAAATGAGCCTTCAAAACTCTATTTGATTCACACACCTTCCTTCTTTATCTAAGGACATCTTACTCCTAAGCATAATATGAGTGGGGAAATATATTGAATATTCCTTGAAAAACCTTTAATGTAACTCTTATGAATACTTTTATTATGATATATAGATAAATTCCATTATATTAGTTCATTGAAAACCCAAGAAAAATGTTATCTCGACAGTTATTTACATCTCAGAAAATATTCTTCATTTTGGAATCAAATTCATTATAAGTTTTTTTTTGTTTTTTCTAAACATTATTTCATCGACATACCCAATAATAATGAATGTATTCATGTCACCTACATTAACATAAATATTTGATCCAAATTTAATTTTATTGAATTTCATACTCTTTATGCTACTGTAAAACTTTGAATACTATGCCTAGGGTTCTTATTTGAGCCTATGTAATTTCTTTTTAATCATGAAAACTTGATATCAATGACCTTTAAAGATAGAATTTTTATATAGTTTATAAGATACAAAGTATTTATTGAGTTAATAATATTTTTATTTTCAATTTAATTTCTTGGTTTTGACCTATTGTGAGTGCCTAATGAGGTCACAATGGGTTTTGGGGGTGTTCAGGGCTTGTTCATATCTTGGAGACTCAGTTTTTTGAATAGTTATATGGGCCACATGGTTAGTAGAAAACATTCCTCCTAGGATGCACAATTTGAGTAAACCATGCGAGGTAGTTAAGGGTTCTGTACAGGTATACACAATTTGAGGAAATTGTGCAACTAGGGGTACACTCTCATATGAACCACCGATAATTTTTAGTAGAAAAAAATCCAATAGTTTGTGTAGGATATTTCCTAACCATATTCCATGACTGTGTGATATGGGTATTGATTTAGAGAGGCATAAACAATTGGTGCATGGTCTGGCCAACCATTCTTCCAAACCGTGCGACCCAATTTTAAAGGGGTAAAAGGCCATTTACATTAAGAACCTTATAAAACTTATTCCATTTTATTCTTCTCCAAAAAACTACAACCCCTCATTTTGGATCTCCTCTGTGATGCTCCTTCTATTATTTGATGTAGTTTCATCATATGACTTCTAATTCTTGTGTCATTCATCTCATTGGGTTTGGACTGGTAAGTTCTACATTCCTCTTGGATCTTTCTTCATTTGTCTTTATGTTGATTAGGTTATATTGGTAAAAGTTGATATGACCTATTTTTAGGGTATTCATCCATTCTTCCATTTTATTCTAATATAATTTGAGTTGATAGCCGATATGGGATGGGTTTTCGACCACTGGCATAAGGTAGGTGGTATATACCTTTTCCAGCAATGTCTAGTTCTTTTATATTTATTTTCCAATATATTTCACACCAGAACTTATGGTAATTGGTCCTAAATTAATTAAATGCATTGATTAAATTTATTGAAACCTTGATAGGTTTCCCACCTAGAACCATGTCCTGGTAGGAGGTTTTCAACCTCATCCCAGACCACCTGTGAGGGGTGTTTATGTATCTACCATATGTTTTACCACCCTATTGGTTGCGTGTGAGATTTAAATCTTAGGGGTAGCCTTAATTAATTAAATGTGAACGTAGGAGAGGTATTATGCCTCCTTTCCATGGGATTACATGTTATTAAAATGTTTATATGGTTTAAATGGAAAATTTGGAATGAGTTAGATGAACTCATGGATTCTATATGATTTTGAAATGGGTTATGAAAAGATTAATGAAATGTTTATGATTACATTGGATTCCATGGAAATTTTTACTCCATGGATCTAGGATTATATTGAATCAAATGGAAATTTCTAATCCATGGATCTTATTTACATAAGATTCAATGAACATTTCAACTCCATGGATATTGATTACATTGGTTTCCAAGGACATTTCTACTCCTTATACCCGACTTTCTTGAACCACCTTAGAGATGCTTCTTGGACCAGATCCTTATACTCCACCGAAGTCATTACTGGGTTTTCTATAGATATTGTCCATGGAATTGAGATGATGACTTGGTTATTTATACTTTGGATCCGGCCCATATTTTCCTGAAATTGGATCACTCAGAATAGGCCGCAGTGGATTTTTTATCATGATTTATAGATAGCCCTTTTTATAGGTATTTAATAACAATTTTTATAATGAAAAACGTCACTATTTTTTTTATCATTCTATATAGTTATCCTATGTTTAAGAATTATTGTTTATAGTGGTACTTGGTTGGATGTATAGTATCACACTTACGTGTATCATTTTATTAATATAATATATTTTACACTACTTCAACTTATATACACAGATTAGAGTTGTTATAGACACCATTGGTGGTTTCCTACTGAGTGTCATCTCAAACCCTGATCGGGCTGTCATTGGGAACATGTAAATACTTCATAGATGTAGGTAGGGACCAGGGAAGCCATAAACTTTTTGATGCTTGATTTATATTCTTAGTAGCAGGGGAACATAACACCAAACTACACTCATGATTATTTCTGGAGATAGTTGTTTTTGGTCATTTTTACTTCTGATACATGTATTATATTGGATACCGATTAACATGTGATTCCTTACATTTTGTATAGAGACATGACATACTCAACCTGTATATGATATTGGATTTGGTTTTTTTACTTGTACTGCTATCCTCTAGATGTTTTTCTTCTATCACTGATTTATATTATGCTTCCACTTATTTATTCACTTGTGATACCACTGGGTTACTCTGACCGTGAGGGTATAGTCACCCCATCATATCATTATAGAGCCTCATTGCTAGTCAGTAGCCTCAGGGGTGTAAGGAGGCACACTTGAGGCTATGTGACCCACTCGATCGGGGCACCGTTTAGTGGATCCTAGTTCGGGATGTTACAAATTATTATTATAGTATTTCTTTTATTTCCTTAATATTTGGATAAAATTGAAAGGAGATTAGGAATGAATTGGAACTTGGTTATAATCCATGTATGAGAGTAGCTAAACAACATTTGGGGTAATTACAATGTTACCTATAATGAGGAAATTTTTTCTATGTTTTTCCTATTATATTTGATTTGATTCCATCTTTGGGTGATGTATATGATGTTTGATGTTCATTCTGATTATATTTTTTCCTTGTCTTAAAATGGAAAGGAATCATAGATCATGCATCATTTTAGGCACCTTATAGAATTCATATGCCATGCAGATTCCAATCCATATAGGAATAATTTCTGGACTACATGAAATTAATTATGTGTCCCTTGTGTTATATAATTGTGATCAACTAACATCTCTTGCAATATATTGAGAAACATAATTGGCTTTTAAAGTACCAACTATAACCTCAATAGTGTTTTCCTTCATAGGCTATAAAAAAACCTTAAGCAGTCAATTATGGAATGTTGATTCATGGATCATTGGTCACATGTGTTGGAATGTGTTATGGTTGGTATTAAATAGATGCTACTATTCGATTTATAAGGTTCATGTTCCATTATGAATTGCATGTGGTGATCCATATGGTTCAAAAATTTAAAGTTAATTGTAATATAAATACATACTTAAATAATTTTGAATTATAAAATGGAATGGTCACCATTAAATAGAGTTTCTTAATGAAATTAACAATCTATATACCGAGACATGTGCTATGAAATAGAGAGATTGACCCAGAATGGACTTTAGTAGTGGGTAGTGGGTAGTGTCTATGGTGCCATTTAAGATAGTTTTTGTAACCTAGTGATTTATTTAGGAGTAGGCAGAGCGGTGTGTATTTTTTTATAGGAATAATTGTTTATATACTATGTTTATATATATGATCTGGTTCTTATTGAATCTATTTTTGGGGAATGTGCTTAGAATTTGTAGAGATATTCCACCCTGATGACATCCAGTCATGAAAAAGGAGGGTGGCGATGACCATGCTTCAGTGGTAGTGAACCCTAAGACACCAGTAGAACCCCATGTAGTGTCACTTACAATACTGCATTTTTTTCCTGATATGGGTTATGATACCCAGTTCCAAGAGGGCTTCCTATGCTTTGTGCAGACCATTCAGGGAGCCTTGCAGCCTTCTCGAGCTATGAAAGAGAATATTTGTGTGTTCTAGTAGCAGTATCCACCCACTTTTTTGGGGGATGGAGATCCATAAGTTGGTGAGATGTGGATTTTGAGCATCCTGTTGATATTTGATAGCTTAGAGACTTCTCTAGAGTAGAGAGTCAATCACGTGATGCAAATTATTTAGTAAGATGATAAGTACTGGTGGGATGTTTTGAAATTTGATGATAGGATTTAGAATGTGTCTTGGAGGGATTTTCAATCCATATTTTATGACAATTTATTTCTTGGGACTCTGAGAACTAAACACTCCATTGAGTTTATGCATTTGGAGCACGATGCAATGACCATAATGGATTATTTAGCTCATTTTATAAGGATTTATCACTTTTCACCTATGTATCATTATGATGATTAATCTTGGGAATTATTCTTTGAGGATGGTCTCAAGAATTATATTTGGTCAAAGGTGATTTTGTTTTGATTTACTATTATAATTGAGATAGTGAATTATGCACTGATTTCTGAACATAACCAAAGAGAATATGGAGCCCTAAAGCATGGTAGTGTAGTTTCTCGACCCAGTGGTTCCATGATAGCTAAAAGGAAGTGAATATTTGAGAATTATTATGAGGGGAATACTGGACAGGGTATAAGTGCTGGTATTTATTTGTTCTATCATCAGTGTGAAAGGTGGGGACACATGAGGAGTAAGTGTTATAGAGATCCAGTCAAGTACAGAGCCTACGATAGGATGGGATACATATAACATTTTTTTCATGTCTTTTCCACTAGTGATTAGTGATAGGGGGTATAAACCAAATCTAGGTCTAGGAGATAGATTCATAGTTCCCTCTAGGTTGGGATTAGTGGTACTAACAGTCGTTCAGGATGAGGAGTTGGTCATGGAAAGGGGATCCAGGAACCAGTTTCACCTCAATAGAAGAGTGAGCCTTCTTAGAGTATTAATGATATTTCTTAGGGTTGTGGTTCATAACAAAAATATTCATAATGACATATACCTAAGGAGTAGAGAGTTGAGCTATCAAAAGTTAGAGGTATGATCTTAATAGCATATACTCTAGTATAAATCCTTTTTGATAGAGGCGATCCACATTATTTCATATCCGTACCAGTTGTGGAGAGCCTTGGGCTTGATTTGCAGTTTTTGGATGGTGTTATGAAACTTGATACCCTGTTGGGGATATGATCAGATGGTATATGGAAGTGTCGGGAATTCCCCCTTGATATAGGTGGGTATCTATTTTTGTTGAATCTTTTTATTCTAAAGATGAAAGGATTTTATTTCAAACTCATAATGGATTGGTTGGTTCCTTATCATGCCCATGTTGACTGCTATCACTAGAGGGTATTCTTCATATCACCAAATAGTGGTAGGTATCTCCAAAAGGGGGAGTGGGATCCCAGACAGGTAGATCCGACCAAAGCATCATAGGTAGGGTGATGTGATAGCCTATATTTCCAGCCCTTAAGTGAGAGCTGGAGTTATCTGTAGTGATTTCTCTATGAGCTACCACAATATCCATTCGTCCATATAGGACGACCAATATTGAGCTACTAGAGCTCAAGAGATATATATGGGACTTAGAATTGGATGGATTTATATGATCTTATACTTATTTTCTGGGATCATTGTTTATTTTTTCCAAGAAGGTAGATGAAACCATCAGACTATGTGTGGATTAACAAAAATTAAAACTTTTGATGGTTAAGAATTGGTATCCTTTACCCAATATCAATGAACAATTCAACCAACTTGGAGAAGATTTGGTTTTATCAATAATTGATTTGAGTTCTAGTTATGACTTGATACATATCAGGATAACATACATACATTATACACTATTTCATAGAAGTTATGATCTTTAGGAGTATTTAATTATTCCATTTAGTCTCACAAATATTCTAGTTGTTTTAATGGATTTTATGAATTAGGTATTCATCTCAAATTAGAACTATTTTTGTATTGTTTTTATGGATGAAATCTTAGTGTATTATCATACTCTTAATGACCATACCGAATGCCTTGAAATCATTATGAATACAGTGAGAGAGAATAAGTTGTATAGAAAGTTCAAAAAATGTCAATTATATATAGATAAATTTAACTTATTAGGTCACATAATCTCTATGAAATGAGTATTTGTGGGCCTAGAGAAAGAAAGTTTTATGGTTTCTTGGGAGTAGACAGAGAATTTCTTTGATATTCAGAGTTTATTGGATTTTTTTGGTTATTCAAAGTTTTTAATCCATGAAATTTAATTTATACGTATGCCTCTTTAGGGATTGAACAAGAATGTAGTGAAATATGTATGGTCTGAGGCATGTGAAAAATATTTTCTGGATCTTATGGGAAGGTTTAATTCAGTGACGATTTTAATTTTTTTAGTGCCTAGAATATTTTATATAAATTATCATGATGCAACATGCATTAGTTAAGGATATGTCCTGATGCATGTAGAAAGAGTCATGGAATTCGGGTCTCACCAGTTGAGATCTCATGAGAGGAATTACCTAACACATGATATCGAGTTGGCAGTCATGGTTTCTGCCCTATGTTGTTAGAGGAACTATTTGATGGGAGATTATTTTATGTTGTACATATAATAAACAAGCCCCAAGTACATATTTACATAGCTTGAATTGAACCTTTAGTAGATAATATAGGTTTAATATCTCCAATCATTCATTTTTGAGCTAGCCTATATGCTTGGTAAAGGTAAATCTATAACTTATGATCTAAGTTGGAAGACTCAAACATAGACAGTTTAGGTGGCCAATAATGATGAGAATTGATGGTAGTTTTCTATAAGATGCAATTGTAGGTGTAAGATAGTCACAATTATAATTTTTTCTCATCCATGTTAGTGAATTTCATTCTTCTGGATAGGGTGAGGATGAGATAATTGTCATATTTTGAGGGCTTTGTCCTATAACAGAGTGTGGTAGGTGAGGACCCAGCTCCTAGTTAACCAATTTTGGAGGATGAAATTATATTCATAAATGGTTTAGTTTATGTTCTAGAAAACATACATGTGTAACTGGTGCAATATTTTCATGCCTTAACTTGGGAAGTACATCCCAATGTTACCAAGATGTATCAATATTTAAGACGCTAATATTGGTGGATGGGTATGAAAAGAGAGGTAAGAAGTTTTTTCTTGATGTGTTCCATTTTTTAGTAGGTGAAGGTATAACACTATCGACTAGTAGTGATTTTAGAGAAGTTTACCTTTCTTTATTGGAAATGGGATAATGTTGCGATGGATTTTGTGACTAGTTTATTGAGGTCACTTCAAGGAAGTGATGTTTCATGGGTTTTTATGGAAAATATAATGATGGTTTCCCATTTTCCACCAATCATGGATATGTTCTTAGTAAATGATTTTGGGAAACTTTATATGAATTAGATTTTTCACCTTCATAGGGTTCCTCATACCCTTGTATCATATAGGGATGCCCAGTCAACATCCCAGTTTTTGAAAGGATTTCAGAGGGCATTGGGTAAATAGGTGGTTCTGATCACAACATACCATACTCAAACTCATAGTCAGTTAGAGTAATCTATACATGTTTTAGAGGATATTCTTGGAGCCTATGTCCTAATTTTTTTAGGATCTTGGGAGAGGCATATTATCCTCATTGAGTTCACATACAATTATAACTATCAAGAAACTACATAGATTCTACCCTATGAGGTTTTATGATGTAGGCCATACCAATTGCCTCTATGTTGGTTAGAGATATGGGAGAATCCTTGATTGGACTTCATCTCATTCTGGAGAATTTTGAGCTGTTCTAGTAGATTAGAAAGTAGATGACTACTTCTCAGTCTATTTAGATATACTGTGCCAATTGCCATCGAAGACCTCTAGTGTTCAAGGTCATGGATTGAGGTCATTTCTCATATCTATCCGAGGCTGGAGAAAATATAGATTCACTGATAAGTTATTATTTTACCATGATATTTTGGGCCCTTAATGATTTTAGAGAGAGTAGGTTTGGTAGCTTATCAGTTTCAGTTACTTCAAAGGCATTGGGCCATGCATGATGTCAGTCATGTATCTCAGCTATGTCATTATCACCTAAACCTTTACTATACTATTCATTTAGATGAGGTTGAGTTTTAGGTAGATGAATCATTTGAGGAGAATCCTATACGTATCATTGATTTGAACATGAAATCTCTTTAAGGATGGTCATTTCCTTTTGGATTAGTGCTATTCCCACATGAAAATGTATAGGATGAGACCTAGGAGAGAGGAAGATGTGCATGCTCAATGGAAAAACTCTTTTTAGAGGATTTACCACCTTTAGAGGAGAAAATCTAGGATGATTTGTCTTAACATGGTGATATTTTAAGATCCCCAGATTTTAATTGTGTATATATCTTTTTATTTTTTGTTTAATTCATTGGGTTTGACCGAATGTGATTTTTTAATTAGTTCATAGGAGTTTCAGGCGCATCTTTGTATTTTGAAAAGACAAAATCCCATATTTTTTGAAAATTTAGTTGGGATTAATGGTTAGTAGAAACCTCGGATCCTGGTTTTCATGGTTTGAGTAAACTATGTGGGGTGGTCTAAGGATCTATATGGATCCACATAGTTTGGGGAAACCATTCTACCAGGGTTGTATGACCATATGAACCACTTCTAATTTTTAGCAGATGAAAAAGACATGGTCAGTGCTTGGTTTTCCTAACCAAGTTCTACGACTATGTGAGATGAGTATTTTGGTAGAGAGGGGAACATGGTTGGAAGATGAGTTGTTCAACCATGTAATGGCCCAAACTTTTTTAAATAAAATTACCCGTATGATTTAATTAAATGTATTATTATGTATTATGGTTATAAAAAACATGCACTTATTTGGTTTTATTATATCCAATTAGATTTTAAACACCATTAAGTATCAATACCATTGATAATATAGTCATTTAATAGTGATCATATGGTCAGTATAAATATAGGGGTTTGATAAATCTAACTGACATAGAAAAAGGAAGTGATGGTCTCAATCAGTAGGATCATACCCTACAAAGCCTATTTATCAGATATTCCTTGGAAGATAGAATCTATAGGATTTTTTCTTGAACAAGCCCAAGATTAGATCCAATAACTTAAGCAAGATCACAACCATTTATGGGAGAAGCTCAAGCTCAGTGAGATAACTTCCCAAACCATGTATGCCCAACCACCCCATGAAAGTCTCGCCATCGTGAACCTTACCATTAGGGAGTTGTTTGGTGTATTAAAGGGATATGTATCAATACTCTAACAATACAAATATTTATATTATATTTTCAATATAATAATTTTCATATTTTCTTCTTATCGTTACATTATAAATGTTTTTTATTTTTATGTAATAAAAAAATGTAATTTTAATTGGTATTCAATTTCAATTAAGATGTTTGTTTTGATGAATTAATAATTTTTTTAAAAAATAATATTTTTATAAAATATGTTTATAAAATATTTTTATAAAATATTTTTTAGTAAATATAAATGATCATATAATTTTTAGGAAGTCAAATGTAATTTTAATACGGATTTGAAAACTTTTATTGTCAAAAAACCCCACATTTCTCAATAAGTTTAGAATACTATTTTAAAAGTGAAAATACACATGTTTAGAAAACTTATATTGATAAAATGAATATTGTTTTTGGAATCATAATTTCCAAATTATCCAATGGTTAATTTTTTATAATTTTCTATGACAATCAAATTTTTCGGTAAAAATTAAATACCAATAAATATATGGTGTGTATTATGAAATCATAATGACCCAAAAGTGATGTAATAAATACTATAAAGAGTATCCAAGACTAAATAGTTGTTTTCCTTTAAAATAATGTTATTTTTTTATTTTATTATTATTTTTACTTTATGAATCCTCTAAAACCATTAATATATTTTAAGGTTTTAAAATCATTTGTTTTTGAGTATGAATAACTTTAACATAATCAAGGGTATAATTTTATTAAAACCAGCCCTTAGCCTCATAAAATAAGGATTACCACTCCCATTTTTTGGAAACCATTGTCAAAAAATGGGAGGGTTTGTGGTTTAGGTAAATTTATTATCTAGAGTCCAAAACCTATGTTTGAGAAATAATAAATAAATTCCCACTCATTTCCTATGTAAACCCACACAAGATCTCCTTTAGATTCACTAAAAATTATTATATAACATCCTTACTCTATAATAACATCTCTAGAGACCTCCCAATGAGCCCCCAAGCTCTCAATATGCTCCTCCTATGCATTTGGAGTCACACTCTCAAGGTAAGAGTTCTTTTCCTTCTCATATTTATTCATGTTTCTTTATTATCTTATGCCATATATTTCCAATTAAAATTTCTAGGAAATGTATCTAAATGTATTTATTACTATCCATCAAAATTAAAAATTATGGGAGACCCCTTTATCTCTCATTAACCAATTTTATGAATCTTTAAGTGATGCTATTATGTTGCCGAAATTTGACCACGATTTTCAATGCCAAAACAATTGTGATGTGAATACCATAACCATTTCTTATCAAGGACGTTCAACTTTCTGAACTTATTATTATTGATTAGATAATTACATGTATTTATTCCACACTCCATTATTTTTTAATAAAATATTATGATGAATGAATCTATGTTGTGTGATCTTTATGGCACACTTAAATGAGATAATGAAATGAAAGTGAAAGGTGTGGCCAAAATTATATAGTGCTCTAATGCATTGGTTAATGTTAAGGCTCATGAGATGTCATGTTTGGAAAGGGAGGAAACATAATTAATTTACAAGAATTTTTCTATCATGATTTCTTAGTAGTTATATATGACCTATGTTTATGATGTATACTTTTAAGTTATTTCCACATTTCCCATGATGACTTTATGATTATCATGCTATATCATGCCTCATTATTCATGTTTATGATTCTCACTCCTTTTATGACCCATTTTTGTTCCTATTTTTTAACATATATTAATTTATTCATGTTATTCCATATTTATTCCCTTATTGGACTTTATAGATCACCCCTTCTTATATATATCCCCAGGTTATCCTAAGCAGTTTTAAGTGTGAACATGTTATGTATGTTTTCAATAAAGATGGTGTTTTTCCCGCTTTAAATTGTTATGTAATTTACCAAATTACCAAAGAAACTATACCTATTGATATTATGGGTTTCATTATGTGTAATATTATGTAATAAATCTAGTATTAATATGTAATAAGGAGAAGGGTTTTCATAGTTTGTATCAGAGTAAAAGTTTAAATATTTTTGGGATTAGGATTAGAAAACTCTATAGAAAGCCTTAGGGATAAAACTATGTTTATGAAAAAGTCCCTAAAATTTGGAAATTATATAATACGTGGATTATCAATAAAATAAATCCATGTCTTGATTCTTGAAGTGGATGTGGTTTTGGCATAAATGTATATAAGGGAAAAACCCAAAAACACTATGTTAATCTAGACTATACTAGGAACTAGTGGATGACAATGGTCCTTGATAAAAACCTAGTTGGACACTCCTGGTGGATATTATCCAATAAGTTATTAATCTCATTATGAACTATTTTTAAAGGTTAAAAATATCCATCAGAATATGTGTTTGGAAATAGATCACAGATAACATACATTGAAGCCTATAAATTCATAAGTTAAAGAAATACATGTAATTTATAAGTGACATCTTTAATGATATTGTATTCCCATATATGTGTTTAATAGTTTAAAAATACTCATCCGCTAATTTTCCTTTATTCTATCCAATGGTCGAAAATTGGAGGCATAATGTAAATAAGAATTATGATAAGAAATATGATGATTTCCCCAATGAGATGCCCAACCTGATGGGAGTGGGAATTGAAAAATTGGTGATGATAATATCTCAGCTGACTTAGGTTATGTATAGAAACAAGGATGAGCAGTGAAAAAACCCCTTAATAAATAACAAGCTATAATTGATAACTTTACGTGACAAAGGTCTCCAACTTTCAATAGATCTTCTGACCCCTTAATCACAAAACAATGGACCAACTCCATTGAGAATATATTCTCCATCATTCAATTTTATAAGTAAGAGAAGGTTCTACTGGATATTTAGAGTATATAGGGATAAATTGATTTTTGGTAGACATTGATAAAGAATACGAATCCTGAGAAACATATTGATGTGATGGGGTGAAAGGAATTCTTGAAAATGTTTTTTGATATATATTTTCATTATACACTCAAACTTAAAATGGAAATGGATTTCATTTCCCTCCATAAAAAAGATAAATAATCTACTGGGATTTATGAGGAAAACATTACAAGACTTTCACAATATAACTCTAAGTTTTTAATTACACCTTAATTTAAGTTTGGCCTCTTAACTGGTCGGATAAAATCTAGTCTATGAAAATACTTGTAAATCTATGAATTTGATAGTTATGAGGAAATTTTGTAATGTTCCCTCCAAGTTGAGATGGAGATTGGAGAAGCTAAAGTTTATCATGGGGTAAAAAGTAAAAATTAGAGTTTAATTACAACAGCATAATGGAGAAATCTAATGGTGCCAAGAAATTTCAACCTACCAATTATCAAATGTCCAGAAAGAAGCACCATAGAAATTGGCTAAGGGGGATGAAGAAATGATTTAGGTGTAGGAAGTAAGGAAACCCATCTTGAAATTTCAAATAGAAGAAACCCATCATTGTGTAGGAGGAAAAGAATTCTCTAGTAAACCCTCAACGCACTGTTCATTTCGTCAACTACAGGGAACCATGCCACTTTACAAACCAATGTACTAAGCTAAGGGTTTCCAGAGACAACCAACAACCTCCAAGGCAATTGGGGAGAGATTTTTCTGTCACAATTACTGTTATGGATCCTGAAAATGAAGTGGTGATAGGTACACCTTCAATTCATTCAAGAAGAGAAAAAAATAATTTTTTATTCTAGTTCTACGCATTCCATCATATCATGAAACTTTAGTGGAACTATTCAAATACCACCAAAAATCATGTAAGTTGAGTTGTCGATGAAAATTTAAAATGGGTAAATTATTGCAGCCTGATTATAAAACTTATACCCTAACAAAATTTGTGAGATGAACTTCCCAAAGAACCCTATCATACTCTCTTTAGTAGAATTTGATACAATTATAAGTATGTATTTGATTTCCCTATATAGAACCATCATAAATTTTCTTGATAAGGAAATCAGTCTCTATATCAAAAATTGACCCCCCGATTCTGTACAAGTACAAGGAGGATAATTAATCTTCTTTAGCATGAAAATCTCAAAGAATGGATATTATTTATCTATGAGAAATATTATATAGATTAAACTATTGAGTTTAAGGAAAGGATCACCCTTAATGACATGACCATTGTGAGGGAATGTGTTATTGTGTTTTTGAATATTTTCCAAGTCATCCCTTAGCTGAGAGGTTGGATTTTAAATTGATATTATACCTAGGGCATTAGGATTATCCAAGACTCTGTGCAGAATGACTATTGTGGAACATAAGGAGCCGAAGAATAAACTACCATAGAATCTGGATAAAGGGTTCATACACCCATGTGCTTTATCATGGGGTGGACCAGTCCTCTTCATCAAGAAGAAGAATTTTTCAATGTGCCCTTTCATTAACTATCATAATCTCAACAAGTTCACGACAAAGAAAATTTATCCTATGCCATAGATTTATGACTTGTTTGATCAACTATGTGGAGTATAATACATCTCCAAGGTGGATATGTGATTGAGATATTACCAAGTTATGGTGAAGAATGGGGATATCCCAAAGAACACTTTTCGTATAGGGTATGAGCACTATGAGTTTATATTAATTCTATTCAGAATCACTAATTCTCTAGAAATATTTCTGTAATTGATGAATAGAGTATTTAGATATTACCTTGAAAAATTTGTGGTAGTATTTATAAATGATATTCTAATATAAACCAAAATTGAGGAGGATCATGAGGAGCATTTGACCACTATCCTAGAGACCTTATTAAAGGATAATATTTATTCCAACTTCAACAAATGTGATTTTTGGTTGAAGGAAGTATCATTATTGGGGAATAGTTTCACAATAAATTGGATATATTAGACCCTTAAAAGGTAGATGAAATTTAAGGATGGATGAGTCCAATATCTGTGACATATATCTATAGTTTCTTGGGATTAACTGGGTATTATTTTCAATTTTTAAGAGACATACCATGATTTTCCAATCCTCTAACCAATGTAACTCATAAGGGTGTCAAGTTTTATTAGAATTATGAATGTGTAGAGAACCTTAAGGATTTGAAAAGAAGGATTATCTGTACTCACACTACCACAAGTGCAGAAATTTTCATTTTATTAAGAAATTCTTCGAAGAAGGGATCAAGCTATGTGTTAATAAAAAATGAAAAAGTGATAGCCTATGCTTCAAGGTAGTTGAATGTTCATGAATAGAAATACCCAATTCCAGATTTGGAGTTAGCATTTGTGATCTTAGCATTGAAAATTTGGATTCATTTTCTCTTTGGGGAAAACTATGAAATATATAAAAATCACAAAAAGCCTCAAATATATATTCACAAAGAAAGATATGAATATTAGAAAATAAAGATGGTTATAGATGATCAAGGAATATGACTACTCAATTCACTACCATCCTTGTAAATAAAATGAAGTGGAAGAAACTCTAAGTATAAAGGATCTAGAAATTATATAATCAATGATAATTTAGAGGGATATAATCTTCTTAGATTTGAAAATGATAGACATGGGACTTATAAAGGAAGGAAATTCATCAGTCCATCCACAAATTAATGATTAACCATCCCTTTTAGAGAGGATAAAGGATTCTCAAAGTGATGATGTGAGAATTTAGAGGAATGTATAAACTTTAAGAAAATGTAAATCCTCATAGATCAATGTTAATGAATAAGGATTTGTACGATTTGGTTCCTGAATACGTGTGCCATCAAAACTTGAGTTAAATAAGGGGCTATTGGATGATTCACATAGTTAAACTCTCTTTATCCATCTTGTAATCACAAATATATATCAAGATCTCTAAGATCACCATTGGAGGGACAAATATGAAGAAGTAGATCATATAATATACATCAATATGTATTTTATGTTAGAAAGTGAATTTAAAAAGGAAAAAATACAAGGGGATGATGCCACCATTACCCATACCTATATGAATATGGGAAAACATCACCATAAACTTTGTCACTAGTCTTTTGAAGATATCAAGAGTAAATAATTTTATTTGGGTTATGGTGGATTGTCTTAAAAAGTTTTCATAATTCATTTTAATTCTAGTGGACTTCCCACTTGATCAACTTGAAAGGATATAGATTTGAGAAGTGGTGAGTATTCATGGAAAACCACTATAAATTGTCTCTGATTAAGATCCAAGATTTACCTCTATGTTTTGGGAGAGTCTCCAACATGATCTAAATATTGAGTTGAACTTAATAAGGACTTATCACCCTCAAACTGATCGAAAATCTAAGCAGACTATCCAAACACTCGATGAAATGTTGAGATCATGATCAATTGACTTAGAAGGAGAATGGGATCGACATCTTCCTCTGGCTAAGTTCTCATACAATAATAGTTTTAACTTATGTATCTAAATGGATCCCTATGAAGCTATTTATGTGAATATGTAAATAACACTTTCATGCTGGGATGAAGATGGGTAATGCAAACTGTTATTTCCTGAAATGGTCAAGGAAATGGAGGAAAAGATTATGAACATTCAGCAACACATCAAGGCTAATCAGATTCAATAGAAGATCTATATTGAGAATCATATACAAGAAAAAGAGTTTGACGTTGGATATATGGTATTCCACCATATATTTCCATGGAAGAAAGCCATGATATTTGGGAAAAAGGAAAATCATAGTCCAAGATACATGGGTTCATTTGAGATTCCTAATCAAATCAGAGCCATGACATATCAACTAGCACTCCCACCTGACCTATATCTAGTACATGATGTATTTCATGTATTACTATCAAGGAATTAACTACCATACCCCTCACATGTACTCAATCTAAAGGTGGTACCATTGGAGAATTATCTTTTCTATGAGGATCAGACAATGAAGATATTATATTTTAGAGATAAAGTTCTAAGAAATAATACAATGCACATGGTCAATTCGCTATGGAGAAACCACATGTTTGATGAAGTGACATGGGAACCAGATAATTTGATGAAATAGAATTACCCTCATCTATTTTAGTGTGGGAAGTGAAAAATTTCGAGGTAGAATTTATGAATGGGGGAAGATTGTAATGACTGAGACATTTATAAATAAAATTCCCCTTATGATTTAATTAAGTATATTTTAATATAATATGATTATAAAAAACACATGTACTTATTTGGTTTTATTATATCCTATTACATTTAAAATACTAATAAGTATCATTACCATTGATAATATTATGGTTGAACAATGATCATACAATTATTATAAATATAGGGTTTTGATAAATCTAATTGACATAGAAAAAGGAAGAGATGTCCTCAACTAGTAGAATCATACCTTATTAAGTCCATTTATTGAAGCTTCTAAGGGATATAGAATCTATGAGATTTTACCTTGACCAATCCTAAGCTGATATCCAATAAATTAATCATAGTAGAAACAATTTATGGGAGAAGTTCAAGCTCATCAAGATCACATGCCAAACCCTATATACCGAATCACCCCTTGAAAGTCCCACCATCGCACACCTTACCCTTAGGGAGTTTTCTGGTGTATTAAAGGTATATGAATCAAGGAAAAATTAATATGACTATTCATATTTTATTTTCAATAGAATTATGTTCATATTTTCTTCTTATCGTTAATTTAAAAATGATTTTTATTTTTATACAATAAAACCCAAATTATATTTTTAATTGGAATTAAATTTCAATTAAGGTGTTTATTTTGATGAATTAATGCTTTTTTAGATAAATCTTATTTTAATAAAATATTATTATTAAATAATTTATATTAAATTTAAATGATCATATAATTTTTATGAAGTCAAATGTAATTTTTATAAGGGTTTAAGAACCATTATTATAAGAAAAACCAACATTTCTTAATAAATATTAATTTATATGTTAAAAGAAAAAATTCAAATAATTATAAAATTATTTGGATAAAATGAATATTATTTTTGGAATCATATTTTCAAAATTATCCACTGGTAAATGTTTCATAATTTTCTGATACATAAAAACTTTTAGGTAAAAATTAAACATCGTATAAATATATGGTGTGAATTATAAAATAAAAATAAGACAAAGGTGATGTAATAAAAACTATAAAGGTTATCCATAAACAAATCTATGTTTTCCATTTAAAATAATGTGATTTTATGTTTATTTTATAAATTTTATAAATCCTTTATTAATCCTCCAAAACCATTAATATATTTTAAGGTTTTAAAATCATTTCTTTAATAATATGACTCACTTCTACATCAGTAAGGGTATTATTTTATTATGTTCGGTCCTTATCATAATAAAATAATTAAAACCAATCCCATTTGGTATAAATCATAGAAAAAACCATCCTAACATTTTTGGTTTTTTCATTGTATTTTATAGAGTTTGAGACCAATGTTTGAGAAATAATAAAGAAATCCCCACTCATTTACTATATAAACCCAACCAAGCTTCTATTTATCTTTAATAAAAATCCATGTATCACATACTTACTCTAACATACCCTCTCAAGGGTCATCCCGAGGTTCCCCCAATCCCTTAAGAATATCTTCCCAAGAATTTGGAGTCACACTCTCAAGGTAAGGGTTCATTTAATTCTCATCTTTATTCATGTTTATTCAATATCTTATGCCCTATATTTCCAATTAATATTACTGGGACTTGTTTTTACATCTCCATATTACTTTACATTTTATTTCCAAATATTTAGAGACCCATTTCTCTCTCATAAAACCATTTAAGAATCTTTAAGTTATTCCATTATGCTGCCGAAATTTCACTTTGATTTTCCATGACAAAACAATTGTGTAGTGAATACCATACCCATTTTCTATGAACGGTGTTCACCTTTATGAACTTATACTTCTTGATTAGGGACTTACATTTATATATTCCTCACATATTTATCGTGGAATAAAATATTATGATGAATGGATCCATGTTGTATTATCTATGTGGCACAGTTAAGCATGAGATGAAATCAAAGTGTCCTGTGCACCCAGAATTATATAGTGCTCCAATGCATTAAGTAATGTTTAGTCTAATGACTAGTCATGTTGGGAAAGGGAGTAAAAATGATTCATTTATGGGAATTTTTCCATCATGATGTATTGGTATTTATTCTTGACCTATGTTTATGATGTAGTGTTCTAAGTTGTTTCCACATTTCCTATATTGACTTTATGATTATCAGGTTTTATCATGCCTCATTGTTCATGTTTACGGTTCTCAATACTTTTATGCCCCATTGATATGACTATTTTCTAACATGTATTACTTTCTTCATGTTATTTCATGTTTATTAACTTATTTGAATTGATATCTCACCCCTTTATTATGTATTTCCCAAGGCTATTCCATGTAGTTTTAAGTGTGAAAATGTTAAGTAAGTTTTCAATAAAGATGTTGTTTTTCCTATTTTAAATTTTTATTTAATGTACCTAATTTCAAAATAAACTAGAATTATCAATATAATTATTTGTATTAAGTATAATATTATGTAATAAATCATGTATTAGTATATAATAAAGATAAGGGTATTCATAAATGATGTGGCCAAACCATGAGACCCAATTTTAAAAGGGTAAAATATCATTTTTCCCTTAGGAATTTTATAACACTTATTTCAATTTCTTCTTCTCTAATTCATAGAAAACCCTTGTTTTTGATCCCCCCTTTTATTTTTCTTATAGTATTTGATGTGGATTTGTCATTCGACCTTCTATTCATGATCTGTTTGTCTCGTTGGATCAATATCGATAAGTTCTATATTCCTCTGGTGCATTTTATTATTTGTATTCATTTTGATAGAGTTACTTTAATGAAATATGATAAGCTCTATTTTTAGGTTATTTGTCTATCCTTTATTTTTCCAATACGATTCAATTTGGGTGCAGATACTAGATTAGTGTTATACCATGAGTATAAGGTTGGTGGTCTATACCCTTTCCCACAAATTACAGTTGTTTTATAGATTATTTACATTATGAATCACACTATACCTTCCTAGTATTGCCCTAAATTAATTAAATGTATTGATTAAATTGATTGGAACTTTAACAAGATACCCTCTTAACACCATTTTATGGTTGGATGTTTTAAACCTCAACTTGGAGCTCCCGTGAGGTGTGTTTTTGTATCCTCAATATGTTTTACTACCCCTTTGAGTTATTGTGAGCTCTCCATCTTAGCGTGAGACTTAATGAATTAAATATGAAATTAGGAGAGGGATTATACCTCCTTTCCATGAGATTTCATGTTATTAAAATGGTAAAAAGTTTTAAATGGAAAATATGTAATGATTTGGATGAACTCATGGATTATACATGATTATGAAATCGGTTATGAAAAGATTAATGAAATAGTTATGATTACAACGGTTTCCATGGACATTTATACTCCATGTATTTGGGATTATATTGGATTCCATGAACATTTCTACTCCATTTATCTTGTTTACATGAGATTACATGGACATTTCTACTCCATGGATCTTGATTACATTGGATACCAAGGAAATTTCAACTCTTTGGGTCCAGATTTCTTAGACCGCCTTAGACCTACTCCATGGACATGATCCTCTGTCTCCACCTAATATGTTACTGGGTTAGCTATGGAGATGCTCCATATAATCAAGTTTTTTCCTTGGTAATTTATACCTTGGATATGATCTATGTATTCTAGACACTAGATCACTTGGCATAGGCTACAATGGATGTTTTATCATGCTTTACAGATAGCTCCTATTATGGGTATTTTATTATAGTTGTTATATTAGATAGACTCGCTCCTGTTTTATCATGATTTATAGTTAACCAGTTTTTATAGTTTCTTGTTTATAATGATGATTTTTTGGATAGAAAATATCACACTTACATATATAATTTTTTTACTATTATATATTTTACACTGCTTCAACTTATATTCATAGATTGGAATTTTTATAGACACAATTGGTGGTGGCCTATTTATTGTTATCTCACACCCTGTTTGGGCCACTGTTGGGTATCCGGATAGAGTTTATGGATATAGGTAGGTACCATTTAAGGTTATATCTTTACGATACTCGATTGATATGTTTAGGAGTAAGAGAGTATATGATCGATCTACACTCATGATTCTATATGGCAATAGTTCATTTTGGTATTTTTTACTTTTGATACATTATTGGATTCCTATTACCATGCATTGACTACCATTTTTTAGAGAAATTACATACTCATATTTTATATGATACTGTCTTTGGATTTTTTTTACTTTTACCATTTTATTTTGTATGTTTATCTTTTTCCATTGATTTATATTATGATTCTACTTTTTCAATTCACTTATGATACCACTGTTTTACTCTGAACATGAAGGAAAATTCTCCCCACCATACCATTACAAAACCTCAGTGCTAGTAATTAGGCATCGGAATACAGGAAGGCATACTTGAGGCCCTTTGAACCAACAACTCCGGGAAAAATTTAGTGGCTCTCGAGTTAAAAAATTACATAGTTCAATGTTAAATTATTCCTCCTATTTACCAATTTGAAATACTAACTTCACTTACATTTGTAAAACCTTTTTGTTTAATTGAGAATAGATTACAAGAAAGTTTTATATTGTTTCAATTCTTGGGACTCGAGTAATTGAATTGTCAATATGAGTGCCCTCAATTTAAGAGCACCCTTTTCAAACAAGATGAGTTTTTTTATAATACTTCAACTTTCTAATTGAGGTCTTTTGAAAAAAAATTATTTTACCAACAATTTTTTAGATGTAAAAGCAATTACGAATATTCATTCTTCTCAAATTAGCTTAGTTCTTCTTACATTTATAAAATCAAATAATCATCTTAGAAGGATTCAACAGTACTCTTTGGATCAACCTATGAGAGAAAAATGGCATGAAAATAAATTATTAATCTTATAGGTTTATAATCCCTTGGTGTAATATTTATAAATATTTTCTATCCTAATATGTTTTATAATTAATTGAAACTTAAAACCTATTTTCTTAGATCCTTCTTTATTAATATAATTTTTTGAATCAACATTATAGTCATGAATATATATTCTTACATCTAAAGTACTCTCATACTATCTAGAATATTTAATATCATCAATATCATCAATGATCAATGATTCTTATTAAGGAATTTTATTTTCCATCACAATCACATCAAAATTTTCAATAATATTCCTCAGTTTCTTTCTTCCAAACAAGTAACTTATTTTATTAGGTGTATACCTAAGAGATATATCTTATTTAGAACTCTAATAAAACTTTCCTAAATGTTTTCCTTAATCTAGATAATGTATGGGATATCTAGAATGTTTAAAATCATCAAGAATGAATTCTTCCCAAATCAAAACTTATAAATAATTTTGAATGAATTGGGCTAGAGAAAGAACCATTTTATAATATATAAAGTCATCATTGTGGTGCTTCTTCTAAAAATATTTTTAAGTGACATGCAATGATAACAATATTATTCATATGGAAACTAATATCCGATTCTTACACTAAATAAATACATTTTCTTAGGGTGTGTATAGAGTTATAAATTCATGTATGATCCCATTGTTCTCAAGATCTTCATCAAAATATTAATTCTTATATTCATATGTATTATAATATCAAAATCCTTGAATGAAATTCCATGTTTTATTCTCATAAATCCTTTGAAATTATTTTAATTTATTAATATTTTTGTGATTTACTTAACGTAAAATATGAACAATTAATACGTTCAAAATAATAATAAAATTCATATTTTACTTATTCTATTTTTTGACTTTAAAATCATTATTCTTCATACATCCGAGTGTATTAGCTCAAGAGGAATATTTATTTGGATTTATATATATTTCTTACTCTTGCTCACCAATTTCCTTTGTGGTATTTTAAAAATGTTTAGAGACTTTCACATTTCAAATTTGGTATTTTTCTCAAATCATTATTCTAAATTTTTTTATCTATATTAATTTTCCCTAAATGGACAAGTATTCTTTCCCAAATATTGTATTCCTCTTTCATGAACATGTAACATGAGTATGGTGATAAAAAAATGAAATAAGTTTCCATTTTTCCAATACATCAACATAATTATGATATAATTCCTGATTTTTTGAAACACATATTATTTATAAAGATAACCTCAATTAAATTGTGAAAATGTGAAGGAATATCAAGAATATTGTGCCTAAACCCATTAGAAAAGTGAACAATACTATATTTATTCTTATGAATTTTATTGTATCCAACACCGTGGAACATTGAGTGATATTTCATTTCCAAAAATGACCGACCCTCCATAATACCATTATATATCTTATATTTTTTTGTTGGTAATATGTGATGAGAAACCACTATCAAGTATCCATAGATTCTCCCCTTTTACAACCTTATAAAAAACCTCATCAACCATTTCATGCACCTGAATCTTACTCATCATAAAATATTTGGAACATTCCTTTTTATTCAACTACTTTGGAAATATAGGTGGACATTGTTTTATGGTGTTTCTAGGTTGATCACATCTTCCACAAGTCTTCTCAAGATAATATAAGTAATTATTCAATTTTATCTTCTCTTTTAGATGTTGTCTTGGTTATCCTTTTATAATTTATGATTTACTCCCAATAAATTCTGTACCTCAATTTGATTTAGGGAATGATATATTCTTATAGATTAAATATATTTTGTGTCTATATACATCACAACATGAATATCCTCTTTCACAGAAAAATATCTCTAGATAAAACATTGGTTCTTTAAAATCTAATCACATTTTTCATTCTAATATAATATCCACTGATGTTTTTAATGTTATATTGCTTATTATCATTTATTTAACCTTTTACTTAACCTTATGAATCACCTTAATGTTTTTTATATCCCAAATACTTTATATTTGAATTCTTTAGCGCTATCATCAATCATAGAAATGGGTGTGTTCTCTTTTTTAGGTGACATAATCAGCTTTATCTTTACTTTATTGGTAATTTCTTAATATACCTTCTAGGATTAAGTGTCCCAAATAATGGATTGTGGGACCATGGAATAATAACAAATATTCCTTTCAACATTAATATTTTTCTCCTTTATTTTAGAGTTTTCTCCAACTTTGTTCCTTTAATTTTTAGACACCACATATTTAGATTTTATCAATGAGTTTTTAGATTCTTCTGGCTTTGAATCAAGATATTTTACCACCACATTATTTGAAATAATATTTTTAGTGGTAATATCAAGTATTTTTTATCTTTATTCACAGATTTCAATGAGGTATCCCATATTTATTTTTAACTCAATATACATCATCACAATGTATTTAGATTTTGACTCATGAAGGGATTTATTTAATGAAAAATTATTCATTTTCAATGATTTCATTTCTATTTTAATTCATATATTCTCTTTCAGGAACACAATTATCTCCACTATTAGTTGAAACCCTTTTGGAATCTCCTAATCACTACTTTCTTCTATATTAATCCCTTTTTCTTCCTCTCAACTCAAGGAATTATTTGTTTGTTTTTAGCTTTACATAATGGTTTTTTTCTATTCATCCTATGTTTTTTCTTGTTATGGTTCACTTTCCTCATCACGATATATTGAATCATAGTGTCAGAAAATATTTTTCTTATTTGTTGTATTGTTTTTCCATTTTCCTTTTAAGAATATTCCTCCAATGAGACCACTAAGCATCTTTCTATTCCTACATGATCTTTTGGATTGACCATCCTTCTCATCTCCTTCTTTATTATTAGGGAAACTTGATGAAAAGTAAAATATCTTTCCATAATTAAATCATTTAAATTTTATCTTTCCAATTAATTAACCTATGTATCACTACATTCCTTTTGATATTAAAGAGGTAATTTATTATATATTTATGGAATCATATTTGAAATCAATTAAATTTTTATTAGTCTTTTTTGACTCAAAATGTTATGATACTTTTAAAGAATTTAATTAAGCATCCTTCAATATTTTTTAATTTTCTTCTTATAGCTATCCCTCATTTCAAAACTAAGTTATTTTGGAATTATTTTTCAATGGTATACTCATTCATGTCTCTATCTTCAAGGGATGAAATATTAATGATGAATTCTTATGGAGGTATTCTATTTAGATTATTTATAATGGTGGAATATTGCATAATTTTACTATAAATTTGAATCAAATTTAAAATATTATTCACTCAAATGAAAAGTGATTCCACTATTTATTCTTCCTCTATTTGGATATATTTCAATTTTTCCTGATAATTTTGTAATTATAAATCCTTCACCTTATTATCTCCTGTATGGATATAATAGAGTTTCCCCTATATTTTGTATTCAATCTTCATTCCCATAATTTATGTCAACTATTTCTCCAAGATTGTTGAAAGTAGCACATTGCGTTCTTTCTAATCAGCTTTGATATTATTCTTGTTAATAAATGTACTGGTTTTCCCTAATTCAATTAGAATAAACCCATTCTTAGTGATATAAATATTTTTTAGATTGTGTAATAAGAAATAAGAAACCATATGATCTCTCTATATATGGAATACATTACCAAAAAACATTTGAAGTCCCTTTTTTAAGGATATTCATTGACTCAAGACATCTCTTTAATAAAAAATATAATAAATTGGAAGAAAACTAAAATCCTTGGTAAAGTACTTAGAACATATTCCCACAAATGACCTAATACACAGTGTAATGTATCAAGTAATTAATGAAATGAAAAAATATCTTCGTGTAACATTTATATGAAACCATGTGAAAGGCCCAGGATAGAGTAACCCGAAAAAGTTGGGGGGGGGGAATTAGTGGTAGCTAAAAACAAACTATTTATCTTTCTTTCTTATCAACAATTTGTATTAATTGAATCTTTATGATGATGATGTGATAATTTGATAGGGAGAGGGAAAAAAAATGAACACATACACAATGACTTATATAAGGTTCACTCAACATTTTCATTAGGTGGAAAATTCTTAATATATAGTGATTTCAATCCCTTTACCCGTATTTTAATTTTTTATGAAAGGAAAAAAATAATTAAGCAAAATGGTTGTCTTAAACTCCCAATTACCAGAAAGAAATCAGTATCAACAATTTGAATGATCTTTTTTTATCATACCTTAAGTGACCTTAGAATTTCAACATGATGTACACATTTGGTTTTCTCCTCAATAGCCTATCAAATCCATCTTGGATTTTTGGTTTTATCTCTCAATGTATCCAATTTTCACAACACACACTTTCTCTAGGAAAGGAACCAGATATTTATTATCATGACAACCACCCTCCAAAGGTACCCCTAATTGGATAACAATGAAGGAAGAGTGATAATGAACTGATAAGTTTTTCCTCTAGTAGGCCCCAAGTTGGAGACAAACACCAAGGGTATAAAAATCTCACATATGGATGGAATTGCACACTAAAATAATATAGGATTAAGATATAGGATAATAAAACATATATAAATTCCATAATGTAATATAAAATAAAAACCAAAACATCCCACAATGCATGGACAATGTCAAAAAATAGAAGTAAGTCTCAAAGTAAATACCAAAAGGAAAGTCCTTTGGAAGATACTCATCAACATCTCTAAAACCCATGAAATCAATGTCTAGATCGATCCCCAAAGTCCTCCCAGAAACCTGAAAAACTTATTACATATATTCAGTGTTATTATTACATATATACTTAGTATGATCATACCTAGGGTCTCTAGTGAACATGTGAAAAGAGAATACCATTTCTACATTTAATAAATAGAAGAACCAAAAATCATTTAAACATGAAAACTAACCAATACCAACCTCACCATGTCTCATAGACAAACAATACATATAATATATTAACATAGTTTAAATAACACAAAAAAGGAACACCCCAACTAAATCCCCACAAATTTTCCTCTCTCAGGTTTCGACATCAAATTTCCTTTACTTCCATCCATTAAATACATTTCACATCACATATCCATCAATATATGATATGGTATGGGACACATCCTTAAATAACACATTGAGAAATGTTCTATAATTTCATGTTTTCATCAATCATGATCACATTGAAACCCCATCACATCCCAACCTGAAAAAAATCACAACCTCATCACATAACCAGGGAAGTAAGGTATCATGAACAAAAATGGAATCAATATGATTTCCTCCTCCAACCACACATAACCCTCACCACATATCACATCCTATTCACCATTGGGTAATATATAACACCAAACCTTATCATCGATGGGTAATCTACAACACTAACCCATATCATCACTGCTAAAGAAGTGTGTGGAAGAGGCATGTAACCAATCATATGTATCCCCAAAATCCTAGATATAGGATAAAACACCTATAACCCTAAACCTTTGGGTATTATTAAGGTAATCTAACTTAGGTGGGGCATGCATAAAAATAACATAAAATACATAAAATATAGATAACAGAGAATACACAACCTATGGTTTGACATCAGTTTCACTAAAATACACCACACCACCACCATTACACCACACAACATCCATCAGAACTAACTCCACTACTAAATTCATCACACCACACAACCACCCCACATAGCCACACAATTCGATTTCAAATAATATGTTCCCCCATTTTCTAGATTTAACTAGTTTCTAACAACTCCCATTCACTAATCCATTTAATTCATATTTACACAGCCCATTCATTTATCATTCATTTCATTTAATCAAATTACCAGACACCAATTCCAAACCATTATTATTTATTTACCAGCCAATGAAATTTCATATAATCTTTACAATTTATTCCTTGGATAACTGAGAAACTAAAAAAACTGAACAACACAAAAAATCACCCATTCACATCAACCATTTCAATTGTGCCACATCATCTAAACAATATCACCACAAAACCACACGTTTTTTCCACAACACATCACCACCATCGCACAGAAATGCACTGTGAATCCCATGCAAACCAACCATCACATAAATTCAACACATATTTCACAACCCATCCAGTCACCACCATCATTGAACACCATCCCACATCACACAAGAGAGCACAACAAGAAAAACTACATATTAAATCATGTATTAGCATCCATAATTTAGGTTCAATGGATTATATTACTTGACTTCATTATTTAGAAGGGGTATTCTCACAAAAATATATATTTCCATGGTCAACCAATTCATTATCCATATATAAGTGATTATCCATTTCATCAATGCATAAATAAAGAAATCACATAATAAAGGCCTCACAACCATATCAGTTTAACAAAATAAAGGATCCCAACAACCATGATTTTTCATCAACGACAACAAGAATGTATAGTCTCATAAAAATAACAAAAAAATAAATAAAACATGTAGTTACTCCCCATTACAATCAATTTTAGTTTAATCTAGTTCATTATCTTCATTAAACTAATCCTTAATATATACTTAATGAGAGGAAAAACCATGAAATTCTCACACATGAATATAAAAAGGCATATAATGAGGTTCCCCTACCTCAAAGAATATTCTAATTCTCTTCCTACAAAAAGGTGATGGAGAAATAACTGGAAGACCATAGACACACAAGGAAAACACGAATCATCCTAGATCACACCAAGGTATCATCAAAATCATATCCCAAACTCACCCTGATCAAAACATCATCACCATTATGAATCCCTAAAATAAAGAAAATGAAATAAGGGGATAAATAGGAAAACCGATCTTATATTTCCAATGATCAGCACCCTAAATCAAAGGATCAACATAGGTGGATAGGCAATAAATGATCTCCCAAAATCTCCACAGTGTTTCCAAAGGTTTTAGGGAAATAAGAGTGGAATAATTGAAATTGATTGAGCCCTAATTTTTATAAACACATTGGACCTCAGAACATTCATGATGTGAAACACATATTTTCGTTAAGAATATTAATATGGCCCTCCAATTCCTGCCATGAAACAAATTTGGGTTTTGAATTCCCCAAACCTCAAAATAATAGACCATATACTAATTTTCATAGTGCCTCATACTCAATTTAATTCATTTTCTGGATCATAATTTCATGTTGTGAGTTTATTTAACAAAAAAGTCATCATACGAACTTAATCCATGGATCACCATCCAACTAAACTCAAATATACCTCTCATAATGGGAATACATATTCATGTCATGAACTACCTACAACCTAAAATTTGAAGGCACATCTCCACCAAACCCTCCTAGAACCTCATCATAACACCTAGAATTACAAAACAAGAAAAGTAATGGACCGAGAAGGGAAAAACTGTTATATTACATACATCCCAACGGATTCTCATACTCGATAATAAAACCCAAACTTGAAAAGAAATGGGAGGGTCCAAACAACCACCCCATGGGATAGATTTTAAGGATATCATTATATCCTAATCACCACTAGTAACCTAACAAACCCAATGAAAATATGTACAAAATACCCCATAGAACTACATCACGATAACCTAATTTTAACAAAAACACATATCCTCACACTACACAATAGATACATATTTTCAACATAACCATCCACATAACTATTCAAACTATTTATATTGATCCTGTATGAATATCAGACAACACTACCCCGAGCGCATGGATCAAGGATACCCACCCACCATATCATGATATTGTCTACTTTGGGTGACATCGACTCACCCACATAGTTTTAAAATGTGTTTTAAATAATTATCCTTGATTAAAAAGATTTTCTCCACTCTTAATATACTCAAATCCATACCATAGAACACCAGTAAGGGAAAAAGGCATATCACATAAATCATCAAGGTTCTAACATATCATCCTAAAAGAAAAACATCACAAGGAAAAGTTCAAAACAACCTCGAATATTGGGTGCACATTTTTATCTACCGCTCCCAAGTAATCTCCTCTAGGACACCATTCCCCCACAACAGAAAAACAAAGTGGTTGGTTCATTCATGTAACACCTTCTCTTTATGAATCTGGATATTTAAATTTTTTTCCAAAAAAACCACATAATTATCAATATCTTAATTTCATATTCATTGATGTAGGAGTCATCATGAATATACTAAAAAATCTAGGATATTTGGAAGAAATCATGGATCCTATCCATCTGCAATGTAAGTTACAAATGACAATACACCTCACTAACAAGACCCAACACCTCAAAGGCTTGAAAAACTGAGGAAAAGTCTTACTCATCCAACCAAAACTCAACTACCTATGTCGAATGGAAACCATCAAGAAAATATGGTTTTCAATATCAAACTCTAGGGTTCTATACCTATGTTTAGAATAGGCATTATAACTATTTTGTTCTATCCTCATCAACACTCAGACCATTAGGGTCTTCTTGGCCATGCTTACACCACATCATCACCAATATCTATTAACTCTACAACCTCCATCCAATATAATTGAGAATGATAAAACCACCCATAAAACAACTCAAATAGAGCCATTATAATGAATGATTGATATCTATTTTTAAGAGAACTCAAATAAAGTAAGATTCTTTATCTATGATCATCCAAAATCTAATACGCCAGATTGTGACATATCCTTTAGTGTCTGGATGGTCTCCTCTGTCTGCCCATCTACATAAGGGTGTAAAGTAGTTCTATGGTTCTAATAGGTTCTAAAGACATGCTGAAATAACCTATATAACTAAGAGATAAAATCAGGATACTGATCATATATAATGGTCCTTGGTACCCCATGAAGCCTAACCATATCTTCCACATACCTCAATTATGTGACATCCATGAAAATTGATTCATAGATCACTTGAAAATGATATGAATCCATCATTAGATCCATTATCACCAAAACTTAATCCCGTAGTCTCTATACATGGGGTAACATGGAGAGTAAATCCATCTATATTTCCACTGAGTTCCACTTAAGAATATCCAATGGGTTTAACAGGCCTATAAAAATATGATGTTCCACTTTCACCTACTGAGAAATTGGACACCTCACCAAAAACCCTACCACTATACATTTCATCCCAATACATCAAAGATGTATCCTTATTCAATGATACATCATGGTCATTATAGGTTGTACCACTAAATGTGTGTTGTGAAACTCACAAATAAATCCCTCTCACATTTTCAATTGAATAAGAAACATCCCTCAAAACAACATATGCTTCTAACTGTCCTTTGACCATCCCTATGGACCATAACTATGGACAACATGATCAAGAATCACCATTAACTTTGAGTCTCCCCACTAAGACTCCTCCACCTATTACATCATTTATGACTCCATAATCATTCGATAAATAAAACCTAGGACACTTCTTTCCCCTATGTCTAGATGCATCACTACAAGATCATCGATTACTTTCCAAACATATGTAAACTCCCAATCCATATTTCAATTATACTTCCTACTTAGACCATTGAAAATGACATTACCCTTTATCAGGGTGTATGAGATCTCAAAATTGTGATCCTGGAGAAACTCCATCCACTTACAGTAGTGTAGATTCAAATCCCTTGAAGATAAGACATATTTCAATCTATTTAGGTCTTTGAAAACCCTAAAGTACTCACCGAAGAAAAAATGAAACCACATCCCCATCAAAAACATGATTGATACAAACTACATATCATTGATGGAATATTTATGATCTTAGGTGAATAACCAACAAAATCCATAAGATATCACCACCCTCTATTTTATCTAGATGTATCTAAAAAGTATGAGAGGAACATTAGAGAAAACCTTAAAAAACAAACCCACCTCTGAAAAATACAACATTAGAGAACTGATCAAGCTCTCATTCTAGTAACCAAATTTTTTCTAGCACTGATTTTTCCACATGAAGGCCTAGTCCTACCAATTAAAAGAAATCATCGAGGATGAAAATGATGAGAAATTGAACTTAAACCTCTGATAATAGCCTACAAGAATAAGGATAATCCAATCCTCCAACACATTCATGGGTATTACCCTAGAAACAACTACCTCATTATTTTATGGGTCTATGAACCCACCATACTGAGACACCACATGTGTAAGAGAATTCACCTCTCATATCCAAAAATTGCACTTAGATGAATTTTTATAAAGCCAATGGTTTCAAGGGACCTAGAATACATCTCTAAGATGATGAACAAGACCCTTTTATGACTTTTAGTAGATGAAGATATCATTGAGGGAAACAATGAATAACTATTCTAGGAACTCATTTAATATAGAGTTCGTGAGACCAGTGAACACAACTAATGCATTCTTGAAACTAAATAGAATGAAAATCAACTTGAAGTTCCCATACCTATATATGAAGTTAGAATTTGAGATATATTTATATTTCACCCTCATATAGTGATATCCAAAATATAAATTGATCTTCAAAAACCAACTAACTAACTTAGGTTGGTCAAATATATTGTCAATCCTTGGAAGTGGGTAATGATTCTTGACCATCACCTGATTTAACCTTTATTAGTCTATGAAGATACACAGAATACTATATATATTTAGGGTAAAAAACGTTGGAGCATCCCAAGGAGACATTCCAAGTAAGATAAAACCAATCTTCATTAGATTATCAACCTATATCCTTAACTCATGCAATGATGTAGGCACTATTCAATAAGGATCCATCAAAATTGGAGATGATATCAGTTAAATTATATCCCAAAATAAAATTAATTTGGAGGTGGTAGTGTCATAACATTATCTAGGAAAACATCCATGAACTCCTCTATAACCCTGGGAACATCCTCTTCTTAATATTCCACTAACATATCTGCCCATTGAGATAAAAGATTGTCCACTTTCTTTGCACCCATCTAGTAACCTCACCTACCAATGAATGCTATTCGATATCCCTCCACATTAGAAAAAATATTCTCCTTTGAAAGTATTCAATGAATTAATGCACAAAATAATAATAATCCTTGCTACGGATAACGTCATGTGGTTATATCTGTTGTAAGAAGAAATACCCCACATACTGGTGCTACCCCATCACCTGTATATATTCTCGAAACACATCAAAATAATCATCGTGAAATCTAAATAGGATAAATAACACTAGGGAAATTGGAAGTCACTCGATATCTATTATTAAGGTAAAAAATAATGTTGTAGAAATAAAGGAGTGAAAGGATATTGAATGAAAAAGGGTTCAAATGTGGGTATATGATGAACTAATTACACGTCAAATAACTTAAGACCCTATTTACATTTCCACCTCCATCAATTGCATATGACCAAAAATAGATCCAATACCTCTTTTAGGTTATCCTCCATATCTGAATTCTATCCTAGTCCCCTAAGGATGGGGATCATCATGAGGCTACCCATTACTTACACCATCTTCCCTCAGCTATTAGACAAGCATTGGTGATCTCTGCTACTAAAATTACCTTAGAGTAAACTTATGCTACTGTGAAATAGTGGAATTAATACCCATATAAAACTGGCTTCCTTGACCAGTTAGATATGATCCAAGAAGTTTCCATGTCCCCTACCGATATATCATGAAAACAAGAATACCTTGGTGGGAGCACTCAGAAACTACCAACTCCAGAAGGACTCAATGGTATCTACAATGGTTGATTCCTCACTGGTAGAAAACTCAAATACCGAAACATCCATAAAACACTACCTGAAGCTTTACTAATTCATATTTTTTAATGACCACTCCAAAATGGCTCACCTCCTAGATACATAATCCACTAGATAACCTTTTCATTGTTCCTAATATCTAAGTACAAAGAAAAAATAAACTAGGTGATTGTATACCTGATCACTGGGTGCAACGACTTATCTAAATACCATACTCTAGAATCCTCATCTTGAATAAAATAAAGGGAAAAGTGAAAGGGGTCCTTGAACCTAATATCTATCCCCCATGCAAACAATTTCCCCTACTAAATGTATATTAGCTCCCACTTATTTGATGCCTTCATCATTGATGACATAAATTCCAAACAAAAATACTTTTGAAATTTCAAGCACAAAACA
Organism: Viscum album; assembly: GCA_963277665.1. Taxonomy (NCBI): domain Eukaryota; kingdom Viridiplantae; phylum Streptophyta; class Magnoliopsida; order Santalales; family Viscaceae; genus Viscum; species Viscum album. Next base: position 931,297,750 of record OY728122.1, on the reverse strand, counting down.
TACGCCTCCTGGAAGTCACCAAGATACAACATTCACCATTAACGTGTAGCTCCCCACATCTGAGTAACTACCAATGACATCTAGAACTCATACCAAGCTCAAATCAGACAGAAGGAAATCTCAAGCTCATCTAACTTGTGCTCTTTCATTAGATTATAGACACTCCCCTCTTATTTACCCAAGATCTATCATTTAAAGGAACAAGAAACCCTATTCCATGCCTCATCATCCTCTATGGGTTCGATCATCTGATGATAAAATGGATCATCTTTCTAAGACTCTACTTCCTGAGATTATCATGGTTGATGACAAAGATTCATTCTTACAAAGTAAGGATAAATCCTGATTCTGATAGCATGTAATTTTATCAAATATTTTTTAATTAATGCATTTTAATGTCTCACAAGAACCAAATTCATAGATTAACACATTTAATCTGGATACATGTACCTCTATTAGGTATCTACTTTGTAAATAGGTCCACCTCACTTGGACATTCAATATGCTCAAAGTTCATGCATCAGATAACGGGGTCTCAAAATCCCATTTCCTAGATGGTCTCCCAAACCTATTTTATGCACCAAGATTGACTAAAAATATTTCTTTAACAACCAATGAAATACTCATAGTCACCAACTAAAAACTCCATCCTATATCTCAACCAAAAACATTGATAACACTATGTGATGACCCCTCCCTCCAAAGGTAACCCTTTTGGGTCAGCAATAAAGGAAGAGAGATAATGACCCCCGAGTCCTACCTCCAGTCAACCCCAGGTAGGCAACAAAAACAAAGGGTTTTTAATACCAAATATGGATGGAATTAACCTCCATAATAATATAGGATTGGGATATTGAATGAACAAACACCAAAAAAATTTGACACATTATAAAAATTTAAACCCCAAACCATACCAAAATTAATTAAAAATATCAAAAAATAAAAATAAAAGTCTCTCATTAAATAAAAAATATAGGTTCTATGATAGAGACTCAACAACATCTCTAAAACCAAAGGTATTAATGTCCATCCTGACCCCCAAATTCCTCTTAGAAACCTGATAAAAAATTTAAATATCCATTTTGTGAGTAGAAAAAATATACTCACTATGATCATACCTAAGGTATCTAGTTAAATTTGAAAAGAGCATATTAGTGCGCCATTTAATGAACAATAGAATCAATAAGAACCTATACCAGTCTACCAACCAATACCATCCACACAATGGGTCACTCAAAAAATCATGAATCCAATATAGTAGCATAGTATAAATAATATAAAAAATGGTTCCCACAACTATTTCCCCACCGATTTCTACCTCTTATACCAATTTTAATGTGTCATGTGCTCTCATCTCTTCCATACATATCACATCACATATTTATACATCTCTGATATGGGTTGGGAAGAATCTGACCTAACCCAACCTCTCAAGGTCTATAATATGATTCTAGGATGAGTCATCATCATGTCATAGCATCATCACATCATAAACTCAACACATCACAACCTCATTACATTACCAGGGAAATAGGGTATCATGAAAGTGAAGGACATGAACCTTGTTCCTTCCTACTATCATGCATGAACCCCTGCCAAATATAATATCCTCATCACTATTGGGTAATATTTAATACCAACCTATATCATCAATGCTTAATCTTTAAAAACCAACCCGTATCATCACTATTGAAGGAAGATAAGAGAAGAGGGGGTTTCCATCTATCTATATCAACACTATCTTGGATGTTAGGGAAAACACCCCACACATTGTCACGACCCCCTTCTATCCAAGATGCCCCTACTGAGCTGGAAATGGTGAAAGGGAGATAATGACCCCCGAGTCCCACCACCAGTAGACTCCGGGGTGGAGACTAGAACCAAGGGTATGAGTTTTCACAAATATGGGAGGCATTACCCTTTTATTATTCAAGATCGGGATATAGGACAAGTCAACTACCAAAAAGGAAAATAACAAGTGTATAGAAATAAACACAAACCAATCCCACATGCATGTATAAACAATTCTGAAAAAAAGTACAAGTACAAGAAAGATCATAAGTAAAATACCAAAAGAAACAAGAGTACAACAACTGCAACAACTCCAACTATCCCGACTAGTAGGGTCCCGCACGACCCTAGAAGTCCTCCTGGATACCTGAAAGTAAACATAGGGTGAGCATACAAGTATACTCAGTAGGGAAACCTAAATCTATTGTGCACAGGTGGGGAGACATCCTAATGTCCCGTGAGAACAAAAGAAGAAACCAGCCTAACAAGGAAATCTATCCACCCAACCTCACCAGCCACACTCACGAAAAACACATAAAAACAGGTAGTAGTATATAAGAACAAGAGTGTTGGGTACCCCACACCATCTCCCACTAGCTAGCTGCTCTTCCTAACGACGAACGTCCTGACGCTACCACACTCTTACCACCCGCACACACCTGGGCCTCAAGAACCACATATCCTACCCGTATACACCTGGGCCTCACAAACCACATATCCCGCCCGCACACACCTGGGCCTCACAACCACATATCCCGCCTGCACACACCTGGGCCTCACAAACACAATCACATCCCCGCCCAAACACACCTGGGCCTCATCCCGAAGATTGTTGGGAACAGTCAACATGCCCGAAGAGTCTTGGGCTAATACCACCCCAAACGAAACCTACCCGAAGAGTCTTAGGTGTAAGGTCGCCTAAAGCCATCACAACCTATGGAAGAAGGAGCAGGAAGGAGCTAGTAGCTAAGGGGAAAACACCCTCTCCCATGAAATGGGAGTGTTCGACACTAAGTGATCAACATGTTTGGGGTGAGACAAAACACAAAGATATAGATATATATATATATATATGTATACCAAACAGACAACCCAACCTATGGCTAATAAACAGAGAAACTAAGAACGTACCTCGACAATGCTACTATGAAGCATGCATACAACAAACAACCCCAAACCCATTTAGGTTTTTAAGTTTCATCAGTAATAGTTTACTACTTCCTTAACTGCTGGGCAACTATCAAACCCGATCAAGCATTTCGTAGAACAAAATCTCTTCCAACCAGAAGTCAAGTTAGATAAAACACAAGCAACACAACCCAACCTTTTATCATCAATCAAACCCCATCGATTGTTCCCACATTCATTATATTTCCCCACAGTTCATTTAACAACTTTCCACTTTCTTTTAATAATACAACCCATTACTGCAGCCATGCTACCACTATAACCACATCTCCACCACCGTATCACATAAAAAGGCTTGTGCCACATCATTACCATTAATATTATTTACCGCGGCCCCACTGCCCGTCCTATTCATAACAACTTAGGATCCAACCCATTTCACACACCACGTAACCTACCAACACCCACATGTTCATTATTCCATTTTGTTCAACTGGGGTGATCACACACGAGTTCCATATTTGAAGTCAGCCAACTTTACGTGATTAACCGAATTCCACATTCCACAAATTTCCTTCCAGAAAAGCAGTCTAGATATATAGGGCAACATTTAATTGCACATGAAAAGGCCCACAACAACCGTGATTTTAAGTAGGCATAATCCTATTCAATTTACAACATAATATCACAGGATATAAATAATGTAACTGCATTCACAAACTTCCCATCCCCATTATACTAACCAGTTATTATCTTCATTAAACTGGTTCCAATGTGTTTCATGTAAACAAGAGGAAACCCACCCCGCATGATGCACAAACTAGAGAGACGAAGGTAAGATCCCTACCTCAACAGGTTCTGATCACAACGCTCCCCCAGATCATCTTTAGAAGATGTCCATCGTCATCCGTCGCTTTTTTCAAAACCCGAAAAAAATCCTCGGGTGGAAGCTGGGAAGGAAAGACAGAAGGGAAAGCAACAGATCTAAGCTCATAAGTTCCTCCTCATCGTTACGATCCCATGGCCACTGACAGATCGTAAATCAGAGCTCGGGCGGAAATGTTATGGAAGAAATGAGCTTTGGAGTCTCTTGGGAGAGCTCTACTCGAGGGAAAGGGGAGGAGAGGAGTGTTTTGAAAAGGAGGAGAGGCCCCCTCCTTTTATAGGTTAAAAACACTAAATTACAAGACATGTACTTTCTAGTACATGGCGTGTACTAGGCTATTTCACACGGTCACCACGCGGCTTCCAACACGGCCTTCAACGCGGCACACGGTCGTTGACTGGTCAACACTCGGTTTGAGGGTAACGCGTACGCGGGGAGGAACAACACGACATGTAGTATGGGCCACAGGGTGTGTACTCATTTATTTCACGCGGCAAGGACACGAACTCAACATGGCACACGACTGTTGATTGGTCAACACACGGTTTCAGTGTAACGCGTACGTGAGGAGGAACTACACGGTGTGTAGTATGGGCTACACAACGTGTACTCATTTATTTCATGCGGCAAGGACACGACTTCAACACGGGGTATACCCGGCAAGGTAGTACATGGCGTGTAGTTACAAAATTATGAAAAGTGTGGGAAAAGTCAATTCTACCCTCCAGAACACTTCAGGACCCTCTTTTCGACAAAGGAATGGGCCGGAGAGGTCCAGACAATTACATCAGATACCTCTTAAAACATTCTCGTCTTCAAGAATTCAGAAACCAACCCAGAGGAACCCAACAAGATACCTCCTAGGGATCTCGTTATAACAGGAACCCAACCAACAACCCTAATCATATGTGTTAGGAATTCCCTCTCATATGTCGAGATATTATCCTCTTTAGGTGGCACTGACTCTCCTGCACGGGTTTAATCGAATCCACATTAATGCATCTCGATAAAGAATTGGGTCTTCCAACTTCCATATATTATAATTTTTTCTAACTTACATTGGCCCCAACACCGTACAACCAACACACTATCCAGACACGTGGCTTGGGGAAATTCCTTCTCCCATGTCGAGATATTATCAACTTTAGGTGGCACTGACTCTCCCGCATGGGTTCAATCGCATCCTCATTAATGTGTCTCGATTAAGGATCATGTTTTTTCTTTTCCCACACATCCGGACACATTACACACTTCCATAGAACAAGGAAACAAAATGTCCCACAACCAACAAGCCAAGCATTCCATATATTAAAGGTACAAAGCATAACATCAAAACAAAGCTCAGAAGAACAAAGAAAAACACAAGTCAAAACAACTTCAGGTACTGAGCGTGCATCTGAGCCTCCCGCTTCCAAGTGCTCTGCTCGAGGCTACCATTTCTCTACAACCCACGAACCAAGGCGATGGTTCATCCACTGAGAACCTTTTCTTTACGATCCTCGATTCTGACTGGTCATTCCTCAAAGGTCGTGTCATCTCCCATATCTAACTATCCCCAGTCGATAATGTGAGAGTCGTCATGTAAGTACCGACGAAGCTAGGAGACGTGGAAGACGTCATGAACCTTCTCCAACTGAGGTGGCAGGGCCAGCTGATATGCCACCTCGCCTACTCGCCTCATCACCTTGAAAGGTCTGATGAACCTAGGGGAGACCTTACTCCCCTTCCAAAACCTCTGCTTCCCCCGTCATGGGGAAACCTTCAAGAACACATGATCTCCCACCTCGAACTCCAAGGGACTCCTCCAAAGATCAGTATAAGACTTGTGTCGGTCCCGAGCCTCTTTCATCCTTTCACACACAAGCTGGACTTTCTCTATAGTGCTCTGTACTACCTCTGGCCCAAGAGCACCTATCTCTCCAACCTCTGCCCAACAAATGGGTGAACGACATGGTATTCCATACAAAGCCTCAAACGACGCCTTGCCAATAGTAGAGTGGAAGCTGTTTTTGTAGGGAAACTCTAATAAAGGAAAGTGTCACACCCATGATCCCCTGAAATCCAGAATGCATGCTCGCAGCATTTCCTCCAACGTCTGGATAGTCTGCTCTGTCTACCCATCGGTCTGGGGGTGGAAAGCAGTGCTAAGTTGTAACTTGGTGCCAAAATCATGCCGTAATCCCTTCCAGACTCGTGAGGTGAACCGAGTATCTCGATCTGAGATGATAGTCTTTGGAACTCCATGCAACTGCACCACCTCATCTACGTACCTCTGTGCTAAGGTACTCACCGGGCCCGACTCCTTAATTGCTAAGAAGTGAGCTAATTTCGTCAGCCGATCCACCACTACCCAGATAACATCATAACCAACCTGAGCTCTGGGTAATCCTATGACAAAGTCCATTGAGATTTCATCCCATTTCCACTCAGGTACATCTAATGGATGAAACAAACCACTGGGAAAACAGTGTTCAACTTTTACTTACTGACACACTAGGCACTTAACCACAAACTCTGCCACTGCCCATTTCACCCCGGGCCACCAAAGCTGTTCCCTCAGGCCTCGATACATTTTTGAAACTCCCGGATGCACCGCCAAGGCTGAGCTGTGGAACTCATGGAGAACTCCCTCATACATCGCCTCTGGAACAAACAACCTTCAATGAAAAAGCATCCAATGATGGCTCTCCTCTGACCATCCTTCTGGAGAGTTTCCCTGATCGATACGATCCCGCATTACTTCTGCCTCGGAGTCTCCCCAATGAGACTCTTCCACCTGCTGCAACAAGGAGGACTGCAACGTCATCTGAAACAAACGACCACTAACACCTTCTACCCTTGCATCCAAGTGCAAGGCAACCAACTCTCCCACCGCTTTCCAAGAATCAGTGGATTTCCGAACCACTTCATTATGTGACTTCCTGCTCAGAGCATCAACCACAATATTGCCCTTACCTTCAGTGTAAGAGATATCGAAGTCATATTCTTGGAGAAACTCGACCCATCTCCGCTGCCGTAAGTTCAGGTCACGCTGGGAGAAGATATAACGTAAGCTCTTGTGATCTGAGAAGACCACAAAGCGCTCCCCAAAAAGGTAATGTCACCATAACTTTAGTACGAAAACCACTGCTGTAAGCTCTAGGTCATGGGTGGCATAGTTACGCTCGTGAGGGAGCAACTGCCTAGAACCATAATAGATCACACCCTTCTTCTGCATCAGTACGCACCCCAAACCAAGGCCAGAAGCATCAAAAAACACCTCATAAAACAACCCTTCCTCTGGAAACCTGAGTACTGGAGCACTGACCAACTTCTCTTTTATGTAGTCGAAAGCTTCCTGGCACTGCTCACTCCATAGGAAGACCTAGTTCTTCCTAGTCAAAGCTGTCAATGGAGAAGAAACTCGAGAGAAGTCCGAAACGAACCTCCGATAATATCCTGCCAACCCCAGGAAACTACGAACTTCTGCCACGCTCTTGGGTGCTGCCCAAGAAACAACTGCCTCCACCTTCGATGGGTCCATTGACACTCCATGCCGAGACACCACGTGCCCAAGGAAGTGTACTTCTTGCATCAAGAAGTTACACTTTGATAATTTCCCATAAAGCTGGTGGTGTCGAAGGACTTCCAAGACTGCCCTGAGATTCTCAACATGCTCCTCCTCTAATCTTGAGTAGATCAGGATGTCATCGATAAACACAATGACAAACCAGTCTAGAAAATCTCGGAATACAAATTTCATAAGTCCCATGAACACAGCTGGTGCATTCGTAACTCCAAACGACATAACTACAAACTCGAAGTGCCTATACCTGCACCTGAAAGCTGTCTTTGAGATGTCACTGTCCTTTACCCTCAGCTGATGATATCCAGATCGTAGATCAATCTTAGAAAACCAACCTGCTCCCCTTAGCTGGTCGAAGAGATCATCTATCTTTGGAAGGGGTAACAGTTCTTGAACATTACCTGATTCAACTTTCGGTAGTCTATGCATAGCCTGAGACCACCATCTTCATTCTTCACGAACAAAACTGGAGCACCCCATGACGACAGGTAGGGTTGAACAAAACCCTTCTCAATCAAATTGTCAATCTGAATCCGTAACTCCCGCAACTCTGAATGTGCCATCCGATAAGGGGCCATCGAAATCGGACGGGCACCAGGCTGTAAGTCTATCCCGAACTCAATGTCACGTTGGGGGGGGGGGGCAGAGTCACAACCTCATCGGGAAAACCATCGAGGAACTCCCCAACAACCTCTGGAACATACACCATCTCCGTATCAGCTGAAACCCCTGATACCCCTCCTAGAAAGGAAAGGAGAGGCTTCACATGCCGACTTCCCACCTGATAGCTCCTGTCGCCAATAAAAGCTATATGCTGCCCATCCACGTCGGAGAACACAACTCTTCTTCAGATGCAGTCGATAATGCCATTAACAGAAAATAGCCAGTCGATTCCTAGAATGACATCGTAGGGCTGAATCTGTAGCAAAAGAAGTTCCCCACTAGATCGATGCGGTCCCAACGTCAGCCCACATACCAAGAAAACACAAGATACGCTGGTCTGACCTCCAACTGGTGTACTCAGCACCAGGGGTACAGAAAGTCTCTCTACGTCTAGACCCAAAGTATGGGCTAGACCTGGTGAAACAAAGGAGTGTGAAGCTCCCGAATCGAACAAAGCAAAAAAAGAGTGATGAACAAACAAATCATACCTTGCACCACCTCTGGTCCTGCTGAAGCTGCCAACTCTACTACGTGCAACTATCCACGCCCAGCTCCTCTGCCTCTCTGATGTCGACCACCTCACCGACCATGCCCTGGTTGAGTTCCCTGAGGAGCACCCTGAGGTCGGCCTCCTCCTGCAATGTCTGCCCTCGAAGGAGCAGGGTCCTGCTGCTACTGGAAGGGCCTCATCGGAAACTGGTGTTGCTGAGGCGGGCGCTGAACCTGACCACCTCCACCGTACTGAGCTCAGGTCAGGCACCGACTCTGGATGTGCCCGAAACCTCCACAAGAGAAACACTTCAGTCCTGGGCTCGTGAAAAAGGGATGGGGACCCGAAGATCTGAACTGGAACTGCTGGTGCCTGCTTCCAACTGGCCTGAATCTGGAAGCTCCCATCATAGGAGACCTGTTGCTGACTGCCTTCCCTTTTGAAGAACCTGGCTGGATCCCCTCTCGTGGTGAACCTCCCTGTGAGTGTATCCTCTCTAAAACCTCTGCCTTCTTCTGTATGACCAAGTACATCGGAAGGGTGAAGGGGGGGACAACATACTGGAGCGAAGGAAAAGTGCCTCCTCCAAACTTCTCGCCCGAGACTCCTCATTCAGAAAGAGATCCGGAGAAAAGTGTAGGAGATCCTTCAAAATGATCCCCAACTCTCATACTGACATACTCCCCGGATGGAGGGAGAGTAACTCCTGCTGATTCTCCACCGTGATTATGGAAGAAAATAATTCCTCTCGGAACTCCTTCTCAAAATCATCCCATAGAACCACTGCCTCTGTCCTCTTTCCGAGGTAGAGTGTCCACCACTGGCACGCCACACCTCTCAGCTGACTGACTGCAAGGGGAAACCAGTACTCTCTTGGAGCACAGATCAAAGTAAAAGTGATCCCTAGATCCTCAAGCTAGCCCTATGTCTCCTTATCTGAAGTACTACCCTCGTACTTCTTGAGGGTTTGTTGTTGGAAGGAACAAAGAGTCTTCTGCCACCGACTATCTTCCTCCTCTCGGTCAATCCTTAACAGATCGACCGCCTGAATCTACTGGGCCTCGGCTGTCTGAGCCACCCGGGGATGACGTCCATGTGCCATAGCTATACAGTAAACAATGATCGCCTAAGCCCAAGTAGCAAGGAAATTTCTCAAGGTTTCATTTTATCAATTTATTTCAATTTATTTCCCAGAACACCCAAATCAAGTAAAACAAAATCAAGATGATTCACGTACCTTCCCTAGGGTCTCTACCATGCAATCAATGTAGTCTCACTAGGTTGTTCGGTAGGCTCAGAGGACTTGCATCAGATCACGGGGGGCCCTAAAATACCATGTACTAGTCAGTCTTACCTGGCCTATGTCACACACCAAGATCATCCAACAATGTCTCCCTACCATCCCACACAATCCTCACTGTGCCTAACTCTAGACTCCATCCTATCTCTCAACCAACACCTTTGATACCATTCTGTCACGACCTACTTCCATCAAATTTTCCCCTCCTGGGCTGGCAATGGTGAAAGGGAAATAATTACCCCTGAGTCCCGCCTCCAGTAGGCCCCCGGGTGGTGACTAGCACCAAGGGTATGATTTTTCAAAAATATGGGAGGCATTGCCATTTTATTATTTAATATTTGGATATAGGAGAAGTCAACGACCAAAAAGGAAAAGAACAAGTGTATAGAAATAAACCCAAACCAATCCCATATGCATGTTTAAACAATTCTGAAACAAAGTACAAGTACAAGAAAGCTCAAAAGTACAATACCAAAAGAAACAAGAGTAAAAAAACTGCAACAACTCCAACTATCCCGACTAGTAGGGTCCCTCATGGCCCTGTTAGTCCTCCTGGACACTTGAAAGTAAACGTAGGGTGAGCATACAAGTATACTCAGTAGTGAAACCTAAAGCTCTCGTGCACAGGTGGGGAGACATCCTAATGTCCTGTGAGAACAACAGAAGAAACCAACCTAACAAGGAAATCAATCCACCCAACCTCACCAGCCACGCTCACCAAAAAAACATAACAACAATTAGTAGTATATAAGCACAAGATTATTGGGTACCCCGCACTATTTCCTACTAGCTAGCTGCTCTTCCTAATGGCGAACATCCTCAAGCTACCACACTCTTCCGCCCGCACACACCTGGGCCTCAAGAACCACATATCCCGCCCGCACACACCTGTGCCTCACAAACCACATATCCCGCCCGAACACACCTGAGCCTCACAACCACAATCACATCCCTACCCGAACACACCTGGGCCTCATCCTGAAGATTCTTGGGAACAGTAAACCTTCTCGAAGAGTATTGGGCTAATACCACCCCAAACAAAACATACCTGAAGAGTCTTTGGTGTAAGGTCACCTCAAGCCATCACAGCCTATGGAAGAAAGAGCAGGAAGGAGCTAGTAGCTAAGGGGAAAACATCCTCTCCCCTGAAATGGGAGTGTTCGTCACTAAGTGCTCAACATGGGTGGGGTGCGACAAAACAAAAAGATAAAGATATATATATATATATATATATATATATATATATATACAGAGAAACTAAGCACGTGCCTCGGCACTGATACTACAAAGCATGCATACAACAAACAACCCCAACTCCATTTAGGTTTTTAAGTTTATTCATTAATAGTTTATTAGTTTCTTAACTGCTGGGCAACTATCAAACCAGACCAAGCATTTCGTAGAACAAAATCCCTTCCAACCACAAGTCAAGATAGATAAAACACAAGCAACACAACCCAACCTTTTATCATCAATCAGACCCCATCGATTGTTCCCGCATTCATTATCTTTCCCCCCAGTTTATTTAACAACTTTCCACTTTCTTTTAATAACACAACCCATTACTGTAGCCCTGCTTCCACTATAACCACATCTCCACCACCGTATCACATAACAAGGCTCGTGCCACATCATCGCCCCTTTAATATTATTTACCGCAGCCCCACTACCCATCCTATTCGTAACAACTCAGGATCCACCCCCCTTTCACACAACACATAACCAACCAACACCCACATGTTCATTATTCCATTTTGTTCAACCGGGGTGATCACACACGGTTTCCGGATTTTAAATCAGCCAACTTTACGTGATTAACCTAATTCCACATTCCAGAAAGTTCCATCCACAAAAACAGTCTAGAAAGATAGGGAAACATTTAATTGCGCAAGAAAAGGCCCCCAACGATCGTGATTTTCAGTAGGTATAAGCCTATTCAATTCACAACATAATATCACAGGATATAAATAATGTAACTGCATTCAAAAACTTCCCATCCCCGTTATACAAGCCAGTTATTATCTTCATTAAACTGGTTAAAATATGTTTCACATAAACAAGAAGACACCCACCCTGCATAATGAACAAACTAGAGAGATGAAGGTAAGATCCCTACCTCAAGAGGTTCTGATCACAACGCTACCCCGGATCCGCTATAGAAGATGTTCGTCGGCGTCTGTCGCTTCTGTCAAAACCCGAAAAAACCTCCTCGGGTGGAAGCTGGGAAGGAACTGCCAAAGGGAATGAAAAATATCCAAGCTCAGAAGTTCTTCCTCGTCGTTACGATCCCATATCCGCTGACAGATCGTAAATTGGATCTCGGATGGAAAGGTTATGGAAGAAATGAGCTTTGGAGTCTCTTGGGAGAGCTCTGCTCGAGGGAAAGGGAAGGAGAGGAGTGTTTTGAAAAGGAGTAGAGGCCCCCCCTCCTTTTATAGGAAAGAAAAACTAAAGTACACGGAGTGTACTTGACTATTTCACATAGTCTCCATGCGGCTTCCAACACAGATTTCAATGCGGCACACGGTCGTTGACTGGTCAACACACGATTTGAGGGTAACACATACGCGAGGTGGAACTACACGGTGTGTAGTATGGGATAAATGGTGTGTACTCATTTATTTCACGCGACAAGGACACATCCTCAACATGGAACACATCCATTGACTGGTCAACACATGGTTTGAGGGTAACGCGTAAGTGGGGAGGAACTATACAATGTGTAGTATGGGCTACATGGCGTGTACTCATTTATTTCACGTGGAAAGGACACGACTTCAACACGGGGTATACCCGGAAAGGTAGTACACGACGTGTACTCAAACTACACGGTGTGTAGTTACAAAATTATGAAAAGTTTGGGAAAAGTCTATTCTACCCTCCATTACACTTCATGACCCTCTTTTCAAAAAAGGAATGGGCCGGAGAGGTCCGGGCCATTACACACCTAAAAACTTTTGGATTTGGAAAGTTTATCCAAATTAGGTGGGTCACATATTGAAATAATGTAAAGACCCGAAACGTTACGTACATGTACATTAAATTACTTTTGAGGAATACTTAGTACATTATAAAAACACACACACAAGGACCGTAATAGTTTAGTGTCTTTGGAAACTCGGAATATAATATTCTAATCGAGGTGAAAGATCTTCAACATCTCCCATAAAGATCTTCTTCTTTTTACCTAAAACCTTTCTTTATATCCTGGGGAAAAGAAAACATAAAAGGGTGAGCTCAAATGCTCAGTAAGGGTAAACAAAAGAAATATAAATCACATCATATTCATAAGAACATAACATTTTGGAAATATTAACCTGCAAAAGAGATCATAATTTCATAATCTGGGATAAATCATGGCAGTGAAATGTAATCACAATAATCATAACTTAAACCATGAGACATTGTGGCATACACACATAATCATAGAGAATCTTTTCTTTTTAGTCAAGACTCATTGCCAAGACTATCTTAGTGGACAAAGTCCCTTTCTGAACCGAGTCAGCCTCGTTTCAGTCCTGTTTCACTGAACCGGTATAACCTACCGTTCCAGCCATGTCTATATCATGAGATATAAAATCTTTACCCAATGAATTTGAGGGAGATATAGGTCCCACCCATCTCATAATGATACCATTCTTATGTGTGCCACAAAATCTTAAAACATACATCATTGCATAACCCATGTAATAAAAATGGGAATCTTAAACATTGTGACATCATAAAACAATTCATATAAGATAATGGAATTCATAAAAATAATTCCACCACAACATAATCAAATCAATGTAATAATAGGGATAAAAATAGATCACTTTATTATCTTATATGGAAAATAATTTTCATAAAACACTTGAACTCCATTCTTGAGGAAAATATCCTTTCTACTTCAAAAACATTTTTCCTTTCTTAACATGTCATAGAATTTTAAACTAAAAGAATTAGAATAAAAATAAACTTGAAAAATTGTAAGGGAAGCTTCTTGGAAATATTTTTTTTAAAATCCATTCATGCCGTATAAGTTAAAAGAAAACATTCTTCTCGTACTTTTGTCAGAAAAGTCAAAAAGTACCTCTAATGAAAAACGACAAAAGATTCATTTCATATCTTTTACTAAAAACTCACCGTAGGGTAAAATTGGATTTAAACAATTGTAGGTGGATGTAAATAACATTACATATTGAGGAAACATGGATGTGGATGATAAAATATACCCCAGTAAATTTCAAAGTACAAACAATCTCGGATAAAAATGAGATTGTGATATTTCCCTTACCTTAGGTCCGACTTGCTTTGTAAGTGTCCGAACCTCCTGTATAATGATTTAAATCATGTTATTTACTTATTAAAAAATCATATTAATTGTTATTATATCATATATGGTCCACTTATGACTTTATATTACCCTTTCTTTTGTAAATTCATGTTAAAGTAGCGTTTTGGGTAAAATCGTCTCATTTGTCGTTCGTGTTTTTAACTTGTAATTATTAATATGATTAATTGAATCATGATTACTTATATCCAGAATGTAAAACATGAATTATATATATTATATATTCAGAATATATATATATATATATAATATCGATAAATGGAATGAAATACACCGTTCATGGAGATGATAGTCCGTACGTACGCATGAACGCTGTTTTCGTTTCCTTATTGAAGTGAATGGAATTAAGTAGATGACATACATATAAATTTACATAAATCCAGTATCATTATTATGTCATATATTTCATTAGTACTTATTATATATACTTTATAATCATTCATGAATGGTTAATCATTGAGAATGAATCTCATCGCGTCGTGGAGACGGTAGTCTGTACGTACGCACGAGTGATGATATTGTTCCCATGGTCGTGGAATTGTGTTGAAGTGTATGTAGACTATTTCAGTATCAATATCACTTTATAATAATAATATATAGTTACTCATTACACCATTATACCCATCCTATTAAGGTGGTGGTGGAAAATAGATTACACCACGGCGTGGAGACGGTATTCCGTACCTACGCACGCGCGGTGATTTCATTTTTCCGTAGGATGGATAGAAGGTTAATTAGGGTTGTTTCATATTTATAATAACATATCAGTATGTAATTAATACTTATGTGATTACTTTGTCATGAAACAACTAAAGGAGAAGAAGTTGAAGAAGAAAGAAATTGAAAATATCAGTAATGGATATTACCTCTTCTTTGAAACGCCTCTTTGAATCCTCCACTTAGGAAACTAAGATTGGTATTTGAAGAAGACCAGAACCTCTAGGATTATTCTAGGGAAGTGGAGAAGGGATTTTGTCAGGGGTTGGCCAAGCTTGAGTGCTCAAATTGGTGTGAGGAGGAGGGGGAAGAGGTGTCCTTTTATAAGGGAGGAGAGGGGCACCTTAGGAATATCTCAAAATATTATTTTATATTAAAGTCAAAATCGGTTTATAATGGTTCCAAAGGGTCTTATTTCGAAGAAAAAGTGGGTATGGGTCGAAATACTATCAACAAATAGGATTTAGAAAGGTTTAGGTTATTATTTTAACCTTATCAATTAGATTTAACTCTAAGTTAAATAATTTAACTTTTACCGTGTCTTTTTGTTTTCTTACACTATATGGTTAATACACTTACTATAACATACCAAACGAACCCCAAATTGTTTATTATTAATATATATATATCCTTATATAAGTCATGTGGCCTAACATTAGATTTTTAGGAATAAAATAAAAATTAATAATATAATATTTGATTTAAAAACTATTTTGTGTCAATTTTGACACTATTTGATATATGATTTGTTTGAAAGTCATAACAGAATTATATGTTCGAAAAAAGTTGATTAAATCAACAATAATATATCATAGTAACCTAGAAAATTAGTGGAATGCATAAAAAGTCTCAAATTACATTTATTTTTGTGTTTATAACATCAATTATGTGAATATTTCATTAATAAGATAATTACTGCATCATCATTGTGTCATAAATAAATTAAATTATTTAATGTCTAAAAATTACAAATAAAATACCATTATGTAGGAAATATTTTTATATTTCTAATGAATATTTATAGTCGAATTTATCTTATGTATAACCCTATATTAAAAATGTTTTAGTAAATAAACTTTGATTTTAACTCTTTTAACCCTTCTTTAAATAAATTAATAATAAATGTCCTAATCTAATCCAAGTGGGCCTAAATTGTACTATTTTGTTCCTAAGTTTGTTTTTGGTCGAATTAAACTTGTCCAATAGAATTATGACATGTGTTAGGGTAATAATAATATCATTTCTACCCTTAATTACCCTATTTACTTTTAACCGTGGTAAATAAAAGTAAAAAGTTACTATTCACCAAAAATTATTTTCATCTCATTGAACCAAATTTTACTTACTGACATCAACCGTGTCTCTCGGATTTTTGAAATTCCACTCACAGAGGCGGTAAAATTAAGTTTTATGAAAAATTCAGTTTTTTTAACTACCACTTAGGGGTTTCACTATTCATCAAAAATTGAAAGTTTTCAGAAAAATACCAAAAATTAGGCCTAAGATATATTTGATATTATGAACTCAAAAATGATTTCTATTTTAAGAAATTAAAAACATATCAGTTGCATTAATTAATTTAAAAATTAATTCCCGTCGTCAAAACAAAAGGCGTGTTTTTAAGAGATAATAACTATCAAAAGATTGACACTTGTTTATAACTGGTTTTAATGTGAAATTACATCCAATGACCAACGTTGTATTAAATTGTAAAAATATATTCTAAATATACATTAAAACCACTCAAATTAATAATTTATCACTATTAATTATTTCAATTGAAAAAGTTGTTTTTAATTAAAATTTAGTAATTTTCACTATTCATCAAAATATTAAAGTTATCCGAAAATCACCAAAATTTCACCCTAAGCTAATTTCGATATTCCGAATCCATAAATGAAGTCCATTTTGAAAAATAAAATTTACAAAATTTCAAAAAGTGGTTATTACTATTCATAACAGCTAGTTTTAATAATATCTTAATAGCATATCGTTTTTTAGCGAAACATGGTGTTGCGTACAACACACACTATCGTGGAAGGTCGCGATTGCGTGTAATTCAAGCCAGGTCAGAGATGTGTGTTGTGAAAGCTCCTTTTGGTTTAGCGTATAACACAAGAAATTAATGAAATTAAAAAGAATATTTTTCATAAAATCTCGGGGTGTTACATTCTACCCCCCTTAAAATGAATTTCGCCCTCGAAATTCGTCAGGGTTATAAATGGTTTACTATTCGAAAGTTTCTTTAATCGAAACCCACATCGTAAAATGGAATACCAAAACCAATATTTAAAAAAAGTATGAAACGTGACGGTTACTAATCACTGGGTTTCCACATAGGTGAAAATATGGATATGGAAGAAAAATCTAACCATCATGTTCTGATGGAGAGTGGTAGAGAACATGGCTATGGAAAAGCCAACAATCACAAATCCATAAATTTGTGACAATCTAAGGTACCATCTGATTAATCAGATACTAGGACAACATTTTTGGTTTTCAAGATCGTTTCCCTAAAGTTGAAGAATTTAGAATAAATACTTACTTTATTTTGGTACAATCTCACTGTTGTTCGTGTCTTGAACAATTTACAATTCATATCTTAAATAAATGAAGTTGAATTTGTTATTCATGAAGTGTTAGCAGATCATGTGATAGAATGACGGGTCATTCCATCTGTCTCAAACAAAAGGTTAGAAAAAGTTATTAAATATACATAAGTCATTCTATAGTGAGATTAATCATATATGGTTCCTAAAATGGGCTTATACTTCATATATCATACTGCTTAATATAATAAAACTAGTTTCTACTAAACAGGGACTTCCTGTAGGCCAGTGGTAGGTGATAAAGGTCAGTCGCACTTCGGTTGTGGGTTCGATTCCCACAGCCTTGTCCGACGCGATGGGTTGTCGCCCGTCCTGTAGGTTGTCCTTTTTTTAAAGCTATATTACTATAAAATCCCATCAAAAATATCGAAAAACGTTTTATCCTAACTTATGTCCAACATAATCCATTCTAATCTTTATGCTTATCTAAAATACTTCAGTCCAAGCTCATAGTATAAAGAAAATGATTACTTGAAATGTCACAGAACAATCACATGAATGCCATCATTTATCCCCCATATATCATAAGATATATCTTTTTGGTCAAATTACAAACATGTGAATACCTTAATCATGTATTCTCTTGAAGAATGAATACCCATTGAACCTTAGTGAAAACATGAATGCTGTTAAAAGTTAACACTTTCCACATACCAAAATCATCAAAATTCTATATACTCAAACCATGATATCACTTAGTCCTTATATCTATCATGAGCTCATGAATACTGTCAAATATTTCATTTTCTCATTTTCCCTTCATTATGTGCATATCATTATTTTTCCAAAAATATCTCAATCACTTTCCATGGTTACTGGTACCATAAAATTATTGAAAACCACAATAGACCAATACATAAATATTCCAATATTCCACGATACTATATACAACACTATTTTGGAATCCCATTACATAAACACTTAATAATTCCACCACAGTGTTGTCATATTCAACATCGCCAATAGTGATCGCATGTGACTTCCCTTTGTCCTTTTCCTTAAGTGGTTTCTCATGTTGATAATCACTAACCCTTGGATTAGGGAATTTATTAGCATAATGCCCCATTTCCTTGCACTTGAAGCATTGAAGTGTTGGTGGTGCGTTCTCTGCAGTGTTTGCTTTATTCACATCATTAGAAACCCTTTTTCTATTACTTCGACACTCAGCTGCTCGATGACCTTCTTTTCCACACTTAAAACATTTTCTAGTCCCTTTAAGACAATCTTTACCATGCTTCTTTCCACACTTTGTGCATAAGGAAACATTCATCTTCTTTTCACCATTATTCTGAGATTTCTCCTTGAACTCCATCTTTCGTTTCTTGTCAAAACCATGAGATGGATATGTAACACCAACTTCCATTTCTACCTTGATAGCACAACGCACAATTTCTTCATAGCTACTGAAGTCTCTTATAGCTAATGCCCTTCGAAGACTTGGTTTTAAGCCACTGAAAAATCGATCAACTTTACTTTCAGGTTGGATGATAATGCCAGATTCATACCGTGCAAGTCTTGTAAAATTCGCTTCGTATATACCAACAGATTCATCATCCTTCTGCTTCAGCTCAAGAAACTCCTTTTCCATCTTTGTTCGAAGAATACGATGGAAGTACTTACTGAAAAACAAGTTCTTGAACTCGTCCCATTCCATGGACTCAATTTCATATCTTGGCCTCGTATTCTTGATAAGATTCCACCATTGATCAGCTTCACCTTCCAAACAATATACTGCTAAGATGGATTTATCATGCTCAGAACATTGAAGAACTGAAAATATCTTTTCAGTGGTACTGATCCATTGTTCAGCAACAAGTGGATCGGAAGACCCACTGAAAGAAGGTGGACGTTGCCTCATGAAGGACTCAATAGAATATTGTTCCCTTCTCTGCTCATTTGGAAGTCCAGAATGATTCATAGCTTGTGTAAGTATAGCAATAAGATTTTGCACTCCATCTCCCATAACATTTGTTTGTTCAGGAGGGCAATCATTGCATTGTCCATTGCATTGATCAACACGGTTCCTTCGGGTTCCAGCCATCGTCTAAAACCCAAAAATAATAGTGGGAGAGGCAAAAATCATGCTAGGGAAAACAACATAATAAATGAGGAGTATCCTCAATATCTAACATCTTAGGTTAAATTCTATGATCATTACCGTAGTTCTAGGATTGTATATTATACATATACTTATCCTTAGGGACATCCCTAGACATACCTTAGAAATATCTCTAGGGATCTCACTAAGGCTTTGGCATCCTAGTTTCTAAAGGTTGACTAAACCTTTCCTCTGATACCAACTGTAAAGACCCGAAACTTGACGTACATGTACATTATATTACTTTTGAGGAATACTTAGTACATTACAAAAACACACACACAAGGACCGTAATAGTTTAGTGTCTTTGGAAACTCGGAATATAATCTTCTAATCGTGGTGAAAGATCTTCAACATCTCCCATAAAGATCTTCATTTTTTTACATAAAACCTTTCTTTATATCCTGGGGAAAAGAAAACATAAAAGGGTGAGTTCAAATGCTCAGTAAGGGTAAACAAAAGAAATATCAATCACATCATATTCATAAGAACATAACATTTTGGAAATCTTAACCTGCAAAAGAGATCATAATTTCATAATCTGGGATAAATCATGGTAGTGAAATGTAATCACAATAATCATAACCTAAAACATGAAACATTGTGTCATACACACATAATCATAGAGAATCTTTTCTTATTAGTCAAGACTCATTGCCAAGACTATTTTAGTGGACAAAGTCCCTTTCTGAACCGAGTCACCCTCGTTTCAGTCCTGTTTCACTGAACCGGTATAACCTACCGTTCCAGCCATGTCTATCTCATGAGATATAAAATCTTTACCCAATGAATTGGAGGGAGATATAGGTCCCACCCATCTCATAATGATACCATTCTTATGTTTTCCACAAAATCTTAAAACATACATCATTGCATAACCCATGTAATAAAAATGGGAATCTTAAACATTGTGACATCATAAAACAATTCATATAAGATAATGGAATTCATAAAAACAATTCCATCACAACATAATCAAATCAATGTAATAATAGGGATAAAAACAGAACCCTTTATTATCTTAGATGGAAAATAATTTTAATAAAACACTTGAACTCCATTCTTGAGGAAAATATCCTTTCTACTTCAAAAACATTTTTCCTTTCTTAAAATGTCATAGAATTTTAAAATAAAAGAATTTGAATAAAAATAAACTTGAAAAATTGTAAGGGAAGCTTCTTGGAAATAATTTTCTTTAAAAACCATTCATGCCGTATAAGTTAAAAGAAAACATTCTTCTCGTACTTTTGTCGGAAAAGTCAAAAAGTACCTCGTATGAAAAACGACAAAAGATTCCTTTCATATCTTTTACTAAAAACTCACCGAAGGGTAAAATTGGATTTAAACAATTGTAGTTGGATGTAAATAACATTACATATTGAGGAAACATGGATGTGGATGATAAAATATACCCCAGTAAATTTCAAAGTACAAACAATCTCGGATAAAAATGAGATTGTGATATTTCCCTTACCTTAGGTCCGACTTGCTTTGTAAGTGTCCGAACCTCCTGTATAATGATTTAAATCATGTTATTGTCTTATTACAGAATCATATTCATTGTTATTATATCATATATGGTCCACTTATGACTTTATATTACCCGTTCTTTTGTAAATTTATGTTAAAGTAGCGTTTTGGGTAAAATCGTCTCATTTGTCGTTCGTGTTTTTAACTTGTAATTATTAATATGATTACTTGGATCATGATTACTTATATCCAGAATGTAAAAAATGATTTATATATAATATATATTCAGAATATATATATATATATATATATAATATCGATAAATGGAATGAAATACACCGTTCATGGAGACGGTAGTCCGTACGTACGCATGAACGCTGTTTTCGTTTCCTTATTGAAGTGAATGGAATTAAGTAGATGATATACATATAAATTTAAATAAATCAAGTATCATTATTATGTCATATATTTCATTAGTACTTATTATATATACTTTATAATCATTCATGAATGGATAATCATTGAGAATGAATCTCATCGCGTCGTGGAGATGGTAGTCCGTACGTACGCACGAGCGATGATATCGTTCCCATGGTCGTGGAATTGTGTTGAAGTGTATGTAGACTATTTCAGTATCAATATAAATTTATAATAATCATATATAGTTACTCATTACACCATTATACCCATCCTATTAAGGTGGTGGTGGAAAATAGATTACACCACGGCGTGGAGACGGTATTCCGTACGTACGCACGCGCGGTGATTTCATTTTTCCGTAGGATGGATAGAAGGTGAATTAGGGTTGTTTCATATTTATAATAACATATCAGTATGTAAGTAATACTGATGTTATTATTTTTTCATTAAACAACTAAAGAAGAAGAAGTTGAAGAAGAAAGAAATTGAAAAGATCGGTAATGGATATTACCTCTTCTTTGAAACGCCTCTTTGAATCCTCCACTTAGGAAACTAAGATTGGTCTTTGAAGAAGACCAGTACCTCTAGGATTATTCTAGGGAAGTGGATAAGGGATTTTGGAAGGGTTTGGCTGAGCTTGAGTGCTCAAATTGGTGTGAGGAGGAGGGGGAGGAGGTGTCCTTTTATAAGGGAGGAGAGGGGCACCTTAAAAATATCTAAAAATATTATTTTATATTAAAGTCAAAATCGGTTTATAATGGTTCCAAAGGGTATTATTTCGAAGATAAAGTGGGGATGGGTCGAAATACTATCAACCAATAGGATTTAGACAAGTTTAGGTTATTATTTTAACCTTATAAATTAGATTTAACTCTAAGTTAAATAATTTAACTTTTACCGTGTCTTTTTGTTTTCTTACACTATATGGTTAATACACTTACTATAACATGCCAAACGAACCCCAAATTGTTTATTATTAATATATATATCCTTATCTAAGTCATTTTTCCGATCCTTAGTTTTTTAGGAATAAAATAACAAATAATAATATAATATTTGATTTAAAAACTATTTTGTGTCAATTTTGACACTATTTGATATATGATTTTTTTGAAAGTCATAACAGAATTATATGTTATAACCAAGTTGATTAAATCAACACTAATATATCATAGTAACCTAGAAAATTAGTGGAATTCATAAAAAGTCTCAAATTACATTTATTTTGGTGTTTATAACATCAATTATGTCAATATTTCATTAATAAGATAATTACTGCGTCATCATTGTGTCATAAATAAATTAAATTATTTAATGTCTAAAAATTACAAATAAAATACCATTATGTAGGAAATCTTTTTATAGTTCTAATGAATATTTATAGTCAAATTTATCTTATGTATAACCCTATATTAAAAATGTTTTAGTAAATAAACATTGATTTTAACTCTTTTAACCCTTCTTTAAATAAATTAATAATAAATGTCCTAATCTAATCCAAGTGGGCCTAAATTGACATATTTTATTCATAAGTTTGTTTTTGGTCGAATTACACTTGTCCAATAGAATTAGGACATGTGTTAGGGTAATAATAATATCATTTCTACCCTTAATTACCCTATTTACTTTTAACCGTGGTAAATAAAAGTAAAAAGTCACTATTCACCAAAAATTATTTTCATCTCATTGAACCAAATTTTACTTACTGACATCAACCATGTCTCTTGGATTTTTGAAATTCCACTCACAGAAGCGGTAAAATTAAGTTTTATGAAAAATTCCGTTTTTTTAACTACCACTTAGTGGTTTCACTATTCATCAAAAATTGAAAGTTTTCAGAAAAATACCAAAAATTAGGCCTAAGCTATATTTGATATTATGAACTCAAAAATAATTTCTATTTTACCAAATTCAAAACATATCAGTTTCATTAATTAATTTAAAAATTAATTCCCGTCGTCAAAACAAAAGGCGTGTTTTTAAGAGATAATAACTATCAAAAGATTGACACTTGTTTATAACTGGTTTAAATGTGAAATTACATCCAATGGCCAACAATGTATTAAATTGTAAAAATTTATTATAAATATACTTTAAAACCACTCAAATTAATAATTTATCACTATTAATTATTTCGATTTGAAAAATTTGTCTTTAATTAAAATTTAGTAATTTTCACTATTCATCAAAATATTAAAGTTATCCGAAAATCACCAAAATTTCACCCTAAGCTAATTTCGATATTCCGAATCCATAAATGAAGTCCATTTTGAAAAATAAAATTTACAAAATTTCAAAAAGTGGTTATTACTATTCATAATGGCTAGTTTTAATAATATCTTAATAGCATATCGTTGTTTAGTGAAACTTGGTGTTGCGTACAACACACACTATCGTGGAAGGTCGCGATTGCATGTAATTCAAGCCAGGTCAGAGATGTGTGTTGTGAAAGCTCCTTTTGGTTTAGCGTATAACACAAGACATTAATGAAATTAAAAATAATATTTTTCATAAAATCTCTGGGTGTTACAAATAACATAAAATATATGATAAATAGATAACAATAAATACCTAACCTATGGGTTCACATAAAATTCAATAGTATACACCATAATACCACCATTATATCACATGATATCCATCACAATGGCCACTAGCACTAAATGTATCATACAACACAAGTTCCTCACATATCTACACAATTCCACTATCAAATATAGGCTCCGCCATTTTCTATATTTAATGAGTTTTCATTAAATCCCATTTACTAATATATTTCATTCACATTTACACAACCCATTCATTTATTCTCTAATTAATATAATCCAATAACCACACCCAAATTCCTACACATTCTTATTTTTTACCAATCATTAAAATTTCATTTCAAAATTAAAATTTATTCAAAGTATAGTCGAGAAACTAACATAACCACATGATGCATCATATCATCCATATCACATCATCCATTTACATAACAACACATTATACATACCATCTCACCACAACAACTACATGTCTTAACCCCCACACACCACCACCATCACAAAACCACCCACATTATATCCCATGCCAATTAAGCATCACATCATCACACAAAAATTTCACAGCCTATCTGATCACCACCATCATCGCAAGATGACCCACATTACATAAGAAAACACAATAAGTACAACTAAACATGACATGACATCCCAAATTCTATATTTTTGGCTCAATTTATCATACTACTTACTTTATTATTTAGTTTGGGTATTCTAAAAAATATATATAGTACCATTGGAAACTAATTCATTATCAAAATATATGTTATTATCTTTTATATCTAGGATGAAATCAAGAAATCAAACAATAAGGTTCTCACAACCATATCAAATACAATACAATAAAGGATCTCAACTTCTATGGTTTTTCAGTAATGACAACAAGATTGTATAGTCTCATCATTAATATCCTAAAATGATATAATACATCTGATTTCTACCCATTCCCATAAATTTTAGTTTAATATAATTCATTATCTTCATTAATATGACTCATAATTTCTAGTCTATTGAATGAAAAAGAATTAAATCCCCCCACATGCTTACAAATAAGGAAAGAACAAGGATCCTACAACTTAAAGAATATTTCTGATTCTCTGCACAGTACTGAGTGAAAGAGAAAAAACTGTAAAGTAAAAAATGAATAAGGAACCTTTGAATCAACTTAGATCACACAAAGGGATCATCAAAATCACATCCCAAACTCCCCATGATCAAAACTTCTTCACAAATATGAATCCCCAATAGAAGAGAAAAAGGAAAAGAGGGGATAAATAGATGAAGCCAACTTATATTTTCAATGATAAAACTCTCGAATCTAAGGATCAAAATTGGAGTGGGTCTAGAAGATATCCCAAAATTGCATATGTTTATCCTAATAGTCAAGGGAGGTGAGAAATGAATGAAATAATTCAGTCGAGTCATGGTTTTTATAAACACGTTGGACCTTAGAAAATTCATGATGTGAAATACATTTCTAGGCAACCAATCTTTATGAGGACCTATAATTTAGGTTGAGAAACAATTTTAGTCCATGAATTCCTCAAACCTAAAACCCATTGAACATCAGCTATTTTTTGCAGTGCCTCAGCCTCAATTTAATTCATGTCATAAATCATAATTTTACATGATGAGTTAATTTATCACATAATTACTCATTCAATATTAATCCATGAATTGGAATGTTCCAAGTCAAAAATCAACCTCTCATGATGTGAATATATATTCACATCAGGAATTAGCTACTATAGAAAAGTTGCATACCCAAATCCACCGAACCATCCAAAAACCTCCCCCAAAAAAATCCAACCACAAAATCAAAAATTAATGGGTCAAGATGGCATCTTCCATTAAATTTATAAATATAACATTTATTACAATGTGTTTCTCATTGCTGTAGTGTGATCCTTAGATTTTAAAGAAATAGAAGAAAAACATCCATAGGATTCATATAATCACATGATATATATGACAACCGATGTATTTATTACACATTAATTCATGATTTATTAAAAATAAATACTCTTAATATAACCCATAGGATATAAAAAAATTATTGAAAAATTATGTAACATGCTATTACAAATCACCAGTCCTCTTAAACTTCATCAGATAACCTTAGGATGTACATAATAAATGGGTGAGATATATAACCCAGTAAGGGAATATAAAAGAATCATAACATGAAGATATAATTACTTGTTAGACAATAGTAAATTAAATGGAACATAAAATGGGTGCGAATCTTAAACATGGACAATAATTCATGATATAACATGGTGATATAGAGGTAACATAGGATATGTGGTAACAACATTAAACATGATAGTATAAAAGTATGTCAAGGCTAACCACCAAGATATAATAACATAATGTTTTTAGAACAAACTCTCTTAAACTAAACACGACATATCATGAGACTAAAAAAATACTCAATTAATTGGAGAACTATCTAGGCACACCCATCATAATCATATCACGTGATTGTATAAGTGTGCTTCATAGATCATATACAGAAGGACATATTACAACACATTTAATCCCATGATAATGGAGTGTGGATTAAATATATGTATTCCCAAAATCTATGAAATATAAATTAATTAAGTTGAACACCCTTGATAGGAATGTGTATGGGTATTCAATACAGGATTGGTTGGCATAACAAATTGCAGTGAAATTTTGACAGCATAATGGGGGCACATAAATGTTCATGGAATGGAATAATGAGAGTGAAAGGGACCTATCATCATTTAGAAATCATAATTGAAATAAAGTTATATAAAAGAAAATATTCCAACATGAGTAATTAGGGATAAAATCCATAATAAAATGATGATTATGGAATAAAGAGGAGAAGGATAGGATCCCTTACTAACTTTCAGTATAATAGTGGCTTAGGTAGAAACTATAATGAGGTAGGATAAATGATATATCATTTTAGGAAATAAATTTAAATTATAGGGATATTTATAAAGTTATGAAAACACAACCAATTGAGATTAAAAATAAGAAATATATTTAAAGGAATTGAATTGAAAACAAGGGGGATATGTCCATAACTTTGGGTATGGAAAATCGCAAGACAATTTTGGAAGATTTAAGGGTGTACATAAAGGTTCTTGAGAGGGATTAATGAGAGTTAAATGGGTCTCGAATCACATGTACACAAAAGGGTAGCAATAGGAATGTAAAAAACATAAAAAAAGAATGTAAATTAATAGGAACAATATAAAATAGGTTTTTAATAAAAAGAAGAGATGGAGATCCCTTACTAAATTTTGGTATGGGAATATCTTAGGTAAAGGTCAAACTTAGAGGGGATAAAAGGAGATTTGTAGGTCCCTTACTTTTGGTATAGAAAATTGTAAGAAACATTTGGCAGCATAACACGTGTACATAAAGGTTTATGGGAGAGATAAATGAGAGTGAAAGGGGTCACTCATCCCATATAAATAAAATGGTTATTAATAGGGAGGTAGAAAAATATACCCAAACAAAATCAAATGGAAATTAAGGGAACAACATAAAAAAGGCTCTTGAATAAAAATAAGATACGTAGTTCCCGTATATTAAAAGGGTGATTCCAAATGTTTGGGAGGATATTTTGGAAATATTGGAGGAATCTTGGGAGGACTATTGAGATGATGGGAAAGGTGAAGGATGTGATTAAATGATTTTTAGTGAAGAGGAATTGCTGATTGGGCGATTTTATACTGGAAAAGAGAGGGGGGTTCTTTATTATTTCCAAAATTTTGGTTTTGGACTCTATACAACAAAATAATCTAAAATAAAAACTTTACCATGATTTTCATACATGTTTTATAAAAAGGAGTTATTTTAAATGTTTTATTAGGCCACATGATTAAATAGTAAAATATTACCCTTAGGGATGTGGAAGTGAGTCATGTTTATATGGAAATTGTTTTAAAGCCTTAAAATATAATATATGTTTTGGAGGATTTCTAAAGTCTTTATAGAATTAATCAAATAACCTAAAAGTCACATTATTTAAAATTGAAAATATATATTTTGTCATGTATACCATTTATATCATTTATTACATCACTTTTGGGTCATTATTAGGTCATAATACACACTGTATATTTATACTGTATTTAATTTTTATTTGAAAATTCGACTATCTCAGAAAATTATAAAAAATTCACCATATGAAAATTTTGAAATGATAATCCAAAAATAATATTTATTTTATCAAAATATATTTCTAAATATATTATTTTCCAATTTTAAAATAGAATCATTTTTTTTGAGAAATGTTAGGTTTTTGAAAATAAATTTTTTGAACCATTATAGAAATTACATTTGACATCAAAAAATTATATTTATTTTTTATTTTTAATATATAATGTTTAATAATAGTATATAATTAACATTTAATTTATTTCACAAATTATTTCATTAATAAAATAGAGAGTCTTGATTAAAACTATATATTACCCAAACTATAAGTTATGTTTTAACGCATCAAAAGTCTAATTTTTATCAAAATGATTATTTAATAATTTATTATGTAAAAATATATAATTACTAAAAATTTTAAATGATAATATAAATATTAATATTCTTAAGGTTACATTTTTTAAAGTCCTTGTTAAATTATTTCTACCCATAGTTAACATATTTTCCTTTTACTGTGGTAAAAAACCTTTAAAATTATTAATATTCATATTGTCTAAAAATTAAGCTGACCTTATTACATAATATTAATTATAATGAATCTAAATATGGAATCCATTTTATTAAATTAAATCTACTAATGTGGAATAATTTAAAATAAAACGTACAAACATGATGAAATGAAATTTTCTGACAAATGGATTTTTTTCAAGGACTGGTTGATTTTACTTTAACTCTATAACTAGTAATAATCATTATATTAATTTAAATTAATAATTATATATATTATATATATATATATATAATTTTAAAAATTATATATTAGGAGATATTTTTTATTAATAAAAATGGAGAAACATTATTCCTTTTAAAATAGTTTTTTGGAAAATGTCTTTTCAAAACTAAAAATAAATTTATTCTAAAATCTAGTATAAATATGATTAAATGAAATTAATTGGATTAAATATTAGCATAGACTAACTATGTTACATTTAAATCAAATTAAATGACAATTGAAATTTTAAATTTCATAATCTATTCAAATAAGTTATATTTTTAAAGAAATGGGTAATTTTCATTATTCACTGAAAAATTTATATTTTTCTAAAAAATAAAAAAATTTAAAACTAAGTTAATTTTGATTTGATGATATCAAATATAAACTTTATAAGTGTTATTGAAATTAAATATAATATTTTTTTACAAAAATAAATGAAAATCATTTTTTTGAGAAAGCAAATTTTAAAGAACAAATGGATATTACCACAAATTGAGTGATTTTTTACTGAGAATTTATCAATAAATTTATATGGAGTAGGGATTATATATATATATATATATTTCATAAATTATTCAATCCTACTGATATCAAAAAATTTAATGGCTAGGTTAAATTGATCATATTTAAATTACTATTATTTGGTTGGGTTCAGTGATGCATATCACATATGCCATCAAACATAGTTTTCTCTTTTAAAAAACCTAAGGCCTTACATTATCTACCCTTTAATAAATTTTGAAATTTAAATTTAAATTTATTATCAATAATAAATTTTTGGACACTTGAAAATGTCCTTATTGAAAACCCTCATTGAAAAAAGTGTTAATAAAACATCAACTTGAATATAGAGAAAGGGAAGTACAAAGCTCACCACATAACAAGGTTTCCAAGTAGTACAAAATTACTGGGATGTGAAAACATAAACAAGGAAGAGAAAAATAACCCTGAATAACTAATATAGTGTTATAGATATCATTGTCCGTAGAAATTCAATGACTAAAAAATCATAAATTTTTAATGGGTGAATGGACAATCAATTCATCAGAAATAATCATAATATGAAAAAATTTATGTTTTAAGATTATTTTCCTAGATTTAAGGAATTAATTTTCCATTTAGATTAGATACATAAATAAATATACATTCATGAAAAGTATATTATCATCCTTTAACTAATTTTTTTGACTATATTCATTTCTCTAAAGGATGAATAATCAATATAAAACAATTTTATTCCCATAGAACTATAATTACCTTCACATGAATCAAATAAAACACCAAATAATAACAATATATTCTTCATGTTTTTACTAAATCCAAAATGGTTGGAATAAAGTATGATAATAAAAAAAATTAATAAAACTTAATATATTAATCTCTAAAATTACACAAAAACCTATAGGTTTATCATAGATCATTTCTTAAATAAATCATCTTATATAAAAAATAGAAAAAATAACATCAACATTAAATAATGTTATAACCTCAAAGGTTATCACATACCCTTAATCTTAACCATAGAAAAAAATAATATAATTCTTCTCAAATAATCCTTTATATTAAAAATAATGGGTATATATAACTCAACCCAAATAAAACATCTCTCAAAACATCATTAATCAATTTAAAATCAAAAAATATTTAATCTTGTAATATGTTTCCCCAAAATATCATCAATCATGCTAAAATTCCACCACATAAATATTTAAAGGCAGTATAAATGATTTTAATGATCAGAATTAGAAATATTATCCCAAGAATAATTAGGTTTATCACAACATCAAAAACCAATTTAGAGTTATTGATCCCTCAATCTTGTGTTTTCTAAACTATCACTTTATCACTAAATCACCTTTTTAGGCTTTCAGTACTATTCAACATATGTTTCAAATCATTAATGAAAACTATTGTGGATCAATCCATATATGTTTCATGATTCTTATGTCCACAATTTTATTAATAAACTTCTTATTGTACATAAATCTCATATATAAATACATAAGCACTTCAGTCATTACACTTCAATGATTTCCATACCATTTTTCCTTCCTTAGTCAAGGATTTAACCATTTGATTTGGGGATTGACTTTGATAATTCCCACATTCTCCAGACATATGACATTAAACAAAAAATGGTTCCATTGTATGTAATTTATCACCACCCAACAAACCCTTCATTTTTTATAGACACTAACTACTTTAGGACCTATTTCTCTACACTAAAAACAACTTATAGTTACTTTATGAAATTTCCCTTGGCGATGCTTTCCACATTTTTGAAACATAGGAAATTTAATAATCTTTCTATTATCACCTCTACCTAATGAACTTCCTTGAGATGTTGTATTCCTCTTCTTAGATGTATTTTTAAATTAAAATATGTGATATTTATTAATTGTAATTTTTATTATTGGTTTGGAATAATTAGAATAGGTCTTACTTTAGCTCCCATCATGATTGGAATCCCATTTAGGCAGTCATCACATTTCCCATCATATTGGTTGTTGACTCGATTCTTCGTATTTACATCCATTGACTAGAATAAAAGAAAAAATTAGGGAAGAGTAATTTTAAAATATTAAACACATAATTTAGAAGACAGTAACCATAATGGGATAACTTATAAATGGAATTTATTTCATTAACTTAATAATTTATAGGATTTAATATATGTTATCCATGATCTATTTAATAACATAAACTCATATGGACATTTTCTTTTCATTAATAATGGTTCTTAATGTGACTGTAAATTTATCAAACCATATCCCTCAGGAGTGTCAAACTAGGCATGCATCATGATCCATTATCATGCACCATTTCTTAATCATGTCTTACTCAATACAATGTTTTTGGGTGTTACCCCTAGGTATATCTATGCCAGATCCATAACCATATGTAGTATCTAGATCGAGATTTATTTTCTTGGAAACCGCCTACTCGATACTCTACTAAAATTTAGGGATTTATTCTTATTTTTAGACTTATCCCTAAGTATTTATCAAGAGTTTTCTAATCTTAATACCTAAAATATCTAGACCTTTCTTTTGATACCAAATATGACGACATGTGTCTTTGTTACTCATTAATTAATGATTTATTACATAGGTATACACCTAATAAAGCATATAAGATCAATAACTATAGTTTTTTTGGGATTTAGGTACATATAATAACATCTTGAACATTGTATAAAACAATATTATTTAAAACATCCTTAACATTTACATAGAAATCATCAGTCCTCTAAAATTTCATGGGATAACCTGGGGATGTTGATAAGAAAAGGGTGATCTATAATGCCCAGTAAGTGAATATAAAACAATCATAACATTAAGATAAGATTACATGTTTGACAATAGAAATTTAAATGGATCATAAAAGTGGTAAGAATCATAAACATGAACAACAATGTATGATAAATATTGATGACATAAATACAACATGGGAAATGTGGAAACAGAATTAAAGATGAATTTATAAATAAAGGACATGGTTAATATGAAAACCCCGCTCTTTATTACACAATTAAACATAATTTATTACATAAACTTCACTTGATAAAACATAGAAGATCGAGAAGTCTATTGTCTTTGGGTCTTAGGATCATCACATAACAACTTAAAACATTAAATACAACATCTTTATTGAAAACATCCTTTACATGACCACTACATTCCCTCGTACTTAGCGTTGCATGGGATAACCTGAGGACATGCATAAGAAAAGGGTGAGATCTAAAGCCCAATAAGGGAATGATCAGGGAATAACATGAGGAATAAAATAAATGTTAGAAAGTTGGCATATCAATAGATCAAAAGAGAAGCATAAAAATAAAGGCATGATAAAGCATGATAATCATAACATGGAAATGTGGCAACACCACTTAATATGTAATTAGCATGAACCAAGGATAATTGCACATGGAGCATGAGTAAACCCTCATTGCACATGAAGTAATATTAAACACTAATTGAACTTTAATTATCATGATTAAACACCCATTTCACATGATGTATCGTGATACTATACTTTACCCAATGCATTGGAGCGCTATCATGGTATGCCCTTCTTAAACATTTCATTTCATGCATAAGTGTGCCACATGGATCATAAAACCTTGATTCATTCAACATAATCATTTATTCCATGATAATTTTTTTTTAAAACATACTTGAAGGTATTTAAACAATAAGTAAATGTGCATAAAGGTGAATACCCTTGATAGAAAAATGGGCATGGTATTCACTACACAATGACTTTGGCTTGGAAAAACACGTTGCAATTTTGGTAGCATAATGGCATGACATAAGAACTCATAAAAATGGTTTATGAGAGATAAAGGGGTGTCTCATCATATTTATATAACATGGAAATTGTGGGGGTCATAAAGATAGATTTCCCAAAAAATGTAATGGAATTTAGATTCATGATACAAAATAATTTCTTGAATGTAAATGAGGAGAAAGAAATTCCTTTCCGAATTTCGGCATAGTAACAGGTGTACATAGGAGGAATTTAATGAGAGAGAAAGGGATATATTATCATTAAAACATAAATATGGAAGTATGGGGGAGGTGTAAAACCATACCCCAACATTTATAATTGAAATTAAAAGGGCATAAAAACTTAAAGAATATTGGACAAAAATGAGAAAGGAAGAAAACCCTTACATGGAAGTGTGCTTCCAAAGGCCTGAGAGAGGCCTGAGAGAGGCTTCTTGGGAGCTTGGGGAACCTTGGAAGGATTATAGAGAGAGGAGGGGAGAGTTTGGAAGAACTCCAAAGGCTTTTAGTGAGGAGGAAGTGTGAACTTGGGTGGGTTTATATAGGAAAGGAGAGGGAATTGTTTATTATTTAGATTTGGGACCCCTCACATTAAACTAATCAAAACCACAAACCAGACCATGGTTTTTGCCCATTGTTTTTTCAAAAGGGGAGTGGAAAAAAATATTTTATATGTCCGAAGTCCAAAATTCTTAAAATAATGGGGTTGCTTATGTGAAGGTGAGTCACACTCCCAAGGTAAACAATTTAAAAAGACCAAATGTTTAATAATTTTTAGGGGTCCACTAAAGCTTCGTAAAATAAATAAAACAAACCAAAAATCACATTATTTTAATGGTAAAATATATAATAGACGAAAATAAAGTTTATAGTATTTTATTACATCACTATTGGGTCATTATGATGTCAAGAAAACACATTATATATTTAAACAGTATTTAATTTTTGCCCAAAAATTTGATAGTCTGAGAAAAATTCTGAGAAATTCACCATTGGAAAATTTCGACATCCTGATACCAAAAATAATATTCATTTTATATAAATAATTTTCTAAATATGTTAATTTTCACTTTTAAAATAAAAATCGACCTTTATCGAAAATTAATGGGTTTTGACAAAAATGGATTTCAAGCCTTAATAAAAATTACAATTGCATTCATAAAATTATATGATCAACAATATTTAATAAAAATTAATTTAATAAAAATTATAATATTTTATTAAAATATTATTTAATTCAAAAATTCATTAATTCATCAAAATAGATTTCTTAATTGAACATTAACTAAAAATACTATTTGTGCTTTAAAAACTATTTACAAGGTAACAATAATAAAATGAAATTATATTCATTATTATATACAAAAATAATGTACATAACCGTAGTTCTAAGGTCTTGTTACATTACCCCTTATAACACCCGCATAAGGCCGATGAGTAAAGTGTGCGATGGTGACAGACTCTTGGGGTTGCTTGGATAACATTGCTCGGGTGGTAATCTCTATCAACTTACACTTATCTCATAGGTGGTACTGCTTGAGCTTAACATATTCAAGATCAACTTGGGCTTGGTCAAGAATTAATCCCAACGATGAAACCTCCTTTCTAAGCTATGATAAATGGGATTCATATGGGGCACATCTACTGGATGAGGCCATCACTTCCTTTGTCTGAGTAAATTGGATTTGTTAAAGCCCTATATTTATACTAATCATGTGATCTCTGTTTAACGACTATATTAGAAATGGTCACAATTATTAATAGTATTTTAAAATAAAAAAACATAGAACCAAAGAAGTTAACATTTTATATAAAGAGACATTTAATTAAATCAAGTGGGATTTCCATTAATTAAAGTTTGGGTCGTTACAATATTACCCCCTTATGAAATTTCACCCTCGAAATTTCCTTTTCCCATACTAAAATAGATGTGTGTAACTCTGCTTCATGATTTCCTCTGATTCCCACGTCGCTTCTTCAAACTTGTGGTTTCTCCACAACACCTTGATGAGGCGGATTGTCTTATTTTGTAGAACATTTTCTCTACGATCTAACATCTTCACTAGTTTCTCCTCATTAGAAAGATCATACTCTAACTATAACACCTCTGAAGAGAGTACATGTGAAGGGTTGGGTATGTACTTCCTTAAGAGGGATACATGAAAGACATCATGTACATTGGCCATGGTAGGTGGAAGTGCTAGTCGATAGGCCACAACCCTGACACGATCTAGAATATTGAAGGGGCTAATGTACCTTGGAATTAACTTCAATTTTTTTCCAAACCTCATGACCTTCTTCCGCGGAGATATGCGTAGAAATACCATGTATCCAACTTTAAACTCAAGGTCTCGTCGATGGTTATCTGCATAACTCTTCGATCGACTCTGGGCTGCCTTGATATAATGCTGAATGGTTTTCACCTTCTCCCCCAATTCTTTGACCATTTATGGTCCAAGCAGCTCATTCTCACCAACCTCATACCAACACACCAGTTTTTTTCACCTTTTCCAATAATGGGCTTCATATGGTGCCATTTGGATGCTCGAGTGGAAACTGTTATTATAAGAGAACTCAACCAGAGGAATATGTTGATCCCATCCTCCTTTAAAGTCCATTGAGAACACTCTCAACAAGTACTCAAGTGTTTGGATATTCCTCTTGGATTGGCCATCAGTTTGAGGATGATAGGTCATACTAAAGTTCAGTTCAATATTCAGAGCATGTTGAAGACTCTTCCAAAACATAGAGGTGAATCTTGGATCTCGATTGGACACAATATATAGTGGTACTCCATGAAGCCTTACCACTTCCCTGATATATATATGTGCCAATTGATCCAATGATAAATCCTCATGAAAAGAAATTAAGTGTGCAACCTTTGTAAGATGATCCACAACAACCCAAATTGCATTGTTTCCTTTGGATGTCTTCAGAAGTTCGGTGACAAAGTCTATGGTGATGTTCTACCATTTCCATTTTGGTATGGGCAATGGTTGCATCATCCCCTTAGAATTCTTCCTCTCTTCCTTCACTTGTGGACACACTAGGCACATTGATGTATATTCAGTTATCTCCTTCTTCATATTATCCAACCAATAATTCTCTCAGAGATCTCAATACATCTTTGTGTTTCCTGGGTGAATAGAGAAATTTCAACCATGTGCATCATCCAAAAGTTACTTCTTCAGCTCTAGACTTTAGGGAGCACATATTATTTTCCCAAATCTCACAATTCCATCTTCATTAACATTAAACTCTGAGGAATTAAATTTTCCGATAGCTTCCACTTTTTCCTAAATTCCCACACCATCCTTTTGAGAATCCTTTAACCTTTCCAAAAGTGACGGTTGAACAATCATTTGTGAAAGGATTGATGGTGTTCCATTCTTTATGATTACCAAGTCCATATTTATCAAATCTAATAAGATGGGATCCTTTTAAATTCTCATCAATGATAGAATCACTGGGTCTTTTCTACTTAGTGAATCCACCACCTTGTTCACATTCCCAGGGTGTTAATGGATTGAACAGTTATAGTCTTTGGTCAGATCTAACCATCTTCATTGGCGCATGTTCAACTCTTTCTGTGTGAATATATACTTGAGGCTTTTGTAGTCAATATATATTTCACACTTCTCCCCAAAAATATAATGCCGCTAAATTTTCAAAGAGAAGATCACTACCGCTAACTCGAGGTCATGTGTTGGATAGTTCTGTTCATGAACTTTCAATTGCCTTGAATTATAAGCAATGAATTTGTCATTTTTCATCAACACACATCCCTGACCCTTCTTTTAAGCATCACTGAATACCACAAAAAGTTCTCCACTTTTGGGTAAAGTGATCACGGGAAGAGTGGTAAGCCTCCTTTTCAACTCCTTGATGTTTTCTTCACATTAATCACTCCAAGAAAACTTTACTCCCTTCCGAGTTAGCTTAGTAAGAGGGTTGTAAAATCATGAGATATTTCTCAAAAATTGTTGATAATATCTAGCAAACTCCAAGAAGCTATGAATATTCGTTACCGATGTTGGCTTCATCCATCTCTCAATTGCATCTGTTTTGGAAGGATCCATATATATACCATTTCTTGTGATGATATGGACCCCGAATGAGACCTCCTTTAACCAAAACTCACACTTTCTGTACTTTTCATAGAGATTCTCATTCTTCAAGGTCTCTAGTACTATTCTTAGATGCTCCTCCTGATCCTCCTTGGTTTTGGAGCATATCAGAATATCATCTATAAATACTACCAAAAAATTTTCGAGGTAATCTGTAAAGACTCTATTCATCAATTCCATGATTATTTCTAGAGCATTAGTGAGTCCGAAAGGAATTAATATGAATTCATAGTAACCTATGGCTTTTACGAAAAGTAGTCTTAAGGATATCTTCCTTGTTCACCCTTACTTGATAATATCCTGACTGCAAATCCATCTTGAATAAGTATTGTGATCCATGCAACTGATCGAACAAGTCATCAATTCGTGGGAGAGGATAGTTGTTCTTTATCGTGATTTTATTAAGCTCACGATAATTGATGAAAAGGTGAATTGACCCATCCTTCGTCTTGATGAAGAGGACTAGTGCGCCACATGGTGAAGCACCTGGGAGTATAAACCCTTTATCTAGATTCTTCTGTAGTTGTTTTTTCAACTCCTCAATCTCTAAAATAGCCATTCTATATGGAGTCTTGGATATTGGCAACGCCCCAGGTATAAGATCAATTGAGAATTCAATATATCTTCTAGGAGGAAGACCGAGCAATTCCTTGGGAAAAACTTCAGGGAATTCCATAACAATAAGCATGTCTTCTAGGATAGTTCCCTCCTTAGAGTCAATCATCTGAGCCAGATACGCATGCTCATTGGGAAGTAATATCCACACTTGAGATGATGGAGCTAAATAAGATTCATCTTCCTCCTTGCACTTGTAACGAATCGGGGGTCGATTATCCACATGGAGAGTAATTTCCCTCTCACGGCAATTTATGTTGAATCTATATAAGGAAATCGAATCCATTCCAAGAATAACATCAAATTCCACTAGAGGGAGTATGACGAGCTTCACTGGGAAGTTAAATCCACAGATTATGATAGGGGAGGAGTTATATTCAAGGGATGCAATGATTTCCCCATTTTCCGTACTCACTGACATCTTCACTTCCATGATTTGTGGTGGTGATGGGATTGTTCTACTAAACTTTCAAGATATAAAAGAATCCGTATAACCTGAATCAAAAAGTACGTTCACAATTATTGAATGAATAACTAGCGTACCTATCTCCAATTTGTTGTCGGGGTTAACTTCAGCAGTAGTGAGGGAAACAGCTCGCCCTTTCTGCCTTGGAGGTTGTTGGTTTCCTCCGAAAACCCTTGGATTAGGGCACTGATTTTAAAGATGCCTTGGTTGTCTATAGTTGTAGCCGTGAAGAACGCATTGAGGTTCAAGTGGAGTGTTCCTCTCCTCTATTTCAGCTGTGGGTTTTTCTTACCAATAGTTAATATCTAGGTGCCCTTATCCTCCACACATAAAGCATTTTCTCGTACCCTTAATGCAATTTCTAGGGTGCTTCTTTCTGCACCTTTGGCAAGTGGGGTGCTGGATCTTCTTAGCACTTTTGGATTTATCCATCAGACCACTAGCATTGAAGTCCACCTTATGCATCTTATCCCCATGATACCCTTGAAATTCTGTGATCTCCATTTCATCCTTGAGGGAACATTAGAAAATTTCTTCATAGATTTCAAAGTCACGGATCGCCATCGCATTCTGCAGGCTAGGTTTCAGCCCACCAAAGAAGCGGTTAACGTTGCATTCAGGGGTGAAGAAAAGACAGAATCATATCATGAATTCCTTGTGAAGTTTTCCTTGTATACTCCAATATATTCATCACTTTTTTGTTTGAGGGCAAGGAAGTCCCTTTCCATCTAAATCCATAGGGTGCACGGAAAATATTTATTGAAAAATATATTCCAGAAATCCTTCCATTCCAATGCCTAAATTTCCTCCTCTGGTTTCATATTTTTGATCAACGTCCACCATTGATCAGCTTCACCCTCCATACGATAGGAATCTGGGATAACCTTTTCTTGTTCTGTACATCGAAGGATGGAGAAGTTATTTTAAATGGAGTTGATACATTGTCCATCGATTTAGGGATCAAATGATCCATTAAAAGTAGGAGGCCTTTGTCTCATAAATCTCTCTATAGTGACTTTTTATTTCGTAGGGGGGGGGGGGTTGAACTTTTCTCTTGATCCATGTTTCTATTCAAATATTGAGTTATCTAAGAGAGAATCTTGACAAATTTTGCGATTACTCATCCCATTGGATTGGGCATCTCATTAGTACAATCATCACATTGATCTTCACATCAGTTGTTAGCCCAAGTCCTCCTATTACTGGCCATTGGATGGAATAAATGGAAAGTTAGGGGTAACACATAAAGGGTAATCCAAGGATAAAACTAATGAGTTATAAATAACTTTTATTTCCTTAACATATGATTCTATTGTATTCACTCTATGTTATCCATTATCTACTTTCAAACATATATTCTTAGGGAATTTTTTTTATCCCTTAATAATGGTTCATACTAAGCTTGTGAATTTACCAAAGCATATCCTTCGGGAGAGTCATAACTAAGAGTGCATCAAGGCCCATTGTCATGCACTAGTTCCCATTCGAGTCTAGCTCAAAGTGGGGTTTTCGGGTATTAGCCCTAGGATACATCTGTGCCAGAGCCGCCTCTACCTTCTCTTATCCAGATAGGGATGTATTTTCTTGATAAACCACTTACACAATACTCAACAAAACTTAGGGATGTTTTTATTATACTTAGTCTTGTCTGTAAGGATTTAGTAGGGTTTTCTAATCCTAATCCCAAAAACAACTAAACCTAACCTTCGATACCAACTATGACAACCCTTCCCTTTATTACAAAATTAAACATAATTTATTACATAAAATTCACTTGATTCAACATAGAAGATTGAGAGGAATAGTGTCTTTGGTTATTAGGATCATTACATGACAACTTAAAACATGAAATACAATATCTTTATTGAAAACTTCCTTTACGTGACCACTACATCCCTTCATACTTAGAATTTCATGGGATAACCTGAGGACATGCATAAGAAAAGGGTGAGCTATAAAGCCCAGTAAGGGAATAATCGAGGAATAAAATGAAGAATAAAATACATGTTAGACAATAGTAATATCAATAGACCATAGGTGAAGAATAAACATAAAGGCATGATAAATCATTATAATCATAACATGGAGATGTGGCAAGAACACTTAACATGGAATTAGCATGAGCCAAGGCTCATTGCACATGGAGCATGAGTAAACCCTCATTGCACATGAAGCAAGAGTAAACACTAATTTCACTTGAATTAGCATGAGTAAACACCCATTGAACATGACGTTTCATGATACAATACTTTATCCAATGCATTGGAGCGCTATCAGGGAACACCCTTCTTAAAAATTTCATTTCATGCATATGTGTGCCACATGGATCATAAAACATTGAATAATTCAACATAATAATTTATTACACGATAAAATAATTTAGAATATATACTTGAAACTATTTAAAAAATAGGTAAATGTGAATAAAGGTGAATACCCTTGATAGAAAAATGTGCATGGTATTCACTACACAATGACTTTGGCTTGGAAAACACAGTGCAATTTTGGTAGCATAACAACGTGACATAAGAACTCATAAAAATGGTTGATGATAGAGAAAGGGGTGTCTCATCATATTTACATGACATTGAAATTAAGGGGGTCATAAAGATACATCTCCCAACAAATTCAATTGAATTTAGATTCATGATAAAAAATAATTGCTTGAATGTAAACGATGAGAGAGAAATTCCATTTGGAATTTCGGCATAGTAATGGGTGTACATGGGATGCATTTAATGAGAGGGAATGGGGTCTCCCATCATTAAAACATAAATAGGGATGTATTGGAAAGGAGTGAAACCATACCCCAACATTTATAATTGAAATTAAAAGGGCATAAAAACTTAAATATTATTGGACAAAAATGAGGGAGGAAGAAAACCCTTACTTGGAAGTGTGCTACCAAAGTCTTGAGAGAGGCTTAAGAGAGGCTTCTTGGGATATTCATGCACCTTGGGAGGATTCTAGATAGAGGAGGTAATAGGTTGGATGAACTCCAAAGGCATTGAGTGAGGAAGAAGTGGGAGCTTGGGTGGGTTTATATAGGAAAGGAGAGGGAACTGTTTATTATTTAGGTTTGGGACACCTCGCATTAAACTAATCAAAAACACAAACCAAACCATGGTTTTTTCCCATGGTTTTTTCCAAAGGGGAGTGGAAAAAATATTTTATAATTCCAAAGTCCAAAATTCTTAAAATAATGGGGTTGCTTATGTGGAGGTGAGTCACACTCCCATGGAAAACAATTTAAAAAGACAAAATGTTTAATATGTTTTGAAGGGCCCACTAAAGCTTTTTAAAATAAATAAAACAAACCGAAAATCACATTATTTTAAGGATAAAAAATATATTGGCAGAAAATAAAGTTTATAGTATTTTATTACATCACTATTGAGTCATTATGATGTCATAAAGAACATTATATATTTAAATGATATTTAATTTTTACCCAAAAATTTGAGTGTCTCTGAAAATTAAGAAAAATTCACCATTGGATAATTTCGATATCCTGATTCCAGAAATAATATTCATTTTATCTAAATAATTTTCTAAATATGTTAATTTTTAGTTTAAAATAAAAACCGACATTTATAAAAAATTAATGGGTTTTGGAAAAAATGGTTTTCAAACCTTAATAAAAATTACAATTGCATTCATAAAATTACACGATCATTTATATTTAATAAAAATTAATTTAATAACAATAATAATGTTTTATTAAAATATTATTTAATTCAAAAATCCATTAATTCAACAAAATATATTTCATAGTTGAACATTAACTAAAAATACTATTTGTGCTTTAAAAACTATTTACAAGGTAATAATAATAAAATGAAATTATATTCATTATTATATACAAAAATAATGTAAATAACCATAGTTCTAAGGTATTGTTACATAACCCCTTATAACACCCACATAAGACCTAAGTGTAATGTGTGGGATGGAGATAAACTCTTGGGGTGGCTCGAATAACATTTCTCGGGTGCTAATCTCTATCAACTTCCACTTTTCTCGTAGGTGGTCCCGCTCGAGCTGAACATATTCAAGATCGGCTTTGGATTGGTCAAGAGCAAATCCCAAAGATGCAAACTCCTTTCTGAGCTCTGACAAATGGGATTTGTATGAGGTACGTCTACAGGATGAGGCCATCTCTTCTTTTGTCTAAGTAAATTAGATTTGTTAAAGTCCTAT
Source organism: Viscum album (assembly GCA_963277665.1). Classification (NCBI taxonomy): domain Eukaryota; kingdom Viridiplantae; phylum Streptophyta; class Magnoliopsida; order Santalales; family Viscaceae; genus Viscum; species Viscum album. Next base: position 931,255,122 of record OY728122.1, on the reverse strand, counting down.
ATTTATAATAATCATGTGATCACTGTTCAACGACTATATTAGAAATGATCACAATTATTATCAGTATTTTAAAATACAAAAACATAAAACCAAAGAAGTTGACATTTTATATAAAAATTTTACATAAAGAGAAATTTAATTAGATCAAGAGGGATTTCCAGTAATGAAAGTTTGGGTCGTTATAGTTAATCGACAAGAAATCATAACATAATATGATTGGGATAGCCTCCCATATACTAAACATCAAATATTTAGAGACTAAGACATTACCAAATGCATTGGATCGCTATCTGGGTTCCCCCATCATAATCATATCATGTATATGAATAAGTTTTCTACATAGATCATATACATAAGGACATATTTCATCAAATTTAATCCAAAAATATTGGGTTGTGAATTACATATATGTAAGTCTTCAATTAAATAAGTATAAGTGTATAAAGGTGAAAATCCTTGATATTAAATGTGTACGATTATTCACTATAGAATTGGTTGGAATTCAAAATCATAGTGAAATTTTGGTAGTATAATGTGGGAACATAAATGTTCAGGGTATGAATTAATTAGTGTGAAAGGGGTCTTTCATCATTTAGAAACCATAAAATAAGTAAGAGGGATATTAAATAACATGTTACAACATTTGGAATTTGATATAAAAGGAATAAGATAATGATTATACATGAATAAATAGGATAAGGAGAGGACCCCTTACTACATTTTAGCATAGTAACGTCTTTGATAAATTCAATAATCAGAGGGGATAAATGATCTCTCACTGTTATAAAATACATTAAAAAGTAGAAGGATACATATAAATCCTTGAAAAAATAACCAATTGAGATTAAAAAGGTTAAATAAAATGACGTTTCTTGAATTGAAAATAAGGGGGATAGGTTCGTCACTTTTGGTATGGAAAAAGCCATGATAATTTCAACAACATAACATTTGTACATGAAGCTTAATGAGAGTGATTAATGAGATTGAAAGGGGTGTCTCATCACATGGAAATAAAAATATAAGTAATAGGGTTGTTGAAAAACATACCCAACTAAGAAAAAATGGGAAATAAGAGAAAATACATAAAAGTGGTTCTTGAATAAAAAGAATTTAGGGAGATCCCTTACTAAATTCTGATATAGTAACAACTTAGGTAAGGTTCAAAATGAGAGGGGATAAATGATATGTAATTCGAATAATAAAGTAGAAAAATAAATGGGTGTTTATAAATTAATGAAAATATAACCAATTTAGATAAAAGGATAATTTCAAATAAGGTTCTTTAATTGAAAGGGAGAGTGGAGGGTTTCTATCTTTTGGTATGGAAAATCGTAGTACAATTTTAGCAACATAACAAGTGTACATAAAGGTTCATTGGAGGGATTAATGAGAGTGAAAGGGTTTTTTAATCACATGTAAATAAAAATTGTAGTAATATAGAGGTATGAAAACATTCCCAAAAAAGAACAAATAAAATTATGGGTCACAACATAAAAGATGTTCCTCAATAAAAAGAAGAGGGGGAGATCCCTTACCTTGATAGGGTGATTCCAAAAGATTGGTAGAAGTTCTTGAGATCTTGGGAGAACCTTGGGAAGAATATAAATAGGGTAATATAAATTAATGATGTTCTTAAATGTTTTTAGTGAATATTAATTGGATATTGGGTGGGTTTATGTAGGAAAAGAGAGGGGAGTTCTTTATTTTTTTCCCCAAACATAGGTTTTGACAATATAAAATAAAATAATCTAAACCAAAAACTTTCTCGTGGATTTTACCCATATTTTCTTCCAAATAGGATTGGTTTTAATTATTTTATAAGTACAAGTCCAATAATCGTTATCATATTACCCTTGGTGATGTGAAAGTGTGTCATGTTTATAAAGAAATGATTTTAAAACTTTAAAATATAATATAGGTATTTGGGGATTCATAAAGGCTTTAAAAAATTAACAAAATAATATTAAAACAAAAATATTTTAAATGAAAAACATATATTTGGTTATAGATACCATTTATATCATTTTTACATCATGTTGGGTCATTATGATGTCGTAATACACACAGTATATTTATACTGTGTTAAATTTTTACGTGAAAATTCAACTGTCTCAGAAAATTATGAAACATTCACAGTCAGATAAATTTTACATGAGGATTTCAAAAAAAGTATTTATCTTATACAAATATTTTTTTTATAAAAATATGATTTTTCACTTTTAAAATTGGATCGATATTTTTTGGGAAATGTATTTTTTTTGACAAAAATAGTTTTCGAACAATTATAGAAATTGAATATGACATAAAAAAATTATATTTATCATTTATATTTAATATATACTATTTTATAATAATATTTGATTAAAAAATAATTTAATTAATCAAAAATAGTGTCTTGATTAAAACTATATATTACCCAAACTATAATTTATGCTTTAATGCATCAAAGTATCATTTTTATCCAAATAATTACTTAATCATTTATAAATTAACAACAATAAATATAATTATTAATATTTTTAAATAAAAATAATATTATTCTTCTTCTTATGGTTACTTTTTTTCTAGTTATTGTTAAATTATTTTTACCCTTAATTAACCAATTTTTCTTTTACCATGATAATGAATATTTACTACGTTTACTATTCAAATCATCCAAAATTAAGTTGACCTTATTAACTAATATTAATTATAATTGTTATAAATTTGGAATCCATTTTTTAAAATTTAATTCACATATTTGGAAGAATTTCAGATGAAACACGCAAGCGCGATGTAAAATAGTGTTTTAACAAATGCATTTTTCTCATAGAAAGAATGATTTTAATTTAACTTAATAAATAGTAATATTATTTTTTCTAATTTCAATTAAAAATTATATATTTATATAATTTAAATCATTCCCCTTTATGGGTTATTTTTAATGATTTAAAATGGTGAAATATTATGAATTTTAAAATATTGTTTAGAAAAATGTGTTTTCAAACAGTAAAATAATGTTATTCTAAAATACATTATAAAGACCATTTAAATGAGACTAATTAGATTAAATATAAATAAATAATAATTATGTTACCTTGAAATAAAGTTAAATAATATTGTAACTTTTAAATTACTTAATTAATATAAAGATATGATAGTTTTAAACAAGTGGGTATTTTTCACAATTCATCGAGAAATTAATATTTTTGTGAAAAATCCAAAATTTTCCCAAAACTTTAATTTTTAAATGAAAATATAGAAATAAATTTTAAATTTATTTAGAAATTAATTATAATATTTTTACAAAAATAAATAAAAACATTTTAAGTAAATTATATTTTGAATATTAAAAAAACATTAACAAAAAATGAGTGATTATTTACTAAGTATTTATCAATCTATTTATGTTGAGTAGTAATTATATATATATTCCATAAAGTTGTTAATACTATTCATATCTGGAAATTTAATGGTTAGGTTAAAATAATCATATTTAAATAAGTAAATGTTTATTTGGGTTTAGTGTTGCGTATCGTATACGCTTTCAAAAATAGTTTTCACTTTTTAAATACTCAGGGAATTACAATATATTTGATTGTTCTCATGGTATAAATGTTATAATATAATTTGGAATGCTTTATATTTCCAGAAAAAATAGTATATTGATTTATTTACACTAGAATCATTATGGTGTGAAACATGTATCGTGACATGGATCACCTTGAATATCTATAAATAGAAAATCCTTAATAGATTTTCATACTAGTTATAGAAGCATGGTTTCACTTACTATATCATGGTACCATTCATGTCACGACACATTATGGTGTGGAATATCATTTCATGGAATAAGTTTACTTGAATTACAAACTAGTAAAATACCAAATTCTCTTGGGCTGTTCATCACTACACAATAGACTCCTCATATGAATCCTCGCTGTGATAACATTCAATCTGTAACATAGTCCTTGCATTAGAATCATTGTTTTATCATTCCATATTAACTTTTTTATATAATATTTTCACATTATATTAATTCAATCCTTTATCAAAATCATCTTGATGCAACCAAATTTTTTTTTCTTGATTCTAGCTCATATTAGATAAATTTATTTATACAGAATATTAACACAATCTCACTTAAGATATGTTCCTTCTCACATAAGATAATATTAGTCTTACTGCAATGTGGTAATTATTATTTACACTATGGTTTCTTCATCATTAGAAAAACTATATTCCTTTCATTAAAATTCATGTCCACAAAACACTATATATCTTTCAAATCATCCATGTTAATGATTCTAATGGATAAAACAAGAAAGGAACCAAAAATCATGAATGAATTTCTTCAAGAAACAATCCATATCATGGATCCCACAAGAAAGTCATTTAAACACCTCACCATTGGATAAAAGAATTATTTTTGAATGAAATAAACTATTAAATGTCACATCAATTCCATTTTTACAATGTCTCAATTGAGATAAAATCAGATCTTTATTTTCTAATTCATTTCATGAGGGATCTCAAATCTCGAATTTATCAAAAGGCACCTCACTTTGATTAACTATAATTCTTATACTTATGAATTTAATTGTAAGATCCTATGTGTTTTATTTATCTTATGGTAATTTGAAATTTTATACAATGATGTGTGGGCCCAAAATTATATACCCCCATAACATATTTGGTAATGATTTATTCTCTAGAGAAAATAGATTACAAGTGAACAAATATGTTATTCCATTAAGATTGATCTTAATGGAAATTATAAGTGATTATAATATCCCAAGAAACCTTAATGATAATTATATTTCCTTTATTCATGACAATTATATTGTTTAATTGAATTATTTAAGAAAACATATTGATTTCATGATTCAATATAAGGTTATCATATTATACATGCTAATGTTTTTTTTTAAAAATTAAATGGTTTTCATGTATTTCATTGGCCAAACTAGTTTTATTTTTTTTATTCTTTTTATTGAGATTTATATTTTCATACCTTATTCCAAAATGATTTTATAATGTTTTATTATGAGCAGGAATAATAAGTAAAATTTCTAATTGTAGTGATTTTTATTGAATAAATTAAGTGTACCTTTAAATAACCTATTATTTAAGAATAAATATATAATGAGTGAAAAATATGGTTTTTGTTATGGAATAGTTTTATTAATAATCTAAAACTCTAAAACTAAAAAGCATTGGGAAGGTAAATTTTGTAAATATTTTTTGTAAAACATGTAATTATGGGGTTATTTTCAGGCTATCACAATTAATTTTAGATTAATGATTAGATAACTTTAAGGATTAATATTTTGAGTAGAAAATATTAGAAATAAAATTTATATAAGACAATGCGTTTAAAATATTGGTTTATATATGGTTAATTTTTTTTACTAACAGGAGATACATTTTTGATAATTATTTTATATTAGTTTCTAAATTATATTATCTAATTTATATATAGTTTTGAATGATGTTTCATTTAGGTTGTGGGGTGAATCAAGTTTGAAGGAAGCAATAAGATCATAACCTTCCAAATCAATAACTTGAAATGGTTATGGTATAATTGTATTGGTTTATAGTTATATTAAATCAATTAACATGGGCTATATATATTGGTACAAATGCACGATAATAAAGAAATTATCTATGGTGGAATATTTAAATAGTAGATAATTTCATGTGAAAACACCATCCTTCATTTTTTGGAACCTTATCCCTTATGATAAATTAAGGATGGATAAAATTTTCAGAGATGATATTTGATGTTAATGGTTGTCTAGAGAATCAAAAGATAACTCTACAATTTATTATTTTGAAGAAAAAACTGATTATAATTGGTATATAATTAATAATACCAAATAGAATAATGAGATTGATACCATATAATGGAAGGTATTTAAAATAATTTTCACGAAAAATATTTTCCTAATGTGCTTTAATTTATAATTTAAAGGTAATTTTGGGATTTGAAGAAAAAAGTGAATGTATTAGTTGTTTTACATGAATAAAATTTTACTAGAATGGAAAGATATGTTCGAAATTCTATTTTGGTTATTGAAAGTAATATTGATAAATTTTACATAAGTTTAAAACCTAGATTACAAAATTCATTGGTATCTTCAGAGTTTTAATTTTATGAGGAAATTGTGTAGTGTATGGAGAAGGTTGAGATGGAGTTTATTGACTCTTACAAAACACAGAGTCTTGAAGATAATAAGTGATCATTTTGAAAATCTATAGAACATTATGATATGAAAAATCCTAATGTAAAGATAACAAAATTTACTTTATTTCATTTATTCCTAAAACATGGTAAAAATAATTCCCGTTAGTATGTTATTGGTCCAGTTTTGTTTTATAATTGTTGTAAATATGGAAATATGATTGAATTTTTTTAAGAAATAAATAATGATAAAAATGGTGAACTAAGGATTTAAAAAGGTGATAAATAGGTAGTGAAATTATTTAATTAAATTGAGATAGTTCACTATGAATGTCATTTACCGAGGTGAAAATTCTGAGAAATAGATTAATAAGATAGTAATCATAAAGTTTTAAGGAATTTATTTTCCGTTGTGACTAAGGATAAGGAAAATATGAATGGTATATTCAAGGTATTAATTTATTTAAATGATAATTTACTTTATATTTTTAAATTAAAAACCAGACTGGATTAGAATTTATGAATCTTAGGACATTATTAAAAGTTGTTATTGCTGGAAGGAAGTATTAAGGACTAAGAAAAACGATCACAACTAAAGGGATATAAATGTTTTATATAATTTAAGTGTTAATATAAGGGTTTCAATATCTAGGAAGTTATGATCATTATACTTTTTTTAAGGAGTTAAAATTGAATACATTTGATTTTTTAAGGGGAGGATGTAATTAACCAAAATTTTACTATGTATTCACTTTTCATAAATTATATAGTTTTTATAATAATATTAGATTCTATAAAAAAAGAGTGAAATAAAAATAGGATCATTATTTTATTAATACAACATTACAAATGAAGTATAAATATATTCCATAAGATCATTACAAGTATAACGAGATTACAAAAATAAGTAAATATAAATATTATATGATTTTATTATTCATCATCACATTCCCCCATGATAATAATACAATAAATATAATTACAGTAAAAAGGAAAACCAATAGAAATATGATTATAATTTTAATAATTAAATGAGAAAATAGAAAGAAAGAATTTTAGAAGTAAGTAAAGTTATATATTAGAACAAAATAAAACTGTTGGAGTGAATTGTTTTATATCTATTTCAGTATCCATTTTGGGAAACATTTATATGACCATTGGGGTTATTGTTATATTATCCATGAAATAATATTTAGGATACCCATTATATGATTAGATAAATTTATTTTGATCAATTAGATTCCCATTTATTATTGGAAAATAAATTATATTTATTTTAAGTGAAAAATATATTTTATTCAAGGCTATGTATATTTATTTAACATAATTTATTATTCAAACCTATTTTAAAAATTATTTAATTATTAGATAATTTTGCAATGGGTATTTATTTTAATTACACAGATTCATACTGGTATTTTTTATGATAATCATATATATATAGTTTTATCAACATACAAAAAATGAATATAGTTTTTCATTGAAAAAGAAATATCCAGTGTATAAAAAAATATATTATTTTAATATATAATAATTTTTATTTTAAAAATATTTATTTAAAAATTAATGATTTTTTTTTAAAATATGAATAATATGGAATCTTTAATTTAAATATAATTGAAATTTATTTTAAAAAAAAGTTAAAAATAATAAGGTGTGACAGTTGTAGTTGGGGGTTAAACTGAGTGGTAAAGTTACACCATCATCCTACATGAAACATAGGTTAATAACTGGGTGGGATATAATTTTCAATAGGTATGATAGTAGGTTCTATAATAATCCAAAAATATTGGTACTATAGGCGTGTACTCCAGAAGCAGTACTGTTAATCTTCAATAGAATTTTGGAAAAAATGGGCCTTTTGGATACATGGCCTTTAGAACATAACTGGACTTTTGGTTATAGGGCCATCGAGCTATAGAGAATATTATGTTTGAAAATACTATAGTAGCCCCAATATGATGGATCAAAGTAATTGATGTCACTAGAAAGAGTTAAATAGACTCAGGATTAAAGGAGGGATGCAACATACATGACCTTGATCTATAAAATTCTTTGCAGGGCACTACAAGAGAACTACAACCTTAAGTGGTGAGGTTGGTGAAAAATTTTAGAGGTGTTAGGGAGTGGTTGTTTCCTTGTAGTTGGGTCTAAAAAATGTTGTAAGGAATTTTTTCCTATAGGCCTATGGGTCATGTAATTCTAATGATATTTTTACTTTTACATTTCATGTAATATATAGTTTCCCTCTCAACATAGTTCATAAGATGGATTATTATAAAATAGAAAATAGAGAATTGAACACCAATAAGGTATGAAGGTAACTGTTTAATGTGATGTATATTCTCTATATCTGTTAAAAATTATGGTAAAAGATAAAAAATTATACCCCAAATTCTTTTTTTTATTTATTTAATTTTTTGATAAATTAAATATTCAAATTCAAGGTGCTTGAAAGTTAATTAATACTTTTGAATTCAAATTACTTCTTATAATGAATTATCTAGAATTAAAATTTAATTATATTACTTCATAATTTATAAATAACTAAAATATTTTTAAAAATTTTAGAAATGTATTGAATAAGTTAAAATATTATATATCTGAAACTTTATTATTTAACGGTTTAATATTTAAATTTTATTTGATTAAGGGATTACAAATAAAGTTAAATTTATTTTATAAATATAAGAGTTAATGTTCGAATCAATACTTACATACCATTATTGATATGTGTATAAAAAGATTTCAAACACTCAATAAAGGTGTGGAACATTTCATACATTATAATATGCCCAAAATATAATTTAAAAATTATTCAATTCATATAAATTAATTATTATGTTATGATAAATATGAAAATATTTATCAGTGCTGACATAGTGCTTGTGTAACATTGGAAAAGTCAAAATGAATAGATTATGCGATAGGAATACGAATGGATATAGTGATGATATACATTAATAGATAAATATGTTGAATAATAAATGATGATTATATGTTGGAAAAAATACCTATTGAGGGTGATTTTGGGTTGATTGTGTTTTTTGCAAGGTTTGACATTTTTGAAAAAGCCTTGTTGTCAAATGAGGAATGAAGAGTTGGCATGAATTTCCTAATAGATCATGCAGAAGGATCGTGAAGAAGGATCACAAAGAAGGATCACGAAGAGAGTGTATATACTAAAGGATTATATGCAAGATATTAAGTCCTATGGGATGAAACATTGTGTGTTTTTATAGAAATGGTGGTCATGTCCTATTTGTGATCATGAGAGATAAATGAGATCATGCAATCACATCACGATATCATGTAGGTATAAAATGATATCATGTTGAGATCATGTAAATACCCTGAATGAAACATATGATTTTTATAGGATCTTACAAATAGATCATGCGAAGAACATAAAGAAACAAAATTATTATGAAAGGGTCTCACAGAGATATCACACAATGTGCATGAAGGAAAATAGGTTAGAAATGACAGAGATACCACATGATCGCTTGAAATCACTGAACAAATTATTATCTTTATATATCATAATGGGATCATCTGAATCACTAGAATAAAATTAAACTAAAAAAATAATTTTAATTGAATCATGAGATGAGATCACATGAAGATTCTAAAGTCAATGATTGTGATCTTGTGAAGTGCTTGTGACACGCAACAAGTGATCACGTAAAGCGATCACATTAAGAAATCTCATGAAGCATGTAAGGACGATTGATGAGGTGATTAAATGGGCGTATAACCATAATTTTTGGAGTTATGGAAGTTGTTTTATTCCTATAAATACCCCATAACCTATCCTTAAGTGGTTAGAGAATTTATCTTCAGATTTTTGATCCCAAGAAAAAGTATTTCACATGATCAGACCAAAGTCTTTCATTAGAATCACATGATTTTCATAATAATAATAGAGTCTTATGAAGGGGTATTATAGAAAAGTCTCAATAAGATATCTTGAAAAGGAAAGTATGAAATGTGAATTGGTAGACTTGTTAGTATCACTTAATCAATATAACCTGAACAAGGACTCCTTCCAGAGTCAAGTGATACATGTGAATAGAAAAGGTCTTGCAGAGGTATCTCATGAGGGGGCCTCATGGAGGAGTCTCATAGAGAAGAATCATGTAGAGTTCTCTTGGAATATTCTAATAAAGGATTCTCGTAAAGGGATCTCATGGAGGATTCTGATGGAGGGGTCCTAATGAGGATACTTAAGAAGGAGGCTTGCAATGGGGTCTTTCAATGTGGTTACATTTTTGGATCTCATGCAAGGAGATACACGTTGAGGTTATATTATGAACATTATTATTTTAATATATCAATTCTAAAAAAGAATAACATGACTGATGATCTTCCCTATATGATAATATTTTAGGAAGGATTTTATTTACTACATCATCCATAGTAGTGAAAGAAAGACATTCCATCTCTTGAAAGACTTTCGAAAGTGGGGAGGTTTTTCTAGGATATCACAAAGAAAGGTAATTTTCCAAGGGGTGTTCAAATCATCGATATGAAGGATCATGTGAAGTTAAAAGGAACTTGTATGAAATTTTATGCAACTCTCAATAGTATAAGTTATTTTTCTTTATAATGCATTATAATTGGTTTTTCTAATAAAGTAGTGAACATAAGTGGGAAGTGTGACAAAAGTGATCCAGAGGAGATAGTGAACCTACCCCAAACATTTAATGACAGTGATCCCATGTAGGAGAAACCAAGCATAAACCAACAAGAATTAATTTTGGTCCACCAATACACTGTTGGATCCATGCTTCTTGGAATAGCCTATATCAGTGAACCAAGTAATAATCTATGTGTGCTTTTTATTGTTTTATTTCTTTAATTTCTAGTCATTATCAATAAATAAATTAGATAATGAAAAGATCAATATAAACACTAAATAGAAAAATAAGTTACCCTCATAATAAAGTGGTAAATATCGTCTAGGGAAGGAATATTTTTTAAAAGAATATCGACACCCGGATTCACCCCCCTACTAAGGTATTTAAGACCCTTTTGGGATTAAAATGGTATATATTAATGATATTTTAAAATTATATAGCAAGTTAATTTTCTAAATTCTTACATGGTGCTTACATAATGTATGAAAACTAAACATTATTATCTTAAAAAAGAAATCGTAATATAAATGGAAAAAATAATTTTATCAATGGTTTTAGATGATAATAAAAATTATCAATAAATTATATTTATGTTAGTTAATTATTTTTGAAATTAAATAATATGATAATTATCTAAAAATCATACATAGTGTCAATGTAGTGCTTGTGCTAGCTAGAGAAAACTACAAAATGGAAGGTTTTGAAATATATAAAGAGATATAGATTTGATGAATTAGATACTTTAAAATTTTTGTGGAAAAATTTAATAGTTATATAATGATTAAAATATTTAATTTTTAGTTCCGTAGTTATCAAGATTATTTCAAAGTCAAATTAAATTAGTTAACCTTGAAAATTAATTTAAATTGTATTTAATATTAGAAATGATTTATAAATTAATAAAATTCATAAATCATTATATTTAGTTAATTACGGATGTATAATGGAAAAAAATATCATCCATTTTCCAATTATGGTCCACATTTCACTTAAATATAACATTATTAATCCTTAAAAATGGATTATTTATGAAAATATGATCAAATATATTCTTTAAAATGGGACTTATTATACTATTTCAAAAAAAAACAACTAAAGTTAGGTTTTATCTCAATATTTTCCTAAATTCCATCTATAATATTTTTTTATTGATTTATAAGGATTTTTTCTTTTGAAAAGTCCCTCATTTGAAGGATTTTGACTCAATCCCAAGAAGAGGACTCAAAGAACATGGTAAGGGATCCTAAATCACTCTTTCCTTTATTATTTAAGTTTGATTTTACTTATTTTAAAATTTATCTTATTTTGGTACAATTAATCTATTTTGTTGTTATGAACACACTTTTGATCCCTCAATTATGGGATATTTCTTATTCCCTCTCATCAAACTATTTTTATAAGTTATTGAATTGTTGAAACACAAGTTTTAAGGTCCATAAATTTCCATTACATTTATCTTATAACTATTTTCATTTATAGTTTTTGTATAAATATTATAATATATTATGAAAATCAAATATTTGTTAGTCATTTTTTAATCCCCTTGAGGAAACATCATTCATCCATAGTGGTTTTATACTACAAAAGTGAATGATGAATTTTTATTTTTCATAGAATTATTTCATGGATATTTTATAAATATATTTCCTTATTTAATATAATATTATTAAGAAACCATTATTTTTTTTATGATTCTCAAATTATAAAATGTCAATTACAATATTTTTATTAAAAGTAATCAATTAGTGTAATATTTAAGCACCTGAAACAAGATTTCCACGGAATATTTTAAAAATTAAAACTATCTAGAAAGCTATTGAATAAAGTTTTCATATGTAATGATATAAAAAATATACTTTGAAATTTATATATGTTATTGAAATATTTTAGAGGGATCTTGTTCAATTACTATTATACTAACGTTATTTTGTAATTATGGACTAAAAACCTTAAAATGACCAATATAGGTAACATTTATCCAATAATTAAATAATATATGACAATAAATTTTTAAAAAACCATAATAATTATGAAACTAAAATGAAAAATATTTTTAATAAAGTAAATTATTTATATATTTGATTATTTAGGATTCTAGAGGACGTACAAAGCGAGACATGACTCTAGGTAAGGGGATACTAGTATCTATTTCATTTCATTAATAAATATTCTATACTCTTAATTTAATTTAATTTATTTATTATATAAATTACCTATAGATCCATTTTATCATACTTTATAAAAATTTCATGTAAATAATAATTCTCTTCCAAGTTCTCACTTTCATTGTATTTCATGCATACATTTCTAAGGTCATAAGATGCTTATTTTTAGTGTTTTATTTAAGTTTTTTCATCTAATATATATTTATTTAATGTTTACATGAATATTATTTCTTATATTTTATTTTTAGTTATTAATATTATAGGATTTTATTTTATTTTAATCTTAATTTGTAATTGGTTAACCTATTACTTTTAATTTATTTTATTTTCATAGGTTAATTTTATTGGTTATGCTTATGGGTTGAAGTGGAATCTACTATGTGGTTCATTATTTAAATATTTTTTGGAAATTTTACACAATTATAGGTGGGACCAAAATTATGTAAAACCCTAATGTAGTCGGAAATTTTTTGTTATTAAAAAAAATATATTTTAAGTAACTAAACAGTTTATTTTACTATGGATTACTGCAATAGTTATTGTAAGTGTGATTATATGTGATTATAATATACCAAGAAACCTATATGACAATTATATTTACTTAATTATTAATTATATTTTTAATATATAGGAATATTTTACAAAATAAGTTCTTTTGATGGATGAACAAAAGTTTAGGATCTTTTTTGTGTTCAAAGTTTTTTTAATTCGTTTATTGGGTTTTCATGTATTGTAATTTCCTAATGAAGTTTATTTTGTTTTTTAAACATCGGAATGATATTAATTTTATCATCCCATGTTATTAAATTATTTTCACACTATTTATGTATGATTTGGAAAAATAAAAATGTGAAAGTTCTAATTATGATAATTTTTATTGAATGAAGAAAGTGTATCATATAAAGAATATATTCTTATGGAAAAAATATATAATGAGTTTTTTAAAATGTGGGTCCAAAACCTATTTTTATTATTTAATTAAATACCTCTTTATATTTGGGTAGAGGTATACCCCTTATATAGATAGTGGGCCTAAGGCCAAGTGGTCCATGAATATGACCCGAAAGCCCTGTGGCTTGACAGCCATAATTCTAAGCTTTAAATCCAATTTTTGGCTCAAAGGACCCTAAAATGAATATTTATTCAATATTACCTGGGATTTTATAATTCCTTATACAATAACAACTCCACTATATTACATTCTATAGTACTCACCGCCACTACTATATTTCATCTACTACTACAATATTTCAACAGTAAACATATAAGTGGAAGTTCTCCCCTATTCAATGTTTATTGAGTGAAAACATTCCCAATGGTGAATAAGTTTATTAAATAACAGTATTTACTAACCCATGGAGATTAATAACATTCCTTTGGCCTTGGAACAACCTATCTCTGGTGATGTGGAGGGTTAAGCATGTGTAGTTCACTATAAAATGGTATCAGAGACAAAATTTTTTCTATTTTATTTTTGGAAGTTTGGTAGATAAGAATATGACTTCCAAAACTCAAGAGGTGGGTCACAAGTGCCTCTTTCACATATTTCAATATGAGAAATGACTTACCAGAGGATGTCAGTGATGTGCATCGTATGTTTATATTTTAATTTAAGCGGATTTATAAGGTCTTTGGATTGAGTTGTACAGGCTATATTCCATGCATAATAATTATACAGGAGTATCTAGGAAATCCTATATATTTATTTTTTCATATCATTCTTTTATATAAAACTTATAAAAAATATATGATTTTTTATATTACATTAGTTTTGATTTAATTAATTTTTTATAGTTTCAATTTTACTTAAATATATTTTCTTGTTTTTTAATTTAATTTTTGTTTAACATATATAGTATTGGATATATCCTGAAGAACTTTTCTTAAAGTTTCTTTGACCACTGTAGTGATTCTTTGTTTGGCTGATTGAGTAAGGCATGATGATATTTTAAATTTATTTATTAAAATTAGTTTTGAAAAAGTCTTTTATAAATTGTTGACTAGAAATATTAAGATCCTATTTTAAAGGAATGAGTTATAAAATGAATAGATTCATATAATATAGAGTGTACTAGTGTATTTTTAAAATGGATATTGGATATTCATGCTATAAAGTGTTTTCTTTTCTATTTTTTATAAATGTAAAATTGTAAATTTTATTTAAAATTAGTGATTTGTGTTATAATGGTTTTAAATTTGACAAAACTGTGGACTTGAATAGGTATTATATGATTATTTAAAGGTAAAAGGTTCAAGGTTTTGTTCAATTATTAATAATATTTATTTTTTTATAAATCTTCTTACTAAAGGGGATTTCCTTGTGTACCTGGTTAAGGGGTATGATGCTTGTGAATAATGGATTTCTTCGTTTGAACCTTTGTCTATAATAGAAGACAATAAAATATTATGGAGCTTAAAATTTTGAAACCTTCTATAAATAAATCTCATAGCATTAGATAACTGACTTATTTTAATGGAAACCTATTTGTAAAAGGGTTACTGGTTCATTTTATGGATTAATTTTCTACACATTCATTTATCTGGTATATATAGCTTAGCTGTATCATTTCTTTTTTAGTTTATTTTGTTTTATTTTACATGATATTTTCCATGGGAGAAGGTATATGTGTATTCATTATAAGACATGGATTTTAAATTCATGTCATTCAAAAGTATTGTTTTGGTTGGGTTGTCAAAATTTTTACAATATTTTTTTTATAAATAATAAAAACTATTGGATAATTTTTTTTTAAAATTTCCTTATTAATAAACTTCTTCATTATAAAATATATGTATTTAAAAAATACCTCTTGTGATGTGGATTTTCAAAATCTTCAATGTTTTATAAAGATAAATAGTATTTCATGAGTCTTTTTGGAAAATATTTTGTTTATATTTTTGAGTTATAATGTGTTTTCGTTCCTTAGATAGTAGATTGTTCATGTACACACAATTTTATTTTATCTTGGGCATCTCAAATTCTACCATTTATGATACATGTTTTCTTAACATAGTTTTTGAAAAAAATTCCATCATTTTGAGATTTAATTATTTTTAGGTTTATTCAAAATGAGGATATATTTGTGTATAATAATCCTAGGGATTTATATTTTAGTACATGGTATTAATTATTTAGAGTATTTTTTAGTTATTATTGATAGTTATTATCCTAATATATATGTTTTGGTGCAGAATTATTTTTAATGGTGATATATTTATGTTTGGATATAGTTTTAATGTTTTAATGTAAACAATGGGAGATATTTTACGTCTAATTTATGTATTTTATATTACCCTTTTATTTTTGTATTATCATATTATATTATAGGTTCTCAAATCCCTAAAATTATTCATAAAAGAGATGTTTCTTTTCAATTTTGGTTATTATTTTATGAGTGGGTTAATGTTTAAATGGTAACATGTTTAATTAAAATTTTGGTTTAAGGTATTTTTTCTAGCGAGTTGTACCATTTTTTGGTTTTAAAAAGATTAAAGTATTTTATTTATAACATGTTTTATTATTTTACTTTTAATTTAGTTTTTATGAGTCTTATAAACATTTTATATTTAAAATGGTGAATTTTTTCTTATGGTGTATTTGGATTAATTGATATTAATAATTCTAAATCATTTTGTGACTATTAGTTATATTATCATAATTTGACATTATTATTATGTTTTCATATGTTAATCACTCATTGAGATGATATTTTCTTTTTTGGAGTAATAAAATGAATAAATAGTATGGATAATCCCAACTATTTATTTGGATTTTCAAAATGGTTCTATTTTGTTTTATTTGATGATTTTATGTATTTAAAATTATTTTTGGATATATTTAGTGTTTTCATCCAAGGGAGATCTATTGGGTTTTCTTGGTTAAAAAAGTATTTTGGTTGGTATAATTGAAACACCATGGTCCTAGTTTTTTTGGGCTATGATTATTTAGAATAACTTAGGAGAGACAGTTTTGCAAATAAGGTAGTGTTTAGGTGATATTTGATGTTTAAGGATTGTTTTTGAGTGTTTTGATCATGCATGGATAGTTTAAATGGGGTAGTAGAATTTTAATGGGCTCTTTGGGTAACTTGAATGATAATGAACAAAATTTATGGGCAATTATTTGGAGACCCCCTTAAAGGTAGAGTGTTGTGTGGGTAACTTTCACATGATCTTCTTCTATACATAAAACTCATGGAATATTAATTTTTTCTTTTTATTTGATGTTTAATTTAAGTGTGGAAGTCCATTTTTCTTCCCCATATTAGTAGGAGAGGTTCTAAGGGATCACCTCACACCGACTAACCATTAATTCAACTCATATTCTTCGATTTATTCATCAAATATCCATAGAAATGGGTGATTTTATCATAAAAGTCTAGATAGACCTATACTTCTCTAATATTACAATATCTTTCTTCTATATTCGTTATTTTTAAATCTTAATCATTACTATGGAGGCTAGGGTTTTTGTGTTAAAAAATTATGAGTTGGGGTTTCTTCATTTTATGGGGTTTTATGAACATCTGGGCCCATTATTACTCTTTTAAGAAAGATAACCACTGTTTGAAAATGGATTCATCATTTATGGTAGGTGGTTCTATGTAATTACCTTTGATCTTTGATCCATTAATGCCTATATTATTTTAACCTTTTATTTCAATTTAAATAAATGATATTATAATTATCTATGGTGATTCCAAGAATTTATAAAGGTTTGTATCAAGATATTTTGACATATAAGTGTATTTTTAATGTCTATAATGTCATATTTTTAGTTCCTAAAACTATAAACATAATATGTTTATTAAACTTACAATAAGGTATTTTCATGAAATAATTAAAGTAAATTCCATGGATTGATTTATATAATTTATAATGAATTGCTACTATGTTTTTTAAAATTTTTTACTTGGTTAAGGGTATATTTAGTTCCTTTTATTTTTTTTATTATGTAAGAGAAATAATATCATCCTTACTTCTTTCTATGGTCTTAAAATGTTTTAGTTAAGTTATAAAAAATATTTCATGATATTTATCATTTTTTTCTAGTATGTGAATATATTTATTATTATTTGAAATGTATTTTGATATTTATAATTCAAAATACCTTGTGATCTTTTCCATTTCACGTAGATTATGAAATAATGTATTATATTGTGATATGAATTGGTGATAAAAAATATTATTATTAACATGTAATTGATATTTTTTAAAGGGATGATTATTTGAAGGGTTATTAGTAGTGAGGTTTGGGTTTATTTATTTTTATTATACGTGTAAGATGTTATACTGGATTATATTGTATTGATAACTCACCCATATTTATATCATGGGGTGTATTGGGTATCTAGGTAAGAAATCCTAGTATGAGTGCTCAGATAGCCATGACGAGACTCCGTCTAGTTTCCCCAAGTTATTAATTTTCTCTATATGACTGATTTTTCCTATTGATGATCCTGATAAGGGTAAAACTGAATATTAATGAGTGAGATCACGTGAATCAATCAAATTATATGGATAACCCAATTTTTTATCCTATATTGTCTTCTGGGATCTTATAAACTCCTATCGTTATTGGAAAGTGATTATTTTATTTGTTATTTTATTTTTATCCCTATTTTTAATTGCTTTTCCCCATTTATAGAAATATAATCTATTTTATGTGGCTTTTATTTATATTTTTTCCTCTGTAATTCATGTGTTCATGGTTTAATAAAAGCATAAAAATTACTTTTATTCCGTTAGAATAAATTAATTTGTCTTAATGTAATGGTTGATTCATTGTAGAAGGAAGTTAGTTTCATTAATATTCTTACTATAATTGTGTATATTTTAAAGAAAAACCTATTTTACTTATAATTTAATTATTTAATTTGTAATTTTATTTAAATAATTATTTTTCTTCAATGTTACTCTATTAATGGTAATTTATAATGTAAAGTCTAAAGGTTGTTTCTATTATACCCAATGTCAACCCTTATTTATAAAATTCTATGATTATTTCATATAGAATATGTTATTTTTTTATCCATGAATTTTTATTTTTTTTGGAATAAACTCGTGTTACATTATATAAAAGGTTAAATTAAACTTTCAAAGTTGTATTTTAAAATATAATTTAATATATTTATTTTTAATGGTTATTCATGGAGCACAAGGAGGATACCAACTAGGATTTATTTCTTACACCCAATATAAACACCCAGTTTGTGTACATGTAACTTTTTTATTTTTGATTTATGTTTAGTGAGATATGTATTTGATGTGGTGAATGATAATTTTCATGTGTTATGGGTATTAAATTTGTTTCTTGGTTAATCATGGTCACTTATCACACATAGAAAATTACTTAGTTATTTTTTGGTTTATTTATGATTATTCCTTTTCTATTATAATGTGTACTTTTTCACTTCACACTCTAATGTCTTTTGTGATATTTTTAGGTATTTTTTGTTATATTTACTATAGTTTGTTAATGTATATATATTAATAAATTGGATTTTATATTTGAGTTTGGTCTCCAAACCATTTTCCCTTTGTGTCCTTATGCACCATTTGTTATGTGTATAAGTTTTAAACAACATATTTTAATTTTTTGATCCTACGATGTATGAGGATATCATACCAAAATTCTAGTCATAATTTCTCTTTTATTAAATGTCTATCAGGAGAAAGAATTCGCAAAATTTTGTATTTTGATTCCCCTGTTCTAGTTTCCTGCCTATTCTGATCATAAATTCTCTTCAAAACTTGTGACAGAACAATATAGGTGATGTAGGGGTTTTTTTACTTGGGTGGTTCATTAAAAATTAACATCTTTTATCTAATTTTACTAATATATCCCAAATTAAGGAAAAATAAATTGTTATCAGATAATAATAACAAAGTCAATAAGTCACGGCACAACCACTATAGTCTATTTTTATTCCAAAAAATTATTTGATCTTTACAATTCTTATATTTTTATTATAAAAACTATTACAATTAATATATATAATTATTACTTTGTCACTATTCAACTCATATTTTATGTTTTTTTCTCCTTACATTCATACCACACATATTCCTTTCACGCTGATACAAAAACACTTTACTCTTTTATTGAATTTTTTATTTTAGATTAAAATCTAAATATCCATATCAGCATCCAAATTCTCACACCTGAATCTATGAATCTATATATATCCAACCATTTTTTAACTTTTATATGCTTTAGGGACTTGAAAGATTATGTTGTTGTATCATGTTACCTATTCACAAATCAACATCATCAAAATATCTTCAATATAGATTCTCTAACAAACCATATTTTTGTGAGTTGGAATCACAACTTAATCTTAATTCAACCACTCTAAACTATTTTGAAACAAAGTTGAACCAGGACCACTCTGAATTTTCCATGATGTAGTTTCCCCTTTTTTTCTTATAAGAATGAGTATTATGAACACTTTTACATGGGTTTAAGAACCAAACCAACTTCACAATGAAACCATGACCATGATGGATAAACCAAAATATGTCACCTTGACTATATTTATTGCTATCTAAAACAAAAACTTATTCCTAGTTTTGTCAACCTAGAACAAAACAATAATCATTTTAGAATTCAGAAAACAAACACTCCCCATGAACAATGGAATAATGAGATCTTTTTTTTTCTTAATTTTCTAAATCCCATGATAAAACTCACCAAACAACGATGTAGATTTTATTATTTTTTTAGAACATGTTTTTTTAAAATCCTCAAAAAAATAAGGTACAAAACAAACCCATTTTATTGTTATTTAAAACCTTTTTCTCTCAAGTCATAATACCACTATGTGTTTTGAGTACACCAAGGTGTTTTTTTGTTTTCTATATCTCAAATAACCCAAAACTATGCATTTTAACTCCACATTTTATCTGAACTCTTACAAAAAACAAAATGATATTCACCTAATTTGAAAAAATTAAATTAATCTTAGTTTTTATGTGTTTCATGTGCAGATAATAAAATACATCACAAAATATTTTAATCACAACTACTTTAAATTTATATTTAACAAAAAATATCCCCCATTCATATTAAACACCTTTTAGGGAACATTTTTCAAAAATCAAAATTTTCATAATAATATCCACATTTAGATTTTTTTTGTCAAATAAAAAAACATAAATCACCCATAAACTAATATTGAATTATAATTCAATAATTCGATGATTATATGATTGAACTCAGTATAGGAAACAAGAAAATTTATAATTACATGAGTTTTATCAAAAATAGTAACTCACAGTCACTTCTAACTAGATTCATTCACTTCCAAAATCATATAATATTATCAAATTGGTCCACATACATGTTCTAAAAAAATTATTTTACACATAGTAAAAAATTAATATTGATTAATACATAAACAAACACACATTATTTCTAATGTGGGAACTTCATACATGAACACCACAAATATATGATGTACTTAAAAATTAAAACTTTTTTAAGTAACCCTATATATATAATCACCCTTAGTGTCTTTCTCAACCATTATGAAAATAAATATCCTTGGATTTATCATTCTATCATTTTTCATATATGGAAATAAAATCCAATGAACATGTGAGAGAGTTGATGTGACACTATACATTAACATTGATAATGTCAAGGTTTAACTCTAATAATCAACCAATTGTTCCTTCATAAGAACATACCTTGTATTTACGAAACATAGTTCATAACTTTATTTGATAAAATGGTAATTTATATCAATTTGGTTTAGTTTATAATATTTAGAAATATTTTGAATTATTTATGGAATTTTGATTATCAAAACCCACCATAAAAGGCAACCTCACTTCCACTCTTAAATCTTCATGTTGTGTCTTTATCATCATTAGTTATTTAATTTTTATGTATAAATATTTGGTGCAGTGCACACAATAGAAGTGTTCGATTTAAAGGAATTAAAAAAATTTATAGTTAAGTAGGTGTTTTAACATCATCGTTAGGATAAATTCACTTGATATCTAACATGAGGATCTGATGTGAAATAATTAGACCTAAAAAATCCATATGAAAAATTTAACTCATAAAATTTTGATTGAAAATATGTCTGATATTTGTGATACATTTTTTTCATGTCACAAAATCGAGAGCCCTTTAAATCATCCAAACGCACCAAAATATTGTTGGTGCTTTGATGATTGTTTTTTGGGTACTAGAATGAAGAATTTATGAAGCCTTCAACATACCGGTGATCACCACAACACCTATTCCTTGATCATGAAAGTGGAACTTTGATTGGGGTGATTGGTTAGACTTCTTCTCTGACTAGGATGTGGGAGTGATGATAGAGGAGCAGAAAAATTTATATGATGAATAATATCCTGAATTTGAGTTTTCTCCAAACTTTAATAGGTGGGTTTAAATTCATTGAAATCATAATTTATCCTCTAAATTAGTTGACCTTATGAAAAAGAAATAAAAAACATGTATAACCTTGTTCCCAAGTCACAAGATTCATAAATATTACCTCACACACTTGTGACATAAAAACCATATTATTGTATTAAATTTGAGTCACTAACTCAACTCGCCTATCATGTAAATATTTCACAAACCATGAATAAACATATTCATTCAATAAATATTATCGTAAATTCACTTAAAACTTGTGAATAACATGAGTAAATAAATTCAAAAAATATTATTATAAACTCTAATAATATGAATTTATTAATTTCTTGATAATATTCCAGACACATACATTACCTAGACCCCACTTTGGGGCCCATCATGTCCTAAACTCCAAATTATTAGTGTTGTGAAAGCTTCCAAAAACTCTTTGTGTGAGAACCTATAGACCATTATCTCAATAAAAGTGAGTCATACTTATGGACCAAAAGTGGTACCTAGAAACCCATCGTGGTCCCTAATGAGATAGGGTTTAGTATAGGACACACACTTTGAGTCATCATGCTTTCTTTATTATTTTTTGAAATTACCAGATATACTTTACTTATTCTTCAATGTATATATATATTTAGTAAAGGTATTAAAATATTTTTCAATTTGGACTAAAAAATGTTATCCTTTCGGAATAAGAAAATTATATATTGACAATTCAATCAATGTCATATCACTAATGACATACCCGACACATGCTACTTCACTACTATAAAAATTTCATTATTTTAATATTACATAAAATCACATGATCATGTGGTACACATTGAAAATGATCTTATGTTGAGAGTCCAATACACATGATTATGGACAGGAATAGCAGATAACACATGAAACAAGGGTGTTTCTTATTGGCATGGTATTCCTTGTGATGTACGTTACCTGAGATCACTAAGAGAGAACTTCCTGAGGAGAAGTATGATTAACTATGGGCCTAAAACACCTTGTAGTCATACATCATTTATGTACTTTCATTATGATTTATCTAGACTATAGAAAAAATGTTTAGGATTTCAATCATCATACCTCTAGGTTCTCATTAAAGTTGGGAATTACTATAAACTATTGATACCATAAATAATATATGAAAATTAAAAAATACACAAAGTCCACATAAATATCAATACTATAGTGGTAAGAATACATTATACGTAATTCACATTATAAATAACGTAGTATTAAAGAATTTTTGTTCAAGTAGGTTCTAGGACACCCACTTTGAGGACACACCAATTTGAACTAGTCATAACTTGTTAATAATAAATCTATTAGATCATATATAATAAGATCATGTTTATTCTAAGTTATGGATATAATCATTGGGTTAGCGACATTTTTTTTATATGACTACTCCGTTATCTGCAACTTTACATCCTTTAGTAAAAACATCTTAAGAGATGGTATCTATAGTATATTCCTTTTTTCCATCCATCATAACCTCTATATCTTTGATAGTACCATTATTTTAATCTTATCATTATTTATATTATGATATTACTTTAGTTTATTGGTAATATTCTAGGAAAGGGAATAAATCATCATGTATTTTAAACTTGTTCTTTAGATGTATCAAAAGCTGCAACACACTTGGTATTTGTAGATACAACTACCATAGAATTTAAAAGGATCCTCTTAATCATTTCATTACTTAACAGTTATATGAGAGCAATTTATCATTAGGAAGACTAGTTTTTTCCCATTTTAAAACTAGAGTTTCTTCCACTCCAAATACCAGGTGTATATTCCTTGTACCATCTCAAGTAGTATTGGATAACTCTAACAACTTCCTATATAGTTCTCCTAGATTTATCTAAAATTTTCTTACCATAAATTATGTGTTTGTAATATCATATATAGTACATGATAAGATATATGTGATAGATCTGATGCTAAATCATATGTAATTATACACACCATTATAATCTCCTCCTATGTCTTATACACGTATTCCAAGGGATATTTAGGCCATGTGAAATAGGGAAAAAAATTCCCTCTTGAATAGTTTTATCTTTTATTTTTTTAATAAATTTTTATTATATGTACTTCAACTTAGTTTAAAAAACCCTTATATCTAACTCAATAGATCTTATTTATGATAACATAGGTTTCTACATTAATTAAATCTTTGGTGAGTTTCCTTCAACCTAGTATTAAATTATTATAAGAAAAGTAAATTAGTTTTCATATGTTATTAATTGATTTTACTTTGAAAACTATGGCACTCACACCAGCCTTTTGTACATGCTTGAAAACTATTACTTCCAATTAAATATTCTATGACTGTTATGTTTGTTTCTACTAATTAATTATTCTTGAAACATGAATCCCGTATTTACCTTCCTTGATATAATCAATCCTTTATTGTCCTATCATATATATATCCTCAATAGGATTTCCTCTAAGGGAGGAATCCTTAAAATATAGTGCATAATATAATGATCATAAAAAGTTTCTATGAAAAGTGGAATTCAAATTTATATAAGAATGAGAATTTTGTATAGAAAATCAAGATTTATTAGTTCCATGACTGTACCAACCATGTATTATTTCTTTTAAATACCCTCTAATTAATTTACATCAATTATAAAAAAATAATAAATAATAGATTTTAGTTTATGAAATCCATTTAATAATTCATATAAACTCTTCAATCATAGATTTTGGAAACTTATTGGTCCTTATAGAAAAAATATTTTGTATTCTTGATGAATAATATACCACATTGACTTCTGATTATAAAACCATAAATATTTGTTTTTTTATTCCAATGTAGGAGGTATTACTAAAACATTATTTTTCTATAATACCTTTTGGAATTTATTCTTATAAAAACTTTTTTGAATCTCGATCATTGACTTATACTAACTCAATATTATTCCAACTATCTAAAATAGAGATATGAACCCTTTATGGAAATATAGTTTATCACTTAACTATAACATTAATAACTTATGGATTTATGTAATGTCCTTTATAAACATTTGGATAATTATAGGGATGCACTTTGTGATTTTATTTATAGAAGTTTATTTATTGATGTTGCCTTAACAAAATATTTACATCTAAACATAGGTTTTTGGGATATAATGGATTTATTTCATACCATAACACATATAATGTTCATTTTTCATTATAGGTAACATATGGTTATATATTAACTTTTCTATTTTCAAAATTATATATTTAAAGGGATAATGTAAGAAATTTCAATGATTACAAGACTCATCAATCTTCATTTTTCTATCATCATGGCTATTGCGTGTATACAGAAAAGTGTATTTAGGAATAAATATAATCTATATTTCAATGATAAATGAATGCATGTAAGATTCATCATTAGTAATTATTTTATTAAAATCATGGATCTGATGTGTATATGGAAATTTGAGTTTATGAATTAATGCATTGTACATTTCCTTGATCAATGAAATCTTGGTTAAAATATTTTTGGCTTACAAGATTGAAGTAACATATATATTATAACCATGAAATTTAATTACTTAAATTTTACATTAAATATATTTATTTAAGGAATATAGTTAATTATATAAACATACCTTTAGCTTCTCCTTAGATTAGTTCACATGATTAAGCTGGACTATTATTAGAAGTCTATGACTTATCTTTAAAGGTTTATATGTCTAAAATTTGATTTTTAATTTTTTCAATAATAGTTAAGGGTTTCTATCTCCAAAGACTCTAAACACCATACTATCAATATCCTTGACACCTACTCTTATTTTTTCTTAAAAATGAATTATCTTTCCATAATAAAGTATTATTGAGTATTACTTTTAATATTCATCATTTATTACCAACAAATCTTGTATTAATGAACTATTAATTGATTACAAAACATACAAAATTTATTAATTCCAAAATTAAATAATGTCTCATTATGTCTAGTTGGAACATAAGATAAATGATTTTATAATACTAAAAATAGTTTAACTATAATAAATGTAGTCGAAAATTAGAAGTTATATTGTTCCCCTTGTTGACAAAGTAATAATCCCTTCTTAGTAAATTGGATAATTCTCCTTACTTATTTAATTTTTTTGAACTTATGTGGTTACTATATTTTGGATTCAAATTTTGGCACACTAATAATTCTTGAGAAATGAAATAGACTTGTTATATTCAATGATGAGTAGTACTGAAGTAAAACTATATAATTGTTTCTTCTTCAGTTAATTATAATTTATCTTCTTATGACAATTATTTCCATATATAAAGTAAATATTCTCCTATTAGATGCTATCCCTCTTTATCATTAGCTTCTTATATGTTTTTATGAAGCTTATATAAATGTTAAATTGGTCTTGGGATTTTCAACATTGTCTTCAGTCTCGTTCATTGTAAGAACTAAATAATTATCTTTAATTAAGTTATTATCTTCTAGGAAAACCGTAACAATAAAATACTAATAATGTTTATCCATACTTTTCATTTTATAATTCTAAATGAAATTGGAGTACTTGTGTGGTAAGGATGTAATAATGAGATAAAATCATTCATTTCACGCTTCACTTTCTCCCTATATACTTCTCAAAGATGAGAGAACATGTGTAATCATCCATTTATTGATTTTTTTTATAACGCGTTGGACATAAATTATTGAATTATATTTTAAAAATAAAATTTTTCACACATGAATATCTTGAAGGATTCCTTTTCACCCTCACTTGATTCTTGAGGTGGAATAAGAGGTTATGGGGACTCTAAAACAGACAATTTCCTTTCATATCGTAGAACTATGCAGAAGAACCCATACCACTCTTGGAAATTAGGGTCTGTTATGATGTGATTATTTTATAGTATTTATTATAGTGTTTCTATAGTAATACATTCCATTTTTTGAAAATATAATATAATAATTTTTATCTTGATTACCAATTATTAGAAAATATAGATTTATTAATCATAAATTACTATAACTATTTTATCAAATACTAGTATCCCTCAACTACTATATTTGGAATACTTATTATCTTGATTATTATAATAGAGAAGATCCTAAAAAAATCTCCTTATAGTCTAAGATATGGTTACACTACTACAAGAAGAGTTTTAATGTAGAATTTTGGATAGACAACCACATCAACTCTTTGATCCTTTCACTATTTAGTTGAGTCTCATATCATAACAAGAATAACCTTTAAATATTTAATACTTTTCCTTTAATGTTGTAACAATCTAGATATGACTACTTATTTTCTACCAACTTTAATTAAGTCAACCCACAACTTTCAAGAGAATTCCATGGTAATAAGATTAACCCTCAACTAGGGAAAAAAAGAACCTATAAAATACAGTTTTATTTAAATTAAATAAATTAATGAAATTTGACTAAATATTTAATTTATGGATTTTAAATAATATTGAAGAATGAAGCCATTATTTAATTACCTTGATTATTTAATGTCACCTTATTAATAACTTAACCATAATATAAATAGAAAACATTTATCACTCATCTTCATTTTATTAAAGAATAAATGTTTATTATTTTATGTGATCATGTTTATATACTCCCCATAGAAAAATAATAAACCATGTATATATAGAAACTAAAATTGTAATCATGATCTGATTCTAATGGTCTATTCTTTATGCTTATAATGGTTTTATATAGACCCTTAGGGTAAATCTTTGAGTCGAAACATCACCAACTCGAGTTTTAACACTCACTATACCAATGAATCAAATTATTATCTTTTACCTCATAGTACCTCAGTAAAAAGTGAATCATTATTTCACCCTTATCATTATGAAATAATATCCTCCCACATATGAGGGAATTTCGGGAATGTGGAGTATGAAAAAATAATTTTATCTCAAAACAAATGGCCTTATATATATAATGAAGATAAATATGATTCAAAAATAATTATTTATTAAATAATTATTACAAATAAACACATTAAAATAAATAAATAAATAAATATTATAATTTCATTGGTTGTTTGAAGGCTCATGGTCAATTGGAACACATTAAACTCTAATAATAAAATTAAAATTTCAATTGATTTTACACAATAGAATTTAACATGAATTAAAATAAACTTATATTATTTTAATTCACTATTAAAAATTCTCATGGTCTTGAGAATTTTTTTTAATAAATTCTAATTAATTTGACTTTTTGGATTTTTCTTTAATTTTACAAACTCTTAGGCACCCTAATAACCTCTTGAGGGATTTTTTTCGGGCGTAGAGCTACAAGGATGTGGAAGGAAGGCTGGGAAACCAGTTTTTGGGAAGTTAATAGGAATAGAAGGGGGTGACACAAATTGACACTATTTTTATTAAAAATTGTTTTTTAAAGTTTGGTGCTGCTATTTTTTTTGAGAGTAGCTATTTTGGAATAAAATGGATGGCAAAGACACATACATTAAAATGTTTTTTTTAATTTTAATTTTTTTAAATACCATGTCCTAGTGGTAACACCCCCACACATTATATATATATACTTTATAAATTTTAAACATACAATTTTTTTTAAAATCTTTCATTGACTTAGAATTCTCCCTCGATGGACGGATTGATAAAAACCATGTAACTATTCATCCATGGTAGTATTTGTTGAGAAAAAATAGTAATTTTATTTTAAAAAAAATCTATAATAATTTATTTGATCTTAGAATGGAGTTATTTTTCATGTAAAACATCAGATCTAAGATTCACCAATTGATATGAGATAGTAACAACACCCTCCACTTTAATTCGTCAAAAACTAATTATAATTCAACTTAATTTAGTGGAAGATCTCTATGATACCACTCGTTGGAATCGAGAATTCAGCAGAAGCATGTGGTCATAAGAAATTAAAAAACATTATTATTTTATTGATGTTGTAAATTACATTCCATCATTACCATAATCATTAATTAATATAAAGATCTAATGTAAAATAATTAGATATGAAAAATCAAAATTGAAATAAAAAATCATTCAATTTAGATTGAGTATGTGTTTTCTTGATACCAAAGACTGTTTTTCAAAGGAACCAAAGTAAACAAACTATAGATCATCTAAAAACCCTAAAAAATATTTTTGGCTACTCAATAATTTAGTTTTGGGTACTAGTTCATAGAATCAATGAATCTTTTATTGTATTGACAACTTCTGCAACACTGCTTTGATCTGGGATGGAAAATTTGGATCAAGGTTCTAAATGAAACTCCTCTCTATAATATGTGGGAGTGAAGTGAGTGGAGCTCTCAAATTTATAGAATTAAGAGTCTCATGAATTATATTTTTATACTAGCTGAAATAGGTGAGATTAAACCCACAAAAATATCACTTTGGACCATCGAATGAATTTAAACTTCTAAATAAGAAATCAATGACATGAATGACATATTACCCAAGTTATAAACATTATAAATATTCATTCAAAAAATTTTAATATATAAAACCATATTATGTGATGAAATTAAAGTAATTAACTTTATTATCCTCTCCTATAAATATTTAATGAACATTGAATAAAAATATTCATTCATTAAATATTTTCTTGTAATCATTTAAAACTTATAAAAACAATGATTAAAAAAATTATACACTCATTATTTTATACTTGAATAATATGAATTTATTTATTTATCAGTGATCATCCATACTCATACGTTACCCAAACCCCAGAGTGGGTCCCACCATGTCCTAAACTACATTTCATTAGAATTTGGAAAGCTCGTGAGTATGATTTTTGTTTGACCCATTAGTCCTGTATCTAAATTGATGTGACTCATACTCATAACCTGATTATGGTGACTAGTGACACATCAGGGATCCAAATAGGATAATTTTTTTGTCTTAGCAATGAAAACATCCTATAGACAAACATTTTGTAATATAGTCTCTTGGTCTCATAATATCTCATAAATAAGGACAAAAAAATTGTGTCATCATACTTTGTTACATTATTATTTTATGAGATTATAGGATTAATATTCCTTCTTATACCATAGATATATATTTATTAATGTTATAACAATTTAGGTCAATTGGTATCAACAAATCTCTACAGTTCGAAAGAAAATAATTCTATATTGACCATTAAATCAATCATATACCACCAATGATGAACCCTAAATAAGGTACCTATCCACAAACATAGATGACAATATTTTTATCTTTTATCAATGTATATAATTAAATAGTAATAATTGATAATGATATAAATTTGAGAAACCAATACACATTATCATAGATAGGAATAACCAATGACAAAAGAAACATACTTCATTGAGTTTTGTGGGTTTGGACTCATGAAATCATTTACTCAATATCACAAAGTGATAAATTTCTGGGAAAAAGTTTAAATTCTTATTATAAAAAAACCTAATAGTCAGAAATTATTTGTATCCCATTAGTATGTTTTATCTTGAAAATAAGACATATGTTTAATATTACCACCATATTATACTGAGGTTCTCATTTTAACTGAGAACTATTATAACACATTGATACAACAAATAATCTAAGGAAAATACCATATAAATAATGGATAGAGAAGTTTCGACACTATAATGGTAAGAATTCATCCTACATAAATAACTATAAGGATGATATGGTAATAAAAAATTACTATTTAGGTTTGTTCCAGGACACTCACTTTTACAATTGAAACTACATATTACACTTCCATTATACTTAGGGGAATATAATTTCTATTCTTTTTATATTATTTAAGACACCTTTATCCTCGGAAAAAAACTCTGCCTAACATGGAAATAAGACCATTAACTCTTTCAACCCAATTTACATCAGTAAAACCAAATTTACCATCCTTTAATTTATAATTATGTTATTTTATTTAGGATAAGATTCTAATTTTCCAAACATAGTGAAAAACATCATCCAAACCCTACTACGACACACAATCTGTCTATTCATGGGATCATATAAAATAAATTAAGAAATATTTAATTTATCCCCATTTGATTTGAGCAGTCTAAGCTCCTTGAAAAGATCTTGATAAAAATTATTCGAAGTATCTATTAGACTCATTACCCTAGAGTTCATATAGGTAAAAAAGTATCTCATTTCATAAGAAGATTTATATTATCCTCTTGATTTCTAGAACATTGGATAATCTAAGATAAATAAAAAAAGAGCGAAGATAATTTTTTTTGAGTATAATTATATGACATGAATCATACACCTTATCCATTAATTTAAATATTTATTTATCCATCCAAGGACCATACTTGGAACTAAAACAATCATCCATAATAATGAATAATTTTATAATAATTTTAAATGTTACAACTCATTCCAATCCATAGTTTAAATTCTTATAATGTTTGGTTAAAATTTAAATATTCATTTTGGGTGTTTACACTACTCAATTCATCATTACATGATGAATAAACTATGTATGAAAGATTGGATAAGGAGAAGGATATTATATCATATTTTATTTTATAACATGAAAAATTACATGATTAAAACTAAAAATGATGAAAACCATTATATTATAGTTTAATCAATCACAATCCATGTTATTCTCAAGAACACAATGATTTGGTTTTAGCTTTAGTGAATATTTATAAAAATATCTATCTTTAACAAAATCCAAAGTGTTTCAAAGGGATATATAATGTCCAAAATATAGTATAGGAAGAACTAAAAAACCCCATTGAGAAACCAGGATCTATCAATACATTTTTAATGAATAATATAATGAATAATTTTTTTTCCTTTCTACATGATGATCGATCTTGTACAAGATTCATATATACTTTTAATCAAGATTACTAAAGAGAAACTCAAGGGTTCCACTTTCTTAATTAATACATGGTTTTTGGAAATCAAAAAATTACTGGGTAGGAAATCCATGATATCTATAGTATGATATACACCATGACCTCAAGGATAAAGATAACGAGTGGTAAGAATAATATCAATTTCAAGGAGTTAATTTTGGAGTGTTGAGTCTCATACTAATAGCACCATCCTTTAGTATCTAAACAGGTTTATATAAGCCTCCAAGAACATAATTGATCTTCCTAAATTCATTATATGTTTCATTAATGTATATTAATACAAAAAATCATTATGAAATTTATGTTGATCCTATACTAATTATTTCAACATTTAGATGAATATGTTTATTATTTAAACCCCTTAAATTCATAATCAAATGATGAATAACCAGTTATGGTAGTATTTAGAGATGGATTAGATTGATTCCAACAAGTTATCTTGTCATATAATAATACCATGAAGTATACAACATTATGTGATGCTATAAACTATTACATGGTGTTAAGACCAAGCTTCAAAGGAAGAATATCCTTTTCCGGTATTTTCTTTTGTTGTCAAGGAATTTTGATAAGAAACTATATCACTTCACTTTTTATAAGTGGTTGATGGAAGTTAATGAAGTTACAATACTTCCCATGGTAAATCAGACGATGATTTGATGATTTTTATTTCACAAATATCATATGTTAGGAGAACTTGTGATGAAATCCATATAAAGGAAATGTGGAGTAAAGGTGCCTCAAGTCATATTCAGTTTTGATTGGAAGGAAAGATGCAGGTGGAAGACAGGGAAGTTACAATACTTTCCTCCAAAACCCATTCAATGCTAAAAAACAATCCATCGAAGGATATTTATCCAAATAGTGGAGGTTGTGTTGAAATTAGAAGATTTCTTGAATAATCCAAATCACATATAAGAAGCACTAAGGTTATGGATGAATTATATATATAAGGGGGAGTTGTTCTCTAGTGTTTGCCAAATTTTTGGGCCTTAAGGTTGGAAGATGAAGACATGTGTTTTTTGGAAGAGAAAGTTGGATGATAAATTCAATGGGGTATGAATAGTTTTACACAAATGATGTTTCATTAATAAAATATCAAAATTTGGAAAATTCATGGCATGCACGAAAAACTGGGCAAAGTGCGCAAAAAATGAGGATGCGCGAAAGATTGGTTTTGCGCGCAATATGGAACACTATTTAGAATTTATGTGCAAGGGGTGTTTTGAGATAAAAATGGTGAAAAATTTAAAAGGAATTAAGAACATGAAAAACTCAAGAATGTTCATGAAATATGTTGTTGTGTGAAAGAGTTTTAACATGCATAAAGAGGGTTTTACACGCAGATTAATGTTTTTTGTGCTGGGTCAAAACTGCCTATAAATAAAAGGGGATCCAATCTCATTTTTGGGTGCTTAAAACTTAGAAAAATCTCAAGATATAAAATGTTAAATAATTTAATTATATTATATTGCATTAAAAGGATAAGGGCTGTGCCGAAAAGGTAGTGCTATGCGAAAAAGAAAGTGTTGTGCGAAAAAGGGCAGTTTCGCGTGGAAAAGAATAGTTGGGTGAAAAAGAATTTTCGCACTAAAAGGTGTTTTTATGTGAATGGTTTGAATTTTATGAGAAATACACATAGAAGGGTGTGTGGAAGATTTGAGTTCAGACCAAGAAGTAAGTTGGGTGCATGGAAGTTCTTACCAGCTTCTCGGTAAGAAAGAGAAGAATTGTTTGGAAAGATAAAACTATGAAATCTGATTAAGAAGCAATGAAACTATTTATTCCATATTTTTGCTAAGGAGGCGCACACACACTTGTGGATTGTATTCTATGTTCTATATGAGTGTATGGGAATATCTTACTCAATGTATTCCACCTCCATGAATTGTTTTCAAGTGGATTGTGTGGTACTGGATTGTTTCCGTACCATACCAAGGACATAACTACTCTTGTTGAGTAGTGAACCTTGTAAATCTTGTGTTCCGGTGATTGTGTGTGTTCATCAGTGAAGAAAATATTTAACAGGAGGCGAAGGCTGTTTTAAAATCAGGGAAACAGAAAAAATAAGAAATATATCACGGATTCACCCCCTCCTCCTCTCAGTGATACTTGGATCCTGACCGGGAACTTCACATGGTGCACTTAAGGATATACTATTTCACAGTCTAATATATAATGCTGCGGTAGTTCCTTTAGTTCACAAATCTAACAATATCCCACCTGTACTAAAGACTTATAGAATTAGTGAAATTTCACCTCATGTTACAACATATGAAAAAACACATGACACTATTTACAAAACTCCTTTTGGATTTCTTAAAAAACTCCATTTAGACATTCTATAATACATTTTCACCACATTCTATATAATTTGTAAAAAAAATGTGAAAATCCAACCAAAAAATATTCTAGATATCATCTAAAACACTTTTTGAATATCTATTAAAGATTCATAAACTTAATCCTCATTTACAAAATTAAAAATTATACCACCATGTGCCTTTTTATCATCAGAAACAATTACAAAATTTTCAAATCTATAAAGTAATAAATGAGTAGACTCTATAAAAGCACGAATTACACTCAATATTAAAAGATATCTTGCATGATATATTTAAAACACATATATCTACATCCTTGTGTCCAAAAAATGTATTACATAAAATTATACATAAACACATAATTTCTGTTTCCAAAACATCAAGTTATCCGAGGACATGTATTATGTCAATCCCATATAGTCTACTCCGAAATTATCCATTACTCAAGTATAATCTAACCTAGTTGATTAATACATCCCAAGTTATTCATCTAAGTGGATGATCACATCGCACACCACCAAAAAAAATATATTAGTACATCACAAGTACCTAATCTATGTAGGGATATATATTTAGTCATTTTATCTCAACCAAGGGCCCAAATATCATACTTTTTATACAAGAGAAAAAATCCCATATTTCTTAAGCCTAAATTTAATAAATGATCAACAAAATACCCAACCAAACCTGATTATGTAAGCCTTTACAATTTCATAATAATGCTATAAATGTATGATGGTTCTCATGCTAAGTATATTTCTAAAGTGAGGAACATATATTAAATATGAATCACACAACCGTAGTCTTCCAAAGTCAAATTGGGAGACACTACATGGGGTATAACTGATGTGTTATCCAATATTCAAAACCCTTTTAGTACTTAATGATAATTGTTCATATCCTTATTTCAAATACTTACCAAGAGAAACATAACATTTCATCACGACCTATAACACTCTATGAAATATATTAGTTAAGGATAACTCAAATTCATATTATTGAGAGGTCAATTATCATTTTACTTCACATAATATGTTTTTTCAAAGTGAAAGAATGATAAATTAGAGACTACATTTGGTTTACTTAAAGAATTTTATATTATTAATATCTTTTAATAATACTAACAATACCATATATATGAACCTATAACATGATATTCCATATGATATACTTCTATATATTCATTATGTTTGTCACATTTTTCATGTTTTGTTAAACATATTACATATATATGTAATTACTACCACATCTCTATGTGAATATATGATAAAACCATTCCACTAAACTCTCTTAGTGTGTAAAATATATGATGAAAGTGTTTTTTAGATAATGAAGAGACTTGTAAATCAAATTCATAGTGTAAAATTGCATGAACTTTGTATTCAAACTATTTAACTTCACAGCATCGAATGTTTCAATGTTAATAACATTTGTTTCCTTCTTATAAATAATTATATGTTGGTTATCATCATCTTATAACCATTACTTAAAATTTTTCATTAATATTATTTTGTAACTTACAAAAATCTTCACAAAATTATTTACTAACACATCCTAAACTTCTTTATGATAAAAATATACATTTACTTTGTTACAGTAACTAAATATAACTCTCTATTTTTTTTATATAAAAACACCCTAAAATATTTTAATATATTAAGTGACATTCAATTTTAATTTTACCCTTTTAATACTATA
Organism: Viscum album; assembly: GCA_963277665.1. Classification (NCBI taxonomy): domain Eukaryota; kingdom Viridiplantae; phylum Streptophyta; class Magnoliopsida; order Santalales; family Viscaceae; genus Viscum; species Viscum album. Next base: position 931,218,914 of record OY728122.1, on the reverse strand, counting down.
ATTGTTATAATTTTAAATTATCTAAGTGCAAACATACTCCTAGAAGATTCTTAGAAACTATATTTTCTTTATAATATCGTGATAAGATACTTGAACTCTTTTTTGATAGGAAATAATACTTATCACCTATGTGGGGATATTTAATAAATAAAGTTTTATATCCATAAAATATATGGTATTATTTGTGTTTTAAGTATTCTATTGAAAAGAAAACTTTATACTTTAAAATATGCCATGTGATAGGTTGTGAAATCTCAATTCGTTATATTTCAAAAAAAGTCTCAAACAAACTCCATTTATCTTGGATAAAATATTATTTATCATTATATTCTATTTAAAAATATTATATATATTTTTGAATCATAAAAAAGTGTTTCAAATCATATTATTCATAATAACTATTTGTTAACAAATAATAAATATTTTTTATATAATAAAAATGAGATGAAGATACACATTCTTTATAATGATCTATTAGAGCTTGGAATATTCATTTCCATTCACTATATGGTTTAAAAACCATTTGATTCATCATTTTAATTAAAATTACAATATTCATCAATTCATATATTGACTCTGAACTCATATATACTTAAATTATTTTTAAAACATACACTTTTTATTATATTCCTATCAAAATCTAATAATAAATTTTATAACATTAATATATAGAATGGACTATCCTTAGAGTTTCTCAAACCCCTTTAGGTATTTTAGGAAAATACATCCAATACATTATCCAACCTTATTAAAATCACAATTAAGTTTCGTTGACCAACTACTCGAAAAAACATTATTGGACTTTCCAGATAAATGTTAATTTTTGGATTGAAAATTTATGCATTTTTTTGTCAACACAAACCAAATCCTAAAAATTATTTTTATTAATCATTTTTATCAACACTTTTTAAAATAGGAATTTTATTTATAGAACTCAATCACATTGTATGAAATTTTCAACGATAATTACAAAATAAATTTATCTTCCAGAATAAGACTTAATGGAAAGAGCATGTCTCTCTATATTAATTTCATATCTAATCATATTGAATATATGAGAATAGAAATAAAACTATTTGATAATATGGTATATAAAAAATTCCTTTAAAAACATAAGTGACTCCTTCTATGCTTTTTATAAGCATCTAGTTTCTCTTATCGAGTAATTTCAATATTTGGTTTCACTGGAAGGTTTTTTAGAAACACATAAAATTTTCATAATTTCTTAATAATTATTCATAAGTTCCAATACCATTCTAGAATATTCTTCTATTAATATTCTATTATTCTAGTACTGATATCAAAGTTATGTTTGATGATGTTATTTATCTAAAAAAGAAGTTTTTAACATGTGTGTATCTCATTTTACATTAAATTAATAATATATTTTAACTATTGTTCTTGTATTGAAATGATTATCCACTTTAATATAAATTTTAAACATTAGTTGTACAAGATCCATATTTTATTAAGTTTTGATATATATATTTAGAAAAAACCTCATCAATTTTTGTATATAGGTATAAAATTATGTAAATAATATCAAATATGAATTTCTGATAGTATAGAAAATTATTTTAATCCTAATCCATCATATGAATTATGTGATACCCTGTTACACATTTCATATACTCCCTTGATCATGTTTTTTTATCATCCTAGGTGTTGAGTTTTGCTGTAGAAACTCTCTTATTTGCCAACTTCTGGGAAATTACACATAGTGTAATGGATATACACCCTGTATTGGTCACCAAGAATATATCACGAGTCCCATGTAGGTTATTAAAGAATTACACTCCTTGAAAAGGCTTCACGTATTGTAATGGTCCAAGACATTATTTTTACCTACGGTAACACATTTTTTGGTGAAACTCACTAATCTAGAAATACATGACATGAAATGAATACATACAATATATTTTCCATGATTAGATATTTTTGGGAATTGGGTGGGTGTTTAACCATTCATTTGGTCAGAAATCCTCACTCTCAAATCCATAGGTGATTTTGGGAGATCTCCTCTCGTACTGAATCATTCATTTAGAAATCGATCATCGTGGTTGATGCGTTATGTCTCTCCGAGTATATAATCCTTCTACATTATCATTCCTGTAGAAATGGATTCTATGTTGTATACTTTTTAATTTCTTACTCATGATCAATTTTTTGTTTTCTATTGATCCATTGTAGTCACTTGTCATGCCATATATTTTAAAGGCTGATATTTGGTTTTCCAATCTCGATTGGTGAAGGAATATTGGGCTACATCATTCTCGAGGTAGGTGTTTCTACACAAAGGGTAAATTCATTGAATTTATTATATTTCTTGTAAAATTCTTTTTGTTTTTTTATTAAATTGAAGTGATTTGTGGTTTCAAGGGATTTTTTGGAAATATATATGTTTTTAAATAGATTTTATTTAAAAGATGGGTTTTTACAACAAGTCTTTGATTAAATGATTGAGTGGGGATTTTGATCTTGAAATGGGTTTTCAAATACTGAATCATAACTGGTTTGACATTGAATTTTTTTACAAATTTTTGAGAATAGTTCTGAAATAGATTTTGAAAATGGAACATTGGGAACCATGGGTGCATCAGGGAATTGACATTGGTAAATTTAGTTAGTGTGGCCCCATTGGGGTTTACTTTTGTGATATTGATGGACTTTAGTAGGAATCGATATTGGTTGGTACCAACTTATTCCTATGATAGGAACTTTTATGTCTAGTATGTATTCTCATAGTCTAGGGTCCAATATGAAGTCCTTTTTATTTGTATTTCTTTATTTAATGATCAATTTTTATATGGATTTGTGTTCATAGGTTCTTATATAGAGTTTTAGAACATGGATTCACATGATAAGTTATTAAATGAAAAAAATGAAAATGAATTAAAAATAGGTTTATATTCATGAAAATACTTTATAAAACTAGTTTTTGTTTTAAAACACAAAAATATTTTATTATGGACATTAAAACATGTACAAAATCTATGGTTGTATCCTACTAGGATTTTTTATCACACCCTTCTTTTATGTTGGGTTTTTGTAATTTTTATTTTGTTGGATATAAGATAAGGGAAGATAATCTTGTAGAATTATATTTTTTTCTTGTTTTCAATACCTTCAGTAGATAATGGTTTATAGGTGATAATTGGTCACATAGAGACTTGTCAGTCTTGTCTGATTCATACTTTTTTGGTTTATCCATTAGGACTTGGTTTGTATAGATGTGGTCATTTATTTTTCTTCAATGTCTTACTCTATTTGTATATCTATTTTTGGTTATATTCAATACTTGTTTCCTTTATCTTTGTTATACCTCACCATGAACGGCCAGCTTTGGTGGCTTGTTTAGTTGACCAGGGTTGGCATGTTGCATTTTGGTATCAGAGGAATGCTCAGATGGATGTGTGTCTACACTACATGGGTTTGGTTCTGTGTCTCGGGTAGTTAGGATTTAGGACCATAAATATTTAGCTAGTATGTGTGGGGGTGTTCTTGGATAGCTCAATTACATGTTAGAACTCAAGCTACCATGGATGGTTGGAAAATTTTTACCATGTTTGAGACTTGGTTTTTGAGTTAATTTTAATGAACTGAATGGAAAGTTTATTTAAATGGAACTATTCCTTCATAAAGTGCTGTCTTTTGTTCATGGAATTCAATATTTATTCAAATTATTTTTTTATAGAATGTATGTGAATTCCTAACGTTTTTCCTATTATATTGAAATTTGTTTGTAACTGGTAATATTTTTATCTTATGATATTTTGACAATGCCTCCTAGAAGATCTCTTCCAAATTTAATAGAGAAAGATATGAGATAATATCTGTAGGTGAATCCTTCGATGGACCCATCTTTGGTAAAAGATGTTATCCGGACTATTCTTACTCAGGGTCAAGAGGGTGTCAAGAACCAAATAAACGTGGGGGATCATCAGTCTAAGTTCACTAAGTATATTTTAATAGTCTTCCATGGTGATAAAGGACCCCAAGAATATGAAGAGTGGCTTGAGAATATTGGGAGGATATTCAACTTCTTAAAGACACCAGTAGACTCTATGGTAGATTTTTCGATGTATATTCTCAAAGGACCAAGAAGAAGATAGTCATACCAATCCAAAGGATATATAGCTTCCTAATAATTTTCATAATTGCATATTATTTGTTCATAAGAATCATTTTTGTAAAAGTATTTACCTCGGAATAAAGGAAGGATCCACTCTCACCAAGAGTTCTTAGGTTCGTACTAATGCTTCCAAGGGTGGTGGGTCTAATCCTTAGGCTAAGGAGGATGTTCATGTGGCTAATACTAGATACCTTTGTGCATCAGAGTATGTGACAGATGAACATAAAGTAGGGCCAGTAACAGTTAGAGGTATTGTTTCTATTTAATCTTTTAGGTTTTTAGCTTTGTTTTATAGAGGTACAACTCATTCTATTATATCATCAATTTTATTTAACATGTTAGGATTTCATTCATATCTAATATCATTATTTTTGGATCATTCCACACCATTGAGAAAGATGTAAAACAAGGTTTCAAGTGTCCCATATGTTAGGTTATGATAGTTGACTATGAGGTGACATGAGACTTTTTATTTCTTGATATTGACATTTTCAACATGATTATCCACATGTATTGATGATAAATGTTAAGATACATATAGGATATTTTCTCCTTTGATTTTATTTCTTATCTTATGAGGTTGTCACTCATTTTTTAGGGTGATTGGGACTCTAGACCGATAAGGGAAGGGTCTATTGTTCTCTACAATGGAGTGATATCATATCAGTTTTTAGGGAAGTTACTAGATACAATTTATCTTTTTTTGGGAGGCCGAATTTCCAAATTGGTGAGTGCATACCCTAAGGTATTATAGGATTATTGTTTTGATTTACCTCCCAAGAGAGTGGTAGAGTTTAATATAAAATTTATCCTTGTTACGATGCTTATTTATAGGCCATATTATTGAATGAAACCATCAATATTGGTGGAACTGAAGGTAAAAATTGAGGTACAAAGGGAAAAATGATTTATTCACCCTACCGTGTCACCATGGGCTTTACCTTTCCTCTTTTATTATAAGGAATATTGGATCCTCATACTTTTTTTGAATTATTGGAAGTTAAATTAGGTGATCATTAAGAAAAATATCATTATCCAAGGATTGATGACCATTTTGACCAGATTAAAGGGGTATATTGGTTTTCAATTATTGACCATCGGTTAGGTTACCACTAATTGGGGGTCCAAGAAGAAGATATATCTAAGATACCATTTAGGATTTGGTATAGGAATTTTGATTTTTTGGTTATGCCATTTGTTCTCACAAATTATCCTACAATATTTATTGGTTTGATGAACCAAATCTTTCATTGGTTATTGTCATATTTTTTTATTTTGTTCATGGTGATATATTAGTGTACTCTATGTAAGAGGTAGATCATTTGGACCATTTGGATATCATTTGTTGAACTTGAAAAAAAAAACATTTCTATGTTAATCTTTCAAAAAGTGAGTTTTGGATAGGAAAAGTGAAATTTTTGGGGCATGAGATATTTGAAAGGGGTGTCTCAATGGATTAAAACTATGTATAGGAAATTATTTATTAGTTATATCCAAGAAATGGGTTTGAAATTTAGAGCTTCTTGGTTTGGTTGGTTACTATTGAAGGTTTTTTTTCCAGGATTTCTACAAGATTTCATATTTGATGAAAGCTTTAAAACAGAAGGGTCTAAAGAATTAATGGAATGAAAATTATCATAGATCGTTTATGGAGTTGAAATTGAGGTTCAATTTAGCCTCAATTTTGATTCTTCTAGAATCAGGTTTAGGATATGATGTTTTTTTTTCAATTCATCTAGTACAGGTTTGGGATGTGTTTTAATGAACGAGAATCATGTGGTGGCCTTTGGATGAAACTAGTTATTCCCTTAAGATAATAAATAACCTACCCATGATCATGCATTGGAAATTTTTATTTAGTCACTCAAAACATGGCATCTATAACTCTTTGGTTAGTGGTTAACTGAGTATTCTAATCAGAAGATCCTAAAATATATTTTTTACTTATATTGATCTGAACATGAATCATAGGGTCTGATTAAAGTACCATTAGAATATTAATTTTGGTACTATATACACCCTTGGAAAATGAAATGTGGTTACTGATGGATTAAGAAGAAAATTACCAACCCAGTCCATGAAATAATTGGTTGAGGAGTGGTCTCTAATGAGTTTTTTTGCTGAGATGCGATCATTAGTAAAAGAGGTGTTAGACATGCTTTATTGGATTTGATGAAAGATGACTCATCTTTTGATGAGTGAGTTAAAATTGATAACGAGATAGAAACATAGTGCCAAAGCTTGTATAAAATTCATTATGGTGGGGAGAACATGGGTGAGTGGTATTAGTCTCCTAGTGGTGCTTTATGCTTCTGTAGTAAGATGGTTGTTCAGTTTTCCTTGAGATTGTAGTTGATAGATAGTGGAAACAATTCTTGTTGGTTTGTTCACCCTTAGGCTTCCAAGATGTATCATTAGTTAAAATGTCAGTGTTGGTGGCCAAGATGAGATGAATTATTATGGACTTTTTATCGTAGTGTCTTACTTGTTAGAGAATAAAGGCAAAACACAAGAGACCTTTGGGATTATTTCACAACTTACCCATTTTGGTATGAAAGTGGGATGATATTTTCAGGGATTTCATCGTTATGTTACAATGGAATCCTAGTGGGAGGGATGAAATTTGGGTGTTCATTGATTGACACACAAAATAAAAACATTTTTTACTTATTAAGTAAAAGATAAAAGTAGAAGAGATTTGGGACTTGTATGTTAGAGAAATCATGAGACTTCTTGGTATTCCCTATATAGTTATATCTGATAGGGACCCAACATTCACATCCATATTCTGGAAAGGTTTGTATGTGGTGATTGGTTCCTAGATTAAATTGAGCATGAATTATCATCCATAGATGTATGAAAAAATAGAAAGGGTTATGCAATGTAGTGAGGATATAATCTAGGATTGAATTATGGATTTTAAAGGATCATGGAAATATAATTCATCTCTGGTCTAATTTTACTATAAGGATAGTTATTTCGATTCTATAAATATGGTTCCCTTTGAGGTATTGTATGGGGGACCATGTAGATCTCCCTTTTACTGGATAGAGTTTGGAGAATGGTCCACTGTTGGGAAAAGACTTGTTCAAGAGAAGTCAATGATGGAGAAATTTATCTAGAAGAGATTTATCATGGAAAAGAGTAATTAGTAATCTTTTGTGGACCATAGTTAGTGGCTACTAGAGTTTGGGGTCGGTGATCAGATATTTCATAGAGTTCCACCTCATTTAGGTCATTGTCAGTTGGGTATGTTGGGTAAGTTTGCACCAAGGTTTGTGGGGACCTTTGATATCATTTGATTAATGGGGAAGGTGTAAAGGCGTTTGGACTTACTATATCTTTTAAATATATCCATGACATGTTTAATATTTCCCTACCGAGGTGGTATCAATCAAATCCTTAATATTTTATTGAATGGGAGGATGTAGATATTGAGACTCATACAACCATTATTAGGAAACTAATTCAGATTATGGATTTACAGGATAATGTAATTCAGGGTAAAACAAATCATCTAGTACATAAATAGTGGGATTGTATACAAGATAATGATGAGAAATGGCAGTGAGAATCATTGATTGGGTGGTAATGAAATTTTTTTATTTCTAGTATAGGAATCTATAGACTTTATTGTCACCCAAAGAGTTTATGGTGGGGATATTGTAACACCCCTTAATATTTTTAGGTACTCCCTTTCTCAACATTTTTTATTATCCTTGGTTTTGAGTTTTACTATAAAAATTGCTCTACAATCTAACTACTGGGAATTTACATTCCATGTAATGGTTAAACTCTATGTATTTTTCTCCATACATATTTCTTGAGTCTTATTTAGGGCATGAAAGCATTATATTCTAGGAAAAGTTTCAATTCATTTACTAGTCGATGACTAGATTTTTATGCAATGATATATTTTTTGGAGTAATTAATTAACTACGAAACACATGATGTGAATGATTACAAGCCATGTATTTGTTAGTATTAGTGATTTTAGTGAGATATTTGTGTTTTTAAGTATTTTTTTAGACATCAAACCTCTCTATTGAACCCCTAGGTGATTTTTGGAGAGTTTCTAGATATCGGATCCTTTCAGATCATTTATTTGATGACGGTCATCATTTTAAATGTGTTTCATGTCTTCATGTATGTTATCATTTTACTTGTTCATTGATTTTGGCATGACTAATACGTTGGAAGAATTTTTAGTTCTGATTTTCAATTGATTGGTGTTTTCTTTCAATCCTTTGAAATCACTTTTCGAGCATTATATTTTGAAGGTTGATATGTGGTTTTCCAATCTCTGTTATTGAAGATAGATAGGGTTCCGTCATTCTTGAGATAGGTATTTATATTCAAAGGGTTAATTATTTTAATTCTTTATTATTCTTATAAAATTATATTAGATTGTTGATTCAATTTAAGTTATTGGTAGTTTAAAGTGATTTATTGGTAGGATAAATGTTTTAAAGGGGTTTTTTTTAAAAACTAGTTCTTTCACAACAAATATTGAATTGAATTCTTGGCTTGGAATTTTAATCTAGAAATGGGGTTTAGAGCACCAAAGAGGAATTGGACATGATTTTTTCTTATAAATTATAAACATTTTTTTGAAATGGATTCTGATAAGGTAACATTAGGATCCTTAGGTGCATCTGAAAATAGACATGGGTAACCTTAGTTAGAGTGGCACTATTGGGGGTTACTTTTTAAATATATGTGGACTATGGAAGGACTCAATATTGTTTGGTACCAACTTATGCATATTGAAGGTTATTTATTTTCTAGTATATAGTTTTATAATCTATAGAGAAATATGGATTACTTTTTCATTTATGGTTATTTTTTACATGATTGTTTTTATCAAGTATTATTGCCTACTTGTTTTTATATTATTGTGTAGAACATTGATTTTTGTAGTAAGTTGTTTCACGGATATGTGTTTACCAGTTTCCCACGTGGTGTATGAATGTTATTTCTTATTTTATTACATCTACATGTCATATTTCTCTCTTTGAGATTATGAAATTATTTTATGAAAACCAAAGGAAAATGATTTTAAAATGGGGTTCGATTTATGAAAGGACTTTGTAATTTTTTTATAAAGTTAGAACAATTGAATTCATGAAATTAGATATTGTATAGAATCTGTGGCTATATCCAATTGTGTTTTGTGCTCACACCCTAGTTTTTAATTTGAGTTGTTCTAGATATTATATTATAGGATACTGGTAAATGGAATTGAATTTTTTAGCATTATAGATTCCTTAGTTGTTTCTTCCTTAAGTATTTGATGGTTTGAAGGTGATGGTTGGACACATGGAGACTTGTTGGTCTTATCTGATTAATACTTTTCGAGTTTATGCCACATGTGTTGGTTTGGATAGATCTGGTTTTATTTTTTTCATCCACATTATAATATGGTTGTGTTAATTTTTTTGATACATTCAATACTTATTTCCTTTATCTTTTTTGAAACTCACTATGATGGGCCAACTCATGTGGCTTGTCTAGTTTGCTCAGGTTGGTCTATTACCAATTAACTCAATTTTGTTTCTATGGTATCCTTACCCAGTGTTACTAGCTTTGTGTTACCAAAATAAATTTTTTAAAATGAGGCACCTAAATCGTAGGGACACCTAACTTATTTATTTACTAATTTAAGTTATTTTAGAGGTAACTTTATTTTTACATTAACCCACTCAATTGGATGATCATGGTCTTGAAAATTATTTACTTTTAAGGGAATATGAAAATTAGTATTTTCAAAGGGTATTTAATCTCACCATATATCTCATATATTATTTTTATATATGAATTATTAAAATTATTTATTTGGTAATCCTTATTCCTTACACCAAATAAACATGTTCAAAACATATTGATGTATAACTATTTAAAAAACTCATATCTAGGTTACTAAGCCAAATTAAATGAAAAATTATATTTCTACATATCCAAATGAATCCCATTTATAATATATACGAACCCATTTCATGTATAGTTTTATAATCATATAAAATCAATCCACAAGAGTAAGCATGGAGAGATAAGTATGCAACCTATACTTTTCAAGAAAAGGGATCGGCCTCCAGGAGAGTAAGTAATTTGCACCAAAGTCCCTCTATCCATAGTTCTTTACTCAATATATATTAAAATTATATGAGAATTATAATACACAATAGGTTTAAAATATAATCAAATTATTAATTCATGAACAAAACCATACACAAGAAAATTTCAGGTTATAAAAAAACTAAATCGGTTATAATACCTAGCATGTACCTCCTTAAATTCATGTGTGATAATTTAAAGAAATTTTGTTAACACTTTTAAAATAAATCACATATCCAAATTCATAATATAGACCTTATATTCATGAGTAATAAATAATATAATAAACAATATTGATAAAAATATATCAAATTTAAAGATTAGATAAAATTTTATGAATAATTCATAAATAAAATATAAACAAATAATAATTTCGTTCTTGAGAAACATTAAAAATTAACTTGTAGAAAATATGAAATTTTAATAATATTCATTTACATGGTATAAATATGAACTTTTTCATATTACTAATTACGAAGTATTTTTATGATTTTTTATAGAATAATAAACCTTTTATATTTTATGTAAACAATTTAATTGAATTTAAATTTCTTGAATTTTATTTTATTTAAACTATGGATAATATCTTCCAAAACACATTTTTTAATGTTTTTTATAATTACCAAAGAAGGAATTGATATTAAAATTTTATAATTTAAATTTTAAAATATTCCAAAATTATAATATTTTAATATTTTATATTTCTTTATAATTTATAAACACTTTATAAATTATTGACCACATAAATATATTTTAAACCTAGATCACATCTACCATTTTTTTTGGGTTGGTCTAATACCGCAAGGCTCGTACTAGAAAATGTTTTTGATAATTTAAATAAAAAAACATTTTTCTTTAAAATTACACCTAATATTTCTTTTACCATGCAGTAATGAATATCATTTTGGTTCATTTATATTTCCATGTGCTACAACAATTTTTGAGTGAATTTATAGCAGTCCATGGAATTTTGGTCATTCAATTTCACCAAAAAATTATATGGATCATGAAATTTTGGGTAGATATTTGTAATTAAAAAATTATTTAACTTACACCATGTATGCTCCTCATTTATTAACTTTCCATGATGCATTTTAAGGCTAAACATGATATTGAACATCATCTAACAATTTTTTTGTTTTGCTGTATTTTTTTAGAACATTTTTCTACTTTGTGGTGTGGTATTATAATACTTATAAGTTAATTATCTTTTTAAATAATTGTGATGTAACGGTATCGTAATTTTAAGAACCAAAATAACTATTTCAAAGGAGATATACCATGTTTGCTGGAAAACCTTTCCAAAATTATTCTTCCATTTAAAAATCAAACCAAATATTGATATATAGGCTCCGAACCACACAACTATTTTAAAAGGATGTGAAAAATATCACATTTAGTGGAAGAAAAACTATAAAAAACCATTTAATAAACCAAAATATATCTACACATTTGGAATAAATAATAAAATAAAGAATAACAGGTACCTTTTACTTTGATGATCAAACTTCTCTAGGCTTCGAATAAGCATTTGATCAAGATCACTATGGAGAAACCAAAGGGTTTATTCCTTATATTGTATCCAAGATTAATGGTAATCACACAATTATTGGGAGAAAAATTACTTATATCTTACAATACCATGGAAATTTAGTTTAAAATAATAATAAGCTCCATTTCTTGCATAACACGCAACATAGAACTTTAGGTGAATACAGATATAGTATAAAAATATTATTATTAAATGTGACCTGGTCCTTGAATTGGAGGGTATGAATATGATTAACCACATTATAAAATATATTTATAATGGTCCATATCAATACAAATGTACCGATTAATTATTTGGAAATAAGCACTCAATTTTTATGTGAAGTCATTTAATGCTTTAAAAATGCATTTTATTCAAAAAAGGATTTTGTTCCATTTTGTGTGTGGAAATTATAATTATTTTATGAAACTTTTAGAAATTTAATTTTATAAAATTAAAATAATTTTTTTAATTATAATATTAAAATTAACTTAGTGGGAAATTTTGTGATGATTATGAAATGATAAATTTTCATTAAAAAGAAAAAAATACAAAATTTTCATATACTCACATTTATTTTCATTAAATAAAGTAATATAAAAAATCCATTATATTTTTTATTTTTTTGTAAAGTGACATATTATCCATTTTATTTATAATAATATAATTAATTCAATTATATTTTTTAATTTTCATGATTTTGATCAAACGTTAATTTTTATGATTAAAAGCGCACTGTTCTACAAACTATTTTCATTGTGTTTTTTGTATCTCAATTAAAATTGATGTATGAAACATCAATAAATTAAATAATGGAAAATAAATACCATATTTGGAATTATAAGGTTCAAATTTTTCAAATATTTCCATTTCATTTTTGTAATTATGAATAGTAATCTTTGTAAATATTTTTCACCTTATTAAGGGAAAATTGTGGAAAACAGGGATAAAATTGTGAGGTATAGGCTAAAAATCGACCCTAAACATGAATTTATTTCATTTTTTGGGATTAATTTGACCATATTCATCCCAAATTCGAATATAGGGAATTTTTGTGCAATGAAATTTATATTATTTTATATAAAGAAAATTACAAAATGCTACCCACTTACTTTCAATATATTTTATATATTCACATAAGGATATGAATATGTTAAAAAGGAATATAAAAAATTTGTTTTACCATTACTTAGTTATTTTTTTTGATTTTAATTTATATTTAAATTTTAGTTATGGTAAAATTACATTAAATTATTATACAATGCTGACTCAATTCGTGTGTAATAATTATAAAAATCAAAGTAAATGGATTTAAAAACATAAAATGTAAAATGTTTTTGGATAACTTATGGTGTAACATGAATTTTATGGCTAATAATAATTTATAATTTATTATTAATGATATTATATTAAAATTATTTTTTTATCTTGATCTCTTTAAAGTCAAATAATAAAAATCATTTAAAAATGACATAGTTGATATTTTGTGAAAAATAATATTTTATGAAATTATTTAAAAATACTAAAAATATTGATTGGTTATAAGTAGGTTGAGAAATATTTTAAAATTTCTTCATATGGATATTTTTGTGACAAATTTTATATTATAAGAAAAATTATAAGACTTTATGATTTAAATAGTCATCACTATATTTAAGGTAAAACAGGTTTTTCAAGGGTTAAATCAAGGGATAAGGTTAATTTTTAAATTGAAATTATCTAAATCATTTTTTCCCATATTTTGACATCATTTTACCGTATTTTTGAATATCTATCCATTTGGTGGTATTTTCATTGTGTATGAAATTATTATATTTAAATATTATAAGAAATTAAAAGTGTGTCCTGTCCCCCACTTATGAAAGGAAACCCCTCCTTTATCTTCTTTACACCACATTAAGGAATCTTGATAAACACCCTAATCAATTATGTTATAAAATTACCTATAAATTATTTATTTCTTTTGTTTTTGTAAAAATATTATTCTAAGGATCCTTAAGAGTGGATATAATGGATGAAAAAAATGAGAGGTAATCATTATAATAGAAGACTTTTAAATTTTTCTTCTTACACCTCTACAAAATCTTTGGTTTTCATCATAAAATTAAAAATTCAGTATCGTAAATATTCTAGAATTTTTTTTATGATTATTTAATCACTAAAAAGCACCATATATTACATCAAATGGGATGTGAAAGTGTCACTCATGTGTACGTGTGGACAATTACTTCCACATAGCAGGGCAATTCATTTTACAACACCATATTTTGTGGATGGACATTATTATGGCTTTAATGTTTATATATGATAATTATAACTATACTTATGGAATTATATGTAGGTCCCTAGAACACCCTAAGAGGAGAGGGGTGAATAAAGGTGTTAATTGTTTATTTTAAAGTGATGGATCTTGTTCACAAGTTGGTAGGAAATTGTTAATCCTATATGATAGATTAGAGAAGTAATAAAACAATCACTTGCAGAAATACAACACAACACATTTACTTGGTTCACCACAAAGGGTTATGTCCAAGTAGCATTTGCCAAAAGTGTTTAGAACACGCCAAAATCCACTATTCTTCAGTAGCTGTGGAATACATAAGTTTGTTCACAGTTACTCTATTCCTGGAACACTACCCTTATAATGTTTTAGGGATGGAACATTGAGTCCCTCGTAACACTTCGGTTGAATCACCCATGCTCCCTATTGTGGGTGATGTCTTACATAGGTTTTTGAATTAAAGGTATCTTCAATATATTTTCATTGAATTCTTCATATCTGTCTAGCATGATACACTGATTGAATGGAAGTCCGAAATTGATGTACTTGAAAGCACTAATTTCACAAACCGGATATGTGAAACTTGTTAGATGATCAAAACTGCACTAGCGTTAAATACCTTCTCTTGCACGCAAGATTTTGGATATTTCATGATAGAGGGATTTTGCAGAACCCTTATTTTTCATGCACCTCTAACATCTCACAAAGCCACACTACAAGGTTAAATCGGTCCTTTTATACTAAAGGAACATTTTTCATGAAATATTCTCACTCTAATAATATTCCATACATAATTATTTCATGCTATAGAGGAACCCAATATTCGATGAAAATTGTAAGGTCTTCCATGGGGGTAGCCGCTTATTTATAATCCTCAAAAACCCTTCGCACCGGTTTCCAAATCATCTTCTTTGGTGCACATAAGATTATTTTTGAGCATGAAAATAATATTTTGATGTTGCATTGGGTGTGTAAGATTCTTCTATGAAACCTCATCTTTCGCACACATTTAAATATTGTGTGCACTTTTTTCCTTTTCTACATTTTGATGAACTGATCCCAAATCAAAACATTCTTGAAGGATTCCAAAACAACCTTCAATATTACATGGCACTCCATTTTCCAAGTTCATTTTTCTCTATTCTCCAATTTTTGGACCAAAAAAAATGCGAAATATTGAGAAATAACACCACCTTCAGATTTGTTTCCGGCTTGAACTGTAATATCCCTTTCCTTGCAATCTCCCTGATCATCCATGTAAGGAATGACCACAAAAAACGAAAAACTTGATTAATACCAGTTCATATTGAAAAAAAAAACCAAAATCCATTTTTAGTAATGGACAGCCTTGGTTCAAACATTATATTATCATATCTACATTCTTACCATCTGATCCACTAAAAAATGATAACATCGCTTATGCATATGTATAGACTACCACCTCCATGAAGAAATGTGATTCATTTTTCATTTACACTTTACATGGATGATAATAAGGATAGATTTAAATGTTATATTTGATATATATTATATAATTATGATTTTATAATGATATAATAGTGATTATATTTCTTTCTTTATTTTCATTAAAAAATGAAAACAACATTCATGTGTACGTACAACTTACCATCTACAGAGAGGATGAAAATAAATTTTCTTTATATATATATATATATATTATATATTATTATAAATATGTTTATAAATAATATATATTATATTTGTATCATGATCAATATTTTGGTGATTTTGGAACAGTGATCAAAGTACAAGGATGAGAACTGCGAAATCGAAACTTAATTGATAAATGAAATAGTTAACACCCAGAAACAACGATTTTAATAAGGAATTATTAATAAATGGATGTTGAAATATAATAATTGGATTATATATGATATTATATTTTTTTACATGAATATGGTATAAAATTATGATAAATTTTAATTTATTATAGAGGAGGTTAGAGTGCTTTCTAAGTAAATCAAACCTGAGGTATGCCATTTCATCTCAATTTCCCTTCATTGAGGCAAGTTTTAACGTTAAAGACCTCATTTATTTTACATGTTGTATAATTATATTTTAAAATTTATATAATTAAACATTCATTCATAATTTTAATTTATGTTTCAATTAATATTAGTTTATCCAATGGGATTTTACTTGAATGTTTTCATGTTGTATAAGATTTTTGTCTCACTTTTATTTTGGTGTGAAACATGGAATATTCACCACTTGATTGTTTTATTTATTGTATATTCAACCCATGAATGCCTTTTATGATTATTTTCATGAAAATTATGGGGATTTATATATCAATTTTCACATCCTGACACAGTTTACTCTATAAACAGAGACCATACCTAATGGCGATAAGGCCTCATGTGTGCTCCCCATATGCTAGAGGATGATAACTAGAAGTGAGGTTATGAAGGTGGAAGAAAGGGGAGACTATAACATCAGTATTAGTAATAAACAAAATAGAAGAATAAATAAAATAAAGGTAGTGGAAGATAAATAAATCGATAAGAGATAATAATAATAATATAAACTGATAACTGGTTTATTGCCAAAAAATCCAACCATGCATGAACATGATAACTCATAATAATAGAAGTTAACATGAAGAAGGTAATACATACATCTGTACTAAATATACATTGAAATAGATAAATAAAATACCAAACTCCAATAGGAATACCAATTATGAGTTCTATGTCATGTCCTAGTCCATAATGATTATTAACAAGAACTGTAATCTAAGATCCTGACCTATACCCATGAGATCTTTCAATGTACTAAAAAATGGATCACACAGGGTGCTAGTAAGACTTAGATGGAAACCACCAATTATGTCTAATGGAAATACTATCTATGAATATAAAGTGAAGTAGTGTGTTGGTATAATAATAATTTAGAGAAGAAATAATGTATAAATAGTCATGTTGATCTTAGGTTCCCCAAGGGATACCTGGTCGATTGTAACCTCTTTTTCCAAAGTTGAAATGGTTATAATGATTTCAATTTCAATATAGAAATAAACTTAATACCCATTTTCTATAACAAAGTTATTCATTCTCATAGATAACCATAAATGAATTCATATTTAAATAACGAAGTTAGTCGGATCATCGGACCAAAGGAACATGGATCGTCATGTCCCATAACTTCGATCAATAGTAAGAAACACCATATCCAATTATTTAAATAAATAGTGAGGAACACCATGTCCAATTATTTCAATAAATGATATGGAAAACCATGTCAGAAAATGAGGAACACTTTGTATAATGAATTTATTCAATGATAAGGTATACATTGTCCTATAATGAAGAACACCATACCCAATAACATCAATAAATGCTAAGGAAAATCATGTACAATAATTAAGGATTTCATGTACATTAACATAAATTAATGATATGGAACACCTTGTCAAATAATTAGGAATTCCAGGTCTAATAACTTCAATAAATGAGGTCGATCACCATGTAAAACATCAAAAAACCATTTCTAACTCATTCAAGTATAATATACTTTTATTGTCTCATGATCTTGTCTAAGATATTATGTGTTAGAACCCTAGTAACACTGAAGGAATATTATAATTATAGGAAAAGTTCATTTAAAAATTAAATATAGGCCATGGAAAAATATGCATTACAATTTACAATTTACCAGGACTCAATCCATCATCCTTTTATAATTCCAGTCAATTAATTATTTGAAGACATTTCAAGGATGTTTAATTACCTATTCAAGGAATATGGTTCATGGGAATAAATGAAACACATTTAAAAATATAAAAAATGAATAGGGTAAATCATTTCCATTAAAATATTCTATTAAATCTTCTCTATTAACTATTAAATTTATAATTTCCAATGGAAAAGTGGAGTAACCAAACATTTAGTAATTGATTTAGTTAAAATTTACTAATACTCCTTTGAATAATCAAGACAAACACACATAAAGGGTGTTTTGTTAAATTTCATGTAATAGAAAAAAATAGAAAATATTATAACACACCTAATGGGGGCCCGACTAGAGGTGACAACCTCCAACAATCTTAAAGGAACTCGAGAAAATAAATTGAATGTTCTAGAAATTTAATTTAATGTATTTAATATTTTTGGGGAAACACATGTAAATTATACTGTACTGAATAATGAAAACATAATATAAACATATGAGGCAATTAAGGAAAAGAAATAAACCACCTACCACATGATTAAGAAGACTTAATCATTCAATATCTTGTGTTTATTTGAGCCAAAACATGAGATATTTAATAACCATATGAAATACATAAAAATTAATCATATTGTCTCACATAATGATCAATCCCAAAATAAAATGGAAAACTAATCAAATAGATAATATGAGTCGTAGAATTACCTCTTATCTTCCAAATCATCCAACAATGTTTGATTTTGACCATGTGTAAAGAAGAATCACTCCAAGGAAGAGGAGAAGGAGGAAGGAATGCCCAAAGGACCTCCTGGGTAAAATGAGGGTTGAAAGGTGAAAAATAATTTACGGTTAGAGAGGAAATGTTAATTTTTACCCTTTTTAAGTGGGCCATGGTTAGGAATCACAGTTATGAAAAACATACACCAACCACATAGGCTTTGCTACCTAATAAACCCCTACCCAACATAGCTATGGTGCATGGTCAGAAAAACTATGCACCAATTGTGTTCATGCCTCTATAGATCCTCACCAAACCCAAGGTTTCATGGGCCACCTCTTATGGTGAAAAAACTGTGTCCTTACAAAAAACATGCCACATGATTGTACTGAATGGTTTGTACTAACCACGCTCCGACCATGCACCTTTGGAGATATTTTCTAATATCAAAATTTTAGGTCCTAAACACTATAGATTCTCATAGAACTTATAATACACCTTACAACCCAAATTCTGCATCAAATATTTTTAATGTGTTCCAAATCGTAGAATTTCTTTCTGAAGCTCAAATTGTGATTAGGCTTTCCCACTAAATAAAAATTTAAAAACCATTATAAGTTTTCAACTGGTTCAAAGACATGATATCTTAGATCCATATAATTTTCTCTCTTTCATGAGTTTTTAATTTGAATGTTTCTAAAGCGATAAGGGATTTATTTTACAATCTCATTATTTATATGGATTATCTATGATTATGTTTCTAATGAGTATTTTTTATAACCTATTTTTAAATAAACCCGTGTATTTTATTCTCCATTAGTTATTTTTAAGGATTAAATGTTATTCTCTCACTTTACACTCTTTAATGACTAAAGATATTAGAAGAATTTTTTTAAGGAAGAAATACATTATTTCTCTCTCTGGTCATGAATAATTTTTCTTCCATATAATTATATTCTAAATTTTCAATGAAGAATGTTTTTTTTCATATTCTCCTATTATTGTTTAAAGTAATTTTTATCCATTATTTACATTCTAAAAAATTATTTATATGTAATCTCCTTTTCATTTTATGAATGAGGTAATTTCAAAATTTTACCAAAAATGTGAATTGAATATTTGTTTTAATGAATGCGACATGAATAGAGTTTTCCATCATCACGATTGATTAATTATTTGAAGCATAATTTATATTTTTTCATGTATAATTTAAAATAAAATGTTTTAATTAATATTTGGGAATGTTTTCTGTTATTAAATAAGTGTTTTTAATTTGAAAAGGGTATATTCCTTTTAATATATTTAAAGTTCTCTTTTAATGGAATTTTCATTTATTATAAAATCCTTTGATGTTTTTTATGATTTATTTGGGATATGTTCCAATAATAACATCTTATTTTTCTCTGAGTGGTTTATTTTTATGAATATGAGATGTTTATAAAACCTATTCTTTTCCATAGGTTATTCTATGATGAATTTCTGAATGGTTTATGAAACTTTTTTTCAATAGGATATAATATATAATGAATTTTTTATGATATTGTGGGAAAAACATGAATGAATAATTATTATGTGTAGTTTGGGTCCATAATTATATATCCCTCCAATGAATTTGGATAATATGTAAATATCATAAGATAACGTGGAATGGAATGGGGAGTGAAACTCATTAAGTAAGGGACTTTGTCCACTATGATAATCTTGAGAGTGAACTTTGAAAATGGATATGATGGAATGGTGAGTGAACAAAATCCACTATAATAGTCATATCAATGAGACTTTATTAAGGAAATGATTTATTATTCTTATTTGTTTGACACAAAATTATGTCTTATGCCAATGTTATGCTCTCATGTTTCATGTTCCTTAATTTATTTATGATTGATATCATATTAAATTCTAATCATTATTCCATGACTCCAGATTATGATCTATGATATAATGGGTATGGATTTTAAATTGTTATTATTTTATTATCATACCATTATGCTCTTGTTATTATAAAGTTAGAATTGATATCTCCCTAGTTTAACATCGCTAAACATATAAGCTCATATTTTCTTAGGTTTTCTATCACCAGCTTATAAAGAAATGATTTAAATATGATATGTGTAAAAAGGGTGAAAGTTATGAAGAAATTAGTGGGAGATGGTTTAGATATCTTATGAATAAGTTATTTATGTATCAAAGTTTCCAAAGTCACTAAAAAAAATACAATCATGGCATGGATAATAATGTTATATATTTTAATATTCATCTTATAAGATTTAATATTTATGTAGGAAAATAATGGGTAGTTATAAATCCAATATATTATAAAACCTTTGGTTTAATGGATGGATAGAATGATATATAAAAATGATGTTAGTTTCAAAGAGTTATTTTTGGAGCATTGAGTCTCATACTCATAACACCCTCTATAAGGATCTAAACTAGATAATATAAGCCTAAAATAACCCAAAAAGTCATTCTACATTGAAGAGACATTATATATTCATATCTTAAAATTATAACTCTTTACATATTCCGTGTTGATACTCCATAAATTCATTAATCATTTAAATGAAAATTTTTATTATTAAAACTCCTTAAATTCATTATCAAATAACAAATAACCAATTATGTCAGCATTTAGAGATTTATTGGAATGATTATTTCATTTTATTAGGTCATATGATAATAACATACATGATCCACCATGGAATAATGTCATACAAAATAATGTGGTGCACACTAGGGCATACTATGAGGTGGTACTAACCACTATGAAATAGTGGTTCTTTTAGGTAACAATTCCAATAAAATCTTCTAGATTTAATATACATTCACATTAAGGAGAATCATATTTAATAATTTTTAAAACAATATCAAAAAATAATTTAGGTTATATTCCAAAACTCCTTTCATGTAATCTATCAATAATATTCACCAAAAGTTACACAACATGTAAAACATATGAAAAACCATTCAAAACATATTTTGGATGTCCTCTAAAATACCTTTGTTGAAACTCTTAAAATTTTGTATATTTTTTTAAATGAAACTTAATTCTCATTCACACAACCACTAAGTGTGGCTCCAAAGGGATATGTATCATTTTAAATAATTATGAATTTCGTTATTCATAAATTTTAAAATAAAGAATCCTCTATAAAAACATCAATATAACTCATTCACAAAAGGATCTGGTGTGATCTCTATCAGACACAAGTATCTCCATACTTGTTACCACCCACTGTGTTATATATATGTTTTATTAATCATATAATATATTTTTATGAGACATTTAGTGTTCATGGTACCAAGATTATTCCCATAATATTAAGAACATGATATTTTTGGATTTTGATGAATATTTGGGGAGATTGATATATTTTTTCCTCTATAACATGGAAATTTTCTAGAGAAGAAGTTTTGATATAGTTTGAAATGGACATGTTTGTTGTGTTCTATTTTGGTTTTAATTCATAATTAATATTCAAACTCAAGTGATTCATTATGTTTCACTTTAGTTGGGGTATATTAAATATTTTTGGAGAAATTAACAGTTTTGAGGATATTTTGAAATTGATTAGAAGACAATTATGGCATTTCATGAAGTCAATAATTCTTATTCTGGAGCTAAAAAATATGTTCAAGTCCAATTTTTAATAATTTAAATTTTCATTGTATGAATTTCTATATTTAATTTAGGTTTAAGACATCTCGCTTGACTTTTCTGAGAAGGGAATATGAATTTTGAGTTTGGTGTGTGAATTTTGACTTAGGTGAATTTGAGAAGTCCATATGAATTCCCTATATCAGGTATGAATTATACTATAGCATATATGAATTTTAAGCAGTGTGAGACTTCCAAGATAATACTTAAATATAAAACACATGATTTTTTCTACTACCTTGTATGAATTTTTTATAAAACACATTACTTTGATCTATAATGTATAAATATGATATAAAATGTATGTCTTTTAGTTTGAGTCGTATATGAATTTTATGATTCTATGTATAAAATCCATTATATGCATGACATCACACATAGTAGAATATCTATAATTATAGCTCATGAAAATATAATTAACCAAATTTAGACTGTAAATAATAAAATCAATGGTGATGATTCCAAAGCTGTTCGATTAGCATTTAAACATCACAGAATGGTATTTGTGATTCAATAAAAGGAATAAAAATGTTCAAACTTTTAACAAGTAGTTATTATTAAAAAATATGGATCAATTATTGTGGAACTTATTATCCACACAATAACAAATATTAATATTATATAATGCACATGAAACTAATTTTTTAAAGAAGGATTAGAAGTGGGAAAGAAAGATAAGAAGATGGGAAATAATTTAAGGAAGTCATTTTATTTGATATTTTATTTCAGATTCTAATTGAATTAAGATTTGTTTATACTAGTGTGTTAAAGAATTGTTTTCCTTCTTCTATGTTTTATCAGTGATGCGTGATAGGAAAAAATAGATGTTAATGTCTACATAAATTATCAAGAATTTTTTTTAGAGAGTGTAGAACATGAAGTCATTTTACAGAATACATAGTGAGAAGATGTTACCTATCACTATATATGTTAAATATGAAGAGTAATAAGTAGTATTAAAACTAATTTAATAAAAGTAAAATTTATTTGAAGAATCACTTGTTATTGAAAAACCAAATCCTATCTCATTATAACATTTTGGGAAGAACTCAAACACATTCGATAGACATGTTCCTAGAATAAAATGAAATTACATTATCATTTTCACATATATGTTTAATAAAGAGGGATATATAGTCACAGAGGAATCTGGATGTTTTTTGGGATTAATATTTCATTCTGAAAGGTGAACATTGTAAACCTATTATTCCCTTTATGTGTGTGATCGTGGAAGTGATCTTATTTCATTTAAATATGTGGTGATGGTTATTTCAAGAAATAATCTTAAAAAGAATTTCAATCACAAATGAATCTCCTCTCTTAGTGGTTTTAACTGATCTTTGGACACCTTTTTCCATTTCTATCAGAATAATGGTTTCCCTCGATCATGATATGTTGTTTGAAGCTTGTAGGATTAGAGTTTCTCTCTAGTTGAAGAGATTATAACTGAATTTCTTATTTATATAATGATAAAATATAATTTATTGAATAGTAAGGGAATTAACACATTTTATTGGAAATTATATCATATATGTAACGAAATAATGTTTCATCTCCTTTTATCTATCTGTTATGATGTCCTGAAATCCATGAATAACGAGTTACCACATCATACAGAGAATACTTTTATTATAATAGAATATAATAAGAATTTTGTAAATTATGAACTCACTTACAATTATATATTATCTTTACCTTCAAAGAGTTAATTTTTGTAATTCAATGGTATCAAAATAAAAAATGTGTATGGGACATGTTTAAGAACATATATGAAAGAAATACCAAAGTGAAGTTAAAAAGGCTTCCAATTTAGTAGTTGATGTATAAAGGCATGAAGATATTTTATGATGAAACTTTTTATGAGTTATTCATAAGTTTAAATGAGATTATGTGAATGATTACCAGAATTTATGAGCCATTGGAAGATAAAATAGTGTTTTTGAAGATACATTGCACATAAGAATACATGTTTGATGTTAGAGTATCAGACTTGGAAGATAAAGATAAAAAAATCCCTCTTTATTACATAAGAAAAATATTATTGTTATATGATATGAGAAAAAAGAATATTTCAAAGAATAATATTAAGAAAAAATAAATAAATTTACTTTAAAGCCTCACAACTTGATAAGTATAAGAACATGGTTGGTGATGTTGAAGCTTTCTGTCCTGATTTAGATTCATATGTGTATTTAAAGATTTAAAAAATTATATATCTTATATCTAGAAATTTTGGAAGAGGAAATCGAATGTTTAATAGAATTATTCCACCAAAATTTGTGTGTGTACCCGTTAGGTATTTCTCTGGAAATTATACAAGCTTGAATAAAGAAGATACCAATAAAGATGAATAATAGAGGCCAAAAAGAGATTTTACAAATTAATAATAAAATACTATGAAGTTAATGTTTTATTCTAAAGGAAATAAAAATTATTTATCTATATAAAAATATAAAAACTTCTTATCCACATGTGAATTTAGTAAAATCTATAATGAATAATAGGAAATTGAATCTTCTAGTGACATTGATGAAAATATTCTCATTGCTAAGGTTAAGGATACGCAATTCAAAAGTGATGAAAGTAGAAATTATATAAGTTATGAAAATAAACTTATATAGAGTTTATGTTTAAGAGAATGTTGAAATAATTTCGATCAAATATCTCAAATATAGAGAAGAGGATCCAATTTAAGGATAAAATTTTCAATATTATAGTAGTAATTTTTTTTCCATGTATAAGAAAAATCAATATTTCTAAAAAAATTATAGATCTAAAGAATATTATTAATGAATAGAAAAATCTAAACAGAAATATGGAATAAAAATTAAATGATAAATATAAAGAGATTAAAAAAAGTAAACAAATCACATTAAGGTAGAGAAAACAATGAAAAATTATAAATCTAACTATCAGAATTATATACTAGAGGTAAGAGAATGTTCAAAGAATTATTAGTATTTTTAATAAAAATAAAAATAAACTTCTAAAATTTTAGTGAAATGTTTGAGAAGAATAATGAGGTGAATAAGGCAATATTTATGGGAAAATCAATTTATCCTAAAAATAAGGAATTTCAGGGAAAATGATCTTAAACTCAAAAAATACAACAAATAATGAAACTATAGAGGATAATAAAAAATAATAATATAAATAAAAATATGTATGGAGTTCATAATATTTTTTCTCTAAAAAAAGAATAAAATATTGAAGAATCAAATAAGGAAAGTTGGTAGGAATCAATTGCTGGATAATAGTTTATATATAGAGGAAAGTATACTTTCTATGGCTATTTTTGGAACTATAGAGGATTCAGAAACTTGGTAAGAATATTTTGATTAAATTATAAATACTATTATGATTTTGGGAAAATTTTAAGGAAATATTGGGGGGGAATCAATCATCTCAAAAGAGGAAAGTAAAAAAATAGATTATTAATTTTGAACAGAAATATCTAAACATGTTTTAAATTCTTGAAGAAGTCTATGGAAAATGTGACTGGACAAATAACCATGAAAATTATTTCCCCATTATTTCACCAGCATAGATGATTTTGAGTGAAAACACTTAAAAATTATCATAAAATTAAAAGTAAAGGTAAGAAGAAATCCTTGGTTATTGAAGTAGAACTTAAAAAATACAAATGGGATAATCTATGGATTCTATATAATGTATGTTATCTAATATAAAAATGGATTTAATTATTTTAAAATATATTTACAATTTAAAAGAAAGTATTATTACCTTCGTAAATGATGAATCACTCAAAATAAAATGTTTTGGATCAACTATGATTGGGAAATATCAACTAAAATCCATGAAATTTATTTTTAAGGGATAAAACATAGTCTTTTTAATTTGTCCAAGTTATTTGATGATACAAATGATGTGATATTTTAAAATTATGTATTTTTGCTGACATTATAGAAATATAGATGTATTTTTACAAAATTATATTGGACAAAAAGTAATTTATCTTATGTGGGTAATGATGAAAATTATTTCTATTTAATAATAAAAGAATAAAATAATTTATGGAATCAAAGGCATGGTTATATTGGAAAAAATAATATAAATGGGACACTTAGAGAGGATAATGTTTATGATTTTCTTAAGATTAAATGGGAAAGGAACCAGATGCTATCGATATTCCAAAAGGTATTTTTTAACTCTTCACAAAAGAAGATAGTGATTAAATATACCCAACCATTAGAACCAATTAATTTTGATATTTAGGGGTCTACGAGGGAGGTATCACCAAATAAAGAAAATAATTTTATTTACATTATTTAATAATTTAATTATATTTCATTTATATATAAATATTTTATTCACGAAACCTAATTCATAGTCTCTAAAGATGATTGAATGTTTTAGAAGGAATGTATAGAAATAACATGGTTTCTACTTAAATAATATCCAGACAAATAATGGTGTACAATATACTAGTGGATTATTCAATTATTCTATTGAGAATCATGGTATTCATCATGAATTTAGTTTTGTATATAAAAAACCAAAAAATAGTGTATTTTTTAAAAATAATAGAATATTAGTGGAGATGGATCAAACTATGTTCTTATAGCATGACACATCCCTGTATTAATAGGGAAAAGATATCGGAGTAGCGGTATATATTCAAAATCAATTATTATATTGTCTTAATTCAAATATTGACCAATATTATCAGAAGTAAAAGAAAATTTCAAGTTTAAATTACCTTATAATTTGTGTAATCCGCTATATAATCAATGTTAAAGGTCGAAATTAGGGTCTATTTAATGAAATAGGTTTTGATGGTATATTCATTGGTCATCCTATAAATAGAAAGGACAACCTCTAATATAAAAAATAGATAAAAAGGATTTATGAATTTTCTTAGGTTAAGGTGTTATAGCACAAAAATGTGTAAAAGAACACATAAAAAGTAAGTTCCAAAAGTGATGAATATGAATATATTTTTAGTAAACAACATGGTTATGTTTTTAGAATGTTTTGAAAGTCTGGAAGAAATTGAAGGACTGTAAGATGATTCCGCTATTTCTAGTGATAAAGAATAACATTATTAATCCCCTCCAAGGATAATAAATAAATATAAATTGTATAATATAATATGATAACAAATTCCATAGGATAAATCAAGAATAACATTGAGGAAAAAATCTAATACGTCACCATTTTCTCTAGTTGAACAAGGAGATAGGAAATAATCATTATAACATCAAGAGTAGGTTGATTCTATGAATTATGACTTGGAAAATATTTATATAAATGAAACTTGGGAGTTAGTACCCAATCTAGAGAAAAAACTTTCATATAAAAAATGTGTCTTCCAAAATATGTTGAATAAAAAGGGAGATGTAGTGAGAAATAAATAAATACTTGTGTGTAAAGGGTATTATCAAGTGGAAGGAATTGATTTTTGTAATACCTTTTCACCATTTGAATTGCTATAATCCCTAAGGATATTTCATTAAATTAAAACCTAAATTAAATATAAGATATTATAAATGGATTTTAGATTTTCTTTCTTCAATAGTGAGTTGTAAGAGGAGGTAAACATTGAGAAACCTTGTCGAATATTACTTAGATAAGATGTATATTTTTTCTTAAAAAAGAAAAGAAAGAGCGGAAAAAATACTTTATATCAAATAACATATACAAGATTATCTAATTGTTATTGTTTATATATATGATATTGTACTTTATGGGAATGAATAAATAGTTTCTAATGAATTATATTTTGATAAGATTAATTTATTTGAAATTTACATGCACAATGAGATGTTATATTTTATTGGTTTAGATATTTATCAATATAATGATAAAATTTTACTTTCTCAAGAGGATTTCATAAAATAGATTCTAATTAAATTTTTCATATGTTATTAAAAGATGATATTAACAATAATTTATGTGGGAAATAAGTTGTTGAATGATATTAAAGGAGGGTAAGATTATATAAAATAATTATGGAATATTATAAGAAGTTTTTTATACATTATAGATTCAAGGATAAATATTTTCTATATAGTTTCTATTTTTGATAGGTATAAAATTTTATCAAAAGATATATACTTCATTTCTTCAAAGAGAATTCATAGGTACATAAATGTCCCAATATTATTTTTGATAAAATATGAAAGAAAATTAAAACTTAATATGTTTGTATTTTTAGATAAATAATAGCCAGGAGATGTCATTTATAGATGATCTAAATTGGGTGGAGTTTTTTTCATAGGAGGTAGGTGTGTATATTGGAACATTAAGAGGTATATTTATATAAATATACATATTATAGAATTTGAATATGTGGTTTCTACTCAAGCTATAACCCAAATTATGTGTATGAGAAATCAATTTTAAGATCTAAAATCCATGTTGAAAATACCACTTCTCATGGGTTGAGATAATCAAAGTGATATTAATTTTTTAATAAATCCATTTCAACACTCATGGTCAAATAAAATTCATATTAATTATAAATTCATAAATTAGTTTATATAAAAGAATATGTTGAAGTTGGAATTTATTTCTAAATAGGGGAAAGTAGATGATATTTTAAATAAACCATTTCTAAGGGATAATTTTCATACTTTGAGGTTGATTAAGGGAGTTTGAACTCATTCCTATCATGGAAAATATATGGTGATCAGATCCTTATCTCTTATTTTTCATTGGATTCAATTTTTTAAATGCGTATAAAAAAGAAAATACAATATATATAAATTTATTCCTTTATGCATTTAAGAATTATATTTATAAAAGGGGAGTAAATTATTTTTAAAATGTATCCATTGATATTTTTTTCTGAAAGGAGTGGGCATCTATTACTTCTGAGAGAGAATGTATTTAAGGAGATTTATTAAAA
The DNA here is from genome assembly GCA_963277665.1 of Viscum album. NCBI lineage: Eukaryota > Viridiplantae > Streptophyta > Magnoliopsida > Santalales > Viscaceae > Viscum > Viscum album. The sequence goes on along the minus strand of OY728122.1, from coordinate 931,189,919 downwards.
AAAGGAAATCTGTTAGGGACAACTGCTATGAGGTATAACATGTGTGTAAAGACCCGTAAAAATCAAGGGAAATTTTTTCTTAATTTTCTTTAGAATTTTAAAAGAGCGCGGTTTCAGACGGCACCTGATTCCGAGGCCCGGAGTGCCCGGAATTATTTTCTGAAGTTTGACTCGGGTACGTTCAGTGAACGAACGAGCGGGATTTCCTAACTTTTGATCCGGTGCTCGGAATTGAAATCTGAGGGCACCGATGAACTCGCAGCGCCGATATTCGCTTAAAGAGACCTTTTCGGGAGATGCGTTTGTTGCGGGTTGAAAGTTAGTTTTGGGGATTAAAAGATAAGTAAAATAAAATTGTGTTTGAATTTTATTTTATTCGTGGTGGTTAGACTCTCTCATGGGAAGTTGTTGGTGGGGCCCACAACCACCCAACTTCCCATGTGTGGTTATGAGGGAGGTGGGGCCCACACGAGCCCCCACCTTTTCAAATTCCCTAACCCCTCTAAACCCCCTCTTAAATTATGTGACTCTCCCCTACATTAATTCTTGCCAACTTATCTCTTCATTTATTTTTTGACAAATCTAGTTTTTAATTAATGTAATGAATTCAACTTTTGAATTTTGAAAGGTTGGCAAGGTAAAAATAAAATAAGGTGTAGCTTATTTTATTTTGGGAGTTGCTGTGTTGTGTGGAGATTTGAGAGAAGAAGAGTTCTACACTTTGAAGAACTTCATCTTCCTCCTTGAAGAACACGAAGAACACCGACACGCCGTTCTAACTTCTCTCCACGTCAAAGAAAGGGAGACACCGCTTCCTCCTCGGTTTTCCTTCGTCGACTTGAGAAGTTTCGCCAACGACGTATCGCATCGGACGCATCCCTTCGTCAACGGATTTGACGAACGACGACCGCGACGCCCGTCCTCCGCGACGTCGTCTTCCGCGGAACGTAGACAAATCTTCGAACCTTATACCAAGGTAGGGGTTGTTGATTTCTTTTTGGTTTCATTATTTTTATTCTTGATCGTGAATTTAGCAAGTCTAACGTGTGGATTTGAATTATTTAAAGTTGCGTTATTATTTTAACGTGAGGGGGCCGGACCGCACGAACACGGCCGAACCCCCTCCATCGTTCTTGTTTATTCTTGTGGGTGGAAGCAAGTGGCGTGGTGCCGTCGCACCACGCGGATAATCGTGCAAATATTTTGCGCAGCGCCGTCGCGCCACGCCGAGGAAGAACCTTCAAGAACGCGACGCCGTCGCGCCACGTTAAAAGGAATCAAGGCACGGCGAAGGGGCGCGGTGCCGTCGCACCGCGCCGGACGACGAACACCGCGGCCGGTTCCGGGCCGCGGCGGGACGAGGAGACCGCGGCCGGTTCCGGGCCGCGACGGGATGAGAACACCGGTGGCCGGGCCGCCGGCGTCGGAAGCCGAAGAGGGGACCGGAATTTCCGGTCCCGTTGGAGAAAACCGGCCGGCCAGCTGGCCGGCCGGATGACGTTAAACCGGGGGAATTAATCCCCCGTCCAGCGTATAAAACCCCCCTCTTTAAGAGGGGGGCAGTTCCATGAAGCGGGGGGGGGGGGGCAGCATCCCCCCGGTTTGCTTCTCCAAAACCGGCCCCCACGTGGGGGACGTTTTGTTGCAAAGGCGCGGCACAAAGGCCGCGCCGCCTCTCAATCAGCGGGGGCTTATCCCCCCGCGTGCCCACCTCGTGCGGCTCCAGGCGCCAGGCCGCCGCGGCTCGCCGTGCCGCCGCGCCGCCGCGCCGCCCCAGGGGGGGGGGGGGGGGTCGGGCCGGGTCGGCCCGGACCCGGACCCCCCCGTTTCGAACCAGTTCCGGTCTTTTGGCCATATCTTGAGCCTCGGACCTCCGAATGACGAACCGTCTACGGCAACACGATCCTTGGATCGAGACGGTCGTTTCGGTATATCGCACTCAAGGTTTCGGTTTACTTTGAGTTCGGCCGGGTTGGTTCGTTCACGAAACCAACCGGGCCTTCGGAGCAGAAACACTCATATCTTGAGCTACGGACGTCCGATTGACGTGCCGTCAGCTGTGTTGTGTTCCTCTTAGTGAGACGGATATTTTGGCATACTCCGCCCGAGGTTTGGATGTAGGTGGAGTACGGTCGGGTTGGTTTTGCCTTAAAAACCAACCGGGCCCCGGAGACGAAAATGCCAATAACTCTCAGACCGGGCGTCCGATCGACGCGCCGTCTGTTGCGTTGAGTTCCTGTTGACGTTACGGAACTTTTGGATACATCAACTCAGGTCTTTGTGACAGTTGATGTATCAGCCTCTCGGCTCGTGGAGCGGACCCTCCGAACGAGCTTGCTGTGTACGGGAACCCTAGTGCTGGCTCCGACTGTTACTGTGACTACTACTGCTACGACTGCTACTGTGACTGCGACGACGACAGTACAGAGATCCTGTGTGGATTCGACGACGATGACTTCAGCACTCAGCGATCCTACGTGGATCAGTGCTACAGGTCCTGTGTGGGCCCGATCCTGTGTGGGTCCTTGCGCTCAGCGGTTCTGTGTGAGCCAGCGCCTACAGGTCCTGTGTGGGCCCGATCCTGTGTGGGTCATTGCGGGGGTTAGTTACCTATCGATCCTTCGTGGGTCCGACGACTTAGATGGATCAGTGATCATATTTATCGTCCTCTGAAGATGTATACCTGCGTGAGCTGAATCCTATTGCTTTCCTGTGTGGATTGTGTTGAGCAATCCTGTGTGGATTACGTTTTGCTTTCCTGTGTGGAATACGTTTACTATCCTGTGTGGACTGAGTTGTACATGGGCTCGGAGGTTGGAGCGTATTTGAATTGATGACTTAGGTATATGTATGGGCATATACCTAAGCAGTGTCGGTTGTTACTTCGTGATTGTACTTTTTTTTTGTGGTTTGTCCTTTGTGGATTTGAGAGACCTTCAGGGGTCTCGGGGTCCCTACTGAGTAGCTTATACTCACCCCTGCACGGGCTTTGCCCGCACTACGTTGTGTTGGTTGCAGACGACAGACAACGTTGACCTTAGCTGAGGCTTGCAGAGCGGGACGGTACCCGGAGGTGGACCACTGGGCGGGACGTGCACGGAGCGGACGGCGGGACCCGTGGAGCAGAGGAGCTATCTGTACCCACCCTTTAGGTGGGATTTCCAGTGGACAGCTCGGTGTAGCGGCTTTTACTTTTCAGTTGCTGTTTTCCCTTTCGAGTTGTACTTTACTTTTAGTTTGGGTTTGTATTCTGGCCCATTTACTTTTCCGCACATTCAGTTGTACTCTGCTTTGTTTAGTGTTTACTTTCCGCTTGCTTACTCTGTGGTGTTTGTTACTTTTCAAAGGCAATGCCTTCCCTTTTTACTGGGATTTACGCCTTCGTGCTAGTCGCCAGCCCCTGGCCTATGGAAGGCGGGCTTGGGGTAGTCACGGCACGGACCCCGAGGGCGGGTCGTGACAAATTGGTATCAGAGGAGTTCGGTTCTACTGCGAACTCTGATCTTTTCTATGTGAAGCAATAATGTTTAGCGTATTGAGTGTGGATATCAGTCCAGGGAGTCCAGTGTTGGTGCGGCGGCCGACGTATCCGTACACCAGGACCCTGACTACTGATTTCCGACTTAATGCACGAAAACATTTATTGCGTGTGTGTTTCAAAGTTTTCTTTGTGATTACTTATATCAGCTCACCAGGTATACTGTTCTAATCGTGGCGCACCTGTTTCCTTTTCAGGATGGCCCCACGACGACAGCCAGCTAGGGTTCTGAGAGTCGAGCGAGACGACAGCCCACCGAGCGACGAGGCCTCGGTACAGGGCCCTTTGCCAGTAGTGGCACCGGCGGTAGCTTTACCCGCCGAGCCCCCGATGCTTCCAGCAGCAGCCGCTGACGATGCACGTCGCCTCAGCGCACTGCATGAGTTTCAGCGCCAGCGACCGCCCAGGTTTCGTGGGGAGAAGGATCCCCAGGCAGCAGAGGACTGGCTGGAGGCAGTGGTTCGAGTGTTTAGGCTAGTGAGGACACTAGCAGACCTCATGGTGATCCTCGCTGCGAGCCTACTACACGCAGCAGCAGGACGATGGTGGAGCTTGATGCTCCAGGTGCACGATGAGGCATCTCGACTTTGGACGGACATTGAGAGCCTTTTTCGCTCGGAGTTCATCCCAGCCACCCTTCGTGCGGTGCGTATCCAGGAGCTTCTACAGCTGCGGCAGGGCAGCATGACAGTCGCACAGTACTCGGCGAGATTTACCGATCTCTCGCGCTACTCGACTGACATGGTACGGGACCCATTCTTCCGGGCCCGGACCTTCGAGCAGGGTTTGAGACACGAGATCAGGGCATCGCTGATCTCCCTCAGCATACCGACTCAGACAGGAGTACTGGAGCGGGCCCTTCTGATCGAGAGCTTCCTTGCTGAGTCTACACCAGCACAAAGACCCACCGCAGGGCGGCACGTGGCAGAGTCATCTGCAGCAGGCAGTCGACGGATGACTCAGGGGTCCAGACAGACCAGACCTTCGGGCAGACGACCTCAGGACACTGGCTCAGCAGTGCGGGGCACACAGCGCAGAGCCAGTCTTACGAGAGGCAGACAGTGCTACTCGTGCGGCGGGCAGGGCCACATGGCTCGTGACTGCCCGACCCGCCGTGCCGAGGAGCAGCAGATGGTTGAGGGACCACCGAGGCAGAGGCAGAGGGTCGACCGTGGCGGTCCACAGGGAGGAGGCGGACGAGGCAGAGGAGCTGGACGAGCAGCCGGTGGTGGCCGACGCTATGAGGCTCTACCACCACCACCACCAGGAGGTCCACCCCGACCATAGGGAGCTAGCGGGCAGCGACAGGCACAGCTCCAGGCAGCAGAGGCCTACGACCACGGCGCACCCGAGATGATTCGAGGTACTATATGTGTCTATTCCACCCTTGCTGCAGTTCTTATAGACACAGGAGCGAGTCACTCTTTCATAGCCGCTTCCCTTGTTCGGAGCTCGGAGATTCCGACAGAGCCGTTGGCTCGATCCTTACGGCTAGAGACTCCTACGGGAGCAGACTCGACGATTAAGCACTGGTGCCGGTAGTGTGAGCTTACTCTAGGAGGCGAGAGCTTCGGCTGGGATCTTCTTGTAGCAGCGTCGAGGCCTTACGACGTCATCTTGGGCATGGATTGGCTATCTACGGTCCATGCCTAGATTGACTGTTTTAGGCGCAAGGTGCGATGTGTACGCACCGACGGGAGCAGGTTCACCTTCACCGGCGATAAGGGAGCTTTAGCAGCACAGGATGGACATCCGCGGAGGAGAGGAAATCCCATCAGACATCAGTTGGCTAGCCTTATCCTTGGAGCAGTTGACGTGCGGAGTCCTGGTTTTCCTGCAGTGGTGGATCAGTTTGCGGACGTTTTTCCCGACGACGTCCCAGGGCTGCCTCCTCGCAGAGAGGTAGACTTTTATATTGACTTGTACCCCGGGACAGCCCCGATATCTACTCCAGCATATCGGATGTCCCCCGCTGAGCTTCGAGAGCTACGGGTATAGTTGGAGGACTTGCAGGGCAAGGGGTTCATCCGACCCAGTGTTTCACTCTGGGCTTCCCCGATTTTGTTCGCCAAGAAGGCGGACGGGAGCTTGCGACTTTGTGTTGACTATCGTCGCCTGAACCAGGTGACAGTGAGGAACAAGTATCCGCTACTGAGGATTGATGACCTCTTTGATCAGCTCAATGGAGCACGGGGGTTCTCGAAGATAGACCCTAGGTCAGGCTATCATCAGCTCAGAGTTAGAGACGAGGATGTGCAGAAGACGGCCTTCAGATGTCGGTATGGCCACTATGAGTTCTTGGTTATGCCTTTCGGTGTAACCAATGCTCCAGCAGTGTTCATGGCTCTCATGAACAGGATCTTTCAGCCATACCTCGATCGGTTTGTCGTGGTCTTCATCGACGACATTCTGATTTACTCTACGACAGAGGAGGAGCACGCCTATCACTTGCGAGTTGTTCTTGACACACTCCGAGAGCACCAGCTTTATGGTAAGCTCTCGAAGTGCCAGTTCTGGATACGTGAGGTCCACTTTTTGGGACACGTTATCTCTGAGGCGGGAGTTGCAGTGGATCCCGTGAAGATTGAGGCTGTGTTAGCATGGGATCCACCCAGGAGCGTGACTGAGGTTCGGAGTTTCTTGGGACTAGCTGGATACTATCGGAGATTCGTGCCAGATTTCTCTAGAGTTGCGGCATCACTTACAGCTTTGACGAAGAAGGGGAAACCCTTCGTGTGGTCAGACAGATGTCAGCAGAGCTTCCAGGAGCTGAGACAAAGATTGACTAGCGCACCTATCTTGAGGTTGCCTGAGGAGGGAGTAGGGTACGTAGTCTACTGCGATGCATCAGGTACCAGACTCGGATGTGTTCTGATGCAGGAGCGGGCAGTGATCGCCTATGGATCACGACAGTTGAGGCCGCATGAGTAGAACTACGCTACCCATGACCTGGAGTTAGCAGCAGTGGTCTTCGCTCTGAAGACATGACGACATTATCTGATGGGCGAGCGCTTTACAGTCTTTTCCGATCATCAGAGTCTCAGGTATATCTTCTCGCAGAAGGACCTGAACCCGAGACAGCGGCGATGGCTCGAGTTCCTCCAGGACTATGACTTTGAGATAGTCTATACTCCTGGGAAGGGGAACGTAGTAGCCGATGCCCTCAGCAGGAGGACGGGCATTCTGCTACTTGAGGAGGCGACGGAGCAGCTAGCCTCTTTGCAGATATCCTTCGTGGATAGAGATGGAGCAGCCTTTCTTTAGTCTCTCACAGTCACTCCTCTACTACTGCAGCGAGTCAGGGAGGCACAGCGTGGGGACGCTGACTGTGAGACACGACGTGCATAGATATCCTCGGGACAAGCACCTGATGGTTTCTCCCATGGAGCAGAGCACGACATCCTTTTCAGAGGACGTACCATGGTACCAGTCGCATTGCGAGAGGAAGTATTGAGAGAGTTTCACACTTCTCGTTTAGCGGTACATCCTGGAGTGGCGAAGATGTACCAGGACCTCAGACGACAGCACTGGTGGCCGGGCATGAAGAAGGCAGTAGCAGAGTTCGTTTCTCGATGCCTTACCTGCCAGCAGGTGAAGGCAGAGCATCAGGTACCAGCAGGCTTGGTACATCCCTTGGAGGTTCCGGAGTGGAAGTGGGACGGCATATCTATGGACTTCGTGACTGGACTTCCACGCACTTCCAGAGGTCACGACTCCATCTGGGTGATTGTTGACCGACTCACCAAGTCGGCACACTTCTTACCCATCAGAGAGCAGGGCTCAGTAGAGAGCTTGGGACGTCTCTATGTTCAGGAGATTGTGCGGCTCCACGGCGTACCATCATCTATCGTCTCTGATCGAGATGCCCGCTTTACTTCCCGGCTTTGGAAGGGGTTACAGGAGGCGTTCGGGACGCAGATACGTCTGAGCTCAGCCTTCCACCCTCAGACGGATGGTCAGACGGAGAGGACCATTCAGACTCTCGAGGACATGCTCCGCGCATGTGTCCTCAACTTTGGTTGTAGCTGGGAGGACCACCTACCCTTGGTGGAGTTTGCGTACAACAACAGCTACCACTCCACCATCGGGATGGCACTGTACGAGGCATTGTACGACCGACCTTGTAGATCTCCTTTGTGCTGGACAGACCCGGGAGAGTTAGCACTGGTGGGACCGGAGATGGTCCAGGCCACGACAGAGAAGGTCCAGGTCATCCAGGAGCGGATGAGGACAGCTCAGAGCCGGCAGAAGACATACGCTGACAAGAGGCGGAGGCCACTGGAGTTCGAGGATGGCGACCACGTCTTCTTGTGGGTCTCACCTCGACGTGGTATTCGGAGATTTGGCCGAGGCGGCAAGTTATCTCCGCGCTTCATCGGACCCTTCCAGATTCTCAGCAGGATTGGTGAGGTGGATTATCGCCTGGCTCTACCGCCTCAGTTGCACCGGGTGCACGACGTCTTCCACGTATCCCAGCTGAGGAGATACGTGCACGACCTGACACACATCATTGACCATGGGGAGCTTGACGTTGACGATGGGGCGACTTTTACGGAGGTCCCGATGGAGATAGAGGATCGACAGGAGCGGGTCCTGCGTGGACGATCGATTCCTCTTGTGCGCATCAGATGGCAGCACGGGAATCTCCAGGAGAGCACATGGGAGCGGGAGGCTCAGATGCGTGCTCAGTACCCTCATTTGTTTCCCTAGTTTTTGATGTAACTTTACGGGGACATAAAGCCCTGAGGTGGGAGTAATGTAAAGACCCGTAAAATTCAAGGGAAATTTTTTCTTAATTTTCTTTAGAATTTTACAAGAGCGCGGTTTCAGACGGCACCTGATTCCGAGGCCCGGAGTGCCCGGAATTATTTTCTGAAGTTTGGCTCGGGTACGTTCAGTGAACGAACGAGCGGGATTTCCTAACTTTTGATCCGGTGCTCGGAATTGAAATCCGAGGGCACCGATGAACTCGCAGCGCCGATATTCGCTTAAAGAGACCTTTTCGGGAGATGCGTTTGTTGCGGGTTGAAAGTTAGTTTTGGGGATTAAAAGATAAGTAAAATAAAACTGTGTTTGAATTTTATTTTATTCGTGGTGGTTAGACTCTCTCATGGGAAGTTGTTGGTGGGGACCACAACCACCCAACTTCCCATGTGTGGTTATGAGGGAGGTGGGGCCCACACGAGCCCCCACCTTTTCAAATTCCCTAACCCCTCTAAACCCCCTCTTAAATTATGTGACTCTCCCCTACATTAATTCTTGCCAACTTATCTCTTCATTTATTTTTTGACAACTCTAGTTTTTAATTAATGTAATGAATTCAACTTTTGAATTTTGAAAGGTTGGCAAGGTAAAAATAAAATAAGGTGTAGCTTATTTTATTTTGGGAGTTGCTGTGTTGCGTGGAGATTTGAGAGAAGAAGAGTTCTACACTTTGAAGAACTTCATCTTCCTCCTTGAAGAACGCGAAGAACACCGACACGCCGTTCTATCTTCTCTCCACGTCAAAGAAAGGGAGACACCGCTTCCTCCTCGGTTTTCCTTCGTCGACTTGAGAAGTTTCACCAACGACGTATCGCATCGGACGCATCCCTTCGTCAACGGATTTGACGAACGACGACCGCGACGCCCGACCTCCGCGACGTCGTCTTCCGCGGAACGTAGACAAATCTTCGAACCTTATACCAAGGTAGGGGTTGTTGATTTCTTTTTGGTTTCATTATTTTTATTCTTGATCGTGAATTTAGCAAGTCTAACGTGTGGCTTTGAATTATTTAAAGTTGCGTTATTATTTTAACGTGAGGGGGCCGGACCGCACGAACACGGCCGAACCCCCTCCATCGTTCTTGTTTATTCTTGCGGGTGGAAGAAAGTGGCGTGGTGCCGTCGCACCACGCGGATAATCGTGCAAATATTTTGCGCGGCGCCGTCGCGCCACGCCGAGGAAGAACCTTCAAGAACACGACGCCGTCACGCCACGTTAAAAGGAATCAAGGCACGGCGAAGGGGCGCGGTGCCGTCGCACCGCGCCGGACGACGAACACCGCGACCGGTTTCGGGCCGCGGCGGGACGAGGAGACCGCGGCCGGTTCCGGGCCGCGGCGGGATGAGAAGACCGGCGGCCGGGCCGCCGGCGTCGGAAGCCGAAGAGGGGACCGGAATTTCCGGTCCCGTTGGAGAAAACCGGCCGGCCAGCTGGCCGGCCGGATGACGTTAAACCGGGGGAATTAATCCCCCGGCCAGCGTATAAAACCCCCCTCTTTAAGAGGGGGTCGGTTCCATGAAGGGGGGGGGGGCAGCAGCCCCCCGGTTTGCTTCTCCAAAACCGGCCCCCACGTGGGGGCCGTTTTGTTGCAAAGGCACGGCACAAAGGCCGCGCCGCCTCTCAATCAGCGGGGGCTTAGCCCCCCGCGTGCCCACCTCGTGCGGCGCCAGGCGCCAGGCCGCCGCGGCTCGCCGCGCCGCAGCGCCGCCCCAGGGGGGGGAGGGGGGTCGGGCCGGGTCGGCCCGGACCCGGACCCCCCCGTTTCGAACCAGTTCCGGTCTTTTGGCCATATCTTGAGTCTCGGACCTCCGAATGACGAACCGTCTACGGCAACGCGATCCGTGGATCGAGACGGTCGTTTCGGTATATCGCACTCAAGGTTTCGGTTTACTTTGAGTTCGGCCGGGTTGGTTCGTTCACGAAACCAACCGGGCCTTCGGAGCGGAAACGCTCATATCTTGAGCTACGGACGTCCGATTGACGTGCCGTCAGCTGTGTTATGTTCCTCTTAGTGAGACAGATCTTTTGAAATACTCCGCCCGAGGTTTGGACGCAGGTGGAGTACGGTCGGGTTGGTTTTTCCTTAAAAACCAACCGGGCCCCGGAGACGAAAATGCCGATAACTCTCAGACCGGGCGTCCGATCGACGCGCCGTCTGTTGCGTTGAGTTCCTGTTGACGTTACGGAACTTTTGGATACATCAACTCAGGTCTTTGTGACAGTTGATGTATCAGCCTCTCGGCTCGTGGAGCGGACCCTCCGAACGAGCTTGCTGTGTGCGGGAACCCTAGTGCTGGCTGCGACTGTTACTGTGACTACTACTGCTACGACTGCTACTGTGACTGCGACGACGACAGTACAGAGATCCTGTGTGGATTCGACGACGACGACTTCAGCACTCAGCGATCCTACGTGGATCAGTGCTACAGGTCCTGTGTGGGCCCGATCCTGTGTGGGTCCTTGCGCTCAGCGGTTCTGTGTGAGCCAGCGCCTACAGGTCCTGTGTGGGCCCGATCCTGTGTGGGTCATTGCGGGGGTTAGTTACCTATCGATCCTTCGTGGGTCCGACGACTTAGATGGATCAGTGATCATCTTTATCGTCCTCTGAAGATGTATACCTGTGTGAGCTGAATCCTATTGCTTTCCTGTGTGGATTGTGTTGAGCAATCCTATGTGGATTATGTTTTGCTTTCCTGTGTGGAATACGTTTACTATCCTGTGTGGACTGAGTTGTACTTGGGCTCAGAGGTTGGAGCGTATTTGAATTGATGACTTAGGTATATGTATGGGCATATACCTAAGCAGTGTCGGTTGTTACTTCGTGATTGTACTTTTTTTTGTGGTTTGTCCTTTGTGGATTTGAGAGACCTTCAGGGGTCTCGGGGTCCCTACTGAGTAGCTTATACTCACCCCTGCACGGGCTTTGCCCGCACTATGTTGTGTTGGTTGCAGACGACGGACAGCGTTGACCTTAGCTGAGGCTTGCAGAGCGGGACGGTACCCAGAGGTGGACCACTGGGCGGGACGTGCACGGAGCGGACGGCGGGACCCGTGGAGCAGAGGAGCTATCTGTACCCACCATTCAGGTGGGATTTCCAGTGGACAGCTCGGTGTAGCGGCTTTTACTTTTCAGTTGCTGTTTTCCCTTTCGAGTTGTACTTTACTTTTAGTTTGGGTTTGTATTCTGGCCCATTTACTTTTCCGCACTTTCAGTTGTACTCTGCTTTGTTTAGTGTTTACTTTCCGCTTGCTTACTCTGTGGTGTTTGTTACTTTTCAAAGGCAATGCCTTCCCTTTTTACTGGGATTTACGCCTTGGTGCTAGTCGCCAGCCCCTGGCCTATGGAAGGCGGGCTTGGGGTAGTCACGGCACGGACCCCGAGGGCGGGTAGTGACATGTGGGTGTGAGTTTTCATTTATTAATTGTTATAATAGTTTATTTAAGTGAATTTATGAGGTTTTATTATATATTTTATGGAAATATTTATGAAGTTAATGGAATATTTGACGTGATGATGAAGTATCGATTGAATAAAAAGTGATTCATTATCAGATAAGACAAGGGTTGATTTAATGTGACGATGAAGCATTGATCAAAGAAGAAGTGTTCCAACCTCAGATTAATTTTTAAATGGAATCATTAAATCATGTAAAATAAAGAGGATCTAGTTTAAAAAGGTATGGATTTGAATCCAATTTTTATGAATAATATGGAATTATTATTGAATATTTTTTTCTTACACCGAGTTCACTCATGTTGGCCTGGAATTATTGAATGATGACTCAGTAATAAGAGTTTTGAGTTTAAAAGTGATTTATAATCCTTATTTTCTAAAATATATAATGGGGTAGATTTTTAAGCTAATGATTAGTTTGAATTTGTTGAATACCAAGGAATAGTATTGATACTTGAAGCTTCATCTAGAATGTGGAAAGTATCTTGAAAATATGTTTTGGAGTTGTTTAAAGTGGATATTCTTATTGTGTTGATTTTTTTCAATTCAGAAATCATATTCAAAATGAAGTTATTTTTAGTATATCATTTTAGGTTATATATATTATATTGTTTTTGAGTATTTTAAGGTGTTTGAATTTGGTTTTGAAATGGTTGGGAAGACCTTGAAGGAATTTCATGCAGTTTAGAATTCTTGTTCTAGTTCTAAAAAAACTTCCGAGTTTCAATTCATAAGACTTTAATGTTCCATAATATGACTTACCTATATGACATATAACTCTATGCAATATCATTTATATTCTATAGGATTATCATACAACTTCTCTATTAGGTTTATTAATTTTTTCATAGCTATATTTGAGTGGTATATATGAATTCACTCTTCCATGTATTAATTCAATAGTAACGCGTCATACTTTGAGGTTATGTGAGTCCTTGAGTATATTACTTCAATAAAAAGCGTATGAATTTTTGTTCTACCACCTATTAACTTATGAAAAATTTATGATTTTGATATAAAATATATGATTTTCAGTTTGATCTGTATATTAGTCCACTAATGTTCCATATGAATTCTTATTTGTATATGAAATCATTGTTAGAAGAATTTCAAGAATTCGACTGTATGAAAAATGAGTTTTAATAATTTAAATTCTAAAGCATAAAATTAATTAGAATGATTCTAAATTAGTTTGATTAATGTTTAAACATCACCAAATTTTATTTTTGAATCAAGAAAATAGATAAAAAAGTTCACACTCTTTATAAAGTGTTTATTTAAAGGAAAAAGGAATAATTATAATGTAACTACTCAACCACATAGTAGAAAATTATGGTATGTAGTAACAGACCTAGAACCAAGTCATAAAATAATTATAATATAGAATAAGGTGAAGAAGTTCAGAAATATTTTAAAGAAGTTTTTTCAATTTAATTTCAAATTAAATTTCAAATTCAAATATGATTTTTTTCTTATAGTGGGTAAAAGAGGTAGTATTTTTCATGCATATAGTGTTAGTTATGTGAAAAATAAAAATATTAGTTGTTGTATATAAAAATTATCATCCATATTTTTGAGAGAATGATGAATAAGAAGTGGTTTTGTAGATTTGATGGTGAGGTAAAGTAACATATAACTATACAGGTTAATGAAGAAGAGGGGGAATCAACACTACCACAACTTGAATGAAATACCCGTATTGTTTTAAATTCCATTGTTTTTGAAAACCCAATCATTTATGATTTTAAATAGCGAGAGATATGATAAAAAACTGAGAGATTATTTTCATGAGTATAAGGGTATTCCCCACTTGTTTTCATATAAATATAGACACTAGAGTTTCATATATTCTTAGTGGAATCTGAATCATTCCAAGTATTAACCATTTATTTTGAAAGGGTATCCTTGTAAATCTATTGTTCCCTTCACATGTGTGAGTTTGGAAGTGATATTATTTAACATTAAAAGGTGATGATAATTATTTGGGTAAGGAAACATAAAATGAATTTAAATAATTGATTCACCACTCCTCTTAGTTATTTCCATTGATATGTGGTTTTTTTTCAAATACTATATATACTATTAATTTTTCTTGATTCCATAATTATATAATGACAATATTGATGAAAAAATGAAAGTTTCATTCAAGTAATAGGATTATTATATCACATTATATTCCCCAAATAGATAAGAAAATCATATTTCCCTTATGTAGTCATATATACACACTTACTAAATCTATATCAATTGAGGGATTAGATGTCAAAATTTTCATATAATAGGATAAATTCTATCTTGTTTAAGCATTAACCAATGGAATAATCATCAATAGATCTAACCAGCCCTTAACTAGATCAACCCCAAGGGTAGAATACGAAATGTATCTAATTATGAAGGTTCTCATCCAAGGTATATTTCCAACCTTATGTATGAATATATTATATGAATAAATCACTCCTATTATAAAAAATTTATTTTATATGACAATCTATGTAGTGTATAAAATGTGACATCCATTACAAAAAACATGTTTTATACCTCATGTAAAAATAATGCATCTCTATAGAAATCCCAACCTACACTAATATAAACATGTAATCTAATCCTATACTACTCTTGGTGACCATCAATTAGGGATATATCAAAGTCATACTTTGAGAGGTCAAATATCACTTCACTTCATGAATACATATAGTTAACATGAAAGAATTCTAAATTATAGACATTATTTTTTATAACATGATATATTTTTTTATTCCTAAAATTATTTAAGAATGTTAAAAAAGGCATATAAAAGATCCTATGTAATCATATCCTATAATGAATACCACTAGAGATGCCTTAAATTTTCTTCACATTTAAGAATTTTAAAACTCATTACATATCTATGAAATTCCAGTAAAATCTCTATGTGACCATCAAATAAAAGCTCCCACTAAAACCTTTAATGGGTAAAATATATTAAGAAATTAAATTTAAATAATTATGAGATCAAGATTCATATTCCCCAAGTTTAACTCCTTGATTATAATATTCAAACTCCTTTACTTCAAAACAACCAATTTTATGATCTTAATATATTAAATTTTCTACTTAGAAATGATTCTTTATTAATAAACTCCTATTTGGAATATTTCCATTCAAATATTTATTTTTGATCATTTGGTAACTAATTTCAGTGAAACTCTTTACTTTTTAGATGATTATTTTCTAATATATACTAAACTCTTAAGAAATTTCACTTTTATTTGACCAATATAATCATTTTATTTTTACACTTTGAACTTCTATAGGTTCAATAATACTCCCCCTGTTCCCTTATAAACTGTATTTTCTAAAAAATATACTTTTATAACCCAAAAGATTTTGTATTAGGAAATGTTATTTATTTTATTTGTAATAATAATGTACAAATAAACTAGTAGCACCCATATATTATATGGGTTTCTTTGTGTTTAGTGAAATATTATTAAATAAAGAATTGATTCTTTAAAATTTTCAATTTAAGCGTAGTGGGATCATATACCTCATATTTATTTTTGAAAAATCTTGGATAAAATAATTTTCACAAGATAATTTTTTTTATCTTTATCTCCTTTCAAAGAATATTATAGAAATATATGAATCTTAAACAACATTTATAAAAATAAACATCTCACATTGTTTGTAAAAACACTTTATTAACAAACATCTTCTCCTATAACATAGAAGATAATATTAAACACAACACACACAAACATATTACATAGATCAATTTAATATTGAGATATCCCCTTACATCCAAATATGTTATATGAAAATCATTTTCTTCATGAAAGAAATTAAAATTTAAACATTATTCAATTATTCCATTAATTTTGGACTCCTATGTAATTACAAAAATTAAAAAAATATACATTTGTATCAAATTCCCTTAAAAATATAATATTTTATTTTATAAAACTAATATATTACATGAACTCTATAAATATTTTCTTTAATGAATTCTATTATTTTAGAAAATTTCATCAAAATGAAAAAAACACCCACCTTTGTAACCCCTCCTTTAGGTTTTAATGACATAGTCTAGTAATTGAAATATCCAAGATTATCTATCTAGATAAAACCATTACCAGTTAATAATATATAAAAATTACCAGGGTCTAGAAATCGTAATTCATACTCAATAATCTTAAATAATTTAAGGAAACAGAGTAATGTTTTATGGAATATATTTGTATCATCAGAACCTTTCTGATAATTATTTTATAGTAATTTTCACAGATAGATAAAAAATTAAAGGATAACCCAACCTCTTCTTATTATTGACATACCCAATCATATCGAGTACATGAGTGGAGATTGAAGTTATGTTAGATATCTTTCATCTAAATAATTCCTTTGAAACCCCATACCACCAATGTATAACCTATTATTCATAGATACCTTTTAGGTTTTTTATCATTTCTAATGCATCTATATTCTCTTGTTACCTTTGAAACTTTGATTCCATGAATACATGGATAATATCAGGGACATGAATTAAACACTTTAAATGCTTACCTTATTCATATAGATTATTTATAAACTTATCACTAATCATATACCTTGGGAGGGTATTATCTAACACATAAAATTTTACCACTAATTTAAGAATTGTTATTATGTCCCTTGAACATTATAAGAAGTTTTATACCTTAATCTTTTTCTTTTCCCTATAATGATCTCAAAGTCATGTTTGATGATGATGATATTGATTTATCTATAACTGATGTATTTATCATATGAGTATTGTGTTTTAAATTTAATTAATAATAATGATCTTATAAAAATGATGACCCATTTTATATCCACCAGATCCATTAGTGGTCCAAGAGCGATATTTCACTAAGCAATAATTATGGTTTGGAATTTAACCCAACACTAAGATATTTAGGTAGATCATAAAGTCAATAACATCATATATGACTATTATATAGTTGATCAGACATCTCTTTTCACAATTAATCATATAGATTATCTAAACTCTATTCTCATATTATCCTAACCTTTATGTATTCCCATGCATGTTTAACCAAAAGATGAAAATATATTGGAATATAATTCTTCTAGTGACACCCAAAACCTGAATGTATTATAAATTAAAATCCATGAGCACCATTATTTGGTAAAACATACCCAATGGGATGATCATGGTATTGAATAGTGTTCCATTGGAAAGAATTTAACACTCAGTATTTTAAGGTGTTTATAGTCTCACAATCTTATATTTTTTATTCTCTTTATGGGTCCATTATTCTATCAATTTAGTATTAGTATCCTATACCTTTAACAAAATTAATATGTCCAAAATATATTAATTTATAACATGTTATAAAAATCATGTTTTTTGTTAGTTACCTAAAATATTTAGAAATATATTCATACATATCTAAATTCATCCCATGAATAAGGTAAATGATACCTTTTCATGTAAATTTTTAGAATCATATGAAATCAAAATCCCAACACGACCTTGCATGGTGTGATAAGTATCCAACCCCCACTTTTTTAGTCAGAACTTAATAACCTAGTCTAGTGAGTAGTCTAACCCAATGTTACATTAAGAGAGACATAAATTCCAATTAAATTATGACACTTACTAAGTATAAATCATAACAATCCATTATAAGCATGTTCATAACCCAAAAACATCATATTCATTATTTAATTTAAAAAAATATTATATCAAAACCATTATAAAATTCTATATATGAATGATATTTCTTTTATATTAAGAAGTTTAACACTTTAAACCAAACAATATGTCCATTATAATACACTCAGTTTATATTTATGTATTAAAAATAATAAATAATGTAAATGAATTAATTATTCAAATAATGAGACATGAGGTGAAAATTTATGAACAATTAATAAATAAACCAATTATAAATACAATATAATTAAACATGATTTATATACAATCCATAAATAAATAAACTTGATAATTTCATATTTATTTTAATATCCAATCTTTTATGTCAACCTTTATATTCCAAATATGAGATTTTTATGAAAATTTTTATAACCATATAGAAAATTCATATATAATGTATACCTTTTAAAACATTTAAATATCAGAAATATTATTTTATTTAAATATTTGATCAAATCTACAAAAACCATTTTTTGAATGGTTTAAATAGTTTTTAAAATAATACTTTTCAATATAAAAATTTTTCATTTCCATTTGTGAATAATTCATAAATAAATAAAAAAATTTTATTTTTCACATTATTATTTAATTTATAAACATTTTATAAATTATTTAACCATGTAAGTATACCAAAAACCCAAATAATTTCTATAAAAATATTTTTTTTTCATGATTTAAAGAGCCCCTCAAATTAAGCACGTGCCCTTCGAGAAAATTTTGATAATGGTTTTTGAGAAAAAAAAATAATTTTTATTTAAAATTTTTAAAAACATCATTATTTTTATATACGACAAGACATTATTATGTTGCAGTAGAATACTATTTCCATGGGAAGTACCATTAATGTTTTTCTTATAAACCACCTTATAGTTTATCCACATGAATAAAGAGAAATCCATGCATATTTTCTAGAGAAAATTATTATTTCTCTATAGTCACAATATAAAACAAGACTTGTGAACATCTACTGTGACATGGTATGTGCTTATGTTATAAATCTAATTCCCATAATTAATTACATTGTGATTATAAAACCACTATATGGTAATGTAATAACCCATACTTTTTCAATGAAAATTTTAATTATTATAATTATTTCATATAGTATAAACCATATAAAATCACTTTTATAACATAAAAAAACATTATATATAAATAATGAATGCAATAAGAGGTATTTATAGAAATTAAGGAACCTTTACCGATGAAATAGTAACTTTACCCTTGTAATAGTAACATGGCTATTAGGAATAGTAATCTAGCCAACAGAATATTAACATAACCTATGAGAATATAAATTTGTTTGGGTATCTTATAAATGTTAATATGATATATTTATATCTTAGTATAAGTAAATAAATATTTTAGAAATGATAAATAAGTGTTGGTATTTTTGAAAAAAGCAAATTTTTCTTTCAAATTTTCTAATTAATATAATGTTTCAAAATAAAATTAATTTTGAAAAAAAATAGATTCATAAATTAATATTTTGTTTTTTTATGATTATAAGATAATTATATGAGTCTATTTAATTTTTCAAAGTGTTATAAGATCAGTTATAATTCAAAAATCGGTATTTTTCAAATAAATGATCATTTTTATTAAATATTAAATGTATCATATTTAGAAAATTATTTACATAAAATTGAATTCATTTTCTAATTCTAAATGTTGAAAAATTATTTGGGTATTTTTTTATATTTTTCTAAAATAGTTGAATATTTATGAATAGTGAAATATGGTAATTTACAGTATATAACATTATAAGTTAAATAAAATTTTTCTTGAGACATATATAATGTAATAACCATAATCTCAAAATCTATTTCTTTATTTAATATACTTATTAATAAGTTTAAAACTATTGATAGTTTTTACCCAAAGTAATAAAATAATGAATTAAATAATTAAAAAACAACCCGCTCCTCCCTTATAAATACCACCCATCACCACATCTTCTTCTCACACCATACAAGACTTGAATCTCATCCAATTTATTTTCAATCCTCTTGAAAAGACACTCGAACATTTTAATGATCCTCTATTTCCAACAAAAGACCAAATCTGATTTCTCTAAGGAGGTTCCCAAGAATAATAATTCAATAGGTAAAAGCCTCTTTTATTTTATTTTAATTTATTTTCAATTAATTTAATTTTCTAATTCTCTCCTCACCCCCTTATACAAGTGTCATGATGAATCCAATATCTTATATATATATATTATAATTTTATTATGTTATTGGAATAATCTATCATCAAACCTCTTCTCCTCTCCCTTTAATTCTAAAAATGAAAACATTATCTATGAGGTTATGATTTATTGCCTTTGAGGATGAAAAGTTTTAATTATACTTTACCACCTTAAAGGCAGGTCATAAAACCACTATAATTGTTCAATAATATTATAAATGGTCTTTTATAACCTTTTTATTTTTTAAAACTATCATATATAGAAAAAATTGTATAATAAAACAAAACATGTTCGTGACGATCAAAAAATGAAAAATTAATCAAAAAAATTATCATTAACGTTTTATCTAATGAATTGTTTTCATATCTATTTAAAATATATGATGTAATTTAAATTTATTTAAGATTATTAATAACATATAATTTATATTCTGGATAATTATCCACATTTTACATTATCTTCCATATATATATACATGTGAAACAATCATGAAAAACCAAGAGAAAAACACTCTCAAACATTGAAATTGTAATCTATGACTCATTAAAATGACCATAAAAAACTTTATAAAATTATTTTTAATCAAATAAATCTATAAAAGGATTTGTATTTAGTAATAAGTGAGTCTAATTTTATTATCTTTGTTATTAAAGTAAATAAATCATTCAAACATATGGTAAGGGGATTCTCAAACCCAATTTCTTTTCTTTGGGTTATTCTTATTTCATGCCAAATTTCAGTGTGAATGTGAATTTAATACTGATAAAATATAATTTCATTGTTATTACCATTATTTTCACAGATATACATGTTTCAAATATGGTTTTATGAAAAATAAAAAGATTTTCCAAAATAAATATTCGTTCTAGAAACACATATTTTTCTTCTCTTGAGATTTGTTTTCTTCCGTTAAGATATATGATTGCTATACCAGTATGTTATTCCATTTTTTGAACCCAAATGTTTTTTCATGAATGTATTATTTTTTAAATGAAACACATTCTTTTTAATGGGTTATTTTATGTCTAATATTGATATACATTCTAAGTGGGATGCATGATTATGTAAATTTTATGATGTGATAGGTGTTCCCGGAATTATTGGATAGTGTGACGTATCACGAGATATGATTTGAAATATTCATGAAAATTATTATTCATTTTTTTCGCAAAGATGATGATATTATTATTCACATATGTTATGTGTGAACATTATTCTAGCATTGTTCACAACTATGTGTGGTATTTTACCACTAAGACATGACGATTCATTTTTATGCATGGCCAAATTATGTGCCATTATCGAATAATTCCTTTCATGATTATGATGATGATCCTATGATTATGTTTTTATGATGATGATTATTCTCACTGATTTTATATTAATCTATCTTATTATCTAAATTCTTACTGAGATTTTAGATCACCCCTTTCTTTTATGTATATCCTCAGGTGAATTATTATACTAAGGAGAAAATGAGGGACAATAAAAAGAAATAGAAGAAGGAATTAAAATAATATTTATCCTTTATTATGTGAATGTTGTGTATGGTCCTAATTTTCCCAAGAAAATAAAACTTTGGATCTTGGTTTTGTATTGATTTTAGGTTGTTTTTATTTAATTTCATTTAATATTCTTGTAAGAAAATTAGGTTCTCTATAGATGGTATGAGAGAGCAGTTTAATTAATTTGGGAATTCTGATTTGAGAATATTAGTTAAAACCCTTCTTATGAGACTAAGTATATATAATCACCCAAGAATTTTTATTTTAGAAAATTTCTAAACATTGGGACCCCACAAGATATGCCTTTAGAGTTAATTGAAAAAATGAATAAATTATTTATTTGTGACTTTTTAAATTATAGTTTGTTCAAAACTTTTCTATAAAATCATGGAAACTAGGAGTAACTGGACCAACAACATGTGTGAGTGACATTGCAATGATTGACTAAACAACATTTCCAATTCCTTGGGAGGTGGAATTAAAAAGTACATGGTGATGCTTATCCAAAAATTTCAAGCTATGAAAAATAACATAAATAATGTGGAATTACCACCTTCACCTAATAGGGAGATACTGGATATTGAATCATTTATGTGGAAAAGACCATCAATATTTAGTTAATCTTCTCATCCAATCTTTATGGAAAAGTTGGTAAACCCATTAAAAAATATCTTTTCTATTCTCTACTATTATGATATGGAGAAGGTTACTTTGTACATTTATCATCTAGATGGAGAGGCCAACCAATAATGGGATTTTATTAAGAACCCCAATCTGAAGGATGAAATTAAAGATATATATTTTAAAGGGTTTAATAAAAATATTTTTTAATATGTATTTGACACAAAATCTTTGGATGAAGATGGATAGATAATTCATAGAGATTAAGAAAATGGATTTTGAATCTTTCATGGGTTACGATGAAAATTTCACAAGACTTTCAAGGTAATCTTAGGGGATTTTTAGAACAATTATAGAAAAATTGATAGATTATTTAGTGGTTTAAAACCACACATTCGAAAAGCTTTAGTGTAACGGCCCTGACTTCAATCAATGGAAATTCCCTTCTTATAATTGTGTAATATGGTATAATCACATAAAATCACCTAGAGAATAAAATAAAAGCATTACAAATGATTAATTAATTAAATAAAAGGAATTTATAGAAGTTAAGGAACATATACCAAAGGAATAGTAACACGACCATTGGAATAATAACATGACCCTTATTAATAAAAACTCATAAACTAAATAATGAGAAACACACCTCTTATTCACTATAAATACCACACTCACCACCTCTTCTCCACACACCTATCATGACTTGAGACTCATAAAAATTCCACAAAAATATTCTTTTAGGACCCATCCAAACATCTAGGATATTTTGGTATTAACAAAATACCAAAACCAATCCCTGAAGTATGTTCTCTAGAAGAGGTAATCGAAAGCTAAAACACTCTTCCTTTTCATTTTATTTCATTTCAAGTTACTTTATTTTATTTTTCTCTCCTCACCTCCCCTAATAAAAATGGTATTATAACTATAGTACCATAATTATACTATAATTTTGTTATTATTGTGGAATAATTCATCATCATCTATCTTTCTCCCTCATTTTATACAAAGAATGAAAACATCGTCTCTGAGGTGCCAATTTACCACCATCGTTGACGACGAGCTTTCATATTTAAATTCCTCCTTCAATGCTGGTCACATACCCATTTTTATGGTTGAACTAGATTATAATAAATGTGTTATATATTATGTAATGTTCTGGAATTATTTTTTAAACATGATATTAATTTATAAAAGAAAATGAGTTCGTTGTGATCAAATATTGCTAAAATAAACCCAAACGATTATCATTAACTATTTATCTATTGATTAATCCTAATTCTACAATACCAAATGATATATAAGACCAATTAAACCTATTTATTATCATTAATAGCATACAAGTTCAATTTTTGATAATTACCCCTATTTTACCTGACCTTTTGTACATGTACGCATGTATACCGATCCTGAAAACCAAAGAAACCAACAATCCAAAATGATGAAATTGAATCACTTAACCCATCAAAAAGGATATAAAAGAACTTAATAAAGATATAATAAATCAAAAATATGTAGAAAAGGTTCTATAATAATTAATTAATGAATAAAATTTGTTTATACAGGAAATTGAGATAATGTGAAGAACACCTTCGAACTCATGGAAAGAGATTCTACTAGAACCTCCATTATTCCTCCGGGTTACTATTTCTCCCTTTTTACCCAAATTAATTTATCATTTATTTTTTATTTAAATATTCTAAATATGGTTTAAATGTTCCAAACTCATGTATTAATATCCATTCATCCTTCTTTTTAAATGATATATATGTTTTAAATGGTTCCCTACCGAATTCTTCTCGATAAGCAAAACCGATTTATGGGAACTTACCAAATTCTTACCCAATTTCATGTGCACTCTATAATATATTTTAATCCCAAATTATTATCCTAAAATCCTTAATTTTATTATGAACACTTTCTTTAATAAATTTTGGTTTTATATAAAATATCATTCCCTTTTCCTCTTTAAATTCTCTTTATTATTTACCTTAAACCACACTAAAATGTTTTAAATACAAAGATTATAAAATAATATTTTTATATGGTATCACTTTAGTTTGAAATCTATTATCACGAACTATGATTATTATTTTTATTAATTTCCATTTATGATTTAATTTATTTCTTTCATGGACAATTTTAGGAAACACCTAGTTGTTATTCCTTATGACATGATTATGATACCCATTTCTTTCCATGGGAATCCATTAGTTTTATGTTTGATTGAATTTGTACGATAATTTTTGTGGAAAACATATTCATTAACATGTTATGATGGGTGAATACAGATATATCTCTAATGTACTGCTTAATGTTTAGTTTCAAGAGACGTTATGTTCAACTGTCATGGTGGTTACCCTTGACTCATGCTCCATGTGAAATAGTATTGGTGGTTATCCTTGACTCTTGCTTCTATATATGAAACGAGCCTTGAATCATGATAAAGTAATGTTTTATGTAACTGCCACATTACTATGATTCCATGGTTATATGATCCCATGTTCTATATGTCATGATTTCTTATGTTTGATCATGTTACAAACCTTTTTATATCATTATGTTATTCTTTATTACAATTGTGGTCAGATTTAATTAAATGTTTATTCCCTTAATGAGCATTTTAGCTCATCCAATTTTTCTTGTTATCCCTAGTTTATATTATGAATTTGTAAGGCCTCAAAGGAAGTTAGTATATCATAATTTAACATAAATAAAGAATTTTATTTAGTCCCATGTATTCAGTTTTATGCGCCCAGTCTTCCAAGATAGTAGAATTTACAATCCTTGGCTTGTAATTTGATAGTAAATTATGTTTAAAATCATGTAATATTATGTGTATAGTCTGGGGTCTCTATAGTTGGTATTAGATACACGGTGTATTTATTTTTTGGGATTAAGAATTGACAACTTTATTAAGAACCTAAGGGATAAGACTAAGTCTATGAAAAAATCCCTAAATTTTGGTAAGTATAAGGTAAATAGTTTATTGATAAAATACACACCAATCTCGATACTAAAAGTGGGAATGGTTCTAGAACATATTTACCAAGGAGTAACAACTCCAAAAAGGTGTTTTGGGTCTGACTAAGGGTAACCTGGTACACAAAAACAAACCTTACTACACACATAGTTGACACTCCTGAATGATATTATTTCATAAATTTATAAAATAATTGTGAAGCATTATTAAGGGAGAATGAAAATGAATATAAGAATATATATTAATAAATAGATCATGGACAACATAGATTGAATCCTATATAATAACAAGTTAGTATATATCTTTCCATCAAGAGTTTATTCTTTTATTTATAAAGTTTTTTTATGTTTATTAGACAAGAATTCAAACCCCATAATTGAAATTTCCTTTTCTTAGTTAATGGTGGGAAATAGAAGAACACATACCAACAATCAATGTGGTAGGGAATGTCCAGATTTTTATAATGGTATGCCAAATATGGTAGGAATTGGTGCTCAAAACTTTATGAAATTACTTACTCAACTAGCTTAAGTTAGGAATAATAACATGACTTGTGTGGAATAGCCTCCTTCTCTAAGGGAAGAGAAATTTTGCATCAAATCCTTTATGAAGAAAAGGCATACCATGTTTACTAGATATTCTAACAACTCCCCATGGAACAGTTGATTAACTCCATTTAAATGACATTCTTTATACTCCAGTGCTCAGAAAAAGTGAAAGTTGCGTTGAAAGTCTATTGTTTTGATGAGGGAATCTGATTAGTGGTGGAAACTGATCAAAAAAATATATTACAAGGATGAAATTGATTCCATGGATTTGGAGGAATTTAAAAAAACGTTTTTCAATAAAAAATTCTCCCAAACCCTCCATATCAAGTTGTAAAGAGAGTAAATAATATATAACAATAAGGAACATGAGTATATTGGGGCATATTAAGAACACTTTACAAGGATTTATAGATATGCGTCCAACTTTTCCATGAACACCGAAACTAAGATAGATCTATTCTTTACCAGACTAAAGTCAAGTCTATGAAAAGAATTGGAGCTTTGAGACTTTGATTGTTTTGAGGAGATTTACTATTGGTCCATAAATATTGAAATAGAGATCAGAGACTCTCAATGGCGTCACATTCCCAATTACAAGAAGTGGAAAACAGAGTCTAATTTCGGTGGATCATAAAATAAATCCCACGATAGAAAGAAGACCGAAATATCACATGTCAAATTTATGGGTATAAGCTTCATGGGAGATGTCTAAAGGGAACCAATAAATGATTCAAATGTGGAATAATGGGGAATCTGGCTTAGAACATCCAAATGGACATGAAGAACACCACTAATGTGAAAGAAGAAAGGAAGGTTCAGACCAACACTCTTCCAGTAGTCCATTGTTTCAACTACAAGGAACATTTGAATTTTGAAATCCAATGTCTTAAGCCTAGGGTAGTTAGGGGAAATCAATAACAACTTCCAAGGTAATGAGGAATGGATTATGATATCACTACTACTTAGGTGAAGCCGGAAAATGATGTGGTGGTAGGTTCACAGGTTATTCATTCAAGAATTCGGAATCTACTATTTGATTCTTTCTCTACTTATTCTTTCATATCTTGCAGTTTTAGTATAACTAATCAAACACCACCTCAAAATATAGAGGTTGAGTTATCCATGACAATAGATAATGGGGAAAGTTTTTCATCCAGAGTACATAACTCTTCCCCTGTTAATGTTGGTGAACTGAACCTACCAAAAAATATTTTCATACTTCCTTTTGGTGTATTTTTATGCTATTTTTGGAATGAATTGGATTTATTTATACAAAGGAAACATCAACTGTCTAGAAAGGTAGATCACTCCTCACATCCCGAAGAATCCTTCAATTCATTAAAAGTGTATGGATAAAGATGAGTCTCCTTCATAATCATCGTCTCAAGTGTGGATATTACTTCCTTATGATCACGAATATCACGGTAAAATAATGGGGAAAAAGGATATGCTTGTGCTAAAAGACATGACCATCGTGATGGATTACAATAATGCATTCCCCAAAAAATTTCCGGGTCTTTTGCCTTATCGAGAGGTTCAGTTCTGAATTGAACTTATTCGTAGATCTCAACCTATATCAAAGACACCATATATAATTACCACTGTTGAGATGGAAGAAATGCAGAAGTAGTTACAGTAGAATTTGGACAGTGATTTTATACACTTGAGTACTTCACCATGGGGTGCACTAATCTTCTTCTTTAAGAAGAAGGATACATCAATGTTCCTATGCATTTATTACTTTGAGATAAATAAAATCATGATAAAGAAAAAAGGATCCCTATTCATGGATAAATGACTTCTTCTACCAACTATGAGGGTCTGACCATTTCTCTAAGGTGGATCTTCAGTCGGGATAAAATCAATTAAATGTGAGGAAGGAATATAATCCCAAGATATCCTTTCGAACAAGGTATGGACACTATGATTTTATAGTGATTCCCTCTGGACTCACTAATTCTCCAGTAATTTTCATGGATTTAGTGAATAGAGTCATTTGGGATTACGTCGACAAATTTTTGGTAGTCTTTGTCAACGATGTTTTGATATTATCTAAGAGAAAGGAGTATCATTAGAAGCCATTGAATACTATGTTGTAGACATTGCGAAGGGAGAAAATCTATGTAAATTAAAGTAAATGTGAGTATGAATGGAGTAAGTATCATTCTTGGGGTATGTTATTACTAGAAACGAGATATCTATAGACCCTTCCAAGGAAATGGTAATAGAAGAGTGGCCCATACCATCTTCTATAACAGAGATCCATAGTTTCCTTTTCATAGTTGGGTGTTACTGATAATTTGTTAATAACTTATCATGATTGTCAAACCCAATCGCCAAGATGACATAGAAGGGAGTTAAGTTTGTCTGGAATCATGAATGTGAGAAATGATTCTAGGATCTCAGAAAGAGGCTTATCACTATGCCAATACTTACACTCTTGAAAAATCCTGAACTATTTGTGGTATACAATGATGAATCAAAGAAAATATTAGGTTTTGTTATAATGATAAATTATAAAGTGATAGCCTATGCCTCATAGAAGTAGAATCTTCAGAAGAAAAACTATACCATGCTTGATATGGAGTTGGGAGCTGTGACCCTTGTGTTGAAAATCTGGTGACATTTTGTCTATGGAGAGAAGTGTCAGATATATTCAGATAACAAGAGTCTCAAATAAATATTCACATATAAGGAGCTTAATATGATCGAAACAAGATGGCTAGAAATCATCAAGGATTAAAAATTCTCAATCCACTACAATCCTGGTAAGGAAAATAAGGTGGCAGATGCTCTAAGTGGAAATGATCCTACGTCTTTAACAATGATGAGAATTGAGAAGGATCCAATATTTATCGACTTATAAAGGATGGACATGAAAATAATTAAGGGAAAAAAATACTCAATACTTTTTAAAATGATTTCTCAACCACCCCTTCTGGAGAAAATGAATGATTCTCAAAGAAATGATGCAGAAATTCAGAAAAAAGTGTAAGCTATCAAGAATGGTAAATCCTACGAGTTCAAGATCGATGAGGATGGATTCATAAGATTTGGGTCAAAACTATTCATACTATCCTATCCAAAAATAAATAATGAGATTCTGAATGACACACAGAACTCAACCTTCTCTATTAACCTAGGGATAACAAAGATGTATCGATATCTTCAGGAGAACTTTTGGTGGGACAATATAAAAAAGGAGATCACTGAATATACATCAAAGTTCCTGGCATGTCCTCAATTGAAGGATGAAAAGGAAAAGTCTAAAACGATGATGAAACTAGTGTACATAACAACATGTATGTGGGAAAATTCACCATTGAATTTGTCAATTGAAATCTAAAGACATCAATAGAAAATAAAACTACACAAGTTATTGTAGATCTTCTTACAAAAATAGCTCACTTTATCACAATTTGAGAGGAATTATCACTAGATAAACCTGCATTGATATATACCAAATAAGTTGAAAGGATTTATGGGGTACCATTATCAATTTTATTTGATCGATATTTGAGATTCAAATCGATGTTATGGAAAAGTATCCAACATTCTCTAAGTACTAAGCTGAACTTCAGTATGACCTGTCATCCTCAAACTAATGGCCAATCTGAGCGAACTATTTAGACCCTAGAATACATGTTGAGAGCATGTTCTATGGACTTAAATGTAGGATGAGACCCAAAACTTCCTCCGGTTGAGTTCTTTTACAATAATAGTTTCCACTCAAGCATCTCAATGGAACAATATGATTCCCTTTATGGGAAAAGTTGTAGAACATTGACATGCTTGGATTAAGTTAGTGAATATAAGCTGTTAGAACATAAAATGGTTAGAGAAATGGTGGATAATGTGAAAACCATTCAGTATCACTGTAACGCCCCGACCCCAGTTACCCATAGTCGGTGCATTATTTTAATACATTGGCATGATTATAAGGAATCAAGTCCCGAAGGACCGATCAGTTTAGCAGTCTTGGAAAAATAGATCACATACATGAATGTTACATTTGCATTTTAAGACGTACAAAACAACATAAATAATCTTTATAAACGCCATTATTCCCTTGTCTTAACCCGAAATATCAATTACATTACACATCTTGGAATCCGGGAAAAATAAAACATTGCAAGGGGTGAGCTCAAATGCTTAGTAAGGGTAAACAATATAGCGAAAAATTTCAAAAATAAGCATAAACAATAAAGGGAATGTATAAAACTAAAACAAAAGCCTTTTAAACTTGAAATTCAGCATAATATGGTATAAATAACATGAAATAATTCCATTTACTTATTCACAAGTATATTCTACTAATCGAATAATCACATGCAATATCACTAACCACTTTCATAATGATGGAATGCATGATGCCGAACTTTAATTTCTATGTCGAGGCCTCGTGCCAAGACCTAAGGGATAACTATAACCGAATCCCAACCCGGAGAGCCTATGTCACAGGACTCCATCCCGGAGTGCCTCTAATAACCGGACACCAACCCGGAGTGCCTCTAATAACCGGACACCAACCTGGAGTGCCTCTAATAACTGGACACCAACCTGGAGGGCCTGATGTAACTGGACCCCAACCCGGAGGGCTTACTTTTACCGGTCCCCAACTCGGAACATACTAGTCCAACACATTCATCTTAAGAAGAGGATGATATATAACATAAACATTCATATTAAAACTAACATACAAAATGTCAAAACTTTAATCATAAACCATTGATGGCATAAAAGTAACTCATCCATAGTCAAAAATATCACAAAACCTTAAATACAATATGGATGATTTGTATCACAATAAATCAACTTCAAAACAAGTTTAAAATCCATTAAGGAATTTTGACATAGATGAGATTGATTTGTAAAACTCTTTGAGAGAAATACACCTTTTTCATGAAAACATTTAAAAGTCACACAATTTAGAAAATAATTCATTTAAAGACATTTTTGAATCAAAGTGTCCCATACCACTTTGAAACTTTTGAAAGGAAATAACATTTTAAAAACATTCATGTCCATATAAATAAATCCTTAAAAACCATTTTGAAGACATAGACATTAATGAGAAAGATTTAGAAGAATAAATATTTAAAACATTTGAAATAATGTTTTAGTAAAAATTCCATTAAAATAATCCCTTTGAAAACTCTTTCATAAAATATGTACATGGATAATAAATATGTCCCAGTAGATACTTATGTAAAAAAAACCTTGGATAATAAAGAGATTGTGAAATTAACCATTACCAGTTTGGTAACTTATGAAACATAAAACACATGAAAGAGGTATCATACAATGAATATGTAAATACACATAAATTAATGTGTATTACACAAAGAATATAATTATGGTCAGTACATAAACCACACAAAAGGAAATAGTGGCAATATGGCATGAATCTCACGGGAATAAGGAGTGAGATGAAAACCCCTTACCTTGCACTTTCCTTTAGTCGAGGGTACGTTTAACCTCCTGTACGAAGATAGTAGTATGTTATTAAATTATACCAGAACCATATTAATATTTATGATATCAGACCTGATTAATTTATGACTTTATATTACCCATTTAATAATAATTTCCATGTTAAGTTAACATTTTGGGTAATAATCACTTTCTTTATCATACGTGTTTTAACTTGTCACTCTTGGTTGTATCACTTAGATAATGATTTAAATAATTCCAGAATATAAAACATGATAAATACATCATATATATTTAGAATATAAATATGTATAATAGACATATATATGAAATGGAAAACACCATTTATGGAGACGGTAATCCATACGTACGCATAAACGTTGTTTCTGTTTTCATATAGAATTGAACAGAAGTAAATGAATAAGATATATGTAAGTACATAAATCCTTATATATATATATATATATATCTCCAGTAGCATTATTATGTCATATATTACATACATATTCTTAATATATATATTTTTATAATCGTTGATGAATGTTGAACTTGGAAATGAATCTCATCGCGTCGTGGAGACGATAATCCGTACGTACGCACGAGCGAAAATATCATTCTTTTGATGTTAAAATAATATATAATTGGATGGTATATCATATATACAGAATCATTATAATGTTATATCTATTATTTACATGAATTACAAATCATTATTATACCCATACAAATAATAATATATTGAATAACAATTACACCACGACGTGGAGACGGTAAGCCGTACTTACGCACGTATGGTGACATATCATTCAAAGGATGGATAGAATACTGAATATGTTTGTACCATATTTATAATAATATAAAATTATATAAGAGATACTGGATTCATTATTTTAGAATGGTAATAACAAAGAAAGAAGAAGTGGAAGAAGAAAGGAACTTGAAAAAGGGTGATGAAATCATTACCTCTTTTTCGGGTTCTTCCGTTTGATTTGATCAAAAGGGATCCTTATGTTGGCTTTATGACTAAAGGAAGGCCACTAGGATGAACTGAGGGAAGTTGAGAGAGTATTTTGGTAGAGGTTGGCTGAACCAAAAGGCTTTGATGGTGTGAGGTAATGAGAAGGGAGAGTGCCCTTTTATAAGAGGGGTGAGGGGAACCTTTGGAAAAGCTAGAAATATTATTTTATAATAAATTAATATCCGGTTTCCAATGGATCCAAAGTGGATTATTTAAAGTTTATGGTGGGGAGGGGTCGAAAACCACTCAACCAATAGAATTTATAAAGGTTTGGGTCATTATATAAACCTTATCTTTAAGTATTAACTCTTAGTTAATTAGTTCCACTTTTACAATGTCTCTTTGTATTTTTATATTATATGGTCAATAAACTTACTATATATATCCAAGAGACCCCCAAGTGGTCCATTAATGATAAAAATATCATTATATAAGTATCTTGGACTAACCTTAGATTTTTAGGAATTTTATATCAATAAATAATATAATATTTTTTTAAAAAACTCTTTTATGTCAATTTTGATACTATTCAATAATTGATTTTTGTAACAATCATAACAGAATTATTACTTCGAAAAAAGTTAATTAAATAAGTCCTAACATGTCATATTATCCTAGAAAATTATTTTTATTTATAAAAAGTCTCAAATTACATTTATTTGTTTATTTATAATATCAATTATTCCAATTTTTCATTAATTAGGTAATTACTGCATCATCATTGTGTCATAAATAAATTAAATTTTTTAATGTCTAAAAATTATAAATAAAATATCATTATGTATTAAATCTTTTTATATTTCTAATGAATATTTACAATCGAATTTATATTATGTGTAACCCTATATTAAAAATGTTTTAGTAAATAAACATTGATTTTAACTCTTTTAACTCTTCTTTGAATTAAATAATAATAAATGTCCTAATCTAATCCAAGTGGACCTAATTGATAATATTTTATTCCTAAGGTTGTTTTTGGTCGAGATAAACTTGTCCAATAGAATTAGGACATGTGTTAGGGTAATATTAATATCATTTTTACCCTTAATTACCCTATTTACTTTTAACCTTGGTAAATAAAAGTAAGAAGTTACTATTCATCAAAAATTATTTTCATCTTATTGAACCACATTTTAATCCTTGATATTAACCGTGTCTCTAAGATTTTTGAAATTCCAATCACAGAAGTGGAAAATTATGTTTTATGAAAAATTTAGTTTTTTAACTACCACTTAGTAGTTTCACTATTCATAAAAAATTGAAGTTTTTCAGAACAATGCCAAAATTTCACCCTAAGCTATAATTGATATTCCGAATTCTAAAATGATGTCTATTTTATAAAAATCCAAACATATAAGTTTCATTAATTAATTTTATAATTAATTCCCGCTGTCACAACAAATAGCGTGTTTTTAAGAAACAATATATTTCAAAAGATTGGTAATTGTTTATGTCCAATTTCAATGTGAAATTAATTATAATGAACACCATTGGATAAAATGGTAAAAATATATTCTAATTATACTTTAAAACCACTCAAATTCATAATTTATCACTATTAATTATTTTGATTAAAAAATTTGTTTTTAATTAAAATTTAGTAATTTTCACTATTCATCAAAATATTAAAATTATCCGAAAAGTAACAAAATTTCACCTAAGGCTAAATTCGATACTCTGAATCCAAAAATTATGTCCATTTTGAGAGATAAAATTTCTAAAATTTTAAAAAGTATGTATTACTATTCATGACGGCTACTTTGATTGGTCGTGGTGTGTGTTAGAACTGAAAGTTGCGTATAACACACGGTACTGTATTATTCAAAGAGAAGCGTACCATGGAAGCTCGGGGTGTTACATTCTCCCCGCCTTCAATAAATTACGTCCTCGAAATTTGATATTGTTTTTTGAAAATAAAGGTTGAAAATAGAAAATAGCTTTGTGGAAAAACCCACATCGGAAATTTGGTTAATAAAATTTAGTATTAACAAGATGAAAAGAGAAATGAAAGGGTCACCAAAAAATTATGATCTCGATTAGGAGGACATCGGTGAAAATTATAGACATATAATTGGAGGAAAGACGTAAATATTTCTAAGTAGTGATTGAGGTCATCAATCACAAACAAGTTTAAAATTGAGGTCCTTAAATTCATCAATCTATGATGATTTAAAATACCATCGGTTCAACAAGACATAAGGTATTAGGATAACACATTTTTGACGTTTCAAAACCTCTTAGTTGAAATCCCACATCGAAAAATGAATTAATGAGGCCTCTATTTAAAATAAAGAGTGGAAATTATGAAGATTACCAGAAGTAACACATACTAGGGTTCCATGTAAGAAAATATGGATATGGAAGAGAAATATAACCATCAATTATCTGATGGAGAGTGGTAGAGAACATGTCTATGAAAAGGCCAACAATCCCAAAGCCATAAATTAGTGATGATCTAAGGTACCATCTAGGACAACATTTTTGTTCTAAGTTCCTTTTCTTAATGTTGAGGAATTTATTTATGAGATTGGCTAAGATCATAAGGAGATATACTTACTTTATAATTAGAGTTTTATCCATTAATAAATTTCTACCACAAACTCATCTTTCACCCCAAAACATAATACAAATAAAAAATACTCTATTTATCCTAATCGTATAGGGTTACAAATATAATGAATTTATAATTCACATATCAGACCCTTTATGTAATGAAACTACATTATACCATCCAAGAACTTCATGTAGCACAATGGTAGGAGATAAATCCCAATTTCACTATGGTTTTGGGTTTGATTCCTGCAGCTTTGTCCAACACGACGGGTCGTCACACATTCTGCGTGTTGTCCATTTATAAAAATCCAAAAAATAACCTTTCAAACATAATCCATTCCAACCATTTGACTTATCCAAAATACTATTATCCAAACTCACAATCCAAAATTTACAAGGAATTTAAACATAATGAGGATCCTTTTTTCCAGGTAATAACATGTGATCGCCTTCCTCATATATTCTTTTACAACACCGCAACATCCTGAATTACGAAAATCAACCATCTCTTATTCCAAAATCACTACCTCAATATTAGGACCATATTAAGGTTTATCTTTCCTTCAACCATGTAATTTCCAAAAAAAATTTAACTCGCTGTAGAGTCACTTTTCTTAGTACCATAAAATCTCAAATCCTTAATTAAATAGTACTGCAATACAGTCCTTATTTATTTCCAGAACATCATTGATACAACACTTAAATGAAATAATTCAAAAATAACAACATAAGAACACTAGTCATTCCTCTTCATTTGTGGTAGTATAATAACTTGATTATTATCCAATAGCATCATTTGTGGAATATTCTGATGACTGGGACATTGGTTCGCATAGTGTCCAAACTACTTGCAAATAAAGCATTGTACATTTGAAACCATTTTCTTACCCTTGCAGTCACGTACTTTGTTCCCTTTTCCTCCACACTTATAACAAACTCCCATTCCTTTCAGGCAAGTTACAGGGTGTTTCTTCCCACAGTTATCAAATATGGGAAAATTCTTCTTTTCCCTCTTCCCTTTATCCATCTTTCTCTCTTCCATCCCTTTCTTGTCTTGTTTCCCTTCAAAGCCATAGGACTCCGAGAATTCATTACTCATCTTATCAACACATGATACTATTTCTTCATATAATGATAATACGTGGGAAACTATTTCACTTCTAAATTCTAGCTTAGGACCATGAAAGATATGATCCTTATTACTCTTTGGATAATACGTAATACGGGAGTTCACATTCATTCTAATGGGCTCCATATCTATACAATAGCATAAACTAGTTCAGTTTATGAATTGCAATGAATAATTACCAAACTTGTAAAATACCTAACACAAATTGAACAGTTTATGGATATAATCCATAATCATAAAAATGTTTTCTTTGAGTAAGTATATACTCATAAGCCCTTCATAATGGTTTGTAAAGAAAATGAGAGTTATCCTAAGCATATCCCTTTGGAGTGTCGTAACCAAGAGTGCAGCAAGGCCCGTTGTCGTGCACCAGTTCTCGTTCGAGTCTAGCTCAAAGTGGTGTTTTAGAGTTTTACCCCTGGGTACATCTGTGCCAGAGCCGCCTCTACCTGCTCGTATCCAGACAGGGACTTATTTCTCGGAAAACTCACAAAATCTCTACAATACCAAAATTCTAGGAAGTTCTTCTTTACTAATCCTCAAAGTCTATCTTAGGGCTATGTGCTCTAATCATAGTTTATCTAAATCTAGTTTCCAAGGTTATTGCTAAACTTCCTCTGATACCAACTGTAACACCCTGACCCCAGTTACCCAAAGTCGGTGCATTATTTTAATACATTGGCATGATTACAAGGAATCAAGTCCCGAAGGACCGATCAGCTTAGCAGTCTTGGAAAAATAGATCACATACATGAATGTTACATTTGCACTTTAAGACGTACAAAACAACATAAATAATCTTTATGAAAGCCATTATTCCCTTGGCTTAACCCTGCATATCAATCACCTTACACTTCTTGGAATCCTGGAAAAATAAAACATTTCAAGGGGTGAGCTCAAATGCTCAGTAAGGGTAAGAAATACAGTGGAAACTTTCAAAAATAAGCATAAACATTTAAGGCAATGTATAAAACTAAATCAAAAGACTTTTAAACTTGAACTTCAGTATAATATGGCAGATATAAAATGAAATAATGCCATTTACTTATTCACATGGATATTCTACTAATCGAATAATCAAATGCAATATCACTAACCACTTTCATAATGATGGAATGGATGATGCTGAACTTTAATTTCTGTGTCGAGGCCTCGTGCCAAGACCTAAGGGATAACTGTAACCGGAACCCAACCCGGAGTGCCTCTTTAACCGGACTCCCTCCCGGAGTGCCTCTAATAACCGGACACCAACCCGGAGTGCCTCTAATAACCAGACACCAAACCGGAGTCCCTCTAATAACCGAACACCAACCCGAAGGGTCTGCTGTAACCGGACCCCAACCCGGAGGGCTTACTTTTACCAGTCCCCAACCCGGAACATACTAGTCCAACACATTCATCTTAAGAAGAGGATGAAATATAACATAAACATTCGTATTAAAACTAACATAAAAAATGTCAAAACATTAATCATCAACCATTAATGGCATAAAAATAACTCATCCATAGTCAAAAATATCACAAAACCTTAAATACAATATGGATGATTTGTATCATAATAATTCAAATTCAAAACAAGTTTAAAATCCATTATAGAATTTTGACATAGGTGAGATTGATTTGTAAAACTCTTTGAGAGAAATACCACTTTTTTCATGAAAACATTTAAAAGTCACACAATATAGAAAAGAAGTCATTTAAAGTCATTTTTGAATCAAAGTGTCCCATACCACTTTGAAACTTTTGAAAGGAAATAACATTTTAAAAACATTCATGTCCATATAAATAAATCCTTAAAAACCATTTTGAAGACATGGACATTAATGAGAAAGATTTAGAAGAATAAATATTTAAAACATTTGAAATAATGTTTTCGTAAAAAGTCTATTAAAAGAATTCCTCTGAAAACTCTATCATAAAACATGTACATGGATAATAAATATGTCCCAGTAGATACTTATGTAAAAACAACCTCAGATAATAAAGAGATTGTGAAATTAACCCTTACGAGTTTGGTAACTTACGAAACATACAACCCATGAAAGAGGTATCATACAATGAATATGTAAATACACATAAATTAAAGTGTATTACAGAAAGAATATAATTACCGGCATTACATACACCACACAAAAGGAAATAGTTGCAATATGGCATGAATCTCACGGGAATAAGGAGTGAGATGAAAACCCCTTACCTTGCCCTTTCCTTTAGTCGAGGGTACGTTTAACCTCCTGTACGAAGATCGTAGTATGTTATTAAATTATACCAGAACCATATTAAAATTTATTATATCATACCTGATTCATTTATGACTTTATATTACCCATTTAATAATAATTTCCATGTTAAGTTAACATTTTGGGTAATAATCACTTTCTTTATCATACGTGTTTTAACTTGTCACTCTTGGTTGTATCACTTAGATCATGATTTAAATACTTCCAGAATATAAAAAATGATAAATAAATAATAGATATTTAGAATATAAATATGTATAATATACATATATATGAAATGGAAAACACCATTTATGGAGACGGTAGTCCGTACGTACGCATAAACGTTGTTTCAGTTTTCATATAGTATTGAACAGAAGTAAATGAATAAGATATATGTAAGTACATAAATCCTTATATATATATATATCTCTAGTAGCATTATTATTTCATATATTAAATACATATTATTAATATATATATTTTTATAATCATTGACGAATGGTGAACTTGGAAAAGAATCTCATCGCGTCGTGGAGCCGGTAATCCGTACGTATGCACGAGCAAAAATATCATTCTTTTGATATTAAAATAATATATAATTGGATGGAATATCATATATACAGAATCATTATCATGTTATATTTATTATTTACATGAATTACAAATCATTATTATACCCATCCAAATAATAATATATTGAATAACAATTACACCATGACGTGGAGACGGTAAGCCGTACGTACGCACGTATGGTGACATGTCATTCAAAGGATGGATAGAATACTGAATATGTTTGTACCATATTTATAATAATATTAAAGTATATAGGAGATACTAGATTCATTATTTTAGAATGGTAATAACAAAGAAATAAGAAGTGGAAGAAGAAAGGAACTTGAAAGAGGGTGATGAAATCATTACCTCTTTTTCGGGTTCTTCCTTTTTATTTGATCAAAAGGGCTTCTTAAGTTGGCTTTATAACTAAAGTAATGCCTCTAGGATGAAGTGAGGGAAGTTGAGAGAGTATTTGGGCAGAGGTTGGCCGAACCAAAAGGCTTTGAAGGTGTGAGTTAATGAGAAGGGTGAGTGCCCTTTTATAAGAGGGGTGAGGGGCACCTTTGGAAAAGCTAGAAATTTTATTTTATAATAAATTAATATTCGGTTTAAAATGTATCCAAAGTATATAATTTAATGGTTAAGGTGGGTATGGGTCGAAAACCACTCAACCAATAGAATCTAGATAGTTTTGGGTCATTATATTAACCTTATCTTTAAGTATTAACTCTTAGTTAATTATTTTCACTTTTACAATGTCTCTTTGTATTTTTAAATTATATGGTTAATAAACATACTATATACATCCAAGAGACCCCCAAGTGGTCCATTAAAGATACAACTATAATGATATAAGTATCTTGGCCGAACCTTAGATTTTTAGGAATTTAATATCAATTAATAATATAAAATTTGTTTTAAAAACTCTTTTATGTCAATTTTGACACTATTCAATAATTGATTTTTGTAAAAATCATAACAGAATTATTACTCTGAAAAAATTTAATTAAATCAATCCTAACATGTCATATTATCCTAGAAAATTATTGGTATTTATAAAAAGTCTCAAATTACCTTTATTTGGGTATTTATAATATCAATTATTCCAATTTTTTCATTAATTAGGTAATTACTCCATCATCATTGTGTCATAAATAAATTAACTTTTTTAATGTATAAAAATTATAAATAAAAATAATTATGTATTTAATCGTTTTATCTTTTTAATGAATATTTAAAATCAAATTTATCTTATGTGTAACCCTATATTAAAAATGTTTTAGTAAATAAACTTTGATTTTAACTCTTTTAACTCTTCTTTGAATTAAATAATAATAAATGTCCTAATCTAATCAAAGTGGACCTAAATGATAATATTTTATTCCTAAAGTTGTTTTTGGTCGAGATAAACTTGTCCAAAAGAATTAGGACATGTGTTAGGGTAATAGTAATATCATTTTTACCCTTAATTACCCTATTTACTTTTAACCGTGGTAAATAAAAGTAAAAAGTTACTATTCATTGTAACACCCCGAGCTTCCACGATACGCCTCTCTTTCAATAATGCAATAGCTTGCATTGTACGTAAGTTCGAGTTCTAACACACCGCAACTAATCAAAGTAGCCGTTATGAATAGTAATAACCACCTTTTAAATTTATAGAAATTTTATATTTCAAAATGGACTTCATTTTTGTATTCCTAATATTGAAATTAGCCTATGTTGAATTTTTTGTAATTTTCTGAGAACTTCCAAATTTTTATGAATAGTGAAAAATACTTAAAACAACTTTTTTAATCAAAATAATTTATAGTGATAAGTTATACTATTTAGTGGTTTTAAGGTATAATTAGAATATATTTTTACCATTTTATCCAATGGTAGTCATTAGAATTAATTTAACATTGAAATTGGACATAAATAATTGCCAATCTTTTGATATTAATTGTTTCTTAAAAACACGCTATTTGTCGTAACAGCGTGATTTAATTATAAAATTAATTAATGAAACTTATATGTTTGGAATTTTGTAAAATAGACATCATTTTTGAATTCGTTATATCAATTATAGCTTAGGGTGAAATTTTGGCATTGTTCTGAAAAACTTCAATTTTTGATGAATAGTGAAACCACTAAGTGGTAGTTAAATAACTGATTTTTCGTTTAAATGAAATATTACCACTTCTGTGGTTTGATTTTCAAAAATCCGACATACATGATTGTCATTAATAAGTAAAATGTGGTTCAATGAGATTAAAATAATTTATTGGTGAATAGTAACTTTTAAGTTCTTAATCGCAATTAGAGGTAATTAGTGTAGTTTAAGGTAAAAATAATGTTTTAATAATATGATATGAGCTTGAAACTTTTCCTACTCCTATTGGATGAGTCATGGCCGACGAAGAAAACTCATGGGTCAACTTGGGGACCCCATGGAGCCACTTTGGTTGGAAAATGACATTAATATATATTTATTTAATGTTAAAATTAAATTGACACAAACATGAGTTATTTTACTAAAATAGTTTTTAAGTGGGGTTACACAAGTCCAAATTTTGACTATAAATATTCATTAGAAATCTAAAAAGATTTCCTACATCATAGTAATTTTTTTATAATTTTTAGACATTAAATAAATTAAATTATTTATGACATCATTATGATGCAGCGATGACCTCATTATTTAACGATTTAAATAAAATGAGTTGATAATGCAAAATCCAAGGCTTAAAATTGTCCAAAGCATAATGGATGAGGAGATTTCGAAACCTTATCACCTTATCCTCGAATTATATAAGTGTGGGACCTTTAGAATCCGAAAAGCATTGTGAAATAATGTAACATTTCAATCTTTCCAAAAGTGCCCCTCCTCTCCACTTATAAAAGGCCCCCACCTCTCCCACCTCATTTACACTTTCAAGCCATTTGGCTCGGCCAACCTCTGCCCAAATACTCTCCCAACTTCCCCATCTTACTCCTAGAAGCCTAACTTTGGGCAGAACTCTTCCCAAAGAAGCCTTTGGCTCAAATCAAAAAGAGTTACCCGATTTTGAGGTAATGTCTTCTCTAATGTTGTTTTGTTTTATTTTTCTTATCCAACCCCCTAAACTCTTTTTCTTTTGTAACAACACCAGTATCCTCAATATACTAGGATTTTTTTATAAGAAGGATTCGAACTACACTTACACACACCTACATCTAATGGTTAAAGAACATACGGTTTCTGTGGATGGCGAATTTCTGCCTCACGAAACGATGATTGTTCAACACTCATATAACACCTTCAAAGGTGGCCATTAAGATGTCACTATATTTATATATGATATAAAATATGTTTATGTTTTACTTATGCTTCTGAATTTCTCATTTATGGCATAATTTATGATTTCCATTATGGGTAAAACACGATAATTTCATTTTAGGAAGTGCGGACTACCGCCCCCTCAAAGTGATTAGAATCGTTAATGCCATATGTGGGATGTATAAAGGATGGATTAAATGGTATTATACACTATATTATACTGTAATTATATTATAAATTTATATCATTATGATTTCATTCCATTAAATACGAAATAGAAATGAAAGTAGCGTTCATGCGTACGTACGGCTTACCGTCTCCATGAACGGTGCATTTCATTTCTTACCTCTAAATGTTACGTGACATTATGAATGAATGTATATACTGTATATATGATATATATGATATCTACATCATGAATATAATTCTGGATATAATGGATATTTCTACCACATAAACAACTTGTAATTATAAGAAGTTTATTGTTGACTCAAGTACCAAAGATCGACAAAATGGCCGTTATTAACTTAAATAATTACATAATGTTCATATCATTGTAATAAGTGATATAATAAGGATAAATAAATTGAAAATGGTTCTTAATAAGGTATATATTAACTCTAGTTTATTATTCAGGAGGTTAATGAACGGTTGAGTCAAGTCAGACACGAGGTAAGGGAATTTCTTAACCCAACTTCCATTCTTTGGGTTAATCTCCTACTTTCAAATTATGTCATGATATTATTATGTCCTATTTTGTATTTTTACTTTCATTATGTGTACCTATAGTAAATACACATAATAGATCTATTTTATTTTAAAAATGATCTTTTTAAGGACTTCGTCTCAATCTCCTTTCATTGAGGCATATTTGGCTTTATACACAACTTTCTTTTATATGGTGTATAAACCCCTTTGACTTTTATGTTTATTCAAAAGGAATCTTTTCTATACGAAGCGTTTTACTAAACGACAAAAAGGGAATGTTTTTCTTTCCGTACTTATGCGGCGACAATGACTTCTCCGCCGCCGTGACCATTATTTGAGTTTCGGATTCCTCTACAAGCCATTATTTTTTTTAATGAAAAATAAATACAAAGTTTTAACTTTCTTTTATTTTGGTATTGAAAATGGTTTTGAAAGCATTTTTATCAATGTGTTGTATTGATATCTTGTGATTGAAATGTGGAAATGTTATGTTTCCTTTATGCATGTTTTATGTGATACGATTATGTTATAGTTTATGATATGTTTAAACCTATTCATATGAGGAATGCATTGGACTTAATAAGTGACGGGTGGAGACCGCTATAGCTCCTCGATGCATCGGTAGGTCTCATGAGACAAATAGACGTGGAATTGGAT
Organism: Viscum album; assembly: GCA_963277665.1. Classification (NCBI taxonomy): domain Eukaryota; kingdom Viridiplantae; phylum Streptophyta; class Magnoliopsida; order Santalales; family Viscaceae; genus Viscum; species Viscum album. Next base: position 931,147,064 of record OY728122.1, on the reverse strand, counting down.
GAGGCCCTTTCCCAATTTGATTTATGGTTTTGGCCGAGGCCTTAATCAATTTAGACGTCTTGGCCGAGGCCTTGAAAAAATGTTTCAGAATGTCTGGCATTATAATTCCCTCATTATGAAAGTGGTTATTGATATTGCATGTGATTATTCGACCAGTAGAATATCCATGTGAAGAAGTGAATGGCATTATCTAATTTTACTTTTGCCATATTATGTTTATGATCAAGTTTAAAAGGCTTTTGTTTTAGTTACACATTGCCTTACATTTTTATGTTTATTTATGAAAGCTTCTGCAAAATTGTTATCCTTACTGAGCATCTGAGTTCACCCCTTTCAATGTTTTAATATTTTCCAGGATGTGAAGAAGTATTTTATGAATGACCTGCAGGGATTGTGAGAAAAGGATATGAGTGTGGACTATGGAGACTTTGTTATTGTTGTTTTTCACTTTATTATGTAATGTAACGTTTACGAATGTATCTAGTGTTTCCAAGGCTACTAAACTAATCGATCTTTCGATACTTGATCTTTTGTGATCATGCCAATGTTATGAAGTAATGCACCAACTCTGGGTAGCTGGGGTCAGGGCGCTACAATTGGTATCAGAGGGAGGTTAGTACTAACCTTGGAAGCTAGATTTAGATAAACTCTGATTAGAGCACATAGCCCGAAGATAGACTTTGAGGATTAGTATAGAAGAACTTCCTAGAATTTTGGTATTATAGAGATGTTATGAGTTTTCAGAGCAATACATCCCTGTCTGGATACGAGCAAGTTGAGGCGGCTCTGGCACAGATGTACCTAGGGGTAAAACCCGAAAACACCGCTTTGAGCTAGACTCGAACGGGAACTGGTGCACGACAACGGGCCTTGCTGCACTCTTGGTTACGACACTCCCGGGGGATATGCTTAGGATAATTCTCATTTTATTTACAAACCACTATGAAGGGTTATGAGTATATACTTCCTCAAAGAAAACATTTCTTTTTATGATTATGGATTATATCCATAAATAGTTCAATTTATTTAAAGTGTTTTACAAGTATGGAATTATGTATTTTGATTCATAAACTAATCTAGTTTATGCCATTGTTTAGAAATGGTGCCTAGTGGAAGGAATGGAAACCGTATCAATGCACGAACTACGTGTAGGGATTTCCCTCCTGCTCAAGATAATTATTGTGGATCTGGAGATACAACTGGTGATGATCAACTTATTACCATACTGGGACAACTCACTCAGGTTATGAATAATAACCTTACTCGTATGGAGCACCCTGATCCGCATCGTGGAGGATCAATGTTAGACCGCTTCATGAGGCAACAACCACCAACCTTCAATGGGAGTACAAATCCTATAGTAGCTGAGCAATGGATAAATTCCTTAGAGAAAATATTCCATGCCTTGGGGAGTAGTGAAAGGGAGAAGGTTGTCATGGCAGTTTACCACCTCACTGGAGATACCGATTAGTGGTGGTCACTGATTCAAAACACAAAGGAAGATGATGACGTATCGAATATGGAATGGAGGGAGTTCAAAGAGCTTTTCATAGAAAAATACTTTCCTCGTGACCATCGAGCAGATATGGAAAGGCAATTTTTGAGTCTGAGACAAAAGGAGGATGAGAATGTCGCAAAGTATGAGGCCAACTTTACAAGGTTAGCGAGGTATGCTGCAGATTATATACGTAACCCAAGAGGTAATATTGATCGTTTCTTTGATGGGTTAAAACCATTTCTCCGTCGAGCTTTAGTATCACAATCGTTCTCAACATACGAAGATATTGTCTCATGTGATATCAAGACATAAAAGGAATTCTCTAAGTCTTATGACAACAAAGTAAAGCAAGAGAAGAAGAGAATGGTGGAACAAGAGACAGATAAAGGGAAAAAGGGAAAGAAGGATTTTCCATTATGTGATAATTGTGGGAAGAATCACACTGGTACTTGTCTAAAAGGAATGGGAGTTTGTTATAAATGTGGAGAAAAGGGTCACCAGGCTCGTGATTGCAAGGGAAAGAAAGAGGCTATCAAAGTTGAATGCTATAATTGTAGAGAAATGGGTCATTATGCAAATTAATGTCCTAAGCATCAGGGAAAGTTACCTCAGAAAAGGCCAAGGGATCAAGGACAATCTTATGCTGTTACTACAGTTGAAGCAGAATAACTAATGTATTGGTGCTTTTGGACTCATGGATTATATTTTGGTTATTAGAATAATGTGATATATATATATATAAGGATTGTACTGCAGTACTTGTTGATTTCAGTAAGGTTTTAATATGATAAAGGTAATTATATTTTTAGTATGTGACAATAAGAGAAACTTTACTTTGTTTGGGGAATCTGATAAATTGATTTTGGAATTAAGAGACCTTTTAGAGAAAGTCTGGACAGAGGTATTTTTGATAACTACAATGGTTGGAGTGGATTAAGTTGATCTTTGGATAGTATTGTTTAAGGTTAAAAAATTTATGAAGATTATTTTTGGAATATTATGATACTATAGTTTTAGGAAAAGGACAACCTGCAGGGTGGGGCATAACCCGTCGCGTCGGACAAAGCTGCAGGAATCGAACCAACAACCATAGTGCGACAAGCCTTTATTTCCTACCACTAGCCTACAGGAAGTCCCTAGTTATTACAAAATTGTTTTACTAATCTAAATGGTATATGTTAACATTTGGAACCTTATACAATTAGGATAAATAGAATATTTTTGAGTTCCGTTACCATTTGGAGTAAAAGTTGGGTTTGTGGTAAAAATTTATTAACGAATGAAAGTATACATAACAAGTATGTATATTACCTTACGTTCTTAGTAAATCTCCTAAATAAATTACTCAACATTATAGAAGGTAACTTAAAACAAAAATGTTGTCGGTTAACTTTTCCAACTGGGGATTCAATGAACTTTTAACCAATCACAAGTTTGTGATTTTCTTGTGGTTAAACTTTCTCCTAATCCTGTTTTCTATAACTCCCCGTCAGACCTTGATGGTTTGTTTCTCCTCCATATCCATATTTTCATAGAATCCTATAATGGGATATATCGGGTGACCTTTGTACTTATCTTGCTTTCTTTTAATGTTATATATTTATTAACCTTATTTCCGATGTGGGTTTTCCTCAAAGGTATTTTCTCTTTTCAACCTTTTATTTTCAAAGAAAAATTTCAAACTGTGAGGACACAATTTATTGAAGGAGGGGAGAATGTAACACCCCGAGCTTCCACGATACGCCTCTCTTTCAATAATGCAATAGCTTGCATTGTACGCAAGTTCGAGTTCTAACACACCGCAACTAATCAAAGTAGCCGTTATGAATAGTAATAACCACCTTTTAAATTTATAGAAATTTTATATTTCAAAATGGACTTCATTTTTGTATTCCTAATATTGAAATTAGCCTATGTTGAATTTTTTGTAATTTTCCGAGAACTTCCAAATTTTTATGAATAGTGAAAAATACTTAAAACAACTTTTTTAATCAAAATAATTTATAGTGATAAGTTATAATATTTAGTGGTTTTAAGGTATAATTAGAATATATTTTTACCATTTTATCCAATGGTGGTCATTAGAATTAATTTAACATTGAAATTGGACATAAACAATTGCCAATCTTTTGATATAAATTGTTTCTTAAAAACACGCTATTTGTCGTAACAGCGGGATTTAATTATAAAATTAATTAATGAAACTTATATGTTTGTAATTTTTTAAAATAGACATCATTTTTGAATTCGGAATATCAATTATAGCTTAGGGTGAAATTTTGGCATTGTTCTGAAAAACTTCAATTTTTGATGAATAGTGAAACCACTAAGTGGTAGTTAAATAACTGATTTTTCGTTTAAATGAAATATTACCACTTCTGTGGTTTGATTTTCAAAAATCCGACATACATGATTGTCATTAAGAAGTAAAATGTGGTTCAATGAGATTAAAATAATTTTTTGGCGAATAGTAACTTTTAAGTTCTTAATCGCGATTAGAGGTAATTAGTGTAGTTTAAGGTAAAAATAATGTTTTAATAATATGATATGAGCTTGACACTTGTCCTACTCATATTGGATGAGTCATGGCCGACCAAGAAAACTCATGGGTCAACTTGGGGACCCCATGGAGCCACTTTGGTTGGAAAATGACATTAATATATATTTATTTAATGTTAAAATTAAATTGACACAAACATGAGTTATTTTACTAAAACAGTTTTTAAGTGGGGTTACACAAGTCCAAATTTTGACTATAAATATTCATTAGAAAGATAAAAAGATTTCATACATCATAGTAATTTTTTTATAATTTTTAGACATTATATAAAATAAATTATTTATGACATCATTATGATGCAGCGATGACCTCATTATTTAACGATTTAAATAAAATGAGTTGATAATGCAAAATACAAGGCTTAAACTTGTCCAAAGCCTATTGGATGAGGATATTTCGAAACCTTATCACCTTAGACTCGAATTATATAAGTGTGGGACCTTTAGAATCCGAAAATCATTGTGAAATAATGTAACATTTCAATCTTTCCAAAAGTGCCCCTCCTCTCCACTTATAAAAGGCCCCCACCTCTCCCACCTCATTTACACTTTCAAGCCATTTGTCTCGGCCAAACTCTGCCCAAATACTCTCCCAACTTCCCCCTCTTACTCCTAGAAGCCTCACTTTTAGCAGAACTCTTCCCAAGGAAGCCTTTGGCTCAAATCAAAAAGAGTTACCCGATTTTGAGGTAATGACTTCTCTAATGTTGTTTTGTTTTATTTTTCTTCTCCAACCCCCTAAACTCTTTTTCTTTTGTAACAAAACCAGTATCCTCAATATACTAAGATTTTGTTATAAGAAGGATTCGAACTACACTTACACACACCTACATGTAATGGTTAAAGAACATACGGTTTCTGTGGATGGCGAATTTCTGCCTCACGAAACGATGATTGTTCAACACTCATATAACACCTTCAAAGGTGGCCATTAAGATGTCACTATATTTATATATGATATAAAATATGTTTATGTTTTACTTATGCTTCTGCATTTCTCATTTATGGCATACTTTATGATTTCCATTATGGGTAAAACACGATAATTTCATTTTAGGAAGTGCGGACTACCGCCCCCTCAAAGTGATTTGAATCGTTAATGCCATATGTGGGATGTATAAAGGATGGATTAAATGGTATTATACACTATATTATACTGTAATTATATTATAAATTTATATCATTATGATTTCATTCCATTAAATATGAAATAGAAATGAAAGTAGCGTTCATGCGTACGTACGGCTTACCGTCTCCATGAACGGTGCATTTCATTTCTTACCTCTAAATGTTACGTGACATTATGAATGAATGTATATACTGTATATATGATATATATGATATCTACATCATGAATATTTTTCTGGATATAATGGATATTTCTACCACATAAACAACTTGTAATTATAAGAAGTTTATTGTTGACTCAAGTACCAAAGATCGACAAAATGGCCGTTATTAACTTAAATAATTACATAATGTTCATATCATTGTAATAAGTGATATAATAAGGATAAATAAATTGAAAATGGTTCTTAATAAGGTATATATTAACTCTAGTTTATTATTCAGGAGGTTAAAGAACGGTTGAGTCAAGTCAGACACGAGGTAAGGGAATTTCTTAACCCAACTTCCATTCTTTGGGTTAATCTCCTACTTTCAAATTATGTCATGATATTATTATGTCCTATTTTGTATTTTTACTTTCATTATGTGTACCTATAGTAAATACACATAATAGATCTATTTTATTTTAAAAATGATCTTTTTAAGGACTTCGTCTCAATCTCCTTTCATTGAGGCATATTTGGCTTTATACACAACTTTCTTTTATATGGTGTATAAACCCCTTTGACTTTTATGTTTATTCAAAAGAAATCTTTTTTATACGAAGCGTTTTACTAAACGACTAAAAAGGAATGTTTTTCTTTCCGTACTTATGCGGTGACAACGACTTCTCCGCCACCATGACCATTATTTGAGTTTCGGCTTCCTCTACAAGCCATCATTTTTTTTAATGAAAAATAAATACAAAGTTTTAACTTTCTTTTATTTTGGTATTGAAAATGGTTTTGAAAGCATTTTTATCAATGTGTTGTATTGATATCTTGTGATTAAAATGTGGAAATGTTATGTTTCCTTTATGCATGTTTTATGTGATACGATTATGTTATGGTTTATGATATGTTTAAACCTATTCATATGAGGAATGCATTGGACTTAATAAGTGATGGGTGGAGCCCGCTATAGCTCCTCGATGCATCGGTAGGTCTCATGAGACAACTAGACATGGAATTGGCCGAGGCCCTTTCCCAATTTGATTTATGGTTTTGGCCGAGGCCTTAATCATTTTAGACGTCTTGGACGAGGCCTTGAAAAAATGTTTCAGAATGTCTGGAATTGTACATTCCCTCATTATGAAAGTGGTTATTGATATTGCATGTGATTATTCGACCATTAGAATATCCATGTGAAGAAGTGAATGACATTATCTCATTTTACTTTTGCCATATTATGTTTATGATCAAGTTTAAAAGGCTTTTGTTTTAGTTACACATTGCCTTAAATTTTTATGTTTATTTATGAAAGCTTCCGCAATATTGTTATCCTTACTGAGCATCTGAGCTCACCCCTTTCAATGTTTTAATATTTTCCAGGATGTGAAGAAGTATTTTATGAATGACCTGCAGGGATTGTGAGAAAATGATATGAGTGTGGACTATGGAGACTTTGTTATTGTTGTTTTTCACTTTATGATGTAATGTAACGTTTACGAATGTATCTAGTGTTTCCAAGGCTACTAAACTAATCGGTCTTTCGAGACTCGATCTTTTGTGATCATGCCAATGTTACGAAGTAATGCACCAACTCTGGGTAGCTGGGGTCAGGGCGCTACATTCATCAAAAATTATTTTCATCTCATTGAACCACATTTTACTCCTTGATATTAACTGTGTCTCTCAGATTTTCGAAATTTCAATCACAGAAGAGGAAAATTAAGTTTTATGAAAAAATCAGTTTTTTAACTACCACTTAGTAGTTTCACTATTCATCAAAAATTGAAGTTTTTCAGAACAATGCCAAAATTTCACCCTAAGATATAATTGATATTCCGAATTCAAAAATTATGTCTATTTTAAAAAATTCAAAACATATAAGTTTCATTAATTAATTTTATAATTAATTCCAGCTGTCACAACAAATAGCGTGTTTTTAAGAAATAATATATATCAAAAGATTGACAATTGTTTATGTCCAATTTCAAAGTAATATTAATTCTAATGAAAACCGTTGGATAAAATGGTAAAAATATATTCTAATTATACTTTAAAACCACTCAAATTCATAATTCATCACTACAAATTATTTTTATTAAAAAAGTTGTTTTTAATTAAAATTTAGTAATTTCACTATTCATCAAAATTTTAAAATTATCCGAAAAGTACCAAAATTTCACCTTAGGCTAAATTCGATACTCCGAATAAAAAAATGAAGTCCATTTTGAGAGATAAAATTTCTAAAATTTTAAAAAGTTGGTATTACTATTCATAACGGCTACTTTGATTGGTCGTGGTGTGTGTTAGAACTCGAAGTTGCGTATAACACACACTACTGTATTATTCAAAGAGAAGCGTACCGTGGAAGCTTGGGGTTTTACAATCACATATAGGTAGCACAAATTCAAAAAAGAGATATGTAGAAAATTGTCAAAGAGAACGTGAGTTTAATCATGGAATCATGGTATTCCTCCATATATCTTCATCGAAGAGGATCATGAGATTTGGGAAGAAAGGGAATCTAGGTCCAAGGAACATCGACCCCTTCAAGATTATTGATCATGTAAGAGATGTGGCCTATCGACTAGAACATACAATTATAATGTCTAAATTATAATTTTTATTCTAGGTATCCATATTAAGGAAATAAATACTAGACCCTTCACATGTACTAACTTTAGAGGTGGTATAGTTGGAGAATGATCTATCTTACAAGCAGTAGCTAGTGAAGATCTTGGATTGTAGAGATAATGTTCTTCGCAACAAGACTACTAACTGAGTCAAAGTACTATCGAGGAACCATAATTATGAAGAGGAAACCTGGGAACTATAGGAAGTGAACAAGAAAAAGTACCCACAACTATTTTCAACATAGAATGTGAAATGAAATTTTGAGGGAGAAATTTCATAAATGGGAAGAATGTAACAAACCTGAATTCCATCAATGGAAATTCCCTTTTTATTATTGTTTCATATGGTATAATCACATAAAATCACATTGATAACACAATAAAAGCTTTATAATTGATGAATTAATGAAATAAAATTAATTTTTAGAAGTTAAAGAACATCTACCAAAATAATAGTTACTTGACAATTGGAATAGTAACATGACCCTTATGAATAGTAAAATATAAAATTGAATTATAAACTCACAAATGAAAATAAAAATAAAATTTATCCATATTATAAGTTATAATATGATATAATTATATTATATTATATTATATGTAAATAAATATTTTAAAAAATATTAATTAAGTGTTGGTATTTTTATAAGTCATAAATATTTAATTACGATTTCATGTCTAATTCAATAATTCAAAAGAAAATTTATTTTCTAAAAATTTATTCATAAATTATTATTATTTTTTATTATGAGTATAATATAATTTTGTGATACCTTAGTTAATTTTATAAAGTGATATAAAAGCAATAATATTTTTAAATTTTGTATTTTCCAAGAAAATGATAATTTTAATTAAAATTAAAATTTCATATTTTTATAAATTTTTTTTCAAAAAATGGATTTCATTTTTTAATTATACATGTCAAATAATTATTAAATTTAATTTTTGGGAATTTTATGAAATACTTGAATTTTTGGTGAATAATAAAATATTATAATTTATGGTATTTATACATTATAAGTTAAATAAAATATTAAATGATTCATGGATTATGTAATCACCATTGGTTTAAACTCACACGATTTAATTACAGTATTTATTCTCAAGAATCGACACTATTACTTTTCTTGAGAAAAATAATAAACTAATGAATTTAATAATGAGAAAACGCAAATCTCCTCACCTAAAAATACCATCGTCACCACCTCTTCTTCTCACACCTCAAAAGACTTGATCCTTTTCCAAATTCTACTCAAATATCCTCCCAATACCCTTCTCCATATCCAAGATATTTTTTTTATTAACCAAATACCAAAATCGATCCCCTAAGGAGGCTCTCAAGAAGATGGAATCAAGAGGTAAAACCCTCTTTCTTTTGTATTAATTTCATTTCTAGTTCCTTTATTTTATTTTTCTCTCCACACCTACCCTCATAAAAATGTTTTGATAAATATATTACCTTAAATATACTATAATTGTTTTATGCTGATGGAATAATTCATCATCATCTCTCTTTTACCCTCTTTTATATTAATAATGAAAACATCGTCCGTGAGGTGCTGATTTACCAAATTCATGGATGACAAGCAGTTATCTTTCAAATCCACCTTCAAGTCTGGTCATGAAACCATTTTTATGGTTGAAAAATATCATAATATAGGTATTATATCTTATTTAATTTTCTAGAATTATTTTCAACACATGATATTAATTTATAAAACAAAATGAGTTCTTTGTGATCGAAAACCACAAAAATATACCCAAACGATTATCCTTAACTATTTATCTAATGATTCATCCTCATTCCATAAAAAAACGACATATAATACCAATTAAAACTATTTAAGATCATTTATAACATATATGTTCAATTATGTATAATTACCCCCACTTCACATGGCCTTTCATACATGTATACATGTAAACTGATCATAAAAACCAAGGAAACCAATGCTCCCAAATAATGAAATTGAATATATTAAACCATCAAAAATGCTATAAATAAACTCAATAAAGTTATAATAAATCAAATTAACATATAAAGGGTTATATAATTATTAATTAATTAATCTAATTTGATTATCCAAGACATTAAGATCATGTGAAGAACACCTTTGGACTCAGGGTAAAGGATTCTACCTGAACCTCCATTATTCCTTCGGGCTACTCCTTGTCACTTTTTAACCAAATTAAATTATCTTTTATTTTTAATTAAAAATTATTAATTATGTTTCTATGATAAAAAATATTGTATCAAGATCCATTCAACTTTTTTTTTCAGGGATATACACATTTTTAAAGGGTTCCCTACTAAATTCTTCCCGATAAGCAAACCCGATTTAAGGGAATTTCCCAAATTATTACCATATTTCAAGTTCCCTATATAATCAGTTTTATGAAAAATTTTGTTTTATAAAATCAATAATTTTATTATGAAATTTTTTTCGGTTCACTTATTGTTTTATATAAAATTTTATTTCATTTTCAACTTTCAATGCTCTTTATTATTTACCTAAAACCACACTAAAATGTTTTTGTTCTAAAGTTTCTAAAATACTATTTTCATAGGATATCACTTTAGTTTGACATCACTTAACATGATCTAATCCAATTTTACCTTATTAATTTCCATTTATAATTTAAATCCTTTCTTTCATGGACACTTTTATGATACGCCCATTTATTATGCCTTATGACATGATTTTGATACCCATTTCGTTCCATTGATAACCCTTATGTTTATTTTTTATTTCTTATGTATGATTATTTATATGGAAAAAATATTCATGAAAATGCTATGATGGGTGCACCCTTATGGAGCTCGAATGCATTGGACAATGTTTAGTCTCATGAAACATTATGTGCAATGGTCTTGGAGGTTAGATTTGACTCATACTCCATGTGCAACGCTCTTGGTGGATAGCCTTGAATTTTGATCCCATATGTTCAATGGGACTTGAATCATGCTAAAGTCTTGTTTTATGCTGCTTCCACATTATTATGATTCCCTAGTTATATGGTCCCATGTTCTATATGGTATGGTTTCTTCTGTTTGACAATGTTGCATGCCTTTTTATGTTATTATGTTGTTTCTTATAACCCATGTGCTAAAAATTAATTTAATATTTATTCCCTTATTGGAATTTTAAGCTCATCCCTTTGTTCGTGTTATCCACAGGTTTTCCTATGCAGATGTAAGGGCTCAAAGGAAGTTAAAATCTCATAATTGAAGATAAATAAATAAATGTTTTTAGTCCCATGTTTTTAGATTCATGTTCCTAGTCTTCCAAGAAATTAGAATTTACAATCCTTGTCTAGTAATTTTATAGTTAATTAAATTTAAAATCATGCAATATTTCGGGTAAACTATTGGGTCTCTATATCTTGAAATTCGAGACTTTGGGAGTTCTGAATAATTTGTTCAATGTGATCTCAAAGTGGATATTGAGTTTTGAGAATGGTCTCCTGGATATGGAGATAAGAAACAAAAGATTGATTTTCAAGCCGAGGGATCTAATTAAAATAGTGGAAAGAGAAGCCCAACACCCACAGGTCAAGATGCTAGAAGTATAATCGTGGAAATTGCCTCAAATGTATGGGTAACTGATTCAAATGATTTAGATAATTCCACTTATCTCATGAATGTTGTAGATAAATAAAGAATCCATCCAATGTGATACACAAAAGGAGATCACCACCCATGGTTTAATGTTTCAAATGTAGGGAGAAAGGGAAATATGAAAGGAAATGCACTAAAACTCGAGTCCTTGAGGGTAATCAACATCATCCTCTGCCAAATCAAAATAAGTAGGGGAAATCACTTTCCATCAAAACTACTGAGGTAGAGCCTAATAATGATGTGGTGACATGTATACTGGTTAGTCAATTAAGAATAGTGAACATATTATTTGATTATGGTTCTATGAATTATTTAATATCTTGTAAGTTTATTAAAACTATTCAAACCCCATCTCAAAATATAGAGGTTGAGTTATCTGTAAGAAGATAAAATTAGAAAATTATTGCATCCAAAGTATATAACTCCATCCTAGTTACTATTTGTGGACTGAAACTACCAAAAAAATGGTCATACTTCCTTTGGTGGTGTTTGATGCTATTTTGGGCATGTATTTTCTATTTTTTTATAAATCCAACATCAACTGTCGGGAAAGATAGATCACTCTCCAAATCCAAAGGAATCCCCCAATTTTTTAAATGTGTAAGGGGGAGGATGGATCTATTATAGAACCATAATATCAATTTTGGATATTATTAACTTATGACAAGAATATCTAACTCAAATGATTGATACAATGGAGAGGATAGTATTTGAAGATATTCCCATTGTAAGGGACTACACTGACGAGTTCCCTGAAGAATTTCCTGGTCTTCCTCTTGACTGAGAGGCTGAGTTCTCAATTCATATTATTTATATATATCTACCTATATCAAAGACACCTTATTTAATGGAAACTATTGAATATGAGTAACTGAATATGAATTTAAAAGAGAATCTGGACAAGGGTTTCATATATTCGAGTGCTTCGACCATACAGTTCCCTAGTTCTCTTCATAAAAAATTATGATAGATTAATGCACTTATTCATTGATTATCATGAGACAAATAAAATAATGATAAATAACAAGTATCCCATTACATGGATATTTTACATGTTTTATCTTCTACAAGAGGCCAAACATTTCCCTAATGCTGAATTTCGGTTGGGATATAACCAATTTGAGTTGAGGAAGAAAGATATTTAAAGAATACCTTTCGAATGAGGTATAGACACTATGAGTTCATTGTGATGCCTTTAAGACTCATTAATGTACCATAAATGTTCATGTACTTAATAAATAGAGTATTTAGATATTTCCTCAAAAAATATTTTGTGGCTTTTATTGATGATATTCTGATATACTCTTAGAGGAAAGAGGAACCTGATAAGAATTTTACCACTATGCAGAAGATATTGTGAAGTGAGAATCTATATGAAAATTATTGTAAATCTGAGTTCAAGGTGGAGGAAGTGTCATTATTTGGGCATGTCATTACCAGTAAAGGAATATATATAGACCCCTTCAGGGAAATGGAAATCCAAGAGTGGCTGAGGACAACATTTGTAATTAAGATCTATAGTTTCCTTGGTCTAGCTGGGTATTACAAGTGTTTTTTTGAAGAACATATAATGATTATAAAACCCACTAACCAAAATTACTTGGAAGGTATAATGGTTTTTCTAGACTAGTGAATGTGAAGACTGCTTCAAAGAGTTGAAAAAGTGGATTAACAATGCACTAATACTCACACTTCAGACAAGTGGGGAACTCTTAATTTTATACAACAATGCTTAAATGAATGGATTCGACTGTGTACTAATTACAAATGATAAAATCATATCCCAAACCTCTAGGAAGTTGAAAATTCATGAGAAAAACTATCACACACATGATCTGGAGTTGGCAGTTATAACCATTGCATTGAAAATCTAGTGATGTTATCTCTATAGGGAGAAGTGTAAGACATATATTAATCATAAGAGCTTAGAATATATAGTCACATAGAAGGATATTAATATGCTCCATTGAAGATGGTTAGATCTCATCAAGGATTATGAATGCTCAATCCACTACCGTCCTGGAAAGGAAAATAATGTGGTATATTCTCTAAGTAGAAAGGATCCTGAAATACTATCAATGATGAGAATTGAGAAAGATCAAATATTTTTCGATACGAAAAGGATGTAAATGGGAATCATTAATGAAGGAACATAAAAAAATCCTTTATTATATGATTTCTCAACCATCCCTCATAGAGAAAACAAAGGGTTCCCAACGAAATGATGTGGAAATTTAGAAGAATGTGGAAGCTATTAGAAAAGAGAAATCCTACATGTTTGAAATTAATGATGAAAGATTCATAAGATATAGGACATGACTATGTGTACAATTCAATCCAAAGATAAAGAAAGAGATTCTGAATGATAAACATAGATAAAATTTATTTATTCACCCAAGAAGCACAATGTTATATTGAGATATCTGAGTGAACTTTTGGTGGGACAATATTAAGAAGGAGATCTATGAATACTCATCAAAGTGTCTAGAATGTAATCTAGTGAAGGATGAAAGGAATGATTCTAAGGCGATGATGCAACCATTACCCATAACATCATTGAAATAGGAAAAATCAACATAAAAAATACCACTATATTTTCAAATACATCTATAGGATACAATTATATAGTGGTTTTTATGGATCACCTCACAAGGATAACTGACTTTATCGCAATTTGGGAGGAATTATCATAGGATCAATTTTCACGAACATACATTAGAGAAGTGGTAATGATTAATGGAATACCAATATTGGTTATATTTAATCAAGATATAATATTCACCTCCATGTTCTAGAAAAGTATCCAATATTATTTAAACACATACCAGAACTTCAATATGACTTATCATCCTCAAACTGATGGCCAACATGAGTATACTATTCAAACATTGGAAGACATGTTGACAACATGTTCTATGGACTTCAAAGGAATATAGGACCTGTATATACCTCTGGTTGAATTCTCTTAAACAACAGTTTCCACTCAAGTATCCAAATGGATCCATATGAATCCCTTTTTGGGGAAATATATAGGATACTAACATGATGAGATGAAGTTGGTGAACATAATATGGTAGGACCAGAAATGGTCAAAAAATGGTAGAGATAGTGAAAATAATTTTGTAGCACATCAAGGGAGCCCAAAGTTGTAAAAATATCTATAAATATAATCATTAATGAGTCATGTATTTTAAGTTTTGATTTATGGTATTCCTCTTTATATCTCCAAGGAAGAGGATCGTGAGAGTTGGGAAGAAAGGAAATATAAGTCCCATGTACATTGGCACCTTCAATGATGTTGATCATGTCAGAGCTCTGACCTATCGACTAGAAATTCCACCAAACATGTCTAAAGCACATGATTTATTCCTTGTATAACTCTTGAGAAAGTACATACAAGACCCCTCACATGTTCTGAATTCAGAGGTGGTACATTTAGAAACTGATCTCTCTTACAAGGAGCTGTTAGTGAAGTTCTTGGACTATAGAGATAAACTTTAACACAACAAGACTATTTACATAGTTAAAGTACTATGGAAGAACCATAAGATTGAATAGGAAACTTGGTAACCATATAAATCAATGAATGAGAAGTACCCTCAACTGTTTTCATCTTAGTATATGAAATAAAATTTTGAAGGTGAAATTTGAAAAGGGGTGAAGAATGTAACAACCCGAAATTATTTAATGAAATATTTCCCTACTAATAATTATATCATATATTATAAACCACATAAAATCACATTGAGAACACAACAAAACATTATAAATAAATAATGAATTAAATAAGGGGTATTTCATGAAATTAAGTAACCTATACTGATGGAATGGTAACATGAAACTTCGAATAGTAACATGACCAATATTAATAGTAATATAGCCAATAAAATAGTTTCCTCACCTAGAAAATATAAATTAAACTTGGGTATCTTATGAAAGAAAATATAAAATATTTATATCTTGATTTAAATAAATTTATATTTTAGAAATGATAAATTAGTTGTTGGTATTTTTTAAAGAGTAAATGATTATTTAAAATTTTATAATTAATATAATTTTTTAAAAGAGAAATAATTTTCAAAAAATAGATTTAAATATTATTATTTTTTTGACTTATGATTATTCTATAATTTTATGAGACATTAATTGATTTTTTAAAGCGTCATAAAATTAGTTATAATTTTAAAATCGGTATTTTTCGAATGAATGATGATATTTATTAAAAGTTAAATGTATCATATTTTTTTTCCATAAATTTCAGTTCATTTTAAAACTCTGAAATTTAAAAAATTGATAGGGTGATTTTTTGATATTTTTCTAAAATAGAATAATTTCTGGTGAATAATGGAATACTGTAATTTACTCTATATAACATTATAAGTTAAATACACTATTTATTGAGTCATTGTTTATGTAAAAAAATAATCAATAAATATACTTCTCTATTTAATATATTTAGTGGATGTTTTCAAACTTTTTATAGTCTTGAGCCAAAATAATAGTATAATGAAAAAATAATAAACCCCCCCTCTCCTCCCTACAAATACCACCCCTCGCCACGTCTTCTCCTCACATCTTCCAAGACTTGAATATTTTACAATTTCTTCCCAATACACTTCCCAATACCCTACACCATTTCTATGATCCTTTGGTCTTAACAAAAGACCAAATCCAATTTCCCTAAGTAGGTTCTCATGGAGAATAATTCAAGAGTTAAAATCACATTTAATTTTATTTGAATTTTTTTCAATTTTTTTCATTATTATTATAACGAACCATACTTTACATACATTGTTACTACTTCAAAATTGAAGCACACTTATTACAACATATGACAAAACCACAAAGGACCGTATAGGTATAGTGTCTTTAGAAACTGGGAAACATAAACAACTGGTTCATAAATCTTCTACAGTGTCCCATTTATTTCATCATATCTAGGGTCCCTTTTAGCATATTCTACTTAATATCCATCTTCCTGACCTGGGGAAAAGAAAACATAAAAGGGTGAGCTCAAATGCTCAGCAAGGGCAAATAAAGGAAATAAAAATCATATCATATCTTTTTGAAAATCAAAACCTGCAAAAGAGATCATAATATCTTATCATGGAAGAATTCATAGAAGTGAAAATGAGATCCCCATAATCATAACATAAAACTTGAAACTTTGTGGCATGCACACATAATCATGGAAATCATTTCTTGTTAGTCATGACTCATTGCCAAGACTATCTTAGTGGACAAAGTCCCTTTCTGAACCGAGTTCACTCCTCGTTTCAGTCCTGTATCACTGAACCGAAATAACCTTCCGTTCCAGCCATGTCTATCTCATGAGATATAAAATCTTTACCCAATGCATTGGAGGGAGATATAGGTCCCACCCATCTTATAATGAATCCTTTCTTATGTGTGCCACATAATCATAAAACATACATCATCGCATAACACATGTAACAAAGATGGGATTCTTGAAACATCATGACATCATAAATCAATTCATATAAGATAAAGGAATTCATAAAAATAATTCCATCACAACATGATCAAATCAATTTAATAATAGGGATAAAAACAGAACCCTTTATTATCTTATATGGAAAATAATTTTGATGAAACACTTGAACTCCATTCTTGAGGAAAATATCCTTTCTTCTTCAAAAACATTTTTCCTTTCATAACATGTCATATAACTTTAAAATAAAAGAAGTTGATTAAAAATAAACCTGAGAACTTGTAAAGGAAGCTTCTTGGAAATAATGTTTTAAAAATCTATTCATGCCGTATAAGTTAAAAAAAACATTCTTCGTACTTTTCTCGGAAAAGTCAAAAAGTACCTCGTACGAAAAACGACAAAAGATTCCTTTCATACATATTACTAAAAACTCACCGAAGGGTAAAAATGGATTTAAACAATTGTAGGTGGATGGAAATAATATTACATATTGATGAAACATGGATGTGGATGATAAAATACACCCCAGTAAGTACTTACGAATAAACAATCTCGGATAAAAATGAGATTGTGATATTTCCCTTACCTTAGGTCCGATTTGCTTTGTTCGTGTCCGAAGCTCCTGTATAATGGTTTAAATAATGTTATTGACTTATTCCAGAATCATACATATTGATATGATATCATATATGGTCATATTATTAGCTTCTTGTTAGTAATATTTCATTGTTACTTGTTACTCGGGTCTTTATAACTTTTTGTTCTTAAGCGTGTTTTGTTGAATAAATTCTTATTCTTATCTTTAGGTTATTGATAATTCATTTCCAGAATGGTATTAGTGTATTATATACCATATTCATTCATTCAATTCATTTATATAATCATTATGAAATGAAGATCATGTAGAACGAGTCGCATCACATCGTGGAGACGGTATTCCGTACGTACGCACGAGTGATGATATCGTTCCTATGATCGTGGAATTGTATTGGAGTATATATATATTATTTCAGTATCAATATTACTTAATAATAATCATATATAGTTACTCATTACACCATTATACCCATCCTTGTAAGGTGATGGTGGAAAATAGATTACACCACGGCATGGAGACGGTATTCCGTACGTACGCACGCGCGGTGATTTTATTTTTCCGTAGGATGGATAGAAGGTGAATTAGGGTTGTTTCATATTTATAATAACATATCAGTATGTAAGTAATACTGATGTTATTACTTTATCATGAAACAACTAAAGAAGAAGAAGTTGAAGAAGAAAGAAATTGAAAAGATCGGTAATGGATATTACCTCTTCTTTGGAACGCCTCTTTGAATCCTCCACTTAAGGAACTAAGATTGGTCTTTGGAGAAGACCAGGACCTCTAGGATTATTCTAGGGAAGTGGAGAGGAGAAAATGGCAGGGGTTGGCCGAGCTTGAGTGCTCAAATTGGTGTGAGGAGGAGGGGGAGGAGGTGCCCTTTTATAAGGGAGGAGAGGGGCACCTTAGGAATATCTCAAAATATTATTTTATATTAAAGTCAAAATCGGTTTATAATGGTTCCAAAGGGTCTTATTTCGAAGATAAAGTGGGGATGGGTCGAAATACTATCAACCAATAGGATTTAAACAAGTTTAGGGTATTATTTTAACCTTATCAATTAGATTTAACTCTAAGTTAATTAATTTAACTTTTACCGTGTCTTTTTGTTTTCTTTCACTATATGGTTAATACACTTACTATAACATGCCAAACGAACCCCAAATTGTTTATTATTAATATATATATCCTTATCTAAGTCATTTGGCCGAACCTTAGATTTTTAGGAATAAAATAACAATTAATAATATAATATTTGATTTAAAAACTATTTTGTGTCAATTTTGACACTATTTGATATATGATTTTTTTGAAAGTCATAACAGAATTATATGTTCGAAAAAAGTTGATTAAATCAACACTAATATATCATAGTAACCTATAAAATTAGTGGAATTCATAAAAATTCTCAAATTACATTTATTTTGGTGTTTATAACATCAATTATGTCAATATTTCATTAATAAGATAATTACTGCATCATCTTTGTGTCATAATTAAATTATTTGATGTCTAAAAATTACAAATAAAATATAATCATGTAGGAAATCTTTTTAGCTTTCTAATGAATATTTACAATTGAATTTATCTTATGTATAACCCCATATTAAAAATGATTTACTTATTAAACTTTGATTTTAACTATTTTAACCCTTCTTTAAATAAATAAATAATAAATGTCCTAATCTAATCCAAGTGGGCCTAAATGGTCATATTTTATTCATAAGGTTGTTTTTGGTCGAATTACACTTATCCAATAGAATTAGGACATGTGTTAGGGTAATATTAATATCATATTTACCCTTAGTTACCCTATTTACTATTAACCGCGGTAAAAAAAAGTAAAAAGTTACTATTCACCAAAAATTATTTTTATCTCATTGAACCACATTTTACTTACTGATATCAACCGTGTCTATCGGATTTTCGAAATTCCATTCACAGAAGCGGTAAAATTAAGTTTTATGCAAAATTCAGTTTTTAACCTACCACTTAGTGGTTTCACTATTCATCAAAAATTGAAAGTTTTCAGAAAAATACCAAAATTTCACCTTAGGCTAATTTCGATATTCTGAGTCCAAAAATGAAGTCCATTTTGAAAAATAAAATTTATAAAATGTTAAAAAGTGGTTATTACTATTCATAACGGCTAGTTTTAATAGCATATTGTTGTTTAGTGAAACTCGGTATTGCGTACGACGCAAGCTATCGAGGAAGGTCGCGATTGCGTGTAAAGCAAGCCAAGCAAGTGTTGTGTAGAAAAAGATTCCTTTGATGATTTATATAACGTAAAAGTCTCGGGTGTTACATTCTACCCCCCTTAAAAAGAATTTCGCCCTCGAAATTCGTCACTTTGTAACAAACAGATGAGGATACTTCTCCCTCATCATATCCTCAAGCTCCCATGTAGCTTCTTCAAATTGGTGGTTTCTCCATAAAACTTTCACCAAGCGAGTGGTCTTGTTTCGTAGGACTTTTTCACTACGATCCAGAATCTCTATCGGCTGTTCTTCATAAGAAAGATCTTGCTCCAGCGGTACAACTTCTGAGCTGAGTACATGTGAAGGATCTGGTATGTACTTTCTCAGGAGAGATACATGGAACACATCGTGAACTTGAGAGAGATTCGGTGGAAGCGCCAATCGGTAAGCTACCTTCCCAACACGATCCAGTATTTCAAAAGGACCGATATATCTAGGGATCAACTTCCCCTTCTTTCCAAATCTCATAACCCTCTTCCAGGGAGATATTCGTAAGAACACTTTATCACCCACTTCAAACTCTAGGTCTTTTCTTCGGTTGTCGGCATAACTTTTCTGTCGACTCTGAGCTGCTCTTATGTGTTGTTGAATAGATCTGGCCTTTTCTGCCATTTCATCCACGAGATCAGGTCCTAATAGCTTTCTTTCCCCAACTTCATCCCAGCAAGTTCGAGTCCTGCATTTCTTTCCATAGAGAGCTTCATAAGGAGCCATCTGAATACTGGAGTGAAAGCTATTATTATAAGAAAATTATACCAAAGGTAGGTGTTGATCCCAACCTCCTTTGAAATCCATAGAGCAAGCTCTCAACATATCTTCTAGGGTTTGAATTGTTCTCTCAGACTGACCGTCTGTCTGGGGATGATAAGCAGTGCGGAAAATCAACTCTGTATCCAGAGTATGCTGAAGACTTCGCCAGAACTTCGAGGTAAATCTCGGATCCTGATCAGATATAATAGAAAGTGGTACTCCATGTAATCTTACCACTTCCTTTACTTATATCCTGGCAAGCTGATCTAGAGAGAAATCCTCTCTAATAGGAATGAAGTGTGCAGAATTTGTAAGACGATCAACTATGACCCAGATAGCATTATTGCCTTTGGATGTTTTAGGAAGTCCTGTGACAAAGTCCATAGTGATGTTTTCCCATTTCCATTCGGGTATGGGTAATGGTTGTAACATCCCCTTAGACTTCTGTCTCTCAGCTTTAACTTGTTGACAAACCAAGCATCGAGAGACATATTCAGCAACATCTCTTTTCATGCCATCCCACCAGAAGTACTCTTTCAGGTCCCTATACATCTTTGTGCTTCCAGGATGAATAGAGAATGAAGAACTATGAGCCTCATCCAGCAGCTCCTTCTTTAATTCGGGGATGGGAGGAACACAAACCCGATTCCTAAACTTTATTATCCCATCACAATCAAGGTTGAATTCAGGAACATTTCTCACCTTCTTTTGTAACTCGACATCTTCTTTCTGTGCCTCTTTAATCTTCACATGTATAGATGGTTGAACATTCATTTGAGAAAGATAAGATTTTTCCCCTTCCATTATAATTCCAAGATCCATCCTTTGTAAATCCATAAATATTGGATCTTTTGTGATCCTCATCATGGATAAACTAGCATGGTCTTGTCGACTTAATGCATCTGCCACCTTGTTTTCTTTCCCAGGGTGGTAATGGATTGAGCAGTCATAATCCTTAATCAGCTCCAACCATCTTCTTTGACGCATATTCAACTCCTTTTGTGTGAAAATATACTTTAAACTTTTATGATCAGTATAAATATCACACCTTTCACCATAAAGGTAATGCCTCCAAATCTTTAATGCAAAGATTACCACAGCCAACTCCAAATCATGTGTTGGGTAATTTTGATCATGGATTTTCAACTGTCGTGAGGCATAAGCTATCACCATATCATTTTGCATAAGAACACACCCCAATCCCTTCTTGGATGCATCACTGTAGATCACAAACCTTTCTCCACTACAAGGCAGTGTGAGCACAGGTGCACTGGATAACCTTATTTTCAACTCCTTGAAATTCTCTTCACATTCCTCTGTCCAGACAAACTTAACTCCTTTCCGAGTCAACTTGGTGAGTGGATTAGATAATCGTGAAAAATCTTTTACAAAACGTCGATAATATCCAGCCAAACCAAGAAAACTTCGGATCTCAGTTACTGTTGTTGGTCTCGACCATCTTTCGATAACCTCTGTTTTTGCTGGATCCACAGATATCCCCTCTTTTGAGATTATATGACCCAAAAATGCAACTTTTTGAAGCCAAAATTCACACTTGGTAAATTTGGCATAAAGCTTCTCCTTTCTCAGGGTCTTCAACATAATTCTCAAGTGATCTTCATGCTCTTCCTTGCTCTTTGAATAGACAAGAATATCGTCTATAAAGACTACCACAAATTGATCAAGATATTCTCTAAAGACTCTATTCATTAGATCCATGAAGATAGCAGGGGCATTAGTAAGACCAAATGGCATCACTATAAATTCATAGTGTCCATACCTTGTACGGAAAGACGTCTTTGGTATATCCTCCCTTTTGACCCTTAATTGATGATACCCTGAACGAAGATCAATCTTGGAAAAGTATTGAGCTCCGCGTAGTTGGTCAAATAAGTCATCAATGCGTGGGAGAGGATATTTGTTCTTCATAGTGATCTTGTTAAGTTCTCGATAATCAATGCAGAGTCTCATTGATCCATCTTTCTTCTTAACAAATAGAACAGGTGCTCCCCAAGGTGACGCACTAGGGCGTATGAATCCCTTATCAAGATTCTCCTGGAGTTGCTTCTTCAATTCCTGCAACTCAATTGGGGCCATTCTATAAGGTGTCTTTGAAATAGGCAAAGCACCCGGTACGAGTTCTATTGAAAACTCAACTTCACGATTTGGTGGAAGACCCGACAATTCCTCAGGAAAGACATCATCAAACTCCCGTACAATGGGTATATTCTTAATCGTGAGTTTCTCGCCAACCATTTGAGATAAGAAACCTTCATTTAGTGGAATCAATACCCATAAGATGGAAGAAATTTCCACTGGAAGGTTATGTTCATCCTTGCATTGATAGACGATCGTAGATTGATCTGGAATATGAAATGTGACTTCCCTTCTTTGGTAATTGATATGAGCTCCATGTAGAGAAAGCCAATCCATGCCAAGAATCACATCAAATTCCACTAAAGGAAGGATCACAAGATTTGCAGGAAGCACTTTCCCACAAACTTCGATCGGAGAAGAATTATAAACTTTTGATGCGATTGATGTGCCATTAGGTGTTGTCACAGCTAACTCAACATCTAATTGTTGAGGTAATACGGTGATACCCTTAGAAAAGTCTTCAGAAATAAAAGAGTGGGTGGATCTAGAATCAAATAAAACATTTGCTACTTTAGAGTGGATGGTAAGTGTACCTTTCACCACATCGTTATCGTACTCCACATCGCTGATAGAAATTGCATGTGACTTTCCTTTGTCTTTAGCCTTAAGAGTTTGTTGACGTCGACCATCATCATCAACCCTTGGATTTGGGCATTGATTGGCATAATGCCCCATCTCCTTGCACTTGAAACATTGAAGTGTAGTAGGTTCATTCTGTGTATCCATTCCTTTGTTTGCATCATTAGACATCTTCTTCCCATTATCATGGCATTCAAATGCCCGATGACCTTCCTTTCCACATTTAAAACATTTACTTGTCCCTTTAAGACAACTCCCTCCATGTTTCTTTCCACACTTTGAGCATAAGGGAAAGTTCATCTTCTTTTCCGTGTGCTCTTTAGATTTTTCTTTGAATTCCATCTTCCTCTTCTTATCAAACCCATGTGACTGATGGGTTACTCCAATCTCCATTTCGACTTTGAGAGCACATCGAACGATTTCCTCGTAGCTATTGAAGTCCCTTATGGCTAACGCCCTTCGAAGACTTGGTTTTAAGCCACTAAAGAATCGATCGATCTTACTCTCAAGTTGGATAATAATACCAGAAGCATACCTTGCAAGTCTTGTAAAATTTGCTTCATAGGTACTAACAGATTCATCATCCCTTTGCTTCAGTTCAAGGAACTCTTTCTCCATCTTTGTTCGGAGAATACGAGGGAAGTACTTATTGAAAAATAAGTTCTTGAACTCGTCCCATTCCATAGACTCAATTTCATCCCTTTGCCTCGTATTCTTAACAAGATTCCACCATTGATCCGCATCTCCTTCCAAACGATACACTGCTAGGATGACTTTATCATGCTCAGAACATTGAAGAACTGAAAATATCTTTTCAGTAGTACTAATCCATTGTTCAGCAACTAATGGATCAGTAGACCCGCTGAAAGAAGGTGGACGCTGCCTCATGAAGGATTCAACAGAATGTTGCTCCCTCCTTTGTTCGTTTGGAAATCCTGCATGATTTATAGCTTGAGAAAGTTGTGTGAGCATGGCTGCAAGATTTTGCATTCCAGCTCCCATATCGTTTGGTTGATCAGGGGGACAATCATTGCATTGCCCATCGCATTCCGCATTAACACGGTTCCTTCGGGTTCCAGCCATTGAATAAAACCAAGAAGAATAGTGTGAGCAACACTAATTATAATAGGAAACCACATAATTCAAGAATAAAATTTTCATGCTTATGGTCTTATCCTAGGTTATTCATGGCCATTTCTAAGATTGTGTTCTATGCTTGGACTTATCCTTAGGGTTCTTACTAAGGCTTTCACATCCTAGTTTCCAAAGGTTGACTATACCTTTCCTCTGATACCAACTCTAACGACCCATACTTTACATACATTGTTACTACTTCAAAATTGAAGCACACTTATTACAACATATGACAAAACCACAAAGGACCGTATAGGTATAGTGTCTTTAGAAACTGGGAAACATAAACAACTGGTTCATAAATCTTCTACAGTGTCTCCCATTTATTTCATCATATCTAGGGTCCCTTTTAGCATATTCTACTTAATATCCATCTTCCTGACCTGGGGAAAAGAAAACATAAAAGGGTGAGCTCAAATGCTCAGCAAGGGCAAATAAAGGAAATAAAAATCATATCATATCTTTTTGAAAATCAAAACCTGCAAAAGAGATCATAATATCTTATCATGGAAGAATTCATAGAAGTGAAAATGAGATCCCCATAATCATAACATAAAACTTGAAACTTTGTGGCATGCACACATAATCATGGAAATCATTTCTTGTTAGTCATGACTCATTGCCAAGACTATCTTAGTGGACAAAGTCCCTTTCTGAACCGAGTTCACTCCTCGTTTCAGTCCTGTATCACTGAACCGAAATAACCTTCCGTTCCAGCCATGTCTATCTCATGAGATATAAAATCTTTACCCAATGCATTGGAGGGAGATATAGGTCCCACCCATCTTATAATGAATCCTTTCTTATGTGTGCCACATAATCATAAAACATACATCATCGCATAACACATGTAAAAAAGATGGGATTCTTGAAACATCATGACATCATAAATCAATTCATATAAGATAAAGGAATTCATAAAAATAATTCCATCACAACATGATCAAATCAATTTAATAATAGGGATAAAAACAGAACCCTTTATTATCTTAGATGGAAAATAATTTTGATGAAACACTTGAACTCCATTCTTGAGGAAAATATCCTTTCTTCTTCAAAAACATTTTTCCTTTCATAACATGTCATATAAATTTAAAATAAAAGAAGTTGATTAAAAATAAACTTGAGAACTTGTAAAGGAAGCTTCTTGGAAATAATGTTTTAAAAATCTATTCATGCCGTATAAGTTAAAAAAAACATTCTTCGTACTTTTGTCGAAAAAGTCAAAAAGTACCTCGTACGAAAAACGACAAAACATTCCTTTCATACATATTACTAAAAACTCACCGAAGGGTAAAAATGGATTTAAACAATTTTAGGTGGATGGAAATAATATTACATATTGATGAAACATGGATGTGGATGATAAAATACACCCCAGTAAGTACTTACGAATAAACAATCTCGGATAAAAATGAGATTGTGATATTTCCCTTACCATAGGTCCGATTTGCTTTGTTCGTGTCCGAAGCTCCTGTATAATGGTTTAAATAATGTTATTGACTTATTACAGAATCATAAATATTGATATGATATCATATATGGTCATATTATTAGCTTCTTGTTAGTAATATTTCATTGTTACTTGTTACTCGGGTCTTTATAACTTTTTGTTCTTATGCGTGTTTTGTTGAATAAATTCTTATTCTTATCTTTAGGTTATAGATAATTCATTTCCAGAATGGTATTAGTGTAGTATATACCATATTCATTCATTCAATTCATTTATATAATCATTATGAAATGAAGATCATGTAGAACGAGTCGCATCACATCGTGGAGACGGTATTCCGTACGTACGCACGAGTGATGATATCGTTCCTATGATCGTGGAATTGTATTGGAGTATATATATATTATTTCAGTATCAATATTAATTCATAATAATCATATATAGTTACTCATTACACCATTATACCCATCCTTGTAAGGTGATGGTGGAAAATAGATTACACCACGGCGTGGAGACGGTATTCCGTACGTACGCACGCGCGGTGATTTCATTTTTCCGTAGGATGGATAGAAGGTGAATTAGGGTTGTTTCATATTTATAATAACATATCAGTATGTAAGTAATACTGATGTTATTACTTTATCATGAAACAACTAAAGAAGAAGAAGTTGAAGAAGAAAGAAATTGAAAAGATCGGTAATGGATATTACCTCTTCTTTGGAACGCCTCTTTGAATCCTCCACTTAAGGAACTAAGGTTGGTCTTTGGAGAAGACCAGGACCTCTAGGATTATTCTAGGGAAGTGGAGAGGAGAAAATGGCAGGGGTTGGCCGAGCTTGAGTGCTCAAATTGGTGTGAGGAGGAGGGGGAGGAGGTGCCCTTTTATAAGGGAGGAGAGGGGCACCTTAGGAATATCTCAAAATATTATTTTATATTAAAGTCAAAATCGGTTTATAATGGTTCCAAAGGGTCTTATTTCGAAGATAAAGTGGGGATGGGTCGAAATCCTATCAACCAATAGGATTTAAACAAGTTTAGGGTATTATTTTAACCTTATCAATTAGATTTAACTCTAAGTTAATTAATTTAACTTTTACCGTGTCTTTTTGTTTTCTTTCACTATATGGTTAATACACTTACTATAACATGCCAAATGAACCCCAAATTGTTTATTATTAATATATATATCCTTATCTAAGTCATTTGGCCGAACCTTAGATTTTTAGGAATAAAATAACAATTAATAATATAATATTTGATTTAAAAACTATTTTGTGTCAATTTTGACACTATTTGATATATGATTTTTTTGAAAGTCATAACAGAATTATATGTTCGAAACAAGTTGATTAAATCAACACTAATATATCATAGTAACCTAGAAAATTAGTGTAATTCATAAAAATTCTCAAATTACATTTATTTTGGTGTTTATAACATCAATTATGTCAATATTTCATTAATAAGATAATTACTGCATCATCTTTGTGTCATAATTAAATTATTTGATGTCTAAAAATTACAAATAAAATATAATCATGTAGGAAATATTTTTAGCTTTCTAATGAATATTTACAATTGAATTTATCTTATGTATAACCCCATATTAAAAATGATTTACTTATTAAACTTTGATTTTAACTATTTTAACCCTTCTTTAAATAAATAAATAATAAATGTCCTAATCTAATCCAAGTGGGCCTAAATGGTCATATTTTATTCATAAGGTTGTTTTTGGTCGAATTAAACTTATCCAATAGAATTAGGACATGTGTTAGGGTAATATTAATATCATATTTACCCTTAGTTACCCTATTTACTATTAACCGCGGTAAAAAAAAGTAAAAAGTTACTATTCACCAAAAATTATTTTTATCTCATTGAACCACATTTTACTTACTGATATCAACCGTTTCTATCGGATTTTCGAAATTCCATTCACAGAAGCGGTAAAATTAAGTTTTATGCAAAATTCAGTTTTTAACCTACCACTTAGTGGTTTCACTATTCATCAAAAATTGAAAGTTTTCAGAAAAATACCAAAATTTCACCTTAGGCTAATTTCGATATTCTGAGTCCAAAAATGAAGTCCATTTTGAAAAATAAAATTTATAAAATTTTAAAAAGTGGTTATTACTATTCATAACGGCTAGTTTTAATAGCATATTGTTGTTTAGTGAAACTCGGTATTGCGTACGACGCAAGCTATCGAGGAAGGTCGCGATTGCGTGTAAAGCAAGCCAAGCAAGTGTTGTGTAGAAAAATATTCCTTTGATGATTTATATAACGTAAAAGTCTCGGGTGTTACATTCTACCCCCCTTAAAAAGAATTTCTCCCTCGAAATTCGTCACTTTGCAACAAACAGATGAGGATACTTCTCCCTCATCATATCCTCAAGCTCCCATGTAGCTTCTTCAAATTGGTGGTTTCTCCATAAAACTTTCACCAAGCGAGTGGTCTTGTTTCGTAGGACTTTTTCACTACGATCCAGAATCTCTATCGGCTGTTCTTCATAATAAAGATCTTGCTCCAGCGGTACAACTTCTGAGCTGAGTACATGTGAAGGATCTGGTATGTACTTTCTCAGGAGAGATACATGGAACACATCGTGAACTTGAGAGAGATTCGGTGGAAGCGCCAATCGGTAAGCTACCTTCCCAACACGATCCAGTATTTCAAAAGGACCGATATATCTAGGGCTCAACTTCCCCTTCTTTCCAAATCTCATAACCCTCTTCCAGGGAGATATTCGTAAGAACACTTTATCACCCACTTCAAACTCTAGGTCTTTTCTTCGGTTGTCGGCATAACTTTTCTGTCGACTCTGAGCTGCTCTTATGTGTTGTTGAATAGATCTGACCTTTTCTGCCATTTCATCCACGAGATCAGGTCCTAATAGCTTTCTTTCCCCAACTTCATCCCATCAAGTTGGAGTCCTACATTTCTTTCCATAGAGAGCTTCATAAGGAGCCATCTGAATACTGGAGTGAAAGCTATTATTATAAGAAAATTCTACCAAAGGTAGGTGTTGATCCCAACCTCCTTTGAAATCCATAGAGAAAGCTCTCAACATATCTTCTAGGGTTTGAATTGTTCTCTCAGACTGACCGTCTGTCTGGGGATGATAAGCAGTGCTGAAAATCAACTCTGTATCCAGAGTATGCTGAAGACTTCGCCAGAACTTCGAGGTAAATCTCGGATCCCGATCAGATATAATAGAAAGTGGTACTCCATGTAATCTTACCACTTCCTTTACATATATCCTGGCAAGCTGATCTAGAGAGAAATCCTCTCTAATAGGAATGAAGTGTGCAGACTTTGTAAGACGATCAACTATGACCCAGATAGCATTATTGCCTTTGGATGTTTTAGGAAGTCCTGTGACAAAGTCCATAGTGATGTTTTCCCATTTCCATTCGGGTATGGGTAATGGTTGTAACATCCCCTTAGACTTCTGTCTCTCAGCTTTAACTTGTTGACAAACCAAGCATCGAGAGACATATTCAGCAACATCTCTTTTCATGCCATCCCACCAGAAGTACTCTTTCAGGTCCCTATACATCTTTGTGCTTCCAGGATGAATAGAGAATGATGAACTATGAGCCTCATCCAGCAGCTCCTTCTTTAATTCGGGGATGGGAGGAACACAAACCCGATTCCTGAACTTTATTATCCCATCACAATCAAGGTTGAATTCAGGAACATTTCTCACCTTCTTTTGTAACTCGACATCTTCTTTCTGTGCCTCTTTAATCTTCACATGTATAGATGGTTGAACATTCATTTGAGAAAGATAAGATTTTTCCCCTTCCATTATAATTCCAAGATCCATCCTTTGTAAATCCATAAATATTGGATCTTTTGTGATCCTCATCATGGATAAACTAGCATGGTCTTGTCGACTTAATGCATCTGCCACCTTGTTTGCTTTTCCAGGGTGGTAATGGATTGAGCAGTCATAATCCTTAATCAGCTCCAACCATCTTCTTTGACGCATATTCAACTCATTTTGTGTGAAAATATACTTTAAACTTTTATGATCAGTATAAATATCACACCTTTCACCATAAAGGTAATGCCTCCAAATCTTTAATGCAAAGATTACCGCAGCCAACTCCAAATCATGTGTTGGGTAATTTTGCTCATGGATTTTCAACTGTCGTGAGGCATAAGCTATCACCATATCATTTTGCATAAGAACACACCCCAATCCCTTCTTGGATGCATCACTGTAGATCACAATCCTTTCTCCACTACAAGGCAGTGTGAGCACAGGTGCACTGGATAACCTTATTTTCAACTCCTTGAAATTCTCTTCACATTCCTCTGTCCAGACAAACTTAACTCCTTTCCGAGTCAACTTGGTGAGTGGATTAGATAATCGTGAAAAATCTTTTACAAAACGTCGATAATATCCAGCCAAACCAAGAAAACTTCGGATCTCAGTTACTGTTGTTGGTCTCGACCATCTTTCGATAACCTCTGTTTTTGCTGGATCCACAGATATCCCCTCTTTTGAGATTATATGACCCAAAAATGCAACTTTTTGAAGCCAAAATTCACACTTGGTAAATTTGGCATAAAGCTTCTCCTTTCTCAGGGTCTTCAATATAATTCTCAAGTGATCTTCATGATCTTCCTTGCTCTTTGAATAGACAAGAATATTGTCTATAAAGACTACCACAAATTGATCAAGATAGTCTCTAAAGACTCTATTCATTAGATCCATGAAGATAGCAGGGGCATTAGTAAGACCAAATGGCATCACTATAAATTCATAGTGTCCATACCTTGTACGGAAAGCCGTCTTTGGTATATCCTCCCTTTTGACCCTTAATTGATGATACCCTGAACGAAGATCAATCTTGGAAAAGTATTGAGCTCCGCGTAGTTGGTCAAATAAGTCATCAATGCGTGGGAGAGGATATTTGTTCTTGATAGTGATCTTGTTAAGTTCTCGATAATCAATGCAGAGTCTCATTGATCCATCTTTCTTCTTAACAAATAGAACAGGTGCTCCCCAAGGTGACGCACTAGGGCGTATGAATCCCTTATCAAGATTCTCCTGGAGTTGCTTCTTCAATTCCTGCAACTCAATTGGGGCCATTCTATAAGGTGTCTTTGAAATAGGCAAAGCACCCGGTACGAGTTCTATTGAAAACTCAACTTCACGATTTGGTGGAAGACCCGGCAATTCCTCCGGAAAGACATCATCAAACTCCCGTACAATGGGCATATTCTTAATCGTGAGTTTCTCGCCAACCATTTGAGATAAATAACCTTCATTTAGTGGAATCAATACCCATAAGATGGAAGAAATTTCCACTGGAAGGTTATGTTCATCCTTGCATTGATAGACGATCGTAGATTGATCTGGAATATGAAATGTGACTTCCCTTCTTTGGCAATTGATATGAGCTCCATGTAGAGAAAGCCAATCCATGCCAAGAATCACATCAAATTCCACTAAAGGAAGGATCACAAGATTTGCAGGAAGCACTTTCCCACAAACTTCGATCAGAGAAGAATTATAAACTTTTGATGCGATTGATGTGCCATTAGGTGTTGTCACAGCTAACTCAACATCTAATTGTTGAGGTAATACGGTGATACCCTTAGAAAAGTCTTCAGAAATAAAAGAGTGGGTGGATCTAGAATCAAATAAAACATTTGCTACTTTAGAGTGGATGGTAAGTGTACCTTTCACCACATCGTTATCGTACTCCACATCGCTGATAGAAATTGCATGTGACTTTCCTTTGTCTTTAGCCTTAAGAGTTTGTTGACGTCGACCATCATCATCAAACCTTGGATTTGGGCATTGATTGGCATAATTCCCCATCTCCTTGCACTTGAAACATTGAAGTGTAGTAGGTTCATTCTGTGTATCCCTTCCTTTGTTTGCATCATTAGACATCTTCTTCCCATTATCACGGCATTCAAATGCCCGATGACCTTCCTTTCCACATTTAAAACATTTACTTGTCCCTTTAAGACAACTCCCTCCATGTTTCTTTCCACACTTTGAGCATAAGGGAAAGTTCATCTTCTTTTCCGTGTGCTCTTTAGATTTTTCTTTGAATTCCATCTTCCTCTTCTTATCAAACCCATGTGACTGATGGGTTACTCCAATCTCCATTTCGACTTTGAGAGCACATCGAACGATTTCCTCGTAGCTATTGAAGTCCCTTATGGCTAACGCCCTTCGAAGACTTGGTTTTAAGCCACTAAAGAATCGATCGATCTTACTCTCAGGTTGGATAATAATACCAGAAGCGTACCTTGGAAGTCTTGTAAAATTTGCTTCATAGGTACTAACAGATTCATCATCACTTTGCTTCAGTTCAAGGAACTCTTTCTCCATCTTTGTTCGGAGAATACGAGGGAAGTACTTATTGAAAAATAAGTTCTTGAACTCGTCCCATTCCATAGACTCAATTTCATCCCTTTGCCTCGTATTCTTAACAAGATTCCACCATTGATCCGCATCTCCTTCCAAATGATACACTGCTAGGATGACTTTATCATGCTCAGAACATTGAAGAACTCAAAATATCTTTTCAGTAGTACTAATCCATTGTTCAGCAACTAATGGATCAGTAGACCCGCTGAAAGAAGGTGGACGCTGCCTCATGAAGGATTCAACAGAATGTTGCTCCCTCCTTTGTTCCATTGGAAATCCTGCATGATTTATAGCTTGAGAAAGTTGTGTGAGCATGGCTACAAGATTTTGCATTCCAGCTCCCATATCGTTTGGTTACTCAGGGGGACAATCATTGCATTGCCCATCGCATTCCGCATTAACACGGTTCCTTCGGGTTCCAGCCATTGACTAAAACCAAGAAGAATAGTGTGAGCAACACTAATTATAATAGGAAACCACATAATTCAAGAATAAAAATTTCATGCTTATGGTCTTATCCTAGGTTATTCATGGCCATTTCTAAGATTGTGTTCTATGCTTAGACTTATCCTTAGGGTTCTTACTAAGGCTTTCACATCCTAGTTTCCAAAGGTTGACTATACCTTTCCTCTGATACCAACTATAACGACCCATACTTTACATACATTGTTACTACTTCAAAATTGAAGCACACTTATTACAATATATGACAAAACCACAAAGGACCGTATAGGTGTAGTGTCTTTAGAAACTGGGAAACATAAACAACTGGTTCTTAAATCTTCTACAGTGTCTCCCATTTATTTCATCATATCTAGGGTCCCTTTTAGCATATTCTACTTAATATCCATCTTCCTGACCTGGGGAAAAGAAAACATAAAAGGGTGATCTCAAATGCTCAGCAAGGGCAAATAAAGGAAATAAAAATCATATCATATCTTTTTGAAAATCAAAACCTGCAAAAGAGATCATAATATCTTATCATGGAAGAATTCATAGAAGTGAAAATGAGATCCCCATAATCATAACATAAAACTTGAAACTTTGTGGCATGCACACATAATCATGGAAATCATTTCTTGTTAGTCATGACTCATTGCCAAGACTATCTTAGTGGACAAAGTCCCTTTCTGAACCGAGTTCACTCCTCGTTTCAGTCCTGTATCACTGAACCGAAATAACCTTCCGTTCCAGCCATGTCTATCTCATGAGATATAAAATCTTTACCCAATGCATTGGAGGGAGATATAGGTCCCACCCATCTTATAATGAATCCTTTCTTATGTGTGCCACATAATCATAAAACATACATCATCACATAACACATGTAAAAAAGATGGGATTCTTGAAACATCATGACATCATAAATCAATTCATATAAGATAAAGGAATTCATAAAAATAATTCCATCACAACATGATCAAATCAATTTAATAATAGGGATAAAAACAGAACCCTTTATTATCTTAGATGGAAAATAATTTTGATGAAACACTTGAACTCCATTCTTGAGGAAAATATCCTTTCTTATTCAAAAACATTTTTCCTTTCATAACATGTCATATAAATTTAAAATAAAAGAAGTTGATTAAAAATAAACTTGAGAACTTGTAAAGGAAGCTTCTTGGAAATAATGTTTTAAAAATCTATTCATGCCGTATAAGTTAAAAAAAACATTCTTCGTACTTTTGTCGGAAAAGTCAAAAAGTACCTCGTACGAAAAACGACAAAAGATTCCTTTCATACATATTACTAAAAACTCACCGAAGGGTAAAAATGGATTTAAACAATTGTAGGTGGATGGAAATAATATTACATATTGATGAAACATGGATGTGGATGATAAAATACACCCCAGTAAGTACTTACGAATAAACAATCTCGGATAAAAATGAGATTGTGATATTTCCCTTACCTTAGGTCCGATTTGCTTTGTTCGTGTCCGAAGCTCCTGTATAATGGTTTAAATAATGTTATTGACTTATTCCAGAATCATACATATTGATATGATATCATATATGGTCATATTATTAGCTTCTTGTTAGTAATATTTCATTGTTACTTGTTACTCCGGTCTTTATAACTTTTTGTTCTTATGCGTGTTTTGTTGAATAAATTATTATTCTTATCTTTAGGTTATAGATAATTCATTTCCAGAATGGTATTAGTGTAGTATATACCATATTCATTCATTCAATTCATTTATATAATCATTATGAAATGAAGATCATGTAGAACGAGTCGCATCACATCGTGGAGACGGTATTCCGTACGTACGCACGAGTGATGATATCGTTCCTATGATCGTGGAATTGTATTGGAGTATATATATATTATTTCAGTATCAATATTACTTCATAATAATCATATATAGTTACCCATTACACCATTATACCCATCCTTGTAAGGTGATGGTGGAAAATAGATTACACCACGGCGTGGAGACGGTATTCCGTACGTACACACGCGCGGTGATTTCATTTTTCCGTAGGATGGATAGAAGGTGAATTAGGGTTGTTTCATATTTATAATAACATATCAGTATGTAAGTAATACTGATGTTATTACTTTATCATGAAACAACTAAAGAAGAAGAAGTTGAAGAAGAAAGAATTTGAAAAGATCGGTAATGGATATTACCTCTTCTTTGGAGCGCCTCTTTGAATCCTCCACTTAAGGAACTAAGATTGGTCTTTGGTGAAGACCAGGACCTCTAGGATTATTATAGGGAAGTGGAGAGGATAAAATGGCAGGGGTTGGCCGAGCTTGAGTGCTCAAATTGGTGTGAGGAGGAGGGGGAGGAGGTGCCCTTTTATAAGGGAGGAGAGGGGCACCTTAGGAATATCTCAAAATATTATTTTATATTAAAGTCAAAATCGGTTTATAATGGTTCCAAATGGTCTTATTTCGAAGATAAAGTGGGGATGGGTCGAAATCCTATCAACCAATAGGATTTAAACAAGTTTAGGGTATTATTTTAACCTTATCAATTAGATTTAACTCTAAGTTAATTAATTTAACTTTTACCGTGTCTTTTTGTTTTCTTTCACTATATGGTTAATACACTTACTATAACATGCCAAACGAACCCCAAATTGTTTATTATTAATATATATATCCTTATCTAAGTCATTTGGCCGAACCTTAGATTTTTAGGAATAAAATAACAATTAATAATATAATATTTGATTTAAAAACTATTTTGTGTCAATTTTGACACTATTTGATATATGATTTTTTTGAAAGTCATAACAGAATTATATGTTCGAAACAAGTTGATTAAATCAACACTAATATATCATAGTAACCTAGAAAATTAGTGGAATTCATAAAAATTCTCAAATTACATTTATTTTGGTGTTTATAACATCAATTATGTCAATATTTCATTAATAAGAAAATTACTGCATCATCTTTGTGTCATAATTAAATTATTTGATGTCTAAAAATTACAAATAAAATATAATCATGTAGGAAATCTTTTTAGCTTTCTAATGAATATTTACAATTGAATTTATCTTATGTATAACCCCATATTAAAAATGATTTACTTATTAAACTTTGATTTTAACTATTTTAACCCTTCTTTAAATAAATAAATAATAAATGTCCTAATCTAATCCAAGTGGGCCTAAATGGTCATATTTTATTAATAAGGTTGTTTTTGGTCG
Organism: Viscum album; assembly: GCA_963277665.1. Lineage (NCBI taxonomy): Eukaryota > Viridiplantae > Streptophyta > Magnoliopsida > Santalales > Viscaceae > Viscum > Viscum album. The sequence continues at coordinate 931,111,019 of OY728122.1, read as the reverse complement.
AATTACACTTATCCAATAGAATTAGGACATGTGTTAGGGTAATATTAATATCACATTTACCCTTAGTTACCCTATTTACTATTAACCGCGGTAAAAAAAAGTAAAAAGTTACTATTCACCAAAAATTATTTTTATCTCATTGAACCAAATTTTACTTACTGATATCAACCGTGTCTGTCGGATCTTCGAAATTCCATTCACAGAAGCGGTAAAATTAAGTTTTATGCAAAATTCAGTTTTTAACCTACCACTTAGTGGTTTCACTATTCATCAAAAATTGAAAGTTTTCAGAAAAATACCAAAATTTCACCTTAGGCTAATTTCGATATTCTGAGTCAAAAAATGAAGTCCATTTTGAAAAATAAAATGTATAAAATTTTAAAAAGTGGTTATTACTATTCATAACGGCTAGTTTTAATAGCATATTGTTGTTTAGTGAAACTCGGTATTGCGTACGACGCAAGCTATCGAGGAAGGTCGCGATTGCGTGTAAAGCAAGCCAAGCAAGTGTTGTGTAGAAAAAGATTCCTTTGATGATTTATATAACGTAAAAGTCTCGGGTGTTACAATTATCCTCTCCTCACCTCCTCTTTTCTAAGTTGAATGATAACTCCATTATATTATATATACTGGAATTTTATTATGTTAATGGAATAATCTATCTTCAAATATCTTCTCCTCTCCATTTAATTCTATAAATTAAAACATTATCCATTATGTGTTGATTTATCACCTTCGAGGCTGAAAAGTTTTCATTTTCCTTCACTACCATCAAGGATGGTAATGAAACCATTATAATAGTTGAATAAAATTTTAAAATTTATGTTATAGAATTTTTATGTTCTATAACTAACATATATACATAATATTAAATAATAATAAAAAAAGTTTTTGATGAACAAAAAACCAAAAAAATAATCTAAACTATTATCATTAAAATTTTATCTAATGAATCATTCTCATATATGGAAACAAAATGATATATAAGATCATTTAAAATTTTTAAATTTCATTAATAAATGATAATTTCAATTCTAGATAATTATTCTAAATTTTCATGATCTTCTATACATATATACAAGTGAAACGATCCTGAAAAACAAAGAAAAAAAACCCTCCCGAATGATGAAATTGAACTATGTCACTCATCAAAGTGGCCATAAAAATCTTAATAAAATAATAATCAATCAAATAAATGTATAATAGGTTATTTAATTATAAATTAATGAATCTAATTTGATTACCTAGGATATTAAATTGAAGGAAGAATTCCAACACAAGGTAAGGGGATTCTCGAACCCAATTTCCCTTCATTGGGTTATTCATCTTTTTGTGAAAATTTATGTGTGTACATGTATTTAATACTCCTAAAATAAAATTAAATTTTACTTACCTTCCATTTTTGTGATATACATTTTTGTAATTTGGTTTAATGTAAAATAAAAATATTTTCCAAAAGAAATATTATTTTTAGAAAGACGCCTTTTACTTTTCTTAAGATTGTTTCTTATTCACTCAAGATTCATGTTTCCTATACCAGTATTCTATTAACTTTTTTGATCCTCAATTTTTTTCCATAAATTTATTCGTTGTTAAATAAAATCCATTAATTTCCATAGGTTAGTTTACATCTATGATGGATATACGTTCAAAGTGGCATGCCTAAATATGTAAATGTTATGATGCAATGGCTGAAACTAAAATTATATAGCACTCCAATGAATTATGTAATGTGATATATCTCATGAAATTTTGAGTTCAGAATAATAAAAAAATACACAAGGGTGGGGGGTGAATTGGGTCTTTTTGAAAATCCTCATAGATTCTAGTGGTCAACTCTCTTCACAATTTATGTAGATATGCATTGGTTACTTCTGTAAGTAATATGAGATGTAGATAAAAAGTAAATATAAACAAAACAATTTTTATAGTGGTTTGGGGCACAAAGATCCTCTACTACACCACAACAACACTGTATTTTTGAGCCTTTTGATTTTCACTATAAAAGGTCCTCGTATCCAAAGACCTCCAATCCACAAAAGAGTGCACGAAGTTGAAAACTTTAAAATAAGTCTAAAAAGAGACTTTTGGTTCTTTTATAATGAGATGGGTTTTCAAATTCTTAGAGAAAGAATATTACACTTAATCCATGAAGGTGTCTGAGGAGATGAAACTATAATAAAACAAAATAGATTGATTTTTTAAATGGTAGTGGTTGAAGTTAAAAATTTCAGTAACAACTAATAGAATATGGATCTTTGTCTTTAATATTAATTTTCTTTAATAACGAATTGATTTTTAAGAGATATTGGTTGCAAATGGTATTGAATTTGAATAGAAAGAAAATTACTATAGTAGTTAAAATAATATGATGTTGAAATTTATAACTTCAAATTTTAGCCTCCTAAGATAATAACATAGTCATTTGATCTTTTCATTAGTTCTGTAGAAATATATTAAAAAATATACTATTTTATATCTCATGTATTGCAGAAATATAACGATTATATATTTTTTGAAAAATTTAAGAATATATATATATAGAATATATAGCTTTATTCTGTTCTTCATATCTGAGAATAATTCCTGATAGATCTCACGTTTTAAAATTCAAATTATTCCGGAGAGTCGTAACATCCCTATGAAATATAAATGATTTAATCTGGTGAATATGAGTGTTTGAATTTATCCATAAATAGCTTTAAATATATATTTAATTTCTTTAACACTATTTTATAAATAATGGATAATGTCACATATTTAAATCACCATCATTTAATAGTCAAACGTACGGTTCCTCCATGAGATGACAAAATAGTAAACACAGAGTTTCATAAAAAAATTAAGGTTGATATACCATATGTTTTTTCCTCAAACATAGGTTTCCTTGATTACATAGGTTTGCTTAACCATACCTTGTCTTCTCATAATCATAAGGTTCCATACTAACATAGGTTTCCTTAACAATACTTTCTTGACAGTGTAGGGTTAATGGTCCATATGTGATGTTCGAAACATATGATTCATTCCTTGTGCTTTTTTATTAATATAGTGTATGAACAATGTTTCCATAACATGCTAAAATAGATTTCAAACATTTTAACAGATATTCATTGCAGATTAATAACTTGAATATATTTCATTAATAAATATTTCAACAAATATTAATTTCCTAAAATTCTCTTAAAGTAATATCAAAAGTAAAACAAATAAGGGAAATTTTTACATCAAAATCAATAATATTTATAGATTATTTTTTTGACAATACATACCCAAAAAAGTTGATTTGTAATATATATGTACATGATTCTAGCTTTGTTCATAATGAAGATGTTATGATTATGACCATATGCTATATATGAACATGATGTTATCCTTTTTCACGACTATCTATTGTATTTGACGACTAAGACATGATGTATCATTTTTATGCATTTCCATATTCCATGCCATTATCTAATGGTTCCTTTCATGATTATGATGATTATCCTATACTTATGTTATGATGATTATGATTATTCTAAACCATGTTATATTGATCCATATTCTAATCGATCCTCTTACTGGGATTTTAGCTCACCCCTTTCTTGGATGTATGTCGTTAGGTGACTATTTATACTAAGTGGGAAACAAGGGCCACTAAAACCACAGAGAAGAAGTAATTAAAATAATGTGTATGTTTTATTATGTAAAATTGGTGCACGATCCTAATTTTTGAAAGAAAATAAACCTTTGGATCCTGGTTATATAATAATTTGATGTTTTAACTTTAAAATGATGTAATAGTCATGTAAAATAATTAGCGTCGCTATAGCTAATATCTAACAACAATTTTCTATTTTTTAGAAAACATTTTAATACTCGTTTCCCATAATCCCTAATGTGGTTTCATAAAAATTATTTTTTAGGGCTATTTTACTCTTATAACACGTGATATTATATAAAAATATCAAGAACTATGTGTTTTATTTTTGAGAAACATGTCTTGATAATCTAAAAAAATGTTTTATAGTTTCTTTATCAATTTGGAAACTCAATCCAAATGACATGGAGGTAGATCTAATATAGCCATTGAGTTTTGGGGAGAATAATTAATATATAAACATAGTATAAAAAATCGACCAAAACATATTAAACCATAATATCTCTATATTAATTTAGAATAAATAAAATAAATAAAGAACGAAGTACCTTAATAACTATTGATTTGAACAATCCAAACTCTTTGAAAGTAGATTTATAAGGATCACTAAACGTATCCAACTAACTCATTTTCTGGTTTCCATGGTATATGTGAATATGAAAATGGTTCATAAGAATTATTTAATCTATATAGTTTTCTATAATGATGGTAAATTTAAGATAAAGAGAAACATAAAGAAATATAGTTTTGGTTTGAGGATAATTTTATAACAGGAATCAAACACCCTTTCTAAGGATTTACATATTTATATATCCATATAAGGGGCATCATTGGAAGTAAAAAATTCATCCATATTTATGAAATGTGTAGAAATTTTTTTCAACCTTATAACTCATAAAAATACAAAACATAAATCATAAAAATGATTTGATATATAAAAAATCATTTTAGTCATTCATAATTCTGAAATTGTTATTACATGATGATTACCAAGTATGATAGCTTAGTGCATAAGAAGGAGGATACATCACATGATTTCTTATAAAACATATAATTCCACCCACAAAACCATGATGCATTAATACTAACCATGATGTGAATTAATAAAGCCAAAACATGGTATGGTGAAGACCTCTATGCTATGATTTTACCTTCAATGCATATTTCCAATATAAATTTCAAAGCATAGTATAAAGTGAATTCAATATTTATTATAATCATGTCCATTTATTTGAAGGGAGTCTATGTTGTTATAATTTGATACCTTACACCCAATGTAACTCTAATGAAAAATTCTAAACATCAAGATTTCAAATAAAAAACTCCCTTTATGATTTATATAATTCCATATACTGACCTTATTTTCTATATTCATATTTTGAAAGACCGGTTCCCGGTGAAATTGGGGTGGAAACTAGTGTGTCACCCTTATTTATAAACCCATTTAATAATTCATGGTAATAATTCTCTTGAGAATGAAAAATGATATCAATCCCCTTAGAAATTTAAAATACCATGAACTACTTTATCTTTACTAATAATTATCATCTCAAAAATCTCCTTTATTTTATTGGAAAAGTTATTGAAAAAAGATTCTCTATTTTTACCAAATGTAATAATACCAATATAAATGAAAATAATTATATATAATTAATTAATTTATTTTATTAATAAGTTTTTATCCACTCCTAATTTCTAGAATTTTAGTGATTTCAAGCAAGGGCCATGCTTTGAATACCATACTCCAAGAGATTTTTTTAACCTATATAGTACTTTATTAATCCTAAAAACAATTATTTCATTGTCTCTAAGTATGAAGCCTTTAGGTTTCTCAATATAAACATACTATTCGAGATCAACCTTTTGAAAGGCTAATTTGACATCAATTTGGAAAATCATATACCTCTTATGAGTGGTGATAACAAGAAAATCCCTATGAATTTGAGCCTTGAAACTAAAACCAATTTTTTATTAAAGTCAATGCATTTAACCTATGAATATATTTTACATACACCCTATGCCTTGGTCCTTATCTCATATTCTTTATCATTCATTTTTTTATAGAACACCAATATACTTCTATAACATTATTTTTTTATATTTTAAACCAACTCTTATGTGTTTTTCTACATAATCAGATCCAATTATTTATTTTGGGTATGAATATACTCTTGATACATCATGGCATTATCCACACTGCGTGCTTTAACTTGAGGAATTAATGATGTATGTGATTATATCCTCAATGATATCCTTTTTTGTATTCATTATCTATGATAGGTAATGATGATCTAGACCTCTACTTGCATCCTCAACTTTAGATTAACCATTTTATTTATCTTCATCATAAGATATGCTGGAGTAAGTGTATATTTCTGAACCATTACTAACACCATCCTTTATTTCTAATTTTTCCAATGATTTCTAGTGAATTCTTAATCATATGTATTGATTTTTGAATGTTTTCAATGTCTACACTCATAGAATGTGTGATCAAACACCTTCAAATCATCAATATGAACCATATTTCAAGATTACTTATTATAGCTGTGATATCCACTCCAATCTATTGGATATCCAAGGAAAATGTCTTCAACTCCTATTTTATTAAACTTTGCCATATTTAAACCCTTTTTTTATGATACAAGGGATTCCATAGATCCATAAATACTTTAAGAGTGGGGATTTCATATAATACATCTCGTAATAATAAATATCAACGTTTGAATGATATAGAAATTAATTTTGAATATGAAAAACTTTTTCAATTTCAAACCTCCAAAAAGAAATGAGATGTTGTATGTTCAACCAACATGGTTCATTCCATCTCAAAAAACACTAGAGGAAAAATTTTATTTAGCAATGTTTTTTCAAAATGGCTATAGATAATGTTATCAAGAAACTTTCAATGATGGTTTTCAAAAATCATTGTTAAATAATTTCCGTGTGATTTTTAAAACCGCCCAGAAATGTTTCGTGACTTATTTTATTTTTTTCCAGATATTTTTATTTTTTTAATTTCTTGATTGAGTATATATATGCGTTGTGGGTGATTTGATCTTCTTTCCTGTTAGTTATTTTGAAAAGACTTTGCCACTCTAGCAATTTATTTATGTGGGGGTAAATATATTATAATATACTTATATATAAACATATAAGTATATTTAAATACATATACAAAAATAAATAGTTATAATACAAATGATAATTGATAAATATGAAATTAATAAAAAATAAAAAATAAATAAAAAATAGAGAAAAAATTATAAATAAATTATAAATAAATAATCAATAAATAATGAATAGTGAATAATGAGTACTAAATACTAAATAGTTAATAATAAATAAATAAATAAGTAAATAACAAATAATTAATAATAAATAATAAATAAGTGACGAATATACCACAAGTGATAAATAAATAATAAATAATATATAAATAAGTAATTAATAAACAATACTTATTGAATATATAATAAATAATAAATAATAAATAATAAATAATAATGAAATAATAATAAATAAACTAGAAAATGATAATAAATAGATAGTCAATAATAAATAAATTAACAATAAATAAGTAATCGATAAATAATAAAAATATATAAAATAAATAAAAAATAAAAAATATATTAATATATTTGAAATAATAAATAATAAATAATAAATAATAAATAATAAATAATAAATAATAAATAATAAATAATAAATATTAAATAATAAATAATAAATAATAATTAACAAATAATAAATAATAAATAATAAATAATAAATAATAAATAATAAATTATAAATAAATTATAAATATTTTTTTTAAATAAATGATAATTAATAATTATTGTTTTAATAATAAATAAATAAATAATAAATAATAAATAATATATAAACAATAGATATATGATATATGATATATAATATATAAATAATAAACAACTAATTTTAAATAAATAATAAATAACAAATGATAAAACAAAATATATTAAATAAATAATAAATAAATAACAAATAAGTAATAAATTAATAATAAATATATATAAAATAATAATAAATAATATATCAATATGTTATAAATAAGTATTAAATAAAATACATACGTACATACATATATATACATACAAAAAATATAATTATATATAATTATAATTACCTATAAATATATACTTAAAAATAATTATATATACATATATAGAAACATAGTCCTAATTTAATATAATTTTTAAAAAATATAAATATAAATTTAAATAAATAAATAAATAAATATATATATATAAACATATAAATATACACACAAACACATATAAATAGATATATATATATATATGCATATATATTCACTCAAACATTCTAACATAATATAAATAAAAAATGTATCTATAAATTATTATAAATATTTAAAAAATATATAAATACATAAAAATATCCACATTTTTATACCCACATAATTAATGTAAGAATAAATATAAATATAAATATAAATATAAATATAAATATGCATATATCAAAACATTAATATTTATACATAAATATACATAAATTAATTTAAATTTCTATAATTATGTATAATGATAAATTAATATAGATAAATATATATAAATTATTCATACATATACATGCATCCATATATATATATATTCATATATTTAATTAATATAAATAATATTTAACAAATCAACAAAATGGGGATGAAAACTACAAATGGAACACAATTATATCGATTCGAATGTAAACCATGTAATAATATCATAACCCACTAAAAAATCATTTGAATTCCTTCTTAAACAAATACGAAATTCCTTCAAATTTTCAAAATTTGTGGCATCTAAACTAAAATATAAAATTTCATGACATTTCATGGAATTTTTTGACCTTGAATATTTAGTAAAAAGGGCCCTATATTTAATATGGCGCAGAGCTTGTTGTAAGATTTAATTTCAGAGGTTGTAGAGCCCAAACATGCACCTAGATCAAAAGTTATACCAATTTTAAGATAAAGTTTCATTTTCAACTTCTCATAAGATGCTAATGAGTTTTTTTACTGTTATATAGCAACAACTTATTATTTAATCTCATTATAGTTATTTTTTACGCTTTAATTTTACATTTCATTGAGCTTAAATGGACACCTAGATCAATAGTTGTAGTCATTTGATATTGAAGTTTTATTTTCAAATTCACTTATTATTAACTTATTTTCATATAATTATTAATGAATAAGTATAAATAACTAATAATTACTAATTAATAAATAATAATTAATAAAATTATAAATAATAATTATTAGATGTTTATTAATGTTAAATTGTAATTATTAAAAATAAATAATTATTAATTATTAAATAATGAAAAAAATTCCCTATAATTTAGTAGTGGTTTCTTAAAAACAACCATTAAATGTTTTTTTAAAAATTATATTTTGAAATGGTTTTTGAAAAATTTCCGCTAAAACCGTGTTTCAAAAGCATTTAGGGACGTTTTTCGAATCCTTTTCTAAAAAACTGTCATTAAATTCTTTTTTGCTTGTAGTGAAAACTTAAATTCTTATTTTCATGAACAAATTTTTGATTAGGGGGAATAAAATTTACTTTTCACATAAACAATCCCTTGTTTCAACTCTATATTACACACCACTATCGGAATGGAGCCACTATAATGAATAATCCCATTATTTTTTATATATATCTTAAAACACTTGATCACATTCAATGCTTTAGATTTATGTCTTATAAACACTATTCATGTAATCTAAAAAAGGTCTTCAATGAATGAAATTAAATATTTATCACCATATATTAATTTCATTGTCACTAGTCAATTAATAACGAAATTGACATGCTCCTTGAGATGAGTTATTTTTGTTGAGTCAATAAGGATATCTTGTGACTTCTCCATTCCATATTGTATTATGGTTTGAAAATCACAAACACTCTTTCTTATGTTCTGAATTTATCTTAAGTTCTGTTTTTTCTTAAGATCCAAACCTTTCATTCCGTTATACTTACAGATCTGTCATTATATTTTTCCACTCTGTTAGACCTATAGATTTATCACACCAATTCTGTTGCAAAAGTTATTCTGATTTCATGATTCTAATTACAATGCAAAAGTCATTACGATTTAATGATACCGATTCCGGTGCAAAATTGATTCTGATTTTATGACACAAATTCCGGTGCAAAAGTGTTACCAATTTTAGGATACTGATTCCAATGTAAAAGTGATACCAATTTTATGATACCGATTCTAGTGAATATGTGATACCAATTTTATGATACTAGTTCTAGTGCAAAAGTGATACTGATTTTATGATACCAATTCTGATGCAAAATTGATACCGATTTTATGATACCGATTCCCGTGCAAAAGTAATACCAATTTTATGATTCCGATTCTAGTATAAATGTGATAACGTTTTCACAATCTGATTTACTTTCTCTTAGGAATATGTTTTCTTAATAATGTTAGAGTTGTTTAATGTATCATTCCAATATGATTGGATTCCATTTTTTCTTATACATAACACTTATCTTTTACTTAACATCATTTCTTATACTTGAAATGATGTCATACAATATGTTACTGTCACGACCCGTCCCCTGGGGCTCAAGTCGTAACTACCCTAAGCCCGCCTTCCATAGGCCAGGGGCTGGCGACTAGCACCAAAGGAAAAAATCCCTATAACTAGGAAGGTATTGCCTTTATAAAAAGTAAACTCACACAACCAGAGAACAAGCAGAAGCATACACTAAGTAAAGCAGTAAAAAAAGTGTACTGAAAAATACAAAAGGGGCCAGAAATAGAATCTCACCAGAAAGGTACAGTTACAACTGAAAGTAAAGTACAACTCAAAGGACAACAACTGAAAGGTGACAAGAAGCTCTTGGATCGTCCACCACGGATCGTACCTGAAGGGTAGGTACAAATGTCCTCCTCAATACTCCGCGTCCGTCCGTCTCCTCCGGGTACCGTCTCGTTGTGAGACCCACCTCTGGGTACCGTCCAGTCCTCGTACACTCCACCACGGTCAGCGCTGTCCATCGTCTGCATCCAACACAATGAGGTGCAGGTATTTCCCATGCAGGGGTGAGAATAACGATACTCATTAGGGACCCCGAGACCCTCAAGGTCTCACAAAATCCAACAAGGATAAACCATAAAGAAAGATCTCAACATACAACCTTTACTTAGGTATATTCCCAAACATATAACTAAGTTATCAAGTAACCCATCTCAATCATGAGGTAATACACAAAGGTCATTGACTCAGCTCAAACCAGGATTTTCATCAATGATATCGAAACCAAAACTACTGATGAGCTCCTCCTATGTCGATTACAGTGATCCTATCATGACTCCGAGGTGATGCTCACTAACCTTAAAATGTTGAGATACTCCTCCTATCGAGTACCACGGGTCTGCCACCCCAACACAGTAGTGCTCCCCGCCATGGGTCTGCCACCCCCAACACAGTAGTGCTCCCTAGAAAAGACTACATTGGTACTCCTTATATTGAGTACCGCGAGTCTTCCACCCAAACACAATAGTGATCTCGGCCATGGGTATTCCACCCCAACACATTAGTTCTCCCAACTGAGCTATACAAGGCACTCCGACTCGAATCGGGCAAGGAGTCATCAGGTCTTATCCAATTACATGGTCTCCGTACTCCGTATGCTCGTCTCTGGGAGGGCCCGCTCCACGAGCTACTGGTCGATACTTCCAAGTGTCACATAATCTCACATGGAGGTATCTAAAAGGACCGACTTGTCATAGGGGTCTCAACGCAATAGACGGTGCGTCAATCAGACTCCCGGTCTATGAGTTATTATAATTACCGTTCCAGGGGCCTGGTTGGATTTCGGGTATAATCCAACCGGACCATACTCCAAATGTGTCTAAACCTTAGGTGAAGTATTCCAAAAGAACCATATCATCAAGAGGAATCCAAAAAAGATTGCGGCACATCAATCGGACATCCTGAGCTCAAGTTATATGCTTTTCCGCTCCGAGGGCCCGGTTGGTTTCCTGTTCGAACCAATACCGCCATACCCAAACTTCACCAAAACCTTGAGTGTAATATACCGAAACGATCGTCTCAATCTGAGGAATCCTACGCAACACACATTGCAAAAATCGGATGTCTACAACTCATGTTATGGGCATTTAACTGAAGAAGGTCCGAAAATTAGGAGGTCTGGGCCCGGTCCGACCCGACCCAACACCCCCTGGGTCGGCCCGCACCGGGTCGACCCGACCCGGGTCCAGGTCCGGCCCGGTTGGACGTGGCCCAGCGCACATGTCCCACGTAGCTGGCTGCGTGGCTGGCCGACCATGGGGGAGGGGGGTGGCGGCGCCCACCCTAGCCGCTGGTCGGGCGGGGGGGGGGGGGGGGGGGGGGTGGGGGGTTACACCCCCTGGTTTCATCGAAACGGCCGACCATGAAGGCCGGCCCTTGGGTGATTGTGGGCCCCCCTCGGGCCACACCTCTTGGTGGGGCCTGTGGCCAGCACCACCGACCGCCGTTCCAGATCCTCTGCGGCCTTAGGCCGCGAATTTTTTCAACTGGCACGGTGCGACGGCGCTGCGGCACGCCCCGGCCGCGGACCTGCTCTACTCTGCGCGACACGATGGTGTCGTGCCTTTGTGGCGACCCGACAATCATGTGCTCACGATCCGCTCGTGGTCGGCCCGTCACCAGCCGGTTCTTCGCAGTCCGCCTCAATCGTCCACAAACAACAAACGAGAGCGGAAGGGTCGGGCCGTGTTCGTGCGGTCCGAGCCCTTCCTTGTCATGATGGTATCATGCGGCCAAAAAAAACTCAATAATGGAAGAACGATGATGAATGGTATTAAAAATTGAACATAACAACCCGTACCGTGATTGTTGACGTCGCACGTTGGGCGTTGCGGAGAACGGTGTCGCGGAGATCAGACATCGATTCTGTGGACGTTGGGGTGCGTCTGAGGAGGAAACGACATCTCCTTACTTGTTGTGGAGATGATGAAGGAAGGCACGTCTTCGTTGGCATTCCTTGCGGGTGGCTTCTACTCCATTGGCTAGGCAGAAGATCGAAGGTGAAGATGACGTTCCTCGACAGTTGTTCGTTGGTAGAATGGTGTTCTTTATTTGAGAGAGGAACACCCTTCTCTAATTCTCAAGAGCTCCCTAAAGTTCCAACCCAACCCAGAGCCAAAATAAAATAATAGCTAAGCTATTATTTTATTCACACAAGCAATTCAAAATTCAACATTCAAAACACTTATTTATTCAATCAATTGAGGTGGTTCAATTCATTAATTAAAGTGTGTTGGATACATTAATCAAGATGGAGAGAGAGGAAAAGGAGAGTTCTCATTAATAGGGGAGTTGAGGAGTTAACAAGTTAATTAAAAAGGGGTTTAAGGGAGATATTTGGGGAGTTTAAAGTGGGGTTTGAAAAGTGTTATGGAAGGTGGAAGGTTGGGGCTTGTGTGGGCCCCACCTCCCAAATATCCTCATAAGTGTAGTTAGGTGGTTGTGGGTCCCACCATTAACTCCCCTTTGTTGGATTTAACCACCATAGATATAAATAAAATTGTACACAACAATAGAGAGAGGTAAAAATGATTAAATAAAAGAATAGAGATAGGTTGAGTTGCATGACATCGGAGGCAATCACAACATCGGGGATATTCTCCTTACCCGTGCATGCTACTCAATTCTATCTAAAAACATAGAATTAAACATTGAAGAAAATTCATGATCACATTCACCTCCCCCCAAAACCAAGTTCTTTCTTATTAACTCATTCTGTTTAGATTTGAATGATTTTTTAAATTATCATTTTACAAGTTTTAAATAATCAAAAACCCATAAATATTTTCAACACATTAATTTAATAAACAAAACCAAAAAAGAGATAGTTTAGGTGATATAGAAGAAGTAAGTGAACTACTTTGAGAATGCTCCTCAAGAGAGACAACCCTGGTTAGCCAATGTGCTGCACTAGGAAATATATAAATATTTTTGTCCATGCCGTACCTTTCATAGGCCAGGGGCTGGCGACTAGAACCAAAGGTAAAAATCCCAATAACTGGGAAGGCATTGCCTTTATAAAACATAAACACATCCAACTAGAGTACAAGAAGAAGTAATACACTAAGTATAAAAGAAAGTGTAGAAAAGAAAATGGGCCAGAATACAAACCCAACTGAAAAGTACAGCTACAACTGAATGAAAGTACAACATAAAAGACACCCACCTCACATATAACCTCACATGGGTAGTTAGGTTCTTGTGGGTTCCACCCCAACTCCCCCGTTGTAGGATATGACCACCTTATATATAAAATAAAATTGTTCTACAATTTTATTCACTTCATATTTAATCCACAAATTTTAACTTCTCCTCCTGCCCAAACGCAACTGCGGTAAAGCTCCCCTTAAGCAATTACCAGTGTTACGAGTTCATCGGTGCCCTCAGATTTCAATTCCGAGCACCGGTTCAAAAGATAGAAAAACCTGCTCATTCGTTCACTGAATGTACATGAGATAAACTTCGGAAATTGATTCCGGGCACACCGGGCCTCAGAATTAGGTTCCGTTAGAGGCCACAGACTTGTAAAATTCCAAAGAAATTAAGGAAAAAATTTCCTTAAAATTTCTGGTTTTTTAAATCACTCCCACCTCAGGGATTTACGTCCTTATAAAGCTACAACACACACTAGGAGAAAAAAAGTGGTATTGAGCACGCATGTGAGCCTTTCACTCCCATGTTCTCTCCTGAAGGTTCCTGTGCTGCCAGTGAAAGTGCACATCAGGCCCGTACCGTGACTACCCCAAGCCCGCCTTCCATAGGCCAGGGGCTGGCGACTAGCAACAAAGGCGTAAATTCCGATAAAAGGGAAGGCCTTTACTTTATATAAGTAAACATACACAACAGAGTATGCAAGTGAAGTAAGAACTAAGTAAAACTGAGTACAAAAGTAAGTGTTGGAAAGTAAATGGGCCAGTATACAAACACAACTGAAAGTACAATACAACTGCGAAAGAAAGTACAACAGCTGTAAATTAAAGCAGCAACCACCGAGTCGTCCTCTGAGAATCCCACCTGAAGGGTGGGTACATATAGTCTCGTCCATACCTCGGGTTCGTCTGTCCGCTCCGTGTACGTCCCACCAAGTGGTCCACCTCTGGATACCGTCCAGCTCCAAAAACCTTGACCACGATCAGTGTTGTCCGTCGTATGCAATAAACACAACATAGTGCGGGAAATGCCCATGCAGGGGTGAGTATAACAATACTTAGTAGGGACCTTGAGACCCTCAACGGTCTCCCATAATCCACGAAGGATAAACCACAAAGTAAAGATACAAACACGAATTATCAACCAACTCTACTTAGGTATATGCCCATACATATACCTAAGTCATCAATCTCAGTACAACTCCAACTTCTGATCCCAAGCACAACCAGTCCACATAGGAATGAAGTCAATCATACCAATGATAATGATTGAAATTTAAGACTAAGCTCACACAGGTATACTACTCACGAAGAAGGGTGGAGATGAATAGATGTTGCCTATGAATCATCTCCTCTGCGGAACCCACATAGGATCCAAGTATAGAAGTCGTCACTGCCAAACCCACGTAGGATCGAAGTACAGTAACCATCACTGCCGAACCCATGTAGGATCCAAGTACCATCTTCTTTGCTGCTGAACCCACGGAGGATCCAAGTATAGTCTTCCTCACTGCTGAACCCACATAGGATCGAAGTACAGTCGTCATCGTCGTCGCAGCCGTAACCAGCTCTAGGGTTCCCGCACAAAGTGTACTCGATTCTGGGATGGCCCGCTCCACGAGTAAAAGGTTTCAATACATAAACTGTCACAAAGTCTAGAGTTGATGTATCCCGAAGTTCTGTCTCATCAAATGGAACCCAAAGCGATAGACGACGTGTCAAACGAACGCCCGGTCTGAGAGATATTGGCTTTTCCATTCTAGGGGCCCGGTTGGAAATATTCTTGTTTCAAACTCGACCGTTTACCAGAGCTGTCGAAAACTCACTTAGAGTATCGCAAAAGGACCGTCTCGTCAAAAGAGTCCCAGTGCCGCAGGCGGGGCGTCGTTCAGACGCGCGGCCCGATTGGCTCAGCCTAAAGGCCTAACGGTCCGAGGCGGGGGCACGACCCCCGGCTGCCCGAACTGGCAATGCTTTATGGGGCCGCCCTCCCAAACTGGCCGGCCTTTTGGCACACGTGGCCCGCACAGCAGGCCGCAATTTCTTCAGCGCGGTGCCCTCCTGGCACCGCGGTCCGGCTCCACCCGGCCAGCCGACGGGCCGGCCGGTTTTCCAGTGCAGCGCCTTCCTGGCTTCGCGGCTCCCCTTCACCCGGCCGACAGATGGGCCGGCCGGTTCTTCTGCCAAAGCGGCCCCCGATGCGGGCCCCGGTTCCTCCCGCATAGCCGTCGTGACGATGCCATCTTCCTTCGCCGCGTTCCCGGCATGGCGCGACGGCGTCGTGCCTCCTCTGCCTTCGGTTGCCGATTCTAAGAATAAAAGACGAGATCAATGGAGGGTCGTCGGGCCGTGTTCGTTTGGCCCGCATCCTCCGCGTAAAGAGATAGAAATTGTTTGTATTTAAACAACGATTTCCAATGAAGAACGAGGTATGAAAAATATCACTTTCAATAATAAACTCCTACCTTAAATAAGGTTTGCGGTTGACAAGCATCATGGATGACAGTTTCATTTCCGTCTTCATAGGAGTGAACCTGAAGAAGAATTGACATCTCCTCTCTTGTTGGGGAGAAGAGGATAGAGGGCACGTCGTCGTTCTTCAAGGAAATGAGTTCCATTATTCTCCGGAGGTTTGGTGTTCTTCAACAAAGGAGAAATTCCCCTCTTCCTTCACAAAAGTTCTCTCTCAAGAAGTTTCCCCCAACAAAACAAGTGCCAACCCAATTAAAACAAGGCTTCACCTTATTTTAATTAAACTCGCCAAGCCATTCATATTTTGAATCACTTAATTAATTAATTGAATAGGTTCCATTAATTAAATAAGGTGTGTTGGAAAAAGTTAAAGAGGAAGAGAGAGAGAAGAGGAAGAGTTACATAATTAAGAAAAGTTAACAAATTAAAGAAGGGGGTTTAAGGGGGTTTGGGGAAAATGAATGGTTGGGGCTCATGCGGGACCCAACTCTCATTTATCCACATTGGAAGTTTGGTGGGCATGGGCTCCCCCATAAACTTCCCATGGGAGTAATTAACCTCCTTAGATATAAAATAAAATTGTACAAACAATTTTATTTACTTATTAATTAAACCCCAATAAATAACTTCTCGTCCCGCACAAAAGAGATTACGGTAAAGGTCCCCTTAATCATTTACTGGATTTGCGAGTTCATCAGTGTCCTCAAAGTTCAATTCTGAAAACCGGTTCAAATGATAGGAAAATCCGCTTGTTCGTTTACTGAACTTAACCGAGCTAAACTTCGGAAATTGATTCCGGGCACACCAGGCCTCGGAATCAAGTTCCGTCAGAAGCCACAGACTCATGAAATTCCAAAGTATTTAATAAAAAATTTTCCATGAAATTTCCAGGTCTTTACATTACTCCCACCTCAGGGATTTAAGTCCCAATAAAGCTACATCATAACCTAGGCAAACAAATGTGGGTATTGTGCACAGATCTAAGCCTCCTACTCCCATGAACTCTCCTGGAGGTTCTCATGCTGCCAAAGAATGTGCACAAGAGGAATTGACTGTCCACATATGACCCACTATTTTCGATCCTTGGTCTACACCGAGACCTCCACAAATGTCTCCCCATCATCGATGTCCAGCTCCCCATGATCAATGATGTGAGTCAGGTTGTGCACGTATCTCCTCAGGTGAGATATGTGGAAGACTTCGTGCACCCGGTGGAACTGAGGTGGAAGGGCCAAGAGGTAAGCCACCTTATCTACCCTACTGAGGACCTGGAATGATCCGATGAAGTACAGAGATAACTTTCCACCCCGACCAAATCTCTGTATTCCACGTCACGGTGAGACCCATATGGAAACATGGTCACCATCCTCGAACTCTAGTGGTCTCTACCTCCTATCAGCATAGGACTTCTGTCTGCTATGTGCAGTCCTCATCTGCTCCTAGATGATTTTCACCTTCTCTGTCGTAGCCTGAACCATCTCTGGTCCTACGAGTGCTGACTCCCCAGGGTCAGTCCAGCACAGAGGTGATCTTCAAGGTCGACCGTACAGTTCCTTGTATGGTTCCATCCCGATGGTAGAGTGATAGTTGTTGTTTTACGCAAACTCCACCAAGGGTAGGTGATCCTCCCATCTGTGACCAAAGTCAAGGACACATGCACAAAGTATTTCCTCGAGTGTCTGAATGGTCCTCTCTATCTGGCCATCCATCTGTGGATGAAAGGCGGTGCTCAAGCATAGCTGCATCCCAAATGCCTCCTGAAAGCCCTTCCAAAGCCGGGAAGTAAAGTGAGCGTCTTGATCGGAGATGATAGACGATGGAACCCAATGAAGTCATATGATCTCTTGAATGTAGAGGTGTCCCATGCTCTCTAATGAGCCCTACTCTCTGATTGGTAGGAAGTGGGCCGACTTGGTGAGTCGGTCTAAGATCACCCAGATGGAGTCATGTCCTTTGGATGTACGTGGAAGCCCCATCACGAAATCCAAGGATATCCCATCCCACTTCCACTCTAGAACCTCTAAGGGATGTACCAAGCCTGATGGTACCTGGTGCTCAGCCTTCAATTGCTCGCAAGTGAGGCATCGTGAAACGAAATCTGCTACAACCTACTTCATACCCGACCACTAGTGATGTCTTCTGAGGTCCTGGTACATCTTCACCACTCCAGGATGTACCGCTAGAGGGGAAGTGTGAAACTCCCTTAGTACTTCCTCCTACAGTGCAACTGGTACCATGGTACATCCCCTAAAGAGAATGACGTGCTCTCCTCCTTCAGAAAATCCATCAGGTGCATGCCCTATGGAAATATGAGCACGTCTCATCTCACAGTCAACATCCCCACGATGTGCCTCTCTGACCCGCTGGAGTAGTGGAGGAGTGACTTTGAGGGACGGTAGAAAGGCTTCCCCATCTCTATCCACGAAGGATATCTGCAAAGTGGATAACTGCTCCGTCTCCTCTCCAAGTAGTTGAATGCCCATTCTTCTGCTGAGAGCATCAGCTACTACGTTCCCCTTCCCAGGAGTGTAGACTATCTCAAGGTCATAGTCCTGGAGGAACTCGAGCCATCGCCTCTATCTCAGGTTCAGGTCCTTCTACGGGACGATGCACCTGATACTTTAGTGGTCAGAGTAGACTGTAAAGCACTTTCCCATCAGATAGTGCCGCCAAATATTCAAGTTAAAGACCACTGATGCTAACTACCGGTCATGGGTAGCGTAGTTCTGCTCATTCTGCCTCAAATTTCATGAACCATAGGCAATCACTGCCTTCTCCTGCATCAGGACACACCCGAGTCCGGTCCTTGATGCATCACAGTAAACTACGTACACTACGCCCTCCTTTGGAAGCCCCAAGATGTGTGCACTGTTCAATCTCTGTCTCAGCTCATGGAAGCTCTGCTGACATCTATCTAGGCATAATAATGGGTTTCCCTTCTTTATCAAAGCTGAAAGTGGTGCTCCAACTCTGGAGAAGTTTGGCACAGATCTCCGATAGTACCCAGCCAGACCTAGGAAACTCTGCACCTCCGTCATGCTCCTGGGTGGCTCCCACGAAAGTACTACCTCAATCTTTGTAGGATCCACAACAACTACCTCCTCCGAGATGATGTGCCCCAATAAGTGAACCTATCGAATCCATAACTGGCACTTAGAGAGCTTACCATAAAGCTGGTGCTATCAAAGAGTGTCCAGCACATCCTGTAAGTGGTAGGCGTGCTCCTCCTCAGTAGTCGAGTAAATAAGTATTTTGTTGATGAAGACTATGACAAAATGATCGAGGTAAGGCTGAAAGATCCTATTCATGAGACTCAAGAACACTTCTGGTGCGTTGGTTATGCCGAAGGGCATAACCAAGAACTCGTAGTGACCATACCGACCCCTGAAGTCCGTCTTCTACACATCCTCATCTCGTACTCTAATATGATGATAGCCTGGCCTGAGGTCTATCTTTGAGAACCATCGTGCTTACTTGAGCCGATCAAAGAGGTATTCAATCCTCGAGAGTGGGTACTTGTTATTTACGATCACCTGATTTAGGCGATAGTAGTCAACACATAGTCGTAAGCTCCCATCTTCCTTCTTGGCGAATAAAATCAGAGAAGCACAGGGTGAAACACTAGGTCGGATGAATCCCTTTCCCTGTAGATCCTCCAGTAGTACCCACAACTCATGAAGCTTAGTGTGAGCCATCCTATATGTGGGAGTAGATATCGGTGCTATCCCTGGGTACAGGTCAATGTTGAAGTCTACCTATCTGCGAGGTGGTAGTCCTGGAACGTCGTCAGGAAAAACGTCCGCATGCTGATCTACCACAATATGAAAAACTCAGACTCCGCACATCAACTAGTCCTAGGATGACACTAGCCAACTGATGGCTGATCGACTTCCCTCTCCTCTGCGTAAGTCCATCCTACACTGCAAAGGCTCCCTTCTCGCCGGTGAAGGTGAACCTGCTCCCATCTGTGCGGACACACCGCACTTTGCGCATAATACAGTCGATCTGAGCATGGACAGTAGATAACCAATCCATGACCAAGATGATGTCATAAGGCCTCGACGCTACTACAAAAAGATCCCACCCGGATCTCTCGTCTCCTAGAGTAAGCTCACACTCCCAGCACCGGTGCGTAATTGTCGAGTCTGCTTCCGTAGGAGTCTCTAGTCGTAAGGATCAAGCCAACAGATCCGTCAAAATCTCTGAGCTCCGAACAAGGTAAGCGACAATGAAAGAATGACTTGCTCTTATGTATATAAGAACTGTATCAAGGGTGGAGTAGACAAAGATAGTACCTAGAATCATCTCAGGTGCACCATGGTCATAGGCCTCGACTGCCTGGAGCTGAGCCTGCCCCAGTCTGCCAACTCCCTGTAGTCGAGGTGGTCCTCCTGGTGGTGGTGGTGGTAGAGCCTCGAAGCGTCGTCAACCACCTTCTACTCGGCCAGCTCCACTACCTCATCCTCCTGCTCCTTGCGGACCGCCACGGTCGAACATATTACTCTGCCTAGGAGGCCCCACTACTGTCTGCTGCTCCTCTGCATGGCGGGTCGGGTAGTCACGAGCCATGTGGCCCTACCCGCCGCATGCATAGCACTGCATGCCCCTCGTATGGCTGGCTCTGCTCCGTGTGCCCCGCACATCCGAACCAATATCCAGAAGTCACCCACCTGATGGCCTAGTTCGCTTGGTCCTCTGCGACATCTGTCTACTTCTGGCTGCAGAAGACTCTGCTATGTGTCGCCCTACGGTAGGCCTCACTGATAGCGTAGGATCAACAAGAAAGCTCTCCATAAGAAGAGCCCTCTCTAGTACTCCTTCCTGCGTCGGAATGCCTTGGGAGATCATCGAAGCCCTGATCTCATGGCCAGTCTCTGCTTGAAGGTCCGAGCCCGGAAGAATGGGTCCCATACCATGTCCGTGGAGTAGCACGAGAGGTCAGTATATCTCGCCGAGTACTGAGCTACTATCATGCTGCCCTGCCGCAACTATAGTAACTACTAGATGCGCACCGCACAGAGGGTGTCAGGAACAAACTCTGAGTGGAAGAAGCTCTCGAAGTCTATCCAAATTCATGATGCCTCGTCGTGCACCTGGAGCACCATGTTCCACCATCTACCTACTGCTGTGTGTAGGAGACTCGCGGTAAGGATCCCCATAAGGTCAGCTGGTGTCCCTACCAATCTGAAGACTCTAACAATAGACTCCAACAAATCCTCAGCTGCCTGAGGACCCATCTCTCCACGGAACATGGACGTCCTCTTTTGCTGAAACTCATGCAACGCACTCAGGCGGCGTGCACTCTCCACTACTAGGGATAGTGGTATCGGTGGCATAGCAGGTAGTGGTACCGCTGGATCCTCTGCTATAATGGGGCCCATTCTGTGACTACCCCAAGCCCGCCTTCTATAGGCCAGGGGATGACGACTAGCACCAAAGGCATACATCCCGATAACTGCGAAGTCATTTCCTTTATAAAACATAAAAACAACCAACCAAAGTACAAGAAAAATTAATACAGTATGTACAAAATAAAGTGATAAAAAGTAAATTGGCCAGAATACAAACCCAACTGAAATGTATAGCTACAACTGAACGAAAGTACAACAGAAAAGAAAAACAACTGGAAGATAGAAGAAGCTCCTAGTTCATCCACCTCGAATCTTACCAGATGGGTAGGCACAGATAGCCTCCTCAACGCTGTCGCCCGCCAAACTCCTCTAAGTACCCTCTCGTCTTGAAGTCCACCTCTGGGTACTGACTCATCATGAGATACACCTCCAGGTACCATCCAGTCCATGTACACTCGGTCTCTCTCAGTGCTGTCTGTCGTCTACATCCAACACAACGAGGTGCAGGCATAGGCCGTGCAGGGGTGAGTATAACGATAGTTAGTAGGGACCCTGAGACCCTCAAGGTCTTACTAAATCCAACAAGGATGACCACAAAGAAGTATCTTAACAGATAACCCTTACTTAGGTATAATCCCATACTTATACCTAAGTTATGAAGTAACCCATCTCAATCACAAGGAAACACAAAGGTTATGAAATCAATGGATAACCACTACTTAGGTATATTCCCATACATATACCTAAGTTATCAGGTGACCCATTTCAATCATGAGGTAAACACAAAGGTCATTGACTCAGCTCAAACTAGGATTTTCATTATCGAAACCACAACTGCTGGAGAACTCCTATTTGTCATGACCCGTCCTCGGAGCCCGTGCCGTGACTACCCCAAGCTCACCTTCCATAGGCCAGGGGTTGGCGACTAGCACCAAAGGTGTAAATCCAGATAACTGGGAAGACATTTCCTTTATAAAACATAAACACATCCAACCAAAGTACAAGTGTAAGTAATACACTAAGTACAAAAGAAAGTTTTGAAAAGTAATCGGGCCAGAATACAAACCCAACTGAAAAGTACAGCTACAACTGAAAGAAAGTACAACAGAAAAGACAAATAGTTGGAAGATAGAATTAGCTCCTGGGTCGTCCACCTTGGATCCTACCTGAAGGGTAGGTACAAATAGCCTCCTCAATGCTCTCACCCGCCAACCTCCTCTGAGTACCAACTTGTTGTGAATTCCACCTCCAGGTACTGACTCGTTGTGAGGTCCACCTCTGGGTACCGTCCAGTCCTCGTACACTCGGTCTTTGTCAGCTCTGTCCATCGTCTACATCCAACACAACGAGGTGCGGACATTTCCCGTGCAGGGGTGAGTATAACGATACTCAGTAGGGACCCCGAGACCCTCAAGGTATCACTAAACACAACAAGGATAACCACAAATAAGGATCTCAACAGATAACCCTTACTTAGGTATAAGCCCATAATTATACCTAAGTTATCAAGTAACCAATCTCAATCATGAGGAAACACAAAAGTTATGAAATCCACGGATAACCACTACTTAGGTATATGCCCATACAAATACCTAAGTTATCAAGTGACTCATTTCAATAATGAGATAAACACAAAGGTCATTGACTCAACTCAAACTAGGATTTTCATTATCGAAACCACAACTACTGGAGAACTCCTCCTCTGTCAAGTACAGTGGCCCTGTCGTGACTCCGAGGCACTACTCACTAACCATAGACTTCTGAGGTACTCCTCCTATCGAGTACCGCGGGTCTGCCACCCAAATACAGCAGTGCTCCCCGGCATGGGTCTGCCACCCCAACACAGTAGTGCTCCCCCTAATAGCCAATAGAGGTACTCCTTCTATCGAGTACCACGGGTCTGCCAGCCAAACACAGTAGTACTCCCCACCATGGTCCTGCCACCCAAACACAGTAGTGCTCACCACTGAGCTAGTCAAGTCACTCTGACTCGAATCGAACAAGAAATCATCAGGTCTTAGCCAATTACAAGGTCTCCATACTCCATACGCTCATCTCCGGGAGGGTCCGCTACACGAGCTACAGGTCAATACTTCCAAGTGTCACATAATATCACGTGGAAGTATCTTAGAGGACCGCCTCGTCATAGGGGTCACAACGCAATAGAAGACACATCAATCGGATGCCCGGTCTGTGAGTTATTAGCATTTTAGTCTCAGGGGCCCGATTGGTTTCATGTACGAACCAACCCGGCCGTATCTCAACTGTACCCCGAATTACCATGGGGTATACTCAAAGTAACCTCTTCTCAACATGATTAAAAATTCTGCTTTATGATTAAAATAACGCATTGTCGCCAATGTTGTTTCCTCCTATGATGCACCCGAACGTCCACAGAATCATCGACCGATCTCCGCGACGCCGTTCTCTGACGCCATCTACCACGACGCCCGATGTTCGACATCAATTGTTGAGTTAGGGGTTGTTATGTGAAAGTTTTAGTACCTTTCATTAATGCTCTTCAATTATTGAGTTTCTTTGGGCCTCATGATACCATCTTGACAAGCAAGGGCGCGGACCGCATGAACACGGTCTGACCCTTCCCCTCTCGAGTGTATAAGGACTGAACGGTACCCGGAGGTGGAACTCATGACAAGTCAGTACTCGGAGGTGGAATTCACGAAGAGAAAGTACATGGAGGAGGTTGATGGGTGAGAGCGTTGAGGAGGCTATCTGTACCTATTCTTCAGGTAGGATCCGAGGTGGAAGACCCATGAGCTGCTTCTAACATCCAGCTGTTTGTCTTTTCTGTTGTACTTTTTTTCAATTGTAGCAATACTTTTCAGTTGGGTTTATATTCTGGCCCATTAACTTTTCAGAACATTCTTTTGTACTTAGTGTATTACTTTCTCATGTTCTCTGGTAGGACATGTTTATGTTTTATAAAGGCAATGCCTTCCCAGTTATCGGGATTTACACCTTTGGTGCTAGTCGCCAGCCCCTAGCCTATGGAAGGCGGGCTTAGGGTAGTCACGACACTGGCCCCGAGGACGGGTTGTGACAAATAAATTTCCGGGTCTTTACAGTTACAAACTAACCATTTAATGTTTGAAACATGTCCAGGTCCCTCCGAAATTTAAGGAAAATATGACCGTTGGAGTGGAGTTGATTGTTGGGATGTTTTTCATATAAATACAAGTTCATTTGAACGAGCGAAAAAGAATGTAGAGAGTGGATGAACATGATGCATGTGAAAAATTTGTGAATTGATTTCTAGAGAGAGAGAGTATCTTAGAACTCTCAGTGCTTCGTGAAGATGTCTTGAACATCTTGTTCAGGTATGAAGAACTTGTACAAACTTGCTTTGTGTAGACTCTTATCATGCTGATTGTGGGATTTTGGGTTTGGAAGACATAGTTTTCAATTTCCTTCTAAATCGAGGGCTTGCGGGGATAGAAAGATAAATACAAATCTTCGGATTGAGGGCTTACCTGGGTTCGGGTAAGACAAATTTTCTTGAAAGTATAAATCAAGGAATCTTTATCCAAGGTTGTTGGATACCCTTCTCTTTGGGTTAAAAGAATATAATTGTCACTCATTTTCTATTTTTAGTTGTTTTAATTCCACTGTATTCTTATCTTTTTTAATGTCAAAAAGTATAACATTCTTATACTTTCTAACTATGTTACTCTGATTATATTATATATTCTATAGGCTTTATGGTATAATATTTTCTTTTAGAGGTTTTGTGAATGTTGTTTTAGCTTTGTTAGACTATGTTTTCTTAATGTTAAAAGAAAACCTAAAGAAATAGTTTTTCTTAAGGTTAATAAAATTTCTTAAAGTTTTATATCAACATTAAATGTTCCAAATGAATTTTTTAAGAAAACAATTCACCCCCTCTGGTATTTTGAGAATCTCTTTACATATTCGATCCTACAATTGGTATCAAAGGTGGTCTCTGAATACTTATATCAACATTTAAGTTTTCTTGGTCAAGTTTTCTTTTTCTTATTTTCTTATAAACTTTTGATTCTAAAAATTTTTGTGGAAAGAAATTTTATTTTAGTATGGTAGGCATTCATGTTGGATCTCTAGAAAATAACAATCCTACAAGACCACCAATATTCGATGGAAATTACTATGCGTACTGGAGAGATAGAATGAATACATTTTTTATAAACACAAGTTTAGAAAACTACATTAGGTTAACTGGAGATTATAAGATTCATGATAAGTAACTTAGAACCTTTACTAATCCAAAAAATGTGTAATACTAGATGAACTTTATGGTACGTAATACTTTTCTTTGTTCCATGACTAGAAATATATATAGCCAGATTTCATCTCGTGAAGCTACTAATAGTAGTTGGAAGATGCTTTAAGAAACGCACTTTGGAACTTCCAAAGTCATTGAAACTAGAAGAGCTATTCTTAGAGATGAGTATCATGGTTTCAGCTTTCCTTATGGAGAACCCATATGTAAGGTACAAAAAAGATGTATGACTATCGTTAACAGTTTATAATCTATGGTTGAGAAAGGTCTTGATGATGAGATTCTTTTAGTCAATATTATAGACATCATGCCTAACAAATGAGAATCCAAGAGGAATTCTATAGATGATAATAGGAAAGTCACACTGATTTCTCTTGATGAATTGTTTGGAACACTTCTCCAACATGAAACAAGAATGAAGAGATATGCTGATAATATTAAGAAGAAGAATGGAAATGGAAGTTTTGATTTTACAACTACTTAAAATCATATAAAATCCAAGACTAATGAGAGAATAACAAGATCTAAATCTAAGAAGGTCGTTATTGAATCTGAATCTAGTGAAAGTGAAGCATCAGAAATTTAGTAAGCAAATCATGCTTGAAGGATGAACAAGTTTGTTTGGTAGAATAACTTTCAATATAGATACAAAAATAATGATGTAAAAGATAAGAAATATGGGGAAGTGACATGCTATGAATGTAGAGGAATTGGTCATATTAGACCTGATTGTCCATTACTTAAGAAAAGAGACAAGAAGGACAAGAATTCCGAGAGAAAAAAGAATAATTTCTTCAAATCCGATCATAAGAAATTCTTGAAAGCCAATGACACTTGGAGTGCCAGTGGTGGATATTCTTCTGATGACTCTTCAGAATATGAATCTTCTGAGAAAAATAATATTGGTTTTATCTCGAGATCCATGTCCAAATCATTGTGTTATGGCTAAGGTATGAACTGCTCAATCCTTAACAAATATGTCTTTGACTGAATATTTTCCAGATAAAGAATTTTCTTCAGATGAAGAATCTAATTCATCAGATAGCAATAACGATTTTCCTACATATGAGAAAGTTTCTGGATTTTCTAAGTAGCTTGAAAAAAGAAATTTTAATGTTTATAAGAATCATTTACAATAAAATTATATAGAATTTATTTTAACAAATCAAATTTTAGATCTTACCAAAGATATTGATAAGAAAAATGGCATTTTAGAAAATCTTTCTAAGAAACTTGAGGAGGTTAATTTTGAGAAGGATAAACTTTCTAAGGATCTTAAAAATATGTTTTTAGAAAAAGATGTTTTAGAGGATAAACATAACTCTAAATGTATTATTCCTGAGGATAAGAATTTATTCCTAAGACTAAAGTCTGAAATATTTTCCTTGAAGAAACTTCTTGCACATTTTACTTCTTGTAAGGCAAATGTTGACAAGATGTATTCTCTAATCTGACCTCATGGTAATAGTCATGGTTTATGTTATTCTCATGATAAAACTATTTTCAGAAATAATTATTTTGTTCCTCTAAGATCTCCTTTCTGCACTAAATGTAAATATGGTGGGAACTGGAAGAACTATTCATTAAATAATATTCAATCCCTTGGGTTTCATAAATCCTACTTTTATAAACAAATGTGGATACACCAAATTTTATTATCTAACAATTCTGGATCCAAACATGTTTGGATTCTGAAAACCCATCTTTTCCTTTTTCAGGTTAATAAAAGAAGTACCAACAATATATGGTACATGGATAGTGGTTGTTCCTAGCACATGATGTAACACCCCGAGCTTCTACGATACGCTTCTCTTTCAATAATGAAATAGCTTGCATTGTACGCAAGTTTGAGATTCTAACACACCACGACCAATCAAAATAGCCATTATGAATAGTAATACCCACTTTTTGAAATTATATATATTTTATATTTCAAAATGGACTTCATTTTTGTATTCGGAATATCGAAATTAGCCTATGTTGAATTTTTGGTATTTTTCTGAGAACTTCCAATTTTTTATGAATAGTGAAAAATATTTAAAAACAACGTTTTTAATAAAAATAATTTATAGTGATAAATTATAATATTGAGTGGTTTTAAAGTATAATTAGAATATTTTTTTACAATTTTATCCAATGGTGGTCATTATAATTAATTTCACTTTGAAATTTGACATAAACAATTGTCAATCTTTTGATATATATTGTTTCTTAAAAACACGCTATTTATTGTAACAGTGGGAATTAGTTATAATATTAATTAATGCAACTTTTATGTTTGGAATTTTTTAGAATAGACATCATTTTAGAATTCGGAATATCAATTATAGCTTAGGGTGAAATTTTGGCATTGTTCTGAAAAATTTCAATTTTTGATGAATAGTGAAACCACTAAGTGGTAGTTAAAAAACTGATTTTTCATTTAAATGAAACATTACAACTTTGGTGATTTTATTTTCAAAATTCCGACATACATGGTTTTCATTAGGAATTAAAATGTTGTTCAATGGGATTAAAATAATTTTTTGGTGAATAATATCTTTTAAGTTTAATTAATCACGATTAAAGGTAATTATTGAAATTTAAGGTAAATATAATGTTATAATAATATGAAATGACCTTGAAACTTGTCCTAAACCTATTGGATGAGTCATGGGAGACCAAGACAATCAATGGGTCATCTTGGGGACCCCATGAAGCCACTTTGGGAGGAAAATGACATTAAAAACTTTTTATTTAATGTTAAAATAAAAATGTCACAAACATGAGTTGTTTTACTAAAACAATTTCTAAATGGGGTTATACAAGTCATATTTTTGGCTATAAATATTAATTATAAAGATAAAAATATTTACTACATCATGATATTTTTTTTATAATTTTTAGATATTAAATAAATTAAAATATTTATGACACCATGATGATGCAACGATTACCTCATTAATTAACGATTTAAATAAAATGGAAAGTAATGTAATATTTAAGACTTACACTTGTCTAAAACCTATTTGATAGGAATATTTAGAACCCTTATCACCTTATCCTATAAATATATCATTTTAGGACCTTTAGAATCTGAAAATAATTTCATAATAAAGTAACATTTCAATCTTTCCAAGAGTGCCCCTCCTATCCTCTTATAAAAGGCCCCCACCACTACCACCTTATTCACACCTTCAAAGCTATTTGGCTCATCCAAACTCTACCCATATACTCTCTAAACTTCCCTCTCTTTCTCCTAGAAGCCTCACTTCAGGCATAATTCTTCCCAAGGAAGCCTTTGTCTCAAATCAAAAAAGAGTTACCCGATTTTAAGGTAATGTCTTCTCTTATGCTATTTTGTTTTATTTTGCTTCTCCAACCCCCTGAACTCTTGTTATTAATTTCATTTGTAAAAAAAACAGTATCCTTAATATACTAGTATTTTTTTATAAGAATTATTCTATCTACACTTACACACACCTTCATCTAATGTTTAAAGAACATACTGTTTCTGTGGATGGCGAATTTCTGCCTCACGAAACGATGATTGTTCAACACCCATATAACACCTTCAAAGGTGTAAATTAAGATGTAACTATATTTATATATGATATATAATATGTTTATGTTTTACTTAAGATTATTTATTTTTCATTTATGTCCTATCATTATGGTTTCCATTATGGGTAAACGCGATATCTTCATTTTTGGAAGTGCGGACTACCGCCCCCTCAAAGTGATTTGAATCGTTAATGCCATATTTGGAATTTATAGAGGATGGAGTAAATGGTATTTTACATTATATTATACTGGAATTATATTATACCTTTATAAATTATAACTTCATTCCATTAAATACGAAATAGAAATGAAAGTATCATTCATGCATACGTACAAATTACCGTCTCCATGAACGTTGCATTTCATTTCTTACCTCTAAATGTTATGTAATAATATAAATGAATGTATATACTGGATATATATGATTTATATGATATCTAAATCATTAATATAATTATCGATATAATGGATATTTTACCACATGAACAAAGTGAAATTATAAGAAGTTTATTTTTGATTCAAGTACCTAAGATCGACAAAATGACCGTTATTAACTTAAATAATTACATAATGTTCATAACATGGTAATACGAGATATAAAATAAATAATGAACTTGAAAAAGGATCCTAATCAGGTAGATATTAACTCTAGTTTATTATTCAGGAGGTTAAAGAGCGGTCGAGTCAAGTCGGACATGAGGTAAGGGAAATTCTTAACCCACTTTCTGTTCTTTGGGTTAATCTCATACTTTCAAATTATGTCATGATATTATTATGTCATATCTTGTATTTGTACTTTATTTATGTGTAATTATAGTGAATACACATAATAGATCTATTTTATTTAAAAAAATGATCTTTTTAAGGGAAATTATTAACCCACTTTCTGTTCTTTGGGTTAATCTCCTACTTTAAAATTATGTCATATCTTGTATTTGTACTTTATTTATGTGTAATTATAGTGAATACACATAATAGATCTATTTTATTTAAAAAAATGATCTTCGTAAGGGAAATTCTTAACCCACTTTCTGTTCTTTGGGTTAATCTCCTACTTTCAAATTATGTCATGATATTATTATGTCATATCTTGTATTTGTACTTTCTTTATGTGTAATTATAGTGAATACACATAATAGATCTATTTTATTTAAAAAAATGATCTTTGTAAGGGAACTTATTAACCCAATTTCTATTCTTTGGGATAATCTCCTAATTTCAAATTATGTCATGATATTATTATGTCCAATATTGTATTTGTACTTACTTTATGTGTACTTATAGTGAATACACATAATAGATCTATTTTATTTAAAAAAAGATCTTTGTAAGGGACTTCATCTCAAATCTCCTTTCATTGAGACATATTTTGTTTTATACACAAATTACTTTTGTATGGTATATAAACCCCTTTGACTTTTATGTTTATTCAAAATGTTTTCTTTTATAATTATGTTATTTTTAAATGATTTCAAAAAATAGATATCTCTCTCAAATATATGAAAATCTAGTGCAAATGTATATGTATTTAACGAAAGCATAAAAATGTTTTCAGAAAACCCGACTCTCGAGTGTGGTAGACAGGAAGGGATTGGGCGTTGACCCATCATCGCCTATAATTAGTCGAGCAGTCTCAGAATTAGTTATTTTGTTTTCAGAAGTTTGCATAATGTTTTCATAAAAACACTAGAGCATATTTGAGCAATTTTAAACGTATCTTCTAAAAAATCACATCGGTAGGTCTCATGAGACAAACTAGTGTCTTGGCACGCGGCTTTGACAAAATCTTATTTGTAGTCTTGGCACGAGGCCTTGGAGACATGGTTATGATAGTCTGGAATTATGCATTCCATCATTATGAAAGTGGTTATTGATATTTCATGTGATTATTCGACCAGTTGAATATCCATGTGAATAAGTAAATGACATTATTTCATTTTACTTTTGCCATAATATGTTGAATTTCATGTTTGAAAGGCTTTTTTTTAGTTATACATTGCGTTAAATGTTTATGTTTATTTATGAAAGCTTCTGCTATATTGTTATCCTTACTGAGCGTCTGAGCTCACCCCTTTCAATGTTTTAATTTTTTCCAGGATGTGAAGAAGTATTTTAGGAATGACCTGAAGGGTTGGTCTGAAGGGGATATGAGTGTGGAAATTGGAGACTATGTTATTGTAGTTTTTCAATTTATGATGTAATGTAACATTTATGATTGTATCTAGTGTTTCCAAGGCTACTAAACTAATCGGTCTTTCGAGACTTGATCTTTTGTGATCATGCCAATGTTACGCAATAATGCACAGACTCTGGGTAACTGGGGTTGGGGCGTTACAGTTGGTATCAAAGGCAGTTTAGTACTAACCTTGGAAGCTAGATTTAGATAAACTCTGATTAGAGAACATAGCCTGAAGATATACTTTGAGGATTAGTATAGAAGAACTTCCTAGAATTTTGGTATTATAGAGATTTTATGAGTTTTTCGAGCAATACATCCCTGTCTGGATACGAGCAGGTAGAGGCGGCTCTGGAAGAGATTTACCTAGGGGTAAAACCCAAAAACACCGCTTTGAGCTAGACTCGAAGAGAAACTGGTGCACGATAATGGGCCTTGCTGCACTCTTAGTTATGACACTCCCGGGGGATATGCTTAGGATAATTCTCATTTTATTTACAAACCACTATGAATGGTTATGAGTATATACTACCTCAAAGAAAACATTTTTATGATTGTGGATTACATCCATAAACCATTCAATTTACGTTAAGTATTTTATAGGTTTGGAATTATTCATTTCAATTCATAAACTAACCTAGATTATGCCATTGTATAGAAATGGCGCCCATTAGAAGGAATGTGAACTTCAGCAATATGTATGATCCAAAGAGTAAGAAGGATCGTATCTTTCACGGCATTAAGCCAACATTTAGAAGGAAAATAGTCTCCCATGTGTTCTCAACATATGAATAAATATTATCATGTTTTAATAAGATAAGTAATGAATTCTCTAATTCCTATGTCTTTGAAGCGAAGCAAGAGAAGAAAAGGATGGAAGGGAGAATGATGGATAAAGGGACGAGGGGAAAAAAGAATTTTCCAATATGTGATAACTGTGGGAAGAAACACCTTGGAACTTGCCTGAAGGGAATGCGAGTTTGTTATAAGTGTGGAGAAAAAGGACACCAAGTGCATGAATGCAAGGGTAAGAAAAAGGTTTCAAATGTACAATGCTTTATCTGCAAGGAGTGGGGACACTATGCAAACCAATGTCCAAATCATCGGAGTATGCCCCAAATGATGTTATTGGATAATAATCAAGTTATGATACTACCACATATGAGGAGGAATGGTTAGAGTTCTTATGTTGTTATTAAATAATTATGTCATTTGAGTGTTGTATTAATGATGTACTGGTTATAATAATTATGGAGTATATAAGGATTGTACTGCAGTACTATTTCATCAAGGACTTGAGATTGTGTGGAACCAAGAAAAGTGACTCAATAGAAGGTTAAATTTTTGGAAAATATATGGTTGAGAGAAAGATAAACCATAATATGGTTCTAATACTGAGATAGTGAATTTGAAATAATTCAAGATTGATTTGGATAAATTATATTGGATATTCTTGACTTCCTTGAAACTGATTAATGATTTGCAAACATTTTTGGATAGAAGGAGTATATTTAGTATTCTATAAGGAATAAGGGATCATGAATTTAATAAATAAGGATTTATGGTAATTCAGGATGTTTCAGTGTTTTAAAATAATACATGATGAAGGTGTTCACATGTTATTATGCGGCAAAAAGGATCTTCATTGTGTTTACATTCCTCATAAAATTTGGACTGTGAGTTTGGACAGAATTATTTTGGATAACTATAAAGGTTGGAATGGATTAAGTTGAACTTTGGATAGTATTATTTAAGGTTAAACATTTCTGAAGATTATTTTTGGAATATTATAATACTATAGTTTTTGAAAAAAGGACAACCTGTAGGACGAGGGATAACACGTCATGTCGGACAAAGCTGCAGGAATCGAACCCACAACCATAGTTCGACAGGCCTTTATTACCTACGACTAGCCTATACGAAGTCCCTGGTTATTACAAAATAGGTTTCATAATCTCAATGGTATGTCTTAATATTTGGAACCTTATACAATTATGATAAATACAATATTTTGAGTTCTCTTACCTTTTGGAGTGAATGATGGGTTTGTGGTAAAAAATTTATTAAAGGGTGAAAGTCTACATGACAAGTAAGTATATTTCCTTACGTTCTTAGTAAATATTCTAAATAAATTCCTCAACTTTATGAAAGGTAACTTAAACCAAAAACGTTGCCGGTTAACTTTTCTAACTGGGGATTCAATGACAATTTAACCAATCACATGTTTGTGATTTTATTGTGGTTAAATTTCTCCTAATCCTATTTTCTACAAATCTCTATCAGACCTTGATGGTTTTTTTCCTCTATATCCATATTTTCATATAATCCTAGGATGGGCTATCTCGGGTGACCTTTGTACCTCTATTTCTTTCTTTTAATGTTATATTTTTATTAACCCTATTTCCGATGTGGGTTTTCTACAAAGGTATTTTCTATTTTCAACCTTTTATTTTCAAAGAAAAATTTCAAATTTCTAGGATGCAATTTATTGAAGTAGGGGAGAATGTAACACCCCGAGCTTCCATGATACGCTTCTCTTTCAATAATGCAAAAGCTTGCATTGTACGCAAGTTCGAGATTCTAACACACCACGACCAATCAAAATAGCCATTATGAATAGTAATACCCACTTTTTGAAATTATATATATTTTATATTTCAAAATGGACTTCATTTTTGGATTCTGAATTTCGAAATTAGCCTATGTTGAATTTTTGGTATTTTTCTGAGAACTTCCAATTTTTTATGAATAGTGAAAAATATTTAAAAAAAACATTTTTAATCAAAATAATTTATAGTGATAAATTATACTATTGAGTGGTTTTAAAGTTTAATTAGAATATATTTTTTATATTTTATCCAATGGTGGTCATTAGAATTAATTTCACTTTGAAATTGGACATAAACAATTGTCAATATTTTGATATATATTGTTTTTTAAAAACACGCTATTTGTTGTGACAACGATAATTAGTTATAAAATTAATTAATGCAACTTATATGTTTGGAATTTTTTAAAATAGACATCATTTTTGAATTCGGAATATCAATTATAGCTTAGGGTGAAATTTTGGCATTGTTCTGAAATTTTTCAATTTTTGATGAATAGTGAAACCACTAAGTGGTAGTTAAAAAACTGATTTTTCATTTAAATTAAACATTACCACTTCTGTGATTTGATTTTCAAAATTCTGACATACATGGTTGTCATTAGGAATTAAAATGTCGTTCAATGGGATTAAAATAATTTTTTGGTGAATAGTAACTTTTAAGTTTAATTAATCGCGATTAAAGGTAATTAGTGAAATTTAAGGTAAAGATAATGTTATGATAATATGAAATGACCTTGACACTTGTCCTAAAACAATTGGATGATTCATGTCCGACCAAGACAATCCATGTCTCAACTTGGGGACCCCATGGAGCCACTTTGGTAGGAAAATGACATTAAAAACTTTTTATTTAATGTTAAAATAAAAATGTCACAAACATGAGTTGTTTTACTAAAAAACATTTTAAATGGGGTTATAAAAGTCATAATTTTTACTATAAATATTAATTAGAAAGATAAAAAGATTTCCTACATCATTAAATTTTTCTTATAATTTTGAGACATTAAATAAATTAAAATATTTATGACACCATGATGATGCAACGATTACCTCATTAATTAACGATTTAAATAAAATGGAAAGATAATGTAAAATATAAGGCTTAAACTTGGGTAAAACCTATTGGATGGGAATATTTCGAACCCTTATCACCTTATCCTCGAAATATATCATTTTGGGACCTTTAGAATCCGAAAAGCATTTCATAATAAAGTAACATTTCAATCTTTCAAAGAGTGCCCCTCCTCTCCTCTTATAAAAGGCCCCCACCACTACCACCTTATTCATGCCTTCCAAGCCATTTGGATTGGCCAACCTCTGCCCAAATACTCTCTCAACGTCCCTCTATTTCTCCTAGAAGCCTCACTTTGGGCAGAATTCTTCCCAAGGAATCCTCTGGATCAAATCAAAAAAGAGTTACCCGATTTTATGATAATGTCTTCTCTTATGCTAGTTTGTTTTATTTTGCTTCTTCAACCCCCTAAACTCTTGTTATTCAATTATTTTGTAACAACAACAGTATCCTAAATATACTAGGATATTTTTATAAGAATTATTCAAGCTACACTTACACACACCTACCTCTAATGGTTAAGGAAGATACCGTTTCTGTGGATGGCGAATTTCTGCCTCACGAAACGATGATTGTTCAACACTCATATAACACCTTTAAAGGTGGCCATTAAGATGTCACTATATTAATATATGATATATAATATGTTTATGTTTTACTTAAGCTTCTTTATTTTTCATTTATGGCATACCTTTATGGTTTCCATTATGGGTAAACGCGATATCTTCATTTTAGGAAGTGCGGACTACCGCCCCCTCAAAGTGATTTGAATCGTTAATGCCATATGTGGGATGTATAGAGGATGGAATAAATGGTATTATACATTATATTATACTGTAATTATATTATACCTTTATAAATTATAACTTCATTCCATTAAATACAAAATACAAATGAAAGTAGCGTTCATGCGTACGTACGGCTTACCGTCTCTATGAACGGTGCATTTCATTTCTTACCTCTAAATGCTATATAATATGATAAATGAATGTATATACTAGATATATATGATGTATATGATATCTAAATCATGAATATAATTACGGATATAATGCATATTTTACCACATGAACAAAGTGTAATTATAAGAAGTTTATTTTTGACTCAAGTACCTAAGATCGAAAAAACGACCGTTATTAACTTAAATAATTACATAATGTTCATAACATGGTAATAAGTAATATAAAATAAATAATGAACTTGAAAAAGGCTTTTAAGCAGGTAGAGACTAACTCTTGTTTATTATTCAGGAGGTTAAAGAGCGGTCGAGTCAAGTCGGATACGAGGTAAGGAAAATTCTTAACCCACTTTCTGTTCTTTGGGTTAGTCTCTTACTTTCAAATTATGTCATGATATTATTATGTCATATCTTGTATTTTTACTTTATTTATGTGTAATTATAGTGTATACACATAATAGATCTATTTTATTTAGAAAAATGATATTTGTAAGGGAAATTCTTAACCCACTTTCTGTTCTTTGGGTTAATCTCCTACTTTCAAATTATGTCATGATACTATTATGTCATATCTTGTATTTTTACTTTATTTATGTGTAATTATAGTGAATACACATAATATATCTATTTTATTTCAAAAAATCATCTTTTTAAGGGAAGTTCTTAACCCACTTTCTGTTCTTTGGGTTAATCTCCTACTTTCAAATTATGTCATGATATTATTATGTCATATCTAGTATTTTTACTTTATTTATGTGTAATTATACTGAATACACATAATATATCTATTTTATTTAAAAAAATGATCTTTGTAAGGGAATTTCTTAACCCAATTTCTATTCGTTGGGATAATCTCCTATTTTCAAATTATGTCATGATATTATTATGTGCAATATTGTATTTGTACTTTCTTTATGTGTACTTATAGTGAATACACATAATAGATCTATTTTA
The DNA here is from genome assembly GCA_963277665.1 of Viscum album. Lineage (NCBI taxonomy): Eukaryota > Viridiplantae > Streptophyta > Magnoliopsida > Santalales > Viscaceae > Viscum > Viscum album. The sequence continues at coordinate 931,073,742 of OY728122.1, read as the reverse complement.
TTTAACAAAAATGATATTTGTAAGGGACTTAATCTCAAATCTCTTTTCGTTGAGACATATTTTGTTTTATACACAACTTTCTTTTGTACGATGTATTAAACCCTTTGAATTTTACGTTTATTCAAAAGGTTTTCTTTTATAATTATGTTATTTTTAAATGATTTCAAAAAAGTGATATCTCTCTCAAATATATGAAAATATAGTGCAAATGTATACATATTTAACGCAAGCTTAAAATTGTTTTCAGAAAACCCAACTCTCGAGTGTGGTAGACAGGAAGGGATTGGGCGTTGACCCATCATGGCCTGTAATTAGTCGAACAGTCTCAGAATTAGTTATTTTTTTTCAGAAGCTTGCATAATGTTTTCAGAAAAACAAAGGAGCATATTTGAGAAATTTTAGAAGTAAGTATCTTCTAAAAAATCGCATCGGCAGGTCTCATGAGACAAACTAGTGTCTTGGCACGAGGCCTTGACAAAATCATATTTGTACTCTTGGCATGAGGCCTTGGCTACATGGGTTTGATAATCTGGAATTATGCATTCCATCATTATGAAAGTGGTTATTGATGTTGTATGTGATTATTCGAACAGTTGAATATCCATGTGAATAAGTAAATGACATTATTTCATTTTACTTTTTCCATAATATTTTGAAGTTCATTTTTAAAAGGATTTTGTTTAGTTATACATTGCCTTAAATGTTTATGTTTAGTTATGAAAGCTTCCACTATATTGTTATCCTTGCTGAGCATCTGAGCTCACCCCCTTCAATGTTTTAATTTTTTCCAGGATGTGGAGAAGTATTTTAGGAATGACCTGCATGGATGGTCTGAAGGGGATATGAGTGTGGAAAATGGAGACTATGTTATTGTAGTTTTTCACATTATGATGTAATGTAACATTTATGAATATATATAGTGTTTCCAAGGATACTAAACTAATCAGTATTTCGAGACTTGATCTTTTGTGATCATGCCAATGTTATGCAGTAATGCACCGACTCTGGGTAACTGGGGTCAGGGCGTTACATTTGGTATCAGAGGCAGTTTAGTACTAACCTTAGAAGCTAGATTTAGATAAACTTTGATTAGAGAACATAGCCTGAAGATAGACTTTGAGGATTAGTATAGAAGAACTTCCTATAATTTTGGTATTATAGAGATTTTGTGAGTTTTCTGAGAACTACATCCCTGTCTGGATACGAGCAGGTAGAGGGGGATCTGGCACAGATGTAACTAGGGGTAAAACCCAAAAACACCACTTTGAGATAGACTTGAACAAGAACTGGTGCATGGCAACGGGCCATGCTGCACTCTTAGTTATGACACTCCTGGGGGATATGCTTAGGATAATTCTCATTTTCTTTACAAACCACTATGAAGGGTTATGAGTATATACATCCTCAAAGAAAACATTTTTATGATTGTGGATTACATCCATAAACCATTCAATTTATGTTAAGTATTTTATAGGTTTGTAATTATTCATTGAAATTCATAAACTAACCTAGTTTATGCCATTGTATAGAAATGGCGCCCAGTAGAAGGAAAGTAAACTCCAACAATACGTATGATACAAAGAGTAAGAAGGATCGTATCTTTCACGGTATTAAGCCAACATTTAGAAGGGAAATAGTCTCCCATGTGTTCTCAAAATATAAAGAAATAGTATCATGTGTTAATAAGATAAGTAATGAATTCATTGAGTCCTATGACTTTGAAGCGAAGCAAGAGAAGAAAAGGATGGAAGAGAGAATGATAGATAAAGGGATGAGGGGAAAGAAGAATTTTCCAATATGTGATAACTGTGGGACGAAACACCCTGGAATATGCCTGAAGGGAATGGGAGTTTGTTATAAGTGTGGAGAAAAAGGACACAAAGTGCATGAATGCAAGGGTAAGAAAAAGGTTTCAAATTTACAATGCTTTATCTTCAAGGAGTGGGGAAACTACGCAAACAAATGTGCAAATCATCAGAGTATGCCCCAAATGTTGTTATTGGATAATAATCAAGTTATGATAATACCACAAATGAGGTGGAATGATTAGAGTTCTTAGGTTGTTATTAAAGAATTATGTCATTTGAGTGTTGTATCAATGATGTACTGATTATAGTAATTATGGAGTATATAAGGATTGTACTGTAGTACTATTTCATCAAGGACTTGAGATTGTGTGGAACCAAGAAAAGTGACTCAATAGAAGGTTAAATTTTTGGAAAATATATGATTGAGAGAAAGATAAACCATAATATGGTTCTGACACTGAGATAGTTAATTTAAAATAATTCAAGATTTATTTGGATAAATTATATTAGATATTGTTGACTTCCTTGAAATTGATTAATTATTTTCATACATTTTTGGATAGAAGGAGTATATCTAATATTCTATTAGGAATCAGGGATCATGATTGTAATCAAAAATGATTTATGGTAATTCAAGATGTTGCAGTGTTTTAAAATAATACATGATGAAGGTGTTCACATGTTATTACGCGGCAAAAAGGATCTTCATTGTGTTTAAATTCCTTATAAAATTTGGAATGTGAGTTTGGACAGAAGTATTTTGGATAACTATAAAGGTTGGAATGGATTCAGTTGAACTTTGGATAGTATTATTTAAGGTTAAAACATTTCTGAAGATTATTTTTGGAATATTATAATACTATAGTTTTGGGAAAAAGGACAACCTGCAGGACGGGGGATAACCCGTCGCGTCAGACAAAGCTGCAGGAATCGAACCCACAACCATTGTGCGACATGCCTTTATTACCTACCACTAACCTATAGGAAGTCCCTGGTTATTAAAAAATATTTTTCCTAATCTAAATGGTATGTGTTAATATTTGGAACCTAATACAATTATGATAAATACAATATTTTGAGTTCTATTACCTTTTGAAGTGAATGATGGGTTTGTGGTAAAAATTTATTAAAGAATGAAAGTCTACATGACAAGTAAGTATATTTCCTTAAGTTCTTAGTAATTCTCCTAAATAAATTCCTCAACTTTATGAAAGGTAACTTAAAACAAAAACGTTGCCGGTTAACTTTTCAAACTGGGGATTCAATGACCGTTTAACCAATCACAAGTTTGTGATTTTCTTGTGGTTAACTTTCTCCTAATCCTATTTTCTACAACTCTCCATCAAAACTTGATGGTTTGTTTTTCCTCCATATCCATATTTTCATATAATCCTAGTATGGGCTATCTCGGGTGACCTTTGTACCTCTCTTTCTTTCTTTTAATGTTATATTTTTATTAACCCTATTTCTGATGTGGGTTTTCTACAAAGGTATTTTCTATTTTCAACCTTTTATTTTCAAAGAAGAATTTCAAATTGCGAGGATGCAATTTATTGAAGTAGGGGAGAATGTTACTCCCCAAGCTTCCACGATACACTTGTCTTTCAATAATGCAATAACTTGCATTGTACGCAAGTTCGAGATTCTAACACACCGCGACCAATCAAAATAGACATTATGAAAAGTAATAACCACTTTTTTAAATTATATATATTTTATATTTCAAAATGGACGTCATTTTTGGATTCGGAATATTGAAATTAGCCTATGTTGAATTTTTGGTATTTTTCTGAGAACTTCCAATTTTTTATGAATAGTGATAAATATTTAAAAACAAATTTTTTAATCAAAATAATTTATAGTGATAAATTATAATATGGAGTGGTTTTAAAGTATAATTAGAATATATTTTTACAATTTTATCCAATGGTGGTCATTAGAATTAATTTCACTTTGAAATTGGACATAAACAATTGTCAATCTTTTGATATATATTGTTTCTTAAAAAAATGCTATTTGTTGTGACAACAGTAATTAGTTATAAAATTAATTAATGAAACTTATATGTTTGGAATTTTTTAAAATAGACATACTTTCTGAATTCATAATATCAATTATAGCTTAGGGTGAAATTTTGGCATTGTTCTGAAAAATTTCAATTTTTGATGAATAGTGAAACCACTAAGTGGTAGTTAAAAAACTGATTTTTCATTTAAATGAAACATTAACACTTCTGTGATTTGATTTTCAAAAATCAGACATACATGGTTGTCATTAGGAAGTAAAATTTGGTTCAATGGGATTAAAATAATTTTTTGGTGAATAGTAACTTTTAAGTTTAATTAATCGCGATTAAAGGTAATTAGTGAAATTTAAGGTAAAGATAATGTTATAATAATATGAAATGACCTTGAAACTTGTCCTAAACCTATTGGATGAGTCATGGCCGACCAAGAAAATACGTTTCTCAACATGGGGACCCCATGTAGCCACTTTGGTAGGAAAATGACATTAAAAACTTTTTATTTAATGTTAAAATAAAAATGTCACAAACATGAGTTGTTTTACTAAAACAATTTTTAAATGGGGTTATACAAGTAATATTTATTACTATAAATATTCATTATAAATCTAAAATGATTTCCTACATCATGATATTTTTTTTTATAATTTTTAGACATTAAATAAATTAAAATATTTATGACACCATGATGATGCAACGATTACCTCATTAATTAACGATTTAAATTAAATTGAAAGATAATGTAAAATCTAAGGCTTAAACTTGTCTAAAACGTATTGTATGGGAATATTTAGAACCCGTATCACCTTATCCTAGAAATATATCATTGTGGGACCTTTATAATACGAAAAGCATTTCATAATAAAGTAACATTTCAATCTTTCCAAGAGTGCCCCTCCCCTCCTCTTATAAAAGGCCCCCACCACTACCACCTTATTCAAACCTTCCAAGCCATTTGGCTCGGACAAACTCTGCCCACATACTCCCTAAACTTCCCTCTATTTCTCCTAGAAGCCTCACTTTGGGAAGAATCCTTCCCAAGGAAGCCTTTGGCTCAAATCAAAAAAGAGTTACCCGATTTTAAGGTAATGTCTTCTCTTATCCTATTTTGTTTTATTTTGCTTCTCCAGCCCCATAAACTCTTGTTATTCATTTCTTTTGTAACAACACTAGTATCCTAAATATACTATGATGTTGTTATAATAATGATTCGAGCTACACTTACACACACCTACATCTAATGATTAAAGAACATACTGTTTCTGTGGATGGTGAATTTCTACCTCACGAAACGATGATTGTTCAACACTCATATAACACCTTTAAAGGTGGGAATTAATATGTAAATATATTTATATATGATATATAATATGTTTATGTTTTACTTAAGCCTCTTTATTTTTCATTTATGGCATGCCTTTATGGTCTCCATTATGGGTAAACGCGATATCTTCATTTTAGGAAGTGCGGACTACCGCCCCCTCAATGTGATTTGAATCGTTAATGCCATATGTGGGATGTATAGAGGATGAAGTAAATGGTATTATAAATTATATTATACTGGAATTATATTATACCTTTATAAATTATAACTTCATTCCATTAAATACGAAATAGAAATGAAAATAGCGTTCATGCGTACGTACGACTTACCGTCTCCATGAACGGTGCATTTCATTACTCACCTCTAAATGTTATGTAATATTATAAATTAATGTATATACTAGACATATATGATGTATATGATATCTAAATCATGAATATAATTATGGATATAATGGATATTTTACCACATGAACAAAGTGTAATTATAAGATGTTTATTTTTGACCCAAGTACCTATGATCGAAAAAACGACCGTTATTAACTTAAATAATTACATAATGTTAATAACATGGTAATAAGTGATATAAAAGAAATAATGAACTTGAAAAAGGATCTTAAGCAGGTAGAGACTAACACTAGTTTATTATTCAGGAGGTTAAAGAGCAGTCGAGTCAAGTCGGACATGAGGTAAGGGAAATTCTTAATCCACTTTCTGTTCTTTGGGTTAATCTCATACTTTCAAATTATATCATGATATTATTATGTAATATCTTGTATTTGTACTTTATTTATGTGTAATTATAGTGAATACACATAATAGATATATTTTATTTAAAAAAATGATCTTTGTAAGGGAAATTCTTAACCCACTTTCTGTTCTTTGGGTTAATCTCCTACTTTCAAATTATGTCATGATATTATTATGTCATATCTTGTATTTGTACTTTCTTTATGTGTAATTATAGTGAATACACATAATAGATCTATTTTATTTAAAAAAATGATCTTTGTAAGGGAAATTCTTAACCCACTTTCTGTTCTTTGGGTTAATCTCCTACTTTCAAATTATGTCATGATATTATTATGTCATATCTTGTATTTGTACTTTCTTTATGTTTAATTATAGTGAATACACATAATAGATATATTTTGTTTTAAAAAATGATCTTTGTAAGAGAACTTCTTAACCCAATTTCTATTCTTTGGGATAATCTCCTAATTTCAAATTATGTCATGATATTATTCTGTCCAATATTGTATTTGTACTTTCTTTATGTTTACTTATAGTGAATACACATAATAGATCTATTTTATTTAAAAAAATGATCTTTGTAATGGACTTCATTTCATATCTCCTTTCATTGAGACATATTTTGTTTTATACACAATGTTCTTTTGTACGGTGTATAAACCCCTTTGACTTTTATGTTTTTTGAAAAGGTTTTCTTTTATAATTATGTTATTTTTAAATGAATTCAAAAAAGAGATATCTCTCTCAAATATATGAAAATCTAGTGCAAATGTATACGTATTTAACGCAAGCTTAATTTTTTTTTTCAGAAAACCCTATTATCGAGTGTGGAAGAAAATAAGGGATTGGGTGTTGACCCATCATAGCCTTTAATTAGTCGAGCAGTCTCAGAATTAGTTATTTTGTTTTCAGAAGCTTACATAATGTTTTCAGAAAAACACTGGAGCATATTTGAGCAATTTTAAATGTAAGTATCTTCTAAAAAATCACATCGGCAGGTCTCATGAGACAAACTAGTGTCTTGGCACAAGGCCTTGAAAAAATCTTATTTGTAGTCTTGGCACGAGGCCTTGGATACATGGTTATGATAGTCTGGAATTTTGTATTCCATCATTATGAAAGTGGTTATTGATATTGCATGTGATTATTCGACCAGTTGAATATCCATGTGAATAAGTAAATGAAATTATTTCATTTTACTTTTTCCATAATATGTTGAAGTTCATGTTTAAAAGGATTTTGTTTAGTTATACATTGCCTTAAATGTTTATGTTTATTTATGAAAGCTTCCGCTATATTGTTATCCTTACTGAGCATCTGAGCTCACCCCTTTCAATGTTTTAATTTTTTCCGTGATGTGAAGATGTAATTTAGGAATGACCTGAAGGGGATATGAGTGTGGAAAATGGAGACTATGTTATTGTAGTTTTTCACTTTATGATGTAATGCAACATTTATGAATGTATCTAGTGTTTCCAAGGCTACTAAGCTAATCGTTCTTTCGAGACTTGATCTTTTGTGATCATGCCAATGTTACACAATAATGCATCGACTCTGGGTAACTGGGGTCAGGGCGTTACACATGATGGGTAAAGAGGAATATTTCAAGAAGATTTTAAAGACTAAAGGAGGAAAATTATCCTTTGGGGATAACTCTCAAGGATAAATTATCGGTATAGGTAACATTATTCTTCTATAAAAATCTTTGATTTAAAATGTTTTATTTTTTAAATGTCTTAAGAACAATCTCATCAGCATAAGTCAGTTATGTGATGAAGGATACCTTGTGAATTTTAGGAATAACAAGTGCTTAGTGCACAATTCCAAGGATGAGTTTATTCTCTCAGCCCATAGGCAAGAGAATTTACACACACTCACCGAATATGGTATTGGTTTCTCCAAAACTCAAATAATGTGTGATAACTCAATCACCATTTCTCTAACTAAAAACCCTGAACATCACTCCCATGGAAAGCAAATAGATATTAGACATCACTTTCTTAGGTATCACACACTTAAAGGAGATATTATTCTTTAATTCATTAGAACACAAGAACAACTTGATGATATTTTTTCAAAGCCATTATCTTTTGACAGATTTGAATACATTAAATAGAATCTAGGGATGATCTCTATGAGGAAATCATTCATATATAATTCTTGTTTAAATCATATCCTAAAATTAAACTAATCCTTATTTTAGGGGGATTACATATGTATTTTTCAAAAATATTTATCCTTCTCTAAGAAAATCCATTCTTTTTTTTTTGAAAATTTCGATATTGAAAATTTCGGTATTGAAAATTTTGGTATTGAAATCGTGGATTTTAAAACATTCAAGTGAATTATCATAATACCAATAAATTCTTTAGAGTATTCCAAAAGGTGCACTTTCTTACTCTATATTTTCTTATCTTAAGTTTTAGTTATTGGTATTTCAAAACATTAAATCCCGGTTTACCTTACTACAAAAGATCATAATTTTCATTTTCTATAATCATCCTCAACCGGAATATCAGATCAGTTCTTTTTCAGACATTTGATTATCTTATGGAATTTGAAAGGTCATAAGCGTTGTCTATATAAGGGGTTCCTTATTTATAAGCACCACACTATCCTTAATAATCTCTATGCTGAAGTTCTGTTGCCATGAAAGTTTTCATCCTGAATCCTTTGTCTCTTTCACCCTGAATGACTCTTGAATCCTTAGCAGATCAGATTCTGACTATCAAGGAAATAAAGGATTGTTCAGTGTTTAGAGAAATGTTGGTATTCCCTAACTTATTTTCAAAATATGACTCTCTTATCTCTAAGGTGATAAAATCTAACAGATTGGAAAGTGTTTGTGTGGATATGGATAAGAGTTAGGATCCAGTTTTTCCTGATCTGGTTATTCAGTTCTATGAATCCATTACTTTTATTCAAAAGGATGGTAATGATTTGTTTAAGTTCAAATGTTATGATAAGAACTATAAAGTTCAATATAATAAGGTAGAAAATGTTCTTTATATTCCGTATGAAGGGGAAGATATTATTTTCTCTCAACGACTTCCTAAGAAGGAAGGTTCTTTTGAAAAGGTCAAGGAATTAGATTATCTTGGTCTTAAGTATATTAATAATCTGAAGATTACGAATCTTAAAACAAATAAAAAAGGGTATCTCTCTGGATGCAAGGTTTTTTTATTCCACGAAAAGGTGATAAGGACTCTCTAAAGATATGTGATATCTTTCGTTCTGACTTTCTTGTCAACCTATGAAAGATCAACTTGGTTAAGTACATCTTTCTCACCATCCAATCAATAAAAGGTGGAACAATCAGATCTCAAATTCTTATGTATCCAACAACTATAACTAGGATAATTGTTATGTTCCTTCAAGAGATAAATGTCCCATGCCGATCAGTTTCAAAGCCTTTCAAGATTTTTTGGCTAAGTGATGACACTCTAAGGAGGATGAAGGTAGAGTTCTTACTGGAATCTGGAAGTTTTGAAGAAATAGTTGTCCAGAACAAGGGTGATGTTCCAGAGTCTTCAAAATCGGTACCCAAGAAAAGGAAACATGAAGAACCAAGCTTTCCAATATCAGTTCCTGATTTCCTGGTATCAGCACCTCCTCCTGCAAAGAAACCGAAAGCCTATTCCGATGCAACAATTGTAAAGTGGAGAGAAATGGAAGCTACCAGAAAGGAAGGAGATCCTTCCTTTGGCTTGAAACCTGTAGAATCCAAGGCATTAAAAATTAGGAAATCTGAAAATCATGAGAAAGAAAAGAAGGAGGAGATCCTGAAGAAGAAATCCTTGGAAGCTCAAGTGTGTTAGTCTCTTCTAAAATCTCTAGAAAAGAAATCTCAAGAACTAACCAAACCTCAAGTTGTTCATAAGATGCCGGCTCCCACTTAGAATATTTAGAAATCCAAGAAAGTATTAGCTTTATCAGAACCTGTTCAGGAAATACAAGATCAGGTTACTCAAGAAGATTATGATTATGTTTTAAGGGAAGTGGAAGATTACATTGGAACTCCTTTGCATTCAGTTTGTAATCAATTTTCGAAGAATAATTTGAAGAAGAAATTGAGGAAGAAGTAGAAGTTGAAGATGAAAAACAAGTTGTAGTTGATGTGTAAGAAGAATAGAAAGAAGAGGTTGATCAACAAGGTGGAAAAGAGAAAGAAATTTTGGAAGAATAAAGTCAAGAATGATCTCAACATCACGAGTTGTATGTGGATGAAGATGAATAGGAAGATATTAATGTTATCCAAGTATCTGATGAAAAATATAATGTTTGGAACCCTATTAATGGAAAGAGTGTGTTGAATTCATCATCTGATAAGGAAATGCCTCAGAAGTCTTCTAAGAGAATTGAAAAATCAGCTTCCTTAACTCCAAGAGGATATGACGAAGGGAAAGATGTTTCAGGTTCCGAATCCTCATAATCTGTTGATCGTGGACTTTTCAAGATATGTTTATGAAATTTGGTCCACACCATTCTGGTTCTTGCAAATATAAAAGCCCAAATTCAAATGATGCATGAAACCCTGAATGAAAAGACAAAATCGACCAATATGCTTATGGACATGGTGGTCCAGCAAGAAGAAGACTTTAGTAATATTTTGATAAATTAAAAATCTTAGAAGGTGACTTGTATGAAAGTATTTAACCATACCAAAACCATTAATGATGAGCTTGGGGTATTTGGTGACTTCATTGATTAAAAAAATGGAGGTTTAAATACTTGTAAAACCGAGTTCAACAAGGCAAAGGCATCAATCTATGAGAAGGCCAGTCAACTTAATTCCGTTGCCCGATCTATAAGTAGTGAGGAGGAAGTCAGTGCTGAGTTACAGAAAAAGGTGGCTACTCAAGAAGAATGGATCCTGTTGTTAGAAAAGAAGTATCAGGATTATAATACCTGGTTTAAAAAGTTCAAAGAAGATCATAAGTAAGTTAAGAAACATAAATCCTCGATAAGGAAAATGTTTTATGAGAAGAAGAAGGATGAATGATTTTCTTTATATTCCAATGTTTTATTCTTATATAAACATTATTTCCAAATTTTTTTTAAGAAGTTTCTTTCATATCATTTTTTTTGAATGTATGCTTACTTAACCTTAAAAGTACATCTTATACTTCTCCATTACTTTCCCTCGTTTTGAAAATCACAAAGGGGGAGAATTTATTTAATGGAAGAATTTAATGAAGATCTCAAAGGAGGAGAATCCATTAAGGGAGAGTATGGTAAGAAATGATAATGTCCCAGTAAGGGGGAGTTTTCCATAAAGATGAAATACTTATCTAAGGTGGAGATATCTTCTTAATAAAGAAAACCAGATACTAAAGATCAAGAATATGATCCTTGGGAAACATAACCTTAGGGGGAGTTAGTCATATTCATCTGAAATCTCATTCAAAGGGGGAGATAAGTTTATCATACTGTTTTAACTAAATCACTATATTATTCCTTAGAAAATTTGTTTGTGATTTCTAAAATGGGGGATATTGTTGAGTCAATAATGTTATCTTGGGACTTCTCCTTTGCTTATTGTATTATGTGTTGAAAATCAAAAACACTTTTTTTATGTTCTGAATTTTTCTTAAGTTCTGTTTTTTTCTTAAGATCCGAACTCATCATTCCATTATACTTATAGATCTATCATTACATTTTTCTATTCTGATAGAGCTACAAGTCTATCATACCAATTCTGGTGTAAAATTCATTACAATTTCATGATTCTGATTCCAGTGCAAAAGTCAATATGATTTTACGATACAGATTCCGGTGCAAAAGTGATACCGATTTTATGATACCGATTCTGGTGCAAAATTGAAAATAATTTTATAATACCGATTCCGGTGAAAAAGTGATACCAATTTTATGATTCCGATTATAGTGAAAAAGTGATACAGATTTTATGATACCAATTTCTGTGAAAAAGTGAAACTGATTTTATGATACCGATTCTGGTGCAATGGTGATACCGATTTTAAGATACTAATTTCTGTGAAAAAGTGATACCGATTATATGATTTCGATTCTAGTATAAATGTGATACTGTTTTAACAGTCCCATTTACATTCTCTTAAGAATCCATTTTCTTAATAATGTAAGAGTTGTTTTATGTACCATTCCATTATTATCAAATTCCATGGTTTCTTATACATAACACTTTTCTTTAACTTAACATCATTTCTTATACTTGAAATGATGTCATACAATCTGTTACAAACTAACCATTGTAAGTTTGAAACATGTCCAGGTCCCTCTGAAATTTGAGGAAAATATGACCCTTGGAGTGGAGCTGACAGTTGGGAGGTTTTTTCTATAAATACAAGTTCATTTGAACAAGTGAAAAAGAATGCAGAAAGTGGATGAACTTGATTCATGTGAAAAATCTATGAAGTGATTTATAGAGAGAGAGGTTGTTACAACTCTCAGTGCTTTGTGCAGATGTCATAAACAACTTGTCCCAATGTGAAAAACTTTTTCATACATGCTTTCTATATACTCCAATCATGCTGATTGTGGGATTCTGAGTTTGGAAGATAGAGGTTCTGATTTCCTTCTAAATCGAGGGCTTATGGGGATAGCAAGAGAGATACCAATCTTCGGATTGGGGGCTTACCTGGGTTTGGGTAAGACAGAATTTCTCGAAAGCATAAATCAAGGAACCTTTATCCATAGTTGTTGGATATCCTTATCTTTGGGATAAAAGAATTTTATTGATACTTGTTTTCTATTTTAAGTTGTTTTAATTTAGTTGTATTTTTATCTTTGTTAAAGTTAGATAGTATAAATTTATTATACTTTCTAATTCTGTTACAATGATTATATTACAGATTCTATACGCTTTAAGGTAGAATCTTTTCTTTAAGAGGTTATTTTGAATGTTTGTTTAACTTCGTTAAACTATGTTTTCTTAAAATTAAAAGCCAAACTTAAGAAACAGTTTTTCTTAAGGTTAAGAAAAATTCTTTAAGAATTTTTTATATCAACTTTAAAGGTTTCAAAGGAATTTTTTAAGAATACAATTCACCCACCTCATGTATTTTGAGCACCTCTTTTCATATTCGATCCTACAATTTTGATCTTCATTATTTGTGAATAATTTAAAATTATTCATTTTTGATGAATAATGAATTACCATTTACCTTCTCTCTCCATCAATAATACATTAAAAACATTTACTCCCTGATTCGACTTATTTATTAACATTTTTCATGTGTTACCAAGTCACCCATGTCACAACCCCTTCACATATTTAATTCACTTGTACCTAGAATTTTTAACTTCTCCTACTTGAAATAGGTTACATTTCATCCATTTTTCTTGAATTATAACACATAAATCCTTCAATCTATTAAACACACATCCAAACGTCTCATATATAAAATAATTTTTTAGGACATAGTTATGAAATACTTAGAAAAATGTGTTTCAAACAATCAATAAAGATTGTATTATTTGACTAAAACTTTTCATCTTCAGTATCTATCAATCCAACTCCTTTGTATTTGAGTGATCCATCATTAAAAAATGTTACTGATCATTATTTATCCTTATCTAAGTCTTTATTACTCCTTATATCACCAACATATATAAATAACACTCATTCTTTTGTATCCATGGATGATTAATTTGAGATGCTTTTAGTGAAAATTTAACCCCAAAAAATTTCTCCTCTTCCCTTATTAAACTCATATGAAAAAATTAAGAAATTCCCATTCTAAATTTCACTAGAAAAATGGTTAGGTTATCCTCATTTTCATGTCTTGAATAATCATATCCTATAGAAAATTTATTTAGAACATAAAAATGATCTATCACCCAAACTCCCAAATTTTTAGTCTCTTTTAAAACCATTATACTTTGAGAAGGTTGTATCCCATTTAATTATTATCTTAAAACATTTATAGAATTGGACAATAAATTTTATTAAATAAAATAATACTTTTTGTTTGCTTGTAGTGATCATAGAACCAGCGAATGAAAAAAGATGAAAATCATCTAGAAAAAACATTTCACTGAAAAAGTCTAACTTCCATTCCTTCACCAATAAGGAAATTGATTTCAGAAACTTTTTTAAACCAAAATAATACAGTGTTCCACAAATATTTCATTTAATTACATCATTATTCACCAATGTTTCTACTATAGTGTATCGGAAATTTTGTATAATTTTTTTTAATTATATAGAATTATTTTGAGACCAAGAAATTTGGTGGCACGTGATTCTAAGGATTGGATTGGTCGGAATGTTCCGTCAAAGATTTTTTAAGCTTTAATTAGCGCGCGCAAGAAGCTTTCCTGAAAAAAATGAATAATTCATAAACAGTTACATGAATCAAAAATCCAAGGAAACTGTTGTACTTAGGATGGCTGGTTTACCCTAGGCGCGACTTAAGTTTATTCAGCGTATGCCTCCTATGAGAAAACCACAAAATGGCATACCATAATTAAAATAATTAAATAAATTATTTTATTTTTCAAATGCTTATAACTCAAAAATGGTAAATCAGATTAAAAATTCGAGACCACCACTGAACTCATGAAGGTTTGATTTCTTTAGGTAGGATACTAACATTGGCCGATGCAGGCCACTAGTGAAAGTTAGTTTTTGGACGTAAATAAAATAATTAAGTGAAAATTATTTTATTATAAAATCCATAACTTTTAAATGGTAACTCAGATTGGAAATCTGAGAATACCGTTTTGTTAGTTGGAGTGTGTTTCACTTAGGTAGAGCCTAACCTTGACTGGCATGGGTCGAGGGTCAAGGGTGATTGTTATTATATTTCCAAACATTTTTTCCGTTACATTCAGTAAATGTGAGAGCAAAATTTTATAACTTTTGAACCAGTTCTAGGATTTAAAATCCGAGGGCACCATTGAATCTGCAGCACCGAGATTCGCTTAAGGGAGACTTTACTTTGACCTCAGTATGCCCAACGAAGAAGTTATTTTTTGTGACTTTTAAAAGGAAATGAAATAAAATAATCTCACTATTTTATTTCTTTTCCACCAACGGACAAGCGGTAGTGTGGGACCCGTAGCGAGTCAAGCCATTAAATGAATCGACCCTTCAAATACTACGTAACAACATAATTGTAATTTAGGAAGGTTAATATTAAATGATCCTTGATAAGTTTCATGATCGTTACTTACCATCCCCCCTCTCCTATTTATATGGAGATTTGGGGGAGTAATTGGAACAACTTCACCAAGAGACAAAGCTTTGGTAAAGTGTCATGATGCCAAACACTTAGAGGACGAACCCAGTTCCAACAGGCAGTGACGAGCGAACATGAACCCCAAACCGAAGAACGACGATTGAGCAGCGTCATTGGAGGCTTGTGGACAACAAATGCTGACACTTCCTCAAACGTGGACGCTCTGCAACGATCTTGAGGTAGGGGTTTTATTTTTGTTTGAATTTACTATATTTATTCTTCATATCCTAAATTCACGACGACGATGTCCAAATGATCATGGCCACCATCCCACACATTAGCCTTGCTTATCTTCCTTTTATATCTTCTCACATACTTCACGTGTTCTTCAACCCCATAATTTTTATTGGCGCAAGAAATATGGAGTTTTTATGAGCGCAATATATGGATGTGAATCCCTCGACAAAAGGATCACGAATATGCGATCGTATAATTTTTTGAGCTTGGAATGAAGCCGCATTGGCACGTGCAAGAAGGTGACAGATGATTCCCGGCTGACCATGAGGAAGGACAGGCGACACACGTCCACACCGCCGGTTGAAGAGGAGGTCTTGGCCCATCGGCCACTTCGGGGTAGGATGTCGGCCGACAACCGACCGACTGCGTGACGGAGAAGCGATGCGCGTCCGCACCACCGGTGGAGCAAGAGGCAGCAACCACTTAGCCGCAGTGAAGACGGATGGCGGCCGACACTCGGTCAGTCGCAGGTGGATAGCTACCCCTTCGCCTCGCTATAAAGAAGATCGATGGCCGTTCCAGCTGGCCGAGGCACATCGTGTAAGACCATCGAGTGGTCCCGCATGCCAGCCAGTTCGCACCGCGGGCTGCATTCGTGAGGCCGCACCGTGGGTCGCACCACAGGTCACCCTGCGTTCCCCACAACGAGCTGCCCAACGGGCCATGCAAACAGGTCGCACAATTTGTGGGCCATGCCTGGCCGGTCCGACCGGGTCGCACCAGACCCGGGCCCATCTGGGCCCATTATTACCTTTTTGACCATAACTTGAGAACCAAACGTCCGTTTGATGAACCGTCTGCAGAGCCATAACCCTTGGTTTGAGACGGTAAATTTTTTGTACTAAAATTGAGTTTTGGATAAGGTTGAAGTATGTCGGGGTTGGATCAGATGCTAAATCCAACCGGGCCCTCGGAGTAGAAACACTTATAAATTACAAACTTGTCAGGTTGTACTTTCCAATTTTTCATGTACATTATATTTGGGCTAGTATTTTGGCCCCTTTTACTTTCTACACACCCATATTTACTACATAGTTTTACTTTGTGCTTGAATCCTGCCTTGTGCATAGTTTTGTCAGTTACAGGTTATAAAGGTAATTAATTCCCATTTTTGGGGAATACGTCTTTGGGTTCTAGTCGCTAGCCCCTATACTATGAAAGACAGGCTTGGGGTAGCTACAACGTGGGCCCCGATTGACGGGTTGTGACAAAGTGGTATCAGTGGAGTTCAATTCTATGGAAGAACTAGGACTCTGATCTTTTCTGTGAAGCTATAATGTTAACAGTTGTGAGTGTGGTAATCAGTTTGGGGAGTCCAGTGTTAGTATGGAGGCCAACATATCCATACACCCAGACCGTGAGTTCTAATTTCTAACTCAGTGCAAGAAAACACTTATTGCGTGTGTTTTTGAAAAGATTTTATTTTTATTTCTTTGGAGTCATCTCACCGGGTATAACTTAATGACCATGGTGCACCTGTTTCTTATCAGGATGCCGCAACAAAGACAACCACACAGGTTTCCTGAGAGAGTATGCGATGACGGCCCACTGAGCGATGAGGCATCATTAGAGGTCCCTCTTTAGATGTTAGCACCTTTGGGTGGTGTACTAGCAGCACCACTACCCATTGGATGAGCGTTGCCACCAGGCCCACCAGTAGATGATGCACAATGACTGAGCACGTTGTATGAGTTCTAGCAATAGAGGCCTATGAGGTTTCGAGGTGAGTCAGATTTCCAGTCAGCTGAGTGCTGGATGGAGGGAGTGGCTAGGGTTTTTCACCTAGTTGAGACACCAGTAGGGAAGATGGTAATCATATCTTCTATTCTTTTCTAGTGAGTGACTATGAGGATGGTCCGCATAGTAATGAGGCTTCGGTACTTGGACCGTTTCCCAAGATGGTACCTTCTGGTAGTGTGTCAGCTATATCAGTACCCTTTGGTCAGTAGTTACGACCTATAGTACTGGTAGGGGACAAATTTAGGCTTAGTTCATTATGCGAGTTTCAGCACCATATACTGTAACACCCCGAGATTTTATGAAAAATATTCTTTTTAATTTCATTAATGTCTTGTGTTGTACGCTACACCAAAAGAAGCTTTCACAACACGCATCCTTGACTTTCCTTCCATTACACGCAATCACGACCTTCCTCGATAGCTTGCGTCGTACGCAATACCGAGTTTCACTAAACAACAATATGCTATTAAAACTAGCCGTTATGAATAGTAATAACCACTTTTTGAAATTTTATAAATTTTATTTTTCAAAATGGACTTCATTTTTGGATTCGGAATATCGAAATTAGCCTAGGGTGAAATTTTGGTATTTTTCTGAAAACTTTCAATTTTTGATGAATAGTGAAATCACTAAGTGGTAGGTTAAAAAACTGAATTTTGCATAAAACTTAATTTTACCGCTTCTGTGAATGGAATTTCAAAAATCCGAGAGACACGGTTAATATCAAGGACTAAAATGTGGTTCAATGAGATGAAAATAATTTTTTGGTGAATAGTAACGTTTTACTTTTTTTTACCGCAGTTAATAGTAAATAGGGTAACTAAAGGTAAATATGATATTAATATTACTCTAACACATGTCCTAATTCTATTGGACAAGTTTAAATCGACCAAAAACAAACTTAGGAATAAAATATGACCATTTAGGCCCACTTGGATTAGATTAGGACATTTATTATTAATTTATTTAAAGAAGGGTTAAAATAGTTAAAATCAAAGTTTAATAAGTAAATCATTTTTAATATGGGGTTATACATAAGATAAATTAGATTGTAAATATTCATTAGAAAGATAAAAAGATTTCCTACATAATGATATTTTATTTGTAATTTTTAAAAATCAAATAATTTAATTTATTTATGACACAAAGATGATGCAGTAATTATCTTATTAATGAAATATTGACATAATTGATAATATAAATACCAAAATAAATGTAATTCAAGACTTTTTATGAATTCCACTAATTTTCTAGGTTACTATGATATATTAATGTTGATTTAATCAACTTGGTTCGAACATTTAATTCTGTTATGACTTTCACAAAAATCATATATCAAATAGTGTCAAAATTGACACAAAATAGTTTTTAAATCAAATATTATATTATTAATTGTTATTTTATTCCTAAAAATCTAAGGTTCGGCCAAATGACTTAGATTAGGATATATTTATTAATAATATACAATTTGGGGTTCGTTTGGCATGTTATAGTAAGTATATTAACCATATAGTGAAAGAAAACAAAAAGACACGGTAAAAGTTAAATTATTTAACTTAGAGTTAAATCTAATTGATAAGGTTAAAATAATAACCTAAACTTGTCTAAATCCTATTGGTTGATAGGATTTCGACCCTTCCCCACTTTATCTTCGAAATAAGACCCTTTGGAACCATTATAAACTGATTTTGACTTTAATATAAAATAATATTTTGAGATATTCCTAAGGTGCCCCTCTCCTCCCTTATAAAAGGACACCTCCTCCCCCTCCTCCTCACACCAATTTGAGCACTCAAGCTCGGCCAACCCCTGACAAAATCTCTTCTCCACTTCCCTAGCAACATCCTAGAGGTTCTGGTCTTTCTCAAAGACCAATTCTAGTGCCCTAAGAGGAGGTCTCAAAGAGGCACTTCAAAGAAGAGGTAATTACCGTTACCAATTCTTTCATCTTTATTTCTTCTTCCACTTCTTCTTCTTAGGTTGTTTCATTATGAAGTAATAACATCAGTATCACTCATATACTGATATGTTATTATAATTATGAAACAACCCTATTTCACCATCTATCCATCCTACGGAAAAAGAAATCACCGCGCGTGCGTACGTACGGAATACCGTCTCCACGCCGTGGTGTAATCTATTTTCCACCACCACCTTACATGGATGGGTATAATGGTGTAAAGAATAACTATACATAGTTATTACAACATCATATTGATTCTGATATATTGTATAATTCACTCCAATTCAATTCAATACTTATAGAAATGATATCATCGCTCGTGCGTACGTACGGACTACCGTCTCCACGACGCGATGAGATTCATTCTCCATATTAACCATTTAAGAATGATTATAAAGTATATATAAGAAATAATAATGAAATATATGACATTATAAAGCTACTGGATTTATGTATATATATACATATGTATGTCATCTACTTACTTCCATTTCAAGACAATAAGGAAAGGAAAACAACGTTCATGCGTACGTACGGACTACCGTCTCCATGAACGGTGTTTTTCATTTTATTTATCTACCTATTATATATATATATATACTAAATATATATGATATATAAATCATATTTTATATTCTGGAAGTAAGTAAATCATGATATAAGTAATAATGATGTCAAGAACAACAAGTCAAAACACCTACGATAAATGAAATGATTTTACCCAAAACGCTTCTTTAACATGGAATTTACAAAAGAACGAGTAATATAATGTCATAAGTGAACCATATATGATATCATAACAATGAATATGATTCTGTAATAAGTCAATGATATTATTTAAATCATTATACAGGAGGTTCGGACACATACGAAGCAAATCGGACCTAAGGTAAGGGGAATATCACAATCTCATTTTTATCCGAGATTGTTTATTCGTAAGTATTTACTGGGGTGTATTTTATCATCCACATCCATGTTCCCTCAATATGTAATATTGTTTCCATCCACTTGCAATAGTTTAAATCCAATTTTACCCTTAGGTGAGTTTTAGTAAAGAATATGAAAGGAATCTTTTGTCGTTTTTCCGTACGAGGTACTTTTTGACTTTTCTGACAAAAGTACGAAGAATGATTTTTTTAACTTATACGGCATGAATGGATTTTTAAAACATTACTTCAAAGAATATTACTTTACAAGTTTTCAAGTTTATTTTTAATCAACTTCTTTTATTTTAAAGTTGTATGACATGTTATGAAAGGAAAAATGTTTTTGAAGAAGAAAGGATATTTTCCTCAAGAATGGAGTTCAAGTGTTTTATCAAAATTATTTTCCATCTAAGATAATAAAGGGTTATATTTTTAACCCTATTATTACATTTATTTGATCATGTTGTGATGGAATTATTTTTATGAATTCCTTTATCTTATATGAATTTTTTTGTGATGTCATGTTGTTTAAGAATCCCATTTTTATTACATGGGTTATGCTATGATGTATGGTTTATGATTATGTGGCACACATAAGAAATGATTCATTATAAGATGGGTGGGACCTATATCTCCCTCCAATGCATTGGGTAATGATTTTATATCTCATGAGATAGACATGGCTGAAATGGTAGGTTATACTGGTTCAGTGAAACAGGACTGAAACAAGGGTTACTCGATTCAGAAAGGGACTTTGTCCACTAAGATAGTCTTGGCAATGAGTCTTGACTAACAAGAAATGATTTTCTATTATTATGTGTGTATGCCAAAAAGTTTCATGTTTTAAGTTATGATTATTGGGATTACATTTCACTTCTATGATTTATCCCATGTTATGATATTATGAGCTTTTTTGCAGGTTAAGATTTCCAAAAGCCATGTTCTTATATATATGATGTGATTGATATTTCTTTTGTTTACCCTTACCGAGCATTTGAGCTCACCCTTTTATGTTTTCTTTTCCCCAGGATATAAAGAAAGGTTTTAGGTAAAAAAAAGGGATGACCTTTATGGGAGATATTGAAGAACTTTCACCACGATTAGAAGATTACGTTCCGAGTTTCCAAAGACACTAAACTATTACGATCCTTTTGTGTGTGTTTTTGTTATGTACTAAGTATTCCGCAAATGTAATGTAATGTCCATGTACGTCAAGCCTCGGGTCTCTACAGTTGGTATCAGAGGAAAGGTTTAGTCAACCTTTGGAAACTAGGATGTGAAAATGTTAGTGAGATCCCTAGAGATATTTCTAAGGTATGTCTAGGGATGTCCCTAAGGATACGTATACGTATAGGATAGTCCTAGAACTATGGTAACGATCTTAGAATTAAACCTAAGATGTTAGATATTGAAGGTACTCCCCCTTTATTATGTTGTTTTCCCTAGCATGATTTTTGCCTCTCACACTATTCTTTTTGGGTTTTAGAAAATGGCTGGAAACAAGATGATTCACAATAATGGAGGATATGATGGACAATGGAATGATATTATTCATAATGAAATGGGATTTGGAAGTCCAAACATCATTATTATGTCGAATCAGCAATCTCATAATATGATCAATAAAGTAAAATTTGGTAAGTTTTCTGACTCGGCTAATAAGAGAAATATGGAGTTTCATGATGATCATAGAGGAAAGAAAGTTCAATTTCCCCTATGTAATTCATGTGGGAAGAGGCATCAAGGAGAATGTTTCAAAGGAACAGGAAGATGCTTTGGGTGTGGAAAAGAAGGACACAAAGCAAGTAAGTGCAAAGGAAAAGGTTCAGTTAACACCATGGATGAGGATAATGGTATTGCTACGACATCGACAATGGTAAAATGCTTTAAATGTGGAATATACGGGCATTATGCAAACCAATGCCCTAAGGGAAAGTCTCATGAAGAGAATCAGTATGGCCGTATGGGAAGTATTTATGTTGACGATGATGAAGAAACTACAAATGATATGTGAGATGAAAGAAATGTTGAAGCTCGGTCAATGGTCTAAGAATGTAGTGGAATGATTACATGTTTATCATGTGTAGTGTTGGAATAAGGAGACATATAAGGATTGTTACACTGTTGTCTTTCCTTAATTGTATTACCATGAAAGGTTATTCAGATACTTTTGGAAAGTAGATGATAAGTGCATAATGAAAGGATAAGAAGACAATGAGATGTTTGATTGTATTCATGAGCTCATGATTGATATAAGGACTAAGTGATATCATGGTTTGAGTATAAATAATTTTGAGGATTTTGGTATGTGGAAAGAGTTAACTTTTAACAGCACTCATGTTTTCAATAAGGTTCAATGGGTATTCAAGAGAATACATGATTAAGGACTTTGAATGTTTGGAATGTGACCAAAAAAACATATCTTATGATATATGGGGATCAACGATGGTATTAAATCTCTGGTAATCATTTTCACTATGTTATGAGAGTGGACGGGAGTATTATGGATAAGCCTAAAGATTAGAATGGATTATGTTGGACATAAGTTAGTATTGTTTAAGGATAGAAGTTTTTTCGATATTATTGATGGGATGTTATAGTAATATAGTTTTATAAAAAGGACAACCTGCAGGACGGGCGACAGCCCATCGCTTCGGACAAGGCTGTAGGAATCGAACCCACAACCGAAGTGCGACTGCCCTTTATCACCTACCACTGACCTACAGGAAGTCCCTGTTTAGTAGAAACTAGTTTTATTATATTAAGCAGTATGATATATGAAGTATAAGTCCATTTTAGGAACCGTATATGATTAATCTCACTATAGAACGACTTATGTATATTTAATAACTTTTCCTAACCTTTTGTTTGAGACAGATGGAATGAACAGTCATTCTATCACATGATCTGCTAACACTTCATGAATAACATATTCAACTTCATTTATTTAAGAGATGAAGTGGAAATTGTTCAAGGCACGAACAACAGTGAGATTGTACCAAAATAAAGTAAGTATTTATTCTAAGCAAATTTTCAACTTTACGGAAATGATCTTGAAAACCAAAAATGTTGTCCTAGTGATCTTATACCTGATGAATCATATGGTACCTTATATCATCACAAATCTATGGATTTGTGATTACTGGCTTTTCCATAGCCATGTTCTCTACCACTCTCCATCAGAACATGATGGTTAGATTTTTCTTCCATATCCATATTTTCACCTATGTGGAAACCCAGTGATTAGTTTATTTGGGTAATTGTTACATTTCATACTTTAGTTTTTAAAGCCATGTTTTGGTATTCCTTTATACGATGTGGGTTTCTATTAATGAAACTTCCGAATAGTAAACCATTTATAACCCCGACGAATTTCGAGGGCGAAATTCATTTTAAGGGGGGTAGAATGTAACACCCCGAGATTTTATGAAAAATATTCTTTTTAATTTCATTAATGTCTTGTGTTGTACACTACACCAAAAGAAGATTTCACAACACGCATCCTTGACTTTCCTTCCATTACACGCAATCACGACCTTCCTCGATAGCTTGCGTCGTACGCAATACCGAGTTTCACTAAACAACAATATGCTATTAAAACTAGCCGTTATGAATAGTAATAACCACTTTTTGAAATTTTATAAATTTTATTTTTCAAAATGGACTTCATTTTTGGATTTGGAACATCGAAATTATCCTAGGGTGAAATTTTGGTATTTTTCTGAAAAATTTCAATTTTTGATGAATAGTGAAATCACTAAGTGGTAGGTTAAAAAAATGAATTTTGCATAAAACTTAATTTTACCGCTTCTGTGAATGGAATTTCGAAAATCCGAGACACACGGTTAATATCAAGGACTAAAATGTGGTTCAATGAGATGAAAATAATTTTTTGGTGAATAGTAACTTTTTACTTTTTTTTACCGCAGTTAATAGTAAATAGGGTAACTAAAGGTAAATATGATATTAATATTACCCTAACACATGTCCTAATTCTATTGGACAAGTGTAATTCGACCATAAACAAACTTAGGAATAAAATATGACCATTTAGGCCCACTTGGATTAGATTAGGACATTTATTATTAATTTATTTAAAGAAGGGTTAAAATAGTTAAAATCAAAGTTTAATAAGTAAATCATTTTTAATATGGGGTTATACATAAGATAAATTCGATTTTAAATATTCATTAGAAATCTAAAACGATTTCCTACATAATGGTATTTTATTTGTAATTTTTAAAAATCATATAATTTAATTTATTTATGACACAAAGATGATGCAGTAATTATCTTATTAATGAAATATTGACATAATTGATAATATAAATACCAAAATAAATGTAATTCAAGACTTTTTATGAATTCCACTAATTTTATAGGTTACTATGATATATTAATGTTGATTTAATAAACTTGTTTCGAACATTTAATTCTGTTATGACTTTCACAAAAATCATATATCAAATAGTGTCAAAATTGACACAAAATAGTTTTTAAATCAAATATTATATTATTAATTGTTATTTTATTCCTAAAAATCTAAGGTTCGGCCAACTGACTTAGATAAGGATATATTTATTAATAATATACAATTTGGGGTTCTTTTGGCATGTTATAGTAAGTATATTAACCATATAGTGAAAGAAAACAAAAAGACACGGTAAAAGTTAAATTATTTAACTTAGAGTTAAATCTAATTGATAAGGTTAAAATAATAACCTAAACTTGTCTAAATCCTATTGGTTGATAGGATTTCGACCCTTCCCCACTTTATCTTCGAAATAAGACCCTTTGGAACCATTATAAACCGATTTTGACTTTAATATAAAATAATATTTTGAGATATTCCTAAGGTGCCCCTCTCCTCCCTTATAAAAGGACACCTCCTCCCCCTCCTCCTCACACCAATTTGAGCACTCAAGCTCGGCCAACCCCTGCCAAAATCTCTTCTCCACTTCCCTAGAAACATCCTAGAGGTTCTGGTCTTCCTCAAAGTCCAATTATAGTGCCCTAAGAGGAGGTCTCAAAGAGGCACTTCAAAGAAGAGGTAATTACCGTTACCAATTCTTTCATCTTTATTTCTTCTTCCACTTCTTCTTCTTAGGTTGTTTCATTATGAAGTAATAAAATCAGTATCACTCATATACTGATATGTTATTATAATTATGAAACAACCCTATTTCACCATCTATCCATCCTACGGAAAAAGAAATCACCGCGCGTGCGTACGTACGGAATACCGTCTCCACGCCGTGGTGTAATCTATTTTCCACCACCACCTTACATGGATGGGTATAATGGTGTAAAGAATAACTATACATAGTTATTACAACATCATATTGATTCTGATATATTTTATAATTCACTCCAATTCAATTCAATACTTATAGAAATGATATCATCGCTCGTGCGTACGTACGGACTACCGTCTCCACGACGCGATGAGATTCATTCTCCATATTAACCATTTAAGAATGATTATAAAGTATATATAAGAAATAATAATGAAATATATGACATTATAAAGCTACTGGATTTATGTATATATATACATATGTATGTCATCTACTTACTTCCATTTCAAGACAATAAGGAAAGGAAAACAACGTTCATGCGTACGTACGGACTACCGTCTCCATGAACGGTGTTTTTCATTTTATTTATCTACCTATTATATATATATATATACTAAATATATATGATATATAAATCATATTTTATATTCTGGAAGTAAGTAAATCATGATATAAGTAATAATGATGTCAAGAACAACAAGTCAAAACACCTACGATAAATGAAATAATTTTACCCAAAACGCTTCTTTAACATGGAATTTACAAAAGAACGGGTAATATAATGTCATAAGTGAACCATATATGATATCATAACAGTGAATATGATTCTTTAATAAGTCGATGACATTATTTAAATCATTATACAGGAGGTTCGGACACATACGAAGCAAATCGGACCTAAGGTAAGGGGAATATCACAATCTCATTTTTATTCGAGATTGTTTATTCGTAAGTATTTACTGGGGTGTATTTTATCATCCACATCCATGTTCCCTCAATATGTAATATTTTTTCCATCCACTTGAAATAGTTTAAATCCAATTTTACCCTTAGGTGAGTTTTAGTAAAGAATATGAAAGGAATCTTTTGTCGTTTTTCCGTACGAGGTACTTTTTGACTTTTCCGACAAAAGTACGAAGAATGTTTTTTTTAACTTATACGACATGAATGGATTTTTAAAACATTACTTCAAAGAAGCTTCCTTTACAAGTTTTCAAGTTTATTTTTAATCAACTTCTTTTATTTTAAAGTTGTATGACATGTTATGAAAGGAAAAATGTTTTTGAAGAAGAAAGGATATTTTCCTCAAGAATGGAGTTCAAGTGTTTTATCAAAATTATTTTCCATCTAAGATAATAATGGGTTATATTTTTATCCCTATTATTACATTTATTTGATCATGTTGTGATGGAATTATTTTTATGAATTCCTTTATCTTATATGAATTTTTTTTATGATGTCATGTTGTTTAAGAATCCCATTTTTATTACATGGGTTACGCTATGATGTATGGTTTATGATTATGTGGCACACATAAGAAAGGATTCATTATAAGATGGGTGGGACCTATATCTCCCTCCAATGCATTGGGTAATGATTTTATATCTCATGATATAGACATGGATGAAATGATAGGTTATACCGGTTCAGTGAAACAGGACTGAAACGAGGGTTACTCGATTAAGAAAGGGACTTTGTCCACTAAGATAGTCTTGGCAATGAGTCTTGACTAACAAGAAATGATTTTCTATTATTATGTGTGTATGCCACAAAGTTTCATGTTTTAAGTTATGATTATTTGGATTACATTTCACTTCTATGATTTATCCCATGTTATGATATTATGAGCTTTTTTGCAGGTTAAGATTTCCAAAAGCCATGTTCTTATATATATGATGTGATTGATATTTCTTTTGTTTACCCTTACTGAGCATATGAGCTCACCCTTTTATGTTTTCTTTTCCCCAGGATATAAAGAAAGGTTTTAGGTAAAAAAAAAGGGATGACCTTTATGGGAGATATTGAAGAACTTTCACCACGATTAGAAGATTACGTTCCGAGTTTCCAAAGACACTAAACTATTACGATACTTTAGTGTGTGTTTTTGTTATGTACTAAGTATTCCTCAAATGTAATGTAATGTCCATGTACGTCAAGCCTCGGGTCTCTACATATACTCCTTAGGTTCCGAGGCAAGCCCGACTCACAGGTGGATGAGGACTGGTTTGAGGAGGTGGGTGAGAGTTCTCTAGATCTTCTACAGCATCAGTAGGGCAACATGTCAGTTTATGAGTATTCATTAAGGCATACTGACCATTCCTAGTACTCAATTAATATGATATAATCAATGCTTTGGGGCTTGGACATCCAAGCGCGGTGTTTTTAAGGACATCCGAGCTAGCTCTATTTCTCTATGCATTCCTACCTGTGATAGGGTGCTAGAGAGAACCTTTGTGGTTGAATGTTCTATGGCTGAGAAGATACATCCAGTGAATGTTAGTAGTGGGAAATCATGAAATTGATGCCAGTCTCAGAGACTTAGGAATGTAAAATGTTTCCAGAAGAGGAGGTGTTAAGGACATATGAATCTGTAGAGAATCAGACGTGGAAGAAGAGCTAGGAGAGAAACATGAGGTAGTGTACATTTCAACATGTTACAAACACCCCCCTTTGTGGTCCCCACCAGGATCATAGAACTGGAGGACAGGGGAAGGGAGTAGCTATATACGGTCAAGGAGCACGACCCAAGGGATCTAGGAATGATTCGATGAACGGTATGTGTCTACTACTTGCTGTCGTATTAATGGAAATAGGTACCAATCATTCCTTCCTTCCATGAATCTTGTCCAAGACCTATAGTTTCTGGTTAATCCAATGACTTGACCCTTATGTCTAAATATACCTTTCATTGGAGACTCGATAATCAAACTTACGCTGACGG
Organism: Viscum album; assembly: GCA_963277665.1. Classification (NCBI taxonomy): domain Eukaryota; kingdom Viridiplantae; phylum Streptophyta; class Magnoliopsida; order Santalales; family Viscaceae; genus Viscum; species Viscum album. The sequence continues at coordinate 931,045,726 of OY728122.1, read as the reverse complement.
TGTGATCTGACCCTTGAGGTGAGATTTTCGGTTGGAACCTCTTAGAAGCAGCGTCGAGGCCTTACGACATTAGTTTGGGTATGGAATGGAAATCCAATGGTCATACTCAGATTGAATGTATTAGGAAGAAATGGTTGTGGTTTACCTACAATGTTGGAATTGGATTTTACTTAGATGGTGAAAAAGGAAACCCAAGAAGCACAAGTTAAACTCATGCATAGGAGGGTACAATAGATCAATCTTGAGTCGACCAGACTTACCATTATGGCAGCTGAAGTTTTGAGTTTTCTATTACAAACAGGAGTGGAAGAGCATGGGGATATCTTCTCAAAATATTTTTCCCAGATTACCTCCCTGATGGGATATGGGCATGTACATTGTCTAGGTACTACTGGAGATTTGCGCCTGACTTCTTCATAGAAACGACACCCTTGTTAGGTTTGACGATAAGGGGGAGCCTTTCCTATGGACAGAAAAGTGTTAGAAGAGCTTTCAAGAGCTGAGACAGAGAATGACAAGTAGAACTATACTACCTATGACCTGGAGTTAGAAGCAGTGGTCTTTGCACTAAAGGTGTGGCAGAACTACTTGATGGGTGAACATTTTACTGTTAACTCTATTCATAAGAGTATCAGGTGTATCTTCTCACAGAAGGAGATGATCCAAATATATCGATTATGGATAGAGTTCTTCTAGGGATATGACCATGAGATAGTCTATACTCCTAGGAAGGGTAACATGGTACCAGACACACTCAGTAGGAGGTCGGTTTACAACTGCTGAGTGAGGCATCAGAGCAGCTAGCCGCGCTACAGATATCCTTTGCGGATAAAGATGGAGCAACTTCCTCCAGTCTATGACTGTCACTCCCCCTATTCTTCAGAAAATTCAGGGGGGGGGAGTACACAGCTTGAGACGTTGATTTTCAGGCCTGAAGAGCTCAGATATCCTCAGGGTAGGCACCTGATTGATTTTATGAAGGTGGGGAGAACGTCGTCCTCTTCAGAGGGCATACCATGGTATAAGTATAACTAAAGGAGGAGGTGTTGAGGGAGTTCCCTACATCCCCTCTGGTGGTACATCTTGGTGTGGTTAAGATGTACCAGGACCTTTAGCGTTAGTACTGGTAGCCAAGGAGGAAGAAAGCAATGAAGGATTTTGTATCACAATTCCTCACTTGTTAGCAAGTAGAAACTACTCAGAGATGGTAGAAGTCTTATACCAACAAGAGGAGGGGGATCTTTTCTTCCTATGGGAATCACCTCGATGAGTTTTTCAGAGATTTGTCCGGGGTGATAAGTTATCTCCGAGGTTTATCTGAACTCTCTAGATTCTCAGCAGAGTGGGTGAGGTGGCATACAGTTTATATCTTTCCCCATAGATGCACCGGGTGCATAATGTTTTCCATGTGTCACAATTGAAAATATGTGTGCATGATCCATCACATGTTATTGACCATGGAGAGATGGACTTAGACGATAGGGAAACATTTAGGGATGTTCCTATAAGGATTGAGAATTGATAGGAGTGGGTCCTTCTTGGGAGGTCAATACCTCTAGAGCACGTACGCTGACAACACGAGTACCTCTAGGAGAGAACATGGGAGCAGGTGCCTCAGATCCATGCTCAGTACCTCCATTTGTTTCCTTAATCTATGTTGTTGATTTTGAGGACATAAATACCAAAGGTTAGGAGAATATAATGTCTCAGAAATTATGTATATTTTTTTTAATAATATGGAATTATTTTGAGACCGCGAAATCTGACGACACACGATTCTGAGGCCCAGAGTGCCCGGAATGACCCGTTGATGTTTTGTTAAGCATTAATTAGCACGTGTAAGCATTTTTTCTAAAAAATTGTAATCAATCTTAAATGGTTACTCGTATTAGAAATATAAGGGCACTGTTCCACTCAGGATAACAATTTTACCCTAGGCGCAACTTATGTTTAGTCGGTGCAGACCCCCTGTGAGAAACCCAAAAATGGCATAACTATAAATAAAATAATTAAATAAATTATTTTATTTTTCAAATGATTAAATATAAAAAATGGTAACTCAGATTAAAAATCCGAGACCACCACTGAACCTGTGAAGGTATGCTTTATTAAGGTAGATACTAACATTGACTGGAACGAGCCACCAGTGAAAGTTAGTTTTTGGATGTAAATAAAATAATTAAGTGAAAATTATTTTGTTGTAAAATCCATAACATTTAAATGGTAACTTGGATTAGAAATTTGAGAGTACCTCTGGGTTTGTTGGGGCGTGTTTCACTTTGGGAGAGCCTAACCTCAACCAGCGTGGGTCGAGGGTCTTGGGTGACTATTATTATATTTCCAAAAAAAGTTTCAGGTACATTTAGTAAACATGCGAGTGGCGTTTTCTAAAATTTGAAACGGTGCTCGGAATAGAAATATGAGGGCACTATTGAACTCGCATTGCCAGGATTTGATTAAGGGAGACTTTACTTTGACCGTAGTAGGTCCAGAGAAAAAGTTATTTTTGGTGACTTTTAAAAGGAAATGAAATAAATTAATGTCACTATTTTATTTCTTTTCCACTAATGGACAAGTTTTAGTGTGAGACCCGCGGTGAGTGAAGCCATTAAATGTCTTGACCCTTCAAATAATATGTAACAGAGTCATTGGAATTTAGGATGTTTCCTATTAAATGAACCTTTATAAATTCCATGATCGTTACTTACCTTCCCCATCTCATATTTATATGGAGCTTGGGGGGAGGAATTGGCACAACTTCAGAAAGCGACAAAGCTCTGGTAAAGTGTCACGATGCCAAACACTTGGAGGACAGACCCAGTTTTAGCGGGTGGTGACGTGCGACCCCAAACCACAAAATGAAGAATGATGATCGAGTGGCATTGTTGGAGGCTTGTTGTGGGGACAACGAACACCGACACTTCCTCAAACGCGGTCTCCCTCCAATGATATTGAGGAAGGGTTATATTTATGTTTAAATTTACTTTATTGATTCTCCATATCCTAAATTCACGACGACGATGGAGAAACGAACATGGCCATCATCCCGCACATTGACCTTACTTCTCTTCCTTTTATTTCTCCGTGCTTTATTCATGCATTCTTCAACCCCTTAATTTTTATTGGCACTGGAAATAAAAAGTTTTGATGAGAGCGACATATGGACGTGAATCCCTTGACATAAGGATCGCGAATAAACAATCGTATAATTTTTTGTGCTTGGAACAAAGCCAAGGTGGCTCATGGAAGAAGGTAATGGCCGGTACCCAGCTGACCACGAGAAAGGAAGGGCGGCACGTGTTTGCACTGCCGGTTGAAGTGGAGGCCATGGCCCATCAGCTATGGTAGGGCAGGATAGTGGCTGGAAACTGGCCGGTTGCATGGCGGAGCGGTAGTGCGCATCTGTGCCACCGGTGAAGCAGGAGGCCATGGTGGAGGAAGACTGCGGCCGACACTCAGTCGACCGCAAGTGGACAGTGGCGCCGTCGTGCCGCTTGAAGGAAGACCTGCCAGCCGAGGCGCACCAAGCTGGACCACTGAGCGGTCCCATGTGCAATCTAGGCCACACCGCGGGCTACACCATGGGCCACGCCATGGGTCGTACCGTGAATCTTCACCGCGTGCCGCACCGCGGGGCGCACTACAGGACACACCGCGTGCCACACTGCGAGCCTCCCAGCGGGCCGCGCTAACGGGCCGCATCCTTAGTGGGCCATGCCAAGATGCCCCCTACGTAGGCCGGGCCGGACCATGACCTATAGGGCCAGTCCCACTAAGGCCCAGGCATGTATCGGGTCGGACTGGACCCAGTCCCATGTTGGCCGAGTATTACCTTTTTTTCCATAGAACGAGAACCGAGCGTCTGATTGACAAACCGTCTGCGGAACCAAAACCCTTGGATCGAGATAGTCCATTTTATATACTACAATTATGTTTTGGATAAGGTTGGATTATGTCTAGGTTTGATTGGACCCTGGAACCAACCAGGCCCTCGGAGCAGAAAAACTAATAACTTACAGACCGGGCGTCCGATTGACGCGCTGTCTGTTGCGTTGGGTCCCTTTTGATGTGAAGGACCTTTGGATTACTTTTACTTGGATCTTTGGGGTGTTTGATGTATGAAATTAGGGCTTGGAGAGTGGTTCCCCCAAGCACGATACGTATGGAACCCAATGACTGGTAAGACATGATGACTGCAGACCGTTTCAACTTAGAGTAACTCGAATGGACCAGTGGGGAGTGCCTTTGTGTGACGTGGTAGACCCACAGAGGGGAGTGCCTTTGTGTGATGCGACAGACCCACTGTACTCGATAGGTGGAGTACCTCAGAAGGATACGAGGGGAAGCACCTTTGTGTGACGTAGAAGACCCCAAATACTCAACATGAGGAGTACCTCAGTAGTCCAAGGTTAGTAGGAAGCGCCTCTATGTGACACAGAAGGCTCACTATACTTGATAGAGGAGGATTTATCCCACAGTCAAGGTGTTCAGAATGTTACTTGTTACTATCCCAAGAGAATCTTGTGGCTGGCTATCACTTCCATAGAAATCCTATATGGGTCATCTTTATAATTCAATTTCTTAGAGTTGTATACCTAGTGTGAGTTGAGTCTTCATCTTTGTGATATTCATTCCATAGTGGAACAGTTGGGCTTTGGGATTTTTATTTGGGCCTTATTTTTCATCATGATTGAGATGGGTTTACTTGACAACTTAGGTATATGTATAGGCATATACCTAACTAGGGTTGTCAGTTGTTTTCATGTTTTGAGGATTATCCTTTGTGGATTTTGTGAGACCTTCAAGGGTCTCGGGGTCCCTACTGAGTATCGTTATACTCACCACATCATGGGATATGCCCACACCTTGTTGTGATTGGTGCAGACGACGAACAACGCTGACTGAGGAAGAGGGTACCAGGATAGGTGGTAGCACGGATGTGGACCATAGATGAGGCATACTGCAGAGATGACCATTCGAGAGTTATACCTACCCTTCAGGTAGGAGTCCTTGGCAGGTCTCCATAGGATCCATACTCAGTTTTTCTTGTACATTGTAGTTTTTCGTGTACTTTACAGTTGGGATTGTATTCTGGCCCCTTTTAATTTCTATACAACCCTGTTTACTACATAGTTTTACATTTTGCTTGTTTACAACCTTGTGCTTAGTTGTGTGAGTTATAAGTTATAAAGGAAATTCCTTACAATTTTTAGGGAATACACCTTTCGGTGCTAGTCGCCAGCCCCTGGCCTATGGAAGGTGATCTTGGGGTAGTCACGACATGGGCTCGAGGGATGGGTTTTGACATCTATCCTCTCATTTATAGTTGATTTGAGGTCTAATATTCAATTACAAGAGATTTTAGAATATAGAAATCACCTTGTGGGATGAAATTATTCGTCTTATTTGTTACTTCTATGAATTAGTCCATCCTATTCCTTTTTATGTGATCACTAAAATTCTTGGACGTCTAACTATTATCTTCAGTAGTCATTAAATTTTCTTTAACATTTTGTACAGATTTTTGATGTCAAAAGTGATCATATTAAGTTAATATTTAACCTCTAATCCATTTTACTAACAATCAAGTTATTATTTTTATTATTTTTCTAGAATTTTATTCTTTAGTTCATTAATTACCTTATCTTTAGAAAGTGAAGTATTTATAATTTTAACTTTTTTAACCAACTACATCTCTATTTCTCATTGGGATTTTTTATTATCATATCTCACTTATGGTATATTTCCCAAATTACTTTTATAATTTTTTATAATCAATTTTTTTCACATGATACTCCTTGAATTTTACCTGTAACATAAATTCAATGACTTTTTATTCGTAATATATTTCAAAATATAACTCTTCTCTATCCATATTAATGATTAATGTTGTTTTACCACGATTACTAAATTATGAATCTTCATAACATTCATTGTCAAATTACTAATTTTCGACTATATTTTATATATAATAATTTTTTATAATCAAAATGTTCTTTTATTTTGATTTATATAGAGACATATTATTATTATGTTTTCAATTTTTCTTCCAATAAAACTTTTTTAATTAGCCATATTCATTTTCACTCCACATCTACATTACCTTTGGAAATTTTTTTATAAAATGTATAATTACTCCATTATTGAATCATTTCTATGGATGTTTTCAATTTAATATTCCTTTTACCTTTTAGAAGATTCTTGAGATAAGTGACTAGATCGTGTCAAACATCACATCATCTTGTCTATTCAAATATGAAAAATTCTATTTCTTCCTTGGACACTATAAAATTATTCTCACTATCAAGGGTTATAAAATTTATTTTCATATATAATTTAATAATTTTACAAAAGAATTAACTTTTCTTATTTCATCCAAAATCAACACAATATATAATACATCAAGTGTAAATTAATTCTGATCCTTATCTTAAATAGTTTGAAAGTTTTAATCAAATATATTTCGTAAGATACAATGAAGATCCATGAAAATTCTTGAATCCTATTGAGTTTCACCAAAACCAATATTAGAGAATAATATCTCATAATTTTTAATTAATAAATAACCCATCATCTCTTCATCAGGCATAAAAAACCCATAAAATTTGAAACACATAATTTTTCGTTCATTAAATGCATTCTAAAACTCCTTTCATGAATATTTCAAATCATCACTTAAATACCCATTATTTTTTTATCATCATAACCTTAATGAACTTATCCTCTAAAAGTAAGGATAAGATTCGATTTTTTGAATATATATCCATCTCTATAGTCATTACTAGTATTGATGGTAGTGATTTCTACAGTTGTTGTCAAAACTGTAGGTTTCCTTTGAATGTGTTATGTTCGACCTATTTATCATTTTTTTGATTCTATATTTTTATTTCTATTATGAATCAAACAAATTTAATTATTATAATAAATAAATAGGCTATTATAAACTTTATTTCTCAAAAACATTCCCTTTATGAAGTTAATAAATTTAGTTCAATGATATTATTTGCACATCCACAAAACCAAAGATAACACAATGAAATATAAGGTTCAACTTTAAAAATAAAATACCATATCCTTGGTTTTGATTGATACTATCAATTTCTACAATATCTAGTATAATTACTTAATTTATTACAATGGTTATGGTTTTTCTTTGATGTATTAATGTGTAAATATATTACATAAAAATTATTATGTGATCTTATATGTAATTAAGATTACTATTCAATGAAGTAATAAAAATTATATTGTAATATTAAACAGAGTCAATGAATCTATTTGAATATATTAACCACTCACAATATTTACTTTGATTAAAAATAAATATGGATTTCAACATCTGGAGTCTTCTTATTGACCATGAAAATTCTTTCTTCCTATTGAACTGGGTCATCTTAAAGTATAAATAGATCCTTTATAATAAAATTTGATAAAACCAGTAAACTCACCGCACAAACACTGGAGAACATTTTTATTCAATGAAATCCATCAATGTTGGGAATTTACAGATTTATTCTATAAAAACCATTGATAATGACTGTGAAAAGGTGATGTGAAACTAAAATAATATATTATCTCAACTACACCTAACCATTTTAAAACATATCTAATCCAAGGACACTCTAAAGATACCATGAAATGGTATTCCCCATTTTTTAATTCCTATAATAACCATGATGATCACTTCCAAGTGGTTTTAAGGGACATGATAAATTCATTATTCAACCATGCCTATAATTGGTGAACCATGATGTGTCCCCTTGCTTATTATTCATCCAACTAAAAACCCAAATAAGTCCCCATTTTTCATCGCCTTGTGAATACTCTTTGTTCATTTTAACCTTATAACTATTATAACTCATCACAAACCATGAAATAATCAGTTATCTATTTTTCATCATCAGCTAAAGACCATGACTCTACAAACCAAACCATGATTGAAAACATGATTTTTAAAAAACAAATCCAAAAACATTGACCTATCATATAACCATTTTATGGTCTTCCATAATCCATTTTACCATGTTTCATGCAACCATTTCATGTTTTGATAACACCACAATGTTTTTTGTCCCCCTTTTCCTAAAAAGCTCAAAACACCACCCTTAAACTCCAAATTTCATCCAAATAAAATCAAACATATAAATATCCTTCATTATATCTCAAATAATTGAATTCATAATAGTATTAATGTGATTCATATGTTAAAAAAACAAAAACACCATTGATTTCAATCATATCCACTTGAAATTAATCATCAACCAATAATGTCTCCCCTTCATACCAAACATCTTTCAGGGAACCTTACTCTCTCACACATATTATTGGTCACATCAAATCATTCATACAATATAGATAATCCGTTAAAATTATTTATTTTAATATTCAACAATGTTATGGTTATCCTCACAATTATCCATTTATCAAATTCCTGTGATAAGGAGCCACCACTACGAAGGTAGTGGCCTAACCACCAGTATGTGAAAAATAAAAAGAACGGATAGGCCAAACATTGGATAGTTTTTGGGTTACAAATATATAGTAAGTATTACATAATGTATGATCTAGATATCATGTTGTGTTTTATCTAGAGACCTTTGGTGTTATAGTCAGATTATGTTCATGTGTGAGAGAGGGAGAAAATATTTTGAAAGATTAGTGGCTGATAGAAATAGATGGTCAATGAAGATGTGTAGTGAAGTGATATTAATATGAAATTCATAGGGGAACTAATCCAAAAATTCAGGATCATGTCCAACTTGTTTAAGTGATTAAGGAAATTAGAGGTTAAATCAAGTAAGGCAGCTTGCATCCATTTAGTCCTTCGATTGGACTTCTAGGAAGAACCCGTGAAAAAGTGTCCATTTTATAAGAGTGTATTGATAGACCCAATTGTTTTCAATGAATTAACCCACTTATGTTTTAGACTCATATATAATAATAATAATAATAATAATATTATTATTATTACCAATACTAATCTTAAATATTTATTAATATTAATCCTCCTTAATTTATATATTTCTCAGTGTGTGTGATTAATGAATATTAAACATTTTCACTTAAAGGATTTAATTTGATAAGTAAATAGTTGATATCACTCATTTTATCATGTAATTCTGGATGTTGATATTTTTGAGACCACTTTAGATTATTTAATCAGTATTCTTGTTATTTTATAATATTGACATCTAAATTGATGGTGAAGTTGCATGTGTCAAATTTCAAGAGTATGTATTTACTAATTTTTGCCAGTAGATCTTAATAAATTTCTTTATTTGGTAATTTGGAGCTCTTATGATGATGAAATTTATGAAATAAATTTTTTATGTGAGTGTGCACATGGATGGTTCAATGATGATTATGATACATTAGGAGACTTAGGGGGCATGCGATCATTATTAAAATGGTAATGACTTATATCGATTTGTGATTTAACATGATATGTTGGTTTTATGACACTCTTCATGATAGTGAGTTGTGATGATACTTTTTCAAGTATTATGTAACAATAAAGGATTTGTAAAAATTAATATAGTTAACGTGACCCACCATGGAAATTGATTGATGAATACTTTTATCAATAATTCCTTAAAAATGTAAAATTTCTAGTAAATGGCATGGACTTGAAATAGCAGTTATTTAGAATTCGATTTACTAATGATAGGTTATAATATTTTATTTTGTTTAAAGTGTACTTTGAGATTATATGTGCTATGAGACAATTATATATGTCATGATAATCCCATATTTCTCATTATACATTATAGGTGGGCCACATAAATGAAGTGTGGTTCTTTGATAAGCAAGTAATTATCCAATATTTTACTATATAACTCTGAGAGGATGGCATAATTTTTATCTTAGATATTGAACAATTAATTTTTAATCAGAACGTACCAATTTTTTTATGAGGAATGATTCATTATTGGTTATAATGAATGGTAAAAATAGAAAAAGTTTAGAACCATGGTTAATTTTGAAATGAGTTTACTAAGAAGATGTTAAAAAAGTGATAAGGTTAATATTTCAGAATAAACTTATCTAATTCTTATTTTTTGAAGATATTTAGACCATATAATATATTATATTTGAATTCTTCTCCACTTGGAAGCATTAAACTTGAGAAATAAATAAATTAAATATAAATCTTCTAAGTAATTTCATGTGTGTCCTATCACTCACATATAAACGGGAACCACATATCCAAACCTATTGATGAATTTTAGACATATATCTCATCTAATCCCTTCCCTAATACCATTTTAATTTCTTTCTATTCATCATAGAGACCTTGTACTTCTCATATGATCAATATTTCAATGATTAATTTGTAAGCCAGTAGAAGTATAATAAAGAATAGGTATAAATCTTAATAAATCTCTTTCAATTTTATTTTTTCATCAACATTCTATAAACTGATTATATGCATCAAAAAATTACGAATCCATTATCATCAATTTAATAAGATGTTATTATGATGATATAATAACAAATTTTCACCGCATTTCCATCAATGAAAAATGAAAGTACCACTCATGTGTTTGTTTGGACTATCACATTCACGTAGTGATGTGATTTATTTTCCATAAACATTATGAATGAATATTTATAATGATGTATTTTCTAAATATATATGATATTTATGATATAATTATGATTCTTGAATGATAAAATATTATCTATCATTTTTTTTGTTTCTTTCCTTTCATTATAAAATTAAAACATTGTCCATATGTATGTGTGAAGTGTTGGTATTGTGCATGAAAAAAATTAGATGGGTTGAGGATTTAAAATTTTCATTATCTAATCGACATAACTCTTTCACTTTTAGTGATATGAACATCGATAAAGGCTTTAGATCTTACATGAATTTATTAAAGGAAAAAATTAATAAATGAATGACTACCTCCTTCTAATTGAAGGAATGTTTGTAAAAAACATGTCACCAGGGACCGTTTCTTAAATTATCTAAGGACTAATTCCACTAGATCATCAACACATGTTTCAAGAGTCCACAGCAAAACTGTTCATAGAAATCTGGGTGCAGGTATGGTTATACAAGGAATTTTTTGATGTCATGATGATAACTGCTATCTCATTCCTTCGATCTACAATGGTGATCAAAGATCAAATGCTTGGAATGAAAATTTATCTCTTTAGGATGTTGGAAGGAGGAGAGTGGTGCTCTCAAATTCAAGTGGATGAATAGTACCTTTGAAATTATCTCTAACATTCTTATATAGTGGAGGTTAAAAAATCAAAAAAGGTTCCCCAACCCCTATATAATAAAGAAAACTAAACAATCCATAAATTACACGTTATGAAAAATTAAGTATGCATAAAAATAATTAATATTTTATCACATAATTTTAATATATAATAGATATAATACCTGGTAAATGTGAGCCCTTAACTCAACTTGTAATTCCAAAAAATATTAAATAGACATTTAATATTAAAAGAATGGTCATTCCTATAATACTTTTCTAGGTATTCACTTAATACATTGTGAATACTTTTAATAAATAAATTTAACTTTAATTATTCCATTCTCTAATATCAACGAATTTTTTTATTCATTGGTGATCGATTATTATTATCCATATCTCAGATCCCATGTTGGGGCCCACTATTTCCTTTATTCGGATTCATCATAATTTTTCAATTATTTGAAAACACTTAGTGTGTGTCGCTTTAGAACCTTATATCAATAGAAGTGAATACTATTCCCGTACCAAGAGTGGAGTATTGAACCCCACCAAGGTTGATAAAGAGATAAAGAAATTTCATCACAATAAAAACCTTTCCTATGAAAACACACCATGTAATATTTTTTTTGTTCAATACTTCATAAATCCAGAAGAACACAACTTTTCATCATCCTCTATTTCATTATTAGTTGACCTAAATGGATGGGATTTCCTTCTTCTACCATGGAAATGGGTTAAGTAAATGTACTATCATCCAGATCAACTAGGCCTATGATATCACTTCCTTTTGGAAGAACAAAATTATACCATGATTATTCAATTAAGGTCATACCAATAATGATGTTCTTAACTTAAGGTAACTTGATATGACACAATTTTCCCAATTTTAATCTTTCATGAAAGTATATGATCAAATGGTATAGAAAAATAATATTCCCAAGGGAGGATTCCATTACACGTGTTCACAGATAGAAGATATGACCACATTTTCAAGACACATCAAATCAATTATTATTTTAATTTTGATTTATAGTATATGGAATAACCTAGGTCATCTCTTAGGGAGTGTTGATTGGTTTAGAGTTTGCATTTATAATAAAAATTAGTAATGGGGGGGGGGTTGATTTTGAAAATAATTTTAAGAAAATAACATAACTTAAAGAGTTTAATAGATGAAAAACCTGGTCTATTTTTGAAAAAGATGATATGAATGGGTCATGTTTTTCACTACACACATTTCAAGTTCATTTTTATTATAGATTAATTTAGGTTTTGTGTAATTATTTAGTTGAAATTAACTTTAATCCCGATTAATTTCTAAGACATTATTTCATTATTTGAAGAACCAAACCATGACATTACAATCATATTGCGATGGTCCAAAACTTATACATGGAATAATAGCTTCCAAATAAGTTTGAAATATCAATAAATTGGTTTAGTAAAGGATTATTTTTTTTCTAATAGAAAAACACAAGTCACACACTCAAAACCCCACACCGAACGGTTATAAATTAAGATCATGACATTCACATACATAAAAATAATAATTCAAAATAAAATCATGTAATATACATGGAATGAAATGTTTTAACACCCAAATTACTCCAAACAAGTAGCTAATAGATGTTCTGGAACACCCTTTACATGTGGGTATCTCACTCAGAATGAACACCTACCATTTAGCCCAACATCAACAGGAGGAGGAATGTCATGTGGAACTCCTCCTTCATCCTTGATCCCCCTATAATGATAGGGGCCTCCAAAAAATCTAGGATGAAGAGATGAATCCCCTAGAACACAAAATTGGCAGAAATTCAATCCCTGGTATAACTAGAAAATGAGGATCCCAAGGTCCATTTTGTAGGAAAAGTGGAAGGTTGTTTTATGAACACATATTTATAAAATCCACTTGGCCTATGGTTTTAGACATCCATATAGACTTATCTTTATTTGAGAAAAAACTAAAAAGTGGTTTCTCCTCCTATAAAATATCTCCACTGAATGGTTGGATTCATTTGGAAACCTACAACTTGATATACGGACAGACGAAAACACACCACATTTGACTTCATGCAGATTCAGTGTCCTGGACAGGTTAGTCTAAATAAGCCCCATGTGGCCTAATTGGGCTTGGGTTCATTCATAAAAGTTATATCCCACAGAATTTTGGACCAGTCTGAAAAATATCATCCCATTGGGATGCACAGTTTAGTAGAAGTTTGCGGTTGAGTCCACCGATATGCCTGGATCCTGTGGAGTTTGGCCCATTTTTCATGAGCTTCAACATGTGCCCTCCAAATCACCTCCACATTCGATGAAATTATCAAAAAAAGTAGAATTTTCTTTTTTAATAGTGATAAACACAAAATAATTGAATCAAATATGAAGTTAAATTTGATATTTTTTTATAATTTTCAATTCAAAAATAGTTTAGAACAATGGTGTAATAGTGAAAATGAAACAGTGGATCGTGGTGTGATCACACCACCACACCTAAATATTTTCACTTCTAGGAAAAGTTATGTTTCCAAAAAGTATGCATTTAGATATTTCCAACTCCATAAAGATTTAAAATTTAATTAAAATTCAATTCCTAAAAGAATTGTGAGTAAATAAAAATATCACACTGTGGATATTCTCAATGATCATGGAAAAAGACACCACAAAAGTTTTATTAGAATAAAATTCCAAGAGATTCATGATACGAATCCAAGAAATTAATTCAAAAGTTAATCATGTCATTAATTCTCTTGGTGTGTGTGTGATAACTACTTCATTCATTTCTTTTATACTTTCTATAGAGTAAATTTAAGTTATTTCAAAAAATTTCTATTTACATGATCCTTTTCACCAAACCTACCCTACATCCTTTGTAATCAAATTTAATGACCCACTCACTTAAGAATACCCATAAGTCAAAGCATAAGTACCCATCCTTGATATCCTCATATATTTTACATTTCATCACTCCCCTTAGTTATTTTTATTTTTTCAAAAGTTTCAGTTAGAAAAAGTCCCACACTCTTATCTCAACTCATGTTTGATCTCTTCATGAACATAATTGTAATAGTTATGCCAAGATTAAAAGTAGAGGAAGGGTGGTTTTTGAACTGTCCAAGACATAACCCATTTTTAGGGCATACAACAGTCGGTTAACTGGTACACATGCATAGGTAAATCTGTTATAGTAATGAAGTTGATCAAATAAGTAATGGACATATGGAAAAATCATTTTGGAAAGTAGAGAAAAATTAACCTAACTTTTATTTAACTACAATTAAGTAAGATATTTTCACACTTCATGGTTGGGTGCAAAGGTGTGTAGACAAATTAAGTGAAATAATTTTCCCTTAAACAACTCACACAAAGGGTACCATTCTTCTCAAAGGTATCAAAATTATACAACCATTTATATCATCAACAAAGAAAAAAAATTCAATAGAATTCCACACCACAATATTGAATTCCTGCTAAAATGAAATTTCCATCAATTTTTTTTGAATGTCAAAACAATATGAAATATTGAAATTATTCATGAATATTCAATAAATACAATTATTAAGATGTTATTATTTTCTATGATAAAGTGGGAATAAAAAAAATTTCATCCCAAAAGTGACATGGGAAATTGGGGGGGGGGGAGTGACAATACAATACAACATGTGAAAAAGACAAAAATAATGAACGAAGATGAAAATTATGAACTAACCCAAGAATATACCCACCCCCACACATAAATTGTGTAGTGTCATCATTTTAATAAAAGAGAATATGGGATGGAAGGATAAAACCTGGTGGGTCACTGGTAATATGCTTCAAGAAAATAGAGTTCCTCCACCTATGACTTCAGAAGGGATTTGTAGAAGTGCATCAGCCACTACCCATTGACAGTGATAGTTTTCTTGGGTTTATCATTTTGAATATGAACAACCTCAAATTAAGAGACATTAATAATGGTGTATGTTCCAAACTAGTGGGAATGAAGCTTAACTAGAATCAACTTCAGTCTCGAATTGTAGATGGGGTATTTTTGCCCAATTTGGAATTTACAATTAAGGATGAGACAATCATGGGTAGCCTTGGTTCACTCTTTATAAATCTAGGAGTTCTCATATGAACCCACTATCATTTTATCCAACTCCTAAATATGAAGCTTCCTTTTAGAACCTTTACTAGAAATATTAGAATTGAAACGTATGATGGAACAGTAGGCCCGATGCTCAATATTATCAACGTGGTGAAAACTATTTCTAAACCCAAGCCGATAAGGTGACATTTCAATTGGATTTTTTAAAGTACTATGGTAGGCCCATAATGAATAATTTAGTCTAATGCTCAAATATTTTCTATTGGGTTGAAGTGTGTTTTCAAGAATTTGTTTAATCTCTCTATTCGATACCTCATCTTGACCATTGGTTTATATGTGATAAGTAGTAGACCCTCGATGCATGACCCTATATCGACATAAAATATATTTCTTTGTTTATTTGAAAAAATGAGAACCCAGGTCACTGATGATGAACCTATGTAATCCAAACCTACAAGAAGATTTGGGTTCTCAAAAATTCAACAACTACTTCAGAATAATCATTCCTTGTAGATTGTGCCTCTACTCACTTTAAAATATAATACACTTCTAGAAGAATGTAAAGGTTACCAAAGAAATTTTGAAATGGTCCCATAAATAAAATAACCATAACATCAAAAATGTCATGGAATATTAAGTGTTTCTGTGGAATTTCATTTCTTTTGGATACATTCCTCATTGTTTGACAGTGAGGAAAAGATTTAAAAAAATCATGGGCATCCTAAAAAAGTGTTGGGAAAGAGAGAATAAAAATCACCGACATTGTGAGTAGTCCACTGGGGACCAAAGCTTCCCCCACAAGAAAAAATGTGACAAAACCTAAAGAGAAATGGAAACTCACACTTGTGAATACAACGCCTGTGAACTTGATCACTATATGTATACCATTGGTATATGGCATCCCAAATGTACCAACGCGACTCATGTTTTAGATGCTCTGCCTAGTTTTTATTGAAATCAGCATGAATGCATGATGCTACCAAATGATTTACAATTTTATCATACCAGGGAATATCATCTTGTACTCCGTACAATTTCTTATATTGAAACATGTCATTTATGGGAATACAGGGGGATGAGTCAATGTCCGTGATGGGTGGATCCTACTAATATGGGAATCCACCACATTCTATGCTTCATTTTAATCTATAATTTATAAATTGAATTCTTGAAGGAGGGGCATCTAACAAATGAGATGTGGTTTGGATTCTGGTTTCTTTAGGAGATACCGAAGGACTTCATAGTCTGAAAACACAATGAATTTGGACCCTAAAAGATATGACCTGTATATTTCCCCGAAAACACAATGGAAATAAATTACTTTTCAGTTGTGGTGTAGTTTTATTAGGTAGGGATCAATGTACATGAGGTGTAGGCAGCGACATGTGGAGATTGATTGAACCATTATGATAAGACTACCTTAATTGGAATGTTAGAGGCATCACACTTGAGCTCAAATGGGAAACCCCACCTAGGTGGTTGGATTACATGGAGTGATGTGGGTCTCCATTTCAATTTATTAAAAGCATCCTCACATTCTTTATGAAATACAAATATTTTTCTTTTTGAAGAAATCAGAAGAGGGGGTGTAAAATTTTACTAAAGTTATAAATGAAATGAAAATAAAATCATGCATGACCTAGGAAAGACCACACATACCAAAATTTTTTGGGCAATGGTAAGAAAGAAATGATATCCACTTTTGATTTATCAACTGGGATACCATCCCCAGAATTGATATGTCCCAAAACTATACCTTTTCCCACCCTGAAATGTATTTTCTCATAATTTAATATGATATTCTATTCAATAATGTGATGTAGGACTGAACCAGTACTACTCAAAAATATATCAAAAGAGGATCCATAAATAGTGAAATCATCCCTGAATATTTTCGTGAAATTCTTCAGGTAATCTGCAAAAACACTAACCAGGCATCACTGGAAAGTACCCAGATCATTGTACATACCAAATATAATCCTTCTATATGAAAATGTGCCAAAGGTTCAAGTGAAGATTGTATTTTCCCGATCATAATGGGCAATATATATCTTAAAGTATCAATAATACCCATCAAGGAAATAGTAAGGGGACATCCTTTATAGCCTCTCAAGAATTTGGTCAAAATAAATTGCAATGGAAAATAGTCCTTCCTAGTGTGTTGGTGTAATCAACGATAGTCTATAGAGACACACCAACTATTCATCACCCTAGTTGGAACCAGTTCACTATTTTCATTATTTATTACTTTAATACTAGTTTTTTTGGAACCACCTATACTGGACTGAGCCATTGGTTGTCAGAGATGGGGAAATGATTCCAGTAGCCGATATGTTTTTTACCTCCTCTTTAAAAACATCATGGAGGTTTGGGGTCAGTCAACATTATGACTACCTCACTGGTTTAGCCTCATCATTTAAAAATATATGATGTATAAGGCCCTGACCTTAAACAATACATAATGTTGAGTTAATTCAAGAATTCACATTGAGGAACTTTTTAGGTTTAGAGTTTTAGATAATTAGGCCATAACTATTACATCACATACCAAATATTAAAAAGTTGACACATATACTATATCCAATTTTTCAAAATAATAAATCTCCTTAAATAAAACAATAATTCTTTTCCAATTAAAAATATTCTTGAATTCTTCCTTTCTCTTACACTTCTTTATACCCTATAAAAAATATTTAAAAAACATGGGATGAGCATAAAAAGCCTAGTATGGAATATAAAATAAGGAATAAAACCTTTATTCCATGAATATTTTAAACAAATGAATACCTTTTCACTAAATCAAAATTTTCACCCCAAAAACATAAACTACTTAGCTTATATCATGTAATTATAAGATCACTTCAAAACTTCATAGAAATCATAAAACATAAAGGTAACTTGTGTCATCTATGGCTTATTTAAATTTTATCTTTCAACGCTACATAGGGAGTAATCATCATGGTTACATTTGGAATACCCATGATAGTATATTCCCAAAATTACTTAGGAGAAACTTTTTTATTTACCTCCATCACGTTATCTAATGCATTGGAGAGCTATCACGGGCTCACCCAACCTAAGTTTATCATGGAACCAACTGTATTTGGCTTATCACATAACCACTGATCATATTTCCAAGTACCATTATATAATCATAACACCTAAAATATTGAAATTATCAAAATTTCATTCATTAATAACTTGAAATAAATTCAAGATATTGAAATATATAATCCATTTCCAAAACCATTTAATACATTTAATAAAGAGATGTTTGAATCAATGTTTCCCACACAACTTCGAAACATTTAAGAGAAATTAAGGAATTAAAATTTTAAAACAAATATTTCCATATAAATAAATCCTTAAAACCATTTTGAAAACATGGACATTAATGAGAAATATTTAGGAGAATAAATATTTAAAAATTTTAAAATAATGTTTTAGTTAAATAGTCTCTTACCACTTGAGAAAATACTTGAATAAAAATAATTAAATAATAACAATAAAAAAACTTAAAATATCATGAGAATAAAGAGATTTATGATATAATATGTCAATGGGAATTATATACACTATATATATGTGAAATGGTGCATAACAACTAATAAGTCTCAATAGAATGTAAATTGAGACAAAATATCTTATGAAGATCATATCATCAGATTAAGGATAAATAAATTACATAATTATGTGTGAAAAATATAAATACACCCAACATAAGTGATTATTTAGTGTAAAAAAGTCAGAGGTCACTCACACATATTCATGGAACAAGAAAAACCAATGACATAGATATTTAACTCAATGAATGGAGATTGAGATAAGATTCCCCATACCTTGAGTCCAAATCATCAAGTATGTTCCTTATTCATTCTGAATAATAAAATTCAGTAAATTTATACTTGTTTTAGAACCTCAATCAATTTTATTATTCCATTTATATCACTTATTACCATGTTAAATCAATTATATAATTATATAAATTAATATCAGCCGTTTTGACGATATTTGATACTTGAGTCGAAAATAAACTTGTTTTTTGGTAAATTGTCCATGTAGTATAAATTATTCCATATACATGATGATATTCATGATTTAAATATCATATATATCCAATAAATATGTATTTATAATATTCCATAACATTTGGGTGTAATAAGTGAAATGAACTGTTCATGGAGATGGTAGGCTGTATGCATGCTGGAACAGTACTTTAATTTCTTTGTCATATTAAAGGAAGGAAAACTAAATGATACATAGGTATATTATAATTATAGTATAATATATATGTTATAAATGTTACATAATTTAATTAATTCCATCTTTTACACGTTTCATATATGGTATGAAAGAGTCATATCACATTGAGGGGCAGTAGTTCGCACTTCATCGAATGATATTTTTTTATTTACACATTATAGAAATCATAATGGTATGATATAAATAAAAAATATAAAATTATAAAGATAATATAAAGATAATATATATCATATATAATTATAGTTGTACCATAATTTCCACCATGAGAGGTGGTTGGGGAAAATTGTATAATCAACATTTCGTGAGGCACCAGTTCACCGTCCATAGAAACAGTATGTTCGTATCCATTAGATGGAGGTGCGTGTAAGTGTAGTTTTAATACTTATCATAACCCAATCCTATTATATTTAGTATACATGTTTTTTTATTTAATCAATGAATAATAATATCCTAGTGAGTGGAGAAATAAAATAAAGGGAAGGAACTTGAGAGAAGACGTTACCTCAAAATCAGGTAACTTCTTTTGATTTGAGCCAAAAGGATTTCTTGAATTACCTTCTGCCCCAAGGTAAGGATTATAAGAGGAATAAAATTATGTTGGGAGATTATTTTAGCAGAATTTGGAAGATCCAAGGGGATTTAGAGGTGTGAGTAAGTGTGTAGAGGCGGTGTCCTTTTATAAGAGGGAGGAGGGGCATATTAGAGATGTCATAAAATATTAATTTATTATAAATTTAATTTTGATTAATTTTTTTTCCAAAACTCATTTAATTCGAAGATAAGATTATTTTGGTTTTAATACCAATCCTCTAAAAAATTTATCCATGTTTTGAATATTTTTTTATCTTTATCGTTTTTCTTTAACCATTACTTTACCCTTTTTAATCTTATAGTCATTTAATGATATTTACATATTGTGGGTTAATTTAATTACTATGTCATGTGAAAATACCCACAAGAAAGTAATTTATAATATATTTTGACGTATATTAACTATTTGGATGAATAGTATATTTTTAAGAATTTAATATCATTTAATAAACTTTTTTATATTTTTATGTTATGAATTATGTAAATTTTAGACACCATTCATGCTTGTTTTTTTAAAATTAATAAAAAATTGATTCCATAAAAAATGAATTTTATAAAATTTAATATTTCAATATCATCCATACATTTTTTGGACTGCATCAAAATAACCATATTACATTTATTTTAATATTTATAATATCATTTATTTGAATCTTTCATTAATAAAGAAATCATTGCATCATAATTATGTCATAAATAAATTTATTTATTTAATGTCTAAAAATTTTAAATAAACTAACATAATGTATTAAATCATTTTATATTTCTAATTAATATTTATTGTTTAAGATAACTGTTATATAACCCCATATAAAAATTGTTTTTGTAAGAAGTTACTTGATTATGTTGTTCTTCTCTTTACATTAAATCAATTATTATGACATGTCCTTATCACATCCATGTGGCTCTATGGGGTCCTAAAATATTCCCATGGTCTGAAATATCTCATAAAATAGGAATAAAATATGTGTTAGGGTAGTTTAATATTATTACAATATTATTTTTTACCCTTATTTACCAGATTCACCCTTTAACCATGGTAAATAAAATAATTACTGAAATTACTATTCATAATGTCCAAAAATAAAAGGTAGCTATTAACAAAATTTGGAAATTATTATTCCAAATATGGAATCCATTTTTCCAAATTCAAAACACAAAATTGGCAGAAATTAATTTAAAATTAAATCTCGTTGTCAATTCCAGAAAGCGTGTTTTTATGAAGTAAAAACTACCAAAATATTGACATGTGTTTATATCCAATTTAAATGTGATATTACTTCCAATGACAAAAATTGGATTAAATAATAAAAATATATTCTATTTTTAATTTAAATCTATTGAATAATATTATTTAACCATATAAATTATCTTGATGGAAAAATTTGTTTTCAATTAAAATTTAGAGTATGTTTACTATTCATCCAAACATGATAGTTATTAGAAAAATATAAAAAATTCAACCAAAGTATTTTTGGATGTACCAATTCTAAAGTAGAAGTTTTTTTTTGTCAAATATAACATATAAAGGTGCCAAAAACTAAATTTAAAAGGGGTTCTCCATCAAAAGGTGGTAAAATTGCATTAAAAAAATACTTATTCTGTCCGAAAAATTTAATTTGTTCTTATATTATATCTAGAAAACATATAAAATGAATTTAAAACATTAAATTTTTTATATAACACATATTTTTCCTTAAATAAAATTTCATAATGGGAGATATTATTTTATAAAAACAACTATTCTCTTTATAAATATGTTTTCATACAAACACATCCTTTATATTCAGTTGGTTTTTATTTCCATTTATAATAAATTTTGTATCCAATGAACCATTATTTAAACATGTGTAAACCATATTTTAAAATTCAGTTGATACTACTCATTCCAGTTATTCCAATGGCTTGGGGTAAACTACAATTTAAAATAATAATAATGTTATTCTATTATTTTTTGGTATTACTCAATGTTGTCTGCAATGTAAGATTTCAGAAAAACCCATTATTTTGTTTTAGGTACACTATTTTAAAAAGATTCCACTCTAACATAAAATTAATATCTTATTCATAATGATGAATCAAAATGAAAAACTATTATTCTATAGATACCTGGGTCGTTACATGATGTGTGAAAATTGATGGGCTAATACGAGGAATGTCTTCAAGTGTCTATCCCAAAGATTATTTATACTCCCTCAAAAGTTTATGTCGTCACATTTCATTCTTAGTAGGGAGTTAACTAGAAATGATGTCAGGAAACTTTTTTCCATTCTTAAGATAGAATTATTTTAAATCTTGAAGATGTTGTTTTAGTTCCAATTCAGGGGTATTTTGGATTGATGGGTGTGTGTGTGTGAAAATGAGAGGTCACTAATCACATCTAACTACTCAATGGTTTCTTCCTTAGATGAGTAATGAGCTTTTACAAGCTTAGTAGTATCATTTCCTGTTATGTGATCTTCAGTGTTCAATAAATCATCAATTAACATACATGCATGATATTTTTCTAGGGAACCACAAAATTATATGCATGATTCCTTTACCAAAATTTCAATCAATGATGAAAACTAAAAATATGGATTAAGGGATAAAAATGATGCTTTTCAAAGGGAAGGGAGTACATCAATTGAATTAATAGAGAGAGAGAGAGAGGAATGCTCTTTTGAGGGGTAGTTCATGGAATCAAGGATATTGATGGGAAAATGTCACCACCAAACCCTATATATAATATAAAATTGTGAACATTAATTATGGGTTTGTAAATTTTCAAGATGGGCCTCCCAAATATAATCGGGACATGTCCATTTGTCATATAAATTTCCATTGGAAACAAATAAAAATCAGCAGGAAAAATTAATTTTTTCACCCTCATAAGAACATCTTTTAACACACCAGTGGGGTGTTTTAAACTTCAATTTGTGGGTTAAACAACAATTCCTATTGACTTTAGTTATCTGACCAAAAATATAGAGTAAATGGAGTGAGGCATCAAATTTATAGAGGCACCCAAATAAAGCATATCATTGGAAAAGTAATTCTCTCTTATTGTTCATGGAATCAAGAATGTTCCAATATCTTTGCATTTATTGGGAAGGGATTTCTCTATAAATGCTGAGACATTCCTCCCCAAACTCACCTTCTCATAACCTTGAAGTTTCCTTCAATGTGTACACATCTCCTTTAGAAACACGGAATATCTTGGAATTTGACTCATGAAATCAATCATGGTAATGTTAACCTAAACTTTTTTTAATGTTTCCAATATTTCCTTATCAAGTTTAGTTTCCTTTTTTTCTTTTTTGTGTGAACCTTTGGGGAAATGGAAGAGGAATGTTTTGGATGTGTGACTCATCAATAGACACACTCTTTCCTTTGGATGGTTTGCTCCCAGGACAAGTATTTTCTTATCTTAGACCATTTTCAGAAGGTGGGGTAGTATTTTCATCAGGAGGGGATGACTCTAATGGAGGGTTCATTTTTGTTTTAAGTTGTTTCCCACTCATAGGGGTTGGGAAACTAACATTTACCTTATCCCTAGGCTTAACTAATGGTTGAGAGGCTATTTCACCTGACTTATGACTTTGAATTTCCCTTATATAGTAAGAGATATGGAATAATGGGGTTTTTAGGTCTTGTATGGATGCTTCTGTGGTTTGTTGGAACTTTAGATTGTGGATATCCATTTGTTTCATCATATCTTCTAGGTTGGGATCGAGTTTTGTTTCGGTTGGTTAGAAATTCCTTTATGGTGGTTGGGTATTTATGGGTGGTGGTGGTGGATGACTACTCTACCCCAGTTGGTTCTATTATTGTTGAGGTTGGTTTAAATACCTCCTTTACTATATGATTGGTTTTCTTTCCACACAAGTTTGGATAAATAGTAAGGTTCTTGGATAAAGGGTTGGTTATAGGGGCGACCTAGAATGATTTCCACACAACTCTAGGAAGTTTCTATTAGTTTGGAGAATCAGTCCAAATAATGGGTGTTAAAAGAACATATTCCATAGTGTATCAGTGGTGGAGATTGGGATTTCCTTTTGGAATGAGAATGTTTTAAAAGAAGGGTACTTACCTCTTCAAAAATTACATCCACCTTCTTCTCAAATTCAGTACTTTTCACCTCATGGACACCTCGAATGTGTACATTTTATCTTGAACCAAATTATTGAGTGTTCTGTACTGTGTTTTCAATTAAGGTTATTACAAAAATTTTAGTCTTATAAACTAGTGCACCACCAGTAACAACATATATCATATTTCGATCAATAAGATATAAACCTTTATAAAAATACTAAATTAATATTTTATCACTTATTTTGTGGTGTGAGAAACCTGAAAAAATAATTTTAAATGTTTCTTGGTATTCAAGAAGGATTTAAAAATAATATTGTCTTATACCACATATTTATTTACTTATTATTTTTGTTTTAGAGGCTCAAAAGTATTTTTTAAGAAAAAGTAATTACATGTCTTCCCCACCTCTAACTGGTGAATTAAAATAATACAACCAATATTTAGAAGTTTCTTCTATTGAAAATGGGAATTCTCTAATATTAACTTGTTCTTAATTCACATTAGCAGGTTTTATTGTTGAAAAAACTATATGAAATTATTTTAAAAGCTTATGTGGATCTTCTCCTGTGATTCCATGGAATCTTGGTAACAAGTGAATTAAACTGGATTTAAGTTAAAAATTGGGTTCCTCACCTTGAATTTGAGTATAAGTGGGTTGGATATAAATATCAAGTGAGGTTATATCTCTTAGTGTTCAGTTATTTTTTTCCATGTTATAAAAGTTTAATTCAATTTTAATATGTGTTTTATATGAATAAGGATGATCAATAATTGTTTGGATGTTTTGTGTGTCCTCTTTCAAAGGGTTCTCTTGCACGTCTTGATGTCGCTGATGTATGACCCTCTTCGGTTCATGTATGAATGGATGTATTTATTACGATGAAGATCATATCATGAACAAGGAGTAAAAAATGACTATTTTAGAAATAAACTTAAATAAATTAAGGAACAAAAAAATAATAAATAAATACAAAATACACAATACTTTTATAAAAACACGCACTAAAAACAAAAGCGCTCCCCGGAAACGGTGCCAAAATTTGACTTCTTTGTCATGAAAAATAAAATTTATTATGATTTTAAGTCTGATTTATAGTATAAGTATTACCCTAATTTATATTTGAAGGAGCATTGATAGGTTTAGAGTATAGGTTTTTAATAAAACATACTAAAAAGTGTTTGAGATTTTGAAAATATTTTTAAGAAAATAACTTAACATAAAGAGTATAATAGTTGAAAAAACAACTGGATTTTGAGAAATATGAGATTAAGGGGTCATTGTGATTTCACTACACACATTTCTAGTCCATTTTTCTTATATATTCATTTAGTTTTGGAGTAGTTATTTTTTTTGAAATTAATTGGAATCCCGATTAATTCATAATCCTTTATTTCATTGCATGAAGAACCGAACCTTGACCTAAAAATCACATTATAAAGGTCCATAGATTATTCATGGAATAATATCTTCCAAATAAAATTTAAATCTCAATAAATTGGGTAGGAAAAGGATTCTTGTGTTGTCCAATCAGAAAAACACATGTCATGCACTGAAAACCTCACACTGATAAGTTAGAAATTAAAAGCATAACATTCACCTGCAAAAAATCAAGAATTCTAAATGAAATAATGAAACATAAAGGGAATAAAATTTTTTAAAACCCAAATTACATTAATAAAGTAGCTAATAGATTCATTGGAACTCCCTCGACATGTGTGTTGCTCCCCCACAATGAACACCCTCCATTTTTTCTGATGTCGAGATGAGGAGGAATGTCAGGTGGAAGTCCTTAATCCTAGATCAAATTATGAGTATATGGGCCTCCCAAACTTCTAGGATGAATAGATGACTCAATTTTTACTCCTATTTGGAAGCACATCATTCCTTGGTCGAACATCAAAATTAGGAGCCCAAAGTTCCATTTTATAGGCAAAGTTGAAGGTGGTTTTGGGAACACCTATTTCTTAAAACCACCGGGCCCATTGTTTTAGTCATCCAGAAAGTATTATCTCACTTTGGAAAAAACGAAAAATTTGTTTCCCAACCTCAATAATATCTCCATAGAAATTTTGAATTCATTTAGACACCTACAAATCAAGATACACTACTACAAATATGGCTTCTAATAGCGCTAGAAACCACCTTTAACAGCGCTAAAAAAGTGCTTTTAATCTTGGTGAAGATAGGGGGGGGGGGTTGTCCCATTTATCAGCGCTAAAAATAGCGCTGATAAAGGGGTACTTTTATCAGCGCTAAGAAAAGCGCAGATAAAAGTTCCCCTTTATCAGCTCTAAGCAAGCGCTGATAAAGGTAGTCTTTATCAGCGCTATCTGCAGCGCTGATAAATGTATAATATATCAGCGCTAAAAATAGAACTGATAAAAACTACCTTTATCAGAGCCCTTTTGAGCGCTGATAAACACTACCTTTATCAGCACTCAAAATAGTGCTGATATATTATCCATTTATCAGTGCTTAACTAGAGCTAATAAAGGCCAAATATCCTGTGCAAAACCAGAACTTGCATAGAACCTGCCCAGCACCTGCACACATTACAGCACCTACACAAAGCACAAACAACACCTACACACAGCACAAACAACACCCACACACAAAGCAAATAAGAACAAAATGATACATACATTTACTTGAAATCATGAATACAAAACAACACACTACTATATACATTTCAAACAATGTTTAATTTTGTTACAATTACATTTATCCAACAAACAGTTAAAAAACAATGATGTTCCATCTTTTTTGGATCCATCAGCTCTAACAAATTGTCGTCCATGGCGGCGGATTCCAAACAAATCATTCGAACTGAGGAAAAATATTTCACCTACATAATAAAACAAATATTATGTTAGTAATACAATAATGAAATAAATAATGGGGTTGCTAAATGGAATTATACTAGTGTGGCACAAAACATAAAATAACCAATTAACGAAGAGACACAATAAAAGAATATTGATTCATGAATGAGTAGTTAAATATGGATTATTAAACTAAATTTGAAAAAATGAAGGAGAATTATGATAGTACCAACAACCAAACTCAAGTCCAAATGATTTTTTTTTTCTAATCACATTTATTTACCATTTCATGTTAGTATAAGTTTAAATTTCTATTCTATATGCCCCTTAATTATTTAGAAAATAAAAGAAACCCAAATTCATTAGGTTTTCATAAAATAATAATAAAAAAATTATTTTATGTGAATTATATTATGTAAATACACAAGCTGAGAATCTACTTAAGTTATATGACCTCGGTCAACATCTTTTCAACATTAGGGAAAAAAATTATTTTTCCATGACCTACAACAGGCGTGCATCATGGATTTTGATACTATAAAACAAAAAGAACATTTTTAATTCCTTGGAACTTAGGGAAATGGATGGGAAAAATCATGTCTTAAAATTTCTCAATCAGAGAACGGAGACTGACTGGAATAGAATGACCATTAGTAATGGTGGAAAACTAATTCCCTACCCAGTCAATGAATACTGATGGGAGTAGGATTTCCGTTACCACACACATTTCAGGGATAACACATGGGGTTTAGGTGGAAATTTCTACAAGGGCCAAAACATACTTTAGGGATTAATCCATATGCTTAGTGGAAAAATATTCTATTCACCATCAAATCCTAAATGGTTTATTCCGATCAGTAAATAACTACTAATAATTTTCATGTCTAAGATAGAACTAAGAGAATTAATTAACACACGGTTGAGGGGACCCAAGAGGAGTATCCCGAATCAAGGAATTAGTTCATTCAGAAATAAACAGGCATGGAGTAGGTGGAGTGGAAGAAGGGTGTTCAAAATATTTTGTAAAATTCCATAACAATACCATCATGTGTCACACATTCTATTTGGGTAGAAAGAGTAAACCCTAAATGGAAGGAAGGTTCATTTAAAACTCACAAGGAATGGGTTTTTAACTAAAGATATAAAAGGGGAATCTTGATTACTGATTATGATCATCTTTGAGTGACCTATCTGATACGTTTATGGTTATGAAGTCTATACTATGAACAACATAGTTTAAAGGTCATGTGTCTATGACCAAATGTTACATAGTTAAACGTTATGCATTAAGGACTTAATCCTTGACCTATACGATGATATTTAATGTCATACTGTGGGATGTTAGAATATTTAGTTTAGATTCATGTAGTCAGAACTTCTATGTCTTGAATCTTAGGGTCATATGACTAGGACCAATGGTGAGAGAGGGATATGTTCTCCATATATTAATAAAATTTCAATGTGAATAGAGATCTTAGGGGTCAAATTCTAGCAACGTCAGTCTCAACGAAGAGGAATAATTTTTTATTGTCCCTGATATAGAGGGTCTAGGATTCAATATATATCCCATTAAATTTAAAATTAAGCTATAAATAGTTCTTAAAGGGCTGCAGTTAGAGATCGATGCCCAATAGAGGTCCTCTTAGGTGAGGGATAGATCATCATGTAGTTTTCTGTCATGTGATAGGGTCATGAAATGTGTAATTTAATAAATTATGGAAATGATTTTTGATATACACTTTAAGGTATTATGGTAAATACGGGGCACCACACAGTTTAACATCTTGTGGAAAAGATTTCTTTCTACAGTTTAATATCATGAAACTTGGACAAGTTCTCAGTAGCATAAAGTCATGCATATCAAACTATGGTTTCATTCAGGTTTGGGTAGTATAACTAAGGCCTTGGTGTCTTGAAGTTTAGGATCGTATAACTAGAACTAGTGGAAACATAACTCATCTATCATGGTGATCATTTAGTGAAGTGATAACGAATCATATTCCAGTGGCATGTATATGAGGATTCTATAACTCAATTAGTCCATCCATAATCTAATCTCTTTAGGAGCCAATATTTGAAGATGTTTAATTCCTTAATTATATGTCATATAATTCTATGGTAGGGAAAATAATTTGTAAGATCATTCCTTATTTACTCCTTGGGTCTCTGGATCTCTCGAAGATTAAGAATGTGACACTCAAATGAATAAGTGAAGTATGTGGAAACAAGCTCACTCTAAAAGGAATATACATTTTTGTGCCATTCATTGAGTAAGGGATAGTCCAAAATTTTTGATATACTATATGTGTTCTTGTATGGGTGTCCACCTGGATGAACCATAATCATAGGTATCATTCGATTCAATATACCATCATCTATTTATTTATGAATCCAATCCTTGAATACAAATCACCTCTCGATTTAATGTCCTAAAAAATTGATGGTACTAGTAGTATTTTGGATGTTTTCACATATTTTTATCTCTCAGTCACTTAATCTCTGAGAGATTACTCAAATAATTTTTTGTGACATTGGAAAATACTCAGGAATTTTATTTGGTTGGAGTCAATACACGTTCCTTTTCCCATATTCAAGAGATGGACAACAAAATTGTTTCTTTGTTCTATCAAAAAATGACTATGTTGGTATGAACGTGTTTCTGAATTTGATATTTGGTAGAAAATAACCTGATCTCAATAATTTTAGGGGTAGAAGCTAAAGAATTAGAGGCGCCATATGTGGATGTGGTCACCCCTATATTGGGGAATTTTGACTTTCCTTGAAGCTCTTTGGCAACTACTAAGTCTGAATAACATACAGAATTCACCAGATGATGAGGTGGAAAATATATAAATTCCCCCATCATAGTTGGTTGGGGGAATTTAAAATATAAAAATCCCCCCATTCCTTTGGGAAGGGGTGAGGTGGAACTAGGTTTAAAATTCACCCGATGAGGGGGTGAAACTTTTGATGATAGCCCCAGCCCTATGGGATGGGGTACTTTAATGCAAGGAGTACCATTTTAAGATGATTCCAATGTTACTTAAAGAAAATATCCATTATGAATATTTATAATTACTTCATGAAGATCCTAATTTTCATTCTTAAACTGAGTGATATATTGTTTAGAAAATATGTATCTATTGTCCTCACAGGGAAAAAATACAACAGAATTTTCTACACCCCATTTTCAATGGTAGGATGGGTGGATGATGATGGGCGTCACAATCCAGAACATGAATATTGGATCTTATATTTATATTGGGAATATATTCCATCAACCTTGTACTCAAAATCATAAACATGGTTAATAAAACCTTCTATATTGGTATAAATGGTATCATTGAGCCCTTCTATAACAATTCTTAGAGTAGAGGGTGAGAAAAACCTATTTGGGATTAAAATATTGAAGGAATTTATAATCATACTCATCTTTAGAGTGCTCATCAGAACTAGTGGGAATATCTTTAGACCCAGATAATACCGTGTTTATAGATTTGTGGGTGAACTAGTGCTCTTATTTTGTAGAATATCCTATTTTTAAGGATGTTTTCTATAAGCTTGTCTGTTGGGATTGAGTATATTGGACCATTTTGTGGGTCATCTCCCATGATGCCATTTTGTGGGATGGTTCTCATGATACTGTTATGGTGGGATAGTTCCCCTAACCATTATTTGTCCTCATTGGGGAGAATGGATAAAACAAATGATACATATTACATGGAATTTTTCATTGTAATTTGACCCCTAACCATTCTGTACATTGTGCTATAGCTAAAAAATCTCAAAAATTACCAGGGTACTTCAATGGAAACCCATGTTTAACATGGTCACATGTATTCATCGTCATCAAAGGGATTCTCAACGAAATGGAAACCCATGTTTAACTTGTGGTATTCCATGAGTTTAATATCCCACAAGGATAGAGGGTCATGATTTAATGTCTTACAGAGATGTAATGGGTGGATCAAAACACTTATACAGGTGGTTCAAGTAGGTACATCTCTAGAAGGGAGCACCTAGAATGTTTACCTGATAGATGGATCAAAACGCCCAATGAGGTCTGACCCAAGTGTGGTGTATCCCATAAAGGTAAGGTTTCCCATTTTGAAGACTTATTCGGATGAAACTAAGGGAAAAATTGGAGGGAAAATATGCGAAGGTGTACCCTAGTGAGGGGGTCACCATGGTTTACCATTGGTTGGGAGTTAACCTCATGGAGGCTTCCTACTTACCCTATTTAGAATACAAGGATCAAAACCCATATATTTAAAAGAGGTATGGTGTGGGTATTACCCATGGTTAGCTTCCATTCACACTAGAAATACTCTTGGTTGGATTAGTATGGGTTTTGTGGGGCTTATACATTTTCAGATTCCCAGGTTCTACCAAGAGTAGCAATGGGATGAATGGGACATACGTGCTAAGATGGACCATGTGAATGGCGTGATCCTTGTATAGAGGCATGAGGAAAAAAACATGTGGAGCTATCTGTAAAAATTATTTATGGTGGCCATGGTGCTCATCAGACTCCCCATACCTTCCATACGCACTGCACACCCTCATGCCTTACTTCAATATTGAGTTGTTCAAAGATCAATAATATGAATCTGGGG
This sequence comes from Viscum album, assembly GCA_963277665.1. Lineage (NCBI taxonomy): Eukaryota > Viridiplantae > Streptophyta > Magnoliopsida > Santalales > Viscaceae > Viscum > Viscum album. The sequence goes on along the minus strand of OY728122.1, from coordinate 931,014,056 downwards.
ATAGAAAGCATTGAGTAATAAATTAAGATTTCAATACATCGGAGCATTATCAATTCACCAAAGAAGGTTGGAGGATAATCAATGATCATATATAGATAACATAAGTAGTAGGAATTCACCTTTATCATATTTGTGTACAATCTTCCATCAGGTATGTTGCTCATTCGTTTCTAAACACATGTATATCATCTTCTGAATATGATTTTTTGCGACAGTCATGGTTGTACTAAAAAAATATAAATACAAAAAGGATTAATAAATATTTTAAAAGAACTCGTAATTATTTTCGAAAATACCTCATCAGGTATGCTAGTTTGTTTATGAAATACGATCTCTTTTATAAATTTACAAATATAATAACTATAGTCCTTTCCGTTTGTTTGTTTTGGAAACTGCAGAAACATCGACAACAATAAGTAATTTGTTTTGATATGTGTTTGGATAGTGCAATGTTATTATTTATACTCGAATACATTTCCAGTTGTAGATCTTGTAGGCTTGCTCATCCATATGCCATGGATTCATTCCATGCATTAGACAATATTGATGCACCACCATATCATAACAGAATCCTCATTAAAAGATAACATAAATTATATAACTAGATGTTTAGTTTTAAAATGATGGATCTAGTGTATTAAAAATTAACAAACCCCATCATGCGTGGTCAGTTTGTTGGATATCCATGCGTTGAATCCAGAAAATAAATCTTTGGAGTATCCAAATTGGCTGTAATCAGTATCCAATGCTCCCAAAAAATACAAAAATGAATAAGTAAAGAAATAAATGAAAATATAGTTGATATGATTAAATTGTAGAGTTTTACCCCTGCATCATTGGTATTAAAAAGAGTCTGTCATCCGTAATTTTGTTTTCAAATGATTTGAGCAGGGATGAAATTATTGAAGCCTCTTTATCAGAATCTATTTTTCCTTTTGAAGAGGTGGTGTGAGGACTAACGAGTCCAAATTTTTGTTCATGGAGAAATACTTTCAATTTTTTTCATATATACGTCTGTGACAGATATAAAATGTATTTAGTCAGAATTATCAGAGTATATCAGCTTTTGTAAAATTAAATCATGAAAACTTACCTCATGTATACATTTACAATTGAGGCACCTAGCCATTCATACTTGAGGAGTTCATTTACATTTTCAGCACTAATGAGATCTGATGTTTCCTCTACATACATTTCTTTTTCAAAATCAATTTTGTGAGTATTTCCGTCTTTCATCTTTGTATCCAAATGAGGATGCAATGATATTAACTGTGGATATAGAACGGGCAGAGTGAAGGTGATCTCAGTAGACTGTTTCAATTAGTTGGTTGATCCTTGAGATAGTTTTGAGCTGATATTTCATTTCACCCCATAGTCTTTGTCATTCTGTAATAAAATTCATCGGTTCCGACCTTTTTTCATTAAATGTTAAATGTCTAGCTTGAAAAATAAATTAGAAATGGATACCTTTTTGTCGACATGTTTTTTTAAAAGAACTGTCAGTCATGGGATGAATGTTCCAATAGCTTGTTCAACCATATGAATGTCTTCATCATCCTTTGGAATAGGTAGCTTGGCACTCGGCTGATTAGCTACGTTAATTGACACTCTAAGATGGTCTTTTGGAAGCTGTCTGTTGTGTAGCATGTCGTTTTACGTATTGAACACCGTAGCACTCACTACATGGCGATTGGTGGGAGTTGATAAATATAAATCAAAGTCATTTTCACCATGTGGAATATTAGTACAGGAAAGGTATAAGTGTCTATGTAAATCACATTTCGCAGAAACAATTATTAAAACATTGATTACCTCATCTAAGTCAGGTTTTTTAGGGGAATGGCTCACCTCAAATCTGGTGGGGGTGGGGCAGGATCGTCACACATGGGTTGTTGTTGAGTTGTTTCTTCTCTTTGCCTCTCCCCCATCAATTTTTAAATCATCTATCTATGGTATTGTAATTCTTCTTGAAAAATAGATAACTGTTCTTGTAGATTTTCTATTTTTTCATTTTGATCCTAGGCTTGTTTTTTGTTTTTGAAAATATGTTCGGGGTGTCACCCCAAAACCCACACATCTAACATGGACATACTTTTCTCGATAATTCAAGGCTACTAAAAGTATTTCTAAATCTGGTACGGTTGTTGTTGATTCTTGTGACTATGTCAGATAGAAAATATATAAAAATAAGAAGTTATTGTAATGTAATAGCGATTTAAAGCAAATCAAATTTATATTATGTCATAGTTACACATGTTTCCCAAACTTTTTGTGTGTTTTCATCTATCAGTATCCTCTTTTTATTTACACGAGCCTCCTTCCATAGCACATGCAGTGGGATGGATATGGCTTTTGATTTCAATTCATCAATCTTCAAATAAACAAAAAAAACTTGGTTATGTTGTTGTTTTATGTCACATACTAGTAGTAGGGTAGATTTAAAAGATGTACCAATTTTTTCTCAAGTTCAGAGTACCCCATCCTTACTTTATGGTAAGGGTATGCTGGTTCTGTTGTGTGTTTTTTATTATCAACACTCAGTAGCTATTTCATAAATAAAAAATTGTCAATCAGAGTGATGAATACAAGAAAACGTCATACAACGTATTACCCCACACAATGTATCTGAAAAGTATTCTCCCCACGACGGTTTCTAAATGCATCCCACACTCCTTGGGATATCAAGTGTGCGTAAAGAGGAGGTGGGTGTGGCTTGATTTTCCCTTCTGCATCTTTAAGATGATATTTTGTTAAAATCATGCGGAAACCTCTATAAATCCTTCTTGCAACTCTTAATACATATTCCTTGTGCGAGACATCTACTATAAATGCACTCTGAAATGGATGATGAAGAGTAATTAAATGTTTTGGTATTATAATTTATTTTAATAAATTAAAAAAATGATTTCATAATGTTACTGTAATCTCTTCCCACATTCGTGTCTTCATCCTGGGTACAACATGGTGCCACGCCTGTACATCAATCGGCACACGTTTCCAAGTGACGATTCTAATGTAGCTACTAAAGATGGCTCTATTGGTGTTAAAATTTTGGACATTCTTATCCCATCCCACCTCAAATTTGATGCCTTTTTCTTTTGCCTTAAGGATTTTGGCTAACACTGTCAAACTACAATGCTCTTGTTTTTTTTGCGCTTTCAGGGTTTCATTTCCTACTATTTCCTCAGAAGTAGCATCAATATCTTCCCCAGGATCACTAGCATCGAAAATGGGACAAACAAAAATAGGTTGAGAAACCTATTGTACCTCAGTACCGGGACCAGCAACAACAGGTTGAGAAACCTGTTGTTGCTCTGTAGTGGGACAACCAGCTGCTGGTTGAGAGACCTTTTGTGCCTCGGGATTGGGTGCATCAACAGGTGCATAAGTCATTATCTGCAGAAGTGGTTTAATATTTAATTTAGATTACATAAAAACTGAAGCGAATAGATAATAACATAATGTAACACAATGTATGTTACAATAAACAAATAACCTGATTATTGTACTCTCTTTTTTTTCTTTAAAGGCGGAAGATATTTGACTCCTCTCTCGACTATGTAAATCCCTTAATTGTGGTCTCCTCTGACATAAAAAACACCGTCTACATTGGAACCTCTGTGAAATGATTGGGAAGTTCCTATAAAATGGTCAACCTCTGTTGAAATTTCATCTGACCCTTCAGTTTTTTTTGTCGATAACAGAACAATTGACCAATTTCGGTTTGTGGGGTCTGGAACATAAAATACTTGTACTACCTGTGATGCCATTATAAATGGTTCGTCTTTCTCCCCTTCCTTACTGAAATCAACTTTCACTAATCCTAATTTATCTATTTTAACAGCACTCCTGTTATCAACCCACTTGCATTGAAAAATCGGCACTTTGAATTTCGTATAATATAACTCCCATATTCATTTGATGATGACAAAGTATGACATATTCACATAAATTGGATTTTTGTCCTTAGCACCGGAAACATGCATTGCCTTAGCCACAAGTGTAACCCCACTATTCTTTATGGTACTATCTTCATCATGTTCATTAGTATAGAATGTATAACCATTAACTGCATAAAAATTTAATGATAATAAGTACACACTTGCTCCTCCGACTAGCCATCAATGTTGTTCTGAAATTGAGTCTGGATTTTCATCTAATTGCTTAAAAACATTGTCTCGAAACCATCCTATAATCTATCAATTATGTGTATATGATATCCATTTTTCATCCCTAGAAGGATTCAAACGCCTAATAATTTCTTTGTAGGTTTGAACATATGGTTCAATGTCGAAACTGTTATGAAAAGCGTAAAGGTGGGCCTGCTCCCGATATGTAATATTGATTGTGACAACCTCTCTTCCATAAATTCCTTCACCCTCAAGCCGCTCAGCGTGACGAGATTTCATTAGGCCAACGATTTCCACACCAGACAGGTATTCGGTACAAAATTCAACATCTTCCTCAACAATATATTACTCCGCAATACAACCCTATGTCCATCTTCGGTTTTTGACATACCCTTTCAAAATCTTAATATACCGTTCAATGGGGTACATCCATCTATAATGTATAGGACCACATAGTCGAATCTCTCTCACCAAATGAACCATCAAATGAACCATCATATCGAAAAATGTCGACGGGAAGAACATTTCCAATTCACATAATATGACAGAAATTTATTTTTCCATAGTTAGAAATTTCTTCAGGTCTATAACTTTTCGGCATATATCTTTGAAGAAGAAACAAAAATTTGTTAATGTATGGCATAAATTATTGGAAAAAATTCAATGTAAAGCTATAGGAATTAGATCTTTCATCAAAACATGGAAGTCATGTGATATCAGACCCTTTAATTTTAAATCTCCCATTGACACGATGTTCTTGATATTTGATGAATACCCCTCTGGAACATTTACATCATTGAAGAAGTTGCAAAACTAATATCTCTCCTGCCTAGAAAGAGTGTAAGCAGCAGGAGGAAGAAATGTTCATTTTTCACCCTTCACTGGTGCCAACTCTTCTCATATTACCATCTCAACCATGTCCAATCTACCCTTAATTCAATCCTTTGTTTTTTCGGGTGCATTTAGCAATGTGCCGATGACATTATCACATACATTTTTTTCAACATGAATAATATCAAGAAAATGTATGACATACAGACAATTCCAGTATGGTAATTAAAAAAAACTGATCCCATTTTCCAACCAGTTTTCGTAGGGTTTTTTGAAAATGGTTTACCAAAAGTAGTGTCCAAATCTTTTACTTTCTCAAACAATTGATCACCTATTAGTGGAGACGGTGTTGTACGTTCTTCTGAACTTCCGTCAAATGATGTCGTCCAAGATAGGTACTTATGTCATCGGGGTAGAAATTTGCGATGTCCTAGAAACACGGTTTTTGATGAATGTTTCAACCTAATTGATGGTGTACCCTGTTCGCAAACGAGGCTCCCTTGAGTTCCTTTAATGCTATATCCTGAAAAATTTCCATAAGCATGAATGTCATTTATCATCCCATACAACATGGCTTGAAAAGTGAAATTTTCATTTTTGTAAGCATCATACAGCGTAACACCTGAATCCCATAATATTTTCAAATCCTCGATCAATGGGGCCAAATAAACATCAATATCATTACCCAGTTGTTTTAGTCTTGATATAAGCATAGATAACATGATGTATTTTTGTTTCATGCATGACCACAGTGGTAAGTTATAGTTTACCAACATAACCAGCCATGTACTGTGACTGCTTCTTTGAAAACCAAAAGGATCCACCCCATCTGTAGATAATGCCAGACGAAGGTTTCTCGGCTTGTTCCCAAATTCAGGATACTCGTGATCAATTTTCTTCTACTGAGGAGAGTATGCCGGGTGACGTAGTTTCCTGTCATTAATTCTTGTATCTACATGCCATGTCAATTGTCCTGAATTCTCCTCACTTCCATATACTTTTCTAAACCTAGGAATGATTGGAAAGTACCATACAACTTTCGTAGGACTGGAATCATCTTTCTTGTATCGGAAAACACCACACTATGGGCATTCATTAAGTGATTTTTGGTCCTTGAAAAACAATATATAGTCATTCGGGCAAGCATGTGTTCTTTTAGAGATCATACCCATCGATCGTAGCATTCGTTTGGCATCGTATGTTCGGCTTGGGAGTTCATTATCTTCTAGGAGCATGTCATTCAGGAGAGCAAGTAGTTCCGTAAAACTGGCATCACTCCACCCGTTGATTGCTTTCAAATTATACAGCTTAAATATGGCTGAAAATGCTGTATATTTAGTACAACCATTATACAATGAAATTTTTGCACAACTCTTTAACTTCTCAAACAATTTTGGGAAATCACGAAGTTCATCGTCAACTATCCTTGTGATTTACTCAATACAATCTTCATCATCATTCACATATGTAATCACACCCTCCATACGATCTTCTTCACTGTTCACGCTTCTAATCAAATCAGATGATCTATAAAATGTCGTGTTCTCTGAGTCACTACCTACATTCGTTTTTCCCCATGTTTATTCCAACATGTATAACTTCAATCTATTCCGTGATAGATCAGGTGTTCTTCCTACTCCTCTGGACTAATTTGTCTTGAATAACAACAGTGTAAACATAGACAAAGGATTTGAGAAGGGTCACCTGCATGATCTTCTGCAAACTTGGTAAACTCTTTCACGCCATCTTCATACTCTTTTGTCAACCAATTGGAATTCATCCATTCTTTATTCATATTCATCGTCTTAATGGGTTCAATCTCGAACTTTCCTAATTTTATGTTTTAATTAATCAGGTATCATTGTTTGTGTTTTATAAAAAAAATCATGGTACAAATGCATTTAAACACATGTGAAATCCATATACATGGTGTGTCCAGTATGGTGGACATCGTGTATATATAAGATACCTGATTTAATCTGACATATATCAAAATTATTCCAAGTTAGTCTTACAAAGACTGAATGATACCTTTGAAAATACATGTCATTTAGAACAAATTGTGATAAAGGCGTATACTTTAGATACATATTGATTCACCTCACTAGCTATGCATTACATTTTTGTGGAATACACGTTGTGTAGTCCTTACATGAACACTAGGGGTGTATAGTCTATACACATCAAGTCTCTATGGTATCTATACATGGTGTGAGTAAAGTAAAACACATGTCATATGGTTATACCATTATTTCATGTCATGTACATGGTTTCATGCTGATGTATATGTCTTGGAGATACATTGTGTGTGACCTAGGTTCACATGACATGTAACATTTAAAATGAAACTTATTCAAAGTTTGAGTCAGAAGATTAGTCATGTGGTGTAAAGTTTGGAGATAAATGTTGTGTGGCATTAAAATCTATATGAAATCCATGTATGGTGAAGCATGTTCCAAGTATTTTAAAGTGTCTCATAGAGCCCTCTAGAAGTTGTTTTCTAGGATTCAGTGGAATTTCACTAGTAACAAAGTGGTGGTTCCATTCAAATGGGTAAAGTTTGGATTGATATTTAATGGTGGACGAACTAAAACATGGAAAAAAATGGCATATCAATCATGCCAACAACCACAACACCATAAAAAAGCACAATCATGATCACAATTGCAACACCATACAAACCAAACAATCAAAATTTTAGATTTTACAAAGCATCCCTTATTCAATTTTGTTTGTTAATTCAGTGGTTATCACAAAATTTTTATCATCCTGGGGTGTTCATTCATAAGTCAAGTATACGTAAATTACCAATTTATATATTCCAATGTTCAACAAGAACCAAGAAACATTCAATTCATTTAGTGCACAAACAAGGACCACCAACGACCACAATTTTCAGCGTGGCGTTTAGACCGTACATTTCACATTATAACCATCAATATCAAACAGTAATAACATGTGAACAAGAGGAAACCAATGAGTAATAGGAGAAAACTCACCGTGAAGGTGTCGTTAAGCACACGACATAGGTGCATACGTGGCAGAGGAGAGGCGCACAACCGAGGAGATTTCCAACTGAAAGGAAAACATAAAATAGGGGAAACCCATGAGAATAAAATAATCTAAAACTGACTACACCATTTACCACATCCCACAAACCCCAAAAGACAATGCATGAAAATAAATTTAAATTTATTGTTAGAAATCACTATCTTATCACTAACTTTTATCCAAACCATAGGTGAAAACAAATCCAAATAGGAAGCAGAAAGATCACAAACCTCGAGAGAAGAAATCCAACCATAATAGTGATCAAGCATAGAACAGTTTGAACTAGATGGAACTCAGGATGGGGAGTATGCCATCCTGTAATAACTTTACGAAATTGGCGTGGTGAAAAAATCCCAACATCCTATTAGTATTTGTGGTGTGATATGTTATACTCAACACCTGATGTATGTGAGTGTGATTTTCCTATATTCTCAACAATTACCTTACCATCTTATGTTATCCTCTATAAAGGTGTATTTTAATTTTAACTAGAATGGGGAATTACCTCCCATCCATAAATTTAATTAGGACCATTTGTATAAGTAAGGAATTATTCACATTCTTAATTATATTACAAAACATGAAGAAAAACATCTCATATGTCCCATTATCCATGCACAATTTCATTCAACGAAACGAAATACAGAATTATCATTCTATATAACATGCAGTAGATGGTGTTCCCTTTTAACCCGTTATAGATCATTTCAATTCATTTAATTAATTAATTAAATTAAAATAAATTCATCATGTAAAATTCATTCCTCATGATTATTACACATTCAATTTTACCAAGAATGGAAAATTCACTAATAAGGCTCAAAGGGTCTTTAAAATGGGCCATAATCAACATGGAAATTTCCTACATGGTAAATTAAATTAAGAATCTAGGCCAAACACCTATAATATGTCTTCAATTCCATTTATATACCCTTGTATCAAGGGAAACCTCATTTAAAATCTTTGACATAATCTAAATAGGTGTTCGGGGAAACTAATAATTTGACATTAAAGGGATAATTTTACTTGGCACACTCAAGGGGTGTCCATAAAAGAGTTCAAGAACATCTAGACCATGAAACAAGATTCAATAGGTGTTTATTTAGGTGAAAAGATTAAATAAATAACTCAATAATATCAATAATCCATTGACTCTTGCAATAACACATTAAATTAGGATTTCACACGTTAAATTCAAGGGGGGGGGGATTTACCTGAAAATGAGTAACAATAATGGTAGCGGTGGCAGTGGAGGCAGCTCCGAAGGTGGAGGCGGTGGCGGCGACAAATGCGGCAGTGGTGGAAGAGGCGGAGGTGGAGACAGTGGCAGAGGTGGCGGCGGTCACGATAGTGGGGGTGGAAGCGGTAGAGGGAGTGGGTGTCACGGCAGCGGGGGCGGGGGCGGAGGCCGCGACGATGGCACAGAAGGAGGAGGATTAGGAGGAAGGAGGAGGACGAGGAGGAGGAGGACAAGGTCGCGGCGGCGAGGGGCCTGGTTTAGCTTCCGTGAGAGCTTGACCAGCTACGAGCGAGGATGGCCTATTAGGGTTATTAAATAAAAACCGACCGAACCTTTATCAACGCTCGTTAAAAGCGCTGATAAAGGTATGTTTTATCAGCATTAAAATAAAAGCACTGATAAAGAGATATCTTTATCAGTGCTAAAAAAAGGGATGATAAAGGTGTACCCTTTATCAGCACTTATTTTAGCACTGATAAATGTAATATTTATCAGCACTTTTAGATAGAGCTAATAAAGGCCTACCCCTTTATCAGCGCTTTCTGTTTAGTGCTGATAAAGGGCAGCGCTTCCTTTTCCCTGTTTTGTGGTAGTGATATGTAAAGAACACAACACCCCACTTTTGACATTGTGTAGATTTGGTTTCTTGGATAGACCAGTCCGTATGTGGCACTAGATGTCCTAATTGGGCTTGGATTCCTTCATATAATTTGTATCCCAATGAATTTTGGACCAAAAATATATCATCCCACATGGATTCCAATTTAGTATTAATGAGTGATTGAGTACATTGGTATGCCTAGATCCTACCTAATTTGGCCAATTTTTCTTCTAATTCATCGTGGGCCCTCCAAATATCCTCCACCATTAATGAAATTATCAAAAAAAGTGACATTTACCTTTTTAATAGAGATAAAAAAAATTGAAACAAATATGAAGTTAAATTTGTTATTATTTTTATAATTTTCAATACAAAACTAGTTTAGAACAGTGGTGTAGGGGTAAAAATTAAACAATTAATAGTGGTGCAATCAAACTACCAATGACACCTGAAACATGTGGTGTCACTTTTGGTGGGCTAGTCCTCCTCATCTCATCTATTTAAGATCAATTTGTGTGAACTTCATAAGAATAGGTCTAAACCCTTATGATCCCCCAATACCAGATGGTTGGACATCATATGTGTCCTGTCATGATGACGTATTCAGATCACAAGAGGTAACATTAAGATTACTATCATAGTATATCTAGTTTGTCATTATATAATGGTAAATACTATAATATTTTTATATAACATGAAATATAAGGACATTACCATAAATATAGCAGAAATAGAAGTACCAACACTATTATGGTAAGATAAAAATATGCCTATATAAAACTATATACATGTAATTTAAGTCAAAGTACATTCATGAGTTAGGTCTTGGGAAATGACTATCAACACTCCCAATTACTCTAAAGCTAACTACTATCCTATCTCAACCTACTTTCTCTCACATGAGAATCACAATTCTATAAAGATATTAGTTTATTCAGGGGGTTTACTACATTTTACTATGTGGAAACTCTGGTAACCTTGACATCACCTTTCCAAGTAAAATACCTTAAGAAACAAATATTTTAAATTATATGCTTTTTTCCTTTGGAGTGACCGAGGGTCCATGAAAATCACTACTACTACAGTGTTATCACAACAAAATGATACATATTTTTGCAATTCTAGGGAAAACACCTATATATAATATAATTAATCATATCCTGAATACTTCCTTTGCTGCATAGAAATCTAAAATATACTTGGATTTTTCTATAGAGTTGGAGACCACATATTTCTTTGAGCTTCTCCACGTCACTAAACCACTATTAAAGAAAAGTACATAGCTTGAAAATGATTTCAGATCATCATGATTGGTCTAATAACTAACATTACTGTATCCCCTCACTACTAGTTTTTCATATACTGCATACACTAGAAACATACCTTTTTTTATGTCTTATGTACTTTAGAATTGTTTTCAAAATTCTCAATAATTCTCTCCTAGATGATCGTGATATATTCCCACCATGTTTACAGAAAAGGAGACATCAAAACTAGTATATTTCATGGAATACATTATAGATCCGACTGACGAGTCCCAAGGGATTCTACTTATTCATTCAATCTAATCATGTGTTTAGGGAAACATTTTTGTTGATAAATTGATAACATGTGACAATTGAAATAACGCTCTCTTAGATTTTCCCATGTTGTACCTATTGAGTACTCCAAAAATATATGTACATTGACATAGCCCAAGAAGTCTTTGAGATCTATCTTGATAGATCTTGAGGCTTAGGATAAACGATGTTTCATATAATTTTTTCAAAAGGAAGAATTCATAGGACTAAGTGTTGACTAAATATAAGACCTATAGTTCATTTCTCATAATTAATATTTTATAAACATATAATAAAAAGAAAATGATGGAGTTCCCATTATCCTTCATACAAAAATATTCCTCACATTCATTCTTGAAACAACCAAATTCCCTTCTGGTCCCATCAAAATGAATATTGATCATGAAGGCTGATAAAACCCATAAATGGATATATGCAACTTGCATACTTTATTGGAACTATTTAAAAAAATAAATCTTTTAGTTTGAGTGATATATACATATTCAACCAACTTACAATTTATAAAAGCATTTTGGAGATCCATTTTCCAAATATCATAATCATGGAAGGCAACTATTATAAGTATTATTCTAACAGACATCAGAATCACTAATGGTGATGAGGTTTCATTTTAGTCAGTTACTTGATGTTTCCTAAAACCCTTCTCCACCAGCAGTACCATATTTGTATTTACCTGACCATCGATCTGGATTTTTTTGAAAACCCATTTTTACTTGATGGTTTTACATCTATTAAATGTTCTACAAAAATCCAAACCTAGTTTTGGTAAATAGACTCTGTATCATAATTCATGTATTCTTTCTATTTAGAATCTTATTTTCTATCTAATACAACATTGTAGGTTATAGGTTCTTAAATCTCTAAAAGTAATGTGTAACTAGACTCAGTGTAAGAAAACCACATCGCTTTGGTTCTCTAATGTATCAAGCATAACTATATATTACTTGTTTCTTAAAAACATATTGATCACCTGCAGTCTCTTATGGAGAGAGTTTCTATACCAACAATTGCACATTTGGAGCATCAACTTCATTAAAGTCAATATTTCTCACACTATTTCCATTGGAATTATGTTCCCTTAGTATAAATATGGAATGTATTTCCATAATAACTTTTATATATGAAGGGTTATAAATGTAATACCCATTAGTTTCTTTATGATAACCAATAATGATTCACTTCATGCTTCAATATTCCAATTTTTCTCTAGGTATAGTCTTGAAAAAATCCTCAATCCCTACACTCGCATATGTAATATATTGGGTTTCTTTCCATGCCACAACACATATGGAATGATATCTATTTCTTTAGTTGGTACTTGGTTTTTGGTATAAAAAACTATCTTCATTGTGTATCCCCAAGAGGTTAATATAAGAGTTATTTGACTCTTCATTGATCTGACCATGTCTAGAAAGGTATGATTTCTCCTTTCCCTGACCCCATTCCAATAAGATGTATTAGGAAGAGTTATTTGGGATAGTATCCCATACTCCTTTATGTCATCAATGTTGTCTTAGTTTAGATACTCCTTTCCTAGTTATAAGAAATGTTCCTTAATCTTACTACCAATGTATTTTTCATCTTCACATTGGTATTTGTTAAATAATTTATTATAATCTATCTTACACCTCATTAAGTAGATACATCCATACATATTGTAATAATTAGTAAAAGTAATGAACTATGAAATACAACCCCTTTACACTATTGGAAATGGACCACATATGTCAGTATGAGTCAACCCCATTAATTTAGTGGATCTTACTCCTTTCATAGTGAAGGGTTCTATGGTCATTTTCACTTGTAAAGAATTGTTACATAAATATCAATGTTTCATCTTAGATGAGTTTGAATGCCCTTCACGATGTAATTTTAATAAATGATTCAGATTTACGTGACCAATCCTAATGTTCCATAGTTGGGTGTTATGTGATCCATTTTCATTTTTATTGTCATTGATTTCCATTATAGGGTATTTTAAATTCAAGTATATAAAAATACTTATTAAGATGAGATATACCATAACATATGTTATCCTAATAAAATATACACCATTTATTCCCAAACATGAAATAAAATCCCATGGTGTCAAAACAAGACATAGCTATTATGTTATTACTAACAAAAAATATAATTACAATTATTTAATACAAGAAAAATAAAACTAGGAAAAGCAAGATGATAACTTCCCATTTCCAAGTCTACTAGTCTCACAGCATTAGAAACCGAAAAAATTTACCTCACCCTTTGAAATATTATAGAAAATAATTGGCTTCTATTGTAACATCCCAGTTCCGAGTGCCGCCCAAAGGTTCCCTATAGCTGGTTCATCACTTTGCCCCAAGAATATTTACTCAAATGCCAGAGGCTGCCAACTAGAAGCGAGGTCCTTTGGTGTGACAGTGGGGAAATTATGCCCTCATTGGCAGAGTAACAAAATTGAAACAAAAATGTTAAGTAGCAGAAGGAAAATACCATACAATGAGAAAAAATTTTAAGAAAAAAAGTAAATAAAAACTAGAGCACATTTATAAAATTTTCATGTCACGTAAGTCAATTAAAGTATCCAAAAAGGCAATATGATGGAAATATAGTACTAAAAAAAGTACAAAATAAATCATGTAAACTCCTACATCATTGAAAGCTTCATCTTGGTCGCATGCTCTCTGGCTCTAAAAAGTCAATAATTTACCAGAGGAAGAAGGGTTCTTTCCCTTATCTACAACAACAAGCACATAATCAATTTGGGTCAAAAAACCAGAACCAAATTGGGTGTGAGATGAATCCCAGTAGGAATCCACCACAAGATCTGTTCCAAACTATTAGTGAGTATATATATCAGGTGATAATGGAAATGAAACAAGGAACTAGGCGTACAAAAAATTAAGCAATCCTAAAATTTCCATTTAGATTCATTAGAAATTAATGTTTGTTCATTTAATCAAGTATTTATCAGAAACTAGTATCTCAGAATACCACCTAATTAGACAGAATCCAAGCTTGTACATTGTCTTGGCAGATGCGTAACAAACAATCAATATTTATGTTAACCCTCTGGGTAGATAACACAATATTAACCCTCCGTCCAAGTATTGTAATAAAAAGGAAAAGAAACTCTGAGGATTCACTCAATATCAATTCACCCTATGGTATTTCCACAATTACTATAGACACTCTAGGGAAGCACTCAACGTCAATTCACCATACGACCTCGTAATGTAAACTATAGACTCTCTAAGGGATGACTCACCATCAATCCACCCAATTGTCTTGTAGATCGAAATATAATACACTCAGAGGAAGCACTCAACGTCAATTACCCCTATTGTCTAACTACACCAGGTTCTCACATCCCTGTGCAACTGAATCAGGAATATATAATATCAAGCATCCCAAATAATCTCAAATACAACATGGATAAAAAATTCCAACGCATATAAAAAACATTTAACAGGAAGAAAAAAGGAAATTAGTTCCATCCTATCAAGCATAGTGAGGAAAGAAGTTCTACCTCATAGGCGACCTAGACCAAACGTCCCTAATCATTCAATCAAGGAAACACACCCATGGGGTGTTACTTAAATATGAAATTTCACATAATACCACAACAAAAAACCCTTAATTAAATAATCAATCTAATGAAGATAAAACATGGCATAATTTCCTTAACCCAAAATACCCAAAACATGGGTAATCATCACTTTGGCATATAAACTCATAAACAAAAAATGAAAGGCAAAAAGACACCAACCTCGATGTTGTACGAAGAACACTCTTGAATGTTGGACCTTGAATCATCCTAGAATTAAGTAGATATATAAAAATATCAAAACTTCTAACCTTGAATAGCTCAAGAGAGAGAAGAAATCATGTGGAGAAACTTAGAAGAAAGAAAACTCACCGGTGGGATTCCAATGCACCCTCTGGAGATCGAATCAGACCCTGGATGGAGAAATAAGAGATTGGAGAAGAATCATCAATTCATAACACTCCTTCACGGGGTACGACTAGAAGAATATGTTTATAGAGATTAGACGTGACCCTGGTCCTATTAGTCAATTAATATAAAAAGTACACAGCTTGTACTATTAATGAACAAACTGTGTATCTTCCTCAACCGGCCCCAGACATTAGCAGTCTACCAAGTCACCCCACACTGTAATGTCTTGGCTGTTACATGCCCTAGACGTGGCCGTACACGGTAATTGGGTACAAGATGTGTACTCCTATGTACATGACGTGTAGTTATAAAATTCTCAAATTTCCCCCTTTTTCTCAAGAACACTTGAAATCAAGATCCATAGCTAAAATGAAGATCTGGGTTCATATAAACTTCCCCCCACATAAAGAAATTAATCCCAGAATTTCCATAATATGTTGGGGAAGGATAATCCTCGAAGAGCTTCGGCCACTGTGATTTCCTATCACTCTCCCTCTCCCATGTCTCATACGGCACTCGGTCGTGCTGCCATAACACCCTTACTAGAGGAATTTAATAGACATAGATAACCATCATGTTGTGATAAAAAAATCTTGATAGGATGCTCCTCGAACGATGCATCCACCTCCAACTCAACCTCCTTAGGTTGAAAAATATGAGATAGGTCTGAGAAGTAACGTTGTAGCTGAGAAAATGGAAGATGTCGTGCATATCCCAATACCTCTAATGTAACTGAAATAGATAGGCAACTGGCCTGACTCTCTCCCAAACCTCAAATTTCCCAACATATCTCGGTGAAATATTTCCCTGTCTTCAAATCCTCCTATGTCCCAACAATAGTGTTACATGTAGGAAAACCAGATCATTGACATTGAACCCCAGATGTTGCCTCCGTCGATTAGCATTAGATTATGCCATGAATGTGCAATATCTATCCTCTTCCGAATCAATTCCACCTGCTCTGTGTTCTCTTGGACAAGACAAGGTCCCAACATTACTGCTTCTCCTACCTCCATCCAACATAGGGGTGATTGGTAAGGCCTACTGTACAAAGCCTCATATGGTTCCATATAAATCGTCGCCCTAAAACTGTTATTGTAGGAAAACTCTACTATGGGTACGTGTCTCTCCCAAGAACGCCCAAAAACGATGACACATTCTCAAAGCATATCCTCTAGCACATGTATCGTGCGCTCTTACTAACCATCTGTCTTGGGATGGAATGATGTACTCAGAAGTACCTATGTACCCAAAGACCTCTATAGTCCCTTACAAACCCAGGAAGTAAAATGAGCATCTCTGTTTGAAATGATAGAGCACAGAACCCCATGAAACCGTACAATCTCTCAGTTGTACAACCTTCCAAGCTCATAAAAACTGAAGTTCTCCTTGATTGGTAAGTAGTGTGAAATATTTGTGAGTCTTTCACCGACAACCCCAACTGTATTATTCCCTCATGGTGACCTTGGTAACCCTATCCTAAAATATATCTCCACATCATTACACTTCCACTCGAGAATGGGTAAATGATGTAGAAGCCTAGCTAGTTGTAGGTGCTCTGCCTTCACCTACTTGTAGGTGGAACATCTCATAAAAAACCAGCTACATCCCTCTTTATACCTGGGCACCAATACTAACAATGAAAATCTCGATACATCTCAGTGACACCAGGATGAACCACCCACGATGATGTATGGAATTCACACATCAACTCCTCACGTATGTCTGTGGACACCCATATGCATCCATGAATGAACACGACCTCATCCTTACCTATGGTCCACCTAGGAGTAGGGTCCTCTCCTGACACTCCCTGTCGTAGCACTAGGACTTTAGAATCTAACAGCTTCTACATTTTCACTCAACAATGTAGAGTATAGGTAAAAACTATAGAAGAAAGAAATGTCTGCTCCTGTCTATATTGAACCTCCAAATGCATCTCAGAGAACAGATCCAAAAGCTTCCACTCACTACTGGCCTCTTAAACTGCCTTTATCTGAGTCCTCCTTCTCATTGAATCAGCCACTCCGTTGCCTTTCCTAGGTGTGTTGGCATGCTCCAAGTCAAAGGACAAAAGGCACTCAACCCACATTCATAGTCTCAAATTCAGGTAATGCTGGGTAAAGATATAATTGATACTTTTGTGGTTAGTGAAAACCATAAAATACTCTCCCAAAAGATAATGTCTCCAACAACATTAAGAATGAACAACTAGAGCTTACTTGAGATCGTGAGCTGATTAATTCCTCTAATGTGACCTCACCTAATGAGAACCATACGCAACGACTCCTCCCCCTGCATAAGCTCTACTCTATGCCTGATACCTGATCAATTATAGTAAACAGTGTAGCTTTTTCCCAACTCTGGGAAAATCAATATCAGTGTGGAAGTCAATCTCCCTTTCAACGCTTGAAAGGCTGAATCATAGGGATTAGTCCACATGTACTTTTCAACCTTCTTAGTCAGGCCTCTCAGTGGCGCTGCTAAGAGTTAAATGTCCTATATAAAATATCTATAGTAACTATGCATCTCCAGAAACTCCATACCTCAAATACATTTTTGGATACTCCTTGGAAAATACTGATCTCACATTCTATGGGTCTATTGATACTCATATATCTGATATAATATATCCCATGAAGTGAATATGGTCCATCCCAAAGTTTAATTTTGGGAGCTTAGAATATAAATTATGTTCTCTCTATGTACTAAAATTGATCTGAAGATGGATAGCATGGTCGTGTCGAGTGTGAGAGTAAACCAAGATATCTTCCAAAAAAACCACCAAAAGTAGTCCAAGTATGGATGGAACACCCGGTTCATCAGTTCCATAAAAACTACAGGCGTGTTCATTAGATCGAATGGCATAACCACATACTCGTATAGACCATACCTGCTCTGAAATACTGTAAGTGGTATATCTGGTGGTCTAACGTGCAAATGATGATGAGAGAATATCAAGTCAATATTCGGGAACACTTGGGAACCTAGAATCTTATCAAAGTGATCATCAATCTTTGTAAAGGGATATCAGTTCTTAATAGTCAACTAGTTCATCTTCTGACAATTGACATGATGTTTGAGGGTATTTTCCTCCGTCTTGGAAAACAGGATAGGAGAAACCCAAGGAGATGTATAGGGTCAGATAAAACCCTTTTCCTGTAACTCCTCCAACTTCTTCTTGAGAACCTAAAACTTTGGTGTAGCTATCTTGTAAGGAGGAATGGACAATGGTGATACCCCTGAGATAAGTTCAAAATTAAAGTCTACCTATTGCTCTAGAGGCAAACCTGATAATTTTTCTGAAAATACATTGCTTAAATGATCGACCACTGGTGGATATTACATCCATGAAGTCCCCTGTTAATCTAGATATAGTCTAGCAGTCTGGGATATAATTCTTATCAAACCACGATGCTCGGGTCTAGCTCTTCTCTTATGGGCATCCCATTCACCCTTATGTAGAAACAATCCATCCTCTGGTGATTTGAAACTAACCCTACGATGATAGATATCAACAAAAACCTGGAAGGGAACTAACCAGTCGATTTTGAGAATGACGTCATATCCCTCCATCTTTAAGACGTAAAGGTCCCATAAGAAGTGACCCCACAAACCTCAAGAGGGAACTCCTTGCATTGACATACACTAGCCATTATAATCCTCAACAGAGAGTCCAATATCATGATATTAGTAGAAGTAAAGATACAAGTCCCAAGTCTCTCCAAAATAATCCCATATATAATGCTATGGGAAACCCCTATATTGAAAAGAGCAGAAACAAAAACTGGGGAAACCAAAATCATACCTATTACTGTAGTGGTTCTGGGATTCTATTCCTACTGGATCTACTCCAGCACAAAAGCCTGACCTGTGCCACAACCCTGTGAAGCTGTCTAAGATCCTTGAGTTGATCCACCCTTCGGCTATTGAAAACCCTGTGTTTGACCACTATGTCCATGACCATAACCTTATCATGAACGACCCAAAGAACTCTATCCCCATGTCTGATGTGGAAATGGTGGTACTACTATAGTATGAGGAGTCGAAAAACATCCTCCCTCACTAGCAGCTAGAAGAAGGGGGTTGTACAAATGCTGAAGTTGTCCCATCTTGCCACAAGATCGAAAATCAACTGTGTATCTCAGGCACTGAGGAATCTTATGTCTGCTCTTCCAGCACCAGTAGAACACCACCTGACTACCTGAAGGAAAATCCCGCCTACTCAGACCTCCACATGTAGACTACCTGCGACACATCCTGCTGTCAGATAGAAGGGTACCAACTCTGGATGCTGAACTGCCCTGGCCCACAACTCCAAAATCCCTCAAGTTATGCTCGGTGATTATTTCTTGGTAGAATATAGAAGATATGGAATTCAACTAGAAGATGTTCACCTAAGATCAAATGGCATGCCTAATACCATCCTCAAACTATCTTGCCAGAAATAACTCATCACCCCATGAATGGGTGTAAAGAACTATAGTTCGGTGAAGAGATAAGAATACTCCATGACTGATAGTGTTACCTAATCCAAAATCATGAACTCTTGGTCTCAGTTGGCCCTCAAGATCTCCCTATAGAAGTATTCATAGAAGGTACATTGGAACTCCTCCGAAACCATAACCAACTTGTATCCCACCTATGATATCATATCCCACCATCTCTTGGTGGAATCACGTAGCATTTACATAGAGGGATTCACCCTCTTCTCTAGAGGAATCTCAAGATGACCAAAGATAGATAGAAAGGCTTATAACCCAGACCCTACAGCCAGAGGTCCTCCATCCATTAAAAAAGTGGGAGGATGCTGCTGTATAGAAACCCATGTTGACTCTTCCATATACGGGACAAGATGTGGTGCTCCCTGGAATGTCTACATCATCCTCATGAGGCATTCTCAGAATGGTTCATTGAAACCTATGTCTAGAATGACGGCTGGTGCCAGGAAGGGCCAGACAAAAGGATCTTCTGGTAGTCCTTGGTCTACTGTTTTCGGTGTCTGATCATTTCCCCGAACCTAGTGTACAAGCAGAGAAAATCTAGGTGGAATGACTCTATAAGGTCAAGAACACACCTTAGTTCTATATTATCAAGGAATAAAACAAATATGTTCAAGAAAGGAATAGGAGAAATAAAAACAATCATGTTTTAAAAAACTCGGTTACACGATGTGTATACCCTTCACACAGTGTGTTCCCTCAGGTTTCAACATGGGTGTGTACCTCCACCAGACCTAGTCGTGTAACACCCTTACACACGACATGTCCCTCCTGTGACATGGCGTGTCACTCCTGTGACATGGCATATACTTGAATTTTACCTCCTTCTCGAGTACTTCTACACAGAAAAACCACACGGTTCCTTCCTAGTTAAAACAACACGGCGTGTTCACCCTAAATACAACATGTGCCACTTGAGTTCCAACCACCCATGTCAGTTGTCACATGGTCGAAGACACGACCAAATCTAAATGGCGTGTAAGAATGGGAAATGAAATGTAAAACCTATGTTTTATCCACCCGTGTCATTATTCACATGACAGGATACTTGGCCTCTTTGGCACATCACGTACTCCTAGTACACAAAGTGTTTTTCCCAAGTTCCTCAGCCCCATGTCTCTACTCACACAATCAATCCCATGGGCCAAGACTACATGGCCTGTACATATAGTACACAACATGTACTTAATAAAAACATTTTCTTCCCAAACAAAAGGATACAAGGTGTGTATTAATCATCACTCACCGTTTATTATAGGGATTTTTTGGATAGTAATCCTCAGAAACTACTCTAGAAACCCATAAAAACACTGAAACAATCATTAAAGTGCCAAATTATGATCTGTGGGGGCCCATACTCCCCGTGAATCAATGCTTTTCATCATATTCATGTATATCACAACGTATAACAGTGAAATAAATCACACGATCCACCACATTCTGATCAATGAGGACCCATTACACCTCAAAGACCAATGTTTGGAACCCATTCAAATGAGACTTTAAATTTTCGAAGACCATATCAAAATAGTAGGTACTCTATCATTGAATCTATCACAACATCATGAACATAGAGCACACAATCTATCACAACAGCATGCAATAAGCAATGCATCCTAAATGGCGTGACATAATGCAGGAAATGTGATATCTAGAAAGTTCCAATATGACGCATGAGATGGAATGATGTCATCTCATCACGTTTCAATAGAAATAGAACTTAAATTATATAAATCATAACAACACAAATCATGTGAATCACCCAATGGTGAAATCAAATCAACTGTAACAATTGAAAAACCCAAAAAATTGCAATAATATAGGTAAATTGGTTTTCCCCTGTACACGGGTTAGTTACTCCCAGGCATAGATTATTACAATCTACCTATTCCTTCATATACCCGTTTATAGGCTAAAAACTATATGACAAATCAAAAAAGAACCCCCTCTGAGACCACATTGTAACGTGCCGGTTTCTGGGTGCCACCCAATGATTCCCCATACCTGGATAATCACATGGACTCAAGAACATTTCCCTAAATGGATGAGGTTTCCTTTTAGATGGCAGGGCCTTAGGTGTGATATTGGGGAAACAATGCCCTCACTGGAAGAGAAAAATAGCTAAAATAAATAGTAAAGTAGCAGAAGAAAAATACCATACAACGGGTAAACATGCGAAGGATAAAAGTTAATAACAACTGGAGCACATATATAAATGATGTATGTCACCTAAGTCTAGGAAATAAGCCAAAAAAGAAAATATGTTTGAAATAAAATTCTAAACCAAAGTACAAAAGAAAGTAAGTAAACTACTATAACATCATAAACCTCAGCTTGGTCCCATGCTCTCTGGTTCTAACTTGCCAATCATGTACTTAAGGAAGAAGGTCCCTTTCCCTTATCTACACCTGAAACCATATAATCTATTTGGATCCATAAGCATGACCCAAACAGGGTGTGAGATGAATCCCAATAGGAAAACACCATTTGATCTATTCCTAACTATTAGTGAGTATATGTACCAGCTAATAATGGAAATGAAATAAGGAAATATGAGTACACAAAATTAAACAATCCTACAGTTTACATTTACATTCATTAACATTTTATGTTCATCATTTAATCAAGTAAGTATCACAAATGGGTATCTCATAAGACTACCTAACTGGACTGAATTCAATCTTGTGCTTTGGCTTGGAAGACGTGTCAAAAATATTCAATGTTTTTAACCCTCTAGGTAGCTCACATAGTCTAAACCCTCTGGCCAAGTGATGCAACAAAATAGAAAAGACACTCTAAGGAAACACTCACCATCAATTCCCCCTATGGTATTTCCACAATAACTACAAACTCTCAAGGTAAGTACTCAACATCAATTCCCCCTATGGTCTCATAACGTAAATTGTAGAATCTTTGAGGGAGCACTCACCATCAACACCCCCTGTGATCTCGCAGTGTGAAATATGATAGACACTCTGAGGAAGCACTCAACATCAATTCCCCCTATGGTCTAACTACACCATGTTCTCAAAGTCTCTTGAAATTCAATCATGGATATATGATATTAAGAAGCACAAGTTAATCTCAACTACTACATGGATAAACAATTACAATGCATATCACAAGAATTTATTAAGCAGCATAAAGGAAATCAGTTCCATCCAATCAAAAAAGGCGAGGAAACACGGTATACCTCATAGGAAATCAAGACCAAACATGCCAAAAAATTAAATTTAAGAAATGTACCCATGGGATGTCCATTAAACATGTAATTTTACATAATAACATAACAACAAACCCTTAATACCAGAATCAATCTAAAGCAGATAAAACTAGGTTTAATTTCCTTAACCTAAAATACCCGAAACCTGGGTAATCATCACTTTGGAATATAAACTCAGAGAAAAAAAAATGAAAGGCAACAAACCACCTACCTCTACATTCTAGGAAGAACAATCTCGAAAATCTGCTCTTGAATCAGCCTAGAATGATGTAGATCTACAAAAACATCAAAACATTCATCCTCAAATAACTCAAGAGAGAGAAGAAATAAAGAGGAGATGATCTTGAAGAAGGAAGAACTCACTGGTGGGATTCAAACACACCTTCCAGAGATCAAATTAGACATTGGATGGAGAAATGGTGTCTTGGATAAGAATCAACGATTCTGGATGCTCCTTCGCAAGGTATATCCTGAAGAAGACATTTCTGGATATTAGACGCGAACCCAGTCCGATTAGTCAATTAAACGAAAACGTACATGACATGTACTATTAATGAACATGTCGTGTATTTGCCTCAACCTGCCCCCGACATTATTAGTTTTCCACATCACTCCATATGGCCATGCAATGGCCGTTACCCTCTCAAGATGCAACCATACGCAGTAACTGTGTACATGACATGTACTGTTGAGTACATGATGCATACTTATAAAATTTCTATATTCTCTCCTTTTTCTCAAGAACACCCAATATCATGATGCACACATGAAATAAAGATCTGGGTTCTTACACCCATATTTTAAAAAAAATATTTGAAACACTTTCTATATCCAATACCCAACTTCTAGATAAAGATATACTGAATTCAATGAAAAAAAATATCAGAGGTAGAAGTCTCACCTTGATTTTTTCCCAGCCATGAAATTATTTTTCAATTGGCCTTTCTTACAAAAAAAGATAGATAGTATCATTCTCATTACCTTTCCTTTGTATCATTATACATTTGTAAGGATGGAATATCTGTTTCTTTAGCTACAGTTTAAAATTATAACCCTTATCCTTAACCATACTCCTCTTGTTCACTACTGGGATTAATGAATTGGAATAATTCCTATCATTAGATGATTGTTAAACTAAATATAATAAGCCTGAGAAAGACTTTGTCATGTTATTAATAATGTAATTAATAATTAAAGTCATTAATATTGGTGGTAAAGTGGAAATAATGAGATCAGTCACTAGTTCTTGGTTCAGATTTAATTCAAGGGATTCAAGTCTCACGATGTTCCCAATCTTATTAAAAAAACAAGGTTATTCTTGATTCCCTTATACTATCTTGCAACAATATAATTCACTAGATATATCATATATTAATTTACTTTCATTATCGTAACATAATTATTTGTGATGAGATAACATTTCTAGGCATCTCCATCCTCATGCATTTCCTACAGTTGACTGGACATCGATGGAAATATAATACACTACAAATCTAGTGCATCATCTATATTCTATTGATATTTTTCTTTATACTTTTTTTCTTTCTCGCTCTGGGGGTTAATTGGAATTGTGGAGTCAACACATAAATATTCCCCTCTTGGTGTAATACTATTCACATTCACCTCTACCACTCATAGAAGTTTGAGCTAGTCAGGATATCTTCTTTATCTAGGATTGATCATAGAGATAATTTACCAGTGGTGGTGATTTACAATTTATCTAAAATAAATAAAATAAGATGTTTGTACATTATCTTGATTACCTTTTAGAAATTTATGGTTAATTAACTTAATGTATGCCACTATTCCATCAAACCATAGAATCCCTCACTACTAGATTTGGAATAACAAATTCCTTGAGCATTCTAATGGAAAAGACTCTTCAAACAACTCCCCATAGTCCATGTTATGGCTGCGCCACTTTTTCGAGGGTTTCATGGAAGGTAGTAGAGTGAAAATATTCATTGACTCATAGTTCCTTAAATTGTTTAGTGAAGTACGAGCATCTCAGAATCATAACATTGATTCCCTCAATGCTTTCCATCTAAAGTGGAAGAATGATAGAAATGGATACTTCATTCTTACCATCATTAGCTGAATCCACCTATAAATATTATAAAAACTTCCCAATAGTAGGAGTTACCCCCATATAGGGATGACGAGCACCTCATGGACTGTGTTTTATTCAAATTTATGTGACAGAAGTTGTTTCAACTTAATATTTAATTTAGTTTTTTTTATTATTTTTTTAAAAATATAATATATTTATAATAAAATATGTTCATGCAATGTGATTTTTTACACAACCGAACAATTCATTAATAGAACAAATTCATTCCATTTTTTCGTTATTTTTTTTATTTTTTGGGATTCTGCAAACATGAATAATCATAAAAAAATAAACAATGCATAAATTAAATAAACTACTAAATTGATCTTGATAATTCAGTGTTTTTTATTCCATTTATACTCAATTAATAGTTCATGACCCTATTAGTACAATATTTGAGTAAGGTGTAACTTGTATCACAACTGACACCCCTATCCAATTTTTACACATATCATTTGGGATACCGTCTCATCTTGGCATGGTCCATGTCATATATCATAATCGTCATAATAAAAAAATAATCACAAATTATCAAGGGGTACCATATAGTGAAAACTTATTATAGAAGAATACCAATGGATGTGCAAGCCCTTATATATATAAAATGAAAAAAATGAAGCACAATTTCCTAAAAAATCACTAACTATTATAGACATTAATCAAAATTGTAAAAATTAATTAAATTAAAATCAACCATGATAAACAATGGTCGGTAAGTGTTTCATACTAATCTTCAGATAAAATAAAAATGCAATAAAATTAAAAAATATGATAAATTCAAGTCTAGGAAAAGTAAATGAATTAAATAAAAAATTTAATCCAAATAATTTATATTTGATAAGCCTGATAATCAGTATAATTTTTTTCCCAAATATAAATTAGTATTTCGAATAATAAATATAATAATAATAATATTTTTATTATTATTTTAAATCCAATAATTAAATTAATTTTTTGGGTAATAAAAAAATTATAGGGCCCCCATAACCCGTCCATGCCCATTGTGGGTTGGGAAATACCCAAAAAGGCTTATTGAGAGTTGGGAATAAATCACATAGGTTTGTACCCGGTAAGGCCGAACACACCCAGGATCATTATGGTTTAGTTATAATTTGTACGTGGCCATTATTTTTCTAGCATACCCATTGGAGGTGATCACATGGTCATGGATACTTGGGATGGCTGACATGTGGGCATCGATGGGGTATTTGAGTGTGACCGGCCAATTAAAAAGTAGGATTCCATTGACCCCATGTGCTGGGGATTCTAGATAAAGTTGTATTAGGAAGTGTTGTGGAAGACATGAGAAAAAACTATGGCCCACTGAGTAATGAGGCAACACAACACTATTGGTGGACCATCCAAGAGGGAGGCCAACAAGGAGGGGTGGTTGACAAAGGGAGGCAACATGACAATGGTTGTCCATGACATTAGATATCCATTAGTTAAAAACCATTTATTATTTGTTTGTTTACATTTTTTCAACCTAATTTCTTTTGGTTTAAAAAAAACTATCATGGAATTGACCCACATACAAGAACAATTATGACCATCATAATCCTTCTAAAAAATAGGGAATCATAAAACGATTGGTAAATTAACAAAAAAAATATATTCTTTATATTTTATGTAGGTGTTTCTATTATATTTATAATTTTGGATGTCTGTATCTTGGACTTCGATAATTGGATTTATGTGTGGTCTAATCCCTTGGGATTTTAACAAAGAACACTACTTAAATTTAAGACGAATTTAATTTTTATTCAAATTGAAAATTCAGGTGATGTACTCTGATACCAATTATTTTTACCGTGGCACGTAGTAGAAGGAGGTTGGATAGGGATTTAAAACTTTTATCACCAGTCTGAAATAACATCATCTTTTCCTATGATTTGATCCCTGGAAAATGAACACGATCACCTGTAAATTTATTAAATCACAAATACAAAAAATTAACAACTACATCATTCAAAATTATGTAATGTTTCATACATTATCTTCACTGAAGATGGTTTATTAAAGGATTCGAGGACAAATCCCTATAGATACTCAACACATGTTTCAAGAGTTTGTGTGAACTTTGATAATTAAAATATAGGGGATATCACGAAGGTATGATGAATCCTTCAACGTCTTGATGGTCAATACAATATAATTCCTTTGATATTTTATGGTGACTAAATATTTAATTCTTGTAATAAACCTTTCTATCTATAAGGTGTGTAAAGAAGGAGAGAGGAGCTCTAAAATTAGTGTGGATGAATAGTCCATTGGAAAAGATAAACCTCTTGCTTTTATTTTGGTTGTTAAATAATTTTAAAGGTTTCATCAAACTACATATAAATAACACCCACTAAAAATTCCATAAATGACATGTTATAACCAATTAACTATGTCATATATATATATATTGATGCCCACCAAAAGAGCATTGAAAATTCTATAATTTATGAATTACCTGAAGCCTGGGTATTATTTTTCTGCAAGACAAAGAAAGAAGAAACATGGTTACATAGAGACTTAGTGGCTCAGTCACACATATTATGTGAACCCCAAGGATACACATGATCAAATTACCCTGGGAAGGTCATAAAAATGGGTCATGCACCTCACATTATATGTTAATTCCAACACAAACCCCTCTATCAATCCCTCATATTCTTGTGAAAGCATCTAGACGGTTATCACATTAAGGCTGTCAGATGAACAATATCAATCATGTGATGCTTCATGCGATGGATTTTAGAAAATCACCTGAATCCCCTCATAGAATAATGAAATAACGATGAAAAAGGAAAATTCTTCCTATAGACAAATTTGCACTTTTTTCATGTGAAGAGTTTTTATGCATTATGTGATCACTAATGATCATGAAGAGTCCCTTTAACATGCCATCTTGATCCCATTAGAGTTATTTGACAAGAAAACCTGATCTCAAATAGGGACCCAAAGAACTCCCCTATATCAGGCGAAATCCCTTTCAATAGGAGGCCTGATCTCACAAAGGCTCTTGGAAATTTCAGCCTGATCTTGCTGAATCTCTTTGACATGTCAATTTGATCATATAGTTCATCATAGATGACAGAGTGACTATCCATGATAATTCACAACTACCATCATGAGATTCCTTATTTATCATGTGATTCCCAAATAGACAACCAATAGCTAAAGAATGAAACTTTTGTAAAGAATAACGAATAGAATATGGAAAATGAATAATCCCATTAAAAAGGTAAGAAACATTGATTTTCATGTAAAGTGGTTATGTGCCTCATGTGACCACCATTGATCATATAAATTATTTTCAAAAATATATATTGATCATGCTAATATCCCTAGATAATTCATCATTAACCATGTGAAATCCTCTTCAACAGGAATCCTGATCTTGTAAAGGACCCCAACATGTACACCTCGATCATAGAATAGCCTTTATATTGGCATCTGGATCTAAAAAATAATCTCATAAATATAATTAATATATTAAAAATTTATTTTTACATGCCAAAATTATTACGTGAAATCCCTTTGAAGAGTCATTTCCTAATAAATATTTTGACAACATATTGTTCTAATGGTCATTGTTTATCATGAAACACCTTGGATGTCCCTCGACAGGATCATTCGAAGTGCAAGATGAAAAAACTAACTCCATAACTAGAGCCCATATTTGAATTATATGTTCCATACAAGGTGATATATAATTTTGGAATTGATGTTTATAAATTCCTTTCCCTCGACACAAAAACACAAACACATACATAAACACATGGAAGGCATACCCATAGAAGCATGAAGTGGACTTATGTTAGAGGAAAAAGATACAATATCAAGAGTATTACACCAGTTAAAATACAATGAATTTATTTAAGGATTACACATCAAATATATATATATGCTTTTCATTATCACTATATTAATAATGTGAAGGACTTCTGATTTTCCATCCAGATTATGAAAAGGAATTTCCATATGTTGACTTGGTCACATAAACTTCAACTGGATAATGCTTGAAAAACATGAGGAATATATGAAATAAAGGATAAATGGAATAGAAGACCTATGGGAATATTTATACACTAATTTTTACAAAAAGGCATCATGTGCTTTTCATGACATATCTAGGGCATGAGACAACACCCAAACATGGTGGCCATGTTTTGAAATGTCCTCTCGACATGTCATTTAAACCACATGAGATCCTCCCAACATGTTATCCAAGTCTGGTGAATTCCCTTGTACATTTCTTCCAAGCTATATGGTATCCCTCAAACTCGTATGAAAAGTATTGGGAAGTCATTCAGACAAGTAAATCAAGCCACATGTGATCCTAAAAACATGTCAACAATGTATTGTGAAGTCTTCTGGACATGTCATCCAAGTATTAAAAAATCTTCCAAAGATATCGACCAATACTTGTGAAGTAATCTAGACATATTAGTCGAGTTATGAGATTTTACTATGGAATTTTTAGCTATATCATGTTCAGAATCTTAACATGTCCTCCTTTTTCATTAGAGATCCTTGGTTATGTCTGTGTTTATCAGTCGAAGTCACTCGTACATGTCATTCGGTTTATGCAATTGTCCTCTTGAAATTTTAGTGAGATAATTCTACAAACCTCATATATGTCTGCTTCAATCATTAAAAGCACCTTGGGACATGTCATCCTTTCCAGACAGACACTCAGAACATGTGAGATATAAAATCTAGACATGTTGAGAATACAATCAGTAAATGTTAGACAGACATTCAGGACATGTTAGAAAAAGAAACCACAACTTGATAAGAAATTTATTAAGACACACAATGACATGATAACCTTTTCCAATAGAAACATTTGGAAATACAACTAATTAAACTATGAGGACTTTGATCCCTTTAAAAAATGAGATAAGTAGGATAACTTCATAAGTCTCAAGATCCTATTTGGAATCCACCTCTATGTATGTCCCTCAACTTCTCAAACACTTGAACCCATGTGGCCCAAAATAACTTATTAGTTCATAATTATTACTTATCCATCAATGGATTTAGAACCCACTTAAACAATGTGAAATCTTATTTCCACCATAAAAGGATATATATATGATGCATTCCTTAGGCTTGATATCCATATCAAACACTTCTATATGGAAACCATAGTTCATATGTCTCGTATCCAAATATGATGAGAATAATCACTTTCTATCCATCGTTTTTGAAATTGATCATTGATCAGGTTAGATTGGGTTTTTTCTATGATCATATCATTCACATTATAAATATTCCCCATCTAGGATCACCTCAATTTGTAATCCACATTCAGTGGTATGATACAATAGCCTGTATAAAAGGGAATTCACCTCGGTGTAAGTCCTAATCGAATTTCTGTATTGGTAAACCTTATGGAAAGAAACCCTATGGGAATTAATTATTATTCACCACCCATAAACTGGTTGATGGAAAATCGAACTATGATACCTTTTATTCCTGTTATAAATAGGATACGTAGGACTCATTCCTAATGATTGTGTTTTGTACCAGGTGCCTAATTTCCCCCATACACATCCTCTCCACATGACGTTAAACATTCTGATTAGGAGAACAACATGGGATATGATTCATATTCTAAACACAATATATAGTATTCCCCATACTGGTTCAATCCCATTTTTGAAACACTAATCTCTTTCTAAGATGACTATAAAATCCAGAGTTCCTGATTATATGGATTCAAAATATAGGTAGCTACCCACTGATATGAAATGATCAGAAATGAATGAAGAACATAATATATATATATATATATATATGATTTCATTAATTTAACCCCACTTTGAAAATATAAGGATTAATCAACTCATTGTTTTTTAGGGTAAGAAGTCCCATATCTGGATTTGGAATAGATTTTTGAACATATATTAAGTCTATAAGAGAGTCATGGAAAATGAAATAATTCCCCTGAAAAGGGTGTAAGGATCATGACCTCCCATCCTCTCAAACAATGTGTGTCACTAAGATGTGTTGGGCCTAAAACCCCAAATAACCATTTCCCTTTGGAAATATGGTTTTCTCATAGTTATAGATTTGGTATGTTTTATGTAAGATGGAAATGATAAACTCGATGTGAAAGATTGTGCAACAATGAACCAAAAACAATCAATCTTCAGAAAGGAGAAAAATATGGTGAAATTAATGTGAATGAATATAATAAAAGAATAACCAAATCATTCTAAGCATCAGGAGTATTATCTCCCAAACCCTAGGATAACCATAACATCCATCATTTTCTAAGAGAAACAAAAAATGTGAACCCAATGTGAATCTCTCTAATGATAAAAATGACCAATTTACCATAAGATGGGCTATTTTTTGTTTGTATCCAATTCAAAAAAATGGTTTTCCTAATGTAAAATCATTCATGAATGGGATCCCTATGAAATAAGTACATTCTCAAAGTGATAATTCCATGCGAGAAAAATGAAGAAACTGAGAATGAGAAAGGAAAATTTTGTTACATTTTCATCACTTATTGATCATGTTTTATACATTCAATGATGAAATGACAAATTTACCTATTAATTTTTGTCTTTATGATAATATAAATTGATCTAAAAAAACAACTTAACCTGAGATCATGTATTCTTCAAGTATATTTTATGGATCCTCATCTAAAGTAGTGACCTCTACAGGTCACAAAACAACAGAAACCACCCGACTCATTCAAATTCTGGAGGAAAACACAATGGTTTAGGAATATCACTAACATGGTACAATACCTACCCTCAAGGATGCATGTAAAGGTTCCCATACACTAAATCCAGTAATTAAACTCATTAAATGAATGTTCCCATTAAACTAATGGAAAATTTTAAAAAGGGTTCACCATTAAAAGGTCGTAAAATTTCATTTTTTGAATGAAACTTATTTTATTTGAAAAATTGAATATGTTCGTAGATTATGTCTAAGAAACAGAAAATATGAATGTTAACATTATATTGGATATATATAAAATTTAAAATGTGGTTAATACTATTCATAACCTCTTTTTTTTTAAATGTCTAGTTTGATAGGGCGTGATGTGCTTGAACTCTGTGTTGCATTTAGCACAAGCTATTTAATTACTTTAAAGAGATAAAGTACTATGAAATCCTGGGGAATTAAATTCTAACCTCCTTTAATAATTTACATCCTCACATTTTGATATTTTTCGATGAAATTAAAGGTTGAAAATAGAAAATACCTTTGAAGATAACCCATATCTGAAATAGGATTACAAAAATCTAGTCTTAATAAGAGGGAAAGGGAATTGAAAAAGTCACCACCAAATTAGGGTTTCGAATATGATAAAATTGGTGGAAATTATAGACACATAATTGGAGGAAAAATGTAAATATTTATAGGGAGTGATTGAGTTCATGAATCACAAAAAAGTGAACAATAAATTGAAAATTGAGGGCCACCGAGCCATAAAAATATCACCGATTAAACAAAACCTAGGGTATTAGGATAACACATTTTTTGTTTTGAGATCATTTCCCTAATGTTTAATAATTAATTTCCTCATAGAATAAAAAAAGAATACTTGACATGTAGAGTTCCATCCATTAACTAATTTCTACCAAAAAATAATATT
Source organism: Viscum album (assembly GCA_963277665.1). Classification (NCBI taxonomy): domain Eukaryota; kingdom Viridiplantae; phylum Streptophyta; class Magnoliopsida; order Santalales; family Viscaceae; genus Viscum; species Viscum album. The sequence goes on along the minus strand of OY728122.1, from coordinate 930,981,230 downwards.
TCTCTCCAAAGGATAATACAATTAAAAAATATTATATTAAACCTAATCATATAGGGTTTAAAAAAAGAATTAATTTATAATTAATATATCATAACATTTAAAAAAACTACATTATACAAACCCAGACATCACGTAGGCCACTGGTAGGTGATGCACCCTTGTTTCCCTTTAGTTGCGGGTTCAAGTCTCGCGGCCATATCCGACGCGACATGTTGTTGCCCGACCTTCAGGTTTTCCTTGTTATAAAAAAAATCCCAAAAAAATCATAAGAAATGTTTTAACCTAAAACCATAGTATCTGATATCAAAATTATTCCATTACAATCTTTAGAAATATCCAAAATACTTGTCTCCAAACTCATAGTCAAAAAATTTATAAGGAAGGCCTATATAACACAATGAAGATCTATTTTTTTTCCATATAATAACATGTGAGTACCTTCATCATGTATTCTCTTAAAAGATGGTAACACTCAGAATTACCATAAAACCATATTGATTACATTTATGCTCCCTTATTCCTTATATAATACTAGATATATTCATTATAACCAAAAATTTGGAATACTCTATCAAATATTGAATAAAAAAACAGTCAATCAGTTCCAAGGTAGTCAATAATATCCAATATAATTTATCCAAATCAACCATCTCTTATTCCAAAATCAGTACCTAAGTATCAGGACCCTATTAAGGTTTATCTTTCCTTCAGCTATGTATTTTTCCAAAATGTTTAACTTTCTATTGTGTCACTTTTTTAGTACCATATAATCTCAAATCCCCAAAGAAATAGTACTGTAGTACAATCCTTATATATTTCCATAATTCATATAACTAGTACATCATTGATACAACACACAAATGACATAATTGTTTAATAACAACATAAGAACACTAATCATTCCTCTTCATCTGTGATAGTATCATAACTTGATTATTATCCAATAACATCATTTAGGGTATACTCTGATAATTGTGACATCGATTCACGTAGTGAATAAACTCCTTGTATATGAATAATTATACATTTGAAACCTTTTTCTTACTCTTAAAATCACAAACATGGTGTCCTTTTTCTCCAAAATTATAAAATACTCTCATTCTCTTCAGGCATTTACCAAGGAGATTCTTTCCACAGTTATCATATATTGGAAAATCCTTCATTCCCTCCTTCCCTTTATCAATCTTTTTCTCTACCATCCTCTTCTTCTCTTGTTTCCCTTCAAATCCATAGAACTCAGAGAATTCATTACTTATCTTATAAACACATGACACTATTTCTTCATATAATGAGAATAAGTCGAAAACTATTTCCCAACTAAATACTGGATTAAGACAATGAAAGATGTGATCCTTCTGACTCTTTGGATCATGCGTATTACTAGAGTTCTCATTCTTTCTATTGGGCACTATTTCTAAATGATGACATACTCTAGGTTAGATTATATCTTACAATTTAATAAAAAAACTAGAAAAATTCACAACATTAATTAAATATTTTCACACATCTAGTATCATTATCATAAAATTGGTTTATTTGTAGGAATATTTACTCATAAATCCTTCATAATGTTTTATAAATAAAATGTGAATTATCCTAAGCATATCCCTCGGGAGTGTCGTAACCAAGAGTGCTACGAGGCTCATTGTTGTGTACCAGCATACCCCTGGCCAAGCCCAAAACTCCTTGTTGGAGTTTTCACTTCTAAGTACATCTAGTCCAGAGCTGCCTCTACCTACTCATATCCCAACAGGGATGTATTTCTTGGAAAATACAAATAATATCTCTATTACCAAAATTTTAGGATGTTTTTCTATTCTAATCCTTAAAGTCTATCTTTGGGTAATGTTCTCTAATCAATGTTTTTATAAATCTAGTTTACAAGGTTTGTACTAAACATCATCTGATACCAACTATAACTCCCCGAACCTAGTTATCCAGAGTCAATGCGTTATTACATAACATTGGCATGATTGCAAGGGATCATATCCTGAAAGACCAATCAATTTAGTATCCTTGGAAGTACAAGATACATAAATAAGTTTCGAATTGCCTTATGAAATAAAAGAAACAGCATTGTGTCTCCTTTGAACACACTCATACCACATATCCTATCCCTGCAGGTCAATCATAATTTACTTCTTCACATCCAGGAAAAAATAAAACATAAGAAATAGGTGAGCTAAGATTCTTAGTAAGGATAACTATATTGTGGAAACTTTCATAAATAAGAATAAACATTGAAGGTGATGTATACGACTAAAACACATGACTTTTGAAATTAAACATCAGCATAACAATGCAAAGTTAAATAAAATAATTCCATTTAGTTATTCACGTGGATATTCTACTAGTCGAATAATCACATGTAATATCGATATCTAATTTCATAATGATGGAATTCATAATGCTGGACATCGTAACTACAAAGTTAAGGCCTCTTTCCAATACTAAAAATAATGATTTTCTCAAGGCCTAGTGCAAGGACAATAGTTTGTCTCATGAGACCTACCGATGCATCGGGGAGCTATAGCGGGCTCCACCCATCACTTACTAAGTCCATGCATTCCTCACATGAAGAATTTGAAACATAACATTAACATTGGTATTAAAACTAGAATAAGAAATGTCAATACTTTATACATAAACGATGAATGGTATAAAAATAGAACATCTATAGTAAAACATATCACCAAACGATCAATAAAATATGTAAGATTGTATAATAATAAGTCAACATTAAACAAACGTAAAATACAATGAAGGATATTGACATAATTGAAATCAATTCAAAAAATATTTGGGTGAAATATCTCTTTATACTTTTTCTTCATTTAAAAGTCACATAATTATAATAGAAAACATTTATTTTGAAAATATTCTCATAATATTTTAAGGGAATCTTCCAAGGTGTTATAATGGTATAAAATAACCACACCCTCTGTATAAGTTAAAAAACATTATTTCCTTAATTTGTCGAAAAGGTCATAAAGTACCTTGTTTGGAATGTGACTAAAAGATTTCTTTCAAACCATTTTATAAAAACTAAAACAAGAGTATAAATGAATTAAACCCATAGTCTAGTAAATAGTAATTTTTTTGAAATACATTTTTAAGAAACCAGGATGTGGATCTTAAAGAGGTCATAGTAGGTACTCACCTATAAACAACCTCAGATAATAAAGAGATTGTAAAATTATCCCTTACCATATAATTTTTCTACGTAAAGGGTACGTTAAACTCCTGTATAATAGTTAAATAATTGTTATTAAGTTATACAAGAACCACATACATAAATATGATACCATATATGATCTTCTAATACTTCTTTGTTAATAATATTTCAGTAGTAACATTGTTTCGGGTGTTAACTGATTTGTTTTAATTTATATGTTTGGGTATGTAAGTCATTTTTATTATGGATAGGATGTATTTGATACATATCCATAATGATATAAAGTTCTTAAACAATAATTTAAATCATAAAATGAAAATTACTCTTGAATGGTTAAGATGGGAATGAATTTCCTCGCGTTCGTGGAGACGGTAATCCGTAAGTACACACAAGCGACAATATCATTCTATTGATGGTAAAATAGTATGTCATTGGACGTTATATTATATATAAAGAATAATTAAAATTTTATATTTATTATTTACATCAATTATACTAATTATTATACCCATCCAAATAATGAAGTGTTGAATAACAAACTACACCATGACGTGGACACGGTAAGTCGTACGTACGAACGTATGGCGACTTTGTAATTCATAGGATGGATAGAATAATGAATATGGTTGTACCATATTTATAATAACATCATAGTATGTAATGTTTTTATTACATCGGTATGGCAACAAAATAGATAGAGGAATTGGAAGATGAAAATAACATTGAAAGAGGTGATGAAATTATTCCCTCTTCTTCGGGTGCTTTCTTTTGATTTGATTAAAAGCGCTCCTTAGGTTGGATTTATGATCTATGTAAGGAATATTGGTTCATGTGAGGGTATTTGGGAGTATATTTGAGTAGGTATTGGTTGATCCAAATGGCTTTGGAGGTGTGATTTTGAGAGATGGGAACATACCCTTTTATAAGAGTGGGGAGGGTCATTTTAGGAAAATCTTTAAATATTATTTTATTATAAAATAATTCTCAGTTATAATGGCTCAAAAATATTTTTTATGAGGATAATGTGGGGACCGGTCGCAAAAATATAAACCAATAGGTTTTAGATAGGTTTGGGTCACCAAATTAACCTTATATTTTAGATTTAACTCTTATTTAAATAGTTTAACTTTTACCATTTATTGTTGTATTATTATAATAACTGATTAACAAACATAATATTAAATGCCAAGGAAACCCCAAGTGGTTAATTATTTAAATATCTAACCTTATCTTAGTCCTTTGGGTTAACCATTGATTTTTAGGAATATTAAATCATTTAATAATTTTTTATTTGTTTTAAAAACTCATTTATGTCCATTTTGACATAATTTGGTATTTTGTTTATGTGAAATTCAAAAAAACTTTATCACTTATAAAAAATGTTATTTAATAAACCCTAACCTGTCATATAAACTTATAAAATTATTGTAATGCATAAATAGTCTCAATTTACACTTATTTAGATATTTATAATATCAATTATTTTAATCTTTCATTAAAAAGGTAATTACTGCATCATTATTTTTTCATATGTAAATTTAATTATATACTTTCCAAAAATTATAAATAAATTACCATTATGTAGGAAATATTTTTATCTTTATAATTAATATGTATAGATGAATTTATCTTATGTGTTACCCTATATTAAAAATGTTTTATTTATTAAAATTTGAATTTAGCACTTTTAACTCTTCTTTAAATAAAATAATAATAAATCTTCTAATCTAATCCATGAGGATAAATGAGGATTATATTTAATTCATAAGGTTTATTTTTTTTCAAAATACACTTATCCAATATAATTATGACATGTGTTAGGGTAATTATAATATCATTTTTACCCTTAATTACCCTATTTACTTTTAACCACGGTAAATAAATTTTAAAAGTTACTATTCACGAAAAATTATTTTCATCCTATTGAACCAAATTTTTCACACTGATTTCAATGGTGTCTCTTAGATTTTTGAAATTCATTTAATAGAAGTAATATTACGTTTTATTCAAATTTGCAATTGTGCCGAGAAGGTGGGTAAAAGACATTAAAAAGTTCAATAAAATTTTGTAAATCTATTTTTATTATAAGATGACCCAATGAATTAAATTGAAATAATAAAGGTATTATGTATCTATTTTGACTTAAAATAAATTTAAATAAAATAAATAATTATTTAAATAAAACGTCAGTTTTATACAATGATGTAGTGTTTTTTCACTATTCATTAAAAAATGAATGTTTTCAGAAAAAATAAAAAATTCACCAAAAGATAATATTGATATTCCAAATTCAAAAATGAGGTATATTTTATAAAATTGAAAACATAGAAGTTTGATTAATTAATCAAATGTTAATTCCTCTTTTCAAAACCAGAAATCGGGTTTTTGAGAAGTAAAAACTATCAAAATAATGGTATTTGTTTATATCCAATTTAAATGTAAAATTACATCCAATGACCTAAATTATATCAAATGATAAAAACATTATATAATTTTAATTTAAAACCACTCAAAATTTTAATTTAACACTATAAATTATTTTTATTAAAAAAGTTGTTATAATTAAAATTTAGAATTTTTCTGTCACGAATCATCCTCGAGGCCCGTGCCGTGACTACCCCAAGCCCGCCTTCCATAGGCCAGGGGCTGGCGACTAGCACCAAAGGCGAATACCTGATAAAAAGTGAAGGCATTTCCTTTAAACCTGTAACACACAGTCTGCACACAAGCAGTAGAGGAAACAAGTACTAAAATAGAAAAGAAAAGTGTGTTGAAAGTAAGTGGGCCAATATACAAACCCAACTTAACAACAAGTACAAGTACAAGTAGAAAGGGAAAAATAGCTCCTGGATCATCCACCAAGGATTCCTACCTGAAGGATAAGTACAGAACTCAAACAACTCATCCCTGCAGTACGTCCCATATATTACAGCTCTGAGAAGCCTCTTGTCCACCACCCTCTGCCTCGATCACTGTTGTTCATTGTCTGCATAGAACACAACAAGGTACAGGAGAAACTCATGCAGGGGTGAGTATAACAATACTCATTAGGGGACCCCGAGACCCCCAATGGTATCCATGAATCTACCAATGATAAACCACAGAAGAAAGATATACATAGCTATATGCCCATACATACAGCTAAGTTACCAATCATATTCCGACTCCAACTTTCGAGCCCAAACACAACCCATTCCACAAGGAAGTAATGTCAATACTATCGATGATATCGACTGAAAGTCAAGACTCAGCTCACACAGGTATACATCTTTTGTAGAGTGATAGAGATGATCAGATGTAGTCACTAATTCATCTAAGCTGTCGGACCCACACAGGATACATGACCAACTAAGATGTTGGACCCACATAGGATACAAGACCACCTATTCTTCACTGATTCATCAAAGTTGTCAGAACCACACAGGATAGAAGACCATCTATTTTTTCAGACCCACACAGGATACATGAACAAAATTCAGAACTGTCAGACCGAGAAAGGATCCTGGTACAGTATTCATCACTGTCGAACCCACAGAGGATTCCATTATAGTATTCATCGCTGTCGAACCCATGGAGGATCCGGGTATAGTATCATCACAACCAAACCTAGGGTTCCCACACACAGAACGCTCGATTTTTGGAGGGTCCGCTCCTCAAGACAAGTGTCAACACATCAAATATCACGAAGTCCTAAGTTGATGTATCCTGTAGTTTTGTCGCATCATATGGAACAAAACATGACAGATGGTGCGTCAAAGAATGCTCAGTCTGAGAGTTATTGTCATTTCCGTTCTAGGGGCCCGGTTGGATGTACGCTCGATCCAAACCCGGACATTTTCCAAATTTTTCCAAAACTCACGTAGAGTATCCCAAAAGGACCGCCTCATCGCAAGGGTCCCAATTCTGCAGATGGTGCATCAATCGGACGAGCGGTCTAGGAGACATTCGTATTTAAGTGAAGACATGCCCGACCCGTCAAGCCTAGTGGGCTGGCGGGTCGGCCCGACCCTGCTCGGCGGGTTCGACTCAGCTCGGAATGTCCGACTCGGCTCGGCGGGTCAGACCCGGCTGGGGGTCGGCCCGACCCAGTGGGGTGTGGCCCACTGGCAGACCTAGCCCGCACGCGCGGGATGGTCTTGTTCGGTTCACCTGGCGGTGCCCGCGGCGCCGCCTCCTCCTCTGCCCGGCCATCCATAGCCGACAGGTTCAGACCAACACATGCAGCCCATGGACGCGGGCCGCTGTTCTCCTCACACGGCGCCTGCGGGCACCAGAGTTCTCCAGACCGGCCGGCACGCGGCCGGCTAGTTTTCCCAGACGACAGGCCCGCAGACACAGGCCGAGTCCTCCTCCATGGGGCGCCTTGTGTGCCGCGTTTCTTAGGTGGACCAGCCGGATCGGCCGACCGGTCATCCCACGGATCGGGCGTCCCCAGCGGCCGCTAGTCCCTCCATGCGGCCGGTGCGCGACCGCCGCCGCCTTCGGTCACCATCACCACTGCCCGAAGACCCCCCTTCTATGGACCACTGGATTTTCTCCGTTGGGAGGATTTTCGATCCATCTGTGCTGGGGGTTCTCCTAGGATGCCGCCCTCAGTGCCGGACCCTCCGGATTTCATTGCCGCCACTTCGGCTTGTCACTCACGAAAAATTAAACAAAGCAGATCTGTGGAGGGGGACGGGCCTTGTTCGGGTTGGCCCATACCCTCCACGTTAGTTGTTTATAATAGGTCTATAAAGGGCTGCAATTCTAATCTAGATCTAACCCATATCCAAAACTCGATAAATTTCTTCCCTTACCCGCAAAAATGATTGAACCGCGGATCAGTCTGTTCGTTGGCTGGTCCGTGTTCATCGTTTAAAACAAATAACGGATAACTTCAATCCCAAGAAAGGTAAATACCCTTACCTCGTATTTGTCATTGTACGTTGATGTGTCGCGGAAGACGAACTTCATGGAAGACGGACGTCGTTCGGTCAACTTCGGTGGAGGTAGATCTCAGTGAAGACGAGCTGACACGACGCCCTCGATGTACTTCATGGGTTGCAGTGCTTCCCTTCCTTGATCCAGTTGAAGAAGGAAAAGATGATGCTTCACTTTCTTCGTATACGAGGAGCGTTCTTTATTGGAATAGGTCATTCTTCGTTGGAAGAAGTCGTTTCTCCAAGAGTTCTCCAAAATCTATTATGTGTCACCCCAAAATAAAATAATAGCCTCTCTATTATTTTATTCATGCCATGCATTCCAAATGGAATTCAAAAGAATTCAAATCTCTACAAATTAATGAAATAATTGTGGGAGCTTAATTAATTAATTAAGGGGGTTGGCACTTTAATGAGAGAATGTGGAAGGTTCAAAATTAAATGGGGAGAGTTCCAAGGGTTATGAGAGTTAAAGGGGGAGTTGGATGTTTAAGAGACTATCCTCAATTAAATGAGAGTTACTTGGGGGTTATAGGGGGTTCATGCTAGAGTGGACCCCACCTTGTTATATCCTCCCAAGAGAGGTTAGGGTTTAGTGGGACACACCTCTAACCTCCACTTGGTGGTTTTAACCACCAATCAAATAAAAATATGTACACATATTTTTATTTTATTTTATTTAGAATCCCCAAAAATTAACATCCAACCTCGATAAAACACAACAGCAGTAAAGTTCTCCTTAAGAGAATACCCGCACTGCGAGTTCAGCGGTGCCCTCAGATTTCAATTCCAAGCACCGGTTCGAAAGATATAAAATCCTACACGTACGTTTACTGAACGTACCCGAGAAAAACTTTAGAAATTGATTCTGGGCACATCGGGCTCCGGAGTCAAGCACTGTTAGAAACTACGGACTCGTAAAATTCCCATTTATTTTAAAAAAAAATTCCATGGGATTTCTGGGTCTTTACATTCTCCATACGTCTGGGATTTATGTCCCTCTAAGCTACAACACACACTAGGGAACCAAATGGGTGTACTAAGCACGCACCTGAGCCTCCCTCTCCCGTGTGCTCTCCTAGAGGTTACCGTGCTTCTAGTGAATGTGCACTAGAGGAATCGACCGTTCACGCAGAACCCTCTCCTGCCAATCCTAAATCTCCACTGGAACCTTCATGAATGTCGCCCCGTCATCTATGTCTAGCTCCCCATGATCGATGATGTGGGATGGTTCATGCATGTATCTCCTCAGCTGAGATACATGGAAGACGTTGTGCACCCTGTGCAACTGGGGTCGAAGAGACAAGAGGTAAGCCACCTTTCCTACCCTGCTGAAGACCTGAAAAGGTCCGATTAATCTCGAATATAACTTGCTACCTTGTCCAAATCTCCTTAGACCTCATCGAGGTTAGATCCGTAGAAAGACGTGGTCGCCATCCTCAAAATCCAGTGGTCTCCATCTCCTATCAGCATAGGACTTATGCCTACTCTGAGCAGTCTTTATCCGCTCTTAGATGATATGCACCTTCTCCAACGTGGCCTGCACCATCTTCATTCCAACAAGTGCTGACTCCCCTGGGTCAATCCAGCATAGAGGCGATCTGTAAGGTCGGCCGTACAATGCCTTGTAAAGTGCCATCCCGATGGTGGAGTGGTAGCTGTTGTTATACGCAAACTACACCAAGGGTAAGTGATCCTCCCAGCTGTGACCGAAGTCGTGGACACATGCATGGAGAATGTCCTCGAGAGTCTTAATGGTCCTCTTAGTCTGACAATCCTTCTGAGGATGGAAGGCGCTGCTCATGAAAAGCTACGTCCCAAATGCCTCTTGAAACCCCTTCCATTGCCGGTAAGTGAAACATGCATCTCGATCGGAGATGATCTTCGATGGCACAACATGAAGCCATAAGATGTCCTATATATAGAGGCATCCTAGGCTCTCTTCTGAGACCTGCTCTCTGATCAGTAGGAAGTGGGATGTCTTAGTGAGTCGGTCGACAATCACCCATATAGAGTCTTGTCCCATGTATGTACATGGATGTACCATCACGAAATCCATGGATATCCCATCCCACTTCCACTCTGGGACCTCGAAGGGCTAATCCAAGCCTACTAGAACCTGGTGCTATACCTTCACTTGCTGACAAGTGAGGCATCGTGAGACAAAATCTTCTACTGCCATCTTCATACCTGGCCACCAGTGCTATCGTCGGAGGTCCTGATACATCTTCGCAACTCCTGTATGTAACACTATAGGGGAAGTGTGGAACTCCATCAACACTTCCTCCTGAAGTTCAACTGGTACCATCATTCGTCATATAAAGAGAATGACATGCTCCCCACCTTCAGAAAATCTATCAGGTTCCTGCCCATAGGATATCTGAGCACGTCGTATCTCACAGTCAACGTTCTCACACTGTGCCTCCCTGACTCACTAAAGAAGTGGAGGAGTGACTGTGAGAGACTCCAGAAGGCTACTTCATCTCTATCAACAAAGGATATCTACATCGCAGCCAGCTGGTCCATTGCCTCTCCAAGTAGCTGAATGTCTGATCTCCTACTGAGAGCATCTGCTACAACATTATCCTTCCCAAGAGTATAGACTATCTCGAATTCATAGTCCTGGAAGAACTCGAGCCATCACCGCTGTCTCAGGTTCAGGTCTTTTTGCGAGAAGATGTACCAGAGACTCTGGTGGTCAGAGTTGACTGTAAAATGCTCTCCCATCAGATAGTTCCACCACGTCTTCAAGGTGAAGACCACTGCTTCTAACTCCAAGTCATGGGTAGCGTAGTTCTGCTCATTTTGTCTCAATAGCTGAGAACCATACGTGATCACTACTTGCTCCTGCATCAGGACACACCCAAGTCTGGTCCCTGATGCATCACAATATACTACATACCCCATGCCCTCCTCTAAAAGCCTCAATATGAGTGCACTAGTCAGCCTCTGCCTCATCTCCTAAATGATCTGCTGACATCTCTCTGACCACATGAAGGGTTTAACCGTCTTCGTCAAAGCTGAAAGCGGTGCTGAACCTATGGAGAAATCTGGCACAAAACTTCGATAGTACCTAGAAAGTCACAGAAAACTCTATACCTCCGTCACACTCCTGGGATGCTCCCAAACAACTACTTCCTCGATCATCACTGGATCTAATGTAACTCCAACCTCTGTGATGATGTGTCCTAATAAGTGAACCTCTCGAATCCAAAACTAGCACTTCGAGAGAAAACCCTAAAGATAGTTCTCTTGGAGTGTATGTAGTACTACCCGCAAATGGTAGGCGTGCTCCTCCTCATTAGTCGAGAAAATTTGTATGTCATCGATGAACACAATGAAAAAGTGATCGAGGTAAGGTTGGAATATCCAATTCATGAGACTGATGAACACTGCTGGAGCATTGGTTACGCCGAAGGGCATAACCAAGAACTCGTAGTGGCCATAACGACACCTGATGGACATTTTATGCACATTCTAGTCTCTAAATCTGAGATGGTGATATCCAGACCTAAGGTATATCTTAAATAACCATTGTGATCCCTTGAGCTAATCAAAGAGGTCGTCTAACCTCGGGAGTTGCTACATGTTCCTCACGGTCACCTGATTCAGGTGATGGTAGTTGACACACAGTCACAAGCTCCCATCTGCCTTCTTGGTGAACAAAATTGGGGATGCCCAGGGTGAAACCCTGGGTCAGATAAATCCGTTCCACTGTAAGTCCTCCAGCTGTACCCGCAGCTCACGGAGCTCGGAAGGCGCCACCCGATATGCTGGAGTAGTTATTGGTTCCGTCTTGGGGAACAGGTCAATGTAAAAGTCTACCTCTCTGTGAGGAGGTAGTCCTGGAACATCGTCAGGGATAACATCCGCGTACTGATCCACCACAACCAGAAAACTCAAACTCCGCACATCAACCACTCCGAGGATGAGACTAGCCAACATATGTGTGATCGGCTTCCCCCTACTCTATGTAAGTGCATCCTGTGCTGTAAAGGCTCCCTTCTCACCGATGAAGGTGAACCGAGTCCCATCCGTGTGGATACACCACACTTTGCGCCTAATATAATCAATATGAGCATGAACTATGGATAACCAGTCCATACCCAATATGACGTCGTAAGGCCTCGATGCCGCTACAAGAAGATTCCAGCTGAAGATCTCGCCTCCTAGAGTAAGCTCACACTTCCGGCACCAGTGTGTAATCATCGAGTCTTCTCGCGTAGGTGTCTCTAGTCGTAAGGATTAAGCCAATATCTTCGTCGGAATCTCCGAGATCTGAACGAGGGCAGTGGAAATAAAAGAATGGCTTGCACTTGTGTCTATAATAACTATAGCAAGGGTGGATTAGACACAGATATTACCTCTAATCATCTCAGGTGCACCGTGGTCGTAGGCCTCAAATGCCTGGAGCTGAGCCAAACTCTATCTGCCAGCTCCTAGTGGGCGGGGTGGACCTCCTGGTGGTGGTGGTGGTAGAGCCTCGAAACGTCGTTGACCACCCGCTGCTCAGCTAACTCCTCTTCCATGTCCACCAGCTCCCGGCGGACCACCACGGTCAAACCTCTACCACTTCCTAGTTGGTCCCTCTACTATCTGCTACTCATCTGTATAGTGGGTAGGGCAGTCTTGAGCCATGTGACCCTGCCCTCCGCATGCATAGAACTACATGTTCCTCATATAACTGGCTCTGTCTCATGTGCCCCACACAATCGAACCTGTATCCTAGGGTTTCCCACCTGATGGGATGGTCCGCTTAAACCTCTGCGACATATGTCTAATGCCGACTGTAGAAGACTCCGCTACGTGTCGCCCTGTGGTGGGTCTCGCCGCTGGTAACTGCTCAGGGAGAAAACTCTCCACTAGAAGGTCTCACTCCAGCACCCCCTCCTATGTCAAGATATTGTGGGGAATCATAGAATCCCTGATCTCATGCCTGATTCCCTACTCAAAGGTCCAGGCCCTTAAGAATGGGTCCCGTACCATATTTGTGGAGTAGCGCAAGAGGTCGGTGAATGTAACACCCCAGAATGATGAAGAGTTAAATGACTAAATGATATGACTCATGTCAACAAGGTGCACCTTCCTTTTCAAGAGCCTGTCTAATTAGAACTCCACAGTTAAGCGTGCTTGGCCTGGAATAGTGATCAGGATGAGTGACCTTCTGGGAAGTTTCCCAGGGTGTGTGTGAGTAAGGAAACAACACCCCGGAAATGAGATGTGTTGGCCTGTGGGGACTGTCATTAGTCAGATGACCCGTTCGGGCACGTGGGTGGACCCTGGGGTGGGCCCCACGTGTCTACGTGGCAACTGGTGGTATTGGTGGGATAGGACCCAACGACCATGTTAAGGCGGGGTGGCTGGGCTGTCACAAAGACCCGGTTGTCACATTTGGTATCAGAGGAGGAACCCATCCTTAAGTGTGGTGCACTGCGTGGGTTGAGATTTAGGGCCCACAACGAGGACGTTGTGCTCTAAAGGGGGGCTGATTGTAACACCCCAGAATGATGAAGGGTTAAATGACTAAATGATATGACTCATGTCAACAAGGTGCACCTTCCTTTTCGGGAGCCTGTCTGATTAGAACTCCACAGTTAATCATGCTTGGCCTGGAGTAGTGATCAGGATGGGTGAACTTCTGGGAAGTTTCCCAGGGTGTGTGTGAGTGAGGAAAAAACAAACTGGAAAGGACATGTGTTGGCTTGTGGGGACTTTCATTAGTCAGATGACCCATTCAGGCACGTGGGTGGACCCTGGGTGGGCCCCATGTGTCTGCGGGGCAACTGGTGGTACCTGGTAGGCAATGACCTGACGACTATGTTAAGGAGGGGTGGCTGTGCTGTCACCGGGACCCGGTTGTCACAGTGAACCTCGCTGAGTACTGAGCTACTGTCATGCTGCCCTCCTGCAGATGAATTAACTCCTGAATCCACACCACATGAAGGGTGGATGGAACAAAATATAAGCGGAGGAGACTCTCAAAGTCTGTTCAGAGTAATGATGCCTCGTCATGGACATGGACCATCAGGATCCACCATCTTCCTATTGTTGCATGCAGAAGACTCGCGACAGGGATCACCATGGGGTCGGCTGGTGTCCCTACCAATCTGAAAAATCTCTCGACAACCTCCAACCAATCCTCAGCTACCTATGGGTCCGTCTTTCCCCGGAACCTGGGCGGCCTCTGGAGCTGGAACTCATGCAACTTACTCAGACGACGTGCACACTCTACTTCTAGAGCTGATGGTATCGGTGGCCAAGTGGGTAGTGGTACAGCTGGTACCTCCACTGTGATGGGGCCCTACACTAAGGCCTCGTCGCTCGGTGGGATACCATCTCATATGAAACTCGGTACCCTATCTGGATTCCTTCGTGGGGCCATCCTGAAAAGCAACAGGTGCACCACAGTTAAAACAATATACCTGGTGAGCTGACACAAAGTAATCATGAAGAAAACCGTTTCAAAGGAAACACACATGCAATCAGGGTTTTTGTGCACTGAGTCACAGATCAGAATTTAGAGTCCTAGTGTATGGATACGTCGGCCGTTGCACCAACACCGGTTTCCCTAAACTAATAAACACACCTAAAACACTTAACACTATTGCCGTTAAAAGAATCAGAGTCCAAGTTTTGCGGCAGAACCGACTCCTATGATACAATTTTTTCACGACCTGTCCTCGGGGCCCATGCCGTGACTACCCCAAGTCTGCCTTCCATAGGCCAAGGGCTGGAGACTAGCACCAAAGGAGAATCCCGGATGAAAATTGAAGGCATTGCCTTTAAACCTGTAACACAAACAGTATGAACACTAGAAGTAGAGGCAAAAAGTATTAAATATAAAGGAAAATTTTGTTGAAAGTAATTGGGCCAGTATACAAACCCAACTGAACTACAAGTACAAGTACAAGTAGAAAGGGAAAAACAGCTCCC
The DNA here is from genome assembly GCA_963277665.1 of Viscum album. Classification (NCBI taxonomy): domain Eukaryota; kingdom Viridiplantae; phylum Streptophyta; class Magnoliopsida; order Santalales; family Viscaceae; genus Viscum; species Viscum album. Next base: position 930,966,200 of record OY728122.1, on the reverse strand, counting down.
TGATCACCCACCGGGGATTCCTACATGAAGGGTAGGTACAGAATTCAAACAACTCGTCCATGCAGTACGTCCCGTCTAGTACAGCTCTGAGCAGGCTCCCATCCATCACCCTCAGCCTCGATCACTAATTTCTGTCGTCTTCACATAACACAACAAGGTGCGGGCAAAGCCCGTGTTGGGGTGAGTATAAAAATACTCAGTAGGGGACCCTGAGACCCCCAAAGGTCTCCCAGAATCCGCTTAGGATAAACCCAAGAAGAAAGATACATTCACGAAGTATCAACCAAAATTACATAGGTATATTCCCATATATATTCCTATGTTACCAATCATATTCTGACTCCAACTCTCGAGCCCAAGTACAACCCATTCCACAAGGAAGTAAAGTCAATCATCTCAATGATATCGACTGAAAGTGAAGACTCTTCTCACACAAGTATGAATCTTTTGTAGAGTGATAGAGATGATCAGATGTAGTCACTAATTCATCTAAGCTATTAGACCCATATATGATACATGACCATCTAAGCTGTCGGACCCACACAGAATACGAGACCAGCTATTCTTCACTGATTCATCTGAGCTGTCAGACCCACACAAGATACAAGACCAGCTAAGCTGTCGGACCTATGGAGGATACAAGACCAGCTATTCTGTTGCACCCACACAAGATACAGGAACAGAAGTCCGAGATGTCGGACCCATAGAGGATCTTGGTATAGTAGTCATCGTTGCCGAACCCACAGAGGATTCCGGTACATTAGTCATCGCTGTCGAACCCAAAGATGATCCTAGTACAGTATTGTCGCAACCAGCCCTAGGGTTCCCACACAAAGCACGACCAATTCCGAGAGGGTCCGCTCTTCAAGCCAAGTGTCGAAACATCAACTTTCATGAAGTCCTGAGTTAATGTATCCCATAATTCTGTCTCATACAAAGGAACCAAACATGATAGACGGCGCGTCAATCAGATTCTCGGTCTGAGAGTTATTGACATTTCTGTTCCAGGGTCCCGGTGGGATTTATGATCAATCCAAACCTAGATGTTTTCCAAATTTGTCCAAAACTCACTTAGAGTATCCCAAAAGGACCGCCTAATAACGAGGGTCCCAGTACCATATACGGTGCGTCAATCAAACAAGCTGTCCAAGAGATATTCACATTTTAGCGAAGAGGGCCCCGACCTGTCAAGCCCACTGGGTTAGTGGGTCAGCCCGACCCGGTTCGGCGGGTCCGACCCGAATGGGTGTCGACCCGGCCCGGTGGGGTGAGGCCCACCCGCAGACTCATCCCGGGCATGCGGGACGTTCGGGTTCAGTTCTCTCGGTGGTGCCCATGGCGCCACCTCCTCCTCTGCCCGGTCAGTTCGGTCCTGTGCATGCGGGCCACGGACGCTGGCCGCGATTCTCCTCACACAGCGCTTGCGGGTGCCACGGTTCTCCGGCCCAGATCGCACAAGGCCGACTAGTTCACCGTGCCAAGCGGCCTGCGGATGCAGGCCGCGTCCTCCTCCACGAGGTACCTTGTGTTCCGCATTCCATCAGCGGGCTGGCCAGATTGGCCGGCCGGTTGTCCCGCAGATCGGGCGGCCGGATCGACCACCGGTCCCTCCATGCGGTCGTCACGCGGCCGCCGCTACCACCGCCGCCTCCGGTCACCAGCACCACTTCCCGTAGACTAACCTTCTACGGACTACCGAATTCTCTCCGGGGGTCGGATTTTGGATTCGTCTGCACCGGGGGTCCTCTCGGGATGCCGTCGTCAGCACTGGACCCTCTGGATTTCGTTGCCGCCGCTTTGGCCCGTCTCTTATGAAGAACGCAACAAAGATGATTTGCGGTGGGGGTTATGCCTTGTTTGGGTTGGGCCACGCCCTCCGCATTAGTAGTTTATAATAGGTCAATAAAGGGCTGCAATTGCTAAGCCAGATCTAACATGGATATAAACCCCGATAAATTTCTTCCCTTACCCACAAGAACGATCGAACCACAGATTAACCTGTTCGTTGGCTATTCTAGCTTCGTCATTTAGAAATAATAACGGAGAATGTAAATCCCAAGAAAGTTAAATCCCCCTACGTCGTATTTTTTGTTGTACGTTGAAGAGTCGCGGAAGACAGACGTCGCGGAGGATAAACGTTTTTCCATCAACATCGGGGGAGGTGGAGCTTAGTGAAGACAAGTCGAGATGATGCCCTCAGTGTACATCGTGGGCGACGGTGCTTCCCTTCCTTGCTCCGGTTGAAGAAGAATGAAGATGATGCTTCACTTTCTTCAGATATGAGGAGTGTTCTTCGTTGGAATAGGTCACTCTTCATTGGAAGAAGTCGTTTCTCAAAGAGTTCTCCCAAATATATTATGTGACAACACAAAATAAAATAATAGCCTATCTATTATTATTTTGATGCCATGCATTCCAAATGGAATTCAAAAGAATTAAAATCAATAAAAATTAATTAATTAATTGTGGGACCTCAATTAATTAATTAACGGGGGTTGACACTTTAATGAGAGAAGGTGGAAGGTTCAAAATTAAATGGGGAGAGTTCCAAGGGTTATGGGAGTTAAAGGGTGGAGTTGGAAGTTTAAGAGACTCTCCACAATTAAATGAGAGTTACTTGGGGGTTATAGGAGGTTCATGCTAGAGTGGGCCCCCTCTTGTTATATCCTCCCAAGGGAGGTTAGGGTGTGGTTGGCCCCACGTCTAACCTCCACTTGGTGGTTTTAACCACCAATCAAATAAAAATATGTACACAAATTTTAATTTTATTTTTTTTAGAATCCCCAAAAATTAACTTCCATCCTCGATAAAACAGAACTACAGTAAAGGTATCCTTTAGAGAATACCGGTGCTGTGAGTTCAGTGGTGCCCTCAGCTGTCAATTCTGAGCACTGGTTCAAAAGAAATAAAATACCGCACGTACGTTTACTGAACATACCTAAGAAAAACTTCAGAAATTGATTCCGGGCACACCGGGCCTCAGAATCAAGCACCGTTAGAAACTGCATACTCGTAAAATTCCCAGGTATCTAAAAAAATCCATGGGATTTCTGGGTCTTTACATTTTCACTATTAATCAAAATATGAAAGCTATCAGAAAAGTACCGAATATTAAACCAAACTAATTTTTTATGCCTTGTTTCTAAAGAAGAATTTTATTTTGTCAAATTGAATATATATAAGGGTCAAATATTGGATTTAAAAAGGGTTCTCCATTAAAAGGCGCTAAAATTTCATTTTTTGAAAGACACTACTTTTATTTAAAAAATTGAATTTGTTCGTATATTATGTCTAAGAAACAAAATAGATAAATGTTAAAATTATATAGGATATCTATAAAATTAAAAATGTGGTTTATACTATTCATAACATCTTTTTTAATGGAAACATTGATTGGTCATGATGCACTTGAACTCAATGTTCCGTGTAACACAAGCTATGAAATTATTTTAAAGAGATAACATATTATAAATTACTGGGGTGTTACATAGAAAATAGCTTCTATCCCTACAAATTCTTATTAGTGGTTTTCCATATGATATAGCCTTTTTTACAGATATTTATCTCATAAGCATGCAATCCATACATAGATCTGACTCATAAATAGGTGGAGCTAGCTTGTATGACTCGACCCTCTTTAAAAATAGGTATATACTAATTTTATGGCTAGTATTCCATAGGTTTACCTATTCATATTATAAGAATCATTCCATAATTATATCCTTTAAGTAGATACCACTAGGTAAATATGACTCTTATTCATGGGATGTGATTGGGAGTGAGGGAAACTCATGGATGGGCCAGAAATAGAGGATCTAAGAATCATTATATACCAAATAATTTTAGGACCCATTCCACACATTTTTTTAGATAGTTCATTCATAGGGTTGGACCATATTTAAGAGGGATGTATTTTCCACATCAATATTGTAGCTAAACATGTGATTGGAGATGTGGGTATCACTACATATCCTATGATGGAAGTAATCCAGACATACAAAATTATTGAATGGAAGAATCTCCATGTAGGGTAGACCCATACAGAGGGGGGGATTTTTCATTAATTACTATAGATGGACCTAGGTTTTGAGATCCAAGCATCAGTATGTATCCGGTGAAGTGAGAAATCAAGCCACATGTTGTTCTTGAAGATGAAACTCTCCATGAATGTATGACTAATAAATCAAGTGGGGGAAGTGTTCCCATTCATTATTATATATGGAATCAATATTAGAGAAATAAAAATCAATACATATAATGTGATTGTAGAAATCAAGCCACTTGTAAATCATGATTATTAAACTCTCCATGTAGGTCTAACCTATTTTCTTAGGTGGAATTTTTCCCATTTATTATTACAGTACAACTTGTTATTGGAGATTTAGGAATCCTTACTTATCCTATAATGGAAGGTATCAAGCCACACTTATTCCATATTGAGAAACTCTCCATGCTGGTTTCATCCATATATAAAGGGGTGAATTTTTCCACTCGATTATTATAATCAAACCCAATATTGGAGATTTGGGGGCCACTACGTATCCCGCGATGGAAGGAATCATGCCAAACATAGTTCTTGAATGAGGAACTCTCCATGTTGGCTTAACCCATTCCCATATGGGGGGATTTTTCTCATTTGTTATGATACTTGTAGACAGGACTAGAGATCTTAGAATCACTACATATAATGTGATGGTTTGAATCAAGACACATATAGTTATTGAATGGAAATATCTCCACATAGGTCTGAACCATGCATAAGGGGGAATTTTACCTATTTATTATTGTGGTTGGACCAAAGATTGTGGATCATGGAACCACTACAAATCTTGTGATAACGAGAATTAAGACACACATTGTTATTGAATGGGAAACTCTCATGGAACATCTAACCCAAACACAAAGGCATCATTTTCCCAATTTATTATTATGGATGGATATATGATTAGAGATCTGGGAATCACTATACATTCTATGGTAATAGGAATCAAACCACATTTAGTTATTGAATATAAAACTCTCAATACAGCTCTAACCCATATGCAAAGGTGGATTTTTTCCCATTAATTATTATAGATGGACCCATGATTGAGGATCTAGGTGTCACTATAAATCCAATTATTGTAGGAATATAGAATTACATTTTTATTGAACAAAGGTGTTGTGGGATGCCAACACTAAGGATAATGGTCCTCTCAAGCAAGGGCTATAGTAATGTGCAATTTTATGTCATGAAAGAGATGTCAGCCATGTAGTTTATTGGAATGTGGTAAGAACGTATGGTGTGCCTTTTAAGGTTTTTCATCCATGAACATGATAACCCTGTTGTGGAATAATACACGAATACCATGTGGGGACACCTTTACCAAAATTCCAAAGCACATGTGAGATAATATTATTGTGAGAAATGTGGATTAGTGAAGGTTTATTTCACCCGACAGAGGGAATTGAAAAAAAGGAAATGGGAATTTTTATCATGTAGTTGCAGGGCCAAGAGATAAGGTAAAAGTGTCTATATATATCTCATTGGAATGATATAAAAGTTGTAAATAGTGCGAGAAACATTTGAACATCAAATGAGAGTGATGACAACTATGCACTTTAACATCAAATAGTATGGATGTAGGTTACTCAACTTGTAAAATATGGCACAAATTCCCATAAAATTTTTCTATGTATTCATGAATAAACTAATGTGAGGTATCTTTTTTTCTTCTTCAAAATTATGCTTCGTAAGCAGGTTGATCTGGGAATCCTATGCTTGGTACATAATGTAAAAATACATTTTAACATTATGTGATGAAGATTTTTTCCTATAGTTTAATATCATGTGATAGAGATGATATGGGTCTTGCCTTTTAGCATTGTGTGAGGAGAAATACCATAGAGCCTAATGCCAGATAGATGGGAAATATAGGAGCCTATATGGACTTCTTTCATGACAGTGGTAATGTTAAATTATGTCACATATCTGAGGAACATTCCATCAAATCTTCATTTATAGAGGGGTTTTTTGTTCATTTATACCATACCAAATGGTAATGTTCTCTACTCGACTTTGGGTCTATTCCCTTTTGGATCGATCTAATTAGAGGGTCCCATTTTGGATGTAATCTACTATGGGATCCAACCATCCATTTATGGATATTAGTTCATCATGCTCTAGGTCCATGTTGACCTGATTTATTTTTTTATGTCATAAATGATGAGTAATGGGGCCATCCTTTGGTGCATGATATGGAAAATATATTCATCCTTATTAGTGTCATCCAAAATTGTGGATGAATTATCTAGCACATCAGCATGAGCATTTTGTGATTGAGGTACATTATGAAATGTTGTTTCAAAAGGGAAATTTTCCAATAGTCCTATTATGTACCTAATGATATGATCCTATTCTTTATTCTTGAATGCATATTAACTATTGATCTATTTGATCACTACCTCTAAATCCCCTTTGATGTTCAAGTAGGCTATCTATAGCTGTAGGGGTACCTACAAAGATGAAAATGAGTGCTCACTATTCTGCCTCATTATTAGTGAAACCCTTAGACCTGGAAAAATTATGGTGAAATAATTATTTTTCAAAATAAATAAACACAATCCATAAACCAACCATGTTGAATTTTGGGTTTTCTAGACTCTTAACAATAGGACTCTAGAAGACACTATCAAAATACATATCGCTTATTCATGGTTGTAGAAAACCTATTCGTCAGAAATTTTGTTCTCTACTACTATGATTTATGTGGTGGGATGTACCATTATTAAATATCTATGTCTTTCCCATTAACATCCTTACATGACATGTAATGGGTGTCATACTGTTGTTGAATTACTACCCATCCTGCTAAACACCCAGTAAACATAGGGAATCCAAGGATACACTAGATCTTGTTAATATGAGATACCAAGTGGATTTTATGGGGATTGAAATAATAAATCATATTTTTCACTGTGGTATTATAGACTATTTTTATTTCTTGCATCAAATTTATGTGTGAGGAGAGAACCTAGTGATCATTCCATGAAATTCACATATAACATGATCATATTTCCTCCCACTATTGGAATCATGGCTACTGAGTGCAACAAGTAATTCTTGAGATCACTAAACTATTCTTAATAGTCCTCATTTAATCAGTAGGAACCTCCCTTAGTCATTAACTGGGTGATGGTGATATATTTTCTAGCTTGGTTAGATATGAAAAACATAACATAAGTGAGGTGACCATGGATCCCCATCAGTTTATTAGGATTACCAGGTGGTGACATTAATAAGATTAAACTATTATTTTATGGGTTGACTTTCATGCCATGGTGGAATACAATAGAGCTATGTAATTTCATGGATGTTTCCTCGATATTAAATTTCTATTGATTCATCTTCAAACTATGTAGACACAACTTGTTGGTGATTTTATTCAGATACATGAGGTGATCATATCACTTGCATGATTTCATTACTAGGTCATAGACATAGCATTATGATATTAATCCCGATAAGGTATTAATGATATGATATATGGTGTGTTAGAATGTAGTGCCAATGTTGTTTAATCCAATGGGAATGATATTCTAGTAGAAGATCCCAAGAGGTTCTCTGAAGGATGTACATTCATTATCTTGAGAGGCCATAATTATTTTATTAAACCCTGAATACCCATACATATAGTAAAGGTATTGGAATCTAGTTGTTGAATTGATCATAAGATGGGTGATCCGAAATGAGAATTCACTCTTGGAGAAGTTTCAGTTATGGTATCTGAAATCGATAAAGGCTCTAATTAGCATGCTCTTTTTTTTCCTTACATAGACAAGCTGGGAGAGCCATTTTGGGTATTGAAAATTTAGGAAAATATTATATTTTATCAATTTTTTGAATTCTGATTATTATCATGAGAAGTGTTAAACCTCCTAGCTACATACATGAATCATCGAGGGTTAACGCTTAAGCCTAGGTGATGTGTAGCCACATCAGGGTTCATCCCAGGAATTTATGTAGAATTATAAGGAAACACATATCTATGTTTCATTATAAATGAAATGTCCATTTATTTATACTTGAGGGAAATGGTTACACTAACCAACATAGGTCATGGGTCTTCTTATGTTCCCAGATTCACATGCCTGAGTTTTTTTATGGTGGTGGAGATTCCATCCTCAAATACTGGTGGGGGGTTCCTGATTTCATCCTCTTCCTCTTATATCTTTGAGTTTGTGGAGGAATTATAAGACATGGTAATTAATATAAGTTAATATTTGTAATTGTTGAGGAAATAGAGGAAATTTATAGAAACCCTAACCTTTTACACATATTATTAAAATATTTTAAGAAGAATTAAAATCAAATTCAAACCAAGGATTAGAAATCTTAGGGTCACTAGAATATTTGGTACATTATTAGAATGAATGAGACAAAAAAAATGAAATAATTTTTTTAAACTCCATATTGAGAACATATATTCCTTTAATATCTTATATTTTTATAGGATAACCTAGATAATACATGATCAAATGGATGTGGTAAAAATTCATGTAAGGGAATAAACATAGGAATAAAGAATAACACATGGGTTATATGGCATAACATGATGAAATAAAAAGGAATGGAACATGAATAAACATATGGAATAATAAAATGTAGATCATGGGAATATGTAATCATGGAATCATTGGAATGTATTAGTAATATAAAACATGACATTAAAATAATTCAAGACTACATGCCAAGACTAAATCACAAGGTTGAAAAAGTACCATAAAGGAATAAGGTTTACTCCCTACCCTAAAATGATATATCACGAGACTAATAATTAACTAATGTATTGGATCACTATCTAGGTGCACCCATAAAACATGTTCATTAATATATGTACCACATGAAGAATCAAATATAAAGAATGAACCAAAGGGTAACCCATGGAAATAAATTGGTATAATAATCATGTCACAAGGAACAACCAATGGGCGTATAAAAAAGGTGTCCAAGAAATTATGGGTTTAAATCATAAATAAACATTCATAATTGAAAAAATTGGCACATATAATCTTAAATTATGTCCAAACGAAGTGAAAAAATGTAAAAAAGTGTTTAAGAAACTTTTAGAAAAAATATACTTTTCTGCGGTTTTAGGAAAAATATAAAGGAATATCTAAAGTAGACAAAGGAATAATTGTTTTCATAAAACCAAAAAAGACATATAATATTTTTTTCATGATAAAAATAGTGATTTTAGAAAAATATTTTTGGCTTAAAATATATTATGGTTTGTACTTGAAAATCGGAAAGAAATTGTGAATTTTCCTTTAATCGAGTTTTGTTTTCCGGAGGAATGTAAAAGGGAAAATTATAAAAAATGTATTTACCTATAAAATAAAGAATAATTAAAATATGTACATATTTTAAGGAGAGAAAGCATAGAATTTAGGATGATAAAAGAGAAAAATTAAGAATTTCATTGGGGTAATGAGAGAGAAAGCGTAACCTGAAGGAAAAATGAATGTTTGGAGGGAATCAATTTCCTTATATCTTAAACTGTTATGAATTCGTACTTAATGTCATATATTATAAAATTATATAAATTAAAAACATTAATAAAGAACCAATTATACAAGTATTTTATTTATTATATTTTTATTAATTTTATTTATTTCCTTCTTTATGAGATATACTATTCAATTTCATTGTCTCTACAATGTTACTTTTTTGATATTATTATTGGTTCCCTCGTATTTAATTATGGGTCTTCTTGTAAAATTTAATAAACCATCAAAAGTTTAATTATATTAGATTTATTCATTAAATAATTTAAAATTTTCCAATATATATATAAATTGTAGATATAAGAATGATTCTTTAGAAAAAATGTTAATGATGATCATTTGTTTATATTGGTTAATTTTTGATAATCACAAACTAGTTTTGTTTTATTATTTAATATTATATATATATATATATATTAGTTATAGAACATATTAAAATTTTAAGATACATTCAAAAATATAATTTAACCATTAGAATCATTTTTCAACCAAACATGAAGGCAATAATTGAAAATAAAAAATTGTTATCCACAAAGATGATGAATCGACACATCATGATTGATGGTTTCATTTCTAAGATAAATAAGATAAGAGAAGATATTTTATGATGGATATCCCATTAAAATAATAAAATAATATAATATTTATGTTACTGGTATTATATTTACACATTTTATAGTGAAGAAAAGGAGATGGTAGAGGAAAGAAAGAATTTTAAAGTGAATGGTGGATGCTTTTACCTTTTGAATAATTTTTCCTTGTGAACCTCTTTAAGCCACTCTAGAATAGCCTTTTGGGGTCAAAAAAGACTATAATTTATGAATGATGTTTGGGAGAGGAATTGGGAATAATAAAACAAATAACCAAAGCTTAACAGGTGTGTGTAGAATATGTTTTGAGGGGTGGTAATTAAAGGGGAGGAGAGGGGGGTTTTTAGATTACTTTATTCCTTAGTTTATTATTCTAGATTAAGATAATAAACAGTATTTAATCTTATAAAACTCCATAGTATATAGTGTATGTGAGTTCAAATTAATGGTTTCTTTTATCATTCATGACTCAATAATGCATTTATTTGGCTTAAAATTTTAATTACCATAATTTACCGTATTCCACTATTCCAAAAAAATTCCAGTAGTTTTGAAAAATCCCAAAAATTAACCGCTAATATTTTTCAACGTGTAGATTTAAAAAATGGACTCCATTTTAGTAAAATAATTTTCCAAATACAATAAATTTAAGTTTTAATTAAAATCACCATTAATATGAAAAATATATATTTTAATATTATAACCAATTTTATGAAACATTGAAAAATTAATTAAGGTCTCATAATCATCATACATCACAATATTAATTTATAAATATATTTTATGAAAATAAAATTTCTTTTAAATAAATTGAGTAATTATAAAATTTTAAATAAACATTTACATTTTAAAAAAAGTCCAATAATTAATCTATCGTTTTGAAAATATTTTTATACTTATACCATGATATAAATATATAATATTTTCATTTATAAGATACTTAATTTTTTTTTGAAATCTCATAGGTTTTGTTACTATTCTACTGGCCAGATTACTATTTCTAATGTTCATATTAATATTCCAACGATCAAGTTACTATTCCATCGGTATAGGTTCCTTAATTTATAGAAATACCTCTAATATCATTAAGACATAGTTTAAATGTTTTTATTGTGTTATATATGTGATTTATAATATATTACATCATTGTAAGAAGGGAATTTAATTTGATAAAATTTTGGGTTGTTACATTCTTCCCCCCATATGAAATTTTGAGCTCAAAATTTTGTTTTATATAGAAGTTGTAAACATGTGAGGGCTGAATACTTACATAATAACCATATAAAAAGTCCACATTTAACATAAAAGTATATCACTATAAATTAAAAGTGTATCATAGAATTCTTATTTCCTATGTTTCAATTATTTTTGTACATAGTGATAGAATTATTTATAGAGTTCAAGATAATGTTTTATAATCTCAATCAAAAAATATAACTTGAACATCCAATAATTCCAATGATAGACACCATAAAAATATTCAAATATTATTTCATGATTTAAACAAAAATTAACCATAAAATACAATTCAAGGATCATAATGTTGAGTGCTTTTGGAATATTGGGTATAAAATTATAAAGAATGAAACCAAAAATAAATATATATTTTATTTAAACCCCATATTGAGATCCTATCTTCCTTTGAGCTCTTACATTTTCATTGGATAAACAGGGGAGTTGATGAATAGTGGGAAGAGAAAAAATTCCCATTAAGGGAATAAAAATAGGAATAAAGCATAACACATGGGTTTGATGGAATAACATTATGACATAAAAAGGAATGGAAAATGAATTAACATATGGAATCATAAAATATAGATCCTGTGATCATATAAAAAAGGAACCATAGGAATGTTACAAAAATATAAAAAATTTCATAAACATGAGTCAATGTTAACTTCCAAACCTATATCACAAGGTGGACAAAGTCCCATAATTGAATCAGGTTTACTCCCCATCTCAACAAGATGTCTAATGAGGCAAAACCTAACATAATGAATTGGAGTTCGATCTGGGCGAACCCATCATAACATGTTCATGAATTTGTGTTTCACCTAAATAATAAAACATAAGGAATATATATAAGAGTTACCCATTGAATGAAATGGGTAACATAATCATGCCATAAGGAATAACCAATAGGCATATCATAAAGGTGTCCATGAAAGAAGGGATTTAAATTATACATTGACATTTATTCGGTAAAAAATAGGCGTAGATAATGATAAATTATGTCCAAATGAAGTGGACAAAAGTATAAGTAGTGTTTAAGAAATTTTTATAAAAGTGTCACATTAGTTCAGTTTAAGGGAAAATATAATACAATATTTGAAGTGGGTAAAGAAATAATCATTTGAATAAAACCAAAAATAAATTGATATAGTTTTCATAAAAAAGTGATCTTATAAAAAAAATAGGAGGATTAAAATAGATTATAGTGTGTACTTGAAAATGTGTAAGAAATTGGGAAGTTCCCTTTAATCCAGTTTTCTTATCTAGAGGAATTGAAAAGGGAACGTTATAATTAATGTATTTCAACATAAACGAAACAATATTTGAGTTGGGTAAATAGGGTTGGATAATACACATAGAATTTTTGAATATTATATATGAATAATTAATAATTATAATAGGTTAAAGAGGGAGAAAGTATAACCCAAAGGAAAAATGAAGGATCGGAAGAATCCCTTACCCAATGTCTAAAACTGTTCTGTACTTGCACATAATATCCTGTATAATCAAATTATATCCATTAATTAAATAATTAATTACCAATTATAAATTTATATTATTTATTATAATTTTATTATGTTCATTTATGGCATTTTTGATGAGTTATAATATTCAATTTCCTCATTCTAGGAGCCTTTGTTTCCAGATATTATGATTGGCTCTATTGAGTTTAATTATAGGAGTTCTTCTACAATGGAAGAAAAATTCTAGAAGTGTAATTATACGATATTTAATTACAAATTTTATTTTAAATGTTTCTATATATAGTTTTTTTCAGATATGGGAATGATTCATTTGATGAAATGTTAAGGATGGATGCTGTTTATTTCAGTGAATTTTTGATTATCACAAACTAGTCTTTATTATTATTTAATATTATGTATATATATTTGTTCCAAAATATAAAAAATTTCTAATATGTATTTCAAAATCTGTTTTATCCATATAATGGTTTCATTACCATCCATAATATGGAAAATAGAAAACCAAAAAATCATCATCCTTGAAGGTTGTGAATTGGTACATCAGAGATGATGTTTTCTTTAATAAAAAAAAGTGAAGAGAATCGATTTAATGATTGATATACAATTAACATAATAAAATCATAGTTTATTTTTGATAATAGATTTAATATTTCAATTTTTATAGTGGAGGAAAGGATGAGGTAAATGAAATAAATAATTTAAAATGGAATGGTGAAGGATTTTACCTCTTGAAAAACCTCTCCATGAGAACATACTTAAGGCACTTTGAAATGGTTTTTAGTGATACCTGAAAGACCATAATGTAGGTAAGAGTTTTGGGAGAGGAATTAGGTAGAATATAATCAAGATACAAAGCTTATAATGTGCGAGGAGAAGAGGTGGTGTGGGGTGGTATTTATAGTGGAGGAGAGGGGTGTTTTTTGATCATTTATTCCCAAGTTTACTATTTTCACTCAATACTATCAATAATGTTGATTTTTATGATTATATATAGTAAATAGTTCCTTTTAGTTTGATGTAATGGTTTATTACATTAAAAATGAAACAAAAATTGATGTATTTGGAATAAAAATTTTAATACTATAAATCAACATATTTCACTATTTATAAAAAATCAACTATTTTAGAGAAATACCAAAAATTCACCCCAACTATTTTCAACCATTAGATTTCAAAAATGGAGACCATTTTATGAAAATAATTTTCTTAATACGATGTATTTTTTAATTAAAATGTCCACTAATTAAAAATATACCAATTTTAATACTGTAATAGATTTTATGGCACATTGATAAAATAATTAATGTCTCATAAATTTATCTTATAATTATAAGACAAAAAAATACTAATTTATTAATATATTAAGTGAAAATAAATTTTCTTTTAAATAATTACATTAATTATTAAATTTTAAATAAAAATTTCATTTCACAGAAATAATAATAATTAATTTATCACTTTTAAAAAATTATTCATTTCTACCATGATATAAATATATCATATTTTCACTTATAAGATATCCAAATTTTATTTGTAATTCCACAGGTGAGGTTAATGTCCTATTATATGGATTATTATTCTTAATGGTCATATCACAATTCCAATGGTCATGTTACTATTCCATTGGTACAAGTTCTTTAATTTGTATAAATAACTCTTATTTCATTCATAATTAATTTATAATGTTTTTGTTATGTTATATATATGTGATTTTATGTGATTTATACTATTTGAAATAATTATAAGAAAGGAATTAGAATTTATAATGTTATGGGTCGTTACACCATGGGAAGAGACAATGTCATCCTAGAATTCTATAGTAATCACATTGATATTCCAGAGAAGATTGTTTCAAACTTCTATTAGGGATAGGAGGAGCCTGAACATATGGTATTAGGTTAGATTCCATCATCAAGTTTATGTGTAACACATAATCACCATCAATAATATTCTAAGGATTCTCAAGGATATATCCCAATCCATTAGTGGCAACAACTTGTATATCATCATCCACCATTGTTTGTTTTCCATCCCCTTAGAAACCTGAGTAAAAATATATGGATTTATAAGACTTAAATTAGACCCACCACAATGTATTATTCCAACCATCCGGTCAATGGGGTATTTCAATCATTGATGAAATTTTGATGTTTATAATATGTGGTTATGAAGCCATGGACTTCCAAGTAAAATATTACAAGTTTTCTCTTGTTATATAACCATGAACTCAGTTTTAGACGTGAGATCCCCAAACCAAGCCTTGATCTTGATCTTCAAAAGAATCCTTTTATCACTCTTATCATTCCCTTGAATGGTTTTATTTATTGGAGATAAATACTGATCTCTATATCCCAAATATTGGAGGGTCTAAATAGGGATGCAGTTGATCCCAGAACTATTACAAGTCATATCCCATCAGATATAGATTTTTTTTATTAAAATATATAGGGGGTATGATATGTCCCTAGATGGATTATTCTAGATCCATTTTAATGAATGATATAGAGACAATAAATTCTGATCGAATAGTGTCAACCCAATAAACCACATATGTAAAAACATAGGTATTGAATTCCTATGGGATCTGGAGGGATTTGATGAGTGCATCTCTATGTTCTTCTAGAATATGGAGAGCATCAAGGATAAAGATTTTGGCCATAACAACTACCATCTATTTCAGAATGTAATACTTTTATACCAAATTTATGCATTACACAAAGTGGGTTTTCCCTTATTATGTGTATTAGGAGTTGAGGTGTATTATGGGGAAGGATTGGTTCTTCAGAATAGTATCATGGAGTATTCACGACAAGTGTCGTGAGTTGTATCAGCCTTCCCATTTGTATATGATTATTAGACAATGAAACCCCCGTTAGTCACTTTTGTAAGAAGATATGAATTTGATGAAAACTGAAGGGATTTGAGTCACCTCCTTGTTTTTTGGATTTCTAGAATGATCTCCCATGGTTATCGACTATATATTTTTAATCAGTAGGTATGTGACAAAATTATTGGGTTCGACCTTACCCACACCATCCCTTGAATCCTCAAATCATTCATCCTCAGCCTCAGGCTCCCCAGTCCACCACAAAGAATTCATAATCAGAGTCATATTAATCACTAGATAAGGTATTTGTTTAGTGTAGTACGTTAAAAAAACATAAAAATATCTCTTAAATTGATGAAGACTCTGTTTGGTGGGTTAGTACTAGATTTTTGGATATTGATGGAAGGAAATCTAAAAGGGTTAGAGTTCATGCTAGAGTTGGAAATGACTCTCACTGTTATATATTTTCCTATAATCATAAATTAAATCTACCTATAAGATGAATATTGAATTTTTTCTCCATAGGTTAAGGGATCATTTTAAGTTTTTGAAGATATTCTCTCAGGATGGCATGAGCTCAATCAACTATCTTTTGAGTCCTCCAGTTATCAAAATTTTTTCCACACCTGGCCAGAACCTCTTGAATGTCACCCTCTTCTTCTAGTTGGGTAATAACTATAAAAGTTTCCTGTTCTTGTGAATTCTCTAATATCTCCGATTAATTATCAACCATGCTTTGGAGACTGTATTTAAAGCTGAATCAATCCTATAGGGTGTGATCCAAACTTCTAGGTAGAGGTATGTAGTAAATGTGGTTAGTGAGGTTGACCTCTTTGGGATTCTTGGGGTCCAGTAGCTTGATTTGGTTAGTTTCCATAGATAAAAGGAAATAATCATGGACCTATTCATTTCAGAAGAGGTAATCTTTATTCATCTGTTCCTTGAATCATGAGTGACCATGATCTCTTTTTTCTTCTAATTGATGATGATTTTATTGTTGTTACCACTCAATGGGAGGTAGTGTATGATTTGAGGTCTACTAAGGTGCATTAATGGGCAGTAATACTAGTTTGTGGGTAATAACTAAAATATCTACCTTAACAAACCTTTCCCCCCCGTGTTGATGGAATGAGTCGATATATAGCTTGGGTTATCTAAATGAAATATTTTAGGGGTTGCTTGATTTTTTAAAAATCATTGAATCTACCTAGGTAATTCATTATGATCAAAGGCATTTTCAGATCATCTTAAACAGTTTTAGTACAAAGTACATGAAATTTCTCTCATCAGAGAGGGATGCTGAGGGAATATGCTAAACGTATTCATATAGTGATGAAGTAAAAAAAACCTCACATTTTTTCATTGTTTGTAGTTTGTGAGGTTAAAAATTGTATTTTCCTTATTTTGTAGATTTAATGATAAAGTAATTGGTTAATAAGTTATTACCATCCTGTAAGGAATCATACTTGAAGGATTCTATGCCAAAAAAGGATGGTCCTGATAGAGTATGTACAAAACATATTAGTTGGGACAATGCCTATTGGTTTTGAGGGACCATCACCAGGATGCATCTGAGCATAAAGTGAATGAGGTGATATTATAAATATCCCATGTCATAAGAGTTTGATAAGGTAGGATTTCCAAAATTGGGTGGGGGAAAAGTTTCATTAACCCATTAAGAATATGAATTCTTCTCGAGCTACATGATTCCATGATGACCTTCCATGGTTACTATTTGATTATCCATGTATTCCATGGAATTGATCAGTTTTGAAGGTACCACTTCTTGGGCTACATCCCATAAATAGGGAGTGGAAAAGGATTAATGAGATGGCCCTAGTTTTATATCCTGCTAATTTTGATTCATTCTCGGACTAAACGATCACCCTGAAGAGGTAGTGGTTGTCAACATAGTTGAAGGAAGTCACAACCATTTCAAACTTCCTCATTTATATAAACTAGTTTCCTGGATCCAAAACTATCAGGATTGTTAGTTTCCTATCGTTCAGGTGAATTTGCATATCATGAAATAATGAAGGTGGTATATTTTTCTGTATCTAAAGCCGTTAACCAATGGGAATATTTCCCCTCAGTAACTCCTCATTTAGTTGTATGAGATTTTGTATCTCATTCTCATATTATGCGAGTATTTATTCCACAAAACAGATTTTCATGCCTCTAGATTGTTATTGGGATGTGGCCTCATATTTATCTTTATATTTCATGGTGTTCGGCCTTAGTGGTGGAAATTTATTGTTTGAAGGTCCTAGATTCATGCTCCTCCACTAATTCTGCATACGTGTGGCCTCAGTTTGTGCATCCAGGTTTCCCTCCCCTCAATGTAAGATTTATTAATTGTATCCCTCTACATTTTTATGTTGATCCATATTTTCTTTTGTTTTTACATTGATGAAATTAACTAAGTTTCATTGGGAAATGTTAGTTATCCCATCACTCTCAACAAAATAAGGTGATTTTGTAGCTCTTAATCCTCATTTTAGGATTTTATTAGGGTTATTTCTCAGACCCTTTTCCATATTGGTCTATTTAGGATTATGATCCTTGTGGCGACAGATTTTCTTTCACCGTAAATTTCTATAATCTTTGTTTGTGTATTGTGAACGTAAGGTATTTTTCGGCCATGTTTGTTGACCGATCTACAAAAAGAAAAGTATTTCTTATAGGAGGAACAAATGGGACTCTGACTATTGATATTTTTAGCCCAACCTAAAGAAGAGTGATTCCGTTTGGGGTGATTTTAATGATGAAAATCCCCCATCACTGTAGGCTAGGGCTGATTTGGGGCATCTATTTGTACTTATTGACCATGTTGTTAAGGATCTGATGATTCCATTAAAGGATATGATACCTCCTAGGGAACCGAGTTGGATACAACTATCCTCAGACTTGAGGAATGTGATTGATCTGGAAATTCTATTGATTTCTACAAGACCCTAGATGGGTGTGATGAAGCTGGTGATAACGATTGAGTTAAAAATGCCCCTCCCTCTAGGATGGGGTTGGTCTGTTGCTTTAATTGATATTTCCTATATCCTCTGATGGTTTGATGACCATATGTGTGTAGGTAGTTCTAACTATTCCCATATACCTATGGTATGGGTTCTATCCTAAACATTTGTTATGGTAGATGTTATTTCAATTCATTCAATTGGGTTTAATGTTTCTTGTGTATGAGTTGGGTGAAATGGACGATTAAGATGTGATTATTCTTCTATGATAAGCCATCAGTTTAGATACAACATTATCTTATGAATCTATATTGTAGTAAATTTTTTAGGGGCCTATATCAAGAGTATATTTGTATCCATATACCCCCATTCCTAATGTACTTTCATCTATAAAGAGGGGGAATTTCATTTTGTTTATCAAATGGCTCGTGCGTTACATGGTGCCCAGTTTTTTAGAGGCTTTGAAATTACAAGAATATGTATCTTGATAGTTCTTCTATTCCTAGGATGTGGTGAAGTGAAATTCTCCATACATTCTCCATCCTCATATATAGACACCCGACGAGTCTTCAACGATCATTTTCCAAATTGTTGTGGTGGCGTCATCCATCTTGTCTCCCAAACCATGAGATAACTACAACATCCATTATTTTTCTAGTGAAACAATATCATTTATATTTTATCACATACTTTTAATATATAAGTGATAATATACAAGATAAAAGTTAGTTATTAAGTCAACTAGTAATTCATACCAATATTAAATGAAACTTTAATATTAAAATAATATTCATTTATATAATATTGCGCCACATATTCAATTGATACCTTTTGAATACTTTTAATAAATATATTCAAATCCAATTATTTTCTACTCGAATAATAAGTTATTTTTTTTATTTTTTGGTGTTCGTTTGTTCTCAAATATATCTGGGACCCCATGATGGGGCCCAACATGTCCTATATTCCTATTCATCCGAATAGGTCAAACTGTTGAATACGTTTAGTGGATGAACCTATCCCCATTATCTCAATTGTTGTGAATATTATTTATAGAATTTAAGTAGAGTTGTGTTACCCATTAAATCCCCTGAAGAGATAAGAAAAATTCATAGAAAAGTCATCCCTTCCTATGAACACGTGTGGAGTAATATAATCTCTTTGTTGTCAGATATCTCTTGAAGGAGGATGAACACCTTGTGTCATCATCCTATGTTGATTTATTAGTTTAACTAACTAGTTGTAATTACCTTCTTCTACCAAGTACATTGATTTAGTAAAGGTACTAACTTATAGATAAACTTTTCCTAGGATTTCAAATCATTTTGGAAGAAACAAATTCTATTTTGATTATTTAGTCAATGTAGTACCAAAAATGATGCACCAACACAAGATAACTTTGTATGAAATCAATGAAATATTTTTCATCATACATCATAGTACACGATAAAATGGTATGAACTTATAAAAGTTTCCTTTCAGGAGACCATTGCAAGTGTTCATTGATAAGAACTACCAATGACACATAAAAAATGTGTGGTTCTAATCATCAGTTTAGTCCTCATAATCTAATCTACTCATGATTTACTAGTGATAAATTCATGTTAAGAAGCATAAACACTTATGAGTACCAATAACCTTATTGTCACACATCACATGTGTCCTATTATCATGATGTATATAGACCATATGATATAACTTTATGATTACTAACATGTTAAGTCTTGGTTCCCATTATAGCATGGGAACTATTTTACCCTTTTCATACGACTTTTAATATATGGAGATTACCAGAAATATAGTTAATTAAGAAATATAAATTATTTCATGGTAGATAAATAAATGTATATATCTAACTATATACATTAAATGGTAATTAAAGTACACACATTAGTTGTGTATAGTGAACCCACTTACATCATGGATTGCAATGTCCATGAACGATGTAATTAATTTATTCTATCTATACCATTTATGGATGATTAAAAATAAGTATATAACAAATATATATGAATATTATATAATAATTAACATTATATAGATGACATATCCATGATCAAAGTACAATTACTAAAACTTCAAAATGAAAAATTACATGAAAAATGAAACCATTAACACCCAGAAACGATGACTTTAATTAATAATTTTTAATAAATGGGTGTTGAAATATTATAATTGGACCATATATAATTTTATAGGAATTAATATGGTTACTTTATATAATTATAATAAATATTAATCTTTCATACATGAGGTTAGCATTCTAAAGAAGAAATTTGTTGTTGTGGTCAGGGTATTAATTTACAATCTCATTTTTACCTCAATTGTTTATGCTTAAATTTAAAATAATGAAATTATACAATCTATATGACAAAAATATTAGGTATTTCATTCTAAAATAGTTATTTTTGGAGATTACATGTTTTCCTTTAATTTTCCACAATTTTAGAACTTAAGAGACCAAAATAATGTTTTAATAAAAAAATACTTCTCTCTTTGGTTGAGAATATTATTCTTCCTGCTCTATATTTTGTTTAACTTTTATTATTAATGTATTTAACATTACCAAATGAATTTTTAAATTTATTTTTATGCATGTATTAATTTATATATTTTTATAAAAAGGTTTTTTTGTTCGAACAAGGAACATTTTAATCTAAGTGAAATCGAAATATTTTTTTAACATTTACAATACGAATGACTTTTCCCTCCATCATGAATAAAATTTTCTATTAAGTATCCTATAAAATTTTCCATGTTTAATTTTAATGAAAATGTTTTCCTTAATATTTTGGTGATTTTTAGATTTAAAATAAGATATTTAAAAAGGAAAATGGTACTTTACTCTAAACATATTCCTGTGATATTTTAATATACTATTTACATATTTTATTACACACTTTAATTTTACTTATGATTAACTTGGGATATGAATATATGAAACCATATTTAATTTATCACAAAATGTTTTATTTATTTTTATGAAAAAATACTGATAAGAACTATTTTCTATTCTGTGGTTTAAGCTTTGATAAAATAATAATTGTTTTCATGATTTTGTTAGATATATATGAATGGGTTATGCCTATGTGATGGGTCAGTCCATTATATCCCTCCAAATAATCGAGTTAATATTAATGTATTATGATCTCAATGGGTACATAAGAGGTTATTTAAATCCAAAAAATAGTGTACATAGGTGGTTATTCCAATCCCAAAGTAGTTTATTGTGTGTTTAGTCCAAGCCTAACATGTGATGAATGTTTTAGTGGGTATCCTTAACTTAATATTTCTATTATTTTGATTATTAAAAACATAATAAAACTTTTTATAATATTATATTATTCCAATGTTATGATCTCGTGCCTCATGTTATTTTATTCCTTTGTCATTATTTTCTTTCAAACTTCCATGATTTATTCTATAACTTATTATTAGGATATTTTCTTTATTGGGTGTGGTTTGTAAATATTAAGCTCATGTTATTATAAACTCTTTCCTATTTTATGATTAAATTATTATTGATATATCCCTTGATTACAATTATTATGTATTTGAGATCACACTGGATTGTGTTTTTTCACTCAGGGTATGAAGAAGGGTTCTAAGTATGTTATGTCTAAGAAGGGGTCAAATTATAAAGAACTAAATGATAAATTATGTATATATAATTTATGTACTAGTTTCTAATTTTTCCATGTTTCTAAAGTCTCTAAATCTTTTTGGATTTGGGGTTGATCATAATGATATATAATGAATATTAAAATAATAAGGTATATTATTTATGTATATAAATATAGGGTCTCCTCACAAGGTATTTTAGAATTGTTTTATATTTTTTTAAAACTAAGATGATAAAAGTTAAGTGAGAACACTTAAGATACACATATGTATGAGAACATCCTATGTTTTGGTAAATAATGTGTGTGGTTTTCTGAAAAAATAAATCCATGTCTACAAACCTGAAACTGGATACAGTTGTGGAACAAATGACCCTTTGGTTTAAAATTATAAATGGGGTAGATTAGGTATTAACTTGATCATCTCCAGTAAATAAAGAGTGGGCCTATGATTTCACACATATATATACACTCTTAGGTGATATTCATGTGTAAATTTAAATTTTATTTATAAACAATTTTGAATGATTTTAATATATAAATATCATGGATAACCTAGATTAAACTAGAGGCATCATCGATTGAAAGGAATATATATTGATTTTGATATACTTTTTTTGGGATTATATGGTTTAGCTCTATGGATATTGTTTCTGAAACTAATGTTTTTATGTTTTAGTTAATAGATGGAACCTGAAGTAACCATGTTAATACAAAATCTTACAGAAAATTAAATGATTTTTCTCCTAAGAAACTAAATTTATTAGGATTTATAATGGAAAATATTATTACCATGCTAATATAAATTTACCATTCCATGAATCATTAGGGGATTTGAAACAAGAAAAGGAGGGAACGACATTCTATTGAGTCCTTTATGAGGAAATATCCACCTTCTTTTAGTGGCTCCAATGACCCACTAATTTCTAAGAAATGGATTAGTATCACTAAAAAGATATTTCTATTTATAGTGTTTAAATAATGTAATGGTTATTATTAATTTTTATCATTTGGATGTAAAAGTAGGTCAATGATAGAGTATTATCAAGATCAAAAGGTTATTAGAAGAAATTGACTCTATAGAGTGGGATGCGATTAAAATGTTATTTTTCAAAAACTACTTTCCAATTGTTATTTATATTAAAATTGAGAAGGATTTTCTTGATCCAAAATAGAATGATAATTAATACATTAGAAACCATGATGAAAATTTTATTGGACTTTTGATGTATACTATTGGAATAATCATCCAAATTTAAAGTAATATTGATCAATTCTTATCTAGATTAAGACCAAATATCTGAAGGGTTATCCATAGTATAATTATATAGATATGATGAAATTATTTTATGAACTATCAAAGTATAAATGGATATTGGAGTCACCTATTAATATTATGAATCCGATAAGAAAAGAAGGTTGAAATGAAGAGAAATTCTAATATTAAAAACCATGGAGGGAAAAAGATGAATCTTCATTTATTCAAGATTTGTGGAAATAAAAATGGGGGAAAGTTCCTTTTGGGATGCATAAATTCTTTAAGTGTATAAAGGAATGTAATTATAAAATCAAATATCAAAGGTATGGGATGGAGTTAGATAAGTATGTGAATGGATAGAAAGATCCATATAATGCACCACCCACACTCCATTATTTCAAATAAAAGGATTTTGATAGTTATTCTAAAAAGTTATTAAATCTGAGGGTTGTTAAAGATAATCGATGTTAGAAAACTTCTATGCCAGGAGAAAAAGGGAAATCACATGTGATAACTATTTCTTATATGAGGTGTCATAATAAAGTGGTAAATGGTGAACTTACCAACCATTTTAGTTCTTCTAATGTCTTATTTGATTCCGGATTGTCCCACACTTTTATATCTAAATAATTTTATATGGGTATCATGTTACCAACTCAAAGTTTATATGTTACATTAGCTGTGAAAACTTATAATTTTTTGATTATCACATCTCAATTCAATGATTCTTGTTTGATTTTATTTTATAGGAATATTATTCTTTCAAATCTCACAATTCTCCCTTTTTCTGAATTTGATATTATTTTGTTGATGGATTATATTTTTTATATAAATTATTTATCAATTTCAAAGGAAGTGATGTTTAATTTTAAATTCATAGTTTACTTATGATCATCTACCAATTATATGATCAATTTGAACTTCCAATGGAAATAACGTCCATTGTATAGGTCTTAACTCATATTTAAAGTGGGAATTTTTCTCACATGGATAGGGAGAATCCTAAAATGTAAAATACACCAATTTTATGGGATTCTATGGATATCTTTCTGGAATAGTTTCATAGTCTTCCTTTGAATTGTGAATTTGATTTTTTAATAGAACTCATACATGATGCTAAAATTATTTCAAAATAAACCATATATTATGGAATTGATTAAGTAGTAGGAATTGAAGAATCAAATATAGAATTATATTGACGGGTATTCATTTGGAAATGTGAATCCCCATGGGGTGCACTTGTTCTTTATATTAAGAGGAAATGTGGGTTAGTTCTACTCTACATTGATTACCGAGATCTTAACTTGATCAAAATCAAGAATAAATATCTACTTCCTCATATAGAGTATTTTTTCAATTAAATAAATGTATCAAAATATTTTTATATGATTAAACTTTTACATTGATACTATTAATTTCTATGAAAAAGTGATGACATACCCAATAAGACCTTCCGTATGAGGTATGAACACTACAAATTTATATTTATGCCACTTAGTTTTACTAATACACCAGTTATTTTCATGGATTTAATGAATAAAGTCATTATATATTTTCTTGATTAGTTTTTGTTGTCATTATAGATGATATTATTATATATTCAATGAGTATAGAAGAGAATGAAGACCCGTTTTTGACTTTCCTGAGGACCTTATGGAAGGAGTAGTGATATGAAATTTCTTCCAAGTGTGACTTTTGGCTAAATAATGCTTCATTTTTGGGATATATAATCTCAATCATGGATATATCAGTAGATCCATCAAATTAGGATGTTTTTGGGCATTGTAAAAGACCATACAATGTGACTTGATCAATAGTTAAAATAGATTGGATTGATATTATCGATGCTTTGAGGATATGTTTTCATTAATATCTTATCCACTCACTAATTTAACTCAGAAGGGATTCATGTTGATTTTTATAGATGAATGTGAGGAATAATTTTAGGAGATGAAAATATGGTTGGACATTATAGCTTCACACAAACTACCTTATAGTGGAGAAGGGTTTCTGATATATAGTGATTCATCAATGAAAGGTATGAGATGAATTATTTTGAAAAATGATATGGATATATGTTATGTGTCATTCCAATTGAATGTTCATGATCAAAATTTCTGAACTCTGGATTTAGAGTTATCATAGGAAATCATTGAATTAAATATATGGAGGCATTGTATTTATAGGGAATTCTATGACATAAATATTGATCATAAAATTTAAATAAATATATTCACCCATAAAAATTTGAATTTATGCTAATGAAGAATGTTTGAATTTATAAAAAATTATGACTGCACAATATAGTACCACCCAAGAAAAGTGATAAAGGTGGATGATGATTTAATTTAAAAGCATCATAAAATATTATCTATGATGAGGATCACAAAGGATGCATGATTTATGGATTTTTAATGGATAGTCCTTGAAATCATGGCAGAAGGAGACAATGTTATCTTTATCAAATGAGTGTTCAAACATTCATCTTTGTTATGATTAAAGAGGCACAACAGGAACATATAGTTATAGAAAATAAGGTGAGAAATAGTTTTTAGTTGAACCTAGATTTTAATGGAATTATAATGTTCTTGAATTGAGTATATGTCATTTCAATACCATAATTAAAGAAGGATCTATTGGAAAAATATAATAGATCATAATTCACGACTCATGTTAGATGTTTGATGAAGTATATATATCTAGAGTATTTTTTATGGTAAAACATAATGGGAGATATTATTAAGTATATATCTCATTTCTTGGTATGCCAGAATGTTATGTTTGGGGGACATAATTTTATGGTGATGTTAAAGTTGTTACCCATACTAGAATAGAAGTGGAGAAAAATAACTAGGAATTTCATTTTTGGACACCCAAAAACATCTAAAGTTAATAATTATATTTGGGTTTTGGTCAATCACTTTATAAATCTAGAACCCTTCATTTATAATAGATAATATTTCTATCTTGATGAACTATACAAGAAAAAAAATTAAGAAATGGTAAGGTTTTAGGGAGTACCACATTATATTGTATCCAATCAAGATTTGATGCAGACCACAATATTATGGAGTAGTCTTCAGAAATATCTATATAAATATTTAGGTTTCAGTGATGATCAATATCTTAGAAAATATGATTATTCTAAGAGAACAATTTAAAACTTAGTGGATATGAAGATAACAATTTATTTGGAATTCAAAGGTGGTTGCGATCAACACCTTCCTCTTGTCGAAATACCTTATGGAAATATATTTTACTCGAGAATTAAGAAGAATAATTATAAATCCCCATTTTTAAGAAAGTATAAAACAACAACATGTTGGGATGATGTTTGGGAAAGAAATATTTTATGACCTAAGATAGATGGGGAAATGACAGAGAAGGTTAGAGCCATTCAGAAGTATATCAAGGTCGCTCAGATTAAAAAAATTTTCATACTTACAATAATTGGACACATCAATATTTTAAAGTTGGTGATATGGGTTTTATATGAATTGATATATGGAATAAGGTTATGATATTCATGTATAATGGAAAGATTATCCCTTGGTATAAAGGTCACTTCATGATTCTTGATCCAGTATGGACTATAACTTATCACTTGGTGTTCCAAAAAACCATTCCCAAGTTCATGATGTGTTCCATGAATCTCTTAGGAATAAGTACATATCAAAGCATTCACATTTACTAAAATTAGTGGTCATAGCACAGGATCATGATATTTAATATAAATAGTAAGTAGTATAAATCTTGGATTATAGACATAAAGTTCTATGGAACAAGACCTCTCACCTAGTTCATGTTCTTAGAAGGTATCATAAATTTTTTGAATAATCATGTGAACTTAAGGAAGTTATGAAGCATATATATCCTCATTATTTTGTATCAGAGTGATGGAATTATGAGAGAAAAATTCATTTTGAGTGTGGTAAAATGTAACACCTCAAGGTTTTGTATGTATATCCTTTGAAATAAACTTGAATTATTTATATATTTCTTCAAATAAAACCATGTGTCTCAACGAACTATGATATAGTATAAGTTTATATCCTTAATATTGTATTTTTTGGTATGAATATGATTAAACACATTATGAAATGTATATAAAAATGTTCTCCTAAATTCTAATGTATTGATTAATTCCTAAAAAATAATTATTAAATTTTTAAATAATTCCTAATTTAATGATTTTAGTTATATTTAGATAGTATATATTCAGTAAAATATTAAGTATTTTTGTTATATTTTTTCTAAACAATATACCAAAATAAATCTAATTTTATGCTTAAAAATATTATTTTCTAAAAAGTAGTTTTTTACCTTTTTATGGTGCACTTATTTTAAGACAAAATTTCGAAATATTTCTAAAATTTATTTTAAAATATAATATTCTTTTTGAAAATTATTGTATCAAAATTTTCTTCTGGTGAATTATTCTAAAATGTATCATTATTTGAGGAATAGTGAAAAATACATATTTTCGATTGAAAACTATATTTTAATTTTAATAATTTATATTGTTATATTATTTTTTTATTTTCTATTAATGTAATATTAGTTCAATTATATATCAATAAATTCAATTTAGGAAATTTTAATTATTTTTATATTGAATTTAGATATTAAAATGTTGCAAAAGTTTGAACATTTTCTCTTTAAAATCATGATTTCTCATGACATATGCCGGATTAAATTTAAATTATATTTTACCACTTATGTGAATTGAATTTGAGAAAATGTGTTCCATTATTGGAATGAAAATAATTTATAATTTTTTATATGGTCAACATAATATTTGGCCTAAATTAATTTTGATATCAGTAGCAAATATTTACTATGGTTAAGGTAAAACCTGATTTACTGATGGTTAAGCTAAGAAGATAATTGTTAAAAAGGACTCAAAAATTATAAAACACCAATTTTTTTCTATATTCTACCTTTAATCTTTTAGTTTTTTAATGGAACTTTTTGAGGCTTGTCTAATGATAAAAACGTGGGTATGATTAAATATTTTCAAAAAATTACAAGTGTGCCACTCACCTCACTTATAAAAGACAAACCCCACTCCTCTATACTTCAGATTTTCACACCCATTTAGTTTAGTAAATACCTAACCAAATAAATTTACAACATCTATAATACTATCCAAAATGTATTATTTTATACATAATTCCATCCTATATTTTTCTTTGGTTCAAACCGAAGGAGGATACCCAAAGAAGAGGTAATGTTCATTAGTGGGTGTTTTTGTTTTATTTATTTTTACACCTATTTGAATTATTGTTATACTATTATGATATAATAAAATAATTATACTAAATATAATAAGATTATTTATGATAAGGTAATGAAAAAAACCATCTCCACTTCCATAAAATGGGCTAAGGAACTATCATTCGTGTATACCACTCATTGTTACCTTGCATTACGATGTCGTTCATTTCTCCATCACCACATCTTAATACATGAAATAATTATTTATTTTTATTTTTTATATGATATATATATCTATATTTTATATGTCATTCAATTATGATTTATGAATCATTATATAGAAAATACCTTCGTAATTTACATTTTGTTAGATTACAATAACGTCGTTCATTTGTACGACAGACTATCACCTCACGAAGCGAGGTGATTCATTCACACATTACATGAATATAATTAAGGATGAGTTTAAGGAAAATATGTTATATAAATGGAATAAAAAATATTATGGAATGATATTTTATGTCTGTTATTTTTCTTTTTTTCAATCTAATAAGAAAATAGAAATAACATTCATGCGTATGTATGACGTACCGTCTCTATGAATGGTGTGTTTAATTTTCTATCACTAAATTTAATGGATTACTATAAATAAATATATATTGAATATATATTATATTTATATTGTTTTTTTAGTTTTTTTATATATGGAACGATGATCAAATTAAGATGACAATGATATAATAATTTAAAACATACATGAAAAACAGAGATGTTATATTCCCCAAAACACGACATTAACACGAAATTGTTAATAAATGAGTAATAAATGGTTATAAGAAAATCATATATGTGATGATATATTTAAATATGGTTCTATAGTATATTTATGATAAACATATATTTACTATAAAGGATGTTTTATCAGGAATGTCAAATGTGAATACTTAAGGTAAGGGATTTACGTCTCACTTTTACTTTTTGTGAGACAAATGCAATATCCATTAAATTTTAATTATAGATTGTGTATATAATTTCCTTGAATTTATTATATTATTTTTCCCATAAAAATTATTCCTATGTACATATCCATTTTTAGATATCTCATTCATTGGGTTTAAGGTTCAAAATTTAAGAAATAGGTAAGTGATTTTTGTCTCAATTTTCATATTTTGGGAAAAATGTTATGTTATGCACATATATTTTTTTTGAACATGAATATACAACCCCATTTACATGTACGATTATTGATTTATTTTTCCTTATGATATTTTATGATTAATTTTAGGTTATTCCTTCATGATTCTTTTGATTTCAATGTTACCGAATCTATAAAGTTTTGATGTCATAATCACATCATTTATCAGGATTGTTTATGGTTAAGTCTCAAAAGTTGAATTATTATGATCTACAACTCAATAATTCTCATTATTTTTTATACCTTTATTATTCATGATATTTTCAGGTAATATTACTATTTCCCAATTTTTTGGTCCTAAAAATGATTGAGAAAATGTTCTTAAGAAAACCCACATTATTTTCTCTCTTTGGTCGAAAATATATTTTTCTCAAAAACCATTTGTCCTTAATGATTTTTCATTTTTTTAGTTTTTAATAGTATTATTAAAATTATAAAATATAATCTCCTCATGAAATGTTTTAAATTATTTTGAAATCTTCCATTATATTTTTTCAAGGTTCATTTTAAATTAAAGGATTTTCATAATGTTTTATGTTTTAAAATTGTTTTTAAATGTGGAGAATATTTTTTCCCCAAAAAATGGTTTAAATAAGTTTTAAAGAATCATATATATATTTTCAAGGTTTTTGTTTCAAATAAATGTATTTTAAAAATATTTTAGGTTTTAAAATTATTTTTTGAAGAAGAAAGGACTTTTTAACCAGGAAATGTTTTAAATAATTTTTTAATATTAGTTTATAATTTTTCATGGATATATTAAAATAAAAGTATTTTAAAAAAAAATTACGTTTGAAAGAAAAGTTTATTTTAATGTGTAAAGGATATTTTCCTCCGGAAAAAATTTCAATGATCTTTCAAAATCATTTTCCATATTATAAGAAATATGTTAATTTTACCGTTTCCCTAATGGGAATATGATCCAATAATAATAATTTTATTATTTATTTGAATGGTGTATGTTATTATAGAATGAATTTTATGAAACCTATTTCATATTTATGCATTATACAGTGATTAAATTATTTTAAAACGTTTTTATTTTCAATGTTTATGCCATGTGGATTTTATAATTATGAATTATATCTATCTTCTAGAGTTTATGATATAATGAAATGTTTTTGAAACCCATTTCATTTCATAGGATATGTTATGATTAATGTTTTATACTCTTTTGGAACATATAAATATTTTTTTCATTATGATATGGGTGGGACCTATATATCCTAGCATTGTTCTGGGTAAATATTTATTTCTTATCAGATAGATATGACTAGAACGGGGAGTGAACCTAGTTTTGTAAGGGACATTATCCGCTATGATTTTCAAAGGATTGAAAATCGACTACTATGATGATTTTTGGAGTGAACCCATTACAATATGATAACTCGGTAGTGATATTTGACTAATATGGAAATTTGTTTCCATGCTTATATGTATTCTGCAAAATAAAAGTCTTATGAAATTTTGACACTATTATGGCTCATGTTTTTGGATTTACTTAAAATTTATTTCACATGAACTACCATTCCTTTTTCCATGACACATGTTTGTGGTTTCTGGTATTTATGGTAGGGTTTTAAAATGTAATTCCCACATTTTTATATCCTTATGCTCATGTTTGTTTGTGTTTCTCAATTTTTTATTCTTATTAAGCATGTAATATCACCCTTTTTTATGTTTCTTTTAACTAGGTTCTGATGAATGTTTTATCTATGATATTTTTTTAGAGAGTAAAAAAGGGAAGATCTTTTTGTGAGACATTAAAGATATTTCAATAATTAATAAGGCCATGTTACTTGTTTCCAAAGGCACTAAACTATTACAGTCCCCCATCATGTACTTTTGTAATGTATTTAATATTCATATAAAAAGTTGCAATATCCATTTTTTAAAATTATGGGTCATTATAGTTGGTATAAAGAGATTTTTTAGTTTTAATTTGGAAACTAGGATGACCAAAAATTAGTGAGTTTCAAAGGGATATTTCTAAGGTAATATTTAGGGGTGTCACTAAGGATATGTCTAACAATGATTCAGTATATAGGAAAATGTACTTGAATTTTGATAAATGATAGAACAAGTGGTTCCTAAGAAATTTCATCCCATTATAGATAATGAAATTTGATGTGGTTCTAGTAGAGAGGTACCTAGGGGTAATAAATCTAAAAATAATTCATTAAGCTAGACTCAATCATCACCCAATGCATGATAGTTATCCTTGCTTCACACCTGGTTAGACACTCCTAGAGTACATGCTTTAGAAATTCAAAAGTTCTTTATGAACCATCATATAAGATTTAAGTAGAATATTATAGTTAATGACATAAGATAAACCCAATGTGTCATAGATTTAAAATATGGTGTCTTTAATTAAACCTCCTAAATGATTTTTCAGCGTATGTGGTTTTCCATTATGATTATTGTTTCTCACATAATGTTTTTGGTTTTAGTGTATGGTTGT
The DNA here is from genome assembly GCA_963277665.1 of Viscum album. Classification (NCBI taxonomy): domain Eukaryota; kingdom Viridiplantae; phylum Streptophyta; class Magnoliopsida; order Santalales; family Viscaceae; genus Viscum; species Viscum album. The sequence goes on along the minus strand of OY728122.1, from coordinate 930,933,797 downwards.
AACCCAAGAGGACCATGTTAATACCAAGTGAGATAGAATATGGATTGATAGTACTGTTATGAAACTAAAAGTTACGGGAACTAGATTGAAATAACTAGTTTCTATGCTCACATAACTCTAAAGATATTAATCATGCTTGACTTAGAAATAATAAATGTATAGAACAACATTCTGTTGATTATTTCATGAGGAAAAATTAACTTCCTTTAGTTGGTATTCTGATCCACTAATTACCGAGCAGTGGCTCAACACCACTAAATATATATTTTCCATCCTCCAATGTTTAAGGCATGTGAAATTGATTTTGGAAATCTGTCATTTTGAAGGTGAAATAGATCATTTGTGGAAACTTATCTAGAAATTTAGGCATCATGATAAATTGATTCCATGGTTTGGGATGAGCTAAAGAAATTTATCTTTTATAATTAATTTCTTCATACTATTTGTATGAATATGTAGAAGTATTTCCTTGATCTAAATATGAAGGATGATGGATCCCTTGGTAAAATTGAGGTTAATTTTAAAGGACATATGATGTAATTTTATGGTATCATAATCCAACATGAAATTAGGGTTAATTGATTCATTAGTGGCTTAAAACCGAGTCTTTGAAGGTAGTTATCCAAAAAGGACATAATTAGTTATAATATATTGTTTTATTTTATATCATGGTTAAAATAAAGAATTAATTTGTGTATCAATCTCATGGTTATGAGAAGAAATAAAAGACAAAGTTCAAAGAAAAATCTAAAATTCATGGATAAGAGAATATGAAATTTCCTTTATAATGAAAGTGTGGAAAGAAACTGGGAGTATATTCTAAGGTAAATAGAAAATATTTTACATGTGAAAGGGAAGGTCATCGGGGAATTGACCGATGGATAGATAGGATAAAGTTAGATAATGATGCAAATAGTGAGAAAAATGCACTTAATGCACTAATCACCCTTTAGTGTTTCAAATGTCTAGAGTATGTGAATTATTTGAATCAATTCCCCAATAAAATGGGATGATGTGGATAATGATGCACAATATCCTCTAAAAAAACCAATGTAATGCAATCATAATGGATTAGGTGAATCATAATAATTAAGGGAATACTTATACTCCCCACCTTTGTTGGTAATTTCTTGTTTTAAATTTACAATAATGACCCCGTTGATAACATTATTTTAAAATTTCTTGTGATTATCTCCTTCTCCATGGATTTTGGAATAATAAAATCTCATTTTATTTTCTGTTTGTATGAGGATGAACCCAAGAGTCCGATGAAAATCAACTCATACAAGATAAAAGAATATATATGGAGTAATGAGTGAGTTTACATTTTAATGTGTATATGTATCAATGTATGATTAAATTAAGAGTTATGGATTCCATCATGGGTTTATGAGTTCAAGGTCTATCAAAATTTCAAATGTATTAACATCCATTTGAGGTTTTATGTTATGGGAGTTCATCAAAATAAATTATATTTTAAAATATATTTATGGAAATGAAACCCTTTGGTTTTATATATAGAGAAAAATTTATTTGATGATAAATAACAATAAAATTTGTGGACAAATAATTTAAGGTATTTTTAACCTTTTGGGTATTTATTTTATTTTATGTAGTAATAATTATGGGTTGTAGTCGATCGCCTTATGAATTCATCAATCTTGATTCCCATCAAAGAATATTTCTCTTCAGATTTTCATGCCAAAATATATGTTATGTAAGTGGTACGGTTTTATGGAATACTATATTCAAATGAATTTTATTAGTATCTGGAGTTTACCTCAATGTTTTGGAAATATATTCATAATGCTCTTGATATAGAGTTGAGTTTATAAATTGTGTATCATCCTTAGACAAATTTTTTGTTTGATAGAATAATGAAAACCCTAGAGGATATGCTATGATCTTATTATTTTTATTTCAAAGGTGGTTAGTATCAACACCTTCCTCAAGTAGAGTTTACTTTCAACGATTTATTTCACTCTAGAATTTAGATTTCTTCTAATAATGTACTTTAGGAAATGAATTGTTAAACTCTAACATACAAGAATGAGGTTGAACAAATAAAGCTATAGGGAACTAAGAAAAAGTAAATGAGATGTAGAGAACTTAATATACATTCATAAAAATGTAAGGAAAACTCTAATATGATTGAAATGTTATTATAATAATTCTCTACGTGATATATAATTTTAAGTTGGTGAGAAGGTCTTTATTTGAATTTATCTATAGAATAAAGAAGGTCAACCTAAGCCCCATGTATGTCTTCCACCTGAAAATACAAGATCATATTGGGATATAATCTTATAATTTCCAAAAAAACCTCTCTCAGGGTCCTGATGTGTTCCACATATCACTCTAAAGGATGTATATACCTATTCCATCACATGTACTGAATCCGATTTTTATATCACTAGAACTTGATATTTTTTATGAGGACTAGACAATAGATATTCTAGATTAATTTTATAAGTCTCTAAAAAAGATTTCCACTTACCTTGTAAATGTTTTGTGGGGGAAAAAACCCAATTAAAGAAGCTACATAAGAACCTGGTGAAGTAATATAGTAACGGTTTCCATAATTTTTAATAGAAAAGTGATGAATTTTGGGGGGGAAATTCATTTTAAGGGGGGGGTAGAATGTAACACCTTGATATTTTAGGAAATATTTTATTTTTAAAATATATTTAATCTTTTAGACATTTTAAATTACAGAAAAAATTAATTTTAGATTGAGTCACAACAAACACTATGTTTTTCTTGTGTTACAAACAATCCCGAGTTTAACTTTCATTACACATAATACTCTGTTTAAAAGAATCATGGCATATAATTAAAATTTTTTTATTTAACATGATAGTGATCACCTAGCCATTAAAATGGTGCGTACAAATAGGATTATTTTATTGAATTATTTTAATTGAACGAAACCTTTTTCTGATTTTTTAAAGGAAGATATATTCTACCTAAATAAAATAAAAATAATAATTTTTTGAATTATTTTAATTGAATTTATATATGATATATTCAATCAAATATTTTACATTTATATTTTGTGTTTTATAGACAAGAGATTAGAATTAATCAAATTTTATCCCTAATAATGATATTTTTTAAAAAGTAGTTTATCAACTTTTTATGGTGAACTTATTTTAATTTTTTTTTGTAAAATTCATAAAACACAATTTAAAAAATAAACTTAATTTTTTAAATCTTCATATATATTTTTTATTAGGGTGATGTTTTGAGATTGTTTTGAAAAGTTTACTTTTGTGATAAATAATAAAAAATACAAAATTATAATTGGAAAATGTTTTTTGTTTTTAAAAATTTAAAAATTTAAATTATATTTAGATTTGGTTTTGAATAAAAATTATATTCAATTTTATTCAAATTAAATAAATTTATTTCATTGTAATCATTTTAATATTTAATTTAGATATAATTTATTTAAATCTTTTGAAAAGTTTCTCTTCAAAAACACACTTTCTCGTCGAGTTTCCTAGATAAATTTTAAATTAAAATTTTCCTCTTATGTGAATTGAATTTTGAAAAATTGATTTCATATTTCTAATCATCATAATTTATATTTTATAATAATTTAATGTTTATTTGATACCAAAATGAATTGGGAAAATAGTACAAATTATTTTCTAAGGTTAATGTAACTAACACTTTACTGTGGGGTTAAAATAAGAATATAAGGGTTATATATGACCTAAATACTTATAAAACACCACATTTTATGGACATTTTTAGACCATAACTCTTCAATATTTTATAATTTCCTATTTTTATGTCTTTTAGAATGATTAAAATATATTTATGATTGAATATTTTCAAAAAATTAGAAGCGTGTTACTCACCTCACTTATAAATGTCTACCCTTTCTCCTATCATCTTCACACAAACAAACCCATTTGGTTTAGAAAATATATTCCGTAATAACTTCAAACATTTCATCCTCCAATCCTATAAGCCTTAATTGTTACAAAAATCCTACATAAAAGGACTTTTGTGCAAACCTATATAGGATACCTAAAGTAGAGGTAACATCCAACAATGAGGGTTTTTGTTTTATATCTTTTTCCCAAAAATTTTATTATTACACCATGATGATATAAAAACATCATAATATTTAATATACTAATATTTTTTTATTTTCTGTCCAAGACCTAAAACCATCTCCACTTCCATCAAACGGGTTTCTTAATCATCGTTCAATTGTACGATGAACTACCGTATTCCAAATTGATGTCATTAATTTCTACGTTACTAACTCTTAAGGCTCCAAATAATGATGTATTTATTGTTTATATTTTATATATAAGATATATATAACGTTATTATGATTATTGAACTGTTATATAATATATACCTTCATATTTTAAATTTATTAGGAATATGATGTCGTCGTTTGGGTGTACGGAGGACTACCCCTCGTGAAGAGATGTGATTCATTCATACTTTCAATGAAAGGTATTAATGATAATTTTAATAAAAATATTTGATTCAAATGACATGAAAATTATTCTATAATGATAATAAATTTAACTTCATTTTATTTCATTCAATCTGCTAATAAAATGAAAAGATCATTCATATGTTGGTACAACCCACCGTATTCCTGGATAGTATATTTCATTTCCTATCAATATACTTTATAGAATAATATAAATATGTATATATTGAATATATGTGATATTTATATCATGGTTGATATTTTGGAGATGATGAAACCCTGATCCAAGTAATAGGACCAATAAATTAGATGTTAAAACATATGTGAAAAAATAAGTAATTATTGCCTGAAGCGAGACTATAACATGGGATTGTTAACAAAGGAGTAATAAGAGATCATAATAAATTCATATATGGTATGATATATATTAATATGTTTCTGTAATATATCTATAATAAAAATATATTTATTATATATATGCTTTGAACAGGAATGATGGATACCCAGAGTTAATGTAATGGATTTACATCCCACTTTTATTTTCCATGATCTAGATGCCATATCAACAAAATATTTATTTTATGTGGAGTATATAATTAAAATGAATGCATTTTATGATTTTTATAAAACAATTATGGTTATTTTCATTTCCGTTTTAGTATCTATCTTTTATGGGGGTTTCAGTTCAAAAGTTAACAAATCGATATGGGAGTTTGGTCTCAATTTCCTTAATTTGATACATATGTTATGTTATGAAACTATATTATTTTATGATATACATATAAAATCTATTTGAAATGTAAAATAAATTATTTTATTTATCCAAATGAAATTTTATGTTTCATTTTATGTTATTATTTCATGAGGCTTATGATTTCAATATTACCAAAGTAGTAATGGTTTTATGTCACAATCTCATCGTCTATTAGGATTGTTTATATTTAAATCTAAAATGTTGAAATATTATGATCTTCCTATCATGAATTATCATGAATTTTTTTCATCTATATATTAATGAATTTTTCAACATTTAAGACTTAAACATAAGAAATCGCAATAAACAATGAGATTATGACATAAAATACAATTTTAAAATTTTTGGGTCTTTAAATTATTGGGGAAATGTTTTTTTAGAAAGTATGATTTTTTTTCTCTTTGGTGGAATCCAATTTTCTTAGAAAACCATGTTTCCTGGAAAATATTTCAAAAAAAATCTATGTTTTAAATGTTTCATTCAATGAAAAAAGAACATTTTCTGCGATAAATGTTTTATATTATTTTTAAAGCTTACATTATAAGTTTTCCATGTCACTTTCAAATAAAATGATATTAAAATTGTTTTATGTTTTGAAATAATTCTTCAAATATGAAAAATTATTTTACTTATGAAATGTTTAATTTTTTTAAATCATCATTTATATGTTTTAAAAAATATTTTCAAATAAATGTATTTTTAAAAACTATTAGTTTTAAATATAAATTTTTTGTGGGATGTATATTTCTCTAATGAAATGTTTTAAATGATTTTTAAATATTAATTTTTACATTTTAAATTATATTTTCATGTAAATTTCTTTTTAAAGTGGTTTAAGTTTTAAATAAATGATTTTTTTCAAATGGGAAAGGATATTTTCCTGAAGAAATTTTTTGATAAAATTTCAAATTCATTTTCCATCTAAGATGAAATCCTTTAATGTAACCTATGCCATTTTGGGGATATGATCCAAGGATTCCATTATTATTTTTTCTTTTATCGGTTTATATTATTGAGGAATGATGTTTGTGAAGCCTTTATCTCTTCCTTGAGTTATAACATGAGGGAATGAATCTGAAACCAATTGTTTTCATGTGCTATGCTATGATGAAATGATGATTATGAAACTTACCTATTTTCAATAGGATATGAAATTATGAAATGATTTTGAAACCCATTTAATTTCATGGATAATGATGTGATGAATATTTAATGATCTTTTGGCTCAATTAAATATTGTTTTATTATTTGAATGGTGGAATCTTAAGCTCCCTACAATTCATTGGGTAATTATTTATATCGTATGAGATATAAATGACTGGAATGGGGAGTGAACCAGGTTTAATAAGGGACTTTTTCTGCTATGATAGTCTTGGGAGAAAACCTTGACTACTAGGATGGTTTGGGGGAGTGGAACCATTCATATATGATAGCTTTGATAGTAATCCTTGAATAATATGGAAATTATTTTCTATGCTTATGTATATTGCAAAAATTCCATGTCTTATGATACTGTTATACTCCCAGGGTTCATGTTCTTCGATTACCTTATGCATTTTGCCTTAGAAACTACTAATCATTATGTGATGAATCCTTTTTATTATCTTTTTCATATCAGTTATGGTTTTGAAAAGTTACTATCATGTTCTCATACCATTATTATCATGTTATTTATATATATCTCCCATTTACCCTTACTGAGAATATAATCTCACCCTTTCATACATTTACTTTCCCCATGTTATGAATAAACGGTTTAAGGAGGGTATGATTTTGAAGATTAAAAAAGGGAATATCTTCACGGTTGACGTTAAAGATCCTTAACCGATTAAGAATGTTGTGCTCCATGTTTCCAAATGCACTAAACTATTATAGTCTTCAAGCTTGTATTTTTTTATGCCCTTAATATTCTTATAAGAATATAAACTATACAAATATAAAAAGATTGGGTCACTGTGTAGGTTAATATCATACTTCACAATGTCAAATTTTATGAAAAACAACTAAAAACTATTTAACAAAATATTATTACTATATTCCACTGAATGTATGAAAATATTCCACTTCTACTCTACATGAAATTTTTGAAATATAAAGAAGTTATCATTTAAAATTACATAGGAAAAAGTATCTGCAACATTTTGTATGTACAACACAAGCACACAACCACTTCGATCATATTATTATTCTTATTCCATTATTATTCCATAGATAATCAAAAAATATTTACTATATGAAACATATATAAAAATACCTCTTCTTTACCCTCTTTTATCATTTTTTTGATTCAATCTTATTACATAAACTATAAAATATATATTGTAAAATACCCATATTCTACTCATTATTTTGATTTGAATTTGAATTTTAAATTCAAATATCATTATTTTAACTCATCTATTATTTTTTGTTCAATTAAATATTGACAATAAAATTTGAATTTTTAGTAATTATTGACTATGAAAAACATTAAAACCCTCAAATTATTCCAAGTTAGTATTGCTACTTGAACTGCATAGATTTTCCAAAAAATCAGCTGTGATGGTGTAGCCTACTCAATTACAATGTGTTGTTTCAATTTAAACTAATTATTTTTATATTATAGATAGTCAGTAGAATTATCCTGTAATGCAGATTTATTTTTATTGAATGTAAAGTGACACCAAAACTGAATATAACTCGTTTTAAACCAAATAAATTCATTTCTATGTGGTCTTCTATATTATACCCTAGTCGCCACATGGAAATTGGGAAACACTTAAAATCCATGAATATTTCTTTATAGCATGGACCTTAACTACATCTTAGAGGTATCAAATTCTCTTAGAACTCCAAAATTGGATCTATAGTTCATTGACGTTAGGTATCCACTTCAATGATGTTAGAATGCCATTTTTATTTTTTTTCATTTCAACCATTAATCCATTGTGTATATGTCTTATAATTTCAGTTCCCATGAAAATCGTGAAAATTGTGTATCTTAACATTGACACCTTATTTATGGAAAATTCCAACATGATATCTAGTGGGTATAGAGTTTACTTCAATTACAACGTAGAAAATATTCTACAATCAACTTATAAAAATAAATTTCCTGATTTATCACATGAAACGCCTTCCACCAGTCCATTCAAAATGTTATCAACATGAATCTATATCATGATATATAATCACATTGATCCACGTTAATAACCCTATGAATTTTTCTCTAAACACCTTCACTTAAAAAAGGGGATATTGAATATTATTTATTTATTGAAAAAAATAAAGTTCACTCTTATGTATTTTACCAACATTATAAAGAAACATCTCAACAACACTTGGTTTTAACATGAGACAAGTTTCCCCGGGGTATATTTTTCTTATATGGTTCTAGGGTGAGTTCTGTTTCCTTCAGGTATTTGTGGTATGATTCTAGGGTTAGCTGAGTTTCCACTTGGTGTATGAATTTTTATATGGTCATGTGGTAAAATGTGGCCCCCCCATGTGTGGTATATTTTAGGAAAAAATAAATCCAAAACTAGCTAAAAAGGGTATGTTATTCAAGAATTTGTTATAGGGTTGGACATTGTCCCCATTGGTGGTGTTAAAAATAGGTTACAAGGATGGACATAGTTTCCCTTGAGTGATTTGTGAAACATGTTTAGATACCCCCTGTACTAGAAAAATTAGCTATATTTGATACTAGATTTCAGCTCAGAACTTTAGGATTGTTGGGTTTTATTTTATTAATTTCCTAAACTATAATGTTTTATTATTTTGAGCACATCATATTGTATACAATAATATTATTAGTAAAGTAAGAGAATCTATTTTTGGTAACCTATTGAATTTTAATCACACCCTTATGAAGTGTCCTAGACACTATGGTACATAAGAATCCCTCATTGATCATAGGTTTAGGAAGAGAAGAATCCCATTGTTTCATTATCAAATTTGATAACTTGGATATTGTCTTGATATAAGTATGAGGTAAGTCATGTGGATGGAAATAAAACACCATATATATATATATTTCAATTGTTTATTTTATATATGATATCTATTATGTGGGTGATCAACTAGAATATATGACTATGTTTTTTTTCATTTTCATTTGATTTTACATCATTCAAATTTATTAAGAACTTTTATGATCAGAGTATTTTATTTTGGATAATTTTCGGTAATCTTTCTATTGATACTTGTTTTAATCTTATATTAGAGTATAGTTTCCACATGTTAAATTATTATATCACCAATTATAGTAAAAAACCTTTAGTATATGAGGAGAAATACCTAGGTCTTGTGAAACACCAGCTTGAACACAAATACATGGTCTCGGGTTGGTCAGTCATTATAAACCATGTTGAAAAATCCCTGTGAATTTACTATTTCTAGGTAAGTTTATGTTTTTATATCATGGTTTGGATAATACATTCATTCATATTTTATTTTGAGTGGAATACCAAAATTGAGTAATTATCAACAATGGTTGATGCAGATAGTGCATACTAAAAATGAAATGCTTTGGGATCAAGTGATCGAGCTATGTGTTGTTGAAGTAGGTGTCCTAAAACAATCTTGGTATACATTGGATTGTATTTATATTTAAATAATTTAATATTAATTAAAATATATTAAAATATATTGTTTATCATTTTTCATGATTTTAATATAATAATATCCTAGAGTATTTTTCACATTTAAATGGGAATAAGTGTTCCTCATTAAGATGAGAACCTTAAAATGATATGAATAAAATATGAATTTTTTTACATCATCAGATAAAATTTTATGATGGGGAAAATAGTATTTTGATAGTTAGGTTTGAGTTCTCATAAAAATATTGGACATTATCTCTTGATGTTCGCACTTGATAGTCTTAAATATATGTGATTATGATAACAAAACCAATATTAGGAATTTAACCTTTTTATGTATCACTAGATATGTAACACCCATCTAATTTGAAATATATTTCACTTAGAATAAATTTTTATAACTAGTAATGCACACAATGTTAGGTTTAAAAAAACACATTTTAGTTATGCCTTGTACACATAATTTAAAATTAATTTTTAACAAAAATATTAAATATATTTGAAAAAAATAAACATAATATTTGAAATAATAATATAAACACTATATTAGGGTTAATTATGGGGATTTTTCTGAAATGTTTCATTATTGTATGAATAAAAAAAATCCTAAATTTTAAGTAAAAACTATCATTCCATTTAAATTATGTATATGGTTAAATTAGGTTTCGAATTGGTTTTAAAGTTAAATTAGTTAAATTTTATATTAATTAATCTAATTTAGGTAATTTTAAATATTCTCTTATTTAGTTTAGATATAAAAAATTTGACAACTTTTGAATACTTTCACTTAAAAAACCCGCATTCTCGACACATATGCATGATTAATTTTTAAATTAAATGTTCTCAAATTTTGTGAACTTATTTGAAAAATAGACTATACATTTTGAATCCAAATAATTTATAATTTTTAATACATTCAACATAAATTTTTCAAAAAATAATTGTGAATGAAACAAAAATTAATTACCGTGATTATGGTAATGATTTGTTTGCCAGTGAGTTAGACTAGAATGATATGATTGAAAATTTTCTAAACTATTATCTTAATTTTATTTAACGAATTTATGTAAATATTTTACATCAAATTCTCTTATATATAGAAATTAATTTCCAGTTTCCTTCGAATATGACCTATATAATAAGTTAAGAAAAGAAAAAGAAGAAAAATATATTTGTCTTACTTTTAATATATATAAATACTTAGGATATGGAGACAAACACAATATGTTTTTTTATATATATCATTTTTAAATATAAATGACATTTCTTGTAATGATAATTTATTTTTATTTCTTTTAATTGAAATAATTACTTTAAATGCATAAGATACACCAGCAGAGTAATTATTTTTTTAACAATAAAATAAAATAAATGATACTGAAAATATTAAAAGTGAATTAAATTTAATGAATAATTGTGTTACACAATTTTTTTAATGAACATATCTTTTTACAAAAGAGTAAACATAATATATTCAAATTTTATCATTTTCTTGGTATTTTTAGATTCAATTTAAATGAATAATGTCAAAATTGACATTAATGTTATTTAATGATAAATTATATTTTTATTAGATGATTTACTATTTTAAAAATTATTATATTCTACCAAGTGATATTTAAATAAAAATAAAAATAAAAATTGTTACAATTGTAGATCAATTGATATTTTATAATGAATATATTTACCCTTAAATGGTAGAGAGTTTTTGTTGCATAGTTATAGTTAATGTTGTGTTTTTGCACATTAGATGTGCTTGTGTTAATATTAATTTCCAACACACATGTGATTTACATTTTATAAATTATATATCATATTTAGATTCAATGGGCATAAATTATCTAACAAGTTTCATTTTTATTTAGTTTTAATTTAATAATTACCTTGGATAATGATGATTTTTATCATAGTGAAAAACCAAAATGGTAATAATAAGGGAAAATAGAAGTTAATGAAGAAAATATTTAAAACATGTATTTCTTCATGTGGTTGAGGTGTTTGTTAAACATATCATCCATCCTAAAATTTATTATCAATTTTTGAGCCACTTCAGGTAATATTTACCTCCTCATAGTGAATAATTTTGTGTATATAAAATAATTCCACTCCTCCTTAACTATAAATGCGCACTCAATCCTCACACTTTATCACAACTTCATAGTACTTTGGTCTAAAAAAATGACAATAACTTCCAAAATTTCATCGCGTCATCATAGAATCCTTATTTTGGGTTGAAATACAAACTAGCAAGGAATTTTTGAAATCCCAAGGAAGATACATTCTAATCTTCTATGTATCTTTACAAATTTACTGGATGTCTCCAAATAGACATAGAATGATACTCGATGAAGTGGTAACATCATTCAATGAGAATCATTAGTTTTATTCTTTAAACATATCATACAATTTTCATTAAACTATTTTGTTATAATAAAATCATTATCTTCAATATACTGGGATATTTTTATAACAAGTTCATGACCTAAAACCATTTCCACTTCCATCAAACAAGTGAAAAAAAATCAAAATTTGTGTATACGGTGGACTAATGCCTCACGAACCAATGTCACACATTTTTTCTTTTAAACCTCTCAATGTTGGGTATAATGATGGATATGAAGTAGATATATGATATTTATAACATATTTATATCTATTGAGTCATTATATCTAATATATCTCATTTACTATCCACTTCATAGGAGATATGATAATGTCACTCGTGCGTATGGCAGACTACATCCTCGAGAAGCGATGCGATTCATCTTCGAGAAATGCATCACATGGATGGTGATAAGGATTAAGGTAATGATTATATGTGATATAAATGATATAATTATGATATTAATGATATATTTATCATTATGGAAAGATAATATAGATCATTTTCTTCCTTACATTTCAGTTATTTAAAGATAATGACATCGTTCATGTACATGTGGACTACCACCTTTACAAAGCAATGTGACACTCTTTTCATAACCAACCCATATATATATATATATATAAGTATATATAACCAGGTATATGTGATATTATGATCATTCAAGAATGATTTTATATTACCTACCTTATTTTTATAATGATCATTGGAGAATGGAAACTTTACTCAAACATATATACGACCTACAATCTTAATGATCATAATGTACTTCATTTTTCAAAACCATATTTCATGAGTGGTTTCAAATTTATAATTTATGTTATTATTATTATTCGCAAGATTATATAACTATATGATATTCACAAGAACAAGATCATTCATAGGGAAACATGAATGAGAAAAAAAACACAATTAACACCCAAAATAAGGAAAATAATGAATGGTTATTAATTAATGGGGGATAAGATGCTATAGAAAGATAATATATGATATTATAAATAATAACATGATTCTATTATAAGTTGTTAAATATTTTAAAAACACTATAAATGATGTTAAATAATACTCACTCAAAAAGAACCGTGAGGTAAGGGATTTCGTCTCAAATTACATTCCATTGAGACTTAAAAGTTATTTTGAATAAATTAACTTTTTTTAGTGTATATAATACCCCTATGAAATGTAATATCATTAATAATTCCCAATTAATTATATTTTATGTTTCAATTTTAATTATTTTACAATGGTTATTTGACTATAAAAATACCAAGCGCAAAAAATTATTCTGTAGTCTCACCTTGTTTTATGATTTTTGACTTTATCTTAGAGCAATCAGTTTACTGTAATCATTTTTCATTGGAAATTAAATTTATCTTAAATATACATGTTATTGAATTATGGATATTATTATTGAATAAACCATATACCATTATTATATATGTTTTTTACTTGGAAAGATTAACTAGGGGAATATTGATAAATATGTAACCATTACTCAATAAGGATATTTGTTGGAAATTATTGATTCATTAGTTAAATTGATTATTTTATATATGAGAAACAATTTGGAACTATAGTTATTGGTGGGAATAATATCACTTAGAATCTTGATTCATTTTTATGTATAAAGAGACAAATCAGTAGGTCAAATTAAACATGTTTTTACCTAGAGTTTTTAATGTCTAAAGAAAGGTCTTGATGGTAGAGATATCATGTGCTTGATACTTGACATCTAATAAATAAAAACTATATCTATTAAAAGTACATTTAATATTATCCATGACATTTTTACTATGATATTATCTAAGGATGAATTTCATTTATAGTTTATTGATTAAATGGAATGTGTTTTCATTTACTTACCTTTCCATATTTATTATTCTGTATCAAGTTTTTCAAATGTATTGTGTTCTTAATTATTTACCATTACATATTTATTTTTTATTTAATCATGATATATTCCACTATAATTAATCCTTAATGATAATTGGAGCTCAAAATTATCTTTTCCCTTCCATAGGATATGAAGAAGATATCTTTAAATATGTTCCTAGGAGGTAGTTTATTTATTTTTTGTTATGTATTTTGTTATCTTTTCATTCTGTAATGTAAAATGAGTATCATGTATACATATAATTCTCCTAAACTACTAAACTGATCAGTACATCTGAAATCAACCCATTGTATTTATTTCAATATAATAATGTAAGGTATGGACTCCGGTCTTCTGGGGTAGTTGCTATTACTATTGGTATTAGAGGAACTTTTTAGATACCTTGGGAAATATATTTATAAAATTATTGATTAGATAATATAACCATATTAATGAAATAAATGATAAATTTACAATAACTTCCTACTGTTTTAATAATTTAGATATTGTGTTCCTTTCCATGAAATACATGCTTTTTTTAGATAAAACAAGTGGATGCATTTTTGGAATAGATGTTTCTAGGGGTAATAAAATCCAAAAGGGTACATTGGGATTCACCTAAAATTCATCATGTTAAAAAAATAGGACTTACTTCCCACAATTTATGATACTCCCGATGGGTATTCTTAGTATAATTTTGATTTTCATTAAAAACCATTATGAATAATTTGAAAATAAATATATCCCAAATTGAACCAAAGTATATGATTTTGAGATTATCAATGCATAAATTTTAGATTATACTAATTAATAAATGATATTTGTAATTATAAATTATGATTTAAAATACATAATTTTATGAGCTAAATCATTATAATAAATTGATTATAAATGGAACCGAGAAGGAACAAGGGTATCAATACGCTTGGATAGTGCTTAGATTGACCACTAGAGGAATATCAGAGATATAATTTTAGAACTGAGAAATTTTTGTATATATTTGGGAAGATTAATTCGTTTATCAAAAATAACCTTTCCTAGATGGATAAACCTATCCCACATTGAAATTATTCTATTTGGATTACTTTATGCGATAAATATCCCTATCATTTAGTGGGACTACTAATCCTTTGGAAGTTGATGAATGGACTAATTTTCTGGAAAAGATGTTTATATAATTGGGGTGTAGTGAAAAAGAAATGTTTATTATTGGAATTTATTGAATAAAATAGGATACTGATGAATCGTGGTTGTTGATCTTGAATTTTATAGAGGAAGAGGAAAGAGAACTTATAGAATGGAAAAATTTTAAGGAGATATTCTTTGACACATATTTCCCTAATGAGCATCAAAATTAGATGAATATAATGTTACTTAAGAGAAAGAAAAATTAATAAGATAATGTTGTTACGTATAATGATACCATTAAAATGTTATCCAGGTATGATACATTTTACATACAAAACAAAGAGTGAAATATTGACCATTTCTTCAAAGGGATTAAAATAATTCTTTGAAGGGTGATGGTCTATCAAAATCATTCTTCATACAATGAATGATTTTTATCCTCTATCAAGATAAAGAAATAATTCCCCAAGTCTTATGGACTCAATGGGAATAAATAAATGAATAGGATGGAAGAGAAAAAAAATAGATAATGGGAAGAAGGGAAAGAATTATTTTCCCACCTATGATACTGATAGAATAAATGTCCTTGGTAAATGCTATGAGGGATTGAGAGTTTTTATAAGTGTTTGGATAAAGGGTCACCAGGAAAAATACTAAGAATGGAATAAATAATACTCTCATATTTAGTTTTTAGACAATAAGGATATGTGAAACTACATAGATTAATGTATTACTTCACTATATCCAAATTTATGCATATTGGATATGTTATGTTAACCATATTTGTTTTTGAAAATAGTTTGAGATAGTTGGAAGGAATATTCACTCTTTTATGAATATTATGATCCATTGAAATATAATTTTCGGGAATAATATATATTAAATTCATTTTTTGATTTTCATTTTGTGGAGTAATAATTGAATTAGGAATTTATTCAAGGTCAACTAAATTATGAAATTATGCTTATGAAATATATATGTATCAAGTAAGTGTATTTAATTATAATGTTATAGACTTTATAAACCATAGGAAATGAATTTTTAAAGAAAAATGTTACCCTATTACAATTATATATGTGGAATATGATATTTTTTTAAATAATCATATATTTATGGTTTTGAGTTCCCTAACTTCTTATTTATCATTTACTTTCTTTTGATCAACGACTTTAATTACTCACTATAAATATTTGGGCTTTTATTCCAAGTACATATCTTAGCCTTCCACCAATTTCCTCCTACTCATAATTCTTTTTGTATAATTATTCTAGATGTCCTTTGTACATCCCTTTCAATCTTATTATGAGTAAATTTTATTAACCCTTTTACGAAATTGGTTTTTCAATAATGGTATTTGTAATATCAAACCATTTATTTACATGATAAAGGGTAAATTGGGAGGAAGAAATTTAAATAAGGTGGTCTCAATGTAACTCCCCAATAATTTACAATATTTTTCATTTATAATAAACTTCTATAGTTTACAATGGACAAAAAACTGGGTTTAAAAAATACATGGAATATTTGTTCTTTATAAACATAATTTAAAATTAATTTTTAATTTTTTTATATTTTTTAATAAAGAAAATTCTTTTTTAAAATATTGATATCAAAATTTTGTTATGGTTAATTTTTAGGAATTTTCTAAAAAGGCTAATTCTTTGATGAATAGATAAAAATACTGATTTTTAATTAAAAACTAGCATCTCATTTAAATTAATTATAAGTTTAAGTTATATTTTTAATTAGTTTTAAAGTAAAATTATTTCAATTTCATTTAAATTAATCCAATTGAGGTTATTGAAATCATTTTAACATTGAATTTTGATATAAAAAATTTATAAACCATTGAACATTTTTAGTTTAAAAACCTTATTTCTCAATATGTTTGTGGTATGAAATTTTAAATTAAAATTTTACACTTATATGAATTGAATTAGTGAAAATGGATTTAATATTTTGAATTTAATAATTTATAATTTATAATTAGTTAAACATAAATTTTGAAAAAAATGTGAAGTGAATGCAGAAAAAATTAATTTCCACAGTAAAGGTAAAAATGAGTTTACAGGGGGATGAACTAGAATTATAAGAGTGAAATGACCTGAAATATTATTTTAATATTATTTAATTATATTATTTACACATTTCACATAATAGTTTCTCAAATATTGAAATTTCATTCCACTTTCCTTTGAATATGACCCATATAATAGGTTAAGTAATGAAAAAGGTGAAAAGGTTCTTTTCTAACTTTTAAAATATTTAAATACTCCAGATAGGGAGAGTAACAACATATTTTTTGTTATATATATATATATATATTGTTTTTAAATATAAATTATATTTTTTATCATGATATTTTCTTTTATTTTTTTTCTGATTAAATAATTTCTTTAAATGCTTAATATACGCTAGCACATAAATTATTTAGTCAACAATAAAATAAAATAAGTGATATTAAAAACATTAAAAGTTATTTAAATTAAATTAATTCTTCAGTTATGTTATGTTTTATATTGAAATAACATTTTAAACATGTTTGACTATAAATTATTCAACTTTCATCATTGTATTGATATTTTTAAATTCATTTTAAATGAATAATGACAAAATTGATATTAATGTTATTTTATGTAAGTTTTTCTTTTATTAAATGATTTAAAATTACTAAAAATACTATATTATACCAAGTTATTTTTAAATGAAAAATAATATCAAATATTTTCCATTATTGGGTCAATTGATCTTTTATAATGATATATTGACCCCTAAATGGTAGAATCTCATTTAGCAGAGTTAAGGTTGAAGTTGTGTTTTTTCATGCTATAAGTGATTGTGTTAAAATTAATTTCCAACACACATAGGATTTTAATTTAATAATTTATATAACATATTAAAAATAATTGGTTCAAAATTATCTGATAATTCTTGTTCTATTTTAGTTTTAATGTATAAATTATCTAGGTTAAAAAAACTAGTTATCATAGTGGAAAGACTAAAATTGTAAAAATAGGAAAACATAAAATTTAAGGAACAAAATACTTAAAAATTGAGATTAATTGTGTATTCGAAGTGTTTATATCCCATATTATCCCTAAAAAACATTAATTACTAATTTTTGATCCAATTTATGTAATATTTACCTCCAAATAGTGAAATCGTTTGAGTATGTACAAGAATGTCACTCCTCCTCAACTATAAATGGGAACTAACTCCCATCACTTATTCAAACCTTAACATATATTTTAATCTTCCATGAAATACCCTAAAAAAATTTCAAATTACTTCAACTCATCTTAGAGTCTTTATTCTTGGAATAAATTGAACCTAGGAAGGATTTAGTTCAAACATAAAGAGGAAACTCCAAGAAGAGGTAATGTTCTTCAAAATGTGTTGTTATTTTACTTCATTCTCCACCTATTTGAATTTTAATTAAAACATTATTATGTAAAAAATATTATCTTGCATATAAATGGATATTTTATAATAATCGAATGACTTAAAACCATCTTTAATTCTATCAAAAGGGTTATGAAATCATAATACATGTGTATGAAAAACTTCCACCTCAAAAATTGATGTCGTTCATTTTTCCATTTACACATCTTAAGGATGGATATAAATAATATATATGATATTTATAAAATATTTATACCTATTTATTTATTATATAATATATATGTTTTTATCTTCTATTCCATTGAAGATACATTGACGTTGCTTGTGTGTACAGCGGGCGACCATCTCCTGAAGCGACGTGATCCATCTTTCACTAACGCATCACATAGAATGAGATAATAATTAAGTTAATTATTTTATGTGATAAAAATTAAATATTTATGATATTAATTACATATTTATTATTATTTTAATAAATATTTTAATTTTTCTTACCTTTTCACTCACTTAAAAATGATAACATCGTTTGTGTACGGATGTACAACCACCTTCATAAAGCAAGTGACTCTTTTTTCATCACCACACCTCAGAAATGATATATAAAAAGAATATAATATGGGTTATAATATATTTTTATAATTATATAAATATTATATATTACTTACCTTCGTTCAATAATGATTATTGGAAAATAGAGACGTTACTCTTGTGTACGTATGACCCACCGTCTCCATGATCAAAACAAGATAAATTTGATATAATCATATTTCATAATTGGTTATAAAATCATAAATAATTTCATTATTATTATTATTATTATTTATATGATGTAACTATAAAATATTCACAATAACTAGATATTTCATAATGAAACACAAATGAGAAAACAAGGAAATTAACAAATGATACAATGGAAATAAAGAAGGATTATTAATGAACTGATGATAATATGTCATAAAAGGAGTAAATATGAAATGATAAATATTATTATAGATATAGTGTAAGTTAATAACAATTTTAAAACCACTATAGAGGAGTTTAAGTAACGTTCATTTAAAATAAAGTTTGAGGTATGCGATTTCATCTTCATTTACATTCCATTTAGAATTATCTATTATTATGAAGAAATACACTTTTATGTAGTGTATATACTAACCCTTTTATGTGTAATATCATCATTAATTCCTAATAAATGTTGTTTTAATATTATTTTTGAATTATTTAACAAATGGTATTTTACTTGAAAATTACAAAGTGGTAAAAGTTATTGTGCAATCTCACTTTGTTTTGTGATTGTTAACTTTCATGTGATGAAATAAATTTATTTTAATAATTTTTCATTTTACATTACATTTTTATTAAATATCATTGTTTTTTTGTAATGGATATGACTATGTCGTTAAAATTATACAATTTTTACATACAAGATTTACTTTGAATGTTTAACTCAGGACGTATTGATAAATTAGAAGCATTTACTCAATACATATATTTAATGGTAAGGAATATTGTTTCATGAATTAAATCTATTATTTAATATATTAGGAATGCCTTGGACCTAGAGGAGGCTTGATATAATATACCCCATTGATGCATTAATATGTCTAATGAGGCAAATCTATTTTCCAAATTAAACGGGTTTTACTTATGTAACAGCCTTGTAATTTGTTTTCATAATTTTAAATACATTATGTTATGAAAAATAATAATTTATAATCAGGTGTTTTAATTAGTAATAATAATTATAAACAATTTTAATTTATATCATTCAAATTAATTAATTAATGTTCTAAAAAATAAATACAAATTTAATGTATTATTTTGTGTAGGAGAATATTTTAATAAGAATACAGGTATTCAGTTAATAGATTATCTAATTAATTATTTTATAGAATAATATATATTTACTATTATAATTATATTGATAAATACTAAATTATGTTATGAATATATTGACTATTAATATGAAACCCCAAGATTTAATGGTATATTTCTTCATAAATAATAAAAATTCTTTATAGAGCTAGCATGCACACAACACCGAGTCTCTGTGAAAAAAGAACTTTGTTACAGTTATAACCTATTCCATACACTTAATTTTTCCACTTTTGTGATTTTAATTTTGAAAAATGGACATTCACCATTGTGATCGATTTGTTTTTACGATCTTAGTAGGATCAACTTAATTATATGTGAATAGTAACTTGACCCTTATGAAAATTAATGCACCCTTATGAATAGTAATGTACCCTTAAGAAGAGTTACATCACTGATTAAAGATTAATAATATTTAGGCACCATAAAAATAATAGTGAATGTTTTAAAAATTTATAATTAAGTGTTTCTATTTTTGGTAGTAATAAATATTTAATTAAAATTTTAAAATAATAAATTTATTAAAAATAAAATTTATTTTTATAAAATGTATTCCAAAATAAATATTCTTTTCCTATGATTTTATGATAATTTTATGGGACCACAATTAATTTCAGAATTTATTATGAAATCATTTTTAAATTTAAAATATGTATTTTCATGTAAATAATGATTTGATTTAAAACTTAAATATACCATATTTAGAAAAATCTTTTGATAAAATGGATTCAATTTTTTAATTCTACACATTGAAAAATGATCTTGGTAAATTTTTGGGATTTTTCTAAAATATTTGAATTTTTCATAAATAGTGAAATTCGATAATTTATGAAATATGCTTAACAAATGAATTTCTACATCATGATTGATTCATGGATAATGTGAATGGAAATTTATTTGAAATAAAGTGCACTTATTACTGTTTTTTCCACAATAATCAATAATATTTCTTGTCTTGAGGAAAATAATATATAAATGAATAAAATATTGAGAAATCACTCCTCTCTTCCACTATAAAATGTACCCTCACCCCCTCTCCCATAACTTCCATAAGCCTTGATTCTTCTACAAGTTATTGAGAAATAATTTTCCCTCAACAATACCCACTTCCAAGATCCATTGGTCCTGCAAAAAGACCAAAACCTTTTCCCTTAAAGAGGTTCTCAATGAAGTTATTTCAAGAGGTAAATCCTCTTCCTTTCTCATTTAATTTCATTTCAATTTATATACTATTATTATTCACTCCAAAAATCATATATCCAATTGATCATGATAACTTTAATATCATCTATATATTGGAACTATATTATTTTAATTTAATAACCATTATCAATCTCCATACTCTCTCTCTTTTATTTTATAAACGAAATCATTGTCCAAGAGGTGCCAATTTACAATCGTCTTGGGCGTCAAAGTTTCATTCTTAAAATTATTCTTCAAATATGTTCATGAAAACATTTTCATAGTTGATAAATATTGTAAAATTTATAATATAACCCTTTCTAAATTATTTTGGTAACATATTTACATAATAAATAATGATCAAACAAAATGAGTTCGTTATGGTCAATAACCGCTGTAATAATCTAAAAAATTATCACTAAATGACTTATCTAATGCTTCACAATCATAAACTTTAACAAAATCATATAAATAAAAATTTACATTTATTTATGCTCATTATTAATTTATAAACACAATTCTTGAGAATTATATCCATTCCACATGAACTTCTATAATCTATCCCATGTATGTCGACCGTGAAAAGCTAGGAAACAAACACTCTCGAGTCATAAATTTGAATTGTTTAACTCATCCAAAAGGCCATAAATGAAAATAAAGTTATAGTAAATAAAATAAATGTTTAGAATTTAATGAATGATTTAATTAATGTATTTAATCTTATTATTCAGGATATTAAGAGAAATTGAAGAACACATTCAGTGCATAAGATAAGGGGTTTCTCATCTCACATTTATTTCAATGAGATTTCCATTATTCTCCACTTATTTATTATAGGTATGATTCCAATTGATATATAATATAATTATTATCTTTATATTCATGGTACTCAATGATTCATTTTATGATTATCAGTTTTTTCTTGTGATTCGATTCATTATGATGTAGTAAGGGACTTCATCTCAATTTCTATTTATTAGAGCCTTACGTGGTATTGTTCACCTAATAATTTTTATGTGTCATATTTACTACCAATTTGAGAACATTTTTCATTTAAAATTACATACATATTAAATATAAATCTTATTTTATAATGGATATTATTATTTTTTAGTCTTATACCCTTCTACATACAATGCTTATTTTAAATGTCATTTTAACTACAAAAATTTTGATGAATCTGTATCATCTACTCAAAAAGGAAATTAATAATGGATATTGTTATGGAATTAAATAATGGTATAAGAATTATTTGGACTTTATGTGATGGTAGGATCCCACTATTTCCCCTCTATGAATCGACATGTCTCATGAGACAAAATAGTTGGTGAAAGACCCTTTATATTTGTTTCCAAAACATAATCAGATAGGTTTCTACCCATAGTCTTAAACCATCTCGATGTAATGATGGTTCATGTTCTAGATACATGACATCAAAATAATAGCCATTATCTTTATTCAGAATTCAATTAGTTCTTTCCATGAGGTTTTCACTCTGAAAAAATATATGGATGCATTTTCATTCTCAATTTATTGATGGCATGTGTTTTAGATTATTCTACATGACATATTTATTATGTCCAATTGATTATGATTCAATTATTATTGTTTCAGGCATCCACTATATATTATCATTAATTAAAATTTGAGCTCACCCCTTTAATTTTTTCCGTCCCCACATTATGTTGAAGATATCATTTGTTGTGTTTTCAAAGATGCAGTTTATTACAATTTGTTATGTATTATATTTTTCTTTCTTTCGCCTATGAAAAATGGGTTCTAGGTATGTGTACAGTTTATTAAAGACTAAAATACTGATCTGTATTTTGGGATATGATTCCTTGTAATCATTCCAATGTAACAAAACAATGCACAAGCTTCGGGGTTCTAGGGTCGGGGTGATAAAATTGGTATTAGAGGAAGTTTAGTAGAATCCTTGGAAAATTATATTTTGAAAATATAGACTGTTAAAGAAAACCCTTGGTTGAACATTGAGGATAAGAATACAAAAAGAACTATAATTTTGGAAGGGTATAAATAATGTGGATATTCCTAGAAAATGCATCCCTATATGGATACTACAAGTGGACATGTTTTTGGCACAAATATATCTAGGAGTAAAAAATCTAACAATGTGTTCCGAGAATGACTTGGGGTAAAATCATACACAATAATGGGCCTCACTTCAAACCTATTTTTACACTACTATGGGATATTCATAGGATAATTCAACTTTTT
This sequence comes from Viscum album, assembly GCA_963277665.1. NCBI lineage: Eukaryota > Viridiplantae > Streptophyta > Magnoliopsida > Santalales > Viscaceae > Viscum > Viscum album. Next base: position 930,909,918 of record OY728122.1, on the reverse strand, counting down.
CTTACATACCATTATGAAGGATTTTATCTTTCAATGTTACCAATGTATATGGTTCTTGGATTTATGATGCATAAATTTATGTCATGTGCTATACCATGTTTAGAGTTATAAAAAGTATAAAATTTAATTAGTTAATCAAGTATAGGTCATTGTTTATAAATGGCTCCTAACCAAAGGAATAAGAACTCCACCAATGCATATGATGAAACGATTAAGAAGGATTATATATTTTATTTACTTAAAAACCAATTTTAAAGGAAAATAGTCTCTAAGGTATCCTCATCAAATATAGAAATAATATCAAGTGTTAAGAAGATATGTAATGAATTATCTAAATGATATGGCTTGAAGGGAATCTAGAGAAGAAAATGATGGAAGACAAAAAGATAGATAAAGGGAAGATGTGAATGAAGGGTTTTCCTGCATGTGATAACAATTGAAATAATCACTATCGAAAATGATTGAAGGTAATGTGAGTTTTTTAGAAGTGTGAAGAAAAAGGGCACCATTTTTGTGATTGAAAGGGTAAGAAAATCGTTTCCAATGTGGAATGCTTAAACTGTGAAGAAACAAGACAATATGGAAATCAATGTTTCAAGCGTCATAGAAATATAACCCAAATGATTCCATTGGATAATGATAAAGTTATTCTAATAAAAAAATATAAAGATGAATAATTAATACATATATTCAAGAATTATGTCATTTGAATATTTTATCAGCAATTTATTGGTCACAAAAATTATGGAATATATGAGGATTGTATTACAGTACTTTTTTATTTTGGATTTGAGAAAACTTGTTGAATGGTACCAAGAAAAGTTATTCAGTAGAAAGTTAATTTTTTTGGAAAACACATGATTGGTGGAAGGAAAAACATTTATATATATCTAATGTCAAGACAATGATGAATAAATGATTGATTTGGATTTGTAATATCTAAATTGGAACTGATTATAGACTTTTAAGTTAGTGGTCTACGCTACCAGTGATGGAGTTTACAACAGTTTCAGATTTAGGGAATATATCAAATAACATGTATCTCACTTAATGAATATGGATGAATGCATGTTTCTAATAAGGTTTTATGTTAATTTGAGTTATTACCATATTTCAAGAGGATACATGATGAAGGTATTCACATGTATGGAATGTAAAAATTTAGAGCTGCATCATGTTGATTAAGGGATAATGATAATTTCATAATGGAAATTTAGTGAACATATTTATAAAGTGTTGATCATTATATTTTTCAATGTTTAACCATTTTTAAATTTTTTAAGTTGATCATTGTATGAGTTTTTAGAGGTTAATGTATCACTACACCACATGACATAACATACGTTATGTGATAAAGTGTAGATTGTTCAAGGTGTAATACAAGCAGAAGATTTTTTTTATGAAATAGAAATATATATTTATACACCCATAAAGTGGAATAATTCCGAAAATCATGGAAAAGAGTCTTAAATAGATTTTTTTCTATTATAATATTCTTTTATAGTATCAATGAAATATTCTAGCTACATTAGTTTATAGTTTTGTAGTAATCAACATTCATCTGAAAATATTCTCTATCACATTCCATCAGAACTTCATAGATTGATTTTTCTTCCATATCATGGTTTTTACATCCAACTAATGTCACCCCATTCGAAAGAATATTTTTTTGTGTGGTGAACACCTAATTTACCTTAACCTATTTTTGGATGATATTTTATTAAACCTATTTCTAATATGGGTTTCCTGCAAGGGAATTTTCTAGTATCAACCTTTATCTTTCGAAGTGCAATTTCTAATTCCGAGGAAGCAATTCTATTGAGGGGGAATAATTTAACACCCTTGTAATTAGTTTTATAATTTTATGTACATTAAGGTATGAAAAATAATAATATAAAATTAAGTGTTTTAATTAATAATAAAACATTTAAATAATTAGAATTTATATCTTTTGAATGAATTAATTTATGATCAAGAGAAAAAATATTATTTTAGAGTATTATTTTGTGTAAAATAATATTTTAATTTGAATATGTGTATTTTATTCCTATATTAATTAATTAAATATTTTTATGAATAATATAATTATTTATTTTAATAATTTTTTTTATAAATAATAAATTTGTTTATGAATATATTCACTATTAATATGATACCCTAGGATTTTATGGTATATTTATTCAAAAATAATTTCAATTCAGTATATAGTTTTTATACACACAACATTGAGTCTCTATGAAAAAACTTTGATATAGTTATAACCTATAATTTAAACTTAATTTTTCTGTTTTTGTGACTTCAATTTTAAAAAACAGACATACACAATTGCGATCAGTAAGTTTTTGAGAGTCTAATCGAATCAACTTACTATTTTTTTATAAAATGTAACTTGAAACTTATGAATAGTCATATAACCTTATGAATTTTAATGCAACCTTATGAATAGTTACCTCACGCACTAAATTATAAATAAAATTTAGGCAACTTATAAATTAGAGTGGATGTTTTAAAAATTTAAAATTAAGTGGTGGTATTGTTTGTGAGTATGAAATATTTAATTATAATTTTAAATTAATAAGTTTATTTAAAATAAAATTCAATTTCATTAATTTTTTTCCTAAATAAATATTTTTTGTCTTATTATTTTATAATAATTTTACGAGACCTAAGTTAATTTTTGAATGTATTATAAAACCAGTTTTAAATTTAAAATCTGCATTTATTCTAGTAAATAATCATTTAATTTTATATAATAAATCTCACATCTTTAGAAAATTATTTTGATAAAATTGATTATATTTCATAATTCTACAAAAAAATGGTTAGGGTTTTTTTTTGGAATTTTTTGAAATACATGAATTTTTGGTGAATAGTGAAATTCGATAATTTATCAAATATGCTTAATAAATGAATTTTTGCATTGTTCTTGAGTCATGGATGATGTAAATGTCTATTAATTTCTAATAACATAAACTTATTAATATTTTTGGCCACAAGAATCAATAATATTGCTAATATTGAGAAAAATAATAAAATAATAAATAAAATATTGAGAAACCACTCCTCTCATCTCGTTTAAAAACCACCCCTCACCACTCTTCTCCTCACTCATACAGGCCTTGAATATTCTCAATGTTATCACAAAATACTCTTCCCTTTTCCCTTCCCATATATAGGTAACCTTGTTCTAGCCAAAAGACCAAAAACATTTCCCTTAAGAAAGTTTTCAAGGCAGTTATTTCAAGAGGTAAATCTTTTTCCTTTTTATTTTACTATCATTTCAATTTATATACATTTCATATTCCCTTCTAACATACTATACCCAATAGATCATTATAAATATAATATCATATAGATTATATAATTATTTAATGTTATTGTAATATCCATGAACAATCTCCATACTCTCCCTCTTTTTTTTTATAATCAAAATCATCATCACAGTGATGCCAATTTACAACCTTTGTGGACATTGAAGTTTTTCTCTAGAAAATACTCTTCAAAGATGTTCATGAAACTATTATAATGGTTTTGAAATATCTTAAAATGTATAATATAACCTTTTTTTTGTTATGTAATTAATATATTTACATAATACAAAAGGATAAAACAAAAATGAGTTCATTATGATCAATAATTGTTGTAATAATCTAAACAATTATCTCTAAAAGAATTATCTAATGATTCATACTCTTATGATGAAAATAAATGATAGAAATAACTATTTACACTTCTATATGTTCATTATAAATTTATAAATTCTATTCTATTGAGTTATATCCACTCCACATGAACTTCTATACTCATACCCAAGTATGTCGATCATGAAAACCAAAAAACAAATGCTCTTGAGCAATAGATTTGTTTCTTATAACTCATAAAAAGTACATAAATAAACATAATAAAATTATAATATATCAAAAAAATATATACAATGTTCTGAATTAATTAATTAATGGATTTAATATTATTATTCAGGACTTTAATATCTGGTGAAGAATGTATTTTGGCATAAGGTAAGGGGTTTCTCATCCTAATTTTAATTCCATGAGATTTACATTGTTCGCCACTTATTTCATATATGTATGATTCCAATTGATATTTAATATCATTATTCTCTTTATATTCATGGTATTAAATGATCTATTTGTTTATTACTAATTTTTGGTCATACGATTATATTGATTAAAATGTGGTTAGAGACATCATCTCAATATTCATTTCGTTGCAACTTTGTTACTATTTTTCACCAAATAATTTTTATGTGGTGTATATACTGTCCATTTGAGGTAAATTTTCATTTGAAATTACATTCCAATTAAATATCCATATTCTTGGATAATGGATATGATTATTTTCTTAGATGTATTTAATTTTATATATGGTGATTATTTTAAATGTTGTTTTAACAGTGGAAATATTAATGAATATGTATCCTCTATTCAAAATTCAATTATTACTTTTCATGAGGTTTTCACTATTTCAAAATCTATTGGTGCGTTTTCATTCTCAGTTTATTGATGACATGTGTTTTCAATTATTCACCATTCCATATTTATTATGTCTAATTGGTTATGATTCAATAATTATTGTTTCATGCTTCCGTTGTATGTAACCCTTACTGAGAATTTAAGCTCACCCCTTTCATTTTTTATCTTCTTGATGCTATAAAGAAGATATAATTTATTGATATTTCAAGGATGATGTCTATTATCTTTTGTTATGTATTATATTTTGATTTCATTTACCAATATAAAATGGGACCCATGTATGTATCTTGTTTCTTCAAGACTATGAAACTGATCGATCCTTCATGATATGATTCTTTATAATCATGCCAATGTAATAAAATAAAGCACCAACTTGGAGATTATAGGGTTGGGGCAATACAACATATATCTTAAAATATTTTGTGAATGGAATTGATTGTATACGTATTATGGTCCTAATAAATGAACTCAAATAATTAAGAATTACCTTCATTAAAACTTTAGTTATTACTATAATGGATATTTTTTCTATGATATATTTCTATGGATTCCTTTCATTTTTAGTATATTGATTAAATGGAATTATTTTTCAGTTATTTACTATTCCATATTGATTATTCTTTTTCCAGTTATTTAATTAGATTGTGTGCTCAGTTATTTACCTTTCCACATTGATTATAATTATTGACTCATGATTGCCTCTGATATAATTAACCATTAATAAGCATTTGAAATATTCCTTAGTTTGTTTCCTTTCCTTAGGATATGATGAACATATAATTAAATATGTTTTAAGGAAATAGTTCATTTTTCTATTATGTATTATATTTTATTTCTATTCCCTAATATAAAATTGCTATGATGTGTTTATCTAGTTATAAAAAACTAATAAACTGACTGGTGCTTCAGGAATCAACCCCATACATGAAGGAAAATTTAGTAAAGTATGGCATCGACTACAACCTTCTAGGGTCAGGGTCATTATAGGATATTCATATTTATGAGTGTGTATAATCGTCCTTAGAATTTAAGATTGTTATAATTCGATTTAATGATACCCAAAATTGAATGATTTTCTGTAAACAATGTCAAATTTTTTTCATAGTTATGTTGGTTACATCAAATATGAAATTTCAATAAGGAATATTTCATGGAAGGGTTTTTCCCTTCCATAATTAAGGAAGTTGATATATCATCCATTTGATTGAAAAATAACTCTTAGATTAAATTCCATTGACATGGTATGATGACATGTTTATTTCAAATTTTCAAATAAATATGTGTCATGCTTATTGGTTAATTAAACAAGTATGTATCCCATTTGATGTGATATTGTTAAAAAGTGATTGTATTATACAACGAGAAATCATATTTTGTTTTCGATGCTATGACATTATCTCTTTTAGCTTGGGTATTGTGGTTCATTACTATATTGTAATATTGGACTGTAGGAAAATCAGCCTAATTACAATGAGGATGAATCATAGAGGGTCAGAAACTATGTGTTTTCTTGATATTAATTTAGTTTAATTTGATTTTAATTATTCAAATCGATATTATTGAATGTTTTGTATAAATTTATTTTCTATTTATTGATCATATAAATTAAATAAATATTTATTTGGAACGTAATTATTAAATAAGGTGTATACATAATATATAATTACTAAATGATTAAATAACTATTTAGGTAATAGATAAATTCTTTAGAGGAAAAAAAGATCAATATTGTGTGCGAGGATAAATATTTTTTTATAGGATGTGAAAATAATATTTACTATTTTTCTAGATAGTACATGCCATGCTAATATAATAATAATAATATTATCTCATGGAATGAGATTATATAAGGATTAATATATTATTTAAGTGATGTTTTGAAATAAAATAATACTTTCAGAAAAACCCTATATCTATAAATAGACGATTGTGTCTATTTTGTAGAATATTGATCAAATTTTAGTGTTTCTGTGTTTATTTATTCCTAAATACCACTCTCAATAATAAATAACGTTTTAGAGGCTCTCCTTCCTCCTCTATATTCTAAATAATGTGAGTGAAATGATATTTATTCATTCCTGAAGGAATCATCATAAAGATCATGGAAAATATTGAAAACGTTGTAAAATGATCGATATTTCATGCTAGAATCCAAAAAATCCTCAATTTCATTGGGAGATCAATGGAGAACATGTGTACCACCAGTAGAGAGATTTTATACATGGACCCTAAGAGAACAATGATAATTGAATGAAATGTTTTTAATATGACCAATATTTTCATTGGAGAAAGATCTCAAGATCAAGGTATAATTTATTTTGATCAACCTACATTATATATAAATTTAATATGAAAATATCATCTCATTGTTCTGGTGACTATATTAGATAATATTTATTTAAAAAATTCAGTTGTTCATCTTGATCATGTATTGTGTAATATGCAATTGATCCATCAAACTCGATAATTTCGAATTTATACTCGACCCTGGTAAGCACTTCCACTATGATCAAAATGATCATGTGGTATCAGAATGATCACAATAAAATTTATAATTATTTATTTGTTTATTTATCATTAAACATTTAAAATTTATATTTCATTCAAAATTTTAATTTGTTCTTGATCCATTATTGAAATATCCCTTACCCAATATTTCTTAATCACTCATATAACTATGTTAAGTCAATAAATAATGAGGAATTAAAATGATGAACCAATAATTAGATTCTACGATTTATAGAAAGATAATATATGGTTACATGATGTGTACTAATTTATTATATGACTTTTATCCTTGTTCATTACAACGGGACACCCACATGGACTCCCAGTCATCAAGTAATGATTACACACCACATACATTAAAATAACTACATTTTGACTAGATACAGTGATATATATTTTTACCCATATGCATGCTATGTATATTGACTATATACAATGTAGTCCATGTTTTTTCGAGGAAGAAAAATTAGGGCCAAGATGCATTGTGTAATTAATATATCGTATGTATTAAATACTTGATGTGTACTAACTGGAAACTATATAACTTGAAGTATACACCTTTTATCCTTTCTATAAAATTTTCATTTCATAAATTTGGACAATAAGTACACACGTATTCATTAGGTTTGTACTTTTGATATTTGGAAAAGTTAAGTACCTATTGTCTGGGCCAGATTATACACACCTAGTACCTTAACTGTTCAAATTGAAATATTAAATTTCATTGTTTAAAATAATAACACTCATCGACTCGAGTAACATGTGTTATTAATTTTAATGTACATGATGGTTTTTTTGTTTTTTATTATATCAAAAGATTAATTAATTCTGTATAATATTCAATCTTTGAATTATATATAGTCATTATTTAACAGAGACACAACAAATTAAGTGGTACATCCAATTTAAAATTGTTATGTTCTATGTGTCATTAATTTTATAGTACACACCATGAAATTATGATACCTAATATTTACAAAATATTTCATATGATTAAACAATATATAAAAAACCATATTACATAGTTTGAAAATGTACTTCTTCGGTTTCTTACAACTACAGATATGGGAACTAATTTTTATTAATTTTAAATAAAACAAAATAACGTATTTATTATAAATCAATATTTATGGGAATTTAATGACAATTATATGTCATTAAATAAAATTAATTTATTAACCAATAAAATAACTAAATAGAATAATTTAAGAATGTTTTATCTTATCGATTAATGAATTGAAATTAGTGGTAGAGAATTATATTAAATTCATAGTGATTGAATGACTATGAAAAATCCCATGCTTTGACTAGAAAAATATATATTTTGGTTTAATTTAATTTATTTTTATTACATTGGTTTTAATTTATTCATTGTTATATTAAATCTAATAACCTTCATCCCAACCCACCCTTCTTTATTATATAGGTCCTACGTGTCTAAGGTTTTTTATGTAATTCTATTTAGCCAATATTTTGGTTCCCCTCATATGTGTGTCAGTAATATGAAATATGTAATAAAAGGTGTATTCCAAGGATCCAAAGAAGATGTTCAAGATGTAATAGAGAAAAAATACATAATATATAGACATGAGGATAAGTGAAATGATGCACCTAATTCCAAGATTGGTACTAGGGTTTTTTCCTCATGGTCATAGGTTGATTTATTATCCACTATGTAAATTAACTATTAGATAAGATCATAATCATGTCATTCCTTTTCTATATATGTATAAATTATTTTCTAGATACATGTAGAAATCACATAAATTAATGGTCTAATATGAAAAAGATTGAATTAGAATTATTTGGTTATACATAAATACTTTTTTGAAACATTGTTAATACATAGATACAAAATCCACTAAATATTAAAAATACTTGTAAAAAAAAACAAGAAGATGTTACACATAATAAAATAAATCCTAAAAAAAAATACTAAATCAGATTAGTTCTTCAATTAATTGATTACGAATGAAAACATGGAATTAAGTGTTAGTCCAACCCTCCTTGGGACACATAATTTTATCGAAGAGTTATTTTGAATGTTTTGGATTGAGTTAACCAATTTACATCTAGAGGATTATCCCTCTCTATAATTGATGTTACTTGGAGGAAATTTTGGAGGAAATTTTGGAGGAAATTCAAAAAGTGGATTTTGGATTGTTAATTCCACTCAAAGGATCAAGGAGTTACCAGCCCATAGTTGGAAAATAAATTCCCACCTAAATACCTTTAAACAGTTGACCAATCCCTAACTTGGATTGTGAGAAGGGTAATATGTATCATTTATTCTTGGAATTCCATGAGAATATACATTCCAGTTTCAATGGAGAGGGATATTGATACTTTATAAAGTATAGGGAGACTTAGTGAAATTAAAATTATTATGTCTCACATTATTTGTAAGAAATAAAAGTAATTTTAATATGCTCATATATTATTTTAGAATAGTGAAAAGTTCATAAATCATTTTATCCATTTGATAAATTTTTTATAAAGACCATCTTATAACTAGATGTGACATCTAATAATGGTTCAGACACATATGATTAGTGTTTCCCCCAGAGTAGAAGTATTATATTCTAGAATTTCCAATTCATCATTGACCTTAAAATGAGGCGAGTAATGAGGAGTTCACATTCTATGACAAAACATTGGGCTATTTTTTTTACATTTGGTGTTCAATGTTTACATCTCTGTCTTATAAACTCAATTAGTCACATGAAAAAATGGATTCCTATAACATGCACCAAAATATATGTTATCTTTATTAGGAGATATCAAGACAAGAAAAGTTTAAAATATCCAAGGTGTACTTCATGATAAATTGGGGAGAAGGTGTGCTAACTGGGCTTTATGTAGCTAAATGAATTGGATATATTGAGTTCATATAGGTTCTAGGTTTTAAACTGCCAAAAGAATATTAAATCAATATAAATCCTACATCAACCCCTTATAACTTCTCCATATTTGTATTAAATTTTATTATAAACAATATTGTGATGTATCTCCAAGTATTGTCACTCTTATTCTCCATGGTGACTAGGATTTGAATAGTAAAATTCCTTATATTTATTTTTTGAATGAAAGGAATGGATATGAAAATGATTTGAGGACTAATTCTAAGGCTAAAAATCTTTGTAATGACCTTCCAAGAATAGAAGGATCTAGGGGAAAGCAATATATCAAGACATAATCTACTTTTCATGTTGTTAGAAGGGACCGTAAAAAAACTGAACCCATAAAAATAAGTAAGGGGAATCTTCTAGTGCATATGTTATTTAGTATAATTTATCTATTTCTTTTAATTGGGTATTATATATAGAATATGGTTCTGAAAAATTTAATGAAGTACCGAAACCAAATTGATTCATGAAGATTTAATTAGGTCAGGTTTATCTATAAGAATCCCACAGTGCTAGATTTGAAAATGTGTAGATTATGGAATACCATGCCATATTTCTTGACGAGAATGATCTTGGATTTAAAATATTTTTATTATGTTTCTTTTTTCACATAAATTATTATTTTCTTATTCATACTTCATACAAATGGATTTACACTTATTTTTGTTAATTATTGTTGATTCAGCAATAAATAAATCATTTTTATGGAAAGAGAAATTTATATAATGGTATTTAAATGAATGATTACATGAACCCTGTAATGGAAAATTTTAGTGAAGATATTACATTGGATTCATATCATTCACAACTATGGAATCACTGAAAAGTTCATGTAAAAAAGGTTTGACCAAATTACACTTAGATGGATATTTTGATTCTTTTAAACTAAAACAACTCGGCGTATGTCATGCATGTTTATAAGGAAAAATGGATATGTCTCCATTTAGTAGAAAAGGTTAAAGGACCAGTGATCTTATTGAGTTACTTCATACCTATGTGTGTTTTCCATTTAATATTAAATATAAGTGTCGGTGGTCATGCCTCATGGGCTTTGTTTATGACTTTAGTAAATATTGATATTTATTCTTAATAAGGTACATGATAGATTCATTCCTAAAATTCAAGGAATATAAGAATGATGTTGTGAACAATCATGGTAAGATGTTTTTAAAAATCATCTCATGATTTGGTGAGGGAATATATTAAATAAATTTCAAATATTGTTTAAAGGATTAGGGGATTATATCCCAACTAACTCTTCTTAGTACATCACAATAGAATTGTGTGATTGAAAGGAAGTCCACACCCTGTTGGAAATAGTGAAATTAATAATGATTCATGGGAGTATTTTATTATTATTTTTGGGATACACATTATATAAAACATCACATTCACCAAACTAGGTTCCAAATAAGGTTGAGGATGGTATTCTATAAAAATTTTGGAGTTTAAAATAACTTGTGTTGTTCTACTTACTTGTACAGGGATGTGAATAAATTTTTAAGGTCTTTTTAGGAAACAAATGTTCACCAAGGGGCACAAAGTGTATCTTCATAGGATACCCTATGGAAAGATAGGGGTCTTACAGATATGAATGACTGACTAAAATTTTTATAATAGTAAGACATTATTTGTTACATGAAAAGTATAAATATAAAATTGATAATGTTTGTGAGATTGATTTCGATAAATTCATAGCTCAAGATACACAAGATTTGGCAGAAGAATAAATTTCATGAGGTACTATGGAAGAATAATTTTTTGTGACATAACTACTACAAAGAAATTTAATATAGGTTATATAACCTATAAGATAATGTTTTCTAGTCATTGAGGGTGGAGATTCAATATTACTTGATAATGATTATCATATTAGCTATATGGAAGTAGTTAGTGACATAGAAGTTTCCAATAGGCAAGAAGATATAAATTCTAAAATGGATACCATGTATCAAAACAACGTATAAATTTTACCATATCCTCTAGTGGATATAAATATAATTTTTTTCAAATGGGTTTTCAATAATATAATGTATATGGATGGAAAAGTAAATACTTATAGTATTTTAAAGCTTTGTTAGACATATGATTCTCTACGATGGAATTAGGAGAAGAAACATGTATTATTAGGATCAAGATATGTCATGATAGATCCAAGTGGTTTCTCAGTCTATTTTACAGTACATATTTTTACATGATATTGAAAAGATTTGATATGGAACAATCCAAGAGGTTATTGTTTCTTTTCTCACATGGAATTCATCTTTATCAGAAAGTATATGATCAAAAACATGATGAGAGATAGAATATGAATATTATTCCTCACATTAAAGAAATTGGGACATCATGTATGCTATACTATATAACAGTCTAGATTCATCATATACTTTAGTCTTGGTATGAAGATACTAATATGACCCAGGTGACCACCAGTGGATGATAGTAATGATTATCCTTAACTATATATGACCAACTAGGGATACATTCCTAGTTTGTATAAAATATTAGGATCAATTAATCAGGGGATATATAGGTTATATTTTCCAAATAGATCATGATGATATGAAATCCGAGTTGGGATATATCTTCACTCACAATAGAGGTGTTTTGAGTAAGAAGAGTTCAAAAAATTCCATGGTGGAAAATTATATCATATATTTTAAGTATATTATTGATTTTGAGGAATAAAAAGAATTTTTTTAGATTTATAACATTATCCAAGTGCTTTATTTGATTCATATGATTAAATAATCTATCAAATTCTATTATGATAATAATATAGTCGTGGATTTTGAAAAGGATACAATATCACATCAGCTAATAAAGAACATACTTTAGAAATATCATATCCTGTTGAATTTTTCTCAGTGCGGTGAAGAAATAGTGAACAATGTCTCCAAAGAATTCAATATTTCCTAAACCTTGACTTAATCCTTAAATAAAAAATGATAATCTTGTGAGATCCAGAATACTGAAATTCATTGAATGTTAGCTCTATTCCTAGTGGGATTATATGGTTGGATAACATTCAATGATAAATAAAATAGTATGTTGACTTTTAGGTGTGATTACAAATATGAGTATGAGACTTTGTCTCATGATGTTCACACATGGTAGTCTCTATGATGGGAGACTATGTGATCAGATCAACTATTACTAATTACACATGTTTAAGTGTCATTGTATATTCCAATCTGTGATTGTTTCTATTGGTACTCAATCTCTATGATTGTTCTTGATTTATTTTGGGACATGCACACTTAGATGTACTTCTATAAACTAGGATGAAAAATTTTCATGGAGATGTTGGGTATGTTGGGTATGTTGGGTGTATAAAAAATGACATGTTATTAATGAATAAGTCAAGGAAGGATTTTTCCCTTATATATTTATTAAAGTTATATCTCCCCACATTGACTAAGATAAACCAATCAGGATAAATTCTATTCCCAAAAACATTATGAATAAATAGTATATTGAGTATATCTGCACCTACATAAAATACCTATATGTAATTTTGAATTAGATCTTTCTTCAAGGGATCAATTATTTTCTTGGATTATAATTAGATTCCTCTAAGCAGTTATTTAGGATTGTTTAAATATTCACCATGTTTAGATGTGTTTATCTATATTCCAATGATTGGGCTATATGGAGTGTGTGTGAATATATATTGTATCCTTTTTTTGAGGAATAATGATCCTTATAGGTGTTGATGTTATCGAAGTCTAATGTGGATTAGAGGAAGTTAAATAAAAAAGAGATCTGACTAATGGTTTTATATTTCTTTGGAATTGAAGAATGAATATTCTAATATATTTTATATTCAATAAATTATTTATTCATATTGAGGTATCTTAGAGAGTTTTTTTTGGAAAAGTGTTCCCAGAATAGGGTTGTGGACAATTTAATGGAATACAGTTTAGAATTTGCAATGATATGTGCTATCATGTTTACATGGATGGATTCAGTATTATTTAATCAACTCAGATACTTCTCAAGGATGATGATCCCTATAAAGGTGGAGTCTTTAATGACCCCTAGAATTTTGGACTAAATAATTCAGGAGGAATTTCTATATTAGAACATCATAGTGGGGTTGTTTTGGGAATAAATATTAAAATTGGAATTCTTTCAGTGGGGTCATACGAATAGAATTTTTAATATATTTATGTTTTTTAGGATGTGTCTTGGGTTTTTGATTGGGGGTTGTAGAAATTTAGGGCTTTCTAGCATAAGTATTAGGCTCCCCAATTACGTGATAAAATTCCACAAGGTAAGCAATTAATATTTTATAATCCAAGATATACTGCGGGCCTACAAAGTACCCAATAGTCCCCTACAGAGTACCTTATGTTTTTATATATTTATTTTTCAAAACATTTACTCCAATTAATTTTTTTAATTCACATACCCTTCTGCCTAATGATTTTCCCAAACTAGCCCCCTCTTGCCCCAATTTCCTCACATTAGTACTTTTCTATGTCTTATATTATAGCTACCAGAAGCCAATTTAATGCTTGATTTAAGAATGTTACTATAGAGACCCGAAGCTTGACGTACATTGACATTACATTACTTTTGCGGAATACTTAGTACATAACAGAAACACACACACAAGGATCGTAATAGTTTAGTGTCTTTGGAAACTTGGAACATAATCTTCTAATCGTGGTGAAAGATCTTCAATATCTCCCATAAATATCTTCCTTTTTTTTACCTAAAACCTTTCTTTATATCCTGGGGAAAAGAAAACATAAAAGGGTGAGCTCAAATGCTCAGTAAGGGTATACAAAAGAAATGAAAATCATATCATATCTTTTTAAAAATCAGAACCTGCAAAAGAGATCATAATATCTTAACATGGAACAAATCATAGAAGTGAAAATAAGATCACCATAATCATAACATGAAACTTGAAACTTTGTGGCATGCACACATAATCATGGAAAATCATTTCTTGTTTGTCATGACTCATTGCCAAGACTATCTTAGTGGACAAAGTCCCTTTCTGAATCGAGTAACCCTCGTTTCAGTCCTGTTTCACTGAACCGGTATAACCTACCATTCCAGCCATGTCTATCTCATGAGATATAAAATCTTTACCCAATGCATTGGAGGGAGATATAGGTCCCACCCATCTTATAATGAATCCTTTCTTATGTGTGCCACATAATCATAAAACATACATCATCGCATAACACATGTAACAAAAATGAGATTCTTGAAACATCATGACATCATAAATAAATTCATATAAGATAAAGGAATTCATAAAAATAATTCCATCACAACATGATCAAAATCAATGTAATAATAGGGATAAAAACAGAACCCTTTATTATCTTAGATGGAAAATAATTTTGATAAAACACTTGAACTCCATTCTTGAGGAAAATATCCTTTCTTCTTCAAAAACACTTTTCTTTATTTAACATGTCATACAATTATAAACTAAAAGAAGTTGATTAAAAATAAACTTGAAAACTTGTAAAGGAAGCTTCTTGGGAATAATGTTTTAAAAATCCATTCATGCCGTATAAGTTAAAAAAAACATTCTTCGTACTTTTGTCAGAAAAGTTAAAAAGTACCTCGTACAGAAAAACGACAAAAGATTCCTTTCATATTCTTTACTAAAAACTCACCGAAGGGTAAAATTGGATTTAAACCATTGCAAGTGGATGGAAACAATATTACATATTGGGGGAACATGGATGTGGATGATAAAATACACCCCAGTAAATACTTACGAATAAACAATCTCGGATAAAAATGAGATTGTGATATTTTCCTTACCTTATGTCCGACTTGCTTTGTAAGTGTCCAAACCTCCTGTATAATGATTTAAATCATGTTATTGACTTATTCCAGAATCATATTCATTGTTATGATATCATATATGGTTCACTTATGACATTATATTACCCGTTCTTTTGTAAATTCCATGTTAAAGAAGCGTTTTGGGTAAAATCGTTTCATTTATCTTAGGTGTTTTGACTTGTAGTTCTTGACATAATTATTACTTATATCATGATTTACTTACTTCCAGAATATAAAATACTATTTATATATCATATATATTCAGTATATATATATATAATAGATAGATAAATAAAATGAAAAACACCGTTCATGGAGACGGTAGTCCGTACGTACGCATGAACGCTGTTTTACTTTCCTTATTGTCTTGAAATGGAAGTAAGTAGATGACATACATATATATATATATACATAAATCCAGTAGCTTTATAATGTCATATATTTCATTATTATTTCTTATATATACTTTATAATCATTCTTAAATGGTTAACATGGAGAATGAATCTCATCGCGTCGTGGAGACGGTAGTCCGTACGTACGCACGAGCGATGATATCATTTCCATAAATATTGAACTGAATTGGAGTGGATTATACAATATATCAGAATCAATATGATGTTGTAATAACTATGTATAGTTATTCTTTACACCATTATACCCATCCATGTAAGGTGGTGGTGGAAAATAGATTACACCACGGCGTGGAGACGGTATTCCGTACGAACACACGCGTGGTGATTTCTTTTTCCGCAGGATGGATAGATGGTGAAATAGGGTTTTTTCATACTTATAATAACATATCAGTATATGAGTGATACTGATGTTATTACTTCATAATGAAACAACCTAAGAAGAAGAAGTGGAAGAAGAAATAAAGATGAAAGAATTGGTAACGGTAATTACCTCTTCTTTGAAGCGCCTCTTTGAGACCTCCTCTTAGGGAACTAAAATTGGTCTTTGAGGAAGACCAGAACCTCTAGGATGTTTCTAGGGAAGTGGAGAAGAGATTTTGGCAGGGGTTGGCCGAGCTTGAGAGATCAAATTGGTGTGAGGAGGAGGGGGAGGAGGTGTCCTTTTATAGGGGAGGAGAGGGGCACCTTAGGAATTCTTAAAAATATTAATTTATAATAAATCTAACCCCACTTAAAAACCTCCAAAAATGACTCATATTCGAAGCTTAGATGAGATAGGGTTGTAATCTCATCAACCAATCAAATTTAGACATGTTTGGATCTTATTTTAAACCTTATCAATTAGATTTAACTCTAAGTTAAATAATTTAACTTTTACCGTGTCTTTTTGTTTTCTTTCACTATATGGTTAATACACTTACTATAACATGCCAAAAGAACCCCAAATTGTTTATTATTAATATATATATCCTTATCTAAGTCATTTTGCCGAACCTTAGATTTTTCGGAATAAAATAACTATTAATAATATAATATTTGATTTAAAAACTATTTTGTGTCAATTTTGACACTATTTGATATATGATTTTTGTGAAAGTCATAACAGAATTAAATGTTCGAACCACGTTGATTAAATCAACATTAATATATCATAGTAACCTAGAAAATTAGTGTTATTCATAAAAAATCTCATATTACATTTATTTTGGTGTTTATAACACCAATTATGTCAATATTTCATTAATAAGATAATTACTGCATCATCGTTGTGTCAAAAATAAATTGAATTATTTAATGTCTAAAAATTATAAATAAAATACCATTATGTAGGAAATCTTTTTAGCTTTCTAATGAATATTTATAGTCTAATTTATCTTATTTATAACCCCATATTAAAAATGATTTACTTATTAAACTTTGATTTTAACTATTTTAACCCTTCTTTAAATAAATTAATAATAAATGTCCTAATTTAATCCAAGTGGGCCTAAATGGTCATATTTTATTCCTAAGTTTGTTTTTGGTCGAATTAAACTTTTCCAATAGAATTAGGACATGTGTTAGGGTAATATTAATATCATATTTACCCTTAGTTACCCTATTTACTATTAACCGCGGTAAAAAAGTAAAAAGTTACTATTCACCAAAAAAATTATTTTTATCTCATTGAACCACATTTTACTTACTGATATCAACCGTGTCTGTCGGATTTTCTAAATTCCATTCACAGAAGCGGTAAAATTAAGTTTTATGCAAAATTCAGTTTTTTAACCTACGACTTAGTAGTTTCACTATTCATCAAAAAATGAAGGTTTTCAGAAAAATGCCAAAATTTCATCCTAAGCTATATTTCATATTCCGAATTCAAAAATGAAGCCTATTTTACCAAATTCATAACATAGAAGTTGAATTAATTAATTTTATAATTAAATCCCGCTGTTAAGACAAATAGCGTGTTTTTAAGAAACAATTTCTATCAAAAGATTGACACTTGATTATGTCTGGTTTAAATGTGAAATTACAACCAATGACCGACATTGAATTAAATTGTAAAAATATATTCTAAATATAATTTAAAACCACTCAAATTAATAATTTATCACTATTAATTATTTCGATTAAAAAAGTTGTTTTTTAATTATAATTAATAATTTTCACTATTCATCAGAATATGAAAGTTATCCGAAAAGTACCAAAATTTCACCTTAGGCTAAATTCGATACTCCGAATCCAAAAATGAAGTTCATTTTGAAATATAAGATTTACAGAATTTTAAAAAGTGGTTATTACTATTCATAACGGCTAGTTTTAATAATATTTTAATAGCATATCGTTGTTTAGTGAAACTCGGTATTGCGTATTACACACGCTATCGAGGAAGGTCGCGATTGCGTGTAATGCAAGGCAAGTCAAGGATGCGTGTTGTGCAAGCTCCTTTTGGTGTAGCATACAACAAAAGACATTAATAAAATTAAAAAGAATATTTTTTATAAAATCTTGGGCTGTTACATTCTACCCCCCTTAAAATGAATTTCGCCCTCGAAATTCGTCGGGGTTATAAATGGTTTACTATTCGAAAGTTTCTTTAATAGAAACCCACATCGTAAAAAGGAATATCAAATCCAATCTTTAAAAACAAAAGTATGAAATGTAACGGTTACCCAAATAAACAAATCATTGGGTTTCCACATAGGTGAAAATATGGATATGGAAGAGAAATCTAACCATCATGTTCTGATGGAGAGTGGTAGAGGACATGGCTATGGAAACGCCAGTAATCACAAATCCATAGATTTGTGATGATATAAGGTACCATCTGATTCATCAGGTATAAGATCACTAGGACAACATTTTTGGTTTTCAAGATCATTTCCCTAAATTTGAAAATTTGAATTAGAATAAATACTTACTTTATTTTGGTACAATCTCACTATTGTTCGTGCCTTGAACAATTTCCACTTCATCTCTTAAATAAATGAAGTTTAATTTGTTATTCGTGAAGTGTTAGCAGATCATGTGATAGAATGACGAGTCATTCCATCTGTCTCAAACAAAAGGTTAGTAAAAATTATATGCATAAGTCGATCTATAGTGAGATTAATCATATATGGTTCCTAAAATGGACTTATACTTCATTATCATACTGCTTAATATAATAAAACTAGTTTCTACTAAACAGGGACTTCCTGTAGGCCAGTGGTAGGCGATAAAGGCCAGTCGCACTTCGGTTGTGGGTTTGATTCCCATAGCCTTGTCCGAAGCGATGGGCTGTCGCCCGTCCTGCAGGTTGTCCTTTTTCTAAAACTGCATTACTATAACATCCCATCAATAATATCACAAAACTTCTATCCTTAAACAATACTAACTTATGTCCAACATAATTCATTCCAATCTTTAGGCATATCCATAATACTTCAGTCCACTCTCATAACAAAGTGAAAACGATTTCCAGAGATTTAACACCATCGTCGATCCCCATATATCATAAGATATGTTTTGTTGGTCACATTCCAAACATTCAAAGTCCTTAATCATGTATTCGCTTGAATACCTTAGTGAAAACATGAATGCAGTTAAAAGTTAACACTCTCCACATACCAAAATCCTCAAAATTCTATATACTCAAACCATGATATCACTTAGTCCTTATATCAATCATGACCTCATGAATACTGTTAAACATTTCATTTTCTCGTTTTCCCTTCATTATGCGCATAATATCTCAATCACTTTGAATACCACATTAGACCAATACATAAATATTCCAATATTCCATGATACAATATTATTTTGGAATCCCATTACATAAACACTTAATCATTCCACCACATCGTTGTCATATTCAACATTGCCAATAGTGATCGCATGTGACTTTCATTTGTCCTTTGACTTAAGCGGTTGCTCATGTCGATCATCACTAACCCTTGGATTAGGGCATTTATTAGCATAATGCCCCATTTCCTTGCACTTGAAGCATTGAAGTGTTGGTTGTACGTTCTCTGCAGTGTTTGCTTTATTCACTTCATTAGAATCCGTTTTTCCATTACTTCGACACTCAGCTGCTCGATGACCTTCTTTTCCACACTTAAAACATTTTCTAGCCCCTTTAAGACAATCTACACCATGCTTCTTTCCACACTTTGTGCATAAGGAAACATTCATCTTCTTTTCACCATTATTCTGAGATTTCTCCTTGAAATCCTTCTTTCGTTTCATGTCAAAACCATGAGATGGATATGTAACACCAATTTTTCATTTCTACCTTGATAGCACAACGCACAATTTCTTCATAGCTACTGAAGTCTCTTATAGCTAATGCCCTTCGAAGACTTGGTTTTAAGCCACTGAAAAATCGATCAACTTTACTTTCAGGTTGGATGATAATGCCAGATGCATACCTTGCAAGTCTTGTAAAATTCGCTTCGTATATACCAATAGATTCATCATCCTTCTGTTTCAGCTCAAGAAACTCCTTTTCCATCTTCGTTCGAAGAATACGAGGGAAGTACTTACTGAAAAACAAGTTCTTGAACTCGTCCCATTCCATGGACTCAATTTCATCTCTTGGCCTCGTATTCTTGATAAGATTCCACCATTGATCAGCTTCACCTTCCAAACGTTATACTGCTAAGATGACTTTATCATGTTCAGAACATTGAAGAACTGAAAATATCTTTTCAGTGGTACTGATCCATTGTTCAGCAACAAGTGGATCAAAAGACCCACTGAAAGAAGGTGGACGTTGCCTCATGAAGGACTCAATAGAATATTGTTCCCTTCTCTGCTCATTTGGAAGTCCTGCATGATTCATAGCTTGAGAAAGTTGTGTGAGCATGGCTACAAGATTTTGCATTCCAGCTCCCATATCGTTTGGTTGCTCAGGGGGACAATCATTGCATTGTCCATTGGATTGATCAACACGGTTCCTTCGGGTTCCAGCCATCGTCTAAAACCCAAAAACAATAGCGTGAGAGGCAAAAATCATGCTAGGGAAAACAACATAATAAAGGGGGAGTACCTTGAACATCTAACATCTTAGTTTTAATTCTATGATCGTTAGCGTAGTTCTAGTACTATAACCTATACGTATACTTAACCTTAGGGACATCCCTAGACATACCTTAGAAATATCTCTAGGGATCTCACTAACGTTTTCGCATCCTAGTTTCCAAAGGTTGACTAAACCTTTCCTCTGATACCAACTGTAGAGACCCGAAGCTTGACGTACATTGACATTACATTACTTTTGCGGAATACTTAGTACATAACAAAAACACACACACAAGGATCGTAATAGTTTAGTGTCTTTGGAAACTTGGAACATAATCTTCTAATCGTGGTGAAAGATCTTCAATATCTCCCATAAAGATCTTCCTTTTTTTTTACCTAAAACCTTTCTTTATATCCTGGGGAAAAGAAAACATAAAAGGGTGAGCTCAAATGCTCAGTAAGGGTATACAAAAGAAATGAAAATCATATCATATCTTTTTGAAAATCATAACCTGCAAAAGAGACCATAATATCTTAACATGGAACAAATCATAGAAGTAAAAATGAGATCACCATATTCATAACATGAAACTTGAAACTTTGTGGCATGCACACATAATCATGGAAAATCATTTCTTGTTAGTCATGACTCATTGCCAAGACTATCTTAGTGGACAAAGTCCCTTTCTGAATCGACTAACCCTCGTTTCAGTCCTGTTTCACTGAACCGGTATAACCTACCATTCTAGCCATGTCTATCTCATGAGATATAAAATCTTTACCCAATGCATTGGAGGGAGATATAGGTACCACCCATCTTATAATGAATCCTTTCTTATGTGTGCCACATAATCATAAAACATACATCATCGCATAACACATGTAACAAAAATGAGATTCTTGAAACATCATGACATCATAAATAAATTCATATAAGATAAAGGAATTCATAAAAATAATTCCATCACAACATGATCAAAATCAATGTAATAATAGGGATAAAAACAGAACCCTTTATTATCTTAGATGGAAAATAATTTTGATAAAACACTTGAACTCCATTCTTGAGGAAAATATCCTTTCTTCTTCAAAAACACTTTTCTTTTTTTAACATGTCATAGAATTTTAAACTAAAAGAATTTGATTAAAAATAAACTTGAAAACTTGTAAAGGAAGCTTCTTGGGAATAATGTTTTAAAAATCCATTCATGCCGTATAAGTTAAAAAAACATTCTTCGTACTTTTGTCGGAAAAGTTAAAAAGTACCTCGTACAGAAAAACGAAAAAAGATTCCTTTCATATTCTTTACTAAAAACTCACCGAAGGGTAAAATTGGATTTAAAACATTGCAAGTGGATGGAAACAATATTAAATATTGGGGGAACATGGATGTGGAAGATAAAATACACCCCAGTATATACTTACGAATAAACAATCTCGGATAAAAATGAGATTGTGATATTTTCCTTACCTTATGTCTGACTTGCTTTGTAAGTGTCCAAACCTCCTGTATAATGATTTAAATCATGTTATTGACTTATTCCAGAATCATATTCATTGTTATGATATCATATATGGTTCACTTATGACATTATATTACCCGTTCTTTTGTAAATTCCATGTTAAAGAAGTGTTTTGGGTAAAATCGTTTCATTTATCTTAGGTGTTTTGACTTGTTGTTCTTGACATCATTATTACTT
Source organism: Viscum album (assembly GCA_963277665.1). Lineage (NCBI taxonomy): Eukaryota > Viridiplantae > Streptophyta > Magnoliopsida > Santalales > Viscaceae > Viscum > Viscum album. The sequence continues at coordinate 930,887,091 of OY728122.1, read as the reverse complement.
ATATCATGATTTACTTACTTCCAGAATATATAATACGATTTATATATCATATATACTCAGTATATATATATATATATAATAGATAGATAAATAAAATGAAAAACACCGTTCATGGAGACGGTAGTCCGTACGTACGCATGAACGCTGTTTTACTTTCCTTATTGTCTTGAAATGGAAGTAAGTAGATGACATATATATATATATATATATATATACATAAATCCAGTAGCTTTATAATGTAATATATTTCATTATTATTTCTTATATATACTTTATAATCATTCTTAAATGGTTAACATGGAGAATGAATCTCATCGCGTCGTGGAGACGGTAGTCCGTACGTACGCACGAGCGATGATATCATTTCCATAAATATTGAACTGAATTGGAGTGGATTATACAATATATCAGAATCAATATGATGTTGTAATAACTATGTATAGTAATTCTTTACACCATTATACCCATCCATGTAAGGTGGTGGTGGAAAATAGATTACACCACGGCGTGGAGACGGTATTCCGTACGTACACACGCGCGGTGATTTCTTTTTCCGTAGGATGGATAGATGGTGAAATTGGGTTGTTTCGTACTTATAATAACATATCAGTATATGAGTGATACTGATGTTATTACTTCATAATTAAACAACCTATGAAGAAGAAGTGGAAGAAGAAATAAAGATGAAAGAATTGGTAACGATAATTACCTCTTCTTTGAAGCGCCTCTTTGATACCTCCTCTTAGGGCACTAAAATTGGTCTTTGAGGAAGACCAGAACCTCTAGGATGTTTCTAGGGAAGTAGATAAGAGATTTTGGCAGGGGTTGGCCGAGCTTGAGATCTCAAATTGGTGTGAGGAGGAGGGGGAGGAGGTGTCCTTTTATAGGGGAGGAGAGGGGCACCTTAGGAATTCTTAAAAATATTAATTTATAATAAATCTAACCCCACTTAAAAACCTCCAAAAATTACTCATATTCGAAGCTTAGATGAGATAGGGTTGTAATCTCATCAACTAATCAAATTTAGACATGTTTGGATCTTATTTTAAACCTTATCAATTAGATTTAACTCTAAGTTAAATAATTTAACTTTTACCGTGTCTTTTTCTTTTCTTTCACTATATGGTTAATACACTTACTATAACATGCCAAACGAACCCCAAATTGTTTATTATTAATATATATATCCTTATCTAAGTCATTTGGCCGAACCTTAGATTTTTAGGAATAAAATAACAATTAATAATATAATATTTGATTTAAAAACTATTTTGTTTCAATTTTGACACTATTTGATATATGATTTTTGTGAAAGTCATAAAAGAATTAAATGTTCGAACCAAGTTGATTAAAGCAACATTAATATATCATAGTTACCTAGAAAATTAGTGGAATGCATAAAAAATCTCATATTACATTTATTTTGGTGTTTATAACATCAATTATGTCAATATTTCATTAATAAGATAATTACTGCATCATTGTTGTGTCATAAATAAATTACATTATTTAATGTCTAAAAATTATAAATAAAATACCATTATGTAGGAAATCTTTTTAGCTTTCTAATGAATATTTATAGTCGAATTTATCTTATGTATAACCCCATATTAAAAATTATTTACTTATTAAACTTTGATTTTAACTATTTTAACCCTTCTTTAAATAAATTAATAATAAATGTCCTAATCTAATCCAAGTGGGCCTAAATGGTCATATTTTATTCCTAAGTTTGTTTTTGGTCGAATTACACTTGTCCAATAGAATTAGGACATGTGTTAGGGTAATATTAATATCATATTTACCCTTAGTTACCCTATTTACTATTAACCGCGGTAAAAAAGTAAAAAGTTACTATTCACCAAAAAAATTATTTTTATCTCATTGAACCACATTTTACTTACTGATATCAACCGTGTCTGTCGGATTTTCTAAATTCCATTCACAGAAGCGGTAAAATTAAGTTTTATGCGAAATTCAGTTTTTTAACCTACCACTTAGTAGTTTCACTATTCATCAAAAAATGAAGGTTTTCAGAAAAATGCCAAAATTTCATCCTAAGCTATATTTCATATTCCGAATTCAAAAATGAAGTCTATTTTACCAAATTCATTACATAGAAGTTGAATTAATTAATTTTATAATTAAATCCCGCTGTTAAGACAAATAACGTGTTTTTAAGAAACAATTTCTATCAAAAGATTGACACTTGATTATGTCTGGTTTAAATGTGAAATTACATCCAATGACCGACATTGAATTAAATTGTAAAAATATATTCTAAATATAATTTAAAACCACTAAAATTAATAATTTATCACTATTAATTATTTCGATTAAAAAATTTGTTTTTTAATTATAAATAATAATTTTCACTATTCATCACAATATGAAAGTTATCCGAAAAGTACCAAAATTTCACCTTAGGCTAAATTCGATACTCCGAATCCAAAAATGAAGTTCATTTTGAAATATAAGATTTACAGAATTTTAAAAATTGGTTATTAATATTCATAACGGCTAGTTTTAATAATATTTTAATAGCATATCGTTGTTTAGTGAAACTCGGTATTGCGTATTACACACGCTATCGAGGAAGGTCGCGATTGCGTGTAATGCAAGGAAAGTCAAGGATGCGTGTTGTGAAAGCTCCTTTTGGTGTATCGTACAACAAAAGACATTAATAAAATTAAAAAGAATATTTTTTATAAAATCTTGGGCTGTTACAGTTACGAATAAAGATTCTCCCACAGTGAGTTGATGGTAATACCTAGGTTAGGTATCACTATATAATGCATTTTTTGATTGTTTTTTAATAAAAAATTTTTATGGAATGCTTGTCTGGTATCTTTTTTTTAAAACAAATAGATGAACAATGTCATGATATTATATAAGTTTACTCCAATGAGTAAAATAAAGGTTTATCATTTCATAGTAACATGTATATCACTTGGTTAAATGTGAGTTTGATACAAATTCATTAGGATCCATGATTGGGTTGTGTAGAAAATAGTCAGGTGAATCCTAGGGTAGAGGAGCCTTAATAGTTGAAATTAGGTGTGTTGCACATGGTTTGTTTATTTTTGAGTAGTATAATTATTTTTCTACCAAATGAAGTGACTTTTAGTTGGGTACAATAGACCTTATATTGATTTGGAACCATGATATTTTTGAGTGATGGACTAGGTTGGGGATATAAATGATATATTAAGATATCTCATGGGATGAAGACCTTTTTGTAGAGGCTCTTGCTTGTGAATTGATTTGGGTATTAATGGGAAGAGGGTTTAGAATTCCATTTAGAGCTCAAAACCCATTTTAGAGGCTGAGTAATGGTAACTTTGTTTCCTTTGTTTCAATTATCTCTCTATTTAGAGATATTTTTTTTGTATACATGATTAGGAATTATGTGGTTTACCATATATAGTTCCACTTGTGAATGATTTATGGGATCTAGATAGGGATTAAGCCTTGGGTAGGTTGATGCATGAGATATGTCCATGATTCATTATTCTTATGGAATGATGAATTATTTTATTTTATTAGGTAGACTTTAGGGAGTGTTACCACTAGTTAGTGAAAGTGTGATAACTTCCTAGATCCCTTATAGTCATGGAGTATGAAAATTATTGACAGTGACAAGATTCGATAATATGTGTTGGGTTGATATCACAGGTTCTAAATATGTATGTTGAAATGGTGATGATACTTCAAAGTATCCTTACAGTCCAGGTGACACTAAAAAGGGGTGTTATGCAAAAGTATACCAAAGTGTGACAGGTGAGTTGGGTAGTGAATTGATTATAGCCATAGATATTCATAAATCATCATTGGATGTTTAATAAATATTGTTAATGAATTATGTGATATATTATAGTGATATAGTTTAGTGAATATGAGGATGAGTTGTGTTATAATATATTTTATAGTGGTGTACTTTGTGTGGGTTAGTGTTTATTTAGGGGCCAATTCTGGGGCTATGTTTCATTGTTTATTCTTGTATCCATATTCATGGACTATTATTGGATTTATGTAGATGGTATTCTTTAAATAGCCTCACCTAGAGTTATTGGGAATAGGAATATACATCCACGAGTGAGAGGGAACCAATCATGGATTTTCAATAAGATATCCCATTGAGAGAGAGAGAGATCCGACCTAGGTTATTATGAGTTAAAAGGTATTGGTTTAAAACATGGTTATGAGAACTCACCCAAAGTTAGAGGGTAGAGGTATTCAAAATTGTATATGATGTGGTACGTGATGTGATTGGGGAACCAATTCATCAGCGTGGGGATGATAGCGAGTAATGTGTTGGAATTGGATTATGGGTACTAATTCCAACTTAATTTATAGGGTATGTATCTGGAACCCACCTTAAAAATTACACCATCTTGAGTTTTAGTCAGGAAATTTATTTCTTTCACATATATAATCTATTAAAGTTTAGAGTTTTATAGAATTAGGCTATAACTCATACATAAAAAAACCATAATCTAAAAAGAGGACACATCAAAACAGTATCCATTTTTCCATAATAAAAAACATTTAAAATAAACCATGTTCAAATTTATGAAAACTCTTCATGACTAGAAACATGAAATATTCTAATCCATTACTCATCATTAAGTACTAAGAAAATCATTTAAAACATCGGATATGTATAAAAATATTTGTATGTAATATGAAAATAAGGAAACTATTAGTCCATTTATAAACATTAATACCCATGAAAAATTAATCATAAATTAATAATTTTTACCCTTAAGAAGTAGTAAATAATTTCCTTTTAAATTAAGATTATTTATTTACCTCTTTGTAATAAAAATATTTCCATAAAAACCATACCAAGAAAGGAACGAACAAAATGGTATCTTGGGGAATCATTGTACATTCCACTATTATAAATAGAATAACAATGTGGCCAAATTCTATACATACCACTCTTATAAATGGAATTTTCCTTAGACTGACTTGAATACCCAATGCATTGGAGAGCTATCACAGACCAACTAGTCATTTGTTTATCACAAAACCACCCATCACTATTTTATTATGTAACCTCCCATAAAATTTACATGAACCATCATATAATCATAACACCTAAAATAAGTCAATTTACATCATTTCCCTCATAATATTTCATTTTAACTCTCAAGAAAACATCTCAAGATATTAAAATAAGAAATCTATTCTCGAAACCATTTTTCTATAAAAAAATATCAAAAAAGGAAAAGAAGTATATTCATTTAATAAAATATTTAATCTTAAAAATTAAGATACAAATAAAATAATAGTTATAGTGGAGAAAAATTCATTGTAGGTCTGTACGTTAAGAATAGGACATTCATTTTCTGGTTAAACAAAACTCTATATAAAACATGAAAAAATATTCTTTTGAAAAACATTTTAAGGAAATAAAAAATAGATATAAAATTTCATTTATAATTAATTTATTTAAATATAAATAAAAATGTAAAATAATATAAAGAATATTTATATGGAGAAAAATATTTTTAAATTATACCGTTAAACATTCAAAGTACCCCATACCATTTTGATAATTTATATCATAACCCACATGAAATAATAAAAAATAACCAAAAATTAAATAACATATGAATAAGTAAATTAAATATAGGATAAGTCAAATGGTCTGTATATACACCTTATAAAATAATGTTGGTGTATAACATAAAAATAAACCTCAAGGAAACATGACTACGATGAAATATCTTACCTTGATCCCGACATGTAATGTGTCTATTAATAATTCTGAAAAATAAAATTAAATCAAATATGTACATTATTTAGATACATTTAATGTTTTTAATTAATTTTAAATCTCATATTACATTTTTTATACAATTACAAAAAGAATTATGTTTAGGTGGGGGTTTTGACCATATTCAGTTTACGTGTCAAAAATGACTTTGGTAAGTCAACTATGATCAAAGGGGTCATACTTAAAGCATATTTAGAATAATTATAATATAATAATTATCGTATTTATACAAGAATTATACATTTAAAACCAATCATGAAAAATGTATATGAAAAATTAACCAATTTTATAGTCCAGGAGAAGGTAGGTCGTATGTATGAATGAGTAATGTTTCTATTTCTCAATGATTGTTATGAAAAGAAGGTAAGATACATTTATATTTATAGAATGGTCATTATATCATAAATACCATTTAATTTAATAATATATAAACCAATATATAATTATTGTGATGCAAAAGGAATCATATCCCATTGAAGTGGCAGTATTCTACACATCCATGAATGATGTTATCACTTTTATAGTGTGTGAAAAGGGTAATAAAGAAAATAATATATAATATTTCCTAAAAGGAAATTTTGTCATAAATAACACACACATATATATTATTTATTTAATTTTTTTATTTAATTCATCGTTAATACATTACATTTATAATTTTAACATATCACATCGCTTTGAGTATTTGGTAGTCCACAAGTCCACAAATGATGTTATCATATTGCCACAAAATGGAAAGAATGAAATTATGTGTAAAAAATAATACCATAAGTATTAAAAACTAATAAATAATATATATATATATATATTATAAAAATTGCGTGTCTATTTTAATTCCCAACCATGAGAGGATGTAAAGGAAAAATGATTGACATCGTCTCGCAGGGCTATAGTCCACCGTACACATGAATAATAATTTCTTTACCCATTTGATATATGTTTGTGTATTTCAGGTAAAAACCATATTATAGATACATATAAGTATATTTAGAATATTTATGTTATTATATAATCATTTAATAAGAATAATTTAGTTTTTTGAAAAATAGCTAAAATGAAATTGATCGTTGAAGAATTTTACCACTTTTTCAGGAAATGACTTTTGGTTTGCACTAAAGGACAAACATAAATAGATTTCTACCATAATTGAGTATTATAGAATGATAATAGGTACATAAAGGGAATATTGGGTCTAGGTTTGTATGATATAAATTGATTAATTGCTGTGAATAAATGGGGTAGGGTGAGTGCCATTTTATAGTGGAGGGACATGACACACTTGAAAACATTGAAAAGTATTGTGTGATCCCCGACGTTTTCAAAACACAAGAGGCTTCCATAAGAAACTAAATTTCAGAAATTAAGTTGTGAGGTCTAATATATTGACATAAAATGTGTGCTTTAAATGTTCAACACCATTTTTATACATTAACTCTAAAGCTTAACCACGATGTAATCTTGTTTTTAGCTTAATCACTATAATTAATGTTAATCACTTTCCCAAATATTTTTTGTCAAAAAATAAGTTTAAGTTATTAAAAATTAAAAAAATTTATGATTTAAAATATGGGATATTTTTTTCAAAATTAAAATCAAATATGTCGTAAAAATCAATTTAAAATTAATCCTATATATGGGACTACAAAGCAGGTTTTTAAAGTGAATACGTTCAGATGTTTGCAATGTTTTTATGTACAATATGAATGATAAATTGATTAAAATTAACTAAATATGATTAAATGATATAAAATCTATATATGTATACTTTATAAAATTTTTAATTTTTTTACTCTATAAATAAATCTCATGAAAATGTAGTTTTCAATTAAAAATCAACGTTTTTTACTATTCATTAAAATAATACACTTCTTAGAAAAGTACCAAAAAAATAATCCAAATTAAATTTTGATATTAAAATTATAAAAATTAAATTTATTTTTTCATTTAAAAATAATTAAATTTTAAAAATTTAGTTTTAAAATAGGCACACCATTAAAAGGCGATAAATTTTTTTTTTTTGAAAAATTCTACTTTTAAGTGTAAAACTACATTTGTTATTATCTCATACCTAGAAAAATATATTGGATGAATTTAAAATAATTTTATAAAAATGTTTAAATATAATATTATTTTTCCTATTCATTCCCATAGAAACAATGACTAAGTGATAATCTCAATTTTAAAAAACAATTTTAATTGTATATTTCTGTTGGATATAACTCAATATTATGTTCAACATATGATTTCAAGGAAACTGATTATTGTGTGTCGTGTATTCTATTTGACATAGGTTATTTTCTTAAATTAATATCTAATTCATAAATATTAATAAATATTAAAAATACTTATTCTGTCGTTACCTAGATTATTACAATATGGTACCGTGAAGATAATTTGTGAACTCCCTTAAGTGATAGGGTGTGGTCATGGACTCAATATGGTTTTTGATATTAGAATCTTTGTGAGACCATTATTTTTTTATTATTTTGACTCCATTTTCTTTGATTCATTAATCTATTGAGAAGTTCTCTTCCACAGAAAACTGATGGAACTTGTGAGGATTGGTGTCATGGTGTCCATGTCGGAACACAATGAAATGATTCATATTATCACATGTTTTAAATGTTTATTTTTTTTATGAAAAAAACACACTATTCATTGAGGAATAAATAGAAAATATCATTATTTTTCCCTCATATTATTATTTCTCACTCTATCCACAATCTCCTAGGTTTCCATGTTGACCCTAATGTTTAAATTTTAAGTGAAAGGATGTATAAAAGGATTGGATAAAGTAGTTGAATAAATATTTGGTAGAATAGTCTGAGGTGGGGCCCAGGTTTTATATTTCATTCTTATAGTAATTTTCCCCATTTTAATCTTTTGTTTATCCTTCCACAAGAGAATTACCTATTGTATATCATAGGTACGCTACTCATGTGAATAACTTGATTATAGAATTTTTATATTGTATACTGTGGATGGTTTTTTATTCTCTATAAGTACTTATACTTACTATAATTTCATATTTTGTTTTTTTAATTACTAGTTGTTGTATGTGATGTTATATATACTATAGTATCTCTATTTTGGTCATTGACTATTGTCTCTAGTCCATAACCTATACCATATGGGGATCTATCCCTAGGTTCTTATGAAGTGCCCAAAATGGGCCAAAAAATGGTCTCTAGGTTGAGGTGTTAGACCATATATTAAAGATTCATCTATAAATAAAATTTATCATTCCAAATATTAGTATTGTTTTTATAGAAAATAGGTTTTACTTCATCAATTTGTCATGGAATGTGCCGAATTGGCATGACCTCATGAAACTCTCTATATTAGATTTAATGACCTCCAATGTGTAGAACAACACCTAAACCACTTAGAATTACCCTTATTTTTGTTATGAGTATATAGGTATAAAAGAAAAATTGTTTGTAGGTTTGAATTAAAAAAAAGTGTCATAATCCCTTCCTAATTGGGTATGAACTATGTCAAATGTTATAGATTATTATTTTAACACCTTAAACATAAGGATGTCAAAATTAAGGAGTTTCGTGAAATTGACATATCTCAGAACAATTTAAATATTAAGTATAAAATATCTGAAATAAAATATTATACATACCTTAATATTCTAACCTAACTCAAAATATTAATAACTAATCGATATTCAACACCAAAAATTTCTAAAATATTGGAATATGAAAGTATAGAATGTGTCTTGATACACACCAACTTATTGTATACTATTTCAAATTTCCCTATAATACTGCATAAAATCACTATTGAATCTTTATGTGAATTACCATTTAAAATCATTAAAATGTCACAATATTCCTCCACCAAAACCCTTTTTACTCTTTTCTATTAGTCAATCCATTTTATATTATATTAATATTTCCATTTCCTTTATAAAAAAATCTATGGCATACTACCCCAAATGAATATAATAAATGATATCTATTTATACTAAAATAAAACCTAATTTTGAACCATATAATTCCATGTAACAATAAATAAATTCAATAAGGATAATTACCATGTATTTGTTATCAAAATTCATCAAATTAATTAGAAAAAAATACATTCTATGTGTTCCATTAAAAATTAAACATTTGTTATTTACATGGAAAAAATAAGAAAACCTAATAACAAAATTATAATATTTAATAATTTCTACATATAAACTATTCAAAAAAATATCTACAAAATATTTTTCCCATTAAAAGAAATGAATGGACCCTTTTTGTTGACATGTAAAAAATTCATGATTAAATAATAACCATTAATCTCATTTATATATAATATCACCATTTTAAAAATACAATGATACATTTCATATATGTAATTAATAAAATATTATCTATTATCTCAAGACATAATAAGTTAGACCCTAATTAATAATGAAATTATAATGAACTTCCCTTTCTCTATGGAATGATCACATCAATAAATGAACTCAAATTCATCACCACATACATTAAATTAATAAACATTATGATGTTCTAATGATCGTTTTTATACTATTCTATGGTTATATGGATCCATGATAAGAACCATGATTATGGATATTGGTCACTGTGTGTAATTAAAAGGTGGAGATTTTATATTTTATTATTTTAGTGGAATTTTCTATAACACTTTCTATGAGAATTGTGAAAATGATTAATTTTAGTTTAGTTAAACTTATGATATATGATGAAATGATAAAATTTAGAAATGGTATATTATGTATCCATAGGAGCTATGAGGTGGTGAGTGGTAGAATGACGACTGATGGAAAATACAAGAATAAATAATGATTGGTTTCAATGTTAATAGTGGGTTTATGATTCAGGTATGATGAAATTAAAATATGACTAACTTTAATTGATTTATTAGATCAACATATATCAGGTATGATATTCTTTTGGTGTATTATTATCAAATTTGTAGGATAAGTAATTTTTAGTTGATGACTATGTACTTTATCATTCATAATCATGTGATAGAGCACCAATTTAGAAATGTTAGCTATGTGGTTTTTAATGTGATAAGATATTTAGATGTAATAATACATATGTTTTTTCTTATAGAGTGGTGACCAAAAAATTATCCTTAGTAACTATGTGGTGTAATTGATTGATATATTTTTAATATTCTTGAATCCTTTATTAATACTATACCATGTTGATACGAGTTTCTAAAATGAGATCTGATAATAATACTATTGATTGGAAATGAATAAATTGATTCTTAGTACTGATTTGAGTGAAAATACATTAATAAAAAGTTTGTTTCCATATGTTGATGTGGTATTAAGGAAACATAAAAAGTGAATATTTATTATAATTTTATTAGTAATCATCATATTTAATTGAGGTATTTTACAACATTTTCATACCTAAATATTGGATAACCAAAGTGCCCAACCTAATTTTTTTCTGAGATCAATTTGTTAGTTTCTACATAACGTATAATAAATTTATTTATTTTTTATAAGGGATTAAATATTACGCAGAAATCACATTAGAAGATAATATTTATAAGTAGTAGTATACGATAGATGGATACGATACTTCCTCAATGTGGCAATCTCATAATTTTTTTATTGGTAATTTTATTCAAGTAAAATACTGAGTTATGTTCTATTATTTCATTGAAGGTTTTGGTTAGGTGATGTTTACTGTCGCTAATATGATAAGGATATTCAATATTCTATTTCAAGTCTATTTAGTATGTGATATATATTTTCCTAAAGTTGAATTTAAGCTTTAGAAAAGGGGTAGGTTTTTAATGGGGTTTCCTCAAACATTTATGATAATGGATCTAAATGAGAGATGGGTTATTGATTATTACATGTATTTAATTTTAAAAAGGAACATAAAATATTAAACATTTAATTATTTGAGTTATTTTCATGATTTTTATAATACATTTGTATGTAATAAGTTTGTTTTTGAATAAGATATATTAATTATGGGCATACATTTAGATGTTTTATGGTATTATAACCCATATGAACTATGAGAAGAAATGATTAATTTAGTTTGTATCTGATATGTTCATGGATGTATAGGATTAATCACATGGTAATGAGAGTTTCATGTAAGGGTGTAGTTCCCTAGTATATATTAATTTGTTTTCTCTATCTATATGGATGCAATTTATGTTTTAGTTGATATTCATGCATCTAAAAATAAAAATTAGGTTGTTTGAATTTTTTTTGAGCTCCTTGAATATTTTATTTAGAATTTTTAATATTGTATATTATATAATGTTTAGTTCAAATTTACTTTCAAAAATCAATATTCTAATGATTTTTAGATTATTAAGACATGTTTTATTTTTATATGGAAGAAAAGTATCATTGGTCAATATTTTTTACAAGACTAACATAAATTTTACAATTATGAACTTCCAGCGGTATTTTAATAATTTTGTGGCAGAGTGGATAATGGTAATTTTAGATAATAAATATACCCATAATTGTTTTGATTGATTAATTGATATTAATGTTTTATTTTTATATTTGAGTTGAATTTTAGCATGAATTAATGTATTTTAGGTTTTTAATTCCTTCATTATCCTAATTAATTAATGAATTATTAAACACATCATTTTTTAATTTTTAGTAATAATTTCACATATCTTACAAAGAAATATTTAGTTAGATATTCAATTGACATATTTTTAATTAGAATATAATGTTTCATTGGATAATGATATAAAATGATAGTGGTTAATGGGATCATTTGGGGGTTAGTTTTCCCTAACTAGTATCAATGCTTATCAATCATCATGTTTACACATGGATCATGGTAGAAAATTTACTAGGATCAAGAGAATGATTTTAAATTCCTCCAATACAGAATAAAAAATAATGAAAATTAATTCTATGACTTTTGATCACTATTGTAAATTTTAATTCATAGTTCTAAATTATGAAAATCATAAAGATATTAGGAATTTAGTAAATTGTTTTATTAGAATTCTCTAACCATAATTTTGGAATATAATGGATAATTATTGTTAACCATTTTGTTAGCCATTATATCCCACCTATGACACTTTTCTTTCCATAGTTACCCATTGAAAAATTCTTGTGATGAGGAGCCACCATAAATATGGTAGATTCAAAATAATCAACTAATGGAAAAAATATGATGAGGAGATCCTGATCAGTAAATTGTGAAAGGGTTTCATATCTAGTGTGGATATTCAAAATCAAAAAACCCAAACAATGTGGAATTTTTTACATTATGAACATTGTTATGTGGGTTATATTAATTTTTATTGAGAGGTAGGAAAATGAGTTTAGAAAATATTGGATTCTATTGTATGTGAATGCTGTATAGAGATTCAGGGATTTGTGGAAGTAGGGGGAGACTCTTCTAGGATATTTTTTTGATAGTTTAATATTATATAGAGTCTATGTAAGGAGTTGGGTATTGTTAAAGTGAAAATCATGATAAATCATTTTCATCCATCCAATCATTCAATTAGATAATAATAAATAACACATGTCAATGAGACTATTATCAATGAGTGTGTTAGGTTAGCCTAGGAAGAGCCAGGGAATTCCACCGTCATTTTTCAACTATAAATATAAAGTTTTATATTATCCTGGTTTTTTGAATAATATTAGTATTAACATTATTAATAATAATTAAAATTTTTGTTATGTATTAGAGAGTATACAAATTTATCAAACACACCACCAGTTGTCCCAAATTTGGAAATGTCACACCCTATCCAAGGGTATCCCACAAATGAAATGTATCATATTTTAAATTAAAAAATTATTTATTTTAATTTTTTATTATAGTTTTAATTGGTTGTTTCATTTATATATATATATATATATAACACAACATGACATGTGTGGAACCAGATTAAATAATTATACATTTTTCATGTCAAATTCCCAAATCTCCTCAAATGGGATACCACATCAAACCAATAGATATAATTTTTTAGCTCCACACATACTTATAAAATATAAAAGGAACCCTCTATGATGCATTTCAAACTACAAAAGGGAAAAAAATAATTCCCACTTTGATCCCCAGTGTAGAATTATAACTTCCATAGTTCAGACTTTTTCCAAACTATATACAATGTTTCTTTCTATATACCACATTCATGTTTCACACTATATTACATTCATCCAACAAAATATCCAATTTTCACACTTACTTCCATTATATACTTCACAACATGATTTTTTTATAATAATACATCAAATAAACAATCCACTCATAAATTAGAAAAAAATTAGCAGAGCCATAAAGTAAGCCACCAACACTTTAGATTCCATTTCCTGATCAAGGACATTGGAATGGGTCGTTATTAGCCAAATTTTTTGGACCCACTTAGGATTTATCTATTAAAATCCTCTAATATAAAATGATTCTTTTATATAGTTGTAAATACTATAGTTCATACCAATTACTAATAGGAAGTATACCAATTTACACATGTAATAAAAAGGATTCAATTAACACTAGAATAAAAACATATATGTGTGTGTTTGATATAATTAAAATAAAATAATTTTTTTCTCTTGTGTATAAATTAGATAATAAAATAATATATTTTACACTTTTATTCATTTAGATCATGAAAATAACATTAAAGAATATAAATAATATTCTTTAGGGTAATTTTTTGGTTTTTTTAATATTGGAATCAATAGTTGATTTCAACACATCCCATGTAATTTTTTTAATTATATATTTAATCATTAACAAGATTAAATATCAATAAGGACATCTATAAAATGACATAGAACTCCTATAAAAATTAAAATTTGAATTATGACTTTTATAAAACTTTGTGAGTGGGATATCTGATGAGTTTGTTGATAATTTTGATACACAAGTTGACTCAGGTGGGATTATCAATTTTTGAAGTCATTATAATGACTCATATAGATCAATGAGTCTGTATGGTACAATGATTGTAAGATGTTTTAGTGCCTATGAGTGGAGAATAATCATTTTTTAGTATTTCAGGACATGAATTTATTTAAAATAAATAAGGATTTTTAATATGAACATACATGGAAATTATTAGAATAAAGCCTTTATTTTATACATATTAAAAAAGAATGTATTTCAAGAGAATGACCTGAATATGAAAATTCGTTTTGTTGGGATTTGTCCTTTTTATGATGTTTAATGAATTTTTATTTAAAATTGACTTGAAAATTGTGCTCTGATGTGTTTTTAATATGTGAACATAGATGTTAAAATATTATAAATATTCTAATTCTATATTACAAGAGTGTAGTATAAGGGGGGGGGTCTCTTTGATATATATGGAACTATTGGGTGTTTTCTTCTATAATGATGATAAGATTATATAATTTTGAATAAAAATTGCTTGACAAATCACTGCCTACCTGGTCAGGTTATAGAGGATTGACAAGAGGGGTTATATTATTCAATACAATCATTGTGATGAGGATACATACTCTTTGTAATGATGTTATATAGGTGGTTATATATAAATATGTATGACTCTATGATGGGTAGTGTTGTGATACGATGTTTTGTTGGTCATGTGTGCTTATTGACATGGTACATTACCTTGAGTCACTGTGGGCATGATTTCCTTGATTTTTTTTAAAATAAAGATGGTGTGACATGATGGTGGCTATGATGTTTGCTTGTGTGGTCTCTCAATTATTGATAAAGGATTTATGGAGTTATTTTTATAATATTTTCAGGATATTTTATAATTGGGAGTATTATTTAATATGAAACCATCATATTTGGGTGGGTTTCTCAGGTTTATCCCAAAATATGTATTAGTTAGAGGACCAATTATAGGTTAGTATATAATGTCATCTCTAACTCTATTGAATGGTTCGTAAAATATGAGGATTGGATATGGTTTTTTATTTTGTGGATTAACTCTATAGAAATATGAAAATGTGTCTAAGTTATTTTAGACAATCGGTGATATGTTGTTTGATGTTATAGATAAATATATTATTTTGTGGGAGTAAGTTAATGGGGGTCACTTTTATATTTTGACAGTGTGTGTTAGATTATTCACATTCTATTATTTGGATTGTAATGCATGTAGTGATATCTTCGTATGGATTACATGAATGAGTTAGAATTATATATTAAAATCAGTATATTTTTATAGTCAAATAAAATTATGAAATGTTGCTTATAAAATTTATATCATGCTATATAGTTCACTAGATAATATTCGACCTATATTACCCCTAGGGGATTATAGTTTTTTTGGAAATGAATATATATCATGATTTTATTTATTTTAATATTATTCATGCCTGATGTTGATTTTTTTCATCCCTAAGATATTTCTTAATATACTAATAACCTACAATTTTATTCTAATGTTTAGAGTGTTTTTTTTAGTTTTTGAGTGATATTGGATGTGAGATCAAGGTTGATAAAATGGTACTCATGTTTTTGGATGGTTTTATTTTGAACAACGGTATATGATTTGATATTTATTTTAAAAATATGGCCTTCAAGTGATTATTTTTCCAAAATTTTATTTTAGAAACTTTATATATCATTTACTCATTTATTATATTCATCATTGTGGGTTGAGTTTGTTACACAATTCATGGTTTTATTTTTAATTTTCTATTTTAGTATTTATTTATGTTATTTTTAGGTGAATTCATTATATTTTTTATATTAATACACTTAGTTATTGTAAAAAAATATAACATTTTAAAGATGATATTTAAAGTTTACACTCAATCTCAATGTCAATTAAAGGATATTTCATAGTTGGGTTTGGTCTTTATAGAGTTTCAATAGAGTATATGGATGAGATTTATATTCTATTTTGGAGATGGGAATATGTGAGGTCATGGTTGTTATAATAAAAACTAAATAAAAAATGTTAAAAGTATTATATCATAGTATGACAATATAGAAATATAATCTATGGTATTCTGATTATATATTAACTAAATTGATTTCTTAAAGAATTGAATATTGTGACCAATTAGTGTGGTTATTGTAATATATAGTGGTTAGGAAATTATCTATGTGCATTATTTCTTATGATAGGGGAACTACTCTGTGATTAATTTTTAGGAAATTCTTATAATGCCTTCTATATTCTCCCTTTGTTTCACTATGTATTCATCATGATTTATATATTATATTGAATGAGGTGTTATGTCGTGTGAAAATTTCTATGTGAAAATATGTGTTGGGAATTATCATCTATTCACCTATTTGAGTTACACCTATCACACCCTGACCATGGAAATTACATTATTTTATTATTTCCACAATCATAGATACATTGGTTGAGGTTTGGGTTGATCCCAATTTAATATTTTTTAGTTTTTTTGAAAAATGGATGTTTTAGGGTTTTATAGCAAGGGGCATTCATGTAGCGCAATGTTAAAGGAAATCATATGGCTTGTTTTGGGGTCCAGGGCTATGGTGCATGATGTTTTCATTGGTCGTTCATGATTTTGGAAACCATGCGATAACCATGAATGTGGTACTTTACATTTGGACATTGGCGACATAATGGTTTTTTAACAATTTAGAAAAACGTGTGGTCAATCTGTGTGAGTTGCAACAATTCTTTAAAATCTGAAATTCCATATTTTCCCTTCAATCATTTAACCCCAACTTTATCTTTTACTACCTTATTATACCTCAACAAACTAGGGATTCCTCAAATATATCTTCTCTTTCCCCCATTGACCTTTTTTATCCCCGTTGAAGGTTCTAAGTCAAGTTCCCTTTCTATTCTTAGTCAATTTCATGTTCTCATCTTATTTCACCCATGGTTCTTGTTTTTTCTTGATTGGTTAATCTTTTTTCTAATCCCTATAAAAAGGGTTTATGTGTGTTGTGATTTATTGGATGTTAGAGTGTGTAGATTGCCTCTCCGGCATAGAGATTAAGCCTCCAAAATTTTGGCTACATTCACACATTGTTGAGTTAGGTGTTTCCATCCATTTTATTTCCAAAACATTCCATTTAATGCTTGAGATTTCCAAAAAAAATTATAAATACTTTTATCTTTCTTGTGATATATTGGAAGGATTTACTGGGTGTTTTGATGGTTAAAAATTTGTGAAAAGGTTTTTCCAATGAGATCTTGGATTATGAATGTGTCCAAACGCATGCAAGGTGTTTGATAAAATTCCAATTTTTTTAAATGGAAATTAACAGCTTCAGGTGGTGTTTTCCATTATTTATACTATGATAATTTCTTTATACTGTGAGTTGGGTGTTTTATGTTTAAAGCGGTGGCTTTTTATAGGGTGTTTCTTGTTTGTGTCTTATTTTTTTACTTAAAATGAAGCTTTAATTATATAAAAGGTGTTTTCTAAGTGATTTGAAGTGATTATGAAGTAGAGGGGTGTCTTCTAAAAAAATTGATTGTGTGTCAAGTATGAAAACTCTTTGTTATTTAAAAACTTGGTAAATTGATTTTAAGAATGGTCGTAAATGTTTTTCTAAATGGATATCGGGTAACAGTAAATTTAAAAGAAGATATCTATATGAAAAATGGTGATTTTTATGAGATATTTGATGGTTGGATGAATGTATTTGTGAAATAAATAAATTTTTTTGTCTTCTTATGAGGTTTGGAAACTTGTGAGGTGGTTTGGTTATTAAAATGATATAATGGGGCCCGTTTGTCCTTTTTGAAGTGAAAGTGACGTTTTATTATGATTTTAGAAATGGCGTTAGAGAGATTTTGTAAATATATATGAATTGAAAATGGTGAAATCCCAGTTGGTATTTTAAAATGTTTAGGATTTTTTTTTGAATCATGAATGATTTAGTGGCCTGATTTACCCTTGTGTATAACTTATCATGAGATGAGAACAATAATGGAGGACTTCCATGATGTGGGTTATCATGTGGGGGGTGTTGATGGTTGGGGTAGGCAATTGTAGTGGGAGCAGTTCAAGTGAACCACATGGGAGAGGGTCTCACATTCCACTATGAATCACTATTACTATCTTGGTATTCCTAGAAATATTTTAATGGTTCAATTGATGGTTTCATGTCCAACCCAATTGGATTGGTTGGTACCCCCTAGATTTCACAGGGAAAAGTGGAAAATTCCAAAAGAATGGTTAGTTTAATGTGGCTAGTTGGTTATTGACTATGTAGATGCACCATATACTGATAGGTGTATCCAAACCGAGTATGTCCATGTATCACTCTAAGGATGTTTAGGAAATTACCACAAATCATTATCTATATTCTCTATTTTCTTCTTCTACTAGAATGTTTTTATCCATGCTAGTTTATGCCAGTTGGAACTTTTTTCATTCAATTTATTAATAAACCTTTTTGGTTACTTGGAATAGTTTTTTACTATAAGTTCTATATTAAAAAGGATTGTGAATAGTGAAACACTTTTTGAAAAGGGAAAAAAATGTATGTTCGGTTTTAAGAAAGAGAACTTGTGAGAGTTGGGTTTTTTTATTTAATGAATAAAATCTATTTTCTAAATGTATTTTCAAAGTAGTGTTTCTGGAATATTTCGGGATTGGAAATGCATAGATTCTATAGAGATTACCTACTTTGTTGTTCACGCTCACACCCTACATTTACAATTCGATGTCGATAGACTGGAGTTGTTTTGAATGTTTAGGTTTCTGGTTCATGTGATCACCTTTAGAGCATTCTGGTATTAATGTTAGTGGTGACTAAAATGTCATATAGAGATATTGTAGCATGGTTCAGTCTCATTTTTCTATTTTTTTTGTTTCCATTCAATAGTTCTTTTTAGATCTGTTTATATATTTGTCGAGATTTAGTTACTATTGATTCTTCCACATATTCACTTTTCCTATTTGATCTGAGTTTATTTGGTAAAAACTCATTCCCATTGTGGTTACTTTGATTCCTGACACTAGTTTCCAGCCTATGGGGATTGGAAATTCCCTTCGTTCCCTATATTAAACTGGGTTAGATGTCAGGTTGGATGTAATTTTGGCTTCGTTCATGAAAAAATGGTATCAGTTGGTGTCATGAATTTGGAGATTTGGATAGTTAGGACTTGAGAAGTAGTTACAAGTAGGAAATAATTAACCCTTTCTCATTATAATAATTGAGTTTACAAGGGTTTCATGGGATTTGATACTTTTTTCTTTCTTTTGGATTGAGGAATAACAATTGAGGCAAGATAGTGTTTTTTTTTGTGATATCACATAGAGTAGTGATCCATGTGAAGTAAAAGTTCATGGTTAAAGTCCCTCTTAGTTGTTAATACCAACTTGGTCTATGACCCACTAACCATGCCTCTGATTTAAGCATAAACACTAGTTCCCCATTTTGGTAGTTTGGCATTAGTTTTGTTTTGATTTTGTCTCATTATATGTGAGTAATATTTTAAAATGAAAACAGGTTGTGAAATTAAAATGGTATCTTTCAAGTGTTTTCAGATCAAAATATGAAATATTATTTAAAGGAAAGTGTTTTGGAATGAGAATTTGGTTAACTGTTGGGTTTGATGGTGAAATATAATGTTTGGCTATTGGTATTCCTTATTAACATTCACATATGTGTGGGTATGGGGGGAAGAGTATATTGGAATGTGTGCAATAATGGCATATTCATAAGTGGGATGAATTCATGTGGGGTAGTTCATAGGATTTTTTGGGGCAAGTTTGTGAAATCAAAGGTTTGGCTTGGTCTTTCCAAAATGGGTTTTTAATAAGAAAATTATTTCATAATTGTTTCCCTTTATAGGTGGGTTTCTTTTATGAAATGTGGATTTTGGTATTGGTAAGTGGCCTTGGAGAGTGGAAGTTTTAAAATTGAAATCAAATAGTGGTTTTTTGAAAGGGAGCTTTTCATTTTGATTATATGTGTTTGGCTTGTGAGCCTGTCATTCTGGCTGAAGATGTTCTTTTTGATTGTGTTTTGGTTCGATGCAAGTTTTGGTTTAATGTTCTTTATTCTAGTTAGAATATTCCACCCAAAAAGGTCCCTAAAATTTCTAGTGGGTTTTGCTGGTTTTTAACTATTCTCGAATGTTACCAATTTTCTAGGGTGATTGCATTCTGTTAGAGGAAATGCAGTGTTCGGAAGAAGTTGAGTGTGTCTTCAGATCATTGGGAACTTCTGAAGATGTTTGAGTGTGTGTTGTTTTTGGTTTTTTAGGATCCATATTTTGAACAATAGAATCTGATTTCTCATTCATCAATGAATGCTGGAATGAAGTGAGAATTGTTTATGTATATTTAGGTCAGATGGTTCAGACATGAGGATGTGAATGTGAAGAATATTTAAGAGCTCTTGAGTACTCAACATGGTCAGCAGTTAGTAAAGGCCCATGTTGACCACATCAAGTAGTTTCATTCCTTCTATTAGGAGATAACATTGCAATATCAGCGGAAAGATACTTTTTTCATTTTGGGTCCTCTTCCATATATCAATTAGAACACCCTCTCCTATAATGATATTTATTTTGACATGTTGGTGGATGAAGAATTCTTAGTTGAGTTATTTTTTTGAGCCCAAGAAGTAAGTAATTCCATTTCTCTTGCTGCTCATACGGGTTCGCCATCTAGAAACGGGTGTGTAAAAGAGGAAACTCAATATGAAAAGTACCATTCATTGGTTTAGTTCACCAGTTCATCAGATTGTCCGCAATTGTGTCCGGTTTTGGTATTTAAATTTTCTTTCTCGCAATCTTCTCATGGTGTACCAACATTATGATTATTTGGGTTATTTTTTTAACACCCTGAGATTTTAGGAAAAATATTCATTTTAATTTCATTAATGTCTTGTGTTGTACGCTACACCAAAAGGAGCTTGCACAACACACATCCTTGACTTGCCTTGCATTACAAGCAATCGCAACCTTCCTCGATAGCGTGTGTAGTACGCAATACCGAGTTTCACTAAACAATGATATGCTATTAAAATATTATTAAAACTAGCCGTTATGAATAGTAATAACCACTTTTTGAAATTTTTTAATTTTTTTTTTCAAAATGGACTTCATTTCTGGATTCGGAATATCGAAATTAGTTTAGGGTGAAATTTTGGTACTTTTCAGATAACTTTCATTTTCTGATGAATAGTGAAAATTACTAAATTTTAATTAAAAACAACCTTTTTAATATAAATAATTAATAGTGATAAATTTTTATTTTGATTGGTATTAAAGTATATTTAGAAGATATTTTTACAATTTAATACAATTTTGGTTATTGTATGTAATTTCACATTTAAACCAGACATAAACAACTGTCAATCTTTTGATAGTTATTATCTCTTAAGAACAAGCTATATGTTTTGACGACGAGAATTAATTTTTAAATTAATTAATGCAACTAATATGTTTTTAATTTGGTAAAATAGACATCATTTTTGAATTCATAATATCAAATATAGCTTAGGCCTAATTTTTGGTATTTTTCTGGAAACTTTCATTTTTTGATGAATAGTGAAACCACTAAGTGGTAGTTAAAAAAATGAATTTTTCATAAAACCTAATTTTACCGCTTCTATGAGTGGAATTTCAAAAATCCGAGAGACACGGTTGATGTCAGTAAGTAAAATGTGGTTCAATGAGATGAAAATAATTTTTGGTGAATAGTAACTTTTTAATTATTTTTACCACGGTTAAAAGTAAATAGGGTAATTAAGGGTAAAAATGATATTACTATTACCCTAACACATGACCTAATTCTCTTGGACAAGTGTAATTCAACCAGAAACAACCTTAGGAATAAAATATGACCATTTAGGCCCACTTGGATTAGATTAGGACATTTATTATTAATTTATTTAAAGAAGGGTTAAAATAGTTAAAATCAATGTTTAATAAGTAAATAATTTTTAATATAGGGTTATACATAATATAAATTCGACTATAAATAGTCATTAGAAATATAAAATGATTTCCTACATAATGTTATTTTATTTGTAATTTTTAGACATTAAATAATTTAATTTATTTGTGACAGAAAGATGATGCAGTAATTATCTTATTAATGAAATATTGACATAATTGATGTTATAAATATCCAAATAAATGTAATTTCAGTCTTTTTATGAAATAAACTAATTTTCTAGGTTAATATGACATGTTATAATTGATTTAATTTACTTTTTTAGAACTAATCATTCTGTTATAATTTTCACAAAAATCAATTTCTAAATAGTGTCAAAATTGACATAAAATAGTTTTTAAAACAAATATTATATTATTAATTTTTATTTTATTCCTAAAAATCTAAGGTTCGGCCAAATGACTTAGATAAAGTTATATATATTAATTATAAACAACTAGGGGTTCATTTGTCTTCTTATAGTAAGTTTCTTAACCTTATAGTATAAGAACACAAGAAGACACGATAAAAGTAAAATTATTTTACTTAATGTTAAATCTAAATGATAAGGTTAAAATAGGAACCTAAACTTGTCTAAACCCTACTGGATGAGCGTATTTTGACCCATACCCACCTTAGCTTCTAAATAAATCAATTTGGAGCTATTTAAAACAGAATTTGGCTTTATAATAAAATAATATTTTTAGTTATTCCAAAGGTGCCCCTCTCCACCCTTATAAAAGGGCACCCCTCCCTCTCTTCCTCACACCACATTGACCCTTCAAGATCGGCCATCCCCTAAAAAATTCTCTTCTACACTTCCCTAGAAACATCCTAGATGTTCTTGTCTTCCTCCAAGACCAATTTTAGTACCCTAAAAGGAGATCTCAAAGAGGCGCTTCAAAGAAGGGGTAATTTCCGTTACCGATTCTTTCATCTTTATTTCTTCTTCAACTTATTATTCTTAGGTTGTTTCATTATGAAGTAATAACATAAGTATCAATTATATACTGATATGTTATTATAATTATGAAACAACCTTATTTCAACATCTATCCATCTTACAGAAAACGAAATCACCGCGCGTGCGTACATACGGAATACCGTCTCCACGCCGTGGTGTAATCTATTTTCCACCACCACCTTACTTGGATGGGAATAATGGTGTACATAATAACTATATATGATTATTGTAAAGTGATATTGATTCTAAAATAGTATACATACACTCCAATACAATTCCATGATCATGAGAACGATATCATCGCTCGTGCGTACGTACGGACTACCGTCTCCACGACGCGATGAGATTCATTCTGCACGTTAACCATTCATGAATGATTATAAAGTATATATAATAATTAATAATGAAATATATGAAATAATAATTATTCTTTATTTATGTGTATATATATGTATGCCATCTACTTAATTCCATTCAACTCAATAAAGAAAAGAAAACAGCGTTCATGCGTACGTACGGTCTACCGTCTCCATGAACGGTGTATTTCTTTCCATTTACTGATCTATTATATATATATATATTCTGAATATATATTATTTATAAATAATGTTTTATATTCTTGAATTAAGTAATCATGATCTAAGTAATCATATGAATAATTACAAGTCAAAACACGGACGACAAATGAAACGATTTAACCCAAAACACTCTTTAACATGGAATTTACAAAAGAACGGGTAATATAAATCCATAAGTGAACCATATATGATATCATAACAATGAGTATGATTCTGGAATAAGTCAATGACATTATTTAAATCATTATACAGGATGTTCAGACACATACGAAGCAAATGGGACCTAAGTAAGGGAAATATCACAATCTCATTTTTATCCGAGATTGTTTATACTTTGGCATTTACTGGGGTGTATTTTATCACCCACATCCATGTTTACTGAATATTTAATATTATTTCCATCCACCTACAATTTTTTAAATCCAATTTTACCCATCGGTGAGTTTTTAGTAAAGGATATTAAAGGAATCTTTTGTCGTTTTTCGTACGAGGTACTTTTTGACTTTTCCGACAAAAGTACGAAGAATGTTTTTTTTAACTTATACGGCACGAACAGATTTTTACGGTTTTATAAAGCCTTATTTTCATGAAGCTTACTCTAAAATATTTCATGACTATTTTCAACAAAATCTCTTTCTTTTAAAATTTCATGACGTTTTGTGAAAAGAAATTGATTTTGAAGAAGAAAGGATATTTTCCTCAAGAATTCATTTCAAGTGTTTTATCAAAACCATTTTCCATCTAAGATGAAATTATTTCATATGTGTATGTTTCAAGTGTAATGTCTCTATGATTTACATGGTTTCACTTTTCTTATTATGAAATGATATCCATTTCTTATATATGGATTATGTGATGATGGGATGATGTTTATGAAACCCATTTTATTCGTTGGGTTATTATGAATGATGTATGTTTATTTTGTGGCACAAGTAAGAATGATTTAATTATGAGATGGGTGGGACCTATATCTCCCTCCAATTCGTTGGGTAAAGATTTTATATCTCATGATATAGACATGGCTGGAACGGTAGGTTATACCGGTTCAGTGAAACAGGACTGAAACGAGGAGTGAACTCGGTTCAGAAATGGACTTTGTCCACTAAGATAGTCTTGGCAATGAGTCTTGACTAATAAGAAATGATTCTCTATGATTATGTGTGTATGATAAAATGTTTCATGTTTTAAGTTATGATTATTGGGATTACATTTTACTACTATGATTTATCCCATGTTATGATATTATGATCTCTTTTTCAGGTTAAGATTTCCAAAAATGTTATGTTCTTATGAATATGATGTGATTGATATTTCTTTTGTTTACCCTTACTGAGCATTTGAGCTCACCATTTTATGTTTTCTTTTCCCCTGGATATAAATAAAGGTTTAATGTAAAAAAAGGAGGATCTTTATGGGAGATGTTGAAGATCTTTCACCACGATTAGAAGATTATTTTCCGAGTTTCCAAAGACACTAAACTATTACGGTCCTTGTGTGTGTGTTTTTGTTATGTACTAAGTATTCCGCAAAAGTAATGTAATGTCCATGTACGTCAGGATTCGGGTCTCTACATTTTTAGAAGTTCTTTAGGAATCATTTACCTAGTAAGAGGCATAAATCGAAGGATGTTAGTGATTGAATATGAGGTAGTTGATGATTTAGTCGACAGGGCTCCAGTCACATGCCTCGAAGTGAAGCTCATGCATAGTCAGGGAATCACTTGGTGTATGGGGAACCATGGACCAATTTTTTCCCACATTTTGTGTTGGAGACATTTTTTGTATCATTGTTTTAGTTTTTTTATGTTTTATATTCATATTTACTTTGTAAAATTATGATGGAATCATTATCTTATAATCAAAGTGGTTATGATTATACGATTATAGATCTTTAAATTGTTTGAGTTTTGTGAATCAGTTTCTTATTTTCTCTTATTCATGTTTGTAGATTTTTGTTATGGAATAAATCAATTATTGTGGCTTCTTTTGGGTTAATTTTTTTTCTTGAGTTCCTTTATCACATATAGAGAAGTATGGGTTAGTTCATGTTGGGAGTTCCCGCATTAGTCACCCGAAGTTGGTTCTGTTTGAGATTCCTTTTTTGCGGTGTTAGTTAAGTTCTTATGGTGGGGAGAAACCGCTCATGTCATCCTATTATTTCTAATGCTGGGGTATTCTTTAGAATCTGTTGGGTGTGGATAGGGAAGTAAATGTTCACCTCAGGGTTAGTGGTTTTTTCAGATTAGCAATGATTTTAAACATTGTTTTTTATCTTTTGGATATTGACTTTCTGGGGAAAAAAGTGATTATGGTGGGGAGATTTTTCATAACTTATCATTGTAATTTCCATTATTTTATTCTTTCCTTTATATTGGATCCTTTTTTTTGAGGTTTTGGTTGATTCCCACTTTTAGTTTTTATGATTTTTTGAAAAATGGATGTTTTAGTGATTTGATGAAAGGGGAGCATGGGTAGCACATGATTAAGGGAAGCTATGAATCTTCACCTAGGTAATAGTGTGGTTGTTTTGGGTACCAAGGGAAACTTTCATAGTAATATCTTGGTTTGAGAAACCATGCAAAAACCATGTATGTGGTCCTATCCGTCTGGATAGTGGTGACCATATAGTTTTTGCTTTGTTTGGAAAATGATGTGACCAAAAAGTTTGAGATACCCCAATTCCTAAAATTTGAAATTGAAAGTTTTACCCTTCGATCATTTAACACCTACTTGGGATTTTCTTCCCTTGTTCGACCTAGCACACCAGGGGGTCCTCTAAGCTCCTTCCCTTTTTTAATCCTCCATTTTAATCACTTTGAATGTTCTACAGAGAGTTTCCTTTATATTAATTGTCGATTTCATCTTCTCATATTCTTTCTACCATTGTACTTTTTTGTTGTTAGAAGGGTTTTTTTGAATGAACCGTAGAGTCAAGGGATGATATATGTTGATATTTCACTGATGATAGGGTGTGCATATTTTCTCTCGGTCTTGGATCTTCCTTTTCCCAATGTTTGGTTGCATTCTCGTATCATTAATGTTGGTGTTTTCATCCATTTCCTTTCCATTATAATCTATTTGATTCTCGATATTTCCTAAACATTTTATATATTTTTTATCCTACTTGTGATTTGTTTGTACGATTTTCTTGGGGGTTTTCATGGTAGAAAATGGGTGTGAAATGGTTTTGAAAAGGGTTTCTTGATTTTTCTTCTATGTAAAAGCTTGTAAAGTGTCTGATAAATTCCCAATTGTATTTTTAGAATTAAATTGAGTGATTTGGTAGGTGATTTCCTTTAGTTATACTATGATAATGTTGTTGTATTATGCGTTAGGCATTTCATGTGGAACGTAATGGTTTTTATGGTGTTTTTGTTGGGTGTGGCTTGATATTTTGACATAAAATAATGTTTTACATATTTAAAAATGATTTTTATGTGATTTTAAGTTCTTAGAAAGTGAAAGGTGGATTTATAAAATAAATTGAATATTTTTCAAATATGACTTCTTGTTATATTTTTTAAATGTTTTAAATGGACTTTTTGAAAGGTGAAAAACATGTTTCCAAATAAATTTGGTGTGTGTAAGAATTTTAAAGTTTATTTGAATTTGGGAAATGATGGTTTTCATGTGAGGCATAGTGGTTGGATGGATTTTTAGGAAAGAAATGTCTATTCAAATTTTTCATGACATTTGGAATCTCATGATGTGTCTTGGTTTTTAAAATGATATAACAAGGCCCATTTGATATTATGCAATTGAAAGTGACATTTTATATTGACTTTATAAATGGAGTGAGAATTATTTTGTAAATATATTTTAATTGAAAATGATGATGGTTCAGTATGTATTTTAAAATGTTTTGTAATGTAGCTTATGAAAATCTAATGATTTGGGGGCTCAATTCGTACTTTTGTATGGATTTTCATGATATGGGAACACCTATGTTGGATTTTCCTGATGTGTGTTATCATGTGGGTGGTGTCAGTGGTTGGGTATGGAATGTGTGGTTGTGGCAGGTCAGGTGAGCCATGTGTGAGAGGGTTTCAATTTGCAATGTATCACTAATACTGTAATGGGATTCTAGGGAGTCTTTTAGAGTGTTGAGTTATGGTTTCTTGTCAACCCAAATTAGACATGTTTTTAACCACTTGCCTTCATAGGGATAGGTGGGATGTGACAATGGATTGGCTAGTTAAGAGTCTCCAGTTGGTTATTGACAGTGGAGCCGGACCAAAAACGGGTAGGTGTGTCCAAATTGAGTAGGTCCAGGGATGAAAATGGGAATGTTCAGAAAATGATCAGGAATCTTTATCTACATGATCTATTTATTTATGCTGCTTGTTTGGATTTTAGTCATGCTAGTTTATGTTAGCTGGCTCATATTTACATCAATTTATTCTTGGACATTTCTGGTTACTTGGTATGGATTTTTACATGGGATTTGATTTGAAAAATAGCTTTCAAATGTGATACTATTTTTCAAAAAGGGAAAGTAGTTTGGGAGTTGTTTAAAAAAAAGAAGTTGTGACAGTTGGAGATGTTTTCATTATAGATTAAAAACAAATTTTCTAATTTCATTTTCATACTTGTGTTTGTGGGATGTTTCAGGAAAGGGAATACATGAATTATATGGTGATTACCTATTGAGTTGATTACGCTCACACCCTAATTATACCATTTAGTGTTGGACATAATATATTTTGATGGTTTAGTTTTTAGATTAGTGTACTCGCCATTGGTGAAATCTGGTCTTGACGTTGGTGGTGACTTAGATATCACGTGGACATCATGTATCATGGTTCAATCTCTGTTTTTTATTTAGTTTTGTTCGTTGAGATGTTGTATTTGGATCAGTTTTTTATTCAGATTTAGATATTGTTATTTCTTCCGCATGTTCAGTTTGGTTTTTTGATCATGGTTCATTTGGGAAAAATCATTCTCATTGTGCTTATTTTAGTGCCTAAAATTTGTTTCAGGCCCATGGGGATCAAGAATTACTTTCAATACATGTCTTAGACTGGATCATATGTCGGGTTGGATGGTATTCTGTTTTGGTTTGTGACACCACCCTTTATTGATTACATGTAAAAAATAACATTATTTAAGGACATGAGTAAGATGGGAATATATTTTATTTTATAAAAAGGAATTATCCCACTATAAGGGACTCAAAGGGGGATTATATGTATTGTGTTGATGTGGTGTTGTATGAGATTTATTACATAATTATACTCAATTTATTGGGATATCTTGATAATTGGAATTAGTGTAATTAGAATTTTTCTGTTAAATACATTAGAATATTCTAAATAATATTTTAAGAGTAATGAGTGAATTCAAAAAATAATTTAGAACATCATGGAGCTTTGATATTAATATTATATATATAAATATATATATTTATGGACACATGCACATGTTTGTGGAATTAATGGAATTATTATTGATCGGAACCCATGATGGGAAATCTAAGACCGCATTTTAATATTGAATGGATGGTTTACCGTAAGCTTAACATATCTCTGGTTGGCGTTGGATATAATATTGAAGTGAAATAATTGGAAGGTTTATTAAATAAATTAAATAGTTATTTTGTTTAATTTATTAAATTCTAAATTGGCCCCAATTCTCTATAAATACATCTTTGTGAAATATCCCAAGGTTAGATACATAAACATGGGAGATTAAAGAGGAGAGGGTGAAAAGCCAACATTGGCCTTGATAAACTCGAAAACATGGATCGATGATGAAAATTAGAAATTATTTTTGGAAAAAGTTAGGAACATAGTTTAATCATTTATGAAATTACTAGATAACTTTTTATTCACAAAGGATGTATCTATTCTCAAGGTAGGGATCAATGTTTTTGGAATTCAATACTTATGTTCTTAGTTAATGAGTATGGATTCGATATGTGTTTAATTACATAATTATAATTTTCTAAATTACCCATGATTCTAATTATAATTATTGATCATGATCATATATTTTCATTATGTAAACATATATAACCCTTTTGGTTCAATGGTTAGGAATGTTGGTCTTGTTACAATGAGAAACTCTCTTTTTTATTAGGCCTCTACCATCTCCTTTCTTCATGATCATTATCTTTGTCCCATGGGATCAACAATAATAAATTTTTGAACTGGTTTGAGTGTGATTGAACCTCTAGATTCATGATGCTTTTTTTCATAGCCTTGGGAATGACAATGTATGGATGAATTTTGGTGGAAATATGCATCGTGAATGTTGGTTGTGTGTTTCAAGATCCCATTTTGGAATTGGAGGCATGAAAAATGATGATTAAGTAATGAGTGATCCAATTATCATCCACCAGAGGTCAACAATTGATGATCAAAGTAGTTTTTCATAGATTTTGTTTGGTTTGGGAGACACTATGGTGAGATATTTGGTGGAATTGACTGTCATAGTGACTTGTAATTTAGAAGAACACATTCCATTTTTATTGGTTTAATGTTGTGGCTAGGTTTTTTTCAAAAATAATTATCATAAACCATGTGAATGGGCGGACACACCGTGCGATACTACATGGTTATCCGATCATTTTTCAAGGAGAAAACCACTTGGAACCTGTGGGATCAAACACACTAGGCCCCTTTAGCTACACGTTGTTTGGAGTAACATGTCCGGTAAATCCATGACACGGGAAGAAAAAACCCATTTTTTGGGTCATACCTAACCCCATTTTAACCAATTCACATACTATTTAATTCAACAAGAATATCCATCCTTAGGTATGGATTTATTTTGGACATATATATAGGTATGTGATTATCCAATATTTAGTATAGTTTCACATTGAACTGGATGGCAGCCTTGGTTTCTATGTAAATGATTTTATGTGTGGCGATGCAAGTGGGTTGTTTCTTCTAACGATGCTTATCAAATGCAAGTGATTTTGTTTGACCAGAAAATTGATTTCATGGTAGGTGATTCCAGAAATTAGTTGGGAGTGACTCCCCAATATTCTATATATAGGTTGATTTGAAACTCTCCCAAAGTATTAAGGGTATAGTCCCTCTCTCTCTATTGTGGTACACCCTAGTCATGAATCTCCTACGGGGAGTGGGCCCTACAATAGAGGTAGTTCACCCTCTAATGAAACTTGTAGTGGATATTTTGGTCCATATATTCTGATTCTTGTGAGGTTTCATGGGTTTGTGGGAATCAAATATTGGATTTTGGAGCCATATAGACACTCATTAACATTTTTTCGATGTGGAATTTGATATTCCTCTCTTATTTTGACAATTGTTTCAGTATTAATATGTTTTATGTTGGGGTTTTCCATCAATAACATTGGGGTTGAGATGAATATTTTTTTCTATTAATACCTTCTTGGTTTTCAGGTTTTCCTATAATGTTTTTACACATATCACATCATTATATTTTACCACTTGTGTTTGGTCATATGAAGATGAAGGGTATAATGGAAGAGACTTTGGTGGAAATAGTGTTTGTGGAGAAAAGCAGTAATTGGAGTTTATAGGCCCGTATCATAACGTACATGGACATTACATTACTTTTGAGGAATACTTAATACATAAGAAAACAACAAAGGAACATAATAGTTTAGTGTCTTTGGAAACTCAGAACATAATCTTCTAATAGGGGTGAAAGATCTTCAACATCTCTAATAAAGATCTTTCCCTTTTGGTTTTCATACCTAAAACATTTCTATAAATCCTGGGGAAAAGAAAACATAAAAAGGGTGAGCTCAAATGCTCAGTAAGGGTAATCATAGAGAACATAAAACAATCCATAAACATTTGAATGCAAAAACATGAACATAAAATCTAAACATCAAAATCTTGAGAAAAGACATAAATCTTGGATGTACGTAAGGCATATATAATAATAGATCATCAATCATGATAAAATAGCAAGGGAATAAAACATGTAATTGTGGAAAACCATTAAGAACATGATATTATTTCCATAGTAACCAAGGCATTGCTGCCAAGACCATCTTAGTGGACAAAGTCCCTTTCTGAATCGAGTTCACTCCACATTTCAGTCCTGTAACACTAAACCAGATTAACTTACCATCCCAAAAATGCCTATCTCATGAGATATAAATATTTACCCAATGAATTGGAGGGAGATATAGGTCCCACCCATCTTATAATGAAATCATTCTTTTATGTGCCACAAAATCATAAATCATACATCATAGCATAACCCATGTAATAGAATGGGATT
Source organism: Viscum album (assembly GCA_963277665.1). Classification (NCBI taxonomy): domain Eukaryota; kingdom Viridiplantae; phylum Streptophyta; class Magnoliopsida; order Santalales; family Viscaceae; genus Viscum; species Viscum album. Next base: position 930,854,723 of record OY728122.1, on the reverse strand, counting down.
CTTAAACATCATTCCATCATAACATAATCCATATAAAAAATGGATATCATTTCATTATAAGAAGAATAAAACCATGTAAATAATGAATACATTATACTTGAAACATAAACATATAAAATAATGTCATTTTAGATGGAAAATATTTTTGATAAAATACTTGAAAAGAAATCTTGAGGAAAATATCTTTTCTTCTTCAAAATCATTTTATTTTCACAAAATTCCATGCAATTTTAAAAGAAAATGGTTTTTTTGAATATAGTAATGCAATCTTGTATAGGAAGCTTCATGAAAATGAGGCGTTAAGAAACCGTAAAAATCCGTTCACGCCGTATAAGTTAAAAATAACATTCTCCTCATACTTTTGTCGGAAAAGTCAAAAAGTACCTCATATGGTAAAAAAAAGATTCCTTACTAACCATGTAGTAAAAGTAAAAAATGGTTATAAAGGAATTTAAACATACATGAAAACATTTTTAGGAAACATGGACATTGATGATAACAATAACCCCAGTAAATACTTACAAATAAACAATCTCGGATAAGAACGAGATTGGAATAATTATCCCTTACCCTACGTCCGATATGATTCGTACGTATCCGATCCTCCTGTATAATGATTTAAATAATGTCATTAGATTATTACAGAATAATATTCATTGTTATTATATCATATATGGTTTAATTATGTCTTTATATTACCCGTTATTTTGTAAATTCCATGTTAAAGCAGCGTTTTGGGTAATATCATTTCAGTTATCGTACATGTTTCGACTTGTTGTTCTTGATATTATTACTCATATCCTGGTTTTCTCAATTAAAGAATGTAAAAAATGAATATATATATAATATATATTCATAATATACATATATATATGATATATCGATAAATGGAATGAAATACACCGTTCATGGAGACAGTAGACCTTACGTACGCATGAACGCTGTTTTCGTTTCCTTATTGAATTGAATGGAATTAAGTATATGAAATACATATATATATATATATACATAAATCCAGTATCATTATTATGTCATATATTTCATTATTATTCATTATATATGAATTATATTCATTCATGAGTGGTTAACATGGAGAATGAATCTCATCGCGTCATGGAGACGGTAGTCCGTACGTACGCACAAGCGATGATATCATTCCCATGATCGTGGAATTTTATTGAAGTTTATGTATAATATTTCAGAATTAATATAACTTTACAATAATCATATATAGTTATTTATGTACACCATTATACCCATCCAAGTAAGGTGGTGGTCGAAAACAGATTACACCACGGCGTGGAGACTGTATTCCGTACTTACGCACGCACGGTGATTTTGTTTTCCATAGGATGGATAGAAGGTGAAATATGGCTGTTTCATATTTATAACAACATATCAATATATAAGTAATACTGGTGTTATTACTTTATAATTAAACAACTAAATAAGAGGAAGTTGAAGAAGAAAGAAACTTGAATGAGTCGGTAGAAGAGATTACCTCTTCCTCGGCGCACCTCATTTAAACTTCTTCTTAGGGAAGTAGAGTTGGTCTTTTGAGGAGACAAAAACCTCCAGAATGTTTCCAGGGAAGTGGAGAAGATAAATGTGCAGGTGTTGGCCGAGCTTCAAGGCTCAAACTTTTGTGAAGAGAAGAGGGAAGGGGTTCCCTTTTATAAGGGAGGAGAGGGGCACCTTTTGAAAAACTTAAAACATTATTTTATAATAAAGTCATATTTGGTTTTTAATAGCTCAAAATTTATTTATTTCTAATCTAAGGTGGGGATGGGTCTAAATCCTCTCAACCAATATATTTTAGATAGGTTTGGGTCATTATATTATCCTTATCTTTTAGTTTTTACTCTTTGTTAATTAGATTGACATTTACCATGTCACTTTGTATTTTTATATTATATAGTTAATAAACTTACCATATACATCCAAGAGACCCGCAAGTAGTCCATTAATGATACACCAATCATTATATAAGTATCCTGGCTGAACCATATATTTTTAGGAATATAATAACAATTAATAATATAATATTTGTTTTAGAAACTATTTTATGTCAATTTTGACAGTACTTGGTAATGGATTTTTGTGAAAATCATAACAGCATGATTAGTTCGAAAAAAGTTAATTAATTCAATACTAACATGTCATATTAACGTAGAAAATTATTTAAATTCATATAAAGTCTAAAATTACATTTATTTGAGTATTTATAACATCAATTATTTTAATAATTCATTATTTATGTAATTACTACATCACCATTGTGTCATAAATAACATAAATTATTTAGTGTCTAAAAATAATAAATAAAATACCATTAGATAGGAAATATTTTTATCTTTCTATTGAATATTTATAGTTTAATTTATCATATGCATAACCCTATATTAAAAATTATTTAGTTATTAAACATTGATTTTAACTATTTTAACCCTTCTTTAAATAAATTAATAATAAATGTCCTAATCTAATTCAAGTGGACCTAAATGGTCATATTTTATTGATATGGTTGTTTTTGGTCGAATTAATCTTATCCAATAGAATTAGGACACATGTTAGGGTAATAATAATATCATTTTACCCTTAATTACCTTATTTACTTTTAACCGTGGTAAATAAAAGTGAATAGTTACTATTCACCAAAAAATATTTTCATCTCATTGAACCACATTTTAGTACTTGATATTAACCGTGTCTTTCAGACTTTCGAAATTCCACTCACAGAAGCGGTAAAATTATGTTTTATGTGAAATTCCAAATTCTCATAGGTTGTGGGTAAAAGAGGGTGAATAGTTCAATAAAACTTTTATATAACTAAAATTATTATAAAATGAATCCAATTAATTAAATTGAACTTATATAGGTATTATGTATTAATTTTGAACTAAAATAAATTTAAATAAAATAAATAAATATTTAAAAAAAATCGGTTTTTAAATAGATATCCAGTGATTTCACTATTCATCAAAAATTGAAATTTTTCAGAAAAATACCAAAAATTCACCCTAGGCTAATTTCGATATTACAAATCCAAAAATGAAGTCCATTTTTAAAAATAAAATTTCAAAAAGTGGGTATTACTATTCATAATAGCTAGTTCATAATAATATTATAATAATATCTCGTTTAGTGAAACTTTGTATTGCATACTACACACATTATCGTGGAACGTCGCTATTGCGTGTGGTGCAAGCCACACCAGGGATGCATGTAGTGCAAGATACCTTTGCGTAGCGTACAACACATGACATCAATAAAATTAAAGAGAATGTTTTTCATAAAATATAAGGGTGTTACATTCTACCCCCCTTAAAATGAATTTCTCCCTCAAAATTCGTCGAGGTTATAAATCGTTTACTATTCATAGCAACCCACATCGTAAAAAGGAACACTAAAACTTAATTTTAAAAACTAAAGTATGAAACGTAACGATTACCCAAAGTAACTCATCACTAGGTTTCCATATAGGACAACATATGTGAAAATATGGATATGGAAGAAAAATCTAACCATCATGTTCTTATGGAGAGTGGTAGAGAACATGGATATGAAAAATCCATCAATCACGAAGCCATAAATTTTTAATGATCTAAGGTACCATCTGATTCATCAGATATAAGAGAACTAGGACAACATTTTTGGTTTTCAATATCATTTCCCTAAAGTTGAAAATTTAGAATTAGAAGAAATACTTACTTGATTTTGGCACAATCTCACTGTTGTTCATGCCTTGAACAATTTCCACTTCATCTCTTAATGAAATGAAGTTGAATTTGTTATTCATGAAGTGTTAGTAGATCATTTGATATAATGATGGTTCATTCCATATGTCTCATACAAAAGTATAGAAAAAGATATCAAATAAGTCCATCTATGGTGAGGTTAACCGTATATGATTCCAAAAATGGACTTATACTTCTTCTATCGTACCGATTAATAAAATAAAACTCGTTTCTACTAACTAGGGACTTCCTGTAGGCCAGTGGTACGTGATAAAGTCCTGCCGTACTTCGGTTGTGGGTTCGATTCACATATCCTTTTCTGACACGACGGGTTGTCGCCCGTTCTGCAGGTTGTCCCTTTTCTTAAACTACACTCTTATAACATTCAATCAATCATATCAAAAAAAATTATACCCTTCAACAATACCAACATATGTTCAACGTAATCCATTCCAATCCTTAGTCTTATCCAAAATACTTCTTTCCAAATTCATAGTATAATGATAACGATTACCAAAAAGTTCATATAACAAGCACATTAATACCATCATTTATCCCTCATATATCACAAGATATATCTTGTTGATCGCATTCCAAACATGTGAATACATTAATCCTGTATTCCATTGAAAAATGAATACCCATTGAACCATAGTGAAAACATGAATGCTGTCAAAAGTTAACTCTTTCCACATTCCGAAATCCAAAAATTCTATATACTCAAACCTTGATATAACTTTGTCCTTATATCAGTTATGAGCTCATGAATACTATCATACATATTATTTTCTCCTTATCCCTTCATTATGCGCATATTAGGTGCTTTCCAAAAATATCTGAATAACCTTTTGTGGTTACCAGTACCATTCAACATATACTTTCAAAAATCAAGAAAAGGCAACAGTTTAACAATCCTTAGAATTTTCTTTATTCCATAGTACTATACATTATTCCTAATAAACACACAATCATTACAATACCTTCTTAAAACACTAACTGAGCTTCATCATTTCTTCCATCTCATATATCATTTGTAGTCTTCTCATCATCATTCACATTAATATTACCCATATGACAATGCTGATTCCCTTCATGAGATTTTCCCGTAGGGAATTGGTTTGCATAATTCCCATACATTCCACATTTAAAACATCTAATCATTGTTGATGTCTTAGCAATACCATTATCCTTCTCCATTGTGTTTACTGAACCTTTTCCTTTGCACTTACTGGATTTGTGTCCTTTTTTTCCGCACCCAAAGCATCTTCTATTTCCTTTGAAACATTCTCCTTGATGCCTCTACCCACATGATTTTCATGAGGGAAATTGAACTTTCATTCCTCTATGATCATCATGAAACTCTATCTTTCTCTTATTATCCATGTCAGGAAACTTACCAAAGTTGAGATTATTGATCATGTTATGAAATTTCTGATTAGGCATAATAACTATGTTTGGACTTCCAAATCCCATTTCATTTGGTGTCTCATGATGAATATCATTCCATTGTCCATCATATCCTCCATTACCTTGAATCTTCCCATTTCGAGCCATTTTCTAAAACCCAAAAATAATAGTGTGAGAGGAAAAAATCATACTTGGAAAACAACATAATAAAGGAGGATTACCTTCAATATCTAACATCTTAAGTTTAATTCTAATATTGTTACCGTAATTCTAGGATTATATCCTATACTTATACTTAACCTTAGGGACATCCCTAGACACACCATAGAAATATCTATAGGGATCTCACTAAAGATTTGACATCCTAGTTTCCAAAGGTTGACTAAACCTTTCCTCTGATATCAACTGTAGAGGTCCGAATCATGACGTACATGGAAATTACATTATTTTTTCATAATACTTAATACATAACAAAAAACAAACACCAAAGGACCGTAATAGTTTAGTGTCTTTGGAAACTCGGAACATAATCTTCTAATCGTGGTGAAAGATCTTCAACATCTCCCATAAAGATCTTCCCCTTTTGGTTTTCTTACCTGAAACCTTTATTTAAATCCTGGGTAAAAGAAAACATAAAAAGGGTGAGCTCAAATGATCAGTAAGGGTAATCATAGAGAACATAAAACAATCCCTAAACATTTGAATTCAAAAACATGAACATAAAATATAAACATCAAATTCCTGAGAAAAGACATAAATCTTGGAAGTACGTAAGGAATATATGATAATGGAACATCAATCATGATAAAATATCAAGGGAAGAAAACATGTAATTGTGGAAAACCATTAAGCACATGATATGATTTCCATAGTAGCCAATGCATTGCTGCCAAAACCATCTTTGTGGACAAAGTCCCTTTCTGAATCGAGTTCACTCCTCTTTTTAGTCCTGTAACACTGAACCAGATTAACTTAACGTTCCAGCCATGTTTATCTCATGATATATAAATCTTTACCCAATGCATTTGAAGGATATATAGGTCCCACCCATCTCATAATGAAATCAATCTTTCATGTACCACAAAATCATAAATCATACATCATAGCATAACCCATGTAATAGAATGGGATTCATAAACATCGTGCCATCATAACATAATCCATATAAAAAATGGATATAATTTCATTATAAGTTGAATCAAACCATTTTAATAATGAAGACAACATATTTGAAACATAAACATATTAAATAATGTCATTTTAGATGGAAAATATTTTTGATAAAACACATGAAATTAAATCTTGAGGAAAATATCCTTTCTTCTTCCAAATCATTTTCTTTTCACAAAATGCCTTGAAATTTTAAAAGAAAAGGGTTTTTTTGAAAATAATCATGCAATCTTGTATAGTAAGTTTCATGAAAATGAGGTGTTATGAAACCGTAAAAATCTGTTCATGCTGTATAAGTTAAAAATAACATTCTCCTCGTAATTTTTTCGGAAAAGTAAAAAGTACCTCGTATGGTAAAAATATGATTCCTTAAATACAATGTAGGAAACGTAAAAAGTGGTTAAAAAGGACTTTAATCATACCTGAACCCATTTTTAGGAAACATGGTCATGGATGATAACAATAACCCTAGTAAATACTTAGGAATAAAAAATATCGGATAAGAACGAGATTGGAATAATTATCCCTTACCTTACGTCGGATATGCTTAGTATGTATCCAAACCTCCTGTATAATGATTTAAATAATGTCATTAACTTATTAAAAAATCATATTCATTGTTATGATATCATATACTATTTACTTATGAGTTTATATTACCCGTTCTTTTGTAAATTCCATGTTAAAGCAGCGTTTTTTGTAAAATCATTTCATTTATCATACGTGTTTCGACTTGTTGTTCTTTATATTATTACTTATATCCTTATTTAATTAATTAACTAATGTAAAAAATGAATATATGTATAATATATATTCAGAATATACATATATATATATATATGATATATCGATAAATGGAATGAAATACACCGTTGATGGAGACGGTAGGCCGTACGTACGCATGAACGCTGTTTTCGTTTCCTTATTGAATTGAATGCAATTATGTATATGACACACACATATATATATATACATAAATCCAGTATCATTATTATATCATATATTTCATTATTATTAATTATATATACATTATAATCATTCATGAATGGTTAACATGGAGAATGAATCACATCGCGTCGTGGAGACGGTAGTCCGTACGTACGCACGAGCGATGATATCATTCCCATGATCGTGGAATTGTATTGAAGTGTATGTATAATATTTCAGAATCAATATCACTTTATAATAATCATATATAGTTATTTATTTAGAGCATTATACCCATCCAATTAAGGTGGTGGTCGAAAACAGATTACACCACGGCGTGGAGACGGTATTCCGTACGTACGCACGCGTGGTGATTTCATTTTCCATAGGATGGATAGGAGGTGAAATATGGATGTTTCATATTTATAATAACATATCAGTATATACGTAATGCTGGTGTTTTTACTTTATAATGAAACAACTAAAGAAGATGAAGTAGAAGAAGAAAGAAACTTGAAAGAGTCGGTAGAAGAGATTTACTCTTCCTCGACACACCTCCTTTAAACATCTTCTTAAGGAAGTAGAGTTGGACTTTTGAGAAGACCAGAACCTCCAGAATGTTTCTAGGGAAGTGGAGAAGAGAAATGGGTAGGGGTTGGACGAGCTTCAAGGCTCAAAAGTGTGTGAAGAGAAGAGGGAAGGGGTTCCCTTTTATAAGGGAGGAGAGGGGCACCATTGGAAAAACATAAAATATTATTTTATAATAAAGTCATATTCGGTTTTTAATAGCTCCAAAATGATTTATTTCTAAGATAAGGTGGGTATGTGTCAAAATCCTCCCATAAAATATATTTTAGACAGGTTTGGGTCATTATATTATCCTCATCTTTTAGTTTTAACTCTTAGTTAATTAGATTGACATTTACCTTGTCACTTTGTATTTTTTTATTATATAGTTAATAAACATCCCATATACATCCAAGAGACCAAAAAGTGGTCTATTAATGATACACATATCATGATATAAGTAACTTGTCCGAACCTTATATTTTTAAGAATATAATAACAATTAATAATATAATATTTGTTTTAAAAACTATTTTATGGCAATTTTGACACTATTTGGAAATGGATTTTTGTGAAAATCATAACAAAATTATTATTTAGAAAAACGTTAATTATTTCAATAATAACATGTCATATTAACCTATAAAATTAGTGAAATTCCTAAAAAATATCAAATTACATTTATTTGGGTATTTATAACATCAATTATTTTAATATTTCATTATTTAGGTAATTACTGCATCACAATTGTGTCATAAATAAAATAAATTATTTAATGCCTAAAAATTATAAATAAAATACCATTAGATAGGAAATATTTTTATCTTTCTAATTAATATTTATAGTCCAATTTATCTTATGTATATCCATATATTAAAAACGTTTTAGTTATTAAACATTGATTTTAACTATTTTAACCCTTCTTTAAATAAATTAATAATAAATGTCCTAATCTAATCCATGTGGACCTAAATGGTCATATTTTTTTTCCTAAGGCTGTTTTTGGTCGAATTACACTTATACAATAGAATTAGGACACGTGTTAGGGTATTAATAATATCATTTTTACCCTTAATTACCCTATTTACTTTTAACCGTGGTAAATAAAAGTAAAAAGTTACTATTCACCAAAAATTATTTTCATCTCATTGAACCACATTTTAGTCCTTGATATTAACCCTGTCTCTATGATTTTTGAAATTTCATTCATAGAAGTGGTAAAATTATGTTTTATGTGAAATTCCAAATTCTCCTAAGAGGTGGGTAAAAGACGGTGAAAAGTTCAATAAAATTTTTATATATCTAAAATTATTATAAAATGACTCCAATGAATTTCATTGAACTTATATAGGTATTATGTTTCAATTTTGACCTAAAATAAATTTAAATAAAATAAAAAATTATTTAAATAAAAATTCGGTTTTTAAATATTAACCTAGTGTTTTCACTATTCATCAAAAATTGAAATTTTTCAGAAAAATACAAAAATTCACCCTAGGTTGATTTCGATATTCCGAATCTGAAAATGTAGTCCATTTTGAAAAATAAATTTTCAAAAAGTGGAAATTACTATTCATAATGGATAGTTCATAATAATATTATAATAATATATCGTTTAGTGAAACTTGGTATTGCGTACTACACACGTTATCATGGAAGGACGCAATTGCGTGTAGTGCAAGCCACGTCAGGGATGCGTGTAGTGAAAGCTCCCTTTGGTGTAACGTACACCACAAGACATCAATAAAATTAAAAAGAATATTTTTCATAAAATCTCAGTGTGTTACATTCTACCCCCCTTAAAATGAATTTCTCCCTCGAAATTCTTTGAGGTTATAAATATTTTACTATTCATAGAAACCCACATCATAAAAAGGAATACTAAAACATAATTTTAAAAACAAATGTATGAAACGTAACGATTACCCAAAGTAACTGATCAGTGGGTTTCCATATAGGATAACATAGGTGAAAATATGGATATGGAAGAAAAATCTAACCATCAAGTTCTGATGGAGAGTGGTAGAGAACATTGCTATGAAAGATCCATCAATCACAAAGCCATAAATTTGTGATGATCTAAGGTACAATCTGATTTATCAGATATAAGAGCACTAGGGCAACATATTTGGTTTTCAATATCATTTCCCTAAACATGAAAATTTTGAATTAGAAGAAATACTTACTTGAATTTGGTACAATCTCACTATTGTTCGTGCCTTGAACAATTTACACTTCATCTCTTAAAGAAATAAAGTTGAATTTGTTATTCGTGAAGTGTTAGCAGATCATGTGATAGAATGATGGTTCATTCCATCTGTCTCAAACAAAAGGTTAGCAAAAGTTATCAAACATACATAAGTCCATCTATGGTGAGGTTAATCATATATGATTCCAAAAATGGACTTTTACTTCTTCTATCATACCAATTAATAAAATAAAACTCATTTCTACTAACCAGGGACTTCCTATAGGCCAGTGGTAGGTGATAATGGCCGTTCGTACTTCGGTTGTGGGTTCAATTCCCACAGAACTGTTCGACATGATGGGTTGTCACCCGTTCTGCAGGTTGTCCCTTTTCTTAAACTACACTCTTATAACATTCTATCAATAATATCGAAAAAAATTTCTACCCTTAAACAATACCAATGTATGTTCAACATAATGCATTCCAATATTTAGGCTTATCCAAAATACTTCTTTCCAAAGTCATAGTATAAATAGAACGATTACTAAAAGGTTCATATAAAAAGCACGCGAATACCATCATTTATCCCTCATATATCACGAGATATATCTTGTTGATCAAAATATAAACATGTGAATACCTTAATTTTGTATTCTCTTGAAAAATGAATACCCATTGAACCTTAGGGAAAACATGAATGTTGTCAAAAGTTAACTCTTTCCACCTTCCAAAATCCAAAAATTCTATATACTCAAACCATGATATAACTTTGTCCTTATATCAGTAATGAGCTCATGAATACTATCATACATATTATTTTATTTTTATCCCTTAATTATGCGCATATTAGGTGCTTTCCAAAAAATATCTGAATAACCTTTCATGGTTACCAGTTCCATTCAACATATACTTTCAAAACTCAAGCAAATTCAATAGTGTAACAATTCATATACTTTTATTTATTCCATAGTACCATAAATTATTCTTAATAAACACACAATCATTACACTACCTTCTTAAACCACTGACTGATCTTCATCATTTCTTCCATCTCATATATCATTTGTAGTCTCCTCATCATCATCCACATAAATATTACCCATATGACCATGCTGATTCTCTTCATGAGATTTTCCCTTAGGGCATTGGTTTTCATAATGACCATACATTCCACATTTAAAACATCTAATCATTGTTGATGTCATTGCAATATCATTATCCTTCTCCATGGTGTTAACTGAACCATTTCCTTTGCACTTACTGGATTTGGGTCTTTCTTTTCTGAACCCAAATCATATTCTAGTTCCTTTGAAACATTATCCTTGATGCCTCTTCCCACATTATTTTCATGAGGGAAATTAAACTTTTTTTCCTCTATGATCATCATGAAACTCTACCTTTCTCTTATTAGCCGAGTCATGAAACTTACCAAAGTTGAGATTATTGATCATGTTATGAGATTGATGATTAGGCATAATAACAATGTTTGGACTTCCAAATCCCGTATCATTTGGTTTCTAATGATGAATATCATTCCATTGTCCATCATATCCTCCATTACCGTGAATCTTCCCATTTCCAGCCATTTTCTAAAACCCAAAAAGAATAGTGTGGGAGGTAAAAATCATACTAGGAAAACAACATAATAAAGGTGGATTACCTTCAATATCTAACATCTTAGGTTTAATTCTAAGATCGTTACCGAATTTATATTATTATAACCTACACTTATACTAAACCTTAGGGACATCCCTAGACACACCTTAGAAATATCTATAGGGATCTCACTAATGTATTCGCATCCTAGTTTCCAAAGGTTGACTAAACCTTTCCTATGATACCAAATGTAGAGGCCCAAATCTTGACGTACATGTACATTACATTACTTTTGTGGAATACTTAATACATAACAAAAAACAAACACCAAAGGACCGTAATACTTTAGTGTCTTTGCAAACTCGGAACATAATCTTCTAATCATGGTGAAAGATCTTCAACATCTCTAATAAAGATCATCCCCTTTTGGTTTTCTTACCGAAAACTTTTCTTTAAATCCTGGAGAAAAGAAAACATAAAAAGGGTGAGCTCAAATGCTCAGTTAGGGTAATATTATAGGATATAAAACATTCCATAAACATTTCAATGCAAAAACTTGACCATAAAGTCTAAACATCAAAATCTTGAGCAAATACATAAATAATGGAAGTACGTAAGTCATATATCATAATGGAACATAAATCATGAAAAAATATCAACGTAATAAAACATGTAATTTTTGAAAACCATTAAGCACATGATATGATTTCCATAGTAGCCATGGCATTGCTGCCAAGACCATCTTAGTGGTCAAAGTCCCTTTCTGAATCGAGTTTACTCCTCGTTTCAGTCCTATAACACTGAACCGGATTAACATACCATTGCTGCCACGTATGTCTCATGAGATATAAGTCTTTGCCCAATGCATTGGAGGGAGATATAGGTTCCACCCATCTCATTATTAAATCATTCTTTCATGTGCCACAAAATCATAAATCATACATCATAGAATATCCCATGTAATAGAATGGGATTCTTAAACATCATGCCATCAAAACATAATCCATATAAAAAATGTATATCATTTCATTATAAGAAGAATCAAACCATGTAAATATTGGATACATTATAGTTGAAACATAAACATATTAAATAATTTCATTTTAGAGGGAAAATATTTTTGACAAAACACTTGAAATGAAATCTTGAGGAAAATATCCTTTCTTATTCAAAATCATTTTCTTTTCACAGAATGCGGTGAAATTTTAAAATAGAAGGGTTTTTTTTGAAAATAATCATGCAATATTTTATAGTAAGCTTCATGAAAATGAGGCATTATGAAACCATAAAAATCCATTCACACCGTATAAGTTAAATATAACATTCTCCTCATACTTTTGTCGGAAAATTCAAAAAGTACCTCGCATGGTAAAAAAAATATTCCTTACATACTATGTAGTAAAAGTAAAAAGTGGTTAAAAAGGACTTTAAACATACATGAAAACATTTTTAGGAAACATGGACATGGATGATAATAATAAACCCAGTAAATACATACGAATAAACAATCTCGGATAAGAACAAGATTGGAATAATTATCCCTTACCTTACGTCCGATATGCTTCGTATGTACCCAAACCTCCTGTATAATGATTTAAATAATGTCATTAACTTATTACAGAATCATATTAATTGTTATTATATCATATATGGTTTACCTATGACTTTATATTACCCGTTCTTTTGTAAATTCCAGGTTAAAGCAGCGTTTTGGGTAAAATTGTTTCATTTATCATACATGTTTCGAATTTTTGTTCTTGATATTATTACTTATATCCTGATTTACATAATTAATGAATGTAATAAATGATTTATATATATAATATATATTCATCATACACATATATTTATTATATATCTATAATTGTAATTAAATACACCGTTCATTGAGATGGTTGGTCGTATGTACGCATGAACACTGTTTTCGTTTCCTTATTGAATTGAATTGAATTAAGTATATGAAATACATATATATATATACATAAATCCAGAATAATTATTATGTCATATATTTCATTATTATTAATTATATATACATTATAATCATTCATGAATGGTTAACATGGAGAATGAATCTCATCGCGTCATGGAGACGATAGTCCGTACGTATGCACGAGCGATGATATCATTCCCATGATAGTGGAATTGTATTGAAGTGTATGTATAATATTTTATAATAAATATCACTTTACAATAATCATATATAGTTATTTATTTACACCATTATACCCATCCAAGTAAGGTGGTGGTCGAAAATAGATTACACCACGGCGTGGAGATGGTATTCCATACGTACACACGCGCGGTGATTTCATTTTCCGTAGGATGGATAAAAGGTGAAATATGGTTGTTTAATATTTATAATAACATATCAATATATAAGTAATACTGGTGTTATTACTTTATAATGAAACAACTAAAGAAGATAATGTAGAAGAAGAAAGAAACTTGAAAGAGTCGGTAGAAGAGATTACCTCTTCCTCGACGAACCTCCTTCAATCTTCTTCTTAGGGCAGTAGAGATGGTCTTATGAGAAGACCGGAACCTCCAGAATGTTTATGTGGAAGTGTAGAAGAGAAATGGGTAGGGTTTCGACTAGATTCAAGGCTCAAAAGGGTGTGAAGTGAAAAGGGAAGGGGTGCCCTTTTATAAGGGAGGAGAGGGGCACCTTTGGAAAAACATAAAAAATTATTTTATAATAAAGTCATATTCGGTTTTTAATATCTCCAAATTGATTTATTTTAAAGCTAAGGTGGGTATGGGTCTCAATACTCTCATCCAATAGATTTTAGACAGGTTTGAGTCACTATATTAACCTTATCCTTTAGTTTTAACTATTAGTTAATTAGATTGACATTTACCATGTCACTTTTTATTTTTATATTATATAGTTAATAAACATACCATATAAATCCAAGAGACACCCAAGTGGTCCATTAATGATACACCTATCATGATATAAGTAACTTGGAAGAACCTTAATTTTTAGGAATATAATAACAATTAAAAATATAATATTTGTTTTAAAAACTATTTTATGTCAATTTTGACACGATTTGGTAATGGATTTTTGGGGAAATTATAACAGCATGATTAGTTCGAAAAAATTTAATTAATTCAACAATAACATGTCATATTAACCTATAAAATTAGTGAAATTCATAAAAAGTCTCAAATTACATTTATTTGTGTATTTATAACCTCAATTATTTTAATATTACATTATTTAGGTAATTGTTGCATCACCATTGTGTCATAAATAACATAAATTCTTTAATGTATAAAAATTATAAATAAAATACCATTAGATAGGAAATATTTTTATATATCTAATGAATATTTATATTATAATTTATCTTATGTATAACCCTATATTAAAAATGATTTAGTTATTAAACTTTGATTTTAACTATTTTAACCCTTCTTTAAATAAATTAATAATAAATGTTATAATCTAATCCATGTGGACCTAAATGGTCATATCTTATTCTTAAGGTTGTTATTGGTCGAATTACACTTATCCAATAGAATTTAGACACCTTTTAGGGTAATAATAATATCATTTTTACCCTTAATTACCCTATTTACTTTTAACCGTGGTAAATAAAAGGAAAAAGTTACTATTCACCAATAATTATTTTCATCTCATTTAACAACATTTTTTTCCTTGATATTAACCGTTTCTCTCGGATTTTCGAAATTGCACTAATAAAAGTGGTAAAATTAAGTTTTATGTGAATTTCCAAATTCTCCTAGGAGGTGGGTAAAACACGGTGAAAAGTTCAATAAAATTTTTATAAATCTAAAATTATTATAAAATGACTCCAATGAATTAAATTGATCTTATATAGGTATTATGTATCAATTTTGACCCAAATAAAATTTAAATAAAATAAATAATTATTTAAATAAAAAGTCGATTTTTAAATAGTAACCCAGTGTTTTCACTATTCATCAAAAATTGAAATTTTTCAGAAAAATACCAAATATTCATCATAGTCTAATTTTGATATTCCAAATCCAAAAATGAAGTCCATTTTGAAAAATATTATTTCAGAAAGTGGGTATTACTATTCATAATGGCTAGTTCATAATAATATTATAATAATAAATCGTTTAGTGAAACTTGGTATTGCGTACTACACATGCTATCATGGAAGTTCACGATTTCATGTAGGGCAAGCCAAGTCAGGGATGCGTGTAGTGCAAGCTCCCTTTGGTGTAGCATAAAACACAAGACATCAATAAAATTAAAAATAATATTTTTCATAAAATCTCAGAGTGTTACATGGAGGTAGTATCAATTTTTGGAAGTCATACTCAGGGATATTGAGCAAGAATATTCTTTTTGATTCTAATTTTATTTTTTTATACTAGAACCTCATTTATCTATTGTCTAGTGTCTATTTTCCCTGTTACTTTTTATTACATTACTTCACATTGATTGTTTTGTAGTTCTTTCACATGATTTTTTACTCTCTAGTTGTTCCAATTTTATTATATATTTATTCAATTTCATGTTGTTTTTTGTGTGGGTATGTATGTACATTAGGATAAGCCTCCATTTTCAGTGTTATTTATTCTCAATGCTTGTATATAGCCCCTAAACTATTAAAGGCATGCTCGGGGTGTTAATCTCAGCTTTCTATTAGCCCAAGTGAATCTCAATGGGTCTGGCCACAACAAAGATGCATCAAAGTAACATTATCCTAAATATAGTGTTTGGAGTTAGTTATGTCATGAGATTTGGTTTGGGATCATTGGTCCATGATTTTGAAGTGTCTCGAGTTTTGATCTAAGACATGGGAAGGGGAATACTTTTCTGGTGTGGTGACCTACCTATCAAAACACCTTGACTCTAACTACATGTTAGTCAACATTATATGACGATGTACTATTTTTAAGGGAAATAAATGGTACATGCACAATAAAGTGTTGGGTCTTGTTATTTCGATGTACTTCTTGTGCTATCTCCCTAGTTATTCTTATCTAATCATGGTTAGTAATGTTAATTTTTAGGATTCCTCCAAAACCAAAACCACCCTGTATTATGAGATAGGGTAATGATGATGACCTGTTAAGTGATAAGGCCTCAGTATAGGGAAATATTCTTGAGGTTCTCCCTCCATGCGAGAAGAAAGTAGGGATTCCTCTCCACGGGTAGTGCATCGATCAAACACTAATGGTGGAGGAATATAACTGACTGTAAAACCTCTATTTGGTTAGAGTAGTGATGTTCCTAGGATTAGTGCATTGTATATATTATTGTGATAGAGACAATGAAACCCCCCTTTTCACTGTGTTTTCCTTTTAGTGTTTTTGGTGTAGTGGATGACTAGGCTGTGCCTCTTTGAATTTCGGTTAGAAACTTGGAAATTTTTATCGTTTTCCTATTGTGTAAAATTAAGGTGTATAGTTAGAGGGAATCCCTGTGTAATACCTTCATGAGGTGCCTTTTCAATTAATTTTCAATAGTTCATGATTTGTGAGCATGGGAAGCATACATTGTTAATTCAAATCTATGTGGCCCATTGGAGTAACATTTCTATGTTCATGGTGTGCTTGAGGATTAAATAATGACTTGTACATTATTTGGTAAACAATGAGGCTTGTGTGTGGCTGAATATATTGTTTTATTCAGAGTGATATTTATAGATTCCATTTTTTTTAAAATAATGTGAGTAACCCCATGAGTCCACAGGAAAATAACAGTGTTTGACGCTTATGTTCTTATTTAGTGAATCCTCCATGGTTGGCACATGTTATTCACAACAATGAGGAGAAATCACACATGTTGTCGATTTTTTTTAAGTTTTTATGTTATTCCCAAATTTTACTCTCTAATTTTCAGGGCCTTCACCCGTCTTCTCCCCCAAACAAGGTAGCCGACCATCGAGAACCCTTAGAGATGTTCCACCTTCTTCCGCCCTTGATTCTTTCAATTCCAAATGTGTTTTCAAAGATTTTTTATGTGATTTTTTCTTCCCATACCCTACTTATTCCATATCCCTCCATTCTCTATTTGATTTGTCTTCCCCCAAAAAATATAGTTTACAAATTGCTTGATTTTTGGATTATAGGTGGTTATAATAATTGGGAGTTTTTTCTTGGGGATTTGGGCACTATTATATTCTTGTGCGTATGGACTCTAATTATGGTGAAATGTTTTATGTTTTTTTATACTCATTTAATATTCTTAGAGGTTGGTATTTTACAAACACATCATTTATTACCACCAAATATTAACTATTTATTAAAACTACTAGATAAAATATAGTGGTAGTAGGAGTATCAAACAACACAGAAGGGTGTGTAACCAAATATCAAAACAAAACCATTCTAAAACAATTGTGATATATTTTTCTTTTTTTATATTGAAATATATATGAAATTGAAAAAAATAAATATTTATTCAGATCTAATTGAGTTAATAAATATAAGGGTAAAATAGAACAAGAATTGGAAAATTTGATCAAGATAGTAGGAATGGAAATTAAAACTATAATGGTTGAATTTATTTTTTTAATCATATAAACAATAATGAAATAAAATATTCAAAAACAGATTCTATTAATCACCATCTCCATGATATAAAACTCATAGTTTATTGATTCTTAGAGTTCACAACTTCAAGAATAATAAAAATGAAATGTTCTTTGGTGAAATTTACACAATAAATGATCTCGCTTATTTTTTCTGATGTTTTTAAAATTAAAGTAAAATAAATTCATTTATTATCAATCTCACTAGTTGATAATGAATTTTAAAATTTAGTACAAGAGATGTACAACAATTTTTAAATATTTTTAATTATTCTTGTAGATCGATGGTGTTATTTTAAAAAAATTCTATGATGAAAATAAAAAATAAACCAAGAAGATTAATCTCCAGGATCAATATTTAGCCAATAATAATTTAAAATAAAAAAAAAATAAAAAATAAAAAATAGAAAAAATGAAGAAAAATAAGGGAGAAGAAATCTCATTCAAGAAATTATATCAGTTAGTGATTCTATCTATCTTTGAATGTGCTTGCTTCTGAATATCCTATGAGAATCTTGTCTTTCCATCCCTTCCCACAATTAATTTTAAATTCATTAACATTTTTTTCACAAATTTATTCCACTAACATAGATTGCCCTCAATTAATTCACTGTCCATATAGTAGTACTTCTTAAATTTGGTCATTGGTAGATGACTTGAGTTGTTCCCTTCAAACAACATCAACCAGATTGGGTGTAGTCTATTTGAAATGATCTAGACTCATCTATGATTCAATTCGACATAAGAAAATATAGTACAATTTATAATATATAAATAATATCATTTAATAAAAAAGTATAAATTTTATTGGTATATATTACATTATTATTATCATTCTTATAAATATTACCAAAAAATATTTACATAAATACTTATTAACAATATGTATATGAATATATATATTTGAACAAAAAATATTATTAATATTTTAATGAGATATATATTATTTAATTTTATTTATATCATTTATTTCTACTATTTATTTTAATTAAATATTATTATTTATTTACTATTTTATTTTTTGTTTTCTTTTATTTTTAACCATTATAGGTTCTTCTAGTAGGGGGGGGGGTGATCCTTAGGTGGTGCGTGCACAAATCATATGGTATCCAACTTATTGATTAATGAAAATTTCATTTTTAGGGTCTGATTCATGGGGAAACAATGAAATTATTTTAATTGGTGGTGGCGGTCAGTGGATTCAGGATTGTTCCAGATCCGTGCGATGGTGACCTGAGCAGATCGGTTTGCTTATTGTTCATTTGTAAATGTTGATGGTATAGGGTTGGTATCATGAATTAGTGGTGGTTTATTGGGATTCTTTATTGGAACTAATATAAGAACAGGGGGTCATGAAATTCCATCCATGGGACTTCTTCAAGACACAATGAAAGAACGATTGAAATATTCTTAAATAATACACAACTATGGTGTTTTATTAGCTCAAATATAGATCTTGGTTCAGTTAACAGTACTAGTGATTTTGGACAGTGAATTGGTGCCAACATCATATCAAGCGATGGATTTAGACAATAGTGGTGTTAGATCATCTTGACCATCAGTGGTTCAATCTACTATTGATCGAGTTATTAATAGTGGAAGGACATGTGTCTACTGAGCCACTGATAGATCAACGGAAGTGAAATCTGAAGGTGGATCCACATGGTTGATGAAATGGTAGAAGAAGAGGACAAGTTGATGGGGAGTTAAATTGTGTATTAATGGAAGTGAAATGTTAGACAATGGAGCCTATCAGAAGATGATTTCCCCAGTTGTAGTAGGTGGGGCATGGGAAAAAGTTGGATGATCCCCTACCCAGTGGTAGATGTCCTAAAGGTTGCAAAAACAAATAACAGCCACAAGGAGCAGGCCCATTAGTAGCACCACATCACATAAATAGAAAAATAAAATAAAAACAAAAATTAACATTTTTAAAAATATTAAAAATGTTAAATTAAAAAATATGAATAATAAAAACGTATTTAATGTTTTGTTTAAATGAAATACAAATGAAGTATTGAATAAATAAATTGTAAAATCAACTGAATAATTTTAGCATGCTAATAAATTATTTACTAATATTTATAAATTAATTATTAATTAAAAATATAAAATAAAAATATAAAATAAAAATAAAAATTTATTTGAATCCAAAAATAAATGTTATAAAATATATTAATTTTACTTTATTTAAACGAAAAAATAATGATAAAATATTTAGTTAAAATAAGTAAATAATAATTACAAAAAAATAAAATTAGTTTTTAAAAGATATTTTAAAATTTAATATAAAGTAAAACGAACAATATTAATTAATAATTTAAAATTTAAAAATGCAAAATTAATCAAAAAGATGATAAATAATTAAATTTAACTACAAAATTACTAAATTAAAATTATTTGATATTTAGGGGAAATTTAATTTATAAAATCAATAAAATATCAATTTAAAGACGTGGAAAAACATATCAGTTTAACATCACATCAAATTAACCCATACATAATCATTCATTTTCCTCAATTGATTACTAATCAATTTCCTTGTGAAATAATAAATCTCAAAATTAAATAATATAAATTACACAAAGAATAATTAATTTAAAATAAATTTTCATCTTGAATTATTTTAAGTAGAAATTTTGAATGGCCTCTCAAAATAATGTGTCTTTCATGCAAGATATAATTATGGTTATAACAAAAGATTTCTTTCGAATTTTTTTGAGTTGTATTAAACAACAATGAAACTGCATCTAATTGAGACCTCTAAACATCTCTATTCCGTAGAGAAATAACACATAAATTATCACTCAAATAATGTGGGATTGTCCTTAGGTGGTTTGTGCCCAACTCATCTAGTATCCAACTTCTTCATTGGTGGGAATTTCTCTTTTAGGGTCAGAGTCTTGGGGAAACAATGACTTTATATTGATTGGTGGTGAGGGTCAAATCTGTTAGGCTTGTTCCATATCCGTGTAATGGTGACTTGAAAAGATCGATTTTCTTCCGGTTTATATAAAAATGATGATGGTTGGGGGTCGGTAGCATCAACTCGATCAATGGTGGTTGATCAGGATTCTTTATTGGATGTTATCCAAGAACAAGGGATCATGAAATTAATTCAATGGGACTTTTTCTAGATTTGATTACGGAAGATTAAAATATTCTAAAAGAATACACAATTGTGGTTTACGATGGGTTCAAATCAAGATCTTAGTTCTGTCAGTAGTACTAGTGATTCCAGACAGTGAATTGGTGGAAGCATAATATCTAGCGATGGATTTGGAAAGTAGTGGTGGTAGATCATCTTGACTATTAGTAGTTAAATCGGTAGTAGAGTCAAATTACCAACAGTGGAAGGAAGCATGTTTAATGTGCTAGCGGTATATCAAGGGAAGTAAAATCCAACTGTGGATCCACTTGGTAGATGTGATGTTAGAATATGAGAAATAACTGATGGGGAGTCTAATGGTGGATCAGTGGAAGTTTAATGTTTGATAAAGGAGCCTAGCGACAGATGATTTCCCAAGTAGTATTAGGTGGGGGTGGGGGAAACTGATGGTAGATCATTTTCCAACGGTATATGCTCTAACAGTAGTATACATTGATAATAATCACAAGTAGAAGGCCCAGTAGTAGCACCACATTACTGAAAAAAAATGATGAAAAATTAATATTTAAAAATATTTAAATGATAACATTTAAAATATTAAAAATTAAAAACTTATTCAATTATTTATTTAAATGAAATAAAAATTAAAAGTTGAATAAATAAATTGTTAAATCAACTGACTAATATTATTAAACTCAAAATCTATTTACTAATATTTATATACTAATAGTTAATTAAAAATATGAAATAAGAATAAAAATTTATTTGAATAAAAAAACTAAATATTAGAAATTAAATAAATTTTAAATTATTTAAATTAAAATTCAATGATAAAATATATTTTTACAAAAAGTAAATAACAAAAACAAAAAACCTAAAATTAGGATTTAAATGATATTTTAAAATATATTATAATGTAAAACAAACTATAAAGAACTAATAATTTAAAATATAAAAATAAATTATTAAACACAAAAAATGTTAAATCAGTAATTTTAAATAAAAAAATATTGAAGTAAAAGTATTTGAAAAATAAGACAATTAATTAATAAAAATAACAAAAAAATTAATTTAAATAGGTGGAAAGAACATCTAAATTTAAGGCCACATAAAATTACCCCATACATAATCATCAATTTTCATCAAGAAATTACTAATAAATTTCATTGGGAAATAATAGATCTCAAAATTAAATAACAATAATGCCACAAATAATTGATTAATTTAAAATAAATTTCCAGTAAGAATACATTTAAGGAGAAATTATGAATGTGGTCTTAGAAGATAGTGTATTATAGGCGTGATTTAATTATGGTTATACAAAAATTATTGCTTTTGATATTTTTTTGAATTGAATTAGACAACCATGAACAAGAATTTAATTGATACATCTAAACCTCTATATACCTTAGAGAGTGATAAAACACATAAATTAACACTCAAATAATTAAACACATCTGAATTGATGTATAGGTTGAATAAATACTTGGAGGAATAAATAAATCATATAATAATATTAGAATAAAGAATAAAATAATAAAACAATGATGGAAATAAACTAAACCCAAATTAGGATTTTCAGTTCGTAACTTATTAAAATTAATCTATTATAAATTGGATTCAATGAAAACCTTTCAATTCAATAATGGTTAAATAACATTGTCATAAAATTTTACTATAAATAAATGATTTCAAGAGGAAAGAAAATGATTTATTAAATTAAATTATTGGGGTTATAAATAAATGTACTCTTCAAAATGGCATCATTATATTCAAAATTATTAGAAATTTCGACCCACAAAAAGTTAGGATGAAAATATGATTTTTTTTTAAAAAATCAAATGTATTTAGTGGGTACATAATAAGGAACTTATTAACTAAAATTACGAAAACCCTCTCTCCCACACATGAAACCAATATTTGAACCCAAAGTTGAATTAGAATGTGGAAGACAAATAATTAAAAATGTTGGTTCAAAATGAATTAAAATTTTATAGTTTAATGACATGTTAAATAGTCTTAATATAGTTCAAATAATGTCAGGAAAAATAAATATTTTACCACAGAATATGAATGGTACCTGCATTATCCTTTAAGTAACAATAACATTTTTTCAATAATTTTTAAATAGTGGCATTGAAATCATTGATTACCAGGTGCAGAGGGTTTCATCTTGTTTGAAAATTTGATTCAAGTGTATTTTCAACAAAAATGAATATATTTATATAATAAACCAAAAAAACAAGCACATTCACTTAATAACAAGAACCCACGAGTAAAAATCACCCACACTTTATTTCACACTATTAACAAATTTGAAAACATTTCCATAAAATTTCCCACAAACCAACATGAAACAATACTATAAAGATTATAAATAATCATAGAAAAAATAATGAAATAAAAATAAGAACACCCCTTGTTAAAGAATATTTTTTACTCAACTCTATCCTAAATTAGTTCATCCCTTACAGATTTTAGAATGATCATAAGGGACTAGAACCATGAGGTCTAACCCTATGTGATTTTCTAAGATCAAGGGAGCTCAGATGAGGCTTAAAATAAGTATGCATGGGTTTGGATAAAAAAATGATGGAAGTAGGGAGATTACACATAGCGTAAGATTTACACACCGTGTATGTGAGGTTCACTAATTATACTAGGTAGGTCCATGATGTGAATTTTTTTGGGGTTAAATGACAAAAAGGGGACACATTTTACAATTTCAACATAATCTTGAGGATTACAAAAAGTTAAAGGGGATTACACATAGTATAATTCCCTACTGTAGTACTGTTATAAGTGTTTTTAACCTCTTGGGTTATTCATAACCCTATGGATGCATCAAATCTCTATCTTATTCCAGGAAATATATGACCCTCTCATTTGGTGATTTGGATTCCCTTTAAAGGGGATCTAGCCTTAGGATTCCATCTTTAATCTGGGATGACCTGAGTTGATCTAATGTGCATTCTTCATCCATTTTCTAGAATTTACCATGTTTTATATATTTTTACTCCTGTTTAACATTACATATGATTTTAGATGATCTCTTTAGTTTATAATTGGATTTCACTTGGTTTTTGTTTGTGTGGTAGTGCTACGTCTTCCTCGGATGGATCCAGTTATTATGGAAAAGATTACTAGATATCTGAAACATGGTTCATTCTGATGCGAATATCATTGAAATATTTTGAGGAAGGGGAGTCAATGATTCTATTCTGTTTATGTGTAATAATAAATTGATCATTTTTGTCCCTTTTCATGGAAATGAAATTGAACTTATTTTTTCAATCGCATGTTGGTGATGTTTTTTCTTCCATGATAGTGGTTTCATCGTGATTTTCTAGATAATGTGATATTGATGCCTTGCTGTGTCATCATATTTTTCTTGATAGAACTGATAGGGAACACAAATCCTGAATTAATTGACAATTAATTATCTAAAGGAAATTAATGTGGATTTTTTTTATTTAGTGGTTAATGAAATATGATTAAAATTATGTTGATGCAATGAAAATATTTAATTAAATATAATATTCATTTTCATTAATGAATTTGATTAATAATTTGAAGCATGTTTATAATGGATAATAATAACTTAAGAGGCTTCTTAATTTAGAATGATAATTCTCTAGTTTTTTTGAATTTGGAATGAATTCTAAGAAAGTGTTTGTACTTTGTTAGCTTTATACCATTGGTTTCATTTTTTTGTAACTTGTTAGTAAATGTATCAGTTAATTCAATATTGAATAAGAATCAACTATGGGATAAATATAGTGTTTTTTGGGGGATGAGTTTCCTATATTCATGAGAAGGTCGAATTCCCTATTTTGGATCTATGAGAGATCATTTGTAGGAGAAGGATGAATGAATTGTTTTGAGGCTCCAATTGACCAATTAAGTGGTTGTTATTTCTACGTGTTTTTGATGTGATTTTTATGGGATATTTTCTATATGAGCTTGGTCAAGCTGAGCCAAGGGGGCTGAACTGTGATATTTTGTTGGGAGGCCAATATGTGATGTTTTCCTTGGATAGATTATCATGGGATATCTAACATGATTTGTGGGAAAGGAGGACCATATGATGTGACATTAGTTGACACCTATAATAGAGAGATGCTTCAATATATTCATGTGGGTGTCGGTGATGGACTCATAGGTAATGGAACATGTAAAATATGGGATTAATAATTGATGAGAAATTTAGAGATTGTATGGTTTCTAATGAACATGTTTAATGGATGATGGTTGAGTTGCTTGTTTTATCTTCATTCACCTACCCACTTCTTGAGTAAGTTTGAGGTGATTAGGTTCATGTTTCCTTTTGGTGGTAAGTTAAGATGATTTTACTAGAGTACGTGGATATGGAATGATTTTAATAATGAATAAAAAATATTAATCCATGGGGTTGGTTGATGATGGAATTCAAATTTCTTAATGATGTTAATCTGGATAAACCAAGTCCTTGGGTTGGATTATTCTTGGAGGGAATGGACATTAATATGATGATAATTGTAATAATATTTAATGTAATGGAGGATAATGTATTTGGTTAATTAATTGTTAATGAATTAATTTAACAAAATTAATTGATATGATGTAATTTATGAATTAGATGTAGCTCATTTATATTCTGTTGTGATTATTAGTTTTTTAGGCTTCACCATGGCTGTTGGGGATCCATATGACATTAACTATAGTAGATTATAAGATGTGGTTATTCTCAAATTTTAGTTGTGAGTAATATTATGTCATGTATATTATGTGATTTTATATTCTACCTTCCTCTTATGCTTAGAGAAATATACACATTGTGGACTTTGGTAGGGTGTTTTCCCTAAGTTCCTGGTGAGATGTTGGATGGCTAAACAACCCCTCTATCCATACTCTCTTCTCTTGGTAGTTAGTTATGCTGGTTTCCATGGTGGTTAGTTTTCCCATATTTGTGTTTTTAGGTATGTGATTGATTATGGTTATATCACACACATTTATTATCCTATATTGTATCCAAAAAATTATCATAGGTATAACATTTATAGGCTGTGATAGATTGTAGTACATACTCAGTGTATGGGTTATAATGGCGTGAGGTATGATACTTGATGTTTGATATACATTATATAGCCTATGGTGGCTTCCAAAAATAACTTGGTTAGTTTGTGGTCTTGTGGATAGTATGGTGTCATTATGTGATACATGAGTTACATGTTTTGTGGTCTTGCACAAGTGTTTTTTGGATGACTTACTTTTGGAGTGATATGCTTGGATGCATGACGTTGGGGCAGAGAGGAAAAATAGTGAGGAAGTGGGAATAGAGTACCCTTGATTTTATACTATTATTTAATTTAATCTCTTGTATGCATTACCTGTTGAATGTTATCCATGGTGATTTTGTAAACCTAGTATACATTTTTAGTTGATGATTTGGTTTCACTTTTGTTTTCCATTCTTTATCATTATTTCATTATCTTTTGCATGAGAGGATTCAAGGATGATCCTTCTATGTATTCTATTCTGATCACCCTATGAATATAAACTATTTTTCGGCCTGTTGGAGAAGTTGGTGATCTATCTAGATATTACTAGCTTAGGGTTTAACATGAGCTATTTTGGATTCATGTTCAATACCATCTTTCACTTTTTCGTACTTCTCATTTCCCTTTTAGTTTTTTAGAACCATAAAAAATTTCCTGTTTTTACTTTTTTTTCATTATATATATGCCTGAGTATGTGTTGGTTGTTGTATCCTTCTTATATATCTCTTCTGTATGTTTCTCTTAGAGGGTAATAGATCCCATTTTCATTTTTACTATACCCTCAACACTATTTTCTATCCCTTGTCCTACTAGAGGTGCGGCTCAGGTCGTCACCATCTCTCTCCCCTTATTGAGGTATCTTTGTGTGTGTGGGGGAGGGGGGTGTATTTACATAATACTTTGGTTAATATTCTACAATACATAGAAAATAAAAAAATATTAACATAATAATATAATATAGTAATCTCATATGCAATGAATAATCTGGAGGATGATTTTAGGGAATTTTCTCCAATGAGGATTAATCATGTATCTTAACCATGAAAATTCAAAGTGACGACGGTGACTATTAATTCTATTAATACTTCAACAAAAATATTATTCAAGAAAAATAACTAGGAAGACCAAGAATATAAATCTATTAGACACATATAAAAAAGATATATCACAACAATAATTTATTTTTAAGAATGAAATAGGTAAAAAAATGAATGAGTATGGGTTGAATTACATGAAGAACTGAATTTGAAGTATTGATTTATGTTTTTAAAGAAAATAACCATCAAAAATAGGTGGGTGTGGCTTTAAATCCAAGAACCACCACATATTATTTCCCCATTTATTTTTAACAAATAATTGAAATTTCTTGGCCCCTAGACTTCAAGAAACATAATAAATAATCCAAACAGCTTCAAAAATCTATAATATGTATCCATGTGGAGTATATTAATAATAAAAAAAATCAAATTACTTAGTGGTTTCAAGACATTCACTATCATTTTCAAAAGAATATACTCCCTCTAACTCTTCCAAGAAACGTTTAAGACCATAAAAAATAAATTAGTTATCAAGAACCATTCATGATACGTAATCTATACACATTGGAATTAATTTAGATTTGGAAAATTTAGAAATTTCTTAAAGGTACAACCATGAATTATGTGATTTTAAATGTTTGAAATTATATTAAAAGAACTCTAACTAATTTATAATCTCATAAAATTCTAAATTAAAAATGTTAGGGGCTTTGGTATTTATAATAGAATCATGAAAAAAGTTTTTTAATAGAAATATATACAGTTTCCAAATTAAGAATAAAAAGGAATCTATTCAAAAAATCTCTTCATCCCATAAAGGGGTTGAACACCCAAATCAATTAAATAAGACATAGAAAAGTAGGGAAGATTGAATTTTTGTTGAACTAAAAACACAAGATTCAACATATTATTAATCTCTTCTAAGAGGACTTCATCATATAATAGAAAATACTCAACATATAATTTTAAAAAATTTACTTTCCATAAATCATCTATTGTCTATTTAATGTATCCATGAAATCCACATTCAAAAAGTTATTCCCAAAAAAAATTTTATTGAGTGTTCCAGTTCAATTTCATGGGGGTAATTTTTTAATTCAGACTTAAGAAATTTAGATTCTATAATTTTTCAATTTAAACAATTTTCCCTATGTTTGAGAACACTTTTAACCACTTCAGATGGAAATTCAATTGATGAAAATTTAGTAAAGGGAAAAACAGATAAAAACTAATATATCAAAATTTCATTAAAATAAAATCCCTTATACTTTTTCTAAAACAAAATTTCAATTATTGTTGTGTTTAATCTTTTATAATAGAGAAGAGTAGTTTTTAAATCAGGTTCAAGAATTTCATAATCATTGATTTATAGTTTTTTATCCTCTTCTATAATATTTCCAATTTAATGTTTTGGTTAATTATTAAAAATTTTAAAAAGATATATTTAATAGTTTTTAGTATTGATTCTCTCATTTTCCAATTTCACCTTAACCTGAGATATCATGTTTTCAAAGAACCTATAATAGCTAACCTTTTCTAAGAAATGAACCATGAACATAACAGGACATTCCAAATTAGTATCCTTAAATTGTTTCTAAAAATTAAATAAATTAGTTGCATTTATTTTCCTGATGTGATTTTTAGTGTGGTATTCATCTTTCAGAGATTTGGTTATTTAAATATTTTCTCTTATTATAATTTAGAATTTTCAAAATCATTGGTTTTTGTTTTAATTTTACCCACACTTCCCACTATACATTCATTAATGTTTTACCAAATAATTTTATTCATAAATTATTTCAACTTTTTATTTTTAATTTTAATTTTTTGTAACTCTAACAACATGATATATAACATATCATTATTTTATTTTATTCCAATTTTTTCTATTCCACTTTAATAATTTTATTCCATCCTTGCATCTAGTTTCCTTAAAAACTGTTAATAGTTTTTTAGGAAGCCAGATTCATGCAGAAAGTAATGTTAATTTTTTCAAATTAATTAATATATTTTGGTTGATTATAGACACACATATAGACTATATTTCAATGTTAGACACAATAGAAAAATTGATGTCCACTTGGATAATTCCAACCCTCATGTCATTCAATTTTCGTTAACCTATAAACATTTTTTAAAAGAAAATTATAGTAATGAAAAATAGTAATGAAACTTAAAATAATGGAATTAGATCAAACATATATACTCAAGAAAATACAACCGAATTTTTAAATTCAACTCAAGAAGATGGTTCTTTAATATATTTTTATTAAAAAAAATTTCATATTTTTATATGAAATTTTAATGTTTTCAAAACATTTATGGACAAAGCCTTCCCCAAAAATGGTTCTAATAATTAACATGTACATTGTTGATTATGTGAAAATGTTTAATTATGTTTAAAACCTAATTGAAAAAATATAGATTATTTAGGAGTATCAATCCATATGGATGGGTGTGTAATAAAATTATGAAATAATACCACTGTAAAAAAGTGGTTAGAAATTTTGTTTTTATTACTATTTTGAAATATAGATTAAAATGAAAATAATGATTTTTAATTAAGAACTAGTTAAGGAAGAAAAATTATTTTAAAATAAAAGAACTGAAATTGAGAAATTTGATCAAGATAGTATCTAGGGGAATTAATTCTAAATGGTTTTAATTGATTTCATCATTGAAAAAACTAATACAACAATCAATACCATTAATTTTTTTTATTATTCACTATATCTAGAAGATGAAACATATAATTTAACTATTATTGGAGTTCTCCCCTTCATGAAGAATTTAAATGAAATGTTATTTGAATAAATTTTCATTAAAAATAATATATTTGATTATTTTTGATGTTTTTTAAATTAAATTTAAAAAATTTATTATTGATTAATATTCACAATTGATCATGAAGTTTGGAAAGTTAGTTCAAGAGGCATGATATTTTTAAATATTTAGAGTGGATCTCACTGATCGATTTTGATATTTAGAAAAATGACATAAATAAGAGAAAATATTAAATTAGAATATAAATACCCATGATAATTTTTTTTCAAATATTCCTTTATGATCCAGGAGCTACAAATTTAATTACATTACAAAAGAATAAAAATAATGGAGAAGAGTTCTCCCAAATAAAATGGTAGTGATTGGTGCTACTCTATATCTCTGAATGTGTTTGCTTCTGAATATGAAATATGAATATTTTATTCATCTACCTTTGTGAAATTTATTTTCAATTATTTATCATGTTCATCACAAATTTCATCCATCTAAATAGATCATACTCTACCTCTTCACCATTAACATAATAGTACTTTCTAAATTCAGTCACTGATAGATGTCCTGAGCAATGCCTGTCTAACAACCTCAACTGGCTTAGGTGTATTATTTTTTAAATCTATATATAATCATCTTTGACTCAATTATACACCACCAAAACAAAATATAATTAATAAATTATTAATATTATGATTTAATTTAAATATATAATTTTTATAGTCATATATTATAATATTATTATCATTATAAATATTAAAAGAGTACTTATATAAATAATTATTAATTAAAATTATCTATTTGTATTAAAAATTATTATTATTATTATTAGACATATATATATCATTATTTAATATTATTATTTCATTTATTATTAATTTTATATATTTATTTATTTTATTTTATTAATTTTCTCCTAATCTCATCCAACACTTATTCTTCTTCCAAAAGGGGGATCCTCTAGGTGTGGTGTAGTCATGACCCATTTAGTTTTTGGATTCTTTATTGTCGGAAGCTCCCATTTCAAGTTATGATTCTTGGGGAAATAAAGAAGTCATCTCGATCAGTGGTGAGGGTTAGTGGTGTTGAGCTTGTTCCAGATCCGTATGGCTATGAATCAAGTAGATCTGTTTTCTTTGGATTCGTCTAGCCATTATGGAGGAAGGGGTCAGTGAAATCATCTCGATCAGTGTCAGTTGATCAATATTATATAATGGAACTCATCCAAGAACAAGGGTAGTTAAACCTACATCCTCTAGACATATTCAAGCTATGATGATGGAAACATCAGCATTTTCTTATAGAATCCTCAAATAAGGTGATGGGATGGATTAAATCTATATCTTAGTTCAGTTGAAAATAACAGTGACATCAGATGGCGGGTCATGGGATGCATTAGATCTGGAATTTGAATCATATGATAGTGATAGTAGATCAACTCATCCTTCGGTCATTCAAGCGGTGATATATTGAGTTACAAATGGTGGAAGGGCACAGAAGCACTGAGCCTACAGAGAAGTACTTTCTGAAAGTGGATCCACTTGGTTGATGTAGAGGTAGAAGACTAGTATTGGTAGATGGGGAGTCCAACAATGGATCAATGGATGTGGAGTAATTGATCATGTGATCTGGTGGTAGATGATTGACTTGGAAGTAGAATTTTTATTTGGAGAAACTATCAATAGACCCCCTTTCCTAGTGATAGATGTGCAATGGCAGCAAACACCCATAACAACAACCTATAGTAGGGCTAATAGTAACACAACATCAATTAAATAGAAAAATAAAAAATTAACAGTTAATATTTTTAAAAATATTAAAAATTAAAAATTAGATTATTAAAAATTTAAAAGTTATTAAATTAATTATTGAAACAAAACAAAAATTAAAAGTAGAATAAAAAAGTGTTAATTCAACTGACTAATTTGATTAAATTCAATATTTGTTAAATAATAGTTATAAAAATATTTTCAATTAATGATGTAAAATCAAATTAAAATTTTATTTGGATATAAAATCAAAATATTATGAAATAAATAAATGTTACAATATTAAAAGGAAAATATATTTTAAAAATAATTTTTTTGAAAAATGAAACTATAAGAAAATTAAGTTAGTATTTAGATGATACTTAGAAATAAAATAAAATGAAAATATAAATAAAAACAATTAATAATTTTACTAGGTAAAAATAAAAAAATTAAACATAAAAATTATAAATCAGTAATTTTATCTTCAAAAGTACTGTAGTAATATTATTTAAAATATAAGGAACAATTAATTAATATATTAAGAAAAATATCAATTAAAGGTTGTGGGAAAAAAATTCAATTAAAGGCCTTGTCAGTGTTATAATTATATTGTTTCATTTTTTAATTCTTTTATAATTATTCTTTCTAAATTCATTTTTTATGAATGTAGAAATATATATGGCTTCTATTTGGTGATTTAAAACCATTTCATGATGTTTTATGCATAGAATAAATGGTTTTCAAGAAAATTATTTATTTTAATGATTGAATTGGAGTTTTTAAAGATGGTAATCTTCTTGTGAAATGACTAGAGTCTATTTAAATTGTTTTCATGTTTTCAATGGACCTTATCCCAGTTCTGGTTTTCAATGATTGGAAAGGAATTGTTTAGTGGGAATTTGGTTTTAAAGTGATCTGTTAACCTCAAAATAGTTTGTAAAATTTAGAGTTTTAATATATTTAAAATATTTATTATAATGTTTTATATGGATTACCACCTTTTTAATGCCTTGTTGATTTTTTTGATAGGTTTGGTGGAAATGGTAGGCTTTGAACTTGTTTTGGTTTTTAAAGAGGAGTAACCTTGTTTAAGGGTAGCTTTTAGACTTTTTGAAAAAAAATGAGTGATGTATTTTGATCTCTTGAAAATTTTTAAGTGGTTTATTATTAAAAATATGACAGAAATAAAGGCCTTTTCTACATTTTGGATTTTATAAGAATTTATCCATTGTGTATTGGTGACTTTGAAATGTATTAAATGTTCAGGCAATTTCTATATGTTTTTCAAATGGTGTTTTCAATGTATTCTTTGAAACATAAAAATTCATGGAATTTGAAGACATGTTTTGATGTTAAATTCATATTTGGAACTTTGGTTTTAAGTTGTGTATGTGGATATCACCCTTGGTTTCCACTTTCTTTATTCTACCATTTCGTGTGAATGTAATGTTTATCCATTTAGTAAATGTTATGTGTTAGGTGGATTTATATAATTGGTTGTTAGGGTTGAGGGTGATTATGGTAACACAATTATGGTTAAATTATTTTTTTACACTTTTACATGATTCTTTTACTTTTCAAGAGATATTGGGTTCAAAGTGGAAAATATTTCTTGTTTGTCTAGCCAGTTCACATGCCACTAGTTGCATAGAATCCTTGCAACACATAAGGTCTAGGTGGTGTTCTGTTATGAAAACAAGGCTAGTATGTGATACTTGAAAGATAATAGTCTTAGAATATTATATTATCACGTTTGGGTGGTTATACCCATATACGATAATATTTATTTTCATATTAGTGGCACTGTATAGGATCATGAAACATTCCTTTTCTTTGTGTGTATTTCATTGAGGGGAGTTTGATCAAGTCCTTGAATGTATCATTTCACATGTTTCCTTTTATATTGAACCATCCATTCTTATGTTTCATTTTTACAAGGCATGGGATATATATATACATATTTACATATTTTTCATACTTCTTTTGCTTTACCCATGTGAGTTGGGTTGTTTCCTATTAAAATGTGCTATGAAAGATGTTTGTGAAAACCTATTTTGAGTTTATAAAAGACTCCTGTGTGAGTAATTTAAGGTGCATGTTGAAATGGATTTTGGTTTTAAAGGAGGATATGAAAAGTGAAATGAATTTATTTTACCATTATCATTTAGTTAATGAAAGGTTGAGTTAGTTTTGAGAAATGATGATGGTTGTTGTGGTTTTGAAACTGGTTTGTTGGATATATATGTTTTCAAAATGCATGTGTTGAGTTTTAAAAAATGGAGGGATTTCTCTGAAAGTGTATTAGGGAATTTAATTTTATTTCCAACAAATATATATATAAAAAACTTACTTTATATATTTATTTTAAAACTAGAAATGATGAGTTGCCTTATGAAATGAATTGCATTGTTTCAGTGGGTTATGGTGATCAGATGGGATTGTTATCTCACACGTAAAAAATTTCTGGTTCCAAGATCATTGTTGGATCCCTCTTGTTCATAGTGGATAATATGGGTTGTGTTTGGATGTGGGGAGAAACCAAACGTTACATGGAGTAGGTTTTATGCTGAACTCAAGTTGGTTGGTTGTAATAGTTTTATTTTCTGTTAGTTTTGTTCTTCCATTGTCCTTCCTCCATGTATCTCTTTTTTTGTGAGTATTTTTATTTAAATTAAAATGTGTTAAATCATGATTGATGGTTATGAATAGTTTGGAGTAATGTTTATTTATTTTCATTTTATTTCATTTATTTCCACTTTTGTATCTTTGACCTGGGGAAAACCATCCCTAAATGTTTTAATATGATGCCAAGGTTCTTACAGCCAACCTGTGGGGATGGAAAAACCTCTCCTGGCCTCAAGGATGGTTGGGTCAGGTGTGGTATTCGATGGTAGCCAAGGCCAGTTCACTAAAAAATTGTATCTGAGTGTAGAATTTTCCTTGAGTAAGAACCAATGGTTCTTATGTAACCCTTTTTATGTGGGGATGTCCTAGTAGAAAGGAGATTAATGTGTTCATATCTTTATAGGTAAGTGTGGGGAGAGTCTATCAAGCTCTTCCCCATCCCAAACTCAAGATTTCATGGGTTTTCGGGTTTCAAAATGTGAAT
This sequence comes from Viscum album, assembly GCA_963277665.1. Taxonomy (NCBI): domain Eukaryota; kingdom Viridiplantae; phylum Streptophyta; class Magnoliopsida; order Santalales; family Viscaceae; genus Viscum; species Viscum album. The sequence continues at coordinate 930,819,769 of OY728122.1, read as the reverse complement.
CAAGGTGGATTTTATCTATTTTTAGTGGTTTATGATGTGATATTCATTTTTGGGATCCCTTTGATGATTGAGTGATATTGGGTACCACTCTTTAGCTTCAGGGTGGAAGGAAACTGGAGTTGTATAGATATCTCACATGTTATGGGAAATCTTGTGGTGCACTGTGGTTGTGTAATACCTTTTTATAAGGTATATTATATGAGTTACACCTGGTCACCCAAACCATAGTGGTCATGGTATACATAACACTATTCATCCTTAACTATTATGTTTTGACATCTCTTAAATACTACATTTCTCAAGATTTTTTTCAACATATTGGGTGGGGAAATGAGGTGTTTTTTGTTACCATTTATAGATGTGGTTCATGTGACTTTACTTGTTTCCTATGTTGGGCTTGTGTGTGCTGGGATTTTTCTATTATTGTTTTTAAAGATAATGGAGGTTTGGTGAAAATGTTTATTTTGAAACTTGGTTTTGTGAATAATTTGGAGATTGAATTCCAATGTTTTTAGAGTTGTTTTACGAAAGTGTAGGTTACCATTTTTATATTTGGAAAAAGTGTATTTCAAATGGAATTTTTGTTTTTGAAAAATGTTAGGAAAGTGTTTAATAAATGGGAAACTGGTTCTAATAACAATTCTATTTGGCATTCATGATTTTCAAAGTAAAATGGGATTAGGAGAAGAAATTTTTGGATTTTTTTTGGGAAATAGGTGTGTTACACGATGGTTGGTTTTTATTTTTTAATGTTTGGATGGAATCATTTTTGATGACCACTATAGTGGAGGTTGATTTCAAAATTATTTGGAAAATTGTTGCTTTTTAAAAAATAATATTTTTTTATGTGGATGTGTTGTGCCATTATTGGTGTTGTAATTTTGATACCTATATTTTTAAGGAGTCATTTTGGTTCCTTCTTTGGGACTTGGTTGGAGGATAATCAAATATTTTTTATTGATGTCCTTGAAAATGGTCGAAATGGTTTCCTCTGTTCAGAGACCTACTAAGATGCCAAATGGAATTGTTGAAATAGACCTTTATTTTTCATATCTTCTGAGATAATACTCACTAGGTTTAGCTATATTCATTGAGAATTTGTGTTTTTTATTTTAGGGAAACTCTTTTTGTGGTCGTAATCATTGTTTGGGATATTTGGATTATATGGTTTGTTTTTTTGGATGTTTTCACTTTTTGGGATGTTCCATGTTTATGGTTTTCTTTTATAATTTATTGATGGATAGATTAAATGTTGGTTTATCGAATGTTTTGTTCCATTGAGGAAGACATCAAAACTCTCCCTCCAACTTGGATGTCTTGCTTATGGTCTATGAGTTCCATTTTTTGAGCTTATTTAATAGGGGAAATTTGTATAAATGATAGAATATTAAACCTATCATTCTATATAATCCCAGTGGGGTTCATTGTTTTGATTTTATAGATGAATTTGAGTGTATGATTGGGTATCTAGGGTGTGTGATACACTTATTGAATATGGTATACTAACTATCATTTGGCTTTGGTCCATTCATGGGACAAACCATGTGAGGGTGGTACAATTTTTGGATACAGATTTCCCTCCTATATTGTGACCTAAGGGGAGAGATCTTATCATTATTTTAGGGATATTGAGTTTTTCTTCCTTTTATTGGGGTTGTAAGACATTTTGGTTGATGGTGTGTTCCTCTAGTGGTTTCTATATTGTTTGAGGATTCATTCTCAGTAGTAGTTCATTTGTGATACCAGATTAGATGAAATATAAAGGGTAGGGATACCGGGTTAGGTATCCTATGATTTATTGGGATTTCTATCTGATGCTGTTATTTGGGTTATTCATGGGTTGTTTAGTTATCACATGGTTGAATAGTTTGATAATTTTTTAGGATGTATGCTGTGGGATTTTATGTTAGGCTATATTGAGTGTGTTCATTTGGTTACACCCTTTTTAGTATCTTTTATTTCAATTGTCTATTATTTTGAGCACAAACTTTCTTGGGGAAGAAAGATGAATATGAGAGATTTTTTGAAAACAACCATGTCACTAAGTTGTTTAGTTTTCATTGGTGGCGTGGAGGTTTGGGATGCGTTTACATTGAGTAATGGTTCTGAACATTAATATTTTTTATGTCTTTATACTCTTCATGGTTAATTTTATTGGTTTGAGGGAATCCCTGAAGCCGCCGTTCATGAAGATCATTTTCTATTAAATTTGAAATGAATAAGGTATGACAACCTGAGGTTTAAATAGTTAATTCCAAACCATGTGGCCCCTAAGATAAACCATTTAGGGTACATGGTGTGTTGTAGGTTTAGAGAATAACTTGTGCATGATACTGTAAATAGTATAACATACAGAAAGTTGAAAATTCAGTTTTTGATATGTTCATTATCAGAAATTTATCAAAGCTTTTAAAACTTTGAAGGGAATCCTAGGAGTCCTTGTGAGTGTTAGGGTGGTTTTGGAGTGTGAGATATTTTTTTATCTAATTCTCCGTTCTCTAAGGAGTAACCATGAATCTTACAAAATTTCGGGTGGTAGTGGCTCTCACACAATTTGGCTGGACAGTTTACCCCAATGTCATTGTGTTGTTATTCTGATGTTCTTTGGTGAAGTGGAGGTTCAAGTTGCATTTGAAATTAATTATTATTCAAAAAGGATAATTTTGAGCTTTTGTTACTATTAAAGATTAAAGTGAATGGTTAGAGGTATACCATGTGGCCACCCTTCATGAGGATTTTTTTATTTCATTTAAAACTGCCTATGGTTAATAAGCATGAGATGCACATGGTTATGTCCAAACCAAGTGAAACCATGGATAAAATATCTGATGTCCTTTGTGTGTCTAAGGAGTGGAACATGAAATTCATAGAGATTTATAAACCATGTTTCAAGTGTTTTACTGGACCTATATATTTTGATAGAGCCATTTTCATGGATTTTGTATGGTTTGTCAAACTGTACATGGCACCTTGAGAGTCTGTGTGAGGTTTGGGATGGTTTTGGGGTGATGAAAATGCTTTATTATAATAGTGTGGCATATTAGGAGTAATCATGCAGCATAAACTTTTTTTGGGATGTGGGAGATGCTACATGGTTTGATCATGGTTTTCCTAACCATTCGGCCAAACTGTGAATGTTTTCCATGTATTTAATTTTTTTGGAAATTTTCCAAATTTTCATCCCGAATTAATATGGTTTTACCCCTATTCTCCCCCATATGAGTCATATAACCCAGGGGATCCCTTGGAGGTGATCCACCTCCCCACATTGACTATTTCCTTTCCAATGGTGTTTTCGATGTGTTTGAGGTGAGTTTCTCTTCTCTTTCACTTTTCCTTACTTTTACCTCTCTTCTCTCATTGTTTTATTCCACCAATGAACCCAACTATTCATGTGGCTAAACTATAGTGTTACAAGTGGTTCTAATGATTTTTATTTTGGTTTCTAAGGATTATAGACTCTGTTGTTAGTCCTATGGGTGTGGTTTCCATTGTAGGTGACATGTCTCAAGAAGTTTCGGCTTGGTTTCTAGTTATTTAAATTATGTGTCACTATGAAATTGTTCCATTTTTGGAATTTTAATGTTCTTATTATTTATAGTTTCCCTTTTTATGAATATAGGAATATATTTTGTATCTATTGGATGATTTGAAACCATTTCATCATGTTTTATGCTTTCATAACTGGGTTGTCATGAAAATTACTTGTTTTAATGATTGAAATGGAATGTTTAATGATTTTAAGCTTCATGTGAGATTCATTAGGAATTTTTGAAATGGTTATATTGTTGAGAAAAGTTCTTGGACTTGGTATTGGTTTTTAATTAGATAAAAACATTATATTAATTGGAATTTAGTTTTGACATGAGGTGTTGGCCTCTAAATGGTTTGTAAAAATGGATTGTTTAATGTATTTCAATTGGTGATTTGAAATATTTCTGTGGATAAACCATTGTTTAAATCCTTATTGGATGTTTTTAATTGGTTTAGTGTAAATGGTGACCCTTTATCCTTGTTTGGGGTTTCAATGAGGATAAACCTAGTTTAGGGGCATATTTGAAATGTTTTTATAGAAATGAGTGATTTATTTGGATCACAAAAAATGTTTTAAGTGGTTTTTCATGAAAAGTGTGATTGAAAAACTTTACTGTTACATATTTTTTTATTTTCAACTATGATATACCCTTTTTAAGAGAGGCCTCAAAATGTTTTAAATGTTTTGTTGATTTCCGTCAGTTTTCAAAATGGTGTTTGGAATGTATATTAGGAAATGGGAAAGGGATTGGTATTCTGATCAAGCTTTTTATGCTAAAGGTCCATTTAAAAGTTTGGTTTTAAATGTTTCATATAGATGACACCATTTATTACCACTTTCTTGTTTCTAAAATTATTTGGGAATGTTCTTATTGTGCCTTGTGTTCACGTTTTCTGAATGGGGGACTTCCATAATAGGGTTTAAGGCTTATGGAAGTTATGGTTATTCCTTATGGGTAGACTTGGATTATTTTCACTATTAATACTACCATAATTGTTAATGGAAATACGAATAAAAAGATGAAGATATAGCTTGTTCCTATAGTTGGTTCACATTCCATTAGTTGCCCAAAAGTCTTTCTAGGGACAAAGGATAGGTTGGGTGATGGGGGATTTATCAGAAATATGGTTGTGTAAAAACAAGGATGATAATATGGGAATAATATATTACATTATCTTGTTTGTATTTTTATAATAAAATATGGTTGTATTCTTGACACATATGTGACTTTAGGTAGAAACATGACACAATTATTTGATCATTGAGAATTTTTTTTGACAAAATAAGACGGATCCATTAATGATGGAGATCAGCAGAAATACAGCCGCATAACCACGAGGGAAAATGATTAAACCAGAGAAAATCCTCGTAAGGAGGGCCAACAGCTGCCATCTTGTGAGCGGCTTCATTCGCTTCCCTTTTAATAAATGAGAAATTGCAGGATTTGAAGCCTTGTCTCAGAGAGTGAATACACCGAGTAGTGGAGCCGAAAGGTTGAAGCCCGCCGTCAGTGAGATTGATGGAATTGATTACGTTGAGACAATCATATTCAATGTGAATGGAATCCAAACCGTGGTCTTTTACGAAGTTTAACCCAACAAGGATGGCGGCGGCCTCCGCGACTGAGGACTCCCAAAGTTCATAGCATGCTTCGTATTTGGCTGCGATAAGATTTCCCTGGTTGTTTCGGGCAAGAAAACCTAGTCCAACTGGTCCATCCTTAGGGAGAGAGGCGTCCACATTGATCTTAATAATCCCTTCCGGCAGGGGGCACCAATGTTGGGAGTGAGGAGAGGGGGTGAAAAGTCTCTGCTGCTCAGGGTGGTTCTGCCAAACCGCAATCCATGATGATGCCCGGTCAATCCAAAATCTGGGGGGCCTCTGAAAATGATTGAAAATGGCCTCGTTCCGCCTATCCCAGATAATCCAAGTTAGAATGGACAGGGCGCCTGCTTTAGCTGGCGAAAAGGAGGAGCACCATCGCATTAGGAGAGAGGTAAGATCCGAGGCGACGTCCAGGGACAGCTCCGTAGTAGATCCCAAGCCATTCCAAACCTCCTGAGCCCCGGGGCATTGAATGAGAGCATGGAGAGGGGATTCAGGAACAGTAGGGCAAAAGGGGCATTAAGAATCGTGCATGTGGTCTAGTCAGCCTGGAGATGGGAGATGCTATACTTATGATAGATAAGGTCACATAACACATAATTTTTTAATGGATACAATATAGGTGGTGGGATGATAGTTGAAAAAAATCCATGATTGAGGCATCATCATGCCCATAGATATCCTAGATGTGGTTCGGGTAGGCCCTAGGGAGGAGGTGGAGACTGAGGTGGAGGAAATTATCTAGAAGGAGGAGCTATAGTTATAGGAAAATAATATAAATTATGACCACCAAAGTCACCATATTTACCATTATAGGCTCAAAGGTATGGTAGCAGAGGACTTGGTCTGTTCCCTGCCATAGAGGGATATGACCAAGTAGCACAATAGAAAATTTAAGGTATGATTTGTGTCTTCTATATTTCCATTTTAGTACTTATGGACACATGAATTAGTTCATTCATCATATACATATCCTGTGTGCATGAAACTTAAATTCCTCTAGGTTCTTTGGCCCATAAGTTTTGTCTAGATGTTCTTATAGGAATGTATTTTTCATTATCACACATCTATTGGTTGTGAGAGATAACACATAGTGGAGAGAGTTTCAAATGGGACCCCTTAGTATTTGGGATGAAAACCTAAGCAGACATCATCTGTATAGACTTGTTATCCAAAAAATGAGCCATGATTAACTATCACCATATTATTTTTAGATTCATCTAGGAAAATTCGACAAATCATTCAATGGATAAAACTCCCTTTAAAATGATCTTCTGTGGATCAAGATTTGGAAACTAAAAAATATCACTCATTAGTTGGTGAGTTTACTGCTTAGTGTGTTGGGCTCTTTGGACATCAAGATTGTAGAATTAATACAAGATTACATGGATGCATTTACAAAATATTTTTCTAGACAATCTATATGTTGAAATATAAACTTTTATATTGACTTCCTCTCTGAGAGGACACTTATATCTTTTGAAGTATATATAATAGACAACATTAACCTTTAGGATATGAGGGTGAATTTGTAATAACCTAATGAGAAGGGTTTTATAAAAAAAGTATTTCCCCCCTTCAAATTTTGTGTTCATCATTAAAAGGTGGAATATATCTTGAAGCTATGAATTGATTACAATCAGTTTAATTCAATGTTGATCAAGAAAAATGATCCATTATCGAGGATCAGTGACCTTTTTACCAGTTAAAAAGTGTAATATGGTTAACAAATACAGTATTAGGAAAATTTAGCACATGTTTTGGGTTAATTTGGATTTTATTAAAAATATGGAATTATTATATTACTATGGAAATTATGAGTTTCTTTTTATGACTTTTTTTGTGAAAATTTACCATGTTTTCTTCAACACAATTATAAACTATATCTTCCAGATTTTCCTTGATGCATTCCTAGTTGTATCTGTTGATGAAATTATAATTTAACTTGTATTATATATGGAACATAAAATTCATTGTATGATGTTCTTAAAATTACTTTAAAAGAATGAATTATACCCTAAGCTATCAAACTTTCAGTTTCTTGATTTGATGGGTTCACTTTCCAGGGAATAAGATATTTGAGTGTTTTAGAGTATTTTACCAAAGAAATATTGAAGAAATGCTCTCTTGGGTTCCACCGATGATCACATCTGATGTTTATATTTCCATGGTCATATTAGGGTAATATCATAGGTTTGCAGAAAATATTTTTAGAATCCCATCCCATTTAGCTACCTCTACACAGATAGGGATGTTATTTTCTTGGACTGAGTAGTTTCATTGAGCCTGCATAGAGACCAATAAGAGGTTTAATAGTACTATTATGTAGAGAGTACCAATGGGTGGTCTTGAGTACATTTAATTTTTTACTAACTCTATAGTGGGTCTAAAATATGAATTTATTTAGAGTATGAAAATTAATTCTTATGAGTTGAAGAAGATGAGACCCCACAAGAAAAACTACATGACCAGAATCTTTGAATTGGAAGTGTTAGTATTTGACTGGAATATAACGAGAAATTATCTTTTGGGAGAGTGTTTCATTATTTATTTACACTAACATAATATTAGGTACATCTTTATCCAAATAACCCCTACTAGAGAGAGGAATTAGTAAGAGGTTTTATTAAATAATAACTTTTAGGTAGTCTCAACTTTGGGGAAGTGAAACCTGTTGGTAGATTCAATTATTTGGAAATACAATTTTCAATTACTATAGGAGTTGTTCAATCTATTTGAATTGTTACAAACGACCTTGGTGTTGGATAAGGGACATAATTTCTACAGTTAGTGGTGCAGACTCTATTGCTTCTTCAGCATGTAAGATATGTTCTATTGGGATATAACATCTACGATGTTTTACACAACCAAATAACTTTAGGAGATTCACTGAGTGGATTTTCTTATAGTGTTGTGAACATTATCCTTTGGGCAGGATTGATGATAGTTCAGTTCACATTTCCTAAGGAGGTGATGAGGGAGTTTCCTACCTCCCATATGGAAGTACATTTGGGAGCTGAAAAAATATATTAAAACCTCCAATAATGGTTTTTCTGGGATGGAATGTGGATGAGAATCACTGAGTTTTTTTCTCAATCTCTCACATGTCATTAGGTAAAGGCTAAACATAATGTTACAACAGGTCAAACTCAACATTTAGGGATATGAGAATGGAAGTGGGATGCTATATCTATTATTTTTATGATGAGTCTTTCGAGGATATTGAGAGGAAACAACACTGTATGGTTTATTGTTTATTCACTTAACAGGTTATAACACTTCCTTGCCTTATCGGAATAGGGTTTAGTTGTGTTTTTTTGAGACTGTATGTGTAGTTGATTATTTTTATTCATGGGGTACACATAACGATCATCTATGATCGTGATTCCTATTTCACATCATGATTGTAGAGGGGTTTTAAGGAGTCATTCAGGACCCAATTTGGGATAAAAACAATGATTTACCCCCTGAAACATGGCCATACTAAAATAAAAATCCATGTTTTTCATAAATATCTATGATCCCTCATGTTGGGTTTCAAATGGAGTAAGGATGATAATTTACCATTAACAGAGTTCTTATATAATAATAGATAAGTATACACTGTCAAAGTAATACCATTTTTGGAACTATATGGGGGACCCTATAAGACAACATTTTGCTGGTTAGAGAATGGTAATACAACTATTTATAGGTTAGAGTAGAAACATGTGATGTAGAAGATGGTTTTTGTGATTCATTCCCATATGATAGAAGCTAAGAGTTAAAATAAATCTTACATTGATCAATATCATATGCCTTTAAATTTCATGTATGGAAACAACTTGTTCGAAAGAGTATCCATGATAAATATCGTAGTGATTTAGATAAGGTAGATATATATCACTGATGTTAATCGGCCCACTTCATATTCTATAGAGGCTTGGGATGTTTTTTACTACTTGTACTTCCCCTATAGTTGGATCGAGTTCATGATTATTTATATATGTTATAGCTAAAGAGATACATGTATGACCCACCACATATTGATAGGAGAGATGGGAATTGATAAGGAAGACAACTTCTATGAATACATAGATGAAATCATGTATTGATAGAGAAGGATCCTACATGGGTGGATCATTGTTTTAGTTAAATTGTTATGTAGTGATAGAAAAATATTAGAGAGCACCTATGAAATGGAGAATAAAATGTGATCTTAGGACCCTCACCTATTTTTTTAGTTTTTGAGACAAAAACCCGTAAGGTGGGGATAATTTAATGAATCCTTTTTCCTATGAGGTCATTTTGAAAATATCAAATAATATTCTTAGAGTATGGTATAGAGTTGGTTTGAAATTTGGATCCTCATGGAGTCTCAATATTAAAAGTTTAAAATATATTATATATAAAATCACTTATGTACATATTTTCAAAGATAATAAAATTTCAATTTAACGTAACCCCAAACAGAAAATTGTAGACAATGGTTGAATATAGATCTTGGGTTTTACCCTAGGTGAGAAATAAGTTTTTTTCATTGTGATATATTCTACTATTTTGTAGTAATTATTTGGCGTGTTAAATAAATTAAATTACCAATTTATTTAATTTATTAAATTGCAATCCTAACCATATCATCTATAAATAATATGTCCTATAAAAGCTGAACGGTTATCTACATAACCGTAGGATATTAGAGTGGTATAGTAAGAGATCCCACATTCAAATTAAAAAACACAGGATTGTGGATTGATGATGAATAGTCAAACAGATCCTCTGATTGAATGAAAAATTTAGTGAATTTTTTAATAACATTATTATAGAATATGATATTCAACAATTAATGTTCTATTCTTGAGGTATGGATTGTTATTTTTTTTATTTTCATAGTAATGTTTTCTTTTTTGAGTATGGATTAAAAACCTAGAAAAATTCTTGAATATAATTTTCCACATGAACTAATATTATAAATATCATTCTTGATCATGATAATCCCTTTTCAATGAAAAAATGTAATTCAGTCTTTTTATTTTAATAGATTATGTTTTTGGTCTAGGTTCTCAAAGGACAATAACTATCCCACTTTGTTATTTTGTCTATCCCATCATCTTTCTCCACATTCTTTTCCATTGGACCATGGGTCATCTATTCAATATTTTCACACTGGTTTGGGTGTGATTAAACCACTAGCATCATGATGGATATAAAAATTACCTTGGAATCAATGGTTTGTGGATGGTTTGAGGTATAAATATAGATTTCAGATTAAGGTTCTAGGATTTGGGACCCTTTATTAAAGTGGGAAGCATGAAAGATCATGCTTGGGAAATTATAATTCTGATTTCCATCCACTAGAGGCTGGGGATCATTGAAAAGAGGTGTTTTCCTTTGACTTTGATAGTTTCAGTGAGCCTATAAGGATTATTGAAGTGGGATTAGTGGACTTAGTGAGACTTATAAGATAATATATTTTTTTTATGAAAATTACTATAACACATAGTTTAATGCAATAGAACACACACACCCAGATAGTTTCTCAGCTTCACATAGAGGATAAGGTTTAAACCCTCCTTATCTCGGCCATGCTATGTGGTAGGGACCATATGCCATTTTATACAACCCCTGTAGCTATCCTATGTGAAGGTAGTACACTTCCAGGACCCAAGGAAATTAGACATCCCATGTCCCTTCAGAGACATTCCATGTTTAGGAAAATTGATGGCCATGCCATATCCAGGGAATAAAATTCTATGTTCTGTGATTCACATACATTGTGCTTCCTAAGAATATACTACATTGTGTATATCCTTCCCAGGACTTGGATTTTCTGTCTTTTGAAGACAATTATTACTATAATTCCACATAAGACATAATGATGTACTTTTTTGGCATGAAATATATGATATGAGGGGATGTGAGTAGGACTCTTCTTAAAATAATGATTAATTAATAACAGTGATCGATTTTGATTAGAAGAGTGCTGATGGGGACGAGAGTCCTTTGAATCAGAAGGGTGAATGTTTTAAATATCCTATATATAGGTAATGTGGGTAACCCCAAAATATATATGGCAGATGTCTTCTATCTGGGGACTTGTAATCCCCTATTATCGAGCTCTGTTGGGGAGTTCATAGTCTACTGGAGATAGTGGTCCCTTGATCGTGGTATGTAGTGGTAAAGAGTGGGTCCTTAATTATGATTCGTGGGAGGTTCTATAGGGTATAAGGAATAAGAGAAGAGACCATTTGAGCTAAAATAAGACTCACCATTCTAAATTGGGGGTGGAGATTGAGATTCCCCTCTATTCTTCAACTGGGGTTGCAATATGAAAATATATGATGTCGGGTTTCTTTTCCCTCATTGACTTTGGGTTTAAGATAACTATTTTAGTTTATTTCACCACAATTGGTTTTAAAGGAATCTTTATAAGTAGGATTATACTCATCCCAAAATTCTCTTTTACTATATATGTTGTGCGTTTTATATATGACATTAAACTTTTTGGTGATGTTGGTGGACTAGGTAACAGTGGAGTTTTGTAGTATTAGTAAGTACTAACTGGGTTTGGTTTCAGACACTACGATATTAAGTTGTAATATCTTATCAATTTTACATATTTTTTTTATTTTCAGGATATGACCTATTTTATACATGTTTGGATGTTTATTTTTACACTTATACTAATGTATTACATTTCATAACTTTTATGTTTCTCCAAACATATTTCACATGCATTGTTTACTATCTAGTGTAATTTTTTTTATTATATCTCTATATTATTTTATATATTTGGGTGTGTGTGTGTGAGTATATATACATTAAGATATGTTCTACCCTTTTAGTGACATTCCTTCTTGGTACTTTTCACAACATCCCAGTCTATTGAAAGTGGTCTCTATTGTCACCAATTTTTTACTACTAGTGTATGCTGGGATTGACGGGTCAGGTCATGATAGTTATATACATTGTAAAATGTTATTAGTAAACAATTTCACCAATTTAGGGAATTTTTATATGTGATACATATTTTCTAGATAAGTATGTGTCCTAGTTGTTGGGAATGTGGTAGAAGACAATCATATTGACATTGAATATGAATGTCTTGATTTCATTATCTAATCTTAAATTATCTTGAATAGAGTTGGTTCTCAAATTATCAATAGTATTTGAAATGTGTTACTTTATAGACATAAATCATATATTTTTATATAATATTTTATAGTTTTAGGAGGTATAATTTGATTAGAAGATAAGGAGTCACTGTGTGAGCAAGGGTTTTTATGAGAAGATAGATAATGATTTAAATTATCAACATTATTCTATATGACATGATAAATGATATTTGTAGTGATCTTTTTTATGGTTCATGGATTGAAATTTCCTATCCATTAGAATGATTATAGTGATGAATCATTTTTTGGTCATATATTTTCTAGAGATATGATATAGAAATATTGAGGTCATTGGGATTCTTATGAACTTGTTCACATTATTTTTGATGGTTTGGGCCTGGGAATGATTCATCCATAAGTATATTTGATATATCTATATGGTGTGATGGGGATGATCTCTATTTTACATTTTGGATACCTTTTTAAAATAATCTTTTACAATACCAACAATGATGATTCACTATAGTTCTTTGAACTCTTATAATTTTTGTGGAGATGATAACAATTAGTTATAGGATATTATTAATTGATAAGTATTTTATTTTAGTTAGTGAAAAATGTGAATTATCTATGTTTTATTAATGAGATAATAACATGTGTTGAATATAATTAATTAATTATTTTTATGGTTTGGAAAAATTCCGATTTCATTGAATTCAAATGATAATTTATTTCAATGTATAATATATATGAGTCTATAAGTAAAATAATCTCTAAGGTAGATGAAATTATCCAACAGTAATGTCTCTTAGTTTCACAAATGTGAGAGAATTAATTTTCCTATATTCATAATAACAAATTCTATCTTCCTTAGTTAGATGATGGAGATCTATTTAGGATATGTTAATTACGTGGTTTCTTACAAGGTAAAACATTTTTGAGTAATTCTATTGATGAGTTTTCTTCTAGAGGGGTTGGACCATAACAAGACCACAAAATAATTTTATCTTACAATTATTAATACTTTTAAAATTGTTTTGAAACCATGACTCGTGGCACAACCATGTGTTATGCGGCTATATTGCATGTGCGGGTGAGGTCATTTTTTATTTAGAAAATATTAAAAAATATTATAGTATATTCTTGAGTAATAATTATTTCTACGAGAATTTTGTTACCCTAAAGAAAACATGTAGGGATGATATATTTAGACTATTTTTTGTAATTACTTTAAATATGTGTTTTATGGAAATGAGATATTTTTTAACATAGACTTTATTAAATATTGATGAGATGAAGAATGATATATACTTTTCTATAAAGTCCGGTTCTTTTCATTTAATTAAAAAGACTTTAAATTTCTTATGTTATTTAAAATATATACAATTTTCTGAAGAATCAAGAATATACCTTTTTAGTTTTATGTTATTCTTTAAGATACAGGTATATAAATCTTACACTCTATTTTAACCTTATTGAATTTTGATTTGTGGTATGATTACCCAATAGATGGATGAATACTTTTATATTTTTCTTCTAGGGGTTTTATTTTGAACTAGTTTCTCATGGTTGTGATTGTATTTTTTGGATTATATTAATGGTAATATTGAGTCATTATATCTATTTTACTCATAAGTTTAAGTGTAGGTATGGTGACAAGTGTATGTTATGATAAGAGATTGTGGGACTCTTTGTGGTGCTCTATTAGGATGAGATATGTCTTATTTCTTGGCACTAGAATTTGAAGTGGGGAGAGATTATAACCTATTACACATAAATTTTGTAGCGGTATCCGAAAATAATTTTCCAATTTAATGAAAATAAATGAATTGGGTAATTAAAAAGATGAAGCATTTATAAATAAACCTATATATATTCAAAACAGTTCTAATAAGGTTTCTTTAAAAGCATAGTTATTCAATAACCCAATGGTCCTATGGTGGAAAATATTCCTTCACTTTTTATAAAATGGATCAAGGGGGAACAAGATTCCTTATTTGGGGTGTATCACCATTGTATATTTCAATTTCCATAACTAACCATTGTTTTTATAATTCAATATCGATGTTATGTATAAGGATCAATAAATGAATCTTATGATGTAATTTTTTTGTGACCTTGATGAATTGTAGGTTGATATTTTTTTAGGTGAATAATAATTATATATTTTTGTGAATTAATTTTTGAGATTTAATTCATAAAAAAATTTGAGTTTGTGAGGATGATTCTAGGATTTTCAAGAATGCTAATTAGTGATGGTATAGCCAATATAGTGGGATGAAATTTAAATTTAGAGCTATAAATTTACATTTTATGATTTTAATTTCATGTTAAAGGATAAAATGAGAATTTTAAACAAGTAAATGACCTATGATTTTTTAATGGTTCTATTTATCATTCATTATTTTCACTATGAGGTGACCATAGAATAATAAATATACATATTTTACCCTTTTAGATGAAACATTTTATTCACACAATAAAAAATTCCCCAAAAACATAATGTTTCGGTTTTTTTGAATATAGATACATCATTAACTTATTTAATAAAATATCTTAAATGTCTTAAAAATTTCTTGTCTCATAATCATCTTCTTAGATATATCCTACTTTAAACCATTATTCATAACCCAAGAAAATGAAAATATAAGAAAGGGTAAGATCAAATGTTCTGTAATGGTAAACACGGAATGTATCAATTGATCATATTATATAAGTATAAGATAAGTAAAAGGGTATGATATAATGATAATAGTATATGAAATTCATACTCAATTAGACATAGATCATAAATCATTATTCATGGCATTAAAATTTGTCACAAAAAAGAATATGAGTCTTAAGAGTGTGAAATCAAAAATAATAAATCACGATACATAAGTGCATATAATATGTAAAGAAACATGTAATAGGAGTTTTTGGGATACTCATAAGCATATAAAATCATTTCATTTGTTATGGTTCAATTTGAATACCATAAATACAGAGTGGAAGGAGTCCCATATTTGATTTAGGTCACGCCCAATCTTTTTTCATTAATATAATGGGTTCAGTCACCATAATCATTCATATTTTATTCTATGATATAAGTATTTTAAAAAATAATTAAATCCCTATTTAATTATTTTCACATACTTAAATTAATAAAAAATACATATAATTTTTACTCAAGATCAAAAACAATTTCAGCATTCCATCACTGCTTAATTGAACCATGAGAAGAAATGTGTTTCATGAAAACACTATTAAGACAATATCATAAAAATGCATCCAAATATATAAGTTCAATGAAATAATAATAAAATATCCTTAGTAAATAATAATAATATTTAAAGGATTTATAAAAATATGAAAAATACATTTATAAAATCTGGAGAAAAATATATTAAAAACAATAGGAAATAACCTTTTCTTTTGGTATATTTTAAAAAAACTAAAAATTCCATGTAAAAAAGAATATGGTTTTATTTTTAAAACTGTTGAACCGTGTAAATAAATATAAATGTTGAATAATTAACATTATGGGAGTAAAATCCATTATTTCTATATACATTAAAAACAAGAACTATTCTCATAGTTTTGTTAAAAGACTAATGTGATCCATTTGATTTTTTTAAAAGATTAAAATTTTAAACATTGAAATAAAAGTCAAATATCACTGGAATTACTTATAAAATCTATTTTAAAATATAAAGGAACTTTCTGGAATCATTTTAAATATCCTATATGTTATAAATGGATCCCCAACAAATTATAAACAATGCCACTTTCTCCAAAACACATTAATTTTCTCTATTTGAGTACCAAAGAGAGGGAAAACTGAATTTAAATTGGAGAAACCACATAATAAAAAATGGTAATAAAATATAAGGGTTTTCATAGAGAGAGATCTTACTATTTCCCAAATAGATAACTAATCATAAACAATCCTAATTAGAAATGATACTACAACATAAATCCCTAACTCATGTCCCGAATTGATTCTTAGATGCTGAAAATTAAAATTTATTAATATTATATTGTTTATAAGACTATATTGTATGAATATTCACTATTATTTCACCAGATATGATTCATTTTTTATTTTTATACACCCATTTATTATTACTTCTCAATTAAAATCATTATTTGTGTTAATTGTTTCATTTTTAAAATTACCGTCCATGAACCTTGATCATGGGTTCAGTATCTAAAACATATTTAAAATTTTATAAATATAATATATACTAATTAATTACACATTCTGGTAAATCCATATAAGTGAGTGATTAAAATTGAATTACACCACTTGATGGAGTTGGTAGTAAATTTATATAGAAGGTAAATGTTTTATTTTTTAAATAGATGGAACAAGTGAAAGGTAAAAAACTAATTTATCAATATAGAATCACACATATAACATAAATATACTACATTTTTATGAAATCCATACATAATAATATCTGTGTAGGGTGTAAATAAAAAATTATTTATTTCACTTAATGGATGTGTAAGTTCACACATATGCCCGAGTGAATTTAGCATTTCCCATACGATATAAAAGGAATGAAAAAAGTTTTTTATTGAATCCTAATAATATTTAAATAATGTGATGATAGTTATGAACATATGTGTGTTTGGTTAAAATAAATTTAAATAACGTTGAATACAAAATATACTTTAATGGGCTCAGTTAAGATGATTACATATTCCATAGGTATGTTCCTTTAACTTTCACATTAAGCTTTATTTGGAGGATATTTTGTTTCTAAATGTAATGTGAAAGATATTTTAAGTGTTTATTAGGTATATATTGGTTGATCTGGAGTTCTCAAAATGTGTGGAGAAGTGAGGGGAGGAGGTTCCCCTTTACAAGTGATAGGTGTGACACAATTGTAAATATCTGGAACTTCAAAATAATATAAATTAATTTTCAATGGTTAGCGTCCCAAATAATACCAAATTTTCAACATAATATAGGGAAAGGTAACTAAAAAAATCATATATATATAATTATTTAAGTTACATATAGCCTAATACCTTAGTATAACCGATTGTTTAACCTTTTCACTATTACCATGGTAAAATGTTCTTTATCATGGTAACTATTCATTGTGGTTAAAACATAAATTAAAATTGTTATTGAAAACATTATATTCAATATAAATTACAATTATTCAAAAATTTAATTTCACATTCAAATCAAACTGTTAAATGTAAATAGTAATCATATTTTTTTATAAAAATAAAATATCACATAGTATCCAAATATTGAAGCATGAGCTTACAAAATCAACATCATGGTTTTAAATACATTATATTACTCCATAAAAATATATTTGGTAAAAACATTTTATTTATGATTAATTTATTCTTTTTTCAAA
This sequence comes from Viscum album, assembly GCA_963277665.1. Classification (NCBI taxonomy): domain Eukaryota; kingdom Viridiplantae; phylum Streptophyta; class Magnoliopsida; order Santalales; family Viscaceae; genus Viscum; species Viscum album. Next base: position 930,802,172 of record OY728122.1, on the reverse strand, counting down.
ATGATTCCATCAATTTTAAAGTATTTGTAAAAAATCTATTTTTCAGTATTCATTTTAAATATTGTTTTTTTGAAAAATAAAAAAAATCACCTAAGAAAATGTTTAAATGAAAAAGTAAAAATAAGTTTCATTTTTTCTGATGTTAGTTAGGAAAATTTATAAATTTCTATTTCAAATTAAAAATATATATTATACAATGGAAACAATGTTTTATAGAGAAAAAATGTATATTGAGATAAGAATAGTTTATTTTTACTTCGTATAATTAATTTTAATAACAATATCTCATTTAGTTATATCATTATATATTTCAATTTTTATTATCAAACATAATTATTCACTTTATTTTTATTTTTCTTGCATCACAAGCTATCAAACACATAATATTTATTAAAGAGAAATACAATATAAAATCTTAGTGGGTTACATTCTACCCAAATTATAATAATTTTATCTTCATGATTTTCTAAGTACATTGAAAATAAATGGTGACTACTCAACCTTATCACATACTTGGGTTCACACATTAAATAAATGAATTTATGATTTCTCCAGAGAACATTAACTAAGTGAGTGGTGTGGTTCCATAAAACATTATCTCTTTGATGTAATATTTTTTAGTAACTCCACATAATATTGATAATTCTACTGGGTATACCCTATGAGTAATGAAAATTATTGAATCAGGTATATACTTCCTAAAAATAGATATGTGGAACACATTATGAACATGGGAAAGGTTTTTTGGAAGTTCTTATGGAAAATATATGTTCTTAGTATTATTAAGATTTTCCTGGTGACTAATATTTCTGTGTATTAAGTTACACTTTCATTCAAATCTGATAACATATTGCAAATATATATATATATAAGGTACCTTCTATCCAACTTCAATCTATTTATCTCATCAATTTGTATATATATAACTCTTATACCAATTTTTAGATTTTTGGGTGGGATATTAAGTGGCTATAACATTCTATATCATTTCCTCAGCCATCTCAGGTCCCCATAGATTTATTTAGACAACATTGTCATGGCATTTTACAGTTATAAAATTCAATATATAATTGGAGTTAAATGGATATATATGAATAATTTTCTGAAATTTAATTTTGTATGAAAATTTAATTAGTTGAAGGTTTTGATCCCTACCTCCTTTGAAATCTAAATGTTTATATATTAGAATATAATATAGGGTTTGAATAGTTCTTTTAGAATGAGAATCAATCTGAGGATTATACTAAGTTAAAAAGTAAAACTATATATTAAATTCCTTCTTAATAATTAACCACAACTTATTGGTAATGATCATATCTCTATCAAATAGAGTTGAAAGTGGTACTCTATGAAACCTTAAATCATTCATAATGTATATCCTATAAAGTTCATCAATTAATAAATGACCACTAATATAAATTAAATAGAATATCATCATAAGGAAATGAACTATAATTAAAATGAAATTATGATGTTTATATTTCTTGGGGAGTCCTATGAAGAAATAAATGGAGATGTTTCCTCATTTCCATAATTTGTTTTGTAATTATTGCATCATTCCCAAAGAATTTTAATGTTTTGTATTAACATGTTTTCATACAAGGAATCAAGATTCATACTAAAAAATATCCCACTTCATGTCCCCCATGAAATTCTCCTTAAAGTATCTATACATCCTTGTACTTCTATGATAGAGAGAGAATGATTAGATATGTCATTTATCTAATAAATCCTTTTTTGAAAGGACACATACCAAATTCATGAACGTCATCACTACATCACTATCATACTTAAACATAAGCAAATTCATTACCTTCTTTTACAACATTAATTACTTCTTTATCACCTGTTTAGACTTCACATAAATAGATGGTCGAACATTTATCTAAAAAAGATATGATTTATCCATCTCCAACATGATATCATGGTCTATCCCCAAAAAATCCAAAAATATTAGTTGTATTTAAATATAAATCATGGATATTTTAGCATAGTCATTCTAACTTAATGAATCACCAACCTTATTCACCTTTATTGGGTGGAAATTTATTGGTTTGTCATCATATTTAATCATCTCCAACCATATCATTTGGTTCATGGCTAAATCAAAATATGTGAATATATATACATTAAAATTTTATGATCAATATAAATATCAAAACATTCACCATAATGATAATGGCTCCAAATATTTGCAGAAAAAATTAACTATTCGAGCACCCAATCAAGAGTTAAGGTAATTTTAATCATGAACATTTAATTGGGATGACACATACATTACCACCATGTCACGATTCAAGAGAACACATATCAATCCATTATTTTATGTATCACTACAAATCACAAACTATTCATATCTATAGGGTATAATGAGAATAGGTTGAGTGACCAACTTTCTATTCATCTACCTAATATTTTCTACACATAAATCAATCCAAAAGAATCTGAATACATTCCATGTAATCTTGGTTAATATTTTTTATAATTGTGGGAAATATATCAGAAAGTTTAATTAGTATCCTTCTAACCATTAAAAAAATCATATCTCAGTCACCATAGATGGTTTTAGATATGGATTAGTAATATCTACATTAAAAGGATCATCTAATTTTCCATTTATTGTAATTATGTAACACAATAATGATACTATATTTATCTATAATTCAATAATTTTAATTTTTGAAGACCATTTATCCATTATTAATGTATTAATAAAAATCCCCAAATGATTTTCATGCTCTTCATTATTAATAGAATTTTTGAGAATACCCTCAATAAATATTTCCAAAAACTAATAAGGGTAGTCTTTGAAGATTATATTAAATAGATCCATGAATATTTTGGGGTAATTGGTAACTCTAAATGGAATCTTTGTATATTCATAATGTCTATACCTAAAATGGAAAGATTTATTGGGTATCTCTCCCCATTTGACCATTAACTGATGATATCTAGATCAAAGGCCAATCTGTGAAAAGTAATGATCTCCACATTGTTCCAAAAAAAATCATCAATATAAGGTTGCGTTTACTTATTCCAATTTTTATATTACTAATCATACAAAAATCAATTAAACTATGCATTAGAACAACATTCTTTTGAAAAAAATAATAGGTTTACCCCAGAGTGATGAACTTGGTTGAATTGAGTCCTATATTATTATTCTCATTGAGTTGCTACTAAAATTCCAGTACCAAAATCAGGTCTCTTTTATATGTATCCTTCTAAATAGGCATATCACTACATATTTGTTATATTGAAATCTAAACTTCATGATTTATTGTTACATTAGGAAATTATTTTAAATAAACACCCATTATAATGATATTCTTATCTATAAACACCCAAACCCTTTTGAATAAAAATCCCTCATGGATTGGGAATAAAACCTATATAATGTATATAATTCAATTAAAAGTTCACATTCATCATTTCAGAAATATATGATCATTTTTTGATTTGGAATATCGAATATCACTTCACTTACATGTAAATTGAAATGTGATCTATGCAAAGAGAGCCAATATATTCCCAAAACCACATCAAATTCAACAAGAGGTATAATAAAAAGATTTAGAGGGATCATATTCCCAAACAAATCTATTGAAGAGGTGATATATAATTGATATAAAATCATCATAACATTAGGATATTTCACTAATAATTTAATATATAATCATTTAGGTAGTTATGTCACATTATTATTACATTCCATATATATAAATGATATTTTAAAACCATATAAAAATATTAAATTTAATGTGTATTAGTGCGTAATATTCATACCTATCTCTATTTGATTCATTCTTTTATCATTTTCATATAATTAATGTTAGTGTGAGTATCAATAATAATCAATTAGAGTGAGAAATTAGAAAAATAAAAATATCGATACTAATATATCATAAATTATAAAACCTTCTTTTCAAAACCTCATAAAAGAGATCACCAAATATAGATAAGAAAATACCCATTATTTTCTATAGAATAGTCATAAAATACCCTCATGGGAACTATATACATTTCATATAATAAAAATCTATTTAATATTTCATGTGTGTCATAAAAATAGAGGTGAGTCAAGAATCCATTAAAAATATCATATCTTTTATGTGAAAGTTAATATATGAAATGATTATGTGTAAAAAACTTGATTTAAGAAAAAAATAAAAATACGTCATAATAAAATCATAGACTATTTCATAGATATTCATGGAATTACATAGTCAATGACGATTCTGTATGACCTAATGAATGAAAATTGAGTTAAGAAAACCATTACTACTAGGTAACATCCTTGTTGAATCCCTATGGATGAAATAATTTGAATTGAAAAATAAAATAAAATTAATTATAAAGGATTAATTATATAATATGTAAAATGGTAGTATATACATAATACAAATGATTTTAGATTTATAACATTATAAATTCCTCAATGAATGGAAATTGAGACAAAATTACTTACATTAGGCTTGAAAAACATCATATGTTATTTAAACCTTATGGATAAAAAATTTGAATTTATTATAACTATATAAAAAATAATTTTCATTATTATAATATCTTATATTATTCCTAAAAAATTTAGTAACACCCATTTAGTAATAATTCCTTATTAAAATCATCATTTTATAGCTTTAAATATTTTATTTTTCTAGGTCATTTCTGTTCAGTAGTTCCTGCTATTGTAATTTTATAATGGTTTCATCATTTCTAGAATTATAATCATGATATAAAAAAGATGTATATTCACTATACAAATATTTAATACCATCCATGAATTATGGTGACAAAACAATTAATTACACCATTCATGGAGACGGTAGTCCATATGTATATATAAAAACTATTTTCAGTTTTCAATGGATGGAAAAAGAATGGAAAATAAAAATTCACCATTCCAAAATCATAATTATGTCATATAAATCCACTAAATATGTACTTATTAAATCCAATGTGGAATGGAAGTCAAAAAAATATAAAATTCTCATGGAGGTGGTAGTCGACACGTAAGCACGTGCAACATTATAATTTTCTAATAGATTGGAAGGTAAAAAGGTAGATATGATATAATAAAAAAACAATTTTTTCATAAATATGATACATTTTTATTAAAACCACCACAACTCCCATGAATCAAATATTGTGACAAAAACTGAATTTTATTACATTGTGGATGTGGTAGTCCACTCATATGCATGAGCGATAACTTCACATTCTATTTGATGGAATAAAGAGTGGATATTAATGGTTACATAATAATAATAAAATTTTCGTAAATAAATGATATCTATTTTATTATTTTATTATGTATATCACATATTTATATGTGTTAGAAGAAAAATTAAATGGAAGTAATCCAGGTAATATGATAAGCTCTTCATCAGTAGGCCTCTTTAGGTACTTTCACAAAGACTCTTATTGTGGAATTATAAGCATACCAACATCTCTAATTAGAATCTATTAATTTTTATAAGATAATATGATTGAGTTGGGATTAGATATATGGATTAATTTGTGTGAGAAATATAGGAGAAGATGAGATCTTTTATAAGTGAGTAGAGAGTCACTCTTAGAATGGCATATATTATTAAATTGATATAAAATAATTTTCAGATTCAATTGGGTCCAAATTTATATATTTCAAATATATGGTGATTTTAAATATAAATCATATTATCAAATAATGTTTCTACATGTTTTGTGGTGCTTTCACCCTTATCTCATTGTTTTAACTCTTTATAACCCTTTTGAAAATTAATACAATATCAAAATTTGTTACTCTTAAAGGGTATATAATGTTAACATAAAAAGTCATCCGACACATAAATAGACCTTGATTTATATTTTCAACCAAATACTACTCAGTTAGTTGGGAAAATAACTTTTATGAATTTAAAATAATTTTAAAAATAATATTCTTTATAAAATATCACTAATGTCATTTTTAGAACTATATGTTTTCTTTGACATCAAATTCTTCAATATAGTAATAGAATTCAAATATAATAATTTAAAAACATCACGAATATGTTATATTTGATTAAAAAATTCATGGTAAAGAAAACTTATTCCATATTTTATTAATTTTAACATTTTTAAAACAATTTATTTATTTTCTATATTAATTGAATCAATATTTTATTAGAATTTGTGTAAAAATTTAAAGTAATTAATCAATAAATAAAAATTTAAAATAAAGTAACATGATTAAAAAATTAATATAATAATCAAATAATATGTATATAAAAATATATCCTTGTTTTATCCTTATGTAAATTTTTAAAATATTTTTAAGTCAAAAGTGTGATATTTTTTATTTATTCATTTGTAAATAGAATATAAAATTAAAAATAAAAGAAAAATAAACCAACTTTCCATATATTTTAGGTATAGAGGTAATGGGACTAAATAACTCATAAAATATGATAAAAAGATGTTTTTGAGAAATTTTAAAGGCTTATCCCAGTGATTTATCGCTGTTTCACCAGTTTTACCAATGCCGAGGTGACAAATATTTTCCTAGACTACAATTCATAATGAAAAATAAAAGATAAATATCTTTCAAATTTGACCCCCTAATTAAAAATAATTAATACAAAATTAAAGATTCAATTAATATATTTGGTAGAGTGAAATTAAATATTATACCCACATAATTTCATGAAAAGTAGTTTTAAAGACTTTTTTCTAAAGATAAAAATGTTTTTAAACAAAACTCCTATATAAAATGATGATAAATTTCATTAATTGGATTATTCATCATATATATGATCTAATTTTTATTTAAAAAAAAATTTCAAATAGAATTGAACTTTTAAAATTCTTTAAATGAAAGGACATATTTCACATAAAATCTATATTTTTAATTATTTATCAAAAATTAAATGTTTTCAGAGAATTATAAATTTACTCTAAGGTAATTTTGAAATCCTGATTTAAAATAATAATTTCATATTATGATTTTTTTTAAAAGTGATATAAATATATTTAAATTTCATTCAAAAAATGAAATAAAATGCATTCTGGATGACAATTACTTTTTAACATATAAAATAACTTCACAAAAAATTGATGGATTATTTTATAATATTAATTAATAATTTGTTATTGTGTATGACTAGTATAAATGTATTTCATAATGTGATTTCTCATATTCAGACCCACCATTTAAAAGGCTAGGTCACTTTTAAAAAATATTAATTTTATAATATATCTCATTTCACCTAAAGTGTTGTGTTGCGGGTCAAATAATATATATATATTTTTTATTTTAAACTAAACATTCAACGTGTTGTATAATCCACATTTAAATAAATTTCAAACTCAAAATTTTTTACCATTCATTGAAGGTTAAATTTTATAAAGCACTATTATTGTAAACCCACATCGTACATAGAAATCATAAAATGTCTTTTAAATAATGAAGTGGGAAGGAGAAAGGATACAAAAAATAATGAATAATAAGGTTTCAAGATAAGGGTAAGATTGGTGGGATGTTAATGTATATATATTTACTAGAAAAATACTATCAAAAGGGTAAAAGTTTGTATCATTTGTCATAGTCTTGAAAAATTTTATGACCAAAAAACCCTAAATTAGTGATAGGTGAAACGACCATAAATTGATCGAAAATAAAGGTAAAAGGATATTTGTTTTATTTTAAGACCATTTAAAAATATTTAAGGGACTATTTTACTATCAAGAGACAGAACATGATAGAACATTTTAACTTTTTCTATAATTCATAATTATAATTTTATCCTTTGGTTGTACTTTAATGAATATTCGCTTTATCTTTTATTAAAATAAATGAATATTCAAGATCAATTTTTCACATCAGAAACACAAAAATTAATTTTTGATAGATCATTAGATACATAAATAATGGAATGTCACTCCCAAATTCACAAAATATATAACAATATGAAAATGGTTATGAGAAGTTATCCAATATGGATAAATATATTTATCTCTAAAAGCTCAAAAAACCCCCAAAGTACAACTCAATCCATTCCATAAATAGATAACCTAACAAATCCCCAAAAATATGCCAAACCCAATCGAAATAAAAAAATATGAAATATTAAATCATATATATTTTCCATGATCAACCTAACAACTATATCTAATTAATATAAATCGCTCATATAGATTTTTAGGAAAAATGTTTATACCATAATAATATAGTCATCCAATTTTTCTAATGATTTTCATAAATATCCTAATTCATCATAAAACAATTATAAAATCATATATGATTCCATAAATTGCTTCAATATTCGTTCATCAAATTTTGCTAACCATATTCACAAAATATTCCTAATATAGTGTAATGAATTATTATTCACTATTTCACCAAATCAAATTACAATCCCATATATATCTATTTGATATATTCAGAAAATGTAATAGTTCTTGTTTTATAATCAATCATAATTACCACAACATCAATGATCATATTAACCCCAATGTTTATCAATTTCATTAAACTTAATTCTAAAAAATATAAAAGCGTTAATCCTCAAGATGCCTTTCAAATTAAACATAAAATAAAACCAAGTGTGATATTCTCATAAATATCTCCCCAAAAAACCATAATCATGTTAAAATCCCATAATATAAACCCTTAGAAGGGGAATATCTACCTTTTAACTTTTTATCAACCATATAATTATGAACCTAAGATATTCTAGATTCATTTCAAATCTATATAGAATATCATAGGTTTTCATAGGCCCTATCATCCCATTTGTCCTAAAGGAATATATAGAGATCATTAATTAATCCATGAATATCCATAATAGTGTCAAACCTGTTGCACAAAAAGGGAAATATCATGATGTAATATAACGATGGTTGAGATATATTCAACCGAAACATTTTTATGGTTTTACCGCCATATTAACATGTTCCAAAACCATGTCCAACTGCAGTATCTAAATATGGAAGTATTTCTATGGAAGAACAAATAATATATACAATATAATAAGAATTATGAATTTATCCAATAATTATATATATCTACAAACTGTATCATAGATATATGTTCTTCAATATATGTAATCCTAAAAATAGTTAAATATGTTTCAACAAAACCTTATCTGATAAAACCTATAAAGACCCTGACCCTAGTAGCCCAGAGTCACTGATTACATTAATAAATTTTCATTAGACATAAGAGATTCCTTCCCAATGAAGAAAATATTTTAGTACTCTTGATAAACTAGATACATATATGAATCGATATAAATTTGACAAAAATGATTTTAGTATTTTATTTGGGTTCATAATTTTTCAATCAGTAGCATATCCTTACATATCATTCATAGTATACTTCAAGGTTTTCTGGGGAAAAAATAATAGTGAGCTGAAACACTTATTAGGAATTATGTATAGTTGAATTTATCATGAGAAAATAAAGAAAAAATCAAGATTGTAAGGTAAATAACTGAATAAAATTCCATTTAATCTGTAGCTTGATCACAAAGAATAATATAGAATGATTAAATCATGATAAAAATTAAAAATAAATAATCAGATGATTAGGAAACTTATCCAAGGATGACCTAAAAATTCAAAATAATTACATGGACATCGTTAAATGAATTCATAATGGTAGAATGAATAATTCTGAGCATCTAAAACATACCATATAGACCTCGTCCTAATAAATAATAAACATACTATCAAGGCCACATTCCAAGATATATTACATAAATGATTAAGGACATGGAAAATATACATAACCTGTTTTTGTCTCAATAGAACCTCCAATTCATCAAGTATCTATATAATTATAGGACCCACCCGTAACTTAATAATTCAAATGTATTCGTAATATAAATAAATAGTACAACATAGAAAACATGTGTTAATAAAAAAACAGTATTTATTAGATGAAATAAATGAATTAATGTTAATAATTTCCATAACTAAAATGATAATATAAAATCTATAAAAAATAGAGGATGATATTCTTTTAAATCCCCACATATTAAAAGAGAAATCTAGGTTTGATATTGTATGTGATATACAACACTGAACTTTAACAAACATTGATTATTTAAATATGCCCATTTTAACCTTTCCATTAATATATTTAATGTATGTAGGATAAAATAAATCTAGAAATATAAGTATTCCGTCAATATATTGAAAAATACTCTGTAAATAATAAATCAATTTTTGATAATGTGTTCTTTTACAAGAAAATAAGATTTGTTCAAAATTAATTTTTATTTCTTTTATGTATAAATAATAATATTATTTTCTAGAAAATTGATAAAATATATTTGATAAGGAAAAAATTACTGTTGATTCCCTAATACCGTAATTAACTTTTTGCTAATATTTTGAATTTTTTAGAAAATATTGATTTTTAGTGAAAAGTGAAAAATACATTTTTAATTTAAAAATGTTTTTTAATTTGAAAAAAGTTATATAAAAGTAGGAATATTATTTTTTTCTGATTTTAAAGTAATATTACCATTATTACATTTTATTTAATTCAATTTATTATATTTAAATCATCATTAAACTGTATTTTATATAATTTTATTTTAGGGATCTAGAATGTATTTTCTAGAAAACTGTTTGAAAATATATAATGTTTCCCCATTATAATTAATTAAAATATCACATTATAAGAAAATATTTAAACAAAATTTTTAGATTATATAGGGGTCCTTTTGAACTAAAATTAATATAACAAATATTAATAGTTACATAGTTAAAGTATAATTATCTTTTCATTGATGAAATAATTTTTTGGAAAACCGCATTCCATTGTGCTTGTGGGTTTAAAAAAAATAAATTATTCTACCTCTCTGAATTTATTTTGATAAAATATATTTCATTTTTGGAATAATCCAAATTATTAATATGTAATATGGTTATCTTAATTTTTAATCAATAAAAATTGTAAATGTAGAAAAAATTTATTTCCATGGTAAAAGGAAAATATGTGAATTAAGGGTTAAAATAATTAAAAAAACTAGAAACAAATTAACCCTAATGATATGAATATTAATATAGATTTTTCATTGTTATTATTATTATAGTTATTCATTATTATTTTTAATTTATAGACGATTAATAAATTTGTTTGATAAAAAATCCATTTCAATACAATAAAACTAAAATTTTATTTTTTTTGTAATATTGAAATTAAATTATTGAATTTTATTTTAGGAATTAATGTATTTTTTAAATATATAATATTTTATAGTGATATTATTATTGAATTATTTTTATTAAATATAAATTATTATATTATTTTCATGAAGTCAAATGTAATTTTTATATGGGTTCAAAAATTGTTATTATAAAAAAACACAGTATTTCCCAAGAAATGTAGATACTATTTTAAAATTAAAAATTCACATATATAGACAATTACTTGTATTTTAAATTCTTTTTTTGAAATAATAACTTTGAAATTATTAAATGGTCAATTATCCATAATATTCTAAGATTGTTGAATTTTTGGATAAAAATTAAATACGGTATGAATATATGGTGTGTATTAGGACATCCAAATTACAAAAAAAAAATGATGTAATAAATACTATAATGATTATCCTAGACCAAATATTTTTTTCCAATTTAAAATAATGTAGTATTAATTTTATTTGGTTAATTTTATAAAGCCTTTATGAATCCCTTGAAACCTATAATATATTTTGATGTTTTAAAATCATTTCATTAAGAGTTTGACTAACATACAAATAAAAAGGTATTATTTTTATAATATCAGCCTTTTAACTTGTAAAATAATGAAATCCACTCCCCTTTATCATAAAACATGGGAAAAAACCCATAGTAATCTCTGTATTTTTGGTTATTTTATTATATTGTGCAAAAAACTATTTTTGAGAAATGATAATGAAGTCCCTACCCATTTCTGATATAAACCCACTGAATATACAATTTATCTTCTCAAAAAATGCATGATCACATAATTACTCTTACCTACAATCTATAGATTACTCCCATGGTACTCCCAAGCTCTCAATAAGTTGATTGCAAGATGTTTGAATCACCCCTCAAGGTACGGGGCTCTCTCCCCTCTTTTTAGTTGAAGCAACTTATTTATTTTATGGATTTGGGTTCCAATTAATAATGTTGGTATACGTTCTCAAATATTCCAATTAATTTCGATTTTATGTATAAATTATGGTATACCACTTTCACTCTCATAAAGGCCTCCCATGAAACATTATCTACACCCTTTACGAAGACAAAATTTAGTAATTGTTGTTTTAGTTCTCATCTTTATTCATGTTTCTTAATTATCTTATGCTTTCTATTATCAATTCAAATTGTTGGGAAATGTTTTTTCAAGTCACTATTACTTTCCATTTTATTTCCAAATGATGATATACCAAAATTTCCCTCATCATCCTATTTTATGAATCTTAATGTGACACTGTTATACTGCTGAGATTTCACCATAATTTTCGATACAGAACAAATGTGTAGTGAATATGCATACTGATTTCCTATAATGGTTTTTCACATTTAATCACTTAATCCTCTTTGATTAAGGAATTAATTATATTTATTTTTCACTACTTGATCAGGGAATAATATATGATTTTGAATTAATCCATGCTGTATGATCTGTGTGGAACACTTAAGCATGATAATGAAATTAATGTGATGGGTGTGACCGGAATTCCATAGTTCTCTAATGCATTGGGTAATATTTATATCTAATGAGACATCATGCATGGGATCTGAGATTGATCCTAATCCATCATGATATTATTTTAATAAATATTTTTTGGAACTTATCCTTGACATATGTTTGTGATGGAGTGTTTTAAGTTGTTTCGACATTACCCATGTTTTATTTATGTTATCATGTTGTATCATGCCTTGATGTTCATGTTTATGATTCTAAAGAATTTTATTTCCCATTTATATTTATATTATCTAACATTTATTAAATTCTTAATGTTATTACATGTTTATTACCTTACAGGCTTTATATATCACCCCTTTCTTATGTATGTCCCCAGGTTATCCAATGTAGTGTTAGGTGTGAAGGAATAATATGACCATGTTAAGGAAGTTTTCAATAACAATAAGGATTTCCCAATTTTATGTCATTATGTAACATACCTAATTCCCCAATACACTATACATAAAGGTCTACTAGGTGGTATTAAGTGTAATATTACATAATAAATCATGAATTAATGCTTAATAAAGAGAAGGGTAGTTATAGTTATTGTAAATGTAAATGTTTAGTTATTATTGAGATTATGATTACAAAAATCTAGTGAAAGCCTTTGGGATATGACAATGTATAATAAAAAATAACTATCTTTTTATATGTATAGTTTAAGTGGTTTATCAAGAAAATAAATCCCTATCTAGAAACAATAAATGGATGTGGTTCTCGAAATGATGTACATATGGGTAAAGCTCGAAAACACCACATTTTGCTTGACTCGACCAGGAAGTGGTTCTCGATAATAGGCCTTGCTAAAAAACTAGTTTTACACTCTTGGGGGTTATGATTTTTAAATTAAATATCACATTATGAACAATTATTCGGGGATCATAATTTACCATATGTGACTATGTTAGAAAATAGATCAATGATAACAAATATTGAATCCCATAAATTCCAATTTTTAGGAATAAGTTTCATCAATAATTTATCTGTTTAATGTTAATTATCTTATCATTTGTGAATTTAGTAGTCTAAAAGCACTCATAATTTGGAGAAAAGATGATATTATAGTGAAAATTGATTAAATTGTGAAATTATACTTGTTAAGAATGTATATATCTTTATGTTTCTAGTCTGGATGATAAAGAAATTCCTTATCTCTAGGAAAATAGTATTGAATAAATTTTTTTCCACATTATGATCATTTTAAATTAATTTATGGTCATTTTATCCATCACAAATTTATTGTTTTATAGTTGCTGACTTTATGTTGCCTATGTTATCTATCACACTAAATCAGTTTTTGGTGTTAGTTTTCTCGTCTATATCTAGGATTTCACTTCTCAATAATTATATCTTAATTGTAAGCCCAATTATATGATGACCTTCATACTTATCTTTATCTCATTTCAAGAGGTTATTTTATTAACCATTTTTGTGATATGGGTTTTCAATGCAGATATTTTCCAGAATCAAATCATTTCTTATCGGGTTCATGTCTAAATTGGGTGGAAAAAATTATAAGGGGGTGGGAGAAACTAATGCCCACATTTCTATAAGATAAACAAATGGTCACAAGTAATAGTGATACACAAAACCCAACCCAAACAATCATTAATTATTTAAATTTGAAAAATTTTGCCTTTTAATTAAATTTTTGGATATATATAGGTTATACTAGATTATGAAATATATAAATGTATTTATTATATTGATAAATACCTGTTAAAGTATAAATCTATTTTTTGGTAATGTCTTTTTATACTACAAAATATTTTTCCCTCAAAATTGTATTTTACTTTTTTATGAAAAAATTGTATAATTATTTTCTATAATTTTTATAAAATTATTCTGAAAATAAAATATTTATTTTTGATACCATAATATCAATGTTAAAATTTGGTTAGAAGTTTTCATTTTTTTGAAAATAATGAATTTTTGGTTAATACTAAAACATACCATTTTTTTGTTAAATTGTAATTTCTTTGGATAAATTATGTTATATAAAAGTCATGATATTATTTATATTTTAGTTCATGGTAAAAATGTTTTATATTATTCCATTCATTAAATTTAAATCATCTTTATACTGTCTTTTAGTATACGTTTAATTTTAAATTTCAAAACACATCTTCCAGAAAACAATATTAAAATTCCTATTGATTCTCCAATATAAGTAATTAAAATAAACCTAAATGGGATAGGATTTAAATTAAATTTTCATATTATATTTCTATCTATATGAACTGAAATTACTATAGTTAATATTACTAGTTATAGAGTTGATGTATCATAATAATTTCTTTAAAAAATGAATTATTCCGAAAACTGATTTCTCTCATGCTTGTAGGTTTTATAATAAATTAAATTATTCCACCCCTATGATTTTTTTTATAAAATGGATTCCATATTTAGAATCATTATAATTAATATTGTTTAATAATTTCATCTAAATTATTAAAAAATATGAATAATAATTATAGTGAAAATTTATTACAAAGGAAAAATAAAAATAAGTTAATTAAGGGAAAAATAATTCAACAGTAACTAAGATACAAAGTAAACCTATTAGTTTGAATATATATATTTTTATTTTTCATTTGAATTAGGATTATATTTATTCACTATTTTTATATTTATAATGTATTTAGTAATCAGTTTGATATATGAAATATAATTTGATTAGAAAACAAAAAAATGTATTTCTGGGTAATTTACAAATTCAATTAAGGAATTTATTTTATTGAATTTATGTACTCTTTAAATAAATAATATATTATTTATGCATTATTATTAAATATGTTTTATTAAATATAATTGAAGTATAATTTTTATGAAGTCAAATGTGAGTTTTATAAGGGCTTTAAAACCATTATTATTAAAAGACCCAACATTGATCAATCTGTTTAAATTCTATTTTAAAGTAAAAATTCACATTTTTAGAAAAATATTTTGATTGGAAAAATATTTTTTTAGGAATTATGATTTCAAAATTAACTAATGGGGATTTTTGCATGATTTTTTGAGACAAATGAATTTTTGGGTAAACTTTAAATACGATATTAGTAAATGGTGTCTCTTATGAAATCATAATGACCAAAAAATGATATAATATTTACAATTATGGTTATCCTAGACAAGACATATTTTTTATCGTTAAATAATTTAATAATAATTTTCTTTGATTAATTTCATAATGCCTTAACAAATCCTCCAAAATTTATAATATATTTTTGGTTTTTAAAATAATTTTTTAAGAGTATGAATCACTTCCACATCAAAAAGGTTTTATTTGGAATATTTTTAGCCCTTGGAATTATATAATTATTAAAAAAACTATAAATTGGTAGGAACCATGGGAAAAAACCATGTTACGGTTTTTGGTTTTAAATATATTATTATTTAGCATCCAATACCTATGTTTGAGAAATGAAAAAAAAATTCCATCTTATTTCCAATATTAAAACACTAAATCTCCCATTTCTCTTCACACAAAATCCATATGTTAAATCCTTTCTCTTCCCAAACCACTCTAGTTTCATACCAAGGTTCCCAAAATCTCTCAATAAGCTCTACCTAAGCTTTTGGAATCACCATCTCATGTTAAGGGACTTTTAAATCCCCCTTTCAATTCAAATAACTACTTCATTTTATGCCCTTTGTCTCTAATTTCTAATTCTGGGAATTGTTCTTCCATATCCCCCTGAATTTCCATGTGATTTATAAATTAGGGGATACCCCTCTGACTCTGATCAGGCCCTCCCATGAACCTTTGTGTGCACTCGTTACAATGTCGAAATATTTCATGGGTTCTTCTCTTTCCCTTCTCTATTCTACTATCTTCATTATCTTATATCGTATATTTCCAATTTCAGTTGGTGGGATTCGTTTTTCTATTCCCCTATTACTACCAATTTTATTTCCAAATTATTATAGATCACTTTATCTCTCATCAATATATTTTATGAACCTTTATGTTGTGTAGTTATGTTCCAAAAATTTCACCATGATTATCCATGCCAAACAAATGTGTAGTGAATACACATACCCATTTAATGTCAATGGTGTTAAACATTATACACTGTAAAATCATTAATTGGTTACTTACATTTTAGAATTATAAGATCCATGATTTTGGAATAAAATATGATTTTTAATGAATCCATGTTTTATGATATATTTGACTAACTAATGCATGAGAATGAAATGAATGTGATAGGTGCACCTAAAGTGCTCTAATGTATTGTGTAAGAGTTTACTATCATGACACATCATGCAAGGGATTTGGGATTGAACCTAATCTATCATGATACTTTCTTCCATCATGATGTCTTTATGGTTAGTCTTGACCTTTGTTTATGATGCTGTGTTTTTTGTTGTTTTTATTTTTCCAAATTTTCGTTTTTGTTATCATGTTATATCTTGCCTCATTGTTCATGTTTATATTTCTGACCCATTTTATGTCATATTGATATTAAAATTTTCTAACATGTTTTACTTTCTTCATTTTATTCCTTGTTAATACCCCTATTGATATTTATGGCTCACCCCTTTCTGATGTATGTCCCCAGGTCATCCCGAGTAGTGTCACGTATAAAGGAAAAATGTAATCGTGTTAAACAACTTTTAAATAAATAAGATTTATTCCCAATTTCATGTTGTCATATAATGTACCTATTTATTGAGGACTCTATATTTCTTAATCATTAGGGTGGTATTAAGTGTAATTTTATGTAATAAATCTTCAGTTAATGATTAATAAAGAGTAGGGGATTTATAATCATTATTATATACATCCTCAGTGAAATATTCCACAATAGAATTTGAAAAAGATGAAAATACATTACTAATACCATTATATAATTTCGTGCATAAAATACTATTCTTATCTTAAAGTCACACATTTAAAATCATAAAATTTAAAAAATTATATAAATTGATTTTTACATGAAATTATAATATTTTAATGGAAGCTTGAGAACATTGATTAGTTATGACGTTGGAAATTCCATTCATTTAATGAAATTTAAAACAAATATTCTGTTCACATTTTTAAAAAAAATTCAAAATTACCATGTTATGAAGACAATATGAATCTTTTTTAACCATTTTGAAGAAATTAAATCATGGTAAAATCACCTTATATAATAAATTATAATGTAAAAAATAAAATTGGGAGCATTTTTGGATGAAAATGATATGGAATAAAAATATTTTTGACTAAAGAGATAAAAAATAAATTCTTTCATAATTTTCTCTACACAATGTAAGGAAAATGATAGGAAAACTTTTAATAATAGAAATACATAGGGTAGAATAAAATATATCTTCTTAGATAAATATATAAAATAATTTCTTATTGGAGGCTTAAAAATAAACAACCCTAAAAAATTCTGATATTTTGAAATAAACACTTACCACATTGGTAAATTTTGAATAAAAAACTCCTAAAAGATAAAAATTTATACCGATTTGTAAATCCTCATAATTTTAATGAGAAGAATCATTAATGAAATTCAAGGGTAGTATATACACAACATAAAATAATTAAGTTGTGAATATGGCTTGTGGATAATAGAAATTAGTGTGGGATGAAAGTCCTATAAAAATATCTTATTATTGAAGTAATAAATAATAAATGATGTGTATAGAAGCCAATTATTTTACCCATATTATTCAATGATTCCCAATATAAAATTTAAATAATTACAAACCAATGCTCGTGAGGCCAATTTTCATTATAAGGATAGTTTTTTAATACATCAATGTGAGACCAAATTAAAACATCTTTATTTTATTCACTATAATGAGCTCTTAATTCATTTTGATATCAAAATACATAATGGGATCACGTGGGGAATACAATGAAAAAACAAGTGATCTAAAAATCATAGTAATGGAATAGTCCTGATAAGGAAGCATATCTTATGTGTCCAATCATGAAAATGATATCATAAAATAGAAATATCGTGAGTAATCCCATGAAATCATAATATGATGAACATGGTATCATATGATTAAGACATCATATTATGTTTGTAAATAACATATTACCCAACATAAACATGAGTCAAGGTTAACCACCTAGAGATTATCATATGTTGGAAAATGTCCCATAATGGATAAGGTTTACTCTCTAATACAATACACGACGGATCATGACATCATAGTTTAACTCAATGCATTTGAATTCTATATGGGAACAAAAATGTTTACATTTTCATGATTTCTTGTTCCATAATAAAGAAATCAATCATAAGGAATAAACATAATAATTACCCACTGAATGAAAATATGTTCTATAATCCTGTATCGTATCTTAATAAAACGAAATTTCATATTGAATGAATTTGAGAGATGGAATTTAGTCATGTTTTACCCAATAAATGTAAGGTATAATAAGATAGATATATATGTGAGTGGTATATACATAATTTTGATGTAATCCATGACATCCATGGTTATTATCATTGATTAAAATGACTTAAAATTATTAAATGGTATATGTCATAAGAAAAATACCATTTTCAATTTGAAATAAATTATTTAAAGTGTGAAAATTGAAACTAATTTATTTTATAATATTCATTTAAAAAGAACCATAGAAAATTATAAATTAAGCTTAAAAAAATTTAAGGATCATGGAGGGTGGTAATTATGTACATGATATATAAAACAACATTCCTTTCACACCATTTTAAAAATTATAAAAATTAAATTCTTTAGAAAATGAAAAGGAATATTACTTTGAAGCCATTTTAAAAAAATTAAAACATGGGTGCAACTTTATTTAGAATATAATTCAGATAATTTAGATGTCTTTTATTAAAAAAAATTATCAATCACTTTAAGAACCAAATAGAGGATAATAGATCTACGACTATACAAATTCAGACATAAATAATAAATAATAAATTTAAGTGGGGTTTTTTATAAAATGATCAAATAAAATCCTTCAATGTATATTCATGAATAAACACTCCATAATAATAATGTGATTGTGAAAAACCCCCTCCAACTTTGGTAATAGAGAATAATAACCCTAAGGAAAGAAAGAATATTAATCTCTAAAAACCTTTGAGATAAAAGGATTCATGATATAAAATATTCATGGGCTATTATATACAACATCAAATATAAAGAACAAGTGAATATGAAATATACATCAAAAAATAAAAGAGAGATGAAAATACCTTGCAAAGATAATGTCATTGATGTGAGAATTAATCAATTATGTTTTTCTGTAGGTGAAATTTAATTATAAAAAAAATGAAATAAAACATATCATAATAAATTTTAATTAAAAACAAAATCCTAGCATATTAAAATCAATGAAGATTGTACTTAACCCAATGAAAGGAATTGTGTTATACAATCGCTTACCTCAAGTCCGAAATTCTCGTGTATGTTATTTATCTAATGTATAATAATATTTTACCATTTTTTATATTATTGAGATCATTTTATTATTTTATAATCTTATAATTAGACAATTGACTTAATTTAAATTAGTTTCATATTTTATTACTTATTTAGTTATGTCCATATCAGGTGTTTTGAGGATGATCAATTCATAATATCAAAATGGCATCTATGTATTGACTATGTTCTAAGGGGTCATTATTCATGAATATATAGGATAATAATTATGAAATAATTATAATTTTTATAAATTAATTATATTTTTATAAACAAAAATTAAAAATGTCGATGCTAAATGATCTATGTTACAATAATAGAGACGATTTTCTATATGTACGCATGAGTAACATCCCAATTTTTCATCAATAATGATGGATTGATGCTAAATAATATTTTACATTTATAGAAGTATAATTTTATGGAAAATATAATATTGTATATTTAAATACACGTTTGTATACCATGCATGTTATATGTTAATAAAAAATGAATCCCATTGCTTCATGAGGCGATAGTCCACTGTGCACTGGGGCAAGGTTATCATTAATCAATGGATGGTGTGGTAAGAATGTATATGATATTTTAATTTTACATAATGATAAATATTTCATGAATATAACATTTAAAACTAAATCCATCTTCATGAATATCCTTTAGAGTTGATGATTAAAGATGAATTACATCGATTCTCACAACGGTTTTCCACCGTACATGGGAATAATCATTTCATTTCCTATTTGATAGAAGAGGAGATGGATGAATTTTGTTATATAAAAATAATAACATCTCATTATATTGGATATATTTTTGGTATTATATTATAATTTATAAAAAATAATTTAAGGCATGAAATGAATAAGTAATAAGTCGGAGCTTAATTAATATGAATACCTTAGCTTATAAGAACTTCATTTGGAACTCTTATTAGGGACCTTATAATTGGTATTATTGGAATAAAAGGAGATTAAGAATATTATTATGAATGTTAGGGATATTTTTTATGTTTTTTATTAAAATTTCTTGGGAGTTTTGAATAAGTGGGGGGAGGTGTACCATTTTATAATTTTTGAGGAGTGACTTTTTTTAAATACCAAAAACTATTCAGTAATGGAAGTTAATCTCAAGATAGGTGATTCAAAAATTGATAAATAATGGATTATTATGTTTATATTTAATTTAAAAACCTCCAAAATTCATAAATAAACATGTTTTAATAATTTTATTCCATTTACCTCTTTAGTTTAACCCCTAGTAATTGAGTTTTGAAATTAATTATTGTGATAATGATTTATTGTTTTATCTATTCATTATGAATAAAAATAAAGTTGGAATTTTTATATATTATTAATTATGATGATTTTTAATTTTAAATTAAATTTATCATGTTATATTCATATAATTATTTTAATAAAATTTAAAATTAAAATCACAAATCGTGTAAAAAAACAATTTTTCAAGAAATGTATTTTTGAAGCCAAAGGTGATTTGAAATTAACTATATAACTAGTGATAATAATTATATTAAATTAAATTATTATAAATATATATAATATAAAAATTTAATTTAATACTTTACTTACTAGGAGTTATTTTAATAAATCAAAATTTATAGGCATTATGTGATAAAAATCAATATCTAAAAAAACGAGCTTTTAAGAAGAAAAGTTGTATTTTACCAAAATAATGAAAATTTAAATTTAAATTGAAATTAATTAATATTTTATAAATAAAATCTTCCACAAATCAAATTAATACCAAATCCAAAATACATTTTTACTTTTAAATCACATGATTTAATGAAAAGAAATGAAAGAATTTGAAAAGTTGGTAAGTGTCACTATTCACTATAAAATAAATCTTTTTATAAAAATCCCAAAATTTCACCCTATATTAATTGTTATATGTTTATTTCAAAAATTGTGTCCATTTTTTTAATTTAACATATCTAAAATACTAATAAAAAATTATAATATTTTATCACAAAACGCAAAAAAAAAAAGCAATTTTGAAGAACACATAATTTAAAACCACAAAAAGACTTTTCTAAAATCTAGGAACATATTTTTATGAATGAATTAAGTTATGTATATTATTTAAAATATTTAGATATATATTTTTCAGAATATGGTTATTTATATTCACAATTACAATTTTAATTTCTATGTTATAACTTTCATGGTCAAATAATAAAATTTTAATAATATATCATTGTTCATTTAGTCTCAGTATATTGTGTTGTATATTCTATCAAACATATCTTTCTTTAAAAATATTGCGGTGTTAAATTATACCCCTTAAAATAAATTTTATCCTCATAATTTCAACTTTTTCTTAGTAATAAAGGGCTAGAAATTAAAAAAATCCATTTTGGAAACCCACAACAGAAAAAGGGTTGATAAAACATTATCATGAAAGTGGGAAATGAAAATATAATGTCGTTACATAAATGGGGTTTTAAATATGTGAATAATTGGGGGAATTAAAAACATGGTTTTGGAAAGGTGAATCATTTTGGATATACCAATATACCTATTTTGATAGTGAAGAGACCATCAATTTATCAAAAATGAATAACATTTTTATTTCCAGATGTATTTCCAAAAGTTAAGGGATCTTTTACCATGTTGATTATGTACATATGGAAATATAATTACATTAAAATTACAGTATTATCCTTTAATAAATATTCACAATAGTATCATTTGTTTCACTAAATTATGAGTACTCTTGATGATTTTTTTAATCCAGAAGAACTAAAATTTATATCTAATGGATCCCTTTATTACACAAAATGATATCAAATACATTCCTATTTTCATTAAATGTTAAAAAAACAAATATGGTTAGAAAACTGTAATACAATTTTAAAAATAAATACACCATCATATTAATCACAAAATCCAATGATCAACTTAAATCATTCCCTAAAACTACATCGTAAAGAACCACAACATTTAAAATTTTAATCAGGTTATTTAAAAATTATGATTTATGATATACTAAATTTTATAAATAAGGGTTATATATGCCTCATCACAATGAAAATATTGCACAATATCATTAATCATCTCAAAATACAAAAAATAGAATAAAATAAAGTGTCCCTAAAACCTGTTTCCCAATATCAACTTCTGATTTATACATTGAATAATTTAAGTAAAAATAATTTAGTAAGAACAAGTATATTACGTAGTATAGTCGTAGTTACATCACCATTATCACCATTTGATTATGGGACCATGCCCCACCACCTTGTTATATTAAACCTATAAGTGCCCATTTGAAAAGGTCTTGGTTTGGTATGGGGGCCCTGGGCACAAAAGTTCCATGAAAGGCTGTGTGCTAAAAGGAAGAACCATGGGATATAATGGAGGATGGATTTGACAATAGTTAAGGCTTCATGAAATTTTGGATCTTCCCGAAGACTAGGGATATCATGTAGTTAAGGGGTCTTAAGAAATAGTTTGTTTCACCAAGGAGGGTGACCCAACCTTTAATTAATGTACAGGTTACCATGGGGTTGGTTTCATGATGAAAAATTATCATTCCAAACCCAAAGAACCTTAATGATCATTCATCTTACACGAAGGCAATGAAAAAACCCTAAATAAATTTACAACATGGGTAGGGGTTCTCAAAAATGCATGGGATGGGGTGTAGTGAATGATGGATACTTTTGGTCATCTATTTCTACTTTGTTGGGAAACACATCAGATTATCCTAATTTCATGATTTTATTAGAAGCTGAATGGTTATGCTCCCTTTAAAGATGGTTATAATTCCATATATTATAACCTCAAAATGAGTATTTATACATTTAAACATATGAAAAACCTTGTACTATAGAATGAAAGAAAAATTAGTACTATCCTAGGTCATCCATGATTATAATCTATTTATATCCATTAAGATGGTTTATAAAGATTCTATGAATTTCTCTAACAAATCCTCCTAGAGTATCCAACCAAGTGTTAAGAAAGGATAGTTGCTGTACACCATGTGACAACAGATATAAATATAAATGCATCATTTTATGATTTTACCACTAGTTAAAACTATTATAGTGGAACATCCATTTTTACTATCTAGAAATGGATGTAATTACTTGAAACCACAAACTCAAAAATAATCTAAAATTCTAAAATATTCTCCAATACTAAGACATGTCCTTATACATGTATGTTGGGTTATATCTAAAATAATTTATTCATAATACCAAAAAATAACTATACCTTTATCTGAGGAAAAATATAGAAACCCATTCCTGTTACTCATATTATTCAATGATGTTTAATATACACATATAATAATTAAAACCCAATGAACATGAGAAATAATGTATTTGGAATAATTGATTCTTAATATATCAAAGTGAGTATAATGTAAAACATCATTATTTTATTCTCCAGAATGAGTTCTTAAATCATATCAAGCTCCTAAAATTTCATGGGATAACTTGCAGAATACAAAGTCATAAATGGGTGAGCTAAAAAGACAAGCTAGGGAATACACAGGATAAATAATCAAAATATATGACTCCAAGTTATATCATGGTATCATGATATCACAAAAGATAATTCTCATGAGAAATCAGATAAAAGAATAAAAAAAATGGAATCATAAGACTCAATCATTATACTAAATGTGGTAGTAATATATTAAATGGAATAAACATGAGTCAAGGATAAATTCATTGAAAATATCGTCGGGTGTATATATCATTTAGTGGATTATTTTTACTCCCTAATATGAAATTAAACACCAATTAAAACTAAATCATAACAAAAAACATTGGAGTTATTTGTGTGAACACTCATTATAACATGTTCATTATTATGTGTTCTTCACAATTGAAATCAATAATAATGGAAAAACCTAATAATTACCCACAATTGGAAAACCAGTTGGATTATATTGTCTCATAACATAATCAAGGGAAATTTTATAACAATTTTATTTTAAAGGGGAACATAAGTAATGTATTACCCCATGAAATTAAGGTATAATAATCTAGAAAGATATGAATGAGAAATATCTACATAATTTATAAAAAACCATAACATAAATAGTTTTCATCCCCCATGAATGCATAATTACAAGATTACAAGGAATTTTTCTTGGGGAAAATACCATTTTCACTTTGAAATAACTTCTAAAAAATATAAAAATTTCCAAAATATTATGGATAAATTTTTTATTTATAAACGACAATGGAATATTATAAATGAATATTCAATGGATTGAGTGTTCATGACGGTTGGTAATTATGTACATTATGTACTAAAAAATTTCATTCACACTATTTACAAAAGGTTAAAATGTTCCCAAATGGGAAAATGACAAAAATATTCATTTAAAACCATTTTTAAAGGGTCAATAATGGGAAAAAATTTATTTAATATTTTAATTGGAAAATATAAAAAACAATCCTTGGAATATTCTAAAAAACAAGGGTTTGTAAGGAAAAGAATTTGTGAGTGCAGAGAGAAATAATGATGGTTTTTAAGAATGATTTCCTCATTAATTTTAAATTAAAAATGATAAAACATAAATATTACATGAAAAATTTATAAATAACTATTGGAGAATAAAATTAAAGGTTTTTATTAGAAAATTGTCAATTAATTTCCTTCAATTAAAATTCAAGCAAAAACAGTCATGAATAATGATGGGATTATGAAATAAACCCTGAAAAATTTGGTTAAATTTTTATTCAAAACCACAATTAAATAAAATAATTAATATGAAAATATAAATAAAATTAATATAATGATATTTAGGATATGACATATCAATTAATTAGTATATGCACCAAAAAAATTAAATAAGTAGTTAATATGGCTTACATATCATGAAAATAAATGTGACAAGAAAATACCTTACAAAGATCGTTCCCTTGTAGTTAAAAGTAGTAACAATTTTTTATGTGTTTCATATGTAAAACCAAATTAAAAAATTAGAAATAAAAAAATAAAATAATAAATATTCCTTATATGCTTAATCTTATCATATCTATGATTTTAAATAATTAATTTAACCAAATGAATGAAATTTAGTTATAAAATCCCTTACCATGAGTAAAAAATTATCACGTTTTTAAATTTACATCATGTATAATAAAATTATATCAAATAGTTATTTCTATTGAATGTTTTCTAGATTTAAACACTTACACTTAGAGTATTTAATTACTTTAATTCAATTACAAATTAAATTACTTATTCAGTTATGTCAAGGTCGGGTGTGTTTAAGATGATCAATTCATAATTTCAAATAAGCATTGGTGTGTTGAGTGTGGAAAAATTATTAATTGTTACATTATATAAAGATTAATAATAATGAAATAATTACCATTTATATGAATCAATTATACTTTTAAAACCAAACATGAAATATGTTTACGAAAAATGAACTATCTAACAATCTTGAAGACAATAGAACAAACGTACACAAGAGTAACATTTCCGTTTTTTGATGATGATGAAGGAAAAAGGTTAAGTGTTATTTTATATTCTAGAATGATTATATTGTCATAATAATTAAATTATTTCTTCCAATACACATACATATACCAAACTTGTGATTTGGTAACAAAAAACGAATCCCATCCTTCGTTATGTGGTAGTCCATCATACCCACAAACAATCTAGTCATTTTTCAATTGATGATAATATTAAAAGGTATTTGGTAAGTTAAATTTACATAATGATTAATATTTCATTATTATTATATATAAACATTAAATACATTATTTAAAAAATTCATGAGAGCTGATGATGTAAAATGAATTACATTGGTCTGTGAGGTGATAGTCCACTATACCCACAAATAATGATTTAACTTCATATTTAATGGAAGAGTAGTTAGAAAAATATCATGCCATAATTTTAATAACATATCAATATAAATTACACAATGGTGTTCTTAAATTTTAATTTAGATGAAATATTTAATGTTGTAAAGTGAGCAAGTTAAAAGAAGGATCACTTTGAAGATTATTATCTTTACATACAATAATCTCTTTGGATATACTATTGTAGACCATATATTTTGTATTTTTTGTAGACCAGAAGCTCTATAATGTGGATAAAAATGTTTTAGAGATTTTATTATTTTTGATTCTGGTTTATCGCAATGGATTTATACGTTTGAAGTGTTGATGGGACGTTGTTCATTTTATATATGTCGAGGGGTGGAATTTTTTTAAATATATAAAACTATTCAATAATGAGAAGTCACTCTCATGAAATGTTCCTCCAAATATGAAAAATTGTTAATTTTCAGGGAACTATTTCTTAGTGAAACCTTCATTATTCATAAAGAAACTTGTTTTAAAAATTTCATTCTTTTTACCACTTTAGTTTAACCCCTCGTAAATCGGTTTTAACATTAACGATGATAAAAAATATTTACAATTTTTAATATTCATTATGACCAACAATTTAGTTGAAAATTATATATAATAGTAATTACAATAGATAATAATATTATTATAATTTTATAATATTTAATTCAGTTATATTTTTTAATTTAATTTAAAATTGACCTGCAAAATGAGTTAGAACATAGTTTTTCAGCATTTGTAATTATTTAGCATAAGATGATTTTCAATTAAATATTAGAATAGTGGATATCATTATAAGAATTTAAATTAATATAAGTTGAAATATAATATATTAATTTCAGCCCGAATGGCCCGAAGGCCATTATTTGTATTGATTTTTGACAACCCCCCTTTCAAGGGATGATGGGGAACCCTTACAAGGCCCGTAGGCTCAAGGATTACAAGGCATGTAGTCTTAGTAGATTACCTGACTTGAAGGTCTTAAGGAATTCAACTAGAATATCTAAAAGGAAATGCCCCTCCCTAATATATGCGTCATGATAGTATCTCTCCACCTTTACATGGTCGTCTGGCTAGGCTTCCCATGCAAGCCCATGCTGGTACTGATGGCATAGCCATACTCTCTCTTTCTGACAACCCATTTGGTTCTACTCTAGTGAGTGCCCCTGCTTTGAATCCTCTTCTGGGGCTGCTCCTTTTTTGTAGTGTGTCTGGGGCAACTGCATGTGGCCAGAAGTCCTTGAGGTGGCCCGAGGGCCTTAATGGTGGCCCAAAAGCCCTACTGACCCAAAGGGCTGGGTGGCCGGAAATCCTTAAGGAGTCCAAGCCCAAACCGGTGGCCCAAGGTGAATAGTTTTAGCTGCTACAGTACTAAATAGTACCAGCTACAGTAACTTCTACAGTGTACAGTTCAGCTACAGTACCTGCATAGTGTACAGTTCTGCTACAGTACCCCCACATTGTACAATACTGCTACAGTACCGGAAATATGCCTCTACCTGGTTTAGAACATGGGTCTTGTGGATGCACTTAAGGATACCTCACCAACTGGGATGAGGCCCATGTCCTATATTAATTTCATTTACTTTTTCCTTTCTATGGGTTATATTAATTAATTAAAATTTATTGACATCATGTACCTAAAAACAGGATGGCGAGAACCACATTTTTATGCATAGAAACAATATTTTAATAAAATAATGATAATTAATTGTTTAAATAATAGAATTAGATTAGTATAAATATAATGGTTAGTATATTTATAAAATATAAAATAAAAAATATATTTGGACTTTTAAAAAACATTATTTAATGAAAATAAAGGATAATATTTGAAAATTGATAATTTTTACTATTACTTGAAATATAATTTTTTTAGAAAAAGACCAAAATTTTCCACAAAGAAAATAATTTTATTTTGAATGAATAGAAAATTTTAATTTTATAAAATAAAATTTCATAAATTCCAAATAATTTATTATAATATTTTAACACAAAAACATCTAAAAACATTTTTGAAGAAAACATTATTTTAATGTATAAAAAGAATTTTTTGAAATTTGATTACATATTATTATGAATTATATGGTAAATTTAGATTTTATAAAACCATTGGAGTTGTTTTTAATAATATGGTTATTTTTATTCATAACACCAATTTTAATGTCTAGGTTATAATGCTCATGTTTAAATAATGATATTTTAATAATATATCATGGTTTGTCTAATCTCAGGGTTGCATGTTGTACAAACAAGAAAACATATTATTATTTTAAAATATTAGGGTATTAATGTTTTTTTTCTTTTAAAAAAATTACTCCCAAAAAAATTAGAAATACAAAATGATACAATAACAGGTCATTTCGAACGTAATGATTTCCAAACATAGTAAATGTTTTCAATGTAGAACCCAGTGAATATAAATTGAGTTAAGAAACCTATTACCTATCGGTAATATTCAATTAAAATAAAATTGGACGAAATAATTTTAATTGAAGCATAAAATACGATGATTTATGAAGGATTAATGATATAACACATGAAATGGTTGTATATACACAATATAAAATTAATTAGGTGCATAACATTAAAATATGACTCAATAAAGGTAAATTAAGATGAAATCCCATACATGAGTTCTGACTTGATTTGAACTTGATTTAACACACATTTATAATAAATTTAAATATCTAATAATTTCATAATATAATCATTTTTATACTTATAATAACATATATGAACCACTTATAACTTTTCAATACCTATTTAATAATAATTATTTATTAAAAGCTTCATTTTTGGGTGTTAACTATTTTATTTTTCATGGATGTTTTACTTTAGGAATTCCAATATCGTAATTTAATAATTCTTCCATCATATTTTGAATTTTAATCCTGATATATATACAATATATATTTATTATATAGATATAAATATATATTGAATCATCTTTGAAACGTAGAGATAAAAAATTGAATTACACCACTAGTGGAGATAATGTTCCTTTTACATGCATGAATGTCGTTTTAACATTATGAAAGGTAGAAAAAAATGAAAATAATAATTCCACATAAAAAAATAATTATTATATTATATATATACACATTAAATCTGTCATTATTAAAATTAAAATAAAATGGAAATGAAAAAAGAATATCATTTTTTCGTGGAGGTGGTAGTACACACATATAAATGAGAGACATTATTGTTTTCAAATGGATTTGAAGGGAAAATGTAGATATGATATTATAATTGTTGAATCATAATTATGTCATAAAAAACACAGTTAAACATTAAATCCATCATAATACCTTCCTATGAAAATTGTGATAAAAAACGAATTACATTGCTATGTGGAGGTAGTAGTTGACACATACGCATGAGCTATACATTCACTTTCCATTTAATGGAATAGAGGGTGGATATTAGTGGTCATATAATAATGATAACATTTTAAAATATTGAGGATACTGATGTTATTATTTAATTATAAATACCACAAAAATTTACGAGGTATAAGATGAAATAAATTGAAAGAGGATGGGCGAGACAATTGCCTCTTCTTTGGTAGGCCTCTTACAGATCCTCACCTAAGGACCCTATAAATTATTTTTAAGAATATAAATATCCATAATTTGTGTCTAGGGATGTTTTGAAGATAATTTTCCTAGTTTTGGTAAAGATATATGTCTCAAAGGTCCGGGGTAAGAGTGGAGAAATTTTTTTATTTTATAATTGAGGTGACATGTACTTTTGGAATTACATAATGTTTTAAAATAATAAAAATTAATTTTCTTGTTAAAGTGTCTCAGTATTGATATATTTATATATATAATATTCTATTTATGAGTCTGAATCCACTCATCCAATATAATTTTGACATGTTTAGGTGATGTTTTCACAATTATCTCTTTGTTTTAACCCCTATTAACCTTGTTGACAATTACCAAATTATACAAAATATTTACAATTTAAGTGTAAATAAATTATCAATAAAAATAAAAGTGACCCATAAATGGGAAAAAATTATATTTTCAACCATATCCAATTCCCTTGGTTGAAGACCTGATTTTTAGTAATTTTAAATCAATTATTAAAATATTATTTATTATAAAATATCATTAATTACATTTTTTGATCTTTTCATTTATATTGACTTTAAATTAATCAATATTGACGTGGAATTTCAATATAAAACTATAAACAAACATAACAGGTCATATTAATCTGAAACAATTTCAGAAAAAAACAATTCACCTAAATTTAAATTCTTTTATTTTTTAAAACTATTTATTTAATTTTTCTATTAATTGGATAAATACTATATCAACATTGCATAATGATTTAATTTAGTTATTTAATAAAAAATTATTATAAATAAATATGAATTATAAAAGAAATTTATTTATATATAAAAAATAATTTAAATATAAACTGTCTTTCTTTGTTTCTTAATGTAAACATTTTATTAGTATTTATTTCAAGAGAGGGAAATTTTGTATTTATTCCTTTTTAAAATTATATAATGGTCCTAATTAATGAAAATGGAAAAAACTGGTATAAAATTGATAAATGGATAGAAATTTCATATATCACCTCATAAAATTGGTAAATGAGATATTTTAGATAAATATTAAATCCATATTCAAATTTTTTAAACATACATTTCCCATTTTACCAATACATATGTGAAAAGTATTTATTAATGTTACTATTCATAGTGACACAAAATAAAGGGGTCATATTCCCCAAATTTGATAATATTGATTCCAAATATGGTGTCCATCTTTTATTAATCAATTCATTTATGTTGATGAATTTTATTTTAAATTAAATACCCAAAATTTGATGAAAATCAGTTTTTCTGTAGAAGAAATGTTTTCTATTGTTTATGAAGTTTATAAACCAAAACACAACAAAAAAATTAATTCCAATGAACATAAATGGATTATTATTAATAAAAATGAAATAATTTTTCTTATAAAAATATTTCAAAAAAAAATTAAACTTTATAAAGGCTTTAAATAAAAATAAATTTTTAACGAAAAGCATTATTTTCATTATTCATCAAAAAATAAATATTTTTTGAAAATTATTAGAAATAATCTCTAAATTTTTTTTTACATGATGATTTTTAAAATGAAATTTCAATAATTGGCTAAAATAAATTATTAATTCCCAACATAAAATATTTTATAAATAATTTTGGAATAAAATGAATTTTAAAATCCTAATATTACTTAAATAAAAATTGATTAATTATTAACTAAGAATTAATCAATAAATTTGTATTGAGTAGAAATATTATACATATATTTTATAGTACGATTAATCATATTCACGCCCACCTATACAACGTCTATAATACATTTAAGGAATAATTTTTTATAATGAATCTTATTTTTTTAAGAATGTTGTTGCGTGTTAAGAAATATATAAAGATTATTATTCCTTTAAAGTAAATTTTCGGGATAGTACGGTGGATAAATGATTAACCTGTGAGGATT
The DNA here is from genome assembly GCA_963277665.1 of Viscum album. Lineage (NCBI taxonomy): Eukaryota > Viridiplantae > Streptophyta > Magnoliopsida > Santalales > Viscaceae > Viscum > Viscum album. The sequence goes on along the minus strand of OY728122.1, from coordinate 930,769,711 downwards.
TTCTAATCATAAGATGTTTTTTGTCTTATAGATCTGGTTCAGGGATACCATAGGGGATGATCTAATCACTATGTGGTGGTTCATTAGGTAACCATGAAAACAATATTTTGATATGGTTTCATTTCCAGTAATGGCCACAATCATTGGAGAAATTGGTATCTAATAGTCATGAATAGTGGTTTGTGATTCATGTTGAAATAAAAATAAAAGGAGAACGATAGGGGAGATTGTTGGATAGTTCTACATCAAAGGGTGTCTTGTTTGGGGGATAAGGGAATGCGATATGGAAATGAGAAAATACCTTCTGTCCATTCGATCATTCAGTAAGATATCCAAGAAGAACCCATGGAATAACAACCATAGTTAAGGAGTATAGAAGGTCATCCCAACTAGGGGTATTATATTGTCCACTAGATGTTTTAACGTAATATATATTGAGGTCGTTTGGTAATAATTAACTGTAATGATTAATATTATTATTGATATTACTAAAAATAAGGATGATAATGAATTTAACATGAATATATATATACATATCTTTTGGTTCGTATCTAAAAAATTAAAAAATTTCACACCATTTCATAGATTTAACATTTAAATTATATAAATAACCAATCTTTCACATATACCACAATGATAATGTTTTAACAGTGAATATAGTAAATTTTGGGGATTTGTTTAATAATTTAAAATATTATAGACTTTGATTAATAGAGACATAGACCTTATGTAATTTTAATAGTAAATATATATAATTTATTATAAGTCAATCTAAGTGGTTCTATATATTGAATAATTGGGAACACATTAGATGACATAATTTCTATATGAATATTTGGACATTGGACTATACTTGAGTAGTACAATGACTTCTATGATGATTTTCAAGAATGAGAAGACTCTGGTGGGGCCTCCTGTTAGTGGCTTGGGTGGTAGGTGGGGATGGGGTGTGGGGTACCAGTCACGGGGTTAAGTCCCCATGCCATTTTCTGTGTACCATGATTATGTAATAGAGAAGACTCTGATAGGACCCATTACCATGATTTTAATTTTAATGACGCTTCTCAATATTAGGTTTTGAGGTGTTATTCATTATGGAGAGTGATAATGTAATTTTTTATTTATTATTGGAAGAGAAATTATTGTATAAAAATTATGATGATTAATGTGAAAAGTATTTAAATTTTTGGTTCTATACTTTTATTCATCACATATTGAAAATGTGAAATTTCTAGGAAAATTATATGAACATAAAATTTTGAAAGTTGAGATTTAAGGTTTTGATAATGTGCCATTGCAATTTGTTGCGGTTTAATTTGGAATTTGGGTATTGATTTTCTACTATGAAGTAACAAATGTTTTCATAACATTCTTATCTTTTTCATCATGTATTATAATAGGGTAGCATGAATTGAGTGTGGTTATTTGTTACATTAGGAATTATTTAATCCTTCAATCATAAATATTCCAAGACAATCTATTGATTAGTGGCACTAGTTCATGATTTTATAGATTTTCTTTGTGTTACAAAGGAGTGACCATGAGTTTTATTGCTTTGACATAATAATTGGGATGGTAATGTAGGCCACATATAATGAAAATAAGTTGGTGATTCTCAATAGAGTTATTTTTTTAGGTTAATAGAGGAGTTTTTATGGGATCTTATACTAATAATGTGGAATAAATATAGTTCCCAAGGATTGAATGACAATTGATAATGGGGGGATGGAATAACTTTTTCCAATTAATAAATTTCAATTTTATGAAACCTAAACCCTCTAAATTGTCAGATTTTCTTCCTTATTAACTTGATTTAAATACATATGCATGTAGTCATGTTAATGTAAACATGAAACACACTATTTACAAAGTTTGATGTTAGTGTGAGAACCTATATCCTTTTGATATCCCCTCCCATGGGTTAATAAAAATTTACTATTATGATGAAGTGAATACAACATTTTTCAACATCCATTTGAGACCCTCTATCTACTGATAGGAATGATTATACTAACTCCCATTAAATTAAAAAAAATATATTCTTACAACAATTTGAGCCAAAAAAACATTCAATATGTACAAATTTCTAAACTAGAGGCCAATATGAAATCTTAGTCTGGTCTATATCTATTAGATTTTCTAGCAGCTAATGCATTTAGTTCGATAGAATCAGAATATTATCCAAATTATGAATCATTACAGTTATAAATATTTCATATCTTCTAGTATAGCAAATATATTCTTCTCAAAAAACATCTCAAAAAAATATATTGATAAACTCTTCACAATTTCCTCTGTCTCATAAATTGAACTTGAATCAATATTATCAACACTTCTAATCACTAATTTCCAAAAAATCTTCTTCAACTCAAAAAAAAATTAGCTAGAAATCTCAGTCTTGATACCAATTATGTTGGGTAAAAAACATCGTACAAGAGTGAACTGTGTCAAGTACTGTTATTCATTCCACGTCTATTTGTAGTTTGTATGTAAATAGTATGGGAGGGAATATGAAATTATTTTCCCACTCAACCATATTCAGAAATCATTGAATTTCACTAACATTTTAAATTTATCTTTGACCTATTAAAAAATTATCATATCTTATTGTGTCTTTTTCAAACATATTAAACATTTTTAAAGTCATTTTTCTCTAAAGGTATCAAAATATTTCTTTTATCAAAAGAGTGTTCCCTGACACCACACTACTAAATAATGTAATGTTTTTTAAGGAATTACATCCCTTGTTGATAAGAAAATTTTCAACCAAGAATAGGTCAACTCCCCATATATATACCTATTCCTCTATCATTTCACATTCTCTTCCATTTTTTGATATCCAAATCTTTATATTCATGTAGGTAAGAAAAGTAATTATTTCCACATTATAGGATAAAGTTGACAAGTTACCTCATTTGTAAACAAAATAAAAAGTATGATGGGGGTAAATTATTATTATTTTAAGGATGCCTTTTATGGAGATTAAACATGATTTTAATTTCTCAATTCCACAAATCATTCATAAGGAACTGATTTTGTGAAAATATTGACAATTTCTCATTACATTGAAATATATTCCATCACAAGAACTATACCAAAAACATTATCATTTATGAAGTGGAAATTTTTATCAATATGGTTTTATTTGGAATATTGGAATGAATATTTAGAAATATCTATTACACCATGATTATCACAAAGTATCTTGATTATTTTTCAAACATCAACTTTCAAATTCTCCAACTGAATATTCATCCATAAAATTTGTGTACATGCCTGTGTAGAAGAATCATATTTTGATTTGACTTTACTCATTGTTATAAAACATTATTTATTACTTTTCTAACCCAGACAAACTTATCTAAAGAAAAATTTCCCTTTGGAAATTTATTTTATTTCATTTAAATAACCATCCCAATCAGTATAAGTAATACTATTAAAATTTATATCATAAAAATTTGGTATAATAGCCCATGTGAATTCATTACATTAACATATCCCATTTTTCTATTTAATACCGACATATGAGATTCTTTTAGATCACATTAATATCTTGAAAAAAATTAATAACATAAAAAATAACATGTCTTGAGGCTGTGAGAGGAGGAAAACATCCAATAACCTTATGAAAATCCTTCTAACTCACAATTTTTATTCTTTTACCTTTACAAAAATTTGGCATAACTTAAATCGGAGTTGAAACTTATTTTTATTATTCCATACAAAACAACTCAAATAATTACATGGAACACATTTCATGAGATATGAAAATGTATTTTTCTTTTATTGAACTTGTACGCTTAGTAAAAATGTTAATTCTCCCTGCATTTACATTCCAAATTATTGATTTCCTAATAAAATGCATTTAATATTATTTATTCAACACTATTTAAAAATTTATCATCCTTATAAACAATTAGATTTTGGGTTCTAGAGTTAATATATTTTCCATTTAAGCTTATATCAACTTTTATATCATAAAAATTCAACATTCTCATACAATTTTCCTATTTGTAATACTAAGCATGTGGGGATTGTTTCAGCCTATATATGTATCTATTGAATTTTCAAACCTTGCTACCATCATTGTCAAGAAGAAAACCATAGGGTTTCCTAACGTAAACTTCTTTTTAAATATCACTACTGAAGAAAGATAAATTTATGTCCATTTAACAGAGTTTTTCATTTCGATGTTCATCCACTACTTGGGACTTTATGATTTTTTAAACATGCAACTGGGGAAGATGCTTCTTAAAAACCCCCACCTTCAACCCATTCTTAGACTTTTTAGATATATATTTCTCTATTTATATAAAATTTTCTATATTTATTCAAATTGTTTTCATACACCCATTTTGAATGGATAAATGTTTTACAACTGTTTATAGAACAATTTCCATAGTGTTTTTTAATATTATACAACTCTTCATTTAATGCATCAACCAATTATTTGTGTTCAAATGCATTTAAAATTTATTCAAGTTCACCTTGTGAAATTGATGATGTAGGATTTTATTATCTCAACATACTTTTTTTTTCTAAACTAGATCTTTTGGATTTCCAAGAATATTTTTCATCTCAACATTTTTCTAAAAAGTATGAAATTTCAAATTTTCTCTTCCAGAATTACATTCCTTATCAAATCTCTCTTCTAAATATTGAAAAGTATATTTTTAATCAATTCCACTTTCACTATAAATTTTGAGTTTTTATTCCTAATAATTCTCAACATTCATTGTTATAGAATTCCGATTGTGAATAACATTCAAATTAGATGACTCCACCAACTTCTATAAAAGTTTGTTCCAATATTTGAAACTTCTTATGTAGAGTGAATGTACAATGAAAATTACTTCTTCATTTTTCTCATCAAATTTTTCATGAATCTGGATATTTGATTTTTAGTAAACATGGTCATCCAAAAACATTGAAGTAATTTTGTGAAAGTTTTTTATATCCCCTTTTATCATAATTAATGTTTGATTCAATCAAAAAAAATTATTTTAAACTTATATAGTAGTAATAAAAGTTTATCTGTTATAGAACATTGAATGTTTGTATTCTGCTAACATCATTGTTGCCATTTCCACTGAAATTATATTTTTCCTTTAAGATACTCTATTTTTTTTATGGAGAATTATACCGATTTTTGATTCTATGGTATCTTAAATGTGATTCAGAATAGTTGCATGTATATTCTGTATAATTATTTTTTCTCAACTTCTTTATATAAAAAACCATTTCTCTCTAATTTTTTTGATGAATATCAACATCATATCCAATTTTGAATTGCATTTAATAAATATGATCCTGGTCATTAATGTCGAATAACCAATAAATTCAATATTTTACAAATATACTTTTTTTAATATTTGTCTCATTAAAAAACAAAAATGTTAATGAATAAGTTTAATTGTTCTTGAAGAATAAATTCCAAAATTCATAGGGATTTTTTAGTAACATTACCTTTATGAAATGTTATAAACACATATTATTCCATTAATTTTTATTTTGGAATATTTTGAAGAAGATAAACTTTTGGATTTTGTTTATACTTTTCCTACCATGGTGTCTAAAACTCCAGTGTCACATATTGTTTTATTTTTCAACAATGACGTAATAGGAGTAGTAATGTCCCCTTTTTTAAAAGCGATTTCCAATATTTCTCTCTCTTCTATAATAAAAATTTCCATCTTGTAGTATTATGATTATGAAATAATATTTTCTTAATATGAAATATTTTCCATCATCATAAACTAGACTTACACTATGTAAGTTATATTATATACCATCAAAAATAGAAATTATTCATATTTCAACTTCTCAACTTCAATCACAAAAATCCCAATTTCATTTATAATTACAGAAATATTATTCTTAAAGGTAATATACCCTCCATCAAAAATTTTAAGATATTTTATTAGTTTCGAATCACATGTCATGTTTTATGAAAAATCAATTCTAATTATCTCTTTATTGTTCTTTTTTTACTGGATTTAATAGCTGTATCAGTAACAAAGTAACTTCCCTCAAATTTATTCTTTCTAGAATAATTATCTTTTCTATTATAATATTCTTTTTAGGACATTGTGTCATACATTTATCAAGTTTTTTCCAAACCTATCCAAAAATTCCATAATCATCTTCCATACATTGATATTTATTTTACTTTGTAATTTTTCTAACTGTATAAAATTTCACCTTATTCATATAGTGTGGTTTTTCAGATTCATTTTATGATTTTTATTTGACTGGTGAGGCCTTCCTATAATATTCATTAAAATTTCATAAAGTAATTTTGGCCATATGAAATTTTTAATGAGATATGTTAATATCCTCTTCCTTAGTTTCAAACTTCTCACTCAGATCTTCTACCATACATCACTATTAAAAAATTATTAGTTTGTAACTTAGGATCCCAGAGATTTATTATTCTTCTTGGTGGAAAATATCATTTTAACATTCAATAGCTTTTCCACTATCCTTATTTAGATTTATTATTTATTTATTTAGAGTTATGTATTTCTCAATACATGAAATAATTCCTAATCTGAGTTGATACTAAATGTAATATTTTTGAACTCTTTATTATTATTCACCATATGAGGAATATTCTGTTTTCTCAATATTTTCAATGGATGTTATATACTTTTTTTGAACATTAATCTTTTGAAGAGTTATTTTCAGTTGAGTTTGATTCAACTTTCTTACTCTGGAGTCCAATTTTGTTTTCAATGAACTTCTCCTTATATTAGTATGACGACTTATTTTATTTATATATTTCATCCAATATCTTATATTAAGGTTTTTCATATGAATCATCTCGATTTTATCCATCTTTCCTCAAGGGGAAATTAATAGTAAGTATCCCAATTCCAGCATGCATGAAACATTTGAGAAGATGTTTTCCAACATTATTTCATCTTAATATATTGTAATTCTTTTGGGTAAAAGGAAATATTTTTTCATTTAAACTATAATCCTGTTTATATTCATAATCACAAGGATTAACATCTTCAATATCTTGAGTTTTTATCCTTCTCAAAGAATCAATAGTAATTTGAACATTCATCTTCTTTTTGAAAATTTGAGTTTTTCATATTTCATCAGAAAAATGAATATTATGAAATTCAAAAGGATTTAAATTGTATTTTTCTTATAGAGTATAAATTTTAGTTATAAACTACTCAAAAAATATTTCATGAGTTTCCATACAATTTTAAATCTTAAAACCATCTCCAAAATCTCTAATATTGCAAAGAGAGTTATTTCTAATAGTGAAGTACTAATGTTTAGTTTATTCATATATTATTACTATGTCTTCAAACATTCTACTGTTGATTTGTATCATTTATTCCATCTCTTTAGTATTCCATTTTTAAAAACATTCAGGATTTTCCCACAATCAATTTGTTGTTTTGTGGCCCATCACCATCATAGAAACATTCTATAATAAAGACATAAAAATGAAATTTCTAGCATTTCAATAAACATAAATATTTCTTTTGTTAGCTAGTGTCATCAGGGATTACTTATCTTTTCATGGAAACCCAATTATAGCAGCATCAACATATCAATTCTAAGAGATTGGACTCATGGAATCATCATATTTTTTCGAAAATAATTTTTTTCTATAAAATATAAGAATTACTCCACTATTAATAGAACCGATATTATCCATGATGAGGATTCAATCGTGTAACCAACCCTATTATACCAATTGATGTTCTAATGTACTAGGAAACAACTATGAACGGTTGTGGGTATTGTATTAACTATTTATCTATTATAAATTTAGATTTATAGAACCATGAACCCACTGACTTGTTAGAGGTTATTCATTATTAACCTACAGAAAACTCAAATTCATGTATAACTATAAATGTAAACATGGAAGACACAATTTATATGGTTTTCACTCAATGTGGGAACCTATCTTCTTTCCATAGACACTCATGTGATCTATAGAAATTTACTATTATGAGAAAGTGAATGAAACTTGTGTTAACTCCCATTATACACCTTCTATATCATGTTTGGATTGACTACACTAACTACTATCTATTTAATTTTTTTCATAAAAAATTTCAGCCAAAATAATATATGTAACTTTTTTAGACTACTCTATTAGATGTTTGTATGGAATCCCAATCTGATATACCTTAGTTCGTTTCACCAATGTCTGATGGATTTAGTCCAAAAGCCTTTGTCTGATGGTCGGATATTCAATCTATGAAACTACAATACTTATTGATCTGAATGTGTAAAAATATGTTATTATAACATAAATTATCAAAACATAGAGCAATACTAGAGTCTGATTCCCTATATCTAGTAAATAAATCTTGAATGTGTCTGATATTCTAGTCAGAACTAATCATTCATGAAAATAATTTTTGAATCGAAATATATTCTATTGGAAAACATATTTCTGACAAAAATTCTATAGAATAAAAACTTTTATTCATAGGTGAATAGTTTGAAGTAACACTGTACATTCCACCTCTATTTACATGTGGTTAATAAATAGTAAATCTGAGAAATTAAAATTATTTTCCCACTCACCTAAATTCATAGATCACTAAATTTTACTCACATTGGCACTTCATATTTAATCGCTTCAAACCATAAAATATATTCTAGTGTCATCTTGAAACTTATTAAATTCCAAAGAACATATCAACTCTAATCATTACATGAATATGTACATGGAAAATTCTATATTTGGATATTCATTACAATAAAAAATTTCATTGAAAACAATGTTTATCACTTATAATATCTTAACATAAATGAAATTAATCACATACTTAACTCTTTACATTCAGTAATAATAAATTTTTATCTATTGAAACAAAATATATGATTTCTTATTATGATGATCCAAGATAATTGAAAAAGGTTGAATACATTATTGAAAATTATAATGAAATTAGATTCCTTCAAACACTTTAGTAGAAGCTCAAATATTTCAGAGAAATTCATTTTCATGAGGCTATGTCTAAGAAACTTTTTGTAATACCTCAACATCCTATCTTATATTTATAGAAAATAGATTCCAATTCAACTTTATATTCAACTTTTTTATTTCTCTGGTAAGATGGATTAGTGTTAAAAAACAATCTGTTGGATTATTGTCAACAACTCCTCTATTGAAACATTGGTAACAAACATTCTATTAGATTGGTTCCAAAAATACTTTGGTGTCAACAAATAATATGTATTTATAACTCAAAAATAGATTCATGTGAGATCATATTTGTTCAATAGAAAACTCGAACACTTCAAAAAAAATTATGCATCTAATCAACATATATAATAAAAAACATTTTTCTTATTGTGATATTCAAATATTACTTGTTGAGAATTTTCATATTTCTTTGACATTTTTGTTGGAGGTGTCTTGGCCTAATATTCCAAGACAAATTTATTAAAAATGTAAATATTTGAAGTGATGAAAATTTGATATTTTTTTTGAAATCCTTTTCAAATAGAGGGAATAAATTATTGGGAAACCCATCACACAATAAGAGCTCTCTGTTGACTAATTATTTTCCAGCTCGTCTACCACCTTGTTTTCCTAATGGTACAATGTGTAACTCTGTAATTCAGCTCTGAGAGTGCTATTAGACATTAAATCTATTGAGTAAATAATTTCCACCATAGATGAATCACCACATTTAAAATGGCTTGTACAACTTCGATATAATCTCTTATGATCCAAATATTATCTAAACCATTACACTTATCAAAGGGAACAACATTGATCATGCTGAGCATTTCGGCCTCTAAAAACGATGAGATGCCACATGATCCAAAATGTATGATAATTTAATCATGGTGGTCCCTAAAAATTTCCCCACATCCAATAGGGATGAGGTTACCCTTTGAGGATCCATCAACATTGATCTTTTTCCAGCCCTAAAGTGGAGTTTTAAAAAACACCTCAAGAAGGCCATATAGTTGCATGCATTTACTAGAAATTCGTATTTTATTGAGTAACAGGATGTCGTGTAAGAGGTTTTATTTCTTTCACATTTTAACCTCCAAAATAAAAAATAAATATGAAACCACATTCATGTTTGATGAGTAATCTAATTTTGATTCCGTTGATTCATCAGATAAAAAATTGTTCTTGTTAAACAACTTCTATATCCTATTCCCATGGATCTATAGATCTGTATCATGAAATCCTATAATCATAGAACATTAACTTCTCCCTTTGTTCAACATATTATTTCTTGAAATTTTTCATTATGTAGTGAACTTAGGATAATAAAAGCATCATTTTTATTGTTTTTAATGTTCTATTAATAACCATTAATTACTCTCAAACTTATTTATTTTTCATAACTTCTAACATAAAAAAAAGTTTTTTTTGATGCATTTCATATATGTAAAAAGTTACAATTTCTCCAATATGATGAGATGAGTCCAATTCGGTGCATCTCAACACCACTATTTCAAAAAAATTACATTATGTGGATTAAAATAACTTCATAAAAGTGTTGTAATATTTCAGAAACATATATCTGACCTAATTTATATAAACATTCCTATAAAAAAGATAGTTGTGAAAAATATAATCCTATTTAAAAAAACATCACAAAGGATTTTCATTAATTGAGCATATATATTAGCTTAAAAAAATTTATGACATTATTTCATTAAAATTATGTCAACATGTGGACGGTGTAATAATAATCCGAATTATATTGATGGTTTTTATTGTAACATTATAATGGGTGTTAGATTTTGCAAGTAAATCCATATTTTGGTTTTTCTCTTATTTTAGTGATAACATCCATTCAATATAAAACCTCCCCAATTTTTTTATTTTCTACTACACAATATCCAAAATAGGAGATGAAGAACCCTAGGGAATGAAGAATTTCTCCCCTCTCACCCCATATAATATTTTGGATAGGGTTTTTATTGGGCATCTATAAGTTTTTTTCTTTATTTTTGAAAATGGATATTGATTCATTATTGTTATATAAATGGGTTAGTGATAGAATAATGTTAATTAGTGATATATATACAAACTAGAAGGAGTTGGTTTAGGGGGTACTTCTGTATTTTGAATTCTGGTATTATAATATATATATATATATATTCATTTATGGGGAGTGTGATTCATGTGTTAATATTCAAGGATATAATACTTTAAAGAGTTTTAATTATAAATTATGAAAAATATATTTTTAAGGTAAATATAATATTTTTTCTATCATATGTGTATTTGTGGATGATATAGTTCACTAGTTGATATTTTTCATAGATTATCCTAGAGTGGTTATTGTTGATGAGGAAACAATTTTTTATTATTAATTATCACTTGGATAAATTTTTATACATGATAATGAATTATATTTTCATCCGTATGGAATAGAATATTGATAATGTGGATATTCTAACCCCAATTTTTCATAACAGGTGGCATGAATTTACAATGGAGTTGTTAAATGGTTTTAGCACAATGATAGTGGATGAAAATTGAATCTTGGATCAATTTTATTTTTCCCAGTACCACAGAGGTACATGTGTTATTATTTAATTTTTTTTTCATTTTGTTTTCTATGGCCTACATTCCCATAGTTTTTGTTTTATTGAATTGAAGTTATTTTGAATGTAATTTTTTTCATTTATCACATTGACAATTTTGGATTAATGTTTCTCCATTGTTCATAATTGGGTATTAAATTTACTTTAATAATATTTCTTTATGTTCTGTAGAGGGTAATGGATCATAAATTTGAGTTATATTATCTCACAACTAGTCATCATATTGTGGTTTATTGGAGGTAGTATTTTCATTGAATACTTTATCTAATAATTTATTAAAGAGGGGGAGTTAATAGTATTGGTTTTGTGATATAGGGGTATTGGATAATTTTTTTGGTATTTGTGTTATTGTCTGAGGATTGGAAAATGTGAGTATTTGGATAAATGTAAAAAATGGCATTACACTGTTAGAGGTATTATAGTCCATTATGATTGGTTAAGGAACCAAATTGTAGTGTTGTTTTCAATTAATTCCCATCAACTGTCCATTATTGTATATTAACTAATGCGATTTAATTTTACATTATTTCTTTAGGAATATTTAGGTTCCTTAATGAAATATATATATTTGAGGGAATAACTTATCCAAATTCTTTCATGTGGTAGAGGGATTTTTAAAAAAAAGATAATAGGTAAATTCATATAATAGATTCTAAATTCTCTCACTGTTGTGATATTTGTTTATTATTATTTGAAGATTATTTTAACTGCATTATTTTATCATGTGAAAAATAATATGCAAACTAATGATATGAGAATGATCATGTATGAACTTGTGCAACCTATTATTAATTATGAGGATGAAATAGACTTCATTTAGTTACCTCAGTATATGGGGCCAACACCTTCTACCATACAAAGGCTTGATATCACTATAGGGGGAACTGTGGTGAATGATACTACTTGAGTTGAAGAGGAATTATATATGTTTTAATTACTGAGGGTACATTCTTGCTGGGGTGAGACTAATTATAGGGAAAAAGTCATTATATGGATAAAATTAATTGTATTTTTAACCATTGGATGAAAATTTATTTATAAATTTTATTTTTATAATGATCTTATATCAAGGTCTGTGGATGGTTGGATGATAGTTATCATCATAAATTTTGAGATGTGTGTATTAATTTTAATATTATAACAGAAATATATTAAAGTGGAGTTTGTTCACTATTTTAATGATATTTTTTTTTTCAAATTTTACTTAATTTACAATGTATTCCGTTGAATTCATAAATCATAAATTTTAATGAATATTTATTTAGTTTTCATAAAGTGATCAGTGAAGATATTCAATGGTTAATGAATATTTATATGAATTCATAACGTAAATTGATGTTTCAAGATAGATGAACTTGATATTGAAAATTTTTTGTAGGGGTGTGGATTAAAATTTCTATTCCACTCATACAAATTTGAGTATAGTTGACTTCATGGGAAAGTAAATTGTCATTGGGGTATTTTATTTATATTAATTTTTGGATATTTTTTTGAATGATTACATACCCTTTTTTTGATTATCGGGAAATTCAATCTTATCCCATTGGAAAGATTTTTAAGAGTTCTATTTGAATAATATGGATTAAACCTACCATTATATCAAAAGGAGAGATCAAAATGAATTGAAAACGGTAACTAATTTACAATCAATGTAGATGGGAAATTTTGTTTTCTGATGAGAAGCCCAAAGTTATTTATAATATAAGGATTTTACATTCATGGTGATTTTTATCTCAGTTGATGTCTCTTTTTATGTTTTATACATTTTTTGGTTCTTAGAATGAAGGTTTTAAGTACTTGATGTGACTATGACTATGTTCACTATTGAATTTATTGGTATGGATTCCAATTAGGATACATATTTAATGAAATTATATATATGTGTAATGTGAGAGTGAATCTATTTTTTTGTTGTTTTAGAGGTTTTCTCTACCTCAATTTGGATGAGAGGTGCAGGGATGAATGATCATAGTTATTTTTAGAAATTTGATATATGATTAGTTGATGAAACATTTTTATAGAGTATTATGTATTCCTAATCACTATAATATAATTAGTGGTTAAATGTAAATTGATTATGTTGACAAGATAAGATAATTACCAGTGTTGAAATTAAAAGTTCAATTATATGGGTTTCCTTGATAAATTTCAAATTTACTAAAATTAAATGAATTCATAACATAATGTATCTTGTGTATGATTTTTTAAGTATAGCTATCCCGATAGGTAAAAAAACTATCTTACAATGATATTTTCAGGAATAATATACGTAGGGGAATTAATTTTTATTAGAAGATAATGGTGAATTATAAATTTATTTATTAGAATATTGAGATTAAATTAGGATATATTAGATTTGAGAAATATGAAGTGATGATAAATTTTGAATTAATTCTCATGATTTTATTTCTCTTTGGGGATGTGGTGAAAATTTTTATCCCTTACAACTAAAGGGTGAAATTTATAAAAACATTTCAAATGTTTTTACCCGATAATAGGTGGAATAAACTATTTTTTAAAAGTTTGAATCATGATTTCAATAAAAAATGTAATTAATTAGGGAAAGGCTAAAAATACATGTAAATATTTTCCGGGTGATAATCTATATAATGATTAGTTCATTACCATGATTTAAAGAGGGACCAAAAAAATAATAAAAGTTATTGTTTATTATTTTTTGTTTATCAACATCACATATAATTGGGATATTATACTTAATAACTTTATATGAATGGTGGCAGGATGAATCATCTTACCCATATTCATATCAATCTAAGTTAATTTTTGGGTCACTATAATGTTTACAAAATATATTACCTTATTTTAGTGGTATTATCTTTGAGGTGAAATACAAAATGTAGGATTATTTTTATAAGTGGTTGATTAAGAGATATAGTTTTTGATAAATGTTTAATATAATCCTTTGTAATTTTTATTAGATGAATTTTTACTGAAAGAGAAGGATGAGTTATTGTATAATTTTTAATTATCATAGTTTCAGGGTGATGTTTCCTATTGACATTATAATTAGGAATTACAAATTTTTATTGATGTTAATATTTGGTTGTAATATATAATTGACTTGAAATTTAATTTTAAGGAATTTTAGGAAGGATAAAATGTCATTGGGTGGGGGGAGGGTACGTGGGACCCTATACGATCTTGTATTGGGATGAGGGATTTCTTGTTTCATATATTTTCTATCCTATATAGGGTGGGGAAATTATGTATTCTTTATGTTAATTATTGGTGGTTCTGAATTATTTTTATGTTACTGTGGCATGTAATGAGTTTTGTTTTGAAAATCAATTATATTCATAAAGATACATATAGATATTTAAAACAATTTATAGATTATTTTTTATGAAATCTTGTTAGTCCATAACCCATAAATAATGAGAGGATAAATTATTTATTTGGTTATATGAGAAGGAATATTTGAGGTGTCAAGGTTATATTATTTTAATGAGAGTCCCATGTTATGGTACTGTACCATAGGTAAGATATTTTACCAATATATGTTATAATAAAAATTGTATAGAAATTTATTTATTATGAAATGAAATTTAGGTTATGGTAAAAGATTAATAGAGATTATTATTGATGGATTTTTGAGAGTAAATTTTCATGAGGTTTTATGGTTTTAAGGATTTTTTTTGGATTTTAAAAGAGGGAAACTTCTATGGGTTAATTTAATATAAATTCCAAAATTTTAATTTTTGATATGTGAATTTGTATTGGGTTTTTAATAATTTTATGATGGAGGGAAATAAATAAATTTTATGGAGTAAATATTTTTTCAATGTTTTAAATTCAGTTCTGTTTTTTCATGGAATACTGTTTTTATATTTTAGTGTAAGTTTATATCAAATGAATTGAATTTTTATTTTTGATGAATTATTTAAATTAGTTATGTAATTAACTAAATTTAGAATAGAAAATGTTTATATTTTCATATAAAAATGGTGATATCTTGTGAATGAGGTCTTATATTTATTTTCCATTGTTGGTCGGAGTGGATACTCAGAAAGGGGGGTGAATTGAGTTCCAAATAAAAAATTTCTGTTAAAAAGATTATTATTAAAATCCCCCAAATCAAATAACAAACTAAACTGTAGTGAATTTTTAATACAGTGAAGGGTCAGTTAGATTCTCAAGAGATTGATTAGTTCTCAGTTAATTCAATCTGAAGATTAATTAACTTTTGAAGATAACCTAATGCTTTACAACAAATACAAACACTTTCTAGTTCAACTATCACAGTTACTTTAAAATAGATTTGAGTTTAAAGTATTTAGAAGTGGAAAGTCCAATGTAGTTTAAAACCAAATAAATAAGCAGAACAGTTCTAACCAAGAGGTTCAGTCTCAAGAGGAGACTTATTCCTCTCAAAAAATTTATATAAATTTTGATCCACACCCTGGATCGGGGTAAACAATAGTGCAAAGACTGTCCAGGTACTAAGACCTCTACCACAGTTCTTCGTGGGAAAACAAAACAATAGAACACATGATATCCAGGTCCAACATGACTTCTACCACTATCCACAGTGGGAAATAAGAGTATAGGAAAAGAGTGAGCGCGGATTAAATGCTCCAGTTTCAGTACTGGAGTAAATGTGTGTATGAAATATACAGAGTGCACACACTTCTCAAAAGTAAATAAAAGAATCACTAAGAGAGTATATATGAGTTTAGAATGCTCTAGTGATTTGAAGTGCAGCACTGGACTCATTTTGATTGATCAGAAATGATTCTGATTCCTTCTTTGGTTTTTTTTCATGAAAACAGAGTGTCATTTGCCTCCTTGATTCTCTAGTTCAGTTTGATCAACTTTAGTGTATGAAGTGATCGTTGTAGTTCTTCACTCCTAGACATAGATTCATCTTGTGTTCTATTCTCTTATTGTATGAATAGCCTCATGTATGGCTAGTGTTCTTCATGTATGTAGGTGTATGGATGTCTACTTTCTTTATTGTGTATATGTGCCTCTATGTCTCATCTCTGTAGCTCAATCTACCTTCTATATCTTAGGCTCTGGTAAATAGAAATGATTACCTTTTCATAGGTAGGAGGTACGATTCCCTCGCATAACAAAAACTATAATTTATTAATAGTACATGCATTAAAAACATCAAGTACAAACATTGGTTAATAAATAAATATAAATAGAGTTTAAGTACCAGTTACTGGTTAACAGTCATCTTATCAGTAGATCTCTGTCGGTAGACTTGTAGCGGTGGACTTTGTATAACGATGAGCGCTTATCGGTTGCCCTCTGTTCTTGTACCGGTAGCTCCTTTTATCTGTATTAGTTACTCTGTGTAATAGTAGATCTATGTACTGGTAACTACCTCTTCGGTAGCTTTGGTCTATCGGTAACTTGATCATATCTATAACTACTTATATCGATGGCTCTATCTATATCGGTAGGCTTTATATCGGTAGTCGTTCTTCTGTCTTGTTTGTATCGGTAGGTCTGTGTCATTCGACTTGTGCATACTAGTAGACTTGTTCTATTGGTAGCTCTTCTTCTATCAGTTTCTTCTTGTATCAGTATAATTGAGTAGAGATGACTTCCTTATACTGGTGGACATCATAATGGTAGACTTTTCTAACAGTAACCTTTCAGTGTACCGGTAGAGTTACATACCCGTAGCCCTATTCTGTACTAGTGTACTTAGCCTTATCAGTAGCTGTGTATCCGTTTGTCTGTATTAGTAGCTATGTGCATACCAGTGAACTTAACACTTATCTGTTCTATGCACAACATATCCAGATTGATTTAGGATTATTTCAATGTATATATAAACATTAATAAATGTTGATTGACATATTCCAAAGATTATTTTGATATTTTTAACAACTTGATAATAGACTGTCATAAATTTAAAGAATTAATATATATATATAAACAGTATTTGGGATTATCAAAGCATGTGAAAGCATAATTGGGATTATCCAAACAGGTGAGGTCAACAATATCCCCTTTTTTATAATCACAACTTATGGTGTTGTAATCTAAAATAGTCATTAATATATCAGTATAAAATACAATGGTTCTTATTTATCAGTGTGAGTAATGACATTTTCAAATGTGATATTTTAAAAGTATCAGAGGATATTGTATTTAAAATTCAATTGTATCAGAGAAAACAATATATTATAAAACACATGTATCAGAGGTAAAATATAAAACAAATGTACTGGAGGGAAATGTATTATGCTCATAAAATATAATGATATTTCATATCAGTGTTGATAGTTCATATTAGTTTTCCCGGTTCTACCTTAGATATTATTTCTCCCCCAGATATGTTTTCCTTAGGTATCATTTCTCCCCTTTTGTGATTAGAAAAAATTGGGACGAAATGGAAATACTGGAAATGAGAAGTAACAGAGGTTAAAAGAAAGTAAGATCATATATATTCCTTGGGACAAACATATACAAAGAAATACATAAATGAAACAAAATAAAATACATGTGATTCATATGAAAGATCATAGACACTAATCAATCCACATCCTCAGCATGAGATTTTCCCTTGGGATCAGAAGAGGATTTACATGTGGTGGATGCAGGTGGAGGCGTAGGAATACAAGAGATAATTAGAGGAGGCTGAGCTACTGAGGTACTAACTGGACTATAATGTGTAGCTGTCTGGGTGATCATAGGAGTGAGGCTCCGAATGGCTTGGACTAGAGTCATCTAAGGAATGGGGGTAGACTGAGCAGTGGTGGGCATAGCTGGAGGAGAAATTATTGGAGTACTGTCTTCATGCAAGAAAGGCAGCAAAATATTTTTAAAGTCCATAATTATCCCTCCTCCTCTTTCCATAATAGAAATTAAATCATCATTGTTATCCATGAATTTGTCTTGTGTAGGGGTCAAATGACTGAGCTTGGTGACTATTTCTCTAAAGGCTTTATTTACAGAAGGTAACTTCATGTTTTCTAATAGAAGATTGAAATGGTTGGTCAACTGATGCTTGGTATACACTTTCTGAAAATAAGAGTCAACTTTATCCTTTAAAACTTTTTGAGAGGTAGAAGCATCTCTCATATAATCTCGAACAATTTTCATGATATCTCTGGTGGTTTTCACTTCCTGGGTCAGGGCTGATGAGTCCACAGAGCTGCTTGTTCAGGCTGAACCAAGATCTTCTCTCATCACTACTCGAAACTTGTCAAAATCTGCAGAAGTACTTGATGAAGCAAGAGGTTTGACAGTGAATGCAATATTCTCCTTGAATGATTGGGTTAAGTTTCTTATCTGTTTCTGGACAACCAAATCCTGCGTGCTCACATGCTCTTGGACGACTTCTTAAAATCTTCAAAGAAATCTACAAATTTCCTTACTACACATTTAATGTAATTGGAAGAAGCATTCATTTGAGTTCGAGAACTACACAAGGAAGTTACGGAAGTAATAGACTGCATCAAGGCAACAACAGCTCCTGTCAAGCTCTGAATCTGAGAATGACACACTCTGATTTCATTAAAAATCTCTGTCATAGTAGTTGACACGGTACAACCAAGAGAGAGTTCAAAGGATTTTTCCATGTTTCTCAGCTCCTTAGCAAACCAATTCATTAAATCAGCAATAAATGCATTCAAGGACTCTTTCTTCTCAGCCTTTAAAGTCTCAAAGTAAGCCCTGGTTACCATACTACCAGGAATAACAACAGGTGCTCTTCATGACATAATAATGGCTACAAAGTCATCCATAATAGAATAAATGGATGAAATCAGTGAAGTTTCCATTCTATTTACTTCTTCCACAAAGCTAGCCTTTAGCTCAGACTTTAACTAATCCATATCAGGTTTTCTGTCTACATCTGCAGGTAATAACTCAGAGAGAATATCATAATTGACTATAGGTATTCTTAGGGATGCCTAATTATCAAAATCTAGATAATCCAATCAATATTCCACAAAACCTAGGTCTGCTGCCCAGTCTTCAAGTCCATCATCTATTGAAACACTGCCTAGTCTAGTAGGATGCTCCCCCTCAACTGGTGAATTCTCCTGTACAACAATGGAACCCTCATTAGCTTGGTCTTCTTCAGAATAATCTTGCACAACCATCTCCATTTATCAAATAATAGGAGGCTATTCAGGAATAGGAGGAGTTCTATCAACTTCAACAGGAGCAGCCTCTAAAGGTACAACAAAACTTCCAATCAGAGGACTCAAACTCAAGGTGGCAGAAGTATATGCTTCAGTTTCAGATTCACATTCTTCTTCCTCATTCTCTGGGGCAGCCTCTTCCTGATCTAATCTCTTTTGGTCTTCCTCATCCACAGGTTCCTCTTCATTTCTTACACCCAAAACAATTTCTAAAATAGGTAGGTTCAATGATGCACTTTCCTTTTCCTGTGAGAAAATTTTAAGAGTTGGGCTAGGAGGCAAGTCTAGATCTCTTCCATCTATTGCAGTGGGATCCTCCTCATCTGAATCATCACTATATTGTGGCTCCTCTTCATTAGGTCCTAGAACTGGATCTTTCTTGTCTTTTGGTCTATTTGGATAGTTAACTAGATTGAACTTGTCATAAATCTTCTCATCAGCAGTAACCCACTGCCTTCTCTACGGGTTCTAGGTAATCCTCATATACTTACAAACTGTGCATGTGATACAATTTTTTTTTCATTCCACCACTTTCTCATCCTGAGACTCAGCAACCCCCTTTACTTTAATCATAACTGAAATCAATTTGGCAAAGAATAATGCAGTGGTTTTTGATTTAGTTCTGGTCTTATCCTCTACTTGAATGATTAGCAGCCTGCACAGATTCACCTTCACACCATGCCTTATGAGATGCAATAAATAAACATCTTGATACTTCAGATTTGAAAAGTCCCCTCTTCATGGACTTATCACATATTGAATTAATTTGAACAGTAACATATTTTCCCCATCCATCTCAACACCCACTACTTTCCTAGGAGTTCCATCTCCTATCAACTCTTCCAATGAAGTTTCATAGTCGAATATGTCACTAGTAGGAGGTATTGTCTTTGATGAATACCCAAATACTCCTTAATGTGGTACACTCATGCATTCAGCCCTTTCAATGGATGAAAATGCTACTTTTGTGCCATTTACCAACGAAATCATTCTATCCCCTTTATCAGATTTCTCAAGTTCCACAAAAGCATAGAACTCTTTTATTAGCTTCGGATAATAAGGACCGTTGTTGTTTGTGAAAAAATCTATCCATTTATGCTCCTCCAAAATTCTTAGGATCAAGGATTTGTTCGAAAAAATCCATTCTGCACACAACTCATTCTCGATTACAATTTCTATATTTTGCAAGTGTGGGTTCACTGGATGCCTCCCTGACATTGTTTGATTGACACTGATACTTACTTCAGATCCTGTCTTCTACTTCTTCGTATTCGGCTCATCAGAGTCATCTCTAATAGTCAGAAGTTTAGTTTTTTCCATCTTTGAATTGAAAACACAGGGTTTTAGGGAGATTCAGGGATTCAAGTAGTTGGGTTTGAGAGAGGAGAGTTCATTGGATTGAGAAGTAACTAAGAATTAATTTTATCATTTAGGAATTATAAAATAAATAGCTAAACTATAATAAGTAAAGTTTAAATGATACAGATTCCGGTGGCTAAAGATAGAATTTTAAAATAGCGCATACTAACAGTAGGGTATACCGGTGAGAAATCCTAACGGTGAGGTCCACTAATAGCGAGGTTCATACCGGTGAGGTATAACAGTGAGGTTTCATATCAGTGAGGTATAACAGTGAGGTTTCATACCGGTAGAATCTATTATTCCAAATTCATGTCTAATGTACTGTAACCTATTCGAACTTAATGGCTTGGTGAAAATGTCAGCCAATTGATGTTCAATACCTATAAATTCAAGAGTAATATCACCTTTTTGGTAATGATCTCTCAAAAAGTGGTGCCTTAAATCAATCTGTTTTGTCCTATAGCGAGACACAAGATTCTTATAGATGTTAATTGCACTAGTGTTATCACAATATATAGATACTTGTTCAAAATCATATCCATAGTCCACCAAAGTATGTTTCATCCAGAGAATTTGTGCACACCAACTACCAGCAGTAATGTACTATGCTCCAGCAGTAGACAATGCAAGAGAATTTTGCATCCTACTCTACCATGATACTAGGGACTCACCTAGAATATGACATGTTTCAGAAGTGCTCTTTTTATCAAACTAGCTACCAGCAAATTCAGCATCTGAATAACTCATTAAGCCAAAGGATTTTCCTTTTGGATAAAACAAACCTAAATTTGCAGTATGTTTAAGATATTTGAAAATTATTTTAATAGCAAGAAAATGGGATTTTTTAGGATTAGTTTAAAATATTGCACACATACACACAGTAAACATAATATCTGGTCGATTAGCAGTAAGGTAAAGTAGACTTCCAATCTTGCCTCTGTAATTGGTTTGATCAACTGGTTTCCCAGAGTCATCAATGTCCAACTTACAGGTGGTACTCATGGGTGTATCACTTTCCTAAATACTATCTAAACCAAAATGTTTTAAACTATCTTTTTTATATTTAATTTTATTTAAAATAATTCCATATTCATTTTTAAAAACATGAAATCCAAGAAAATATTTGAGTTCTCCCATTAAACTCATTTCAAATTCATTTTGCATACTCTATGAAAAATCAACACATAAGGTATTTTTAGAAGATCCAAAAATAATATAATCAACATAGATTTGTACTATCAAAACATCTTTAGAAATTATTTTGATAAAGAGATTTGGGTCAGTAGTCCCTTTTGAAAAACCTTTTGAAATAAGAAAATTGCTAAATCTATCCTACCATGCTCATGGAGCTTATTTCAAACCATATAAAGCTTTAGATAGATTAAAAACAAGATTTGGAAAATGAGGATTTGTAAATCCAGGTGGTTGTTCAAAAAAACATCTTTAATTATAAAACAATTTAGAAAAGCACTTTTATCATCTATTTGATATAACATGAAATTCAGATGAGTAGCATAGGCCAGTAGAATCCCAATAGATTCTAATCTTGCAATAGGAGCAAAGGTTTCCTCATAGTCTATTCCTTTCTCTTGAATATATCCTTGTGAAACTAGCCATGCTTTGTTTCTAACTATATTTCCAGATTCATCAACATTATTTCTAAAAACCCATTCAGTTCCAATGGTCAAGGTGTCCATAGGTCTGCCAACTAATTCCTAGACTTTTTTTCTTTCAAATTGATTTAATTCTTCTTGCTTATCCATTACCCAAAATTCATCATTCATTGAATAATTGATGTTTTTAGGTTCTAAGTGTGAATGAAATGCTTGATGTTCAACCTTGTTTTTTAGAAAATCTCTAGTCTGTGTCCCTCTATCAATATTTCCACCAACAACATCTAAAAGATGATTCCTTAGAATCGTAGTTGATCTAGTAAAGGTAGGACTATAAATTTTAGGTTATTCTCTGGATTCAGATTCTACAAACATAGGTTCTGAAATGATTCCAGAAGTGGATGTCTTTACAGCAGGTTCATTGATTTTATCATTAAGGTTTATAATAGAAAAATATTCTTTATGATTTTCAATGGAAGATTTGGGTTCATGTGGATCAATTTCATCAAGCTTGATGTGAACAAACTCTTCCAGAAATTTGGTTCTTTTATTAAAAACCTTATAATCTTTTCTATAAATTAAATAACCTAGGAAAATTTCTTCATCACTCTTGGATACAAACTTGTCAAGATTATCTTTTGTGTTGAGAATAAAGACCTAGCAACCAAAAACATTAAAGTAATTAACCTTGGGTTTCCTATGGTTCCAAAACTCATAAGGGGTAGTTTTGAGAATAGGTTTAATCAGGACTCTATTTATAATGTAACAATATGTATTTACAGCCTCATCCCAAAAGTAAATTGACAGGTCATACTCATTAAGCATAGTTATTGCAATCTCTTGAAGAGTTATGTTTCTTCTTTCTACTACACCATTCTGCTGAGGTGTTCTAGGGGCAGAGAAATTGTGACTATAGACATTGTGTGAGAAATAAGATTAAAATTTCTTATTTTCAAAATCAAAACCATGATCACTTCTCAAGGTCTTAATCTTAAGTCCACTGAGGTTTTCTATAGACTTGGAGTATTTAATAAATTAATATCAACCTTCACTTTTTTGAGCTATGAAGTATACCCAAGTGTACCTAGAATATTAATCTAATAAGACATAGACATAGTGCTTCCCATTTAAAGTAGAAACTCTAGAAGGTCCAAATAAGTCCATGTGAACCAACTTGAGAGTTTGAGAAGTTGAAACATCTTTCTTTGATTTAAAAGAAACTTTATGTTGCTTCCCCTTTCGACAGGGATTAAAAAAATTATTAGCTGGGAATTAAAGTTTTGGTAGGTCTCTAAATAAGATTTTCCTAGTTATTTTTCTATGTGAATGAATGTTACAATGTCCTAATCTTATGTTCCATATCCAATACTCTTTATGAAAAGAATTTAAACAAGAAATTTTTTTTAGCTAAGTAATTCAAATCAACATCACAAACATTTTCATTTCTCAAGGAAGAAAATACAAAAATATTTTTAGAATTAAAAACATTATTAGTATCATTTTCAAATTTAACATTGAAACCATCATCACACAACTGAGAAATACTTAACAGGTCATATTTATGTCCATCAACAAATTAAAACTTGGAAATTAAAATTAATCAGTGTTACTAATGTAGCCTAAGTTGATGATTTTTCCTTTTGAATTATCACAAAAGGTGAAATGACCTACATCAAATTTTATTAAACTCTTGAAGCATGAGTAATATCCCATCATATTCCTTGAACATCCACTGTCCAAGTACCATACCTTCTTATGGGAACTTTAGAAGAAATTTTCCTGCAAAACAGGATTAAACAGAATATGATTTTGGTACCCAGATTTTATTGGGTCCAGACAGGTTTGCAAGAACAACTTTTGGTACCCGAATTTGTCTAATGGTTCTCATACAATAAATAGATTCCAAATATTTTGAAAGATAAACTTTATTTTATCTATATTAATTTGAATTACTAGTTGAAGCATTTGAATTTCTGGATCTAGAACTAGCAGAATTCTTCCAGATTTAGGAATAAATCTATTTTTAGTAATCTATATCTCTCCAGGATGATAGCCTATTCCTATGGTATATTTATGTGCCACTTGTTTTCATTGAATTTGAGTTAGAGTATTCATACCATTTTTGAATTTCTCTAAGTCCTTATTTAATTTCTCATTGGACAATTTCTGTTCCGTATTTTCCTTATGTAATTGGGCATTCTTTTCCTTTTCTATATAAAGTGCAGATTTAACAGAGATGCTCAAAGAATGTTTTTTCTTCAAGGTCTTATACTTTTCCTTCATTTCATTACAGGTTTCTTCTAACATATTATAGTATTGAAATAGCACTTTACTAGTAATGTTTTATGATTCAGAATCAGAATTAACTCTAGAATAATAATAATTTAAAGTAGGAGTATCCAATGTTACCTTAGATGTGTTTGTCATGAAACAAATATTAGCATTTTGAGATTTTTCATCCTGAGAAGAATCAGAATCACATGAACTATATTCTGAAGCACTCTAAGTTGCTTTCATATATTTCTTATATTTAATGTCCTTATAATCATATTTATTCTTGAATTTTAACTTCAGGCAGTATGCTTTCACAAGTCCTTTCCTCTTGCATTTATAAGAGACAATTTTATCACTCTTGTCAGAATTTTTCCAATCCTTCATCCAATGGCCTTTGTTGTCATATTTTACTTTGTAATTTGGGTTTATGATGAATTTATTCTTCATGTAGAACTTCTCGAACCGTCTGGATATCTGAGCCATCTCTTCATCACTATCAGAATCTGAATCTTCACTTATTGAGCTTTCTGCAGGTATGTGCACTTTCTCCATGTCCTTTATCTTTAAGGTAGTAGATTTAAATGCTACTAACATCCTTTTTGGTTCATCATATTCTTCCTTTTTTACTTTCATCTCTTCTTCATACATCAATAACTTACTATTTAATTATTTAATAGGCAGTGAACATATATCACACGATTCTTTTATTGAGACAGATGCGCCTCTCCATCTTTATGGAAAACATCATAGTATTCTCATAATATGCTCCTTGGGAGGAACAAGCTTTCCAAGTGAGCTCATAGTGTTGATAATATCATTGAACCAGAGATACATGTCAGAAATAGGTTCATTAGACTTCATTTTAAAATTATCAAACTTAATAGTATAGGTGTTTAGTCTCATTTATTTAAAATTGGTTGTTCCCTCATGGGAAACAACCAGAGTGTCCCAGATTTCATAAGAAGTTTTACAAGCAGATAATCGATTAAATTCTTCATCACCTAAAGCACAATATAGGGATTTCATTTCATTACAATTATTATTGTAAGATGTTTTAGTAGGTTCATCCCAAGTAGTTCTTTTAGTTTTTAGAATCTTATATTGAGTCTCTATAGTAGTCTAGATGTCAAATCCCATACTTTCTAAATGACTTTTTATTTTATGTTTCCATTGGGCATTATTTGTACCATTAAAGAAAGGTGTCCTGTTTGTAGCAGCACCATCAAGTATATTATCCATAAACAGATTTTAAAAAATATATTTATAGAGATATAATTTACTACTAACAGAAATTTATGATCTTTAAGATACAACTAAAACCACAGTTGAAAAACAGAGTATTTAGAAATCCTTTGTAAATAATAAACGACCTCTAATACCAATTGTTGGTCGGAGTGGATACTGAAGAGGGGGGGGGGTGAATATAGTTCTAAATAAAAATTTATGTTAAAAAGATTCTTATTAAAATCCTCTAAATTAAATAACAAGCTAAACTATAATGAATTTGTAATACAGTGAAGGGTAAGTTAGTTTCTGAAGAGATTGATTTGTTCTCAGTTAATCCAATCTGAAGATTAATTAACTTTTGAAGTTAACCTAATGATTTACAATAAACACAAACTCCTTCTAGTTTAACTATAAGAGTTACTTAAAAATAGATTTTAGTTTAATGTATTTAGCAGCGGAATGTTCAATGTAGATTAAAACAAAGTAAATAATAACAATGGTTCTAACCAAGAGGTTCCGTACAAAGCCGAGACTAAGTCCTTTCAAAAAATTTATATAAATTTTTATCCACAACCTGGATTGGGGTAAAAAATAGTGAAAATACTGTCCATGTACTAAGACCACTACCGCAGTTCTTTGTAGGAAAACAAAATAATAACACACGGGCTATCCAGGTCCTACTTGACCTCGACGACGATCCACAGTGGGAAATAAGAGTATATGGAAAGAGTGAATGAGCATTAAATCCTCCAGTTTCATTACAGGATTCAATGTGTGTATGAAATATAAAGAGTGCACACACTGCTCAAAAGTAAGTAAAATAATCACTAAGAGAGTATATATGAGTTTAGAATGCTCTAGTGATTTGAAGTGGAGCTCTAGACTCCTTTGGATTGATCAGAAATGCTTCTGAGTCCTTCACTAGTTTTTTATTGAAAACAGAGTGTCATTTTCTTCCTTGATTCTCACGTTCAGTTTGATTAGCTTGAGTGTATGAAGAGATCGCTGTAGTTCTTCACACCTTGACGGAGATTCAACTTGTGTTCTCTTCTCTTCTTATATGAATGGCCTCGTGTATATCTAGTGTTCTCCAAGTATGTAGGTGTATAGATGTATCCTGTCTTTATTGTGTATACACGCCTCTATGTCTCCTCTCTGTCGCTCAATCTACCTTTTATACATTAGGCTCCGGTCAATAGGAATGAATGCCTTTTCATAGGTACGAGGTACGATTTCCTAACATAACAACAACTATCATTAATTAATATTACGTACATTAAAAACATAAAATATGACCATTTGATAATAAATAAATATAAATAGAGTTTAAGTAGTAGTGACTGGTTAACAGTCATCTTATCAGTAGCTCTCGGTTGGTAGACTTGTAGCGGTGGACTTTATATAGCAGTGAGCTCCTCTCAGTAGCTCTCTGTTCTTGTAATAGTAGCTCCTTGTATCAGTAGCAGTTACTCTGTGTAATAGTAGATCTATATACCGGTAACTCCCTCTTCGGCAGCTTTGGCCTATCAATAACTTGTTCGTGTCGGTAACTACTTATATTGGTGGCTCTGTCTATATCGGTAAGCATTATATCAATAGTCGTCCAGCTATCTTGTTTGTATCGATAGGTATGTGTCATTCAACTTGTGCATACCAGTAGACTTGCTCTATCAATAGCTCTTCTTTTATCGGTAGCTACTTGTATCGGTAGAATTGAGTAGCAGTGACTTCCTTATACTTGTGGACTTCATAGTGGTATACTTGTTCTAATGGTAACCTCTCGGTGCACTAGTAGACTTACATACCGGTAACCCGGTTCTGTAATAGTGTATTTAGCTTATCAGTTACTGTGTATCTATTTGTCTGTATCAGTAACTATGTGCATATCAGTAAACATTACACTTATTTGTTCTATTCACAACAAATCCAGATTGAGTTTGGATTATTTCAAAGTATAGTTAAACATAGATAAACATTGATTGACATATTCCAAATATTATTCTGATATTTTTATCAACATGATAATAGACTGTCATAGATTGAAAGAATTAATATATAGATAAACATTATTTGGGATTATGAAATCATGTGAAAGAATAATTAGGATTATCAAAGTAGGTGAGGTCAACATCCACGAGTGTAGTATTTCATAGGACATGTATCTTAATTTATCATTAATATAAAAAGAAAGTGGTATCTAGGTATATCATATGCTACATTTTTTTGAAACATGTTGATTCCTATGAATCCTCATTTTAATATGAATATCTTGAAACAAATTAGAGGATAAATATGATAAGATTGTTGTCCCATAATTTTTGATCAAACACCAAGTCAATATCATTTATCACTCTTAAATAATGTTGTTAATTTGAAATTATAATTTTGAATTTTTAAAATCATCAGGATAATATGAATAACGATAAATTTTTTATTGTTCTCGACTATTAATCCATCATAAATAAATAATTATATTAATTCATATGAACATTCATTTTCACCAACAAAAAATTTCTTATTCGAAAAATACACTTATTGGACATCTATGATAACCCACCACATTATGGGTGATGGTGGAAAACTGATCATCCTATGAGAAATGGTCAGTTATGAGAGGATTATCATTGTATATTAACATAGATATATATTTTATTTGGTGTCATAAAAGAGTATAGATTAATAAGATTGAATTGGTTCATATGATAACCTTGGTAATTAGAGTAGGACTAGATCTGTGAGTGAGTGATGACGATTATCTTGGGGGAGATTAGTGTCTACAGTTTAATAATTGTGGATGGAAATTCATTTTAGGATGGAAAGAGTAAATAAATAACATTCTATGTAGTCATGAATTTTGGGATCTAAGGAGGTTTTTTATATAGATGGGTGTATTTTTGGGGTGAAATCATGGAACCAATCGAGAAGATGAGGTCTATTTAGACCAAACCTATATGAAATTTATATATTGATAGGGGAACAAATTACACCAACATGATATTTAAGGAGGAAATATTTCTCATTTTCATTATTATATTTTAATGGTTCACTCCATTGAGGTATTTATAGGAACCAATATAAGGAAATTTAAAAATGAATATTTTGACATGAGTGTGCATGTTGGAAATTCGATCACTTCATGGATTATAGTGAAATATTTTTTTTTCAGATCATTATCATTTTTAAAATAATATTGAATCACAAAAATTTATTATGTATCATGATATATTGGTTTTATGTGGTAATTAATTATTTTAGCGGTGAAAACATTGACTTGTATTAACGGTAGAGAAAGGATTGAGAAAAAATTGGGACAATTAATGTTACATGATGAGGAGATTTTTTGAAAGCTAAAATAATTGTTCAATCATGGAAAATAGTGAAATTATATGACATTTAAATGGATGTGATGAGGTGATTATATAGGATTTAATGTATCAGATATCTGTGACTATGTTTCGATATAGTGGGATAAGGATTCCAAGACGAGATGATACAGTACACCATGAGAATGGATACTACAATATTCATATTTTCTCATTTTTATTACATTCAGTGAATATAAATAGATTGAAGTTATTATATAGGTGTATAATAATATAATGATTCAAAATAAATGGATAATAATACAATCTATTTGTGAATGAAAATTGTTTAACATGTCATTTATTAGCCTACTTTTTTTATAAGTAATTTGCTTGACGAGTTGTATTCATCATAGTGATCATTATAAAAAATACTAAAAATTGTAATGGTGATATAATGGTGATTATGCCTATAATTATCAAAATATTTGGAGGTAAGTGTTTTGATGAGATACTTGTGATGGGTTTTTATGGATCTAATAACACATATTTAAGAAGAGGAAAATTAAAAGAAACCAATTCCAAGAACGCCATGAACTAAAAATAAAACCATATGAGTCTCCCAAGTCCCATTAAATTATTCCTAATGATAATATTTAAAACATTACAAATAGGATTTTATACCAAGTCTTATGATCCAATAAAAATTTATATTTGTCTTACAACATTGGAAAAATAAAAACATCACATCACACAACACACATAAAATCCAAAGAATAATGGGATTAGTGTCTTTGAGGAATACCTGAACAAGAATCTTATTTGATTATACTTTTGATTCTTTCCAAATAAAAAAACCTCACTAGAACCCATTATAGGCTCCCCCTAGGATATACACATTTTCATACAACTTGAAACGAAATCATAAGAAAGGGGTGTGCTCCAACACTAGTTAAGGGAAATGATTGTCAACATGTTATTTTGGGATTAATAATAATAAAATGAGAAAATATGATCAAGGGAGAAATATCTTATTGGAAATATCATGGAGAAAAAAATACCCTCCTATAATTCATGACATAAGGATATCTAATCTCAAATGAAGAAACATATACAATATAAAAATAGAGTGTGATAGTAAACATGATCTGAAAAGGCCCAACCATTAATCAATGTTATTTATCCCTTATTAAAGTAATGTAACATAGTGAAAATCATATAAAATAACTTAGATACAAAAATAAAATCGTTATAGATGAATAATCAATTAAATAAGAAGTATTTTTAGAAGTTACGGAACCAATACTGATGAAATTGTATATTGATCTTAGGAATTGTAATATTTCCCTTATGAATATTAAACAATCCAAATGAATAGTAAAATCACCTTTGAAATTGAAAATAGGATTTTTTTATCTAATAAGAGAAAATATGATTTAATTATATCTTATTATATGTAAGTAAATATTTAAAAAATAATTAATTAAGTATCGGTATTTTTATCCAAAATATTTTATTAAACTTTTATGACTAATTTAATAATTTTAAAATAATTATTTTCATAAAATATATTCATAAATTTTTATTTTTATGTCTTATGATTTTATGATAATTTTACAGGACCTTAAGTAAAACTTCAATGTGTTACAAAATTGGTTATAATTTTAAAATTTATATTACCCAAGAAAATAATAATTTTTATTAACAATTTAATTAATAATATTTAGAAAATAATTTTCATAAAATTTAGTTTATTTTTTAGTTCTACAAATCTATAAATGGTTAGGGTAATTTTTTTGGATTTTTCTGAAATACTAGATTTTTGTGAATAGTAAAATATGATAATTTACAACAAATGCTAAAAACACGACTTTTTGAGTCATTATTGAATCATAGATGATGTGTGTGACCATTGGTTGGAACTAACAAAAACTAATTACTCTATTTAGTGAAAATAATACTCATAATTTTTTTTCATGAACAAAAATAATGAACTAAATATTAAAATAATAAAAACCTACCATATCTTCCACTATAAATACCACCCATCACACCATCTTACCCTCACTCCTCACAAGCTTTTATCATTTCCCAAATTCTTCCCAAAAATTTTCATTATACCCTCCCCCACTTCAAGGATCTCTTTGTTTCTCCTTAAAATATCAATCGTTGGTGCCTCGAGGAGTATCTTAAGAGGAGAATTAAAGAGTTGAATCCTTTCTCTTTTTCATTTAAATTCCTTTCAATTTCAAATTATTTTCTTATTCTATCATGAAAGTTCATTATACAAATGGAATTATAACTAAATTACATTTTGTATAGTATAATTATATATTTTTAAATTAAAATCCAACATTAAACTACCCCCTCTCTCTATAGTATCTTATATATGAAATCATTGCCCATGATGTGTCAATTTACCTACAGCATGGGAGATGCACTTTCATTTTTTTAAACACATTAAAGACTATTTATAAGACAATAAAATGATATAAGAAATATTTTAAAGTGTATTTTATAACCCTTTATGTTTTTACAATAAATTATACCCATATTTCTAAATTATAAAATGAAATGTGTTAGTTGTGTTAAAAAAACCACTAAAATTAACATAAAATGATCATTAACTTTTATCAAATACGTTTTCCTTAGGGAATATAAATAAATCCTTTTTAATATAATTTTTTCTTATTTTGGATGAATAATAACATATAATAAAAATTTATTATATTCATCCTTTTTTTTCAATGAACTTCAATTCATGTATATAAACGAACTGATCCTAAACATAATGAAAATGAACACTCCCGAATCGTGAAATTAAACTCTATAACTCATCCAAATGACCATAAAAGAACATAATAAAATTATGATTAATTATATTCATGTATAAAAGTTTTTTTAAATGTTAATTAATGAATCTAATGTGATTATATATTATATAAATGTGAAGAAAGCGTTGAGAATCAAGGTAAGGGGAATTATCAAACCCAACACTCTTGGTTTGGGTATTCCATATTTCACCCCATTTTTAGGGTGGATATTACAGAAATATAATTTCCTCATCATTCAAATACATTTATTAGGATATATATTATTTCTAATTTAGAATCTAAAAAACATAATGTTTTCTAAAAGAGGGATTCTTTAAAAAAACAATGTTTTCTTGATTGTTTCCTTCACTCAATATTGATGATTATTATATCAAGTTTCTTTTTACCGATTTCATTTTGGAACCCAATGTTTATAAATATATTATTATGAAATTAAACCTATTCCTTTCCATGGGTTATTATATCTTTAATATTGATATATGTTCTATGTGGCATGCATGATAATTTAAATGTTGTGATGTGACGGGTGCATCAAGAATTATATAGTGTAATGTAAATTTTATGATGTAAGGTGTGAACAAAAAATTTTATATCACTTCAATACATTGGTTAATGTGAAGAGACTAATAAGATAAATTGAAATATTAATGTACATGATTCTAGCTTCATTCAGAACAATGTGCAGTAGTTGACCACTAAGACAAGATGTTTCATTTTTATACATGACCACATTCCATGACTTTACTATAGACTTTGTCATGACTCCCTCGAAGACATCCAATGGAACTAATGTGATATGGGTTTTGGTGGACAGACTCAATAATAATTTCGACTTTATCTATATTTAGGAACATCTCTCACTTGAAAAACATGCTAAGATATATTTGAGGGAAGTTGTGAGACTGCATGAGGTTCCACTTTAAATTGTCTCTAATTGTGATCTCAGGTTCTAATACAAATTTTAGAGGGGCCTTCAAGATGCCTTGGGTAAGGAATTGAATTTGATCGTGGCATATCACCTACAAAATGCAATACAATATGAAAGGACTATTAAAATTCTCAATGATATGATAATAGCATGTTATTTAAAATTAATAGGTGGATGGGATAAGAATATCGCATTGGTTGTGTTTTTATACAACAGTATCTATCACTCGAGTATTGAAATGGCTTTATATGAAGCTCTATATGGAATGAAATGTTAAAATTTAACCTCTTGGGATGAATTTGGTGAAATAAAGCTACTTGTACTTGATGATGTGAAAGAGATGAAAGAAAAAATTTCAATCCATACACGAGCATATCAAAGATGCTCCGAGTCGGAAAAAGAGCTATGCTGACAACCATCAAAGGTACTTGTATTTTGATGTGGGAGATAACTTTTTTCCTTCAAATATCACCATGGAAGAGAGTCATGTTGTTTGGAAAGAAAGGGAAGCTAATCCCATGTTATATTTTCCCCTTCTGATGTCATTGATCGCATAGGATCCATAGACTATTGGATTTCTCTTTCACCAATTATGGATCATGTTCATGTTGTGTTCCATGTACCACTCCTTATGAAGTACATACCAGACCCTTCACATATACTGAACTCAGGGGTGGTGCCAATGGAAGATGATCTCTTTTATGAGGAGTAGCCATTGATGATTCTTGATAAAAGAGATAAGGATCTATGAAAAATAGAAAAACGACCTTGTGAATTTCGTGGGGAGGTAATATAACTATGAAGAAGCATCATGGGAACCAGAGGAGGTGAAGAAAAAGAATAAACCACACATGTTTATGTAGAATGAAATTTTGGGGGTGACATTTCAAAAGGGGGAAGAATTTAACAAACCATACTTTTATCAATGGAATTCCACCCTTATTATATTAATGTAACATATAATAAATCAAATAAAATAATTCAGATAACAAAATAAGAATTTATAAATTAACAATAAATTAAAAAAGAACTATTTACTGATGGTAAGGAACCAATACTGATAAAATAGTTACTTGATGGTATGAATAGTAATGTGAACCTTATGAATAGTAAACCAGGCAAATGAATAGTATACTCACTCATAAATTTATAAATAATATTTTAAAATCATATAAGTGAAAATATGATATAATTATATCATAGTATAAGTATTTAAATATTAAAAAAATCATTAATTAAGTGTCGGTATTTTTATAGCTCATAAATATTTAATTAATTTTTTTGACTAATTTAATAATAGTGACAAAAAATTATTTTCACAAAATGTATTAATAAATTAATATTTTTAGGTATTATGATTTTAAGATAATTTTTGTGACCTAATGTAATTTATCAAAGTGTTAGAATGTTATTTATAATTTTAAAATATGTATTTTTCAAGTAAATGATGATTTTAATTAAAAATTCAATTTATCATATTTAGAAAATTATTTTCCTAAAATGGATTTCATTTTTGAATTATACAAATTGAAAAATGTTTCGGGTGAATTATTGGGATTTGTCTGAAATACTAGAATTTTTGATGAATAGTAAAATATGAAAATTTAGAATAAATGATAAAAAAATGATTTTTTGACTCATGTTTGAGTCATGGATGACGAAATTGATTGTTGGTTCGAAATAAAATTCACTATTTAATATATTTAGTCACAAAAATCCTCACTATTTTCTATCTGTATCAATATAATAAACTAGTAGCTAAAATAAAATGATAACACCCCTCTCCTCCATTATAAATACCACCCCACAAACCCTCTTATCCTCACACCTATAATGTTTTGATCCATGAAAAAATTCAGACATAAAGGTTTCCCTATTACCTACCCCATGTCCAGGATATCTTTTTCTCATCAAAAGAACAAACCTAGTTGCCTTGAGGAGGATTTGAAGAGGATAATTCTAGATGTAAATCCTCTCCCATTTTCTTTTAATTTCCTTTCAATTTTATTTTCTGTCTTTTTATATCATCACCTACCTCCATAAAAATGGAATTATAACTCCATTACCATAAATTTCGTAGAATTATATCATGTTAATGGAATATTCAACATTAAAATACTCCCTTTCTCTCTTTTTTATCTTAAAAATAAAATCGTCACCCATGATGTGTTAATTTACCGACATCATAGGCGATGCCCTTTCATTTTCCTTAAACACCATCATGGATGTTAAAAAAAACATTAAATGTTTTAAAAAAGAATTTAAATTTTATGTTGTAAACCATTTTATGTTCTGTAAATAACTTACACTCAAAATACTAAATGAAAAAATAAAACATGTTTGTTGTGTTCGAAAAACCCCCAAAATTAACCTAAAACGACCATCCTTAACGTTTATCTAAAGAATATTCCACAAGTTATATATCCAAATCCTTTGTAATATAATTTAATATTTTGTAGTACCATTAATAATATATATTAGAAATTCTAGATTTTCATCCTCGTTTTAAATGAACTACCATTCATGTATAGAATCGAACCGATATTGAAAACTATGAAAACAAAACTATCGAACGATGAAACTAAACTATATAACTCATCCAAAAAACAATAAAAGAACATAATAAGACCTTAATTAATGATAGTCATGTATAAAATTTTCACAAATTTTAATTTAATGAATCTAATGTGATTATAAAAGACTTTAAAGTGAAGAAAGTGCTCACACAAATGGTGAGTGGAATTCTCAATCCCAACTCTCCTTCTGTCACACCCCGACCTCTAAAATTTAATTACCTTAATTAATTTAATTATTTTAATTATTTATATCATCATTTTGGATTTTGGGATAGTGCACGGTCACAACATGGTTAGTTGTAACCATACGGTCAGCTTAGGTGACCATGCGACATCCAATTACTTAAAATAAATAAATTTTATGAAATTAAAATGAAGTGAATTTGTAAACCATAATAGTAGTAATATTATTATTTTTATAATAATAATATTATTATTAATATTTTTATTGATAAATATATTATTAAGATTTTTATTAATAATAAAATTATTAATATTTTTATTAATAATAATATTATTAAAATAATTATTAATATTAATATTTTTAAATTTTTTAATAACAAAAACAAAAACAATAATAATAATAATAATAATATTGATATTAATAATATTATTCAGATTATTCTTTATATCATTATTATTATAATTATTATATGGATTAATAATAATAATAATCCTAATAATAATATAATATTTATTTTGTTTTTTAAAATTAAATTTAAGGAAACCCAATGGGGTCTCTCCCCTTCCCCCCCTGCGTGCTGCGTCTAACCCCAACCTTGCTCTCTTTTTCCCCGCACCACCTCTCCTACCTCACCAGCGACCTTCCATATGGTTCCCTCTTCCTCATCGGTGTGACTCCGCTCCTCCCGCCCCTCCTCACAGAGGCCTGTGGCCCTCCTGCGACCGACCTTCCAGTCGGCGCCACCCCTCTCCCCAACACAACCAAAATGGTATGACTGCCTATCCTATAAAAACCCAATCCCGCATGACCACTTATCTAACATGACCCTCTCTGGCGTAACACCCTCTATCCAGTACGAACTCTCTCCATTTAGTCTTTCCTAGATTTTGGGGTTTTCTTCCCACATCAAAACCCTAGATGGTATGGGTTTTTTTTAACTCAATTTTATTCGATTTTTGGGTGTTCGAAAGGTCTCTAAGGTCTTATTATCATTTCCATTGAACCTCCATTGTATCTTCACCCCACCGTGGTAGGTGGTTCAACACCTTAAAATTTTTAGATGTTCTGAATATTCTTGTGTGCCTTTATAATTGTGTTCTATGGATTTATCATTTGGTGTGGAATGTGTAAGAAATTCATTTTAGCTTGATTATGTGATGAAAATGGGTTTCATAATGGGATAATGACTATATTTTGATTGTGTTTTGTTGTGGTTCTTTTTGAATGTATTTTATGAATTGTTCAAGAAATGGGATGTGGGTTTTCAAGGGAACATGTGGTTCAAATCTATCAAAAATGGGGTTTTCGAATGAAATGAATTATATTGGGAAAATTATCCTTATTGTTCACATTAAAATAGGATTCGATAATTTAGTAAATAATTTGAAACATGTTTTGAAATGAATTTCAATTATGGGTGGATTTTAAACGTGCGTAGCCAATGAAAAACCATTGTATTTAATTGTGTTTTATTCATGTGATATTGCTAAATAAGATTTTTATGAAATGTTAAAGGCATTGCGAAGTGTGTATTTAAATGGTTTTGGTGTGTTTAAAATGGAAGGTGCCTTGTTTTTGGAAGAGATTGGGATTCTAGGTAATGCATAATGAAAAGGATATTTCATATTGTTTGAAAAAAATAGATTTTGTATTTCCTTTGGTAAATGCATTCTGGGTGTGAAAATCATAAAGGCCCATTTGGGACTAGTTACATTTAAAATACTGTTTTCTTTTATCAATTTCATTCTTAAATGTTTCGTTGGTTTTTAAATTGTACTTGGGTTTATTTTTTGGATTAATTTTATTTTGTATTATTATGATATTTATGGATTCATATTTTTTTATATTGTGTTTCTCAATACATTGTGGTTTTGAGTTGCTTGGTCTAAGGAAACTCTCCTATGTATCCATAGGTAAGTGTATATATATATATGTAGGTTCCCAGTTGATGAGTATATTCATCCATGGTAGTGAATATATATGTCGAGGGATTCGTGTTCCAATATATATATATGGAAATTCATACATAGGTGGGTGGATACCGGTGTATACATATAATCATATATGTAAGGATACCATTTCACAAGGTCATAGACATATAGGTGTGTGTATAGGGGTTAGGTGTTCTTATATGTTTTTGAAGATGCATATGCTCATTGGGGGAGGAATAACTCTTAGTTAAAAGGCACCAATGGATAGATGTTTAGATTGGTTCCAGTATAAGGTAGGTTTCTCTTTGTATTTCCTTTGAATTTTAGAATACATTAATTTATAGTATTTCTCAAATTTATTTAACACTATTTAGTGATATTTGGTTTTTATAATAAATTCATGATATAAAATAATGTGAATTCCTATTTGGGTTCGATTTCATGAAATCAATTATTTGATTATGCATTCAATTATTTTAAGAAATTCCCCTTTGGACTTTTTAAATGTATTTCAGATTTTAAATGGTGATTCAGGTTTTTTAAATGGGTTTCCATGTGTGTTTTTTATTTTGAAATTGATATGCGTGTGATTCTATAAGAAATTATTTGGCATGTGAAAATCATGTGAGGTCTAATTGGAATTTATTTTGGTAAATTTGGTTATCTGAAAAAATCTCCATGGATGGCCTTCTTTCCATGATAATGTTTATGTTTTGGGAGGTCCACAGTTTTGGACTCCAATTTGATCAAATAGTTGAAAGGAAACAGACATGATCTTTAGGGTGACTCGATGGTGTCATTGGTGTGTGTATTGATTGTCCATGATGCATGCGGTTCTGATTGGATACTTGTTTGACATTATTGTCTCTTCCCCTTTTTATTCTGAACATGGGAACCTATAATTGGGATTTAATTCTTGTGGAATTATTGCTACACAAGTATAGTTTATCTCACTAGCTAGTGGCCCATATATGGGGTTATTTTGTTATCATTTATATGTGATTGGGCCCCTCAATCATGCCTGGTCAGGTGACGATCAGGTGTTTGGGTGTTATGAAATCATTAGGTAGATAATTCCTTTGGGATGAGTCACATGTGATGTATGTTCTAAATTATTCATGAGATCCTATCTTCTCCCATGTTTTCTGGTACTTATTTATATACGGAATCTAATTGGGATGCATGTGCTCGTTGGTTTCTCTGTTTGGTATTTTTTCATTGCCTATGTTATGTGTTTTTTGATCTTCTGTCCTTGTGTAGTGTAGGTTTTTTCTAAAGGTAATAAAATTGTTAGTGTATATGGAAAACGTTTTTGAAAAAGTTTTACAATTCCTTCAACTATTTGTTTTGTGTAAAAATCATATTCCATAGAATGAAAATTCCTTCTTCTTGAATGGGTAATTTAGTTTTTAATTGAAAAAGGGAAATGGACTGTGTTTTTTTGATGAATACAATGTATGAAAACATGGTTTTATACGTTTAATTTTAAACATGAAATTAATGGATCTTTAATTTAAAATAAATTCATATGTGAATAATTTTTTTGGGCACACCTACAGAGTTTTTATACTAACAACTATAGTTTATGTTTGTTTTTAGCTTTTTGGTGATCTTTCATTCTCAGATTTGATTGACATTGTGCGATGTTAGTTTGAGGTCAGTGGCGACCCGTATGGTTACATAGAGGTATGTAGAATTTTATTTTCTCAACATTTCATGTTTTTTTTAATTTTCAGTATTTATTTATTTATTTTTCATTCATTTATGTGCCAAATTGTTCAAATCAATTTAATTTTGGTGACCAAATCTAGTTAACAGCTCAGGGGATTAGGAACTCCCTTCAGGGCATGTCATATTCTAGCTCTACTGACCTGTTTAGGGTCGACCTGAGTTGGCTTGGGAAAAATGGTATTTGAGGAGACCCATGTAATTTGGGGTGTCCGGTAGTAGGAGGATAGGACTCTCAGGACTTAGGAGGTCAGTGCGGGAAGGGAATCATGGTCCCTTACTCATTCTAAACAATGAGTTTCCTAGGGTAGTTCTGGTTTTGAGTCTTTTTATTTTATTTTTGGATTGAGGAATGAAAATTGAGGCCAGTTGGTGTCAGGTCGAGATCTCACATGGAGTAGTGACCCATGTGGATTCCGAGTACTCAGTTGTAGTTACTCTTAGATGCTGATTATTACATGGGGAATGGATCACTAACTTGTAACCAGGTTAAGCATAGCTACTAGTTCCACATTTCTGTAGCTCATTGTAGGTTGTGATTCATTTTGTTTTGGTTGGAGAGGGTGTGCATATGAAATTGAATGTGGACTTTGAAATGGATTTTTTTCTCAAAAATGGAATTAAATTGGTAATGTGAGTTATAAAATTGGATGCATTTTGGGATGGAAAGTTGGTAAATGATTTGGTTTTGGTGAGAAAAGGAAGGATGCAACACTTTGTATTTTTCTATAAAGGATAAAATGTGTGTTGGTATGTACAAAAGGTTTATGGGGGAACATGGTCATGGAAGATGTGAATGGAAATGTATGGACACACATGTGATGATTCATAGGATTCCATGGGTGTGTTTTAAACCTATATAGTTCGGAAATTGGGTTTTCCATAAGGATTATATATTTTTGGTGTTTTCAAAGTTGATTTTGTTTTAGGAAAATAGACTCAGAAAAGGAAGTTTGGAAAATACATTTGAAAATGGTGATTTTGAAAAGAAATATTTTGGCTCTGTTTATATTTATTTGGCTTCCAAGCTGATTGTCTCAGCTCAAGATGGAATTTTTAATCAATTTTTGGCTTGATGCCAGTTTTCGTTCTATGATCTTATTATTGTTTCGAGTAAGCTGCGTAGAATATTCCCTAAGGCTGATGATTAGTCATACCTAGTTTTTGGTTCTTTAGGGTGTTACCTATCCATTGAGGTATTAGTGGTCCATTAAAGGTTGTTTTATGTTTTTAAAGAATAATAATGTGTCTTTGAGTTATTGGTAATTTTACGGGTTGTTTAAAGTCTGTGCCATCTCATATTCATTAGAGGGCCAAATTTTAGACCAGTGGTAGTTGGATATCCCATCTTACATGGAAGATTAGGTGAGATGGGAAATGTTTGAGGCGACCTTCTTCCGAGGGTTCATACAAGAGGAGGTGATGTTAAGGAATATGGAAGAGTTACGGGATGTTCGGTAGGGTGATCAATTTGAAAATGTATACATTAACCACTGTAATGAGATAGTTCTTGGGGTATAGTCTATGGAGGTTGGAAATCTGACCCCTATTGTTTTTTGTAAGGGTTCCCTTTATGAAAATAAGTGCAAGATTATGGTACCAATTCTTAAGGATTCCTCTTCCAAGGTTATGGAATTTAGTTCGTTTGCACGGGTTTTCCTGTGCCAATGATGGGGTGAGTTTTAGAATTTGAAGTCGAATTTTCAAATCCCTCTGAAGTCCTGTAATCAATTTGGCTATTTGGGTCATTGGGATAATTCATGTAGGATTTTTTTCGTGTGGAAGGAGTTGTGACTGAGGGATACATGTACATGACCCTATGGTAGGAGATTCTTTATCTATTAGAGGCCAAGCCTCAAGTCTGGGGTTGAAGCTCGCATATAGTCTGGTTATTCAAGGTTATGTGAGATCTTTTCTTGGTTATTTATCCTTCATCTCAGATTATAGAAATTTAATATTTACTTATTCTTTTCCCCTTCAATTATAAGTTAATCATTTCGTTTTAAGGTTTTGATGGATTTGTTCTATTCTTATCTAAGCATTTCTAACAATTCGAATGTGGCTTTTGGAGTTATTAATTTTTCTTAGGGGTTGTTGGTCAACCACATGTTAGGGTCTCACTTTTAGTTATAGTTGTTCTCATTGGTGATACATGTGTTTTTTATGATCGATTCTTGAAGGTGTGATCAGGTTTACCATTTAGTTATTATTTATTTTCGTGGGTTTTCCCTGGTGTTGGAAATATAATTATGGTGGTGGTGTGGTTCCACTCATGTTAAGGGAGTCAGATGATGTTCATGAATGAATTTCCAGGTCTCATTGAGGGTGTTTTCATTTATTAATGAGGAGTTTGGGTTTTGTTATTTTTCTATTCTTAGTATCCTCGTTTGTCGGGTTCCCTCATAGTGGGTTTCTTGTTTATGTCTTGGTAAAATTATTTGGGTTTTATGTTTCCCTAGCTATTGGAGTTCTTGTGGTGGGGAGAACCCCCACTCATGTTCCCCCTATAATCTTGGGCTTATTGTTCTTATTATATCAGTCAAGTGTCACCTATGGAGATTACGTTCATCTCTCGATCAATTACTTTCCTCAGTTTTGTTTGGGAATGGGCTCCAGTTTCGGTTAACTATTGGATTGTTGTATTTCTGGGGGAATAAATTGTTTGTAGTGGGTAGAATTGTCATAACCCAACCTCTATAACGAATTATTGAAAGAAAATTAATTTTTTTAATTATTTTTATCCTCATTTTTTATTTCTGGCCAACGAACAGGAACCACATGGTTTGTAGTAACCATGAAGTTGGACTAGGTGATCGTACGACTGCACAATACTTATGATTAATATATTTTATGAAAATATCATAAAGTAAATGTTTAAACCATAATAGTAACAATATTATTATTAATAATTTTATTAAAATTGTTATTAATAATATTTTTACTAATATTATTATGAATAATAATATTATTAAAATTGTTAATAGTAGTAGTTATAATAATAATAATAATATTATTCTTATTATGAGTAAGATTATGATTAAGATTATGATTATGATTATTATTTTTAATATTTTTATTATTATTGATGTTATTTTTGTTATTATTATTATTAATATTAATATAATTATTATTTAGTTTCTTTTAATTAATTTGAGGGAAACCAAATATGGTTGCACACCTTCACCCTCCAAATGTGTTGTGTCCGACCACCCCCAAACATGGTCCCTCCTTTATCACACCACCTACCCTTCCTCACCCGCGACCTTCCATTTGGTTACCTATTCCTCACCAGTATGAATTTTCTATGGTCGTGCCTCCTCTCACTAGTGCATATCCCTCCTCTGACCAACCTTCTGGCTGGAGCCCCCTCTCTCTGGCACAACCTAT
This sequence comes from Viscum album, assembly GCA_963277665.1. NCBI lineage: Eukaryota > Viridiplantae > Streptophyta > Magnoliopsida > Santalales > Viscaceae > Viscum > Viscum album. The sequence continues at coordinate 930,726,671 of OY728122.1, read as the reverse complement.
ATCGAGTGACACCCTTTTCGGCGTAACCCCCTATTCGGCGCAACCCCCTGTCTAGCATAACCCTCTCTCATTTGACCCTCTGTCAAGTGGTACCTCTCTCCAATGCGTTTTTCCTATATTTTTGGTTGTTTCTTCCTTTATCCAAACACTAGATGTTATGGGTAGTTTGTAACTAAAATTTATGGGATTTTAGTGTGTGTGAAGTGTCCGTGAGGTCTTATTATCCCTTCCTTTGATGCACAACTACATCTGCACCCCACCGAGGTATATTGTTCCATGCCATAACTTTTTTTGATGCTCTTAATATGATTCTATTCCTTTATAAATATGATCTATGGATTTATTGTGGGGTGAAAATTGTGTTACGAAAGAATTTTGGCATGCTTAAGTGATTAAAATGGGTTTTTTAAGAGATATTGGCTATGTTTGGATAGTTTTTGTTGTGGTTGTTCTTGAAATTTTATTATGAATTGATTATGAAATTGGAAGTTTGTTCTCAACGAACCTTGTGGTGAAAATATATAAAAAATGTGGTTTTCAAATGAAATGAATTATATTGGAAATGTTATCTTGTCGTGCACTTTTATATATGATTTTGGAATTGAGTAAATAATGGGAAACATGTTGTGAAATGAATGTTTCTTATTGGTGTATTTGAAACATGGTAGGCCTATAAAAAGAAATTTGTTTTAACTATGTGTTTTTATTGGGATATTGCTAAACCAATTCATTATGAAATGTTCTCGTCATGTTGAAGGTAGTTTTGTAATGGTTTTGGTGTGTGTAAATAGAAGGTTCCTTGTCTGTGGAAAAGAGTGGGATGCTTGGAAATGCTTAGTGAAAATAATATTGAACATGGTTTTGAAAAATGGTATTTGTTTTTCTTATGTTAAATGTATTTGGGGTGTGAAATACCAAATGGACCGGTTTTCACTTTATACATTAAAATATTTTTTTCCTTCATCATTTCCATTAATAAATGTTTTTTTTGGTTTTTGAATCGTACTTGGGTTCCATAGTTTGGATTAATATTTTTTTGGGTATTATGATGTTTATGGATTTCTATTATTTTTTAAGGTTTGTAAGCCTATGCTTTGTGATTTCAAGTCTCCAGGTCAAAGGCGACTCACCCGCGTACACATAGGTAAGTATATATGTGTTTGTAGGTTTCCCTATTATGTGTATATTCATGCATGGACGTGAATTTACATGTATGGGTTGTGGTCTGCATATGTATATATATGGAAATGCATAAGTAGGTGGTTTCAGAATGGAGTATTCGTTTAAGCATATATGTAAGGTTCCTGTTGTATAAATTCCAGCCCATATGGGTGTGTGTATAGGATCTAGGTGTCCTTATATGTATGTGATGATTCATATGCTTAGTGGGGGAGTAACAAATCCTAGTTAGAATGAACAAAGGGATGAATGTTTTGTTTTGTTCCACTATAATGTTGAATTCCCTTTTCCTTTACATTAAATTTAAGAATACACTGATTACATGTATTTTTCATGTTTATTTATTACAAGTTAGTGATATGTGGTTTTTTGAATAAATTATGGTTATAAAATAATATAAATGCATCTTTCTCTTTGATTGCATGAAATCATCTAATTGAATGTGCACATAAGTGTTTGATGAAATTACCCTTTGGCCATTATAGATTTATTTCATATTTAAAATGGTTATTTTGGTTTCTTAAATGGGTTTACAAGTGTGTTTATCAATTTTAATGTGGTGTTTTTGTGATTCTTTAAGAAGTGGTCTGGGATGTGAAAATCAAGTGAGGCCTGGTTGGCATTTTTTGTAAAACTGGTTATCGTAAAAACCAAACTTGAGTGGTCCTTTTGCCTTCGTTATGTGCATGTTGCGAGAGGTAGATTTTGTAGGAATCCCTATTAATCAAGTATTTGAAAGGAGAGAGACCTGTTCGTTGGGGTGTCTTAGGTGTGACATTTTTGCGTCTGTTGATTGAGTTCAATGGAAGTGCTTATGACTTGATAATTGTTTAACATTGTTAGATCACCTCCTTTTCAGTCTGAACATAGAAACATTTCTTTGAGATTGAAATCTACGTGAAAGATTACTGCACAAGTCTAGGTTATTAAACTATCTAGCGGACCACAACATGGGGTAATTTTTTTTATCATTACTGTGGGATTGGTCCCCTTAGTTATGATAGGTAGGGAAATTATCTGGCATTTGGGAATTATGTAGTCATCGAGTGGGATAATTCCATCATCATGAGTCACATGTATAGTATGTTATAGAATTTTAATGAGATCCAAGGTTCTACCATGTTGTTTGGTACTGCGTAATCTGTAGTAGATGATTGAGATACATGTGGTCATTGGTTGCTCTTGTGTGTTGTTTTTTATTGGTCATGTTGTGTTTTTGTTGATCTAGTTTCTTTATATAGTGCATCTTCATGATAAAGGTGAAAAAATGGTAAGTGTTTATGGAAAAAATTTCTGATATTGTTTTAAACGTTTTTTCTCTCTTTTTAGTGTAAATATAACCTCCATGAAAATAGAAATACATGCTTCTGAAAAATTGAATGTAGTTTTTAATTGAAAAAGGGGAATTGACCGTTAATTATTTTATGAATATAATGTGTAAAAACCAAGTTTTACACATTATATTTCAAACATTAAATAGATGTATCTTTTATTTAAAATAAATAAATATAGTAACAGGTCGGTTGGGAACACCTACTGAGTGTTTGTAATCATTGTTATAGTTTATCTTTGTTTTTATCTTTGGTTTCAATTCCTTGCTCGGATTTAGTGACTATAGTGAGGCATTGGTTTGAGGACGATTGTGGCCCAAATGATCACATGGTGGTTTGTATATTTTTGTTATCACAACATTTCTAGTTTTTGATTTCATTTTTCAGTTTTATTTATTTTTTTGTCTTTCATTTATGGTCCAAATAGATCCCATATTTTTAATTTTATTGCCCAGCTATAGTTTCCCGCTGGTGGGGCTTGGGAATTCCCTTCAGGTCATACCACGGGCTGGCTCAGTTGACTGGTTCAGGGTCGACCTGGGTTGGTTCGTGACACTTTCTTTGGGGTTTCCAAATTTCACCCCATTTTCAGTATTGATACTCTATAAATATAATTTATTCTTTATTATCTTTAATTTTATAGGAAATTAATGTTTTAAAATTTATTTAATGACAAACAAAATGATTTCCAAAATAACTCTTCTTTCAAAAAAACACACTACTCAAGATTGTTTCATTCAATTAAGGTTGATGATTCTAATATCAAGTCTGTTGTTCCCCTTTCATTTGGGAAGTAAATGTTTTTAAATGTATGACTATGAAATGAAACCCATTCTAATTAATGAGTTATTATATGTTCAATATTGTTATATGTTCCATGTGGTATGAATTAAAATGTAAATGTTGTGACGTGATCGGTGCAAATGGAATTATATAGCAGAATGTAAATTTAACGATGTGTTGGATACACTTGGAATTATATAGCGCTCTAACTCATTAGGTACTACGAAGAACGTCATCATATAAAGTAAAATTTATGTGAAAATGATGCTATCTTTGTTCACAACTATGTGTGGTAGTTTATCACTAAGAAAAGATCTTTCATTTTTATGTTTTTCCCAATTCTATGCCTTTATCTAATGCTTCCTCTCATGATGATGATTTTATGATTATGGAAAACCCATTTCATATTTTTTATGATCTTATCTATCCCATTATTGGGGTTTTTCTCTTACACATTTTTGAGGTATATCTTTATGTGAGTACATATAGTAATTATAACACAAGGGACACAAATTATCAAGGGAAGATATAATTAAATAAATGTTTATTTTTTGTGTTGTAAATGTTATGAATGGTCCTAGTTTTTCCAAAACTCAAAAACATTTGGATCCTCATTATCTATTTTTTTATCTTTTTTATCACTAAAATAAAGTAATAGTAATTTAATAAAATGCATGATCACTGTAAGATCCGTGGAACGTAATCAATGATATATAAGATACAAATGTTGGACAATAATAAGACCAAAAATCATAACATAATGGATCAGAAAACACATCATAGTTAACTCATTGTATTAGGAATCACAATATGTTTACCATGTTTTATCATGAAATACATAATGTTTCCTATAATTTATTAGCTATTACATCTTGTTTCCCATAGCGGTTCAGAAATTACATGTTGTTTCCAATAGTGGATCAATCATAAATACACATTTCCAGTTATCAACTCATGAGTTATAAATACTTAAAAAATTAATTTGAGGGTTAATTAATACCCCTAAATTCATGATAATAATAATAATAATATATGTATATTTGTTATTAGAAGATCAAAAAATTCATACAATAAGAATAACATAATTAGCCCATCTGAAAGGGCAGGGTTTCATGATAAACATTCCAAGAAAATTATATAACCAATTTAGATAAATAAGTTGGTTGGTTTCATAAAAACAACCCCCCTATATCATAATAATAATTATGTTTTCTAAAATAAATGGAAAATACATTTTTAAGATTATTGGATAAATCAGTTGAAAAAGGGAGGAAATAACCCCTTTCTCCATGGATTTAAAACTTCTTACAAATGATTTCATTAAAATTAAATAATATGAGATTAAAAAAAATCTAAAATACATCAATACTTTTAGAAAATATATATAATTTTCAAACAATATTCTATTTCCAAATCATCATTTGAGAAGATTTAGAAACATTGAAGAATTATTTATTAAAAACACAATCCTTAAAATTTATTTTAAAACCTTGAATTAATTTTAAAAATAAAAATTGTACTTTTGATTATTATAATAATATCTTTCTTTATTATTAGAATCAAAAGAGTTAAAATAATTTTTAATCCCAATTAAAAAAATTGATGTGAAGAATCATAATGAATAATCATTATAAAATAATTGAAACTATAAATGAGTTTTTAGGAAACACTGTTTACAAAAATATAAAATATGGAGTTACGATTCAAATGAAAAAAATCCTTTTTAATACGGTGAAGTTAATATTATTTTGGAAAATTTAATTTTAAAAAAACTTTTAAATAATATAGTATTTAAATGTGTGTAATGGTATTTAAAGGAAATGTGTAGTGGAATATTAAAAATATGGCCATTGAAGAAATTTGTTATGAATATTTTAAATAAACATTGTAGAAAACCAACATCATAAAATTGGTTAAACTTTTAATTTTCAAAATAATATAGTGGAATTATAAATGTCACATGTTATTACACATAATTTTTTTCCCATATATAAAGGATAACATAGTAATAGAGAGAAGATATAGAGAGAGGTGAAAAAATCATTACATTTGATGAAAAGTATTCTTGAAAGGATATTCTATTTGTGAAATAAATAAATAATGGTAAATGAAATGAATAAAAAATTTTACATCTAAATATAGATAATTAATTATAGTATAATCACACTACATATTAAAACCATATTGCAAAACTACGGAAAATTAGAAGTAATTATGACTCTAGAAAAAAAGTCGAGTGAAAAAAATTACATTTCTTTAATATATAATAGCCAAATGATTTGAAACCTCTTATTTTAATGAAAACAATATTAATTAACTATTTTAAAAATATATTAATAACTATTTTTTTTTTAAATTCATTCAAAATCATTATTTAGAACTATAATCATGTGTTATATTTTATTTCCATCATTGGAGGTTAACAACTACTGTTCTTAGTTTAGTACTCGTTTCATATTTATTATATCAATTTGATATTATAGATTCAATGTTTAGACATATTAAATAACTATTGGGTGCGGAATATATATTTTAAAATTATTTATAACTTTTTAATTTAATTTTATATGTATTTTATTTATTATTCATGATGTCATAGTTGGTGTTTAATATGTTCCATTAATTTTTAATGATCATATGGGTGGAACAATAATAATAAGTTATATATTAATATAATATTTATAGAACAGTAAAATAAATCATTATTTTATCATTAATTGATAATTGAACCACTATATATGTTTATATAGTCATCCAAGGTATAAATCAATTTCATTGTTCAAGTAGGGGGTTAAAAAAACCTAGCAAAGAAATAACAATAATCTAATGGTGAGTTTGGCTACGAAAATGATTCTTTTGGAGTAATATATTTGTAATTAAATTATAATGATATTCTTTAGATGGTTTTAATGTGTTAAATAAGATATTAATATAGCTTTATAAAGAATGTAATATTATGTGAAAAACCAAATACATAATTTTTTTGGTGGTGGAAGAATACACATAAGCTTCAGTGACACTTTCATTTTTCATAGACAAGGAGAAATATAAGTGTTGTTTTATACATTTTGAATATTTATTATTATATAAATATCAAATTAATCCAATTAACATAATTTTAGGACCGTAAATGTAAGGAAGTGAATAAAAATCACACAAACCATTCATGGAGGAGGTATTCCACACCTACATATGAAAAGTTATTCATTTTTATAATGGTTATAGTGGATTATAGAAAATATAAATTCCCTAAAATTATTACATTTAAATTTTTTATTAATACTAATACTTTAATAATTTCAAGGATATATTAGGTTTTATTTGGTAGGAGAATACAATAGATGAGAGAGAATGATTGAGATCCTTACCCCTTAGATTGGATGTTCTCCCTTTGGAAACACCTTAAGGCTATTTACCCATGTATTTTGGTGATACCAAAGATTCTAAGATATATTTATAGAGTGTCGGATAAAATATGGTAGAGTTTTGGTTGATATAAATATTTATAATGTGTTAATAAATCGTGTGGGGTTTAGATCCTATTATAGGTGAAGGGATTTTAATTTTTGTAAATATAACTTCTTAAAATAATGATATCTCATGTTTCACATGGAATGCATATAAAAAGCAAAAAATAATTTATTAGGGTTGTTTTTATCATCTATGATCCATAAAATTTTATTTTTATATAAAAAAAGTTAAAATGCTTTATGTGTTTCACTTTTATATATTTAAATTTTATTACATTTTTTATCATCGTAATAAATATGTTACCTAATTAATTTACATTTAAAGGATAATAATAAAATAAAACATGTAAAATAATTTTGATCCATTCATTAATAGTATGTTATACATAATATTTAACAAAATTTATTTTTAAAAAAATAATTTAACCATTAGCGCATGTAACATGAAAGAAAACTCATTTTTAGAAAAATTGTATTTTATACATAAAAACAGTATCTATGATAAAATTTCCAATGTTTTTTTAATGTAAAAAAATAATTTATTTATTATTAAAAATATTAGAGATATTTTATTAAAATAAATCCAAAACCAAATTCAACCTTTTGGGTACTTAGTTAAAAAATAAAATGAAAATATCTTTTATTAATTTAAAATATATCCTATGTTTCCAAAAAAATTAACATAGGATTCAAAAAACAAACATTCTATTTCAAAATTATTTATTTAAACTATATATATATATATATATATTATTTATAACACTATTATTAATCATTAAATGAAACCTCATTTTCTGAAAATTCCACTAAAGTGATCATATTTTTTAAATCAATATTTTTCAAAATTCACCCCATAATTCATCCCTTTTTGAAAAATTAGAAAAATTAACTGTTAGATAATTTTGAAATTATTAATTTTGTAATTTATTTGATTTTTTAATAATTTAAATCATTTTTATATAAAATAATTTTTTAATGGAAATATAAGATATAAAGAAAACTATTTTAATTGAAATATTATGTTATTAATTGTTATTAATATTATTTCAAATCAAATATTATTTCAAATAATTTCAATATATTATTTTCTATATTGTCATTTTTTTAAAGCAGTTAATTTAATTTATTAGGGTAAAATAAAAACAATATTAAAAATATTTCTTTGAGATAAAACCATTCTTTTTAATATTAAATAATTTTATATAGTTATCCTCTAAATATCATTAATTCTACTTGATTAATATCTTTTTATTTACTAGTGTTCGTATTATTACTTTTTTTATATTAATAATATTCTTTCAATATATGGTTTCTTTTTTAGTTCTGTGTTATCTATGGATAACACTATTGAAAAAAATAATAATTTAGTGGAGAAAAGATATTTTAAAATATTAGAGTGTTACATTCACCCACATAAAATAAATTAAATCCTCAAAATTTAAATTTTCTCATAGTGAGTAAAATATATAAGGGTATCTAAAACATAGATGTGGACTCAGCTATAATTTATATAGAGATATCAACATTTCAAAATAAAAAATATATCTTATTCTCTTAGAAAAGTTTAATCATAATATTGAGATTCTGTAATCATTTGAGCTAAAAACCAATCATTGTTAGGTATCATAACACATATAATAGAGTTTCTTCCCAAGGGAGATCATTTCTATCTTTCTAGTAATTGATGATCATTGTTTTGTTTTTGAATATAATATTTTATTCTCCTATTTTAGTACATAATATGAATTCTTAGGTTGATATAGATAATTTCATAAATCACATAAAATTCATCTAAATGTATAATAATTAAAATTTCATGAACCATATTCCATTAACCTAAACAATATATTCAATAATAATATAATGTTTCCCCGGATGATATAAGATTATTGAGGAAGTGATTTTATGGACAATAAGAACTTCTATGGTAGACTATAGTTGATAGAAAGGAATCTAATAATATATTTATAAATCCATGGAAATGAAAATATGTAACATATAATACATATTTACCCCTATTAACTTGAATAGTTGACACTGAACCGCTTTTCCCTTGGTCTCTTGTCCTAAGAAGTTGTTGAGGTCTATTATCATTATTAGCCATTGGATTATGAAATATATTTTCATAATTCTAAAATTCATTACATTTTAGAAATTTTAAATTCATCCAATCCATTTACTTGATAATATTCTCCATCCAAACTCAATAAACATAAGATTTGTGGACAATATTTACCTACTTGTAGTACTTTATTTTTTTGATATATTTCCATTTGTGCATTTTCCTAGATTGTTCCACATAAAAAGTTAGATATTCTTTCTATAATCATATTTATCACCAGATATTTTTTAGAACTCTATTAGTATCTTCCTTGGTGTGTTTAGATATTTTTAAATACTCAATTTGGTAAACATAACATTGGACTATTTTGTGAGAATATATATAATATTTTTATCACATGCTCTTATCATATTCGTTTTCTCATTTGTAATATTATTATATTATCCATCACATACATTATTTTTCTGGATCCTCCATTATATAGACTCATAAAAAACTAAAAGGTTAAATATTAGTGATAAATAATAGTCTCATAAAAAATTATCATAAATATACTCAGGAAAATGTATTCTCAAGATGTCTCACATTATGACATCATCATGTTAGCCTATAATTCTTTTTATTCAACTTGGATCACTCCTAGTCCAATTTGGTATTCTTATGATGTATTCTATCATACTTCATGACATAATTCCTTATGTATTTATAAAATAAATCATTTAAAAAAGTTTTTATAGAAAATTTGATTTAATGAAATCATATCACCATGGACATCCTTCTAAGTTAGTCATCTTTGGTGCTCACATCATTAAATGATTAAATATAGAGTTTATAATCAGAAATCTATTTTAAATGTTATTAATCATAAATGCATATATTACATAGCCACATCCACATTAAATTATCTAAAATATGATTTAATTTCATATAAGAGACACAATATCCATATAAATAAAAAATCACGATATTCCCCTACATATAGACTAATCCATACCATTTTCCCTAATATTACCTCATATTATTCCCTAATAAGTAATTAAATAATATTATAAATATGTGTACCCTTTTTTTGATACCAGCTGATATGACCTAGACTTACGCTCACTAAGACAGTGCAAAATAACATGTTATATACATAGTCTCTCAAATCAAACGAGAGGATCCTTGAGAAATAATATTTTTTAAAAAATAATTTCCATAATTTAAAAATTACATCCCACAATAAAAACACAACACTAAAAATGAAATGTTTAAAAAATTATGGTCCCACTATATATGAAACTCGTTTTATAATAATTGTTTTATGATACTGGAGGAATGAAAATATTTAAACATTGGGATATCAAATCCTCAGTAATGAAAAAACTCATCAACATTTCATCATGGTTTAGATTATAAAAATATGATAAAAAATTACATTGGAAAAAATATATAATTAAAAATATCATAGAGTAATAAGTTTTTTCCATAAGTCATAATAAAATAAAATGAAATATGAAATGATCAAGCATATACTATGGAAAAAGTGTGTGAGATAACAAAAAATCTCTATGGTTAATAATTATAGGTGTAGAACATGAAAATGTGACATAATAAAAAAAATATGTATCATAACATTGTGTATTCACATCGAAATTGGTTTCTCAGAGTGTATCATGCATTACATACAATTTTCCATAGTGGATTTGGCAATATTTCGTTTTTCTCATTGTGGATCAGGAATTATATAATATTACCCATAGTGGATCAAGATACATTTCTTATCTCCCATTATTATATTATTTGATATAAATAATTAACCATATAATTTTAGGATCATCCTTGATTGAAACCAACATAATAATTATATGTATTTTTGAGTTTTATTAAAACATGAAAAATATATTCTACAAACATCATTTAATTAACCCGTTGAAAATAGGGAAGTTTCATGAACAAATTTAAATAAAATTATATAATCAATCATGATAAATTAGTAGGTTAGTGTATTAAACTATACCAAATATATTATTTAGAGTATTATGGTTACTGAGATATTTTAAAAATAACTTTTTTATAACATTTTATAAATAAATTCAAAAATGTGAGGAAACTCCCTCTTATTTGAAATGCGTAAAAAATTCCAGAAAATATATTCATTTAAATGAAATTAATTGATATTAAATAAATAAATTAAAACAAAATAAAATAAATTTTAGAAAAAAAAATTAAGAGAAATATTCTTTAATTATATTTCTTTATGAATATTTAAAATTAAATGATAATTCCTTCCTAAAAACATAAACTTCAAAAATACATTTTAAAATTATGAGTTAATTTAAATTTTTTTGGATAAATATAATAATATTTACATTTATTTTTAACATTAGGATGAGTTAATATACTTCATAGAAACATTTTAGAACACATAAATGAGACTTCTTAAATAATATTTATCATATGATGAAAAAAAAGTTAACAGGTTTCTAGAAAACAATTTAACAATATTTGAAAAAGAAGATGTTAGGGAACAAATTAAAAATCAATTTTTAACAAAGTGAAGTGAAATTTTTTGAAAATATTTATATTTAAGAAATTACTCTAATAAAAGGGCCTTTTAAAGAACATAATTATTTTTAGAGTATATTTGGAGTTTAAGATAAAACACATGATCGTAAGAGGAACACCTTTTAAATAATTTAAAATACAATTGGTGTCATAAAAGATCATAAATTGGATTTTTGAAAAATGGATTTTAGAAAAATATATGGGAAATATGTAGGTCTCATAACAACACACATTATATGGTTTCTAAATATAGGGAAAAAATGCTCGAAGAGAAAATATGGCCATGGAGTTGAAATAGTCTTTAAATAGGATGTAAATTATTCATAATAAAAATATAATTTTTCAAAATGAAATTAATTAAATTAAATGATTTAAATTAAAATTAAAATTTACATTTAAAATGGAGGAATTATATTATCATAACATATTAATATAAAACCATTTTTTTAATTACATGGATAATGTGGAATAATTATGACTCAAGAAATGATAATGAATTAAGAAAACCTATTATCATTAATCCTACTTAGTTGAATGTGATTTGACATATTGTATGATAATATTACTAAATTCATCACAAATTTTAGAACCTTATTCATACCTATAACATATTATAAACATCATTTATATGAATTTATTAAAAATATATGAATTATATTTTTTCTTCATTGTAGGATGTTATTAGTTTGGATTATTTGTTTTGTACTAGTTTCATAATGGCAGTTCAGTTTTATATTTATAGATTGAAATTTAATCTCTATAATCCCATAGTATTTAATATATTAGAGACTTATAACTATTTATAATGTTCTTATTTCATTGGTTTAGTATTTAAGTTATTATTCAGGATTATGGAGTTGGTGTCGAGCCTATTTTAGTAATTTTTTACAAAAGGGGTATATTATAGTAATAAGATAAATATTAATATAATTTTAGAAATACATAAACCCAAAATTATTATTTCATTAATGAATAATATATTCAATAATTATGTTTCCATATTCTTCAATGGTGTAAATTCATATCATATACAAATTGGGTGGGTAAACTGATCCAAACAAGAATAAACTATACTCGATGGATGAGTATGTTTAAGAATGTGATTATTTCAACATAAAATAGAAATTAAATGAAAAAAATGATATTATTTATATATTTTCATATGATAAATAATATTTTAATAGAGTTTTATATGGAATAAAAAAAATTAGATTAAATTAAAAATCATCACTTTTAAGGAGTTGGTAATCCACACATTTGTATGGGAAGTGCCTTCATTTTACATATGTAGAGAGGAAGGTATTGAATGGTTTATAATTTATAAATAATAATAATAATGTTTTTAATATAATATAATTCCTATAATTATACTTTTAAAATAATCAATATAAGTTGGAGAATAAAAATGATTCATTTTGTTTATGGATATGGTAAACTGCCCATATGCTTGACAACATCTTTATTTTTCAAATGGTTTTGTTGAAAAATGTATAAAATTGATATTATGTTATTATAATATCATTTTATAATTTTATTTATATTTATGCTATCATACATTCTTGAATATAAATTTTTTTTGGGGGTATAACAAGAAGTTAATTAAGAGAGCTCGGTTGAGAACATTGCATCTCTCTTTGGATGTTCTCTAATAGGTAACAATGTATGTCCCCTTATATGGGCCTATTGGAAAGATTTAGGATTATTTGAAATAGGGTTAGAATGGATTAGATACTATATTTTTTTTCAATATAATTATTTATATTGACTGGATAGATATTGTAGAGGTGAGATCCTTTTATAGGTGTAGAGAATGGCATTTTTGAGAATATAAATTATTAATATAAAGAGTGGACACGTTTCAAAAGGATTGTGGAGAGAATGTGGAAAATAAAGGTTTGGGTGATGAGTAATGTATTTCAACCCCGAAACCATTAATTTTTAATGATATTTTACTCATATTTAAATTTATTTTTCACATATAGTTTTCCATTTTTAGAATTTTGGGGTTTTATGTTGGAAATTAATTTTTATCCAAGTAACTTCCAATAAATTAGTAAAATGAAAATGCATATTATTAATTTATTTTTAACTAATGAATCCAAATATGAATTAAATATTATCAAATAATATATCTTTGTTTATAATAATTAATTATAAAATGTGTGCGTGTAACACGAAGAAACTAAATTTTCAGAAAAGCGAACTTTTAAGAATATTTTTTGTGTTTATGACAAATTTATAAATGTTTTATTATTTATAAGAAATATATTATCTTATTATTAATCACATAAGACTTTTTTTAGATTAAAAAAGAGACAAAATTAAATTCCACCATGTGGATACTTAGTAAAATGAATTATATAAAAATATTCTTTATCAAAGTAAAATATTACACATGTTTCCAAAATGTTCAATGTGGGTTTTATTAATTTAACATTGTATTATTATATTATTTATTTTAATTATTAAATATATATTTTTTATATATTAACGTTTCGTAAATATTCATATCATTATTTTATTACACAAATTTTATAAAATTGATAATATTTTCAGAATTTTAATATTTAAATATTAACCCAAAATTTGATCCTTTCAGAAATATATAACTAATTAATCTAACGATAATTTTGTCATAAAAAATATAAAAATGAGATTAATTTTATAAAATTATAATTATAATTTTAAATATTCATTCTTGAATAAAAATTTAAAATATAAACAAAACTATTTTTATTGAAGAATATTATTTTAAATTATTCTTAAAATTATTTCATTTCAATTTACATTTTATTGATTTTTAATATATTATTGAATATATAGAAATAATTTAAAATTTCAAAATTTAATTTATTAGGATGAAATATAAATACTAATAAAATATTATTTAAGGAATAAATATCATTTTCAATAATAAATCATATAAATTATTTATCTCATAAATGTAAAAAACTTCCAATTGATTAAGTAATTTTTATTTAATATATGTTTTATTATTCAGTTTTTTCTTATTAGTATTCTCCAAATATATCACGAAACATTTTAGTTCAATGTTGTATGTGAACAAGAAATCTTTCGTCATGTTATTTAAAAGGAAAAATATATTACCAAATCAAATGGTGTTAAATAAAATATTATATAAAATTAAGAACATTAGTGACATACACTAATGTTGGCCAAATATCTTATCTTAAAACATTACATTAATGAATATCATTAAAAAACATCATAACCTTTTTGCGATGGTGTGTCTATGGGATAATGAATAATCTAATACAAGGGTGAGATTATAATTATTTCCACCATATACTAGATCCTCTAAAAGAAAAACAAGAACCCAAAGAGAGCTACAAATTGGGGGAATACACAGGAACCAGACAGAAGTTATGATTCCATTTTTATATACTCTTTCTTCATTATATAGTTACATAAGACATTTATGTTTATTTTATTTTTTTAGTTGGACATTTTAAAATGGTTAAGTAAATGGATACGATTACAAATGTTATACAACATTCAACTAGCTAAGTTTATGCATTTAATATATTAAGTTCATCATTGAATCTCTTATATCTTTAAACATATATAATATTAAAATATAATCAAATCCATAAAAGGAAGATAATGTAATTTTTTAAAACTTTTCTTCCATGTTATTCATTCCATTTGATTAAGTCATATTAATATATTGGCAGTGGATATATTTCACACTACGATAGTCAAGTGAAGTGGTGTGAATTTTTACCTTGCACCAACAAATATACCCTACTAAGGCATTGAGTATTCATTGGTTAAACTTATTTGATATAATATTATATATATACATTTATATTTGTAATGACATGTGATATATCTAAAGTAAATTATATTTATTGTTTTGATTTAGATCGTAACTCCATTAATTTCCCATGTTCACTAAAACTATGTATTAATCATACAATTTCACCATATATCATATCATTTACTATAAGATGGGAAATCATATCAAAAAATATATTTTTTATTTATTACCCTTAACACTTTGTGAATGTTATCATCAATATGACCATGTATAATGTGACATGTAATATTTTGTAAATATCTATTCAAAACTCATTTTAGATATACCCTAAACCACTTTGATGAAATCTCTCCAAGTTTCTTAAAAATCAATTCCAATTCATTCAACCAAAAAAGTATAATATCTTCTAGATTTCTAATGTTGATGATATATTAATTATTAAAATATTAAAATTGCTATAAATATGGACCTATAGTAAAACATTTTTGTAACTCAAAAAAAAGGATTTGAAATGATATCAATAAATCACCTATATCTTGATACCTTTTCCAGTATCTATATCATATAAAAACCTATATTTTAATCTAATACCATTGTCTAAGAAATTTTTTATAAACTGATTGAAGAGTATTCTATTCCCACATAACTACTAATATGTTCTTCATTATCTTATTATAGAATTTATATATAGATGAACACATAACATGCCATTTAACAAAATTGATGCTCAAATCACAAAACCATTTTCCAATTTATATGAACATAACATTAAAATTATACACGAAACGACATATAATACTTCATGCAATCCCAATTTTGGTTCTGGATGTCAATCACATATTATTAGAGAACAAATCCAATATTAATTAAATTCAGTCAAACCAATGATTAGTAACATATAAAACGACCCTTTAATCATCTCAACTACAAGGATGGTATACGAAAGGTATAAATTTTTGAAGGTTAGCATGCTAGGTGGCTATATTTTCCATATACACATGGTTAAATATTTATTTTTCCATTTAACTTGAGTAATATATAAAATTATTTAGCATATCAAAATATGAAAAATACTAATAATATAATCAATATTTAATAATTTCTTAATTAGTACCATACATGTATGTTGGTTAATTCAAACAATGAGTGACGATTTATAGAGGTTGTAGTGTGTAGATGCATACAAATGCTGTTTTTTCATGAAGGTAAAAGTGGAATGGAAGTTAATAGTCATTCACATATCATAATAATGTTTTAATAAGAACCATAATTATATAATTTTATAGGGATGACAAAAAATATTCTGAAAATGAAAATAGAAATGAACGGAAATTAAAGAAAATCTGAACTCACATTGAAGACATGGAATTTCACTTAGGGGAGTTCTTTGAATCACATAGATTAGAAAAATATATTATGAATATAAGATTGATAAGTCCAAATATGATTCTAGTGGAAGTAACAATGAAATAATTTTTAGATATAACCAATTTTCTAGAATTGTGTCAATGGAGTTGTGAGGGGTTCCTTTTATAAATGGTGAGATTGACATATTTTGAAATATTTAAACTTAATATAAATAGGGAACATGTTTCACATGTCAAGTAGATAAAAAAAACATAAAATAATTTACTATGGGATATGATAATTTTAATATTATTTTATCCACACAATATCAATAAAATTTTAACATATTTTAATCTATTTATACATTTTCTTACTTTTACCATTATTAGTTTTTATATACTAACTATTTTTCAGCTATGTGAATTACATTTAAGAAAAAATTCATTTTAAAAAATTTGACCTAAATTAGTACTTATTTGAAAATATATTTTTTCTGATAATTTTCTTAGATATTCCAAAAATCATTTTTACAACTTCCACATGAAATGCACAAAACATGTATTTTGAAAAACTATCATTTTCAGAATAAAATTTATCTACAGAGTAAAATTATATATGTATTTAAAATTATTATAAAAATTGATTTATTATAATATATATGGGACTTTAAAATCATGATAAAATTATATGTTACCAAAATAATATTTAATTTAATGAACACACTAAAACTTATTTTTATTTGAAATTATTAATTAATTACATAAAATGTTCATTAATTTTTTTTTGAATTCAAAATTTCTTAAATGTATTATTTTAATTTTAAAATTAATATATAACAAATTAAAATATTTTATACACTTCTATGTTTCTTTATAATTTTAATAAAATCATTATTTTGTTAAAAAACAATATTTTTCACTATTAATCAAGAGTGAATTATTTTATAAAAATCCTAAAAAAATATATTCAGATAACAATGACATTCTATATAACTAAATTGTTATATTGTTTTAATGTTTATATTCAAATATATATTTTAAATAATTTCCTAAATAATGTTTCATTATAGCATGTATTGTGTAACTGTATTGGGATGTGATTTATACATATTATCGTAAGGTATCAAGTATTACATTCCACCCCACCATAAATTATTCCATCATAAAAATTAATTTCATGTTAACTAATAAATAACTATAGTTGTTCTTTCCCCACAGGTTCATTAGGAACCCATATTGAATCCTCTATTTTGGGATTTCAGCAAATTTATTTTATTAACTGGTTTGTCAAATTCCATATCACTTGATCAATAGATTCTTTAATCAAGATCATATCTTCATTTTATTTCTTGTTAGGTTCTAACTAGATTAACTCATATTTGAGTATATATTTTTTGAAATATAGTAATTTTTTTATCAATAATGAAATATGGATGATGTCATGTAGCTTATAAAGGTTGGGTGACACATCTAATATGTTGTATATAATTCTTATCCCCAGTATTATTTCAAAAGGTACATTGTACTGGGACGTAGAATCACCATTTTACAAAATATTATCCTTTCCTTGGTGACACCATCATGAAGAAATGACCCCAAATTTAAATTCCATGTCTTTTTTAAATTATTAGTTGGGATATTTTTTCTACATTAATATGATCATTGATAGTCTATAATATCATTGTTGTCTCTTGTACATGTATTAGGACCACTAACATCCATAAGTCAACTTCATCCCAACAATTTATACTAGTATATATATTCCTATACATATGTCCACATATGGTATCACAATGATGCTTAAATGGAAATTATTATTTTCTACAAATTAAACCAGTGGTAGATACTGCTCCCATGCCCATTTTATTTCCATATACCATGATATCAAAATTTCTTCTAATGTCTTGAGAGTAATTTCAAATTTCATATCTGTTTGGTGATGATATACTCATCATAAATGAGACTTAGTGTCAAGATCCTTTTGAATCCTCATCTTGAATATCAATGATATGAAAGGGTCATGACTAGATGAAATTAATAGATGTTCCCAATGAAATATCATTATTTCATTTTTAGATATATGAGTAAGGTTCTAAATTAGTATATCTTCCCTTACTATCAAGAAATGAACAAAATAGGTAAGTTAATTTACAATAAATATATATGGCTATTATTCCACTGTGTTTTTAAAAGTCTAGTTTCATTTACAATTATAAAATTTTCTGACTTAAAAATCAGTATACTTTAAGGGTTTCATGAAGCCTTTAGGATGATTTGTTTAATCATTTATCTACTAGAATACTATGCATCTAGACACATAATCCAAAATCTCTCACTATAAAACATCAAAACAGAAATATTCTATCTAATCCCAACACATAATTATGCTTTGAGAGATTATATTTAAATTTTAACAATGTGCTTTATATAGTTGGATGCTCTCCAGTTTATGTATGGAAGGAACACAAGAACTGGTTTCAAACTCCAACACACAATATTTATTGAATATGTCTATCAATTTCCAATTTTTACTAGATAAAATTTCATTTTTATTTCTATATAAACATGATAGGACATAAATATATTTTCTAGTAAGAATGTTTTTGAAATATCATAGAAATGGAATGATGAATATCTTTTTAAAAAATTTAAAATTTCTATATTTACTAGATCCCTAAATATTCAATCCTTATTAACAATAATTATGGTGATAAATCTACAGTATTTGGAAATAAATGAATTAGTAACATTTTTCTCCTTCCCATGGTGGTATTGTGTTGAGAAATTATCGTCCTTTAGTTTATTGAAAAATCATATATACCTCACGTTTAACTCTTTTTTTAGGGAAAATAAATATGAAATATTTTGGTATAAAAATATGTCACATGTTTCCTCATATAGATATTGCCTCAATAACTTCATGGAATATATCACTACATCCATTTCAGGGTCATGAGTATGATTTTTTTTTTCATGGACACTAAATTCCCTTAATTCATAAGGAAACACATTATAATTCTATATAAAGACAAAACCTCATACCTTCTTTAAAATATCTCTATACATTACAAATCCTTCATTTCATGATGGTAATGTCAATACCAGTGCTTCAATCCATCTCCACAAAAACTCTTCAATAATTTTTTCACAATCACCACACCATTTGAATTTAAACTATTTACATGTTAACAAGGTAAATGGGTTGTAAAATTAGGGTTTTTATAAAAAATCACTAATAGATTCTATCTAAGGCAAGGAAAATATGTATCTAAATTATATTCATCAGTATAGATAATTCTTGGATCTGATTTGAATTTTATCTATCAACAAGTATTCCTTCCTTCGGGAATATATAAATAAGAAATAAAATGACAGGGATCCCAAATTATCATTTACTAAATTTCACAAACAATTAATTTTATATGGTGGTCTTAAGAGTTATCCATATATGGTAATCATGATAATCAAAAATTTTATAGTATATGAATATATCACAAATTAAAACAAAAAAAGTTATCAAGATAATACATTAATATTTTTTTCTCCGTATCCTTAAAGAATAATTATGAATTTTTCAATCATAATTAAAATACCATAGGATCAGAATTAATATATTTTATAAAAAAAACATTTTTGGTATATCCTCCATATTCACACTTAACAATAGTTAACTAGAGTGAATATTTATATTCTTAAAATATTTAGCTTATTGATATTGATAAAACAATCCATCATAGCTTGGTAAAGGATACATATAATTTATAGTGATATAAATTATCTCATTGTCATTGGTTCACAATGATAATGGAGGTGGGCTTGGGGAGTCACGGCGTAGGCCCCATTGGGACGAGTCGTGGAAGAGTGGTATCAGAGGAGTCAGTTCTACCTTAGGATCAAGAGTCCGTGAGATTGGTTTGAGGAAACAATGTTACATGTTTTGAGTTCATCTTTTAGGGAAGGGACTCCAGTATTGGTGCAGGTGGCCGACATATCCATACATCAGGACTCTGATAACCTACTTTTTGACTCGGTTCAAGAAAACACTAGTTGCGGGGAAGTAAAAGAATTGTACAAGCATCATATAGGAATGGGTTGAATTTTCCAAGTCCTTGTGTCAGCTATCCAGATATACTCCATGATTATGGCACTTCTTGTTTCCTTATAGGATGCCTCGGAAACATATACCCACTTGGATTCAGATACGTGATCATGAGGATGAACCCTTCAGTGATGAGGCTTCGATACAAGGACATGTTCCCCAGGAATTTCCACCAGGTGGTACACCTCCTATACCACCACTAGTGGAGAAGACCCTGGTACCTACAGTACTGACTGACAAGAGACAATGGCTGAGCGTTCTCCATGAGTTCCAGATAAAGAGACCCCTTAGGTTCTGATGCGAGCCCAACCCTCATGTAGCTGAGTACTGGCTTGAGGTGGTGACCACATTTTTCTGTCTAGTGAGGACAATAGAGGACCAGATGGTGATCCTAGAAGCGAGCTTTTATTAGGGTTTGACGGGACGATGGTGGAGTCATACCACATAGACTCACAACAAGGAGACTCTTCCGTGGATGAAGTTCGAGAGACTCCTTTGGGAGGTGTTATCTTTGATTACACTAAGATCAGTATACACGCATGAGCTTCTTCAACTCCATCAAGGCAATTTGACAGTAGCTGACTATTCATCGAGGTTCACCAACCTCCCCTGGTACACATTGGATATAGTCATAGATCAATAATTTAGAGCTCAGACCTTCGAGCGAGGAATACGACAGGACATCCGAGATAGTGTCGTGCCTCTATGAATTTATACATTTGCTGGAGTGCTCGAGTAGGCCTTGGTGATCAAGAGATTCTTGATGGATAAGTGGAAACCGACGATAGTTAGCAGTAGGCAGACAAGTGAGAATACCTTGATAGTTGGAAGCCAATGTCAGGAACATGGATTGGGACGTGGAAAATGTCATAGGAGGACCCAGGACAGAGGATCAATTGTCCATGTCTTTTAGGCGGGATCTAGTTAGCGTAGGGAGAAGTGATGCTACTTGTGCGATGGAAGGGTACATCTTGCAAGGGATTGTCTGACCCGTCGAGCTGTTGACATGGAAGCGGTGGATGGACCACCAAGGTAGAGGTAGAGAATATAGAAGACATACCTACCTGACGATGGATGTGGCAGAGGAGTTGGGAGAGCAGTAGGTGGTGTAGACACTATGATTTAATTTCACCACCACTATCAGAGGGTCCGCACCAGGCTCAGGAAGCTAGGGGACAGGGTTGGGGATAGGTGCATATGGTAAAGTCGTATGAATCAGGGACTCTAGGGATGATTTGAGGTATGATATGGGTCTCCTCTACCTTAACGGTCGTACTTATAGACATGGGTTCCAGTTATATCTTCCTCACCATATGCCTTGTGTGAAATGTTGAGATTATAGTAGATTCGTTGACTCAATCCTTACCCTTAGAGACACCTATAGAATGAGACGCGAAGATCACAAACCTTTTCAGACAGTGTGATCTGACCCTTGGAGGTGAGAGTTATGGTTGGAACCTCTTTGTGGTAGCGTCAAGGCCTTACGATGTCATTCTCAGTATCCATTGGATATCTTCGGTCCATGCCCAGATTGACTATTTTAGGTGAAGAGTGCGGTGTGTCCACCATGATGGGATGAGATTTTCCTTATTCAGAGAAAAAGAGACCCAGTAAGCATAGAATATGATCATTCATAGGAGGGTGAAGACAATCACTCATGAGTTGGCTAGCCTTGCCCTTGGAGCTGTAGATGTTATGAACTCTTAGTTCCCAGCCGTAGTGGAGGAGTATGAGGACGTCTTTCCGGAAGTTGTTCTAGGATTACCTCCTATCTGGGAAATCGAATTCTACATTGAATTACACCTAGGGACGACACCAATTTCCTCACCATCTTGTCAGATGGCTCCCACAGAGCTTCGTGAGCTGAGGGTGCAGCTGGAGGACATGCAGAGAAAGGGTTTTATGAGACCCAGTGTCTCACCCTGGGCTTCTCCAGTATTGTTTTCCAAGAAGGAAGATGGGATTTTGAGGTTTTATATGGATTACCATCATCTAAACATGGTAAAGGAGAAGAATAAGTATCCACTACAGAGAATTGATGACCTCTTTGATCAGCTAAGAGGGGCATAGTGGTTCTCAATGGTTTACCTTCGATTAGGTTATCACCAATTACGGGACCGAGACAAGGATATGCCGAAGATGGATTTTAGATGCCCCTACAGTCACTATGAGTACTTTGTGATGCCTTTCAGCATGAAAAAAATCCCTCGTAGTGTTCATGGGACTGTGTAACTAGATCTTCCATCCATACTTGAACCAGTTCGTAGTGGTCTTCATCGACGAAATGAATGTGTACTTGGCGTCAGTGGGGGAGCATGCAATATAGCTGAGGATGGTTCTAGACATACTCTGAGAGCACCAGATTTATCAGAATCTATCGAAGAGCTAGTTCTGGATTCAGGAGTTCCACTTTTTGGGACATGTCATCTCAGTAGATAGAGTAGCTATAGACCGAGACAAGGTAGAGGCAGTGTTAGCATGGGAGCCATCTCAGAGCGTGACAGAGGTGCAGAGCATCCTAGGGTTGGTAGGATATTACCAAAGATTCATTCCTAATTTCTCCCGGATATCAGCACTGATGACAGCCTTGACCTGGATGGGGAAGCACTTCTTGTTTATGGAGATTTTCCAGCGGCCTTTTGGGAAGTAGTGATATAGTTTGATGAGCACCTCAGTTTTGAGATTTATGGAGGAGGGTTTTGGGTACGTTGTTTTCTACGACGCATCATGGAACTGGGCTCGGATGCGTCCTGATGTAATGAAAAAGAGTTATTTCTTATGGTTCGCGCTAGCTTAGGCCACATGAGCAAAACTATGCGACCCATGATCGCGAGTTGGAAGTGGTAGTCTTCATATTGAAGATTTGGAAACACTACCTTATGGGTGAGCAGTTCATCGTATACTCTGACCACAAGAGCCTCAAGTACATCTTTTCATGGAAGGATTTGAATCTAAGGTAGAGGAATTTTCTAGAGTTCCTCTAGGACTATGATTTCGAGATCATATATACTCATGGGAAGGGAAACAATGTGGAGGATGCTCTTAGCCGAAGGTCGAGCTCACAACTGTTGAGTGAGGCAACAAAGTAGTTAGCGACATTGCATTTATCCTTCATGGATAGAGAAGACATAGCATACCAATAGTCGATGGTTGTCGCCCCTCCACTCTTATAGCACGTTAGGGAGGCAAAACTTGGGGATTTCGACTTTTTGGCTTTACATTCTCTGTTATAGACAGGACATGCCTATGATGGGTATTCAAAAGGAGGTGGCACAAACATCTTTTCAGAGGACACACTATTGTACGAGTAGCATTGCAGGAAGAGGTCTTGAGGGAGTTTCATACATCTCCCTTGGGGGTACATCCAGGAGTGGAAAAGAAGTACCAGGATCCCCGATGGCAGTTTTGGTGGTCATGCATGAGGAAGGCAGTAACAAAGTTAATTTCTCGATTCCTTACATGCCAGTAGGTGAAGGATGAGCACTATGTTGCAGCACTATTAGATCACCACTAGATGTTCCATAGTGGAAGTGGGATGAAGTATAGATGGAATTCGTGATAGGATTACCACAGACATCCAAGGGGCATGATTCCATCAAGGTGATCATTGACCGACTCACCAAGTCGGCCAACTTCCTATCAATCGGGGAGCAGAGATTCGTAGAGAGCTTGGGATGCCTCTACGTGTAGGAGATAGTTCAACGTCATGGTGTCACTTTAGAAATATTCTCAAACCATGATTCCCATTTCACATCTCAGTTGTGGAAGGGATTGAAGGAGGTTTCGGGACTCAGCTACGCTTGAGAACAACGTTTCATCCCCAGACATATGTTTATATGAAGAGGACCATTCAGGTTCTGGGAGGATATTTTACGAGTCTGTATCATGTACTTTGGTCGCATTTGGGAGGACCACCTACCAATGGTGGAGTTTTCGTACAATAATAGCTACCACTCCACCATTGTTATGGCACCCTTTGAGGCTTTATATAGGAGACCCTTCTGGTCACTGGTTTGCTGGACCGACCTCGAAGAGTCCTCACTCATGGGTCTAGAGTTGGTGTGAGCTACCACCGAGAAGGTGCAGATCATCCGGGAGTGGATGAAGACTACACAGATCTGACCGAAGTCTTATGCTGAGAGACAACAGTGACCTCTAGAGTTCGTGGAGGTAGACCATGTCTTTCATCGGGTCTCGCCTTGCTGAGGGTTACAAAGATTTGGATGGGGCAGCTAGCTATCTATGAGGTTCATCAGACCATTCCAGATACTATGCAGAGTTGGCGATGTGGCATACTGCCTATCTCTACATCCACAGTAGCATTGGGTACATGATATCTTCCATGTGTCTCAGGTATGGAGGTACGTGGATGACCCATCGCACGTCAGAAAACCTGGGCGATCTGGACATCGAAGATGGAGAGACCTTTGCTAAGTACCTGGTGGATATTGTGGATCAGAAGGAGAGGATCATTCATGGGTGATTTATTCCCTTGGTGCACGTTCGGTGGTAGCACAAGAATCTTCAGGAGAGAAAGTGGGAGCGGCAGGCTCAAATCCATGCCCAGTACCCACATATTTTTGAGTAGCCTTGTTTTGGATTTTCGGGGATGCAAAGCCCAAAGGTGGGGAGAATTTAATGTCTTTTATTTTTCATGTATTATTTTCAAATATTATATGGAATTATTTTGAGAACAGACCTTTAGACGCATGCGATTTTGAGGCCTAGAGTGCCCAGAATAAATGATTGAAATAAATTAAAATTTTAAACAGCACGCATGAGTGGTTTTCTTGAAAAAGTGGAATATCTTTTAAATGGTTTCCCGGATCAGAATTCTGAGGGCAGTATTGCGTCCAGAGCATCGACTTTATCTTAGGTGAGGCATAACATTGACCGACACGGGTTGGCTCCAAAAGTTAGTTTTTCGGCGTTTTAAAAGGAATCACTATAGAAGAAATAGAAGAAATCAATAATTTATTCTTATTATTATAAAATGTTTACTTTTTTCACAGTAACCTATCCTCCCATATAATTTCTTTCTTATATAAAGTTTGTGGGATTATCCTCATAACCCAACGAATTGAGAGAGAGAGAGAGAGGCACTTGGTGATTTGGAGGAGGAGGACCCATTGGCGGACGACGACTACGCGAGCAAACACCTCTCGTTTTCGAAGAATCCTACCAATGAACACGATGCAACAATAGTTCTTCAATATAATCATGGAAGGGGTTGTTATTTTGTTTCTTATTTCCCCCATGTTTGAATTTAAACAATGAACACAGATCAACCACGAACATGTTGATCCACTGATTCTTACGTTCTTGCGGGAGGGTTATTTTGGGTTGATTTCAGGGAATTAATCCATGTTGAATTGTTGTTGATTTCTACTCCATTTTATCATACTAACAAGAGTGGGTCGACACTGTGGTGAATGACATTGTAGCTTCATTGCTCAATTTTCTTATTGGATTTTTCCCTCTTTCTTTTCTCAGTGTCTTCTTCACATTCTTCATAGGGCGAGGAACAACGGATCATTACACATTATTTTTGAGATTCAATGGTCCCAAATTGAAGATATGACATCACGATGTCCTAGAAGAGGTGCGATGAAGATAGAAGATGATGAATCAGACCGGATCAGGAAAGACCCTTTTTCAAGCGTTCTTCGCACATGTGGATCGTTACGTGTTTTCGAGATCAGACAGAGGCCTAAAAACAATGTAATCAACTTTGTGGTGTTGGGGTGAAAAAAATACATGAGTTTTATGTTGATCAGACAAACGGATCGATGAAAGGGGTAGCACCGATGACTTGATGATGGAAGTCTGTGGTTCATGAAATTTCATGAATAAACATCATGTATCTCGAAGAACATGCCGTGTGGACTGGATCAGATGTTGATAGGGTTTCGAGAGTTAGACCGGTATCATATGGAGAGTAACCCCTATCACATTGTGTGTTTGACCATCCCCGAAGCTCGGCATGTATTCATAGAAATACATAGACATGGGGTGGACTACCCGGCTTCAGAACACGATGTGTGGACCTTTTGTGGCATGCCAGAGGCAACTATATAGGGATCAACATGTATCCAGGGGATAAATTGACACGAGATGGAGTACAGGACCGTGTACTACACCACATGGCCAGGTGAGGCCAGTAACATGGGTCAACCCATGTACCGATTACACAGGTTGGCACACATGGGTTGAGGTCGTGGATGGGCACATGGCCAGCACACACGAAGACAAACCTAGTTAGTCAGACATGGTGTGTTATCCGTACCACACTCCATGTACTGAATTTTCCTACACGAAAAACATTACAACACGAGCCGTTGTACATCGACATTACCTGGGCTCAGAAGACACGATGTGTGACTTTTCTACACACCATTTACTTTTTGGAAAATGTATTGGCCCTCTTTTCCATCTTATCTTGGACTTGATTCATTTGTTTTAGTGCACCTTCTTCTTGTTCCCATGAAGTTCAGGCATCATTTCCTTCTAGAGGAGTATGATCCCCTCAGAAGGACTTTCTTTGATAGAGAAAGACATCCCTTTGAGAGGCCCAGAGTGAGATCCTATATCCATTCTTGACACTAGGTAGACTCAGGAATCGACATGACCAACTCCACTGGGCATCGATACTCTATCTAGCTCGTGAATCTTGATGAGCTGCGGTATCGTCAATGGTCCTAACAGTTATCCTCATCTATGTATCGTGATCTATCCCGCTCAAGAGTGTGTTCTCCCATATTTAGTGTATCTATCTCTCATGGATTTTCGCGAGGAATTGTGATTCTTGGACGGGGATCATCAGATCTATCAGACTCGTGGAGTGAGTTCTCCCAGAATGAGTGCTTCATGGAATGTTCGAACTTAATCTTTAGGGGGGGGGGTGTGGTTGTGTGACCTATCTCTAGAGCATGGGATTGGGTTTTGAGTATATAGGGTTTGTGTATTATATGTTCTGTAGTCATATACTGGTTATAGCTGACTGTTCCTTTATTTTGTGTTTTTCTTTGTGGTTTTTTAGGGTCCTCTGCTGATTATTGTTATACTCCGCCCTGCATGATTTGTTCCCTCATGTGACATGTCTTGTACGGACGAGCAACCTTTTGACAGTGTCTAGGGCAGACCAGCACCAGACCAAGCATTCTGAGTTCTTTACAGGCTGAGGCATTCATACGACCACAAGTAGTAATCCCAGTCCCTCTTTGTGTTTACTAGTTGGACATTGCAGTGTTCAGACTCTTGTTTTTTGGTGGGTGAGTATTCTGGCCCATTTTACATTCAGTACTTTACTTTCTATCATACTATGTTGGTTTGGTTTAGTAGTATGCCTAAAATTTGTACCTTAGTGGTTTTTACATTTCTGCATTTGTGCGGTTGGAGATGTGTGCATGTGTACAGGTTCATTGTAAATACATCCCATGTTAGTAATATGGCTACTTGGTGCTAGTCACCAGCCCTTGGCCTATTGGATGCGGGATTGGGGAGTCAGGGCACGAGCCCCACTGGAACGGGTCGTGAGAAAATATGGAATCCATTTTTCCAAATATAAAACACAGAATTATGGGAAATTAATTTAAAATTAACTTCAGTTGTCAATACTAGAAAGTGGGTTTTTAAGAAGTAAAATCTATAAAATGATTGAAATGTGTTTATGTAAATTTTCAATATGAATTTACATCCAATGTCAAAAATTTGATTAAATTATAAAAACATTATCCAATAACAATTTAAAACAAACTGAAAATATAATATATCTATATAAATAAATTTGGTGAAAAGGCAGTTCTAAATTAAAATTACATATTTTCACTACTCATTAAAAATTAAAACTTTTTAGAAAATCACCAAAATTTCACCCTAAGATAATTTCTGATATTCCAAATTTGAAAAATGATGTATATTTTGAAAAATAATATTTATAAAATCTCAAAATGTGGTTAATACTATTCATAACAGCTTTTTAAATAGCTAGTATGATAAGTCGTGGTGTGCTTGAACTCGGTGTTGCGTACAGTAAAAGACATTGAATTATTTAAAATAAATCATACCATGGAATCTTGGGGTGTTACAACTTCGTTGACCATGGTTTTAAAAATGTTGAAAAATAGTCCCACCATGGAATTACTCCATTATTTCAAAGTGTGATTCCTTAATCATGGATATCATTCACAATATGGACACTTGGATTGTTGTGTGGAACTACACTCATTTGGGAAACCAAGGAGAACACCACTAATACTCTTTGAAATAACTCTCATTTAATGATATGAAAAAACTACCTCATTTTCAATGAAAATATCATATTATAATCTCTTATTGAATGTTATTAAAGTGTAACACTATGAGGTACCCCTTATATAGACTTCAGATCATGGCCTATAATTTATGGCATGACCAAATTTTTTTAGGAAATACACAAAAACTGAATTAAATGATTGATTAATCAATATGTAAGGGTATGAATGTTCTTATATGAAAGGGTTAGGTCCATAGTGTGATACCCTCCACTATAATATAGGAATCCATGAAAACCACAAAAAAGAGTAATAGAAAGTTAACGATTACATGGCCCATATAGGCAGGGGTTTCTATAATGGTTTGACTCACACCTTAAATGGAATAACCAACAACACTTGTGAAAATTCACAGAGATATTACTAATGGGTCTATAGACCATAGAAATAATGGTCACTATCAAATTTGGGTTCCCCACAACATGGTGTGACCGTCACCTCACTCAATGATTCACAATGTACACAAATTTTATTTATGAGGGTACCAATATGTATGAGTAAACCAATAATTGGTGACAATTATGTTTTGGACTCATCCATTTCTAGCCTTCCCTTTCTTGTTACACTTTGATTCCCCCCAAAAAAGTTTTACATCCCATTATCAAAACATTAAATGATGATCCCCATACCATCAAGGTGTGAGGAGTCTCTTAGAGGCCTATAATCAAGGATTATTATCTCTTATACATGATATTTCATACCATATTCAAAACATTTTCCTCCTCAATAAATCCCACACTATGTCTTCTTTAATATCTCATATCATGGTCTTTAGTCTATAGCCCAAAAATTATAGCAATTCCTTATATACTCAACTATAATGTTTACTAGGGAACACTAAATGCATCTCGTGCCTCCACATATATCTGTAAACATCTCGTATAGAAGTTACCACTATTAAAATTTAATTTGAAAAATAATTCCCATAACAAATCTGGCTCTTGGATTAATGATATCTAATTTCTCCCATTCTCCCATACCTTTTATAACACATTTCATTAGAAACAATGCACCATCAGTTAGGATATCCTAATAAGTTTCCTTACACACCCCCATGACCAATATAATAATGATGGCTTGATCCATGACATGAATGCCTCACCCCTTGCTATTTATGGTCATGTTGACACTATAACTGAATATGCTCTCTAAATTAAATTCTAATGAGGACATACATTTAAGAGATGATTATTTCCACCAACTAAAAGATAATGACCTATTCTCAAAACCATTCATGAATTTGAAAACCACTAACATAATACAACAATCATGATTTCACCAATATATATATATATATATATATAATACCATAAT
Source organism: Viscum album (assembly GCA_963277665.1). Taxonomy (NCBI): domain Eukaryota; kingdom Viridiplantae; phylum Streptophyta; class Magnoliopsida; order Santalales; family Viscaceae; genus Viscum; species Viscum album. The sequence goes on along the minus strand of OY728122.1, from coordinate 930,696,447 downwards.
TCTCTTGGCATCACACAGATGATTCATATAAATTTTTTAATAATAATAAAAAATATGTCATCTGAGGATATATCCATATTAAAAGTCCCCAACTCATTGAAAATGTTAGAATGTATCCTATAAGAACCCACATTAGGCAATCTATTTCACTCTTCCATCATTTTCCCTAATACTCATACAATTCCCTACTATAAGACCACAATTCCTCATTTAGAACCTATCCAATATTAAACATTCCAACTCAACAAGATTTACACTATTAGAGACCTTCACATGTGTATTTTATATTTATTGAACACTATCAAACTAATATCAATATAGCTTAATCACAACACTAAAACCACCATTTAGTTGGCTTAATTATTTTATTACTCTAAAATATCCTTAGAAACTACTCAAATCAAGAACCACATGGCTAGATAATCTATTTTGTAATACCGGAAATTGTTATTGTGATATCATCCATTAACAAACATGAAAATCCCAAAAATAAACATCTATATGAAATTTCATAGTCACCATCCCCACTCACATATCTCAAATAGTTCAATATCCCTACCACTTCTTGAGAGTGCAAGGATATCATGAATCAATATACAACTGCTATCCAATAACACCGATAATCGACAATGAATCACATAATCACAATAGATCTAATTCATAGAAAGTGATTATTTACTCTAGAACATGAATATTAAATTCCATCCCTCAATATACCTCAAATTTTTACTCCAGAATTTCATAATCATTTTGTGTAACATGTCAATACAAGTAAGGAAATAATCTAATTCCTTACATATCATTTCATGCCACTTAGACCCTTATCATCTTTCTGGACCCATCGATCATGACACTTCCGTTCACATTACACACATGCCATAAATTATCCTCTATAAGAGATGGTCATATCAACATATCCACAGTTTAGAAGCCTTTTTTCAAAACCAAGTCATATATTATGATATTATATAATTCACCAGTCACAGATCGAGACACAGATTCATCTGGAAAATTACATAGAAGAAAATATCATAGAATAATATCTACTCAACCCAACACACATAATAAAAATAAGTGTAAAAAAACATTTTTCTATTACCCAATCAAAATAACGCATCTTTTACCTCCCTATTAAAGTCCAATATTTGATCATAGTCAATGTCTGATCAGCCACTAATCCAACTAGTCTTAAAATCACATGCCTAATTTAACTAATTGACCATGAATCACACATGATTTCATCTCATCAATTACATGAACCCTTTCTTAATTAACTAGATTTAAATGCCTCTATTATATGCTAAACCTATTATAACACAAGAAAAAAAATTATTTGATACTCTAATGGAAGTAACAACCCATGGATAACCCTTCTCTCATGTTTCGCACATAAATAAAAAAGTATATCTAATAGTAATAAGAATTTTTTCTGCAAGTAAATCATTAAAATTGAATCATACATATCTTAAACTAAATTTCAATGTCACTAGGATCTCCCATCTATCCCATAACCACATCCCATAAAGGCCATCGTTCATAGAGAAATATATACACTCCCCATCCGGACACCACATGGAATTTAAATGTCAATATACCCACTCTAGGGTCACCATATATATATATATATACACACACACTCTCTCTCACACACACAATCATCGATGATTCTATACTCAATACATTAACGACTCTATGGTGATAATCATTACAGTTAATATGTATACTAGAATTTCTAGAAAAGTTCTAGGTTTACATCTACACACATATAAAAACATCGGACTAGGATGATTCATGTTGAATATGTCATACTCTTCATATTGTCAAATGAAATTGAATGAAAATGTAATTTTCTATTTGAAATTAATTTGACAATTTCCATATGATAAAAAAATTAAATAACCTCAAGGGAAAAACGAACAATCCAATTGGGTTTGGTTGAAATCCACCAAAAAATATATTTTGGAAGCATCATATTGGTTTTTTTGATGCATTAATTAATTTATCTTTTATTAATATTCAAAACAAAAATCTCAAAATATAAACATAAGAACATGTGAACAACTATATATTATTGATATGTTGAAGGATAAAATTACTATCTTTACACTATTGGCATTGAAGAAAATTTATAATAAATAAATCTAGTATATAATTTATAGTCATTAGGAATTAATCTCTTATGGGTGCTTTCTAGACACAAAATAGTGAGTTTAACAAAATTTTGGCCAAATAAATATACGGACTACCTTATTCCAACAAATTTTACAAATTAAAAATAATTCAATGACACCACTTTGTAATAACCCTACTTAGATCACTCTAAAACAACTAGACTAGATTGTATAATGACCTAAGGTGGACCTCCTTAGATACTGTAGGTTTTTGAATTGTACCATTATTTTAGGTGAAACAATGCAGAGACTATACTATTATTTCTTAGTAATATGGGAAATAAAAAATAATTTAAAAAAGTAATCAAATGTTCCAAACAAATAAGTAAGCACCTTGTAAAATTTCATTTGGATAAATACAACACTAATGCTATGAAAAATTATCAATATAAATTCCACATGAGTAAGGATGAAATATATAAGACATCCCATGGGAATATTTTACATATTACATAGTAAAACAAACTATCTAGTACCACCCCGACCTAGTCACATATCCTCACCCGGTCAAATCTTAGGTCTCGAACCATGCTTTTTGGAATAATAATCCAAAACTAGGCCTCTTCCCAACTAATACCTATGATCATGAGGTTTGATCAGGAATCAATGCTACAATTCACCAATGTATAGTGTTAGTATTACTCAATAGTCCACCACCATTGGTGTCTTCAATATAAACAACATATACAATGGTTCTATATTATGATATACTCAGAATAATCAGATATATAACCAATAACATAATGAATATATTAATTTAGATTCTAGGGTTATATGGTGACATAAAAGGTTGAACATAAAAAATTCATACAATGTCAAATATTTTTGGGAATGCTATATAGTTGTACCGTGTGTAAGATAAGAGACTTCCCATAATACCATTTCATATCACACCATTATATATAAAATTGAGGAAATTGTTACCAAACCATAAATCACCATATATCATACACCGAATAGGAATAATTGACAGGAAAAAAATATCACATTATCATACACCATCTGGGAAGACTCATCATCCTAGAATATAGATATCTTTTAATTAAGGTGAATAATACCCACTTTATATATCTCCATATAACTCATTGTGGTGTAATATCCCCCTGATATATCACCCTATAAATGAATATGGGGGGTAAGATACCCTCAATGTATATCAATGTATAAATCATCAAGAGGATAAATTCACAATACTAATATTTTCATATATCATATTTTGTGGAATTTTATCTGCCTCATTATTCTAGGGTTAATAGTTCTCCATGCTGAAGATACACATCACCTCAAAGTATAATAGAGACCCTCACTATAATCACATATCACATAATTGGGAACCATTTCCACTTACTAGAATCACATATCAGACCTACCCAAGGGAATCATCTCTCCAAAGAACATCATTCCTAACATATCATCATTAAGAGGTTTCTTTACCCACTCAATCCCCACATACACTTCTATGGATTCCATCTCGAGTGAAATACATATTCTTACCAATTTTTTCATCTTTAGATACAATTATTCTCTCCCTCATTCAATAATCTTCTCTAATGTCAATAGAAAATTTCTTCTCCAACAATGGACCCCTTTGCAACAATAATGGTCCAAAACCCATCATGGGTACCTCTATCTCATTCCCTACACAAGGAAATATTCTCAATACCTAGGGAATAAATTGTGCTGAGACAACCTGGATAAAAATGTGGTCTAATAACCTACTTTGGTGATACAAATTTGTTAGTACACATGAGATATGTCATATATGCCACAAAAATTCCCACGTCCAACAAGGATGTTCCTCTCACTCTCATCCTATTAGTGATGTTTTTAATGGTAAAACATTATGAAAACCATTTCCACATCACAATAGTCCCATAATTAGAGGTATCTAAGGGAACATATCTCATGGCCTACTATATTCAACCATTTAGTTTACAAATTTTTCAACTCCATGTATCACATAACATAAATTTGTTATAGATATATCATCCATCAATTAACAAAATATAAATCTAGTGTTTATGAATCCATTATGGCCCAATATACATCTATTAATTTACTGGGAGTCAATGTAAACATTTTATTTGTAAATCATGGTTAACCTCTCCCATGCGGGGAGACTGTATTTCTCATGCACATGTCACAATGTATAATTCATTTAGAGATTATTATGTACCAAGTACCTCATTCAAATTAACCCCACTCTGGAAATATGGACTATCCAATCCTAAAATCTTCCATCTATGGTAAATAATCAAAAAAACACATGAGTCCCTTTGTCCACCACAAGTGATACCAATTTATTATAGATTATTTATAATTAACTATCTCATTAATTTAATTTTAACCATAATCAATATTTTTTTTATTCTTAAATGGGTAACCCATTAGAATACTGCTGTGATTTTACATTAGAGAAAAGGGATGTGCTTCACCAATGGAATCTACTATGTCCCTAGAAACTAAAATCACTCATTCTCATATTGAGTCAATCATCAATTTCACCATAACAAATGGGAATCCATAAATAATTCAATGCTGTATAATACCTCTATTAATCCTAATGAAACCTAGTGAATTCATCCTATTTATATCTCCTATATAAATCTAAATGGAATACCTCTAATTTTAGTTCGATTCATCCATAATCTTAGTGGAATTTGAAACAAACTATAACATATATTGAAAAAAAATCCAAACAAGGAAGAGGATGAAAGAAATGTGGTGAAGAGAATAACATAATAAATTTAAATAAAAACAATAATAAATTTCTATGGGCCATGAATTTTAAAGGATTGTAGAGAATTGGAAAAGGATAATGGACTCCCCCTTTTCATGCATCTATAAACTGTGGAATCTCAATTTTGAATTCCACATTTAATACAAAAATATCTTTTTAACCATGGTATTTAAAATAAAAAAAATATATGAACACCTTGAAGGAACCCTATGGTTCATTGTGTGATGAAAATATTGAGGTGATAATTTATAGAATATGACTTAGGTTTGTAGAGAATAACTATTATCCGTTGACGAACTGTGGACCCATGACCTCATCTCATGGAATGCACCCTCTTGTATTATACTCGCCTGGATCCCTTATGTAAAACTAACATCATATGTCCATGAAATTCATAGTATATCCATTTCACTCAAATATTTAACTAATCCCCATTGAAGGTCTTCTAAACATATCCAGTTAGTTAATACAAGATAACCATTCTCAATAAATTCAAAAAGAAAAAACATAAGTGTTTGATTCATAAATGTTCAAGGGTCCACTAGGTCTAATGGGAAAGGGCCATCGATGGGGATTCATTCCCCCTCCCATGGAATGATAATCCCAACAAACCTCTCAAAATGATCATCATAGCATGACCAAAACATAGTCATCCTAGGTTAGGCTCTTTAAAATTGTGTGACACACAACCATCATAATGTGATAGATCTCCCTGGTGAAAACTCAAAATGGTGATACATAATGGTCCTTAGATTCCATATGTAATCTAGAAACTGAGACTATTAATGAATTAATTTCCCTTAGTAATATATAGTTGTTTCATATGTATTAATATAATACTATATATTTATCACAAACCACAAGATAAAACAAACTACATTTTATTATATTAATTTAAACATTACATTTAGAGAATAAATATTTCTGGTAGTTTTGAATGTATTACAATGAAAAATTAAATGGAAAATATGGTAAAAATAATAAAGAAGTTGGGTCAATTTAATCCTTTTGAATAATCGCACTACTGAACAACATAGTAGTAATGAAGCAGAATGTATGTAAAATAACATGAATTTTTAAAATTATATATATATAAATATTGTTGACAAAAAATATAAATGAATTATTAATGAATAAAATATGGGGTATTTATAAGATCTAAGGAACCCATATGTATATTAAAAATACGACCATTGTAGATGTAATATATCAATTAGGAATATTTTCTCAACCCTTAAAATAATATCACTATGTGACACCCCGACCCAATATTTAAAAATTATTATTATTTATTCACTTTTATATTCAATTTCTTTTCATTAATGATTTCCCTAAATGTTAATATTATTTTAGGGACAAGGGGTTTTTATAGGTGGAACACATTTAGTAGAAACCATGATCTAAACCTCACAAACCATGTGGCCATAGGAAAAAATTTTGGGGAGCCGCACGACTAGGTGAATGACCATACTGCCTTTCTGGGACTCTATTTTCCCTCCTCCCTTTTGGGGATTAAAGATGTTTCATGGTTGAAACATGGACTTGAAGACCCTACAGAAAATCCATTCATCCATCCCATGTCGAAAATACATTAAATTGAGAAAATAAAATAAAATAAAATAAAATAATAAAAATAAAAATTAAAATATGAAAATATAAAAAGGGAATTCACTACCCCCTTGTCTCTCAACTATCCCCATCACCTCTCCCAGCCTTATTATCAGACCCCTATCTGGGTGAAAATACCTTCTCATCTTCTTCCCATTCATGGCCATTTTTGTTTTTGTTTTTTACAATGATCATCTCTAGTAAGTTTCTATTCCCATTTCTCAACCTTTATTCTTATCCTATTCATGGTTTAATTCATCCCCATTTTTCAATGGTCATGCCTAAGGTCGAACATAATGCAATTTGGATGTTTATTTGTATGATTTTCGGTTCTTAGGGTTCATATGGAATGAGTTGTTGAATTTACAGTTTGAGATCATGAATGGAATCAACGTGTGGTACCTTGAATGAAACATAGACACATATACATAGTTAATGCATAAAAAAATAAACTGTCTTTATATATATTCACTCGTGGAGGTGGGAATATGTACATTAGGATAAGGGTATTTATATTAAAATATTTATAAGTGCATATATATATAAGTGAATTAGGGGGTCAAGCATCTGTAGCATTCTTCTTGGCCTTTCATGCTTCCATAGACATCCTTAAAGTGGATTAAGGTTTCTATTTTTGAATGCGACATTTTTTTAGGAATGTTCCCTATGTATAATCCTTTAATTGGGAGGTGATTATTGAAATCATATTTTATTGGGTTATTTTGTTATATTGAGATATACCTATAATACAAAAAATCATTTTGATGGATGAAATTTTCCTCTTTTGTGTTTCAATATTTTTTTATTCTTTGGACATGGATTTTCATAGATGAATCCTGCATAAAAAATTTGGATTTAATGGTGAAGCACACAAGGGTGTAATTTTACGTATAAAATATTTTATTGATTCATGTTTGAATATATCAATGATGTTTTGTCCCTTCACCAACTATTTCTTTAAAATTTTGATGGAATGTTTATTTTCCAAAGAATATCAAATGATGGTTTTTGAATGGGAAATTTTGGTTTTCGAGTGATAAGAACCAATTGGTACCCCATAATTTTTTCTTAATATGTCAAAATTACATGAATTATCATTATTCTAGGGTGAATACCCATAGATATTGTTGGGAGGTAGGCTTAACATGTATGATCAGTTTCTCCAACTAAGATGTTGTAATTGAGATTTCTTCATCACCACCAACATTTTACAAATCCATGTGATCCTAGGATTCCTAGAAATTTTTGAGAGATGATATCCATTTAGCCTTGATTAGATGGACTAGATCCCTATATAGTGGCCATGTGAACTATTCCACCAATGAGGGTAGTTGAGAGTTTCCAGGTTAGTTATTGACATTGGAACATATTTATAGGTTGACCGATGGTTTCACTACAACAAAACCGGCCCCTAGTGGCGGTTTTTTTTCATTTGGCGACGGTTTAAACCGCCGCTATAGGGTTTGGCGGCGGTTTAGAAAAACCGCCGCGAAATTGGGCGTCGGTAATCTATTAGCGGCAGTTTTTACTATTTCGCGGCGGTTTAAGAAAAGCGTCGTAGATGCCTCTTTTCACGACGGTTTTTGACCATTTAGCGGCGGTTTTATGCGTAGATGATACCTTTTTTTCGCGGCGGTTTTAACCGCCGCTATATTCTGGCCATTGATGCGCCTATGTCACGGCGGTGAAAACCGCCGCTAAATTTAAACATAATACATTTAGCGGCGGTTATAACCGCCGCTAAATACTAACCAATAAGGCATTAGCGGCGGTTATAACCGTTGCTAAATTCTGACCAGTAAGGAATTAGCGGCGGTTAAAACCGCCGTGAAATGTTGACCTGGAAAAAAATAATAATTCTGCTCCTACCACACCACTGCCCTGAAAAACAAATCAAACCATAGTATTGAACAGGAGACACCATACAAACAAATAACATGGTAGTATTCATTTAAAAAGTGGATATGAGCAAATGTTGCATGTTATGGAGTCCAACCTAAGGAAAGGTATGTATCACAATTTGGTGAGTAACCAATCCATGTGACCCCCAAGATGTATATGTGTTTTTAGCTTCTTTAATTTCTTATGTGTTTTAAGAAGGGTTGATTTATATTATATGGATACTAATACTCTGTATAATAAATGGTTATGAATTTTGATACAATTTATGTGATCATTCTAACCATGGTGATGTGTAATGATATGTAATTGGTTATGCTCTAAGTTGGCCGATATAACATTCATGGGTGGATTGTGATATGGGTTGAGTTTTTTTAACAATGGATTTGTGTTATGGGATAGAACAAATTATGTTTATATGGGTATAGAATTTGTTCCAAAGATTGATGTTTGAGTAGTTATAGAATGTATGTTATGGTATGGTTTGTTGTGTGTTTTGGGTTGGTTGTTAATGCCTACTATAGAAAATGGGTAACTTGTGAATTGGCATGTGTTTTAGGTTGGACAACACGCTAACCGTGCATGGTTCTTGAGAGAGTATGGTTTATGATCTTGTAGGTTATATATGATTCCTATTGAGGATTTGAGTTATGTCATTGGATATGAGATAAGAGTTTCATGTATACATCCCAAGATGGTCATCATGTTGTAGGTTGGATGGGATGCATCATGATATAGTTGTTATTGACTTCGTTAAAGAAAATAGGTTTGAGTTTTTTAAAATTTCAACAACTTATCTAATGTTTTCCTAAATACCTTATTGGGGGAATTATACTTAACCAAACCAAATGATATTGATTTTTCACAATAGTTATTATCATAAGATAATGTCATTAATATATATGTGCATGTATGTGATCTTTTTCCTTCAAGGGAAGTATGGTGTGCTGATTTCTAGTTAGGATTAGTAACCTAGATTTCATAGTTGGATTGGGTATGGGATTTGTGATATGCATGCGAACCCTCAAGTGGGTATATTGGCCTATGATTTTCCTCGTGATATTTGAGATGGGTTCATATATGCTTCTCCATGAGTTTTATCCTATATAGGATGTGACATGTGAACTAGGGTTGAGGGAGACTAGTAATATTGAGATGTATCTTGGGATATTGGTGATTGGAGTGTTTTAATCAAGTGAAATAGCGATTCTCATTTCCACCTGATGAGGGTTTTCTTCTATGTATGTAATCCAAGAGAGGACTTATCCTAGGTCTATGAGTTAATTAAAAAAATGAAAGTAAGTTTAGACAATTTGTTATGTAGTGATGGTATATAGGTGGATTGTGGTTTGGTATTCAGTTAGTAATATCATTGTATTTGGTATTGTGAATGTAAAAGCATGGGTATTGATTGTGTTTTGTTAAGTCTAACATGAATAATTGACATGGTTATTTGGGGGATAAGCTATGTTAAACTATGATCATTTGGATGTTATTGTAATGATGAATATTAGGTGTTCTAATAGAGTGTATAAATTCTTAGATTCATGTTATACTGATAACTGTTAAAGTTAGGTATTGTGGGAGGCTTCCAAGATACACTCTTTCCATGTCAGTAAGAGCGTGAGTTCTTTATCAACATAATTGGTATGATGGTTGTATAGTCTAAGATTAGCCTATCAGGTGGGAATTTCTTCATGCATGTGTAATGTGTTATGGCTCATTGGGCCTTGATAGTGATGGTATGAATTGGGCTTACACAGCTAGGATACCCAGGTGCTGCTATGGAGAAACAATGATATGAATGGGACTTACACAGTTGGACTGCCAAGGTACTTCTATGAATCAGTTATGGTATGAATCGAGATTACACAACGGGGCTACCCGAATGCTGCTATATAGTAGAAATGGTATGAATATGGGTTACATATATGGTATTCTCATTGGATGTGGTACCAATTCAAACACATGCCTAAATGGAATGATGTATACCACACTCGAGAAATCAAGACATAAAATGAAACATCATAAATAAATAAAATGCATAGAAGTAAACATGATAAATCAAAAAAAGGTTAGGACATGGAAATGTTTGGTGGAAACTATGTGCCATATACATGTTACATATACAAACCAACCATTCTCATACTTGTTCAACACATCAACAACACCACTACTCATCATCTGAGGCTACATCGTCACCCTCTCCACCTTCATCTCCACTACCTGCTGCCACCTATAAGAACATTATATTGAAAATTAAATATTGTTTCATATTTATAATCAAACTTAAAACCAATAAAAGTGTGAAAACTAAATGATTTTGATTTTTTTGTGATTTACCTGCTCACCACTAGCCGATGCACTACCACCGGGGGCATATCTGCTCATATGCTGACGTATTTAAAGCAACTCTTTCTGCAAAGCAGATATCTGATCCCCCTGTTGGTGAACTGTGTTTCGTAGGGAATACATCTCCCTCTGAGTATCTTCAGGTATGAAATGACCAGAACCAGGAGTAGATGTAGATGAAATCCCTGATGGCCTGCCATATACCTCAGATGGTACGGGTCCAAAACCCATCCCGCGCACTCTACCAGGATGCTCCTTCCCAAGGACTTTACCAACCGGGTCATCCTGGGAGACCGAGTAGGATTGATCAGGATTGAAATCCCATATTTCTTTAATTTTTACCTATAAATCAAATATCAATATATATTAACACAGTAGAAACTGATAATAAGTTATTATAATAAATAATTGACTTCATACCCCAACTTCTCTGGCAGGTTCATTAACAAAACTTCCATCTGTTTTTTATGAAAATCCAGCCACAGTTCTGTTCGGGATGCTTCATGCCCTAAACTCTGTGACTGCATTAAACAAATATAAATCAACAATTAAATATGTTAAATAGATAATATTGTCTTATAATTATTTAAAATAATTAAAAGATTACCAATTACATTCGGCTTCTAGAAATTCTTTTTGAGCCCGCAGTGTGCGGGATGACTGTGACCCTCCAGAATGGCACCACTATCTTCTCGCCATTCCTATTCCAAACATCAGAACTTTTTATGTGTTTTTCCACGGTTGCATTTTTTTCATCTTCAATTAGCAAAGAATTACTATAAACAAAATGCAATAAATTAATTTAATTAAAATTTGTACCTATGACTGTGACCCTCCAGAATGTCTGTGATGAACTGGAAGGGGCGTGTCGCTGCCCCGCTGCTGAGGCTCCGGTAGGGGGAGGCGATGAATCATCCTCTAATGAGACATCCACTGATGGTGTTAGAGATGGTGCAGGGGGGGATGATACATGGATGTAGGCAGCTGCTGCCTCAGATGCCATGGGGACAGACAGATCGTCATCTGTCGCAGAAGTAGATGAAATGGTGTACCGCTTCTTCCTTGGCATTCCTGTCATTTAATCAAATAAAATTAAGTTCAGAATATATATTGCAAAAAAATTATGCAGAAAAAATTTAAAAATGATAATAGATGCCCAGTACTAACAAACAAAATATATATAACAATGATAATGAATGACTACAGAAATGAAACAAGTGGTTGCTGAATGAATACATAATTGTACATACAATCATTTTCCCCATCAATCATGTCGGTTTCCTGCTCCATTGCTTCATCCACTTCATTCATCCTTGCTAGACTAATATTTTCAATATCATGATGGACACATAATTCTGCTTCCTGTTGTTGATGAAATTCAATTGTAGAGGTCAAATCTTCCACTTCATCACCCATATCATACAAATCTCTTGGTATTACGTGAGTAACTACACTCCACCCTTCATCAACAACATCATTCACATAATATACCATTTTTTCCTGTGATGCTAAGATATATGGATCATGCAGTTCACGATCACCAACATCCATCAAACAAGAGATGTTTACAGAAGTAAATTGCAAGGAATCTCTTTTAACACCTATGATAATATCGACCCATTTGCATTTGAATAAAACAACAGAAAAATGCCCGTGGTAGTTTAATTCAATAATATCATGCATCTTTCCATAGTATTCCACTTCAGAAAATGTAAATATACCACTATTCTGTGTTTTCAAACCCATTTCTCGATCGACTGTACGAAATCTAAAACCATTCACATTATAAGCGTCGAACTTTCTAACTTGTTGTATATGACCTCTAGCAAGAAACTTCAAATCTTCTGAAAAGTCTGTTCGAGTATCAATAATCAGGATCTGAAGAATAAAAATATAATTTAATAGATTTTCAAATTGTATGTGTCAAACTAATATTCGTATTTATTGCAATATTTATAAACTTACACGTCGTGCAAACCATTCTACCAGCTCTTTATTCACAACATTCGTTATATCTTTTTCATTTCGTGTTCGGCCTCCATTCATCTCTTTGTTTGTATCCTCAACTCTTCAATAAATGGATCTGCAATTTCACAATTCAGTATCACATATCTATGTGACTGTAATAACTCCAATTCTGTCAGTGTCGCGTATGAGGTCCTCCCAACTGATCGGCCAATAGCAGGAAATATTTTTGATTTCTGATGCATTTGAGATTTACTTGATGTGTTGTCAACACATCTAACTCGATTAAATCATGTCTCAATATCATCCAAATATCTGGAGCAAAAGGTGAGACACTCCTCCGCGAAATAGCCTTCAGCAATAGAGCCTTCTAGTTGAGCTTTATTTCTCACGTATGTTTTCAAATTCCCAAGATATCTGTGAAAAATAATAATAATATTATGCATTTATTTAAATTCCAAATATTGTTTACTTAACTGGAAACATATAAATAAAATACCTCTCAATTGGATACATCCATCGATAATGAATGGGGCCTCCTAATTTAGCTTCGTCAACCAAATGCACAGTTAAATGCATCATGACAGAAAAAAACGATGGAGGAAAGATCATCTCCAATGCACAAAGGGTCAATACAAACCTCTCCTGTAGGTTGTCAAGCTGTAAAGGATGTTGAGTTTTCTCACATAATTGCCTGAAAAATGTGCAGAATTGCAGTACAACAACAGTAACTTTTTCAGGTAATAATGTACGCAATGCCAATGGTAGTAACTGTTGTTACAAAACATGTGAATCGTGGCTTTTCAATCCATATAACTTACGATTCTTCAAATCAACACACCTCAAGATGTTACTCGAATACCCATCAGATACTTTCACATTATTTAAAATTCGAAGGAACGCATCTTTATCCCTATTTTTCATTGAAAAAATGGAAGGAGCATACTTTTCATTCTCATCTGGATAGAGATCACGTTTTATGTTCATTACTTGTAAGTCTTTGTGAGCATTGAGATGACCTTTCAACTTTCCATGCTCATTAAGTAATGTGAAAATCAAATTATCACATACATTATTCTCAATATGCATCACATCAAGATTTTGGTGCAAAGAATTAAATTCCCAATACGGAAGTTTGAAGAATATACTTTTTTTCTTCCATTGTTGCATTCTGATTTCACTTGACGATGCACTTCGCACTCGTTTTCCGCTATCAGTCAAATGATGAACCTTCCCAAATTCTGTTTTAACATTTTCAAGCTGTGTCAATATTTCAGAACTGGTTAACAACTTTGGTGGTGGTCTATGATCAATGGAAACATTAAATTTTGATTTGTTCAGCCGAAATCTATGAGATGCATCAAGAAATCTTCGATGACACAAGAAGCACCATTTTCTACTGTGAGGTAGCCGTTTGGGCTCGAAATCAAAGTTACAAACAGGACAAGCCAAACCCGTATAAGTGTTCCAACCAGATAAATTCCCAAGCCCAGGGAAGTCACTAATGGTCCACATTAAAGAAGCAAGAATTTTGAACATTGTTTTAGAAGAAACATCAAATGTCTCAACACCGTTGCTCCATAACTCCTGCAATTCTTCAATCAAAGGCTGCAGGTATACATCAATATCATTTCCAGGCATTTGTTTTCTAAGAATAATCATCGAAATGATAAAAGATGTTTGTTGCATACACATCCACGGAGGCAGATTATAAGGGATCAAAACAACTGGCCAAATGCTATAACTCGTACTCAAAGTACCAAATGGGTTGAATCCATCGGCAGCCAATCCCAATCGAACATTCCTAGGATCAGGTGAGAAATCTGGATGTAATGAATCAAATGTATTCCACGATTGGGAATCTCGTGGATGTCTCATTAACCCATCATTGTTATTTTCTACAGAATGCCACTTCATGTGTTCAACAGTTTTTGATGACCTGAATAATCTTTACAATCGAGGCTTCAAAGGAAAGTAACGAAAAACTTTTGCAGGTGTGTTCCTTTTCTTCTTCTCCATGAAATTATGTTCAGTCATACTTCCAACATCACCTTTTTACTGCCATCTAGAAGAAGCACATTTCTTACAATTCTGTCTACTTGAATCCTCTCCCCAGTAAAGCATACAATCATTGGGACACACATGTATTTTTGTATAATTCAGACCATGATTTTTTACAACTTTTTTCATCTCATAAAACGATTCTGGGATTTTTGCTTTAGGAAATGCATCACGAATCAATTCCAAAAACATGGACATTGCCTTATTTGTAATTCCACATAGACATTTGATATGGTACAACTTCAGCAGAAATGAAAGCTTTGAATATTTCAAACACCCACTATACAACTCTTGATTTCCATCGTCAAATAAATCATGAAACACAATTTCCTCACTGAAGTTTTCCATTACATTTGGCTCCACAGAATCAAGAGGAGGATCCAATGATATGTTACAATCTTGATCTGCTTGTGTTACAGTCTCAAAAACATCACTTGTCACGTTGAAATTTGTACCACCCTCTTCTAGTTGTTCTGATATGTTTTGATGCTCATAGTGGTGTATTGCAGTGCCGAATGCATCATTTATGAGGTTTTGCATTTCATTTTCCATTGGCGACAAACTTGGGACCTCATTCTGTGGATTAACATCAGTCCTCAATCATTCTGTATTGTTTGATTCTCCATGACAAATCCAACACAAATATTGATCAGGGAATTGCTTCAGAATTAAATGTTCATAAACTTCATCTCTCTTCAACCATGTTCTAAATTTACATTTAGGACATGGATATCTTATTCTCCCTTCAACGGATCGATTAGAAATTTAAAAATCTAAAAACTCATTCAAACCCTTAACATATTGAGGTGTGTTCCTCGGTAATGTGATCCAACTTTTATCCTTGTATATCACAATGTGCCTACAGATAATATATGATAGTGTAAGATTACAAAAACATAATATAATAAAGATGAACCATTGATCATAAAGTATGCATAATATAATAAAGATGGTTCATTGATCACATTTACCACTTCAGACCAATTGAACAAGTCTGGTCCATAAGAGACAACGTCAACACCTCATTGAGGAGAAATAAGAATATCGGGTTACACACTTATCATAACACTATCTACCCAGCTATTTTTTATGGTTTCCAATGGGATATGTTTACAGAACATAAAGCACATAATTAATTCATTATCCATGATAAGACATGTCGTTATGGACCAAATTTACACGGGAGAGAAGTCACATGGATTTTTGTAAAATAAACCATTGGAATTGAAATTGGTCTATTGGATGGGATTTAATCTATTGAACATATCTATATTCTTGGAAAGAGTTGAGGTGTAAATAATATTATGTTATATCCCAAAGGAACCAACTGCTCAATATAAATTCCACGAAAGTACTCAAATTGTGGATGGATATTCTCACTTTTAGTAATAAATACATGAATAAATGTAGGAGAAATATATAAACCACAAAAATAAATAATCCACAATTACTATGCATGAATTATCCATCATTTATGAGATGCAATCAAAGAATCAAGGATGAACTAAAAATTACCAAAGTTGAAAGGGGTCGCGGGGGGCGCTGGGGGGTGCGGGGGTCGCCGGAGGCCACGGGTGGCGTGGGGGGTGTCGGGGTCAATAAAAAAATTACACCCATGAAAATACAATAGAGAATTCTCACTAATAATATACCTAGGTATGAAATACATACTATAAAACCATTCATGGAAAACCCAATACACATAATATGAAATCATACCTTCTTTAAATAAAAAAATAAAGATAAAGTGATGGTCAAGGTTTCTATAATGACATGACCTTTATTATAAGTTTCAAGACCCATTTACTAAAACTCATTCCTCCATATAAACATAAATCTTAACATCACATTGGAGGCCTCATTATTGACCTTATAATGCATCCTTGGCTTTGGTCAAATAAGAATAGGTGTAGATGTCAATATATTTTTTAGCTCATAAAATGAATCTTTTTATTTATCATCCCACTAAAAATTCACTCCATTCCAAGTCAATACTATATTTTTAATGAATATGTGAGAAAACTCCATGATAATAAAAGAATAAGAAACCACATGACCAATGAAAATATGAATCTCAACAATATTAGTATGAATCTATTAAGAAATTATAGATTCTACTTTCTCAATATCCCCTAATATCCTAGATTTAGAGAACTGATGACCAAAAAATGTCACCTATTGATTATAGAAATAACATTTCAATATATTGGCATATAAATGATGATATCTCAATGTGTCTACGAACATAACCAACTATTCTTCATGCTCCTCATAGGATCATGATCATACCGATATATCATTGATAAATATAGTCCCGAATGAAAAAAAAGGATAAAAAATGGTTTATCAAAGTTACAAATACATATGGTTTCTCCATTACCCTAAATATAATTACCAAAAACAAAAAATTACTATATAGTGTTTGAAATTCTATCTTGGACACACCTTTAGCTCAAACCTTTAACCGCGGATAACCTAATCGATGTATAATCTTCAAAATCCATAAAGAAACTCTAAACTGATTGAATAAATCATAAATTCATAGAAAAGGATACCAATTATTAAGAGTAACATGATTTAATTTATAATAGATAATATAAAATCAATAACTCACTCTTGCAATATTGGTAATAAGAAATGGATAACCCTATGTAGACACACTCAGATTAATAAATCCATTGGATTAAAGATCTCCCAACTAAATATTTATCTATCTAATAAATCACCCAAATAGAACCTCCATGTTTCCCCTAAAAAATCCAAGATCCAACCAACCCCCGGATAGCTACACCTCCTTTATAGCTCCACATATGAGACTATGATTCACAACATGTAATGAAGGAGGTATTTTATTAACATTTTTGTGTTGTATATAATCTAAAGGTTGACCAATATGGGAATATAGGGGATATTAAAGGAAAAAAGTAGGATATCCCTCAAAAATATCATGTACCCCATATAAATGATAAACCAAAAACATTAAATTCATTTTATAAAACATTACCTAAACCCATGTAATTTTCCTAAAACAAAATATAGATATTAAAAATTAAATAAATAATCAATATTTTCTATTAACTATTTCCAAATATATAAACATTTCCATTTTTATAAAAAAACACCATTAAAACCCTTCTATTTTTAAAAAATTCTAAGGGATCCCTTATAAAATGATTTCAACCATGAGTAATTCTTACCCTTGAGTAGGCCAACTACCCAACCATTTCAATAAACCCTACCAATTGAGATGACACACCAATGGTTAATCTAGATTTATGTCATCCTAGTCTAACCAAATAAGGATCCCACACTAATGTTTGAATCTTAAATAATGTCTAAGACCTCACCCAAAATCATCACATCAATATTATCAACCATATAAAACTTCATAGAAATCTATAAATTCATGTTTTTATGAAAATAAAATAATAAAAACATATAATGGAAAAATCAGGGGGGTATAAAGAAGTATATACCAAGTGAATGAGAAAGATCTCATGGGGATCCCCCCACACCTTCCTATAATTTTATTACATCTATATATATAATCTATAATTACTATAAAAAAATCAAATGGGATCTTGGTACATAATATCTCTTAATTACCTAGGCTGTAATACTATTTTTTTCTTGAACCAACTTTGGGTCACCAATGACCTGGGCACTAGAGTTGATCCATGACATACCCAAGGCACACTCTTAATATCATTAGTCTAGATAGTAGTTCTAAGGAATCATATAGGAACTCATGGGAATTGGTTTTCAAAATAAATAAAATTAAGACTTAAGACTTCCACAAAAAAATATAAAATAACCACTCAATAAATCAGAGGTCCATGTTTCCGTGGAATGAGACAAAAAAAAATATGAAGTACCTAATTAATCATGATGAATATTAGGGAAACTAGATCAATGATTAAGAATTAAACTAAAAACAATAATATATATTCGAGGGGTCACCGGTGGTCGAGGGGGGGCACATGGGGGTGTGGGTTTCGCCGGAGGGCTTCGCCGGAGGGCGCGGGGTGTAGAGACCCGTATCTTGACGTACATTGACATTACATTACATTTGCGGAATACTTAGTACATAACAAAAACACACACACAAGGATCGTAATAGTTTAGTGTCTTTGGAAACTCGGACTATAATCTTCTAATCGTGGTGAAAGATCTTCAAAATCTCCCATAAATATCTTCTTCTTTTTTTTAACCTAAAACCTTTCTTTATATCCTGGGGAAAAGAAAACATAAAAGGGTGAGCTCAAATGCTCAGTAAGGGTAAAAAAAATAAATATCAATCACATCATATTCATAAGAACATAACATTTTGGAAATCATAACCTGCAAAAGAGAGCATAATTTCATAATAATGGGATAAATCGTGGCGGTGAAAAAGTAATCCCAATAATCATAACTTAAAACATGAAACTTTGTGGCATACACACATAATCATAGAGAATCATTTCTTGTTAGTCAAGACTCATTGCCAAGACTATCTTAGTGGACAAAGTCCCTTTCTGAATCGAGTAACCCTCGTTTCAGTCCTGTTTCACTGAACCGGTATAACCCACCATTCCAGCCATTTCTATCTCATGAGATATAAAATCTTTACCCAATGCATTGGAGGGAGATATAGGTCCCACCCATCTTATAATGAATCCTTTCTTATGTGTGCCACATAATCATAAATCATAATTCATCGCATAACCCATGTAATAAAAATGGGATTCTTAAACAACATGACATCATAAAACAATTCATATAAGATAAAGGAATTCATAAACATAATTCCATCACAACATAGTCAAATCAATGTAAAAATATGGATAGAAACAGAACCCTTTATTATCTTAGATGGAAAATAATTTTGATAAAACACTTGAAATGAATTCTTGAGGAAAATATCCTTTCTTCTTCAAAATCAATTTCTTTTCACAAAACATCATACAATTTTAAAAGAAAGAGATTTTATTAAAAATAGTCATGAAATATTTTGGAGGAAGGTTCATGAAAATAAGGCTTTATAAAACCGTAAAAATCCGTTCGTGCCGTATAAGTTAAAAAAAACATTCTTCTCGTACTTTTGTCGGAAAAGTCAAAAAGTACCTCGTACAAAAAACGACAAAAGATTCCTTTCATATCTTTTACTAAAAACTCACCGAAGGGTAAATTTGGATTTAAACAATTGTAGGTGGATGGAAATAATATTACATTTTGATGAAACATGGATTTGGATGATAAAATACACCCCAGTAAATACTTACGAATAAACAATCTCGGATAAAAAATGAGATTGTGATATTTCCCTTACCTTAGGTCCGATTTGCTTCGTATGTGTCCGAACGTCCTGTATAATGATTTAAATAATGTCATTGACTTATTACAGAATCATATTCATTGTTATGATATCATATATGGTTCACTTATGACATTATATTACCCGTTCTTTTGTAAATTCCATATTAAAGAAGCGTTTTGGGTAAAATCGTTTCATTTATCGTAGGTGTTCTGACTTGTTGTTCTTGACATTATTATTACTTATATCATGATTTACATACTTCCAGAATATAAAATATGATTTATATATCATATATATTCAGTATATATATATACATAATATATAGATAAATGAAATGAAAAACACCGTTCATGGAGACGGTAGTCCGTACGTACGCATGAACGCTGTTTTCCTTTCCCTATTGTCTTGAATGGAAGTAAGTAGATGACATACATATATATACACATAAATCCAGTAGCTTTACAATGTCATATATTTCATTATTATTTCTTATATATACTTTATAATCATTCTTAAATGGTTAACATGGAGAATGAATCTCATCGCGTCGTGGAGACGGTAGTCCGTACGTACGCACGAGCGATGATATCATTTCCATAAATATTGAATTGAATTGGAGTGGATTATACAATATATCAGAATCAATATGATGTTTTAATAACTATGTATAGTTATTCTTTACACCATTATACCCATCCATGTATGGTGGTGGTGGAAAATAGATTACACCACGGCGTGGAGACGGTATTCCGTACGTACGCACGCGCGGTGATTTCTTTTTCCGTAGGATAGATAGATGGTGAAATAGGGTTGTTTCATACTTATAATAACATATCAGTATATGAGTGATAGTGATGTTATTACTTCATAATGAAACAACCTAAGAAGAAGAAGTGGAAGAAGAAATAAAGATGAAAGAATTGGTAACGGTAATTACCTCTTCTTTGAAGCGCCTTTTGGAGACCTCCTCTTAGGGAACTAAAATTGGTCTTTGAGGAAGACCAGAACCTCTAGGATGTTTCTAGGGAAGTGGAGAAGAGATTTTGGCAGGGGTTGGCCGAGATTGAGTGCTCAAATTGGTGTGAGGAGGAGGGGGAGGAGGTGCCCTTTTATAAGGGAGGAGAGGGGCACCTTAGGAATATCTCAAAATATTATTTTATATTAAAGTAAAAATCGGTTTATAATGGTTCCAAAGGGTCTTATTTAGAAGAAAAAGTGGGGATGGGTCGAAATCCTATCAACCAATAGGATTTAGACAAGTTTAGGTTCTTATTTTAACCTTATCAATTAGATTTAACTCTAAGTTAAATATTTTAACTTTTACCGTGTCTTTTTGTTTTCTTTCACTATATGGTTAATACACTTAATATAACATACCAAACGAACCCAAAATTGTTTATTATTAATATATATATCCTTATCTAAGTCATTTTGCCGAACCTTAGATTTTTAGGAATAAAATAACAATTAATAATATAATATTTGATTTAAAAACTATTTTTTGTCAATTATGACACTATTTGATATATGATTTTTGTGAAAGTCATAACAGAATTATATGTTCGAACCAAGTTGATTAAATCAACAATAATATATCATAGTAACCTAGAAAATTAGTGGAATTCATAAAAAGTCTCAAATTACATTCATTTGAGTATTTATAACATCAATTATGTTAATATTTCCTTAAAAGGGTAATTACTGCATCATCGTTGTGTCATAAATAAATTAATTTATTTAAAGTCTAAAAATTATAAATAAAATATCATTATGTAGGAAATCTTTTTAGCTTTCTAATGAATATTTGTAGTCGAATTTATCTTATGTATAACCCCATATTAGAAATGTTTTAGTGAATAAACATTGATTTTAACTCTTTTAACTCTTCTTTGAATTAAATAATAATAAATGTCCTAATCTAATCCAAGTGGGCCTAAATAATAATATTTTACACTTAAGGTTGTTTTTGGTCGAGATACACTTGTCCAATAGAATTAGGACATGTGTTAGGGTAATATTAATATCATTCTTACCCTTAATTACCCTATTTACTTTTAACCGTGGTAAATAAAAGTAAAAAGATACTATTCACCAAAAATTATTTTCATCTCATTGAACCACATTTTACTTACTGACATCAACCGTGTTTCTCGGATTTTTGAAATTCCATTCACAGAAGCGGTAAAATTATGTTTTATGAAAAATTCAGTTTTTTAACTACCACTTAGTAGTTTCACTATTCATCAAAAAATGAAGGTTTTCAGAAAAATGCCAAAATTTCATCCTAAGCTATATTTCATATTCCGAATTCAAAAATGAAGTCTATTTTACCAAATTCATAACATAGAAGTTGCATTAATTAATTTTATAATTAAATCCCGCTGTTAAAACAAATAGCGTGTTTTTAAGAAACAATATCTATCAAAAGATTGACACTTGTTTATGTCTGGTTTAAATGTGCAATTACATCCAATGACCAACATTTTATTAAATTGTAAAAATATATTCTAAATATACTTTAAAACTACTCCAATTAATAATTTATCACTATTAATTATTTCGATTAAAAAAGTTGTTTTTTAATTATAATTTAGTAATTTTCACTATTCATCAGAATATGAAAGTTATCCGAAATGTACCAAAATTTCACCTTCGGCTAAATTCGATACTCCGAATCCAAAAATGAAGTTCATTTTGAAAAATAAGATTTACAGAATTTTAAAAAGTGGTTATTACTACTCATACCGGCTAGTTTTAATAATATTTTAATAGCATATCGTTGTTTAGTGAAACTCGGTATTGCGTATTACACACGCTATCGAGGAAGGTCGCGATTGCGTGTAATGCAAGGCAAGTCAAGGATGCGTGTTGTGCAAGCTCCTTTTGGTGTAGCGTACAACAAAAGACATTAATAAAATTAAAAAGAATATTTTTTATAAAATCTTGGGCTGTTACATTCTACCCCCCTTAAAATGAATTTCGCCCTCGAAATTCGTCGGGGTTATAAATGGTTTACTATTAGAAAGTTTCTTTAATAGAATCCCACATCGTAAAAAGGAATACCAAAACCAATCTTTAAAAACAAAAGTATGAAACCTAACGGTTACCCAAATAAACTAATCACTGGGTTTCCACATAGGTGAAAATATGGATATGAAAGAAAAATCTAACCATCATGTTCTGATGGAGAGTGGTAGAGAACATGGCCAGTAATCACAAAGCCATAAATTTGTGACGATCTAAGGTACCATCTGATTCATCAGATATAAGATCACTAGGAAAACATTTTTGGTTTTGAAGATCGTTTCCCTAAAGTTAAAGAATTTGAATTAGAATAAATACTTACTTTATGTTGGTACAACCTCATTGTTGTTCGTTCCTTTAACAATTTCAACTTCATCTCTTAAATAAATGAAGTTGAATTTGTTATTTGTGAAGTGTTAGCAGATCATTTGATAGAATGACGGGTCATTCCATCTGTCTCAAACAAAAGGTTAGAAAAAATTATATACATAAGTCGATCTATAGTGAGATTAATCATATATCGTTCCTAAAATGGACTTATACTTCATATATCATACTGCTTAATATAATAAAACTAGTTTCTACTAAACAGGGACTTCCTGTAGGCCAGTGGTAGGCGATAAAGGCCAGTCGCACTTCGGTTGTGGGTTCGATTCCCACAGCCTTGTCCGAAGCGATGGGCTGTCGCCCGTCCTGCAGGTTGTCCTTTTTCTAAAACTATATTACTATAACATCCCATAAATAATATCGAAAAAACTTCTATCCTTAAACAATACTAACTTATGTCCAACATAATCCATTCCAATCTTTAGTCCTATCCATAATACTGCAGTCCATTCTCATAACATAGTGAAAACGATTACCAGAGATTTAATACCATCGTTGATCCCCATATATCATAAGATATATCTTGTTGGACACATTCCAAACATTCAAAGGCCTTAATATTGTACTCTCTTGAATACCCATTGAACCATAGTGAAAACTTGAATGCAGTTAAAAGTTAACACTTTCCACATACCAAAATCCTCAAAATTCTATATACTCAAACCATGATATCACTTAGTCCTTATATCAATCATGAGCTCATGAATACTATCAAATATTTCATTTTCTCATTTTCCCTTCATTATGCGCATATCATATTTTTTTCAAAAATACCTCAATCACTTCGAATACCACATTAGACCAATACATAAATATTCTAATACACCATAAAAGTACCTCAACAACATTATTCTTGAATACCAATACATAAACACTTAAGTCCATCCACTTCAATGACTGTCCTGGAATAAGTCCTTCCTTGATTTAGAAGTATCTTTTTAGGTCAGGGCATTGAGTTGGGTAATGCCCATGTTCTCCACAAATAAGACATTGAACTCCATAACAATCTGTCACTCTATGACCCTTTTCTCCACACAGATAACATCGGTCCCTCCATTTGAGGTATTCCTCAAGGTTCTTCTTCCCTTCTTTAGAAATCTCAATCTTCCTTTCTTTATGCTCCTCAACATGCGAACATGCATAATAGTTTATCTTCCTCTTCTTTGATGAATTAGTCATACCACTAAATTTTACCTTGTTAATCATATATCGCGATGACTGATTCGGCATAATCACAATATCTTTATCTCTAGGCATTACACAATTTTGTTGCTCATAGTCACCAATTTGTCCATTGGATTTAATGTTAACCGAATTCCTTCTGGTTCCCTCCATTAACTAAAACACAAAAAGAATTTTGTGAGAGGCAAAATCATTCTAGGGAAGACAACATAGTAAAGGGGGAGCACCCTCAAAATCTAACATCTTAGGATAAATTCTAAGATCGTTACCGTAGTTCTAGGACTATATCCTATACGTATACTTATCCTTAAGGACATCCCTAGACATACCTTAGAAACATCTCTAGGGATCTCACTAACGTTTTTGCATCCTAGTTTCCAAAGGTTGACTAAACCTTTCCTCTGATACCAACTGTAGAGACCCGTATCTTGACGTACATTGACATTACATTACATTTGCGGAATACTTAGTACATAACAAAAACACACACACAAGGATCGTAATAGTTTAGTGTCTTTGGAAACTCGGACTATAATCTTCTAATCGTGGTGAAAGATCTTCAAAATCTCCCATAAAGATCTTCTTTTTTTTTTACCTAAAACCTTTCTTTATATCCTGGGGAAAAGAAAACATAAAAGGGTGAGCTCAAATGCTCAGTAAGGGTAAACAAAATAAATATCAATCACATCATATTCATAAGAACATAACATTTTGGAAATCATAACCTGCAAAAGAGAGCATAATTTCATAATCATGGGATAAATCATGGCAGTGAAAAAGTAATCCCAATAATCATAACTAAAAACATGAAACTTTGTGGCATACACACATAATCATAGAGAATCATTTCTTGTTAGTCAAGACTCATTGCCAAGACTATCTTAGAGGACAAAGTCCCTTTCTGAATCGAGTAACCCTCGTTTCAGTCCTGTTTCACTGAACCGGTATAACCTACCATTCCAGCCATGTCTATCTCATGAGATATAAAATCTTTACCCAATGCATTGGAGGGAGATATAGGTCCCACCCATCTTATAATGAATCCTTTCTTATGTGTGCCACATAATCATAAATCATAATTCATCGCATAACCCATGTAATAAAAATGGGATTCTTAAACAACATGACATCATAAAACAATTCATATAAGATAAAGGAATTCATAAACATAATTCCATCACAACATAGTCAAATGAATGTAAAAATATGGATAGAAACAGAACCCTTTATTATCTTAGATGGAAAATAATTTTGATAAAACACTTGAAATGAATTTTTGAGGAAAATATCATTTCTTCTTCAAAATCAATTTCTTTTCACAAAACATCATACAATTTTAAAAGAAAGAGATTTTATTAAAAATAGTCATGAAATATTTTGGAGGAAGGTTCATGAAAATAAGGCTTTATAAAACCGTAAAAATCCGTTCGTGCCATATAAGTTAAAAAAAACATTCTTCTCGTACTTTTGTCGGAAAAGTCAAAAAGTACCTCGTACAAAAAACGACAAAAGATTCCTTTCATATCTTTTACTAAAAACTCACCGAAGGGTAAATTTGGATTTAAACAATTGTAGGTGGATGGAAATAATATTACATTTTGATGAAACATGGATGTGGATGATAAAATACACCCCAGTAAATACTTACGAATAAACAATCTCGGATAAAAAATGAGATTGTGATATTTCCCTTACCTTAGGTCCGATTTGCTTCGTATGTGTCCGAACGTCCTGTATAATGATTTAAATAATGTCATTTACTTATTACAGAATCATATTCATTGTTATGATATAATATATGGTTCACATATGACATTATATTACCCGTTCTTTTGTAAATTCCATATTAAAGAAGCGTTTTGGCTAAAATCGTTTCATTTATCGTAGGTGTTTTGACTTGTTGTTCTTGACATTATTATTACTTATATCATGATTTAATTACTTCCAGAATATAAAATATGATTTATATATCATATATATTCAGTATATATATATACATAATATATAGATAAATGAAATGAAAAACACTGTTCATGGAGACGGTAGTCCGTACGTACGCATGAACATTGTTTTCCTTTCCCTATTGTCTTGAATGGAAGTAAGTATATGACATACATATATATATACATAAATCCAGTAGCTTTATAATGTCATATATTTCATTATTATTTCTTATATATACTTTATAATCATTCTTAAATGGTTAACATGGAGAATGAATCTCATCGCGTCGTGGAGACGGTAGTCCGTACGTACGCACGAGCGATGATATCATTTCCATAAATATTGAATTGAATTGGAGTGGATTATACAATATATCAGAATAAATATGATGTTTTAATAACTATATATAGTTATTATTTACACCATTATACCCATCCATGTAAGGTGGTGGTGGAAAATAGATTACACCACGGCGTGGAGACAGTATTCCGTACGTACGCACGCGCAGTGATTTCTTTTTCCGTAGGATAGATAGATGGTGAAATAGGGTTGTTTCATACTTATAATAACATATCAGTATATGAGTGATACTGATGTTATTACTTCATAATGAAACAACCTAAGAAGAAGAAGTGGAAGAAGAAATAAAGATGAAAGAATTGGTAACGGTAATTACCTCTTCTTTGAAGCGCCTTTTGGAGACCTCCTCTTAGGGAACTAAAATTGGTCTTTGAGGAAGACCAGAACCTCTAGGATGTTGCTAGGGAAGTGGAGAAGAGATTTTGGCAGGGGTTGGCCGAGCTTGAGTGCTCAAATTGGTGTGAGGAGGAGGGGGAGGAGGTGCCCTTTTATAAGGGAGGAGAGGGGCACCTTAGGAATATCTCAAAATATTATTTTATATTAAAGTAAAAATCGGTTTATAATGGTTCCAAAGGGTCTTATTTAGAAGCTAAAGTGGGGATGGGTCGAAATCCTATCAACCAATAGGATTTAGACAAGTTTAGGTTCTTATTTTAACCTTATCAATTAGATTTAACTCTAAGTTAAATAATTTAACTTTTACCGTGTCTTTTCGTTTTCTTTCACTATATGGTTAATACACTTACTATAACATGCCAAACGAACCCCAAATTGTTTATTATTAATATATATATCTTTATCTAGGTCATTTGGCCGAACCTTAGATTTTTAGGAATAAAATAACAATTAATAATATAATATTTGATTTAAAAACTATTTTGTGTCAATTTTGACACTATTTGATATACGATTTTTGTGAAAGTCATAACAAAATTATATGTTCGAACCAAGTTGATTAAATCAACACTAATATATCATAGTAACCTAGAAAATTAGTGTAATTCATAAAAAGTCTCAAATTACATTCATTTGAGTATTTATAACATCAATTATGTTAATATTTCCTTAAAAGGGTAATTACTGCATCATCGTTGTGTCATAAATAAATTAATTTATTTAAAGTCTAAAAATTATAAATAAACTATCATTATGTAGGAAATCTTTTTAGCTTTCTAATGAATATTTATAGTCGAATTTATCTTATGTATAACCCCATATTAAAAATGTTTTAGTGAATAAACTTTGATTTTAACTCTTTTAACTCTTCTTTGAATTAAATAATAATAAATGTCCTAATCTAATCCAAGTGGGCCTAAATGATAATATTTTACACTTAAGGTTGTTTTTGGTCGAGATACACTTGTCCAATAGAATTAGGACATGTGTTAGGGTAATATTAATATCATTCTTACCCTTAATTACCCTATTTACTTTTAACCGTGGTAAATAAAAGTAAAAAGTTACTATTCACCAAAAATTATATTCATCTCATTGAACCACATTTTACTTACTGACATCAACCGTGTCTCTCGGATTTTTGAAATTCCATTCACAGAAGCGGTAAAATTATGTTTTATGAAAAATTCAGTTTTTTAACTACCACTTAGTAGTTTCACTATTCATCAAAAAATGAAGGTTTTCAGAAAAATGCCAAAATTTCATCCTAAGCTATATTTCATATTCCGAATTTAAAAATGAAGTCTATTTTACCAAATTCATAACATAGAAGTTGCATTAATTAATTTTATAATTAAATCCCGCTGTTAAAACAAATAGCGTGTTTTTAAGAAACAATATCTATCAAAAGATTGACACTTGTTTATGTCTGGTTTAAATGTGCAATTACATCCAATGACCAACATTGTATTAAATTGTAAAATTATATTCTAAATATACTTTAAAACTACTCCAATTAATAATTTATCACTATTAATTATTTCGATTAAAAAAGTTGTTTTTTAATTATAATTTAGTAATTTTCACTATTCATCAGAATATGAAAGTTATCCGAAATGTACCAAAATTTCACCTTCGGATAAATTCGATACTCCGAATCCAAAAATGAAGTTCATTTTGAAAAATAAGATTTACAGAATTTTAAAAAGTGGTTATTACTATTCATACCGGCTAGTT
This sequence comes from Viscum album, assembly GCA_963277665.1. NCBI lineage: Eukaryota > Viridiplantae > Streptophyta > Magnoliopsida > Santalales > Viscaceae > Viscum > Viscum album. The sequence continues at coordinate 930,667,322 of OY728122.1, read as the reverse complement.
TTAATAATATTTTAATAGCATATCGTTGTTTAGTGAAACTCGGTATTGCGTATTACACACGCTATCGAGGAAGGTCGCGATTGCGTGTAATGCAAGGCAAGTCAAGGATGCGTGTTGTGCAAGCTCCTTTTGGTGTAGCGTACAACAAAAGACATTAATAAAATTAAAAAGAATATTTTTTATAAAATCTTGGGCTGTTACACGGGGAGTGCTGGTTTCGCAAGAGGGCTTCGCCGGAGGGTGCGGGGAGTGCGGGGGTCGCCGAAGGCTGCGGGGGGCGCAGTGGTCGCCAAGGCCGGGGGAGATCAGGGAGGGTTTGGGGAACGCGGTCGGGGAGGGGGAAAGGGTCGTGGTGTTTCTGAAAAAATTTGGGTTTCGCGGCGGTTTATTAAAAACCGCCTCGAAACCTTCACCGAAAATGTTTAGTGGCGGTTTTGTGAACCGCCGCCACAAAACCGCCGCTAAACCCAGTTTTTTTTGTAGTGTTTCGATACGAGTATGTCATATCTTGGTTCTCAAGGTTCATAGGTATATCCTACTATATATATTTAAATTAATCTTTACTCTCCCCTATATTTTCATGTTTTCATAAAATAAAATAATTTTTTTTTGGAAACTCATACTTTCTGAAATGTCAAAAGTTCTTTAGTATTAATCTATTTTGGTTACAATAGTTGTAATGTCTCTATCCTAAAATACGCCAATTCAGTGTCCTGAGTCAGGATTCCATATGATTCGATGAACACCTCCCCGTACGACAATGATTTCTAACTAGTAGTGAGGGTCTAATTAGTCACATTGGGAAACTATACCCTCCTTAACATAGTAAGCCACATCAGTTATGAATATAAATAGTCGAAACCCAATGTAATAAATAGTAATCATGCATAACTAACCATCTCCCAAAACTGGGTACAGACATGAAATTGGTGATAACCTTGTAATATCATGTTAATAGTTCCAAGAGTGATGGAATAGAAAAATGAAGACATACAGTAGAACCCACAAAATGGTCCAGACTCCAAGAATAAATCCTCATCAATGCATATCCCAAACCCAACTCAACTTCATAACATCAATCCCTTTCCAATAACTAATCCTGTAATAATGAATTATGATGGGTACCCAATGATAGCCCGAGCTGGGTGAGAGTACATCTCAGTTGTCCATCACTAATGGTGACTACAAAATATACAATCTAAACATATAGTTTATGGTAATAATAAATAATGGAAAGTAAACAAAGGAATAAATTGGCACCATTAGTAAACCTTATTTACATTAATCCTTTTCAATCATTATTACAAATTCTATTACTTATAACACATCCACTACTCAATCCATATTCATCATGTGTTCCATGGATTAAGAATTTACATCATCAATATAGGTTTTAAGAAACAAATCACTATTCATTGGGGAAATTAATCATGTCCATATTTCAGTAGGGGTAAACGCTTCACAAAAAATACATTTTACTCACCTCAAAACCTAGGTCCATATAGTCTCATCGAATGAACTATTTAAGGGAACATATCAAATGTCCCCTTTGTTAATCCTTGCATTTTGGGATGGAGATAGAGTCTCAGTCTAACTAGACTTGCGGTTATAAAAGCTCACATCAATACCCCACACTACCATGCTAGGTTCACATGATTATTTAATGATTCACCACACACATACAATATAACCACCAAACACAACAAATATTAATAAAAAATAAAATACACAATAATCTAAAGGGAAATTAATATTATTTCATAACACATTAACTCCTCTTATTTATAGATTACATATCCATATAACTTAATTCTCATTTATAATGCCTAGACATAGCAAGCATATTAAATAATTACAATTTATTTCCCCCTTTTCCATCCTGATGAATTTACCAAATTTTAACCCATTTAACTCATTCCTTATTTCACAAGTAATAACCTCCTCATTCATTTCGTGAACATTTTATAATATATTTGGAATGTTCACATTAATCTAGTTAAACCATTTAGAATATTTAACAATCTCTATCTATTAAAAATGTAACACTTCCTTCAAATCATGTTCCTTAACCCCTTTATCCATTAGCATTTTTATAAAATATCATTTATACCATTATCCAATGATAGAAATATCCATCAGTAATCCTATTTCAAATAATGTTAGTATATAAACATGTTCATCCTGGATATACATTACCACACATAAACTTTACACATAACCTTACTAATTTCTAGGTTTGTGAATGTCGGTGCACCCCATGGGTGGCCTTAAATCAGTGAAGTCTTCCTCTATTAATCACATGGGGATCATGAGTGGTTCAATTCCCCATTTAGACACCCGTTTTTAAAATTATCACTAAAGGAATCAATCACACAACAATTGATATCCAAGAATGAAAACAACATGATCATATCAAATCAATGACTATGGGATATAACTTGTGGACCATCAACCTCAAATCCATTGATGAACACACTATTAATCATTGCCTTATATCTAGAATCAAGAACCCCTTGAAACCATAACCTATAAAATATCTATGAAAGATCATTTTTGGTCTTCATAAGAAGATAACCCGGGATACATTACCTAATTTGGGAAAAATAAGCAAGAGGGAGATTAGATTTACTGAGAGCTTCGGTCAACAACCAACGATGATCTATACTAACATGAATAGAATTCTAACTACCGTTGGGAAGATTTGGGATCGCGAGTTCAATAATATGGTTCGGATGAAAGAAATGGGAGGAATATTTGGGTAGAACATAAAAATATTGAGATAGAAAAATTATAAATTTTCAAAGCTTTAATGGCGTCCACGGTTTGTCCCAACAATTTTCAAAATCGTAAGCAGACTGTGTGCAAGTCACATTCCAACGGGAGTGAGTTTGAATTATTACATAGATATATCTTCATGGCCTGAATAACCATATCCCAATCGTGTATAATACCAATGTCCATGGTTGAACAATTTACTTGGGAAGGCGTCACAATTTACTTAACCGATCGAAAAATGCGCGCCATGCACTAGCTACCTGATTTTACTTCGTTTCATGTTCTGATCCCCCGAAACACCCTAGATTTCCCTTATACACATAGGGATACATTTATTAATTAAAAAAATGTTATTAAACAAATTAATCAATGAAATACCTCCACATAGATGGGATCATACAACATCCCCTCCTTATAATGGCTCATCCTCGAGCTGCTCTTCCAATGATTCATTGAGCTTCCAAGGTAAAAATATTGGTCAATTGAGCCCACATATCTAAATCCATATCCCATGATTCTCCCTGAAAATTAAAGTTATTCTGTAAAACTCAAAAGAATAAAACATTATTTCCCCAAAATATTGTCTCATTTTGATCCATAATATAAACCACCTTCTCATAAATGGATGCATTTTCCTGAAGCTCTACATGGTCAACGTCAATCACCTAAGATGAATAAGGGTGATACTCCCAAGGATGTGACACATGAAAAACAAGATGAATACATGTATACTACTATGGAAAATTCAATTAGTATTCCACCAGTCCAATCCTCTCCACAATCTAGAATGACCCCATGTATCTTGTCACTAACTTACGTTGTTTCCTATTTTGACGGTGACCCAACATCACTGACATGCAAAGGAACACACGATCACCCACTGAGAACTCTAGAGGTGTATGATGCCTATAAAATATGACTTATGTCTACTTTGAGATATTATCATCCATTTATAGATCTACTGAACCTACTCCGATGACTCTAAAATGAGACTCTGTCACAACAACTCTGATTCTCCATCTTCCATCCATCATAATGGATGTCTACACCATGTTCCATAAAGTCCATCAAATAGTTCCATATGAATTTTATCATAGTAACTATTATTTTATGAAAACTCAATAATGGATTTTTTTTCTCATGATCCTACAAAATCCAGTAAACAAGCTCTCAACTAGTCGTATAGTACCTAAATGGTACACTCGGACTGCCCATATATCTACAGATGGAAATCAATATTCAATGACACATGGGTACTAAGAACATTTTATAATCCATTCCATAAATTCTATGTGAATCATGGATTATTATTCAATATTATATCGAATGGTACCCCATCAACCACACAACATCTCGTACATACAATTCACCACCTGATACACGGGGAATGCCTCTCAAATCAACAAAAAATAGGCCAGCTTTTTCAAACAATCAAAACCTAACCAGATTGAATCTTTCTTCTAAGGAATCTTGGGAATACCTAAAATGAATTCCTATTTCACATCATCCCATTTTAATTTCAAAATGGGAAATGGCTTCAAAAAAACCCCAGCGGCATTGATGCTCGGCCTTCACCTACATATAGATAAGGCATCAAACCAAAAATCCCAAAACCATTTTCTTCATTTCTTGCAATCAACAAACATTAAATATCCAAATATCTATTGGTTGATATATGATAAAAAAGCATTTAAATACATGATAATAAAGCATAAAATCTTCTCACAGACATCTCGATAAAACAACACATCCATAAACAAAAATACCTCAATCATCATTGACGACCCATCCTGAAGGTGACTCCCAAACATTAAGACATTCCCTCGTAGACTCACATGTAGATAACTAATGATATTCTCCACTAATCAGTCATTGAAGCGAAGACTAAACTTATATTTATATAAGGGCCATCTTCCCTAGGCCATCAAATATCTAAAGATGCATTTCAAAAAACAATGACATCACCTTCCACTTAGATATAGACTAGTGAACCACCTGAAATTGAGTATTTTTTACTCAAATACTTTCTAGAACTATTTACCTTTCATAGAGAGAAAAACAGCTAAAATCTAAGGATTTGAATTATTAAACTCATGTCTACTTTTTAGGACTCAAATAACCATGTTGGAATTTATAATTAAGACTTTTTTGATAGATATAAAGCATAAAACACTTTTCCAACAAGTAAAGTTGCCAACATTTCATGGCATGAACCACTTATACCAAGAAATGTTCATGTATAGGACAATTTCAATCATGATGCCTCAAATACAATTAACCATACACAACAACATGGCCATGAGACATCAAGAATTATTCCATCCCAACACCAAACGTGTCAAAAAAATGTATACATCTTATAATAATCGAGTAAGATCAGGATCAATGTGGCAGCCAAGTACTTATTTAAATCATAGAAAGAATTATAATATTCTTATGACCATTAAAACCTGATTACGTTATTGGTAAAGGCTGAAAGTGACACCACATATTGAGAAAAGTCATTAACATTCATTCAATAGTAGTAAACTAAATAAAGAAAACAATGAATATCTAAAACATTGATGTGAAGATCTCAAGATACAACTGCCTGCACTTTCCCCAAGCCCAGCAACACACATTCCACAAATATGATGTGACCCATGAAATTGAACCTATCAATCCTGATATAAAAATTGGATAGCTTAGCGTATTGAAAATTCTCTCTCAGTGTACTCAATATTATTTTATGATGTTTGGAATGATTGTCATGGGTTTTCGATTACACCATGATTTCATCCATAATGACTATTAACCATGATCTTTTTAATGGTGAAATAGTTGATTAATTTGATCCAAGAACACTGCAAACACATTGTTCAACCTAAAAGGCATCACCCCAAACTCATACAACTTGTACATGCTCCCGAAAGTAGTCAGTGGTATGTCAGAAGGTCTCACACTTAGTTAATGATCCCTGAACTCAAAATAATCATAGATTACACTTTCACACCTCCATACTGGTCTAAAAGATCATCGATTCATGGAGAAAGGTATTAGTTCTTAACGTTCATCTAATTCATCTTCTAATAATAAACACATAACATGACATATACATCATTCATCATGGAAAATAACATTGGAGATCCCCATGGAGACATTCTCAGATGGATGAACCCTTTCCCCTAAAACACCTCCAAATGACCTCTAATTAACAGACTTCTACTAGACCTATTCTCTTTGAATATATGGAAATAGGTTTTATCCCTAGAAGTTACTCAATTATAAAATAATCATTCTCTTGGGTGGTATCCCAAATATTTCCTCAGGAAACACTTATTGAAATTGATCTACAATGGGAGGATAAATGTATTTCTCTATTTATCCATCATCAAACCCAAGACAATACACTTGGGTTGTGAGTTTCCTCAAATGATGGAAATCTAGCGCAACTTGTCCTACTCAAATATCCCCATCACCACGATGGAAATAAGCGTCTCCTTTAAGAGACATAAACATTACTCAACGACAGTGAAATTCGATATGGGATTGGTATAACCCAAGCCTATCTATTCCAAACATTCAGAAAAAACCTGACATCTTAAGGATAAACAAGTCCAAAAGAAGGCCATACCCATAAATATTAACCCACAAACAAGTTCAACATATATGACCAACACAATTTCAAACTATGTAGAGATAAAATAGTTTGTGGTGCCTGTGTCAAATAAAGATCTTTCAAGCCTGGAAGATATATATAATGTACCTTTATCATTCAATGGTATATCCTAACAACGTTCAAGTGTATACTGACCTTTCTCTCTACCCTGGGCTATGACTTGTGTCCTTAGTCCTGCAATACTCTAGCGGTATAGACTCTCTCACCCTACAATAACATATCCACTAATCTGATCACTATGACTTGTTAAGATCCAAATACATATATAATAAAAGGTAACTGACCCCATACCTTCACTCAGCATCAGTATCAGTCCCCCATCCACTCCCAGCAAAAAGGATTCCTACAGAACCACTGCACATGTACCATACAATAGCACAATCGGCACTCAATTGGTGGTTCGGCACAATGATTACACATGTGCTCCAACATTATTTAATAATACAAAAACACATGGTCACCACCATGAGAGAATGACCCTCTCTTCTAACTACTCTGTACACTTCCACCCTAATGGCAACTACCAAAATGATTCTTTATTCCCTCAAATGCCTCACTACTCATCTGTCAAACAACCTCCACAATCCACTACCTATATCCCACTTCAGGTTACCTTATAAGAAAATGGCATGATCTAATACAAATAAAGACCTCCTAAAATGGATTATTTTCACCTGGGATCTAATCTCATGTTCAATCCCATATGGGGAACATTTTTCTATAACTACCTTATCCCATGACAATGCTGGTATGAAAAATTGTAAGATGGTGAAACATATAGTATAATCCATTACTAAAATAATCCCATGGGTAAAACACATAAACATTTCAGTATTGTATTATGTCAATGTCGTTGGAATGAAGTATTTAGGATACATCTCTTGGAAGTCCTTCCATATCATTCCATCGACCTTCTCATTTTGAAATATGAAGAACCACCAACACTTTTTATGACCTCCCAACATATAGGTTGCCAACATCTCCATCTTCTCCAATGGAGTCTCCAAATGAATAAAAATTCTCTAGATAAAATCTATCCTAAACATAGCTTCCTTTGGCCGACCATCTCCGGAAACATTCGTAGGGCGATATATATGAACCTCAGTAGTAAGCTCCAAAAGACACTACAGGAAAAACATTAATTTAGTGGGGTTTATGTAGATCCCCCTCTAAATTCTTGTTCTTTATAATTAGAGGGTGTTCTCTTCAACCCTCTCTGATCCTTGAATTTCTAGGGGGTAATGGACCCCGTCAAAATTAATTTTCTATAAAAATTAGTGGGAGTTTATGTAAAACCCTTACTAATCATAAAATTTAGAGGTGGTTATGGACCCCCTATTATTTCCTAAATTAGAGAGGGTTTTGAACCCCCTCTAAATTTTGTAACATTTTATTTAATATCCAATTTGATTTCAGTGGTGGTTCAAAACCCCCCATAATAAAATAAATTTGAGAGGGTTGAAAACCCCCCGATAATGTATTAAATAAGCTCATTAATTTCTTATATTATAAGGGGTTCAAAAGCCCCCCCTCTAATGTCTTAAATTTAGAGGGTGTTCAAAAACCCCTCTAATGTTTTCAAATTAGATGGGGTTCAAAACCCCCTCTAATTAAAGAGATTAGAGGGGGTTGTGAACCCATACTATTTTTAAAATAAACTTCAACAATATATATATTTAAATATAAAAGATAATATATAAATTTATTAAAATAAATTATATGAAAAAATAATATAAAATATTTATATGATTGTATTTAATTGTATTTATATGTATACATAAATATAATTGTAAAATATTATGTACATTAATATATATATATATATTTCATATAATATTAATTATTTATAATATAAAATAATAATCATGTTATATATATATATATAATTTATTTAAAAAAATTATCATATAAAACCCCAAACTTGTAATTTTTATAATTTATATTATAATAATGAGAGATATATTTTTTTAATAATATGTTTATGCTTTTATATTGTATATTATTAAAAATAATACTATTAATATTATCACATACACACAAACATAAGTATACCAAAATAATTAAATAGATATATATTATAATAATATTATATCTATAAATAATATATTAATATATAAACCGACACACATAAATATAAATATATTAAATTTATATATAATTTTAGAAACACTATACATTAATTAAATACATTATTTTATGCTTTATATAATAAATATATTATATTAAAAACATTTGTATTGTATTTTTATGTATAAATACATTTAGATTAAATTATGTTTCATATATATATATAATATATAGAAAATTATATAAATATATATATAATTATATATCTAAAATATATAAATATAAATATCTGTAAAATATATTTATATAATTAAAATATATTTATATATTTAAATATATTTATATATAAATGTACATAAAATTTCATCTATATAGAAATATTATATTATATATATAATAATTAACTTAAAAATATGATATATTAATTGCATGTATTATAAATATAATATAATTTAAATATATTAGTGTGCATACATATATTAATAGATAATAAATATATACATATAAATGTATTTCTATAATATATAATATATATTTTTGAGCATCTAAATACAATATATATATATATATATTTGTATAATATATTTGGGTAATATATATATATATATATAATTGTATTAACATATACATATAGTAAATATAGTAAATATATTATATATATAAATATATTGTATATAAATAAAATATATAAATATGTTATATACAATTGTATATACATTTAAATATTGTAAATAATTTATATACATTATTAAATAAATTTATTTAAATATATTATGAAAAATAAAATTTAGTATAATAAACAATACCATGTATGTAAAAATTATCATGTGTATAATAAATATCAAAAATTAAATTTTCATGGTGGTAATTAGGTATGGGTCAAGAGTTCTCAGTATGAATCTGTATGGGTTCGAAACTCATTGGTGTTAGATGTTATGTGGTCAGTGGTATTTATGATGTGGCATGGGTTAGTAGAAGAGAATTCAATGACATGGGAGGGAGTAGAGGGTCTAAGCCTGTTGGGAGGGGGGCGGTCCGAGTGGGACTAGAGGGGGGAGGGAGCATGATTACTGGTAGTTCAGCGAGAACTGGAGGGAGTGGAAGGTTTGGGTGGAATTAAGCAAAGAAAAAAAGATAGAAGGTTAGAAATGGAGGGAGGGTTACAAGAACTAGAAGGAGGGTGAGTGGGAACTAGAGGGAGCAGGTGTGTGGGGTGCCCTAGATCTGAGAAAAAAATATAACAAACTATTTTGAAAAACCATTAGGGGTGGATATTATAAACCACCCCTATAACATCACCCCAATATATATTAGGGTCATTTAAAAGAGCTAAAAAATTTATATGTTAATTATAGGGGATTTAAACCCCCTCTTGAGGAGGTATTTTTAGATAATTAAGTAAAGATTATATTGGGTTTTAACCCCATCTAATGTAACCGTCTCTAAATCTCATCATGTTATACCATTGCTTATTGAAAACCACCCTTACTAACATTGGGCGGCCAAATTAGCGGAGATTACCCATAACCACCTCTAATGTCTTTAGAGGGGGATATAACCCAATCTAAATGAAAAAATAATCCCTTCTTATCACAATGTTTTTTAGTGAGACGTGGTGTAACCCTCACTCGGTCATGTAAAATAATATTCAAAAAGAGGTGGATGTTCTTGAAAAACTGATCTTCCCTATTACTCGGAATCACTATGTCTTCTTGCTGCACTACTTTAGGAGGATTCTAGGAAACAACCTCCTTTTTACCATCCAAAACTCATCTTCATGGTGGGATTCCTCTATAATTCCAAATTGATGATTTCAAACACCCAAAATAATGCTTCCACAATCCATACACGAAAGTATCTTCACTTTTTTTTAAAATAAATCGCATACACTATCTCGATTGATATCAACATACTTTAGAACTACTCTCTACCAAACCTAGAGTGGGTAATGGTCAGCAAGGGTAAACTAATTTACTTATCCATGGTACTTCACAAGACACTTTTTTTAAATCTACATACACACCCGTATTGAAAATCATTAATCTTAGTTATATTTCCCTATTAATATCTTAATTAAACCCACATTTTAACTTATTTTATACTTTCTTGGTGATTTAATATTTAACAATTTTCTAACATTCCACCCATTTTACCCATTACCATTATTCTTATTAGGTAGAATTTTCATTAAGTCTTTTAATATAGAAAATTTAATTCCACCTTTCATATCCCACACACCCATCCAATGCATTGATATCATGATCCATGCCACCTATATTTCTAAGTGCCTAAAAAAATTAATTAATACATAAACTCATGCCATTATGTACACAAGTAAAATATCATGAAACTATCACATCACACTACAAGGAAATCACCCAACAGTGTAATATCATTCAACTATAACAAAACTCAATAATAATAATAATTCCCATGTTGGGTACAAATGTTTTACCTCATACAAGGGTTAGGTACTATCAAGAACGAGCTCATTTCAAAGACCAGACACATCCTATTCTACCATCTACCATCATATATAATAAGACCATAGATAATAAAAATCTTCTGATACCATTTTATAATGTGATGGACCAGGAAGACAGTAAATTGGTGCCCTGAGTTGGGTCACAACAAGAACTCAAGCACACCTCCCTATAGGCAAGAGATTTACGACTAGTATCTAGGGTCCAATGAGTCACATGGGGAGACTATACCCCCATTAATTGAGTAATACAACATAGTTATTGTTATAAATAGTAGAAATAACACGTAATCACAAATAAAATGAGTAACTAACAATCTCCCAAAACTCTGTAAAAACCACACTCCAACAATTACCATGTTATGTCATGCTAATAGTGCCAATAGTGATGGAATTTCAATGTAAAGACAAATAGATGAATCCCCAAAAATTTCCTCACTCTATTTCCAGTTCCTTATCCATGTTTATCCCATGCCCAACTCATCTCCCTAACACTAGACCTTTTCCCTTATCTGAGCATCCAACATTAAAGTATCCTCGGGTACCCAACGATAGCCAGATCAGGGTGTGAGTACAATTCATTAGGCTAAAACAAATGGTGTATACAAAATATCCTGTATAAATAGATATTTCATGAAAAATAATGTATAAATACAATAAAATAAGAAAAACTCAGGTTCCATTAGTTAACAATATTTACATTATCCCTTTTATTTCATTATTACAATTTTCATTTCTTATAACATCTTCCTGAAGTAATCCATATTTTTCATGTGATCAATGGGTTGGGAATTTACATTGTATACATAAGGGTCTGCGAAAATCGATCACTTTTCATAGAGAAAATAAATAATGTCCATATCTCACTTGTGGTAAATATATCACAAAAAATATATTTTAATCACCTTGATGTATCAATCCTAGTGGTCTCACCAAATGAATCCATTATAAGAATAGATCCTCCATCCCCTTCCCAAACCCATTCATTTTTACTCGAGAATGGAGCCTCATCCAATCATAACCCATGGGTGTAGAACCTCATGTCCATACCCCAAACTACCAACCAATGTTAATATTGTTATTTATCCATTCATCTAACATATACAATATCATAATAAAAAAAAACAATAATAACAGAAAACCTAATCCATTAAAATAAATATGGGTAATCCAAACCAATCTAAAAAAGGATGCTCATTGAAATTCTTAAAAGCATTTTACATTAAATAGTACTTTTCTTAATCCATGTGGATACTGAATTGTTTATAAATTTATTATATCTAACATTAAAATTAAATGATATTGTATATTGATAATTTCCTTCAATCTAGTGCCATATCTCAAAAGTCGCACAATATATGAATTATTTAAGTCTTGACTCAATGAAAGGGGTATCCAATCAACACATATTATGTTGGTTCCATCATTCATAGACACATTTTACAACACACATAAAAACCCAAAAATCTGTTAATTAAAATTTCCACAAATACATTAATTTTTTTTATAAAAACATTAAAATTTATTTCAACACACATAAAAACACACAAAAATATCACATAATACCCTTATCACCATCAAATATAAATTTATCATCAATCTCACACAAAACAGTCCATAATCATGTTTTACACCGACATCACAATTTAATAAAACATTTCATCAATTTAAAAAATAGTAAAAAAATATTTGATGTCTTAAATCATAACATTACCTTTTAAAAACCCACATTAGGTAAAAACACACACAAAATTGTACATATTCATCCTTTTCCCAATTTTTTTACCAAATAACTAATTTTTAATTTTCATAAAACTAACCCAAGGGGTGTAACATTATTTTGAACACAAAACCCATTTCAAAACCCTACTTCTAGTACAAAATCACACCAATAACCCTCCAAAACAAAATTGCAATCCCTTTAAACATTTATTAAACCACTCCCAAGTGATATTGAAATACCTAAAATAAAACCACAAAATATACACATGAAAAAAATGTTTTCCTAAATCCCTTTCGAGAACCATAACAGAGTTTTACATAATTATCCTATTTAATACCCAAAATCCAACCAAGACCCTACCAAATTAGAATTGGAAGCCCAAATAGAATTTAAAAGGCAACTTAAATATGTTATATAATAACCCAAATAATACCACTATAGTTACACATGAAAAAACACCCAATTTAAAGAAAAAATGCAACTATAGATTTAAACGCTGTACCTAATCGATCAAAAATATTTTTTTTCACCACACATAACATATTTGGAACATGAAAAAGATTAAATATAGCAAGATAACTCATCTAGAAATGCTTACACATGGAATAACCTACCTTTTGTGTGAAAACCCTCAAATCTTGGTGTGAAACATCAACCACACCACCGCCGCTCCACATGGAAGTGAAGAGAAACCAAAACCTCAAGATTACCCAAAAAACCGAATAAAACCCTAGGTTTGTACCTTAACATATGGAAATTTTATAAAATCATTAAAGAGGGAAGAAATCATAAGGGAAAAGAAGAAATCAAGAAATGGAACACTTACATTCATGATTTTGTTGTTTCCCCCATCAGAACCCCATAAAAGATGGGTTCAAAGGGAGATTGAGGAACCTTGGAGGATATCCATGGAGGCAGGGAACGAAATGGGTACGAAATGGGCAGATTTGTGTTTATTCTGGAAGGAAAAATTGGAAATTACAAAATATTTCTAGTGACTTAGACAAGGATGCACAGTTTGGCTACGGGGTTTAACAAATCGAATGGCCAAACCGTGCGGCCTGTTTTGGCCACCCAAAACGGTTTCATTATCCTATAATTTTATTGGGGTCCAAGGGGGAAACATAAGGGGAATTATGTTCCATGTATAGGGGAGAAAAAGTCCCAAAATAAACCTTACATTTCACCCCAAAACTTATCCAACTTGAGGGTACAAACCACATCTATAACCTTACGCAAAAGTGGTGCCACCAGGAGTGTCACTTATAAAACTAAAAAATACCACAACCTCAATCCATCCCTTTGAACAATGTGGAGGGAAATTACCATCCATGACCACCAAGACAAAGGTCATAGATCAAGAACACAAGAGACCCCAAAATTCCAAACTGAGAACACCCGAAAACCAAGGGAATGCTGAGAACCAAAAGAAGATCCGAACCAAAGCATGGAATTGAAAAACTGGATGTGATGATTCTCCCCACTATAAAGCATTACATCCTCGAAAATCCACAACAATGAAAAAATAAAATTCATACCCAACTGAGAAACCAAGATGTACTCATCTGCCAATCTTTTCCCCCAGATGCCAAAACACCTCAAGTGATAAATTACTGAAGGAATACTCTCATAAACCAAAAAATACATCACTTTCATGAAACAATCAAGCTCTTTCAAACTTTATCCCAAAATAAAAATCCTCAAACACTACCTCAACAAGCCTCTAGAAATTTACCTAGATGAACAAAAACAACAAACATGGTTACACATACCTTGTTTTGACCAAACCATTGGGAAATCTCCAATCCCATCGTTTACCCATGGAAGCTGTAGGTAGTTAGATAACTCAGAACAAGGCTACCAATCACCAAGACATGCCCAATGAAAAATACGAGTTATTGTTATGGGGGAAACAAATGGGCTCCCCACCATAATAGATAACCCAAATTTTCCCCAAACAGGATAATGAAACTATCAGGGGGAGGCTCGAATGGACTCCTTGATACAAGGGGTATACTTCCATTAGAAATTTCGGTAGGAACATACTTGAGAAAAATAGTTTGTATCCCCACCATTAGAACTAACCATATTACCCCACCAGAATGAGAAAACATAGGAAGAACCCAAATTTTAAAAAATGAGGGATGACCACATGGTTAATCTGTATAGTTTGGGAAAAAGTGCACTTGCCATGGGGATCATTCCACTTGCACGATTTTCTATGTAATAGTTACTACAATCCTTGCAAAAACCATTTTCTCAACCTGTATAGCCATAATTCCAACCATCATATAAAATATCAGTGGAAAAAATGGGGATAACATGGGCATGAGGCCCTCCAACTCCTTCCACCGAAATAGAACAACAGAAGCAAGATAAAAAAATAGAGGTTTATACTCCTCATATCATTCATATTGAGGATAAAAATTCGTACAAGGGTTTGAACAACATTTGGATTTCTTGGACTATGTTCTAGATTCTCTCTGGGTCCTATGGCTGGAGATTAATGATTGAAGCATCTTCAGACTTGTAGTTTGTATTTTGAAATACCAAAAGGGATCATCTTCTTTCGGTGCTCTGAAAAACTACACCACAATACTATATGGGTTCACCAATCCATAACACACTACAAAATGATCTTTAATTAACCCGAAATTTCACTTAAACAAGGTTATTGAGGATACACAGACATCACACCATTTTTCATCAAGTGTCAAACAAGAAAAAAATGAAACATATAAACACCTTCCTCTAAAAGAGAGGATTTTGATGTTTTTACAAGGGAGACACACCCCCATCATAATAGAGACACTCAGTGGATTGCATTACCTTCACCTTTATAGTCAAATAAGCACACAACATCACAAGGCATAATCAAAAACATCTATTGTGATTGATATAAGTAATACCTGGAAAGGGACCTTATGCCAAGTCCAAAAATAACACGCAATTATAGAAAGTGGACATAATAACCTCTCAGGACAATGTTTCCCACACTACTGGTTTAATGTGAACTCCTTCTTCGAAGAGAGTATTAAGGATCAATAGAAACTCTTAGACACCATCCTGAAACTCATCCACATTAATAACCCAAGAACACATCCACCTTTGATGAATCCGGTAACTTAAACAACTATGGTCTATTTTAACCTTCAACGAGAACTCTCTCAAATTTAGAGGATCCCCACAATGAAAAAAATGATTGGGTGTAGACACATTATACAACGATTGTGAAAATATTCCATACATTGATCAACTATAGGATTATACAATGGTGAAACAATATGGGTTACACTTCAGTTGTGCACTAACCCTTAATGGGGGGATACAAAATCCAACGAGAGAATCCAAGGACATAACCAATCTAGTACATTGGTCAGAAAGTTAAAAAACCAGATCCAAACACATAGAGGGAACCACTGTAAATGATTCCTGAACTTTTCTTAGAAGAGACGAATAACCAGTCCCTAAACCCAACTTACATACCAAACATAAACCCAAAAAACTGTTTAAAAACGAGGGGTTCTTGGACTCAAAACGTCCCATAACATCAACATTTCCCAAAACACATTAAACACGCCATAAAAAACCAGTCATAAATATAGAATGTTTTTCTTTAAATTCATTTTTTCGAAAACAAACATTTCATTAGTTGAATTATCCACCATTGGTACCCCATGAGACTCACACATACATGCTTCGGTGCCACACCATATACCCTCTTCATAACTATCCCGTCACTCATCCAGCCATGCCATCAACCATCCACCATCCCTTATAACCACATTCATGTGGTCTCTCATATAAATTCCAATGGTTAAACCAAATTTTTTTCCACTTTTCATGACCAAAATAGACAAACTATACTCTCTTTTTCTAATGACCGCTAACCACGAGATCCAAACCCCAATTTTAATATTATAGAACATTTCAAAAAATACCCAACCATTCAAATGAAAAATCACTTTTAATCTATTCATGTTAATTTAAAAACATCACATTTCTTTAAGACACCGTTCAATATTTTAGAAAACCCTATTCGAAACCGTTTTTCGAAACCAACTTTAACATAGTTCTTGCTTTCAAAAGTGAAGTAAACAAACCATTTTCCATTTCAAAACAATTCTAAAAATTCAATTCCACCCTTTCAAAAATCAAACCATCAACTTTTCATTAAAATATGATTTCATAAAAACCTTATTCTTCTAAAAACCTTGACATTTTTTCTTTAAAACCATACTTCCTTGATTCTGAAACTAAATTAGACAAGATGATGTGAAATGAAACTATCTCCATTTGGTGACTTGGCAATATAGTTTGTGTCGATATTCCAATCACATCACCATAAAAAAGTGTGTTCTAGGGAATACCCCGAGCACCACATGACTGGCCAGGCCCTATGAGATCACTAAAACCATTAACCCCACCCTCTTACCATTTCCCCTAATCTTCATCAGACCAAGAAAACCAGACGACGTAGATAAATCCCAACTTCTCCTTGTGAATCGAATCCTGTCATGAAGTGTGATGATCAAGAACACTAACAATAACTGGAAATTCAATTCCCAAAAATTGTAGATATAAACTATCTCAACACCCCCTCAAATAACATGACCCAAAGAGTTAACATAAACCTCTTCTGATGCCATTTTGTCACAAACCGAATCTGGTCGTCATCTAAACCCGCACCCAACACGTTCCACGACAAGGTCCAAATGGCGTTCCGGATCCCTATGGGCTGAAACAAGTTCCCAGGTATCAGAAAATTAATGTCGGGAATGATTTTCTTGAGTTTATAAACATATAACACCAATCAAATGCAATAAACAAAATATGTATTTTTCAAACCAAACCATCTTATACAAAAAATTAAGTACTGAATAACATAGTTTAAAACAACTCTAAAAGAGTTAAAAAAAGTTACAAAAACAAAATGGACATCCCAAGAACCTCCAAATTGAAAGAGGCACCGCCCTCATACCATTTTCACAACACTGAATCATGATAGACCACTAAAAACCCGAGCCATTGGCACAAAATCAGTACCCAAACCTGTGACAAAAATAACAACGTCTACTTACACCCAATAGTGTATGTATAGTTTTATCCAAAACCCAATAAGACAACAACACTAAGAAATTCCATGTGATAAACATTAAAATATGAAAATCATCCATGATTTCATAATCATGTGATGCTTGTTACAATTTCTAAAGGATACAACTTTAAATAAAAATTGTTTCGAAGTGGGCTATTTTAAAGAACCAACACTTTTACAAATAATTCCAATGATACTAAATTTTTCAATCCAACCATACTGTATGCTGATGGTAAGAACAATTTATCTAATTATCCTAAGAAATAGGAAAATAACCACAAGGAACTAGCTCGATGTGGGTCCTGTGTACCTCGTATCTCGGTGAAAGTAACCATCAGAATATCCATTCAATGCATGAGCCACTAGTGTGGAACAAACCCATAACCTAGTGTTCCCCATCATCATGATCATCATCATTGTTTAGTTAGTATTGTTATTTTCAAACATTTTACGTAAAAATGGGGCCAAATCCCATGGAATCACTAGCATACTAGTAGACGTGCACCCGCCTTGATACCTTGGTTTCCATCATGTAATCAAACAAGTTCAACATGCCATCAAATATGATTTTCACAGGTAAATACACTTACACTTCACAAATTAACCATAAATCCCCCATGCAAATCACACATGTCAAGTAATCCACTCATTCATTCAAATTCATTTTGAAATCATACTCACTCCAAAATAGCCTACAACCCTTTTAACATCTCATTAACACATCCACAAATCCTTTTAAAAAGTTATAAAACCTTTTCGAGATATTACAAGTCAAATTACAATCAATAAAAATATCCCATAATGGCCTTCTCACCTTTGAAATCCATTTTATCATCAAACTCACACAAAAAATTCCACAAACATGTTTCACACCCACAACAAAATTTAGTAAAACATTTCCTCAATTTACAATACTGGACTGAAAGTTATTTTTTATTAAGGAAAAAACTTTTATGGGAAAAGTGAGAAACCAAAGAGTCCAACAAAACACCCAAACAACACCTAAAATAAAAGGACTGAAAGAAATAGGATCACCTCATTCAAGCCACAACAATAACCACCATCCCCATGCAGGACACTCGGCGATCCCATGCAAGCATGGTCCCTCCCGATGTTTCCATCCCACCAAATCAGCCGTATCCCAAATGGCTTGAAAAAGTGGAGGCAGATTTCTCCAGCCCAATGAAAATGACCATACTACACTTCCCAAATCAGACTGGTAGAGAAGCCTCATAAGAAAATGAAAAATTACCAAAACATAGACTTAGCATATTACTGCTTACCTCCCTATAAAGATTCTATTTCATTTGACATACCTTATCATCAGAATCTTCCCTAATAATATCTTCCAAACTCTCTCCCATTTTGTCCCATGTTCGGATATATTCTTCTTTGCTGATTTTCCGATCATTGAGGACTCTCATTAATATCAGATCTTGTTTGTCAATCCACATAGCCTGCTCATTGTTGACATCCACTCTAATAGCTCTTCCCATCATGTTAGACTCTTCCTATGGAATTTCAACATAGAGAAACTCTTCTACCACGTCATCCTCGGAACAAAATGTGGGTTCCTTAATGTTTTTTACCTTTTCTGCAGGTCTTCCCATTTCATTGGTGTTTCCCTTAACTGAAACCTGATAATCCTCCTCCACCCGCTGGGCAATAACACTGGTACCTTCTTCGCAAAGTGGGTCTCCAGAGGAGGGGGAAGCGAGGAGTAATCATTCTTCCTCTTCTTCTTTTTAAAACTTATGTTTCCCTTTGGAGTTGACACCTCTTCAGCCAAGTGATCATGTTATCCTAATTTAGCTTCCTCCAATCCAACCTCATATACCTCACCTGGTGCAATGAGGGCCAAAAGCATATTATCCTCTGACAGGCCTTCAAATCTATTACATAGAGGAAATGGTGGCCGAATCAAGCCCAGACCCCTGACCTCATCCATAATTTGCAGCTCCCTTCTAGAGGTAGAGCCACTTCCACCGAGTTCTTCTTCAATGTACCCAAAACAGCCTCCTCAACCAACACAATTTGACCATCTGCCTCAGTCTGGTTGTCCTGTGAGAGGCCGAGACCCATGAACTGTTGATGCCTAAACGTTTCCACTGATGTCAGCTCACAGTTTGCACAAAAAAGTTTCTCCTTAGACCTTCCCTTGTTGAAAACTAGTTGAGATGCATCTGCCAGTTTGTCCTGTCTAGACCTGCCAATTGCATTTTCAGTCGGAACAGAAACATACAGTGCATGAGGGTTCTCCGACCTCGCCTGAAGACTCCCACCTGCAGAGGTTGAGCATGGACCAACTGACAGAACACCTGCTTCTTGTACCTCTTGGACCGCACCAACAATCTGGACCCCACAGGTAAGGCCAGAGTCACTGCCTTCAGGGGGTCTATTGAGGGTCTCTTCACCAGAAACATCCACCAATGAATTCCCCGCCAAGTGGTTCTCCGATGTGCAGCAAACATCAGCCCTTACATTCATAGAGATACTACAATCACCCATGCTTGTAATCATCTCGGAGTTAACATCCCCTGCCATCCTTCTGTAATTCACCAGCGAATGGGCTATCCATTTGCAATCCGAAAAAATTAGGCCAAGATTCATAAACAACCAGTTGTTTACACCGGAACTCTTCACCGATGGTGATCCAATCGAAGTCCAATGGAGCCTTTGAGACATCCACCTCCACACACATTCTAGGATTAACTGGGTGGCAGACAGCCATGGTCCAGCTCTCGGAACAGAGAAATATCTCTAGTAGGTTCCAAAGCATTCTAACAATTGATGGATTTTGAAAATTTAAAGGGAGATTCGGAAAACTAACCCAAATCGCCATGGGTGGTAAATCATGCCGCATATGGAAATCATACGACCAGCGGAACAGATAGAACCGCGATCCGTTGTAGATGCGAGGGGCACTCGACCAGGCCCTAATCAAGTCTTCTTCTGAAGAAAACCGAATCGAGATGTTCCTATTGTCTAACAAACCTACAGTTGCTTTCCCTTGCAAACCCCAAGAACTGAAGAAAAATCGATCGAACATATCAACAGAGGGTCTTCTCTTCCAAAAACGGGAAACCAATGTCAGACTATGAAGATCCGAGGCTTCGTTAAACTCTACAACCGAGAGCGGGATATTAGGACGTCCATCGCGTAGATCTGGAACCTTAGGGCTCAGAAAGCTTCCGGGGAAAGGAGGAAGTAGTTCTGGGTTAGAGAAAGGGAGAAAAGGGCCTTCCGATCTAGTGTTCCATGGGGTAGGTCCCTCCCCCTGAGGGAGAGGAACCTGCACAGTGGCCGCTGTGGTCACCGTCGCCGATCAGGAGACACCACAAACCCACAAACCCTCTTACCGCCCAACACATAACATCAATTCACAATACATTATGAAACTTTTTGACATCTTAAATCACCAATTTACCTTTAAAAACCCATATTAGGTAAACAAACTCACAAAAAAGTACATATAAACCCTTTACTTTTTTTTAACCAAATAAAACACTTATAAATTTCATAAAACAAACCCAAGGGGTGTAACTACTTTTTCCACACAAAACACAATTCAAAACCCTCATTCAAGTCCAAAATCACAACAATAACATTCCAAAACCCAATTTTAAGCCACTGAAACATTTATTAAAATACTCCAATGTGCTATATAAATACATCAAATAATACCCCAATAAATACACCTAAAAAACAATCATTTACAAAAATCACATTCAAGAATCATAGTATGTTTTTACATATTAAACCCATTAAAAATCCTCATTAAATCCCAAAAGCAAACCAAGACCCAACCAAAGAAGAATTGGAATCCCAAACGACATTTACTAAACCAAATGAATATGTTAGATAATATCCCAAATTATACCATAAGAGAAACACATGGAAAACACCCAATTTTAAGAAAAAAATGAAACTATTGAATTAAAATATTAACCAAATCCAACAAAAAATGTTTCCTCACGACAAAAAACATATTAAGAAGAGGAAAAAGGATTAAATCCCATAATATAACTCATAATGGAATTCTTACACATAGAATTACCTAACTTTTGTGTTGAAACTCTCAAATATTGGTGCGAAACCTCAAGCACACCACCGTTGCACCACAAGGAAGTGAATAGAATCCAAAAACCTCATGATTACACCAAAAAGACACAAAATCAGACCCTATGTTTGAATCCTATATTATGGAAATTTTATAACATCATGAAAGGGGAAGAAACCCTAAGGAAAGGGATGAAAACAAGGAGTTAAACTCTTACTTGCATGATTTTGATGTTTCTCCCATCAAAACCCCATAAAAGATGGGTTCCAATGTAGCTTGGGAGAGCTTAGAGGATTTCCATGAAGGTAGGTCATGAAATGGGGAAGAAATGGACGGATTTGGGTT
Source organism: Viscum album (assembly GCA_963277665.1). Taxonomy (NCBI): domain Eukaryota; kingdom Viridiplantae; phylum Streptophyta; class Magnoliopsida; order Santalales; family Viscaceae; genus Viscum; species Viscum album. Next base: position 930,645,114 of record OY728122.1, on the reverse strand, counting down.
TACACCAAAATGAAAAAAATGAGAAATACCAAATAATTTTATTAAAATGGACAAGGCTACAAAGTTTGGCTTCAGGGTTTAACAAACTGTGCGGCCAAACCGTGCGACATGTTCTGGCCAACCAAAACTATTCCATTCTCCTCCAATTTTTGGGAGGTCCAAGGGAGAAACCATGGGGTAAGTATAGGGCAAAGATAAAAGAGACATATTTTAAATATTAAAAACCATTTTCACCCTAAAATGCATCCATCTCAAGGGTATAAACCACCTCTACATCTTACCCCACATTTGGTGCCACTATGAGTGTCACTAATCCATCTAAAAAATACCACAACCTCACACAATCCCTTTAACCAAAGAGGAGTCCAATTAAACATCATGAACTCAAAAAATAAGGTCATATAACAAAAACACAAGTGAGCCCAAAATTCCAAACTCAGAACACCCAGAAACCAAGGTAAACCTAAGAACCAAAAGAATATTTGAACAAATTCATGGAATTGAAAATTTGGGTGTGACGGAAATAATAAAACATATCCATGGACTATATAACCAGTTTTTAAGGTATGAAGATGAAATAATTATATATGGGTTGTGGTGGAACATATTATAAGGATTTTACATTTAATATATATTTCAGATGAATTTTCACTCGATCAACGTATAATGATATACATCAAATAAGTGGTGATATATCATGGAAAAAATTATCAATTAAAAAAAACAATGATCCAAGATTTACATATATATTCGAGATGATTCTACAATATATTTTCAATAATTAATTATAAATTATTATGTCTTTTGAACCACAAACCAATTCCCAATTATAGAAAACTATCTAGATATTGGAATAAATGTTGAGAGCTTGCTTGGTGGACTTTAAAGGAGGATGAGATCATAATCTTTCTTATGATGAGTTCTTGCAAAGAAAAAGTATCCACTAATGTATCCAACAAAAATTTATATTAATTTTATTATGGGAATAGATAAATAACGTTATATGTTTGGATTAATTGGGTGAACATAAGCATCTTGGACATGAAATAGTCAAATAAATGGTAGAAAAGTTCTAGACCATTCAGCGGCACATCTTTGCAGCTCAATGTCAATAGATGAGTTATTTTAAAAATCATTGATGAAACCTCAATTATGATGTTGTAGATAATTTATTACTCCATATATATCTATGGAGGAGATTCCAGATATTTTAAAATAAATGAAATTTTATGTCCTAGGTACATCATCCTCATTGAGACTCTTGATCGCATAAAGGTTCTGGTCTATCGAGGAAAACTCCCACCAACCCTTTCTAAAGTACATTATGTATAACACAAATGAATATTAATGAATAAAACACTATATCCCTCACTTTTAATGAATTATATAGTGGAAAAAATATTTGATGATCTATCTTATGAGGACAAATAAGGAAGCATCTTGGACCATGGAGATAAAGTTCTATAGTTCATGTCATATCACATAATCAAAGAACTATGGTGAAAACATATGTATGAGGATGTATCATGAGAACTAGAAGTATCCAGTAAATAGAAATATCCCCACACATCTTCACCTTTGTATATAAAATCATATTTTAAGGATAAAATTTTGTAATGGTGGAAGAATGTAATGACCCATAATTTTTTTAAGTGAATTCAATTTATAATATAAAATTGTGTCCTATTTAGAAATATAATATTATATAATTCCAAAATACCAAATGATAAAACAAAAAGTGTTATTTTATTAATATAAACCTTAAATTTAGGGAGGAAATATGGCCATAATAATGGAAATTATTAAAATGGTTAGCAAACATTATTTTCATATAACAATAATGTGGAAATTTAGATCTTCTCGATCCTCTAGATTAATCACAATATTGTATAACACTGTATAAAAAAGGAATATTATTAGTAATGAAATATTATGTTTAAAAATGTGAATATATATATATCCTGAGATAAAATATAAGTTAACTTATAATGAATGAAATATGTGGTATATATTAAATCGTGAGGACCCATATCATTGATACGAGTTTGACCATCAAAATTGTAATTGGACCATTACTAATAGTAAACTGACCATTATAAAAGTACACTAAGCTATGATGTTTCATATAATACTTAGGTATCTTATAAAATGATAATATAATATATTTATATCATTATGTATGTAAAACATTCATTTGAAAATTATATAATAACTGTTTATATTTCCAGAAAACCTATGTTTTTTAACATAAAATTAATAATAAATATAAGGATTTAAATTATTATTTTTTGATAAAATGATTTTTTAATTAATATAATGTAAAATAATATTTATAATATAATTTTTGGATGCATTAAGTAATTTTAGAAAGTGTAATAAAAATGGTCAAAATATTGATGTTGATATTTTATAAATAATTGAAGAATTTATAATCATAAAGTTAAATAAATATAGTTATAAAATTATTTTAATAAAATGGATTTAATTTTTTTAATCTGCATGAAATAAATGGTGTGGGTTTACATTTCTAAATTTTATAAAATATTTAAACATTTGGTAAAATTTTAGATACTACAAAATACGATATTAGACATTAAAAGTTATATACTTGAATCTTTGAGTCCTGAATGTTGTAGGAACCCATTATTTCGAAATATCATGAAAAATTTTCGATTTAATAAAATATGAATTTGTTGAACTAGTTTTATTGTTCCAGAATAATAAACTATGGAATATAATATTTATAAACACCCTTCCCCCATTATAAATATCTCCCATTACAACCCATTCTCCACACACAATAAACCATTTTAAATTTCTATTTTTTCCGAATTCTCTTCCCAACCATCTCCCATATTTACTTGTCATATTTATTTTACAAAAAATTCCAATTCCATGTTCCATAAGGGTTTTTTCAAGGAGGAATCATTCAATAGGTAATATTCTAAAAGTATCCATTTTAGATTGTCTTCATCTTTTACTCTCTCCTCACCTCCCTCATAAATTATGGTATAATGAATCCAATAATATATATATAAATGTACTAATTTTATATTTCTAATAAAACACCTGCTATCAATACTCTTATATTAACATCTAATTATAGATAACCACTAACTATTTTTTTGGGATTACCATCTCTATGGATGTTGTGATTTCGTTTTCCACTATCCCCTTCAAGGATTGTAATAAAAATATTATTATGGATATATAATATGATATTAAGTATATTATTACTAAAGTAATATTATGTAAATAATATATAGAAAAGGTATTAAATAAAATTAAGTAGTTTATGATTATTGTTAAAACATCCTAAACTAGAAACCACATAACATTAATGTTTTTACCAAGTTAAATATCCTTATGTTGGAACACAAGATGATGTAAGGGACTACTAAAATTTATACATGTACGTTAATATTATTTTAGTTTACTTCTATTATAGTATTTCTATTTTACAAGAACATCAATAATTATCCACAAGTTATTCGACGTTGGAACCATGAAACAAACTCTCCCAGGAAATTTAAATCAAACATTATATCACATTGAAATGGATATAAATGAACAAAAGATAAAAATAGTAAATAAAATATAAATATAAATTTCAAAAAAACTATGTAAATAAATAATTTAATTTCATTATTATGTTATATAGGAAGGTTTATAAAGATTGTTGAAAAAATTAAGGGGATCTCTTAGAATAAAATTTTTTAATTGGGATGTGACCATTCCCCCTATAACCCACACACACTCTCTCTCTCACTCTCTTTTATTGATGTTTTGAAATTATTTAAAATTATACATATATTTCTAATAAATATTAACATATATTATTCTACCTCCCTTTTCTATGGTAATTAATGACATAATTTCATTTATAAAATTCCTTCAATAAAATAAAACCTGATTAAGGGAAACATTCATATCCCATGGTCCTTTTATATAAAATTTATTTTAAATAATTTTTCACAAAAAAATAATTAATTAAATTAATGAATATGTTATGTATAAACATTTATTATTTCATATTACATCACATACATAATCTTTGTCCATAATATTTTAACCAGTTTCTTAAAATACTATCTACAATGTTAATTTCTATACCCAATTATATAACCTCTCTCTTGATTTATTTACAAATGAACACCTTATTTAAAGGAATATGATTTCATAGTCAGATATGAACATCCAAAATAATGAACTACTTTATCTCAATAGAATATTTATGGGATCTAATATTATTATAATATTTACAAAGATTATGAAACCCATTTCTTGTCTGTCGGTAATTCATAATTTTTTTACTGATGATTCATTTTATTTTTTGGCACACATAAGCATAAAAAATATTCCATCGCTTCACCCCAAATATATCTCTAATGCATTGGGTAATGTTTTTTCTCATGGGAGGTTTTGTGTGGGATTAGTGAGAAAACATAATCTATGATAAGACTCTATCCATGATGTGATGTTTTCTTGGTAGTAAGATTGACTTATATTTATGTCATGATATTTTTTGATGTGTCTTCCCTCTATTTACCATTAATTTTAATACCATGTTCATTATGTTATGCTCCCATGATATTATTCATGCGCCCTCACTTGTATGGTATCATGTATTTTTATTTGTCCCAAATTTTATATTTCTTGATAATATTTTCCCTTACTATGATTTGTAGCTAAAACATTTCATTTATATATTCCCTAGGTTATCCTGTATTGTTTTAGGAGTTGAAATGGATTTATAAGAGTATTATGGAGATTTAGATAATTTTACTGGGATTCAGTTTCATTTTGATGCATTATGAAAATTCTCTTGAAAATACACTAGGACTAATGATATTTCCTTATTTTTTAGAATGTTTATATAAAAAATCATGTTATAATAAATTTCAAATTATTAATTAAATATATTAATGGTTTACCATAGTGAAATTGTTGTTAACACCACATTGGGATAGTAAACTAACTAATATTTTTGAATATTCAGGGACCATTACACATTTTTGTTAATATATATAAGTGTAAACTATCACAATGTTTCCCATTAATATGGGACATATCCATATTTAAGCTTTGCTGAACAATCTCCTATTGACCACTGGTCATGGAATGTCCCCTCACACTCTACCCATGTCAGGCTGTTCCCCTTAATCACATAGTGTGAAAATTTAACCACAACCATCCATGGTGTAATTCCTTCCTGTAGGCCATAGTGTGGATTACAACCAACCCAATACACCACTCATTACAAGAAAATATTTACATTTTATGATCCAAAAATCAAAACATGATGTTTAACCAATAACCATGATATTTTATCATCACCACCCTAACACTAATGTAATGCTCACATGGGATCTGAAAATCCCACTCAGGCCCAAAACCCCATCCAAAGAATATATCTTATAATTTTTCAAACTATTACTATTTAATTATATATTATTTAAATTAATTAATGATATTTTATTCCTATCTTATCCTATGATGTAATACTTATCCATTTTGAGACAGTTTTCTTTTAGTGTTACCTATCATCATTGAAATATTTTATGAAATTTCATTTTTGTATCTTCCTCCAATTACCAAATGTAATATCACATCCTCCCTTATTAATAACATTTTATAACTTTAAATAAAAAAATACCTATTGAAAAAACATACTAGGATTTATTACATAATTTTATAACTTCTTGTCTTCTTCTGGGTCTAATCCTTCAATGATTAAGAATCATGTGAATGGATTTCTCTCAAAAAAGGGTTTTAGATCCTAATAGAGCCTTTTGGATATTATTTATTATTCATATTACTCTAAAAATGTTGTATGCATAAAAAATAATGAGTAATGTGTCCTAAAATTAATGATATGTTATTATAAATATGGAAAACCTATTTAAAACCCTTTAAATTCATGGGAAATAAAATTATAACTCTTGTGTATGTTTAGACAATTGCTTCCATTTGTCGATTTGATTCAATTCCCATAATTATATTTCATGGATGGGTTTTATGATATATTTAATATTTTTATATTATTTATATAGAATAGTTTTTCTTATAATATTATAATATGTTATCCACCATTTTTTATTCTAATCTATTGCAAAACTATAATTTCACTCATGCATATGTGTGGAAAAGCACCTCCGTGAAGAGGTTTGATTTATTTTTCCTTTGTATTTTAATTGTATGGAAATAGAGAAAATTTTACTTAATATATGAGCTATTTTGATATTAAAATAATTTTATATATTAGAATTATCTTTTTTCATTCTTTTTTAAACCTTTGAAAATCGGAATACTTTACTCATGTGTACATATAAACTACCATTTCCACAGAGTGATGCAATTCATTTATAATCACCACTCTATATAATTAGATTTAAATATTTAGATAATGAATATATATTACATTAATATAATTATTAAAATTATGTAGATGAATGTAACCTTATCAATATAGAAGGACAATAACTAATAAAAAAATATGCATGAAAAATGATGTACTTAACCCCCAAATTGCTGATGAGAGTGAAAGATTGTCCATGAAATGGTGATACAATGCTATAATAAAACCATATATGGAATTATAAGTATGAATATTGTTCTATTATATAATTATAATAAAATTAAATTTACTATAATGGAGGATAGAGTGCTTGTGAGGAAATATGGATATAAGGTATGGGTATTATTTTACAATGTCATTTTTCCAGGAATGTTTCTCCATAATTTTCTATTGATGAAACTAACTTATTGATCAATCTAAAATATTAGGTAATTTATTTTCCCCTTGTTATTTTTTGTATTACATGTTTTTTAGTCAATTTTCACTATTTTGATATTCAATGTAAAGAAAGGATGTTTTTAATGAATACCCACTTCCTTACTCTCTTCTGTCAAGACTCATTTCTTATATGTACATATTTTCATTAAAATGCCAGCAATAATGTTTTTTAATTGAATCTATGACTATTTAATCTCTTTTTAATAAATATAATATGTTATTTAAATAAAATTAATTGTAATTCTACTATAGTTTTCCAAACATGGTATATTTGAATTATTACCAATAATTTTTAGTGATGTTTTTTAAAGTAGACTCCCTAAATGGTTTTCCCCAACATCATGAATAAAAATTTCTCAATAAATTAATTTATATATTTACATATTTAATTTTAATATTGTTGATTATATTTTTTTAAAAATTATATTTAAAATCAGTGATTTAAAAATGAAGGGATATTATCTTCATGAAATTTTCTATTGATCTTTAATATTCATTTTCATCCTTAACGACATCCTTTGAAATTTATTATGATATATGTATGAAATAATTATGTGTAAAAAACAATATTCTATTTATATAAGGTTTCTAATTATGATTATTTTTTTGAATTGTTTATAAAACATAAATTGTTTCCATGTGTTATGACAATGTGATATAAAAAATGTTTTATGATCTTGTGGCGCACATAAGTATGGTTTACATAATGTGTTGTGTGGTTTCAATATAAACAAATAATGGATTGTTATGTTATAAAAAATATTTGTTGGGTCAGTTTTATCACTCCAATTGATTCTGTAATAACAGATATCTCATGAGATTAAATAGATTACAATGGGTAGTGGACCCAATTCAATAAGGGACTTTGTCCAGTAAGATACTGTTGGGAGTATATCCTGACTAAATAAATAATGGAATGATGATTGAATCCAGTTATGTATGATATTCATGGTATTTACTATTGAAAAATGAAATTATTTTATTTGTTTTGTTTGTGTAATAAACTTATGTCTCATGATAATTATATATTCTCATGGATCATGGTTGATTATTGATGATTATACACACTTTTATATTATGAATTTTGATTGAAAATACATTATGCCATGAATACTGATTAGTGAACCTTGAATGATTAGGATTAATTATTCTATGTTTTTATCATGTTCTCATACACCTATTCTTATCTTATTCTAACTTATCATCATTTATCGATATCTCTTATGTTTGTATTTACAATAAATCTGAGTAATAAAATTCTTATAATTATATTACTATTGTTATGGGGAGTGTCTTAAATTATATTATAATTAAAAAGGGGATAATTGTGATTAAATTAATGGTAAATTATATAATTTTTTTTGGAATTTTTTTATGTACCTATGTTTCCATATAAATTAAACCTTTTATGGATTTTCATTGATCATATTAATATATAATGAACATTATACTTATAATATGTAGTATTTATGCATGAATAGCTGGGAATCCCTATGTATAGTCATGTAACAAACAAATTTAACACCTCTAACCTAAATAATGTTAAAATGGGTTGTCAACATACATCATATTACTGCACCCTATTTTAGACACATAATTGTGATTCCATTATTTAAGAAAATCACCACATTTCGATTTTCATTATTTTTTTCACTCTATAAATTATAATACATCCCAAAAACAAATGATTGTTTTGAATAGTTTATCTATTTCTCATTAATTTTTTCCATATTTTTAATATTTAAATTTTAAATGATATTATATTGAAAATGGAAATATCACAACATCAAAACTTTCAATTTTTTTTATTTGAATCACTATTCATATGGGAAGGGAAACAAGTATAAGTAATTTTGGAACCATAATTTTATATTCCTTAAAAGAAAATTTAGTAATATTTACTTATTGTTTGAATTGATTCCCTATATGGTAATTCTATGACATAATATTTTTATTTAATTGAACTGGTATGAATTTAATATAGTTATTAGTGATTTTTATTTCTTGATTAAAAATTAAACAAAAAACCTTATGAATATCCAAACCATTATTCACCATAATATTTTATTCAAATTATATTATATATTGACCTCTTTTTGAGCTGCATGTATTTGACCCTTTGTTCATACTCCTTCAATTGTCCAGGTATTGACATGTTTAATAATAACTATAAGCTCTGTGAAAAAAAACACACAATTACAATAGTAACACTGAAATATCCTTATTTGATTAAATTTTTTTCCATTTTGATTTTATAGAAATTTATTTTCATAATTCTATATTTATGTGTAAACTAAACCCTTATATGGTACTCTTATTTTGTCGTCTTGGATTGTAATAAACATTTATAAAGAAATTTTTTCCCTCTATTGGTTAGAAGGATCTACAGTTCCTTATAAACTACTAGCTGGTAAAGATATACTTTATATAATGGATTCACCAAGAATAATTATGTTGAAATGAGGTTTTGTTGAATTATACTATAAATGTTTTATGTATAGCCTTTTATTATGATTAAATCCATGAAATTTAATACTTTTAGCACTAATTAAATTGATACTTAGTCTGAATTTTCTTCTCATATTTCATGGAACATTCACTAGTATATGTGATATCATTACTAGGATAAGGATTGAGTTCATCAACACATCTCTCAATATATAAAATATTTAATTTTAACAAGTCAACCTCTTCATCCATATTAATATTGGTTGATTAAATATCACAAATGATCTATATTTTCATATCCTTCTCGAGTGTGAAATACATAGTTTCACTTAACAATTTTTTTTTTCAATAGGTATTCATTTTCCCCCATCAATTTTTTCGTTGAAATATAAATTTTATATCTCTCTTCCAATATATATACTTTATGAATGTATTTATATCAATTATAATGGTATATTAAATGGATATTTCTTATTAATCTGTTGGAAACTAACCATATTTTTCTATGTCATTATCAAAGAATTTACTTCATTTATCTTGTTGATCCATGTTTACATTTTTTGAAATTTCTTTCTATATTTCATTACCACTGAAACATTATTTGATGCTTGAACAATCTTACTGATGTGTTAGAAATTTCTCTTTGATGCCATTTGTTTTCAAATTATTTTTATATTTTGATTAGTATAGATTTATATTAAAGGAATATTCTTCATTAATGGATATTTTATTTTCTTCATAACCATTGTTTTTATTTATAAATTTCAATTAAATCATTGTAGACAGGTGGCTTATTTTACTATAAATGTATTATTTAAACATAATTTCACCATGATACTTACCTTACCCCCTTCTAATGTTTCATGACATGTGGAAAGGGTCTCAAGAAAAACATTTTATATTTCTAGAATCATCATAACTAATAATATGATCTTCAATATTCAAATTCATGAATGATTTAAATGAAAGTTAATTATATTTTCTATTATTCATCTAAGAAAATATTATATTCCCATCTCAAATGAAAATAAAATATTACAGAAATACTCCATTGAAAAATAATCAGGAGATATGTCTTCAAGAGTTAAAATCTTGTTATAAAAATTTTCAAGAAGAATTCACATAAATTTATTTACAACTATGAAGTGCTTAAGAGTTTTTCTATATCCTTTTATGGTATTGAAAATTATATAGACCATGTTAATGAAATCATCATTATATTGTTATTCTATCATTATTATATTTTCACTTATAAATATTATAAGTAATATCTTATATTTATTAACTTTTTTACTCCTTTGTATATATTATAATGTTTTTTGATGATATATTTAGTAGTATTACTTCCCAACACTTCAAATTAATATTAATTTGATAATAATGAAAAAATGAATTCCTTTCCTTCCAATTCTATTATGTATTATTCTTATAAGATAAGAATCATTCATATGTATCACATTGTACTAAAAACCCTTGAAAAAGATACTTATGGAAATACTATTCATTCATTCTAAATATAAATACCATTTCTGCAAAATGATGTAATTCCACAATTATAGGCTAATTTATTATATCTAATTTCTACTTCCCTGAGATTACGCTATGGAAGAACTTTACCCTAGACATCTATTATTAGGATCCCTTGGATTATTGTTAATACTGAAAGAGGAGTGGTGGAATGTTTTTATAAATTTCCCTTCTTTAGAACAAAATAGTTTATTTGAATATTCAAAAATAGACTCAAAAATTACTAGGTTAAAAATTTGATGAATATGATATCAAATATGTAAACGAATCCTCACTCAAAATGGATAAATAAATTACTGGTGTATATTTATTGTATTCCCCATCACACACAATGATTTCCTTATATTTTAAAATTATATTTATGGGAAATAGAATACTGTTACACCCACTTCAATTCTAGAAAAAACTAGTTCAAAATACGCATCTTTTTTCTGTACAATAACAAAAAGTAATAATTTTTATGAATGATCATCACATATTGAACAAGTTTCCAATAAAATAGATGAGTGTGATCTTAATCCACTATCTGTATATAACAACCATATTTGGTTTTCTTCTTACCACTAAATGTCATATTATTGTAATAGGATTCCCTCATAATCTCATTATCTATAATAATTTCTATTTTTATTAAAAATATTAGGAATATTCATTAGGATAAATATCTATAATTGAAACATATTAATTTTCTTTCAAATTATCCCCATGATTTATATATTATAAATTATTTAAAATACCTCCTGAGAAAACCTCATATATTGATTATCAAAGAGTGGAAGCAAGTAATCTTATTAAAAAATCCTTTAATATCATTTTAATATTTTCATGAAATTTTTTAATGATTTCATAAGACTCATATATATTCATCCTTATGAGTTTTCAAAAAATCATAATGTTATTATCTATTTATGAATTCTCACATGAAATAATAATATTATAGTGAAATGATTCATCTCTCGATGTACTTTCCTTCTTCAAATTTTATTACCTGTCACAAATTTAATATTTTATTAATATATCAAGACTCGTGATGATTATTAGTTAAATAACAACACAAAAACATCGGGTTTAATTGTTTGGGACACATGAGAACAACATTTAATTTTATGTTTCCTTAAAAAGCCTACTTCACTCCTATACATCATCTGAGTTATTCTTATTTATCATATAATTACTCTAACATATCCACTAGAATCTCAATTTTTTTTATAATTGATGAAAATTAATTATACATATGTATTGGAACGTAAAATTTATTCTTTCATTGAAACAAATAAATATTCTATTACTCTATATAAATAGTAAACAGGATTCATAAATATAGAGTTGTTATTTTATATTTCCATGTTACTATTAACTGTTAGTAGGTCACTATTATTTACATAATAATGTCTCAAAGATATTCTTATGTGTGATTTTATTACTGTTACACATAAAAAAAATATATGATCCTTGGTTTATAGAATTTTAGGATTAAATAGAGTGTATTATTAGTAAAAAATTAAACTCCCAGTAAAACATAGAATCATACCAATTCATACAAAAGTCATTAGTACATGTAATAATAGACCGATATCCCACCTTTATATACATTATATATAGAAATACATTCATCAGTGTGTAAGTGTTCTAATAAATCATTTTCTTGTTTTTTTACCCTTAAAATATTATTTGTTCATTTCCATTCATAAAAATTACATAAATACATCAAATAATTTTAATCATGTAACCCATCATTGGTTAATAGTTACATGTGATTCATATTTATATACTATATGTGACAATTATAATAATAAGTGGACCTAAAATCATTGATTTTTGACATATTATTACATAAATAATATATAGTACTTCCAGGATCCAATATATATAATATATTAAAAATATTATGAGGACTGAAAAAAAATTTCTTTATACAAATAGAAAAACCACTATTACTTATCACGAATGAAAATAATTTCCCATTATTGAATTATTTAAAGATATAAATTATTTTTAATAATGGTTAATTAAGATAGTGTTGTAGAAACAATGGAAAAAATGTTGAAGAAATAGATTCAATAAATAAAAATCTGAAATATTAAATTATTTTTCGATTTCAATACATATGTATTCTTCTCCCTAAACAGATTTCTTTAATTATTTGAGATGTCTCTCTTTAAAAAAAAACTATGATGCACTTACGATATTTTTTATCATTGATTCAGACGTGGATAAATTGATTTTTATAAAATATAAATATTTAAACCTATGGGTATTTTTTTTCTACTCAAACTATTTAATCACATTGAATGATTTCACGTGTTTATATAGATTTATATTCTTGTAATAAATGGTTTATATGACATGAAAAATTATATCATATTCATTATTTTGATTGTTTATAAGAATCAATTTCCATATGTGATGTTGATGAAAATTAATCTTTTGGAAGGTGTTTCTCTAAAATGTATAATTTACCTTCTTATTCTTCAATATTTCTAAAATTAAAATACCAATTCATGTAAATATTAATGTCAAATTTTTCCTTCTTGATGATCGATCTAGTAAATGAATATAATTTCAATTTTTAATTATTATTGTAAAATATGTTTTAATATCAGAGTCATGCATGTATTTTCTAGGACAAAATTTTATTTAATTTACTCTCACTATAATAATAACTCTCACCACTTTAAATTTATTTTGAAATGATCGATATTACATTATTTTTTGAACATTTCAATATGGTATCTTAAATAATTTATAATAAGGTAATCAACTATTAATAATTTTATTAAATAAAAATATGGGATTTTGGAGTGAATAATATATTTCCTAATTAATTTAATGAATATGCTCCAAACCATTCTATTAAGTAGAAATATAATATATTTCACCCCACCACGAGTCTTAAAAATTCTAAATTATGATAAATATTACATATTTTACCAAATGTAATATAGAATTTTGATTCTATGTTATGGAAAAAACTATTTATTTAATCAATTAATGTAATAAAGAATGTGTTTATTATTATAATAAAAATAAAATAAAGATATTAAATGAATTATTTTATATTATGTCTAAATATTAACATGATATATACAAGATATATAAATTATATGATTTTGTTGACACAAATTCAATAGTATCTGTCATGTATATATTTTATTATAGTTAACCATATTCATTAATTAATAAATTTAATTTTTTATAACATAAAATGTTTTATATTTAACTCATAATGCATATGAAAATACTTTGCCTCTACTGAAATTTAATTAATATATAAAGATACATCTGTTAAATAGGGTTTTCTAAATTGGAGAAAAAGGCACATGATATTTCACATAGGAACCAGTGAATACCCACTCCCTAAAATATCAATTATGTAGATTTAAATAAAATCAAACATTCCATTGTTATTTCAGGTGAGTCATAAATTAATTATATATATTATGAATATATATTAATAATATATAATATCTTAATATAGAGTTTACAAATTTATTACTTATTGAGTGTGGTTTTGGTACCATTTTTTGGATTTAGGATGAAACTAATTATTGAAACATAATGATAGTGAATATAAAACCCATAAAATGTCATTTTAAATAGAATGAGAAATTATAAAATAACAAAATAAAAATCCATTTAAAATAGGTTTGAAATATTTAGATGAAACATGAATTGGAATATTCAATTATACTTCAATATTCGTTGATTACACCTCTCAATAACACCATAGTGGGTCCTCATCAATTACAAGTGATTGTAGTCACTTGGAATGGAAAATTATTAAACAAATGATGAGAAAAGAACTGAAGAACTACTATAAATCTAATTTTTACTATATTAATGGAATGAAGACTACACATCCGGTCCTTAATCTTTACAGAATAAGGGGAATTAAATATCCTAAAAGGAATATAAATTTTTATAAAATAAATTAAAATGATAAAATATCCTCAAATGGTCAATTATAGCATTAAATAGTCTCTGTATAGCGATTATTCCCCAAACTAGCATCCGTGTTTTATTAATGAGCATCTAAATTGGATAAATCTAGTAAAGGAGGTTCTATAATGTTAAATATAGGTTGGATTATGAATTTTCAACCAATAACTGTCCTTATTTTCCCTATTCTCTATTCCAATGGACAAATCCCAATTGGATTTTTATACTTCTTCATGATTATGTATAAATAATATAAATAAATCACTATTTATATTATAATTCTTTATTAATTATTTAATTCAATATTTATTTTTTTAATTTATATTTTATATATGAAAAACTCAAATCCAATTTTTATTTATAGAATGCCTGAAAAATTTTAAAAATGGATTAGTCGAATTAGTCCAAAATCCCCAATTAGAATTCTTTTTTGTGTGACCTAAAATGGCCTTTATTAATATGGAAATGATTACTAATCTCAATCATAGTCATAATACAATATAATTTTTTATAAACATAACATAACTAATAAAATTATTGAGGGGTTTACTTTGATATAATGCAAAAAAATTCAATTAGTTAGATCATTTTAACTTGAAATTAAGATTAAGCATGAGAAATTAATAATGTCAAATACCATGTAACATGTCTCGTTTCTTCAATTCCAAATATGAGTGAATCTTATATACATACATCACATAAATTTATATTTCCATGACCATGAACATGATCAATACTAAATTGAGGTCCTTGATATCATAACCCATTATATAAAAAAATCTTTCAATATTATATAATAAAATCTCTTATCTTTATCAATATCATAATCAATTACTTACAACTGTATGAAAGTTTCAAAGGAAATTATGTAGTAATAATTTTATGAAACCTCAAAAGTTGTAACCCTATTTGACAACCCAATTTTGAAGGATTGATTTCCAATGTTCCATTATGTAATACAAATAAAACCTATATGAAAATCAATGTAGTTCAATTTATGTATTAAAATTTTAATTCAAGTTCAACTTCATATATCTTATGAGAAAACAATTATATCTCTTTGAATGTGATCCAACTAAAAATAATCAGAAAAAATCATTTTAAAAAATCTATGAAAAACATAAATTAAATCTAAAATATTAATATATATTTTAAAGGAGGTTTTTTCCATATCATATCACATGTTCTATAAATGAAAATATAAATAATTGAAAATTTATATCAATTAATATACATTTTAGGTTACAATATGTCCCAAATAAAGACATATATACAGTTATTACACCCCAATACCCCCTAATCCACAAACAAAATTAAAAAACCCAAACAAAGAACACAAAAAAACACAAATATAAATACACACATAAACACATAAAAACAAATATTAAAAACAATAAAAAAATACACAAACACACACACACACAAATATATATATATAGACATATATAAGAGTTCTAAAAAAACCCACACATAGAGACATAGACATATACATAGACACACACTTTCATATGAAACTAGAAATAGAAAATAAATCTCATTTACAAATAGAAAAAAATTTAATATTCAAATACATACATATTTTTATACACACACACAGAAACAAGAAGTTATAGAAATAAATTTACATTAAAACATACATATTCATACTTATAAACAAAAATACACATACACAAAATAATTCATAAATACATATATGCAAATATATATATATATATGCACATATACATACATACATCCATTATTGAAAGTGTATATATATTTACCAACACATAAGAAACATTTCATCCACAAACATACAAATTCATACAAATATTCATTTTTTAAATAATATGATAGTAAAATATATACATCCATGAAATAAAGGCATATAAAAAATATAAATAATTTAATTAATTTAATTATATTAATACATTAACTTCTAGTTATAATGGATATAATATATAAAAAATTAATAGGTTGAAATAATTTGTTTATATATGATATATAATATATTAGTAAACACATTCAATAAGATATATTGAAATTAAAAAATTAGATATAATATAATATAATATTTTTTTATATTTTCACAATGTATCAATGTTTTTTATATACGTGAAGATTAACCAATTATTTTTATAATATATTTTCACTACAAATCATGGGAGAATGAAAAATTATGATCCAAAAGAGAAATTAGAAAAAAAAATAAATCTAAGAATTAAATAAATAAGTAAATAAAAACTGATATAATTATGAAAACATTGAATACATGAAAAATAATTATATAACAAAGAAATATAATATTATTTATATTATAAAAATCTAAGACAAAACGTCACTACATATGAAAAAATCTACATGCATGTACATTTCCTTCCTCATATTGATATGGAATTAACGTAGGGTCAATTACACATTTCCTTCTTGCACTATATTTATATGATCATTACATATAATTATATTCTCAAATTTTTAATCATATAAAATATTATAATATTATTTCATTATTGTGGTATGATTATTATGACATGTATGAACTTCCATTCCGTACTTTGAAAAATATTCTTTTTTAATGGTACTAATCTTGAAGGAAATTTATATTCCTTGAATAAACAAGAAGAAGTATTAATGTAGTTTATAAATTTTTAGATATTAGAATATACTGGAGTAGTTATATATCAATTGGTTATGTCACAAAACATCTGTAAAGTAAGTATTTCCCATAATATCTCTCTTCTAAGGATGTACTTTCCAGATCCCACGCATGTCCTAATATGGGGGTTGTCCACAAAAATAATACATGTAATTTGAGGATGATATAATTAATTTCCTTAAATGAGAGAGAATGTGTTATGAAACATGTAAACTCAGTTAGAAATGGTTTAATAGATGATTAAAAAACATTGGATACAATATGGGAACCTAAATAAGAAATAATTAATACCTACCACTGTTTATTAATATAGTAAGATATAACAAAACTTTGAATGATGAGATTATTTAAAGAGGGTAAAATTGATGCCCCATAACCCTATGAATGATATAATCAGTTTTCTTATTTCTTTATTAGAGAATATTAAAAAAGGATAAAGATATATCATGTGATTAATTTATGTACCAATCTATAATAAACCAAAAAATATAATATAACTGCAAGTATGAATTATGATGGGTTATGGCCCTATAGAAATTACACTATTGTGAAAATCACTCTAATGAAAAATAAAATAATTAGATAAAAATTAGTTTTATTGTGAAAAATAGTGAGAATATTTAGAGACAACTAATAGAATTAACAATAAGGCATTTTAGGATTAAATACAGGGAATTAAAATGAAGGGTGACCATTGTAATTTATATGGTAAACATTATAAATATGTATATAATAATAGTAAATATGAAATTATTTATCTATAATAAATAACCCTAGAATAATAATTAGAAAAGAATATATAATACAATTTTTATTTATTCATAGTAATTAATAACATTTAAATGACATGTTTAATTAAATAAAAATAAATATTACTTTTCAAAAAAACATTTTCATTAATGTAACATGTATATTTTTTGTATAGATTTAACATATCATATATAGTGAATCTATTTTTAAAAATGGTATTTATGTTTTGATTTATGATTTCTATATTTAGTAATACATGTTTTGATATTTCCATGAAGAGAAAAATACACATGTGACTAGCGGAATATGTGAAATATGGAAAATTATTCCATATGAAAATTATATATGCTAAACATCATTTATGATTTTAAGATGACTTAATGAATGTAATTTTTATCCAATAAGTGTATAATTACTATTAATATTCATAATAATCAAAATAATTAAATATTAAAGAAAAAAGAGATTATTCAATTGTTTACAAAATAAGATCTCTTCTTTAACCTATAAATATCCACCCCTCAATCCACGATTCAGCATTATTATTATGTTTTTGAAATTATTTTTCTATAAAAATATATCTCTTATAGTCCAATATCAAATTTGGATATTTTTATAAATCATTATGATTTGATTTTAAAGATAACAAATCCCAACTAAATGTATATGTTCTTATTCCTCTCTCTTTCATTTATGTTTTTAATTATATTATTATAAAATATAGAAAAATTACATTTATCATGAATTTTTTTTAATTGTATCCTTTTTTATTTACATTCCATTAAAATATAACCAACAATAGATGATGAAATACCCCATATTATAATGTTTTCAAATGCAAAAACTGCGTTTAATTAATATGTTAATCCATTCTTTACTACCTGTATTTCTATTTACCTACGATGCTATGAAAAATAAATCATTAAGAAGGGATTGATGTATCAACACCTCTATCTTTTTTTGATATCAACCGTTTACTAATATATATTCCCTATTTACACCAAAATACATACATCATTAATAAAAAATCCTTACCATTATTCTATTTATTCCTTTATATGGATGGATTTTCAGAATATATATCAGGAAAGATGAATCATGTTATGTGGTGGAGTAACATGACCTCTTTCAACATCCGTAATAATATCCCACATCTTTTCTATTCTCCACAAAGTTCCTTTTATGAACTTTTAAACAGATTATACTTCCATAGAAATACCTTTGCATATTACATCAATAATCCTTTAAAGTCATTATGTTGTAAGAAGATTTATTACCATAAATTTCACTTTATTAATATCATATAATATATTTTATATATTTATGGGTGTAATTTTGAATCATGAGTCCATCAATATGAATATGAATAGCCATAAGATCTCTTGCTCACCTCCCTGTATAACGGAGGCATCCGACTAGCAGCGAATGTCTGAATGCTGTCAGTGGGGATAATATACACTATGTTAATCACATCTATACCCTGAGAATATAAATAATAACGTTACCAGAAAAATAATAAGGGGAATATTAAATATAAAATTTAATTACCAATATAAACGATGAAATTAAAATAAATAAACCGACATCTACGTGTGGGAATCTATATAAGAGTATAAATAGTATAATTAACTAAATGTAACATAGTGTATTTTGTTGGTGTACATATGATAATTTATCCTAGCTCCATGATATTCAACTCAAAAATCAACAATTCTCCACTACCCTTTCCTTGATAACTATACATGAATTCTGAATGCCCATTGAGACACCCATGTAGGTAGTGAGAAAAAAATTAAATAGAAAACGACCATTTCTTCCTTAACAAGACATTATATGTATAACATGTGTATTCCTTGATAATAATAAATGTGTCATAAATCAAAAAATCAAATACCTATAACATATGATATAACTTGGACACTGTGACCCTAAATGTACCTATTTTAGTACAATTATGTATAATTAGAAGATGTTGAATGTGATAATGAAAAACCCACAATTATTGTAAAACTCCACCTGAAAGTCTCAAGGTATCATGTCAGATAAGGCCTTATAGCCTCTGTATCATAGATCAATCGTTTGTAAAGCCACCAAGGAATCATACCCCATCTCCTTCACTAGAAAGGCGAGAAGGACACCATGTCCCTGCCTTGTGGTCAGATCCATCATTTATAAATTTTCAAGAAGTGTACACTCCCACTATATGGAAAATTAATTTTTTAACTATCCACATGTGTAGAGTTTGGAAGGAAAAAAGCATTGAAGGAATGATAACATACACAATTGGTTAGATCATACAAGTAATACATTACATATAAATAAGATAATATAGTAGAAAAGTAAAATAAATTTGATCAATATCTATCATGGTTAAACATCATACAAGTATACTCTCGACACGAAACATAGTAAATTAGTCTCATGGACCACACACACACCAAAAAGAAATTTCTAGCAAGAAAAATCCAAAAAAAACTTCCATAAAAGTATCATACTAATACTAAATTTGTATAAAATATCCAAATAATATAATTAACTTACCACTAGAAGGATTTTAATGAATTACTAAAAATTCTATCATAGCACCAAATCCATACCAAATCACACGCTCAAAGAGAACAATCTATCACATCAAGGATATCAATATCAGGTTCTATTTCTTCATTAATAAGGGTTAAAAATCAATACACATGAAATTTCTAGGATAATATTTTTTTCTCAATAATTATATACCATATAGATTTAGTCAAACAAAAATAGTTTGGAAGTTGTAATGACACAATCTTTTATAAACACAATTCTCTTCATGAATGAATTAAATTCACAATTATGTATTATGGTCATATAAAACATTTCTATTTATTTGAAATATTATATATTATCAGTTTTAATATATATTTAATCATCATACCAAATGATAAAATATTCATTTTATATAGAATAATGATTATTATAAGTATCGGGTTATGATAAATCCAATTGAAACAGACGACAGATGAAACAACCTCAACTAGTAGGATCATTCCCAATGAATCCCATTTATCATATATCCTAATGGATATATTAACCCTCATCTTTGACCTCAATCAAGATGAAGGTGAGATCCAATAACTAAATCATGAGAGATAACATTGATGGGTTTTGTTTAAGATCATTAATATCCGACCCAAACCATGTACGATGAAATAGCCCATGAAAATCACACGATCAAATATCTTACCCTCTGAGCATTGTGTTGTGTAATAAAGGGAAATATATAATGTCCCTAATAATATGAATCTATATAGTGTACATAATAATGAATATATTTACCTATCTGTTATGTTACTTTCTAAATGATTTTGATTTTGATACGATAAGAAAACTCTAGTTTTATGTAATATGAAATTTAAATTAATATATTAATATTTTAATGAATTAAAAAATTAAAAAATATATTATATATTAATAATAAAAAACAATTAAATACATATTATTAAATATAAATCATGATATATAATTTTTTGGGGTTAAATGAGATTTTTATAAGGGTTCAAAAAATGTTATTGAAAAAACTAGTATTTCTCAACAAATGTTGACTATTATTTTAAAAGATAAAATTAAAATATTTAGGAATTTTATTTACAAAATAAATATATTTTGATGCAACATTACATAGATAAGCATGAATAGTGATTTGTTCATAATTTTCCTAGACTGTCCAATTTTAGGGTTGAAATTATATATGGTATAAGTATAATGTTTATATTATGACATCATAAGTACATAAAAATATTTTAATAAATGATATAAATGTTATTCATGACCATATATATGTTTATAATTTAAAATAATGTTATTTATAGGTTATTTTATTGATTTTATAAAGACATTACGAATCCTACAAATGCTATTTGATATTTTAAGGGTTCAAAATCATATCATTATAAACATGACTCACTTGAAAATCAATAAGGGTAATATTTTATTTATTTAGGGCCTTTTAATTTACCAAAAAATAGAAACACTCATGTTTAGTAAATACTAGGGGAAAACTATTGGTACATTTATGGTTCCTATCACATTTTTATTTGGAGTCTAAAACCTATATTTGGGAAATAATAATGAAATATCAATATTTACCTATATAAGCCTACCCAGTTTCCCCTTAATATTAACTCAAAATGTTTTTATGAAGTCCTTATTCTATCCTAAAAATTATATAGTCCTACCAATGTTCACCAAGCTCCAATGATTCTCCTCCACTATTCATGGAATCACTCTCTAAAGATGAGGGACTTACCTCTCTTTAATTCAATTCAACCAGTTTTTTTGTATATATCGATTTGAATCACAATTTACTATGTTATAATGAAATTATAAATGTACCTATTTCCTTGAAGTTTATTTTTTTATAGTGACATTTCATTTATTATCTCTCTTTTTGTTTTTTACCTAGCTATTACTATGCTAAAATTTGGTAAGGGGAGACTCACTCTTCATTACAATTAAAGAACCTTTTGTGTCATTATCCCTTTTAATCTATTTTGGATATTTTTCATGAATTTATAACTATTATTGTAGTATCTAATTTATTTAAAATCAATTAATTATTCGTTATACCCTCTCTATATAACATTTACCAAAGTCTTTACTAATCTTAATTTCCGTAAGGGTCCTTTCTCCATTCTTCTCAATTCAGGAGCCTTATATGTCATTATACATTTAAATCATAGCTGTAAATGTTTTCTTGAAATTATATGGATACCTATATTATTTAATTCATACCCAAACAATAATATTTATTTTATCTTCTCTCTTTAAAAAACATACATAATCAGTTACTATGATGAAATTTATTAAGGGACCTCTCTCTCTTCATTTCAATTCAAGAACCTTCTTTGTATTTAACCTTTTAAATAGAAGTTTTTTATTAATGAATTTATGAGCATCCCTATAATTTAATATTTATTTCCTAATGATGAGATATATTTTAACCCTTATCCTTATAAAATTTACCTAAGATGTTATTATGATAATATTTTGTAAGGGACCAACCAATCATCATTTTAGTCCCAGAACCTTTATTAAATTTGGAATTTGATATAAATTCGGTATGTTTTAGTGAATTAATAAATACCCCTCCACTTTCAAATTGATTTAACAATAATGATAAATCAATTATTAAGTCTCATTATATAATTTACCTATGTTTTTCTATGGAAACATTTAGTGAGTGATCATTTCCCTCTCTGCATTATTAATTAATCATGACTATTGTATGTCTTCTGATTTCCATTTTATTATTTTTAGTTATTTTTTTAAAAATAAAACTTAATTTCCTATTGATATAAAAATAATTACATTCCCATTACACTCTCATTAAATCAATTTTTGAATCATTATGCAATGTCGTTACACTATATAAATTTGACTATAATGTTTCATGCCAAATGATTTCAACATGAATATCCACAAAAATTTCCACCCAAAGGTATTATCCTAGATTTAAATATCATTTTATTATTTGGGAATTCCTTATGGAACACTTTTTCATGTACATGATATGAAAGAGACTAGTGATCCCAAAATTATATAGCACTATAATGAATTGGGTAATGTTTTAGTCTCATGAGGAAACATTTACGGAATTAGGAAGTGAACCTTATCAATTATTGTTCATTTTACACCATAATTGTAGGACATGGAGGATATCATTGACCCATATTTCTGATGTAATGTTTTTTTGTTTTTCCACATTCACTTGTTTCCTATATGGATTCATGCTATATCATGCCTTTTTGTTCATGTTTATGATTCTCACACCATTTAACTCAAACTCAAAATCCCTAATTTCTAACATAAAATAATTTTTTCATTTTTTTATTATTTATTACCTTACATGGGTTTATAGCTCACCCCTATTTATGTATGTCCCTAATTTATCCTGTATAGTTTTAATAATTATTTAATATTATGTCCGTGTTAATGATGTTTTAAATAGTGATGAGGTAAAACCTATTTATGTTTTTATGAAATTTACATAATTACTCAAATAATCTATAAATTTCAATATTCTGGGTTGTATTATATTAATTCATATGTTATAAATCCATAATTAATGTGTAATAAAGGAAATAATTTTCATATATTTTATTATAAGAATATTTAGTTTTTGGGGATTAGGAACACAAACTCTAGAGAAAGCCTTAGGGGTGAAAATTAATATATGAAAATATTGCCATATTTAGGTAAAGTGTATAGTGTATGTTTTTTCCAATAGAATAAATCTTAATATAGAAAATAGATGTGGACGTAGATTTGCAGTTGAGGTAATAAGGGGTAATAATCCATAAAATATTGCATTGAGTTGGACCCTATCATCACATGTTCCATCATAATATTCCTTGATGCACTCCTTGTTTGACACTCCCCATGGAATATGCTTTTCTAAATTCACATGAGAATTGTGAAACAATATTAATTGAACAAAAATTCACATTAGATTTTATGTTATTAAATATATCTTGTAAATCCTATATTTAACAATTGAGATTCATAAGTTAAGGAATATATTATAGTAATAAGTTATCACTTTTATATCCTTAACCTCCAATTTATGTGCTTGATAGCTAGAAAATTATCACCACTAAGTCTATTTTGGATGAAGTAAATGGGTTAAAACAGAATAAAAAAGATAAAGGTAGGGTCATTTACTATGGTACTACATATTAATTGATATCACAAATGATTAGTAAAATTATTCAAACACCAACACAATGAATTGATGTTGAGTTGTTAGTGAAAATATTTGGAAATTATTACATCTCATGTATATAATTCCCTTCTCAAAATTTATTTTCTAAAATTCTTATCCAACATTGTGACACTCCCTCTAACAAAATATAACTCACTTCTGGATATCGAAGTATTTACTTTCATTAAGCCAAAAAAAATTTACATGAGACATAAATCATCCTCTCTATCAAGAGTCATCCTACCATTTTGTACATGTTTACGGAGGAGGATGAATCTTCTTTAGAACAAAAATCTATAGCATAGATATTATTTCCTAATGATAATGAATATCAATCTCAAAAAATTGAGTCTATATAAAATATTTCCCTTGAAGTCATTCCCACTGTTAGGGAATATGATAATGTATTTCTTGATGAATTGACAAGTCTTCAACCAATATAAGAGGTTGAATTTTCAATCGATGATATACGTAGTGAATTTTCATGATCTAAGGATCTATATAGAATATATAATGTGGAATAAGAATATATGATGAAGAAACTACATGAGAATCTAGATAAAGGGTTCATATACACACTTGCGTCACCTTAGAATGTAGTAGTCTTCTTCATCAGGAATAAAGTGGAGTCAATGTTCCTTTTCATTGACTATCAGGAGCTCAAAATGAACATGATAAATAAAAAGTACCATATTTTATAGATTTATGAATTTTTTGATTATCTATGTGGAGCCCCATACTTCTCCAAGATGGAACTTCATTCATAGTATTATCAAGTAATAGTGAAGAATGATGATATCCCCAATACTAATTTCCTTTGAAGTTTCCAACACTATGAGTTCATATTTATTCCATTTAGACTCTATAAATCTCTGTAAAACATCATGGAAAAGACAAATAGAGTCTTCATTGATTACATTGATTTTATTGTATTTTTAGATGATATTACTGTATACACAAATAGTATAAAGGAGTTCGAGGTGCATCACATCACAATTATAAGGACAATATGAATGTAGAATATTTTTGAAAAAAATAGAAAATATGAGTTATGGATGATGGAATCCTCTCTATTTTTAAATTTTATCAATAATATAACTGATATCTATCGACCTTTAGAAACATTTTCAATTGGAGGGTGGCTGAGGACAACATCTGTAATGTATATATATAGTTTCCCTATACCAGATGGGTATTATTAATGATTTTATATAAATTTATCATGATTTTGAAACTATCAATCCAAGATAATTCAAAAGGGAGTTATTTTTTTAGAATAATGAATATAATGATAGATTTAAAGAGTTTACATAGGGCTTACCACTACACTTGTACATATTCTACTAAAAAGTGGGTAACTTTTTATACTATAAAATGATGATTTAAAAAAAGAATTGGGATATTTGAAAATTAATAATGATAAAATGATATCCTATGCTTCAAATAAATTGAATTTTTGTGGAAAGAACTACTGAGAACATGATTTAGAGCTGGCTATAGTGATCATCATGTTTAAAATATATCATCATTATCTCCTTGTCGAGATGTGTGAAATGTATACCGGTGATAATAACATCATGTATATATTCACATAGAATGATATTAATATACGACACTGATAATGGATATATCTTATTAAAGAAATTGATGGATCAATCCACTACCATCTAGGGAGTGAAAATGAAGTTGTAGATTCTATTATGAGAAAGGACCCAATTTTTTTATCATTGAGTAGAATTTAGAAGGATCAGATCTTCTTTGACATGAAACGAATTTACATGAGAATTATAAAGGAAAGAACATTATATATCCCTTAATAAATGATTTCTAAACATTATCTTATAGAGAAGATAATGGATTCTCAATGCGGTGATGTGGAGACTCAGTTGTTTGTGGTAGTTAAAAGAAAATGGAAATCCTTGGAGTTCAACATTAATGGTGAACGATGTGTATTATTTTGGTCATGACTATGTGTACCGTCAAATAGTTAGATAAAAAATGATATACCTTATGATACACATAGATCGACTATCTCCATCTTTCTAGGGAGGAAATTTTTTTATCAAGATCTCCAATAGTATGGTTATTGGGTAAATATGAAGAAATACATCAAGGAAAATACATCAAGGTGACTAGTAAGAAAAATAAGTGAAGTATATAAAGAAAAAAATCCATGGGGATGATGCAAACATTAACTATAACGACATGGAAATTAGAAAACCTATTAGAGGGATTTTTCACTAATATCAAAAATAAATAAAGATTAAATAATTCAATATTGGTTATGGTTGATCATCTTTCAAAAACTACTCACTCTAACTAAATTTGAGTGGACTTATTAGTCTATCAACTAGTAAGGATACAAATTATTGAAGTAGTGAGGATTTGTGGAACACCACTGAATATTATATCGTATTGAGACCATCAATTTCCGTCCATGTTCTGGAATTGTGTGTAACATGCTCTATATACCGAGATGAAATTCCAGATAAATTATCATCCTCTATCTAATGGCCAACCCCAGTTGGATATCCTAACACTCAAGGAAATGTTGAGAGCATGCTCAATGTAAATCAAAGTACCATGGGATCAACATCATTTAATTTTTATTTTATTATATAATAATAGTTTAAACTCATGAATAAAAATGCGTATCTATGAATCCATTTATGGTAAGATATGTATAAAAAAAAGAATGATTTTGTAATGTTTTTTAGCACAAACTACATGGTTGTAAAGTGTTCTAGGAAGTGTTGAAAATGATCAAGACCATTAAAAAACACATCCTTGCTACTTGGAGTTGATCGAAGAGCTATGTTGACAATTGATGGTGAGGCCTAGAGTTTGACTTTGGAGAGAATTTATTACTATTCATATCTCCAAGGAATAATTTCATGATAGTTTTGGAAAATTGAATAATTATTCAATGACACATCATTTCCTTTGAGACATTTGGTCACATGAGAGTAGTGGTAAATAAACTAAAACTCCCACCTAAAACATATCATGTACATTATTTATTCCACATAAAACTCATGAGAAAGTATATACTACACCCCTTACATGTGAGAAATATGGAGGTTTTACTATTTAATGAATGGTATTTTATATTAGGAGTAGCTGAGGAAAATATTATATAAAAAATACACTGTTCTATTAAATAAGATACCAAGGCTTGTCGTAGTTCTATGAAGAGAAAAAATATTTAAAGAAGAAACATGGGAACCAAATGATGTCATTAAATTGAATTATCATCATATATTTTATCATATGAAATGAAAATTTATAGGCTGAAATTTCAGAATGTGGGGAGGGAATATTTCACTAACAACCACAATTATAAATTATATTCCCTTCTTGATGAGATTAAATACAATATTACATATTATGTTTATTGAAATATTAGGAACATTTATTGAATGTTATATACTTTCATATTTAAATTATTTTTACGCATCATAACCTTTTCCAAAATAGTCATTAAATAGACATCATATGATTAGTAGAACTATAGGGTAATGATTAATCAAATTGAAATAGACAAAAGAAGAAAGGGCCTGAACCAGAATAATTATTCACTATAATGTCCATTTATTAGATCTTCTGATGGATATATAATCACTAGTATTTTCCCCTGACCAATGCTATTCCATTAAAAAACAAATAATGAAATATAGAAACTATTTATAGGGAAAATAATTTCTTATAGTGATCATGAACCAAACCATGTATGCTGAACCACCCATTGAAAATATCACCATCACCCACCTTACTATCTAGGAATTTTGTGGTGTAATACTGGGATTTGTATATAGAACCTAAAAATATGAATATGTATACTCTACTGAATATTGAATATATGTACTTATTTTTGTTGTTACTTTTAATTTGTTGTTATTTTGATACGAAAAAACACAAATTGATTTTTTACAATATGGAAACTCATTCAAGATATTATTTTTTGATGAATTCAGAAATTTCAGAAATAAATTATATATAATAAAATAATAAAAATAAATAATCTTTGATATATATAAATGATTACATAATTTTTATTAATTCAAAAATCAATTTTATAAGGGGTCCTAAATAGGTGTTAAAAATATAGAATTTATCAACAAATGTTGACTTTTTTTAAAGTGAATATCCAAATATGTAATAAATTATTCTAGATAAAATAAAAATTATTTTTGGAATATGCTTGTTTATATTATACAATATTTAATAATTCATAATTTTCAATGATAATCTATTTTTTATAGAAATTAAATTAAGTATAGATATATGGTGTGATTTATGACTACAAAATTACATAAAAATGTTGAAAAAAATTCCATAAAACGCTTCCATGACCAATTGTATGTTTTCCATTTAAAAGTATTTTATCTGAAGTTTATTGTTTAAATTTTATAAATCCATTAGGAATCCCCTAATGCTTTTATTATTTTTTATGTTTTTGAATCACTTATTTATAATCATGAATCACTTCCATTCACCAGGGGTAATATTTTATTTATTTTTTCTAATGGAATTAAAAAATAATGAATTCCACTATTATTTGGTGGAAATTGTATTTAATAAATATGGAAGTATTTTGATTTTATTACACTACACTTTAGTTTACGAGTCCTATATTTGTAATTAATAAAGAACTCCCCTATTGTTTTCTCTGCAAATAGACCCAATCCCCCATTCATCTTCCCAAAAAATATTTATCACATATTTAATCTTCCCTACCAATACTAGATTCATCCCATGGTTCCCAAAAACACTCAAGAAGCTCCTCCAATTATTTTTGAGTCACCCTCTCAAGGTAAGGGACCTCTCTCTCTCTCTCTCTTATTTTCAATTTAACCACCTTATTTTTATTTATCCTTTTGAATCTAAATTGGATTGGTTTTTCTCACCTTATAAATATCATTTTTTTCCTATTGGATTTGTTATTATAGTTCATTTATCTCATCTTTTCATTACAATTACATAATTATTTACTATTCAATAAATTGGTAATGGTCCACTCTCCTCATCCCAATTCAATAACCATCACTATAATTTTCGTTTTGAGTCTCAATTGGTTGTGTTTTGATGAATTTAAAAATGTACATATTCTTCTAAAATTATTTCTACATGAATAGATATATTTTATCCCCTATCATTACAAAATTTTTCAATGTCATTACTACCTCAAAATTTAGTAATGTACCACACTCTATTCATTTCAACTCAAGAACGTTATTTTTTATTTTCCATTTGAATCTCAATTGGTTATGTATTTGTTAATTCAAAATTATTGTGATAAATTTTAATTTATATAGAAGAAATGAGATACAATTTATCCATTATCATTTTAAATTTACCAAAGATGTTACTATAATGAATTTTATCAAGGGACCTCTCTCTCTTATTTTTGATTCAGGAACCTTCTTTGTGTTTGGACATTTGAATCTCAATTTTTTATGGTGTAATTACTTTATAAATACCCCTATACTATCCAATTTATTTCCTCGTAATTAGATATCATTGATCACTAATCATTATAGAATTTATAAACACTATTAATATGTCGTAATTTAGTAAGGGTCCTCTCTCCCTTATTTCCAGTTCCTAAGCCATCATTATATTTATCCTTTTTTTATATTAATTTGATGTTTTTTGATGAATTTTGAAATATCCATATATATTATAATCGATTATATAATAATGTCATATCATTTAACCCCTCACATTATTGAATTTACATATTCCATTAATATGGTGAAATTTAGTATGGGGTCATTTCCTTCTCCTAGAAATTAAATAATCTTATCAATTTAATTTCTTGATTTATAATTCCTAATGTTTAGATATTTTATTACACATAAAAATTACTGTTATTTTTATATCCACATAATTTTAGACCTATTTAAATATTATTAATAAATATTATGAATCTTTTAGTACTATTATTATGTTGATGAAACATTACAATGATTTTTCATGACAAACAATTTCTTCAAGAATATCCACCCCCATTTCCACTCAAGGGTGTTGTACAAGATATACCTATCCTTCATATATTGGGAAATTCCATGTATGTAACACACAATCTCTAATTGTGGGGTTCAATATGATAAAATACATACTTAGGTTATATGATCTTTGGGGAACACTTATGAATATACATGATATAAAAGCGATGGGTGCACCCGAAAATATATAGCACTATAATACATTGGGTAATGTTTTAGTCTCGGGATTTTCAGGCATGGGATTATGGAGTTAGATTAATAAAATATGGTACATTGGACACAATTTTATGATGTCATGGTGGTTATCATTGACCCCTGTTTATGATGTATAGTTTAATGTTGTTTCCATATTACCCTATTTCCTTTATGATACAATTAGATATCATGTCTTAATATTAATGTTTATGATTTTCATCCCTTTTATGTACCATTGAAATTAATTTTGTCTAACATGTGTTAAATTATTCATGTTTTTTATTCCCTTAGTAGGGTTTATATCTCACCCCTTTTTTATATTTTCCCCCAGGTTAACAGTTTTAGTTTAAAGAATGATTGAATATTATTAGAATGTTATGTAAGATTATAATAATGATGATGTACCTCATGTTTAAAATTGTTATGAAATTTAAACAATTACCCTAATACAATTGAATTATTTATATTATTGTTTTTATTATTTGAATTATTTTGTAAGATGTAATTATTTGATGTGTAATAAAGTCAAGGGTTTTTAGAGAGGTTTGTTGTAGGATATTGTTCAATTAATCTGATCAATTTTTTATTCAGTAGTGGACCATAAATTCCTTATCAATAATAAACTATAACCATGGGTATCTTCATTAAAAATAGATCCCCAATCAATCTATCAATGTAAATAAGATTCATGATAATATCCCATAATAAAAGAGTCCAAAGATGATTGATCCAAGGAAAGATAAAAAAATGTCCATCATTCCTGAGTGTTCAAGTTCTAAATAAAGGTATTTTGTCGATAATATGGATACAATGCCAATATAACAATGTGTAGTAATTTTATCATAGTTTGGTAATCTATCTAAAAAATAAAAGTGGTGTAAAAATATGATCTATAAACATATAACCATAAGTCATCCATATTTGATTGTAAAACTCAATCTAACTAAAAGATGTCATAAAAACGAGAGATTTATCACTAATATATATATAGGAAGGAACAATTCATCATTGTACCATTATAGGAAACATTGATCCATGCTCATGACTCAATAATTAAGGGTAATTGTTAGTATATGTAGATATAATTCATCATTATAGTTTTAGTAGATTTATCCAACTTTAAATAACTAGGGTGTGGTGAATAGGATATATCTAGAAACAGCATGAGTGCTCTCAAATTTTTAATATGGTATTTGGGGAAATAATTTTGTTTTAAAAAAGTTAAAAAATGAACTGAATTAAAAAAAATGGGATGCATTTAAGTAACCCTCCTCGAGGGCCCACCAAGGAGACATTGATTTTCACCAGCAGGAATATGGGGTCTTTATAAATTTTTAAACCAAGTGTATTCCCACCAGTTGGTCGGTGGGATTCACCAGTACTCTAGTGGTATCTTTCAAGAAACCTCACAACCCAACCTCTACTCAACTTCTAACCATCGATTTGTAAAAACCATTTCCCTGAATACCTACTTCTTAATAGACCATAAAAATGACCAACCAAAAGGGAGATGATGAATTTTATAATATTTAAACCCATAATATATGATAAAAATAAAGGATGTCATAAAGGTTAATCAAATCAATTAATTTTAACTTTGATTAAAAGGGTCATAATTGACATGTTTAGAAATTTATTTATTGTGAATATCCTTAGTATTTTATTTCCAATTGAATATTATTCAACTTGTTAATGTTAATAACTAATAAAAATATAATATGTTTTATGTTTACCATATAATTATATAATGTAATAAATTTGATTGTTTTGTTTTTTGTGGTTAATTGAATTATATATACCCTAATTGAACCATTATGTGTCCTGAGATATCTCAGGATGGGTAATGGTAGGGTTATTATCTTTTATGTATAATGGCGCACCGCATGTCTTTGATGGTATTTAATGGAATCAGAGAATCTGGACAACCATTTATTTTCTATCCAAACATTTTGATATCCATGATTATGTAATAATGAGGATATTTCTCTGTATTATCCAATATGAGTTTATAATGATTATTTACTCAGGAAATATTTTTTATGACCAGATCATGATATTTGTATGTTCATTAATACACTATCATTTCTGAGAAACTGAGCCCAAAAAATAATATGATTCCACATTTCCCTTGATGATGAACATGAATATTATATACGAAATTCGATGGATATCATTTATGAAATAATAACGGTGTATTGAATTATTTTTTATGTAATATGTATAGTATGTTTTTTGTCATTTAAAATATAATATTAATACATGTGTCTGGTTCCCAATGTGAAAGTAAATTATTGATCATTGCAATGAAATCTTATATATTCTACTTCCTTGTAATAAATATCCATCATATCTGGGTTACATGAGTCATGAGTGTTTAGAATATTGATATGAGAAAGTAGATATAGACTTTCATTGAAAGACTAAAATATTTTTAAAAATAAATTTCCAATTTTTTGAATAATCAATAACACATTAAATTATTCATATATTCTTATCTAAACTAGAGAAATAATGTAGTATAATAAATTACATCTAATTAAACTAGTTCTTCATCATGAATTTATTGGCATCATTACCTCTCGGTTCTTATTGATGTGTAAAAATCTTATATTTTTAATTTCCATACCTTAACATTATAAAACAGTCATTGTAAGTCAAGATAAGAAAAATTAAAATATTAAATTTGACAGAGGGCATGTGAATCCATATAAATAAATTAATATTTAATTTAGATGTAAATATATATATTTTTTATATTATTTTATGTTTTAAACCTAAAATAATGATAAATTAAAGCTATATTTTATATTCTTGAAATGATAAAATTTTCCATGGATAAGTCATAAATAATATTCAAACATTCTCAATGAAAAACGTCCCAATTTGTTTACACTTGTTATGATTTAATAAATTAATTATTAGTTAATCTCTCAAAATATATTGACTAATCAACAATATCTTTACTTAAAATTATTTATGATATAATAATATGTCAAATCATATATCTATAATCATTGGTTTTGGGTCGAAAAAATTAATATTTCTTAATTGTATAAGTAATACATTAATAATAATTTTTAGGGGGAGTTTATAATGTAAATGTTTCACTAAAATAGTCACATTAGTTTCCCATAGTGTGTTTGTTTGTCCTGGTGGAATGATTTCAGTTAGTATATGAAATTGTTTAATTTAAATTAAATAAATTTAAAATAATATTAAAGAAATTTTTTTATCATTGTGGAAAAATTGAAAATTCGATGATATATTATATTAATAAAAAATAATCTCATGAGTTTCTACACATAAACTCTTCAAACGAATGATATTTATTTTAATCCCTTAAATTTTTATATAGAATTTTTTTTTTGAAATTTTTTTTATAATGATGTCAACAATAAATATAAGATCATATATTTTATAAATAAGGAGTACCAATTAAAATAAAATTATAAAGTCCTTTATAATAATATAAACCCAATAATTATATTTTTCAATGTTAATATCCAATAAGAAGAGATATATGTCCACAAAATTTAACATAATGTGATTCAAATGTAAGGACAATGAAGAAAATGATAAACTAGAACTAAAAAACATTATATATTAACAATTCTTAGATCATGTCATATAGAATTTCTTATTGGATATCACTTATCTTTAGTTGTTTTAGAGATATTAAACGTTTAATATAGTCAATATATATAAAAATTTTTGTACTAAAATATTCCAATAATTAAAATCAATTTTTTTTTGTAAGTATACAAGGGGATTATTTAATAACTATTAGTTACCTAATAATGAAAAAATACCATGATCTATATTAGATCCACCATATACTCGGATTTGGTCTATGTACATCTATGTGATTCTAGATTAACTCAGTTCTTATTCCCATCATCTTACATTCCTTTTATTTTCTATTGAATATTCATAAATTTCATTATAATTCCATGACCATGTCACCCGTTTGAAACTCACTTCATGAATGTAGAAAAAAATATAATTTCTTAACCATAACCATTTAATGCTACAAAACAATTGATGATAGAAATTATACATGAATTTGGATATGATTTTCTATCAATGATCACATTAATCCTCTTGATAAGGACTTTCGATGAATTGAACCTGAGGAATATATATGTTGAATTATTAATTTTTTTCCATTATAAACTTTTTATATTTATTATTATAATGTACTTATACATGAAAATAAATTTGTAATATCTAACTATATATATGAAATATTGTATTATCTGTTTATAATTGATTAGATATATTTTTTCCTGACATTTAGATTGTTGAATTTTTTTATATTTTTCATATCAATTATAAGTACTACTGATGAATAAATGGAATCGTTTTTTAATAATATTAGTAATATATCTATATTAAAAATATATATATAATTCATCATTTTTTTAAATAATTGGTCTATATTTATAAATTATAACATCGGTAAAATAATTCTACTATTTATGTTTAACTATAATCATGAATTATTGGTTTCCAACACTTATCATAAAAAATGCATTAAATGTTATTTTCAATCCCTCACTTAGGTAATGGGTTGATAATTAGGTTAGAATAATTATGTGAAAAAATGTTTTTTCTATTATAAGATCGTGTAAACATTGTCTAATTATGATATAACAAATGTGATCATTAAACTAAGAGTTAATAAGAGAGAATTAAATTCTAATTAGTATCCCACTTTTAAATGATCATAAAATCATAGAAATCATGATTTCTTTATCATAACAACCTATGTTATCTAAATTATTTCAAATATGTAAAAAATGTTTGAATGAAATTATTTTCAAAGAAGAAATATTATTAAATATTAAATATTTAAGGTTAATGATTTTTTCTAATTTTAACTGAGATTTTATAAAATTAATTTTAAATTGAATTTTAAAATCAAGGTATAACAATAAAAAATTGAATCATAATATTAGGTAGAAGATCTATGAATATTATTTAATGTTTAAATAAAAATATATTACACATAACATTACATCATGATTAAAATTATTGGAATGATTTTTAAAAATTATTATTCCTTATTTTGTGATATATCATTAATTTTTAGTAAAAATAAATTCTTGGAATGATAAATTATAGACCATATTTTTTAATTGTATGAATACAAAATATATAAAGATAAGAAATAGAAATATTTATACAACACACCAAAACCCATGTGGGGATTAGAACCTATGATGATTTGGTATACTGAAACATATATTATAATCGATAATAAATTTTTATATGTTGTTTTAAAGTCAATTTATGTCAATTAAATGTATGATAGAGTATATTGAAGTAAGATAACAGTGACATGAAAAATAATTAAAAACACACAAACTCATAGGAAGGGGGTAAAACCTATGTTTGTTTGGACCCATAAGGTATCCCAAATTTTGAGGAGAAAAAATGGTAAATATGATATAAAACTATACATATGAAAAGAAAATTTAATATTTCCAATATAATATAAACAATAAATTAAAATAGATTGGAATCCATAGTAAGATATTAATATATATTATAATAAAAAATCATCAATAATAATAAAAGAGCATCTATAAAAATAAACCTATTAATATATACTCAAAATGAAAAAGATATTCCAAACACAATGATATCATATATATACATTAAAAAATAAAATCCATCAAATTATGAATATAGAAATAGATTATTATGAAGATGTAAATGTGGAATAGTGAGTGTGGATTCCTAGATCTAAATAATTATTCCATTGAGTTGTGTTAGATGATTTGGAATTGTTTTTTGATTAAATACCAAAGGCTTTATCCATTTTTTGGTAATTGAATCTAGAGCCTGTATATACTCTTTAAATGATTATATGGTTACATTATAGAGTGTTTAGAAGGATTTGAATAAAAAATGTTTTTAAGTTATTAGAGGTCTTTATTTTTTAATCTCCTTGATCACAGATCATCTCCCATAGATCAATGCTCATTTTTAAATATATATAAACTACCTTATATGTTTCACCTTATGGTATATCCTCATTATCGACCTCCATGATCTCAAAAGAATCCAGAGAGTAAACATCTATTATCATATGTAGAATGTGAAGGTTTAAAATCTACTACTAATTTTTGACTCAATTTCCTTTTTGAATCCCATTGTGATTAAATATGAATTCCTTTAAAAAAAGATTACAAAAAATATATATTAATTGAATAAATATAAATTTTATTTTTTTAAATGATAATTAATGATTTTACCCTAAAGATCATTAAAAACATAATGGTAAATATGTGGGAGTGACCCCTGAAACTATCCTATAATATTAGATAGGGGAGACTAGTACCAATGTTATGAAATCACATATATTGATTTCTTTATTAATTTAAAGTATTTAAAATTAAAATAATATATAAAATAAATGACAGAAAAACTAAAATTAGCTGATATATGGACATGTCTAACACACAACAACAAATGAACAACTAAAAACCAAGATAAACATACACACATAGATCTCCACCATCTATTCCATATCTAACCATTCCAGATTTACCATATCCTTATGATTTTAACATAATTATCATGTATGTCTGAAATAAAAAGATAATTTCTTGAAGAATAGTATTATAATTTATAGATTCTTGCACCCACCAATAATATTTCAATATAATATGAATATGTAATCCTTAGTGACTGATATATATAATCTATTAAATTTAAACATAAAATAAATCAACAGAATAATTTAATTCATATAAACCAATTGAAAATCTGGACAACTAACCCTTCATCACAATAAATCACAATATAAGGCATCATATTCCATACCACATATAAATTTCCATGAAAATTACCAATCAACTATCAGAAAACAATATCCACACCAGGAATGATAACATAACTATAACCATAATGATTACCCGTTACTTTTTCAAAAATATTAAAATTATATATAAATACTATTAAAAGGAAATAATCATTTGTTTAACAAAAATAAACATATTTATGTTCGGAATACCAAATCCTTATAACTATGAACATTATCATGGTTTGAAACTTCCCTCAACACCACATCACTAATTGGTAATATCTCATCCATTTGATCTATATCAAAAATATCAAAATGTCATATTGTCATAATTCACATAAAAAAATTATATATCACAAAAATAAATACACCAACTAAATCATAGTATCAAATATATCTTGATATAACAGTTAATATCATAATAATTTTCCTTATATACCATACCACTTAATCTTTGAATAATTTTATCTATCACAAGACACCTATTCTGTAATACACTTTTCCTTCAGCACTCCAACTCAATTATCCAATACATGAACAATAATTCCCTATAAATTTCACATCACTATATTTTGACTTTATGATTTACACTTCTTAGGTTTTATCATTCGAGTTTTTAAATTTTAACATGGTTCTGAAAATCAAACAAAAAATCATAAATTTCGATTTCACAAAAATAATATTTAAAAAGAATGATATTTAATGCATAAAAGACTCATATTCTATACTTGTATCATATATATTTTTTCTTTCCATTTTATTCTAAACATTATCCCATTCAAATTACTTCCTATATGATTTTTTTTCATTCTACTAACATATGTTTCATTCCATTATTTGATGTTCATATTCCTTTCAACAATAAATGGATTTTTTACATAAGTCTTTTCAAATATTAATAATTATATATATATATATATATATAATTACCCACAACTACATCAGAAGGAATATAAAACATTACAATACATTAAAGTATAGATATTAAATTCATTTTCCTCATCATTAACTGAATTCATTTTTGAACATTCTTTGATCTTATTATTTCAATTCATTAAATCAATATTCACATTCAATGATTCCCTGATCCATCAATTCATATATAAAATATGAAATTTGAATAGTAATAAAATAAATTTCCTTGAATAAATACAAATATTTATATTGGATATAATTTACCATAAATAAAATATATGTTGAATATAATTCTACATAGAAAACAAAAAATGATGTGGATTAACCTCAAAATAATCTTCTAAATCACGCACACAAAATTGATCATGGTGAAGGATAAGTTATGAATATTAAAATTAAATTTTATGTTCGGATTCAATTGTTTCAATTCAAATTATGGAATCCCTGTAATGCACATATATTTCACATCATCTATTAACTATTCAGTTCCAAAATCAATATTTTTAGCATGCTTCATTTTATCTCCCGGAAACCCACCAATTTTTAAAATTTTTGGTTTATATATTTATTCATCAAATTTTATGATTAAATAACTAATTAGGGTGGTTTCTTATCTTCCATAAAAACATGATATAAAATAATGACATGAAAACTTTCAAGAATTAACCATTCTCAATACTTTTGATTATATATAACACTATCCAAAGAACCATAAATTTTTTTAAATCGAACACTTCATTTTTTTATTTCTCTAATTCTAGTAATTACATGAATATAATCAGAAAACAACTTATCATAACCAACTAATTTTCATCTTTTGTATGGTTGGATAAAATTATTCAAAACCTGGTTTCTATATAATCTAATCTAGTATAATCATTAGATTTTTTTTATTTTAAGTCCCAAATATTAACCTTCATCATTATATTATCGAATCCACCTAAACAAATTACTTAATAAATATTTATTGGTTAGAATTTATTATTTATTTTCCCATGGAACATGAATTCTCAACTTTTTAATTCTTCACAACAGGCTTATTACTCAAAATTATTCTAAAAAAAAATCTATATATCTAAATTAAATAAATCTATAAAACATTATCATTTAGAAGAAAATAAATTATATAAAAATAAAATATCAATAGTTGAAAAATCAATCCACTATATTACAAAGCATTCAATTTTTTTGTAACAATAATTATACTATTGGTATAATAAATATTGAAAAATTATTTAATAACTACATTCAAAATGACTATTTCCCAAGAAACAACATGAAATTGAATTAAAAATAACCTAGTATATTGATGATCCATTTATCAAAATCATTTTGAATTACATTCCTCTAAACCACTATTTTTCTATAAAAATCATAGTAATAGGATGAACCATCCTTGAAAACAAATTTCATAGTGATCCCAAATTTAATCAAGGTAGTTAGATAACATTATATCTAAAAAACCCATTCTTACCTAGTCAAAGACATGATAATTATCCTAATTCTATGTATAAATATTTTATTGAATAAAAATGTTATGATCTATGTCCAAATGTGGTGTAGGTGCTAACTGATATTCCACCTCACTAACAAATTCCAACCCCTCTAAATTTAGAATAAACCATTGATAAATATTTATAGATATATTAAGACTTTGTTATCCTTGATTGGGTTAAATCATTAAGAACACATTATCAGAAACCTCATACTAACATAATTTACTTCAATAATAAACCTACTATTTTTACTATCTATATGAAATATTTACTTGTCCCAAATTAAATGTACTTTATTCATCAAATCTAATGAAAAATTGATCATAATAATTTTATTTTCAATAATAATAATGAAACATAATGGTGACCTATAATACAATCCTCACAAAACCTTGAAATGATACATTCCAAAAAAATTATTAAGATTTGTTATTATTATAAACAAATCAATAATAAATTCATCTCCCATGATCCACCAAAATTCTAATATATGTCAGTCAACATGTCATCCTGCATCATTATTATTACTAAATTTGGAAATTACTCTATTGATGGAATATAGTGGTATGAAAAAACTTGTCAATGAAGGTAATTTGAAATCCACTCCACATCCATGATATAGAAATAGGGATAAAATTTGGAAAATATATCTCAAACAATTTGAATATTCTCAATATCTACCATAAAAATAATCACTCAAAAATGATTTTTGGGATCAATAAAAAATGAGGCTAATTTACCAATATATCAAAATGAACTAACATCTGTCTTTACCTCTAAAATAAAAATGTAATTTAGTCATAAAATATAGGGATATTTCCTTTATCATATTTTTTGTTACAAAAAAGGGATATGATAAAATAATATAAACATAATGGTCAATATTTACCAATTTCTATACTGTAAGGTCTCACAACCGATACAC
Source organism: Viscum album (assembly GCA_963277665.1). Classification (NCBI taxonomy): domain Eukaryota; kingdom Viridiplantae; phylum Streptophyta; class Magnoliopsida; order Santalales; family Viscaceae; genus Viscum; species Viscum album. The sequence goes on along the minus strand of OY728122.1, from coordinate 930,603,933 downwards.
ATACACTATTTAAAAAAACGGAGAATAAACAATCATATAATATAAGAAACAATCACCACTATCCACATTATTGTCTAAATATAACAAATTTTTTAGTTTGTTTACATTAATTACCCATTTACATATCATGAAATATCACCATATTATATCCTTTTAAATATATCAGTAACCATATTTTGTTATTCCAAATAATAAATTACCTAAAATAAATTTAGGAAAATTATACCAATCATCACTGAGAACGTTTATGCCTATTGGAAATAATATTTAACACTATATTATTTGAACCATGAAAAACATAATGTTTTTTCTATGTAATTAATATTGTAATGAATCAATTTATGTAATATAATAGTGAACTGAAGGACCTAAGGAACACAGTTTCCTTTTCAAGACCATAACTTTTGGGTCCCAAAAGATATGACTTCCCTATCCAACATTATTATGTTTTATAATCCAAGATATTAAAAGTAATAATAATAAATAATAAATTTCTCGTCCTTGGTTATTTAAAAAGTATAATATTGAAATTATCTTTATGGAATTCAAATGTTTATAGACATTGTGGTGTCCAATTAAGGAATGCCCATTTCTGTTGGAGTATATAAGTTTAATTTAATCTAAGAGAAATTATTTACAATCCAAAGAAAATATCATTTTAATAGATTAAAAAAAATTGATCAGAAAAATTATCTTTTTGTTCTTCTAAAATAATATCTCCAAAATTTGATGAATCTATTAAAACACCCCTAAGGGAAATTACATGTCCAATAATGAAAACATCATTGTATTAAAAAAATAAAAAATTGGTGATTTTTTTTGTAATATATATGTTTGGAAGGTATCTACAAAACCATCCATAAATATCCATCATATTCATAGTATATGCTCTAGTAATCCAAAAAAATTTCAATGAATACTACTAAAAAATAATAAATGCATGTCCCAAATAAAATTTTCATCAATCTAATAATGTGAATTGTTAATTGGTAAGTATAAAGAGAATTCCCATAAACTCAATTTTTCTATAACGAAAACATAAATATTTTATCCATATGTGTCCCTAATTTACCCTTCTATTTAGGTTATCCTAACCAAAAGTATAACTTTAATAACCTAAAAACATCATCATGGAAATGAAATAATTCACCAGACTTTTACAAGGGGTAAAAATTCATTACTATAATTTGATTTATCTAATGATAATTTATATAATATGGAAAGTTATATTAGCATTGCTAGTATATATAAATATGGTGCACCTTAGAGGCTGAAAAAAAATATCTATAATATGCCTTCAATAAAAATCAATATCATTGAAGCTCTTTAAGAATTATCTTGTTAAAAATCATATATATTGTATATTATGATAAATATAGGTCTATAAAATTATTTATATCATATATAATTCAACAATTTGAAATATCCATTATTGATACATAAAATAAGTCCCTTAATAACTGAATAAATTACCTCACCCCTACTTAAAATGTACAATGCATTAACATCTCATTTTTATGTAATTATTTTTATTTTAAAAATTAATGAACTGATTTATTTAATATCTTTATCTAGGGAGCATAATTTTATTTTCATAAAAGATAAAATATATCATCATCTATTAGTTTAAATCAACATAGACTTTTACTGAATTGAATAAATCAATTCGAAATATGATATTATATGGTTTTTTATATGTTTTTCTTAACCCCATTTCAGATTATATTTACCAATAACTAACATTCACCATTAGAATACAGTAGATAAATTCAACTTAACTCATATTGTTCTATATAAATTGATAAGTTATTTTATACTATTTATTAGATGATTCAACGCACATACATTAATAGGTAAAAAAATAATATGTTAAAATGAAATCAATTGAAATATATTAAAGTGTAAAAAATACATATATATTTCATTGCATTACCTAATGTCCTCCCTCATTGTTAAATTTCTCTATATGGAATTTTCCATTACCAATTCCAATACCACAATACGCTTTCCATCTATATCTAACTGAGCTATAATAACTCATCGTTACATAAGGTGGAGGAAATTTCCTTAGTAGAGAATTTCTAATATGACCTTATGTCATTGGTCTGTATTTTTGGTGGGTTTCCTATGGTTTAAATTATCAGGGTGCATTCTAAGGTTGATTAATTTGGATTCCTACAATTATAGTGTAGTCTTTGAATGTTAATAATTCTTAAAAGGTCAACACAAAAACCAATGAATTATTCTAATGTAAACTAAATAACAAATAACATCACTATTCATTATTAGTGGACATGACCGACAATCTTACATTAATAAAAAATATACGTTTATATTCCAATACATAAACATCCGAGTGAAGAAATGGTTTTTTAGAATCATTTTTAGACCAAAATTATACATCCCCTTTTTATACATTGTTATTTATACCCAAGTCACTCTCAATAATTGTAACCTTTTTCAATATGACTTCATATATAATATTAGTATGTAGACTAATAAATTATAAATATATTGTTAAGTCCCATCTCAAAAAACCTATTTTTTTACTACATCAAATTATAAAATACAAGGGAACTTTACAATAGGCCTACAAAATCTTCTATGTATTTTTGAACACTAGAATTATCCATCTATATGATTAAAATCTCATTTTTTTGACTTGATCAAAGAGTAATAGTCATGTAATGTACTAAAAAATTACTCCACCTAATCATGGAAACATAAAAATCTATGTAGATAAATATCCACCTATATTGTTGGAAAGAATTGAAAAATGAATAGGGGTGGGTTAATAAGCCTTTAAAAAAAATTATATGATAAAGTAGTATTAATTAATTTGGTAGAATAAAAATATAATTTTTATAGTGGTCATGTACATATTTCGAATTTTACACTCGTACGCCACTCTACTTAGTGAGAGATTCATTTTCAGAATGTTATTTTTATGTTGAATCAAACCTGATAAAATATGATTCTTTTCTTGAGTAGTTAAAATAGGACATAGATAATAAATATTGTATGGATAGTCAAAATGTAAAAACCCAACTACTAATTGAATAATTTATTTTCTTTCAAAAATAAAATAGTTAAAGTCATTATAAATTTATACTCGAAATTAAAGAATCTATACTAATAGACTAGTAACATGACCATTGGAATAATAATGTAATTATTAATTATAGTAATCTAGACATTTGAGTAATATCATCACCTATGAATGTATACTGATAATTTAGGTATCCTGTAAATGGAAATTTGATATATTTATATAATGTAATATGTAAATTGTTTTTTAAATGATAAATAAAGTGTTTAATTTTTATAAAATGTAGATGTTTATTTATAATTTTATAATTATTATAATTAATTAAAATATATTTTCATGTTCAAATTATTATTATTATATAATTTTGTGCTAACATAATTAAATTTTTCAATGTGTTATAAAATCATCTATAATATTAGAATAAGTATTTTAGAATAAATGGTGATTTTAATTAAAATTAAAAATCTTCATATTTAAAAAAATATATTTGAAACCAGGAGGGTATTTTTTATTATGTCTACAAAACATAAAATTGTTTCAGTGAATTTTTAGTATTTATCTAAAATAGTTTAATTTTTGGTGAATAATGATATATTATAATTGATGATATTTACCATTCTAAGATAAATACCTAAATTTATGGGTAATTTATGATGAAATAAAACATTATTTTGAACTCACATGCACTAATTTCAATTATTATTCATAAGAATCAAAACTATTGGAATTCTTGTGAGAAAATAATAAACAAATGAATAAGATAATCAGAAACACCCCTCTCATCTCCTTAAAAATACCACCCCACATCACCTACACTCTTCACACCTTCTATGACTTTATTCTTGTATTTATTCTTCCTAATTATCTTCCCATGCCTCTACAACATGTCTAAAAAATCTCACCAAAAAGACCAATACTATTATCATTAAGGAGGTTCTCAATGAGATGTTATCCAAGAGGTAAAATCCTCCTTCTTTCTCTTTAAAATTCATTCATTCATTATTTATTTCTACCTTATCCTTTCCCCATTCCAAACTAGAATGATAAAAATATTATCATATATAAGATACTATAGTGTTCTTTATTTAATATATTTTTAATCATCAACACCCTCCCTTACCCTCTTATTCTAAATAATTTAATCATCGCCCATGACATGTCGATTCACTGACTTCATGGATGATGATTTTCCATTTTCCATGTCCACCTTAAACGGAGGTCATAATACCATTATTAAGGTAAAACAAGATTTTAATAGGTACATTTCACCATATTTAATGTTCTATTACAAATTAATTTAATCTATAATTATATAAAACGAGACGAGTTTGCGATGGTTGAAAAAACTTCAAAAAATATACAAGACAATTATAAATAATGTTTTCTAAAAATTAAAGATACTAATATCAGAAAAAGTTAAACATGAGATCATTTAAAATAATCGAAACTTATTAGTACAATTTTCCCCCACTTATTGATTTTTCGTCCATTTTACAAGAACTCCATCAATTTTAGTCATGGGAACAAACCATAAAACCATGAAATGAATGATCATGGAATAAAGATTACAATATTTATAACACATTATAATGGCCCTAAATGATCATATAAAAATTTTACCAAATAAAAAATACTGGGAAATAGGTTCTAATTAAATTGTTAATGAATATCATTTTATTATATTGGACAATAAGTTCAAGTGAAGAATTCACTTGGAGTAAGGGTATTCCTTATTAAAAATACACTTTTCATGTTACAAATATTTTTATTTTAATTTTTACATTAAATTTATAGGTTTCTTTTCCCACTTTAAGAAATCATTATTTTTCTATGTTTCCTTTATAAGTTTACAAGTTTATTTTAAATAAAATAGGTTCATATATAAGTGTGAAATGTATTAAAAAATAAATGTGATTTTAGGATAGAAAAAGTATTTTAATCAATAAAATTTATTTTATGAAGGATTTATGTGTTATTATAATGTCATGGTTCTTGGGAATGGTAGCGATGAGTGGAGGTGACATTATAAACTGAGGGTGGTTGATCCCATCATATGACTCAAATGACTTGGTTAAATATCTGAAATTAACCTGTTTGGTTTCTCAATGGTGATTATGGGAATATAATGAGATGGTTATTCCAACTATATCCATTTTGGTTACTACCTGTGTAGCTGAGAGTGATACATTATTTATAATGGTTATATGAAATTAATACCACAAAATTCCTTTTTTAAAACATATAATGTTGATATTTTTTTAATCTATCTTATGATTTCATAAGTTATGTTAATGATATAGTGGTTATATGTAAAAGATATAAATTTGTGAAAATATATTCATTCTTAGACTAATGGTTCCATTATTCATTTAATGTCCCTTTTACTGTAGTTTTTGTGGTGATCCTATGTTTTAATTTTTTTTTAAAGCTTTAGCGGATTACTGATAGAAGATAATAATTAATGTTTAAGGTTGTGAAGTTTTATTATAGAAATAAATCAAATTTTTTTAAACAATAATATTGAGAAAAAAGATATTGGGTAGAATTGTTTACAAGTTAATATATGTGTTTCCATATATGAGTTTATTACCTAATTCCATGAAATTCCATTACTATAAGATTTCTGGAAATGTATGAAAGTAAATTGTAGTGGAATTAACTAGAATATGAGATGTTTAAGGTCGTGTCCTTATACACAATCCTTAAATTACTTTTGAGGAAGCTATAACCAACCATATTTATCAAATCTTTGAGTCACAACCAGATTGGCTTAACATTAGAAATTAAATACACAGATCCAGAATGAAATGACAGATTTTTTATATTCCAAGAAAAAATGATGGAAAAATCATCAGTGAGATATGAGAAGTAGTGATATAGATTTAAGATACATGTATTATATTGGTAAATAAAAAAAGTAACAATAACATTGGATCATGATTATTAGATTAGCTCATCCTATCAAGGAAGTACAAGTAGACGTTGTTTAGGTATAACCCTTGGGAGATCAAAAGTAATGCTAAACAATGCGTTTGTTGTCACTTGATGATTTTAAGGGAATGTTCTATTTTTATTGCTTTACGATTGATGAATGTTTCATGATATGTAATCATATTTAGTAATATGTAATATTTATAAAATATCATCAATCATTCAACTCCCCAATATAATTTATGCTACAGTACAATAGGTTGGGAAATCATTAAAATAGTATGAATAATTATTTCCATGTGATAGTATTTTTTTGAGTGCAAAGAAAAAAAATAAAATATAGAAATAATTAAAAATAATTAAAATATATATTTTAAATGATTTAAAATAGGTATAAAAAATTAAATAAACTATTTATGATACTTACATAATACATAGTCTATTAATTTGTTGAATTTCACAATCATGTTGACAATGAAAATTGAGTTCTTAACCTCATCCATTAAATATTGAAACAATAAATATAATTTTCAATAATTAAGATCAAATTTAATATATTCATAGATATTTAATATTATTTCTTATAAATTTTAATGAAACCTAGGATGTGAAAATGTTTTTTTTAAATGTGCAAGAAACATGTTGGGAATAAATCCTATAAATATAAAATGTCTTATTAAAACATTTTCAAATATATATTTTCAACACTTTAATATATATTCACATAATATGAAAATAATTTATTATTAATTTTGGGAAAAAATATTTAAAACATGAAAAGAATATATAAAAATAATTTTGATGTAAAAGTATTTTGCCTTTGGAATAATAGATGGAATTAGATATACTAGTATCTGTGGTACAATTAGAATTCACAAGCCTAATATTCACACAATTCATTACTAATAGTGGCATAGTTTTTGAATTTCTGGAAGAGGAAATTTTGAAGTGATGGAATTATACTATTTGAACAGAAAGTAGCATTGTATTTGATCTAAAATAAATAGATTCTTTGAACTAATGGAATGATAATTTTTAAGGTAATAGAATTAGAAATTTTACAATGCTGAACGTTGAATTCTTAAATTATTGAAGAAGAAATTATGAACTGAAAGGAGAAAAAAATTAACTAATATATAATAACAATAAGTAAGTGGAGAAAAAATTTAAACAAGTAGGAAAATATATAATTGATATAAGTAAATAAAATTTATAACAGCAATGGATCATTTAAAATATTACTACATTTTTCCACATTATTCCACATGATAAATATAAATTTTTAAGAACCCTGATATTTTAAAAGAAGAATGTTATATTCGATACCATATGTTACATGCTACACAAAGATTTGAAGAAAATATAACACCTCAAGACATTACAAAATATTTAATTTTACATACATTAAATCTATTAAATAAATTTTGTTACATAAAACATTTATTTTATCATGTGTTACATGAAATGATGATTTTAGATTGGGACATATGAAATACTTAGTTTAGATTTCATTACATGAAACATCGACATTAATCAAAATGTGAAATATTGTTAAAATATTATTAAATAATAAATTTTTTATAACCTAGAACCTTAATTAGAGGGTACGAATAATACTAACTAAAATATGAATATTATGGTTTTCTATTGATTAGATGTTAAATAAGAAACATTTGAATGTAAATAAATTTTTTCCTGATAATTCTTTTGATCTACGAGACAAATTAGTCACGCTTCGAGAACATGATTTAAAAAATTATCATTTTTATTTTTTAAATTTTACAAACTAATCCTAGTTTTTTAAATAATAATACCAATATTATCTTATATTGAATGTTTATATTCTTTTGAAAAGATTCATATTTTGATTAATAGTGAAAATATTTAATTTTAATTGAAAACAAACATTTCGGTTAAATAATTTTTAATGATCAATTTTATTTTCAAGCCGTTTTCAAGAAAATTTAGCTCAACTTTATATCAATTAATATATGTTATATCATTATAATCATTTCCACAATACATTTAGATATAAATACATAATAAACATTTGATTCTTTTTCACTTTAATAACCCTCTTTCACATAACATCCACCGGATTAATTTTAAATTTAAAATTTCCACTTTTTTGTATTTAATTTTGAGGAATTTATTCCATATTTTTAATCAGAATTAGTTATATTGTAATATATGGTTCTTGGGGGTACAATAAATCAAACAAACACACACACAGACAACACACAATCCTTATACGTAGGCCATATCCCCCCAAGGGATAACCCATACAACAAACCGCTTTATTACATCATATGTATTTGGTATGAAGTCAAATTTGGAATGTAGCCCATTAAATGGACCGTAGGCCCAATTTTTGTGACCTTATGCCCATTCTTCAAATATTATTACTACAATAACTTCCTACTACAATACGCTTACAGTACACACTACCACTACAGTGCATGTCGTTGCTATAGTGCCTCTACTGCTATTGTACTGCGACATAACTACTATAGTTACTTTTTCCTAATGGGGTTTGAACCCCCATACCTTTAATATAATATTACATGGTACTTACCACTATGGAAAACCCCAACTATAGAATAATTTATAATTTTTAATAAATACAATTATTTTTTTTTAAAATGAGTATCAATGCCGTAAAAATTCATTAATATGGTTATGGTACAATGGGTTTTCATTGGTGGTGGGAGGACTAAAATGATATGGGTAAAATGACCGGTAAACATATCTTATATATTATAGATGTATTTCGACCATTAAAACTATAAGGAACTAAAATGGTCTATTTTGGGCCCCAATGAAATATGGAAAACGCGGGATCACTCAACTCTATTCAAAAAATACCAAATGTGTCATATCCCTTATTTATAATAGTCCACCCCTCTCCTATCATCTTGAAACCATATAAACTATTTGGTTTAGGAAATATCATCCCAAATAACATCACAACACTATGAAAAAATTCATTATTGGTGATGTGTTATTGTTGATTGGGTAGGGAACCATCGAAAGTAGTTCATCGGGATGAAGTATTTGCAAAAGGACCCTTCACCCATTGTAAATAAATATTTATTTACGATGACACTAGATACCCCTTCACAAATAGTTTGACGCACATTTTAAACCAAACTGGTTGTAGATAATTTGCTATGGGATTGGGTATCTCGTGAGAAATACCCTTAATATAATTTTGTATTTGCGATGAGACCTGTCACAAATACTCTTTTTAACCACCACCATCAATTAACATTATTTGCGACGAGGTTTATCTTCTCTTCGCAAATATTATGTCGGATGATAGGTATTTGAAATGGGAGCCTTCACAATTACACTTTGTAACCACCGTCAGCTAATTAATATAGGTTAATCATTTACATTTGGGTTTACCTCCTGTTGAGAATAATGTGTCGGCAGGTAGGTATTAGCGACGAGATTAATTAGAAATTTCATATTAACGACCACCCCTAATTAATAGCAAGGTGATAATTTGTGATGGGCCCACAAAAAATAATCTATCCTATATATATATCATTTTTTTCATTTTATACTATTATCAATTTCTCTCTCTCTCTTTATACTCTAATAATTATCTCTAATTCTGTTAATGTTTAAAATTTCTTTTCAAAGTGATTTAGAAGCCTTTCAGCATTCAAAAGATTATGTTTCAATGTATTTATCTATTTCTTTTATTTTTTTGGTTATCATATTAAATTTTATGTTAATTATAATTCATGTTGAAGAGAGATAATTCAATTAAATTCTAAATATATCGTTTTACTTTGCATTATTTATTTTTACAAATATGTTGTTCCAGTTGTAATAAATACTAATATATTAGTAATAATTAGAGAAAATTAGTAATAATTAGTTGTAATTATCAATAAACAATTATATATAGATATAACTTGTAATAAATATGAATAATTAAGAATAAATAGTAACAAATATTAATAAATTTATATAAATAATAATAAATTGATATAAATAATAATAAATTAGAATAACTAGGAATCAAAAGTAATAATTTCGAATATTTAATAATAATTTATTATAAATTGAAATAAATTTGAATAATTAGGAATAAATATGAATAATTTGGAATAATTTGTAATAATTTGTAATAAATATGACAAATTAGAAATAAAATAGAATAATAAGTAATAAATTTGAATAATTAGTAACAAATATGAATAATTTTTAATAAATATGATTAAATAGTAATAAATATTAATAAATAGTAATAATTAATAATATTTATTAATAAATAGGAAGAAGTAGGAATATTAGTAATAATTAGTAATAAATAAAAATAAATAGTAATAGGTAGTAATAAAAATAATAATTTAAAATAATTAGTTATAATGAGTAATAAATAGTGTTAATTAGTAATAAATGGAAATGAATAGTAATAATTTCTAATAAATAGAAATAAATAGGAATAATTTGTAATAAAAAGGAATAATTTGTAATAAATAGGAGTAATTTATAATAAATATGAATAACACGTAACAAATAAGTATAATTAGTAATAAATAGTTAGAATTAGTAATGAATTGGAATAAATATGAATAACTAGCAATAAATATTAATAAATAGTAATAAAATGAATAATTAATAATAAATAATAATAAATTAATTAATAAATGTGTTAATAATAAATAATAAAAAATAATATGTAGTAATAAGTTGTAAAAAAAGTAATAAATTGTAATAAATAGTAATAAATAGTAATAATAAGAAATAATAATTATTAATTAGTAATATTCAATAGTAATAAATAATAATCCTTCATAATCAGTAATAATCTATAATTTATTTTGTCTTCATTTAATCTACTATTTGTAAGTTAATTTATTTATAATTTTATCTAATACTAGATTATTTGTTTTTTTAAAAATATTTTTTTAATTCATTTTTTGTTTTCAATTATCTATAAGAAGACACAATATAGATAAAATAATCCTTTCTACCAATGTAACAATGTTTTACATATTTATTGTTTTTCATTGTCGAACTCCCTAAACTATATATTGAATTTATGTTGTTAACTAAATAACCATTCTCGTTTTTTGATGAACATGAGATTAAAGGAAGCTAATGTTACTGTTGTATTGAATTCTCAAGATATAATAGGAACATGAGAATATTCTTCACTTCTCACTTACTATGATGGGAAATAAAATTTTGCTAAAAAACTTTAGTCAATATGTAGTGTTGGTAGTTCGACATAGAATGATAAGGGAAACATTGTTACATTGGTAGTTGGGTCTGTTTTGAGACATTTGGACCAGTAAGATTCAAACAAACTTCTAAATGACACAAGTTGTGATCGGAATATTCTAGGGTACATAGAATGAGATGTGTCGAAGACAACAACATCATTATTTGGAGATGAAGAGTCAATAGGACACACATTTTTATTAATTTTTTTAAATTTTTATAATTATGTTATTACTAATTATGTTAATAATAGTAATATTAATATATTGGTATTATTTTTTTGATAATTATAAAAATAATTGTTAATAATTTTATTATTTTTATTATTATTGTGTAAATATTATTTTATTACAATTAATATTATTGTAATATTAAAACTAATAAAAAAATTATTATTATTAAATTTTGTATTATTAATTAATTATTTATTTTTATGTTTTTTGTGACCAGAATATCTTCCTGTCGCAAAAACAAAAGTATTTTCCAGGGGCCCACCTCAAATACTATTTATGATGGCCCCGTGGCAATTTTTTTTTAAAAACTCTGTGAAATATTTTGTGACGGTCCATTTATGTAAGAATATTTACAATGCCATTTTCTACAGTGATCCATTTTGATGGGACCCAATCACAAAGGGCCTTTTAGGACAGGGTCCCATTGTAAGTGGACCATTGAGAATAACATAATTTCTAGTAGTGAAACATCTCATCCCTCATCCTATAATGCTTATTTATCTTTTCAAAACTCTATCCTAGTATGGATTTTGTGAAAACCCATGGATGATACTTAGATAATTGGTATATATCATCAACAAGCGTATTTATTTTACTTTTTTTAACATATAAAAATATTTTTCTAAATGTAAAGACCCAATATATTATGAATAAAATTACCCTTTTTTATTTAATTAAATATATTAAGGTTATACACAACACATGAACTTGTTTTGTTTTATTTTATCCAATTGTATTCAATTTGACTATAAATTATATTCACCTTTGATAATATAGTGGTTACACAGGGATCACATGACTAGTATAAATATAGGGTTTTAACAAATCCATTTTACAATGACAATGGAAGTGATTTTCTAAAATACTAGGATCATACCTTATGAATCCCATTAATCAAAGCATCCAAGGAAGATAAGATATATGATATTTTCCCAAGAACAATCCCAAGATGATATCCAACAACTTAACCATGATTGAATACATTTATGGGAGAAGTTCATCCTAATCGAGATAATAACCCAAAAAATGTTCATCAAAATGATGCCATGAAATCCCCACCGTCGTGCACATCACTCATAGGGCATGATGGTGTATTAAAGTGATATGTACCAAGTCCCAAGATGTAGTAATACTTCCATTGTTTTGTATAGTATAATGAATATATTTTCCTCCAATTATTGTTACTTTGTTAATTATTTTTAATTTCGATTCATTAAAGCACAAATTATATTTTTTTTGTTAATTTAAAATTAAATAAATGTTAATATGAATTAATAGTGTTTTGAAATAAATAACATCTTTAATAATAAATTTCAGTCAAATAATTTTTTTAAATATAAGTTAGCATATTGTTTTAAGAAATTTAAACGAAATTTTAATTATGTTTGAAAACTGTTATTGTCAAAAAATCAATTTTTTTCAATATATAAATGTGTTTTAAATTGAAAATTGAAATATATAGAAATAAAATTTAGAAAAAGAATATTTGTTTTGGAATTAGAGTTTCAAAATTATCTAACGGTGAATTTATCATAATTTTCAATGACAGTTATTTTTTTGTGTAAAAAATAAATACCGTATCAATATATGGTGTGTTTTATGACATCATAATTGCATAATATTTATGTACAAAATAAAATAAAATATATACTTATCCAAATATATTTTTTACCTTTAATATAATGACCTTTTATATTTATTTCATTAATTTTATAATTTCTGGATGAATCCTCCAATAATTATAATATACTTTATGATTTTAAAATAATTTCTTCAAGAGTGTGATTGACCGCCACATATGAAATGTAATTATTTACTTTTGTTGGACCGTTGGATTTATAATATAATAAAACCACTCTTATCAAGTAGACTCCATAATAATAAAACATCATATGGTTTTAGGTTCTGAATATTTTATTTTGTGATCGCCAAAACCACAATAATAATTAAATCCTCATATTTTTCTATATAATCCCACCAATGCTCCAATTTTTCCGTAATAAAACTACATGGAGCATGAGAAATCTCTAATATATACCTCCTAGAGTCCTCCAATTTCTCCCCATGATTTCATGAAGCCCCTCCCAATCCATTGGAGTCACACACTCAAGTAACAGAACATTTATTCCTATCTCCTCTTTTATCAAGAAATCCATTTAATGTTATGTCTTTTAATTTTTATTTGATTATATTGGAATAGTTTATTTCATATCCCAATTCATTTCCATTTTATTTTTTTATTTTAAGATCCCTATAACTCCTTTTTATAGTTCATATGATCATTTATGCAGACCTGTTATTCAACCGAATGTTTGTAAGGGCTATTTCCTTTCTCCCCTTTCATAAGGATTATTTGTTATTATATGACATATATTTCTAATTATGTATATTGGGAATTGTATTTCCATGTACCTATTACAATCCACTAAAATTATAAATTATTATTAACCCATTTCTCCATCATCAACCCATTTTAGGAATTATAATATGTCACCTTTATGATACCTAAATTGCACCACGATTTTCAAGGACAAAATAATTGTACAATGATTACCACACTCATTTATCGATCAAGGGTATTCACCATTATGAACTTATATTTATGGACTAGGGACTAACATTTATTTATTCCACATTCCTTGATCATGAAATAAATCGTGATGTTGAATGAATTTGTGTTATAAGATCCATGTGGCACACTAATGAATGAGAATGAAATGATGATGATGTTCGATCCAAGATAGTTCTCTAATGCATTGGGAAATGTTGATAATAATGATACATCATTATGAAATAGAGGTGTAGCCAATTCATTTATGGTACATTGTCCACCCTGAACCCTTGGTGGATTTATCCGTGACTTATGATTATGATGTAGTGTTTTATGTTGTTATTACATTTTTAATGTTATTATTATAATGTTATATCATGACTTATTATCCATGTTACTTTTATTCTCCACTGATTTAATTTAGTGAAAAATTTATTGTAATAATCATTTAATTCCACATTTGTTCCCTTACATTATTCATAGATCACCCCTTTTTATTTATGTCCCATGGTTATCCCATATAGTGGTAGATACGAAGGAATGTTTTGGTCATGTTAAGCAAGTTTTAAATAAAGAAGTTTCATTTTTTTCTTTGATTATGTTGTAATATAATGAACCTAAATTTTCAAATACACCAAACCTCTGTATATTATTGGTTTTATTAAGTGTAATTTTATATATAAAAAATGTAATAATGTGTAATAAATAGATGGGTTTTAATATTTGGCATTAGGGGATATGATTAGTTTTTTTTATTAGGATTATTAAACTATTGTGAAAGCCCTAGGATTAGAGAAATTTAGTGAATGGATTATGGATAAGACTATGTATAAGAACAAAAATCCTTATTTTTAGTACTTATAGATTAATTGGGTTGTTAAGAAACTGAACCCTTGTATTGATACTACATGGGGTGTGGTTTTGGAACATATATACGTCGGGTTAAAAACAATAACATGATGTTCCATACATGACATAGGATAATATGGTATTAGAAAATGGGCCTTGATGAACCTGTGGTTTGACACTCTCATGGGATATGGTATTGCTAAATTTATATAATCATTATGAACCACTATTAAGTGAAAAAAGTTATTCCCAATAATAATATATGTTAGGAAATATGTCATGGAAAACATAATTAAATATATAGATTCTCATAAGTTAAAGAGATAAAAATAATTTATAAGTTATCCCTTTAATTCCATTGGATTCCCCATTATGTGTTTAATTGTTTAAGAAAGTCATCCGTAATTTTCATTTTAGTTCCAGAAAATTGTCAATAATAGGAGGAATCAATCTGAAAACTAATGTGAAGGGTAATGTGATGACTGCTCCAATGAGATTCCCAATCCACAATGAGTGATAATAAAAAATATTTTTACAATAATCTATCAGAATACTCAAATTATGAATAGAAACATGGATAAAAATGAGTACCCAAAACCCACTAAGAGTAAAAAACAAGAAATCATGACACTCAAGTGAAAATGAACTCATAATTTTAATGGATCATCAGATCCCTTAATCTTGGAAAAGTGGATCAGCTCCACTGAGAATATATTATCCATCATTTAATTCTCCACAACATAGAAGGTTTTTATTGATGTTTATCATATGAATGGAGAAGATGATCAGTTGTGGAAATTGATCAAGAAGAGAAATCTAGAGGAAGAGATCAAAATAATGTATTTTAAGGAATTCTAAAAAATGTTTTTCGATAAATATTTAATTCACACTCTCTATATTAAATTATAAAGGGAGTTCCATACCCCAACGAAAAAATATGATGAATCTGTTGTGGCATATAAGGATAATTTCACTAGACATTCATGGTATGACTCTTCTTTCCATTATACACAACTGCAAGGTTGACAGATTTTTTGTGGGAAAATGAATAGTCTACAAAATCTCCTAGTGATCTATGACATAAGTAGCTTTGAGGAAATTGTATGATGTGTCATCAAAGTCAAAATGGAGATCAGAGAAGACCAAGGGTATTATGGGGAATTGAGGAAATTGTATGATGTGGCCTCAAAGTCGAAATGGATATCAGATAATCCCAAGGGTATTATGGGGCCAATAATTAGAAATAGGAGTTTCATTCTAACAGCATGATGGATAAATCTAACTGTACTATTAAATTACTACATCACACTTCTCAATTGTGTGGAATCAAGAACCATATAAATTTCATAAGGGTAACAAAGAAACTCTTTAGGTGTGGAATGGAAGGGAATTTGGGATAAGATTTACGACAGGTTAAACCCACCAATGTGATAGAAGAATGGAATTCTATGGTTAACCCAAAATTCCTTGTTTAATACATTAACTATAAGGATCTAGAGAACATTGCGAACCAATGCACTATGTCAGGGGTTTTCATTGGAAACTAACAACATACAATATAGTAGTGGAGGGATTTTTACATTACTACCACCAATGTAAATCCTCCAAAAAAACGTGGTGAATGGATTCCTTCATATCATGAATTTTCTATTGATCTATTGAAAATCCACCCGAATGAATGAATGTAATTATTTCGGTGAAAATGGAAATTTGAGATATTTAAAAATATTAAGTATATAACTCCTCTAATATCACAATTTTTTTTGGAAAACCAAAAAAACATTTTCATTATCCTATTTGTGTAAATTGATGCAATTATGGGAATTGGATGTATTTCTTTATATAGATCCAATATAAATTTCCATGAGAGAGAAATCAATCTCCCTATATTGAATCGACCCCCGATTCTGAACAAGTGAAAAGAGGAAGATAAATCTTGTTTTGCACAATAATATTAAGTATGGATATTTTTTCAAATTGATAAATTGTATCTTGGTCAAATTATTGAGTTAATAGAACATATCATCCTCTAATACATTACTATTTTGAGGGAATACCCTGATGTGTTTCTCCTAGAATTTTAGGGTAGTACTCTAATATGAGAGGTTAATGTTTTTAATTGATCTTATACAAGGGGAATATCAAATATCCATGACTCCATATAGGATGGAGGTTATAGAGCTTGAAGTGAAAAATAAAAAACTATAGGAGAATCTGGTTAAATGGTTTATATGCCCATGTTCTTCACCATGGGGTGCACTAGTCATCTTCGTCAAGATGGATGGGTCAAGGAACGACTTCATTGATTATCATGAGATTAGCAAGATCATGATAACTGACAAGAATCCTTTTCGATAGATTTATGAATTACTTAATTACCTACTTGGAGCACAATACTTCTATAAGGTGGATCTATTGTAAGTATGTTACCAAGATTGGGTGAAGAAGGATGATATCACGAAGACCACATTTCACATGTCGTACGGGCACTATATGGTCATAGTTAATCCATTAAGACTCCCAAATGCTGTAAAAATATTCATGGACACTATTAAGTGTGTATTTATGTATTATCTTGAAATTTTCATTGTAGTCATTATAGATGATATTATAATATATTCCAAATAGAAAGATAACCAGAAAGAGAATCTAACCACTATGCTAAAGACCTTGCGAAAAGAGAATCTCTATGAAAAGTACAATATGTGTGGGTTTAGGTTGAATGAATTCTAGTTCATAGGGAATATCATCAAATGAATTAAGATATTTTTGGATCCTTTTATGACAATATAAATTTAATAATGAATGAGGTTAATAACTATGGAATATATTCCAATTTTTCTTGGGTTTGTTGGATATTATCACCAATTTGTGATAAATTTATCATGATTTCCAAACCCTCTATCAAGATAATAAGTATGGGAGTCAAAGTTTGCTAAAATAATTAATGTAAATAAAGAATCATGGGTTTGAAAAGATGGATTATCACCCCATATTCACATAGTACCCACAAGTGGGGATCTTTTTGTAATATTAAGGGATGCTTTGAAGAATGGATTATGTTCTGTATTGATGAAAAAGGAAAAATTCTATTGTCTATGCTTCAAGCCAGTTGGATGTTCATGAGAAAATCTATCAAACACATGATATAGAGATAGATGTATTGATATTCACTTTAAAAATATTGCGTCATTTTCATTTTTTGAGAATTGTGAAAAATATATGGATAAAAAAGTCTTAAAAATATATTCACCTATAAAGGGATGAATATGTTCTGATAAATATGGTAGGAGTTCATTAGAGATTACTACTACTCAATCCAATATTTTCCTGGGAATGAAAAATGTGGAAGATGCTCTATGAAGGAAGGATCCAATAATTCTAAAATTAGTAAGAATTTATAAGGATATAGTATTTTTAGATTGTAAGAGGGTGAACATGGGAAACATAATAGAAATAACATTGAAGATAATTTATCAATTGATTTCTCAACTGTCTCTTCACTATATATTAATGGATTCTCAATAAGATGATCTAAAAATTTAGATGAAAGTGGAAACTATTAGTAAAGGGAAATGCCTAGAGTTCATTGTTAATGAAAATGAAATTATGATATTTGGTTCAAGAATATGTGTTTTATTGAGTCCTGAGTTAATGAGGAAACTAGTGTATGATTTACATTGTATTAATTTCTCCATTCACCTAATAAAGACAAATGGAGTATCAAGATATATGAGAGAACAATTAGTGGGATAACAAGAATAATGAGATCATTGATTACACATCAATGTGTTTAGTATGTCATAAAGTGAAGGATGAAAGGCATAAATTTAATGATAGAACCATTACCCATACTGACATGGAATTTTTAGAACATTATCTGGTATATTTTCCATAGACTTCGAAAGACATCCGAGAAAAATAATGAAATCTGAGTTGTTTTCGATCATCTTACGATGACTGAAAACTTTCTTCTGATTCGAGAGGATTTCTCAATGGATAAAAATGAATGCATATACATCATAAAATTGGTAAGGCTTCATGGAGTCCCACAATCAATTATGTCTGTTCGGGATCCATGATTCAAATCAATGTTTTAGAAATGTATCAAGTATGATATAACCACTGAGATGAACATCAACATGATTTATTACCCTTAAACTGAAGGCCAAACTTAGTGCACTATCCAAAATCTTGATTACATGATGATAGCATACTCAGTTAACTACAACAGTGGATGGCACCCATATATCCCTCTGGTGAATTTCTCTAAAAACAACTATTTCCCCTTGAACATCCAAATGGAAGCCTATGTAGCCCTTAATGGGTATAGGTTCCAAACCTTGTAATGTTAGGATGAAGTTGGGGAGCAAAAACTAATGTGTCCTACAATGTTTTAGGAAATGCTAAAGATGGATATGACGATTCAAATAATAATTTTTCTGTTTATTTTATTTTTTATAAAACCTTAACGAATCCTCTATGAATGATAATATATTTTATGATGTAAAAATAATTTCTTGGAGTGTATGACGAGAATCCACATATGAAAGGGAATTATTTTATTTTTCTAGTCCCTTGTGCTTATAAAATAATTTTAAACAATCCCCTTTGGTATAAATCAATGGAAAACCCATAGGATTGTTTATGGTTTAAAATATTTTATTATGTGGTGTCCAAGTCCAAAATGAAAATGAAATCCCCCTATTTCCTTAAATAAAACCCCAAACATCTCATTTATCAACACTCAGGAAACTTGGAACATGAAAAAACTCTTCAAAATAGTTTCTATATTCATATCAAGTCTCCACCATGCTTTTAAGAAGACCCTACCAATCATTTTGAGTCACACACTAAAGTAACAAAACCATAACATCCACTCTCATATTTTATGTAGAATTATTTATAATTTTATGTCTTCTAAATCACATTTTATTATGTCAGGAAATGTTATTACATGTCCCTATTACTATACATTTTATGTATAAACAGTTAGATCCCCAATAACTCTCAGTTACCTCTTCTACGAATCATTATGCACACCCGTAACCATGCCGAATTTTTTGCGGGTTATTACCTTTATCATTTTTTCCATGTTTACTTATTATGTTAATAATTATATTTACAATTCGGTATATTGGTACATGTATTTCCATGTCCCTATAACTATCCATTTCATTTATAAATGGCATATTTCTCTATCATCAACACATTTTATGGATTTCTATATGATGTTAGTTTACTGTCAATATTTTTAAAAAATGTTCACAACCAAAAATAATTATGTATTCAATTCTATAATAATTTATCACTCAATGGTATTCACCATTATACACATATATTGATTTATTGGGGACCTATATACGCGTATTCTCCTACTGGAATTTATAGATCACCAGTTTCATTGGTATGTTCTCAGGTAATCCCATGTAGTGTTAAGTATGAAAGAATGTTTTGGGGATACTAAATAAGTTTTAAATAAATATGTAACTTTTTTTGAGTTTAAGTTATTATTTAATGTACCTAACAGACCAAATACACTAAACCTCTTGATCTCCACTGTGGTTTTAAGTGAAATTTTAGGCCACAAAACATCTATTAATGTGTAATAAAGAGAATGGTTGATATATTAAACCATAATGACATAATAAAATTGGTATATTTAATTTATTAGGTTTATTTTTTATAGGGAAATGAATTAATATCATATAAAATTGCATTAAATTGTTTAATAAATCATTATTCAAGTGTATGTCAGACTACTGCCTCACGAACTGTCATCCTTCATTTTTTCCATTTCAACAAATCATGGATGTGTATGATTATGTATATAAAGTATATATATGTATATGAATATATATGATATTTATAACATATATATACCTATGGAGCTAGTATTTCATATATATATATATACCATCCATCTAGTAGGAGATGAAGTAAAATCACAGGGGAATATAATGGACAACCACTTCATAAAACGATGTGATTCTTGTTTCACTGACACTTCACATGGATGTTGATAAAAATAATATTAATGATTTAATTTTATATACATGGAATAAGTTTATTTTGATGAAAAAATTATCATTCTATAATGATAATATAAATTATTTATTTTTCGCTCCCATAAAGATGATAACATCATTCGCCTACTTGTGGACTACTGTCTTCGTTAAGTGATGTGACTTGATTTTCATCAAAAAACCACATCAATGATATATACAAGATTATAATATGGAATGTATGAAATTATTACCATTATATAATTGTATAATATTACTTACCTTATTTTAATAATGATCATTGACCATGGAACTGTTACTCTTGGGTACGTACGACTTACCGTCTTCATGATCACAACATAATTCATTTTTCCTAACAGTCTATCTTGATTTTTTTAAAAGTAAATGTTTTGTAAAATTAATTTAATTATGTAATGATTATTAGATTAGATATGATATATGAATCATATATGTGTAATAACCATATTGTCATGATGAAACACAAATGAGAACACAAGACAATTAACACACAAAAAAATGAAAATAATGAATGATTGTTAAGGAATGATTAGGAAGATGTTATAAAAGGATCATATAAGATATTATAAAAATATGTGTGGTTCATGAATAAGATAATAACATGTTTAGTACCCATATACAATATTTTAAAGAATGTTATACCATAAAGAATCACAAGGTAATATATTTTATCTAAATTTCATTTCATTAAGGCATATTGTAATGTTATACACCGAATTTATTCTATATGGTGTATATATTTCCTCTTTAATGTTTAATAACATGAATAATTCATTATTAATGGTATTTTAACTATAAATTTTATTTATTTTATATAATGGGTTGGGAATTAAATGATAAAATGTGGAAAATAATTTAATAACTCGATTTCAGTACATTGTGTTAAACTTATAATTCATTGATTATATAATTTTCTAATTATGTGTATATTGAAATTTGGATATATTTTTTTAATTTCCACATTTTTTTGTGTTTTTATAGTGTATACATATAATCAATTCATATACATATTTTTTTTCAACATTTTGATCATTTTAATAGTCAATAATGAAAAATATTTTTTTTGATAATGATTTTTTTGGGATTTTACCATTTTTAATAGATTATTTTATTGCAGGTGACATAGTAAATAATTTTGTATCATTTTTTTTATTAAAATTAGAAGTTTTATATTCATTTTGGTTAAATTTTTTATGTTTTTTGTTAAATAACCTGGGTGAAAAATCATTCATCATGTCTGTTTTTAAAAATAACCAACATGGAAAGTACTTTTTAACATCGACTAATTCTTAACTAAGCTGAAATAATATTTCATATTTTATTTTTCAAATTAGATTCAAATAAATGAAGTGAAAGAGATTATAAATATTGGTTATTCCAAAAATCATACCTAAAAATCTCATCCACATTTGATTTTTCCTATTTATATTCATATAATCCACATGAAAATTTAAATATGGAATACTTTTTCACGTCAGTTATTAATTAACTGATAAAAAAATTGGATTTTCAAATCAATTATTCTTAAAAATGAATACGATAAATGTTATTTTGAGTTTTTCATGTATGTTTTAAATTAACCAATGTGATTTTTAAATAGAAATATATGCTCCACTCTAAATAATTCAACAGTAGTTTAAATAGAAAAAAATTAGAATACTAGGAATAAACAATATAAACTATGAAAAAATAAAAGAAATTATATGATAAATTTTAATATTAAAAAATTATATTAAAAATAAACTAAAATACAATGAATCATATTAAATGATTCCACCACCAAATTTTTTATTGTCTCAAACATTATCCAGTATAAGTTTGAGGGTTGCCAAAATGCTAGAAATTAAAAATAAATCATTTAACAAGTATTCTGAATAAAATACGGTTAATTTAATCAAAAAATTTCTGAAAACACTATCCTTCTATAACATCATGATTATCCCAATTTAAATTATTTCATATGTAAATCACAAAATATAGTTTCCACATTCATTTACTCAACTTATGAATAAAAAACTATTTGAAATATTTTTTTAATTTAATATAACATTTCTATACACTTCATGCAGAATGTATTAATTGTAAATGAAAAAGTCACATTTCCTTTTACATATTTGATCTTAGTGTCATACTATATTATCTTATCAATAATGAAATCCCATGCCATGTTTGAAAATAATATGAATAAAATATATTAAAATGACATTATAATATAACATAGTATTATAATATTCAAAATTATTTGTTCATACCTATAAGGCCCCAGCCTTAAACCTTACTTAATCTTGAGTTAATACAAGATTACACATTGAGGATCTTTTCGGGTTTAGAGTTTTAGAGAATTAGGTAATAAAACTTGCATTACATTCCACATATAAACAAAGTGGTTACATAAAGATAGTATTCTTCATTCCCATCAATGGAAACACATTTAAAATAAAACATGGATTATTTCTTGACACTTCCTTGACACTATCATCATATCATGTACCTTTCCCTTGACCTGTGAAAAACATTTCAAAAAAACTTGGGATGAGCATAAAAAGCTCAGTATGGGTTATAAAAACATGGAAAGGAAACATGGGTACATATATACATAAGAATGAAATCATACTTTACCCATAAAACATAGGCACTTTAACATACCTCATAAAATCATAAATAAATCATAGAAATCATAGGACATAAAGGTAACTTGAGGCATTCATAACATTCTTATGTAGGGAGTAACCCTCTTGGTTACGTTTGGAATACCCATCACAGTATATTCCCTAAAATCTCTTCGTAGAAACCTTAACGTTTCACTCCTTCGCATTACCCAATGCATTGGAGAGCTATATCAGGCTCACCCGCCCTTAGTTTATCACGGAACCACCCATTTTCATAATAATGCCCAAGAACCTCAACATAATCATATCACATAAAACATGCATAAAGGAAACATAACATTCCCACCTTTCAATCACAAGATATCAATACAACACATTGATATAAAAACATTATGAAGACCATTTTCAATACCAAAATAAAAGAAAAGTAAAACATGGTGTTTATTTTTCTTTTAAAAAGAAGGTATGGCTTGTAGAGGAAGCCGAATCTCAAATAACGGTCACGACGGCGGAGAAGTCATTGTCGCCCCATACGTACGACAATAACATTCCCTTTTTTCGTTTAGTAAACGCTTCGTATAAAAAAGATTCCTTTTGAATAAACATAAAATTCATAGGGGTTTATACACCGTATAAAACAAAGTTGTGTATAAAATAGAATATGCCTCAATGAAAGGAGATTGAGACGAAGTCCCATACCTCGTATCCAAATTGACCCGACCATTCTTTAATCTCCTGAATAATAAACTTGAGTTAATATCTACTTGCTTAAGAACCTTTTTCAAGTTCACTATTCCTTTTATACCATGTTATGGACATCATGTAATCATTTAAGTTAATAATGTTCATTTTGTCGGTATTTGGTTCTTAAGTCAAAAATAGATTTCTTACACTTACATGTTGTTAATTTGGTCAAAGGTTAGTTATATCCAGAATGATATTAATGATTTGGATAACATATACATCATATATATTAAGCATATACATGTATTTATAATAGTACATCACATTTAGAGGTAAGAAATGAAATGCACCATTCATGGAGACGGTAAGCCGTACGTACGCATGAACGCTACTTCCATTTCTATTTCGTATTTTTTTTGGAATGGAATCATAATTATATAAGAGTATATTATAATTCCAGTATAATAAAATATATAATATCATTAACTTTATCCTTTACATATCCCACATATGGTATTAAATAATCAAATCACTTTCAGGGGGCGGTAGTCCGCACTTCCTAAAATGAAGATATCGTGTTTACCCATAATGGAAACCATAAAGGTATGCCCAAAATGAAAAAAAGCAGAAGCTTAAGGAAAACATAAACATATCATATATCATATATAAAAATAGTGACATCATAATGGCCACCTTTGAAGGTGTTAAATGAGTATTGAACAATCATCGTTTTGGGAGGCAGAATTTCGCCATCCACAGAAACCGTATGTTCTTTAACAATTTGATGTAGTTTTGTGATAGTGTAGCTCAAATAAATCTTATAACAACATCCTAGTATATTGAAGATACTGGTTTTGTTACAAAAGAAGTAAATAGAAGGAGTTTAGGGGGTTGGAGAAGAAAAACAAAACAAATGAACATGAGAGAATGAATTACCTTTAAAAGTGTAACTCCTTTTTCTTTGAGCCTAAAGGCTTCCTTTGAAAGGATTCTGACCAAAGGGAATCCTCTAGGATGAGGAGAGGGATGTGGAGAGAGTAAATGAACAGGGTTTGGCCGAGCCAAAGGCTTTAGGAGTGTGTGAAATGAGGTAGAGGTGGGGGCCTTTTATAAGAGGAGAGGAGGGGCACTTTTGGAAAGTAAAGAAATATTACTTTATTTGAAAATGTGTTTCGGTTTTAAAAGGTCCCACATTGATATAATTTGTGGATACGGTGATAAGGGTTCTACATCCACTCATCCAATTGGTTTTGGACATGTGTAGTTCATAGATTTTACATTATCTTTCCATTTTATTTAAATCGTCAAATAATGATGTCATCACTGCATCATTATTATTTCATAAATAATTTAAATTATTTAATGTCTAAAAATTATAAAACAAATACAATGATGTAGGAAATCGTTTTAGATTTCCAATGACTATTTATAATAAAATATATGATCTTTATAAGCCCATGTAAAAATTGTTTTCGTAAAACATATTATGTTTGTGTCATTTTTACTTTTACATTAAATAAAAAGTTATTTTTGTCATTTCCCAACAAAAGTGGATCCATGGGGTCCCCAAGTTGACCCATGGATTGTCTTGGTCGTCCATGACACAACCAATAAGGTTGGGACATGTGTCTAGGTCATTTTATATTATTAAAGAATTATTTATACCTTAAACTACCCTAATTACCACTAATCGCGATTAAAAACTTAATAAGTTACTATTCACCAAAAAATTATTTTAATCCCATTGAACCACATTTTAATTATTAATGACAACCATGAATTTCGGATTTTTTAAATTCATAACACAAAAGTGGCAAAGTTTCATTTAAACGGAAAATCAGTTTCTTTAACTACCACTTAGTGGTTTCACTATTCATCAAAAATTGAAGTTTTTTAGAAAATTACCAAAAATTCACCCTAAGCTATATTTGATATTCCGAATTCAAAAATGAAGTCTATTTTACAAAATTCAATACATATAAGTCAAATTAATTAATTTAATAATTAATTCTCGCTGCCAGAGCAAATAGCGTGTTTTTACAAAACAATAAGTATCAAAAGATTGACACCAGTTTAAGTCTAATTTCAAAGTGAAATTGATTCCAATGACCACCATTGGATAAAATGGTAAAAATATATTCATATTACACATTAAGACCAATTCAAAAGATAATCTAATCATATAAATAAATTAGATTAAAAAGCAGTTTTCATGTAAAATGCAGTATTTTCCACTATTCATTAAAAAATGAACATTGTCAGAAAAATACAAAAAATTCACACAAAATAAATTTTGATGTCCCAATCATAAAGAATAAGTTTATTTTGACAAACATAGTTTATAAAATTGTCAAAATATAGATTCAAAAATGGTTTTCCATCAAAAGGCAGTAAAACAATCTTTTAAGAATATTAGTGTATTCCATGCATAAGATTGTATTTATTTTCATTTTAAGCCTCTATAACACTATCTTAATAATTAATAGACATAGATAAAAATATATATTATTCATTACTTATTTGGGATGTTACATCCTTCCCCCGTTTAGAAAATTGCATCCCCGCAATTTATTTACTTATCGAATAAATGGGGGTACTTATCCCTCATTCCATTTTCAGATTCCCATGTTGCCTCTTCAATCATGTGGTTTTTCCACAAAACCTTTACTTGCTTAATCACCTTATTCCTTAACACTTTCTCCCTGTGGTCAAGAATCGTGACCGGTTGTTCCTCATAAGATAGGTTCTCTTCCAGCTGAACTACCTCTGGACTCAAAACATGAGATGGATCTGGCATATACTTCCTCAACATTGAAACATGAAAAACATTGTGTACCTGAGAAAAACTCGGAGGTAAAGCCAACCGGTATGCAACTGATCCAACTCTTTCCAGAATTTCATATGGTCCAATAAACCTTGGACTCAGCTTTCCTTTCTTACCAAATCTCGTCACACTTTTCCAAGGAGAAACCTTGAGAAAAACATGATCACCTACCTCGAAAGATAGATCCTTCCTCCGGTTATCCCCATAACTCTTCTTCCTGCTCTGAGCTGTTCTCATGTGTTTCTGAATCAGATGAACATTTTCTGCCATCTCTTCTACCAATTCTGGTCCCATCAACTTCCTTTCACCCAATTCATCCCAGAAAGCTGGAGTTCGACACCGCTTCCCATATAATGCCTGAAATGGTGCCATATGTATACTGGAATGAAAGCTGTTATTATAAGAAAACTCAACCAAAGAAAGATGTTGGTCCCAACTTCCCTGATAATCCATAGAACAAGCTCGTAGCATATCCTCCAATGTCTGAATTGTTCGTTCTGACTGCCCATCTGATTGAGGATGAAAAGCTGTACTAAAATTTAATTCAGTACCCAACGACTTCTGAAGGCCTTTCCAAAAGTTAGAAGTAAACCTGGGATCACGATCCGATACAATGGAGAGAGGAACTCCATGTAACCTGACTATTTCTTTAAGATACAAACGGGAAAGTTGATCTAGAGAGAAAGTATCTCGTATAGCAAGGAAATGAGCAGATTTGGTCAAGCGATCAACAATAACCCATATTGCATTATTACCTCGAGATGTCTTCGGTAATCCAACAACAAAGTCCATGGATATATTCTCTCATTTCCACTCTGGAACTGGTAAAGGATGAAGCATCCCTTTCGATAACTGCCGCTCTGCTTTAATCTGTTGACATGTCAAACACTTTAGAGTAAAATCAGAAATGTCTCTTTTCATTCCATCCCACCAGTAATACTCCCGCAGATCTCTATACATCTTAGTACTGCCCAGATGAACTGAAAAAAGAGAACTATGAGCTTCACATAACAAATCTCTATTCAACTGTGAATCACAAGGCACACACAATCTCTTCCAAAATTTCAAAACACAATCATTATCAATGTTGAATTCAGGCAACTTACCTTTCTGAACCAGCTCTACCTTTTTCTGCAACTCACTGTCTTGATTTTGTGCTTGCTTGATTCTATCCGATAGAGAAGATCTCACTGATACCTAAAACAAAACAGAAGGACTTCCTGTACCAACAACTTCTATGCCAAAGTTCATCATATCCTTGACCAAAGGATCACGTTCCAAATGCAACATTGCTAATGAAGTATTAATTTTTCGACTCAAAGCATCAGCCACTTTATTTGCTTTTCCAGGATGGTAATGAATTGTACAATCATAATCCTTGATTAATTCTAGCCATCTCCTCTGTCTCATGTTTAACTCTTTCTGAGTGAATATATACTTTAATCTTTTGTGATCGGTATATATTTCACACTTTACTCCATACAAATGATGCCTCCAAATTTTTAAAGCAAAAACAACAAAAGCTAATTCCAAATCATGTGTAGGGTAACTTACCTCATGAGTTTTCAACTGTCGTGAAGCATAAGCAATTACCTGATCACTCTGCATTAGGACGCAACCAAGTCCTTTCAATGAAGCATCACTATATATAACAAACTCACCATTCCTGGAAGGTAGTGCCAAACCTGGAGCATTCACCAATCTTCTTTTAAATTACTGAAAACAATCATCACATTCTTTTTTCCAGATAAACTTAACACCCTTCCGAGTTAGCTTAGTCATTGGACTAGATAACCGTGAAAAAATTCTAACAAACCTTCGGTAATAGACCGCCAAACCAAGGAAGCTACGAATCTCGGTTACATTTGTGGGTCTTGGCCATTCTTCCACAACTTTTGTTTTTGCAGGATCAAGAGTTATTCCATCTTTAGAAACAATGTGACCAAGGAAAGAAATTTGTTGCAACCAAAACTCACACTTGCTGAATTTCCCATACAGTTTCTTTTCTTTTAAGGTTTGCAAGATAACCCTTAAATGTCTTTCATGCTCCTCTTTACTTTTAGAAAACACCAAAATATCATCAATGAAAACCACCACAAACTTATCCAAGAACTCATGGAAAATTCTATTCATTAAATCCATTAATACAGCAGGTGCATTGGTTTGCCCAAAAGGAATTACTACAAATTCATAACGGCCATATCTCATACGGAACGCGGTCTTCGGAATATCTTCCTCCTTTACCTTCAGCTGGTGGTACCCCGATCTCAAGTCAATCTTTGAAAAAAACTGAGCTCCCTGGAGCTGATCAAACAAATCATCGATATGAGGAAAAGGATATTTGTTCTTAACAGTGATATTATTCAAGGCTCTATAATCAATGAAAAGTCTCATAAGACCATCTTTCTTTTTAACAAATAAAACAGGAGCACCCCATGGTGATGTGCTAGGTCTAATGAAACCTTTCTCTAATAAATCTTGCAATTGATTCTTCAACTCTAAAAGTTAAATTTGTGCCATTCGATAAGGGGGTTTTGAAATTGGCTTAGCATCAGGAACTAAGTCAATAGTAAACTCAACTTCTCGATCTGGTATTATTCGAGGCAACTCATCAGGAAAAACATCAGGATACTCATTTACCACTGGGACATTATTAATCTGAACAGTTCCTTTATTTTAAACGACGTGTGAAAGGTAACATCCATTTCCATATTTTACAAGTTTCTCAGCCTCTTGATATGTTATCAAAAGTAAGGGTTCATTCCAGTAAACAAACTGAAAGTCTTTCTGAAATGAAACTTCTTTAGCTCTACAGTCAATCTTAGCATGGTAAATAGAGAGCCAATTTATACCCAGGATAACATCAAACTCTACTAGAGGTAGAACAATAAGGTTTGCAAGTAGGTTCATTCCACAGATAAGGATAGGAAGATTCTTATAAATTCTTTTTGCCTCATCATTTCCCCCAGGTGTTTTTACCAAAAGTTCAAGAGTGATTTCTTGAGATGGTATTCCCATTTTACTAGAAATGGTTTCAGAGATGAAAGAATGTGTAGACCCCGAATCAAACAACACACTGGCATAATCTGAAAAAACAAAGTACCTGATACAACTTCATTTGATGGCCCGACATCTGCTGAAGTAGTTGCAAAGGATTTCACCACCCCTTTATGCTTGTAGTTTAACTGCTTCCCATCACTCAAGCTCTTTGTCGGACACTCGTTTGCATAGTGACCCATCTCATTGCACTTATAACATTTCACTAACTGTAAATCAAATTTGTTCTTACCTTCACCATGATCCTTTTCAGTGTAATCACAAGCCTTATGTCCCATCTTACCACATCGGTAGCACCTTCCAGAATTCAGAAGACATTCCCCAGCATGCCTTTTGCCACATTTATCACAAATTGGAAACTTAGTTCTCTTACCATCATACTTTTTTGAAGAATTCTTACCTTTCTCATGCCACCTCGGTCTCTTCTTCTGCTGGATGTTATAGAACACTTGGTCATCGACAAACTCCATTTCCACCTTCTCAGCACATCGAACAAGCTTTTCATAACTTTTAAACTCACGAGAAGCTAATGCCCTTCGATATTTTGGCTTTAATCCTGAGTAAAAACGATTGATTTTACTATCAAGGTCCCGAATAAAATTTAGAGTATACCTTGCCAATCGAGTGAACCTTTCTTCATCGGAAGCCACTGAGTCTTCCTCTTGCCTCAATTCCAAGAATTGATTTTCCATCCTAAGTCGAACAGCCTTAGGAAAATACTTCTCAAGAAACATACCTTTGAATTCATCCCAGTCAAGAGCATCAATCTCATCGGCGTCCCTGATATTTTTAACCATAGACCACCACTGATCTGCTTCACCCTCCAAACGGTAAATAGCAAGACTAACCTTTTGATTGTCTGAACACCCCATGACATCAAAAATCTTCTCCAGTGCTTTAATCCACCCTTCAGCTAGCACAGGGTCAGCTGATCCTCTGAATGATGGTGGATGTTGCCTCATGAAATGTTCCACCACTAACATGTTCCTCTGCGGTTGGTCTGGATGATCTCGTGTATGGATACCACCGCCATTTATCGCCTGAGTTAACTGCGCCATTACTGCAACAACCTGTTCAGTTCCAATTCCAACCATTTTTGGATGCTGATTCGGAAGGTTATTTCCTTCTGTATGCCTTCCTAGAACTGCTTCCCTGTTTCCTCTGCGGAAAACCATTCTGAACAAACATGTCTTAGATAAAGCAACATGGTAATCTTTAAATGCTATATCATTTCAAAAAAAAATATTTTTGGATAATCATTTAATAGAATTATAACTCCTAAAGTTATCTAAACCGACCTCTGATACCAACTATAAGGCCCCAGCCTTAAACCTTACTTAATCTTGAGTTAATAAAAGATTACACATTGAGGATCTTTTCGGGTTTAGAATTTTAGAGAATTAGATCATAAAACTTGCATTACATTCCACATATAAACAAAGTGGTTACATAAAGATAGTATTCTTCATTCCCATCAATGGAAACACATTTAAAATAAAACATGGATTATTTCTTGACACTTCCTTGACACTATCATCATATCATGTACCTTTCCCTTGACCTGTGAAAAACATTTCAAAAAAACTTGGGATGAGCATAAAAAGCTCAGTATGGGTTATAAAAACATGGAATGGAAACATGGGTACATATATACATAAGAATGAAATCATACTTTACCCATAAAACATAGGCACTTTAACATACCTCATAAAATCATGAATAAATCATAGAAATCATAGGACATAAAGGTAACTTGAGGCATTCATAACATTCTTACGTAGGGAGTAACCCTCTTGGTTATGTTTGGAATACCCATCACAGTATATTCCCTAAAAACTCTTTGGATAAACCTTAACGTTTCACTACTTCGCGATACCCAATGCATTGGAGAGCTATATCGGGCTCACCCGCCCTTAGTTTATCACGGAACCACCCGTTTTCATAATAATGCCCAAGAACCTCAACATAATCATATCACATAAAACATGCATAAAAGAAACATAACATTACCACCTTTCAATCACATGATATCAATACAAAAAATTGATATAAAAACATTATGAAAACCATTTTCGATACCATAATAAAAGAAAAGTAAAACATTGTATTTATTTTTCTTTTAAAAAGAAGGTATGGCTTGTAGAGGAAGACGAAACTCAAATAACGGTCACGACGGCGGAGAAGTCATTGTCGCCCCATACGTACGACAAAAACATTCCCTTTTGTCGTTTGGTAAACGCTTCGTATAAAAAATATTCATTTTGAATAAACATAAAAGTCAAAGGGGTTTATACATCGTATAAAACATAGTTATGTATAAAATATAATATGCCTCAATGAAAGGAGATTGAGACGAAGTCCCATACCTCGTATCCGACTTGACCCGACCGTTCTTTAATCTCCTGAATAATAAACATGAGTTAATCTCTACTTGCTTAAGAACCATTTCAAAGTTCACTATTCCTTTTATACCATGTTATGGACATCATGTAATCATTTAAGTTAATAATGTTCATTTTGTCGGTATTTGGTTCTTAAGTCAAAAATAGATTTCTTACACTTACATGTTGTTAATTTGGTCAAAGGTTCATTATATACAGAATGATATTAATGATTTGGATAACATATACATCATATATATTCAGCATATACATGTATTTATAATAGTACATCACATTTAGAGGTAAGAAATGAAATGCACCGTTCATGGAGACGGTAAGCCGTACGTACGCATGAACGCTACTTCCATTTCTATTTCGTATTTTTTTTTGGAATGGAATCATAATTATATAAGAGTATATTATAATTCCAGTATAATAACATATATAATATCATTAACTTTATCCTTTACATATCCCACATATGGTATTAACGAATAAAATCACTTTCAGGGGGCGGTAGTCCACACTTCCTAAAATGAAGATATTGTGTTTACCCATAATGGAAACCATAAAGGTATGCCCAAAATGAAAAAAAAACAGAAGCTTAAGGAAAACATAAACATATCATATATAATATATAAAAATAGTGACATCATAATGGCCACCTTTGAAGGTGTTAAATGAGTATTGAACAATCATCGTTTTGGGAGGCAGAATTTCGCCATCCACGGAAACCGTATGTTCTTTAACCATTTTATGTATTTGTGTGAGAGTGTAGCTCAAATAAATATTATAACAACATTCTAGTATATTGAAGATACTGGTGTTGTTACAAAAGAAGTAAATCAAAAGAGTTTAGGGGGTTGGAGAAGAAAAATAAAACAAATGAACATGAGAGAATGAATTACCTTTAAAAGTGTAACTCCTTTTGATTTGAGCCTAAAGGATTCCTTTGAAAGGATTCTTCCCAAAGGGAATCCTCTAGGATGAGGAGAGAGATGTGGAGAGAGTAAATGGGCAGGGGTTGGCCGAGCCAAAGGCTTGAGGAGTGTGTGAAATGAGGTAGAGGTGGGGGCCTTTTATAAGAGGAGAGGAGGGGCACTTTTGGAAAGTAAAGAAATATTACATTATTTGAAAATGTGTTTCGGTTTTAAAAGGTCCCAGATTGATATTATTCGTGGATAAGGTGATAAGGGTTCGACATCCACTCATCCAATTGGTTTTGGACATGTGTAGTTCATAGATTTTACATTATCATTCCGTTTTATTTAAATCGTCAAATAATGATGTCATCACTACATCATTATTATGTCATAAATAATTTAATTTATTTAATGACTAAAAATTATAAAAAAAAAATTACTATGATGTAGGAAATAGTTGTTTCTTTCCAATGACTATTTATAATCAAAAATATGATCTTTATAAGCTCATGTAAAAATTGTTTTCGTAAAACATATTATGTTTGTGTCATTTTTACTTTTACATTAAATAAAAAGTTATTTTTGTCATTTCCCAACAAAAGTGGATCCATGGGGTCCCCAAGTTGACCCATGGCTTGTCTTGGTCGGCCATGACACAACCAATAAGGTTGGGACATGTGTCTAGGTCATTTCATATTATTAAAGCATTCTTTATACCTTAAACTACCCTAATTACCACTAATCGCGATTAAAAACTTAATAAGTTACTATTCACAAAAAAATTAGTTTAATCCCATTGAACAAAATTTTACTTCTTAATGAAAACCATGAATGTCGGATTTTTGAAATTCATAACACAAAAGTGGCAAAGTTTCATTTAAACGAAAAATCAGTTTCTTTAACTACCACTTAGTGGTTTCACTATTCATCAAAAATTGAAGTTTTTCAGAAAATTGCCAACAATTCACCCTAAGCTATATTTGATATTACGAATTCAAAAATTAAGTATATTTTAAAAAATTCAATAAATATAAGTCAAATTAATTAATTTAATAACTAATTCCCGCTGCCAGAGAAAATAGCGTGTTTTTACAAAACAATAAGTATCAAAAGATTGACACCATTTTAAGTCTAATTTCAAAGTGAAATTGATTCCAATGACCACCATTGGATAAAATGGTAAAAATATATTCATATTACACATTAAGACCAATTCAAAAGATAATCTAATAATATAAATAAATTATATTAAAAAGCAGTTTTGATGTAAAATGCAGTATTTTTTACTATTCATTAAAAAATGAACATTGTCAGAAAAATACCAAAAATTCACACAAAATAAATTTTGATGTCCCAATCATAAAGAATAAGTTTATTTTGAAAAACATAGTTTATAAAATTGTCAAAATATAAATTAAAAAATGGTTTTCCATCAAAAGGCAGTAAAACAATCTTTTAAGAATATTAGTGTATTCCGTGCATAAGATTGTATTTATTTTAATTTTAAGCCTCTATAACACTATCTTAATCATTAATAGACATAGATAAAAATATCAATTATTAATTACTTATTTGGGATGTTACAATAACAGTGTTAAAATTTTCTCACACTTCACCAAGTATAGGGAATAGCCATTATAGTGCCTTATCCCTTAAACAAAAAAACCCAATATCTTATAGTGACTTATAAATAAGAAAATTTAATTTGTGTGGTTATTCTATTAAGATATAATAAACAATTTAAGAGACATATGTTTCATACTCTCAAAGATAAGGAAGAATCAAACACAATATAATTGCATTATTTGGAATCCATTCCACAATATAAACAATTATTTCAACATCATCCATTTTCTTCTCTATTAGGGAAAAAAATTATGTGTCTACAAATCCATATTGTTATTTTGTTTCATGGTATTTACAAATTTTATAAAGATACCTAATACAAAAAAAATATATAAGTATAAATTTTCTATTAATTAAAATAAAAGAAATACTTATGTTAATCCACATACATGGAAAATATATTCATCATTTTGAGGCCCAAAACATATCGAGTTACAAGATCTATGATATATTTTTAAAATCACCATATTTATTTCATGCCCAAAATTTTCATATTCCATTAGTATTTAATAAATTCAAATTTTTTTAATAGGATGACAGTCTATCAAAAATAGTATAATTTGTATATGAATTCATAAAAAAATTGTATTTTTTATCATATATAAATATTAGTATTCCTAAAATGTTTTCACGTAAAATATCGGTAAATATATAAACATTAAAATTGTAAACATTAATATAAAACGGAAAAAATAGAATATATAAATAAAACTATGGAAATTTGTCCAATAATTCTATATAAAAAAACTAATAATGGAATATAATCATTCAAAATGTACTGTCCCCAGCTCCAAGAAATCACATTCCTGCTTATCTATCTATTATATCCTATATAGCGACCCTATTTTTCTATTTTATTGTCTTTTGATGATGATTTACATAATTAATATAATATATTATACCATATGAAAAAATAATTATGTGGACCATAAACATATAAATAATAATAATTGGGAAGATTAAAAGGTGGGGATTATGGAGTAAGATAGATAGTAGAAGTGGGGAATGTAGGTGAATATAGATTTTGATAATTAGTAGGAGTGGGACCTACGTGCTGTGGTGTTGGAGTGTGATCATTAGAGTGAAACTATTTTTTTATCTATAAGCATCAAATATATCAACGCTCTGATTATATTCTCCATCATATCATACATACACTAAAATGTACCATCAAAAGATTTTATTTTTATAAATATCCTCCATTAAAGAAGAATGAAAATGTGGAATCCCTTTTTTACAGATTCACCTTCCAGGTTTCCTCAAAAATGTCATCGGTGTTCCATATTTCCCAATATTTATGTAAAATATCCTTCATATCATTATATATTAAGACTCGTTGTGTTCTATGATCCTCATAATATTCCAATTTAGATTATGATAAAAAATATATACTGAATCACATTATATGAATAAATGATTTATCTTAAATAAATAAATAAATAATGTAAACATGTTCTAATCCTCTCAACTCCAACACTTTAATATTCCATAATATATTTTCATTTTGTTATCTTACGATCCCTCTTTAAGCATTCATATCTTATTAGGGGGGTATGGTAGGTAATGGGAAGTGATGCAGCTGCTGATGGGCTGGGAAAATAATTTTTTGGCATCACTAAAGTTACTTAACAACTCCGAATCTGGAGATCTAATCCGGGTACGGTCCGAGGAATCCACATGGATTTGATAAAGAACAAAATAAAATTGAACATTTACCTTGTTCAGATCTAACTTCTACATGTCCATCATATGATATCGGTGAATGTTGATCAGTGAATCTAACATCAAATTCATCTAGATCATCCACACCTACCTTTTAGTTCTGCTCATGCATCATTCATCAGAATCCTGGTGCTAGCACAATACCCCAACGATCACATCGACGCAGTGATGATCACCACATGAATGATTCTTTGATCCAAGAAGAAGGAACATGAAGGCCTTTCTTTCTTGAAGGAGTCTTTCTATTGAATTTAGAAGGAGATAGAGGCTCTTAATTCCAACACGAGAATAATACACTAGGAATAACCTCTCTCTATATTATAGTAGGAATATATAAAATACATGTTGTGGGTTTGTGACCCCTGTATAATTGTTATTCAAAGTATAAGTATTATAAATGTTTATTTATGAAAAATTAAATTTTTCCATAAATAATATTTATAATTTTATCACTAACTATGGTATATATTAAATATATATAGAGTGATAATCATGAGTCTGTAAATTTAATCACTTCTCCTCCAAATTTTAAATGAACCTTGGATATTTAAATCCAATCGAATAATATTTTCTTTTTGTATTTACTTAATAACTTGTAAATCTGTGCTATAAATAAATTCATGAAATTAATCCAAACATGAATGATTAATGAATTTATTTATTACATGGTGAGACATATAACCTGGATAATTTTCAGACCCCATGGTGGGGCCTACCAGGTTCTTTATTCCTATTCTTCATATTGTGAAGATTCTCAATGTGCTATAGTATGTGACCGTCTAGGCCCTTATACCAATAGTAGTGAATAGTATTTGACGACCAAGAGTTGGTTCTAGCAACCCATCAAGGACCCTATTGAGATAAGGTAATGTCAAAGCAATGACCACCTTCCAATGAACATGGTCTGTGTAATATAACATATTCATCATCGATATCTCAATAATTTAGATTTCACACTAGTTTCATTATCCTTTATCTTACATTATTTTATTTGTTGATCTATCCTGATGGTATCACCTTCCACTACCATGGCCATGGATTTAATGGAGGAGCAACCATACTAATCAACTAGGCTAAAGATATCTCTTCCCCAAATAGGATGTGGTGAATCCTATATTTTTTATTCAATCAATGTCTTGTCACCAATGACCTACCTAACAAAAACAATCCCACCATGAATTCATTGCCATGGTTTTCTCCTTGCATCAAAGTATGTAATTAAATGACATACATTGAAAATGATCTCATGTCTGGAGACCAATACACATGTGAACAGATAGGAATGACCAATTAATCCTGAATAATGTGGTGTTCCTATTATGTGGGTTAGTCATTATGATCTCAAATCTTAGAGATCATTAGGCACGAACATCATGAGAAGAATTCTCAATGCTTATGACCCCCCAACACTAGATAATCGCACATAATATGTGTGCTTCTGAATGATTTTACTAGACCATATGTCATTACTCTAATACGAATGTCATGGTATCTAAAGGTTCACATTATATCTTGGGATGTTATATAATCCTTTGATACGACATGTAATCTATGGTCATTTACATAAAAAAAGTGGATGAAGAATTATCTACACCATTATGACTAGATTAACACTTGTATATATATATATATAAATACATACATTCCATGGTAATAAAAGTGGAACACAACTTGGATATAGGGAAACGACTTTCATCACTCCCATTATCATGAGAGAAAACTGCTAACATGTTTTATTCTCCAAGCTCTCACATGAGAATCATGCTTCTACTGAGAAATGTCTTTAGTTAGAGGGTCTAAGATTCTCTCCTATATGGCTATGATGCTAACTATGACATCAACTCTTTGAGTAAAATCCCTTAACAGATGAAACTTCCAAAGAATATGCTTTTTTCCTCTAGTGAGACATGGGATCCTTGTGATACACCATTGCAATAGTATTATCACAATATACAGAAATAAGGTCTGCACTGTTAACCACAACTCCAATGTTTCAGATAAAGCTATATATCCAGAATTATCCCTTTTCTGAATTGGAAGCTGAAATATATTTGAGCTCTACTGTAGAATATTCCACCAAAGATTTCATTACGCTTCTCTAGATTACTGCAACACCATTCAGGTCAAAGATGTAGCCTGACTGGGATTTCAAAACATTATAATTTATTTGGAAACTAGCATTGGTGTATCTTTTACATACTACTTCCTCATCTCCTCTATTCACCAAAAAACAAATCCTTTGTATGCCTCATGTACTTTAAGATCGTTTTAATAGGTTCCAAATGCATCCCTACATAATTGGCTTGATATATACCTACCTTTCTTGAAGAAAAGGTGACATCATACTTAGTACATAGTATGGCATACATGATATAACCCACTACCGAGGAATAAGGGATTCTACTAATTCCATCAATGTCCTCCTGTGTTTGGGGACACATTTTCTTTGTGAGATTTAATCCATGTCACATTGGAAAAAATCCAATCTAGTATTGTTCTATATTGTAGCTTTTTAGTACCTTGTAAATATATGTACATGGACATAGCCCAAGTAGCCTTTGAGATCTATCTTGATAGATCTTTATCCCTATAATTTAGGATGCTTCATCTATGGCTTTAATTGAGAAGAATTCATTTAACCACGTTTTAACTGGCTGTAAGACTTACCCCTCGTTTCCCATAATTAGTATGTCAAATACATATAACACTAGGAAAACGATGGAATTACCTTCAAAATTTTTATATACACAAGGATCACAATCATTTTTGATAAAACCAAATTCTCTTATGGAGTCATCAAAAAGAACATTCGTTGACCATGATTCCTACTTCAACCCATAAATGGATCTCTGTAGCTTTCATACATTATTGGAATTATTTGACTTGAAAAACCCTTTCGGGTTGAGTCACATATAAGTCTTCAACCAACATAATATTTAGAAAAAAAGTTTTAACATCCATTTTCCAAATTTCAAAATCATAAATGGATTCTATTTCAATCAATATTCTGATTTATTTAAGAAACTCTACTGGTGGGAAGGTTACATCATAATCGATGCCTTTATATTTCTTGAATCCATTTGTAATCACTCTTTTTTAATAGTATTAACCTCACCAACCATGTCCTGATTCATTTTTAATACCCATTTTCATCCAATGTAATCCACATCTTCTTGAGGGTCTACCAAAATCAAAACATGATATTGGTACATGGATTCCATCATAGAATTCATGGCTTCTTTTGATTTAGTATTTTCTTTCCCTTCAACTTCTTCCTTGTAGGTTAGAGGTTCATCATCCTCATGGACTGATGTGTCACCTGATTCAAGGACAAGAAAACCATAACTCTCTGGTTCTCTTACCTCTTTCATATACTTACACCATATTTGTGTATCAGGAACAACTTCTTATTACACATTCCATTTTGGAAAATTTTCCTCTAATAACACTACTGTATCTAGAGAATTAACATCATCAATGTCAATATTTCTCCAATTATTTCCAGTAGAAATGTGTTCCCTTTCAATAAATATTAGGAGTCTTTTCTCAAAAACATTTCAATATAAAGGGTTATGTATAAAATTTCTTTTGGTCCACTTAGGATAAACTATAAAGATTCACTTCCTGCGTATCAATGATAATTTGTCACTTGCTAAGTCTTGAAAAATTCCTCACATGACCATACACTTATGTGTGCCAGAATGGATTTATTTCTATACCATAACTCATATGGAAACCCATCTGTAGGTTTAGTTGGGTTGCAGTTAAGGGTATATTCCACTATCTGTAATGAATATATACAAAAGGATAATGAAAGTGTTTCATGAATCATCATTGATATGACTAGGTCATGAGAGTTCTTATTATTCCTTTCACTTACACCATTCCAATGTGGTGTATAAGGAGGAGTGATTTGAGATACAATCACACACTCTATCAAGTGAACAATGAGAGATTAGTTACGATATTCTCCACCTTAGTCTATGCAGAGTGATTTTATCTTCCTGCCAAGTTAGTTTAGTACTTCATTTGGGTACTCTTTAATATCTAAAAGGAATCAGACTTATACGTTGTTAAGTAGATAGATCCATACCTCCTATTTTCATTGGTAAAAAATGAAGTTTTTTAAAACCACTTATTACCTCTATTGGAAATGGACCACATACATAAGTAAGTATTAATTCCAGTACTGTATTAACTATTTATATTTTTCGTGAGAATGGTGATTTAGTCATTTTTCCTTGTAATCATGTTTGACACACATCCAAGGGTTCTAACAGTACCGATTCAAAATACCCTTCCTAAAGTAATCCTCACAATCACTTCTCATTTACATGAAATATCCTGATGTTCCATAGGCTGGTGATATATTGGTCATGTTGACTGGTTTTGTCATTGATTTTCATTACGAGGTTCTCGAGTTCAAGTATGAATTTCTTCATTTCTTGGGTTAGTACTATGCGCAAGCGCCTATACCACTCCGGGAAGATAGTGCCGGTCAAGATATTTTCGTTATCCATAATTGATCATAATGATAAAGTACTTGTGGTGTTGGTGATTTCCCTTCTAAATCTACATCAGATAATATTTAGCAGTTAGTACATTATCTTGATTACCATTTTAAATTTATGATTAGTAAATCATTATATCATTTTAAAGTGTACCACTATTTAAGCGAACCCTAATAGACCTCAGTACTAGATTCGAAATTCTCCATCACATGAGTATTCTAGTGGCATGGATCATTGAAACCTACATCCTAGTCTATAATATATAGTTACACCACAACTCAGAGGGTCTCAAAGTAGGCTCATGGCTTGCCAACCACTCGACATGTTGTTATTTACTTTATTTAGTAAAGTCCCAACTTTTGGATTCTGAACCAGATTCCTTCTGCATCGTTCCTCTAATGTGAAATAATGTTTAGCTATGGCTAATCCTTGACTAATACCTTTAGTTATATCAACCCAATTCTCTAATGAAAATGACCTAGTATTATGAGGAACTATCAACTATGGATTATGAGCACCCCAAACCCCCCAGTTTTGTTTAAATGTGAGTAATGGAAGACATCTAAGACTTAATATCTCTTTGATGTATTTTAATATTTATTGACGAATATAACCCTATTTAATTATAATGTAAAAACTAGACTTTCATTCTCACAACTGAACATGCAATATAAATACTTTCATCACATGTTTATACCTATTTAATGTTGTTTAATACTCTATTTTATTAAACAATAATCATGAAGTCACATAAAATAATAAACAATACATATCGGTAAATCCGGAAATCCAATTGTTCATGAGCATTTCATTATGATCGATCCAAAATGTATCAATCTTGACATATTGGAATCCATACACGAGTCGACACCTAAATCACATCATAGCTAGCCCCAATGAAATGTGCTCGGCTCCTATCTCGATTACCGCCTCGACTTGGTAGGGTCTGCATCTCGGTTCATCATCATATAATTACAAATATACTCACACATTGGCGACAAGTTTTTAGGGAAAAAAATACAACCGGTGCAATGGATGTGTAGGCCCTCATTCATATTTTAACTAGAAGACTAATCATAGACTATCATTTATCTAATTTATTATTGAAATCATCACACTCATTGAATTAATATTTAAATAAATAAAACCATACATGCACGGTTCGATCACTTGCTCAAGACCAATCAGTATAGATAAATAACAATTAACAATTAAACTGCAATAAATTTCAATCAGACGTGTGCATTATAATAAATTAAATTAATTTAAACAAATTACATTAATTTATTTATTTTTTACAATTATTTAAAATGATTTTAATTTCAAAAATTAAATTAAAACATTATTTTAATTTTAAATTTAGAAATTAAATTAAACTATAAATTTAATAGTGATTCGAAAATTAAATTAAACTATCAATTTAATTTTAATCTTAATTAAACTATTGTTTCAGATTTTACTTAAACATAAATCCTAGAATAATTATAATTAATTTAATTTAAAAAACTAAATTTTAAAAAAATCAAATTATCGGGTTTACCTCTTGCTGAGGTAAGAGTCTGGTAGGACTGTG
Organism: Viscum album; assembly: GCA_963277665.1. Lineage (NCBI taxonomy): Eukaryota > Viridiplantae > Streptophyta > Magnoliopsida > Santalales > Viscaceae > Viscum > Viscum album. The sequence continues at coordinate 930,561,125 of OY728122.1, read as the reverse complement.
AACTGTTTAGATGGTGTCTCTAGAGCAGGGTTGGATCATGGCGTGACCGCGGTGTGACTGCGGTGACACCGTGACGAAACCGCGGCATGTCTGCATGGTCTACTAACATCCCTGCGGAGGTAGAATCCTCCAACATGGCGCTATGAGATAGGGATAGTGGATGAAACCTCCAGTGAGGTTCATGGGTGGAAGCACACTGCTTTAACGAGTAGCGAGGGCGGCGGCGAGGCACGCTTGTCCGCTGGCGTGCTCTTTCGGTGATGCCTGATGGCAGCGGTGAGGCGCGTTGGGCCGGTGGAGCACCTCTTCTGGCGAGCTGGGATGGGGGAGGCTTGGTACAACCTATGAAAAAACAAAGGGGACTCATCAAGGACAATACGAGCAAACCCAATAGGGAAGCAGGGATTGGGCTCGGCGAGGTGCCAAGGGAGGGATGCCCGGAGCGGTGTGGTCCGACTGAGACAGCAGCGACAGCAAGCTCGAAGGGAGGCATGGGGTAGGAGGTGACTAGGATTCCGGGGTGTGGGGTGTGACACTTTTCATGTGAAAAAAGAAGACCTTTTAGTGTCTTCATTTTTTATTTAATTATTTTTTCATTTTAAAAAAACAAACCCCCACCATGATTTTTTATAAAAAATTGGATAAGGCCAAATTGGTTCTTGGGCATAATTTTTCTAATTTCTAATGTCTAAATACTTTAATAAAAAAATACATGAATTTACCCAATGTATAAATGAAATTATTTAAAATTATAAAAATAAAATAATATTATATTATAATATATTTTATTTATCTCTCTAAGAAAAAGCCCATGAAAAAAATTCTAGTGACCGGATTCTGGGCAAAACGTGGGCGGATTTCAGTATTTTCAATAACATATAAATTAAATTAAACATATCCTTAATAAAATTTCAATCCGAAGAATTTATAATTTGAAACATTAATCCTATTATATTTTTTAAAATTGGAATAACATGGCCATTTAGAAATAGATCGACATACAGTCAAATCCATTTGAACTGATTTAATAACCAGTACTTAAATTTAATGCAATTTAAATGTTTTTGACTTAGAAAAACCTCACATCCCTCTGATACCACTATTATCAATCAAGATGTGTAGTAAAATCTTATGAGCCTAAAAATTTATATTTTTGCATCACCAAAGCGATGTATCAATGTCGACTCTGGTGTTCTAATACTGGCACGGTCCGAGGCCCATGTTTGGATTCGAAAGAGTATAAAACAATGTCGAATATGTACATTGTTCGGATCTGACATGTGAAAGTCCTTTTTTTGGATGCCAGAGAACATTTCACAATGAATCTAAAGTCGAATCCCTCTTGATCTTCCACACACACCTCTTATATCGGATCATACATCATTCGTCGGAATCCAGGTGCTAACATAGTACACCAACGATCACTTCGATGTATCGGTGATCATCAAAAGAAATATTATTCGATCCATGAAGAAGAAACATGAAGGTATTTCTTTCATGATAGATTATCTCTCTAAAATTCCTGAGAAGTGTGAGGATCTCTATTCCAACACCTCAAAAATACCATGGGAAGATCCTCTCTCTTAATTATATAAGGAATATCTAAAATCGTGGTATGGGTTCCTGACCCGCGTGTAGTAGATATTCACAGTATAAGTATTATAAATATTTATTTATGAAAAATTAAATTCTGCCATAAATAATACTTATAATTTTATCTCTAACTGTAATATATATATTATAAATGTATTTAGTGATAATCTCAAGTCAATAACTCAACTCACTTATCCTAAAAATATTAAACGAACCAAGATATGTAAATATGTTCGAATAATACTTTATCATTGTATTAACTTAATCACATTTAAATTAATGTCATAAATAAATTCAAATAATAATTCCAAACATGAATAAAAAAAGTATTTATTTATTACATGGTGATCCATTGAACTCGGATAATACTCAGACCGCGTGGTGGGTCCGACCTTGTTCTATATTCATCTTCCTTAGAATATGGAATAATTTATAATCGTTATAGTGTGCTATCGTCTAGGACCTTATCCAAATGGTAGTAAATAATATTCACCAACCAGGACAGGGGTCTAGAAACCCATCGAGGCCCTTATAGAGATAAGGTAAAGTCAAAGAAATGACTACCTTTTTAAGAACATGGTCTACATAATATAATCTCTTCATCATCGATAACTCAATAAAGAAGAATTGACAATAGTGTTATCATCCTTTATCTTGTTTTATTTTATTTTTTGATATGTCCGGACGTTCTAAACGTCAACTATAATGGTCATCGATTTAATGAAGGTGAAACCATCCCAATCAACCAGTCCAGAGATATCTCTTCCTCAAATCAAAAGCGAAGAATCCAATCATCATCATTCATCCAATTTCATCTCACTAATGACGAACCCAACACAAACTATCTCACCATGAATTCATTTCTTGGTTTTTTACATTTCATATAAGTACACAATTAAATGACATACATTGATAATGATGTCATGTATGTAGACCAATACACATGTCCATAGATAGGAACGACCAATTAAACCTGAAAGATGTGGTGTTCCTATTATACGGGGCATTTCACAAGATCTAAAATACTAGAGGTCATCAATGGAGAACATCTTGAGAAGAAGTTTCAATGATTATGTGCCCCCAACACCTGATAGTCACACATCATACGTGTCCATTCATAATGATGTAACTAGACCATAGAAAGCTATATTAAGATTAATGTCATGGAATCTCAGGTTTCTCATTATAGCATGGGATCTATTATAACCCTTCGATACGACATGTAAACTGAGGACATTGCCATAAAAAAGTGAATTAACAAGTATATACACTATTATTGAATTATAAACACATGTATATATAAAAAAATACATACATATAGTGGTAATAAATGTGAAACACATGTTGGGTCTAGGGAACCTACTTTCAATAGGTTAATCCTCTGTGGAGCTGGAGGATTCAACACTAATTTTTTGAAAAAAAAACAGTTATTATTTTTTATTCGAATAATTTATACCCACCCTATGATGGTGAATGAGGGTATGAAATTGTAGATTTTATCTCAAAATTATATTTTGTCCATTAATATAAATTAATAATAAACCAAATCATTTCCATGAACATTAATATGAAAAGAATCTTCTAAATGTTAAAATTTCACATACCAAAAACTCTTCTTGTCATATACTTTAAAAAAATAAATTCATTATATCATAATATTTAAATGGAAATATAACACATGGATTAGGATGATTTCTATGCCCAAAAATTAAATCTATTTTGAGGGTTTAGTTAAAGTCCCTCTATCTATTAGTATCTAATGAAAAAAATTTATTGCTAACTCATCCAGTATCAGGTATATGATATTTCATCTACTAATATAGAAGAAAACATATATTGATACAAAAATATCATGCTATGAAAAATAATAAAAAACTAGATTACTGAAATAGTCTAAATAATGGAGATATTTTCATTTTTTCAGCACTTACCCAATCATCAATTAAAATACAAACATTTATTATAGCCTGAACTATAATAAAAGTAATAATCATATTTGAATTTAGACCAATTGGAATATATTTATCTTTAATGTGTAATGGCACCCTATGGTCTTGGCTATGGGAAACAGATTATTATGCTAAATGTGTTATACCATCATTATCCACCATCCAACACTTTCACCCTATGTATGAATATGTCTCTTGTAATGAAATTTGTTGATGATAATCAATAGTAACATATATACATTCCTCCCAAGGGGTATTTGTTGAACACTCACAAACATGAATTGGTTAATAAAACCTTTGATATGGCATTATCCTAATAATCAGAAAATCAAGAAATTAGTACAAAAATATTCAAATCCAACTATTACATAAAAATGTTAATGAAAAATGAAAAAATATGAAAAAAATTATAATAAAATAAACACATTTTTATTGATATTTTGTTACATAACTAAAAAAAGAAGCACTGAAAGATGAAATGATATAAACGAATAAAAACAAATCTCAAATGGTGTTTGGGTTGTAAAAAACATTTAATATCTAATAACATTTTTATAATAAAAATTAATGTATTTTATTATTTGAGGAATGATGCTACAAAAAATAATCTAATTTACCACATTTTAAATTATATTAGTTATTATAGTAAACTAAAAGGATAAAAACATTAACATGATATTAAAATATATAAAATAATGAAAACGATTCCTAATAATGTTGTGTGACAAGTAAAAATATTCGAACAAAATAAATAATTTTCTAATCAATAAATAATAATTTCTAGATATACTCTATTATAATAAATATATATTTTTAGATTTTAGATATAAAATAAATATGTTTTCAGAAAAATAGACACATAGATAAGTTACATAATGGTAAAGAAGATAAACTAAACAAGACTAATATAATAAATATAAAAAATTTTACTTAATTTTAATAATATAAGATTTTATAATGAAAATGGAACTATATTTTTTGAAATTGAATGATGTTTTAAAAATTAACCCATAAATAAAAACATGTTACCCATAATATGAGGCGTCTATTAATGTATTTTATTCAAAATATCCTTATTATGATCATTTTTTATGAAAAAAACCATGTCTATGACGTATTCAACAATATTATCTATTAATATATCAGGGAAGTAGGTTTCTCCTAGAAATTAGATTATTATTTTTGTTTTTAATCTCAAATATACTATTTCATCCTTTTAATGTAAAAGACCACTACATATTGGATTGATCTATGACAAGATTTTTTTTTCTGCATGTGTTTCCTTGATAAAAGGTCCAGATGAGTGTACCAACATATTAAGATTAACTGATGTCATTCCAAATTCATTGTGTTAGATTATGTTGTTATCAATAATCCTTTTATAGTGAAATGATATTATTTGATATTTAGTGTTATCAATCTCCCATATTTCATTAATTATTCCTTAATAATAAACTGATGTAGAGATTGTGTTTTTTTTATTTTCCCAAAAAAAAACTATTGCTTCAACAAACACCAATAGTCTAATATTTAGAACATCACTTATATTTTCTGGATCAATGGCATGAAATGAATTACTACTAATGTTACACCCAAACAATGTTATAAAATATAATATTTGACCACCCACTGACTATATCAATGCTTATAATGCATTTGATCTTACGTGAAGGGTATATTTAATCGATGGAAAAAATAGATTTATAATTGTTCTTTAATATCCAAATATCATTATTCTTTGGAAAAAATTGATTCTACAAATTAATATGAAATTTTATATATTCTTGGGGATTATTTATTTTATTTACGATATATAATTGTATGTTGATTATATGTTCACTTTTCAGTAAATTTACATATAATCCATATATCACATTTCCCACATAGTTCGAATATTTGTGGAAATATATAGGAAAGTAAATTATCATAACTATAGTGATGTAGATTGTAAAAAATATTACAATCTCATCAGAAATATACTTCTAAAAAATAGAGGCTTTAGTTGGATATAGTTTATTAACATACACATTTAGTTTCATAATATAACATTCAAAAGGATATATCCCATGCATATATATAGGTCTTTATAGATTTATTTCTCTCACAAAATAAATAATTAAATCCACCATGATATCAAAAAATGAACAATGGAAATAGATTTCTCCTTGATAATGTTCAAAATTTACAGTGTTCTCTAAATTGGTCGAATAATTTATATTAATAAATATATAAAAAATTCATTGAAAAAATAACACACATTTATAATAGTCATTATGAAGGGGATGGAAAATATTCCACATAATGAAACTTTTGGAATATAATGTATCCTGATGTGATAATCATGGGATTTCAGACGTTTTATTTTATAATCCTTTAGAGATACACAATTTTTTATAGTTGAAGAATAATCCTCTAGTGCATTGATATCTTGAAGAAACTAGGAAATTATATTTTTATCACACTTGTTTAATGTTTGAAAATATTGGGGAAGGAATATTTTCCTTTAATCCAGAGCCAGTGTAAACTCCAAAATTTTTCCAATTGATAAAAATTCAGATATTTCATGCAAACCATCATTATTCAAACCATTAATGACTAATAATGTTCCAAAATTCATGTCACATATTCTCTTCTCCACCTATATGAAATATATGTTATGTTTATCCTCATGATATATACTATATTGTATCCCACAAAATATTGACCGTTTTGTAAAAATATTACAATTATTATGAGAATTTTTTCCTTTCTGAATGTTACATCAATTTGTTTCACCCTATAAATATACTAGACTGTGGAAAATGTTCTGAAAGAAATATCAAATTATTTTGAGTCTTTGAATTCATTTTTTAATTTTTGATAAGGATTATTCATACTCAAAAAAACCTAGAAGAAACATTTAAATTCTTTTCTCCCATGATGTAGTTTAAAATATTATGTATATTATTCCAAAATTGGATAGTCATTATGTACCTAAAAATTGTATCCTGAAAAAATTCCATATTATGGTATTTTATCTACATTGGATAACCAAATTTGATGCAGTTGAAAATATTTTATTATATAAGAATCATACTACCAAATTAATTCCTTCAAAACAAGTTCAAATCATCAATTAATGGTGACCTTACAACAATAATATATTTTTAGGGAAATTTTGGGGTAGTGACCATTAACCTCAATGTGATATATTTTCTATTGATTTGAAATTAAGGGGATACGTTTTAAATTTACAATAAAGTAGGTCATGAACTATAGGTGTATCTAAGGATTACATATGGTTTTATTTGATCCATATATAGTCCAAGTCTGAGATTTGTAACTTCATTTCAAAATATAGGAATATTTTCATCAATTATATTCACCTATGGATAATCCACTAAAAGTAATGATTCTCCTCCACATATCCTCACATATACAGGCCATTTTATTCGTTATTGAGTAACATTAATTTATAAATAAATGTTCCAAATTTGTAGTTAAATGCGGACACCAAAATTAATTTCTAGGTTTCTCAGTATGTTCAAAAATAACCATTAGTTTCTCATTAAACATTGTCCATAACATCCCATACTTAGGATCCACTGAAATAAATTTTTATTCCTTCTATATAGAACACAATCACTATGAAAAAAATTTATTTTCATATAACACAATCATAGTATGACTAATATTATATATTCATTATCATTTTATTCTATTAGTTCATTATCTTTTGATAGAATATAATTCAAAAATTATAGTATCTTTGTAAAAAAATTGTCACTCCTAAAAAATTTTACCTTCAAGTTAATCTATCATAACACTTTCAGTAAAATTATGAACTCTATACCACCCAAAAAAATGCTTTCCGAAATCACCATATAAATGATCAATTGTATTTTCCTTCTCAATTCCATCTTCATAAATATCATGAATATTTTAGTCAATATAATCAGACTTATCATCCTGCAAATCATTATCATAAATAGATATGAAATTCTATCATGTTTAATAATTCATAATCCAAGTATAATAACATTCATTAAAACCTTGAAAAGTTATATGATCTTTGATCTATCATCCTTTTATCTTTTTCATATTTTAATATTTCCTACTTTGATAGTGATGAAGCATCCTCGTTTGGAACATTATATTTTGAAAATTCCAAATAATCATTAACATCTCCATCATATTGATCAATTATTCAATGTTCAATAATCTATCATCAAATAATAATCATCTTTAAGAAATATTAAAAATTGAATGGATGTTTTTATAATTTATATATTACATTATAAATAAAAATAAAAATATCCTAAACATTCTCACAAACAAAATAAATACCATATATTTGATAAAAAAACCACATTGAAAATATTTTACTATAATTTAAAAAATTAGAAAAATGCTTTGTTAATCTATCATATTCAACTAAATTTAATCAAAAATAATAAACACTTTAAAAAATAAAAACATTTGTTCCAATATAAAAAACATACCACATATATATCTTAATAATGGAATTAAAATTATTAATAACCAGATTTCATCAAATAATCATAGAATAAAACCTAAAAATATATACATAAATTGAAAAGTACCTCAAATTCATTATTACTAATAATTGAAAATATACTGAGTGAAGAGAGGAAAAAATATTTGTAGTGTATGGGATGATTCAAGTGACAATATGAAATCAAAATTCATCATTTAAAAATACCTAGATTCAAGGGAAATTAAAAAAAATAAAAACCAATTAAAAATATAAACACTATGTGGGATGGACTAAGAAAATAAGAAAATATAAATACAATGTAAATAGACCAAAATTTGATGTTGATGATTATTATAGTTGGATGAATATTTTAATTAATGATTAGTGTCCCTTTGTGTAATGAAACGAAGGGTTAGGGCTTCCACACGAGAGAAATGAGACTGTTGTAGTGATAAAGAGGTACCCTAATGCGAGTCCACATGACTTTCGATACAACTTTTACTTCTTCCATGCATCACACAATACTATTAATAATACTATTTAATAATGTAATAATGTAAAAATTATGTAATTTGAAGAAGAAAACAGTCATGTACCAAAACATGAAATGTTAAATGAAATAAAATACATTGAATATATATAATAAGAACATAAAATAAAATAAAAAATGTGAATAAATAGATCATTTGATCAAAAATACATGAATATTACAGATTTTAGAAAATAAGAAGTTTTAAATTAAACTATAAAAAGGAAATAAAAAATAAATTGAAGATAATTTTGATAAAGGAAAAAAACAGTGGTAAGAAGGAACATAGAAAATTGTTATGTAATATAAACTATCTTTTTAAATTATAATGGTATTAAAATTATAGAATATATTAATGTAATAAAACAACAATATAAACATCAATCAAATATAATATTTAAATATTTAAATATATATATATATATAATTGGATATAAAAAAATTCATAACTTCAACAATGATGAATTCTAAGAAATGATAATATTAGAATCATATGTGGAATAAGTGAGATGCTTTATGGTTTTAGTGTTGGTAGTAGAATAATTAACACATGAAACTTTATGAGAATGATATTTATAATTATGGGATAGAATATTAATGATTAGGAAAGATATATAAATTATATGTCAGAACATATATTGATATTACATGACCATACATGGAATTATACATCACAATAGAAAATAAATCATTTTTCCAGTAATATTTTTCAGAACATGTTATAAAAAAAATATTTTGAAAATTTGAATAAAAGTATGGGCACATAAATTTAAATAAATTATTTAAAATTCCGTGAAGAAAATATATATAAATATTCCACATGGTAATTGAATCATTGTGATATAAATGTTATAATGGAGACAAATCATAATATACAAAACAAACAATTAATGTTAAAAAAATTTAAACCAACCTACTTACAAAATTAGGATGATTTTCCAAGCCATATTATCAGTTTTATGTAATTGATACATGAAATTCTTGAAGAAGTTATAATTTTTCGGATTTTTTTCATTGTATCATAAGAGATAAAATAGGAATCTAATCAGGGGAAATGAAAACATTTGAGAATAGTGGTAATTAAATTTAAGGAGACAATTATAGTAGTGAAATTGTAAAAGTTAGAGATAATGTAACCTAATTATTCCTCTCATATAAAACAAAAGAATGAAAAAAATTAAAATTTTTATAGAATATTTAGAAATGGATGAGTGTTTTTTAACAAAAAAAATTGTTCATTGGAAATTTATGTGAGACATTAGCCAGTTTTATAGAAGAATATTAATGTGAGTGAGTGTAAAATGTAGTAATGAATAGATTACATAAACTAAAGTAATCACTTATATGTAGGGGGTTGTAGGAATATAGGAAGCCAGAGGTCGAGATGTAGAGTTGGTTAGACCAGGGTACTAGTAGAGATGAGATGGTTTAGAAGAGAAGATGATAGAGATGAGGGAGGGCCATGTTTATAGGATCAATATAAAGGTGAAAAAGCGACAATATTATAAAATTAGGGAAGGAAAAATAAATTATAAAATTTTTATATTTCACATACTTTATAGAATAATTTTTTTTATAAACTAAATTTCAACATTGGTTATTTAGAATCTAATGTGAGAAACCTAATTTTCAACATCAAATTATAGATAAACAATGTAGATAATAAACCCATTTTTTATATGATATGATTTTTTCTATAATCAAAGTGGAGAAGTTTTTTCCATGTTGGTTATAAAATATAATGTTAAAAATAGATCATGATAAATTGAATTTGTACTATTAGGTTTATTTTAGAACTTCAATCTAATCAAGATTTTTTATTCCTGAATGATTGTTGAAGTAAATTATTTAAACAATATTTAAAAAAACATTTCATTTTCTTCTCCACTAGTTATTCTAGATATTTAAAAATAATATATCCATTTTCTAATTTTTGGTACAAAAATGGATAGAGTAAATGTTTTATAAAAATATGTATTCATTTCATTATATGGCCAGAAATATGTTTTCATTCAAAAAAATGTATTTGGAATTATTATTCAATTATTTTTTAATCATTTCAAAATAATTTAAAAAATAAATATTCACCAATTTTTTCCAATAATATTTTCCAAGGAATGTTATGAATCTTTAAAAAATATTCCAATTTGTATTTGATAGAAAATGTAAAAGATATATGAATTCACATTTATGAACACAATAATCTCCTATAATTTTTACAGTTTAAAAGGAATATTATTATTTTTACATATATAGAATGTGTGGAATTAATAATTTTACTAACCATTATTTATTTAATGGTTCCATTGCAATTTTATGGTTATATGTTTTTATGTTATTAAATGTGTTTTTCAAGGAATAATATTATCAAATTATTTTACTAAATTTAAATTATATTTTCCTCAAATATTTAAATTTTTTATCGTACATCAATTCATCATTGATAACAACCATATATTACTAATCCAATGGGTGTGTATTGATACAATCTTTATGATTCATATAGATGGTTTATGATTATTTTGATCATGGATAATATTGACATTCACTTCCTTGTTTTAATTTGTAGTTAGTAGGTTAGCCAGGAAATATTCACTTTCTTATGATATTTTGAAATTAAATATCCCTTAAATATCAATATTATTTACCAGGGATATTCTTATATATTAAACTAAAATCAATTTTAATATATAGTGTATACATTAAAGGATATTTTATTATCTATGTAAATATTGATAATTCATTATTCTATAATCAATATGGAAATTTTATGAAACGACACAATATAAATGAATTAAATCAATTATTATGAATATGATTAATTATTTAGAACTACATACATTGGTGGGGACTGGTTAATATCAGCCTCTTGATTCGTTAATAGTCTCATTGGAAAAATCACATGTTTAGACTTAGTTAGATGGGATTCTACCAATCATTTCTGAACTATCTTGAGAGTATATCGTGATGGTAAAGGTATAATGTGCATGCAAAACAAAAATTCCAACAATTAATAATTTCCTTTATTAAGAGTATAGTCAATATTATCAATAATATTTTCACTATGATATTATATCTAGATTCATTTCATTTTATGTATATTGGTTAAAGGAAATGTGTTCTCAGTTGTTTACATTTATATATTCATTAACCCTTATCGATTTATTTAAATGGATTATGTTCTCAGTTGTTTACCTTAAAATATTTATTATTACTTTTCAAGTTAATAAAATGTATTATGTGACCAGTTATTTAACTTTATATATTTTTATTCCATCTATTTTAAATTAAAAATATTATGTGCCTAGTTATTTACATTTCTATACATATTAATTGTTATTTAGTTATTTAAATGGACTGTGTGCATAGTTATCTAACATTCCAGGATTTTTATTAATATTTATTAATGATAGAATCGAGTATATATATCCATCCATGAGGATTTGATCTAACCCATATTTTATTTATATTTCCATGTAATCAACGAAATGTAGTTTTTCTAATATGAAAGGATATTATAGAGGGAATAATTGTATTTCTGAAAAAAATAAATTTTTATTTATTTTATTAAATTATTACTCAATATTTAACTATGATTCTAGTTTTCCAAAACTACTATACTATTTATTCCTTTAGGATGTGATTCATTTTCTCTTATGACAATGTTATAACGCATGCACCGACTTTGGGATATTTGAGTTGGGGTAGCTACATTTGATATCATAGATCTTTAGTAGAAACTTTGGGTACTTTAATAAGGGGAACATTAATTAGGATACATAACCATATGATATAATATTAAGAAACTAAAAATGAAAAAAAAAATGTTTTGGTAAGGTATAGTGTTTTATTGTTATCATGGAAATATATACCAATATCCATACTACACGTGGATGTGGTTCAAAAATTAATTTTCCAAGGTGTAATAAATCTGAAAAGTGTGAACCTGGATTGGAAAAATCTTCACCGTATTCGTGAAAATTTTCCTTAATGAATTCTTTTTTTGACACTCCCATGGGGGATATACCTATGATAGTCAATATTTTGATCACCAACCGTTATAATTAATTCGAATAGATTATGATAGTTAATAACCAATGATAAAAATAATATTATATTTAAATTATTGTGTCTCAATGTATTTGGTGATTTTTTTGTGTCTAAAATAAGGGTGCAAAAGAATGATTTTTTTGGGAAATTTATCGTATGATGGATATAAATTAATCTTCTCCTATGGATATATTTATAGTTCATTATATTAAATTATGAGAACTAGGGCATTATCCATGTCAATTACCTCTCCAAAAGGTTATCTCATAGACTATGGAATGAAATATATTTAATTGAAATGTATAATGTATTTATTGGGATTTCATAATTATATTATTGAATTATATATACCTATGGAATTATGGTATACTAACCATGAAACATATTATAATTTTTTTAAATTTGAGAATAAAATTCATCTTCATTAACATAAAAGTTATGAATACCCTCATGTGTTAATGAGGTTTTGATCGATCATATAATCAAAGTCTTAATAACCATTTTGGGTTTTATTTGATCAATTAATATAAAAATTAATGTTTTCTTGGGAGAATTTAATTGAATTACAACCCATTGGATTAGTGTATGTTTTAGAGATATTATTATTCGAGGAATAGTTCTTTTATATTTTATAGGCATAAGATTAATTGTATTAATATCCATTAGAGATAATATGATAATTTATGTCATTATTAAAAAAGTAAGACAAGATTATTAGACATTTTTGGAGAAAATATTTTATTAAAAATGCTATTGAAAAGGTATTTAAGGATTAATTTTCATTATATGACGTCTATAATATATTTTGGGAATAATATATGAATTATATAAATATAATTTTATAAAATTGAAAATGTGCATGATAGATGGAAACCCATCATGACCGATAAGGATATGAGGCTTGAAATGATGATCGAAGGATAATAAGAGTTTAGTACCTACTACTAACCAACACTATTTCCAGGATATTACATTATTTTCTTAGTTAAACATTTTTAAAAATAAATATCAATGATGAACCAATGATGTTTCTTTTGTGTTTTATAGATTAATTTACAGTATTGGATCAATTATTGTATCCATAATAGTTATGAGAAATAGTAATAGATGAAAAACTAACTTATCACTCTTTTTGGGATTTTATGATACACTAGAAGTAAATTTTAGTTCTTCATTCATAAAAAATCATTTTTGGGATATACATTTTCTAGAGTATGTGATGGATTATAATTTGATTGATTCTCAACCAAGGGAGAAAAAGTTTATTATGAAATAAAAATACGTGAAGTATGTATATTTACTTATATTAAAGGATATTAAATTAATTCTTTAACCTGAGGAAATAAAGTATTTAAATTAAATTTTATCTAATTACCATCATTTATGATGATATCAATGACATTTTTTACACATATTTGGTTTATGGTTTTTTTTGTCATCCTTCTTAGGATCAACCAATTTATTATGATCTGGGGCATCTATAACTCTCTATTAATTCCTATGTGTTATTATTCCCTACCAAGTCTTTGTAATAATTTCCTCGCTGTGTTATCATACCTAAAATCCTTGTTACATGATTATCCTATATTTCCTTTATAATTCTCTATCACTTTTTTAATATCATACTTTAGTAACCCTTTTTGAAGTGTTGTTTTTCTTGAATGGAATTTCATAATGTCAATAATTTTACTATGATGAAAAAGTTTCAATTAAGAGGAAACTATTTATTTAATGTGTGGTGAATATAATACCCCATGATTTTAAAATAATATCATTACATTTTATAACATATGTGACCCTTAACACCAAACAATGAAAAAAATATTAAAACCCTATAATTTTTGATACATTAATTTATATATAAATTTAAAAAATTAAATAGGTCTTAGTTCATGAAACATTGAGTTTAGATTTCGTTACATACAATACTCAGTTTAGCTCATGATATACACAACACCTAGTTTAACTTTCATTGCATGAAACACATAGTTTTAATAAAATGTCAAATATTATTAAAATATTTATATTTAATTGAACAGTTATAACATATCTCTAAAATTGGATAGTGTGAATAGTAAAAAATGTTAATATTATTTTTACTTACTGATTATAATCAAAATATGTATAAAATCGAAACTAATATAATTATTCTATGAGATAGTATATTTATCTGAAAGATTAATTAGTCCATATTTTCACACTGGATTTAAATTAACTTTTATATCATATTTATGATTTTTATGAACAAATAAAATCCATTGGTTGCAATATAATACTGGAATTATTTTATGTGGAGTTATTTTTATTTTCACAAAATTTTCAGTTTTTTGTTGAAATTTTAAAAATACTATATTTTAATTGAAAATAATTATTTTGTTTAATTAATATATAATTTCATTTATTATATTGAATCATTTTAAAGTAATATATGTAAATTTATATCCATTAATCTCATTTATTTTATTGAAATAATTTTCATATTTAATTGATAATAAATACTCATTAAAATTTCGATGATTTTCATTTTAAAACCCCACATCCACATCACGACGACGAGATTAATTTAAAATTCAAATTTGAAACTTATGTGAATTGAATGTAGAAAATTGAATGATATATTTTCAATAATAACAATTTTTAATTTCTAACAATTTCAAAATATTTTTTTATCAAAATGAATAGTGAATCTTTTAACAATTAATTATACTGATTATAGAAAAACTGTGTTTATATGGGGTGAATCTAAAAAGGTCACTGCAAGAATGGCCTATAAAATGGTATAATACCATTTTTCATAAAATATATTAAAAAAACTCTCCATTTTATATAAGGGTCCATCCATTACCATTTTTATATATAAAAGCAAGGAAGCACTAAATTATTTTAAACAATACAATGTTTGTCCTCTACAGCACTTATAAAAAGACACCACCTATCCTGTCTTATTTACTCATTAAAACCACATATTTTAGAATATTAATACCCAAATAACTTCCCAAGTAACTTCCTATCCTTATAGGTTCTTTAGTTTCTACAAAAATACAACCTAGTAAGTCTTTAGTTCAAACCCAAAGAATATACCAAACGAACATGTAATGTTATTCAATGACCATCTATATTTTATTTCTTTATCCACCTCCTAGAATTATAATTGAAGATGGTAATTAATATATAATCATCTAAAATATATTTGGATGTTTTTATTATAATTTAATTCTCTAAAACCATTTCCTCTTCTATCAATTGGGTTATGAAGTCACAGTTCTTCTATATGACAGACTACTGCCACACAAAATAATTTCATTCATTTTTCGATTTCCGCTTATCAAGGTGACTTATGTTTATATATATATATATAAATAATTTATAACACAGAAACATATTTTTTTCTGAAAAAGGTTACATGGATTGGTTTCCCAATCCATACCGGAAGGAATTTATTAAACAAAATGTTTACAATGAGGGATCGAGGTTCAATGACCATACACCATGTGAAAAAAAGAAAACAACCAAACAGAATTGCATCTTTAAAGAACCTGGTATACAAAATTGGAAGGCTATAGGAAATTAAAACTGCAGATTTATCCAGATGCATGCAGGTCCGTGCAAACACAGAGGTTCCAGATCCCCAATATCAGGGAGGGAGCAGAAATAAAAGCAGCATGTTACGGTAGAGAAGTAGATCAGTACAAGTATCCAAAGAGTATCATCATGCCAAATTGCAGCAAAGCTCCATCTAATAGGCAAAAACCGGTAAGTAGCAGTAAGAGCAAGCTAAAAAGATCTATGAAAACTGACCCAACATCAAGTAGAAGCAGAAATTCAAAACTCTACCAACCAATATCAATTTCAGAACTGCATTGTAAAAAGATAAATGCAGAGGGAAAGTAACATATAAACTAGTAATCGAGCATTAGAAAACCTCCTTGCTAAATCAGCAACAAATCACAACAAGAAAGACTAATAAATAGAATATAAATAGAGAATTCCTGTAATATATGAATTTGATCACCATCCAAGAGTCATTAAATAGTTTTTTTAAACTCCTTCCTGATCCTCTCATTAAAAATAACTTGCATGATAGCTAAATAGGAGTTCCTTGAAATCTCCCCTTTTCTAAAGGATTTATATAAAATATCATCTCTAATTTTCTCTAAAGAATCAGGGTCTTGACAATCATAAACATTCTTCATTTATACTCCTTCCTCATGTTTCTTTCCCTCTAATTGTTGAGATGTTTCCGGAGTATAAACATCCCTTCTTGAAGTATCCAATGATCGTGTGACTATAGTTCTTTCCAATTTGGAGTAATCGCGTTGTTTCCTCATTTTTTGGATTAGGGTGATAAATCTATCAGCATCCACTATTGGTTTTATTCCTTTTCTCACACTAGTACTCATGTACTCTTCCAACATATGTGAAGATTTATCTTCTTTTTCCTTATAAGTGTCACTACTTTAAAATCTATCACATTCCTCATTAACAACATCCTCATGAGAATCACCATGCCTTTTCTCTCGTGGTATATCCATAAGAATAGGGTTAGGAATATAGGGCATATTAATATGCACAGTAGTAAGTTATTTAACAAAGATAGGTGGAACATGAGCCCCTTGATTAGTAGTCTGCAAATCATCAACTTGTTTGATGATCTCTATATCAACTTTGCAGGTATCTGTAGTTGTAGTGTCATCTAGTAAAAAATTTAAAAAGCAGATAATTGATTTTTAGCAACATGTATATTATTAAAATTAACATTTGAGATAGCATCTAAAACATTTTTAAAGAAGTCCTAATGTCCACATTTGTCCCTGTGGTTTTTTTCATTTTCAATCCAAACATTTTTTCAATTTTTAGGTTCAATAGAGTCTTTTCCACAATTTTTCAAAGAGTAAACAAGACTAAAAAAGTTTTGACAGTAATCAGGAAATTGTTCACAAACAACCTCTAGAGAAAAACCAATCTTCCCACTTTGTATCCCGATTTGATTTGGAAAATGTTTGGAAACATCTATTTCAATACAAATTCTAGAAAATGCAGGGCATGACAAATATTTTGTTGCTAAATCGAGCATCAATGGAGTGATAATAATGCTTGCAATAGGAAATGGTGCCTCTTTATTAAAAAGATGTAATGGTAGATCAGGGAAGTTAACCCAGATAGGGACTATTGCCGATTCCGCATATGGGTCAAATTCATGCATCTATTTTAATATTTTCATGCAATATCCCCCAAAAGACCAGGACCTCTCCTCCCAAAGTTGGTAACAGTCCTCATCAGAGATCAAGCATAATACAATATTCTATGAATTAAGGATACCAAAATTAAAACTCGTAAAACCAATTTCTTCCTAGATGTTCAAAGAAGCTTTAATTAAGGCTGACGATTTAGGAATTTAACAACTAGACCAAGCCGTAGATCAGAGGCTAAAAGTTTTACCTCATCTTCAGTAAATGAAATCGTAGGTTGACCTCTATGTGGAAATTGTTCCAGTTTAACCTGAGCTCAAGGAAGCACATCCACATGATAAGAGAATTCCCCTATTTTAACGGGAACCACATAAGAAAAAGATCGGCTAATGTTAGGGTTAGGGTTGAGGCTTTGCATCGGGTATCACTGCGGTGGCGTGCGTTGGGTCATTATCCTTCAATAACACACAAACATATATATATACATGTATTAACTATATCATATATATATATATATATATAAATTAACTTCCTTAAGGGATACAATAACATCGCTCGAGTGTATGGTGGGCAATAGCTTCTCGATGTGATGTGAATCACTTTTCACTAATGCTTCAGATGGAAGGTGATAAAAAATGTCAATGATTATATGTTATATAAATGAAATTTTTATTATATTATCATAATATTTATCATTAAATATTGATAATATATATCATTTATTTATGTTATTTCCACTCACATAGAGATGATAATATCATTCGTGTATGTGTAGGCTACTATATTAACTAAGAATTGTGACTCCCTTTTCATCCCCAAACCACATGGATGATAAAATTAAGTATATAATATTTTATATATGATATTTTGATTATTATATATAAGTATAATATTAAAAACTTCCTCCATATAATGAACAATGAATAATTGAATGGTTACCCATGAGTACATACAACATACCGTCTCTATTATCGTAACATGTATAATTTTTCATAAACATCACTCACGATTGGTTTGAAATGTAAAATTGACATAAATATATGATAATTATGTCACTATTATTATTCTTGATATGAAATAACTCTAATATTTGTTATAAATAGTATGTCTACGGTGACACAGGTAATAGAATCCCAGGAAATTAAAACATGAAAAAAATATAAATAATGAAACAATATTAATGAATGAGTAATAAAATGTTATTAATGGATCAAATATATTGTTATAAATATTAATATAGTTTTTAATAATTTGATAAATTATTTAGAAATTCTACATAAGAGGTTAAAGCACATTCCAATAAGTGTATGTGTAGACAAAGGGATATCGTATGAATTTCATTTCATTTTGAATTATAGTAATGTTGTGCACCTAATTTTGTTTATATAGAGTATATAAATATTTTTTCACATCAAATATCATGAATAAAAAATTATTCAAGATATTTTAATTTTCAATTATCATTATGTAATCTATGGAAAATTGGATAAAAAGTTACAAAATGGTAAAGAATTTCATAACACAGTTTTCGTTCATTGGGTTAAAATTATACTTCATTTGTTATATAATTATATGATTATATGTATAATTAAATTTAGAACAATTTTGTTTTATACCCTCTAGTTTTACTTTTACACAAATTATATAAACCTAAAATATTTATTGGTTGAATTTCCCTTCAATGGTGTGATCAATTTAATTATTTACTTCACAATCTCATTGAAATTCATATAGTTTATTCATGAATTTTAGTTGAAGGATGTTATTTGATCAATGATTAATAAACGATTTAATTTTATTCTCATAAGGTTATTCATGTTATTTTCATGTAATTATTTCATTTTTAAAATATTTAGTATTTACTTTAATTGAGATAATATTTTTATAAAATATGATTTCATTTAAATCATTATTAGGTAAAATGTTTTCAACTAGAACCTTGTTCCCACAAAAAATGAAAAATATTTTTATCATTTTCATAATAATTTGAAAAAATAAATTTTCACAAAAAATCACTATTTAAAAAATGATTCAATGGAATATCATTTCCTTTTAAAAACAATTCTTGTTTGTATTTTACTGAAAATGTGTAAGGGGTATTCTTGTCATTTGATAAATAAGGAACTTTCCTATCTTAGTTAATGAAAAAGGAATGTTATTTTTTACATCCATTTAATGTAAAAAATTTATCACCCTCATGAACATCGTTTATTAGAAAATTTATTTATAATTTTACAAGGATCATTTTAAAAGCTTTATTGAAAAATCAATTTTTACAGAAAAGGATTTCCAAAACGTTTTTAAAAATGAAGAGAATATTTTCCATGAGAATTATTTTAATGTACTTTTCATTGTATTTTTATCCATCAATGAAAAAACCATTATTATTACTCTAATGTGTATATATTAATATCATTTTCATTATTCCTTTATATGGTTCACGATTATTCCAATGAAGGATAATATTGAAATTTACTTGCATGATTCATTTTGTAGTAATTAAATTGACCATAAATGAGTCACATTATAGAGATCACTAGACATTAAATATAACATAAATATCCAAATATTTTATCATCGATATTCAAATTGATTAAACTATATATCATGTTAATATTTTTTTAGGGGGTGAGTTCTGGTCAAAAGACCAGAACATAGAGATTTATTCAAATAGAAAGGGAAACAAACAAGTTACAACCAACGAAAAGAGGGAACTTTTATAGAGTCTTTAATAAAAAAGGTGTCAACTCTAGAGGAAGTTAATTCCTCCAAGTGATCTCATGTGAGACCCCCATTTTGGCAAGCCCATCAAAGATCATATTAGCCTCACGATAGGTATGAGTGGCAATAAGGTTGAGTCCATTGAGCGCGATGAGGCAGTCCATCCATCTGGGGGTGAGAGACCATACAAGATGAGCATCACCCATCCAGATGGATTGCACAATAGTAGTGGAGTCGCTCTCGATCTAGATATTATTCTAGTTGAAAGAATTTGCATAGGAAATGGCATGAATGGTAGTAAGCATTTCTTCCTTCACCGCAAAAGCAATTCCACATCTTCCAAAGAAACATATGAGGATCTGGTCCTGATGGTCTTTGAAAATTCCTCTGCATCCCGAGAGTCCAGGGTTTCCCTTTGAGGCGCCGTCCACATTTAACTTAATCCATCCAGGAGGAGGAGCCTTCCAAAAGACTTAAATAGTTTAGTGTGGATTCAAGAAGATACCATTGACACCAATTCGGCGGAGGGTTTCAAAATCAATGACAGAATTGTCACAACAGTCTTTTTGGATTGTAGCTGCTTCCTTTATAGAAAAAAGAATCCTCATTTTACCTGTATTAATATTAAAAGAGTTATTGTTGAAAAAAGTATCATTTCTACCATACTATAGTATATGCAGAAGCTCTGTAATAGCAGTAATAAATAGATTATTGATTTGGGGTGACCTTGGAAACTCCAACATTCTTTTCAATTCTGAGAAAAAAAAAGTGCCAAAAATCTATCTGCAATAAAAAAGGTCAAATATGTAATGCCAAAGGGCCATAGTAGTATCACAAGATAAAAAAGATGATTAATGTCCTTGCGATGCTGATTTCATAATCTACATTTTGAACAAAGATAAAATCCATAAGATTGCAGGAAAACATCAGTTGGAATTTTTTGATGAGCAATACGCCACATAAGACCAAGACGAGAAGGCTTGATCCAGGATTTATTGAAATTGGTCATCGAATTAAAATTTTCATCCTAATTAGGGAAGTGATGGTGATAAAAAAAATTTAGAATCTAATAAGCCATTATGAGCAGGTTCCCAAACAAGAAAATCCTCATTGGAAGTGAATTGATAACTATCAACAATCCCCTTGATAGTATTCGGATGTTGAGAATTAGGGGAATTGATCATGTCCCTGATAGAGCAGTTTGCGGGATTAGGGGAAAAAGTATAAGGAATATTTGAAATAAGGGGGGAGCCAGTCTAGTTATCAAACCATAATTTTAATGAAGAATTATTACTAACAAGACATCTAGAATATTCCATGATAGAGTGAAAAGAAGCTTTGATCAATGGACAGATAAAAGAAGTCATGTAATGAGAAGAACCAAATTTAAGCTTATCCAGGAAACTATTTTAGAGGAAACTCATGGAATGAGAGTTATTATGAATGAGGAACCACGTGAGTTTGGCTTGGAGGGCCTCATTAAAGATTTTAATATTCTTAATACCAATGCCTCAATTTTCAATGGGTTTACAACATGTGGCACAAGAGACCGTGACCAATTTTCATTCCAGAGTCCTTCCCCTACCGATGAAGTTTCTCATAGCAGTATTTTACCGTTTTATTAGGCCCAAAGGCCATTTGTAGACCATCATGGAGTAAACCAGCTTAGAGACAATAGTGGATTTAACAAGCCAAATTATTCCTTCCATAGAAAGGGATTTACCTTTCTAGGAAGAAAATTTCTTTTGGATTTGATCAGCAATGTGGTGAAAATAACAAGCTTTGGGGTGACCCCAGAATATGGGGACACCAAGATACGTAAAAGGAAGGGTGCCTTCATTAACCCCTAAGACATTGGTGATATGAGTTTTCCTATTAGAGGGGAAGTTTTTACCAAAGTAAATTAAAGATTTTTTCCAGTTAATACACTAGCCAGAAACCTCTTAATAGTGTGAAATGATGGATTTAAGATTATTGATATTTCTTTTGTCTCCTTGAAGGAAGAAAATAATATCATCAGCATAGAGCAGGTGAGAGGGAGCATGAAGACTTCTGGAAGCAATAATAGGTTTGATTCTTCCTCGCTCAACATTGAGGGAGAAAAATCTACTAAGGTAGTCATCAAAAATCGAAAAAATGATAGCAGAGAGCGAGTCTCATTGTCTGACACCTTTAGAGAATTTGAAGTATCCCCTAGGAGAACCATTAACGAGGATAGAGATATTGGATGAGTTGAAGATGATTTTCATTTTACTGCCAAAGTAATTATTAAAGCCAAAACTAGATAGGACTTTAAAAATGAAGGTCCAGTCAATCGTATCGGAGGATTTAGTGATGTCCAGCTTAAGAGAAATATTTCCACCTCTAGTGTTTCTATTCAATAAATTAGTGGATTCTAAGGCGAGGAAAATGAAATCTTGTATAGATATGCCTTTAATGAAGCCAAACTGGTTCCAGGAGACAATTTTGTGGCTGAAATTAGAAATCATATTCGCAAGGATCTTAGTGATAATTTTAAAGAGGGAATTTAAAAGGGAGATGGGACGGAAAAGGTGAATTTCATCAGCATTATAAACTTTTGGAATTAAAGTGAGGAATTGAGAGTTGAGAGAATGGGGGAGAACCCCTTTTTCAAAGAAATATTTGACTAAATTACAGACATCATTTAATGGACATCCCAATGTTTTTGATAAAAACCATTTTTAAAACCATCAGGACCCGGGGCACTGTCTGGATTTAGACCGAAGACAGTGTCCATAATTGTAGAATCAAGGGGGATGCTGTTGAGTAGACAATTATCCTCAGAAGTAACCATGCATGGAATACATTTCATCAGGATATCTTTGTTAATGTTAGGACCATTGAAAATGTCCATGAAGTGGGAAACAACAAGATTAACAATCCATTCCTCAAAGTCAATGAGATTACCCTCAACTCTTAAGCAAGAGAGAGGCTTACAAGCTTTCCTAACACGCTGAAGAGAGTTGTAAAATTTGGTGTTTCTATCTCCATCATTGAGCCATTTTTTTAAAAAAAATTACTTCATTATGTTATCTTTAAAGTTAAGGATAGTGATCAATTTAGTAGAGATGTTGATTTAATCCTGGGGATCAGAATTGAAACTGGATATGGTGTTATTATTCTGAATAAGAGACAAATCCTTTTCCAAATCCTGAATATCTTTATCGATTAAAGCTGATTTATCAGAACACCACTTTTTGATAATGTTTTTTAGGGTTTTCAACATAGTGGTGCATGTAAAGGCATCATTGTAATTGACGATATTAGTCCAAGAAGAACTGAATAGAGAGACACACTCCGGGTCTGAAGACCAAGCCAAATTAAATCTGAAAGGAAAGAAAGGTTTCTGAGAGTTTTGAGGAATGATGACTATGATTAGATGAAAATCAGAATGAAGTTTAGTAAGGGTATAACACAAGATCAGGTTCCATTTATAAAGATAAGTCTCATTAATGAATGATCTATCAAGTTTACTCGCCACCACTTGGTTGTAATGATGTCTGTAACAAGTGAATTGAGCACATGTAAGGTTAATCTCAATAGGATTATTGCCTTATATGGTAGCTTTGAATTCTCTAGTAGAGATAGAGGAGAACGAGTGACCAATTATTTCAGAGGATGAAAAAATAGCATTAAAATCACCAACTAAGACCCATGGATCTTCAATCTTTGTATTGATGTCAGAAATCTCATTCCAAAGAGAGCTTCAATCTAGGTAATTGTTTTTGGCATAAACAAAGGTATTGAACATGTGAGTGCTATCCAGGTAGTAATCACACGTCAGAGCTTCAATAGAGAGACTAAAAATGTTGACATTTTGCAGATAAGAGTGATAGAAAATCCAAAGAGAGTCAACATAACCATTGTTACAAGCACCTAAGAAGGAAAAACCAATCTTACACAGATGCATGAATTTAGGGGAAAAGTTATCTTTAAGTTCAGTAATGGAAATCAGTATAGGACGATGGGTAAAAATATAATTCTTTAAAACATTAAGGGTGCCAGGGTTCGCAATCCCCTGATAGTTACAGTAGATAATATGCATTATTATTTACTCTTGGGGTTTGACCCCCCTTTTTTATTACCAACACCTTGACCTCTAGTTTTCCTAGGGGAAGTGTTTTTGTGGGGAATACATATTTTATCCTTTTTATCTATGGGAGACTCAGATTTAGCAATGTATCTTCCTGCCTTAACTTCGCAGTTAGTCAGCTCGCCTACAGGATTGCCAATAGGGGCTAGATCCGAGGGATCCAATTCTGAAACAGTGGCAAAAACCAGATCGCGGGGGGGGGGGGGGGTTCATTCAAAATAGAAACCTCCTGATGAAGGGCCACTGACTCAGAAACTGGATCTGTTTCAATAGGCCCGGAGGCTGAAGAATTAACATCAACGACAACAGGGGAAGGAATCTGCATTGAAACAGTGTGAGAACAATCTGCAGACAAAGCAGATTGGTTACTCGGAAGAACAGAGTTGATAATTGGAGAGGAGGTTCTGTTTTTGACCAAAGTCCCAGAGGGAACAACACAAAGTATTGAAGAGATAACTTGCCTATTGCATTCCATCTTATAAAAAGAGGTTGATTCTTTAAGACATGAAGGTGAACTGTCAGAAACAGAAGTGAGAAGGGGGAGTGTGAGATGAGTTCCAGGAGATGGGCCACCCACACTTTTGGTCAAGGAGGAATCACCCTTATGAAGGAAAGTCTGAGTTACAGAGACTAGAGGAAAATATTAAGGAAGGGAGCCATGTCCCAAGATTAGGGAAAACTTAGGGTCAGCTTTGTGGTGAGACTCAGTCAAGGGGGTCTGATTAATCATGTTGTCGACATTTTCCAGTTTTTCCTTGATGGACTGTTCCTGTAATTCCTGATTCTGTCTCTCTACCTGATCAGCCCAAGTTACCCCTGGTTCTTTTGTGGATTTAGGAATACATTTTCCAGGTTTGACTTGCGGAGTTTCAGATTTAACAGTGAAGGTGACTCTATCCTTCTTATTTACTCTGTCTTCAGACCAATCATAAGGGTTATGATGATTGGGGGCTCTATGAACCATTCCACAAATCTGAATAGAATGTCCCACAATTTTACAGAAGTCACAAAAGGAAGGCATGTTTTCATACTCAAGGTCAATTACAATCTTGTAATATTTGGCATGAAAAGAGACAGTATTACGAGGTTTGGTTTCAAGATTGACATCCACTAATTCCCATGCATACATACCCAAGTTAGCATTATTAATTATCCCTTTAATCTCATATTAAAATCAAAACAATTGGAATATGTGAAGTAATTACAATGTAAATCCAAATAAGGAGCCAAAATATATTAGCAACATATATTTTGACTATTAAAATAAAATTTGGAATAATTTTAATGAAAGGATTTAGATCAGTATTACATTTATTGAAAATATTATTCAATAAAAAAGAAACCCTCTCATACAATCAATGGAATGATTTTTTTTGGGATTGTATAATTATATAGATAACTTAACGTAAAAAATGGGAGATTTTTTATCCACAAAACCAAGGGGAATATTATCATAAATCACATTACATATAAAAATATAAAAAATTACTTTTAAAATCCATTCAATATATATTAAATACTTAAACACAATTTAAATATGTCAAGATTAAAATAGACTCTAACATAGAGATAGATAAAAATTAATCATCAATATATATACCTTATTATTGAGAGTATCTGTAGTCCACATGTCTCACATTATTTTTCAAAAAATTTCCTCATTTACCCATCTTTTTTAATGATATATTTTATTATTATTACTTACTAATATTTATGAATTTCAACGAATAAAAAACAGTATTTCTAAAAAATTAATGAATCTAAAAATTCATAGAAACAACCTAATTATGATCTTTTCATTAATATAAAACATTATAAGAAATATGAGCATAAAAAATAATAGTTAACAATGAATCATAAAATAGATCTTCTTGCTTTCCAACCATAGATAAAATTTAAAATAAATTTTTAATTGTGATGATATTTAAGAATCATCAAAGATCATTGATATATTGTGAATGATTTATCTCCCCCTCAATAGATAATTTTTGTATACGTTATTATTCTCCATAATTTAAAACCCATTTACAATCATAAAAATTGATAAATATATATTTTTCAACATCACAATATTCATCAAATATTATATACATAAATTCATAAGTAGTGATGTTATAAAAATTAAAAGTTCTTTAAAATTTATTATTAGAAGAATAATGAGAGAATATACATTTAAAAAATATTAAAAAAATTTTATCTAACATATCCATTTAATTTGATATAAAAAATTCATCAAAAAACATTAATATAAATATCATTTGGGTTTCTTTCATTAAACCACTCATAAGGAGATTTCTTTAATGAAGGTCTATAATAAGACATATTCAAACCATATAAATAAGTTTTAACAGAATCTAAACCAATTTTTTGCATCATTAAATTCATTAAGACTATTTTAATCCATTTTATGAATATTTTTAATTTTCTTTTTTACCACACATTTTTTTAGAAATGTTCTATGATTAGAATATTTATGAAAAAATCATAATATTCACAAAACATATCTAACACAAAATCAAAAAATTCAACACCTTTATAAATTTTATGGAAACAATTTAACAACATTTATTATTTTTTTCTTGGTTGTAAAATGCTGTATTTATATCTTTTATTTCTAGAAGTATTCGCAAGAATAGATAAATATATATTTTATAATTCAACAGGTCTAAAAGAAGAAACCTGATTAATATATTATAATGTTTTCATGTGTTTCTTTCCTTAAGAAGAAATTAGGAAAAAAATATTTTCTTAACTTTCTCTTCGTTAAATATATAACATGTCAATGAATGGACATTTTCTCACAATTATGTAAAGTAATTTTATGCCCTATTAAAGTTTTTTTGTAAAAAATATTTATTATTTCCTTCATGAGAAAATATTAAAATTAATTTTTGAAAATTATGGAAATGTTATTTTATAAAATTTAAATCATATCTAAAATCATAATAACATTTTAAATTTAGGGTGAAAATATGTGATTTTTATAAAAAGATCCATTTTTCTGGAATAGAGAATTTATACATATATTAATAAACATTAAATTTCTTTTTTTAAATAATTTAAATAAAAAGGTTTATTATATATTCTTCTCAAATAAAATAAAATGAATTATTTTCCCATTTAATGTACTCCAATTAACTATATTTCAATCATCTTTATATTGGATTTTAGTATGATATATTCGCAGGCATAAAAACACATTTGTCTAATAGAAGCGTTTAAGTGAATAATATTTCTTTATTTTAAATAAATAAATATTCTCTAATGAGGGATGAGTTAAATGAAATTTAAAGATTTTATTTATATATATATTAACTAAAATTCATAAAATTATAATTTTAATTTATAGAGTTTACGTAAGATCATATTTTCATTGAAATCTAATTTTTGTAAGAAAATCCCTTTTCGTCACCCTTAGAGTTTTTTACGAATTTATATTCATCAAATTCTATAAATGGAATTTGATAAAATATTATCCATAATATGAAAACAACTAATTAATAACATATTATACGTGAAAATAAAATTTATGTCATAATAGTTAGTAACAACCAAAAAATAATGTTACTGTCGGAAAAAACATAAAATGGTCAAAGGGATTAAACAATGAAGTAAATCGTATAAATTTTTTAAAACATATTTTTTAGTGTTATACTATTGTATTAGAATTTAATATCCTAAAATAATTTATTTTTCAATGATGGTGGATCTTGGATTGAAAGTGGCAACCCAATATTGAATATTGATTGTTATTTGAAAATAATTTCACTCATTATAAATTATAAAAGAGACCCCTACTTTCAAAAATTCACACTAATAAATATATTTTTATTGTGATAATCCTACATTCATCCCTCCCAAACATCCATACCCACATTCTAGATCTTCTGTTCGTCCCAAAATAAAAACAATAAGGTCAGAAATAAGAGATCCAATAGATGATCTTCAATGGAAAGGTAATCATCTACACTGAGATCTCTCTTTGTTACTCCATCTATTTTCTAAAACCTGTATTTTATAAAAAATAAAATAAAATAATAAAATAATATCTTATATACTGAGATGTTATTATTCTTTTGGAATAATATTCATTTGTCTCTTCTTCCATTAAATTGGAAAATAAACTATCGATCTTGTGTGCAGAAGACTACCATTCCAAGAATTTATATAATTAATTTTATACAATCACCAAAAATGGAAGTTAAATATGTTATATTTAACCTTTAAATATTATATTCATGAAATATTAATTTTTTTTGAAAAGATACATATCATATACCAGTTTTAAATAATCATCCATTGAAAAATTATAACAACATTCATGTTTACGACACACTACCTCCTTGATACGCAATGTGATTCATATTATTACCAAATAACATTGGTGGTATATTTATGTTTATTTAAATAAATAATATTTTGTATATGATATTATAAAAATTATATGAATATAAAATAACAGTTAACTTATTTTCATCATGTTCGTTGATGAATTGGAATGTTACTCAGGAAAACGTACGACCTAACGTGTCCATTATTGTAACACACATAGTTTTGATAATTATATTTCCTAATTATTTTTAAAAAGTTTAAAAGGGAAATAAAAATGATAATTATATAATGATTATTGTTCTATAGATGATGGATCAATGAACTATTTGACTATGGTGAACACACCGATGATATTTGGAAACTATGAACTGAGTATTCAAAAAGTTGAATATGTTAACAAAACATATTAAATAATTAATTACATCATTAATGTAAATAATGTAAATAATATTAGTATACAGAAATATCTTATATAATGATATTATGAAAACAAAAAATTTAAATCTTTTTATTATAAATATAAAAAATTACACAAACAAGAAATCCTGGTTTCAAGGTAAGGGTTTCTCAGCTCAATTTTATTTCTGTGAGAATAATGCAGTATTCATAACTTATTTATATTTTTTGGTCTATATAATGCACATTAGTTTATTAAATTATTATTTTCCAGAAAATTATTGTGAGTTGGAGAACTATATGTGGTTCACCATTTCATAAGTTGAGATTACTAAAGAAGTATTGGCTTTATATCAAAACATTCTTATTTGAAACACATGTTATTTTATGCATATAATTAATTATTACTAGTCCATGTACCACCCATTTACATATTATTTACCAAATCCTTGGTAGATAATGTTAATTTATGTAATATTTTGTCAATATTATTAATGAGAAGATATTTTTTAAGTGTTACCAATGTAGTAGGGGCTCTTTTTTCATTCTAATTTGAATTGGGATTGTTTATGCTCAAATGTAAATTATATGAATTTAATTGATCATTATATATTATAAAAAATTAGTTTTCTTATCCTCTAGTTATTCAGAATAATTTCACCTGTTATTACTATTTTACTCTCTTTGGTACATAACATTAATGATATAATATTTATAAGAAATGATAACATTACTTCACTCTTTAGTTAAAACCCCCTTTTCATTCATATACATGGTTTTTAAAAATATTTCCAATAATATATTAAAAATTCATCAAATAGTTTATTGTTATAATTTTTACTCATTTTTTTATTTTTTTCAATTATTTTGGAAAGAATTCATCTTATTATTTTCCAAACTACTCGATTTTTTTATAATTGTGTGAGAGGACTGATTCTTTTAACCTATATGACAAGTACCATGTTACCATCCTTAATTAACACTGAAATATTTAAGGATTAAATGAATATTTTATATGATACTTATGAATAAAAAAGTTTTCCAACAACAATTTGTAATGTTTTAGTTTTTAAAATGTGAATTTTAATGTGGAATGGTTATATTCGTCAAGAATTTTTATAATATTTTTAAAATTATTTTTATTCTACTATGAAAATCACTAATAATAATTTTGAATTATTCTAAATTATGTATAAATTATTCTTACATATATACATATCTCACCCTCCATTCCATTTAAGGGGAAATGCATTTCTTTTGATCATTTATCAAATTCATTCTTCAAGAAATAACTTTTTATTTTGAAATGAGGTAATATAGGGAAACCCATTTTCATTACAAGGGATATTCTTATGGTTACATATTATGATTTTTTTTCATTACATATAACACATATTCATATTAATGAAATGAATTTTAGGGGTGTCCAAATAATTTGAAGCCCATCTAATGCATTTGGTAATGTTTATTCTAATGGGATGCCATGAATATGACTATGGAGTGAATGAAATCCATTATTGGACTATTTATTTCATGTAATGTTTTTTTGGTTGTTGGCCTTGATTTATATTTATTTTATGATTTATTTTTATACTAGATTTACTATACTTATATGATCTTATGATACCATGTTATTTTTATTATTCTCCAATGTGATTAATCTTGATCCTTCTATATTATGATATCATGTTATACCCTGGAATCTCATTTTTTGTTTCAATTTAATTTTTATTCCATTATTAGTATTTTATATCGCTATATCTTTTATACGTAGTTCTAAAATTATCCTATAATATTTTCAAAGATCAAAATAATTTATGAGCTTATTGTAGAAAAATAATAAATATTTTTTATTTCAGAATAATAATGATATACTATTACCGTAATCTTATAAAGACACAAGTCTTCAAGAACAGTATGTTGTAACTAATGGATATTTTTATAAAAAAATAATATATATATGTGTGTAAAGAGTTTGAGTCCCCATAGTTGGTGGCCGACCAAGGAATAAAAAGTTTTAGATGTTATGAATATTATAATTTAGTGAGAACCCAAGGGATGTGTATAACGAATGGACTAAGTATTGAAAAATATCATGGAATTTTTTTAACATATGGATTGATTGGATTGAATAAATTACATCATATTCTAGATAATATTAGTGGATATGGCTTTGAAATTTTTTAACATAGGGTTAATAACTGGTAAAATAGTGAAGGGAGATGAACTGATCCTTAACTAGTGAACAACTATACTGAACCAGCCAAAATAACATTGTGACCTAATAACCATGAAATATTTGACATACAGTAAAGGTAATTACTATTTCCCAATGGTTGGAGTCTATAACATGAAAGGAGACAACAACAAAAAGGAAAAAAAATTACACCAAAATTACAAAAGATAGAGATTCATATCAGTATGCTCAAAAGTCCTAAATGATATTGTAAAATAAACCAAATAGGTATATAAAAACACTATATAGTACATCATAAAATTATTCCAAGTCAATAATATTATTCAGACATAATAAATGAAACTTCTCCATAATCCCCAAGTGAACATGAACATCCACCTCTTCATAAAGGCACATTCTATTTAGTCAAACATGGTTGGAGAAAATCTACAAATTCCCCAAGGCAATGGTAGGGTGTGATCTTAAAATCCCTATAGGGTCTCACCAAGTGTTCCATAATAAAATTCCATAGTTAATAACAAAAATATACTATAAATTTCAATAAAATAGAACCAAGAGATACAATTTCCAATTTAAATCAAAACATAATTTTCATTTAATCATGATTAGAAAAATTTAAAACATAGCCTAAATAAAAATTTTATATAATAAAATTTAAATAAATAAATAGGAATGAGTAAATCAGTTTCCAAGTCAATATATGTCATAAACAAAAACATCATAGTAATAAACAAGTCCATCTGTCCAACCATATGATGGTTTTGAGTTATGGGATCCTCGTATATATCATATTAGTGATCAGAAAAATTTGTTCACAAGCATACCTCAAGTTCACACTAAATAAGACTCATGAAAATCCCATAGGGGATATTTTTTTTTATCAAATTTGGTTTTTGTTAGAGTTTTCTCCATCTGTCCATTTCTAGGAAATTAACATAATAGACTACTATCCACAAATAACCAACTAAATAACCACGTTCACATGTTTTAATTAATCAATTGAAAAAGGAAAAATCATCTCATGGAAAAATAAATCATCTTTCACAAATCAATTTCCCACTTCTCATTCATAAAATGATAATTCACATAAAAATCAATATTTCTTTCTTCATTTCCTATCATCCTAAAATAAAAATAATCATATCATTTCATCAAATCAATTTCTGTAATTTTTATTAATAAATATAAAAAATATAATACAAATTTCTATAAATTTAAAAATAAACCACAATTTCTTATTGCTTTGTAATTGTGGGGTTTTCCCATAATTCCATTTGAATCAATTTCAATCATAATTCTAAATGAATTTTTGTTTAATAAAACAACTGAAATCAATTACATACAATAAAAATTTCTATGTTAAATCAATTTTCCAAGAATAAATAGAAGCAACTAACCTTAATCACAGAAACAAACATCATAAATGGGTCACTATGTTGAAAGATGAAGGCAATGAGGATCTAGGAACCCGTCCTAGAATCAATATTCCTTAACACACAGTTTAGAAGTACTAATCCACTGTTAATATATCAAAATACAAGGAGGAACAAATGAGAGGTTAAGAGATAGGAAGGTCTCTTACCTATAGATTTTCACTATATCCAATACAATGTTCCGTCAACAAAAAAATTATCCGTATAAAGGTTAGGACCCCATGATTACATAGTTATGGATTTAGGTTGTGAGGGGGGAGGGCACAATGTGTATCCCCATTCACTACTAGAAAATTGGGCTATAGACACAGTCTAAACCCCATTCTATATGGGTCAAAATAGTGTCTATAAGCTATATCCATGTGTTTGGCTATCTGCAACACCTATTGGCATTGTTATAGAGAAAATCTATAGCCATGGGTTTAAGAGGATATTTCCATAGATCAAACCATGGAAAAAAGACCTATATCGATGAATATAGAAATAATGTAAATATCTCACATGGTTTTCCACCAAGGATATAGGTTATATCTATAGTACAATCCATGGTTATAGATTATATTTCTGTAGTGGGAAACCATGGCTATAACCCATGTAAACCGTGGATATATATTAAAAATAAATAGCTCTTAGTTCGACTTAATCTTTATACCTATGCTACAACATAATGAATAATGTACCAGTAGAACATGGATAATGTTTGGTATATATATATATATCATTATCAACCATAGAAATAGATGATAAAACTGTGGTTGTAGCTCTTCCTGTTATTTCCCAGCAATTTTGTCCCACAATAATGTGGGAAGCCTATAGCCAGGGTTTTATGAATCTCTATCTATAGGAGTAGGATATAGCCACAATTTTATAGAACCATGTCTATTGCCTTTTATGAATTTACCAATAGCCATGGATTAATAAAACCATGGATTTAGGTGTAATATATATCCACAACTTATAAAAACGATTTCTATAACCACCATATAAATACCTATAACCATTTTTTTGGAAAACCGTGGCTATAGGTCTATGTATATAGCATGATGTTTTTTTAGTATTAAAAGTTATGTAATTATTGAGTCCCTTATATGATTAATAACTAATATAATTGTAATAAAAATGTGTTTTTATTATTTAAATGGGACATAACCTATTGATGTTGGGTATCCTTTAATATTTTGTACCCATTTAACTACATCATTTGGATATTATTACAAATCATGTAACTCCATTACATGGCATGTGTGTCCCCAGCTAACAAAAAAATATATTGGTTTTATGGTGAATTTTTTTTAAAATCAAAGCTTTAACCATTGTAGGTGTCCTCCTAATTATTTCATGGTATTAACCAACCAATAAATAAGTAAATCCCAAATAAAGGTTATAACATACCTGATATAAATGAAACTAGGTGTTACCTACCCCCTATAAAAACATCCCCACCCCATTGTATGTTAACATGATTCCATATTAAAATGTGAGGCCACTACTCTCTCATAAGTGGCTCATGCTCCCACATCTCATATTAATATAAACAGCTCTACCATAGCACACAAACCCAATGTATATTCCTCCCATAAAATTCCATTTTCACATAATCAACTATCATGACTAGATGCTCAATCATAGATAAATCAGGATGAATATCAATATCACCCTGGATAAGTACATGAGATAGATAAGAAAGATACATATGGAGCTTTGATACATAGAGAACATTATGTATCTTCTTTAATAATGGATGAAGTGCTAAATGGTATGCCAATTATTCCACCTGATCAATAATTCAAATGGTCCCACCAAATAAGGATCAAGCTTCTATTTCCACACAATTCAGTAATAACCCAAATGTGGTGAAACAATAAAGAAAACCTATTCAGAAACAGAAAATTTTTATTGTCTTTGAATAAGTTCATCATAAATTTTTTTCAGCTATGTGATTTAAACATATTCTGATGAATCAACTAATTTTTTTCATCTCTTAAACAAATATAAATATACCAAAGGAACATTCATTGATATTTGACCAACACAACAGGAAATTACACAACCTACCATAGAAGGCCTAAAATTTAGCCATTCTAATCATTGACTCGTAACTATTTTTTAAAATAAATTTCCACTAGTCCAAAATGGTCATATCAAGATCCAATAAATTCATAGATTTAAAAAAACTCATATCCCCAAGAATATCTATACCATATCCTTTTGACCATCCATCCTCAAGTGGTATTCCATACTCAAACAAACTCTTGATTTTAATGCCACATGAAGGAATAACAAAAATCATAAAGTAAAAATAGGATCCTTGATAGATACTATAGAAGATAGATCATTGTTAAAATTAAAAATCTCTTCAACATAGTGATTTCCCAACTCCTTGTCTTTGGTTTTATCTAGAATTTGTATAATGTTAACTGATTTTGTCAGACTATCATTCACAACCCATATCAAAATATTATTTCTCTATATAATCGTCAAACCAACCAAATGTTTATAAATATCACATCCCACTACCATGTCGACACTAGAAGTGCATGAAGAAAACAAAATAGATTTTGATGATCAACCTTGAACTATTGGAAATTATAATAATGAGATACCAAATTAGTAGGGTCTCATCTCACACACGACCACTTGAATCATTTCCATATATTTTAAAACATATTTTCGGTTCTTGGGTTCACAACCAATTATGAATATGAAAATCCCACAACACATCATTTCTTAGAGGTAATATTAAAACAAACCATTTTAAAAAACATATCATAACTTCCATGGAAAATTAACAATCAATAATGGTATCACTAACATAAAGAGAGTCTCTAATTTTATAAAATTTAACCTCAATATGTTGTTTCTATAAAAGTATCACATGAATGGAGAGGAAATCGAAAAAATTGTACAAGAAAACCACATGCCATGTCTCCAGAACTCCAATATGTAACTCCATAAAGATCCATCAATTTCCACTCTACCAATGATTCTATCAGGACACGGGTCAAAATATTCCTTCAAAAATAATTGTTGAGAACATTTCCCTTCCCAATTGTATTGGAAATATTAAAATAAAAATATTTTAGGATATCCACCAACACCTCTCATAGTGATTGAAATTATTTTGATACGAGATATAACTCAATACCCTATGTAATGAATACATGGTAAATCATTCTTAAAAAAATTGATGTCACATACTCTTAAGCATCTACATAAAAGTTTAAAGATTAACGTAATGGTCTGAATAATTATTCTTATACGGGGTAATCTACTGAGATCTATATGTAGTGACGTGATGACCATACATTAGAACACAACTCCAAATCCAACCTAATGGCCCAAAAAGTACAACATTTCCCTTCCCAGAATATAGATGATTAGACACTAAAACAAAGGTCAAAATTAATTTTATAAATGAAAAATATCTCCTAAATTTATCATCTAATGAATATTTTACTCCATTATAAGTTAGTGTACTCATTAGAGAATCCTTCTTTGATAAATTCGTTATGAACCATCGTAAATATATATCTAATGGTAAGGTGGTCTGAATATTGAAAAAATTATGTGGTTAATCCAATGTCAAAACAAATCTCACCTTCATTGGATCATCCAAAATACCAAGCCATTAGACGACGTGTCCCAAAAAATTCACTTCTTGAATTTAGAAATCAATTTTTGAATGTTTAGAAAAAATTCAATGATTTATGAATATTGGTGGAACTACTCTCAAATTACACACATTATCCTCTGTACACGTATACTATACTGGGATGTTATCCACAATGGCCACAATGAATTGTGTGAAGAAAATCATGAATGATCCTATTCATCAAATCCATAAAGACTTTAGGAGTATTTACTAGACCAAATGATTAAAAAGTAACTCATAATTGAAATACCTACTCCAAAGTGTGGTTTTATGAATTCCATATTCCTTTATTATCAACTAGTGACAACTTGATCAAATATAATTCTTCAAGAACCACATCTCCCCTTTCCACTAGTCAAAACAAATCATAAATTAGTGGAAACTAATACATTTTCTTTACTGTAAATCATTTGTGTTTTCATTAATAAACACATTTGTATATGATTGCGTATGAGTTGTCAAGAAAGAGAACAATATCCTCCCAAGGTGATTCACTCAGACATATAATGACTTTATCTAATAGTTAATCCAACTAAGACTTTAACTCTTTCATTTCTGCCCGTGGAATGTGATGAGAAGCAATAAGTACTGGTTTAGTACCATGATCTATATCAATAGAAATCTCATCCTCCCTTGTTTAAATCCATAGAATTCAAAAAACATTATGATACTCTTTGAACACAGGAGGGTGAAATTCACTCAATGATTCTCACTCCAGATCAAATGAAAAAAACTACATTAATTTACACTACAGAAGATGAGAAGGACCCACTGTGCCTGACCCTCTATCCCATTCTCCCTAAAATATATGGAACAAAACATTTGGAATATTAAACAGGACATGTGATATATAATAGAAAATATGGAATTTATTAACATTGAGTGAATCTATTCGAAAAATGGAATTATAATTTTTCATGTTAAGAACTATTAAACCTCAAAAAATCAAAATCTCTAATGTTAAGATCACACATGTTGGAAAATGAAGAAACTCCCCTCTCTTTTTTTCCATGAATTATACTAATATCCATCACATAAGAAAAAATATCCACATAAATATTTTTCATGTATAAAATAATGGTTGATAAAAATGTTTGAGGTATATCAGTATCAAATAAAGTAGTTACTTAAAACGAATCTATAGTGGTGGTACCTCTCATAGTCAGAAGAATTGTATCTAATTCCGCTATAGACTCTTATAATATGTGAAGATACTTCATTATATATATCAATGGATTGATCCCCTTAGATCATGATGAATCTGATTGCACCCAATTAATTTTTGGTTCTGTTGCACCTATGCTATTATGTGGTGTAGAATAGATATAGAAGATCTTCTTCACATGTCCTGAACTTCTATATGAACCGCATATATTAGGTGTGTTAGTGAAAACCCTTATTGAATATGCATGCTTTCCTCACTATAAGAAAGTTAGAGAACCTATATCAATCATGTCTGGAGGCCTAAAATAACCGTAATATTGAGATCCTCCTAATGATTAATCTTGTTTACTATTATATTCATGGGAACACACAAAATTTACATTGAGAGAAAATAAAACACTCTTCAACCCTGAATTAACATCCAAATCAATCACAATCATCAATTCTCTATCCATCATGTCAGAAAAAGAAGATAGATTTAGAAAGAAAACCAGGTAATGAATGTTATATTTAATTCCCTTTCCAAAGTGTCATGTATTTATCTTTTCATTCAATACAATATCACATATAGACTGTACATGAACAAAAAATAAGTTTCCATACTATATCTGGGTCCTGTCAGTTTCTTCATGTTCTTCAAAATTCATATCCTTATACAGTACCATAGTCTCTATATAGAAATTTTATGTGAAGAGAAATGTGAGTTCCTTTCACTATAAACCCTATTTCTTAATCATCATAACTATTGAGTCCTACCATCTTCGACTAGGTCCCTCTAGCTTAACATTTGCACAAATTACCAAAATAGGTTTAGGAGATTCCTTGAAATAAAATAGAATCCCAATCATTGTAAACCTATAATTGAACTATTGAGTATTATTAAATCCCTAAAATGATGGTGGATTGTGTAGAAAGAATTATTAAGTTGGATTCCAAAATTTATTCCACTGAGGTCCCATTAATAGATCCTGAATAGTAAATGTTGTAGGGGCTAACCATAGATCATAGAAAAAATTTACTATGAACTCAAAAATATTACAATCCTTGAGTGGAATACCTTATTGTAGTTTATCAATAGATTCATTATCAATACAATCCACATGACTTATCAGAGGGATGATTCTACAAAACCTTAGAAAACAACATTGAAGATATATTTTGATTAATGAGATCAGCAAATCACTTAGACAAATAGAGAAAATAATCCCTTAAAAGAAGAGAATCATATTTGGATTCCTACAAATCCAAATATAAATTAATTAATGACTAGTTCTAACCTTCAATATTCCTTTCAAAAACCACCCATGGTGTCTTAAGGCACATTATAATGTGATCTAGCCAAGAAATAGCTCACAACAACCCCTAGGTCTTAATAATATCTCAGACATCATATAGAAATAATTTAATGATACTCCACCTACATTATTGATTCATGTTGTTCACAAACTACCTCAAATACCACGGTGCACAGAAAAAATGAACCATATCTTACATAGCATGGAGGGAATTCTGGATACCCACCATTTTGAAACTCTGACCTAGAATCTTAAATGATCAAATATGGAATAAACATTCCCCAAAAACTATGAAAGATAAAGATAAATGTAAGTATTCTTTGAATTCCTCAAATAGATAGTACCAAAAACCATATATTTGTATCAAAAAGCAAAACAATACATTATCAAAGTACACAATTCTGAAAAGATAACTAATATTTCGTAGATTAAAAATTACTTCAATACCCATGGTATCAACACCATGAGCATCTTCTAAGAGAAGATTTCTCTTTTCTCAGATCTCAAGGGAGAAAATCCAAAAAATCCCAATGCAAATGGAAGGGTTTGCGATAAAAAACCATTTATTCTATCACTATGTATTCCAAACTAATATTTCATCATTATTAAACAATATATGATTTCAATTC
This sequence comes from Viscum album, assembly GCA_963277665.1. Classification (NCBI taxonomy): domain Eukaryota; kingdom Viridiplantae; phylum Streptophyta; class Magnoliopsida; order Santalales; family Viscaceae; genus Viscum; species Viscum album. The sequence goes on along the minus strand of OY728122.1, from coordinate 930,521,405 downwards.
CTATAAAATAGGTCTTGGAGATACAATATCCTTTTTAAAATAATAAATGATTTTCGTATCAGAATGAAGGAAAACTTTGTAAATATGGATTAAAAATAATTTTTTAATGAACAGTTAACATAAATCCATTGGTATGTGTTATTAGGTTTTAGAATCAATGAAATTTATAAGTAAAATCGTCAAAAAGTAACATGGTAATCATACTTAAAATATGATAGTTTTTATTTAATATATCCTCACAAATATATTATACGGGGTCACTATTATATGATTATACACACCCATCTTGCTCATGTAGAATATAACTCATCAAAATCTCATTGGGGATATTATTTAAAGACCAAGATTTTTGTCAGAGTTTTCATCATTAATCTATTGGTATGGAATTAACATCATTGTGTTGTTATCCCAAATAACTCGTTAACCACCCAAGATTTCTTATTCTTAATAAATCAACTGAAAAATGCTAAATCATCTAATTTCAGGTAAATCATTATTTAAAAATTAATGGGGTGAATTTAATTTCTAAAATTATTATTCACCTTGAAAACCAGATCATGATATTTTCACCATTACAAGTCTTTTTCAAATAAAATAATTCACATGTTTTTAATAATTAAATTTAATCCATTTTGCGCAAAAATCAATATAGAATTTAGTTGACAATTTCCTCAACGTTTAAAATACACCCTAATTTATAATTCATTTGGAATTAGAGGGTCATCAAAAAATTCTACACTAAATCACTTTCAATCCTAATACACATCAAATTGGGTTTCCACAAATCAATTGAAACTAATTTAATAAAACATTTAATTTAAGGATAAATCATTGGACAAGCTTAAACACAACCACCCACCTAAAATCATGGAAAGAAACACCCACAAAGAGACCAACAAAAGATTGTTGAAGGCATAAAAGATCATGGAAAACAACCTATAATCAAGATTTAATAACACATAGTTTAAATTCATCAATCCCTAGATGGTATTTCAATATCCAAGGAGGAAAGAGAGAAGGAGAGAGATAAAACAGATATGGGAAGATAATTTAATATGAGAGATTCATATCAACCAACAAGATAATATATAATTAAATATATGGTTTACAAGAATAGGAGAAATCCAAAATCAATTATGGAAAGATTTTTTTTGTGAGATTGAGGGATTAAAATAGTTTGAAATGAAAATAATTATTGTAGAACAATTAAAACCACATATCCCAATAATTACACATCCTACAACCCCTTTACATTTTCGGTAATTTTTGAGTCTAATATACTCTGAAAAAATATCCATTTAACAGAAATTCAATTTTAGTATTTACATGGTCTGTAATATATGAAAACTATGTAACCTTGAGCATTATTTACCCATTCTAGGAAATCATCCAAAAAATTATTACAAATAATGAAACCCCATTATATTTCAGGTAAATCTACAGATTGCTATAGAAAATTTATTTTTAATGCTGAAAATTCCCAAAATATCATTAACATCGATATTACATGTATTAACTTAGTTCCACCTCATATTAAACCAATCATAGAAAAAAGAAAAAAACAAACAAATATTATAACATAACTAACATAAATCTAATAGTGAAGTACAAACAATAATAGTCATTACTGTAAACATTGTTTAAAAATCCTTGGGGAAATTATTTGGAAATACCTGAAAATCGTTTCAAATAATAATGAACCTCTTAAATAGATTTTTATATTATTAAACCTAATATAAAACATTACCATGGATAACTTTGAATAAATCCTAGAGACTCATATGTCCGAATACACTTATAATTTATAATCTCTTCCATCATGGTTTATATGTTCCCCTTTAATATGCATATATATCCCCATCTTGTTTTATTCTATATATTAAATGGTAGTAAATTGGATAATTAAATCTAATAACTATTGTGAAGGGAAATGTAATAATTTTCTTAATGGAATTCCCAAATAATAGGGAATGGTAGATATAGTTCCTATAATTATACCAAATGATCCTTCTTGAATTATTATTAACAATTATAACATCGTTCTATTTATAAAAACATCCAAGAAGAGAAGGTTAGAATATAATATAAGATGTGTTGTCAATGATGAAAAATAAATGAGGATTCAATTTTCTACTTGAGAACAATGTGGGAAGGGGTGTAAATCCATGATTTTTTGTGAAATATTTTTTTAGTTAATTTATTAATTTTGATATTTTTCATTTCATAAAACACTGAATATTGTTTTATTTATATTAATGAACTATGTTTGGATTGTTTAATTTTCAACAATAAGATAATAATTCACTAAAAAAAACATAGAATATCTAGTGGTACATGAAACAATATTTTTGTTTTTAACTGTACACAATACAGATCCCCTTCGATAGCTTGTGTTACATAAAAGACTATGTTTTAACTAATCTACAATATACTATTAATATGATTACTAAAATATTATTATAGATACTATAATGACCCAGAACTTCCAGGGATTTTTTTAAATACATGTGAATTCTACGAGTCCGCAATTTCTAAGGGCGCTTGATTCCGAGGCCCGGTGTGCCCAGAATAAATTTCTGAAGTTTTGTTTAGGTATGTTCAGTAAACATACGAGAATGATTTTATATCTTTTGAATCGGTGCTCGGAATTGAAATCTTAGGGCACCGTTGAAATCAGAACGTCAGTGATTGCATAGAGAGACCCTCACCACAGTTGCATTTTAAAGAGAATGGATGTTAGATTATGGGGTTCTAAATTAAATTAAATAAAAATATAGGGGTTACAAAATTTTTATTCGAGTAATTTAAAACCTCCAAAGGGAGGTTAGAGTTGGGACCCACCCACACATATCCTCCATTTGGAGGATAATTAATGTGGGGACCACATGGGCTTTAACCCCTTGAAACACTTCGACTTCCCCCCCATAATTGTACAAAACTTCTCTTCATTTAATGGAACTACTCACCTCCCCTATTCTTTTTGAATTTGAACCATTACTTAGCATTAATTAAATGAGTTGCCTCATTTAATTACGCACTACATTGTGTTGTTGGGCCAAGGAATTAATAGATATCATCCTTTATTATTTTTGGGGTTGGAATAATCTTTTGGGAATCTTTTGAGAAGAGAGCTTCATCCTTCCAATGAAGATCCATATAAGAACGATGTTTCTTCCATAGTTTTATACCCCAGACATTTCCCGACATCACATTTCCATGGCTTTGTCAACGAATCTATGTCCGCACTTTTTCTGACATTGTCAATGGATGACAAATATGAGGCAGGGGTTTGTTTTGTTTAAATTAAATCGTCGTTTCACATCGTTTATTATGGTTCGATGTTGGCCAATTGTTATAACCTAATTCCGAGGCCACATGCCAAACAGACACGGCCCAACATCCCTCTTTTGGTTCTTGATTGGTTGAAGACAACAGTGGACCAGCCGCGCCACCAGAAGAGAGGATCGTAGTGGAGCTTCAGAATCTGGCGACTGGGTAGCCGCAAGAGCAACCGGGGGAACAAGGGTCACCAGGTCGCCGAAGGGGCATGGCGCCATCGTGTCGTGCAAAGAACCGGGCCACGGCCAGGTGGGTCGTGATGGAACCAGAGGGGCACAATGTCGTCGCACTGTGCTGGAGGAAGGGGGCCACGTCCATGAAGGCCACGGGGGATGAAGATAGCACAATGCCTCCATACGACGCTGGAGAAGACCCACGACCAAAGGCCATGGCGGACGGTGGGCTGGCCGGCTAAGCAGCCCGCTAGTGGCACACCAGAAGGAGGGACCCCGAACTGGGGCCTAACATCTGTTCCTTCGGAATTCGAGGGGAGAGCCAACCCTCCCCCCACGGTGTGGGCGCCAGCCAGTACACGACATGCCGGCAAGGCCATACGGCCAGCTAGTACGTGGCCAGCCGGCCGGGCCATGCGGCCACCAGCCCGGCTGCCTCGGGCCACACCACCCTTGGGCCAGGCCACCCCATTGGACCGGGTCGGAGCCACGAACTAGTTCATTCCCTGGTTCGGACCGAGTTGGGGCAGGTATGTCCGACTGGGTCGGACCAGACCCGGACTCGCTATAGCCCATTTACACCTTTTTCCTCATATATTGTGTTGCGGGTGTCCGATCGATGAAACATCTGTGGAAAAGGAAAGCTTAGAGTAGGATGTTTCCTTTGGCATACCCCACTTGTGGTTTGGACATAGTAGGGGTATGGATGGGTTGGTTAGAACCTAAAAACAACCAGGCCCCTAAAACGGAAATGCCAATAACTCACAGACCGGGTGCCCGATTGACGTTATGTCTGTCACGTTGGGTTCATTATGATGAGACGGAACATCATGATACATCAACTCGAGACTTCATGGTTGTTGATGTATCGAATCTTGTCTCAAAAAGAGGACCCTCCAGGAATCGAGCGTGATGTGTGTGGGAACCCTATGGCTGGCTGCGACTGAGATGATAGGATCCTACGTGAACCTACTACTGTACCGATATCCTCTATGGGGTCGATAGAAACGATACTTTATGAGGATCTTTCGTGGGTTCGATAGCAATGATACTGTACCAGGATCCTCCATGGGTTGGACATCGATGATTTCTGTACTGGGATCCTCCGTGGGTGCGATAGCGATGACTACTGTACTGGGATCCTTCGTGGGTTTGACAGTGCTGATACTATTCCAGGATCCTACGTGGGTTTGACAGAATAGATGATTTAGTGTTTACATCTAATCATCTTTACCCCTCTTCATGAGTTGTATACCTAGGTGAGCTGAGTCATGTATTTCAGTCATTATTAACGTGGTGATTGACATTACTTCATTTGTTTAATGGGTTGTGCTAGGGCTCGAGAGTTGGAGCAGGACTCAGATTGGTAACTTAGGTATATGTATGGAAATATACCTAAGTAGGGAAGCTTAATACTTTGTTATTGTATCATTCTACTGTGGTTTATCCTTAGCAGATTCTGGGAGACCTTCAGGGGGTCTCGGGGTCCCCTACTGAGTATTGTTATACTCACCCCCGCACGAGATTCTCCCTCACCTTGTTGTGTTCTGTGAAGATGGCGGTCACTAGTGATCTAGTCTGAGGGATGCGGGCGGGAGACTTCTCGGAGCTGGACTAGATGGGATATACCACTAGGATGAGTTTTTTGAGATTTGTACCTACCCTTTAGGTAGGATTCCCGGGTGGATGATCCCGGTGCTCTTTTCTGTTTTTACTTGTACTTGTACTTGTTGTTTAGTTGGGTCTGTATACTGGCCCACTTACTTTCAGAACACTTTTCATTTCAATATTAATACTTCTTGCTTCCACTTATTGTTTTGAAACTGTGTGTGTTATAGGTTTTGAGGCAATGCCTTCCCTTTTTATTGGGAATTCTACTTTGGTTCTAGTCGCTAGCCCCTGGCCTATGGAAGGCGGGCATGGGGTAGTCCTGGCATGAGCCTCGAAGACAGGTCATGAAAAATTAGTATCATAGGAGTCATTTCTACCATAGAACATAGAATCTGATTATTTCAAATGGAAAAGGTGGTTAGTGTTTTGGTTGTGTTTATCAGTTTAGGGTAGCTGGTGTTGGTGCGTCGGCCGACGTATCCTTACACTTGGACTATGACTTCTGATTTCCGACATAGTGCATGAAAACACTAATTCCCTATGTGTTTATTTTTGAAGAGTTTTTTTCATGATTACATTATGTCAGCTCACCTGGTATATCGTTTTCTTCATGACACACCTATATCGTTTTAGGATATCCCCCATAGTCAGGTATTTAGGGTTCCTAGTTTCGTGCGAAATGGTAGCCCAACGACCGATGATTTCTTGGTGCAGGGCCCCATCACTGCGGAGGTACCAGCAGTACCACTACCCACTGGGCCACCGATACCACCACCTCCAGCAGTAGAGAGTGCACACCATCTGATTGCATTACACAAGGTCTAGTGCCATAGGCCTCCCATGTTCAGGGGAGAGACGGACCCACAGGCAGTTGAAGATTGGCTGGAGGTTTTTGTGAGAGTTTTCATGTTGGTAGGGACACCATCCGACCTCATATTGATCCTTGTCGTGAATCTCCTACATGAAACAACATGCATATGGTGGAGCATGATGTTGTAGGTGCATTATGAGGCAACACTAAAATGGATACACTTAGAGAGTCTCTTCCGGTCCGAGTTTGTTCCAACCACCCATCGTGTGGTGCAGATACATGAGTTACTACATCTACAGCAAGGTAGCATGACAGTAGCTTAGTACTCATTGAGGTTCACAGATTTTTTTCACTACTCTACAGATATGGAACAAGACCCATTCTTCAGGGCCCAGAAATTCGCGTAGGGACATAGACATGATATCAGGGCTTCAATGATCTCCCTCAGCATCCCGGCACAGGAGGGGGTGCTAGAGTGAGCCCTTCTTGTGGAGTGTTTTCTAGTTGAGCATTCACCTGTAGCGAGAACCACCACATGGAAACACATAGCAGAATCTTCTGTAGCCAGAAGTAGATAGATTTCACAGAGGACCAACCGGACCAGTCCATCATGCAGGTGACCCTAGGATACAGGTTCAGTTGTGTGGGGAACACGAGACAAATCCATCCATACGAGGAGCATGTACTACTATGCATGCAGTGGGCAGGGTCACATGGCTCATGACTGCCTGAACAACCATGCAGATGAGTAGCAGATAGTAGAGGGGCCTCCGAGGTAGAGTTAGAGGTTTGACCGTGGTGGTCCTCCAGGAGCAGGCAGACGTTGCAGAGGAGCTGGCCGAGTAGCATGTGGCAGATGACGTTTCGAGGACCTACGATCACCACCACCTGGAGGTCGACCCCGACCATAGGGAGTTGATAGAAATATGAGGGATCAGCTTCAGGATGTAGAGGCCTACGACCACAATGCACCTGAGATGATTCGAGGTACTATCTGTGTCTACTCCACCCTTGTTGTAGTACTTAGAGACATAGGTGTGAGTCATTATTTTATTACTGCTACACTCGTTTGGAGCTCAGATATTTTGACAGATATTTTGGCTCGATCCTTACATATAAATAATCCTACTGGAGTAGACTCGATGATTACACACGGGTGCCAGCAGTGTGAGCATTCTCTAGGAGGTGAGAGCTTTTGTTGGGATCTGCTTGTAGTGGCGTCGAGGCCTTACAACATCATCTTGGGTATGGACTGGTTATTCACAGTTCTTGCTCAGATTGACTGTATTAGGCACAAAGTGCGGTATTTCCGCACGGATGGGACCGGATTCACTTCATTGGTGAGAAGGGAGCCCTTGCAGCGTAGGATGGACTTACACAGAGGAGGGGGAATCCGATCACACATCATTCGGCTAGTCTCATCCTCGGAGCGGTTGATGTGCGGAGTCAAAGTTTTCTTGTTTTGGTGGATCAGTACGTGGATGTTTTCCCTGGAGATGTTATAGGACTACCTACTCACAGATAGGTGGACTTCTACATTGAAATGTACCCTATGATGACACCGATAACTAATCTAGCATATTAGATGGCTCCGGCTGAGCTTCGTGAGCTGCGGGTATATCTGGAGGACTTGCAGGGGATGGGATTTATCCGACCCAGTGGTTGACCCTGGGTATCCCTAATTTTGTTCACCACGAAGACGTATGGGAGCTTGTGGATCGATGAAGACTACCATCACCTGAACTAGGTTACCATGATGAACAAGTACCAACATCCGAGGATTGATGACCTCTTTGATCAGCTCAAGGGTGATCGATGGTTCTCAAAGATAGACCTCATTTCAGGCTATCACCAACTCACAGTTCGAGATGAGGATGTGAAAAAGACAGAATTCAAATGTTGGTACAACCACTACGAGTTCTTGGTTATGCCCTTTGGTGTAAAAAATGCTCTAGCATTGTTCATGAGTCTCATGAATAGGATATTCCATCCCTACCCCGATCGCATTGTCATGGTCTTCATTGGCGACATTTTGATCTACTCGACTACTGGGGAGGAGCATGCTTACCATTTGTAGGTAGTACTGGACACACTCCGAGAGCCCCATCTTTATGGTAAGCTCTCGAAGTGCCAGTTTTGGATTCGCGAGGTTCATTTCTTGGGACACATCATCTCAGAGACTGGAGTTTATGTGGATCCAATGATGATTGAGGAAGTACTTTCTTGGGATCCACCCAGGAGTGTGGAAGAGGTACGGAGTTTCCTGGGCTTGGCTGGATACTACCGAAGATTCATTCTAGGGTTCTCCAGAGTTTCAGCACCACTTTCAGGCTTGACAAAGAATTGGAATCCCTTCATGTGGTTGGAGAGATGCCAGTAGAGATTTTAGGAGCTGAAGCAGAGGCTGACTACTGCCCCCATCTTGAGGCTTCTAGAAGAAGGCATAGGGTACATAGTCTACTACTATGCCTCAGGGACCGGAATCGGGTGTGTTCTAATGTAGGAGCAAGGAGTGATTGCGTAAGGTTCTCAGCTATTGGGGCAGCATGAGAAGAACAACACTACCCATGACCTAGAGTTAGTAGTTGTGGTCTTTGCCTTGAAGATGTGGTTTCACTATCTGATGGGTGAGTATTTTACAATCTACTATGACCACAAGAATCTCAGGTACATCTTCTCGCAGAAGGACATGAACCTGAGACGTCGGTGCTGGCTTGAGTTCCTACAATACTTTAACTTTGAGATAGTATATACTCCTGGGAAGGGAACGTTGTAGCAGATGATCTCAGTAAGAGAACAGGCATTAAGCAACTAAGAGAAGCGACAGAGCAGCTGGCCGCGTTGAAAATATCTTTTGTGGACAAGGATGGAGCAGCCTTTCTATAGTCTCTCACGGTCACTCCTCCACTTCATCAGCGAGTCAGGGAGTCACATAATGGGGATGTTGATTGTGAGATGCGATGTGCTCAGATATCCACAGGGCAGGCACCTGATGGATTTTTTGAAGGTGGGGTGCATGTCATTTTCTTTAGAGGAAGTACCATGGTACCAGTTTCACTTCATGAGGAAGTGTTGAGGGAGTTCCACACATCTCCTTTAGTGGTACATCTATGTGTGGTGAAGATATATGAGGTCCTCCGACAACAGTACTAGTGGCCAAGTATAATGAAGGCAATAGTAGTGTTTGTCTCTTGATGCCACACTTTTCAGCAAGTGAAGGCGGAGCAGCAGGTTCCAGCAGGCTTGGTTTAGCTTTTATAGGTCCCAGAGTGGATGTGGGATGGGATATCCATGGATTTCGTCATGGGACATCCACATACATCCAGAGTACAAGACTCTATCTTTGTGATATTTGACTGAGTCACCAAGTCGAGCATCTTCCTACCAATCAGAGATCATGGTTCAGTAGAGAGTTTGGGAAGCCTCTATGTACAGGAGGTCATATGGCTTCATGGTGTGCCATTGACGATCATCTATGATCAAGATTCACGTTTCCCTTCCTGGATTTCGAAGGAGTAGTAGGAGGATTTTGGGACACAACTTCGCTTGAACACCTCCTTCCATCCTCAGACGGATGGTCAGACTGAGTGGACTATTCAGACTCTCGAGGACATGCTCCCTGCATCTTTTCTCAACTTTGGTCATAACTGGGAGGATCACATACCCTTGGTATAGTTTTCATATAACAATAGCTACAACTACACCATCGGGATGTCTCCTTTTGAGGCACTATACGGCCGACCTTGTAGATCGCCTCTGTGCTGAACTGACCCAATGGTGTCAGCACTCATGGTACAAGAGATGGTGAAAGATACAATGGAAAAGGTGTAGATCATCCATGTGTGGATGAAGAGTTCACAGAGTAGGAATAAGTCTTATACTGATAGGAGACGGAGACCACTAGTGTTCGAGGATGGCGATGAAATCTTTCTACAAGACTCATCTCGACGAGGTCTATGAAGATTTGTCCAAGCAGGAAAGTTATCTTCGCGATTTATCGGACCGTTCCAGGTCCTCAGTCGTGTAGGCGAGGTGGCTTACTACCTTGCACTTCCATCACAGTTTCCCCAAGTGCACGACATCTTCCACGTATCTCAGTTGAGGAGATACGTGCAAGACCCATACCACATCATCGAACACAGGGAGCTGGACATCGATGACATGGAGACATTCACGAAGGTTCTAGTGGAGATTGAGGATCGACAGGATCGAGTCCTACATGGGTGGTCGATACCTCTGGTGCACATTTGATGGCAGCATGGGAACCTCCAGGAGAGAACATGGAAGCGGGAGGCTTAGATGCATGCTCAATACCCCCATTTTTTTCATATTGTGTGTTGTATCTAATAAGGACATAAATTCATGAGGTCAGGATAACGTAAAGACCCTGAATTTCCATGGGAATATTTCTAAATACATGGGAATTTTACGAGTCCGTAGTTTCAGACGACACTTGATTCCGATGAACGATGTGCCAGAAATCAATTTCTGATGTTTTGTTCTTGTACGTTTAGTAAATGTATGAGCAAGATTTTATATGTTTTGAACCGATGCTCAGAATAGAAATTTGAGGGCACAGTTGAATTCGCAGTGTCAGTGATTTCTTAGTGAGACCCTCACCCCAGTTTTGTTTTAATGAGAGTGGATGTTAGATTATGGGGTTTTTAATTAAAATAAATAAAAATATAAGTTTTACCTTTTTTTTATTTGAGGTAGTTATAACCTACAAAGGGAGGTTAAAGGTGTGGTCCACCCTCACATGACCTTTCTTGGGTGGATAATTAACATGGGGACCACACGGGCTTTAACCCCTTGTAATAATTGGACTTTTCCCCATAAATGTGAAAATCCTCTCTTCATTTAATGGAAATCCTCACCTCCCCTATTATTTTTGAATTTGAACCATTCCTTAGCATTAATTAAATGAGTTTCCTCATCTAATGAAGCACAACTTTGTGTTGTTGTGCAAATGAATTAATAGATTTCATCCTTTATTATTTTTGGGGTTGGAATAAACATTTGGGAAGCATGATGGAAGATAGCTTCTTCCTTCCAACAAAGAACCACCAAAGAATGACACTTCTTCCATGGTTTCCTAACCCGGACGTTTCCCGACGTCACCTTTCTGCAGCTTTGTTAACGAATCGACATCCGTTAGTTTTCCGACATCGTCAATGGACAAAAAATATGAGGTAGGGGTTTGATTCGATTAAATTACATCCTCATTCCTCGTCATTTATTAAGGTTCGATGTTGGCCTATTTTTATCACCTAATGTGGAGGGTGCAGGCTGAACAATCATGGCCCGACGTCCTTCCGTTGGTTCTTGTTTGGTTGACTATGACAGTGGCGCAACACCACCGTTGGAAGAGAGGACCGCAGTGGAGCATCAACGGCTCGCGATGGGCTAGCCGTGAGAAGAACCAACATCGCAAGGGTCACTGGGTCTCAGAAGGGGTGCGGTGCCGGTGCACCGTGCAATGAAGCGGGCAGCAATGTAACCAGAGGGGTGCGGTGTCGGCGCACCACGCAGGAGGAAGGGGGTCGGAGCCATGCGGGCCGCGGTGGACGAAGACAGAGCGTCGCCATCACGCCTCACCTTAGAGGACCTGTGGAAAAATGCCATGGTGGACAGAGGGCGGCTGACTGAGCCGGCCTCCTGTGGTGCTCCACAATGCAGGACCTGAGGGATCCTGCAACACCCAGAACCGGTGTCTTACGCCGCTTCCTTCAAAAGCTGAGGGGCGCGACACCCCCACCCCCATGGTTTGACCAACTGGGCTGCGCGGCCAGCCGGAGAGGCCACACGGCCCGCCGGCCAGGCCCCACGGCCCGCCAGCATGCGTCCGGCCAGCCGGGCCTGACAGCCACCCTGCACGCGGCTAGCCGGCCGGGCCGCCATGGGTAGGGTCTCCAACAGCCGGACCCCCTCGGGCTGGGTCGCCATGGGCCGGGACACCACCTGCCGAGCCACCTAGGTCTAGACCACCCTCTGGTCGGGCTGCCCCATTGGACCAGGTGGGACCTATAGACCAGGCCAGACCCCGGTTTGGACCGAGTCGGGATAGTTCGGTCTGATGGGTATGACCAGACCCAGACCAACTATAGCTCATTTCCACCATTTTCACCATATCTTGGGCTACGAGTGTCTGATCAACGAACCATCTGCGGCGACAGAAAGATTTTAGCAGGACGGTTCCTTGGGCATACACCAATTGAGGTTTTGACGTAGTTGGGGTACAACCAGGTTTTTTTGAACCTAAAAACAAACTGCGACCCTGGAACGGAAATGCCAATAACTCACAGACTGGGCGTCTGATTGATGCACCGGTTTTCATGTTGGGTTCCACATGATGAGACAGAACATCAGGATACATAAACTCCAGACTATGTGGTAGTTTATGTATCTACTCTTGGCTCGAGGAGTGTACCCTCTTGTAATTGAGATTGCTATGTGCGGGAACAGTATGGCTGGCTGCAACTGTGATGATGGGATCCTACGTGGACCTACTACTATACCAGGATCCTCGTGGGTTTGACAGTAAAGATTTTATACCAGGATCCTCTGTGGGTTCGTCAACGACGATACTGTACCAGGATCCTCCATGGGTTTGACAGCATTGATATCTGTACTGGGATATTCTGTGGGTTTGACATCGATGACTACTGTATCGGGATCCATCGTGGGTTCGACATCACAGATACTATTCTAGGATCCTGCGTGGGTTCAACAGAAGAGATGATTTAGTGTTCACATCTAATAATCTCTACCCCTCTACATGAGTGGTATACCTATGTGAGTTGATTCATTTCATTCAGTCATTATTTAGGTGGTGATTGAATTTACTTCCACTGTGGAATGGGATGTGCTAGGGCTCGAGAGTTGGAGCAAGACTGTGATTGGTAACATAGTTATATGTATGGGCATATAACTAAGTAGAGATGTTTGATACTTCTTGATTGTATCTTGGTACTGTGGTTTATCCTTAGTGCATTCTGGTAGACCTTTGGGGGTCTCAGGGGCCCCTACTGAGTATTGTTATACTCACCCCTACATGAGCTTCAGCCACACCTTGTTGCGTTCTATGCAGACGATGGTCAGTAGTGATCAAGACTGAGGGAGGTGGACAGGAGGCTTCTCGGAGGTGGACTAGATGGGTTGTACCACATGGATGAGTTGTTCGAGCTCTGTACCTACCCATCAGATAGGATTCCCAGGTGGACGATCCAGGAGCAGTTTTCCCTTTTAACTTGTACTTGTACTTGTTGTTCAACTGGGTTTTTATACTAGCCCACTTACGTTTAGCACAATTTTCTATTCAATATTAGTACTTGTTGCTTCCACTACATGTGTTCAGACTATGTGTGTTATAGGTTAAAAGGAAATGACTTCCATTTTTATCGGGAATTCGACTTTGGTGCTAGACGCCAGGCCTTGGCCTATGGAAGGAGGGCTTGGGTTAGTCATGACACGGGCCACGAAGACGGGTCGTGATAGACACCACCATGATATTAGAATGGATGTTTCAAATACGATGAACTAAATTGTGAAAACATGAATTAATTTTTTTAAATGTACCATTTTCCAATTAGTTATAGATAAATGTATAATGCAATTGAGAATAAAGAGTTTTCTTTTCTAATAAAAAAGTATTTATATATATCAACACAATTTTATCTTAATAAACAAAAAACATTTTACTAATGATTTAAATAAAAGTTATATATTATATATTAAATCAATATTTTGAAATCAATATAATATATTTGATATGATGATGAAAATAATAAATAAAAATTTATGAATAAAATTTAATGTTATTCTTAAAGAAAAATTTACCACCCTTTAATAGACGAATAGTTTTTAAAATGATTTTTAGAACTTTTGTAATTTTTTTATCTGAAAAAATGAAATCTATTTTTTAAGAGAAATATCGACATTTTCATTGAGTGATGTTTTTTTATTTCTCTAATATGGTTTATTTTTTTAAGAATATTGAAAAAACCCAGAATCTTAATTCAAGATTATTTTTTCTTATTATTTATTTTAATAGTTCATTAAATTTTATTTTAGTTTTCATATTTTATTAGATATATTGTATAAAAATTAATCAAATTTTTCTTAATTTAAATCTATTTTACTTTGAAATTGGATAAAATTTAATTCTTACTTTTGATAATATTTTAATTTAAAAACACTCTTTGTCGGCCCGTCTGTAGGATTAAATTTAAATTATTTTCTTCCCCTAATTTGATTAGAATTTGGAAAGAAGGATTAAAATTTTTAAATCATAATATTTTATAATTTATAATGTGGTAAACATAGATTTTAACAGAAATATTAGTGAATGTGATTGAAATTAATTACAACAATAAAGAGAAAATTATCTTAGCGTAGGAAAAACCATAATTTTCAGTGAAAAACATGAACTAGAAACTTTTCAAAATTCTATTTTCTAACTATATTTTGACCCAATAATCCCTCTTACTTAATTAGATTAATTTAATTTTCCTCTATTCATAGGAAAATCATGTATGAATTTCCCTTTTCAAAAAGTTATTAGAATGCACCTCCTCCTTCACTATAACAAGGCACTCACAACTCTCATTTACTCACAAACAAGAATAATTTTGGATCACCCAAAATATGATAAAATAATCTCCCATAATCTCTAAAATAATCCATTAATATGTCATTTGATCATTAATCGATGAAATGAGACCCATTGGTGCGAACCAAGAGTAGTTAACCTGAGAGGAGATGACATCCTTCCCCAAGTTCAGTTATTTTACATTCATTCTCTAACCCCATAATTAATTTTATTACATGATAATATACAAAAAGTAGTATCCTAAATATATTATGTTTTATTAATTATAGATTTTCCGTCAAAAATAAAACACACTTTCATCTACTGGGTAACAGACATATCATTCTTGTGTATGGTGAACTACCGCATACTGAGATGTTGTTGTCCATTTTTTCGTTTACTACCTATCATGGGTGAGAATTATGATGAAAAAAGTGTTTTTATTGGATATATATTATCTGTATGATGTGTTTATTCTTCTTAGATAAATATATAACATACCTTCAGGCTCTCTATTTTGTGTAAATTAGATAATTTTGTTTGGGGATGTATGGATTACTACCTCCTCAATGTGATGTGATTCGTTAACACACTACATAGATTGTATTTAGGATTTTTTCATTAAAATTATATAATATACATGTAATAGTAATGAAACTAGGATTATATATATATATCTATTAGTTTATTTTTTTCAATAAAATAATTAAATGGAAACAATGTTCCTGTGTACGTACGGGTTACCGTATCTATGAAAGGTGAATTTGATTTCATATTACTATCATTAAAAAATTAATGTAAATAAGAATATACTAAAAATACATTTTGTTTATATCATGTTTTAAATTATATAAATCATGATATAATTATGAAGAACAATATATAACTAATTAATACACATGAAAAACCTTAAGAGGATATTACCCGAAACGCACCCCTAACATGGAAGTATTAATAAGTGGGTAATATAAATCCATATAGGATATAAGATATAAAAATATTGTTATTGGGTATATTTATAATAAACTTACATTTATTATTCATGATGTTTGGACATGTATGATGAAAATCAAGACATATGGTAAGGGAATTTCTTTTAACATTTTAATTCCATGCAATACACGACATATTAATCACATTCCATTTTTGTGTATTGTATTTCATTCTCTATGAAATTCTATATCATTAATTTATTTTATTTTATTATATTAAAAATATTTAATTACATTATTCTCTCCGGGAAATGAACACTCAAATTTTACTGAAGTTTCAAGTGCTTTATTGTCTCTATTTTATTTTCCACGAGACCCAAGCAATGATCTAGTTATATTTTATTATATGTAGAAAATACTAACCTGAATGTTATCCTTTGAATCATATAATTAAATTCATGGGTATTTAAATAAATTTTTTATGACCTTTTCATCTTGGGGTTATGGTTAAATTTTACCTAATCAATAATGTAATTTTTTCTTAATTATCATTTTTGAGTTATATACCAAGTAATGAACCTATATTTTTGTTGTATGTGTTTATAGTACCCATAAACAAGTAATAACAAGAATCTTATGATATGTTTTATCTTTAATATTCATGTAATTTTATTCATTCATGTGTTTTGTGATTCAATGTACTAAATGAGTAATAATTTATTAACACAATCTTATACTTTTTCCAAATTGTTTATGAGTATTCTTATATTGATAATATTTGATAAATATCTCAAGAGAACTATTTAATTTTTTATCCTATTCATATCTATGATATCATCATGTATTATTACCATTTTCCCTCTATTTGTT
The DNA here is from genome assembly GCA_963277665.1 of Viscum album. Lineage (NCBI taxonomy): Eukaryota > Viridiplantae > Streptophyta > Magnoliopsida > Santalales > Viscaceae > Viscum > Viscum album. The sequence continues at coordinate 930,505,079 of OY728122.1, read as the reverse complement.
CATTTTGAAAATTGAAGAGAAAATTATGAAAATATGATATTATTTCTCATCTCTTATGGATATCTGTGTTCATTCAAAATTGTGTTATATAAAAATGTTTTCAAAAAATGTTATAAAATTGTACTATGATATTTAAAAGTCATTTTTAGAAATCTTTTACCATTTTCTAATAATAGTTATACATGGAATCATTTTTTATTTTTTCGATCAAGGAACATATCTAAATATTTATCATGTAGAATGATAGTTCAGTATATATGGAATTACCCAGAATAATTATAATCTTTTCTATAAATCATCATTTATAAGATTAAAAGGTAATTTTAAATATAATGTTTTTCTAATTTTCTATAAATTGGTATAATTTAATTTTGTTTTTCAAGTTAAGGGTTTCAAAAAGAAAATTATTATAAAAAAGTGGTTTATGTTATTTTGAAATATTCAATTCTATGTTTTCAAATGGGTATTTTCTAAGAAAATTATTTCTATTTTTTCATGATTTCATTATAAATTGTAAATAAAATTTACAACAAAAAAATTAGTTTTCTAATTTTTTTCAAGAAATTATTATGAGTTTTAAAGGTATTTTCAAAGAAGCAGGTTTTTAAAATATTTCCAAACACCCTAATTATGATTTAAAGGATGTTAAAAAAGAAATTTTTTTCCAAAATATTTTATGTTTTCAATACAATTATTTAGAGTGTAAAAGATATTTTCCTTCAGAAATTTTTCCAAATAAATTGAAAATAGTTCTCTAAAAAATGGATATTGAAATGGTTTTAAAAAAAGAATTTTCAGTGGAAGGAAATTTTTAATGATATTTTTTATGTGATATTTCGAAATCATTCTTCATATAAAATGAAATCCATTATTATAGTTATTATTTAATAGTGATATGATCCAATAATACCATTAAAATTAATTCATTAATGGTTTCTGTTTTAATAAAATTATGTTTTTATGACATATTTTTTATTCATGGGTAACATACCTATGAAGCCCACATCTTTTCACAGGTTATACATTGATGAAATGATTATGAAACCTGTTTTTTTTTTCAATATGTCAAGATATGAATACATATATATGAAACCCATTTCATATAATGGGTTATTATATGGTTTATTATGATTTTGGGGAACATGTTTTTATGATTTCATTATGAGGTTGGTGGGACCAATATATCCCTCCTATGAATTTGGAAAATATTTATATCTCATGAGATAATGATGGGAACCATATTTTTGGGATTGATCCAAATGGTTAATAAGTGCTTCTTGATATGAAGTGGGTAACATGTCTATTATGATCCACTATGTGTATACAAGGAAAGGCGATCCAGTTTGGGAATATGGGGAAACACAATAAACTATAGAAAAATGGGGAATCAAAATACCAAATAATGAAAGGAATGCGACTATAGATGGTGGTGTGTCTCACCCAGTAGGTGTAGTCCTCAGGAAGAACCCTGATATGTTTTTTGGAAATGAACCATGAATTATAGTGAGTAATGTAACATGTTTATTTGTTTGTCCTAAATTATATGTATTCTACATTTGATATGATCACATGTTACAAGATCTTGATTATCATATGATTTATGTATTATAAAATTCCAATATTTATGCCATGTCTAATGATTAAGATATTATTATGAAGGTTACAATCTTTAAATTTTAAAATCATGTTATAATACCCTTATTATTGTTTTATTCTTACATTTCTCCCTTTTTTACCCATTCTGCGAATCTAAAATCACCAATTTCATATGTTCCTTTTACCTATGTTAACACTAAATCTCTTATATTAGAGTACTAAAGGAGAATATCATTCTGAGATATGTGGAATATTTTTCACAAAATTATAAAATTATGATTTTATGTTTCTTAAGTCACTAAACAATTATAGTATGTATTTTTATAATGTCCTAAATATTCATATAAAATTACTTATTATCAATTTATGTTAATATTGGGTCACTGTTGTTGGTATTTAAGAAAGGTTTTATTCAACCTGTGGAAACTAGGATAAGAAAAGTTTAATGAGACCCATAAGATTATTATAATGATATTTATTGGGATGTTTCTAAAGTTATGTCTAATGATGAGTTAATGTATAGGAAAATTTTTATGAATTTCTTTAAAGGATAGAGTGAGTGGATTCTTATAAATTTAACCTTGTATGGATACTATAATTGGAATTTACTATAAAATAAATGTAAAATGGGATATCCACCTAGAGAACTTTGTTTTGAGATTTACTTTATTAGGAATTTTTGTATGGTAGTGGACCCTGCCGCACCCTTTGGTTTGAAAATCCTTAGGGATGTGCTTTTGGAGTTCACAAACTCTTTACGAACCATCATGAAGGGTATAAATTTTATATAACTATGAATTACCTAGGATAAACATAATGGGTCATATATTAGTGGATTATGTGTCATTATTAAGACATTATACAAGTTATTTACCAGGATTATACAGATTTTTCTTTTGATAAGTGTTTCTCACCCTTTGCTTTATGGTTTTAATCAATATAATGAACTAGAAATGGCTGGCTTGAAATTAAAATATTTAGATGTGGAATGTATGGCCATGATGAGAAATTATTTCCTATGTGGACATCTCATGAAAATAATCATGAAGGTCAATGAGTATTGGTTATACTAATAAAGATAAAGGGACCACAAATGACCTGCAAAAGGTATGTGTTGTCATTCCATTATTATTTATACTAAATGTAATAATCATGAATGGATTGAGGTTGAAGAACCTTAAAACATTATTTAAATTAAATATTCTATGGAAGGGTTATTTATGGATAATATGTCCAATACTGAGTAATGGTTTAATTATAATTTTAGATGATTGTTTTGTATTTGTATATAAATCCAATAATTATTTTATATCAATCATAAAGTTTATATTCTCCATTAAGGATTTTAAAAAATATATTGAATGTTTCTAATGAACTAGTCAATGGATTTATTTGAAATTCGAAATTTTTATTAAGGGGATAAAACCCTTACTGTGTCCCTGATGTTGTGAAAATTGTGTTTATTATGGATAAACGGATGATTGATATGGATAACGTAAATTTAATAGTACTGATTCCTTCCAAACAAAATTTTAATATGTTTGAAATGTGGCCTATTTCATTATGGATGATTTTGACAACTTCTTGGATTTATGGAATATATATAGTATTCATTGGAAGAATAAATTATTCTTGTTTTTTTGAAAGGAATTTGGGTATTTAGGTTATTACATTGTTTCAGCAAAATATACGATTTGGGTATTCACATATTTGTAATGTGAAAACTAATAGATAATTTTTGATAGATGGGTGATAAATGAAAAAATAATTTTTTTTACATTTTTTCAAATGTTTTGGATTTTAATATTTATGATGTGTTATAAGTGTAACCTTTTCTCGAATTTTTTCGTTAAATTTTAGATGATGGTTGTTAGATTAAAAAATTATATCAACAAATTAGGATTTATGAATATTGGATAAATTCTTCTAAAAAAGTGTGTTGGTGGTATCTAACGATAGATGGGATGGCTTATCATGGATCTCAGGATCTATATTGTATCCAAAATGAAAAATTCACTGTCATTTTAAGAGAATAAGGTAATTTAAAAATTGATCAATAGCTTACCATAGAGTGATATCTAACTAATGAAGGGGAATAAAATAATATAAGTCTATATTGCTGTAAAAAAGGATTCATCATTAGGAAAATGGTTTTCAAATAAACTTTTGTTATTTTATCATTATTGTTGATTATATAAATGAGCTCTTTCAAGCTTCTACACATTATTTTTTTGTGATTGTTAATATTATCTTGATCACAAACATTCTTTTCAGTAGTGATATTTATCAATATCTAGGTTTATTTAAGATTTTACTTCTTATACATGTTCTCGCATCCCATATACGATCTCCAAAATGGAATCCTTGTTATGAGTTACTTTAGGTAAAAATCACTTCCAACATTCCCTTTATAGTAGAAGTTTTAGTTTTATTTTTTTCTGATGTGGGTTACTATAAAATAGACATTAATGAATTAAACTATTAACAACCTTGATGAATTTATTGGGTGAATTTTATTTTAAGAGGGGGTACAATGTAACTCAAAGAGAGTTAAGGAAATTTATTTTTTATATATTAATTTATTTTTTGATATTCTTTATTACAAACAACATGTAATATTTTTTTTATATTAATTTTTTATATTTGTCTTGAGTTATATGAAACACCAAGTTAATTTTCAATAAAGCATGTCAATTTTATTATCTTATGGTAATCATAACAGTATTTTTTTCTTTTACTACACATAATACTATGTCCATTCTATAGTTTTTACTATATGCAAGGATGTGTTTTTACCAAACATCAATATACAATTAATATGATTATAAAAATTTTATTTTTGATAACTCAAAGATTTTGGAATGGAAGTTACAAATAAGATTGTCTAAATTGTGAAAACAGTATCTACACAATTGTATAAAATTAATCCCTTAATTTTCAATAACTTAAAAATAAATGTAAGAAATATTTGAGAATTATGTTATTCCTTTTGTAACAAAAATATTTTTCTATGTACAATATTAATTTTATCTAAATGAATAAAAGAAACACATTTGATTATTTTATTAATAATATAATCATATTATATATTCAATCAATATATTTTTATTATCATCTAATATATTTAATTTGGATAAGATAAGAATAAATCAATTTTATGAATAAAATGTTATATTTTTCTAAAAAAAAATGTTGAAACCTTTTAATGTATAAGCAAATTGAAATAGGATTTTTTAAACTTTTATAATTTTTATATGAAAATATCAAATTCATTTTTGGAATTGTAGTTACAAATTCTACTTTGGTTTAATTTCTGTTAATGTTAAAAGAAATTCACGTTTATGATAAATAGTTAAAAATATTAAATTTTAATTCAACACTTCATTTTTTTGTAATTTAGTTATATAGAAAAATTATAATTTTGTTAATATTTAAAGATTAATTAGATAAATTTTAGATTAATTATTTTAATATAGTTCATTTTAATTAATTCATCATTGAAATTGGATATGAAAACATTTTAAGCATTTGAACATTTTTACATTAAAAACCAGCTTTGTCATCCCATCTGCATGACTTAATTTAAATTAATTTCTTCTAATTATCATATTAGAATTTGAAAAAATGGAATAAAAATTTCTAATTATAATTTTTTATTTCTAATAAGGTAAAAAAATTACAAATAATATTATTGAAAGTGATTTATATTATTGATAGTGATTAATAGAAAAATTTTCATAACAAAGGACCAAACATTAATTTTATAGGCAAAAATGACCTCGATTCTTGTCAAAAATAAATTTTTTGGACATATATTTTCCATATAATACCATTTATATAATGGGATTAATTATTGGAGTCACCTATCACATGATAAACATGGGAGAAATATCTTTTTCCAAAAATTACAAGAATGTCACTCCTCCCCTATTATAAAATGCACTCACCACTCAATTTAATCACTTATATAAAGAAATTTTTATAGAATAAATTTTATCAAATAATATCTAATAATGTATCCCTTAATATTAAGAGCATTCTTGTGGTCCTAAATCCAACCAAGGAATTCCGTTATTGCGAAATAGAAGGATTTACCCAAAGAAGTTGTTAAATCATTCCTCAAGTTCCATTTTTTTAATTTTATTATACATATAACGACCCATACTTTACATACATTGTTAATACTTCAAAATTGAAGCACACTTATTACAACATATGAAAAAACCAAAAAGGACCGTATAGGTATAGTGTCTTTAGAAACCGGGAAACATAAACAACTGGTTCATAAATCTTCTACAGTGTCTCACATTTAATTCATCATATCTAGGGTCCCTTTTAGCATATTCTACTTAATATCCATCTTCCTGGCCTGGGGAAAAGAAAACATAAAAGGGTGAGCTCAAATGCTCAGCAAGGGAAAATAAAGGGAAAAAAATCATATCATATCTTTTTGAAAATCATAACCTGCAAAAGAGATCATAATATCTTAACATGGAATAAATCATAGAAGTGAAAATGAGATCCCCATAATCATAACATGAAACTTTAAACTTTGTGGCATTCACACATAATCATGGAAAACCATTTCTTGTTAGTCATGACTTATTGCCAAGACTATCTTAGTGGACAAAGTCCCTTTCTGAATCGAGTAACCCTCATTTCAGTCCTGTTTCACTAAACTGGTATAACCTACCGTTCCAGCCCTGTCTATCTCATGAGATATAAAATCTTTACCCAATTCATTGGAGGGAGATATAGGTCCCACCCATCTTATAATGAATCATTTCTTATGTGTGCCACAATATCATAAAACATACATCATCGCATAACACATGTAACAAAAATGGGATTCTTGAAACATCATGATATCATAAATAAATTCATATAAGATAAAGGAATTCATAAAAATAATTCCATCACAACATGATCAAATCCATGTAATAATAGGGATAAAAACAGAACCCTTTTATTATCTTAGATGGAAAATAATTTTGATAAAATACATGAACTTCATTCTTGAGGAAAATATCCTTTCTACTTCAAAAACACTTTTCCTTTATTAACATGTCATACGACTTTAAAATAAAAGAAGTTGATTAAAAATAAACTTGAAAACTTGTAAAGGATTCTTCTTGGAAGTAATGTTTTAAAAAAATCCATTCATGCCGTATAAGTTAAAAAAACATTCTTCGTACTTTTGTCAGAAAAGTCAAAAAGTACCTCGTACAAAAAAAACGACAAAAGATTCCTTTCATATTCTTTACTAAAAACTCACTGAAGGGTAAAATTGGATTTAAACTATTGTATGTGGATAGAAACAATATTACATATTGAGGGAACATGGATGTGGATGATAAAATACACCCCAATAGTTACCAAAGTAAAAACAATCTCGGATAAAAGTGAGATTGTGATATTTCCCTTAACTTAGGTCCAATTTGCTTTGTACGTGTCCTAAGTTCCTGTATAATGGTTTAAATAATGTTATTGACTTATTCCAGAATCATACATATTGATATGATATCATATATGGTAATATTCTTAGTTTCATGTTAGTAATATTTCATTGTTACTTGTTATTCGGGTCATTATTGCCTTTTGTTCTTATGCGTGTTTTGCCGAATAAATTATTATTCTTCTTTTAAGGTTATAGATACCTTATATCCAGAATGGTATTAGTGTAACATATATCATATTTATTCATTCATTTCATTTATATAATTATTATGTAATGATGATCATGTAGAACGAGTCGCTTCACATCGTGGAGACGGTATTCCGTATGTACGCACGAGTGATGATATCGTTCCTATGATCGTTGAATTGTATTGGAGTATATATATATTATTCCAGTATCAATATTACTTTATAATAATCATAAATAGTTACTCATTACACCATTATAACCATCCTTGTAAAGTGATGTTGGAAAATAGATTACACCACGGCGTGGAGACGGTATTCCGTACGTACGCACGCGCGGTGATTTCATTTTTCCGTAGGATAGATAGAAGGTGAATTAGGGTTGTTTCATATTTATAATGACATATCAGTATGTAAGTAATACTGATGTTATTACTTTATCATGAAACAACTAAAGGAGAATATGTTGAAGAAGAAGGAAATTGAAAAGATCGGTAATGGATATTACCTCTTCTTTGGAACGCCTCTTTGAATCCTCCACTTAGGGAACTAAGATTGGTTTTTGAAGAAGACCAGGACCTCTAGGATTATTCTAGGGAATTGGAGAGGAGAAAATTCCAGGGGTTGGTCGAGCTTGAGTGCTCAATTTGGTGTGAGGAGGAGGGGGAGGAGGTTCCCTTTTATAAGGGAGGAGAGGGGCACCTTAGGAATATCTCAAAAACGTATTTTATATTAAAGTAAAAATTGGTTTATAATGGTTCCAAAGGGTCTTATTTCGAAGCTAAAGTTGGGAAGGGTCGAAATCCTATCAACCAATAGGATTTAGACAAGTTTAGGGTATTATTTTAACCTTATCAATTAGATTTAACTCTAAGTTAAATAATTTAACTTTTACCATGTCTTTTTGTTTTCTTTCACCATATTGTTAATACACTTACTATAACATGCCAAACGAACACAAAATTGTTTATTATTAATATATATATCCTTATCTAAGTCATTTGGCCGAACCTTAGATTTTTAGGAATAAAATAACAATTAATAATATAATATTTGATTTAAAAACTATTTTGTGTCAATTTTGACACTATTTGATATATGATTTTTTTGAAAGTCATAACAGAATTATATGTTCGAATAAAGTTTATTAAATCAACAATAATATATCATAGTAACCTAGAAAATTAGTGGAATTCATAAAAAGTCTCAAATGACATTTATTTTGGTGTTTATAACACCAATTATGTCAATATTTCATTAATAAGATAATTACTGCATCATCATTGTGTCATAAATAAATTAACTTATTTAATGTCTAAAAATAACAAATAAAATAACATTATGTAGGAAATCTTTTTATATTTCTAATGAATATTTATAGTCGAATTTATCTTATGTATCACCCCATATTAAAAATTATTTACTTATTAAACTTTTATTTTAACTATTTTAACCCTTCTTTAAATAAATTAATAATAAATGTCCTAATCTAATCCAAGTGGGCCTAAATGGTCATATTTTATTCCTAAGTTTGTTTTTGGTCTAATTACACTTGTCCAATAGAATTAGGACATGTGTTAGGGTAATAGTAATATCATATTTACCCTTAGTTACCCTATTTACTATTAACCGCGGTAAAAAAAGTAAAAAGTTACTATTAACCAAAAAATTATTTTTATCTCATTGAACCACATTTTAGTCCTTGATATTAACCGTGTCTCTCGGATTTTCAAAATTCCATTCACAGAAGCGGTAAAATTAAGTTCTATGCAAAATTCAGTTTTTAACCTACCACTTAGTGGTTTCACTATTCATCAAAAATTGAATGTTTTCAGAAAAATACAAAAATTTCACCCTAGGCTAATTTCGATATTCCGAATCCAAAAATGAAGTCCATTTTGAAAAATAAAATTTATAAAATTTCAAATCGTGGTTATTACTATTCATAACTGCTAGTTTTAATAATATTTTAATAGCATATCGTTGTTTAGTGAAACTCGGTATTGCGTACGACGCAAGCTATCGAGGAAGGTCGTGATTGCGTGTAAAGTAAGCCAAGCAAGTGTGTAGTGAAAGATTACTTTGATGATATAAAAACAAAATATTACTCATAAAAATCTCGGGTGTTACATTCTACCCCCCTTAAAAAAAATTTCGCCCTCGAAATTCGTCACTTTGTAACAAACAGATGAGGATACTTCTCCCTCATCATATCCTCAAGCTCCCATGTAGCTTCTTCAAGTTGGTGGTTCCTCCATAGAACTTTCACCAAGTGAGTGGTCTTGTTTCGTAGGACTTTTTCGCTACGATCCAGAATCTCTATCGGCTGTTCTTCATAAGAAAGATCTTTCTCCAGCGGTACAACTTCTGAGCTGAGTACATGTGAAGGATCTGGTATGTACTTTCTTAGGAGAGATACATGGAACACATCGTGAACTTGAGAGAGATTCGGTGGAAGCGCCAATCGGTAAGCTACCTTCCCAACACGATCCAGTATTTCAAACGGACCGATATATCTAGGGCTCAACTTCCCCTTCTTTCCAAATCTCATAACCCTCTTCCAGGGAGATATTCGTAAGAACACTTTATCACCCACTTCAAACTCTAGGTCTTTTCTTCGGTTGTCGGCATAACTTTTCTGTCGACTCTGAGCTGCTCTTATGTGTTGTTGAATAGATCTGACCTTTTCTGATATTTCATCAACGAGATCAGGTCCTAATAGATTTCTTTCCCCAACTTCATCCCAACAAGTTGGAGTCCTGCATTTCTTTCCATAGAGAGCTTCATAAGGAGCCATCTGAATACTGTAGTGAAAACTATTATTATAAGAAAATTCCACCAAAGGTAGGTGTTGATCCCAACCTCCTTTGAAATCCATAGAGAAATCTCTCAACATATCTTCTAGGGTTTGAATTGTTCTTTCAGACTGACCGTCTGTCTGGGGATGATAAGCAGTGCTGAAACTCAACTCTGTATCCAGAGTATGCTGAAGACTTCACCAGAACTTTGAGGTAAATCTCGGATCCCGATCAGATATAATAGAAAGTGGTACCCCATGCAATCTTACCACTTCCTTTACATATATCCTGGCAAGCTGATCTACAGCGAAATCCTCTCTAATAGCAATGAAGTGTGCAGACTTTGTAAGACGATCAACTATGACCCAAATAGCATTATTGCCTTTGAATGTTTTAGGAAGTCCTGTGACAAAGTCCATAGTGATGTTCTTGATAGTGATCTTGTTAAGTTCTCGATAATCAATGCAGAGTCTCATTGATCCATCTTTCTTCTTAACAAATAGAACAGGTGCTCCCCAAGGTGACACACTAGGGTGTATGAATCCCTTATCAAGATTCTCTTTGAGTTGCTTTACATACATTGTTAATACTTCAAAATTGAAGCACACTTATTACAACATATGACAAAACCACAAAGGACCGTATAGGTATAGTGTCTTTAGAAACTGGGAAACATAAACAACTGGTTCATAAATCTTCTACAGTGTCTCCCATTTATTTCATCATATCTAGGGTCCCTATACATCTTCGTGCTTCCAGGATGAATAGAGAATGAAGAACTATGAGCCTCATCCAGCAGCTCCTTCATTAATTCGGGGATAGAAGGAACACAAACCCGATTCCTGAACTTTATTATCCCATCACAATCAAGGTTGAATTCAGGAACATTTCTCACCTTCTTTTGTAACTCTACATCTTCTTTCTGTGCCTCTTTAATCTTCACATGTATAGATGGTTGAACATTCATTTGAGAAAGATAAGATTTTTCCCCTTCCATTATAATTCCAAGATCCATCCTTTGTAAATCCATAAATATTGGATCTTTTGTGATCCTCATCATGGATAAACTAGCATGGTCTTGTCGACTTAATGCATCTTCCACCTTGTTTGCTTTCCCAGGGTGGTAATGGATTGAGCAGTCATAATCCTTAATCAGCTCCAACCATATTCTTTGACGCATATTCAACTCCTTTTGTGTGAAAATATACTTTAAACTTTTATGATCAGTATAAATATCACACCTTTCACCATAAAGGTAATGCCTCCAAATCTTTAATGCAAAGATTACCGCAGCCAACTCCAAATCATGTGTTGGGTAATTTTGCTCATGGATTTTCAACTGTCATGAGGCATAAGCTATCACCATATCATTTTGCATAAGAACACACCCCAATCCCTTCTTGGATGCATCACTGTAGATCACAAACCTTTCTCCACTACAAGGCAGTGTGAGCACAGGTGCACTGGATAACCTTTTTTTCAACTCCTTGAAATTCTCTTCACATTCCTCTGTCCAGACAAACTGAACTCCTTTCCGAGTAAACTTGGTGAGTGGATTAGATAATCATGAAAAATCATTTACAAAACGTCGATAATATCCAGCCAAACCAAGAAAACTTCGGATCTCAGTTACTGTTGTTGGTCTCGACCATCTTTCGATAACCTCTGTTTTTGCTTGATCCACAGATATCCCCTCTTTTGAGATTATGTGACCCAAAAATGCAACTTTTTGAAGCCAAAATTCACACTTGGTAAATTTGGCATAAAGCTTCTCCTTTCTCAGGGTCTTCAATATAATTCTCAAGTGATCTTCATGCTCTTCCTTGCTCTTTGAATAGACAAGAATATCGTCTATAAAGACTACCACAAATTGATCAAGATAGTCTCTAAAGACTCTATTCATTAGATCCATGAAGATAGCAGGGGAATTAGTGAGACCAAATGGCATCACTATAAATTCATAGTGTCCATACCTTGTACAGAAAGTCGTCTTTGGTATATCCTCCCTTTTGACCCTTAATTGATGATACCCTGAACGAATATCAATCTTGGAAAAGTATTGAGCTCCGCGTAGTTGGTCAAATAAGTCATCAATGCGTGGGAGAGGATATTTGTTCTTGATAGTGATCTTGTTATGTTCTCGATAATCAATGCAGAGTCTCATTGATCCATATTTCTTCTTAACAAATAGAATATGTGCTCCCCAAGGTGACGCACTAGGGCGTATGAATCCCTTATCAAGATTCTCTTGGAGTTGCTTCTTCAATTCCTGCAACTCAATTGGGGCCATTCTATAAGGTGTCTTTGAAATTGGCAAAGTGCCCGGTACGAGTTCTATTGAAAACTCAACTTCACGATTTGGTGGAAGACCCAGTAATTCCTCCGAAAATACATCATCAAACTCTCGTACAATGGGAATATTCATAATCGTGAGTTTCTCACCAACCATTTGAGATAAATAACCTTCATTTAGTGGAATCAATACCCATAAGATGGAAGAAATTTCCACTAGAAGGTTATGTTCATCCTTGCATTGATAGACGATCGTAGATTGATCTGGAATATGAAATGTGACTTCCCTTCTTTGGAAATTGATATGAGCTCCATGTAGAGAAAGCCAATCCATGCCAAGAATCACATCAAATTCCACTAAAGGAAGGATCACAAGATTTGCAGGAAGCACTTTCCCACAAACTTCGATCGGAGAAGAATTATAAACTTTTGATGCGACTGTTGTGCCATTTGGTGTTGTCACAGCTAACTCAAAATCTAATTGTTGAGGTAGTACGGTGATACCCTTAGAAAATTTTTCAGAAATAAACGAGTGGGTGGATCCAGAATCAAATAAAACATTTGCTACTTTAGAGTGGATGGTAAGTGTACCTTTCACCACTTCGTTATCGTACTCCACATCGCTGATAGAAATTGCATGTGACTTTCCTTTGTCTTTAGCCTTAAGATTTTGTTGACGTCGACCATCATCATCAACCCTTGGATTTGGGCATTTATTGGCATAATGCCCCATCTCCTTGCACTTGAAACATTGAAGTGTAGTAGGTCCATTCTGTGTATCCCTTCCTTTGTTTGCATCATTAGACATCTTCTTCCCATTATCGCGGCATTCAAATGCCCGATGACCTTCCTTTCCACATTTAAAACATTTACTTGTCCCTTTAAGGCGACTCCCTCCATGTTTCTTTCCACACTTTGAGCATAAGGGAAAGTTCATCTTCTTTTCAGTGTTCTCTTTAGATTTTCCTTTGAATTCCATCTTCCTCTTCTTATCAAACCCATGTGACTGATGGGTTACTCCAATCTCCATCTCAACTTTGAGAGCACATCGAACGATTTCCTCGTAGCAATTGAAGTCCCTTATGGCTAATGCCCTTCGAAGACTTGGTTTTAAGCCACTAAAGAATCGATCGATCTTACTCTCAGGTTGGATAATAATACCAGAAGCGTACCTTGCAAGTCTTGTAAAATTTGCTTCATAGGTACCAACAGATTCATCATCCCTTTGCTTCAGTTCAAGAAACTCTTTCTCCATCTTTGTTCGGAGAATACGAGGGAAGTACTTATTGAAAAATAAGTTCTTGAACTCGTCCCATTCCATAGACTCAATTTCATCCCTTTGCCTCGTATTCTTAATAAGATTCCACCACTGATCAGCATATCCTTCCAAACGATACACTGTTAGGATGACTTTATCATGTTCAGAACATTGAAGAACTGAAAATATCTTTTCAGTAGTACTAATCCATTGTTCAGCAACTAATGGATCAGTAGACCCACTGAATGAAGGTGGACGCTGCCCCATGAAGGATTCAACAGAATGTTGCTCCTTCCTTTGCTCGTTTGGAAGTCCTGCATGATTCATAGCTTGAGAAAGTTGTGTGAGCATGGCTACAAGATTTTGCATTCCAGCTCCCATATCGTTTGGTTGCTCAGGGGGACAATCAATGCATTGCCCATCGCATTCCGCATTAACACCGTTCCTTCGGGTTCCATCCATTGACTAAAACCAAGAAGAATAGTGTGAGGAACACTAATTATAAAAGGAAAACCACATAATTCAAGAATAAAATTTTCATGCTTAAGGTCTTATCCTAGGATATTCAAGGCCATTTCTAAAACACTAAGATTGTGTTCTATGCTTAGACTTATCCTTAGGGTTCTTACTAAGGCTTTCACATCCTAGTTTACAAAGGTTGACTATACCTTTCCTCTGATACCAACTATAATGACCCATACTTTACATACATTGTTAATACTTCAAAATTGAAGCACACTTATTACAACATATGACAAAACCACAAAGGACCGTATAGGTATAGTGTCTTTAGAAACTGGAAAACATAAACAACTGGTTCATAAATCTTCTACAGTGTCTCCCATTTAATTCATCATATCTAGGGTACCTTTTAGCATATTCTACTTAATATCCATCTTCCTGACCTGGGGAAAAGAAAACATAAAAGGGTGGGCTCAAATGCTCAGCAAGGGCAAATAAAGGAAAAAAATCATATCATATCTTTTTGAAAATCATAACCTGCAAAAGAGATCATAATATCTTAACATGGAATAAATCATAGAAGTGAAAATGAGATCCCCATAATCATAAAATGAAACTTTAAACTTTGTGTCATGCACACATAATCATGGAAAATCATTTCTTGTTAGTCATGACTTATTGCCAAGACTATCTTAGTGGACAAAGTCCCTTTCTGAATCGAGTAACCCTCGTTTCAGTCCTGTTTCACTGAACCGGTATAACCTACCGTTCCCGACCTGTCTATCTCATGAGATATAAAATCATTACCCAATGCATTTGAGGGAGATATAGGTCCCACCCATCTTATAATGAATCCTTTCTTATGTGTGCCACAATATCATAAAACATACATCATCGCATAACACATGTAACAAAAATGGGATTCTTGAAACATCATGACATCATAAATAAATTCATATAAGATAAATGAATTCATAAAAATAATTCCATCCCAACATGATCAAATCCATGTAATAATAGGGATAAAAACAGAACCCCTTTATTATCTTAGATGGAAAACAATTCTGATAAAATACTTGAACTTCATTCTTGAGGAAAATATCCTTTCTACTTCAAAAACACTATTCCTTTCTTAACATGTCATACGACTTTAAAATAAAAGAAGTTGATTAATAATAAACTTGAAAACTTGTAAAGGAAGCTTCTTGGAAGTAATGTTTTAAAAAAAATCCATTCATGCCGTATAAGTTAAAAAAAACATTCTTCGTACTTTTGTCGGAAAAGTCATAAAGTACCTCGTAAAAAAAAAAACGACAAAAGATTCCTTTCATATTCTTTACTAAAAACTCACCGAAGGGTAAAATTGGATTTAAACTATTGTAAGTGGATAGAAACAATATTACATATTGAGGGAACATGGATGTGGATGATAAAATACACCCCAGTAATTACCAAAGTAAAAACAATCTCGGATAAAAGTGAGATTGTGATATTTCCCTTACCTTAGATCCGATTTTCTTTGTACGTGTCCGAAGTTCCTTTATAATGGTTTAAATAATGTTATTGACTTATTCCAGAATCATACATATTGATATGATATCATATATGGTCATATTCTTAGCTTCTTGTTAGTAATATTTCATTGTTACTTGTTACTCGGGTCTTTACTGCCTTTTGTTCTTATGCCTGTTATGCCGAATAAATTCTTATTCTTCTTTTAAGGTTATAGATTCCTTATACCCAGAATGGTATTAGTGTAACATATATCATATTTATTCATTCAATTCATTTATATAATTATTATGTAATGATGATCATGTAGAACGAGTCGCTTCACATCTTGGAGACGGTATTCCGTACGTACGCACGAGTGATGATATCGTTCCTATGATCGTGAAATTGTATTGGAGTATATATATATTATTTCAGTATCAATATTACTTTATAATAATCATAAATAGTTACTCATTACACAATTATACCCATACTTGTAAAGTGATGTGGGAAAATAGATTACACCACGGCGTGGAGACGGTATTCCGTACGTACGCACGCGCGGTGATTTCATTTTTCCGTAGGATGGATAAAAGGTGAATTAGGGTTGTTTCATATTTATAATGACATATCAGTATGTAAGTAATACTGATGTTATTACTTTATCATGAAACAACTAAAGGCGAAGAAGTTGAAGAAGAAGGAAATTGAAAAGATCAGTAATGGATATTACCTCTTCTTTGGAACGCCTCTTTGAATCCTCCACTTAGGGAACTAAGATTGGTCTTTGAAGAAGACCAGGACCTCTAGGATTATTCTAGGGAATTGGAGAGGATAAAATGGCAGGGGTTGGCCGAGCTTGAGTGCTCAATTTGGTGTGAGGAGGAGGGGGAGTAGGTGCCCTTTTATAAGGGAGGAGAGGGGCACCTTAGGAATATCTCAAAATATTATTTTATATTAAAGTCAAAATCGGTTTATAATGGTTCCAAAGGGTCTTATTTCGAAGCTAATGTGGGGAAGGGTCGAAATCCTATCAACCAATAGGATTTAGACAAGTTTAGGGTATTATTTTAACCTTATCAATTAGATTTAACTCTAAGTTAAATAATTTAACTTTTACCATGTCTTTTTGTTTTCTTTCACCATATGGTTAATACACTTACTATAACATGCCAAACGAAACCCAAATTGTTTATTATTAATATATATATCCTTATCTAAGTCATTTGGCCGAACCTTAGATTTTTAGGATTAAAATAACAATTAATAATATAATATTTGATTTAAAAACTATTTTGTGTCAATTTTGACACTATTTGATATATGATTTTTGTGAAAGTCATAACAGAATTATATGTTCGAATAAAGATGATTAAATCAACACTAATATATCATAGTAACCTAGAAAATTAGTGGAATTCATCAAAAGTCTCAAATGACATTTATTTTTGTGTTTATAACACCAATTATGTCAATATTTCATTAATAAGATAATTACTGCATCATCATTGTGTCATAAATAAATTAAATTATTTAATGTCTAAAAATTACAAATAAAATACCAGTATGTAGGAAATATTTTTAGATTTCTAATGAATATTTATAGTCGAATTTATCTTATGTATAACCCCATATTAAAAATTATTTACTTATTAAACTTTGATTTTAACTATTTTAACCCTTCTTTAAATAAATTAATAATAAATGTCCTAATCTAATCCAAGTGGGCCTAAATGGTCATATTTTATTCCTAAGCATGTTTTTGGTCGAATTACACTTATCTAATAGAATTAGGACATGTGTTAGGGTAATAGTAATATCATATTTACCCTTAGTTACCCTATTTACTATTAATCGCGGTAAAAAAAGTAAAAAGTTACTATTCACCAAAAAATTATTTTTATCTCATTGAACCACATTTTAGTCCTTGATATTAACTATGTCTCTCGGATTTTCAAAATTCCATTCACAGAAGCGGTAAAATTAAGTTCTATGCAAAATTCAGTTTTTAACCTACCACATAGTGGTTTCACTATTCATCAAAAATTGAAAGTTTTCAGAAAAATACTAAAATTTCACCCTAGGCTAATTTCGATATTACGAATCCAAAAATGAAGTCCATTTTGAAAATTAAAATCTATAAAATTTTAAAAAGTGGTTATTACTATTCATAACGGCTAGTTTTAATAATATTTTAATAGCATATCGTTGTTTAGTGAAACTCGGTATTGCGTACGACGCAAGCTATCGAGGAAGGTCGTGATTGCGTGTAAAGTAAGCCAAGCAAGTGTGTAGTGAAAGATTCCTTTGATGATATAAAAACAAAATATTACTCATAAAAATCTCGGGTGTTACAATACACCACCTCAACTATTGTTATTCAATAATTATATAAAATCCTTAGTATAATTAAAATTTTGATTTTTTTATTCTATGTGTTCAACCTACATTTACACAAACATCCAAATGATGGGTAACAAACATTTATTCTTGTGTACCATTAACTACCACCTCCTGAAACGATGTTGTTTGTTTTTCGTTGACCACCACTAATGGTTTGGTATTATGATATAAAATCTATATTTATATGATATATTTTATAAGTATGATTTTTAGGTTTATTTAATTACCATAAAACACATAACTTCATTCGACCAATTTTTTTTATAATATGATAATGACGATTGAGGAAGTGTGGGATATCAGCTCCTCAATGCGACGTGATTCATTCAAAATCAACATGGAATGTGTTTAGGATGGGTTCTATGTAAATATTTGTTTTATATGAAATAATAATTACTCTATAAATATTAAATATATATATTCATAGATATTTCATTTACTTACTTTCATTCAATACAATAATTAAACAGAAATAGTGTTCAGGCGTACGCACAACCTACAATCTTCATAAATGGTGTATTCCATTTAATATTTATATCACTGATAAGTTAGTATAGATAAATATATAATTAACATACATTATATATCTATATATTGGTTTAAATTATCAATATCATTATGAAACTATGAGGACAAATAATATAAAAAAATTAGACACATTCGACAAACAAAGAGGATATTATCAGAAATGTCACCATAAATAGGAAGTGTTTTAAGTGGTTAATACAAACAAATATGTGGTATTAGATATAATAATATTGTTATATAGATGATTTATATGAAAATTTAATTTGTTATACAAGATATGTTTTTGTGTATAATCAAATTCATGAATTGTGGAAAGGGAATTTTATCTCACTTTTTATTTCTGTGAGATAGATTCCACATTCAACAATCACAAAATTTGTGTCATGTTATTAATAGAAAATGAAATTTTATATCATTAATGCATGATATGAAATGATAAAAAAATTATCTAATATATTTTATTCTATCATGGGGATCATTATACAGAAGTTACTCATCGGGCAAAGGTTTTCTCATCTATCTTTTATTATTTATGATACTGAAGCCACCATCACCCCTCATTTTGTTATATGTGATATATACATCATATGAATATATTATATTATTAATATACAAAGTTTTATGGGTTTTTAATTATTTATTTTATGATCTTAATTTCTGGGGTTTTATGGTTCATTAGTTGACAAATCGATAAATTAATTGTGTCTCAATTTTCCTTATTTGAGATAATTGCCATGTTATGCACCTATATTTTTATATAGGGATTAAATAGTGCCCATGGAATATTTATATAATGAAAAACCTTAATTTAATTATATTTTTAGATTCATTTAATTTTTTTATTTCATGGGGAATATGATTCAAATTTATCAGAGTAATAACAATTTACTCCTATAAACAATCAACATTTATCAGGATTGTTTAAAATTATACTTCCATTGATGAAATCATACAACAGATATCTAATTAATACTAATTAATATTTTCATCTTATTTTTATTTATGTTATATTAATGTATTATTATCATTTTTAAATACTTTATACATAAGATTAAAAAACCTTTATTTTATCAAAATCCAAATTTATTTTTCCATTCAGTCAGATATCTATGTTCTTTGAAAATAATGATTTATAAAAATGATTTCAAATTTATTTTAATATTATCATTTGATGTATTAAATTTCATTTTACCCATGTTTTGTCATTTTAATAATGGTTTTAAATTTAAACTACTCATTATTTTTCGATATAGGAAAAGTTTTAAACTCTTATGGGGAAAAAAGAATGTTTGGTGTGTATAGACATAACCATTATCATGAACCACATATCCTGAAATCTTGTTTTGTATTTTTTTAATGTTATTTCTATTGAAAATGTTTTCCCAATATTTTATAATTTTTTTAAATTTAATATTACTTTAAAAGAAAATGTTTTTGAAATAAAAATATATTTATTTATAAAAAAAATATTTTCAATGATTTTTTTATATTATTTCAAATGTTTATTTTCAAAGAAAATAACTTCAATGATTTCAAGGGTTCGTTATAATTTTTTTGATAAATTTTAATGAAATGGGTTTTCAATGTGATTTAATGAATTCTTTATGTTTTAATGTATTTTATAAAAATAATGTTTTTATAAGATCATCAAGATTACATTATATTTATTCAAATCTATTTTAAAATTTTTTTTTTCAAAAATGAATTTTGTTTTTAAAATAACTTTTATTTTAGAAATGGTAATTACCTCAATAAACTTTTTAAACTAAAATATAATGATATATTTATAAGGAATGAAATTTATAAAAGGTTTTATAAAATGGATTTTAAAAGAATGTATTTTTTTCAAAAGTAATTTTTCATGTGATCTTTCAAAATAATTCTCAAATTAAGATGACATACATTATAATAGTCATGAATTACTAGTGATATGTTCCAAGAACACCATTAATATAATTTCTTTAATGGTTTATATTTGGTTGTAATGGTTTTTATGAAGCCCGTTTCTCTTTTATGGGTTATACGATTATGAAACACACTTTTTTCATCTCTTATAGTTAGATGAAATGATTATGAAACATTTAATTTTTAAAAGGTTAATATAGGATTACTTGTTTATGAATAAAATTTAATTTCATGGGTTATGTAATGATTCATTTTGATTATTTGGAACATATATTTATGATTTCTTTATAAGATATTTGTGACCTATATCTCCCTTCAATTTCATTCAGAAAATATTTATATCTCATGAGTAAATGATGAGAAAAAAGTCGATAATATTTATCAAAAATAGGAAACATGTTCATTCTATTCTATAATGGGAAATAGGTGTGTCAGGATTCACTTTGGGATGATGGGGAACATGATCTACTATGGTAATATGGGGAAACCAGATTCCTAATAATGAAAGGACTATGACTGGGGATGGTGGTTTTTCCTGATGTGTATGTTTTGTCCCAGTGAAGTTTAAAAATATGTTTTTGGCAATGAGCCTTGATACGTATGTATTTATGTAACATGTTTCTGTTTCTTATAAAAAATCTATGTCTTATTCCATTAATATTCTCTAGTGGTTCACGTTAATGGTAATCTTATTAATAAAGTGTGATGAACAATCAATATTTATTCCTTGACTTGTGATTATGATGTTTTTTTTCATTATATGATATTCTAATTTCGTGATAATGTTCCCACACCCTGATATTATTCTTATATATCTACCTTGTTTACAATTACTGAGTATACAAGCTCACCGCTTTATTATGTTTCCTTTACCAAGGTTAGGAAAAAAAATTTATGTTAGATTAATAACAGGGAAGATCCTTTGGGGGATGTTAATGATCTTTCACCATGTTAGAAGATTATAATTCCATGTTTCTAATGAAACTAAATTATTAAAGTCCTTTGGCAGGTTTTTTTTGTAATGTACTTGATATTAATCTAAAATATTTTAATATCCATGTTTGTTAATCCTGGGCTGTAATAAGGGGAAGCACATATGATAAATTAATTGAACTGAAAGATTATTAATCTATAAAAAATAAGTTCAAAAATTTATCTAACAGAATAAAAAAAGGAAGAGTTATGTTAACAAGATGTTGCGAGATAAATTTTAACCAGTAGAGACACTAACAGTTAAATGTCAATTTTTTCAGGAATATCGTCATTATTTGAGTAAATTTAATAACTATTAGATTACTTATTATGGTCATAAATTTTTAAATTCTATGATTCATAATGATTTTAGTGTTTGGGTTTTGTAACTAGATAATTGTGTTTTGAGATATTTTAATCAATGATATTCTAGATGTAATAATCATGAAAATTCTATGGATTTTCTTGCAATTGATGTTTTTTATGCATATTAAAGAATAATTTGAATATAAAAAATTAATTATAAAGTTGATTTAATGGTATGGTGATATTTTAGGAATAAATACATGATTGAGGAGATGATAATAAATGATATGTTCTTGATATTGGGTTAATTATATTTAATTAGAATTATTTTATTATAAATACTAGTGGTTAGAAATTGATTTGAGGAATACTTTTATTTTCAGGACGATCATCATATTTATTGTTAATGTTATATAAATTATATTAATATTTTTTTAGAATTAGGATGACATGAATATTGGGTGGGAACTCATCGTATTTGGGAAGAGAATTGGGAAAAAACCATCAATCGATAAGATATTAGGGTAAATCACCTACAAGTGTACTACATAATTTACTTGTTATAATGGATTTATTACATAAAAAATATTAAGGTTAAATATTTATTTGTTTTCAGGGAAAATATTATTATGAATAAATGTTTTTCAATTTTTGATATTTAGATGTGATTAGTGATATTTTGGAAAGTATTTTATTGGTCAATGTTATGTTGATATAATCATTAGTTTTAAAATAAAATATATTTTGGGAATAATAATATTTTTTGGGGATGTATATTGAAGTGTATGAGATATCCACTATGGTTGAAGCCTTCTTTTATGTAGAGATTATTTGGGATAAATGGTTATTTATTAATTGAATAAACTGTGTCTAGAATTTTGTTTTTTGATGAATTTTTTAGATTTATATATTCAATATCATTTTTTATATTATATTAAAGTATGATAACCATTCTAGTTTTAGTAAGGATAATATGAATATATTGTTTCTCTTTCATGGATTCTTTTATATGTAAAAATTAAATTTTGGTGGTTCTACTATATGAAATTCATTTCAGATATTCATTATATTGACTTAGTGGTGGAGAGGAAATAGATTGATTCACAATGGATGGATAATATATTGTTAAGGGAATAAAAATATATCAAGTGATTCGATTTTATGGTATTATATTTTATGGTAGAGAAAGACTCCACCAACTCTAGGAAATATATCTTGTGGAAAAATTGATCTCTTATTACCTTCATGTCAAAAGATTTAATGACCTATTAATCCTTCAAAAATTCATAGTTATCTGGTTGTTAAAATTCTCTTATTCATTAACAATCATCTAATTAATGATTTATTTTAGTCTCCTTAATTATTCATGATTTTTTTCTTGGATATATTTTCACTTTCCTCCTATTTTCTACTACATGGAATCATATTAATGTGTATTTATAGATGACCATTGTAAAACTCTTACATTTTTATGTGGATTTTTTGTTAATACTTTTTATTATGTGGGTATTCCATAATATAAATTAAAAAATTTCAATCATAGACCATGTTAAAATTGTGATGATACAATTTCTTCAAGTGTGTAAATTATATGGTCACATGATTTTCAAAGAACAGTATACTAGACAGAATATTCATCATAAAACATAGGGATTAAATAAACATCAACATATTGTAAAATTGTTTTATTTAATGATGATCATTATATTATATTCATTAAAATTTATGGCATGAATAAGAAAAACCTTATTATGAAATGTTTAAAATTTTTTATATTTTAAATGTATGTAATAATTTATAATAAAAAAGTAGAAATATTTTAGTAGTCATTTTATTCCTTAGAAATACTTTTTCATAAAATCGAATTTATGTTTTTTTGAATAAAAATCATGAATTTTTTAGAATCTTAAGAATTTTATTTTTATTAAATGATATAATTTATGAAATATTTATAATAATAATAAATTAGGATGAAATATTTTCATCTATATAAATTATTTATTTTTCAATGAATATTCAAAAATACCATTTTTTAAAAACAACATTGAATTCATTTTATAAGTTATGTTTTTTGGAAATCAATGTTATTAATTTTATTTAATTTTAAATTAGGATAATTAATATATTTATATATTTAATATAACTATTCAAATTTAAATATTGTTTATATAAGATTTTAGTATATGTTAATTATTCATCATAAGGATGTATTTTCATAAAACTGTTTTAACATTCATAACGTTTATCATTTTCAGTAAACTAAAATAATCCCAAATTAAGACTTATTTAAATAAAAATTATAGATTATATAATTGTCTTTTCAAATTTAAATTTTTAATAATGATCATTTCCATACATACAGTTTATGGAAGAACATATTTTAATGAAAAATACCTTTTTTTTGGAAAACCGATATGAATCTTACATTCAAGGCTATTTAAATTAAATTAGACCAATTACGTTAAAATAATTTGGTAATTTGTATTCCTGATTTATAATAATAATTATATAAATTAAATAAAAATGGGGAACGCCATCCCGTCACTTAATTACACCTCTCAAACCATCAGGGTCAACCAAATACTAATAAAATATATCCCTAACATCCTTATACACATTATAATGATTATGTTCTTCCAAAACGGTAAACCATAGGGTCCTTAATAAGATATCCTTTGAAGGTTTTTCTAAGAAAAGGTAATCATATACACCAAGCTCCTTTTTACTTTTACATTTTCCACATTCAATTATCTCATAATAAATTCTAAATAATAAACATAGTATCTAATATATACTATAATGTTATTATCAGTATTTTATAATATTCAACTATCTCTATATCCATTATATTGGATAAAACAGTTCATCTTGTGTATAGATGATTACCGCCTCCTAAACCAATATAATTTTTTTCCATCATCAAATAATATTATTGTGAAACATAATGGATTTATGTATTATATATCCTATTAATTAAATATTAATAATTCTATAGAAATAATTTTTCATATACCATCTTACATTACCATCCATTAAGAAATGATGACATCATTTTTGTGTATGGAAGACTACCACTTCATAAAGGGATGTGATTATTTTTCATGACCACATGACATGGATGTTATAAATAAGTGTGTTTAAAAAAACTTAATATTACATTTATAAAATTATGATAATTATAGTTATATTAAATAAAACATACCTTCTTTCTTTTATGATCATCAAAAAAATTACTCATGTGTACATATGTCCAAACATCTTCCTGATTATAACATAGTACATTTTTCAGAACCATATTTCATGTTAGGTTTTAATAATTATAATTGATTAATAAAATTGATAATAATTTAATTATAACAATTTTTTATATAATGGAAAATATTTCCCTTTGACCATCATGAACACGCCATTGCTCTTATGAAATTATGAACCATGGATCCTCAAAACACCCGACGTGGACAAAAATGATTAAGTAATTAAATAGATTGTTTAAATAATTTATGTAAATGGTTATAGTTTATGGTAATAATCCAAGGAAAACTTATTAAAAAAATAATTTTTATATGTTTACTATATATGAGATAAAATATATACCCGACAATTCTTGGACCCGATGTAAGTGTTTCTCATCTCTTATTTAGTTTTTTGAAGAATATTATGTATTCACAGTATATTTATATTGTGTGTTGTATATAATAATGAAGAATTAATTCATTAATTGTTTTCATGATAATTATTTTGATTTATAGACACATATGAATTTTTCCCTTTCATTAGGTGTGATTACATATGTATGAAGGGTTTCATATAGAAGCACTATTCATTGAGATATGATAGTTTTTAGGCACATAATTACCTTTAAAAGATTTATATAATTCCAATTAACATATTATAACATTAATTAATAATTGATAATGGTATTTAATTTGAAATTCATCCAATTAATTAATGACAATCTATGATTCAAATGTTACCAATGTGGTAAGTGTTTATTTTTTTATCACTTTATATTCGGGATTGATTATGCTTGAATTTTAGTTGAAGTAAATTATTTAATCACATTATTATAAATGAATTTCCTTTTCTTCTCCTATGATTTTTCACGAATTATTATCTTTATTACATAAAATGATTTTATTAGAAGATAAATGAATTTTTCTATTTGATAAAAAATTCATTTTCTTCCATATCCATTTTAAAAAAAAGTAAATATTAATTTTAACTACCTAAAAAATAATTATTAAAGATATTTTTTACCATTTTTAAATATTTTACATGATGGTTTTAGAAGAATATTCTTATTAATTTTTTAATGAAGAGATTCTTATCATTTTTATAATAGTGAGAAAGGAATGTTTCTTTTATATTATATAGTATTATTGTTATAACATACCATCCAGATAACTAAAATCATTGATGAATCCTTTATATAATTCCATGTTTCATTTTAATGAATATTATTTCTCTTATATTTTTAAAAAATTTATCTTTTTAAAAGTTATTTTCGATGATTAATAGTTTTTTTTTCGAGAATACTGTAGATGTTTTTAAATGTATTTCTATTCATCCGTAAAAATTAAACATAATGTTAGAGAATTTATAAAAATTTTATATAAATTTTTATTACATATATACCTCTCTCAGTATCTTTTACATTAAAGGTCTAATACATTCCTTATTATAATTTCTCAGATTCTTCTTTATGAATTTTTTTAAGATTATGATCAGTGGGAAGACTATGCAACCCATTTTCTTTCCATGGGTAGTTCTTATATTTATTCCTTATGATTTATTTCATTATATAAAAGAAAGAGGAATGAACATGATATGAATTTTATTTTCTATGTAGGAATTATAAAACCCTATAATTAATTGGGAAATGTTTTTCTATCATGAGTTTTCTTTTATTGAATTATTGAGTTAACAGAATGCCTTATGTGACTCTATCAACCTTGTGATGTTATATTAGTTGTAAGACAAGAATTACTCTTATGTCATTTTTATGTTTATACCACTTTTCTATGTTTCTATTATCATATGATACCATTTTCATTAGGTAATTCTCCAATGTTATTAATCTTAGACCTTCTCTATTATGATTTCATGCCACACCTTTGACTCATACATTATGTTTCTTTGTCATTTTTACTCCACAATTTTTTTTATATCACAAATTTTTTCACATGTATTCCCCTCTTTATCCCATCCAGTATAATGATTCAAAAATGATTTAGGTTCTCTTTACGGGGAATCAATATCTATTTTTTATTTTATTTTTACTCTGATGTACTATAAACATAGTCTTCCTGTGGTATTAGTCCTCACGATTTATGGTTTTTTAATAATGGCTGTTTATGTTACAAATAATGTATCAATATTTTTAGAATGTTTGGACTACTATATTATATTCAAGGGGAAAAAATATTTTATGTCCTTGAGACACATAAAATTTTGATTTTATAGATAATAGAAATTAATATAATTAATATTTTGATTTTTATACACATCGAAATAAAATTGATTAATCATAAAGTAAATAATGATTATAAACTCCAAACATAACAAGTATACTATCATCCCAATGTTGATTAGTTAAAATAATATTATATTTAATCACTTTTAAATATATATCTTCAGAAATTAAAAAAGAATTAGAAATACCTACAACACAAAATCTTTTATCCATGACTTTATAGTTATCTCCAAATATGATATAGCGTATATCATATTTTCTATAAGTTATATAATTCAATAGTAAACCTATATTGTACTAACAACAACCATTTTCAATGTACCACTATTCCTTGATTTTTTAATGTGGTCATCTTTAAACAATAAATTAAATTGAGAATTTTTTTGAAGCTCATCATATTTTGGGTCAAATTTGGTTTACAATAGAATTATTTGGTACTCAAATAGATATAAAAAAATTATTATAAGGTACTATAGAAGAAAAATTAATAATTAAAAAATCAATATTATATCAATTATATTATTAAAATTTTACTTAAAATTCATTTGAAAAAATTCATTACATCCTACACATATATCATATAACGAAATAAAATTTTCAAACACGACATTTATGAAAATAAGTCTTGTATAAAGTTTTCTTTTTTGGATCATTTGAAAACTATTTTTTTCTTTATTTAGTTCTATCCTAGACACATTCATTTAATATACTTCCTTTCCTTAAACAAAATTAGATATGGTATCTTTTATTGTCACAACATAATTTCATTGATTAATCTTATCCTTATAAATAATATCAATATTAGTATAGATCCTAAATTTACAACATGATTCAAAATTTATTTTTTCATTCTTGAGAGAATCTCCCTCATTAAATAATTCCATTACTTCCTTGATAGGCCTCCTATATTCTAAATTAAAATCATAATGAAATATTGTAACACTTTAAACATCCTTATGATGATTTTCATTTTCTTCATTTAACTCATCATATATATATTTACATAAATATCTATGTAATAATTTATATTAAAATCCTTAAACATTTAATTTGTATTTACTAAAACAAAATGTTTGTTTTCTGAATCATTATTACATATAGATTCATTAAATGAATCAAATTCTTCTACGAAAATCTATCCAACATGAAAATCACATTTCATATTGATCATATATTTCGTATCATTCCGTTTTTGTTTCTCCATTATAAAATTATGTTTGATATTTCCCTAATTTATTGTTTTACAATAGGTTACATTTGATATATATATTGGACCCTTATCTTAATTTTGAGGATTATTTCGATATTTACTAGGTCACTTCATGTAATCTTTCATTAACATAAAAATTATGTAAATTCATTCACATATATTTTCAATTTCTTCTTTATCAATTTCATATACCTCATTTTTAAAAGAGTTTGAGTAAATTTATATATAATATGAAGAAATAATTTTATTCATTGACATGTTTTTTTCACCAATATTATCTACATTTGTTCTTAATGCAACAAAGATCCTATGATTTCAACCCTTGTTTCTTTTTTCTAATTTTTACTTTATCATTAGAAAATTTCATTGCATTCCATTTCATTGATAGTATGTTTATAAATATTTCCAGCCAATATTGTGGATAATTTTACCTTACCAGAGTGTACTCATTTTATCCACTATTCTAGTGAATTGGTGAAACATCAATTTTTCTCCCTCATCATTAACTAATCATAAATACAGTAACATAATTTTATGAATTCTATTATTGATTATAATAATATTGTTTGTTCCCCAATGCGTCACTTTAAAAATTTTATATATCTCTTGATCGATAGTGAACCATGACTTTTACACATATTATTACATGTTTTTTAAGAATAAATATCCAATAAGTACTAAAAATATATTTTTTTTCCATATTTCATTAAATATTAGGTTCATAATACAATGATAGAAAACTTAAATTTGAAATATTTATTTTATCCCATATAATTATTTTCTAAATCCACTATTCCTCTAAAAATAACATAGAATTACTAGTGGAATACATAAAAGTAAGGTGTGAGGTAAAAAGAATAATATTACAATAAAAATGATAATGAAAAATAATGTGTGAATTAAAGGTATATAATGATATCATAAAAAATGATTGGGCACAAAGAAATAAATGAATTACATAAAGAACATTATATCATATAATTATAGAAACATTGTAAAAGTTTCATTAACATTTAACATTATATAAACAAGATTCAAGATAAAATTACTAGAATTTATCACATAGTTCAAAAAGTTATATAAAATATTAGGTTTACTCCCCATTTGAATATATAAGTTATCATGTAAAAATGTATTAACCTATTAATTAGAGTGTTATACTGGTGCACCTATAATTACATGGTATGAAATTCTCCATTGAAGAAATGGGTTAAACTTGGGAAATGAAAATATATAATGTTTTACCCCATAAATGGAAGGGGTAAAAATAATGTTATTTATTTGAGGTATATATGTAATGAATATATAATTATTACCTAAAATTAACCAGAGATATAAATTAAGATATAGGGAGAATGTTTATAAATCAATGAATATGGTATTTTGAAAATATCCATTATCATTAATCAGAATCATTACAAAAATAATTTTTATCTCAACTATAAACATAGTTTATTTATTTAATATATTAATATTATTCTTCATTATTACTATTCAATTAACATTAAATTACATATTCATTAATGTTTATTTTGGTCGTTTTGGATATATTTGCATCACATTTCTCAAATGACTTTGGTAGGTTGATAATGGTCAAATAGATTATTAATAAATCATTATTGAATAATAATATTTTGATAATTAAAATTTTAAAACCATAATTACACTCTTAAAATCATCCATGAAATACGTTTATGATAAATTAAAAAATTTACTACCATGAACATGCTTGGTCGTACGTTTGCATGCATAACATTTAAATTTCTCGAAAAATCATGATTGAAGGAAGGTAAGTATTATATTATAATTAAAAAATGATATTTAAATCACAAATATAATATTATTTCATTAAATATACTTATATATAACATCAATATGATGTGGTAATGATAAATAAATCACATCACTTTAGGGAGGTTATAATCCACACATGTGCACAAATCACATTATCATATTTTAATGAATTCAAAGGTAAAAATATCTATGATATATTATATTTATATAATTATAAATATTTTATTAATATATAATATATATATATGTATTAAATATAGAATTTTAAATATATATATATTAGATGATGATGTGACAAAATTACATAGGTTCGTAATGCCATAATACACTATACTCAAGAAATTTAGTTTATCTTATTATTTTATAGAAGATGAGATATATGTAGGATAATTTATTTAAATAGTAATTTTTTAGTATAATTTTGATACTTTTTCTAAATATATAAACATATTTTATTGATATTTGAAGTAGGTAGATGAAAAAATAAAACTAAACTGATATGATTAGAACAAAACCTCTTCTTCACACAACCTCTTTATGTTTACACCCAACATCATTCTATGAAGATTTAATAATAAAAAAATTGCTTTTAGGATTGGTTAATATAAAAAATATTGTTATTTTGGATTCTATTCACAAAAACAAAAGGATTTTGAAGTGTTAATAAATGATGATAGAAGAGAATATTCCCTTTTATTAGTGAGATGGAGTTGTTTTTTTCATAAACACTGACAATTATTCAATAATGGGATGTCAATCCCAATCCATGATCCTCTAAAATTGATAAACAATATATTAGAGGCAATACATGGTCATGTAACTCCACCAAATTTAAAAATAATTATTTTTTAAAAATTTTATTTCCTTTACCATTATGGTAAGTGACTTTTACAATTTTTCATTTCACCATAGTAACTTGTTCTTATGTAGTAAATTTATCATTTAAGTGAAATGATATTGTTTCGATAATATTGAATGAATTATATTAATTTTTAATGTAATTAATTTCATAATATAGTTATTTTTATTGAATTCTAATTTTAATATAGTAACATGTAACGCATAGAACCCCATTTTAAACATAGCGACACAAATTAATATTTCATATTTTTTATTCGTTGTTGCCAAATTATAATTGGAAAATTTTTGATAAAATTAAATAAATGGAATAAAAATATGGAATACATTATATAATACTCAAATTAAATAATTGGACTAATTAACTTCAAATCAAACATGTATAAAGGGACAAAATGTGGGTTCTCAAGAAAAGAAAATTTCAAGCAATAAATGATCTTATATTAACTATATGACCAGAAATAATCATTATATGAATTTTAATTCATATTAATATACTTATAATATATAAAT
Source organism: Viscum album (assembly GCA_963277665.1). Lineage (NCBI taxonomy): Eukaryota > Viridiplantae > Streptophyta > Magnoliopsida > Santalales > Viscaceae > Viscum > Viscum album. The sequence continues at coordinate 930,473,574 of OY728122.1, read as the reverse complement.
ATAATTTTTATATAAACATAATCATTCTTATTTCAATTAAATAAAATTGATAAACTATACGTACTTAAAACTAGTTTCTAAGAAACTATGTTTCTAAGCGTAAAAATAAACATATACCAAAATGTTGAAAATATTCGATTCAAATGAACTATATTACATCATTAAAAATTAAAAGGATAATATTTATAATTATTATTAAATCAAATATATAATGTTAGATTTATGTAAATTCATTTAATAAAAATAATTGAAAATATTCGAATAATATATAATATTCACTATTCATTGAAAATTAATCATTTAAGAAAAATCAAAAAATTTCACCATAAATTAATTTTATCAAATAAAATCAATATAGTTTCCAAAAATTAAATATATTATTTAATAAAAAATACTGAAAATCATTTGTGAAGAAAACATATATTTTTTAACAATAATATTTTATTCTAAGTAATTGGGTTCTTATTTCTTATGAATTAATCATTTCATTTACATGGAATGGGACTTATGTATATATATATTTAAATATTAAGATCTTCTAATTTACCTACTAGATTATAACATTCTTATTAAGATATCATTGTTCCTTAAAGATTGGTATTTGATATCTTTTACAATACTGAATATATTGTTATTTTTTTTAATCCTTAGGTATTATATTCTTCCACCCTTAATGAATTTCACCCTAATATTTATTTATTAAATAATATTGTGATAATAGGTGTGGGTAATTATACTTAATGTGTTACACTAATTCTCAAGTTGTCTTTTTAGATTCATGGGTCAACCACAGTTCTTTGTGAAGGTGAGTTGTCTTATTACATAGATCATTATCTCTATAGAATATAATATTCATCGGATGTTCCACACAGCCTTAATAATTTTATAGCTATTAGGCATCTTAATTCAATAGTTTTGATGGATATAGTATCTGATATTTCATTAGGGACACATGGAATTTGTCATGTACTTGATAAAGGAATAGGGGGATTGATGGTTGATAATATACATATCTCATGTGATTGGGAATCCTAATGAAGATAATGATCCTATAGATTAGAATTACATTATTCATAAATATCATGAATACCATCAATATATATATGTATAGAATTGGGTAATCCACATACTCAATCTCTAGGCTACATCGATGATTTTTAGTATAGCTATTATTTCAATAATGACCAGTCCTAATGTATTCCTATAATAATCTTAATCTTTATTAATATTTACAAAACCATTTTCAGTTCCAATAGATTCTAATCACTAATTTCATCCAAAAACCATAATGGGATTTATACAGATCCATTTGGATTCTAGAATGGAAGATGTTTTTATACTTGATCTCAAAAAAATGAATTTGTTAATCCCATCCTCCTTTGATGTACATCGATCATGACCTCAATATGTCATCAGGATTCTAATTTGTTAGATCACTTTGAAAAAATAGTTAGGTGGTGAAAATATGTACTAATTATAAAAATAGTATCTACATAATGTTGGAGGATATTCAATAACATAGTGGTATACAATTGAAATCAATCATATATAATTGATAATGGTGTTTCATACAACATCACCACATCTACGATGTATATCCATGGTAGTTGATCGACTGATAAGTTCTCCTATATAGAATTGAAATGATAAGCCTTTTTAATGGTACTCATAGTCATGACCTAAATCATATAACTACTATTTATTAAAATTTTAACTTAGAGTTTTCCCTTTCCTTAATTCCAACATTATATTTTATATTTACACATCAATATCATTAACATCATTTATATTCCTTTCAATGGGTGGTCGGGTAATTTTTTGAGAGAGGAATGATGGTGTTCCTTATATAATTATTCCCATTTCCATAAATTTTAAATATATGAATATTTGAACCTTCTTAATTATCATTATTGATAAAGATAACATAACCACTATACATATAGTAGATGTCACATTGTTTTCATTCCTAGTGTGGTAATGGGTTGTGTAGTCATGTTCCATAACTCGGTCTAAAAATCTTCTTTGGAGCATATTAAACTACATCAATTAAAATATATATTTTATGCTATTGTGATCCATGTATATTTAAAACTATTACCCCCAATGTTAATTTCAAAAACTTTTCAATGAAAATATCACAACATCCAACTACAGGTCAACTGTAGGATAGTTACATTTATTTTCATTGATCAAATTTTAGGCATAGGCTTTGAATTTATCATTTTTCATTAGTAATAAACTAAATCCATAATTTAAAATGTATCTATATACAAAAAAGTTCATCACAGTAGGATAGAATGAGGAATTGTTTAGTTAAAAATCCTCTTTTTTATCTCCTTAAATCTATATTCACATTCATTGGCCAAAAAGAACATTAATGACCCATATTTTTTATTCCTTAGCATGGTTTACAATCACATGTGGTTTTAAATGATTTTTAGTAATAAATAGATTCTCTATGGAATCTAATTATCTATGTTATAGATAATGGTATTGTCACTCCTGAATTTCCTTTATCATATATGGGTAAACATATATCACTTTTATGATGAAAATATTTCCCACGAACGATAGACCATTCACCTAAAACTCACATTTACTATACATTTCACACAACTTGTACTTTTAAAAAGTCTTCATCATGGTATTTAAATTATTCTCTTATTATTATTTAGATTTTGGATATTAAATAAATATCATTCATAAATTCTACCCCAAATTTTTCTAGGTAATATTTAAGCACACTATTCTTTTTGTACATAATTATTTCTTGAACATTAGTAAGTACTAAATGAATTAATATAAAATTATAGTGTCCATAACTCATTTAATAGGATATTTTGGGAAAATATTCATTCTTTACCATTGTGATATCCAACCTGAAGGTTTATCTATGTGAAATAATAGGACCCACATGGTTTATTTAAAAATCCCTCTTTCCATGGATTGAGATACTTGTTAATTATCATGATTCTTTAGAGTTCATGATAATCAATGTAGGGGTGAAATGACCAATACATATTATTTATGATGTGGACGAGATCACCCTATGGTGATACATTGGGTCATGTAAAATTCCTTTACAAATTAATCTATAACTTCTTTTTCTTCTATATTAACTCAACAATGTCCATTTTGTAAGAATTAATTAATACGGGTAGAGAACTAGAAATATGTTCTATTGAAATATAATCCTATATATCTTGAGGAAGACCAGGAAAATATTCACATATTTAAACATTATAATCCCTCATTGTGTGCATGTCTCGAAGCATGATTCTATCCTAGTATACAAATTATGGTGATAAATTTGATTTATCAGAAGTTAGAAATATGAATTCATGAATAGATGATTCATTTGATGATTCAACATCCCACACTAACTTGTACATAATTGGAAGATGAATTGGGATTTGAATAGAGATCTCTATCCCTATCTCAAGAATATTGATGTTGTTTATATATAAGGAAACCAAATACATTCCCATTATGTAACAAAGATCTATTAAAGTATGCAGGATGAGATTTTATGGACGATTCAGTTGAAAAGAATTGATTTGAGAGGATTTATGTGCTTTGTATTGAAGAATTTTTCTAGTTCATATTCACACCAATAGCTCAAAACCCATGTCTCAATGTGGTGTTAGAATAGTTCTAAAAAATGATCTACATATGAAAGAATTTATAGAAGTAAAATCAAATAAGACATCTTCCATTCTTGAATTAATAACTATCATACTATGAAAACATCATTTTTGAGATCCACCTCAGTAGTGGTCATAGGACAAGGAAATTCTCAACATCATGGATATATGGGTTTTTTCATTCATTCTCACTTACAAAACATGGAATAAAAAATATATTACATAATTTCCATGTTCTATGAATTTGAAACACTATACCATAGGTTGAGTTTTCATAATACCATTATTTTCTTCTGATATATTAGTAGATTTATTTATCTTCTATAGGAAATGATTTTCATGATACCCTTATATTCCATAATTAAAACATATTCTCAGACACTTGAGAATGTTTCATGGGTTCTTCTACCAACACTTTTTACAATAGTGGTGTTGAGTTTTCTTTACACAATATGATTTATCTATTCATACTCCTAAATAAATCTCACACTTATGTTTTTTTTCTCCAGTCCCACGAGACTAATGAGATTCACCAATCTCCAAGTCAACTTTTAGTGAAGCATGGGAAAACTCTTTGTAGTTTTATATGCCACAATATCATATTATTTTAATATACATTGATTTCATACCCTATAGAAAATTTTCACCTTACAATATATTTCGACGACAGAGCTAGGGGAATACCATGTAGGCCTTATAATGTTTTCAACATACGACATGTTAGACACATCTTCATACTTCTTCATTCTGAGAAACTCCCCCTCTATTTCGAGAAATATTTTTTAGGGAATTAATTTATTTAATTTTTTTCTTTAGGTATCTCTATTTAATCAATTAAATATCCAAATTGGAGTTTTTTTTCTTGTTCAGTTTCCACTAAAGATTTACATCTACCTCATTGTGATAAATGAACAATACAATTTTACATAAATTTCTGAATTGTATGAAAATTAATAAATAATCAATGGATTTGGTCCACTTTTATATGATGAGGGGATCAGGAGATCCACTAATGGTCGGTTTCCATTGTTTTATAAAACACGCAAGTGAAATTTTATCTTCCAATAGAGGTGGAGGGTGTTCAACATTATCCTCGTTATTATGCACAATGAGAGATAGTTTATCTGGTAATACCATGATGTTTTTATTTCCCCTCCTGTATAGTTAGGCACATCATTGGGAAAATTTATCACATTTATTATCATGTTTCTTGTAGAAACTATTTGTCATATTTCCCAACATTGACATATAATACTGAAAAACCATGACTAGAATAATTTAATATTTAAATGTATTTAATTTCCCAGAGGCCTTGATTTTTAATCATTTTTTATAGTCCCACTTTTAAGGGTTGAAGGTGAAATCATGCATGGAACATAGGCTTTGTGACATTATAGGACCTGATGGTCTTAATGGAATTCATCGCAGTCATTGACTACCTAAAACTACCCTTCCCTAGTGTCTGCATCATGATGATCACTCCACCTTCACATGAGTGGTAAGCTATATGTCATTTTTTGGGATGCATATGGATAGTATTGAGAGAAAATTTATACCATCTGATTCTTAAATGTTTGGTTAGCTCTACTATATTGAATGCACCTACTCTGAATACTCATCTAGGGCCTTATTCATTGTATGTTAGTTGGGTACATCTACAATTAATATGGGATGATGTCCACAAGGTGGACAAATGGCTAGGAGGTTTTTCGAAGGCCTTAAGTTCTTCCGGAAGCGTTACTACACTAAAGGCCTTGGGTGGACCGAAGGTCTTGAATGGCATATGAACCAAATCGTTGACTTGAAGGCCCAAAATAGTGAATTGTTCTTGCTGTTACATAACTTAAAAATACATAGAGATTGTAAAAGTTAGTGTACAGCAAGGAAATTTTTTCATATACTAGTTGAAGATACTGTCAAATCCCAATTCATCATTTTTAGAGTTTTTATAAATATGTATAAATATTCCGGATACACATAATTTTTCAAATTTAGATAGGGATATAACTTCTTAGAAACCACTCATTGTATCCATAATAAAAATTATAGAATATTTTACTATAAAAACATAACCCTAAGGATCTAAGTAAATTATTCTTGTCCTAATACCTAAAAATAACACTACATTTTTTATTCCAACTATAACAATAGTAGAATATTATAAAAGTTATTATATGATTGTTAAACATTAATTTCGAATATGTAAAACCCAATGTTCATGATGCCTAGTGTAATTTTAATACTATATTCATAATATAAGAGAATGAAACTAGAATATACCATCATTATTTTATTCTCTATAATGTTCTCAAAAATCATATTTATCTCCTACAATTTCATTGGATAACCTGGGGAATAAATAAAAAAATGTGTGGTTCAGAAAACTCAATTTGGGAATAAACATGATAAAAATTAAAATATGTTAGTAATGTGTATAATATGAAAAAATAAAATAAAATGTTCATGAGTAATCACATTTAATCAAAATATAATTATCATTGTATCATATGATCCAAAAATAATATGACGTATGGAAACAAAACATTACATGAAATAAAACATAGTCAATGATAACATTCTAGATAATAACACATGGTTGAAAATAAACCACAATGGATGAGAGTAAATCCATAATCAAATAAAAATATTCACATGAGATAAAATAATTTCCAATTAATTTGGATAACTCTATGGGTTCACCCATCATAATATGTATATTCATATGTGTTCCATAATATGAAATAAATCTTAATGCACTGACATAAAAATTACCAATGGGAAGAAATGGTTTCCATTTGAGAAAATATCTTTTAGAATATGTTACCCCAACAAATTATTGAAAAAAATATAGGTATATATTTTATAGACATATATACATAATTTAGAAGCATTAAATTACAAGAAAGAGACAAATATATTGAGTTAGAAATAGAATGGTCCTAACATGATGAAAAAGATGGTTAAAAGAGATACCTTACCTTGAGTTTGAATCATCAAATACATTCTATATAATCATCAGTAATAAAAACGTGTAATGACACGCCAATTATCATTGGCTTGAGAGTTGCAGGAGTCATTACTTGGCCTTAAGAGACATCCCCAAGGCACCAAAGGCTAGAAATAAATGCCAAAGGGTTTCAAGTACATGTGGGGGATGATTTACCATTATGAAATAAACCCATAAACCAACCATAATCAAACATTCACTCTACGATGCATGAACAAATTAAATACCAACAAACACTTCATTTATGTCAAACTACATCAAATTACACAACATCAGAAGACCAAATTAAGCATCAAAGTACATAACGGATGAAAAAATCAAGACTCTCAAAAGACACTACAACTCTATGCTCCACAAGATCCAATCTCCACAACATCTCCAAAGCATCACCACATGCAACATGCAATAAGATGCTTTCACTACTAGAAATATGGGCTTTAGCATCTGCCTAGCGTATGCCAAATGGCGGACATTTTTGGCCTATCTCTAAAGCCTGACGTGGCCGCCAAATGGATGCCGCTAAAGATAAACCCCAAAAAATGGGATTTTCAGTCCTTTATGAGTAGGAAACACAGATGTGGTCCACCAACTTGGCTCACCGTCCATGGCGGATGCACAACGACTGGGGAGGGTTCAGGTCGGTTAGGGGGAGTCATTTTGTGGTGGGGTGATGTCGGAGGGAGACCATAGGGTCGCTGGAGGTGCACTAATGTGTTTGAGATGGCTGTAGGTGAGGCAGGTGTGGGACAGTTGGGGGCGGCGCGGCAGCGGGCGGCGAAGTGGTGGTGTTGCAGGTCTTGTTGAAGAAGACGAGGGGAAAATCCCGCTGATTTTTTACATTAGTATTAGCAGCCGCCAAATGAAGGCCGCTAAAACATGCAACCAAAAGTGGGAAAAATCCCATTGAATTTTATTTCAGTATTAGGGGCTGCCATTTGGCAGACACTAATACCACTTTTAGTGACTGCCAAATTGTGGCCACCAAAACTAACGCGCGCAACTTCCCAGAATTCTAGTAGTGTTTACCTTTACCTTTGTCTCGTAATACGACATCTAGAAAAGAATAAACATTTTAAAGAATGGGTGAGTATAAAACTCAGTAGGTTTTCCCCAAAGACATCCCTACTCACGCCACTATGATAGAAAAGCTAGCAACATTTAAATAAAAATATTTTATATAAATTTTTTCCTCAAAATTAGTTTATAAATAAATATAAACAAGATTCCAAAACCATTCATAACCAAAGGAATTCCAAGAGAAATTGATACCAATTTTCTAGTGAGTTATTTTTCCAGAAAAACAAAGAAACAAGATTCAGAACCATTTCAAAATCATTCCTTTTTTGGCACACAAAAAACATTCCAGAATCCCATGCAACCAACCATGCATTCTACCTGGAAGAGGGAAGAATCCCGAACTATTATCCATCCCAACCATGATGGGAGAGACCTCTTACCCTTATCTACCCCAAATGCAAATTAATTCTTTATGGGGGAGATCACTAATGCTTATCCATCCCAACCGTGATGGGGAGACCCTTAACCCTTATCCGTCTCACATGCCTGAAAAAAAAAAAGACAACCCCCATGTCAAAAACCAAGTGTGTTCAACCGATTCAAACCATTTCAATGCCTAACCATTCCAATTCCAAAAAAATTCAATAAGACATTATTTTTATTGAAAACCAAATCTGTCAACATCATTTCAATCTCAAACCTTCTCAATAAAACACTCTTTTAATTGAAACCCCATTTTCATCAAACCATTTAAAATTTCAGCAATAATAATTTAAAATCAACATTTTAAATTCAAGAAGCCAAATCACTTTGCACAACAATTCAACAAGATTTCACAATTTCATCAAAACCATAAATCATCACTAAAGAAGATTTATTCCATGATTTTCACAATAAAATCCATTCAAATAAACCAATTTGAGAATAAGACAATAAATTATAACAAAAGGAGTCGAGCGTAAAGCCTCCTACCACAAAGGTTTTGACGAAAACCACAATGGTCAAAGAATGCTCAAGAAAACCGGGTTGATTCATCAAAAACCTGACTTAGATATCTTCTCCTAGAACAATCAAGACCAAATCGCATCATATTTGGAATCCACGCACTTAGATATCCATAACAGGCATAGATCTATGAACCCAAGAGAAGAGGAGAAGTAGATCTATGTAGATCTAAGGAAACGATCAAGAACAAAGAAGAACGATCACTTACCTCAATAATCTGGCTTCAATTCTCCAAGAAAACCCTCCAGATTGCCTCCAGAATGATGGGAGAACCTTCTTTGGCATTTGGAGAAGAAAAATACAGAGGTAGGGAAACTTAGGAACTTAAACGAAGAACATTGAGTGATAAAAGAGTGATAAACAATTTTATAGGATCACATTTAAGTGGCCCCATGGTTTTCTCACACGGTTTGTCTAACTGTGTGCTAACAATGTGTTAGCCACTGCCTCGACAAACACTCCACGCATGGTTTGGCCACATGGTTAGAAAACCCGTGCACCACCCATGCGAAAGCTACTACCTCAAGGGCCAATTACAGACAGTTTGGCCACACAGTTTAGACAACTCGTGCACTACCCATGCAACACCCCCTTTTCCTCAAACCATCATTTAATGTTCTCAAGGCTCTCCCATTCATCATCATTAACTTTAAAACCATCAAAAGCTTCGAAAAAGGGTGACATACCAGAAAACGGGGTACTACATTCTCCCCACCATTAGTTTTTCCATCCTCAGAATGTAGAAAACCTTCATCTAACTGAAAGAGTTTTGGCCACTGCTCTTTCATTTCCTTCTCATGTTCCCATGTCTCTTCCTGAATCTGATCATGCTTCCATAAAACCTACACTAGGCTGATGCTTTTCCCCCGAAAGAATTTCTCTTAGCAATCCACAATCCGTACCAAGATATGTATCAATGAAGCATCTGGATTTAGGATAACATGATGCCATCTGATCACATGGTAAGGATCAGGCTGATACACTTTTAACTAAGATACATGGAACACATTATGCACCAAACTAAACCATGGTGGTAAGTCCAATCGATATGCCACCTCTCCAACCCATTACAATATCTCAAAAGGGACAATGTATCAAGGATATTAATTGCACTTCTTCCTGAAATGACAATGCCCATGCCTTGAAGAGATCCTCAAGAAGACATGATCATCCATAATGAAAGACAACGGTCTTCAACGATGATCTCCATAAGATTTATGAAGACTCTGAGCTGTCTCCATCCTCTTTCTATTCAACTAGATCTTCTCTGTTGTTTCTTGGACAAGGATAGGTCCGATTAGTGAAGATTCACCAATTTCCACCCAGCATAGTGGAGAATGACAAGGACGCCCACACAATGCTTCAAATGGAGCCTTGCCTATCGAGGAATGATACATGTTATTGTATGAGAAATCAAATAAGGATATATTCTCCTCCCAATAGCCACAAAAATCCATTACACAATCCCGCAACATATCTTCCAACATTCACATCATCGTCTCAGATTTCCCATCCGTTTAAGGATGATACATCATGCTCATAGTCAACTGAATTCCGATGGCTTGCTGTAATGATTTCTAGAAACGGGATGTGAACCTTAGATCTCTAACTGAGACTATAGACACTGGAACACCATGCATGTTCACCACCTCTTGGATATAGATTTTTTAATGATCATCCACCGTATTTGTTTCACGAATTGTGAGGAAATAGGTCGACTTGGTTAGAAAATCCACTATCAACCAAATGGCATCATGTTTCCAGACCATTCTTGGAAGACATGTAACAAAATACATTGTTATCAAATCCCATTTCCACAATAGGAGAGGTAATGATTTTAACATACCTGCTAGTATATGATGTTCTGCTTTAACCCGCGGACAAGTTAAGCACCGTGAGACAAACTCGGCCACCTTCTTTTTCATGTCACTCCACCAAAACTGTGACTCCAATGCCTTATACATATTCGGCGAACCTAGGTGTAAGTCCCATATAGAATGGTGGTAAGCATGAATGAGTTGTTTTTGAAAAACCATAGGTACAACCATCTCATCTGTGAAACACAAAACTGAACCCCCATCAAGTTTCCAGCCATCAGTGGTCTCCCCACCATTGAGTTTTGAACAATCAACCAGACATTATGCATCAGATTTTGTGTTTCTTTTATCATAATTATTAAATTAGGATCAAGTGTAGCTAAAAATAAAAGGGAAACATCACCTCGGTCTTCACATTCGACATGCATGTCGTCTAAGACCGGCAACAACTTCCATTCATCTAAAGATTGTTTTTCCAACTGAGCATATGACTTCCTACTCAATGCATCTACCACCGAATTTCCATTACATGGTGTGTACATCATGTCAAATTCAAACATTTGGAAATAATCCACACACCTCTTTTTCCTCAGGTTCAAATCTCGCTATGGGAAGATATGTTTCAATATTTTTTGATCCCTAAACACAGTGAATTTCTCACCAAAGAGATAATCTCTCCATGTTTTCAAAGCATGGATGACTTTAGATAACTCCAAATCATGTGTTGGGTAATTTTTCTCATGAACCCTAAATTACCTTGAACCATAAGCAACCACATGATATCATTGCATGAGAACACATCCCAACCTTGATCCCAAAGCATCACAATACACCACATACCCCTGTCCTGATTTTGGAAATATCAAGATAGGTGCAGATTTAAGATGAGATTTCAGTTCATGGAAAGACTTATGACATTAATCTATCTATTGTAATGGATCATTCTTCTTTGTTAGAGCTGTCATTAGTGAAGCTAGTCGTGATAAATCACGCACAAAGCGTTAGAAGTAACCAGCTAGACCAAAAAATATCGTATATCGAACACATTCTTCGGTGGTGCCACGAGATAATGGATTCAATCATTTCAGGATCAACAGAAATGCCCTTATTAGAAATGACATGGCCAAGGAAACGTACTTCCTGTATCAAAAAATCACACATTGATAATTTGGCATAAAAATGATGATCTCTCAATATTTGTAACATTGTTTCCAGGTGCACCTCATGATCAGACCTTGTTTATGAATACACCTAGATATCGTCGACAAACACCACAACCAAAGAATCCAAATATTGTTGAAATATCTGATTCATCAAAGCCATGAAGACTATTGGTGCATTCGTTAGACCGAAAGGCAGGACTACATATTCATAGTGGCCCGATCTACTTCTGAAAGCTGTCTTTGGAATATCCTCCTTCCAAACATGCAATTGGTGATATCCTGATCGCAAGTCAATCATAGAGAACCACTGAGCTCTCCTTAATTTATCGAACAAATCATCAATGTGTGGAAGTGGATATCTATTCTTTATCATAAATTGGTTAACCTTACGATAATCAATACCCAACCAAAGAGTTCCATCTTCATTTTTCACAAACATCCCCAGTGCTGCCCATGGAGAAATACTTGGTCAAATAAAACCCTTGCTTTCCAGCTCCTCTAAAAGAACATTCATTTCATGTAACTCTATTGGTGCAATCCTATAAGACGGAAGGGAAATAGGACTGGTCCTAGGAAGGAGATCAATCATAAACACCACTTCCCTTAGAGGTGGTGTCCCTGAAAAGTTATTGGGAAAGACATCTGGAAATTGATCCAGAACAGCTAGAATTTTTTTTCCTCAATCTCTTCTGTTGATGCCAAAGTCAATGCTGCTAGTTGGTAAGAGATCATTCCCACCATTGGGACCAACAAGATATTTTCCCCTTTCATTACCACCATCTCTCCTCTAATGAGATGGTTGATGTTGTCCTCTGTCGTGAAACTAACTATTCTCCTATAATAGTAGATGTGAGACTTAAACATTCTCAACCAATCCATACCCATGATTACATCATAGACATCCATGTCCAACATTTTCAAGTCCCATTTTAACTCAGCTCCATCAAAAGTTATAGAAGAAGCTCTATACACAAAAGGCTTGACATTCTCTTTCAACAAGAAGAGTTATCAGTTTAAAAACAGAAGGAATTATTTCTAGTTTTAAACATTGCAAGTCACGAAAACGAGAAGAAATGAAGGAATGTGATGCACCAGTAACAAACAACACCTGCACAAGGGTAGAATTCAAAAGATTTGTACCTCTCACTATAGATGGTCCAGCCTGATCATCGACCATCATCTAGCTCTATTATGCTGATGAGACTGATTCTGTTGTCCACGTCCATTCGAAGCATAGGATGCTTGCGACGGCTGAGGAGTGTCACACACACCCTTCCTCAGTGAATTCATACAAAATCATTGTAGATTACCAATATAATAGCAATTGTGACATGTTCTGGGTAGTGCTTTTCAATCTTGCCTTTTGTGGTCAAGCGAACCACATTGAATACAACCTTCTTTGCTATGGGATTGGGGAGGAATGTTCACTGATCCCACTATCTGGTTATGATTTGTACTCGCACTGTGGAAATAAGTATCCCTTTTCCTCTTGTTCCCAATGGTTGAGTTCCCAACATATCCCATAGGTATCATCATTCCTCCTCCTATCGATCCCGAGATATCATGTTCAGCCACAGTCACTCTGTTCACCATCTCGTTATAATACATAATACAGAGCACCACAATCATTGATGGAATCTCTTACATTAGCCCCGATTTGAAGATGTGTTCCTTCAACGACGCACTAGCCGAAACATCTTGTGAAAGACGGACTAAATTCATGGATTTAGCAGGATACTCTATGACAGATAGACTCTCTTATTTCAAGATGAAGACGTTCGTCACATTCTGGATCTTGAAACTATCAAGATAGAATTGTTTGTTGAACAATTCTTCAAAATCCTCCCATATAAGGCCTTCATCCAATTTATCATGAACCACTAAAAACCACCCCTGACATGCAAGATCCTCGAGCATATACGCCACAAACATTACTTTCAGATCTACTAGGGTGCCGATGAAATCAAAGATATGATTCATCCTACTTAGCCACACCTCTTCCTTTTCGGGTTCAGCATCTCCCCGAATGTTCGGTGGATTCGACTTCATGATCTATATTTTATGATACACATGCCTTGGTTCAATCCTCCGGTTCCGGGTATCCACAGTTTGAAAAGCATGGAAAATACTCTGAACCAGCTCTTGGATCACCTGTGGTTCAGGTGCAACAACATTCTCCGCAGTTTCATCGGGTTGGTTTCGATAACTCCTACCGGGTTCCATTTTCTAAACCAACAACAAACTCCGTCAATCTCAGTCTCTAGCAAGTGATGGCTAAGAATTTGAAATTAAATCACATCATCTATCACAAAATTGTTTTCAAAACGAAATTTTTCCCATGTTCAATCATTTTTCAATACATTTCTCATGCCTTTTCGAAATGATCCCATTTTTAAAATAAACCAAATATCTTGTTTCCAAAATATTTCATTGAAAACTATTTCTAAATTTTTTTCCCCAAAAATTCACACCTTGGAAAAAATGACAAATCATTCTTCACAATGAGATATGAAATCCTAGTGGGTATTCATTCTTCTACAACGCATGTTATGCTCGTCTCATTGGCTAATACCATGACAATGAGATTTCCAACATTCTAGATGTTTATCCAAAACAATTATATAACTAACACCCGGGTAACTTGAAGTTCAACATAAATGGGGTAGCTATGTTCTTTTATACTATATATTTCATGTTCTGAACATCCTACTCCTGTCTATGATTTCAACCCAACGAATAGACAAGAACGAATTTCAACTCCAATAACAAGAACACTAATGACCACTTGTTAGGCGTGGACCGAACAAGATAATACCATTTATAATGACCAACAAATTCTCATTGGTTTTAGAGTACCACAAGTCATTATTATTCTGTAAGACGCATCCCCAAGGCGCCAAAGGCTGGTAATAAATGCCAAAGGGTTTTAAGAACATGTGTGGGATGATTTACCCTTTAAGAAATAAAACCATCAACCAACCATAACAAAACATTAACTATATGATTAATGAACAAATGAAAGACCAATAAACACTTCATTTATATCAAACTACATCAATGTACACAACATCAGAAGACCAAACTAAGAATAAAAGTAAACATCAGAAGAAAAAATCAAGACTCTCAAAAGACACTACAACTCCATGCTCCACAAGCTCCATGCTCCAAAACATATCCCAAGCATCACCACAAGAAACTAGAAATAAGATGCTTTACCTTTACCTATGTCTCAGAATACGACATCTGTAAAAGCACCAATGTACCAAAGTAGGGGTGAGTATAAGACATAATAGTTTTTCCCCAATTACTTCCCTACTCATGACACTGGGATAGAAAAGTTATAGATATTTATATAAAAATAGTTTATATAAAACATTTTCTCAAAAGTAGTTTATAACTAAATATAAAAAATATTACCAAACTAATCATAACCAAAGGCATTCCAAGATTAATTGAAACCTATTTTCCAGTAAGTTATTTTTTTAGAAAAATAACCAAACAAGGTTAAGAACCATTTCACAAACATTCCTTTTTGGCAGACCCAAACCATTCAACAAACCCATGCAACCAACCATGCATGCTACTTGGAAGAGTGGAGAAGCCCTATCCCTTATCCATCCCAACCATGATGGGGGAGTATCCTTACCCTTATCCAACCCAAATGCACATGAATTCTTGTTGTGGGAGATCCCTAACCCTTAACCATCCCAACAGTGATGGGGGAGACCCCTAAACCATATCTATCCCGAATGCAATATGAATGTTTGAAGGGGGAGAGCCTTAACCCTTATCCATCCCAACACTGATGGGGGAGAATCCTACCCCTTATCTGTCTCACTTGAATATGAACACACACAACTCACACGTCAAAAACCATGTGTCTTCAACCAATTCAAACCATTTAAATTATTAAACATTTCAATTCCAACCAATTTCAATAAAACATAATTTTTATTGAAAACCAAATCCATCAATGTCATTTCAATATCAAAACATCTCAATAAAACACCCTTTTTATTGAATTTTTTTTTTCATCAAACCATTTACAATTTCCGCAATCATAATTTAAAATCAACATTTTAAATTCAAGAATTTAAATCACTTTTCCCAACAATTCACCAAAATTTCACAATTTCATCCAAACCAAAATTCATCACTAAAAAAGATTTATTCCATTCATTCAATAATCAAATCCATTCAAATAAAAAAAATTGGGATTAATACAATCAATTATAAAAAGAGGTGTCGAGAGTGAAGCCTCTTACCTCAATGGTTTTGACAAAAACCACAATGGTCGAAGAATGCTCAAGAAAACTGGGTTGACTCTTCAAAAACCCGCCTTAGGTCTCTTCCCCTAGCTTGATCAAGACCAAATATCATCATATTTCGAATCCACACACTTAGATATACCCACAATGGATGTAGATCTATGAAACCTAGAGAATAGTTGAAGTATTTCTAAATAGATCTATGAAACTGATCAAGAATGAACAAGAATGGACACATACCTCATGAATCCGGCTTTGATTCACCAAGGGAAGCCTTTAGATCACCTCCAGAATTATGGGAGAACCATCTCAGGCCTATGGAGAAGAAAAATCCAGAGTTAGGGCCTCTTAAGAGATTAAACGAGGCACTTAGAGGAAAAAATGAGTGAGATCCACTTCTATATGATTTCATCTAAGTGGACCCATGATTATCTTGCATGATTAGACAAATAGTGTGCTAACCATGCGTTAGCCACTGCCTCGGAAGACACTCCACGAACAGTTTGGTTGCACGGTTAGACAAACCATGTTCCACCCATGTGGAAGCTAGTTCCGCAAGGGCCAACTACGCATGGTTTGGCCGCACGGTTTAGACAAACAGTGTGCCGACCGTGTGACTTCCCCTTACCACAAAACATCATGTAAAGTTCTCTATACTCCCACAACACTCACCATTAACATTAAAACCATGAAAATCATCAAGAAAGGGGTACATACCAGAAAATGAGGGTACTACCAAATGTGTTAACCATTTACTATATTATGAACATATTTCATGGTTTTTTATATTATTATATTCCATTACATAATCATTTATTTTCATGTTGGATATTTTTTCATATTTGGCACATATTCTGAAAATGAGTACAATATGATGACTATATTCAAGAGATTCTTAAATTTTAAGAATTGATTAATAGTAAACAAATTATTAACATTTATATAAATAAAATATTCTATTAAAACCAAAAATTGAATATAGTTATGAAAAATTATCAACATAATAATCATGGAGAGAATATGTTATACATAGACATGAGTAATGTTTCTAATGTTCAAAAATCAAGAGAGAAAGAAGGAATGTAGGGATTTATACTTCATAAATTATCATTATATCAGAAATATCATATTATTTTTTATAAAAACTAATATATACCATACATGGGATGTGGAACTAAAAAATGAATCACAATTCACTTTGGAGATGATAATCCACATGTGCGTACAAATGACGTTATAATAATTTAATGAAAGGAAAGGAAATAAAATATATGATTAATTATAATTAGAGAATAATAAATATTTTTAAAATATTATATATAGATATATATATATAAATTTAATCGTTCATCATAAATATTCATGAGATACAAATATAGAAATCTAACTACATATGTTTGTGAGGCTATAGTCAATTGTACACACAATTAATGGTTTCTTTTATTCCATTTAATAGACTTGTAGATGGATATATTTTATTACAATAACATCGTATCATATCAAAATATGGTAGATATTTATTTTATTATATAACCAAGTTTTAATATTAATTCATGGATGTTTAAGAATAAATAAAACAAAAATACCATGTTAAGAACAATACCAATTATTTAAGAAACCTCATTTGGATTATACGTAAATCCTACCTAGAAGAGTTTTGTAAAAAATCCCTCTTAGACATGGGAAGATATGTATAGAAGGTATTTGGTTGAACCATGTAATATAAAAATAATATTTATGTGTGAATAAATGTGGAGTGGACAACAGGTGGTGTTTAAAAATTTAGCTAGAGGGGAATTTTTTAAAATAACAACAAATAATCATTAACAGGAAGTTAATATAATGATAAGTGATTCATAAATTATAAATAATTGGTTTAATGGAAGACTGTTTAGTCAACGACTTCGACATTAAAAGAAATCATGTTGCATATATTTTATTTCTTTTGACATTTTTACTCACATTAACCATTTTAGTTTTCCCCAAAATAAGTATTTTTAATTGAGGTAATTTATCCTCTAAATAAAATGAGGTTTATTAGATAATATCAACCCAATAATTAAAAATAAATAACCCTATATATTAAAAAAATATATAATATGTATTAAAAATTAATTATATCTTAATCGCATGAAACATGCCTAAAATCGTTTTATTCATAACCACAAGAATTAGTTATTACTATTTTATCAATTCAAAATGAAAAAATATTAAGTTCAAATTGTTTTCCAATATTTTTTAAACTAATTAAATATAATTAATAAATAATATATTATTCAACTCATATATTTGGAATAATTAATTTAAAATTTATGACCAAAAAAGTGATGAGATGTTGTTTATCAGAAAAATGCATTTTCCAAGAAAATGTGATATTGTATTATCTTTATGAATAGAAATCATAAATATATGAATTTAAATTAATAAAAATTGATATTTAATAAATTATGTTCTTTTATATATATAATTAATTGGTGTTATTTTTATTAATTAAACTAAAAAAAATTATGCATCGAATAAACAGTTTGTGAAAAAACTATATTTTAAACATGAAAAACATATATCAAGATATGAAAAATATTTTCCAAAAATGAAATTAATTATATGATTCTATGTTAAATTGTTAAAATATATATTTAATGAAAAATACAAAATATAATTTTGTATCTAAATTACATTATTTAGAGAAAATAAATGACATTCTTTAAAAAATATACAACTATAAATATTCGGTAAAAGATACATCATTTCAGAAAAAATACAAATGTTTCACCTCATTGTAATTTTTATATCAGTATTTAAAAAATTTATTTATTTTCATAGTTTTTTTTATATTTACCATAATTAATTTAAATGATTTCTCAAAAACCATATTTTCTATGAATTTTTTTTCATCAAAGAATAAAAAATATTTATTAAAAAGTATTTTATTCTTTTCCATGAATCAATAAATAAATTTATATTGATTATGGATTTCATATATATTTAATTAATTAGTAAATAATATTCATACAACCAATTAAAATTATAGTTGATCACATTAATATTTAAATAATCATGGTTCCTTTTGGCTCAATTTTGTATGTTATATTTTATATCAAACAAACTTTTCTTTATGAAATATTGGGGTGATAAATGAGCTATATTATATGTAAACAAGTAAAAATATTCATTTAATATTTATTAATAAATTTTTTTTATTATTAAATTTCAAAACATATTAAGTTTGGTTATTTCCTTAATTATATAATGAAGAAAATTTATAAATTGAATGGTTTTACACTACAAATGTAGCGGTCAATGCACAATTTCTTAAGATATTCATATATTGTGGTTTTCTAATTACCAAAATCTTCCCCATTGAAATGATTATAGTTTAGAGGAATGTACAAGTCATTAAGATTTATTCATTCCATCATAAATAATTTTTAACAATATATTGGAAGGTCCTACTATAATTTTGTGTGATTACAATAATGTTTAAAAATGAGGTTAGGAAGAGACTTCTTTTGGATTGATAAGTACAAAAAATGAACTTCAGAAAAATGAAACATAATATTCCTAAAAATCAATAATAATCCAAGCTAACTATTTGATCATAAAAAATGAAATAAGGACATTAATTGGGTAAATAGTACTTCAAATAATTTAAATAATTAAACTTTTGAATTTAATAAAGATATAAGTCATATAAAATTTTTTGATTGGTTCAATCCATATTATACATTTTACACTATTACAATAATATAATTAGTGATAGCTTCATTTTACCCAAAAATTATTTATGTGTTTTCATTTTCTAATACAACATAGATGATTCTTAAAGGAGGTATAATAATAATGATGTTTAAAATATATTATGTTCACTAAAAACCATTAAAACATATTTGGGGAATCTCTATCCTATCATCAATTTCACAATTTAGGAGTCAGATGGAAATTACATGACATTAGAATCTATGTGTCACAACATGAATAAAGAGAGTTATTTTGTATTGGAAAACTATAAAGTAATATAGAAGGAATGAGTCAGATATGGGAAGCAGAGTTACAGAAGGATGAGTCGCGGATGATATATATGGATGAAAAAAATAAGCATAAAAACTAGTTATTGAGTATTGGATTATCTCATCTCTTTATGGTAGTTGATGTTAACGTATTATACATAACACCCTTGAGAGATCTTCAACAATGGTTAATAATGTGTACACAAAATTTTATGTTTTTTAGAGTTTGTTCACATTGTATAACACAATGATAGAAAATGTACAATTGATTGTAATCATCTGTTTTTATATATAATTATTGTGTCATTCCTTGAATCCTCTATGAAATTGATATAAATTATAAATATATATAATTAGTTGGGAAATACTTCAAATATATGAAATAATAATGACATTGTTGAGAAGTTCTATCATAAATACAATAAATCCAAGAAATTATGAAATAATTAAATTTATTTTAAATTCATATTATGAACAATTTAAAATATTTCAAAAAGATTTAAATAAAATATTCCAACTAATTTAAAAAAATCAATAAAAATCATTATTTGTTTCCCAATAAATTTGAATTTTTTGTCATACTTCTTATATTCAAGCATTAAATATTGAAATAATAAATATAATTTAAATACATTAACAGCAAAATTACCATTTTCATATATATTTAACATTATTTTTCAAATAATTTATATAAATCTAATAGGTAAAAAAATAATATTCAATTTTAAATGTAATATTCTAGGAATATTTTAAATAGAGATATAAACAAGTATTAAACTATCACTAAATATAAATATAAAATATCATAAAAAATTTCCCAAAGGTTAAAAATAATATTTTATAAATCATGAAAATAAAAATATATTTAAAAAATTATAAATGTAATTTATAATTATGAAATTTATGAGAAATTCAAAACATGGAGTTTGTGGTACTGTTATAAGTCAAATGCCTGAAATTATCACAATTCATAACTGATGGTAGAATAGTTTTCAAACTGAATGAATAATATTTTTTGAACTGATAGAAGCATTGTTTTTTAACTGATGGTATAATAGTTTTTAAAATGATGGTATTACATATTTATAACTGAGAGAAGTATAAGTTTTGAACTAACAGATAAAAAAATTTCTACTAATGGGAGAAGAATTTATGAACTAACTAATGTAGAAATTTTGAATTTAATAATGATCAAATTTTGCACCGATAGAAGAAAAAACATTGAAATAATTGTTTAATAAATATTTACTAATGAAAAAATATGTTTTGAAGCGAGAGATTATAAAATAATTCCTTAGAAAAAATTAACTAATAATATTGGAATTTTATTTAGATGACAAAAGAAAACATTTTAACTGGTAGAAGAAAAAATTAACACTAATTGATTATTCTTAAATGTGACACATTATTCAATCCAAAAATAACACATGATAAATTTTTTTACATGATGTTGAAAGAATCTATTTATTATATATATATATATATATATAACATAATCACATTTAAATAATTAAAAAAATGGAAACTCATCTTAGTAGTTGTAATAATCATGAGATATATAAAATAAAAATTAGTTATTAGATGCAATTTAAATCAATTTTATTAAAAAACACTTGTAAGTGATATATTATTTTATTACAATACCAAACATGTTCAACCAAAAATATTTTATTTTCTCCACTTTTTAATGTAAAAAATTAAACAAAATATCACCCAAAACAAATGATGATAATAAATAGTTAATCATCTAATATATTTTGTTAACATATAATTTTAAAAAAGTTATAAATGTTTAAAGGCTTAGTAAAAATTTCTCTATGATGATTCTCGTAAAAAATAAATTCAAAAAGAACATCACTCTTATTTAAATAATAGGAAAAAAATAAAATCTTTCAGTGATATGGTTTATTCAAGAATATTATTAATGATTTTACAATTAAAACCATTCGATGTATTATCACTATAAAAAGACATCAAATCAAGTCAAATATGAAAAAAAACATATTTATTTCACTATATATAATCATTGAGTGCAATATCTAGTTTTATATTTTTTATAGCTTCAACAAAATATAATGTGATAGATAATTTCTTCTTTGAGGACCTATAAATTAACCATTTCACAAAATATAACACACATCTGTTGTGAAATTTTTATCAATTCATGAGGCTCCAAAATCATAGTCAAAAAAATTATATTAAATAAAAAATTATACTTATAACAATGAAAATAAGAATACATTGTTCCTTTAACATATATGATTATTCTTTTAATATCATTAATATTAATCTCTTTAGGTTTACATTGATTCCATACATATAAAATAATTATAAACCTGATTTTAGGTCCACATAGAGTTAAACAAAATAAGCTACCTATCCATCCACTATAAAAATTAATATCTGTATATTATCATAAGCATCAATATTTAAGATTCTACTAGTACTCATAATATACTTCATAGATTAACAATAATATACTCCAAAACTTATATCCAACTCTTTAGTGTACATGGATTGACCAACCAGGATCTCATCTTCCCATTGAGAGATTTTAATTCCATGTAATTACATTAATTATACAATTAAGGTATTTTCAGGTTTAGATGACATTAACATAGAAAAATAATTACAAATTATATTATTTTAAGAACAAAAATTTACTTCATAAACATATATTTTCACTATTAAAACATATTTAGATGCTCTGTTGATTGAAATAATGTGTTCCATAGTAGCATTCTATAATTCATTATTTAATTCATAAAATAAGGGCCACCCATAAAAAACATGATGTGATTGACTAAAACTTTACAAAGATTGAGATATCTAAAATTCCTGATTAATAAGTTTCTCCTCTTCAAAACTACGAAGATTATTATAAAAAATATTTAGATATAATACTATTTAAGAAAGTTCTTATATAATGTGTTTGATAAAAATTAAGACCATGAAAACAAAAAAATCTATTAAGATTATAATAGCCACTAATATGGAAATAGGTTCTAATGAATAATCAAAATCAATACATTCTTCATGATAAGATCATTGGGTAGTATATATTGATATACTTTTGTATTTTTTCAAGATTCATTAATCTTATTTCTAAATATAAATTTATTTTTGATTACATGAAAACACATAAGTCAGTTAATATAAATACCAAATATTATTAATGAAAAAAGATTCTTGTCATATAACATAAAAAATATAATTAGGATTATTTGGTTAATCAATAATTTTATTAGAAACATGATTAGAAAAATATATATATATAAATGATGTCTTTGAGATATTCTAATTTTCATATAAGAACTAACACTACTAATTATATTGTCAATGTGATGGTATTTATGAATCATATGTGATTTATGATCATATTGAGAAGAATATCCCCCTTAACATAAACCATATCTAGATTTTTTTCTTCCCCAAAAATTGAAATACAATAATTCATATTTAATAATTAATAAACCATATTTTAGAGAATTAAAATAATAATCACACATTATATGGTATGATTCTTCAGAAGTCATTTTTTTCTTTTTATAAACACTATAAGCATTAATTATTGAATAGTAATGAAAAATAATTAATGACAACTCTTTTAGAATCAATTTTTTCTAAATTAAAATCGTATTCAATATAAAAACTTTAGAATCAATAATATTAAAATTCAAAACATTCAGTTTTGTACCATTAAGGAATTCATAATGGGTTTTCTTAAAAAAAATACATAAAATTAAAACTATTGTAGATATAGAAATATATTTTAATTAATTATTCCAAAAAAAATATGAACACTATATTAATTAAGGAAATTTTTATCCATTTAATTAACAGTTCAATTTTAACATTCTATAATACCATAATGATGTATGGTACAATGATAAGAAATGTTATAACCATCAATATTATCTTTAGAATACTAATCGAACACCAAATTAACTAACCAAAAACCATTATCTCTACTAATTGGGATACTTAAACAATATTCATATTTTTAATTAGCTTATAATAATATGTAAATCTAGCTATGGATCAATAATTATGAAATAGGAATTAAAGAAAAGTAAATATACAAAAATAATTAGGGTTAACAGAAAAATATTTCCTTCCACTTAATCTAGATATTTTTATAGGGCCAAATAAATTGTGATTAAACAATTCATGAAGTGTATAAAAAGAGACATGATTGATAGAATTGAAAGATTCCTATTTTTTTTACCTTTTATGCCCATGTCAAAAAAATATTTCATTTCTTGAATTTAAATTAGGTTGATCTAGAGTATGTCCACACAAGAATAATTTATGGATGATTTGGAAATGATATTTTCTCAGACTTCTATTCTATAGTACACAATAAATTTCTAGTGAATTGGGAAATTTATCCTTTTGAATAGATATATCATAGAAATTAATAGAACAAATATTATCAATTCTATATGAATAATCCAAAACAAAATTATCTTTAAATGCTAAAAATTTATCTTATGATAACATAAATTGAATACTACCTGGAATTTTTCTAGATATTATATTTATATTATAATTATTCCCATCAATATATATAACTGTATAAATTATATAGAGATTATAAGTACCTACATAAATAAATCATTAACCTTTCCTTCATAATTATATCCAAATGTGATAGAAACTCCATAAAATTTGGAATAAGTCAGGATGTTAGAAAAGTCATCAGACATGTGATTGGAACAACCACTATCTATATATAATGAATCATTAACATAAATAGGGTAGTTATAATAGAAAGATAAATTAAAGAGAGAATAATTTTATTATATATCCTTTTTTGTGTACAATTGGGCCTATAATAAAATTCCTTAGTACCCAAAAAAAATTTATAACATTTATTTCAGGGTACTCTTAGAGATAAATATTTAAATAATAAATTTTCCATTATAACAAATCCATTGAAAAAAATAAGTGAATATTAATTATCTTTAATTTTAACAAGAATAATTTCGTATATCTTAGGATTCAATAGATTTTACCAAAAACTATTTTTCTGTATTTAGTAATACAGTATAGATGATATCATTATATTTTTTCCATTCCCCAAATAAAAGTGGATAAAATTTATTTTAAATTAAAAATATTCCTTATAAAATTATAACATTAATTACAAAAGGATCCAAAAAATTTGTAGATACTACCTTTAAAATGTAATGCATAATTACATATTTCTTACTAGAGGCAACATCCTCTTTACTAAATTACTTTATTTAGTAGAAATAACTTCAATAGTAACTGATCCATTATTTATACATCACATTAACTATTGAAATATATTTTGGATTATTTTCAATTTCATCATAGAAATTATCAAATTTATAACCATCACTATCAAAATAATTACAAGAAATAAATCATTACATAACTCGTTATTATTTACACCAGTAATACATTTGTGGGTTGACTCTTTCTCAAATCAGTATTCATCAATTGCAAAATATTATTTATTAAAAATCTATTTATCAGGTCTAGAAAATTTTATTATCTTCTCATATTTCATACCATTCTCTTATTGTTTCGTATTTTTATAATATGGTAAGATATTTATACACCCCCTATAATCATAATAGGTTACATTTTACCCATAAATAGCTTCATTTTTTGGATTTCGATCATTATTTTTATATTTACATGGTTACAAATTTATCTTTTTTATGTCTTCATATCATAATAAATCCTTTTTTTTATATTTTTAATTTCACCATTGTCAAATTATTTTACCTTGTATTTAGAAGGGTTAAAAGAATCATATATATGAGATATGAATGAAATACCATTATTTATCAAAGTCACTTCTTCATGCTTATTCTTCAACTCTAATTTATATTTTAAAAATGACCCAATATATTCATCAAATTTATATTCTATCAAATTATTACTTTGATAACTAGAATCATTATTTGCACTATATGTTTCTTGTGAGTGATCTTAGAAAACTTTCCTCAAGAATGGTGTTCTCTATAAATTACCCCAAGTTTATAAATTCCATTCATTATGCTACTAAATAGGTGGATAATTTAGTTTACAATATCATCATTTCCTATTTTGAAATATTTTAACTCAACTCGAAGAATTAAATGATTGTTTAAAATCAGAATGCCATATCCAATATATGTCTCTTATAAAATCTTTTTGATCTAATGAGAAATTTTTCAAATAGACACATGAATATGAACACTACTTTTTATAAAATATTTTAAAATCCTCATAACCTTATAATTCAATTCAAATTTTATTATTCCATTTCATATAAGTTTATTTGGATTATCATTAACTATTTGTATGGTTGGTCAATTATTGAATGGTGATCAATATTAAATTGCTTCTAATAATTTTTCATTATAGTTTTCTTGTAACTATAATCAGTACCATTCAAATTAGTTGATTTATGAGGACCAAGCAGTAATTTTTAATTTTTACTTCAATATTAAAGAGCCTTTATTTATAGAATATATGGTCTATAAATTTTTTATAATGAAAATAATAAATCACAAATATAAGGAAATGATAATAATGTAGAAGCATATCTAAATTCCAAAAGGATATTGATGAACAAAAAACTAAAAATTCCTAAAATGGCCCATCCTATAATTGAAATTGATTGGTTGGGAAGAATATAATAAAGACTATAACAATTGTGAATAATCCATCAAAATTTTAATGTGATTAATCATTGTAAATTATAATGACTGTATGTAAAGACAAATCATAAATTGGATTAGTTAAAATACTATCTAGTTGACTATTAAACCACTCTACATAAATAGAGATGCATTTTCACTTCCGAATTTTTATTAGGTACTATAATCTACTAAAATATGTACATTTTTAAAGTGAGTTTATAACAAGAGATATATAATGTACTTTTTATTGAGAATCAAATCGATTATAAACTATTTATGGATTCTGTAACATATCCTATCTTTAAGAATCCACGAGTCGGAATAGTAATGATGTTACATTAGAATTCAAGAGTCAAAAACCAAATAAAAGAATAAATTTTTATAATAAAATCCAAAATGAATAGTGAAATTAGGAGTGATATATTGGATATAGTGTTTCAAAAACAATATTCCCATACAACATTAATAAAAAAATTGTTGGAAAAATTTCTATTGTATAGGATAATCTTGTCTCATTAGGGTAGTAGAATTGTAACTTGTTTCAGTATAAACCTTACCATATCATCAATAGTGGTAAAATATTTGTACCTAATTAGTGGAAGCTTTTATATTTTTACCAATTTTTATATATTCATTTTATAATTATTTATTGAAAAATATAATAATATGTTTATGTGTGTAATAATTGTATAGTTTTGTGTATCCTAGAGGATTTTATATACACATTCCACTAGTATAGACTTGTGAAAATGAGTAAAATAATATTAGTTGAGTTAACAATATTTATTAGAGATATATTTTTTAATTTTGAAATGAAGGAAATCTAATTATATTATTTGATTTCAAAATTTTAAAATAGGCTAATTTTTAAATAAATTGTTTAAAAAAATTCATATATGCAATAAAATTATTCCCTCAGATTCTATTTCCAGTTATATGTGTAAAACTACATCATAAATTCGTTTTTTAAATATTTAAAAAACTATTCAAGGACATTAAAATTATATTTAAATAGTTTATAGGGATTTTATATTAATTCTATAACATTTTAAATAATAAAAACATTAAATAAAATTTTATTTAAATACATTGCAAATAGGTTATGAATATTCTATATAGATATAAAATGTTGATATAAAGAATCACAAATATAATTTAAAACACTCTCAATTTTTTTGAAATAAATCAAAATATTCTATAATTAATTTATAAAAAATTAATATATAATAAACATAGAGAAAAAATATAAAATAATATTGATCAAAATAATTTTTTTGAGGAACATTGTTAGAAATGAATTAACCAAGTATTTATTCTGATTTTAAAAATCACATACCCCATGGTACCATACCTAATTACATATTGGATCATAATTTATTAAATGGAAGGAGTAGAATGTTTTAACTAACTCAAGAATAGTTCCTCAATTGAATATAGAATTGTATTTTAACTAATAATAACATTATTTAGGAAATGGCTAAAGAATAAATTTCTAACTAACTTAAGTTATAATTAAAAATCAATTAAAGTTGAAATTTTAATGTTATTGAAGAAAATATTTTGAACGGATAGGATAAATAATTTAAAACAGTCTCAAGAATATATTTTTAAATGAAAGAAGAAACAATTGTGTACTAAAATTCACAAAAAATTGACTAAAAAAAGAAAACAGTGTAAGTAATTGAATAATATTTTTAAATAAGCAAAGATACCACATTGACATAATGGAAGAAAAATAAGTTAATTTATCAAAGAAAACATAATTTATTACACGTGTTGTTCCTTTGAAATAGTAACACATTATTTTTCTAAAAAAACACATGACAAATATCTATTATATAATAAACACAGATATCTTATTCAATATTTTTTTAAAAATATTCCTAATAGGATCACAATAAAATAATTTAAACAAGTTGGGGAATGTGGGGATTATTATTTTAATCGAGTACCTTCAGTACATGAAAAATAAATCATATGAAACATCTAAATTTGTGAAATAAAACAAAAAAAGGAAAACATTATTTCCCAATTTTATTGATTTGAATTCTATTATCAAAAAATCAAAAGGAATTATTTTTTCTCCCTTTTTTATAAAACAAATATGTAAAATATACTACCCATAGTACATGTAGAGAAAAAATAGTTAATATTCAAACATTCAATGATCAAATATTATTTTTTCAAACAGATCTATGTCTAAAAGAGTATTAAATATATGTATAAGCTATCTATATTTTGGGATAATTCAATGAACATTATAAAAATTATTTACACAATATCTAATATAATCGTATCTAATATCAATATAATTTGATTGAAATAGATAAAAATGATTATTTGGTAGAGAATTTGCATTTTTATTATCATAATAAATAGGAAACCTATCATGATAAATAGTAAAATAGATTATTTTTTCCCAACCCATTAACATTCATCACAATAACTTGAAGAAAGAAATATTCATATATTTTCGAGTAGGTAATTAAATATATAATTATTTCTTATCTAACCAATATGATTAATGATTTCAAGGAAAATGGAATATGTTTTATGTTCCCCATCATCCCAATATACAACCACCAAAAACAGAGTTAGAATATAATGTTATAATAGAAAAATATACTTAGAATAGAGAAACTATATTTAATCATCATCTTAAGGTATAAAATTATAATTTTATATCATTTTGTATGTAAATATTTTGGACCATACTATATCCTTGAACATCGAAAAATAGTCAACATTATATCAAATATATATGTAATTAAATAAATAAAGTAACTTGTTATACCTAATTAAATATAAATATTGATATATTTTTCAAAGGGATAAATTTTAAATTTATAACTAGTAAATATAGGATTTCTCATAGATTTACAAAAAAAATTATTATCATATTAAGATATACTATGACATAAATTTATTTACTAAGAAGAAACACATATTTTCAATGAGAAATCTGAAGTCAAAAAAGATGACTAATTCCCCAATCATTATCATTTCAATCCTTGATGCCAACAAAATAGGGAAATCCTTACAAAGAAAATTACAAATGAAAAATAAATTATATCATCAAATTATATTTTCACAATTTATATATCACCAAAAAATATTCCAAAAAAACTATGGGAGAAACATTACCTTTTATGAAATTATTTTTTAATAAAAATGATGTATTCATATTATACCAAGTAGAAGGTAATGGGTTGAGATAATAAAAAGACACAGTTAAATTATAAACATGTTTAAAAAAAATTCAACTTGAAAAACAAGAGATTTATTAAATAAAAGTTCTTTAGCTAAAAGAATCATAAGAAATAACTTTTATCATGCCTCAGATATAACAAAAAAGACTAAACAAAGAAAATATTAATAATATTCTAATAACTAATTACATATAAATGAGTGGAAATAAATAATCCAAATAGATACATTTTTCATGAGAGCTTCCACGGGGAAAATGACATGCCCTATTTTCGAAATTCTATAATGACTCAACTAAATTGATTCTAAAGACAGATTTATTTCGGTAAACATTATAGTTTTATATAAATTCAAATAATCAAATAACATAATTTATATAAAAAAATTAAGTCAATATTTCAAAGAAACAATCATATTATGATTTTTTAAAAACCACTATGATTATTAAGAACATGATTATAAAAAAATAAGATATATTATATATATATATATATAATACTGGTTTCGTTTTCCCACCATAACCAACCATACAAACAATATTTCCAATTGGATGATCCTTTTTATTCCTCTATGTTCTAGGATCATATATATAAGAATTTTTATCTCCCATAATATATATATTATCTACTGGTATTTCCTCACGAACACCGAAACCCTTATAGTCATCTTCAAAAAAAATTCCAATGAAGACTTCTAATCATCACATTATTCATCAAGAAGTTTATAAAGGTATTGTCCAAAATTATTGTTATGCATTTTTTAAATTCTATAAGATTTACTATTATAAAAATAATGGATATATTTAATAAACAAATTAGGATGAAACATATCTAAATATTCTTTTTAATTTTATATAAAATCATTAAAGTATCACATCACCATTTTTAAAGCAATAGAAACTTTATATTATTCTTTCTTTAGTCCATTTTGTGAATAGTTATATTTTTTGTTCCCATAAAAACATTTGAACGAGGCTTTCTTATTGAAGAAATGTTATGGGAATAATCATTATTAAAAAAAATTATCAAACCAAATATTTAACATCCCTCAACCTTTATCATTTCTAATATAAATAATTAAACAACCATTCATATTTTTAAATATATTATACAAATAATTAATTATTTATAAGGTTTTATTCTTATGAAATATGAAATAAACCCATGTTATGGAACTGAATTCAATAAAAATAAAGAAAAATATATCACGTCACCCAAACTAGAAGCTTTCATCCGAAAATATGTCTCAATATTAAATAAATTAAGAATTATAAAATAAGAAACAAGAGTAATATATTTTAAACATATTCTATATTTCTTAAATATTATGTTGAAGTTAGAAGGAAAATATTTTCTTACCTTTAACTTGGATAAATATATATTTTGGCATTACTTGTAAAATTTATGTATCATTAAAAAATGATCATGTACAAGAATTATATACTAATGAACATAATTCTTTGTCAAAAAACTCATAAAACTACCATTTTTATAAGATATATTAGTGAAACTAACTGAAAAACTATTAAACAACCTATATGCAAAAAATATCCTCAAATAGAAAACATTTATCAATTTAAAAATTCATATGATAACTATCTTGAAATAATCCATATATTGTAATTATATTATGTTTAATACGTACGATATAGAGAATATGAATAATAAAAACAACATTACAAATACCAGCATTAACAAATCATTTTTATATGACTTTAGAAATAGCTCTAAAAGTGACAGAGCCTCTATCAAATTTTGTGTATGTGAGGAGATTCTACAGCATACTAGTCATGTGTTGAGAAAAACCCCAATCCATGTAATAAGTTTACATGAGATTAAAAATGAATTCTTAATTAATAGGAAATCTTCAAAGTGAAAATCTAGGTTAGAAACGATATTTTGGGTCTAGTAGAGTTAATAATTAATTTTTTTTCTCCAAGAATAATTTTAAAATTATATTTTAAGGTACTCTAGTAGTTTATTTTTTAGAATAAGAAATCTTATATTTCCAAGGGATTTAGGTAATATATGATATCATTCATTATGAAAATCACCATGTATTTTATAGATATATAATATAGTAGAATAATCCTTTCCATAAAAAAAATTATCAACAGTAGTCATATATGACATGAGAATATATAGATTACACAACAAACATTTTTTATTATTATTATTATTATTATTATTATTTAAATTTTCATATGATTCCTTTCCCTGTGTCAAGACCATGTAGTGTTTTGTCTGTATTGTTTTCTGAATAGATCAATATTTGTAATATGGTGATGGAAGTGAGAAATGTGAGTAACCAAATATCATGATGAGAAGTTTCTATAAAATTAGAATAAATAGTCCATCAACATGAGACAATAGACAGAGCCTATAAGCATGTGATATTAGTCCTAGACCCAAAGATTGAGAATTTTATGTATTGTTAGATGATACAGAAAATCAGACTATAATATATTCCATCTAAAAATATGTTGAGATAGATGTTATTTTGAGAAATATTTTTAGTGGGAATGGAAATGAATGGAAATTCCACATCAAATCTGATTTACTTTTTTTGTAATCATAATGTTACAAAAATCATGAATATTTCATGATACCAATATGAGTTTCTAAAATAGGGGTTATAATAATAGTTCATTAGTTTAATGATCACCTAAAACCAAAATAATATAATGTCTCAGAGTGTGAACATGCTGATGTCGTAGCTTGGGCACAAGTACTTGTCGAGTGGAACCACAAATGTGAGATTGTAGTTGATCCATCGGTATGGAATAGATACTGATATAATGGATAAGAATAAGACCTTCTTCTATTATATATGGTATTCATATGATCCCTTGGATGGAATTATGACCTTGATCCATTTTAAAAATGGTTGGTAAAAATAATGCATAATATTTACAGTTTCATCAGAGGCACATCCCAATTGTGATGAATAATCTGTTAGATTAAAAAAACTATGATCTTTTGAAAGAGTTACAGACATAGGTATATTATAAACTTACATACATTTATTCAATTTACTAATGAAAATATGGAGGTGTAGTTCACTCTTTTATTCTGGATCATCGAATTGGTCTGAGGAAATACATAAATATTTGGATCCAAATGATGATCTAACTGAAACATGGGGAATTATTGATATATTCTTGAGTTTTTGAAGATGTTAGAAGTCTATAGTTGTTTCAAAATTGTATTCAACCATTTTCAATTGACAAGGAGCATCTGAACATGTAAATATTGGATTATTCTTATTCATTAGTGAGCTATGAGAAAAATAATTGAAATTTATTCATTATTAATTCTCGAGGAAAGGTTGAAGTGTTCAATATTGTGATGTTCAGATTAATCAAAACAGATTTTCAGAATAATTTTTATCAAATGAATTTTTAGTATGATGGTCTATAAGAGGGAGATTGACCATGAAACACCAATCAAAGGAAAAAAAAGAAAAATCTATTTGACTTAGATAATTCCCTTGAATCATTATTTGTAAATTATAAGGTGTATTATGTATGGAGAATATTCATGATGATTGTATAAGGATGTATTTGTTGGGTGAAGTGTAAAAATATTCTGAACTAAATCATAAAAGAAGATAAAAAATTTATATTTTTTAATTTTTTCAACTGGGAAGAATAACTCATTTTCCAACATTTTTTATTATGGGAATCCTATAAATATAGCGCATACAAAATTCTTACTTGAAACTATTTATTGGTATGGAAAGATAAATCTATGTAATAAATTTTAAAGGTAACGATATCCCAACGCAATTAGTTTAACAAGATGAATTTGGTGAATTTCCATTAAAGATACTCCCATCAAACCCAATCCATCGAAGATAATCCACTATAATGAGTTCCATCAGAGAAAGAACCATCTATGTATGATCTACAAAAGAGAGATATTCCTGTGTGGGTTGCATAGAAGAGAATAATCATCAAATGTAGTATCATTGGATGGAATAATTTTGAGTTTCTATCTATGTTCATACTCTATTGAATAAGTAATATCAAATTAAAAAATGGATAGAGGGAAATCAGATATATACTATTAGAAGGATGTTATTACACTGATCTAGATTAGAGAAACATGTTCTTAGTATGTTTTTTCGAAATAATTTATGTAATTTTTTACTTTGACCATATTTATATTTTTTGATAATCTAGAGGAGGCATCAAGAATAAAATGTTATTCATAAAATTTTTGTAGTTAATGAAGATTGTACACTAGTGAAGTTGATCCATCGTACATGTGGAGGATGTAAATAACATTCTTAAGTGCATCACAAAAGTTGTTAAATGTGAATATTTCATTTGAAGGTTCTTACCAATTATAGAAAATTATTATTTACGGGGGGGGGGGGGGGGTTTATAACCATACATGGGAAAGTTGGTACGAAATTAGTAGATTTAGAGTATATCAAACTATAATAGAAAATTTATCTATTATTCTATAGAATTATTTTCTACTTATACCTTTTTAGTACATAAAAATTATAGTGATGGAATCCCTATTAGTGGGACTTTTCAATATGGAATGGAGTAGGTATTTATATCAAACCATGAATATATGTTGTTCTATTTCATCATTATATTTGATTCATATTATATGAGAGGTTGATATTTATAATTAAAATGATAATTTCACTAATAATTTTACGAGGTTATGATTTTTTTTAAAGTAGTTAAGAAATATTTTTCTAAAATGAAAAAGGTTAAACTAATTGACCCTTATCAATGGTATCAATCGTATTTGAGGAAATTAATTGGTATCAGAGTAGGTTCCATTTAAAAGATCCCTCCATATGAAGGAAAAATTTCAGTTCCATGGAAAATTGGGTTGTTCGTATTTTTTATGAAAATACTATCATAGATGATGGAATATGATTTTCCCTTTTGTATTATTAGTTTTCCTTAAATTTTATTATGAAACAAAAATGTTATTTCTTCCCATTAGTGTAGTTATTTTTTGACAACTCCTGATAAGATGTGTTTAGAAGCTATAGTAAAGGATACCAGTTCTTTTTGGATGGCCCATACTGATAATGTTTTTGTAACTATTATGGGGTTTCCAACACCTTGAATGATATACGACAATATTATTAGTACATAGAAATGTAATGAGAATATCAAATTAAAAAATTTATATATATAGTGAACTAGATTTAAGGATATTGAACCGGTTATTGAGGTAATTATTTGTTGTTAAATTACAATAGTATATGAAATTGTGAGAAAAATAATATGTTTTGGTGAGAAATTTTAAGAGTATAATATTGTTATAATATATATAAGAATCATTCTAGATATGTTTGGTGCCAACATTATAGCTTTAGAGTACCGCACAAATTTATCCCGTGATGAACATTACAATATTATTTTGCAATATGAAACTATAAAATCACCAAATATCATGAAAATGGATGATTGAGAAAATGTTTCAAATGATTTTTTAAAATAGAAAAACATAAATATAGAAATTTAAGAAAAATTATGTTATTCATATCTAGAGAGATAAACTGAATATTTCATCCAAAATCACTACCCTCATTTGAAGATAATACAAGCAGGGTATTTTGAGGGGAAAAATTAAAAAGTCTCTCATGTGTTGTAACTATAAATGGAATGGTATTTTTATACACTATATTCATAGGATAACAATTTTTGATTCTATGTGTAAAGTAGACTATAAGAAGTGTTAGAAAAAAAAGCGGAAGACATGTAATGATATAGTTCCTTATTTTATGAAGATGAAACATTTTTTGGGTTTAATTATGAGGAATGATTACTCATTAATTGATGAATCTGATGATCAAGAAAACTTCTTTTATAATGTTATAAATGGAAATATTTTATAATGTTATGATATTTATGCTGAAGAAATAATAGTAATATATTTTATTCTCGAAGATAATTTGGAAAAATAAATCAAATATATTACTCAAATCCAGAATGTAGGAAGTAAGTTGAATACATATGTTAAAAACGTTATATATGGGAATGGTGATCGAATAAAGAAAGATGATACAAATATATATCTGATTAGAGAACCAAAGAATAAATACCGGTGAGCTCAAAAGAAAACTAAAATGATGTGATGAGAAATTAGCTGGCAATAAGAATCTCAAAATTGTAGGATATGCACTTGATGAAGAATATAAGAATAATAGGTTGAATATACCGGAATACGAAAGGATATAAGATTTTCTAAAAAATAGTTTTTGTGATATAGAAATGGAGTTGTTAGAAACAAAATATATTCTTCTTAATTAAAAATTCGAGATAAGAAATATGATATAAAACATTACCAAGGATGTTGATGATAAATGCGAAACTTATAAAGATGTTGACAAATATATTTTATATAAGATTTTATGAGAGAAAATATTTATCCAAGAAAGAGTGGAATTCATTAGGAATGTTTCCATTGAAGAAATGTGGTTGATTATTTGTGAGGAATGACGAAACAAAAATTTTCTGATAAATTTTACTATCATTCTAAAAGATTATGATTCATAGGTAACTATTGATGATTTTTAATTTTTATATATTCTAATTATTAATGTCTATAAAACAAGTCACTACAAAGAAACATGAATATTTAAGCGGATCTACAATGAGGAAGTAATATAAACAATTCTTAAAAAATTTCAAAACCAAAAATGGGAAATCAAATGGTGATGAATATTAAAGTGTCCAAAATGAAAAATGAGAAGTTGTAGAAAGTTTATTATTTTTAAAATGTTTATATAAATAAATATGTTGATTCTTGAAATGAAAGAGTGATAATTAATTTGGAAAGATTATGTTTCCAATGCACGAATGTTAGAAGAATCATAAATAAGATCTCAATCAAAAGGGATGTAAATGTTTTTAATGATTGGCATAATTATTTTGAAGAGATATCCTTATTTTTTTTAGTTGATGATACAAAAAATATGAAAGATATGTAAGAAACACTGGCATGATACAATTAACTTTCAGACTACGATTCTAGAATAATAGGATAGCCTGAATAAGTTTTTAGAAACTCAATATAAAAAATGTTATGAAAGATGACGATAAATTTTTTGAGTCTTCTAAAAAATTAATAGATTAATAGAAAATTTTACTAAATATGAAAAGTAATAATGGAAAGAAGAAAAAAAATCGAATGAGAAATTAAAGAAGAAAAAATTCAAGACTATGATATTAATATTAATCCGAATATTACTTTGAAAAAACTACTGATA
Source organism: Viscum album (assembly GCA_963277665.1). Lineage (NCBI taxonomy): Eukaryota > Viridiplantae > Streptophyta > Magnoliopsida > Santalales > Viscaceae > Viscum > Viscum album. The sequence goes on along the minus strand of OY728122.1, from coordinate 930,436,529 downwards.
TTCTTCATTACTTCATAAATATTGGTTATTTTTTAGTAAATTTTTGGGAATTTATGTAATTGAAATAAGGAATATGACATTATATTCTCATAATTTTATATTAAAATAAAGTAATTATATAACGAAATATTAGCTTCCATAAATTTGGGCTTATACACATTAAATTTGTGATATGTTTGGTGTGATTGGTAATGGTGGTTCTTATCTTCATAATTTTTTTAAGATTTTAATATATATAATAACGTTGTAAAAATTCTGAGGTATTTATTTTCTATTAGTTTTGTTAAAGAATAAATTTATATCCTTGATTATTCACTCTTGTTTTCTACAGTAGGCTCACCCATATCAACATAAAGTTATTAAGTTAGTGTCACCTTGTTAATTAACTCTTGTGACCATAATATTCTCTCAAATGAGATTTTGGGACATTTAAATAATTTGAAATATTTCTATGTATCCCCTTTTAATTTTATTTTAAATAAGGGTGATATGATAAGAAATATTCAGGGAGAAAGAGATTGTACTCATTGATGGATTTATTGTTTTGATGTGGGTGTTGATAAGAAACATTGAGGGAGATATTTTGGTCAACAATTTTTTTTAGTTCAATTTTATTCAATAGACCAGTATGTATAACATGTTGATTGAAGTGTATAAATTTAGTAACAAACATTCTTGAAGATAAGTTACTAATAATTTGGTTGGAAGAATGGTTTTTTTAAAATTTATCTATAAGTCCCCTATTCAGATCTATTCTCTCAATGTTAGCTATCAAAAATAGCCTATATACATGTGTTATTGAAATAATACCATCAGAAAGAAAATTAAATGGAATTTCAAAATCTGTTGGAAGTGAAACTCTAGAATAATTTTTCCTAGAATATGATATGTCGGATGTCATTCTATGAATGTTGGTTAGTGGTAAATTTTAATAAATAAAATTCGACATTAAATATTTCTACGACTTAATGTTATTTCAATTTTTCAAAAATTATAAATATGTCATGATACTTATATAAGTTTTTGAAAGATTGATTTGGTTGCAATTCATCTATTTATAGATAACTAGACACTATAATTTTCTATTTTCTATGATCGTGAACATCAAAAATTTTGAGGTTCTGAAAAAGTACTGATCAGTTTGGTCCATCAGTGTAAGATAGTTGTTCATCCACTAGTATGTCATAAAAAATCCATCAAAAAATAATTAAACATTGGCCCATCATACATGGTATATGAATGATCAATTAGAGGTAATTTTGAAATTGATACATTTTATAAATGGAAAACACAAATAGGGAATCAAATTTTGTGTTTTTTCTGAGGCACATCGAAATTTTGTAGAATGAACCATTAGAAAAAAAATTAGCACCAATCAATTAATAGATTGGTGGACACTAGAAAATCAGTGGGCTATTGACAATGATTTATTTTATCGAAGATAAAGGTAGAGGTGGATTTCAACATTGTATTAAACATCATACAATTGGTTGGATAAAATGTCTGAAGAGTTCTATCAGAATTATAAATAAAGAGAAAATTTTAGAAATGATTGTGTTTCTATTGGGTGTTTGAAGATAAAATTAGAATAAAATTGCTAAAACATTTAAGTTAAGCAATTTCAATTGACATAGTGAATTAGAACATGAAATTATTTTATCTTTTTTATTCTCTAGTGAGTCAACAGAAATAGATTGGAAATTGTCTCATTATTATGTCATGAGGAAAGGATAATGAGTTAAATATTATGAATTATTGATCAATTGAATGACAATATCATAACAATGTTCATTGTATTGATTTGAAATATGATAGTCTATTAGATTATGATAGAGGTAGAGAAAAAAACTGTATTCCAAAAATAAAGAATGATTTATAAAATATAATCATAATGCCTGATTTTTTTAAAATTTTATGAACTATTTTGTTTTCAAAATATTCAAGTGTATTCAAGAAGTCAGATGAAATTATTAGAATAGTTTAAATAGTAAGACATGCATCATAAACAAAAATCTAACTTAATGTTTTGTGAATTTTTTTGTACATGAAGAGAAATTGGGTTTCATTCGTTTTATATTATGGGATGCCAATAAATTTATAGAACATCACATTCATACTTTAAGCTATTCATATTTTTGTAAAGATGAAGATATGAAATTTTATTGATAGGTATTGAGATCCCCAATGAATTGTGTTCCAGTTTGAAGCAGAGGAAGTGTCATTGAAGCAACTCCAACAGATCCAATTCATTGGATCCAATCCAATGGAGTGGGTTCCATTATAGTGAGAACTATTCGAGTATGATCTATCATTGTGAGATTTCAGGAGGTGAGATCAAAGAGGGTGTAGCTTCATCAAACAAAATTTATTCAAGTAGAATAATTGGAATTTTCCAATTGAGTTCATACTTAGTTGAAGAAGGGATATTATAAGAATACTTAGATAGAGGCCAATCACATAGAGACCATATACTAGAGGTTAATAGACTGAGGTAGGTCAAATTGAATTTTCATAAGTATGATTTTCTATATATAATTTATTGTATGTTTGAGTTTTTGAATATTCATATTTTTTGATGATCTGGATGATGTTTCAAGAATAACATGTTCTTAAAAGAATTTTTTATGTTTTGGAATATTGTACAAAGGTGAAGTTCATCTAGGTTACATGACAATGAAGTGAAGAACATTATAATGTTGGATAGAAAATATTGGATAAGTGACGCTCGTAGAAGATTTTTACTACAAGTTACTGAAGATTTATTTTTTCTAGGGTCTTTAAATTGTTGGTGGAAAGTTTATATGAGAAGTAATATTAGGGGTATAACTAGAAATAGATGAATAACTAAATACGACATTGTAGAAAAGTTTTCTTCTTATTCCTTTATATTCATTAATGATGGTAGAAAAGAAATCCATGTCGGAGGAACTATCATACATGGTAAACATTATGTAATTATACCGAACCATTTAAATATGATGTACTTATTTAGATTTATATTTGATGTTTACGAATGGTGAGTGTGAGATTTATAATTTAGTTAATCACTACTCTAACACATTCTATTTGTTTAGAATATTTTCTAAAGTAGTTAATTAATGTTTTTATAAAAAGAAAAATGAACCACTAATACCATTTTTCATCGATCTTGATCCTATTTGGGAACTCTAACTTGAACAAATGTAAATAATTTTTCATTTAATAAAACATCTAATTTCGATGATTTTTATTATACTTATTATCATACATGAATCATAAAAGATTTTAAAATTATAAAATTATACTAAATTAATTATTTTCTCTTCAAAATCATCATCATCATTGTCAATTCAATTTTATTCATAATAATCTAGCAGTTTTATTCATTATTTTTATTATGACTTGGTAACTCATAATAAATCTTTATAGAATTTTATTTATATTTATAAAACTCATAAAATCCATAACTGTCCCTAAAAGAATAATAATTATAATTTGAATAATTACACACCTCATTTTTATTTCTGTCCATCTACTATAGGCTTCATCACTATTTCTTACTTTCAAATTCATCAAGAGAATCATATTATTCTATGTACCTCTATCCAACATGATATGCAAGATTAAATTTGTTTATTTCTTCTCACCAATTTATTCTTTCAATATTGAAGAATGTTTTTGATATTTCAATTATTTCCATGTTCAAAACATGTTACTTGTGTTCAATATGTAGTACCCTTCTTTTTTATCATTCATTTAATTATTACATGTATTCTTCTTTAATTTTTTATCTTTCTTCATAATGTTACAAATAATATTTCTTATATATGAAATTTATACATCGATAAAATCCTATGACTCAGATTATTAAGACTTTTATGAAACATTTATATTAGATATTTAATTTGATACAATTCTTCTTTGAGTTATATTCTTTAGAAATAGTTTTCATGGGAAGGTCATATCGTTATAATGAAAAAATTGAGTTTATCCAAGGTCAATTCAATAATTTTTGAACATTCATCACAGATAGTAATCTTTTCTTGTAATTTATAGGCTAGTTCTCATCGAAATATTTCAACAAGTATGATTTTATCTCATTATAATTAAAGATAATTCATTATATTCACAATTAATATGAAATTTTTGAGTATCTTGTTTACTGTATCGTCATCTCACATTTTGATATCTTGGTTATTGGTTCAAATAATTCTATTTTTATTTATAATTTGGACGTCAAAACCAAGATGCATTACTTTAGAAATCTTATTGATCTCATGATTAATTTAATATGAAACCACATGACTAAAAACACATATTTTAATAAAAATTTATAAAATTTTCATGATACTATAATTCAAAACTGTAGGCATATTGTTTATTATATGTGTATCAGGGTTAAAATCAAGAACATTTTGAGGTTATTCTAATATTTTCTATTGATCAGTGATAATTTTACTCATATATTGATCTATTATTTTTTACTATAATTATAATCAATAGCATAAAAAAGGATGGTTTTATGGAATTCACCCATCATTTGGATTTTATTGTAACATAATAATGAATCTATAAGATTAACTTATGAGGTCTATGTATTTATTTTCATGAAAAAATAATTATATAAAATGGTGTGATGAATATTATATATAAGGATTTCAAAATAGTAAAAGGAATTTCTGAAAAAAAAATATTTTTATAAACGACTATACTCTACTACCAATATATTGGTATTAATGAATGATAGAAGGACTAGAGGTGGGGGAATGGTTGAATATGGATTTAAATGTTTTAAAATGATAATGATGTGAAAATAAAAATGATTGTTTTATCATATAAATTTTATAGTTTTTTGGTATAAATAGGACCTTTTCCACACTTGGGCGTCTCTTTGTTGGGAGAGATTCATTTTCACTACATGATTTTTAAGGAGAATCTTATCCTAAAATAAGAATCCCAATATTTAGGAGATATTACGAAAAAAATACATTGAAATTTTTAAATGGAGTTAAAACCCTTAATATCATTTTTAAGGATACATAACCTTTGCCGAACATTAAAATATTGGAGTGACATCCCAAATGATGTAATTTAGAATCCAAGAGTCCCAACCCAAATAAAGAGAATAATTTTTTATGGGAAAGAAATAAACAAATAGAAAACCAATAGTATGATATGGGAAGAATTTTATAGGAATAATATAAAATATCATAGTTAATAGAAAAAAATTATACCTTGATCTAGTACTTCATTATTGGATCATATCATCAAATTATGGAAATAGATGATAATATTTTACTATTAAATAATTTGAGAGATTCATAAAAATAGTAAGCACTTATTGTTGGATCACATGATCATATGAAATGATTGAATTCTATTTTTTACTTCAATTCAAAATAATGTATCAATATAAATATTTTTAAATAATCATATCTATCTATCTAATCATTCAATAATCCCCCCAATTAATTTGTATAAATTATGTATATCCACCATAGCTAAATACATAATGAAAATAGATAGAATAATAATAAATGAGTGAATAAATTTCTTTAGAGAAAAAATATATTTTATGAATATTCCTTTAATTTTAATAAATTTAAATAAAACATTTGATCAATTTAAAATTTAATAAAAAACCTCAAAAAAAATTAAACAAATTACAAAATAGTCATTGAAATAATTACATAAGATATAAAAGAATGTTGACTATGTAAATTGAATTCCAAATTTTATTCCTAATATTTTTTTTAAAATATATATTATTTTATGGAATGAAATAAACATCTAACTTGTTCATATACATTTAACATCAATTATAGAACATTTGAAATAAACCATTCATTCAATCAAAATTAAATTCAAATGTACATAAAACAAGATATGTACATTTTCTATGGAGGTAAAAATAGGTATTAAATCGTCATGAAACTGTATTTTGGAGACACTATAATACATTTCCAATGGATAAAAATAATTCATATTTAACTATTATACAATTAACATAATGAAAAGTGTAAAAATAAGTATATAATAAATTTTGAAATTAACCTAATTTTGTCTTCAGTTCATTAATGTGTATTAATATACCTTTTATTTTTAGTACCACTATATGTCTTGTGGATAATAGGTAAAAAATCCTTAACTAGGATTTCCTCATTTATGTTATACTCAATGGTTCACCGAGACGGTTGGCCATATGACCTCAAGTGAATCTCCCCATATGTCTTAGGATACTGCCTAGAATCGCTTGCATAGGGTCTATCCTTTTGTAGACTATTCTATCATGCCATACTAGAGAAAAATGTATATAGATATATAAAGTAGATGATAATAATAGGGGAATAATAATAATTAATAAAAATTGAAAAGGGAAGATAAAGATAAATATTCATCCACAATATTCATGTCATAAAATGAAAAGTAAAACATACTAATATGATGATGTCTTCTCTCTTAAAAACATGAAAAACAATTATAAATGGTAGTAGGCTTTTAGTAAAATACATTATATTAAAAATAATTAAAAGAATTAAAATTATTCAAGCATCTCAATCTATAACCCTACTATTTCCTACAAATCTCCATCCTAATCATGAAATCCTGTTAGGTTTCCAATGTGAGATTACTCCCCCTTATGCATACCTGCGATCATATAATATAATTATGTACCAGTGAAGGCATGTATAGGGTGTGAGATAAAATTCAGTATGCTACCGCCTATACCATCAATATGAACTAGTTGGTGAATATAAACTACATTGTGTGTAGGTATATATTAATGTATATCAATTTTGAAATAATAACTCATTCCTTCTTCTATCTCTATGTGTAATGTCACTGAACCTATGATCACTTAATAATTTCATTTAATTTTAGTTTAAATAGATTACATGGGTTAATGTTTCAACAACACTGAAATAAATAATTAGAATAATAAAAAGGGTCCATGGTTTAACCATGGCGTCCCTTAACACAAGGGTCTAGCCAACCCATAGTTAGAACTCATTCAGGCTAGTAGTAAACGGTCTGAGTGTAATAAAATGATATTTCGAAAGTAATTCCACTATAAAAGTATCTAACTGAGTCCATGGATCTATTATAGAGTAATATAAGATATAGAATGGATGGTTATGAAGAAGGTAATACATGGTGTCAAGTGTCTGATGTCTTCAAAAATATCCAAGGATTTTTCCCTAGGAGATATTAATATAGAGAATGATAGTGAAGGGATTATATGACATCATGTTGGAATCCTCTAGTAGAAAATGACCATGTTCCAAGGTGGGTATCTGTATTGGAAACTAACATCTTCAAACATGATTGATTTCTCTAAGAGCTCAAGGCTTTCCCTCAGTAATTCAAGGATGGATCAAGACTGAAAACTCATATAATGGTAAAAGTTTCCCTGTGCAATATGCACTGTATATATAATTCATTATTAAATTTTGTCCATGTTATACTAATTCCATTAAATACATAATTTAGTTTATTCCATCACAATTTGTTAATTTGAAAATGTTAATTTATAATATGCAACCATTTATCAATTAAATTAATTAATCATTTATTAGGTTTATTACATTACCTTTTATTATTTATGACAATTCATGATATAGATTTGCAACCAACATCCAGATCAATTAAATTATTATTTATTAGTTTCATAACATTCACTTCCATTTTTCATTAGATGATGATTTAAGGTCATGAAAGCAATTAATTTTTTAAAATTTTAACTAGGATAAAGAATAATTATAAATATAATATCCATTAAAAAATTTATATAATTATTTATTTAATTGAAAAACATACCCTATGTATTTGAAGTCACAGAATACCAGAATGGTGGAAAAGATAGCCATAACAAATCTTCTAAAGGCATAATAGATAGAAAAACTAACGTGGGTTGAATGGAATTGAGGTTTGAACCTCTAATGACATGAATAAAAAGATTATAAAGGATTATAAAATTTGATTTCCATGATTATAATAATGGAAATGTATTTTATATTCAAAACCGAGTGATAATAGAGTGCAATGAAAACATTCCCAAAAGTGTACCCACGTGGTCCATGCACATGGTTCGAAATACTTTTAATAAACCATAATACATTTCTCTATTAAAAATTTTGACAATACACACAACATTTAAAACCTTCGCATAGAATTTGGGAAAACCATGTACCCCTAATTTACATATGAAACTCCCCACATGATCAGGATAAACCATGTACACTAGGTGAAATAATTTCTAGTGACCATGTAGACATGTTCTTTCTTCCACTGGATGAGGTTATAATCATGAAACAACCCCCAGACACCCCCGGAAGCATCTGTGACCTCATTATCCATCCGTAAACAGTCCTACAAAAATAATTAGATCAAAATTTTAAAAATATAAAAATTTTATAATAATATGGTACATAATATCTTCCCCATTTAAAGGTATTCATCTCATGTTGTCATTTATAGGGAATTAAATGTTCATCTTTGAAAAACATCGACCACTGAGATTGTACATCGCCTTCCTCCTCCATATTCTTATCCTGTACAGGGAAGCAATTATATATCCCCTATACAAATTGGATAATTTTGAATTAAAGAGCCTCCATTTCCCCATCAACATTTTGTATAGTAGATTACTAAAGAGTGTAATAAATATAGAATTCAATGTCCTTGTGGTCAAATATATGAGACTTTTTAGAATGTTATTAGTGAAGTTGTGGGAATGAAAGATGTCTCAAAGGGAATGATACCTCTGAGGTAATAAACATTGACCGGATACTAGCCTGACTGTATCCATGCTCGGAAACAAATCAACATAATGAGGTTGAATCATTCCTCATCTATGTATCCATCTATGCCTAACTCTTGGTGATATCTAGAAGAAAACATGACCTCCTACCTTGAACTCTTGAGGTCATAAATAGTGAATAGAGTTAGAGTTATGTATCATATTAGAAATATAAATAGACATTTTTATTGTATTTACCAAATTTAATTTCTCATGCATGTTATTTGGAACATGTGCCACTACCTCTCCCACCTCTAATAGGCATTTGGGTGAATGGAATGGCCTACAATTTAGGGCATCAATGGATCCATCTAAATCATCACCAGATAACTCAAATTGTAGGCAAACCTTATTAAAGGGAAATGATTATCCCAAGGACTATTAAAATATAGTATGAATTCCTAGAGAATAGACAACTATTTTTCCTTTCCCACATATGAATTTCAATTTTTAAAAGCTACCTTGAGAATTATATTACTTTTTGTGACTATTTATCTATTCCTATAATAGATTGTTTATTTCAAAATATATACTTGACACTATGTCATTGATTTTAGTATCTATATTCAACATCATTGATATGGGATCTTCTACTGCATGGGAATTAGTTCAACCTTTGTTGAAACTCATAACTTATATAAGTGAATATTTTTTTTGAACCTATGAATTTGTAATATGTGAAGGATCATCCCCTAATAAATGATCACCAACTTAAAATACCATTCTATTAATCTACCAGACCCTTAATTACTCTATATATTTATATAATGTATTATTCTATTTTATTCTTCCTTCGATATTTGAGTCAATAATATCTTAAAATAAACTTATCAAACATCATGGAGTCATTGGATGTAGTTACTACTAATTCTTAAACAGTAGGAGAATCCTTATACAATTACACTTCAAAATTGATAATAAAAATGTTTTCTATTAAATTTTACAGACCAATATGATATGTGATATTTTAATGATTTGAATATTCCTTTACTCTGAATTTTTATATACCTATTGGACCACATTATAATTTCATGGATAATCTTATGCCATAAGAATTTCCTATTTCTTACATGAACACTCTTCCTTTTCAAATTGAACATCCCAATCTTAATGTTTCATATTGACAACATTTTTCAACGGTTTTTGGTGATTCTCATTCGAAGGCATAAAATTAATTTGTTAAACATAAAAATATGATATTGAATACTCTTAAATTTTATAATGATTACAGAAGGGTGGTGTCCATTCATATTTCATGATAAATTGAATCTTTTATCCCCTGTAACTAAATAGAGATAATCATATATATAATGGTCCATCATAAAATAAAAAAGAACTTTGGAATGATATTCATTATCCCCTTTATCTGTATGCTCATCTAGATTTTTAGGATAACTACCAGACAAATAGTAATCATTTAGAATTTGTGATCATAAAAACCAAATTTAATCCCCAAATACATATCCAAAATTTTTGGGTGGTTTGACTCTATGTTTATTGATTAAATTTTACATACCATTTTAATAATATCTCAGTTCATTGTTTATAATTATTATTTATTGTTGTCTATTACTATTTATTGTATTTGTTTGAGATGATGTAGATATGGAAAAACATCCCAGATTGGAATTATCTTCTAATTTCTACAACCCCAGACCAGGGAATCATTTTCCTTCAACTTAGAATAAACTTGTTATTATCACCCTTATAATAAATGAGTATATTAATTAATGTAATCACTTATTAATATAACCAAATTTTAATATCTATTGGGTAAGAAAACAAAATTACCCTCCAAATATATATTCATTGTGCATACATAATTACCATATGAATCGATAGCCAATAAAAGGGGTAATGATTAAAAGAACCTTTCTAAATTTATGTCTCTTTCTCTTGATTTTTGAGTGTCACCATGATACCAACAATTCATCTAGTTTCAATTTGATTCATAATTTACAGGTATATTTAATGAGTTCACACATTTGAAAAAAAATCACTAGCACATTCAAGGAGCCATTATCAATGTGACTTATATCCAGATGTTCCTTAACCAATATAGCTTCACTTGAAAATAAAAATGTTAATTTGAGATATCACACATGACCAGAGAGATGTGATTACCATTTTTTAGTTTTTATGATATAATCAAATTTCTATCATTCTTTACACCATTGATGATTTTTTTTATTTTCTGATGATTATGAACCAAGCATGGTGTACCTAATTTTGTATCCATTATGCCTAAATATTTATGACATGTTTCTAATAAATACATAATAGATAAAAATTATGTATTTTAAATATTTATTTTTAGAACATATAATATGGTATATAATGATTATTCAAATTTCATTAATTATTTTGACATATTACCCTAAGGGGTATCGCATTAGTCAATATATTTATGAACAAATTCATGCAGTTTATCATGATTGGGGAAAACATGTTATTGTTTCCAAAATATTTTTTGGGTATATTAGTAAGGTGTTCATTCACTGTGCATATAAATTAATTATTAATAAATGCTACCAAAATAAGTAACATGAGTGTCTATTTATTTATAGTAAAATTCATGTAGTATATTATGATTGGGAAAAGCCTAAACCATAATAAAAAATAATTTATAGGTTACTTAATGAGTCATTAACCTAGTGTCACTATAGATCTATTAAGAATAAATTATCCCCAAATGTGTACATTTTTAATTGATTGTTTGAGAAAAGAAATTCATTTGACCTATTATGAATGAAATTTAAATAAATATAATGGATAAATGACTTTTTAAACATGTAATTGTGTTTCAAAGGATAATTCTATAAGAATAAATAAAGAATAAAGATTCGAGGAAATTTTATTATTCTGAAAAAACTCAGATAATGACTATGTGAGATGATCCCAATTTCTTCATTCCATATTTTTATATTATGTTTGATTGATAATTATAAAATATTACATGAATTAACCTATACATCCCACTTTTCTTTATGGTTTCAATATTATGTAACTACTTTAGTGATTATTCAATATGATAGCTATTATGAATAATATGTTCCTTTAATATAGAATATATAGAAATAAATTTTTGTGAATTTAAATTTTAATTATTATTAAACATTATATAAAAATTTTCATTGTATTTCTACTTACTTGATCATGTTGGGATATGTGAAAGTGTACATTTTTTAAGACTTCATTTTTTTTGTTTACATGAGTTAGAAAATAAGTAATAAAGAGAGAATTATTGTTTGAGGTGATTTTTTAATGATTTATAAATCATTCCATGATATTTTCCACATTTACATTATTTTATCAATTGGTTGGTGATTTTACATAAATGATGGAACTAATTGTAGGGGATAATATTGGCTATTACTTATTGGAAATTTCACTATGTAGTTTATATTTTTGATGAAATTGTTTATTTATACATTATAGTTGTTGGGCTTAAATTTAGGCTTATTTAGCTTTTGTTTCGTTTAAGGATCTTATTATTATGATTTAGGATTTTACTATAATGTATTTGGTATATCACATAATTTTTTTCTCTCTTATATCATAATGAATTTTTCATGGATGTAAATTTAAAGGTAAAGTGGATATGTATTTTTATATATAAATTGACCACACTATTGTTTTTAGATATGATCTTTGATATTTGATATTAAAATAATAATAAGGATATTAAATTGAATGACTTGTTACATTTCCATAATAAAAAAGTGGGTAGATTTCTATATCTGATGAAAAAAATATATTTTCTCGATGACTTTCAATGTCTCCATAGATTGAAACATGTAATGATAAATGAAAATGAATTAAACTGATGTTTTGGGTTCCACAATATATTTATATATTTTTGTGTTCCTTACTTATATTAATATATTTATTATATAATACGGTGAGTTTAGGAAATTAGTTGGAGTTTTTGAGATAAAATTGAGTGCTCATTTGGGAAATCATAATTTTCTTATTCTGTGAGACTAAATTCACTCTAAATGATTAAATTATTTCTTGAATATCTATTCAAATTTTTTTCCAATTTAAATATGTGATAATGTATTATAGGTAATTTTAATTTTGTTGTAGATACAAGATATGAAAGATAATATTTGGACCCGGGGATTTGATCTTTGTAACAACACATTGATGATGAGAGGATTCAAAGAGGACTGAGGTATATAATTTGGGGCCTGTATCATTTGATTATTATAATTTTTTAAACAAACATGATTTCAAGTACTTGAGTTGATGATGATAGTAACTTCTCTATTAAAAAATAGGAAATGTAATCATGGGTGGGATTCTATCTTTTATACATTTTTGTTATTTCTTGTTGATATGTGATTATATAATTTTTTTTCCAAGTAAAAGTTATTATATCGGGTTGTTATATATTGATAAGGTCATGTCCTAAGGTGGAAATGTTTAGATTTGAAAATTTATTTGTATCATATATATTTAATGAATGAATATATTAATAAAATATAAATATATAATTTTAATTACATGGAATAAAAATATATAATTTTAAAGATGACATGCATGGTGAATGATTATGTAGATTTAAATATGATATAGTATAACTAGAAAAATAAAAATTCATGGGAAGTTTATTTAGTTCCAGAACAATAGTATGTGGTACTTTAAGAAATTGATGCTTTTTCTATGGATTCAAAAAGGATAAGAAATAGTAAACATTTCTTTTTTGTACATAGATGTTTCCTTATATTAGATGAATATTAAATACCTTACCAAAGTACACACATAACGATTATAGTAGTTCAACAAATTTGGAGAAATGGAACACAAATAACTTAATGGGTTAAATATATTCAATTTCTCAATGAAGATATTATATTTCGGTACAACACAATTTAAGCCCCAGCTTAATATCATCTTTCATGTCATAGGGAAGGGAAACATATGAAATGGTGAGCATTGATAATCAATTAGGTGAATAAGGGTGAAACATAATAATAATTTGAGAAAAAGGGTATTAGAACATAAAATACGAAAACCATATAATTCATGTCAAAGTTCATAATCATCATTTCAGGAATGTTGATTGAGATTTCATAAGGAATACATCATAAGGGAATCAATTAACCTGATACATAAGAGAATAACATTGGAATAAGACATGGAATTTGTGGCATACAAATAAACACATAAATTCGCTTCCATTTTATGTAAGGATAACTTCCAATGTTATACTTTTTGATTGGGTTCACTCCCCATACCATCATAGTAGCATAGTTTCACTCCCATGACCATCATTTGGGAAAAAGATCCTTACTGAACCGGTTTCACTCTCTATTTCATTCTTATATATCTCATTTAATATAATTGGTTACCCAATTAATTGGAAGGGGATATATTTACAACCCATGTCAGAATGAAAACCAAACTTATGTGTAAAATAATATATTAAAACATTTATCATATCAGAACCCATTAAATGAAATGGGTTTCCTAAAAATTAAATTATTATAGAACCTGTGGAAAAGAGAATGGTTTCGTAATCATGACTAACAATGTCATACCCCATGAAAATAAGTAGGATTTATAATGATTTACCCATGTTATAACTCATTTAAGACAAACATGTTTCATAAAAATCATTCCATCCATTCAAAAACAATTAATATAAAGAATAAGTATGGGATCATGGGATCATATCCCTAGTAGGGAATAAGTGACATAAATATATTTTATCTTTGATGGAGAAATATTTTAAAATATCATTAAAAATATTTCATGAATAACATAACATTACTACATTAAAAAAACAATTCATTAAAACATAAAACAATTTTGTAATGGATTTATTAATAAATATCCTTGAAAACATATGAAAGTTACTTTAACATTCTATTAGAACATCTACTAAGGAAAATATATTATCCATTTTCAATAACCCTTTTAAAAAATAATATATTTTTTAAATATTAATTTTTTAAAATATACTAAAAAATATAGGATAGAAATCATTAAATATTCTGAAACCTATCTTTTGGAAAAAATCCTCTCCACTATGACAAAAAAATTTCAAAAATAAAACATTATTAGAAACATTTTATTTGAAAATAACAATGAAAAATTATAAAAGAAGATTATAAAATAATTTAACACATTTATTAAATAATGTATCATTTTGTATTTGTGAAAAAATTATAACATAAAACATTTTGAAAATTATTTTTTCTTAAAAAATCCATGGAAATTTATAAATTAAGATTAAAATAAATTACTTTTCATGACCTTAGAGAATACAATACATGATAAAATGATGATTATATTAAAATTTTCTTTAAAACATGACTGAGAATTTTTTGCAAAATTAAATTAATATTAATATAAAAAATGTGTGAAAACATCTCATTAAAATAATTAAAATATTTTTGATTTAATCAATCATAATGTTTTCCGAAGAAAAATTATTTCCAATTGAAGATGAAAAAATGATGTATTTTCTTAAACAAATCCAATAATTTTGAAGTACCATAGTGTCAAAATGGTACTAATAATTAAAAATTTCTTATTAAATATTGGATATTAATTTTCATGGTAAATCTTAGCAGTATATGATAATATTTCAATATTTGATACTTAACCATAAAAAATCCATATATATTTGATGAGACTCTGACATGAATCCTTTACCTCTTTTAAAATTTTGAAATAATATTCCCTATCAAGGAATAATATAATATTATTATTGAAATATAATTGTTACAAATAAATTCATGATATTACATGCCAATGATTCTTTATATAGATCTTGTAAATTAATATTGGCGTGTAACAAGATTGTGTCTTAATGAATGAAAATTTGGACCAAAATCACTTACAGATTTCATTACATTGAATTGTAGACCCCATAAAATTTATATCCATGAATGGATTGGTGAATAACAGTAATTTTAATGAGAATAATCATAAGTTAAATTAATGGTTTGTATATATTCTATAATTTATTAAATATGTGGTGGATAATAGATTTTTTCATTAAAAACAAAAGTGATACTTAAATCTCTTACCACAAGTATTGACATCCATATATAATTATCAATAAGAATTTAAAAAAATATATATTTATTATACATATATATCTACATTATATAACAATATTTTTAATTATAAAACCACATATTATTTTCATAGGACCATTTATTATGCTTTTATTAATAATTTAATGTTAAAGTCTTATTTCAGGCTATAACTGGTTGGTTTTCAGTGTGTGTTTTAACTTGTTATTTCTATGTCCTATTATGAACATCAACGTTTAATAATACTCAAAATTTAAACCATGATATAAATATCATATATATTAACTATAAATTTATTTATATTAATCCATAAAATTTAGTGCTTGAAAATGATATGCACTATTCATTAAGAGTGTAGGTCATATACACTCAAGAACATTACTTCCATTTTGTAATCGGATTGAAAGGAAATAACTAAGTGATATATTAATAATAGTATAATCATTTTTATCTCATATATATCAAATATTTTTATTTAATAGATCCATAATACATTCATTTTAAAATATGAAATAATCACAACCTCTCATGTGGCTGTAGTTCATTGTACACATTACAACATTTTCTTATTACCCTGAAAAAAATGTGACTGTATTTGTTAAAAATATATATATTAATAATTACTTCATATATAACACATATATCATATATAAACATTAAATACATCAGTATTTATGGCCTCTTGTGGTGGTAATGGAGAAACAATTGACATCGATTCACGTGGAGGTAGTTCTACGTACATATAAATGATGATTTTATAAACCATTGGCTGAAAGTGGAGATAGTTTTAGGATATGAAAATAACCGTAAAAGAATTTAAATAATATAATTGATTGCGGTTTTTATATCATAATGGTATAGAAATAACTGAATGTTGTGGTGGAAGAATTACAAAAAATATTCTTGATAATGAACAATAACTTTTCCTCGGGTATCCACCTTTGGGTTTCACCAAAATCATTATTGGTTGGGGTTATGTAAAAATATGGATTTTATATTTTTTTAGAGGAAGTTTTAATGTGATTTTTAATATAATTTTTTAATCCAAAGGTGTGTTATAGTAGGAATAATAGAGTTTAGTGGGTGGCATTTGGTAAGGGATGTGACTGGCACACTTATAATTTTTTTTTAAATGATTCAATCATAACTATGTTTTATCATTCCATGTCCCTAAAAATTGTCCATATTTGAAATAAACTAGTTCAGGAATAAATATTTCAAAAAAATGGTTTGGGGAATGTTGGTAAGTAATTTTTAATATTTATCTTATTAGTTTAACCAACTATAAATTAGATTTTACCTTAATCGAATTAAATAACTTTTTACTTTTTTTCTATTCATTTGGGTCAAAATATTTGTTGAATTTGTTTTATATTACAATTTATATAGATAAAATTTATGGAATAAATTATTTGAAAATCAATTCATACTAGTGGAATACATTAATATAAAATTAATCTTATAGATACGATGGAAAAGGAGACTTTTAAAAAGAAAATGTTCAAAAGTTCATAATCTTTTTTATCCAAATTCAATTAGATAATATTTTAAATAAACTAAATTTGAATAATTGATATAAAATTTAACTAATTTAAAATTTAAAACACTTAAAATTTTTATTTATTTTTTAAATATTATTTAAACTAAACAACAAATTTTAATTAAAATTATGTATTTTTAACTATTAATTAAAAATTAATTTTTACAAAAATCCAAAAAATAACAATAATATAATTATGTTAAAAATATTTAAAATTCTAGATTTATTTTTTACAGTAATTTTTATTAAATTTTCAACATTTGTTTTAAAATATGTACACCATAAAAAAAGAAACAAAATAGTACTTTATGAAACATCATTTTTTACTGGGAAATATGATTTAATGTTATAACAATCATAGAAAAAACATAACATTGATGTTAAATAGTGTATTTATTATATTATATATACATTTTATAAGAAAAATATTTTATTTGTTTTTTAATGAAATTGAACAATTTTTTTCTTAAAAATACATTATTTAGAAAAATATTTATTTTATTATAAAGACATTTTCAAAGGATCTCTAATAATTGGCATGAAAAAACTTCATTTTTATTCTAGGATCAATGATAAGTTGATAATATTGGAATGCGTTCATCTCCCATGCCATCATAGTAGTGAAGGTTCAATCCTTATACCATCATAGCAGATACAGTCCCTTATTGAAATATGGTAACTCCTCATTCCAATCCTTTATATATCATGAGATATTGACATTTACCCAAGGAATTGAACGGAATATATGACCCAAAAATATCATATTGAAAAACATAATAATGTTTTCTGCCAGTAATTATATAATTACTAATATTATATCCCTTGAAATGAAATGTGTTTCTAAAAATTTTCATTATATAATAACCTTTGGAAAAGATATATGAATTATAGTAATCATTTACACATTGAATAACCAATTAAAATTAATATATTTTATAAGGATTTACTCAAGGTTTCACCCATAGAATAGAAATCTCTATCATAAACATTAGGAAAATAAAACATAAACCACTGGAATAATGAATAATATTGGCATCCTTGGGTCATATCCCTAGTACAATATAGGTAAAATCAATGGATTTCATCTTAGATGGAAAACAAATTTGAATGATCTTTTTAAAAATTTCCTAAAGAAAATATACTTAACAATTAGGAAAAAATATCCTTAAAACCTAGAACATTTTGAATATAATTTTAGTTTAATGTATATTTTAAAAAATATAAATTATTCTATAAAATAATTTAAATCCTTTTTTGGGAAAATACAAAATTTCCTCTTTGAAAAAAAATTGAAAACATAATAAATGATGAAAGACCATTCATTCAAAAATAACCTTGAAACCAATAAAAGAAATCATCAAAAATTATATAAAACATTCCTTGAGGAATATATATATTCCTATTTGAAAACATATTAAAAACACCAATAATTTTTAAAATAATTTATTTGAAAATAACCTTGAAAATATATAAAGTAACATTTAATAATTATATAAAACATCTCTTATAGAAAATATCCATTCCTCTTTTATAAACCATTTGATAATATTAAAATTTAGAAAATAATTTTTTTTAATAATTCATTGAAAACGTATAATTTTTGCTTCTATGCAATGATTGGTCATGGTATTGAAAAATTACAGTCAAGTGAAAAACGAAGATTGCATAAACATTTTTAGTAAAATCAGAACATACAATTCCAGGAAAATAACATAAATATTCTTTCTAAAAAAATATTGAAAAAAATTCCGTTAAGAACTATTAAAACATTTTTGGAATCATTATAAGTAAATATGGTTTTGGAAGAGAATGTTTTTAGACCGAAGAGATAAAAAAGTTATACATTCTTAAAAACTATATCCAAATCATTTTAATATCCAAAGCATGTCAAAATAGAAAAACTAAATGAAAATATCATTAATAACCGTAGTATATGAAATTAGTTGAGAATTATTTAGAGAAATATAATAATATTTAAACAATGGAGATTCAACCATAAAAAATTTTAATAAACATTTAGAATGTAAGATAAAACCATTACCAATTTAGTAAAATTGATATAAAAAGAAAGCTAAAAGAATAAAATAAAGAAAAAAATTTAATTGTAGATTATAAATAAATTCATGATATGATGAGTAAAAGGGTATTTATACACATCCTGTAAAATAATATTGGTGTGTAACATGACATATGTCCGAATAAGTAAAAATCAGGGCAAAAATAAATTAGAAAATTGTTATATTTTATACCAAAACTCACCAAAAGGGAGATACTAAAATGGATATATAAATAAAAATAATTTTCAGGTGAATAATCATCAATCGAATTCATGTTTTATATATAAATCACATTAATGAATCAGGTGGTGGATATTTCATTTTTCTCATAGAAAATGAAAGTGAGATGTAAATCCCATATCTAATGTGTTGACTTATATCATTCAAAAGAAAACATAATATATAATAAATTTATTTTTATTAAACATAATTTATAGAACCATTTTCTTATAAATTATACCATATTTTTTCATAATTTAATTAATTACATTCTTATTTAAAATTCCATGTAAAAGTCATGTTTCAAGAAATGACTGGTTTTTTTTCCCTATATGTCATAATATATTATTTCGTGGTCATATTAATTAGGTAATGGTTTCATCATCTCAAAAAAGTAAAGAATTATTTAAATGTAATATATATATTAAATATATAATTAATTATAGAAATCCAAAAAATTTAGTGATAGGAAATGAAATACTTCATTTAAGGAATAGTAGGCCTCATGTACACATGAGTGCTATTTTTATTTTATTGTAGGAATGAAATAATGAAAATTATGTTTTATATTTTTTCATTATAGATTAATTTTCAAGTGATATATGTCACATATTTTCAATAAACCCATCATTAATAACATCCATGTAATGAAATAAATAATCACATCAGTTCTCGAGTTTGTAGTCCGCTGTACAAACAAACAACGTTATCGTATACCCAAAAAGTTTAAAATATATAGTTATGTGTGATATAATTATTTAAGAATCATAGTAAAATCATTAATATCATAAATATTATATATAATGAATTTTTCCTTCATTATGTACATCTATGAGAGGTGTTATTGGACAAATGAATGACATCAGTACGTGAGGCCGTAATTTGCTATACACACATATGGTAATTTTATAAACAATTTTATAGAAGGTGATATTGTAATAATTCAAGCCCATGACATTAAATAATAAAATTTCATAGAATATACTAAGGTTATTATGTCA
Organism: Viscum album; assembly: GCA_963277665.1. Taxonomy (NCBI): domain Eukaryota; kingdom Viridiplantae; phylum Streptophyta; class Magnoliopsida; order Santalales; family Viscaceae; genus Viscum; species Viscum album. The sequence goes on along the minus strand of OY728122.1, from coordinate 930,415,881 downwards.
TCATGTTATAAGGATAATTGATATTGGTAGATGATGTGATAAAATAAAAATGCTCATCGATGAATGTAACCTCTTTTACGGTATTTTCATTTGGATTACACAAAAATCCATCTAGGATAGGTTTATGTCCAAAATAAGACCTAAATAATTAGATTAGGTATGTTTTCAAGTGACTTTTGAAGCTATTAGATTATCTAATGTGGTGTGAAGGTTTGAAGAAGAGAGTAGAGCGGGTATCATTTTATAAGTCATTTGAGGGGTACACAACTAATATTTTGAAAATATTCATTCATAACAACATATTTATCATCCAAAAATACTAAAAAATAGTCTATTCTTGTAATATAAGAATATTTTTTTTATTAATTTATCTTTTTTGATATTTTTCATTTCACGTAACAATAAATATTGATTTTACAAATAGAAGAACTAATTTTGGCTTGCGTAATATGAAACACCAAGTTTAGAATGCATTAAAAAAGACATATATTATCTTTAAATACATTAAGAACACTTTTTTCCTTGTTCTACACAAATATATTTAGTTCTTCAAAATACTTTTTAACAAACAAGACCAAGTATTACTGAACTACAACATACTATAAATTTTATTATAATAAAAAAATTTATCTTCCACATAGCCATTGGAATGTAAGTTATGAATACGATTAAATAAATTGTGAAAAATATATATATATAGGTATATAAGGTGAATCCTTTTTAAAAAATTATTATAAGTTAATGAATGAACTATTTGAAAACCAAGTAATAGATTTTCAATGAAAATTGTATTTATGTAAAAACACAATTTTATTTTAATAAAATTAAAAAAAAATTATTGTTATAAAAATTCATATAATATATTTTCAATATTTTTTTATATTCATCCAATATATTTATTTAGGTTAAATATAAATATAAATCAAATTCTATGAATAAAAAGATGTATTTTTTAAAAGGTAATTATAAAACCTTTTTATAGTAAACCAATTTTAAAGATGTTTTTTTGAATATTTTATTATTATTAAATGTGAAAATAATTTTAATTTTTTGAAATTAGAATATGTAAATTTAAATTTGGTTAATGTTTGTATTTTTATGAGAAGTTCTATTTTTTGACCAATAGTGAAAACAATGAATTTAATTTCAATACTTCTTCTTTGTATATTTTTTTATATAGTTAAATTATATTTAAATTCGGGTTTAAAGTATCATTATATCAATTATAGATCAATTAATATAGTGAAGGTAATTTCATTAAATTTATTACTGAAATTTGAAATAAAAACATTCAGTTTTTTTCAATTATTCAAATAGAAACAAATGACGTCTCATATCTTGTACGAAATTGACATTAAATTTATTGCAACCACTTCTGTTATTAGAATTTGGAGTAATGGATTCCATATTTCGAATTGGAATAATTTATAATATCTTATATCTTCAAATTAATTTTTTAAAAAATTGATAAGTGAATGTAATTAAAATTTATTATAGTTATTAAGTGGAAAATGAGTCTACTTACTGGTTAATCATTAATCTTAAAGGAAGATATCACTTATAAATTTGTCCAAAATATATTTTATAATCCAATTTAGAACTTATTATCAATTTGATAAGGATAGGAAAATTATTGGAACCACATGGGAAGGGAAAAACATGGTTGGAATTCCCCTTTCATAACTACACGTGAATGTCACTTCTTCTTTACAATAAAAAGGCACTCACCCCTCTGACATATTCACACCTCTTAATCCCTTTATATTTTCCAAACACAACACATATATATGACCAACATACCTCCTTACATTATAGAAGCATTAATTTGGATATAAATATAACCTAGGTAGCCCTTTGGTGAAATCTAAGTAGAGTTACCCAAATAATAGGAGGTTTTAACAAGTACAAGGAAAGTCAAAGCTTAAGGTAAGGGTTTTAGAATATCAAATATATTTATATGAGAATTATGCCTTATTAACCACTAAATTATTTTGTGTGAAGTATATAATTCCAATTTAGGTATTCTTGGATTATTATACTAATACTATTTTATTATTTACAAATACATTTGATGATCATTCCTTAATAGGGTTTATGGGTCAAAAGTTACAAAATCGATAAAGTAATTTTTTCACTATTTTCCATATTTGTGACAAATTACAGGCTATGAACCTATATTTTTATATAATATGTATATAATACCCTTTGAAATTTTATATCATTAATCACATTATTTTTATTATATTTTATGATTCAGGTAAAGTTATTCTCTCATGAGTATTATGATTTATTGTCCCCAAAGTGTTAAGAGATTATTGCTATAATCTCATAATTTATCGAGAATGTTTCAGATTATGATTCCGATGATGAAATACTATAATAAATATTTTAATAACTTTAATGAATTTTATTCTTTTATTTTTATTCATTTTATATATATGTAATGGTACAAATTATCTACTCTTTTGTACATAATAAAATTAAATTAATTTTTCTATGAAAATTCGAATTTGTTTAACCTTTTGGATAGAAATATATGTTCTTTTGAAACCTTGTTCTCTAAATAATTTTTTAAAAAATGAAATAAAATTATCCTATGATGTTTATATGACATTTGTACCCATGTATAACATTTTTACAATTTTTATAAAAGTAATATTCTTATGATTTGCTGATGAAGTAACCTTTTTAAACTCTATATGGTGCAATAGGAATGTTCAGAATTTACAAAAATAACAATCATCATGACCATCATTTCATAAAGGTTTCAATAATATTATCACGTATTTAATTTTTAATAAATATTTTTCATAATATTCAACAAATTTTTTTATTTCAAAATTATTTTAAAAGAAAATATTTTTCAGGAAAATTTATGTTTAAAAATTATTTTAAATTTTTTTCAATGCTTTATTAATCAATTTTCAAAAGGTTATCTTCTATGAAATCGATGTCAATGATTTCTTGTCATGACCCCTCCCTCAAATGATACACCTCCTAATATGGTATTTATGTAAGGTAGATAATGACCACTATGCCCCGCCACTTGTAGGGATAGGGTTGGAGACTAGTACCCTGGTTGTAAAAATATCATAGTACGAGAGACCGTACATTTTAAAGAACACAATATTGGGAAATATAGTGGATCATCCACAATGAAGCAGAAATATATATAAAAGAAATCCAAAATCTATACCACAAGCATGTGATATATAAAAATGATATAAATACAAATGTATCCAATGTAATACCAATTATAAAAGGTAGGAAGTGACACAACAACGTTCAGGATCCGAGCTAGTATGGCCCAACACAGTACATGAAATCCACTTGGAAACCTGAATGTAGTTTATATACATAGGGTGAGCATATAATTATAATCTGTAAAAAAAATCAAAATTCTCTCATCAATACATGAAATTATCATACAAATTATCCAATGATAAAATAGCACAACCAAACAACACCTAATTAGGTATACTAACCACCCAAACCACACCATGGGAGGATCCCCAAATAATGCATTCAAGGTAATATAATTTAAATTACATAAATGGTAGGGTAACCGACATGAATTTCCCACCGATTAGATGTCCTCAAAGCCTAATTGATAATTTCATGTCACTCAATCATCTTCTGAACATAAAACGTCACATCCCAACCACATACACCTAGGGAACAACCACATCTTGCCCCTCACACAGACACCTAGGCCACAACCACATCTCATCCCACCCATAGATATTAGGGCCCTAAACAAATATCACACCACCCACATACACCTGGTCAACAACCACATCTTATGCCATATACCCATGGGAATGAACTACACATCTCATCCCGAAGACACCCAGGAATGCACAACATGCCCGCACACACCTGGGCATCACAAACCAAAACCTTTCTGAAGTATATTGGGCAATCACAGTTGGGAAGAAGGATCAGGGATGTGCGTGTGCACTGGAACCCTTCCTCCCACCATGATGATTGGGAAAGACTCCCTCCCCCATGAAAATGGAGGTGTTCAACACATAGTTATCATATATAGTTTGGTGTGTATAGAATTCACAAAGAAAATACAAGTATATAGACATAAGATACCAAAATCTAATTCCAAACATATGGGATCTTATAAAAACCAAAACTACCATATTTTATGCTACTTCTAGATGCAAAACACCACACAAAATCAACAAACCAATTCATATATCAAATCCCTTTAATTTTCCAAATAAATTATTCTATAAAGACCAATCCACACCATTCTGAGCCTAATTAATTAATAATTTATTTATTCTATCACAATCCATGAAACTACCAATCACAAAAGATAACCAGATGCACAAAAAACGTCATTCATGGAGAAACTCAAGTTGAACAACCCATACATACCATCACCATCCTTCTCAATGTCATCCTTATCAATCCATCAACACATAATCAAAACTAGAAACACATCACTACATAACCTGAACATTGCTTTACTCCACAACAGTTCTCATCTATCCCACAATCAATCAATCATTCAACCTGAGATTCCATTCCACCACCCAGTTCATCCCCAAACATAGAACCATTAAATCAAATTCACAACATCACAATCCAAAAAATCAAAATTTATTATTTAGAAAATCTTCCCTAATTTAATTCAACTTGTTATTTCATGTATTATCACAGAAACTCAATTATCATAGGGAATATATTAATTAGCTGAGCGTATGTAGTTAAGAAATTTCAACATGTATGTTCCCAACAAAAAAACAAATTCATTCCATAAATTCACTAGTACACAATCCAAGGAACCAACAACCATAATATTCAACTGGGAATAAATCTAAGAAAATAATAGGATCACAACAATATCAAAGTTGTAAAGAAAAGCTTGTGAACAAACCCCCATTTTACCACAATTTCAATTAATTGATATGGTCATCTTCACATATGATGGCAGTACCATGATCCACAGGTAGATAAAAGTTAAAACCCCTCCTTCATGATTCTTAAAAATGGGGAAATGAATGAAATCATTTCATAAAGGGAAGTAAATAATTCTTGAACAAGAAAATATCTTTTTAAAAACATTATATTACCTCTTCTGTAAGATCTGGATCTATATGAAGGTGTAATAGAACCAGAACCACATAAAAAACTGAAGGGAACCACATTTTGAATATGTGTATGTAGACACCATATACCATACCAAATATATGGAAGAAAAGAGATCAATATAGAGTAAATTACTAGAAAAAAGGGAGAACACACCTTCGATCACTACATACATACAATGATCAATCATTAATATCAATAAATTAATGAGGGAGGGAGAGGGTTTGATGAAATCTTCAGGGAACCAATGGTTCATCTTGAAGGACTGGATGTAGAGAGAATGGCCGAATGAATGAATATTTGGCAGAAAATATTTTTTATAATAGAACTACATCAGGTTATTACATGTTGTGTAATAAATTATCACATAGTGCAGCACCCGAGGTTCGGTTTTCGCCGAAATATGTGTCGCATCTCGATTTATTTTATTTTTCAATCCCCAAAATATTGTACGGTATAAAACCTATTGTAAAATCCATGAAACAAGGTTTCACACCATTTAACTAAATTACACGATGTGTAATCCCTCTACTTATAGCATTTAGCAGTCAAATTTCTCCAAACTCTCCCCAAGCCTCCTATGAACTGTCCAATAACAAAACAATAACAAAGTAACACACCCGGAGGTCACAAAAGTTTAAATAAAAAACCTATCCAATTTTTCTCTCCCTCAGAAATCCAAAACCAAGTCCATAAGGGATATAGAGGTGTCTGACCATCCTACTCACAAGATGCCTCTCAAAAGACTTTCTAGACTACAAACACTACTAGACACACCAACATTCAATGATAATCTAAAATGATTTGTTTGAAATATTGCGAGGAAAACTACACATCCATGAACACCTCCACAAACATTTGTTACATGGGATCGATCACATCAACCCCAACATATAAAAAAATCACCACACAACTACAATAACTATTCCTTCTAGAATCATAGAATCTGGGAATTTTTTCCCCCATGGCAAGATATTATCTGCTCTAGGTGGGACTGCCTCCACTACGAGGCTTTAATCGCATTACATTTAATAGTTCTCGATTAGGAATTAGGTCCTCCCATTTTTATATTCCAATAATTCATCCCACATCATAGTATACCCACAAAATCCATGTAAAAATAGCTCATCTCATATATAACAGGGTTAAAAAATCTTATTACAGAATAACATGGAGCAATACAAAAACTAGAAACTACAATGGGTACTTGGGATGCATCTGTGTCTCTAACTCCCCAGAACTCTCCTCTTGGAGACCATGAATTCACAACTAACAAACCAAATGAATGGTCTATTCATGACACACCTTATCATGTCAATCCTGGATCACTAATATATATTCCAGAAATGTCGGGTAATCCTCAATATCTACGTCTCCCTATTTAATTACATGGGAGCCATCATGAAGATACTGTCAAATTTCGGAGATTTGGAATAAATCATGGGTCCTCTACAACAAAGGTGGAAATTACAACTAGTCTGACACCTCACTAACATGCCCAAACACCACAAAGGGTCCAAAAAACCTGGGGTAAATCTTACTCCCTCTACCAAACCTCTTCTTCCCATGTTGAGGACAGACCCTTATGAAGATGTGACCCAAAAATCTAAATCGGAAGCCCTCCTTATATGATCAGCATACGACTTCTTACGGTACAATGCTTATTTTATCCTTTCATAGATATGATGAAACATCCTTATCATGCTCTGCACTACCTCAGAACCAACAACAGATGCATCCCAACCTCCTTCAAGAACAATGAGAAACAAAACAACCTCCTATACATTTCATCAAACAGAGCCATTCCAAAAGAATACTGATAACTAAAATTATATGTGAAGTCTCCAAATGAAATGTGTGGTACACAACATCCACCAATATCTATGATGCATGCATGCAGTATATCCTCCAACATCAGGATAATCCGCATGGTCATCCCATCACTCAGACATTGGAATGGAGTGGTGAAGCATGACCTGGTTCCAAAATCATGCTAAAAACACCTCCAGACTCATGTGGTAAACCACATGTCCTGATCTATGATGATTCTCCAAAAATCTCCATGAAACTACACCACCTCATCCACATACCACATGACCAAGGCATCCACTACGATCGACTCCTTGATCACTATTAAGTGGGATGATTTCATCAACTAGTCCAATATCATCCAGAAACGATCATGAAGTCTATGATATCTGGGTTAAAATTTAACAAAATCCATTGTGGGGTCATCTCATTTCCCCTCGGGGAAGTCCAAAGGCTACAACAAATCACAAGGGAGGTGGTTCTTGACTTTTACCAGCTGGAAATCCAAGAACATCACCAAAACTCCACCACATCTAGTTTCTTCTTGGGACATAAAAACGTTATATTAAATCCATTGAACCTCATGGAAAATCATGTGTGTGCTGCCAATGGAGATCTATGAAACATATGAATGACTCTACAACACATCACCAGCAGAAAAAAATATTTTTGAAACAACATATGGTCCTAACTATCCTTTGACCATCCCTCTTGATCATTAACATGGAAAAAACGATCACAATTCACTTATTCCAATGAGTATCCCCACTAAGACTCCTCCACCTGTTGCATTTGAGAGTACTTTATCATTGTCTGTAGTACATATCCCTTACTTCCATACACTCTTAAATTATTGTTCTAGGCTTAAAAATCGACCATCTCTCTCCATGAATCCACATATTTCCCCACAACCTCCTTCTGTAATATTCTACTCAAGGTTCATCAACAACATTTCCTTTTCCTAAGGTGTTGAGATCTCAAATCCATAGTCCCAAACACATTCCATCTACCTCTTTTATTTTAGATTTATATCACGGTAGTAAAAGATAATCCTCAAGATCATATGATTAGTGAATATAACAAAGTGCTTGCTAATGAGGTAATGCTGCCACAACATCATCATGATCATAGTTACTGCTAACTATTGATTGTGGGAGGATTAGTTACGTTTGTGAGTATATAACATCCTACACCGATAAGAGATCACCACTCATTGTTGCATCATCATGCATCCCAGACAAAGACAAGAAGCATAAAAAAACACCTCAAACATCAAACATTCTTCTAGGAACCTGAACACTAGAGCACTTAAAAACATTCCCTTAAGCTAACTAAACACTTCCTAACACTGGTATGTCCACAAAAAATCAAGAATATCTAAAGTTAAATCCTTCAACAGAGTTGCAAATTTAGAGAACTTGTGATGAAACATCCAATAATACCCTTCAAGACCTAGGGAACATTGAAATTTCAGGACGTTCATGTATTATTCCGAAGAAAAAACAACTTTATCCATCAATTGGTCCAATTATACACCCTTATTATACACCACATTCCTAGGTAACTTTACCTACCATGTCAAGAACATACACTTGGGAAACATTCAATTGAGCTTGTGGCATCGAAGTATATGTGAGAATGTTTTGAGATGCCAGGTATTCTCCCCCTATATCTTCAAGTGGATCATAATGTCATCGATGAACAGGATGATGAACTGATCTAGGAACTCAAGTAATAATGAGTTCATACGTCCCATGAACACATTTAGTTCATTGATAGAAAATAATGACATGACTATGAAAACAATGTTCCCATACATGCATCTAGAATTACTCTTCACAATATCATCTTCCTCCACTTTTAGCTGGGGATATCTAGACAGTAGATTGATCTTAGAGAAAAAAATTTTCCCTCTCAATAGTCTAATACACAAAAAATCCTTGGAAAAGGATAATTGATAATGAATGTTACCTGATTAAATCTATGGTTTTCTACACACTACCTCATACCAAAATCCACCTTATTAGTGAATAACACTGGAGCTCTGCATGGTGAAACTCTGGGCCCGATCTAACCCGTATATATCAAATCATCAATATGTATCCTCGTCTCTGACAAAATAGAATTTTCCATCCAACAAGGATCCATCAAATTCTGTGTAAATCTTGGTTATAATTCTATCCTAATCCATACATAACATCGAGTTGGTAGTGTCACAACTTTCTCATAGAAAACATCATGGAACCCCCCAACGCCCAAACGACCCTATGATCACCCACCATTTTAGAGCCCATGGACTGACCTAAAATCTCAGACAATATTGAAATAAGGGGTTCTATATGATGAATTCCAACATGAAAACCCCGCAGACCAATGAAAGCCACACACTAACCATCCACATCTAAAAACATGACTATCCTTTGGAATCAGTCAATAATAGAATGCATAGAATACAAATATTCTATTCATTGGATTAAATTGAATTGATAAATTGAATTTATGAAGAGATATCTATGATATTAATGTGGTGCAATCATTTTTATAAACCACCATCACATATCAGACAAGCTTGTCTAGCCTCCAAATATCGTTATCAACAACAAGGGCATAAGATACCTCTCAATGTCTAGTCCAAAAGAATTGGATATAACATGCGAAACAAAGGAGTGTTAATATCCTGAATGAACCAATGAAAAGGAATAGGTATTGAACAAAATGATTATACCTCCAATGACCTTTGGCTTAGCAGGAACTGCAGCATATTCTACATGCAACTGACCACACCTAGCTCCCATTGCTCTATGTTGATGAACACCTCCATAATGATGCTTAGGTCATAGTCCCTGAGCACATGGGATATCACGATGTCAACCTCTACCAGAACCATCTACCCATGGTAAAGCATAATATAACTTCCCCTGCTACTAAAACTATCACTTTACCAACTGCAGCTAAGGCTGACACTAATCCTATCCACCACCCTGAAACTAAGCTCTGGTAGCCAATGTGAACTTTTTATGATGATGAATATGAACCCTATAGAAGAAACACATCATCCATTAAACCATAGGATTGACATTGATACCATATGCTCTATAATGCTGGTAATGAAGTTGCTGAGGTCAACACCCATCCGGTCGAAACCTCTCTGAACTTGGAGACTGATATCTACCACTGATAATATTGCCTCTCATTGAAATCTATTATTTCCCTTCTCACGGTATACATCATTTCGATTGTATTCTACGGATCATCTGTCGTATCATCTAATACTCCCTATACATTGGCAACATAATAGTTATATCTGCATATCAGATCGTAGGGTGGAATACATTCTCTAGGTGTCTCACATGAGACACCTCAATCAGAAAGTGATATATTGAAAAAAAGGACACTCTTGGACTTGAACCCAAGATCCCATACTAACATAATCCCATACTAAAGGTAGAGTAGCCCATGCCTATTTTCACCCTTCATAGTAATAAAAAGTAACTACACCCAAAACTCCTTCTAAATGTTAACCCATAATAAATATTCCTCCTTTAAATCTCCATGAAACTACATCTGCCACTGACGCACAGCTCCCCACAACATTATAACATCCAAAGGGACCATTTTCTCTGTTAGGGTAGTAATAGGACCGAATGTAATCTCCATATCCTCTCTCCATCCATCTATCTCTATAAAAGAATCACATACCTCATTCTTTCCCAAGGCCTACTCCTATAAATCATGCAACACCCTCTACCATTGATCATCATCCTCTACTAGATAAACCCTACAATTATCAACCGAATTAGCCAACCAAATCTCCACTACCTAAGGAACACACATGAAATGTCTAGGAGCCATAGAAAAAATTTAACATATATTTTCAATTCTTGAATATTACGGGTCATGAAATTAATTTATTTCTATTCATTTTTAAATTCTTGAAATAACAAAATTCAAACAAGTTCATTAGACATTTTGATGAATATACCTTATGAAGGTCTCTACCATACAACAATGTCCACATCAATTAGTTTTTTTATCAACCATGAGTCTATGCACTGGATCACTGGGGGCCCTAAAATCCTATCTACGAGCCTATCTCTATAGCCTATGTCATTCACCGAGGACAAATGGAACTATTTCCACACTATCCCCTGAAATAATCACTATTACTAACTCCAAACTCTATCATATCTCTCCACCATCACCTTTGATAACAATATATAATGACACCGTACCTAGAAATATTCCCCTCCTATGATGGAATTGAAGAAAATGATATAATGTCCCCTTAGTCCCACCTCAAGAAGGCCACGTGTTGGTGAACATCACCAATGACGTACAAATCTCATAGTATGGGAGGCATTGCCCTTTTTAGGGAAACAAGATCGAGATATATGATGGATCATTCAAAAAGAAACTCCATGAAATATAGAAAAGAATCATAAATTGATCACACATACTTCTGAAAAATAAAACTGATATAATTAAAACTATTTCTAAAGTAATACCAAAAAAAAATCAAGTCAGTGACCCAACGTGTGTCAGGAATTGAGCTAGTAAGGTACAACACTGACTGTGAAATCCACATGGAAACCTAAAATTAGTTTATATACATAGGGTGATCATACACATATACTCAATAGGGATCCCTAATTCCCTCAATTACATGTGAATGAAGAATACTAGTGCTCTTGTGAGAAAATAACAGAACCAAGTAGAACATAAAAAGGTATACAAACCACCAAAACCACACCAAGGTATGATCCCCAAATAATGTATTATAGGAAAAATAATATAAATAACATCAATGATAACTTATCCATGACCACATTCCCAATGATTAGTCACTCTCACACCATAACGAAAAATGTCATGTCACTCACACCTCTTCTAACCCTACCACATCATATCCCATCTATAGACACCTAGGACACAACCACATTATTTCCTGCCCATAGTCATCTAGAACACAACCACATATTATCCCACTCGTAGACACCGGGGCCACAACCTGTAACGTCCCGTGTCCGGAGCCCCATCCACTGGTGCCCCGTACCCGGTTTGACACATGACCTCAAGCGCGTTTCCCCGAACTCCAGAGGCTGCCGACTAGCAGCGAGGGCCTTGGTGAGTTGGTGGGGAAACTATGCCCTCATTCGGTAAGGTATACAAGGTAAGAAAACAAAAATAAATTGTGGAAGCAGTAAACAACATGCATAACAATAGAAATTAAACAACGGAAGCAATGTAGATATATAACTATGATGATAATGATGCAGAAAGGACAAGTATCTAAGGAAAACAGCAAACACAACAACGTGCGGAAATAAAACTGAAACCAAGTGCAAAAGAAATCAAAGAAATATCCTCAGAATCACGAGCGACGGCTCAGTCCCATGCTCCCCAGCTCCTGGTGCAATCAAGATCCTAAAGTAGAAGGGCGTTTTCCCTTATCTATACCTACAACAACATAGTCTGCTTGGGCCCAAAATCATGGCCCAAACAGGGTGTGAGATACAATACCAGTGGGAAATCAACCAAAGATTTGTGCCTAACATTAAATGAATGCATGGATGTAAATAAACAAGAAGCAATAAACAGAAAAGCACAAGCAGCTACAATCCACAGTTCCAACAATTAAAGTACACAAGAAAGCAACCAGCAACAAGAAGAAAACAGGTAACCCTATAGGTAGATCTCACAGTCTAACGCCTATGGTTCAACCTATAGTACTAACAACCCTCTGGGAGGCACACACATTTTCACCCCTCTGGTTCAGCTACGTAATTAAGAAGACTCTCTGGGGAAGCACTCACTGTCAATTCCCCCTATAGTCTCATATCGTGCTAAAGGCTCTCTGGGGAAACACTCAATGTCAATTCCCCTTGTGGCCCACGTCGTGGATCTACAGACTCTCTGGGGAAGCACTCAATGTCAATTCCCCCTATAGTCTTGCATCGTAATTAAAAGAAACTCTGGAGAAGCCCTTCCGTCAATTCTCCCTTTGGTCTACTACTCTAGTTTCTCACAGTCCTATGTATAACTAAACATGCTCAATGCATGTGTATCATCCAGGTAAACATCAAGAACTACTTGGCTATTAACTAAGGCTCAACAGCAATAATTAAACAACAGTTCCACTATCCTACGACTAGGCATGGAAACTGGAAAAACGCCAAACAGGCAGAACAAGCATGGAAAAGAAATCTGAGCACAAACAAATTACTCTAATCACAAGAAATAACCTCTACTAAAGCAATCAAGAAACGAAGGCAAGTAAAAAGGGAAAAACAGGAAACACGCAATACCCCATTCAAGGGATTTGGTGAAAAGTGCACAAAATATTTATCAACTTTCTACGGAAAGGCACAAACCACCTACCTCGATCTTAGGAGATCGATATACATTAACCTCGATGACAGATTCCCCTTATAACTACATATATCTGAGAGAATGCACAAAATGTTCATCCCACGATAACATGAAAACAAGGAGGAATCAAGAAGCAATGCTCGAGCAGAAGGAAGAAATCACCTCTGTGATTCCAACGCAATCAACTGTGCTCGAATCAGAGAACGGATGGCGAGGCATGACTCCATCGAAGATCCGACCGTACAGACGCTCTAGGACGGTCGAAAACTGGAGAAGAAGACGTTCTCTAGGGTTAGGCGTGACCCTGGTCCATTTAATGAAACAAAATAAAGTACACGACCTGTACTGGGTCCTTTCCGTACACCTCCAAAAACGGCCTCCAAGTCACCCCTACACACCGTGTGTGTGGCCCGGGCACGGCCAGCACACGGCTTCGAGCCGGATCAGAGTACACAGCATGTACTCAAAAAGTACAGGGCGTGTACTTTGAAACTTTATAGAAAATCCATTTTTCGTAAAAACTACAGAAAAAAAGAAAAACATACCTGAATGAAGATCCTGGTTCTTACAAACTTCCCCCCTTAATGAAATTCATCCCCGAATTTCCCTAACGGGGTGGAGAAGAAGAATCCCTGAATAGATCCGGCTACTATGATCGTACATTGTCCTCCCTATCCCAGGTCTCGTCATGTACTTGCCCGTGCTGCCATAGCACCCGTACCAAAGGAACAGACATCCCGCGGAGGACCTTTGTACTGTGATCGACAATCCCGATAGGATACTCCTTGAACGACGTATCCGCTTCAAGCTTGAATTCCTCAGGCTGAAAGACGTGAGATGGGTCTGAAAAGTAACGTCGTATCTGAGAGACGTTGAAGATGTCGTGCATGGCCCAATACCTCTGAGGTAGCTGAAACCGATAGGCGACTGGCCCCACTCTTTCCAAAACCTGAAACGGCCCGACATACCGTGGATAAAGCTTACCCTGCCTCTGAATCCTTTTGTTCCCCAACCATGTTGTGACACACAGGAAAACCTGATCTCCGACCTCGAACTCCAGAGGTCGTCTCCACTGATCAGCATAAGACTTCTGTCGAGACTGTGCTGTAGCCATCCTCTTCTGAATCATCTCTATCTGCTATGAAGTCTCCTGGACAAGACGAGGTCCCAGCAATGCTGCCTCTCCTGCCTCCAGCCAACATAAGGTTGATCGTCATGGCCTACCGTACAAAGCCTCGTATGGTTCCATCTGAATGGTCACCTGGAAACTGTTGTTGTAGCCGAACTCCACCATAGGAATATGCTTCTCCCAAGAACCGCCAAAGTCAAGGATGAAATCTCCGAGCATATCCTCAAGCACCTAGAACGTGCGCTCGGACTGGCCATTAGTCTGGGGATGGTATGTTGTACTCAAAAGTACATGTGTACCCAAGGCCTTCTGAAGTCCTTGTCAGGACAGAGAGGTGAAGCGCGCATCTATGTCTGAAACAATAGAGCGCGGAACTCCATGCAGACACACAATCTCTCTGATGTAAAGTCATCCCAGATCATCGACACTAATGGTCTCCTTGATCGGCAAGAAGTGAGCAACCTTCATAAGTCTATCGACAACAACCCAAACAACATCGTTCCCTCGCGGTGACCTTGGCAACCCAGTCATGAAGTCCATCACAACATCGTTCCACTTCCTCTCTAGAATGGGTAACTGATGTAAAAGTCCTGCTAGTCGTTGATGCTTTTCTTTCACCTGCTGACAAGTAGAACATATCATGAAAAAACCAGCAACATCCTTCTTCATACCTGGCCACCAGTACTGGCGATGAAGATCCCGATACATCTTGGTGATGCCAGGATGAACTGGCCAAACTGAGGAATGGAAATCCTGCATCAGCTCCTCACGTATGTCTTTTGGAACCCATACATTTCCTTGGAAACAAAATATCTCATCCTCGCCCACTCTCCATCTAGGAAGAGGGTCCTCTCCTGACACACTCTCCCGCAGGACTAAGAATTCCTAGTCTGATAGCTGCCTCATCCATACCCGATCAAGTAGTGTTGAGGTAACAGCTACAGAATATAGAAAAGTCTGTCCCCGTCTGTCGTGCACCTCTAGATGCATCTCAGAGAACAGAGCCATTAGCTTCCACTCACAACTAGCCTCCTGAACTTCCTGAATCTGAGTTCTCTTGCACAACACATATATCACGGCGTTTCCCTTTCCCAGCTTATAGGCAAGCTCGATGTCAAAAGACTGTAGATAATCAACCCACTTGCACTGACTCTGATTCAGATCACGCTGATTGAAGATAAACTCGAGACTCCTGTTGTCAGTGAAGACAACAATGTGCTCTCCTAGAAGAGAGTGTCTACAACAGCACAAGGCATGAACAACAACTGCCAACTCCAGATCGCGCGTAGGGTATTTCCTCTCATGTGTCATCAAGTTTTGAGACCCATATGCAACGACTCCATCTCCTTGCATAAGAAAAGCTCCTAGCCTGATACCCGAAGCATCATAGTAAATAGTGTAGCTCTTTCCTGGCTCTAGAAATACTAGTATCAGTGCTGACGTCAACCTCCCTTTCAGCTCCTAAAAGGCTGACTCACAAGAATCTGACCATAAGAACTTCGCCCCCTTCTTGGTCAGACCTATCAAAGGTGCTGTTAGATGAGAAAAGTCACGAATGAAGCGTCTGTATTATCCAACCAGCGCTAGGAAGCTCTGTACCTTAAAAATGTTCTTTGACTGCTCCCAGGAAATTACAGCTCTCACTTTCTCTGGGTCCACAGATACTCCTTCCACTGAGATGACGTGACCGAAGAAGTGAATCTAATCCATACAGAACAGGATCTTAGAGAGTTTAGCATACAGTCAATGCTCTCTTAGTGTACTCAGAATGATCTCAAGATGGGTGGCATGGTCGTGTCTAGTGTGAGAGTACACCAAGATATTGTCCACGAAGACCACGACGAAGGAATCCAAGTAAGGATGGAACACTTGGTTCATCAATGCCATAAAAACTGCAGGTGCATTCGTGAGTCTGAAGGGCATGACTGTATACTCGTAAAGACCATACCTGCTCCTGAAGGCTTTATGAGGTATATTTGATGGTCTAACGTGCAATTGATGATAATCGAACCTCAAGTCGATCTTCGAGAACACCCGGGCTCCTCGAAGCTGATCGGAAAGGTCATGAATCCGCAGCAATGGATATCGGTTCTTGACCGTCAACTGGTTCAGATTTCGATAATCCACACAAAGCCGAAGGGTACCGTTTACCTTCTATGCAATCAGGACAGGAGAACCCCAAGGAGAAGTACTGGGTCGGATGAAACCCTTATCCTGTAGCTCCTCCAACTACTTCTTGAGCTCCTACAACTCAGGTGTGGCCATCCTATAGGGAGGAATGGACACCGGTTCCGCTCCTGGCATGAGCTCAATAGAAAAGTCTACCTCATGCTCTGGAGGCAAACCTGAAAAGTCCTCTGGAAGGACATCTCAGAAGCGATCCACCATTAGAGGAAAGTCCAACTGTGGAGTCCCCTGATCATCCAGATAAAGACTGGCAATCTGGGCCGTCACTCCTCCTAGCCCAGGATGCTCGAGTCCTGCCCGACTCACCCGAACGTCCCATTCCCCTCTATGATGGAAAGATTCACCCTCTGGTGAAATGAAACAGACTCTGCAGCAATAACAGTCGACAACTGCCTGAAAGGGAATCAACCAATCCATGCCAAAGATGACATCATATCCTATCATCTCTAGGATATAGAGTTCCCATAAAAAGCGATACCCTGCGACCTCGAGAGGGCACTCTCTACATTGGCGTACACTAGATGTCCTCATTACAAAAGGTTTGCCTAGTGTCAACGAGTCGGCCGAAGAAAATACACAGATTCCATGGATCTCCACAACATCAACAAAATAAAGCTATGCGTAGTACTAGTATTGAAAATGGCTGAAGATAAAACTGAGGATACTAAAATCGTACCTCGAACAGTAGAAGGGTTGGGATCCTGCTCATGATAAGTCTACTCCATGGAAAAAGACTGGCCTACACCGCGGCCTTGTGCCCCTGATTGACCACTCTGAGCTGAACCTCCCAGATGGTGCTGAGGGACTGGGGGCTGACCGCCATGGCCCCGACCTCCACCTCAGCCCGAACGGCCATAAGAACTCTAGTTCCCTGACTGGTGATGGACTGGTGGGGCTTCTCCTGAATGAGGATTCATGGAAGAACCCCGATCACCTGCTGCAGTTGAGATAACCAGGAAGAAATGCTAAAGGTGACCCATCTTTCCACAATATCGGCACTCCACAGGGTCCTTCTGGCACTACGGCCTCGTGTGCCCTATCCGGCCACACTGTTAGCATGTCACTTGGCTGCCTGGTGATGCGTCTTGCTTCCTCAAATCACTGCACGTAGGCTCCCTATGATGCTTCTTGCTGTTATCTGAAGTAAAGCTAGATTTGGAAGCAGAACCGCCCTGACTCGCAGCTCTAGAGTCTCTCAGAATGCACTCCGCAATCAGTGCCTGGTTGATGATGGAAGTAATGGAAGTCAGCTGGAAGATGTTCACATGTGAGAAAATCTCCTGCATGAGTCCATCCTCAAAATTCCTCACCAAAAAACACCTCACTCCCATCCTGATGGGGTGTAAAACGCTGCGACTCAGTGAAACAAGGGAAATACTCCATGGCAGATATAGTACCCCGCTCTATGCTCATGGACTCTCGAGCTCGATCGACCCTCAGGGTCTCCGGGTAAAAGTAGTCATAAAACACGCGCTGGAATCCTCCCAAGTCATAGCCTACTGTTGACCCACCTGTGAGATCACGTCCCACCACCTCTTGGTGGAGTCTCAGAGCATGTAGGTGGCGAGCATGACCCACCTCTCTGGAGGCGTCTCCAGATGCTCGAATATAGTCAGCATGTCTTCCATCCACGACTCTGCAGCCCGAGGTCCTCCCTCCCTCAAGAACGTGGGAGGATGCTGCTACTGAAAGACCCACGTCAAGTCATCCATAGACGAGGCAGGAGGCGGTGCTCCCTGGAATGACTGCATCATCCTCATGAAACCTTCCCTGAACTGCGCATCAGTGCCTGCGACTGGTAAAACAATCGGTGCCAAGGATGGCTTGGCTGGGGGATCGACAAGAAGTCCCTGATCAGCCCTATCTGGCGTCTGATCACTACCTAAAGACAGACCTACGACCGGAGGATGTCTCGGAGGCATAACTCTAAAAGATCAAAAGCACACCTTAGATCATGAAAACAAAGGCAGAGAGCTCAGGAGTATAAATGGGAATAGGGAAGAAAAACAAACAAGATTTCAAAACACAACTACACGGTGTGTATAAAACTACATGGCATGTCTTCTTAAACCACAGACATGGGTGTGGAATCCTACCCTACAAGTTGTGTACACTAAAAACTACACGACGTGTTTACCCCCACACACGGCGTGTACTTGAAAACTATTCCACTCCCCGAGTCTCCTTACACAGCTAACCCACACGGTCCGACTCAACCCAAGACTACACGGTGTGTTCGAATAAAACACGGCATGCACTAGACGAGGAAGTGCGGACAACTGCCATCTCAATGTGATGTTATTTGATCACAAACTACATGGAATATATAAATGTTGAGTTTAATAAAAATATATAATATATAGAGCATTATTATTCTTCTATAATGGAATTATATAAATGTATACATATATTTAATTTCATTTCTTTATTTTAATATGAAAATAAAAACTGAAATAATTTTCATGCGTACGTACTGCTTACCGACGTTGTGAACATTGAATTCCATTTCTACATATATATTTTATATATTATTATAATAAAAATATAATAGATATACATAATATTTATATCATTTTGAATAATATGTAATCATGATATATGTATAATTACGAACTATATAACAAATTAGGACACATGTGAAAAAAATTCCAATATTATCTGAAGTGAAACCATAAGATAGGATGGATAACAAGTGCATAATATAAGGTCATTATCATACCATATATCATAGGTTATAAAAGAATATATTCATGAAAATGATTTATAATAAATTTTTATTTCTTATATAGGTTTTTTTTGAACTATTAAAATGAGAGTCAATAGACAAGGTAATAGAATTTCAACTCACAATTTATATTCATGAGATATAAGCTATGTTCGCCATTCATTACTTTTGTGTGTTGTTTGTAATTAACATGATTTTAATAAATTTTACTTATAAATAAGTTTATTGTTATTAACATTTCAATTTTTTGATCATTCATTCTTTGGGATTATCTTTAAAAAGTTATCGTATCATTAAAATTGTTTTGTCTCGATTTTCCTTATTTAAGACTCATGTTTTAGTATACATCTAATTTTTTAGAGGTGTATATTCATAGTTTTTACATGTTATATCATGAATTTACTTATTTCCATGATATTTTTTATATAATTTAATTTCCACTTTTTACATGGAGATTTTGATCCCATGTAACCAAGTGGTAATTGATTATTGAAAAAATATAATCTCTTTTCATGTTTTTTAATGATTATAATTATTTGATGAAATATTATGATCTATCTATCAATAAAATTCATGAATTTATACACCTTTTTGTATTCAAAATATAATCATGTATTGGAACTATTGACCTCAACTGTTTTGAAATCTCAATCATGTATTCATATGTGTTGAAAATCCCAATTATGTTTTCATTCTCTATGATATTCTTAAGTATCATTGATCTATACTTTAATTCTTTCAATTCTGTGATCAAACCAATAATTATTTTTAATATTGTCTTTGGAATATGTTAATCCTCTTTTATCCATGTTCATACAAGTTATAAATTGATTCTAACTCAATCGGATGTGTTCTGCATAAAACAGATAAGTAATCTGCCTATAGCTACTGATAAAGAGCTACCGGTAACCAGTCTACCGATAGACTTAGTCTACCGACAGACAGCTACCGATAGATTTAACACAGAGATACCGATGTGCTTATAAATGTAAGCTTCTGACTGACAGACAGCTACCGATACAAACATAGAGCTACCGGTGTAAGTATAAATAGCTACTGATACAAACATAGAGCTACCGGTGTAAGTATAAATAGCTACCGATGGAATAAGAGTCACTGATGGACGAAGCTACTGACAGACTCACAGCTACCGATACCGACGCATGGAGCTACCGACGCATGGAGCTACCGACGCATGGCGCTACCGAAGCATGGAGCTACCCACGCATGGAGCTACCGACGCATGGAGCTACCGACGAATGGAGCTACCGATAAACAAAGTCACCGATACAAGCATGTACCAACCAACGCATAGAGCCACCGATAGAGTCAAAGCAACTAGTGAAATTGAGCTACCGATGTTCAAGCTACCGATGTCCAAGCTACCGATGCTGATTATCTATCGATCACTCGACTCACTATTTGAATTTCTTTATTTTCTATATTTAATCTATCTAACGGTCATATCATGTACATTTTAATGATTTGTCAAATATCTGATAAAGGTTTTCGGATGTCAGGAACCCGTACCTCATACCTGCTGAAAGGAAATCTTTCCTGTCCCCTGTTGGGAGATAAATACGAGAAGACTACGCTGCCCAAGTATACGAAAAAGAGAATCGAAAAGAGAAAAAGTGCAGTGGATGGAATATACCAAACACACAAGAACGAGAAGAACACAGTGAAGCTCATAGACAATCAAGCATACTCGAGAAGTGTTCTGTGCATACAAGAAGAGCACTGAATAACTTCAACCACTACATTGTCACTGTCTGTGAACCTGGAGAACACGAGACTCTGTTTCTCAAACAGAAACTAGAAGAGGACTCAGACTCACTTCTAGTCGAATCCAAAGGAGTCCAGAGCTACACTGAAATCACCAGAACCACTTCTAAACTCTACATCTCTTGTTCTGTGATTTATTATTACTCTTTTTGAGCAGCGTGTGTTATCTGCTGTATCTAACACATACACTATCTCCTGTACTCAAACTGAAGGATTTGTAAATCCTTACCAAACTCTTTCATTCTTTCTTTCCCACAAATAACAGTGGTAGAGGTCGCGTGTGACCTGGACAGCTGGTTGCTGTTGTACTGTTTCCCACGAAGAACAGTGGTAGAGGTCTTGGACCTGGACAGTTGTAAACTGTTGAACCCCGATCCAGGGTGTGGATCATTTTTATATAAACTTTTGAGAGGACTAAGTCTTGTCTTGAGACTGAACCTCTTGGTTACATCTGTTGTGCCATCTCTTTCAATGTTTTATTCCGCTGCTAATCACTTTAAAACCAATACTGTTTTTAAAGTTACTTTGATAATTAAATTAGCAAGTGTTTATGTTATGTGTAGATTAGTAAGTTAGTTTCAATAGATAATCACACACTCCTGTGCTGATTAACTAGGAATTAATCAATCCCTCGAGAATCTAACAGAACCTCTACTTTAATATAAATTCACTACAGTTTAATTTATTATTTTATTTGGGGGTCTTTAAGACACTGTTTTAAATACAAAAATTTTAATTGGTACTCAATTCACCCCCCCTCATGAGTAAACCACTCCGACCAACACTTGGTATCAGAGGATTGAAAATACTTTCTAAAAGTACTCTGCTTTTGAACTGTGATTTTAGTTGTATATTAAAGTTCTTAAAATTTCTGTTATATCTAAATTTTTATCTCTTTAAAATTTTCTCATCATGGAAAATAGACTTGAGGGTGCTGCTACTAACCTGCCACCTTTCTTCGATGGAACTAATTATGCTCAGTGGAAACTGAAAATGAAAATTCATCTAGAAAGCATAGGTTTTGATATTTGGACTGCTATTGAATCAGAATACAAAATTCCTACTACTGCTAAATCTACTTGGGATGAACCTATAAAGACTTCTTACAATAAAAAATGTAAAGTTATGAATGCCTTGTACTGTGCTCTAGGAGATGAAGAGTTTAATAGAATTTCTGCTTGTAAAACTGCTTTTGAAATTTGGGATACCTTAGCTGTTTCTCATGAAGGAACAACGAATGTTAAAGAAATGAGATTGAACACTTATACTATCAAGTATGATAATTTTAAAATGAAGCCCGACGAACCCATTTCTGACATGTATCTCAGGTTCAATGAAATTGTCAATACAATGATCTCGCTGGGAAAGGATGTCTCATCGAAGGAACAAATTATGAGAATTTTGAGATGTATACCTGATAGATGGAGAGGCACATCTGTCTCAATCAGAGAATCATGTGACATTGCTGCTCTACCTGTCAAGGAACTAATTGGCAAGCTGATGATGTATGAAGAAGAGCTTAAAGTTAATAAAGAAGAAGAAAATGAACCTCCAAGAATGTCTGTCGCTTTCAAATCCTCAACTTCAAAGAATAAGGACAAAGAAAAGCTTCAAGCTGTAGTTGAATGTTCAAGCTGTGAAGACAGTGAAAGTGATTCTGACAGTGATGCTGAGATGGGTCACATTGCTAGAAGATTTAAGAAATTTTATAGGAAAAAGAAGTTCTTCAGAAAAACAAATTATAAGGGTAAGTATGATCACCAAGGTAAATGGAAAAAGGATTGGAAGAAGAATGACAAATCAGATGATGTTGTCTGCTATGAGTGCAAGAGAAAAGGACACATTAAAGCCGACTGTCCAAAGCTGAAGTATAAAAAGAAATATGAATATAAGGACAATAAGTTTAAGAAAGCCATGAAGGCTACTTGGAGTGCTTTAGAAGATAGCACAAGTTAAGCTGAATCTTCAGACTCTGAAAGGAATCGAGCAAACATGTGATTTATGACAAACACTTCTCAGGTAACTGCTGAAACTCCTGCTTTAAATTTTTACTCTGGAGATAATGCAGAATCTGATTCTGATTCTGGAACAATGTCTAAAAATGAATTGTTTGAGTACTGTGATATGATGGAAGAGACATGTAATGAACTTAAGGATAAATACAAGTCATTAAAGAAACAGCATGCTCTCACCACTACAGTTAACACCGAACTTACTATTGAAAAAGAGAAAAATGATCAACTGTTAAAAGAAAACACTGAACTGAAACTATCTAATGAGAAACTCAAGAAAGACTTATAGAAGTTCATCAATGGAAAAAATACTCTAACACAGATGCTAGGAAAGCAAATAGCACCTAAATATACTACTGGTATAGGATACCAACCAGGACAAAGGAAAATTGCCAAAACTAGATTCATTTCTAAATCTGGACAGAATGAAGGTAATTCTGGAACTTCATATGCTTCAACCAGTTATATACATAGATATGGATCTAATAAAGTTTATCTTTCAAAGCATGTCAATTCTACAAATTATATGAGACCCATTAGACAAATATGGGTACCTAATGTGTTATTGGCTAACCTGTCTGGACCCAAGAAAATCTGGGTACCAAAATCATCTCCCATCTAAATCTGTTTTGTAGGGAACTTGCTTAAAGAGCTCCTGTAAAGAGACCTGGTATTTGGACAGTGGATGTTCAAGACATATGTCAGGAGACTTCTCTTGTTTTAAGAGTTTAATAAAAGTTTATGGAGGCTTTGTCACCTTTGGTGATAACTCTAAAGGAAAAATCATCGGCCTAGGCCTGATTGGTAACACAGATTCAATTTTGATCTCTAAAGTTTTATTTGTTGATGGCCTTAAATACAATTTATTAAGTATTTCTCAGTTATGTGATGATGGTTTTCATGTTAAATTTGAAAATGATTCTTGCAATGTTTTTAATTCTAAGAATGTTTTGGTATTTTCTGCCTTAAGAAATGAAAATGTTTATGCTGTTAATCTGAATTCTTTAGCTAAGCAGAACATTACTTGTTTGAATGGTTTTCATAAAGAATCTTGGCTATGGCACAGAAGATTGGGACATTGTAACATTAACTCACTTAGAAAACTCTCTAGAAAAAACCTAGTTAGAGACCTACCTAAATTAGAATTCCCAAATGATAGAGTGTGTAACCCCTGTCAAAAGGGAAAACAACACAAAGATTCTTTTAAATCAAAGAAAGAAGTTTTGACTTCTCAACCACTTGAATTGGTTCACATGGATTTGTTTGGACCATCAAGAGTTTCTAGTTTAAATGGGAAGCACTATGTTTATGTTCTTGTAGATGATTTTTCTAGATATACTTGGGTATATTTTCTAGCTCACAAAAGTGAAGCTTGTTCTTCTTTTGTTAAATACTCTAAATCTGTAGAGAACCTTAGTGGACTTATGATTAAAACATTGAGGAGTGATCATGGTCGTGAGTTTGAAAATCAAGATTTTGAATCTTATTGCTCACACAATGGCTATACTCATAACTTTTCTGCCCCTAGAACACCCCAACAGAATGGTGTAGTAGAAAGAAGAAACCGAACCCTTCAAGAAATTGCTAGAACCATGCTCAATGAATATGACCTGCCTATTTATTTTTGGGCTGAAGCTGTAAATACAGCTTTTTATGTCATTAATAGAGTCTTAATCAGACCTGTTCTTAAGAAAACCCCTTATTAATTGTGGAACAATAGAAAGCCTAAGGTTAATTACTTTAATGTTTTTGGTTGCAAAGTATTTATTCTAAATACTAAAGATAATCTGGATAAGTTTTCTTCCAAAAGTGATGAAGGAATTTTTCTGGGTTACTCTATTTCAAGTAAAGCCTATAGAGTATTCAACAAGAAAACCAAATGTGTGGAAGAATCTGTTCACATCAAATTTGATGAAACTGACCCACATGAGCTTAAAACATCTCCTGAGAATCTTGAAGAAGATTTGTCTATTCTGGACCTTAATGATAAATCTAAAGAACCTGTTATAAAAGTATCCAGTTCTGGACTTTTTCCAGAATCTGCTTCTGTTGAACCCGAACCTATAGATGAACCTGAAATTTCTAGTCCAACCTTTACCAGATCAACGAGGATTCTAAAGAATCATCCTTTAGAAGCTGTTGTTGGTAATCTTGATAGAGGAACACAAACTAGAGCTTCTCTAAGAAACCAGGTTGAACATCAAGCTTTTCTTTCACAGATAGAACCCAAAAATATCAATGATGCTATCAATGATGAATTCTGGTTAATACCTATGCAGGAAGAATTAAATCAGTTTGAAAGAAACAAAGTCTGGGAATTAGTTGACAGACCTAAGGACACTTTGACAATAGGCACAAAATGGGTTTTTAGAAATAAAGTAGATGAATCTGGAAATATAGTTAGAAACAAAGCTATTCTAGTTGCACAAGGATATAGTCAAGAAGAAGGTATAGACTATGAGGAAACTTTTGCACCTGTAGCTAGACTAGAAGCCATTAGGATCTTACTTGCATATGCTGGACATCTGGATTTCAAGTTATATCAAATGGATGTGAAAGGTGCATTTCTAAATGGTTTTATAATTGAAGATGTATTTGTAGAACAACCACCTGGATTTACTAACCCCCATTTTCCAAATCAAGTTTTTAAACTTTCTAAATCTTTGTATGGTTTAAAACAAGCTCCAAGAGCTTGGTATGATAGACTTAGCAATTTCCTTATTTCAAAAGGTTTTGCTAAAGGGATTTCTGATCCAACTCTTTTCATTAAAAGAATTTCTAAAGATGTTTTAGTTGTACAAATATATGTTGATGATATTATTTTTGGATCTTCTAAACACTCTTTTTGTACTGATTTTTCAAAATGTATGCAAAATGAATTTGAAATGAGCTTAATGGGAGAGCTTAAATACTCTAAATCTCTAAGAATCATGTACTCTAGCTCACAAAAGTGAAGCTTGTTCTTCTTTTGATAGTGATCTCTTGGGTATATTTTCTAGCTCACAAAAGTGAAGCTTGGATTTCAAGTATTTCAAAATGAAAATGGTATTATTTTGAATCAAATTAAGTATACAAAGGATCTTTTAAAACGTTTTGGTCTGGATAGTATCAAGGAAAGTGAAACTCCTATGAGTACTACCTGTAAATTGGATGCAGATGAAACTGGGAAACCAGTTGATCAAACAAATTACAGAGGTATGATTGGTATTTTACTTTATCTTACTGCTAGTCGACCTGATATTATGTTTAGTGTGTGTATGTGTGCTAGATTTCAAGCTAATCCAAAAGAATCTCATTTTCTTGCTGTTAAAAGAATTTTTAAATATCTCAAACACACGGTTAACTTAGGTTTGTTTTACCCAAAAGGACAATCCTTTGAGTTAATGAGTTATTCAGATGCTGACTTTGCTGGTTGTAAGTTAGATAGAAAAAGCACATCAGGAACATGTCATTTTCTTGGAAAATCCTTAGTTTCTTGGTGTAGTAAGAAACAGAACTCAGTTGCATTATCTACTGCCGAAGCAGAATATATAGCTGCTGGTAGTTGCTGTGCACACATTCTGTGGATGAAACACACTCTTCTGGACTATGGATATGTTTTTAAACATGTTTCAATCAAGTGTGATAACAACAGTGCAATAAACATCTCTAAGAATCCTGTATCTCACTCTAGAACCAAACACATAGATGTAAGACACCATTTCCTAAGAGATCACTATCAAAAAGGTGATATTTCTCTTGAATTTATTGGCACTGAACATCAATTGGCTGATATTTTCACTAAACCTTTAAGTTTAGATAGACTAAGTTACATAAGACACGAATTGGGAATGTTTAATCACAACCGTTGTGAAAATCCTCACTGATGTGAAAATTCTCACCGATGTGAAAATTCTCACCGATGTGAAAATTCTCACCGATGTAAAATTCTCACCAATGTGAAAATTCTCACCGATGTAAAATTCTCACCGCTGTAAAATTCTCACCGATTTGTTTTTCTCACCGATGATTAACTCACACCGATGCAAGGTTTTTAAAACTTTTGTCTGCCGCCAAGAATACGAATCATTTTATTTTATTTTATTACTATATTTTAGTCGTTTTTTTGGAATTCCTAAATTATAAAACTAAGTCTAATCCACTTCTTACCTCACCGAGCTCAAAATCTCTCACCTTCGAACCTTAGCTCCCAAATCGACCAAGAACCCTAAACCCGCGATGGAAAAAACTAAGCTTCCTATCGTCAGACATGAAAGTGTAGAACCAAACTCTAAGAAGCAGAAGACACAGCATAAAGCCAGTGTTAGTGAAGTCAGAACTAGATCGGGAAGGCGACCAGTGAATCCTCACTTGCAGAATAGAGACATAGTAATCGAGAAGGAACTGTGCGTGGAATGGCTACTGCCTAGAAAATCGTTAGTACTCGTGATTTTGGAGGACCAGAAATGGGTGGATTGTTTCTCGAATAACAATGGCCCATACTACCCGAAGTTAGTAAAACAGTTCTACGAGTTTGTAACCTTTGAGAAGTCTGAGAATGAGAATCGGGTAAGCTCTTTTGTAAATGGAAAAGAGATGTCTTTTTCTTCAGTAGAGTGGGCTGAGAGTTTGAAAGTACCACATGAAGGTGTCTCTGGGTATGTATCAAGAGCAATGCCACCTAGCAGTGACATCTTTGATTATGAAACCGCCTTAAAAGAGTTGACTGGAAATGGAAATCAAAGGCAAGTGGTTTCTGCTAAAATGGATGGAGAAAATCGACTGCTCTTCAAGTTTGTTCAGCATGTGTTGATACCGAGGCGAGGAGATTTTGAAAATCTGAGATATCAAGATATCTATCTTCTTCATTTGCTAAGACATGGTATGAAAATCAATCTGTGCAGATTGTTGATGCTTCAAATGGAAGACATGATTAGACCAAAGTCAAAGACTAATGCTTTGTTCTTTGCCAAGCTGATTTCAGTAATGATAAATGTGAAAGGAATAGCTGAGTCTCAGGATGAGACAGTTGTAGTCAAGAATAATTTCTGCATCACCTCGACTGTTTGTAAGTACATGAAAATTAAATGGAACCCATGGAAGGGATAATGGGTCAGTGATGATCAGAAGATATATGATAGGTATAATCCTGTGGATCATCCCTCAAGACCAAAGGATGAGAGAGATCCGAGTCTGAGACCTGATGAAGAGGAACCTATTTATAGTAGTGATGAAACAGAAGAAGAAGAAGAAGAAACTCCTATGGATGTTGGAGGATATCCAGACTTGCCCTCAAGTCCTGTTGCAGAATTGGTCTATTCTAGGAAAGGAAAGGTAGAGGAAATTTTGTCTACTCATGAGGAAGAGCAGTCTGTACCTCACCAAGAAGAAGAGGAAAAGGAAAATGTATCTGAATTGTCTACTTCTGGTAGTTTAAGTATGAGTCCTTTGATTGGAAACTCAGCTATGCCTGCTGCTGAAGTAGAAAAAGATACAGAAGAAGCTGTACCTGTATCAGAAGATCTTCTAGATTCTGCACCTGTGGAACTTGTAGTAGAAGATTCTGATGAAGAGAATCCAGCACTGAATGCTATTGTGATACATGAGAATGCACCCATTGAGGGGGAGCATCAATCTGTTCTTGGAAATGTTACAGTAGCTGTTGAGCTTGGAGACTGGGTAGAAGACCCAGGGTTTATAGTCTGTGGATTAGATTATCCAGATTCTGATAATGAGATGTCTGTGAATAGACCGAAGACCAATTATGATCTTGCTTCTGAGTTGTTGCCAGATGATGTGGTCAGATTTCATGATCTGAATAAGCTGAAAGAGGACCTCAAAACCAGTTTTGTTGAAGAAGTGAAGTTAATGGAAACCTCTCTTGCATCCTCAATTAATTCAATAATGACTGATTCTGTAGTTAGATTGGCCTCAGCAAGAGGATCTGCTGCAGTTGTCTCAAATGATTTTGTCTCTAAATCCGATCTTGAATCCATGAAGAATGAGCTTAAAGAATCATTCAGTGTATCAGTTGCTGAGATGAAGCAAAGCTTTAATGAAGAAATGAAAATGTTAGAGAGATCCTTCGAGCTATCTCTGGCTTGTAATTTATCTTCTTTTATGTCTGAGCTTATGGAAGAAGTGAATGAGCGCCAGACTCAGTCTTCTAGAATTGAAGCAGATCTTGAAGCTCTCAAGACATCAGTTGTTGCTTTGGATTCTTATATGAGCTCCAAGTCTCAAGCTGATAAGGAACTAGCTTATGTGAAGAGTGTAGTAAGCCAGTTTGTCTCGGTGTTTGAAAGTTTCAAAACCTCAGTGAAGGATCATGTTCAATTACAAGACTCTCAAGTTCAAATCCTAATCAGTGGTTTGTCTAAGAGTTTCAAATAAACTGTTTCCTTCTCTCTTGGCCCTCTCACATCCAAACTTTTAGTTGACCTGAATCAAGTTCGAGCAATGTTGAAGGAGGAGATTGGTTCTATTTCAACCAGTGGCTCTGTGGACTCATCAGAGTTGAGCCGAGTGGTGCTTTCTACAAGAGATTCTGCCAGAGAAATAATGAAGATTGTTCAAGATTATATTAGAGAAGCCTCTTCCTCTCAGGAAGCCATAAAGAGCAAAGTGGACTACTACTTCACCAAAATTTTCACCAAGCATCAACTCGAACACCACTTCAAGCTGATGTTGGAAAACATGAAGCTACCACCAGTTACTCAAGCATTCAGAGAACAAGTGAGCAAGCTAAGAGAACTGACTCCTGCCTTAGAGAAATTCATGGAGAACAAAGATGATTTCATCTCTGCTATGGAAAGAGGAGGAGGAATTATTATGGATTTTAGAAATCTACTGCTGCCCTTCTTGCATGTTGATGCCAGACCAGTCATCATACCTCCTGCTTTTCCTGCTTCTGCCTCAGCTGCTTCCACAGTCCAGCTGACTCCTGCTCAAGCTATTCGAAGCCTCACACCAATGATCACCCAATGATCTTCAACCTACAGGCCTGACTCTGTGTCAGTGGCCCAACCTCCTTTGATCTTTTCTGGCATTCCAAAACCTTCACCTGCATCCTCACCACCCGAGCCTTCTTCTGATCCCAAAGGGAAATCTCACGTGGAAGATGAGGATTGATCCAGTGGCCAGGATTTTTGATAGGAATTCATTTGTATTCTGTTTTTGTACTTTTTGACTACTCTAATACAGAAGAACTCCTTTTACTTCTCATGTTTTATTTGTCTCCTATTAATGCTTTCCCACTTTTTGATTATCACAAAGGGGGAGAAACATTTTATGAGAGAATAAGGGGGAGAACAAAATGAGAGAATGAGAAATATTTTCAATGGAGAAAAATAAGGAATAAGGGGAGACACATTACCTTTTTTTTCATTTTTTTTACCTCTGATACCTTATGTCTATTTAGTACCTTATGATTTTTTTTACCTCTGATAACTTATGTCTATATCATACTATTTCTATTATCTCTGATGGTGTTTTCAATGAGAAAATTGAATTCAATATTATACTCTTTACTATTATATTTTCACTATGTTAAATTCCCATATAATAAATTGTGATTATCAAAAAGGGGGAGATTGTTGACCTCACCTGTTTTGATAAGCTCAATCATGTATTCATATGTGTTGAAAATCCCAATTATGTTTTCATTTTCTATGATATTCTTAAGTATCATTTATCTATACTTTAATTCTTTCAAATCTGTGATCAAACCAATAATAATTTTTAAAATAGTCTTTGGAATATGTTAATCCTCTTTTATCCATGTTCATACAAGTTATAAATTGATTCTAACTCAATCGGATGTGTTCTTCATAAAACAGATAAGTAATCTGCCTATAGCTACTGATAAAGAGCTACCGGTAACCAGTCTACCGATAGACTTAGTCTACCGACAGACAGCTACCGATAGATTTAACACAGAGATACCAATGTGCTTATAAATGTAATCTAATGACTTACAGACAGCTACCGATACAAACATAGAGCTACCGGTGTAAGTATAAATAGCTACAGATACAAACATAGAGCTACCGGTGTAAGTATAAATAGCTACCGATGGAATAAGAGTCACCGATGGACGAAGCTACTGACAGACTCACAACTACTGATACCGACGCATGGAGCTACCGACGCATGGAGCTACCGACGCATGGCGCTACCGAAGCATGGAGCTACCGACGCATGGAGCTACCGACGCATGGAGCTACCGACGAGTGGAGCTACCGATAAACAA
Source organism: Viscum album (assembly GCA_963277665.1). Lineage (NCBI taxonomy): Eukaryota > Viridiplantae > Streptophyta > Magnoliopsida > Santalales > Viscaceae > Viscum > Viscum album. Next base: position 930,384,529 of record OY728122.1, on the reverse strand, counting down.
AGTCACCGATACAAGCATGTACCAACCAACGCATAGAGCCACCGATAGAGTCAAAGCAACTAATGAAATTGAGCTACCGATGTTCAAGATACCGATGTCCAAGCTACCGATGCTGATTATCTACCGATCACTCAACTCACTGTTTGAATTTCTTTATTTTCTATATTTAATCTATCTAACGGTCATATCATGTAAATTTTAATGATTTTTCAAATATCTGATAAAGGTTGTCGGATGTCAGGAACCCATACCTCGTACCTGCTGAAAGGAAATCTTTCATGTCCCCTGTTGGGAGATAAATACGAGAAGACTACGCTGCCCAAGTATACGAAAAAGAGAATCGAAAAGAGAAAAAGTGCAGTGGATGGAATATACCAAACACACAAGAACGAGAAGAACACAGTGAAGCCCATAGACAATCAAGCATACTCGAGAAGTGTTATGTGCATACAAGAAGAGCACTGAATAACTTCAACCACTACATTGTCACTGTCTGTGAACCTGGAGCACACGAGACTCTATTTCTCAAACAGAAACGAGAAGAGGACTCAGACTCACTTCTAGTCGAATCCAAAGGAGTCCAGAGCTACACTGAAATCACCAGAACCACTTATAAACTCTACATCTCTTGTTCTGTGATTTATTATTACTCTTTTTGAGCAGTGTGTGTTATCTGCTGTATCTAACACATACACTGTCTCCTGTACTCAAACTGAAGGATAGGTAAATCCTTACCAAACTCTTTCATTCTTTCTTTCCCACGAATAACAGTGGTAGAGGTCACGTGTGACCTGGACAGCTGGTTGCTGTTGTACTATTTCCCACGAAGAACAGTGGTAGAGGTCTTGGACCTAGACAATTGTAAACTGTTGAACCCCGATCCAGGGTGTGGATCATTTTTATATAAACTTTTGAGAGGACTAAGTCTCGGCTTGAGACTGAACCTCTTGGTTACATCTGTTGTGCCATCTCTTTCAAAGTTTTATTCCGCTTCTAATCACTTTAAAACCAATACTGTTTTTAAAGTTACTTTGATAATTAAATTAGCAAGTGTTTATGTTATGTGTAGATTAGTAAGTTAGTTTCAAAAGATAATCACACACTCCTGTGCTGATTAACTGGGAATTAATCAATACCTTGAGAATCTAACAGAACCTCTACTTTAATATAAATTCACTACAGTTTAATTTATTATTTTATTTGGGGGTCTTTAAGACACTATTTTTAAATACAGAAATTTTAATTGGTACTCAATTCACCCCCCCTCTTGAGTAAACCACTCCGACCCACAGGAACCATTTTAATATTATATCCTAGTTATTATATTTATGAATGTGTGTTTATAGAAGACCATGTTTACGCAATCATTGATAGAAAATATATGCTCTTTAGAAACCAAGTTTTCTAAAAAGGGTTTCAATGAATGTTTTACCATTCTCCATTAAAATTTAAAATACATTTTTACCTTTTTTTCTTTTGCCAATATATTTACTGGAATCTTTCTATCACGTTTTGAACAATTAGTTTTTCTATCCTTTTAACAATGAAAATTTAATATTCTTTTTACATCATATAGATTTTACAAATTTACTTTCCATCATTTCTAATGAGCTTCCATTAAATGGTTAATTTTTATGCATTTTTTTAAATTTATATTCATGGAAAATTGTTTTTAAAATGATATGTAATATATTTTATATTTTTCGAGGAAAATTGATCCCAACATTTTTTAATGTATTATTTATATTTTGTGAAAGTATTTTCAATGAAATGGTTATCAAAACTTTCCAAGATCTATTCACATGTTTTCAAGTGATGTTTTGTTAAAAATAATTTCATAATTTCATAATTTCAATATTTTATTATATTATTTTCAGTGAAAATAATAGTTAAAATTATTTGAATCATATTTTATCAGTTTTCATGGGAAAAAGTTTTCCAAATAATTTCCATTCATTTTATATGTTTTCGAGATTATTTATAAGAAAATTATTTTCAAATGGTTTTATGAATTAAAATATCTATTTTAAAGAATGAAGGATATTTTCCTCAAGTAACATTTTTGCAATATATGTCAAAATTAATTTCCATCTATGATGTCATTTGTTGATGATACTCATTACCTTATAGGATGTGATCTAAATGTTCCTTTCATAATTCTTTTATCAATGGGTTACTATTAATGTCATGGTCTTTATGAAGCCCATTTGTTGTTCTACGACAACCCTTCTTATTTTACAAACATAAACATGATTTATTTCATAAACTATTCACTTGATAGAACATTGATGATCGAGAGGTCATGTTTATTTGGGGCTTAGGATCATTACATAACAATTTAAAACACGTAATACAACATCTTTATTAAAGAGTTCCTTTACATGACAGCTACATTCCCTCATACTTAGCATTCCATGAGATAACCTGAGGACATGCACAAGGAAAGGGGTGAGCTATAAATCCCAGTAAGGGAATAAACATGGAACACATGAGGATTACAATACATGTTAGACAATAGGCATATCAATAGAGCATAAGAGAAACATGAACATAATGTCATGATAATGCATGATAATCATAACATGGAAATGTGGAAACAACATTTAACATGGAATTAGCATGAGCCAATGCTCGTTACACATGGAGCAGGATTAAATCCACATTGAACATGAATAATGAGTAAGCCCTAATTTCACTTTAATTAACATGATTCAACGCTCATTTCACATGACGTATCTTGACACTATACTTTTCCCAATGCATTGGAGGGATATAAAGGCGCATACTCCTTAAACATTTCATTTCATGCATAAGTGTGCCACATGGATCATAAAACATGGATTTATAAAACATAATCATTTATTCCAGGACAAAGGAATGTGGAATGAATCCTAAGAATTGATAAGTAAATGTGCATGAAGGTGAATACCCTTGATGGAGAAATGGGAATGGTATTCACTATACAATGGCATTGGCTTAGAAAATCGGTGTAATTTTGGCAGCGTAACAGCGTGATATAAGAATTCATAGAAAAAGGTTGATGAGAGAGAAATGGGTGTCTCGTCGTATCTAAATTAAATGGAAAGTTATTGGGTCATATAGATACATGTCCCAACAATTTTAATTGAATTTAGATTCATGATACAAAAGTATTGCTCGAATGTAAATGAAGAGAGAGAAGTTCATTTCAGAATATCGGCATAGTAACATGTGTGCATGAGAGGCATTTAATGAGAGAGAAAGGGGTCTACCATAATTAAAATAATAAGAGGGAAATATGAGGGAGGTGAGAAAACATACCCCATCATTTATAATTGAAATTAAAAGGGAATAACAATATTAAGAAAATTGGACAAAAAAAGTTAAAGGAAGAAAAAACCTTACTTGGAAGTGTGCTTCCAATGGCTAGAGAAATGCTTGGGAGAGGCTTATTGGGAGCTTGGGGCACCTTGTTAGGATTCTAGATAGAGTAGGGCAGAGTTTGGATGAACTCCAAAGGCTTTTAGTGAGGAGGAAGTGGGAGCTTGGGTGGGATTATATAGGAAAGGTGAGTGAATTCTTTATTATTTAGGTTTGGGACCCCTTACATTAAAATAATTCAAACCAAAAATCACATCATAGTTTTTGTCCATGGTTTTTGGAAAAGGGAAGAGGAAAACAATATTTTATAAGGCCAAATTCAAAACTTCTTAAATTAATGGGGTTGCTTATGTGGAGGTGAGTCACACTTCCATGGAAAATAATGTTAAAAGACAAGATGTTCAATAAGTCTTGAGGGTTCCATTAATGCTTTGTAAAATAAGTCAAAAAAAATCCCAAAATCACATTATTTTAATGGTAAAAATTATATTTGCCGAACATAATGCTTATATTATTTTATTACATCACTATTGGGTCATTATGATGTCATAAAACACATTATATATTTAAATGGTATTTAATTTTTACCCAAAAATTTGACTGTCTCAGAAAATTATGAAAAATTCACCACTGGATAATTTCGACATCCTGATTCTAGAAATAACATTTATATTATCTAAATAATTTTCTAGATATTTTATTTTTCACTTTCAATATAAAAACCAACATTTATCGAAAATTCACGGGTTTTGAAAAAAATTCATTTCAAACCATAATAATAATTACAATTACATTCATTAAATTATAAGATCATTTATATTTAAAATAAATTAGTTTAATAAAAATGATAATATTTTATTAAAATATTATTTAATTCAAATATCCATTAATTTATCAAAATAGATTTCTTAAATGAATATTAACTAAAAAATACTATTTTTTCTTTAAAAAAACTATTTACAAAGCATCAATAATGACAAGAAAATATATTAATTATTATATACAAAAATAATGTACATGAACATAGTACTAGATATTTGTTAAATAACCCCTTAGAACAGCCGCATAAGACCTAAGGGTATGGTGTGCGATGGTGACAAACTCTTGGGGTGGCTCAGATAACATCGCTTGAGTGGTAATCTCTATCAACCTCCACCTTTCCCGTAGACGGTCCCATTTGATCTTGAAATGATGAGTCTCATCTTGGGCTTGGGCAAGAGCGAATCCAAAATACGCCACCTCTTTTCCAAGCTCCAGAAAATGGGCTTCGTATGGAGCAATTCTACTAGACGAGGCCATCGCTTCCTTTGTCTGAGTAAATTGGGTTTGTTAAAGCCCTATATTTATACTAATCATGTGATCACTGTTCAATGTCTATAAAAGCAAAGATAACAATTCATAACATAAAAAAAATAATTTGACATTTTATATAAACATTTTACATAAAGAGACATTTAATTAGATCAAGAGGGATTTCCATTAATGAAACTTTGGTTCGTTACAATATTCCCCCCTTAAAAAATTTCACCCTAGAAATTTCCTTTTCCCACACTAAAACAGATGTGGGTTACTCAACTTTATCATTTCCTCCGATTCCTAAGTCGCTTTTTCAAACATGTGGTTTCACCACAACACCTTGACGAGGGACATTGTCTTATTTCGTAGAAATGTTTCTCTACGATCTAAGAACATATCTAGTTTCTCCTAATAAGAAAGATTATCTTCCAACTTTAACACCTCAGAAGAGAGTACATGTGAAGGGTCCGGTATGTACTTCCTTAAGAGTGATACATGAAAGACATCATGTACATTGTCCAGGGTAGGTGGAAGTGCTAGTCGACAGGCCACAACCCCGACACGATCAAGAATCTCGAAGGGGCTGATGAACCTTGGACTTAACTTCCCTTTCTTTCAAAACCACATGAACTTCTTCCAAAGAGATTTGCGTAGAAAAACCATGTCTCCAACTTTAAAATCAAGGTATCGTTGATGATTATCTACATAACTCTTCTGTCGACTCTGGGCTGCCTTGATATGTTTCTAAATGGGTTTCACCCTCTCCACCATTTCTTCAACAATTTCTGGTCCATGCAGCTTACGTTCACTGACCTCATCCCAACATGCTGGTGTTCTACACCTTTTCCCATATAGGGATTCATGAGGTGCCATTTGGATGCTCGAGTGGAAACTGTTATTATAAGAGAACTCAACTAGAGGAATATGTTTATCCCATCCTATTTTAATGTCCATCGAGCATGCTCTCAACATGTCCTCAAGTGTTTGGATAATCCGCTTGGATTGGCCATCAGTTTGAGGATGATAGGATGTACTAAAGTTTAGTTCAGTATCTAGAGTATTATTAAGACTCTTCCAAAACATAGAGGTGAATCTTGGATCTCGGTCAGACAAAATAGATTGTGTCCCTCCATGAATCTGTACCACTTCCCTGATATATATCTGTTCCAATTGATCCAATGAGAAATCCACCCGAATAGAAATGAAGTGTGCAGTCATTGTAAGACGATCCACAACAACCCAGATTGCATTGCGGCCTTTAGATGTCCTCGGATGTCCGGCGACAAAGTCCATGGTGATGTTATCCCATTTTCATTCTAGTATGGGAAATGGTTGCATCATCCCCTTAGACTTCTGCCTCTCTGCCTTAACTTGCTGGCACAACAGGAACTTTTATGTATATTCAGCAATCTCCTTATTCATATTATCCCACCAAAGTATTTCTCAGAGATCTCGATACATCTTTGTGCTCCCTGGTTGAATAGTGAAATTTGAACAATGTTCATCATCCAAATGTTCCTTTTTCATCTACGGACTTGATGGAACACATAGTCTTTTCCAAAATCGCACAATTCCTTCTTCATTAACATTAAACTCCGAGGATTTCCCCTTTTTGATAGCTTCAACTTTTTCTTGAATTCCCATATCATCCTTTTAAGCACCCTTTAACATTTCCAAAAGAGATGGTTGAGCAATAATTTGTGAAAGGATTGATTATGTTCTCTTATTTTTGATTCCCATGTCTATATTCACCAAGTCTAAGAAGATTGGATCCTTCTCAATTCATATCATTGATAGAATCGCTGGGTCCTTTCTACTTAGGGCAACTAAAACCTTGTTCGCTTTCCCAGGGTGGTAATGTATTGAACAGTCATAATACTTTATGACCTCTATCCATCTTCTCTGGCTCATATTAAGCTCTTTATGTGTAAATATATATTTAAGACTCTTATGGTCAGTATATATCTCACATTTCTCCCCATAGAGATAATGTCACCAGATTATTAAGGCAAAGATCACAGCCACCAACTCCATATCATGCATTGGATAGTTTCACTCATGGATTTTCAACTACCTTGAGGCACATGATATCACTTTATAATTCTGCATTAGCACACAGCCTAAGCCCTTCTTCGAAGCATCACTGAATACCACAACAAGTTCCCCACTTGTGGGTAAATTGAGCATGTGCTCAGTGATAAGCCTATTTTTCAACACCTTGAACCTTTAGTCGCATTCATCACTCCAATAAAATTTTAATCCCTTTCGAGTTAACATGGTAATAGGGTTGGACAATCATGAGAAATTTCTCACATGTCGTCGATAATATCCAGAAAACCCCTAGAATATATGGATATCCATTACCGATTTTGGACTCAGCCATCCCTCAATTACATCTATTTTGGAGGGATCCATAGATATCCCATTGCTTGTGATGATATGGCCCAAGAATGGGACTTCCTTTAACCAGAACTCACACTTGATGTACTTTTCATAGAGCTTATCCTTGCACAAAGTCTCCAGTACAGTTCTTAAATACTCCTCATGATCATCATTGGTTTTGGAGTATATTAGAATATCATCTATAAAGAATACCACAAATTTGTCTAGGTAATATTTTAAGACTCTATTCATCATGGCCATGAAGATTTCTGGAGCATTTGTGAGTCCTAAAGGCATTACTATGAATTCATAGTACCCGTATCTTGTACAAAAAGAAGTCTTGGGGACATCATCCTTCTTCACCCTTACTTTATAATATCCCGACCAAAAATCTACCTTGGAGAAGTATTGTGCTCCACGCAACTGATTGAACAAGTCATCGATATGTGGCAGAGGATACTTGTTCTTTATCCTGATTTTGTTAAGTTCATGATAATCGATGCAACGCCGCATTGACCCATCCTTCTTCTTGATGAAGAGGACTGGTGCTCCTCATGGTGATGCACTTGGGCGTATAAACCCTTTATATAGATTCCCCTTTAGTTGATTCTTCATCTCTTCAATCTCAATGACAGCCATTCTATATAGAGTTTTGGATATTGGTAGTGCCCCAGGTATAGGTTCAATTGATAATTCAACGACTCTTCTAGGAGGAAGACCAGACAGTTCCTCGGGAAACAGTTCAGCGAAATCCCTCACAATAGGTATTTCATCAAGGATGGTTTCTTCCTTGGACTCAATCATCTTAGCCAGATAGGCATGCTCATAGGACAGTAATATCCATGCTTGAGATGATGGAGCTAAATGAGATTCTTTCTCCTCCTTACACTTGTAAAGAATCAAGGGTCGATTCTCCATATAGAGTGTGATTTACCTCTCCTAACAATTTATGTTGGATCTCTCTAAGGAAAGCCTATCCATGACAAGAATTTCATTAGATTCCACTATAGGGAGTATGACGAGGTTCACTGGGAAGTTCAATCCACAGATTATTATAGGGCATGAGTTATATTCATGGGATGCAATGATTTTCCCATTTGTCATAGTCACCGACATCTTCACTTCCATGATTTGTGTGTCTTTGTTTGTATTCCCTCCTTCCCGAGGCTTGTGGTGCGCCTGTGTAGGAATTTTTGAGCCGTCCTTGGAATCCCTGGAGTCCCTCCCCAGCATGTCGTGCATCCCTTTTCCTTGGTGTGTGGAGAAGAACTTCGTTCGATGATCATCTCGGTAGGGTTTTCCTTCGTCTCAGCCTACTGTGTATCATGCTGGGATGGAATCATAATTCTTATATGGGATGGATGAAACCAAACTCTAATGAAGATAACAAACACAATTTTAAAATATGAAGGGGGTGTGATCGATGTTTCTACTGCTTTTTCTTACCCTTGATTATTTATGTTGTAAACTGTATGGGATTATCCTCGCTGAAAATCATGGCTGTTAGTGGCCTTTCCTTGCACACTAATGAACCCTTTTCCTCTGTGATAATTTAATGACTCCAACATGGGAATTTGGTTAATTACATAAACTCAGCCGATTAAATTAATGTCCAGTGAACAAAAATCCTTGTGTGATCACCCGGGTTAACCAAACATAAAGAAAAAAACATAGTGAAGGATGTACTTGAGTCTAGAATCTTCCGTGTTCTATCATGGTGGAATGTCTGTTGCTCTTCTCGATGATTATTGGGTGATGTGGTGACGATGGGATCCTCTATTACGGCACAGTTGTTGGTTGTGAATCAGAAGTTGTGTGGGGATGCATCTCAAGGCTCCGTTTGGTTCCAGTACATTGAGGTATCTCACTAATCCATTTCTTATTGTGACATTACAAAGAACCAGGTGTGAATTCTTAAATTGTTGACTGGGTGTTTCTCTTTCTATGGATCATGGTTATGCCTGTTAGTTGCCTAGTAGTGTAGAATTCCAATAAATGGGATCACCTAAACATGAAAACAATAATTTTTTAAATGTGTAATTGGTTTTGGGAATGAGTTGTGACTTGGTCGTGGGTGTTGTGTTGTTCTTTTATGAATGAATAGTAATGAGGATGTTTGTGCATAAGATGGCTTGGGATACACTAGGTTGGGATGAGTACTTGTTACCTATACATATAGCTGTAGTTTTATGCTTCTTATTCATGCCCCACCCATGTTGAGAACTTAGTGCCGAACAACACCATTTCATGGGGGGTGGTTTTTCCAACACTCCTAAGAGTGGATGGTTATTAGATCCTTTTTTGAACCCTTTCCTGAATATCCCAAGACTCTTCGGGTAGACCGCGATGACCTGAGGTCCATTATTGCCTATGATTTTTCAGGCAGGGTATTTTTGGTGGTTGGCCCAGTTGTGTGCGGGAATGTTGTTTCCCATGAATCATCAAGATAAGGCCCAAGTGTCTTCGGGCGTTCTAGTGGATCTTCTAGAACAGGTGTTTGCGGTCACGGTTACGTATAGTGGTTGTGGCCCAGGTGTTTTCGGGTGGTATGTGTTCTTGTGTCCTAGGTGTTTGCGGGCAGAATGCGTGGTTGTGGCCCAGGTGTTTACGGGCAGTGTGTGGTAGTGGGACTGTAGTGATAATGGCAGGATTGTTTCGATGTGTAGGATGTCTTCAATAACTAGTTGGAAAGTGGCGTGGGGTACCCAAATTAAGATGTGATATTACTATACATTACTTGATTTTCATTATTTTTGGAGTGTGCCTTAGTGTGGCCCGGGTGGATAGTTTTCCTTTCTAGGTGCATTGGTTGTATCTTTTCTCACAGGGCATTAGAATTCCTCTTTACTTGTGCATGAGAGTCTTTGGTTTTCCCAACTGAGTGTTCTTGTATGCTAACCCTACGTATATAAAACTGATTTCAGGTTTCCAGGAGGACTTCATGGGTCATGCGGGGCCATACTAGTTCAGACGCTGGGAAAGTTGGAGTTGTTGTTTTTCTTTTACTTGGTACTTTTCTTTTGTAGTCTTCTTTTACATTGTGGTATTTACTTCTGTAACATGCATATGGGAATGGTTTTCCATGGCTTTACATTTGACCCCAGTTTTTGGTGTTGTTGGTTTTTACTATATTATCTCCCGATCCTAATAAAGAAAAAGGGTAATGTCTTCCATCATGAGTGTGATTCTATACCCTTCGTGCTAGTCACCACTCCAGGGCCTATTGAAGGTGGATCTCGGGGGGTCATTATCTCTCCATCAACTTGAATAAGGAAGGGGCTGGCAATCTATTGTCCCTTCCCTCATCTTGATGAAGGCGGGTCGTGATAGGTATTTTGTAATATGATTAGGTAACCTTGAAAACAATGTATGTATGAAGTGAAATAATAAATATTTTAATGAATTTGGATTCAGTATGTATGTTATATTAAAGGGTAAATATATAAGTATTGTTTAGTTTATCTTTTTCATTAGTGATTTAGAATAATGCGTTGAATTATTCCAATGGAAAAGAAAAGTGATATAATGAAAAGGTGATCTCCATGAAAAATACATTATTAAAGGAATAATGCACCTTAATATTTTCTATATGAGTGTATAATGTTGTTTTGATAAAGCTATGTGGGATATGAATATGTAAATTGGATGGTAATTATTACCATGAAATTAATTGATGACGTATTGACAAGTAGTTTTTGCTATCATGGATAATGTTTAATTTTTATTTGATTTAGGGAATATATCTTTTAATCTATGAAATAAGGAAAAATGAATGTTTTATTGTTGTATTTATAGTAAGATAGATTGTTTCTAAGATCCATGATAATTTACCATGAGTGTAATCACATGTTTGGATAGTGACTACAATAAGATACTTCTTTATATATAGGGGAATCAATTTCAAGGTGATTATGTGACTCTATTTATAATGTTTTGGATTTTCATAATTTTAAAGTGTTATAAGGTTAAAAAACCATGGAAATTTTATGTTAAATATTATAGGAAGTATTTATGAATTATTATTTCATTGAAAACCTTGTATAAATTGATATTTAGTGATTATCTTTGTTTCAACGATGTCCATCTTATTTATTTTTGAAATAATTGTAGCATGGTTTTAGAAATATAAATCATGTATGTTTGGTGACAACCAATCATGTCCATTAATGACATTGGTCTTGAACCCATGACTAAAGGATAGTAATGGTTTCACACTCACAATTTTTCTTAGAGATGTCCTAGTTAATGTTTAATTATTCTTGAGGAATAACTATTTATAAGGAAAAAATATTGTTACTTTTATTTTAAGAGATTAATTTATTAACCATATTTATTTTTATGAATATTTATAGAAATTTTTTTATACATTTCAATATTATATGGGCCTTAATATATTCTAAATGTGCATGTTTTCACTTAATTAATCATTGTTAATTATTGGATGTCCATTACACGAAGTAATGTGTGAATTAGAAATTGATTAATGAACTACTAAAAATGAAATATTGTTTATTGAAATATATCATGTATATATATTTCATTATATTCCTAGTCAATAAAATAATTATTTAGTGCTAGGAAAATGATCAAATGAATTTTTTTTGACCTAATAACATAATTTTTTTGAACAAATGGCATTTTAAATAATTACAGTTTTTTGACTGTGAGGCCCTAAAATTTTCATGGATCATTCACTTTATGTAATTAATGAACTCAATCACTCTCTATAAATATTTTAAAATTTTCTCCAGGCTCAATCTTCACTCCCAACCAAAGTTCTCATATGTGGAAACCCATTTATATGTTAATTGGGTAATCATTATCGTTCTAACAGTACCTTTTTAAAGGATGTTTCAGTATCCATTCTTACAATAATGGGTTTCTAGGAATGAATATTTCATATATTAAACCATTGATAACTTAGATTAATTTTGAGGCTCAAATTCCTTTTACAGGGGGTGAATGTAATACCCCAAGATTTTGTTATTTGTTAATTTTTTTCAATTTAATTTAACCATTACAATATTTTTCATTTCACATAATAATGAAAGTAATTTATTTTAAATTAAATCACTATATTTGTCTTAAATTATATGAAATACCAAGTTAATAATGGACTATGAACAACATGAATTTTAGAATTCTCTACATAGGACAATGTGGTTATCTTGTGTTACACACCCCAATGACAATCTTCATGGCTTGCGTAACATGCAAGAACTTATTTTACCAATCAATAAAATATTATTAAAATATAAATTTTTTTTATATTACGATATAAAATATTAGTTAAAATAGATTTTATGAATAATATTACATAATTTATGAAAATATATAGTTCACATAAATATAAGATAAATTCATATGTTATCAATTAATTCGAATTGAATATGAAAACTGCTAGAATAGAATAGAAAATATTCATATTTTTGTGGTCACAAAGATATTTTAATATAATAAATTTAATTAATTTAAATTAGTGAGTGATATTAATTTAATATATATTTTATAATATTGAAAAAATATTTTTGGAATTCATCCAATATATTAGATATACTTAAGATAACAAAAAACATAATTTTATGCTAAAAACCCCATATTTCTAGTAATGGTATTTTTAAAACCATTTAATTGGGAACCTAACTTAAATCCAATTTAAGGAAAAATTATAGATTAAATATCTAAAAAAACGTTGCTTTTCTATATTAATGATATAAATTATATTAGGATTAATTTTTGGTATTTTCAGTGAGGTTTCATTTTTAATGATTACATAAAAAAATTGAATTTAATTCAAAATTTATTGTTCATCGAATTTATTTAAAAGTTTAAATTATATTTTTAATATTTTAAAATATTATTTAGATAATATTTTTATAAATTAATCCAATTTCAGTCATTGGATCCAATTTGAAAATTACCTTGCATATAAATTATTATCAAACATTTGAATTTGATTACATCAATAACCTAAAGTGTCATCCTGGAAGCGAGATTAAGATTAAATTCATTTTTGACACTCCCATGATTGGAATTTGGAAAAATGGATACCTTTTTTAGATTTAAAATAAATAATATTTTTCAATATGGTCAATATTGTTTTTCACAAAGATGATTAGTGATGGTAAAGAAAATTAGTTACTTTGGTTTGCTATAATTAAGATTATCTAAGGAATAAAACATACATTCAAGACCCAAAACGACCTAAAAGTTTTAAAAAAACCTATTTTATGGCCATTATTATGAAATTTAACTTATATTAATGATATTGGTTGGTTGTTTGAAATATATTTAAGAAAAAACATGTATAAACCTTAATTTTTTTCAAAAATGTTTTGTGTGTCCTTTCCCTTCCCTTTAAAGGGCCATTGACTGTCCCACTTCAAAACACCTCTAAAACTACATAGTCATAGCTAGGATTTTTTTCAACACACTTCCCAATATCAAAAAATTCAACCTCATACACTACCTTTGGGAATATTGCCTTCCAATAAATATTTTTATCACAATCCAAAAGGATTTACCTAATTAAGATGCAACACCATATATCAAGCTCCATTATTTTATTTTACATCTCCACCCCTCCACTTTATTTCCTCCATGATTTTATCAAAAACCAGTATTGAAAATAAACTATTATGTGTTAACTCTTTTTTTTCGATTAGGACTTATAAACACCTCCATCTAATGGGTAGTTAATATAATGATAAAATTTACGATGAAAATCCACAACACAAAACAATGATTGTTAAATTTTCGTTCGAACCACTAATTGTGGACATTATGATGGAAAAACTAATTATATATAAAAAATATTATATTTATTCTTTATTTAAAATTCTTTTTTATGATTTTAAAACATATATTTTTTACATTCAATTTGGTTATATACAAAAATTTTATTTGAGGAAGTGTAGACAACTGCGGCCTCAATGTGATGTGATTCGATAACAGACTACATGGAATATATAAAGGATGAGTTTAATAAAAATATATAATATATAGAGCATTATTATTCTTCTATAATGGAATTATATATATATATACATGTATTTAATTTTGTTACTTTATTTTAATATAAAAATAAAAACCAAAATAATTTGCATGCGTACGTATTACATACCGACGTTGTGAACATTGAATTCCATTTCTAGATTGATATTTTTTACATTATTATAATAAAAATATACTAGATATACATAATATTTATATCATTTTGAATAATATGTAATCATGATATATTTATAATTACTAACTATATAACAAATTAGGACAAATTCCGAAAACAAATCTAATGTTATCTGAACTGAAACCATAACATAGGATGGATAACAAGTGCATAATATAAGGTCATTATCATACCATATATGGTAGTTTATAAAAGAATATATTCATGAAAATGAATTATAATAAATTTATATTTATTATATAGGTTATTTTTGAACTATTAAAATGAGTGTCAATAGAAAAGGTAATGGTATTTCAACTCACAATTTATATTCATGACATATACGCTATGTTCACCACTCATTCCTTTTGTGTGTTGTTTTTAATGCACATGATTTTAATAAATTTTACTTATAAATAATTTAATGGGTATTCACATTTATTTTTTTTTTATCTTTCATTCTTTGGGATTATGTTCAAAATGTTACTATATCATTAAAGTTGTTTTGTCTCGATTTTCCTTATTTAAGACTCATGTTTTAGTATACATCTTATTTTTTAGAGGTGTATATTCATAGTTTTTACATTTTATATCATGAATTTACTTATTTCAATGATATTTTTTATATAATTTAATTTCTAATTTTTACATGGAGATTTTGTTCCCATGTAACCAAGTGGTAATTTTTTATTGAAAAAATTTCTTCTCTTTTCCAGATTGTTAATGATTATAATTCTTTGATAAAATATTTTGATATATCTATCAATAAAATTCATGAATTTATACAACTTTTGGTATTCAATATATAATCATGTTTTGGAACCATTTAAATATTATATGCCACTTATTATATTTATTAAAGTGTGTTTATATAAGACTATGTTTATGCAATCTTTGATAGGAAATCTATGCTCTTTAGAAACCATGTTTTATAAAAAGGGGTTCAGTGAATATTTTAACATTCTCCTTTAAAATTTAAAATACATTTTTACCTTTTTTTCTTTTACCAATATATTTAATGGAATCTTCTTATAACATTTTGAACAATTAATTTTTCTAACCTTTTAACAATGAAAATGTAATATTATTTTTACATCATATAGATTGTACAAATTTATTTTCCATCATTTGTAATGAGCATCATTTAAATGGTTAATGTTTATGCGTTTTTTTAAATTTTTTTCATGGAAAATACATGTAATATATTTTATATATTTTCAAGGAAAATTGATCCCAACATTTTTTAATGCATTATTTATATATAGTGAAAGTATTTTTATGGAAATGGTTATCAAAACATTCCAAGCTCCATTCACATGTTTTCAAGTGAAGTTTTTTTCAAAATAATTTCATAATTTCATTATTTTCTTATATTATTTTCAATGAAAATAATTTTTAAAATTATTTGAAGCATATTTTATCAGTTTTTAAGGGAAAAAGATTTCAAAATAACTTCCATTCATTTTATATGTTTTCGAGATTCTTTATAAGAAAATTATTTTCAAATGGTTTTATGAATTAAAATATATTTTTAAAGAATAAAGGATATTTTCTTCAAGTAAAATTTTTGCAATATATGATTAAATTAATTTCCATCTAAGATTTCATATGTAGATGATACTCATTCCATTCTAGTAATTTATCTAAAGGTTACTTTCATAATTATTTTATCAATGGGTTAGTATTAATTTCATGGTCTTTATAAAGCCCATTTGTTGTTCTATGACAACCCTTCTTATTTTACAAACATAAACATGATTTATTTCATCACCTATTCACTTGATAAAACATGGATGATCGAGAGGTCTTGTGTATTTGGGTCTTAGGATCATTACATAACTATTAAAAACAAGTAATACAACATCTTTATTAAATACTTCCTTTACATGACCACTACATTCGCTCGTACTTAGCATTGCATGAGATAACCTGAGAACATGAATAAGAAAAGGGGTGAGCTATAAAGCCCAGTAAGGGAATAAACATGGAATACATGAACATTACAATACTTGTTAGAAAACATGTATATAAATAGAGAATAAGAGAAACATGCACATAATGTCATGATAAATCTTGATAATCATAACATGGAAATGTGGCAACAACACTTAACATGGAATTAGCATGAGCCAAGGCTCATTGCACATAGAGAATGAGTAAATACTCATTGCACATGAAGCATGGGTAAGCCCTCATTTCAAGTTAATTTTCATGATTCAACCCTCATTTCACATGACGTATCATGATAATATACTTTCCCCAATGCATTGGAGCGCTATAAATCCGCACACTCCTTAAACATTTCATTTCATGAATAAGTTTGCCACATGGATCATAAAACATGGTTTCATAAAACATAATTATTTATTCCATGACAATGGAATGTGTAATGAAACATAATAATCAATAAGTAAATGTGCATGAAGTTGAATACCCTTGATGGAGAAATGGGCATGGTATTCACTACACAATGGCATTGGCTTAGAAAATCGGTGCAATTTTGATAGCGTAACAGCGTGATATAAGAATTCATAAAAAAGGTTTATGAGAGATAAATGGGTATCTAATCCTATATACATGAAATGGAAAGTGCGTGGGTCATATAGATACATGTCCCAACAATTTTAATTGAATTTAGATTCATGATACAAAAGTATTGCTTGAATGTAAATGAGGAGAGAGAAGTTCATTTCGGAATTTCAGCATAGTAACAGGTGTACATGGGAGGCATTTAATGAGAGATAATGGAGTATCCCATCATTAAAACAATAACAGGGAAGTATTAGGGAGGTGCAAAAACATACTGCATCATTTAAAATTCAAATTAAAAGGGCATAACAATATTAAGAAAATTCGACAAGAAAAACTGAAAGGAGGAAAAAACCTTACTTGGAAGTGTGCTTTCAAAGGCTTGAGAAAGGCTTGAGAGAGGATTATTGAGAGATTGGGGCACCTTGGGATGATTCTAGAGAGAGTAGGTCAGAGGTTGGATGAACTCCAAAGGCTTTTAGTGAGGAGGAAGTGGGAGCTTGGGTGGGATTATATAGGAAAGGTGGGTGAATTCTTTATTATTTAGGTTTGGGACCCCATACATTAAACTAATTCAAACCACAAATCAGATAATGGTTTTTGTCCATGGTTTTTGGAAAAAGGGAAAAGGAAAATAGTATTTTATAAGGCCAAAGTCCTAAATTCTTAAAATAATGTGGTTACTTATGTGGAGTTGAGTCACACTCCCATGAAAAATAATTTCAAAAGACAAGATGTTTAATAAGTCTTGAGGGGTCCATTAATGCTTTGTAAAATAAGTCAAACAATCCCAAAATCACATTATTTTAATGGTAAAACATATATTGGCCGAAAATAAAGCTTATAGTATTTCATTACATCACTATTGGGTCATTATGATGTCATAAAACACATAATATATTTAAACGGTATTTAATTTTTACCCAAAAATTTGACTGTCTCAGAAAATTATGAAAAATTCACCATTGGATAATTTCGACATCCTAATTCCAGAAATAACATTTATATTATCTAAATAATTTTCTAAATATGTTAATTTTCACTTTCAAAATAAAAACCAACATTTATCGAAAATTCACGGGTTTTGACAAAAATTCCTTTCAAACCTTAATAAAAATTACAATTACATTTATAAAATTATAAGATCATTTATATTTAATATATATTTATTTAATAATAATAATAATAATATTTTATTAAAATAAAATTTAATTAAAAAATCCATTAATTTAACAAAATAGATTTCATAAATGATTATTAACTAAAAAAATACTATTTGTTCTTTAAAAAACTATTTACAAAGCATCAATAATGACAAGGAAATATATTTATTATTATATAAAAAAATTATGTACATGAAGATAGTACTAGAGATTTGTTACATAACACCTTAGAACAGCCGCATAAGACCTAAGTGTAAGGTGTGCGATGGCGACAGACTGTTGGGGTGGCTCAGATAACATCGGTCGAGTGGTAATCTCTATCAACTTCCACTTTTCCCGAAGACGGTCGCGTTTGAGCTTGACATGATGAAGCTTAGCTTGGGCTAGGTCAGGAGAGAATCCCAAATACGCCACCTCTTTTCTGAGCTCCAACAAATGGGCTTCGTATGAAGCAATTCTACTGGACGAGGCCATCGCTTCCTTTGTCTGAGTAAATTGGGTTTGTTAAAGCCCTATATTTATACTAATCATGTGATCACTGTTCAACGTGTATAAAAGAAACAGTCACAATTCTTAACATAAAACCAAAGATTTTGACATTTTATATAAACATTTTACAAAAATAGACATTTAATTAGATCAAGAGGGATTTCCATTAATGAAACTTTGGTTTGTTACAATATTCCCCCAATAAAAAATTTCACCCTAGAAATTTCATTTTCCCACAATAAAACAGATGTGGGTTACTCAGATTTATCATTTCCTCCGATTCCCAAGTCGCTTCTTCAAACTTGTTGTTTCGCCACAACACCTTGACGAGGGGCATTGTCTTATTTTGTAGAAATTTTTCTCTATGATCTAAGATCTTAACAAGTTTCTCCTCATAAGAAAGATCATCCTCCAACTTTACCACCTCAGAAGAGAGTACATGTGAAGGGTCCCGTATATATTTCCTTAATAGTGATACATGAAAGACATCATGTACATTGTCCATGGTAGGTGGAAGTGCTAGTCGATAGGCCACAGCCCCGACAGGATCATGCATCTCGAAGGGGATGATGTACCATGGACTTAACATCCCTTTCTTTCCAAAAATCATGACCTACTTCCACATAGATATTCATAGAAAAACAATGTCTCCAACTTTAAAATCAAGGTCTCGACGATGATTATCTGCATAACTCTTCTGTCGACTCTGGGATGCCTTGATATGTTTTTGAATGGTTTTCACCTTCTCCACCATTTCTTCAACCACTTATTGACCAAGCAGCTTACGTTCACCGACCTCATCCCATCATGCCGGTGTTCTGCACCTTTTCCCACACAGGGCTTCATAAGGTGCCATTTGGATGCTTGATTTGAAACAGTTATTATAAGAGAAATCAACTAGAGGAATATTTTGATCCCATCTTCCTTTAAAGTCCATTGATAATTCTCTCAACATGTCCTCAAGTGTTTGGATAATATGCTTGGATTGGCCATCAGTTTGAGGATGATAGGCCGTACTAAAGTTTAGTTTAGTATCTAGAGTATTTTGAAGACTCTTCCAAAACATAGAGGTGAATCATGGATCTCGGTCAGACAAAATAGTTAGTGGCCCTGCATGAATCCTTACCACTTACATGATGTATATCTATTCCAGTTGATCCATTGAGAAATCCCCCTGAATAGAAATTATGTATGCAGTCATTGTAAGATGATCCACCACAACCCAGTTTGCATTTCTTCCTTTTGATGTCCTTGAAAGTCCAGCGACAAAGTACATGGTGATGTTTTCCCATTTCCATTCTGGTATGGTCAATTGTGGCATTATCCCCTTAGACTCCTGCCTCTCTGCCTTCACTTGCTGGCACACCAAGAAATTTGATGTATATTCAGTGATCTCCTTCTTCATATTATCCCACCAAAAGTTTTCTCGGAGATGTCGATACATCTTTGTGCTCCCTGGGTGAATAGGGAAATTTGAACAGTGTGCATCATCCAAACCTTCCTTCTTCAGCTCTGGACATAATGGAACACATAGTCTTTTAGAAAATAGCACAATTCCTTCTTTAAAAACATTAAACTCTGAGGATTTCTCTTTTTTGATAGCATCAACTTTTTCTTGAATTCCCACATCATCCTTTTGAGCATCCTTTAACCTTTCCAAAAGAGACGGTTGATCAATCATTTGTGAAAGGACTGATTATGTTCCCTTATTTATGATTTCCATGTCTATCTTCACCAAGTCTAAGAAGATTGGATCCTTCTCAATTCTCATCATTGATAGAATCGTTGGGTCCTTTATACTTAGGGCATCTACCACCTTGTTCGCTTTCCCAGGGTGGTAATGTATTGAACAGTTATAATCCTTGATGACCTCTATCCATCTTTTTGGGATAATATTAAGCTCTTTATGTGTGAATATATATATTAAAGACTCTTGTGCTGAGTATATATCTCACATTTCACCCCATATAGATAATTTCGCCAGATTATTAAGGCAATGATCACAGCCGCCAACTCTAGATCATGCATTGGATAGTTTCACTCAGGGATTTTCAACTACCTTGAGGCATATGATATCACTTTATCATTCTCTATTAGCACACAGCCTAATCCCTTCTTCGAAGCATCACTGAATACCACAAAACGTTCCCCACTTGTGGGTAAAGTGAGCACGGTTTCAGTGATAAGCCTCCTTTTCAACACATTGATGCTTTATTCTCATTCATCACTCCAAGAAAATTTTTATCCCTTTCGAGTTATCTTGGTAAGAGGGTTGGACAATCGTGAGAAATTTCTCACAAGTCATCGATAATATCCAGCTAACCCCAAGAATCTACAGATATCTATTACCAATGTTGGACTCAGCCGTCCTCAATTACATCTATTTTGGAGGGATCTGCAGATATCCAATTTCTTGTGATGATATGGCCCAAGAATGAGATTTCCTTCAACCAGAACACACACTTGTTGTACTTTTCATAGAGATTATCCTTACAGAAAGTCTACAGTATAGTTCTTAAATACTAATCATGATCCTCCTTGGTTTTGGAGTACATTAGAATATCATCTATAAAGAATACAACAAATTTGTCTAGGTAATCTCTAAATACTCCATTCATCATGTCCATGAAGATTTTTGGAGCATTGGGGAGTCTGAAAGGCATTACTGTGAATTCATAGTGCCCGTATCTTGTACAAAAAGTCGTCTTGGGGACATCTTCCTTCTTCACCATTACATTATAATATCCCAACCGCAACTCTACCTTGGGGAAGTATTATTCTCTACACAGCTGATCGAACAAGTCATCGATCTCTGGCAGAGGATACTTGTTCTTTATCGTGATTTTGTTAAGTTCACGATAATCGATGCAAAGCCGCATTGACCCATCCTTCTTCTTGATGAAGAGGACTGGTGGACCTCATGGTGAAGCACTTGGGCATATAAACCCTTTATACAGATTCTCCTATAGTTGTTTCTTCATCTCTTCAAGCTCAATGATAGCCATTATATATGGATTCATGGATATTGGTAGTGCCTCGGGTATAAGTTCAATTGAGGATTCAACAACTCTTCTAGGAGGAAGACCAGATAGCTTCTCGAGAAACACTTAAGCAAAATCCCTCACAATATGCATTTCTTCAAGGATGGTTTCTTCCTTGGACTCAATCATCCGAGCCAGATAGGTGTGCTCATAGGGCATTAATATCTATTCTTGAGATGATGGAGCTAAAGGAGATTCATCTCCCTCCTTACACTTGTAAAGAATCAAGGGTTGATTCTCCATATAAAGTGTTATTTCCCTCTCCTGACAATTTATGTTGTCTCTATATAAGGAAAGCCAATCCACGACAAGAATTGCATCTGATTCCACTAGAGGGATTATGACGAGGTTCACTGAGAAGTTCAATCCACAGATTATGACAGGGCATGATTTATATTCCTGGGATTCAATGATTTCCCCATTTTTCATACTCACTGACATCTTCACTTCCATTATTTTTGGTGGTGTTGGGATTGTTCTACAAAAATTTTGAGATATAAAAGAATGTGTAGAACATGAATCAAAAAGTACGTTCGCTATTCTTGAATGAATAACTAGCATACCTATCACCACTTTTGTAGAGACCCTAATCTTGACGTACAAGGACATTAAATAACTTTATCGGAATATGTAATATATAACAAACACAGAAACACAAAGACCGTAATAGTTTTGTTTCTTTGGAAACTTAGAATTTAATCTTATAATTGTGGAGAAAGATCTTCAACTTCTCCCATAAATATCTTCCCCTTTTTTTTCTTACCTAAAACCTTTCTTTATAACCTGGGGAAAAGAAAACATAAAACCTTGTTATGATTTTCATTGTATCCAAGGAATTTCTTCCAAGACCATCTTAGTGGAAAAAATCCCTTTCTGAATCGTATTCACTCCTCATTCCAGTCCTATATCACTGAACAAGATTAACTTACCCTTCTAGCCATGTCTATCTCATGAGATATAAATATTTACCCAATGCATTAGAGGGAGATATAGGTCCCACCCATCTCATATTTAAATCCTTCATACTTGTGCCACAACATAAACATAAATAATTCATCATAACCCAAAGAATAAAATGGGTTTCATAAACATCATCCCATAATATCCTAATCCATATAAAACAAATGGATTTAATTTCATCATAAGAAGAATCAAACCGTGTAAATAATGGTGACATTATACTTGAAACGTAATCAGATTAAATATGTTCATTTTAGATGGAAAATATTTTTGATAAAACACTTGAAATGAAATCTTGAAGAAAATATCCTTTATTATTCAAAATCATTTTCTTTTAAAAAAATGCCATGCAATTATAAAAGAAGAGGATTTTGTATAAAATATTCATGGAATATTGTAAATTATTCTTCATTAAAATAATGCATTATAAAACCATTAAAATCTGTTTATGCCGTATAAGTTAAAAAACATTCTTATCATACTTTTTCCGGAAAAGTCAAAAAGTACCTCGTATGGTAAAAAAAAATGATTCCTTACATTCCATGTAGTAAAAGTCAAAAACAGGTAAAAAGAACATAAAACATACATAAAAAAATTTTAGAAAACATGGACATGGATGATAACAATATCCCCTACAAATACTTACAAATAAAAAATCTCGGATAAGAACGAGATTGGAAAGGATATCCCTTACCTTAGGTCCGATATGCTTCGTACGTAACCGAACCTCCTGTATAATGATTTAAATAATTTAATTGACTTATTACAGAATCATATTCATTGTTATGATTTCATATATGTTTCATTTGTGACTTTATATTACACGTTCTTTTGAAAATTCCATTTTAAAGCAGTGTTTTGGGTAAAATCGTTTTATTTATCATACATGTTTGGACTTGTTGTTGTTGATATTATTATTACATATATATTTATTTACTTACATATATAATGTAAATCATGATTTATATATCATATATATATTCAGTACACACATATATATATATATATAATAGTTAGACAAATGAAATGAAATACACCGATCATGGAGATGGTAGGCCGTACGTACGCATGAACACTGTTTTTTTGTTTCCTATTTGAATTAAGTAGATGACATACATATATATATATACCTAAATCCAGTAGAATTATTAATTCATATTTTTCATTATTACATATTATATATACTTTATAATCATTCTTGAATTTTTAACATGGAAAATTAATCTCATCGCGTCGTGGAGACGGTAATCCGTACGTACGCACGAGCGATGATATTGTTCCCATATTTATTGAATGTAATTATAGGGGATGATATAATATCTTAGAATTAGTATGATGTTATAATAATCATATATAGTTATTCTTTACACCATTATACCATCCATGTAAGGTGGTGGTGGAAAAATAGATTACACTATGGCATGGAGATGGTATTCCGTACGTACGCACGCGCGATGATTTCATTTTTCGTTTGATGGATAGAAGGTGAAATAGGGTTGTTTAATATTTATAATAACATATAAGTATATTAGAGATTCTGATGTTATTAATTTATAAAGAAAAAACTAAATATGAAGAAGTTGAAGAGGAAATAAACTTGAGAGAATCCGAAGAAGAGATTACCTCTTCTTCGACGCACCTCCTTTAAGCCTTCTCTTGAGGAAGAAGAGATGGTCTTTTGAGGAGCCCAAAACCTCTAGAATTTTTCTAGGGAGGCGGAGAAGATAAATGGGCATGGGTTTTCCTAGCTGCAAAGCTTAAAAGGGTATGGAGAGAATAGGTAAGGGGTGCCCTTTTTATAAGGGATGAGAGGGGAACCTTTGGAAAAACTTAATGTTTTATTTTATAATAAATTCATATTCGGTTTTTAATAGCTCTAAATTTATTTATTTCTAAGATTAGGTGGGGATGGGTCTAAATCCTCTCAACCAATAGATTTTAGACAGGTTTGGGTAATTAAATTATCCTTATCTTTTAGTTTTAACTCTTAGTTAATTAGATTGACATTTACCATGTCAATTTGTATTTTTATATTATATAGTTAATAAACATACAATATACATCCAAGAGACCCCCAAGTGGTCCATTAATTATACAACTATCATTATATAAGTATCTTGTCCGAACCTTAGATTTTTAGGAATATAATAACAATTAATAATATAATATTTGTTTTGAAAATTATTTTATGTCAATTTAGAGACTATTTGGTAATTGATTTTTGTGAAAACTCATAATAGAGTGATTAGTTCGAAAAAAGTTAATGAAAGCAATAATAACATGTCATATTAACCTATAAAATTGGTGTAATTTGTAAATAGTTTCAAATTTAATTTATTGGGGTATTTATAACATCAATTATGTTAATATTTCCTTAATAAGATAATTACTGCATTATCATTGTGTCATAAATAAATTAAATTATTTAATTTCTAAAGATTATAAATAAAATACAATTATGTAGGAAATCGTTTTATCTTTATAATTAATATTTATAGTCTAATTCTTGTTATGTATAACCCTATATTAAATATTATTTAGATTTTAAACATTGATTTTTAGTATTTTAACCCTTCTTTAAATAAATTAATAATAAATGTCCTAATCTAATCCAAGTGGACCTAAATGGTCATATTTTTTTCTTAATGTAGATTTTGGTCGAATTAAACATATCCAATAGAATTAGGAAATGTGTTAGGGAAATAATAATATCATTTTTACCCTTAATTACGGTATTTTACTTTTAATCGTGGTAAATAAAAGTAAAAAGTTACTATTCACCAAAAATTATTTTCATCTCATTGAACAACATTTTAGTCCTTGATATTAACTGTATCTCTTGGATTTTCGGAATTCCAGTCACAGAAGTGGTAAAATTTAGTTTTATGTGAATTTCCAAATTCTCCTAGGAGGTGGGTAAAAGACGGTGAAAAGTTAAATAAATTTTTTATATATCAAAAATTATTATAAAATGACTCCAATGAATTTCATTGAACTTATATATTGATTATGTATCAATTTTGACATAAAATAAATTTAAATAAAGTAAATAATTATATAAATAAAATGTCGGTTATTAAATAGTAACCCAGTGTTTTCAATATTCATCAAAAATTGAAAGTTTTCAGAAAAATACCAAAAATTCACCCTAGGCTAATTTCGATATTTTGAATCCAAAAATGAAGTCCATTTTGAAATATAAAATTTATAAAATTTCAAAAAGTGGGTATTACTATTCATAACAGCTAGTTCATAACAATATTATAAAAATATATCGTTTAGTGAAACTCAGTATTGCGTAATACACACACTATCAAAGAATGTCTTGATTGCGTGTAATGCAAGCCAAGTCAGGGCTTCGTGTAGTGAAAGCTTTGTTTAGTGTTGTGTATAACATAATCAAAACTTTTTTCATTTATACATTAAACAAAATCTATACTTATGGTTGTGTAGAATAATTTCCACAAAACGAACTTGAAATTGTGCATAACACGAGCCAAGAATATTGTTTCATTTACTGCAAGCTAATACGGTTTTGTGTATAGTACAAGTTAATATTATTATAGCATTAAACACAAGAAATCAATGAATTTAAAAATAATAATCCTCATAAAATCTCGGGTTGTTACATTTTACCCCCCTTAAAATGAATTTCGCCCTAGAAATTCGTCGTGGTTATAAATGGTTTACTACCTAAAAATTTCATTCATAGATACCCACATCGTAAAAAGGAATACTAAAACATTATTTTAAAAAGGGAAGTTAGAATCATAAGAGTCACCTAAAGTAACTCAGCATTGGGTTTCCACATAGGACAACATTGGTGGAAATATAGATATGGAAGAGAAATCTAACCATCAAGTTCTGATGGAGAGCGGTAGAGAATAGTGCTATGCAAAATCCAATAGTCACAAAGCCATAATATTGTGATGATTTAAGGTACCATCTGATTCATCGAATATAAGGGCACCAGGACAACAATTTTGGTTTTCAAGATTATTTCCCTAAAGTTGAATAAATTTGAATTAGAAGAAATACATTCTTGATTTTGGTACAATCTCACCGTTGGTCGTTCCGTGGACAATTTCCACTTCATATCATAAAGAAATGTAGTTGAATTTGTCATTCATGAAGTGTTAGACAATCATGTGATAGAATGACAGGTCATTCCATCTATCTCAAACAAAAGGTTAGATAATGTTATCAAATATACATCAGTCCATCTATAGTGAGATTAATCGTATATGATTCCAAAAATGGACTTATACATCATCTATTTTACCCCTTAATAAAATAAAAATAGTTTCTACTAACCAGGGACTTCCTGTAGGCTAGTGGTTGGCGATAAAGGTCTGTCACAATTTGGTTGTGGGTTCGATTCCCACAGCCTTGTCCGATGCGACAGGTTGTTTCCCGTTCTGCAGGTTGTCCCTTTTATTAAACTATACTATTATAACATTCTATCAATAATATCGAAAAATATTTCTATCCTTAAACAATACTAACTTATGCTCAACATAATCCATTCCAATCTTTAGGTTTATCCAAAATTCTTCTTTCCAAACTCATAGTACAAAGAGAACGATTACAAAAATGGTCATATAACAAGCATGTGAATACCATCATTTATCCCTCATATATCAAAAGATATATCTTGTTGATCGCATTTCAAACATGTGAATACCTTAATCTTGTATTCTCTTGAAAAATTATTACCCATTTAATCTTAGTGAAAACATGAATTCTACCAAAATTTAACCCATTCCACATACCAAAATCCCAAAATTTCTATATACTCAAACAATGATATCACTTTGTCCTCATATTAGTCATGAGCTAATGAATACAATCAAACATATTATTTTCTCTTTATACCTTCATTATGCGCATATCATCAGCTTTCAAAAAATATTTCAATCACTTTTCATGGTTATCGATGCCATATTCTTATGGAAAACCACAATGGACCAATATATAGGGATTTCAATATACCATAAATGTACCTCAACAACATTATTCTTGAATACCAATACATAAACACTTAAAACCATCCTATTCAATGATTGTCATGGAATAAGTCCATCCTTGATTTAAAAGTAACCTCTTAGGTCCAGGCATTGATTTGGGTAATTCCCATGTTCTCCACAGATAAGACATTGAACTCCATAATAGTCTGTCACTCTATGACACTTCTCTCCACACAGATAACATCTTCCCCTCCATTTGATGTATTCATCAAGGTTCTTCTTTCCTTCTTTAGAAATATCAGTCTTCCTTTCTCTATGCTCCTCAACATGTGAACATGCATAAAAGTCCATCTTCTTCTTATTTGATGAATTGAGAATACCACTAAAGTTCACCTTATTAATCATATATCGCAAAGACTGATTCGGGAAAACCACAAAATATTTCTTTCTAGGAATTAAACAATTTCTTTTCTCATAGTCACCAATTTTTCCATTGGATTCAATGTTTACCCAATTCCTTCTGGTTCCCTCCATTGACTAAAACCAAATACCATAGTGTAAGAAACAGTTAAAATAATGAGGAACCACGTAATCATAAAAAGTTACTTATGGGATGTCTAAATTATCACAAATTCTTTAATCCATGACACCTTAGGCTCACCCAAGGTTATTCATGATCGTCAAAATAATTCTAGGATTGTAACCTATAGTTATACTAATCTTTAATGACATCCCCAGACATACCTTAGAATTATCTCTAGGGATCTCACTGCAGTTCTCGCATCCTAGTTTCCAAAGGTTGATTAAACATCCTATTGATACCAACTGTAGAGACCCAAATCTTGACATACATGGACATTACATTACATTATCGGAATACTTAATACATAACAAACACAGACACACAAGGACCGTAATAGTTTAGTGTCTTTGGAAACTCAGAATTCAATCATGTAATCGTGGTGAAAGATCTTCAACTTCTCCCAAAAAGATATTCCCCTTTTGTTTTCTTACCTAAAACCTTTCTTTATATCATAGGGAAAAGAAAACATCAAAAGGGTGAGCTCAAATGCTCAGTAAGGGTAATAATAGAGAACATAAAACAATCCATAAACATTTGAATGCAAAAGCTTGAACATAAAATCTAGACATCAAAATAATGAGAAATGACATAAATCATGGAAGTTCGTAAGGCATATATCATAAAGGAACATCAATCATGATAAAATATCATGGGAATAAATCAAGTAATTATGGAAACCATTCAGCACTTGTTATGATTTCCATAGTATCCATGAAATTTCTTCCAAGACCATCTTAGTGGACAAAGTCCCTTTCTGAATCGAGTTCACTCCTCGTTCCTGTCATGTATCACTGAACCAGATTAATTACCATTCCATCCATGTCTATCTCGTGAGATATAAATCTTTACCCAATGCCTTGGAGGGAGATATAGGTCCCACCCATGTCATATTTAAATCATTCATACTTGTGCCACAAAATGAACATAAATCATTCATCATAACCCAAATAATAAAATTGATTTCATAAACATCATCCCATCATAACGTAATCCATTTAAAACAAACAGATATCATTTCATCATAAGATGAATCAAATCGTGTAAATAATGGAGAAATTATACTTGAAACATAAACATATTAAATAATGTCATTTTAGATGGAAAATATTTTTGATAAGACACTTGAAATGGAATCATGAAGAAAATATCCTTTCTTCTTCAAAATCATTTTCTTTTCACAAAATGCAATAAAATTTTAAAATAAAAGGATTTTTTTAAAATAGTAATGAAATCTTGTAGAGTAATATTCATGAAAATATTGTTTTATAAAACCGTAAAAATCTATTCATGTCGTATATGTTAAAAAAACATTCTTATCATACTTTTTTCAGAAAAGTGAAAAAGTACCTCGTATGGTAAACAAAAAAAGGAGTCCTTACATACCATGTAGTAAAAGTCAAAAATTGGTAAAAAGGACATAAAACATACATAAAAACACTTTAAGAAAACATGGACATGGATGATAACAATTTCCCCAGTAAATACTTACGAACAAACAATCTCGGATAAGAACGAGATTGGAAAGGTTATCCATTACCTTAGGTCTGATATGCTTCGTACGTATCCAAACCTCATGTATAATGATTTAAATAATGTCATTGACTTATTATAGAATCATATTCATTTTTATGATATCATATATGGTTCACGTATAACTTTTATTACCCATTTTTTCTTTAAATTCCATGTTAAAGCAGTATTTTGGGTAAAATCATGTTATTTATTTTATGTGTTTGGACTTCATGTTCTTGATATTATTATTACTTATATCTTGATTTACTTACTTACAGAATTTAAATCATGATTTATATATCATATATATATTCAGTAAATATATATATATATATATATAATAGATAGATAAATGAAATGAAATACACCGTTCAAGGAGACGGTAGGCCGTACGTATGCATGAACGCTGTTTTTTTGTTTCCTTATTGAATTAAGTAGATGAAATACATATATATATATATATACATAAATCAAGTAGAATTATTATGTCATATATTTCATTATTACATATTATATATAATTTATAATCATTCTTGAAAGGTTAACATGGAAAATGAATCTCATCGCGTCGTGGAGACGGTAATCCGTACGTACGCCTGATCGACGATATCGTTCCCATATTTATTGAATGGAATTATATGGGATGATATAATATCTTATAATCAATATAATGTTATAATAATCATATATATTTATTCTTTACACCATTATACCCATCCATGTAAGGTGGTGGTGGAAAAATAGATTACACCACGGCGTGGAGATGGTATTCCGTACGTACGCACGCGCGGTGATTTCATTTTCCGTAGAATGGATAGAAGGTGAAATAGGGTTGTTTCATATTTTTAATAACATATCATTATATTATAGATACTGATGTTATTACTTTATAATTAAACAACTAAATAAGAAGAAGTTGAAGAAGACAAAAAATGAGAGAATCGGAAGAATATATTACCTCTTCTTCGACGCACCTCCTTTAAGCCATATCTTAAGGAAGTAGAGTTGGTCTTTTGAGAAGACCAGAACCTCCAGACTATTTCTAGGGAAGTGGAGAAGATAAATAGGTAGGGTTTGGCTGAGATTCAAGGCTCAAAAGGGTGTGAAGAGAAGAGGGACATGGTGCCCTTTTTATAAGGGAGGAGAGGGGAACCTTTGGAAAAACTTAAAATATTATTTTATAATAAAGTAATATTCGGTTTTTAATATCTCCAAATTGATTTATTTAGAAGCTAAGGTGGGTCTGGGTCGAAATCCTCTCAATCAATAGATTTTAGACAGGATTGCGTAATTATATTAACATTATCATTTAGTTTTAACTCTTAGTTAATTAGATTGACATTTACCATGTCACTTGGTTTGTTTATATTATATAGTTAATAAACACACCATATACATCCAAGAGACCCCCAAGTGGTCCATTAATGAAACACCTATCATGGTATAGGTGTCTTGGCCGAAACGTAGATTTTTAGAAAAATAATAACAATTAATAATATAATATTTGTTTTAAAAACTATTTTATGTCAATTTAGACACTATTTAGTAATTGATTTTTGTGAACAATCATAATAACATGATTAGTTCAAAAAAAGTTAATTAAATCAATACTAACATGTCATGTTAACCTAGAAAATTAGTGTAATTCATAAAAAGTCTCAAATTACATTTATTTGGGTATTTATAACATCAATTAAGTTAATATTTCATTAATAAGATAATTACAGCATCACCATTGTGTCATAAATAAATTAAATTTTTTAATGTCTAAAAATTATAAATAAAATAAAATTATGTAGGAAATATTTTTAGATATATAATTAATATTTATAGTCTAATTTTTCATATTTATAGCCCTATATTAAAAATGGTTTAGTTATTAAACATTGATTTTAACAATTTTAACCCTTCTTTAAATAAATTAATAATAAATGTCCTAATCTAATCCAAGTGGACCTAAATGGTCATATTTTATTACTATGGTTTATTTTGGTCGAATTACACATATCAAATAGAATTAGGACATGTGTTAGGGTAATAATAATATCATTTTTACCCTTAATTACCCAATTTACTTTTAACCATGGTAAAAAAAGTAAAAAGTTACTATTCACCAAAAATTATTTTCATCTCATTGAACCACATTTTAGTCGTTTATATTAACAATGTCTCTCATATTTTAGAAAATCCACTCACAAAAGCGGTAAAATTATGTTTTATATGAATTTCCAAATTCTCCTAGGAGGTGGGTAAAAGACGGTGAAAAGTTCAATAAAATTTTTATATATCTAAAATTATTATAAAATGACTTCAATGAATTTAATTGAATTTATATATGCATTATGTATCAATTTTGAAATAAAATAAATTTTAAAAAAATAAAAAATTATTTAAATAAAAAGTCGGGATTTAAATAGTAACCGAGTATTTTCACTATTCATCAAAAATTGAAGGTTTTAAGAAAAATACCAAAAATTCACCCTAGGCTAATTACGATATTCCAAGTCCAAAAATGAAGTCCATTTTGAAAGATAAAATTTATAAAATTTCAAAAAGTGGGTATTAATATTCATAACGGCTAGTTCATAATAATATTATAATAATACATCGTTTAGTAAAAATCGGTATTGCGTACTACACACGCTATCAAAGAAGGACATGATTGCGTGTAATGCAAGCCAATTCAGGGCTGCGTGTAGTGAAAGCATTGTTTAGTGTTGCGTATAACATAATCAAAACAATTTTCATTTATACATTAAACAAAATCTATACTTAATGTTGTGTAGAATAATTTACACAAAACGAACTTGAAATTGTGTATAAAACGAGCCAAGAATAGTGTTTTGTATTCTGAAAGCTAATACAGTGATGCGTATAGTACAAGATAATTGTGGTTTAGCATACAACACAAGACATAAATGAAATTAAATGGAATAATCCTCACAAAAACTCGGGTTGTGACAACATCGGTGTTGGGGTTCACTTTGGCAGAAGTGATGGCATAAGCACTTCCTTGCTACCTTGTAGGTTGTTGGATGCCTCCGGAAACCCTTGGATTAGGGAACTGATTTACAAGATGTCTCGGTTCATTGTAGTTGTATAAATGAACAATGCGTTGTAGTTCAAATGGAGCGTTCCTCTCCACTGTCACAGCCACAAATCTTTATTGCCAATAGTTAATAGCTAGGTGCCCTTCTCTTCTACACCTAAAGCATTTCCTCGTCCCCTTGAGGCAATTTCTAGGGTGCTTATTTCCGCACTTTTGGCAAGTGGGGTGCTGGATCTTCTTAGCACTGTTGGGTTTATAAATCGGACAACCATCATTGAAGTACACCTTACGCTTCTAGTCCCCATGATACCCTTGTGATTCTCTGATCTCCATTTCGACCTTGAGGGCACATCTTACAATTTCCTCATAGCTGTCAAAGTCATGGATCGCTAGTGCATTCTGCAGGCTAGGCTTCAGCCCACCAAAGAAGCGGTCAACCATTCATTCGAGGGTAACGAAAAATCCGAAAGCATATCGTGGAAGCCTTTTGAAGTTTTCCTCTTACGCTCCAACGGATTCTTCTTCTTTTTGCTTGAGGAAAGAAAGTCCCTTTCCATCTAAAGCCGGAGGGTGCGTGGAAAATATTTATTGAAAAACATCATCCAGAATTCCCTTCATTCCAATGCCACGATATCCTCCTCAGGATTCATATTTTTGATCAACGTCCACCATTGATCAGATTCACCCTTCATACGATAAGATGCTAGGATAACCGTCTCTTTAACATTGAATGATGGAGAAGATCTTTTCAATGGAGTTGATCTATTGTTTAGCGATCGTGGGATCGGATGATCCACTAAAAGTAAGAGGCCTTTGTCTCATGAAACTCTTTATATTGACTTGTTCCTTCTTAGGGGGGTTTGGACATTCCTCTTGACCCGTGTTTCTATTCAAATCTTGAGTTAGCTAAGAGAGAAGCGTGAAAAAGTTCACGATTCCCGTTCCCGTTGGATTGGGCATCTCATTAGTACATTCGTCACATTGATCTTCACATTAGTTGTTAGCCCTAGTCCCCCTATTACCAGCCATTGGATTTAATAAAAGGAAATTTAGGGGGTAACACATAAAGTCTAATCCAAATACAAAAGTTTTTGACTTATAAATACACTTTTATTTCCTTAACTCATGAGTCTATAGGCTTCAATCTAAGTATTTCATGATCTAATTTCTAACATATATTCTTAGGAGAATTTTTTTCTCCTTAATAAGGGTTCATACTTAGCTTGTGAATTTATCAAAACATATCCCCCATCAGTGTCATAACCAAGATTGCAGCAAGACCCTTTGTCGTGCACTAGTTCTCGTTCGAGTCTAGGTCAAAGCGGTGTTTTTGGGTTTTACCCCTGGGATACATCTATGCCAGAGCTACCTCTACCTGCTCGTATCCAGACAGGGATGTATTCGTTTGATAAACCACATACTCAGTATTTACCAAAACTTATAGATTTTTTTATTATACTTAGACATGTCTGTAAGGCTTTACTGGGGTTTTCTAATCCTTGTCCCAAAAATATCTAAACCTCCCTTTGATACCAACTATGACAACCCTTTTTATTTTACAAACATAAACATGATTTATTACATAAAATAGTCACTTGATACAACATGGAAGATCGATAGGTCTAGTGTCATTGCTGTTTAGGATCATTAAATAACAACGTAAAACATCAAATAAACATCTTTATTGAAAACATCATTTACATGACCACTACATTCCCTCGTACTAAGCATTGCTTGGGATAACCTGAGGACATGCATAAGAAAATGGGTGCGCTATAAAGCCCAGTAAGGGAATAAACATGGAATACCTGACAAGTACAATACATGTCAGAAAACATGCATATCAATAGATAATAAGAGAAACATGAACATAAAGTCATGATAAAGCATGATAATCATAACATGGAAATGTGGCAACAACACTTAACATGGAATTTGCATGATCCAAGGCTCATTGCACATGGAGCATGAGTAAATCCTCATTGCACATGAAGCACAAGTAAACCCTCATTGAACTTTAATTACCATGAGTCAACACACATTTTACATGACGTATCATGATATTATACTTTTCCCAATGCATTGGAGCGCTATAAAGGCGCACACTTCTTAGACATTTCATTCCATGCATAAGTGTCCCACATTGATCATAAAACATTGATTCATAAAACATAATCATTTATTCCACAAAAAAGGAATGTGGAATGAATCTTTATAATAAATAAGTAAATGTTCATGAAGGTGAATACCCTTGATGGAGAAATGGGCATGGTATTCACTACACAATGGCATTGGCTTAGAAAATTAGTGCAATTTTGGCAGCGTAACGGCGTGATATATGAATTCATAAAAAATGGTTGATGAGATAGAAAAGGGTGTCTCATCATGTCTAAATGAAATGGACAGTGAGTGGGTCATATAGATAAATGTCCCAACAATTGTAATTGAATTTAGATTCATGATACAAAAGTATTTCTTGAATGTAAATGAGGAGAGAGAAGTTCCTTTCGGAATTTCGGTATAGTAATGGGTGTACATGAGAGGAATTTAATGATAGATAAAGGGGTCTCCAATCATTAATGAAATAAGAGGGAATTATGGGGGAGGTGATAAAACAGACCCAGACATTTAAAATCAAAATTAAAAGGGCATAACAATATTAAGAAAATTGGAAAAAAAAAGTGGAAGGAAGAAAAATCCTTACTAGGAAGTGTGCTTCCAAAGGCTTGAGAAAGGCCTGAGAGAGGCTTCATGGGAGCTTTGGGAACCTTTGGAGGATTATAGAGAGTAGTTTATAGGTTGGAAGAACTCCAAAGGATTTTAGTGGGGAGGAAGTGGGAGCTTTGGTGGGATTATATAGGAATGTTGAGTGAACTGTTTATTATTTATGTTTGGGACTCCTTACATTAAACTAATCCAAACCAAAAATCAGATCATGGTTTTGGTACATGGTTTTTGGAAAAGGAAAGAGGAAAAAATATATTTTCTAAGGAAAAAGTCCAAACATCTTGAAATAATGGGGTTACTTATGTGGAGGTGAGTCACACTCCCATGGGAAATAATTTAAAAAGACAAGATGTTTAATAATTCTTGAGGGGTCCAATAATGCTTTGTAAAATAAGTCAAAAAGACCCAAAATCACATTATTTTAATGGTAAAACTTATATTGTCAGAAAATAAATCATATAGTATTTTATTACATCACTATTGGGTCATTATGATGTAATAAATCACATTATATATTTAAACGATATTTAATTTTTACCCAAAAATTTGACTGTCTTAGAAAATAATGAAAAATTCACCGTTGGATAATTTCGAAGTCATTATTCCAGAAAAAACATTTATATTTCCTAAACAATTTTCTAAATATATTAATTTTCACTTCTAAAATAAAAACCGACATTTATCGAAAAATCATGGGTTTTGACAAAAATGGCTTTCAAACCTTAACAAAAATTACAATTTCATTCATAAAATTATAATATCATTTATATATAATAAAAATTAATATAATAATAATAATAATATTTTATTAAAATATGATTTAATTAAAAAATCCATTAATTCATTAAAATAGATTTCTTAGCTGAATATTAACTAAAAAATACTATTTGTGCTTAAAAAAACTATTTACAAAGTGTCAATAATGAAAACGAAGTATATTCTTTATTATATAAAAAAGTAATGTATATGAACATAGTACTATTGATTTCTTAAATAACCCCTTAAAATAGCCGCATAAGACCTAAGGATAAGGTGTGCTATGGTGACAAACTCTTGGGGTGGCTCAGATAACATCGCTCGAGTGGTAATCTCTATCAACTTCTACTATTCCCATAGACGCTCCCATTCAGGCATGACATTATGAAGCTCAGCTTGGGCTTGGGCAAGAGCGAAGCCCAAAGACACCACCTCTTTTCTGAGCTCCAACAAATGGTCTTCATATGGAGCAATTCTACTCGACGAGGTCGTCGCTTCCTTTGTCTGTGTAAATTGGGTTTGTTAAAGCCCTATATTTATACTAATCATGTGATCACTATTCAATGTCTATAAAAGCAATGCCCACAATTCATAACATAAAACCAAAGAATTTGACATTTTATATAAACACTTTACATAAAGAGTCATTTAATTAGATCAAGAGGGATTTCCATTAATGAATCTTTAGTTCGTTACAATATTCCCCCCATAAGAAATTTCACCCTAGAAATTTCCTTTTCCCACACTAAATCAGTTGTGGGTAACTCAGCTTCATCATTTCCTCTGATTCACATGTCGCTTCTTCAAACTTGTGGTTTCTCCACAACACCTTGATGAGGGGCATTGTCTTATTTCGTAGAACTTTTTCTCAACGATCTATGATCTTCACTAGTTTCTCCTCATAAGAAAGATCATCTTCCAATTATAGTACCTTAGAAGAGAATACATTTGAAGGGTCTGGTATGTACTTATTTAAGAGGGATACATTAAAGACATTATGTACTTTGTCCATTGTAGGTTCATGTGCTAGTCGATAGGCCACAACCCCAACATGATCAAGAATCTCGAAGGGGGCGATGAACCTTGGACTTAACTTCCCTTTATTTCCAAACCTCATGACCTTCTTCCACAGATATATGCCTAGAAAAACCATGTCTCCATCTATAAACCCAAGGTCTCATCGATGATTATCTACATAACTCTTCTGTCGACTCTGGGCTGTATTGATATGCTGCTGAATGGTTTTCTCCTTCTCCACCAATTTTTCGACCATTTCTGGTCCAAGCAGCTTACGTTCACCGACCTCATCCCAACAAGCCGGTGCTCTGCACATTTACCCATACATGTTTTCATAAGGCTCCTTTTGGATGCTTGAGTGGAAACTGTTATTATAAGAGAACTCAAATAGAGGAAGATGTTGATCACATCCTCCTTTAAAGTCCATTCAGAAAGCTCTCAACATGTCCTCAAGTGTCTGGATTGTCCACTCTGATTGGACATTAGTTTGAGGATGACAGGATGTACTGAAGTTTAGATTAGTATCTAGAGTATTTTGACGAATCTTCCAAAACATAGAAGTGAATCTCAGATCTTGATCGGACACAATAGATAACAGACCTCCATGAAGCCTTACCACTTCCCTGATATATATCTATTCCAGTAGATCCAATGAGAAATCCTCCCAAATAAAAAAGAAGTGTGCAGTCTTTGTAAGATGATCCACCACAACCCAGATTGCATTGCTGCCTTTAGATGTCCTCGGAAGTCTAGTGAAAAATTCCATGGTGATGTTCTCCCATTTCCATTATGGTATAGGCAATGATTGCATCATCCCCTTAGACTTCTGCCTCTCTTCCTTCACTTGCTGGAACACCAGGCACCTTGATGTATATTCAGCGATCTCCTTCTTCATATTATGCCAACAAAATATTTCTCATTGATCTTGATACATCTTTGTGATCCCTGTGTGAATATAGAAATTTGAACTATGTGCATCATCCAAAAGTTCCTTCTTCAGCTCCGAAATTGATGGAACATATAGTCTTTTCCCAAATTACACAATTCCGTCTTCATTAACATTAACTCTGAGGATATCCCTTTTTTGATAGCATCAAATTTTTCCTAAATTCCCACATCATCCTTTTGATCATCCTTTAACCATTCCAAAAGAGATGATTGAGCAATCATTTTTGAAAGGATTGATTATATTCCCTTCTTTATGATTCTAATGTCCATCTTCATCAAGTCTTGGAATATTGGATCCTTCTCAATTCTCATCATTGATAGAATTGCTGGGTCCTTTCTAATTAGGACATCTACCACCATGTTCGCTTTCCTAGGGTGGTAATGTATTGAACAGTCATAATCCTTTATGTACTCTATCCATCTTCTCTGGTACATATTAATCTCTTTCTGTGTGAAGATATATTTAAGACTCTTGTGGTCATTATATATCTCACATTTCACTCCATATAGATAATCTTGCTAGATTTTTAAGGCAAATATCACAACAGCCTACTCCAGATCATGCGTTGCAATGTTTCGCTCATGGATTTTGAACTTCCTTGAGGAATAAGATATCACTTTATCATTATGCATTAGCACAGAGCCAAATCCCTTCTTCGAAGCATCACTGAATACCACAAAAAGTTCCCCACATGTGGGAAAGGTGATCATGTGCATAGTGATAATCCTCCTTCTCAACTCCTTGAAGAATTCATTGCATTCATCACTCCAAGAAAATTATAATCCCTTTCGAGTTATCTTGGTAAAAGGGTTGGACAATAGGGAGAAATTTCTCACAAGTCATCGATAATATCCAAC
Source organism: Viscum album (assembly GCA_963277665.1). Classification (NCBI taxonomy): domain Eukaryota; kingdom Viridiplantae; phylum Streptophyta; class Magnoliopsida; order Santalales; family Viscaceae; genus Viscum; species Viscum album. The sequence goes on along the minus strand of OY728122.1, from coordinate 930,345,724 downwards.
TAACCACAAGAAGCTACGGATATGCGTTACCGATGTTGGCCTCATCCATCCCTCAATTACATCTATTTTGGAGGGATCCATAGATATCCCATTTCTTGTGATGATATGGCCCAAGAATGAGACTTCCTTCAACCAGAACTCACACTTGTTGTACTTTCCATAGATCTTTTCCTTTCGCAATGTCTCCATTACAGTTCTTAAATTCTCCTCATGATCCTCCTTGGTTTTGGAGTATATTAGAATATCATCTATAAACACTAACACAAATATGTCGAGGTAATCTCTAAATACTCCATTCATCAAGTCAATGAATATTTCTAGAGCATTGGTGAGTCCGAAAGCCATTAATATGAATTCATAGTGAATGTATCTTGTATGAAAAGAAGACTTGGGTACATCTTCCTTCTTCACCCTTACTTGATAATATCCCAACCGCAAATCTACCTTGGAGAAGTATTGTGCTCCACGCAGCTGATTGAACATGTCATCGATCTGTGGCAGAGGATACATGATCTTTATCATTAGTTTTTTAGGGTCAAGATAATCTATGCAAAGCTGCATTGACCCATCCATATTCTTAATGAAGAGGACTGGTGCACCCCATGGTGAAGCACTTGGGCGTATAAAACCTTTATCTAGATTCTCTTGTAGTTGTTTCTTCATCTCTTCAAGCTCAACAACAACCATTCTATATGGAGTCTTGGAAATTGGTAGTGCCCCATGTATATGTTCAATTGAGAATTCAACGTCTCTTCTAGGAGGAAGACTAGGCAGTTCCTCGGGAAGCACTTTAGCGAAATCCCTCATTATAGGAATTTCTTTAAGCATGGTTTCTTCCTTGGACTCAATTATCTGATCCAGATACACGTGCCCATAGGGTATTAATATCCATGTGTGAGATGATGGAGCTAAGGTAGATTCATCTTCCTCCTTACACTTGTAATGAATCAAGGGCCGATTCTCCATATGGAGTGTGATTTCCCTCTCCCGACAATTTATGTTTTCTCTATATAAGGAAAGACAATCCATGCCAGGAATTGAATCTGATTCCACTAGAGGGAGTATGAAGAGGTTTTCCAGGAAGTTAAATCCACATATTATGATAGGGCATGAGTTATATTCATGGGATGCAATTATTTCCCGATTTTTCTTAGTCACCAACATCTTCACTTCCATGATTTGTAGTGGTGCCGAGATTTTTCTAATAAACATTCAAGATATAAAAGAATGTGTAGTACCTGAATCAAAAAGTACGTTCTCTATTCTTGAATGAATAACTAGCGTACCCGTCACCACTTCGGTGTCGGGGTTCACTTCGGCAGAAGTGATGGAAAAATCTATTCCTTGATGCCTTGTAGGCTGTTGGTTTCCTCCGGAAACAATTGGATTAGGGAACTGATTTGCATGATGCCCCGGTTCTTTGCAGTTGTAGAAATGAACAATGTGTTGCAGTTCAAATGGAGCATTCATCACCTCTGTCACAGCCATGGGTATTTCATGCTGACAGTTAACAGCTAGGTGCCCTTCTCTTCCACACCTAAAGCATTTCGTCGTCCCCTTGAAGAAATTTCTAGGGTAATTCTTTCTGCACTATTGGCAAGTGGGGTGATGGATCTTCTTATCACTGTTGGATTTATCCATCGGACCGCCATCGTTGATGTCTACCTTACGGTTCTTGTCCCCATGATACCCCTGTGATTCTCCGATCTCCATTTCGACCTTGAGGGCATATCAGACAATTTCCACATAGCTGTCGAAGTCACGGATCGACAATGCTTTCCACATGCTAGGGTTCAACCCACAAATGAAGCGGTCAACCTTACATTCGGGGTTAACAATAATGTCGGAGGCTTATAGTGCAAGCCTTGTGAAGTTTTCCTCATATGCTCGAACAAATTCTTCTTCTTTTGGTATGAGGGAAAGGAAGTCCCTTTCCATCATAAGTCGGAGGGTTCACGGAAAATACTTATCAAAAAACATCTTCCAGAAATCCTTCCATTCCAGCGCCTCGATATCCTCCTCAAGCTTCGTATTTTTGATCAACATCAACCATTGATCAGATTCACCCTCCATACGATAAGCCTCTAGGAGAACCTTCTCTTGTTCAGAACATTGATGGATGGAGAAGAACTTTTCAATGGAGTTGATCCATTGTTTAGAGATCGTGGGATCAGATGATCCCCTAAAAGTAAGAGGATTTTATCTCATGAAGGTCTCGATAGTGACTTGTTCCTTCTAAGGGGGATTTGGAAGTTCCTCTTGACCCATGTTTCTATTCAAATCTTGAGTTATCAGAGAGATAATCGTGACAAATTTCATGATTCCCGCTCCCATAGGATTGGGATTCTCATTAGTATAGTCATCACACTAATCTTCACATCGGATGTTATCCCAAGTTCACCTATTACTGTCCATTGGCTAGAATAAAAGGAATGTTAGGGGTAACACATAAAGGGTAACCAAAAGACAAAAGGTGTTGACTTATCAATAATCTTTTATTTCCTTAACTCGTGAGTCTATCGGCTTCAATCTAGGATTTTCATGATCTACTTTCTAACATATATTCTCAGAGGCATTTTTTTATTACCTTAAAAAGGGTTCATACTAAGATTGTGAATTTATCAAACATATCCCCCAGGAGTGTCGTAACCACGAGTGTAGCAATTCCCATTGTCGTGCACTAGTTCTCGTTCGAGTCTTGCTCAAATCGGTGTTTTCGTGTTTTACCCCTAGAATACATCTGTGCTAGAGCCACCTCAACCTGCTCATATCCAGACAGGGATGTATTTGTTTGAAAAACCTCTTACTCAGTACTAACCAAAAAATAGGGATGTTTTTATTATACTTATTCTTGTCTGTAAGGATTTAATTGGGTTTTTAAATCATAATCCCAAAAATAACTAAACCTCCCTTTGATACCAACTATGACAACCCTGCTTATTTTACAAACCTAAACCTAATTTATTACATAAACTATTCACTTTATAAAACATGGAATATCGAGAGGTATAGTGTATTTGGGGCTTAGGATCATTACATAACAATGTAAAGCATGAAATAAGAAATCATTATTGAAAACTTCGTTTACATGACCACTACATTCCCTCGTACTTAGCATTTCATTGGATAATCTAAGGACATGAATAAAAAAAGGGGTGAGCTATAAAGCCTAGTAAGGGAATACAAATGGAATACATGGGGAGTACAATAAATGTTAGACAATAGTCATATCAATATATCATAAGAGAAACATGATCATAAAGGCATGATAATGCATGATAATGATAACATGGAAATGTGGTAACAACACTTACCATGGAATTTACATGAGCCAAGGCTCATTAAACGTGGAGCATGAGTAAATCCTCATTGCACATGAAGCTTGAGTAAACCCTTGTTGCACTTGAATTATCATGATTCAACACTCATGGCACATGATGTATCATGATACTATACTTTTCCCAATGCATTGGAGCACTATAGGGGCACACCTTTCTTAAACATTTCATTTCATGCAAAAGTGTGCCACAAGGATCATAAAAATGGATTCATAAAACATAATAATTTATTCCACGAAAAAGGAATGTGTAATGAAACATTATAAACAATAAGTAAATGTGCATGAAGGTGAATACCCTTGATGGAGAAATGGGAATTGTATTCACTACAAAATGGCATTGGCTTAGAAAATCGGAGCAATTTTGGCATCGTAACGGTGTGATATAAGAATTCATAAAAAAAGGTTGATGAAAGAGAAAGGGGTGTATCATCATATATAAATGAAATGGACACTGATTGGGTCATATAGATACATGTACCAACAATTGTAATTGAATTTAGATTCATGATACAAAAGTATTTCTTGAATGTAAATGAAGAGAGAGAAGTTCCTTTAGGAATTTCGACATAGTAATGGGTGTACATGTGAGGGATTTAATGATAAATAAAGGGGTCTCCCATCATTCATAAAATAAGAGGGCAGTAGGGGGGAGGTGCGAAATCATACCCCAACATTTACAATTGAAATTAAAAGGGCATAACAATATTAAGAAAATTGGACCAAAAAAAGTGAAAGGAAGAAAAACCCTTACTTGGAAGTGTCCTTCCAAAGGCTTGAGAAAGGCTTGAGAGATGATTCTTGGGAGCTTGGGGCACCTTGGGATGATTTTAGAGAGAGTAGGTCAGAGGTTGTATGAACTCCAAAGGCTCTTAGTGAGGAGGAAGTCGGATCTTGGGTGGGTTTATATAGGTGTGGTTAGTGAATTCTTTATTATTTAGGTTTGGGACCCCTTACATTAAACTAACCCAAACCGAAAATCAGCTCATGGTTTTTGGCCATGGTTTTTAGAAAAGGGAAGAGGAAAAAAATATTTTATAAGGCCAAAGTCCTAACTTCTTCAAATAATGGGGTTACTTATATGGAGGTGAGTCACACTCCCATGGAAAATAATTTTAAAAGACATGATGTATATTACATCTTGAGGGGTCCATTAATGCTTTGTAAAATAAGTCAAACAAACAAAAAATCACATTATCTTAATGGTAAAACATTTATTGGCCGAACATAAAGCTTATAGTATTTTATTACATCACTATTTGGCCATTATGATGTCATAAATCACATTATATATTTAAACGGTATTTAATTTTTACCCAAAAATTTGACTATCTCAGAAAATTATGAAAAATTCACCATTGGATAATTTCTAAGTACTGATTTCAGAAATAACATTTTTTTATCTAAATAATTTTCTAATTATGTTAATTTTCACTTTTAAAATAAAAACCGACATTTATCAAAAATTCACTGGTTTTGACAAAAATGGCTTTCAAACCTTAATAAAAATTACAATTGCCTTCATAAAATTATAAGATCATTTATATTAAATAAAATATAATATAATAATAATACTATTTTATTAAAATATTATTTAATTCAAAAATGTATTAATTCATCAAAATAGATTTCTTAGCTGAATATTAACTGAAAAAATACTATTTGTGCTAAAAAAACAATTTAGAAAGTTTCAATAATGAAAAAAATATATATTGATTATTATATAAAAAAATAATGTACATTTACATAGTACTATTGATTTGTTACATAACCCCTTAAAATAGCCGTATAAGACCTAAGGGTATGGTATGCGATGGTGACAGACTCTTGGGGTGGCTCAGATAACATCGCTCAAGCAGTAATCTCTATCAACTTCCACATTTCCGGTAGACGGTCCCGTTCGAGAATGACATGATGAAGCTAAGCTTGGGCTTGGTCAAGAATGAAGCCCAAAGATGCCACCTCTTTTCTGAGCTCTAACAAATGGGCTTCGTATAGAGAAATTCTACATGATGAGGCCGTCGCTTCCCCTATCTGACTAAATTGGGTTTGTTAAATCCCTATATTTATACTAATCATGTGATCACTGTTCATGACTATAAAAGCAACAACCACAATTCTTAACATAAAACCAAAGAATTTGAAATTTTATATAAACATTTTACATAATGATACATTTAATTAAATCAATAGGGATTTCCATTAATAAAACTTTGGTTCGTTACAATATTCCCCCCTTAAGAAATTTCACCCTAGAAATTTCATTTTCCCACACTAAAACAGATGTGGGTAACTCAGCTTCATCATTTCCTCTGATTCCCAAGTCGCTTATTCAAACATGTGGTTTCTCCACAACACCATGATTAGGGGAATTGTATTATTTCGTTGAACTTTTTCTCTACGATCTACGATCTTCACTAGTTTCTCCACATAAGAAAGATCATCCTCCAACTGTACCACCTCATAAGAGAGTACATGTGAAGGGTCCGGTATGTACTTAATTAAGAGGGATACATGAAAGACATCGTATACTTTGTCCATGGTAGGTTGAAGTGCTAATCGATAGGCCATAGCTGCGACACAATCAAGAATATCGAAGTGACCGATGTACCATGGACTTAACATCCCTTTCTTTCCAAATCTCATGACCTTCTTCCACAGAGATATGAGAAGAAAAACCATGTCGCTGACATTAAACTCAAGGTATCATCGACGATTATCTGCATAACTCTTCTGTCGACTCTGGGCTCCCTTGATATGCTGCTGAATGGTTTTCACCTTCTCCACCATTTCTTCGACCATTTCGGGTCCATGCAGCTTACGTTCACCGACCTCATCCCAACATGCTGGTGTTCTGCACCTTTTACCATACATGACTTCATAAGGTTCTATTTGGATGCTCGAGTGGAAACGATTATTATAAGAGAACTCAAATAGAGGAAGATGTTGATCCCATCCACCTTTAAAGTCCATTGAGCATTCTCTCAACATGTCCTCAAGTGTTTGGATAGTCCGCTCGGATTGGCCATCAGTTTGAGGTTGATAGGCCGTACTAAAGTTTTGTTTAGTATCTAGAGTTTGTTGAAGACTCTTCCAAAACATAGAAGTGAATCATGGATCTCGGTCAGAAACAATAGATAGTGACACTCCATGAAACCTTACCACTTCCCTGATATATATCTGTGCCAGCTGATCCAATGAGAAATCCTCCCAAATAGCAATGAAGTGTGTAGTCTTAGTAAGACGATCCACCACAACCCAGATTGCATTGCTGCCTTTAGATGTCCTTGGAAGTCCGGTGACAATGTCCATGGTGATGTTTTCCCATTTCCATTCTAGTATGGGAAATGGTTGCATCATACCCTTAGACTTCTTCATCTCTGTCTTCACTAGCGGGCACATCAGGCACATTGATGTATATTCAGCGATCTCCTTATTCATATTATCCCTCCAAAAGTTTTCTCGAAGATCTCGATACATCTTTGTGCTCCCTGGGTGAATAGATAAATTTTAACTTTCTACATCATCCAAAAGTTCCTTCTTCAGCTTTGGACTTGATGGAACACAGTCTTTTCCTAAATCGCATAATTCCTTCTTCGTTAACATTAAACTCTGCGGATTTCCTTTTTTTGATAGCTTCCACTTTTTCTTGAATTCCCACTTCATCCTTTTGATCACCCTTTAACCTTTCCAAAAGAAAGGGTTGAGCAATCATTTGAGAAAGGATTAATAATGTTCCCTTATTTATGATTCCCATGTCCATATTCATCAAGTATAAGAAGATTGGATCCTTCTCAATTCTCATCATTGATAGAATTGCAGAGTCCTTTCTACTTAGGGAATCTACCACCTTTTTCACTTTCCCAGGGTGGTAATTTTTTGAACAGTCATAATCCTTGATGACCTCTATCTATCTTCTCTGGCACATATTAAGATATTTCTGTTTGAATATAAATTTAAGACTCTTGTGGTCAGTATATATCTCACATTTCTCCCCATAGAGATAATGTTTCCAGAATTTTAAGGCGAAGATCACAACCGCAAACTCCAGATCATGCGTTGGATAGTTTCGCTCATGGATTTACAACAACCTTGAGGTGTAGGATATCACTTTATCATTTTGCATTAGCACACAACCTAATACCTTTATCAATGCATCACTGAATACCACATAAAGTTCCCCACTTTTGGGTAATGTGAGCACGTGCGCAGTGATAAACCTCCTTTTCAACTCCTCGAACCTTTCTTCGCATTCATCAATCCTAGAAAATTTTAATCCCTTTCGTGTTAGCATGGTAAGAGGGTTGGAAAATAGTGAGAAATTTCTCACAATCCGTCGATAATATCCACCTAACCCCAAGAAACTATGTATATCCGTTACCGATGTCGGCCCCATCCATCCCTCAATTGCATCTATTTTGGAGGGATCCACAGATATCCCATTGCTTGTGATGATATGGCCTAAGAATGAGACATCCTTCAACCAGAATAGACACTTTTTTTGTACTTTTCATAGAGATTCTCCTTGCGCAAAGTCTATAGTATAGTTCTTAAATTCTCCTCATGATCATCCTTGGTTTTAGAGTATATTAGAATATCATCTATAAAGATTGCCAGAAATTTTTCTAGGTAAACTCTAAATACTCAATTCATCAAGTATATGAAGATTTCTAGAGAATTGGTGAGTCTGAAAGGCATTAATATGAATTCATAGTGCCCGTATATTGTATGAAAAACAGCCTTGGGGACATCTTCCTTCTTCACCCTTACATGATAATATCCCGACCGCAAATCTACATTGGAGAAGTATTGTGCTCCACGCAGCTGATCAAACAAGTCATCGATCTATGGCAGATGATACTTGTTATTTATCGTGATTTTTTTAAGTTCACGATAATCGATGCAAAGCCGCATTGACCCATCCTTCTTCTTGACGAAGAGGATTGGTGCACCCCATGGTGAAACATTTGGGCATATAATCCCTTTATCCAGATTCTCCTGTAGTTGTTTCTTCAGCACTTCAAGCTCAACGACATCCATTGTATATGGAGTCTCGAACATTGGTAGTGCCCCAAGTATATGTTCAATTTGGAATTAAATGTCTCATCTATGAGGAAGACCAGACAGTTCCTTGGGAAACACATCAGCAAAATCGCTCAAAATAGGCATTTCATCAAGGATGGTTTCTTCCTTGGACTCAATCATCTGATCCAGATACACATTCTCATAGGGTAGTAATATCCATGCATGATATGATGGATCTAAAGTAGATTCATCTTTCTCCTTACACTTGTAATGAATTGAGGGTCGATTCTCCATATGGAGTGTGATTTCCCCCTCCGGATAATTTATTTTGGCTCTATATAAGGAAATCCAATCCATGCCAAGAATTGCATCAGATTCCACTAGAGGGAGTATGAAGAGGTTCTTCGGGAAGTTCAATCCACAGATTATGACAGGGCATGAGTTATATTCATGGGATGCAATGATTTCCCCATTTGTCGTACTCACTGACATCTTCACTTCCATGATTTGTGGTGGTGCTAGGATTGTTATACTAAACATTCGAGATATAAAAGAATGTGTAGTACCTGAATCAAAAGGTACGTTCTCTATTCATGAATGAATAACTAGCGTACCTGTCACCACTTCGGTGTTGGGGTTCACTTCGGCAGAAGTGATGGCAAAAGATCTTCCTTGCTGCCTTGTAGGTAGTTGTTTCCTCCAGTAACCTTTGGATTAGGGCACTGATTTTCTTGATGCCCCAGTTCTTTACAGTTATAGCAATGAACAGTTTTTTGTAGTTAAAATGGATTTTTCCTCTCCTATGTCGCAGCCGAAGGTCTTTATTGCCGAGAGTTTACAGCTAGGTGCCCTTATCTTCCACACCTAAAGTATTTCCTCGTCCCATTGAGGCATTGTCCAGGGTGCTTCATTCCTCAATTTTGGCAAGTGGGGTGCTGGATCTTCTTAGCACTATTGGATTTATCAATCGGACAACCAGAATTGATGCCCACCTTACTGTTCTTGTCCCCATGATACCCATGTGACTCCTGGATCTCTATTTCGACTTTGAGGGCACATCAGACAATTTCCTCATAGCTGTCGAAGTCATGTATCGATAATGCTTTTCACAGGCCAGGCTTCATCCCACTAAAGAAGCTGTCAACCTTGCATTTGGGGGTAACGACAAAGCCGGAAGCTTATCGTGAAAGCCTTGTGAGGTTTTCCTCGTATGTTCGAACAGATTCTTCTTTTTTTTTCTTGAGGTAAAGTAAGTCCCTTTCCATCTTAAACCGGAGGGTGTGTTGAAAACATTTATCGAAAAACATCTTCCATAAATCCTTCTATTCCAATGCCTTGATCTCCTCCTCAGGCATTGTATTTGTGATCAATGTCCACCATTGATCAGATTCACCCTCCATATGATAATCCTTCTGGAGAACCTTCTCTTGTTCATAACATTGAAGGATGGAGAAGATCTTTTCAATGGATTTGATCCATTGTTTAGCGATCGTGGGATCGGATGATCCACTAAAATTAGGGGGACTTTGTCTCATGAAGCTCTTGATAGTGACTTGTTCCTTCTTAGGGGGGTTTGGACATTCTACTTGACCCGTGTTTCTATTCAAAGCTTGAGTTAGCTAAGAGAGAAGTGTGACAAAGTTCACGATTCCTGCTCCCATTAGATTGGGCATCTCATTAGTACAGTCATGAAACTGATCTTCACATCGGTTGTTAGCCCGAGTCATCCAATTACCAGCCCTTGGCTGGAATAAAAGGAAATTTAGGGGGTAACACATAAAGGTTAATCTAAATAAAAAAGTTGTTTATTTGTAAAAACACTTTTATTTCCTTAACTCATGAGTCTATAGGATTCAATCTAGGCTTTTCATGATATAATTTCTTACATATATTATTAGGGGAATTTTTTTATTCCCATAATAAGGGTTCATACCGAGCTTCTGAATTTATCAAAACATATCCCCCAGGAGTGTCATAACCAAGAGTGCAGCAAGGCCCATTCTCGTGCACTAGTTCCTGCTCGAGTCTAGCTCAAAGCTGTGTTTTCGGGTTTTATCCCTAGGTTACATTTGTGCCAGAGCCGCCTCAACCTGCTCGTATCCAGACAGGGATGTATTTGTTTGATAATCCACATAATTAGTGCATAAAAAAACTTAGGTATGTTTTTATTATACATATTATTGTCTGTAATGCTTTACTAGGGTTTTCTAATCCTAATTCCAAAAATAACTAAACCTCGCTTTGATACCAACTGTGACAACCCTGCTTATTTTACAAACTTAAACATAATTTATTACATAAACTATTAACTTGATACAACATTTAATATCGAGAGGTCTAGTGTATTTGGGGGCTTAGGATCATTACATCACAACGTAAAATGTGAAATACAACTTCTTTATTGAAAACATCATTTACATGACCACTACATTCACTCGTACTTATCATTACCTGGGATAACCTGAGGACATGCATAGGAAAAGGGGTGAGCTATAAAGCCCAGTAAGTGAATAAACATGGAATGTATGAGGAGTAAAATACATTTTAGAGAATAGGTATATCAATACATCATAAGAGAGACATGACCATAAATGGTTGATAAAGAATGATAATCATAACATGGAAATGTGGCAACAACACTTAACATGAAATAAACATGAGCCAAGGCTCATTGAACATGAAGCATGAGTAAATCATCATTGCACAAGAAGCATAATTAAACCCTCGTTTCACTTGAATTAGCATGAGGCAACACTAATTGTACGTGATGTATCATGATACTATACTTTTCTCAATGCATTGGAGTGCTATAGGGGCGCACCTTTCTTATACATTTCATTTCATGCATAAGTGTGCCACATGGATTATAAAACATGGATTCATAAAACATAATCATTTATTCCACGACAAAGTAATGTGGAATGAAACATTATAATCAATAAGTAAATTTCCATGATGGTGAATACCCTTGATGGAGAAATTGGGCATGGTATTCATTACAAAATGGCATTGGCTTTGAAAATCGGTACAATTTTGGCAGCGTAACGGCGTGATATAAGAATTCATAAAAATGGTTGATGAGAGAGAAAGGGGTGTATCATCATATATAAATGAAATGTATAGTTATTGGGTCATATATATACATGTCCCAACAATTGTAATTGATGTTAGATTCATGATACAAAAGTATTTCTTGAATGTAAATGAGGAGAGAGAAGTTCATTTCGGAATTTCCGCAAAGGAACGAGTGTACATGGGAGGCATTTAAGGAGAGAGAAAGGGGTATCTTATCATTAAAACAACAATAGGGATGTATGGGGGAGGTTATAAACCATACCTAATCATTTAAAATTGAAATTAAAAGGGCATTACAATATTACGAAAAGTGGAAAAAAAGTGGAAGGAATAAAAACCATTACATGGAAGTGTGCTTCCAAAGGCTTGAGAGAGGCTTGAGAGAGGCTTCTTGGGTGATTGGGGTACCTTGGGAGGATTTTAGAGAGTGTAGGGAAGAGTTTGGATGAACACCAAAGGATTTTAGTGAGGATGAAGTGGGAGCTGGGGTGGGTTTATATAGGAAAGGTGAGTGAATTTTTTATTACATAGGTTTGGGATCCCATACATTAAACTAATCCAAACCACAAATAAGCTCATGGTTTTTGCCAATGGTTTTTTGTCAAAGGGAATATGAAAACATTATTTTATATGGCCAAAGTCCATACTTCTTAAAATAATGGGGTAGCTTATGTGGAGGTGAGTCACACTCTCATAAAAATTATTTAAAAAGACAAGATGTTTAATAAGTCTTCAGGGGTCCATTAATGCTTTGTAAAATAATTAAAACAAACGAAAAATAACATTATTTTAATGGTAAAACATATATTGGCTGAAAAAAAGCGTATAGTATATTATTACATCACTATTGGGTCATTATGATGTCATAAAACACGTTATATATTTAAACAGTATTTAATTTTTACCCAAAAATTTGATTGTCTCAGAAAATTATGAAATATTCACCGATGGATAATTTCGATGTCCTGATTCCAGAAATAACATTTATTTTATCTTAATAGTTTTCTAAATATATTAATTTTCACTTTTAAAATAAAAACCGGGATTTATTGAAAATTCACGGGTTTGGCAAAAATGGCTTTCAATACTTAATAAAAATTACAATTACATTCATAAAATTATAGGATCATTTATATTTAATAAAAATATATTTAATAATAATAATAATAATATTTTATTATAATATTATTTAATTAAAAAACCCATTAATTCATCAAAATAGATTTCTTATCTGAATATTAACTAAAAAATTACTATTTGTGCATTAAAAAAACTTTTTTCAAAGTGTCACTAATGACAAGAAAGTATATACATTATTATATAAAAAAATAATGTACATGAACATAGTACTATATAATTGTTACATAACACCATAAAACAGCCGCATAAGACCTAAGGGTAAGGTGTGCGATGGTGACAGACTCTTGGGGTGGCTCAGATAACATCGCTCGGGTGGTAATCTCTATCAACTTCCACTTTTCCCATAGACGGTCCCATTCGATCCTAAAAAGATGAAGCTCATCTTGGGCATGGTCAAGAGTGAAGCCCAAAGATTCCACCTCTTTTCTGAGCTCCGACAAATGGGCTTCGTATGGAGCAATTCTACTGTACGAGGCCGTCACTTCCTTTGTCTGAGTAAATTGGGTTTGTTAAATCCCTATATTTATACCAATTATCCGATCACTATTCAACGACTATAAAAGAAACGACCAAAAATCATAACATAAAACAAAAGAATTCGACATTTTATATAAACATTTTACATAAAGAGACATTTAATTAGATCAATAGGGATTTCAATTAATGAAACTTTGGTTCGTTATAATATTCCCCCATTAAGAAATTTCACCCTAGAAATTTCATGTTCCCACACTAAAATAGATGTGTGGAACTCAGCTTCATCATTTCCTCTGATTCCCAAGTCGCTTCTTCAAACTTCTGGTTTCGCCACAAAACCTTGACGAGGGGAATTGTCTTATTTCATAGAACTTTTTCTCTACGATCTATGATCTTCACTAGTTTCTCCACATAAGAAAGATCATCCTCCAACTGTACCACCTCATAAGAGAGTACATGTGAAGGGTCTGGTATGTACTTTCATAAGAGGGATACATGAAAGACATCATGTACTTTGTCCATGGTAGGATGAAGTGCTAGTTGATAGGCCACAACCCTGACATGATCAAGAATCTAAAAGGGGACAATGTAACATGGACTGAACCTCCCTTTCTTTCCAAACCTCATGACCTTCTTCCATAGAGATATGCGTAGAATAACAATGTCTCCAACTTTTAACTCAAGGTCTCGTCGACGATTATCATCAAAACTCTCTGTCGACTCTGGGCTGCCTTGATATACTACCGAATGGATTTCACCTTATCCACCATTTCATCAACCATTTTTGGTCCATGAAACTTATGTTCACCGACCGCATCCCAACATTCTAGTGTTCTGCACCTTTTCCCATACATGGCTTCACAAGGGGCCATTTGGATGCTCGAGTGGAAACTGTTATTATAAGAGATCTCAACTAGAGGAAGATGTTGATCCCATCCTCCTTTAAATTCCATTGAGCATTTTCTCAACATGTCCTCAAGTGTTTGGATAGTACACTTGGATTGGACATTAGTTTGAGGATGAAAGGTCGTACTAAAGTTTAGTTCAGTGTCTAGAGTATTTTGAAGACTCTTCCAAAACATAGAAGTGAATCATGGATCTCGGTCAGACACAATAGATAGTGACACTCCATGAAGCCTTACCACTTCCCTGATATATATCCATGACAGTTGATCCAATGAGAAATCCTCCAGAATATAAATGAAGTGTGTAGTCTTTGTAAGACGATCCACCACAACCCAGATTGCATTGCTGCCTTTAGATGTCCTCGGAAGTCCGGTGACAAAGTCCAAGGTGATGTTCTCCCATTTCCATTCTGGTATGGGCAATGGATGCATCATCCCCTTAGACTTCTTCCTCTTTGCCTTCACTTGTTGGCACACCAGGCACATTGATGTATATTCATTGATCTCCTTCTTTATATTATCCCACCAAATGTTTTCTCGGAGATCTAGATACACCATTGTTCACCCTGGGTGAATAGAGAAATTTGAACATTGTTCATCTTCCAAAAGTTCCTTCTTCAGCTTCGGACATGATGGAACACATAGTATTTTCCCAAATCGCACAATTCCATCTTCATTAACATTAAACCACGAGGATTTCCCTTTTTTATAGCTTCCACTTTTTCCTAAATTCCCACATCATCATTTTGATCATCCTTTTATCTTTCCAAAAGAGATGGCTGAACAATAATTTGTGAAAGGATTGATTCTGTTCCCTTATTTATGATTCCCATGTCCATATTCATCAAGTCTAAGAAGATTGGATCCTTCTCAATTCTCATCATTGATAGAATCGCTGGGTCCATTCTACTTAGGGCATCTACCACCTTGTTCACTTTCCCAGGGTGGTAATGTATTGAACAGTCATAATCCTTGATGACCTCTATCCATCTTCTCTGGTACATATTAAGCTATTTAAATGTGAATATAAATTTAAGACTCATATGGTCAGTATATATCTCACATTTCTCCCCATATAGATAATGTCGCCTGATTTTTAAGGAAAAGATCACAACTGCCAACTCCAGATCATGCTTTGGATAGTTTCGCTCATGGATTTTCAACTACCTTAAGGTGTAGGATATCACTTTATCATTCTACATTATCACACAGCCTAAGCCCTTCTTCTAAGCATCACTGAATACCACAAAAAGTTTCCCACTTGTGGGTAAAGTTAGCACGGGTGCAGTGATAAACCTCATTTTCAACTCCCTGATCATTTCTTCACATTCAACACTCCAAGAAAATTTTAACACCTTTTGAGTTAGCTTTTTAAGAGGGTTGGACAATCATGAGAAATTTCACACAAGTCATCAATAATATCCAGCTAACCCAAAGAATATACAGATATCCGTTACTGATGTTGGCCTCATCCATCCCTCAATTGCTTCTATTTTGGAGGGATCCACAGATATCCCATTACTTGTGATGATATGGCCCATGAATGAGACTTCCTTCAACCAGAACTCACAGTTTTTGTACTTTTCATAGAGCTTCTGCTTGCGCAAAGTCTCTAGTATAGTTCTTAAATTCTCCTCATGATCATCCTTGGTTTTGAAGTATATTAGAATATCATCAATAAATACTACCACAAATTTGTATAGGTAATCTCTAAAGACTCTATTAATCAAGTCCATGAATATTGCTAGAGAATTGGCATGTATGAAAGGAATTACTATGAATTCATAGTGCCCATATCTTGTATGAAAATCAGTCATGGGGACATCTTCCTTCTTCACCCTTACATGATAATATCCCGACCGCAAATCTACCTTGGAGGAGTATTGTGCTCCACGTAGCTGATCGAACAAGTCATCGATCTGTGGCATAGGATACTTTTTCTTAATCGTGATTTTGTTAAGTTCACGATAATCGATGAAAAGCCGCGTTGACCCATCCTTCTTCTAGACTAAGAGGACTGGTGCACCCCATGATGAAGGACTTGGGCGTATAAACCCTTTATCCAGATTCTCCTGTAGTTGTTTCTTAAGCCCTTCATGCTCATCGACAGCTATTCTATATGAAGTCTTGGATATTGGTAGTGCCCTAGGTATATTATCAATTGAGAATTAAACGTCTCATCTAGGAGGAAGACCAAGCAGTTCCTCAAGAAACACTTTAGTGAAATCCCTCAAAATAGGCATTTCATCAAGGATGGTTTCTTCCTTGGACTCAATCATATGAGCTAGATAGGCATGCTCATAGGGCAGTAATATTCATGCTTGAGATGATAGAGCTAAAGAAAATTCATCTTTCTCATTACACTTGTAATGAATCGAGGGTCGATTCTCCATATGGAGTGTGATTTCCCTCTCCCGACAATTTATGTTGGCTCTATATAAGAAAAGCCTATCCATTAAATAATTTCATCAGATTCCACTAGAGGGAGTATGACAAGGTTCGCCTAGATGTTCAATCCACATATTATGATAGGGCATGAGTTATATTCATGGGATGCAATGATTGCCCCATTTTTCATACTCACTGACATCTTCACTTCCATGATTTGTGGTGGAGCTGGTATTGTTCTACTAAACTTTAAAGATATAAAAGAATGTGTAGAACCTGAATAAAAAATTATGTTCCCTACTCTTGAATGAATAACTAGTGTACCTGTCATCACTTGGGTGTCAGGGTTCACTTTGGCAGAAATGATGGAAAAATCTCTTCCTTGATGCCTTGTAGGTTATTGGTTGCCTTCGGAAACCATTGGATTAGGGAACTGATTTTCAAGACGCCCCGGTTCTTTGAAGTTGTATCAATGAACAATGTGTTGCAGTTCAAATGGAGTGTTCCTCTCCTTTGTCGCACCCGCGGGTCTTTCTTGTTGACAGTTTACAGCTAGGTGCCCTTCTCTTCCACACCTAATAGACTTCCTCGTCCCCTTGAGGCTATTTCCAGGGTGCTTCTTTCCCCACTTTTGGCAAGTGGGGTGCTGGATCTTCTTAGCGTTGTTTGATTTATCAATTGGCCCGCCAGCATTGATGTCCACCTTACGGTTCTTGTCGCCATGATACCCTTGTGATTCCCCAATTTCCATTTCGACCTTGAGGGAACATCGGACAATTTCCTCATAACTGTCGAAGTCATGGATCGATAATGCTTTCCGCAGTCTAGGCTTCAGCCCACAAAAGAAGCAGTCAACCTTGAATTCGGGGTTAATGACAAAGCCGAAAGCTTATCAAGAAAGCCTTGTCATGTTTTCCTCATACACTCCAATAGATTCTTCTTATTTTTTATTGAGGGAAAGGAAGTCCCTTTCCATCTTAGGCCTAAGGGGGCGCGGAAAATATTTATCGAAAAACATTTCCAGAAATCATTCCATTTCAATTCCTTGATCTACTCCTTAGGCTTCGTATTTTTGATCAACATCCACCATTGATCAGAATCACCCTCCATATTATAATCCTCCAGGAGAACCTTCTCTTGTTCAGAACATTGAAGGATGGAGAAGATCTTTTCAATTGAGTTGATCAATTGTTTAGCGATCGTGGGATCGGATGATCCACTAAAAGTAGGATGCATTTATCTCATGATGCTCTCGATAGTGACTTGTTACTTCTTAAGGGGGGGGGGGGGGGGTTTGGACATTCTTCTTGACCTGTGTTTCTATTCAATGCTTGAGTTAGCTGATAGAGAAGCATCACAAAGTTCATCATTCCTGCTCCCATGGGGTTGGGTATCTCATTAGTAAAGTCATCACACTGATGTTCACATCGGTTGTTAGCCCGAGTCCTCCTATTACTGGCCATTGGCTGGAATTAAAGGAATGTTAGGGGGTAACAAATAAAGGGTAATCCAAAGACAAATGTTGTTGACTTATAAATAAACTTTTATTTCCTTAACTCATGAGTATATAGGCTTTAATCTAGGATTTTCATGATCTACTTTCTAACATATATTCTTAGGGGAATTTTTTTTATTCACTTAATAAGGGTTCATACTAAGGTTGTGAATTTATCAAAACATATCCCCCAGTAGTGTCATAACCAATAGTGCAGCAAGGCCCGTTGTCGTGCACTAGTTCTCGTTCGAGTCTAGCTCAAAGCAGTGTTTTAGGGTTTTACCCATAGGATACATCTATGCCAGAGCCGCCTCAACCTGCTCATATCCAGACAGGTATGTATTTGTTTGAAAAACCACTTACTCGGTACTTACAAAAACTTGGGGATGTTTTTATTATACATAGTCTTGTCTGTATGGCATTACTAGGGTTTTTTAATCCTAATCCCAACAATAACTAAACCTCCCTTTGATACCAACTATGACAAGCCGTCTTATTTTACAAACTTAAACATAATTTAATACATAAACTATTCACTTGATATAACATGGAGGATTAAGAGGTCTAGTGTCTTTGGGGCTTAGGATCATTACATAACAACGTAAAATGTGAAATACAACATCTTTATTGAAAACATTGTTTACATGACCACTTCATTCCCTGGTACTTAGCATTGCATGGGATAACCAGAGGACATGCATAGGAAAATGGATGAGCTATAAGTCCCATTAAGGGAATAAACATGGAATACACTAGGAGTAAAATACATGTTAGACAATGGGAATATCAATACATCCTAAGAGAAAAATGACCATAAGGGAATGATAAAGCATGATAATCATAACATGGAAATGTGGCCACAACACTTAACATGAAATTAACATGAGCCAAAGCTCATTGGACATGTAGCAGGAGAAAATCCTCATTGCACATGAAGCATAAGTAAACCCTCTTTTCACTTGAATTAGAATGATTAAACACTCATTACATATGACGTATCATGATACTATACTTTTCCCTATGCAATGGAGTGCTATAGGGGAGCACCTTTCTTAAACAATTCATTTCATGCATAATTGTGCCACATGGATCATAAAACATGGATTAATAAAACATAATCATTTATTCCACGAAAAATGATCATGGAATGAAACTTTATAATAAATAAGTAATTGTGAAATAATGTGAATACCCTTGATGGAGAAATTGGGCATGGTATTCACTACACAATGGCATTGGCTTAGAAAATCGGTGCAATTTTGGCAGCATAACGGCGTGATATAAGAATTAAAAAAACTACTGATGAGATAGAAAGGGGTGTATCATCATATATACATGAAATGGATAGTGAGTGGGTCATATAGATACATGTTCCAACAATTGTAATTGAATTTAGATTCATGATACAAAAGTATTTCTTGAATGTAAATGAGGAGAGATAAGTCCATTTTGGAATTTTGGCATAGTAACGGGTGTACATGGGAGGCATTTAAGGAGAAAGAAAGGGGTCTCTCATCATTAAAAAAATAATAGGGTAGTATGGGGGAGGTTCTAAACCATACACCATCATTTAAAATTGAAATAAAAAGGGAATAACAATATTAATAAAACTGGACAAAAAAAGTGAAAGGAAGAACAACCATTACTTGGAAGTGTGCTTCCAAAGGCTTGAGAGAGGCTTGAGAGAGGCTTCATGGGTGATTCGGGTACCTTGGGAGGATTTTAGAGAGAGTAGGGTAAAGGTTGGACGAACTCCAAAGGCTTTGAGTGAGGAGGAAGTGGGATCTTGGGTGTGTTTATATAGGAATGGTGAGTGAATTCATTATTATTTAGTATTGGGACCCCTTACATTAAACTAATCCAAACCACAAATAAGCTCATGATTTTTCCCATGGTTTTTGTCAAAGTGAAGTGGAAAAAAATATTTTATAATGACAAAGTCTGTCCTTCTTAAAATAATAGGGTTGCTTATGTGGAGGTGAGTCACACTCTCATGGAAATTAATTTAAAAAGACAAGATGTTTAGTAAGTCTTGAGGGGTCCATTAATGCTTTTTAAAATAAGTCAAACAAATGAAAAATCACATTATTTTAATGGTAAATAATATATTGGCTGAACATAAAGCGTATAGTATTTTATTACATCACTATGGGGTCATTATGATGGCATAAAACACATTATATATTTAAACGGTATTTAGTTTTTACCCAAAAAAATTGAATTTCTCAGAAAATTATGAAATACTCACCGTTGGATAATTTCGACATCTTGATTATAGAAATAACATTTATTTTATCTAAATAATTTTCTAAATATATTAATTTTCACTTTTAAAATACAAACCCACATTTATCGAAAATTCATGAGTTTTGACAAAAAATGGCTTTCAATCCTTAATAAAAATTACTATTGCGTTCATAAAATTATAAGATCATTTATATTTATTAAAAAATAATTTAATAATAATAATAATAATATTTTATAAAAATATTATTTAATTCAAAAATCCATTAATTCATCAAAATAGATTTCTTAGCTGAATATTAACTAAAAAAAATATTATTTGTGCTTTAAAAAACTATTTACAAAGTGTCAATAATTACAAGAAAGTATGTTCATTATTATATAAAAAAATAATGTACATGAACATAGTACTAGCGATTTGTTACATAACCCCTTAAAATATCCGCATAAGACCTAAGGGTAAGGTGTGCGATGTTGACAGACTCTTGGGGTGCCTCAGATAACATCGCTCGTGTGGTAATCTCTATCAACTTCCACTTTTACCGTAGACGGTCCCATTTTGAGCATGACATTATGAATCTCAGCTTGGGATTGGTCAAGAGTGAACCCCAAAAATGCCACCTCTTTTCCGAGCTCCGAAAAATGGGCTTCATATGGAGAAATTCTACTGGACGAGGTCGTCACCTCCTTTGTTTGACTAAATTGGGTTTGTTATAGCCCTATATTTGTACTAATCATGTGATCACTATTCAATGACTATAAAAGCAATGACCACAATTCTTAACATAAAACCATATAATTTGACATTTTATATAAACATTTTACAAAAAGATACATTTAATTAGATTAACAGGGATTTCCAATAATAAAACATTGGTTCGTTACAATATTCCCCCATTAAGAAATTTCACCCTAGATATTTCGTTTTCCCACACTAAAAGAGATGAGGGTAACTCAGCTTCATCATTTCCTCCAATTCCCAAGTCCCTTCTTCAAACTTGTGGTTTCGTCACAACACCTTGATAAGGGGAATTGTCTTATTTCGTAGAATTTTTTCTTTACGATCTAATATATTCACTAGTTTATTCTCATAAGAAAGATCATCCCCCAACTGTACCACCTCAGAAGAGAGTACATGTGAAGGGTACAGTTTGTACTTCCTTAAGAGGGATACATGAAAGGCATCATGTTCTTTGTCCATGGTAGGTTGAAGTTCTAGTCGATAGGCCATAGCCCCAGCACGATCAAGAATCTCGAAGGGGCCGATGTACCTTGGACTCAACTTCTCTTTCTGTTCAAACCTCATGACCTTCTTCCATAGAGATATGCGTAGAAATACCATGTCTCTAACTTTAAACTCAAGGTCTCATTGATGATTATCTGCATAACTCTTCTGTCGACTCTGGGCTGCCTTGATATACTGTTGAATGGTTTTCACCTTCTCCACCATTTCATCAACCATTTCTAGTCCATGCACCTTACGTTCACCGACCTCATCCCAATATTCTGGTGTTCTGCACCTTTTCCCATACATGGATTCATAAGGTTCCATTTGGATCCTCGAGTGGAAACTGTTATTATAAGAGAACTCAACTAGAGGAAGATGTTTATCCCATACTCCTTCAAAGTCCATTGAGCATGCTCTCTACATTTACTCAAGTGTTTGGATAGTCCGCTTGGATTGGCCATCAGTTTGAGGATGATAGGCCGTACTAAAGTTCAGTTCAGTATCTAGAGTATTTTTAAGACTCTTCCAAA
Source organism: Viscum album (assembly GCA_963277665.1). Classification (NCBI taxonomy): domain Eukaryota; kingdom Viridiplantae; phylum Streptophyta; class Magnoliopsida; order Santalales; family Viscaceae; genus Viscum; species Viscum album. The sequence continues at coordinate 930,323,880 of OY728122.1, read as the reverse complement.
ACATAGAAGTGAATCTTGGATCTCGGTTAGACACAATAAGTAGTGACACTACATGAAGCCTTACCACTTCCCTGATATATATCCTTGCCAGTTGATCCATTGAGAAATCCTACTCAATAACAATGAAGTGTGCAGTCTTTGTAAGACGATCCACCACAACCCAGATTGCATTGCTGCCTTTAGATGTCCTCAGAAGTCTGGTGACAAACTCCATGGTGATGATCTCCCATTTCCATTCTAGTATGGGCAATGGTTGCATCATCCCCTTAGAACTCTACCTCTCTGTCGTCACTTGCTGGCAGACCAGGCACATTAATGTATATTCAGCGATCTCCTACTTCATATTATCCCACCTAATGTTTTCTTGGAGATCTCGATACATCATTGTGCTCCCTGGGTGAATAGAGAAATTTGAACTTTGTGCATCATCCAAAAGTTCCTTCCTCAGCTCCGGACATGATGGAACACAAAGTCTTTTCCCAAATCACACAATTCCTTCTTCATTAACATTAAACTCCGAGGATTTCCCTTTTTTGATAGCTGCCACTTTTTCTTGAATTCCCACATCATCCTTTTGATCATCCTTTAACCTTTACAAAACATATGGTTGAGCAATCATTTGTGAAAAGATTGATTATTTTCCCTAAATTATGATTCCCATGTCCATATTCATCAAGTATAAGAAGATTGGATCCTTCTAAATTCTCATCATTGATATAATCGCTGGGTCCTTTCTTCTTAAGGAATCTACCACCTTGTTCTTTTTCCTAGGGTGGTAATGTATTGAACAATCATAATCCTCGATGACCTCTATCCATCTTCTCTAGCGCATATTAAGCTTTTTCTATGTGAATATAAATTTAAGACTTTTGTGGTCAGTATATATCTCACCTTTCTCCCCATAGAGATAATGTCCCCAGATTTTTAAGTCAAAGATCACAACTGCCAACTCCAGATCATGAGTTTGATAGTTTCGATCATGTATTTTCAACTTCTTTGAGGCATAGGATATTACTTTATCATTCTACATTAGCACATATCCTAAGCCCTTCTTTGAAGCATCACTGAATACCACAAAAAGTTCCCCACTTTTGGGTAAAGTGAGCACGAGTGCAGTGATAAGCCTCCTTTTCAACTCCTTGAACATTTTTTCACATTCATCACTCCATGAAAATTTTAATCCCATTCAAGTTAGCTTCGTAAGACGGTTGGAGAATCATGGGAAATTTCTCACATGTCGTCGATAATATCCAGCTAACCCCAAGAAGCTACGAATATCCGTTACCGATGTTGGCCTCATCCATCCATCAATTGCATCTATTTTGGAGGGATCCATAGATATCACATTGCTTGTGATGATATGGACCATGAATGAGACTTCCTTCAACTATAACTCACACTTTTTGTACTTTTCATAGAGCTTCTCCTTGCGTAAAGTCTCCAGTATAGTTCTTAAATGCTTCTCATGATCATCCTTGGTGTTGGAGTATATTAGAATATCATCTATAAAGACTACAACAAATTTGTCTAGGTAATCCCTAAATACTATATTAATCATGTCCATGATGATTTATGGAGAATTGGTGAGTCTAAAAGGCATTACTATGAATTCATTGTGCCCATATATTGAATGAAAAGCAATACTGTGGACATCTTCCTTCTTCACCATTACATGATAATATCCCAACCACAAATCTACCATGGATATGTATTGTGCTCCACGCAGCTGATCGAACATGTCATCGATCTGTGGCAGAGGATACTTCTTCTTTATCATGATTTTGTTATGTTCACGATAATTGATGCAAAGCCGCATTGACCCGTCCTTCTTCTTGATGAAGAGGACAGGTGCACCCCATGGTGAAGGACTTGGGCATATAATCCCTCAATCCAGATTCTCCTGTAGTAGTTTCTTCAGCCCTTCAAGCTCAACGACAACCATTCTATATGGATTCTTGAATATTGGTAGTGCCTCAGGTATATGTTCAATTGAGAATTAAATGTCTCATCTAGGAGGAAGACCAGGCAGTTCCTCGGGAAACACTTCAGTGAAATCTATCAAAATAAGCATTTCATCAAGGATGGTTTCTTCCATGGACTCAATAATCTGAGCCAGATACGCGTGCTCATAGGTCAGTAATATCCATTTTTGAGAAGATGGAGCTAAAGGAGATTCATCTGGCTCCTTACACATGTAATGAATCGAAGGTCGATTCTCCATATGGAGTGTGATTTCCCTCTCCCGCAAATTTATGTTTGCTCTATATAAGGAAAGCCAATACATGCCACGAATTGCATCAGATTCCACTAGATGGAGTATGAAGAGGTTCTCCGGGATGTTCAATCCACAGATTATTACTTGGCATGAGTTTTATTCATGGTATGAACTGATTGCCCCATTTTTCGTACTCAATGACATCTTCACTTCCATGATTTGTGGTGGTGATGATATTGTTCTACTAAACATTAGAGATATAAAATAATGTCTAGAACCAAAATCAAAAAGTACGTTCACTATTCATGACTGAATAGCTAGCGTACCTGTCACCAATTCGGTGTCGGGGTTCACTTCGGCATAAGTGATGGAAAAAGCTATTCCTTGCTGCCTTGTAGGTTGTTGGTTGCCTCCGAAAACCTTTGGATTGGGGAACAGATTTTCAAGACACCCCGGTTCTTTGCAGTTGTAGCAATGAACAATGTATTGCAGTTCAAATGGAGCATTCCTCTCCTCTGTTGCAACCGCGGGTCTTTCTTGCCAACAGTTTACAGCTAGGATCCCTTCTCTTCCACACCTAAAGCATTTCCTCATCCCCTTGAGGCAATTTCCAGGGTTCTTATTTCCGCACATTTGGAAAGTGGGGTGCTGGATCTTCTTTTCACTATTGAATTTATCAATTGGATTGCCATCATTGATGTCCACCTTATAGTTCTTGTCCCCATGATACCCCTGTGATTCCCCGATCTCTATTTTGACCTTGAGGGCACAACAGACAATTTCCTCATAGCTGTCAAAGTCATGGATCGATAATGCTTTCCGCAGGCTATGCTTCAGCCCAACAAAGAAGTGGTCAACATTGCATTCAGGGGTAACGACAAAGCAGGAAGCTTATCGTACAGGCCTTGTGATGTTTTCCTCATATGCTTCAACAGATACTTCTTCTTTTTTCTTGAGGGAAAGGAAGTCCCTTTCCATCTTAAGCTGGAGGGTGCACAGAAAATATTTATCAAAAAACATCTTCCAGAAATCCTTTCATTCCAATGCCTTGATATCATCCTCAGGCTTCGTATTTTTGATCAACGTCCACCATTGATCAGATTAACCCTCCATATGATAATCTTCCAGGAGAACCTTCTCTTGTTCAGAACATTGAAGGATGGAGAAGATCTTTTCAATGGAGTTTATCCATTGTTTAGGGATCGTGGGTTCTGATGATCCACTAAAAGTAGGATGCCTTTGTCTCATGATGCTCTAGATAGTGACTTGTTCCATCATAGGGGGGTTTGGACGTTCTTCTTGACCCATGTTTCTATTCAAAGCTTGAGTTAGTTGAGAGAGAAGCGTGACAACGTTCACGATTCCCTCTCCCATTAGATTGGGAATCTCATTAGTATATTTATCAAACTGATCTTCACATCGGTTGTTAGCATGATTCCTCCTATTACTGACCATTGGCTAGAATAAAAGGAAAGTTAGGGGAAACACATAAAGGTTAATCCAAATACAAAATATGTTGACTTATAAATAATCTTTTATTTCCTTAACTCATGAGTCTATAGGCTTAAATCTAGGATTTTCATGATCTACTTTCTAACATATATTCTCAGGGGAATTTTTTTATTCCCTTAATAAGGGTTCATACTAATCTTGTGAATTTTTCAAAACATATCCCCCAGGCGTTTCATAACCAAGAGTGCAGAAAGGCCCGTTGTCGTGCACTAGTTCCCGGTAGAGTCTAGCTCAATGCGGTGTTTTTGGGTTTTACCCCTAGGATACTTCTGTGCCAGAGCCGCCTCAACCTTCTCGTATCCAGACAGGGATGTATTTGTCTGATAAACCACATACTCAGTACTTATAAAAACATAGGTATGTTTTTATTATAATTATTCTTGTCTATAAGGCTTTACTAGGTTTTTCTAATCCTAATCCCAAAAATAACTAAACCTCCCGTTGATATCGACTATGACAACCCTGCTTATTTTACAAACTTAAACATAATTTATTACATAATATATTCACTTGATACAACATGGAAGATTAAGAGGTATAGTGTCTCTATGGCATAGGATCATTACATGACAACATAAAACATGAAATACAACATCTCTATTGAAATCTTCGTTTACATGACCACTAAATTCCCTCGTACTTAGCATTGCATGGGATAACCTGAGGACATGCATAGGAAAAGGGGTGAGCTGAAAAGCCCAGTAAGGGAATAAACATGGAATATATGAGGATTTCAACAAATGTTAGACAATAGGCATATCAATACATCATAAGAGAAACATGACCATAAAGGGATGATAAAGCATGATAATCATAACATGGAAGTGCAACAACAACACTTAACATGAAATTAACATGAGCCAAGGCTCATTGAACATGGAGCATGAGTAAATTCTCATTGCTCATGAATCATATGTAAACCCTCGTTTCACTTGAATTATCATGAGTAAACACTCATTTCACATGACGTATCATGATACTATACTTCTCCCAATGCATTGGAGCTCTATAGGGGCACACCTTTCTTAAACATTTCATTTCATGCATATGTGTGCCACATGGATCATAAAACATGGATTCATAAAACATAAACATTTATTCCATGACAAAGGAACATGGAATGAAACATTATAATGAATAAGTAAACGTCAAAGAAGGTGAATACCCTTGATGGAGAAATTGGGCATGGTATTCACTACAAAATGGCATTGGCTTAGAAAATCTGTGCAATTTTGGCAGCGTAACGGCGTAATATAAGAATTAATAAAAAATGGATGATGATAGAGAAAGGGGTGTATCATCATATCTACATGAAATGGATAGTGATTCGGTCATATAGATACATGTCCCAACAATTGTAATTGAATTTAGATTCATGATACAAAAGTATTGCTTGAATGTAAATGAGGAGAGAGAATTTCATTTCGGAATTTCGGCATCGTAATAGGTATACATGGGAGGCATTTATGAAGAGATAAAGGGTCTATAATCATTCAAACAATAATAGGAAATCATGGGGTGATTATAAACCATACCATATCATTTAAAAATGAAATTAAAAGGGGATTACATTATTAAGAAAATTGCACAAAAAAAGTGAAAGGAAGAAAAACCATTACATGGAAGTGTGCTTCCAAAGGCATGAGAGAGGCTTGAGAGAGGCTTATTGGGTGCTTTGGGTACCTTTGGAGGATTTTTGAGAGAGTATGGTAGAGTTTGGATGGACTCAAAAGGCTTTTAGTGAGGAGGAAGTGGTAGCTTGGGTGGGTTTATATAGGAAAGGTGAGTGAATTATTTATTATTTAGGTTTGGGACCCCTTACATTAAACTAATCCAAACCACAAATAAGATAATGGTTTTTCCAATGGTTTTTGTGAAAGGTAAGAGGAAAAAAATATTTTTTATGGCCAAATTTCATCCTTCTTAAAATATTGGGGTTGCTTATGTGGAGGTGAGTCACACTCTCATGGAAAATAATTTAGAAATACAAGATGATTAATAAGTCTTGAGGGGTCCATTAATGCTTTGTAAAATAAGTCAAAAAAACACAAAATCACATTATATTAATGGTAAAACATATATTGGATGAAAATAAAGCATATAGTATTTTATTACATCACTATTGGGTCATTATGATGTCATAAAACACAATATATATTTAAACGGTATTTAAGTTTTACCCAATAATTTGACTGTCTCAGAAAATTATGAAATATTCACCATTGGATAATTTCGACATCCTGATTCCAGAAATAACATTTATTTTATCGAAATAATTTTCTAAATATATTACTTTTCACTTTTAAAATAAAAACCGACTTTTATAAAAAATTCACGGGTTATGACAAAAATGGCTTTCAATCCTTGATAAAAAGTACAATTGCATCCATAAAAATATAAGATCATTTATATATAACAAAAATTAATTTAATAATAATAATAATATTTTATTAAAATGTTATTTAATTCAAAAATCCATTAATTCATCAAAATAGATTTCTTAGCTGAATATTAACTAAAAAATACTATTTGTGATTTAAAAAAACTATTTACAATGTGTCAATAATTAAAAGAAATTATATTCATTATTATATACAAAAATAATGTGCATCAACATAGTACCAGTGATTTGTTACATAACCCCTTAAAACAGGCACATAAGACCTAAGGGTAAGGTGTGCGATGGTGAAAGACTCTTGGGGTGGCTCGGATAACATAGCTCGAGTGGTAATCTCTATCAACTTACACTTTTCCCATAGACGGTATCGATAGAGCTTGACATGATAAAGCTTAGCTTGGGCTTGGTCAAGAGGGAAGCCCATAGATGCCACCACTTTTCTGAGATCCAAAAAAATGGGGTTCGTATGGAGAAATTATACTGGATGAGGCCATCGCTTCCTTTGTCTGAGTAAATTGGGTTTGTTAAAGACCTATAATTATACTAATCCTGTGATCACTATTCAATAGCTATAAAAGATATGGTCACAATTCATAACATAAAACTGAAGTATTTGATATTTTATATAAATATTTTACATAAAGAGACATTTAATTATATCAAGAGGGATTTCCATTAATGAAACTTTGGGTCATTACACGTTCAATGGTAATATGTTTATGAAATCAATTTCCCTTTCATGGGTTATTATTTTTATGAAATTATTATGAATCCTATCTTTTTTCACATGTTATGATATGATTACATGTTTTTATTACCATTTTCATTTCATGGTTTTTGATATGAATATTTATGATCTTGTGGAACATTTATGTATTATTTCATAATGAGATGGGTGGGTCTTATATCTCCCTAAAATTCATTGGGTAATGATTCATATCTCCTGATATAGACCAAGATGTTATTGGGAATGCTCCATGACTACTAAGATGCCCTTGTGAGTGAACCATGACTACCATGATGGTATAAGGAGTGAACTCATGCTACTAAGATGGTCTTCAGAGTGAAACATGAATACCTACATGGGATGGGATGTGAAACCACAATACAAATATAGTCATGGTAGTGTTGCCTTGTAAAATATTGAAATCATATTATATGATTATGTGATTTCCACAATTATATGTTGTATTCCTTTATTGTGATTACATTAATTATTCTATCATTTATAATATGATCCATGTCTTATTAATTTAAAATCATTATTATTTTTTATAATATGAATGGAACTATCTTTATATGTTAATCATAATTTCCATTCCCTTTGATCATGTTATGCTGAAAAATTTCTTTTGTTTACTCTTATAGAGCTTATGAGCTCACCCCTTCTTATGTTTCCATTCACAAGATTATAATGAATGGTGTTAGGTTGATCTTATAATGGTGGAGATTTTTAAGGCATATGTTGACGTTCATTCACCAGGATAGAATATTTTGGATCCTTATTTCTATTTACACTAATCAAATATGGTCTATTCAATTCATTTTTTAATGATATGAATATAAATTAAAACAATGTATTATCCATGTATGTTAAGCGTGAGTATCTATAATGATCATAATCATTATGATTTCAATGTGACATTTATTAACTATTTCATTCCATATGATATTATATATATATTATTAAAATCACTGTACATGGGTATCTACGAGATAGATCAGTTGGAGATTCCGAAAAATTAAATTAATTGATTAATAAAATAATTAATCCGTGTAATCCACTTGTATCTTATCATAGTAAAATAATGAATCAAAATAAATTATATCCTATAATTTTAGGTAGTTATTATTTGAAAAAGATGATGGTAATGAGTTATTCCAACAACTGAAACTCCATGTATTCATTTTTATTGATTAATTTCATGTCACATTTCTACCATTATAAATATATTATTTTCATATTATGCGAGTCATCCCTACCTCCTTATTATTTATTGGTATGCATTCCTATAATTTTTTATGTAAATCCCCTTATAGTTACACTCACCTATATGTGAGGTAAATTAATTGTATTGATGGTGCTCCCTGGATCATGCTATTTGATTATGATATAGGTAAGGAGAAATTAATCATAGGAGATACACGTGATAGAGGAGGAATGATGCAGCTCACTCCAAGACTGAATTATGGAGTTTTCCTGTGGGGATACCAATTTTTACATTGTCCCCTTATAATAAAAAACACATATTTAATTCTTATGATCATGTAACATTTTATTTATTTTATTTATTTGTGATACATGATTTTTTATGTATTCATGACCAAGAAAACATAAATAAATTGACTAACATGAAGAAATTGATTTAAAATAAATGGGTTATGTGTAAATATTTTATCAGAAAATTGATAATCACTTAAATAAAATACATGAAATATTAAAAAGGCATGTAAAATAAGAAATAATAAAACTTACACCAAATAAACTAAAATACCTCAAGTAAATATTATTTAATTATATATTCCATTATGGTAATTAAGATGGACTTATAGTTCAAATTCATATAATACCTTCTTAAGAAAATATATAATTATATGAATAATATAAACATAAATGGAGGGTGAAAATAATGGAAATTTTATTAGATATAACTATATTTTTCTATTAAAAAAAGTTTCAAGGAAAGGGTGGAGGTAATTTGCATCATGATTTTTGTAATGCGGAGTGAACTCAATCGAACAAGGAAATGTAGGTCTATAATTGGGAGAAACAAATCACAAAAAAATATTTCATTTTCATTGATTTTTTTCAGTTATAAGATTGTAAATATAGACTGTTTACACTATAATTCATATATTATCAGGAAATCTATGTTCAATGTTGAGGGTCATTGAGAATTGATAAAAACATAGAAGATTTATGATAAAATTTAATTTATTTTGTGACACCTATAAATAAAATTAGGTAAAATTAATATTCTCTCATATTATTTTGGAAAAATAGTAATCATATCAAATAAATTACCCTTTTGATCAATTTTGGATAAAGGACATCTCCCTATTTGTAGTAAATTCTATGAATGGATCAGCTGTATATATGTTTTGATAGGTGATGAATGAATGTATTATGTGCTAAAATACATAATCCATGATCCAAACATTAAAGATATGAGTGGTGAGGAGTTCACTATTTATAAAAATCACCTGAATTAAGGGTTATATGTTTAATTTTTTTAGTTTTTTAACCATTTATTGAGAACACATGAAATTGTATGAGAAAAAGGATTCTGATAGCATCACATAAAATCTCAATTTTTTTGAGTGAGCTTCATACAAATAATATGATATCTCCATGGGTCCCTCGATGAATATATGTAGTGAAGGTATATAAGGTGGTCACCACATTGGAAAACATATTGTCTATATTGATTTCCTAGAGGATATAATGGATAAAATATATGATAAATTGTGCAATGATCTATTTCTTTCACCACTCTCTTAGATATTCTATTATTTTTTGTGAAAAACTCAGATATTTATATCATACATATCTTCAGTCAACTGAATAATTTTGATAAGTATATTAAGGAAAAAATAATTTTATTCCTTAGGGTGAATAAGAGGAATTTACAATTGAAGGGATATGAGAGTAAATATAAGTCTAAATATTCATTAAAAACCCATTACAAGAAGATAAGTATCATGTTGAAATCCATGGAATATGATTATATTGGTGTCACATGTGGAAAAAGGAAACTATAAATAAAAAACATATTTAATGCACTAAAGGGATGCTTTAAGATTGTTTTTATGAAAAGAAATATATTTTTTAATAATTTTTTATTATATATAGCATGTGGCACTCAGATATGAAATTAATTATTAAATCCAAATATAATCCAATACATATTCCATGTATGGGAAGATCTATGAGAAATAAACAAATTAGGACTTAATATTATGGACACTAATGAGTGTCATCTCATGTTTCCAACTAGAATGATATTGTTTTTGGATGTTTTTAATTTTTTGATTTCAATAAATAAAACCAAAATTTTTTATTACAAGGCAATATACATATGGTTTTATTTTAAAATTTGTTAATTAATTTTTATTTTCATAAGTAATACATTTGTCATGGTGTGAAATATTTATATAGATGTTAAAACATGATTTATAATGAATATAGGTCTATTATGAATATATCAATGATTAGTAATAATATATATATAACACCATATATGACTACTTATATAATTTTATAACGGGATTATTAACAATTCTTTTTTAAAGTCACTGTCATATGTGACAACTGATTGGATTTTCATGAATGGTTTGGTTTGTAATTTTTCACTCATTTATGTTGATCATGGTTCCATAATCATTAAAATTATATTTTCAAATAAATATAATATATATTTATTATATAATATTCTAGTGTCATGTATCAATTGTAGATATTGAAAAATGAATTAAAACATACATGGAGATGATATGTTATATATATGCATGAACATTGTTTTAATTTTTCGAAGAATTGTATGAATGATTGGTAAATAATAATTTAAAATTAAATAATTTTTATTATATCATATATATCATATATTTGTGTTTAATACACCCTTATAAAAATCAATGTAAAATATAAATGGAAGATAATTCACATCACATTGTGGAGGTGGTAGTCCAGACATACACATGAGCGAAGTTAATATTTTTCAAAAGGATTGGATTTTTATAAGGAAGATGTGATATCATAATTAAATAAGTTTAAATATTTCCTAAATATTATATATGTAAATTAAATACACAATTTTATCCATCCTAGTGGGTAGTGATGGAAATCAAATTACATTGGTTCTTATGGGGGTTTTCTGTTGTACCCATGATGAACAGTTTTTCCCATTTTATGGAAGGGGAGATTGATATAGGATATTACATATACATAATAACAAAAATATATATTTATGGAATATATTGGTGTTATATTTTCACTATGGTTAAATGATAAATCAATGAAGTAGAAAAGGAGATTAAATTAATGCTCATGGCTATGAACTATATAAATTATTTGGAAAACCTCTATTGGTTTATAGCGAAATCCTTACTTCTATGGTTTTATGAAAAATGAGAATATGGATATATAATGTGTAAAATTATTTTATTTTTAATGTATTTATTGAACCAAATATTTCATTAGTAGTAAATAAGAGAGGAGGGGGGGTGCCCTTTTATAAGTGGGTAGAGGACATAGTAGGATATTTTGGAAAGATTAACATATATAAATGTCTTATTTAGAAAATATACATAGAAAATATAATATTGACCAATATTTTCTAACATAATATATATTAACATCCAAAAAATGAATTTAGAAAATTTTTTACATCATGTTAACCTTTTTCATTTTAGTTTAGACACTCAAGAGACCATGTTTACCAATATTTTTTATAACAATTTTTTTATTTTTACTATTCATTATGACAAAAAATTAAGTTATTCATATTTACTAATATATATTATACTAATTAAAAATATTTTAATCAATTTTTTCATATCATATTCAGGTATGTAGCAGAATATAATTTGAAATTATGTCAATAAATGCAACAAAAATCTGTTTTCAAATTGTTTTTTCTAAGTATAAAATGTTCTTATATCAAAATTCAATATAAAATTATTTATATTGATCTGAATTAGATAAATAATAATAATAATAAACTATTTTTTCATTTATAAAAATTTTATTTAAACAATATTTTTAAATTTATTAAATGAAAAGGTAATTATTTTAAAAAATATATTTTTCAATATTCCAAAAAATTTATCCTTTTTAAAAAATTAACCAAAATTCGTAATGATAAATTTTTCAACTATATATTTAAAAAATGAAGTAACATGTTCAAATAGACAACACAAATGTGGGAAAAAATGTATTTAAATTATTTTCTCACAAAATAAAATACAAACTAATTTAAGGGGAATGTATTTTTTTAAATGAATATATATACATTACAAAAGAAATTTTTTATCTATAAAAATTAAAATTTAGTTTATAAATGTTTTTACTCATATTGATAAAATTAATTTATTGGATAATTAATAATAATAAACTATATTACATTCCATTTATAATAAGGGTTTTTTGTGTCATAAGATGTCGACTAAAAATTATTTAAAAAGAAAATAATCATAAAAACACAGGGTGTTACATTATACCCCATAAAAATTTAAAAACAATTATGATAATATGATACAAAATAGTAAGGATATATCTATTTCATCACATCCTTAAGTTCTGATGTATTTTTTTCAATTTTTTTCTTCCATAAGAGCATATTATCATGGTGAGTATTCGGGTTTCATATCTCCTTTTCTATACAGTATTATAATTATAACTATGTTTATTCATTTTAGTGATCATTATAAAGACGTATTACCTTTCAGATAATTTATTGTGATGAATCATTTATTCCCTTCCTTGGGAAAGATACAAGTAACACACCATGAAATTGCGAGAGGATTGGAGGAAGAACCTAATGATAAGATACCACTCAAAATCAATAAAAAATCTGGAAAGGTCAAACATACCTAGGAAACATCATTCCCTTCATTAGGAATATAATAAACTTATTCAATGATTAAAATAATTGATACACTTTATCAATTACATCAAACTCTAGATATCCCTAACGATTATCCGAATTTTATTTCAGTCAAAACTGATATGTCTTGACGTTCTTATGAAAATATCTGAGTATATGTACAATCAAATCAAGTAGATCAGATCCTAATTGATATAATTATAATACTTCATCAATTCAAATTAGTGATATAAAATTCGTTACATAGAGGGATTCAAAATAATCAAACTAAATTCTTGAGTGAAAACCATTTTTATAAAATAATTAAATAAGAGGATGTTGCTGATCCCATTAACTTTGAATTCCATAAAAAATTATTACAAAATATTACATAGGATTTAATTGTGTCCCTCAGACATACCAAACGACATTTTATGATACACAATACTAAAACTAAAATCAATATTTATATCCTACAATAGAACTTACGAGAACGTAGAGGAAAACCGTTATCACAGTATTAAAAAAAAGAATTCAACAGTATGTGAAACCTAAAATAAATCTTAATGTATATCCTCATACTCTAAACCCTTGTAAAATCTTCTATAATATAAAGTAAGTATTCATACGTCATACATTAAATGACTATAACCTCAATTTAATTATTGGCATTCTAAAGGGGTATGATTTAGGACTACAAAATCCATGGTGGTGTTTTCAAGTATCGATTATATCTAAGGTAATTTTCATAATATTTAATTAGATTTATATGTATCATGCTTAACGTTATTAAATACAATTAACCATGATATATAATCAAAAATATATCTATATACTCCTTCCCACCATTAATACTCTTTAAGATATCTATAAATATTCATACCTTGATGATTAATAATGATTGATGAACTATGTTACACAACCAATAGATCCTTCTTTAAATGTTTTTTGATTAAAAGGAATTCATGGTTCCTAAACCATGTGATTCTATTAGAATCATGGTTGACCTCAAAAACATTACAATCATTCATTGACTATTCCATATGTTCCTTTTAGGACACTTTATTTCTCCCATAGATAGATGATTCAACACTCATTTGAGAAAGATAATAATTGTCACCTTACTTCAGGGTTTCTATATAAATACTTTTAAAATCAATAAATAATGTATCCTTTTTTATGCACATCATCAATATATTATCATATTAATTTCAACATTTTGAATGAATCACCTATTTTTATTTCCCATGGTTGTAATATATTGAGCAGTCAAAATCAACAATTAGCTCCAAAAATATTTTATAATATATATTAAACTCTTTATTCATAAATATATACTTCAATGTTTTATGATCAGTACACATATCACACCATTAACCATATAGATAATTCCATCCTATCATTAACAGAAAAACACCATATCAAACTCCATATATTGGGTTGGGTTACTTTTCTCATGAATATTTATTTTTAATGACGAATAAGATATAAATAATCCATTTTTAATTAGTATACCTCCAAATCCCCTATTTTATGAATCACTAATGATCATAAACCCTTATCCAATGTAGGGTAGTGTGTGTTCAGTTTTACTGAAAAACATTTTATTGAGTTCCTTGAAAAATCATTCGCATTATAAAATCTAATGGAACATGGATAGATTTGGAGTTAACATTATGAGTGGGTTAGATATACATGATATTCTCTCCAATGATATAACATCTATAAATATTGTATGAAAAAATGAACAAAAATATTTGAAATCACCAATTTTATATTTTTCAAATATATTTTTCCCTACAGTTTATTCCTTAAAAAAAAATATTGATCTCAAAGATGATACTTTCTATTTGAATATAAATTAACCCCTTCTATAAAGACTACCAAAAAATAATGTAACTCTATAATGATTCTATTTAATAAATCAATGATGATAATGTAGATTTTTTGAGACCAAATAGTATCACAATGTAATCAGAGTGTAGATAACTTTTACGGAATTCTATCTTAGGTATATCCTCAATCAGGAAACTCAATTGACTATATTTGAATTAAATATTAACATCTGAAAGAAATATGTTTTTTATCAATCATGTTATTTATATTTCATAGAGGATACTTGTTCTTGATTTTTATCCAATTTTGTTCCCAATAATAAGTAAAGAGTCTCAATACTCAATGTTTATTATTATAAAAATAATTGGATTATCCAAATGTGACACACATAGAAAAATGAATCAGGTTTCATGATTGTCCTGGAATTTCTTCTTCAATTCTTGCAACTCAATTGGGTTCATTATAAATGGTGTTTTTTAAATTGGAACTTAATGAGGCATGTGTTCTTTTGAGAACAAAAATTTTGGATTTAGAGAAAAATTGAGATAGGTATTAAATCATTACTAAAAAAAATCAACAAAATTTTCATATCATCGATATTTTGTTTATCCCCAACCATTAGAGATAATATCAACTTTTTATTGGAATCAAGAAACATATTATGCATTTTATATACAATATATATCCATATCTATCGTCATGTTAATAAATGATAATAGATTGTTTCAGAATATAAATCATAACCTCCGTTCATTGCTAATAGATTTCATATTTGAATAGTGAAATCATATATGTGTTTATAATAACTCAAATTGAAATAGATGGATAATAATAGAGTTTTCTGGAAGAAGACTCACATGTTCATTAACCAGAGATAAATAAAATACATGAGATATGATCATCATAACATTAATTTTTGTCAATTGTAATTCAATATATAATTCTTGGGGAGGATTTTTATACATATTTAAAATTCTTTTAACATAAAATAGTTGAAATATCAAGAGTTAAATAAGATATTAGTAGTTCTAGAGTGAATAGTATGGGTATCTTTCACAATGTTATAATCATAACCTCATCAGAAATATCAGTTTCATTATATATCCATTTCTATAGAGGACTTAGAGGCTTGAAACATCAATAATCATCATTAACCTTTAGATTTGAGCACTAGTCAACAATTTCCCATTTTCATTTATTATGAAATTGTAGAGCATGGGTGGTTAAATAATTAGACCTTTTTCACGGTTTTCAACATTTGATAAACTATTCCCATAACATCAACATTAAATTTCATAGAGACATTAATTTCCACAGATGAAACAGTAGATTGTACCTTATGATAATTTCCTTTACATTTCAATCAATATTATGAGCTCAAAATAAAAATCATATTCTTCAATCCATTGTTTTTATAATTTATTTTGAATTATGTCAGTCATTTATTGTGAAAAACATGATAGTATGGGTAGCTTCAATATCCATTTTCACCTAGGAAACCAATAAAAAAATTTCTTCATAGGTGATGACATCCCATATATATAACTACCTATTTAGGCTTGTTATTAAAAAACAAAATAATTGATCATTAAATTCAATATTCTTTTGTATTAGTTCATAGATTTACAATTTTATTATAATATGAATAATATTAGGAAAGTATTCATTGTAATTTTATCTCTTGAAACAATCCCCCTCATTTGAGGGAACTTATTAATGATTCATCATATTCTTTATATGAGGTTACCTTGGTCATATTTCCCATAAAAATTATAGAGATCCAAAATGACTTTTTCATGTGTCAAACATTGGATAAAGGTAAATACCATTTCCATGTTACTAATCCATTTTTCAAGAACTAGTTGATCAATAGGAACGCTAAAAGAGGAGGATGTTTCCATATAAAAAACAAAATGACATGTTTTTTCTTTCATTTATTATTTTGATATTCAACATGATTCATATTTTAAGAATGTTTCATGACCATAAAAACAAGATTTTTAATTCCAAATTCCAAAAAAATAGATTGTCTAGAATAAAATACTTCATTTTACATCACATTCAAAATCAACATAGTTCCATTATGTTCTATCCATTGAATAATCCCAAAAATCAAAGTGTGAGAAACAATAATCACAACATAAAAACAAAAAATAATTAATAATAAATTATATTACGTGTTACTAAAAAACCCATTGTTAATCTATATAACAAATAGCTTTTATCTATGATATTAATGATCATTAAAAATTCAAATCATAAATAATGGGTCATGAATATAATTCTAATTTACATAAGGATATATATTGGGCGTTTCAAACCAATTTCATCATAAGGGAACATTGACTACAAACTATTATAATGAATGATATATACTAAAACCATAATTTATTGCGTTACTAACCCTATATGAATATTTTTAAAGATCGGTTACACTTTTAGTTTCCTGAAATGGATGTCTTTATAGGGAAATAAATCTCCCTTTCATACAAGAACATATGACTTTTTTCTATCCATTGGATTTTTTAAAGGGTTCTTAATAAATTTTTGTCATATTTTTTGCAATGGTAATCTAAAACATTCTCTAATCCAAAAAATAATGAACCATAGTTTTAATACATAAATATCACAATTAATTTGATTAATATTAATTTTATAACATAACGATCAAAACCAGAATCATATATTTATAGTTCATTTGGAAACACAGATATATAAAAAATTGGTCCATAAGTAAACATCATCATCTCCCCCAATGTTCTATATAAGTATCAGCCTTTTTAAATAAAATCATACATAAGTCCATTGTTTATAACCATGATAAAGGATACATAAGAATGAGTGAGTTCATAAGCTCTATATTGTTTAAGAAGGGAAATATCAATAATAACAAAAAAAACATGACTATAAGTCAACAAGAACATGATTATTACATTTGAAAACCAATAAATATATTTTTGAGATCATGAATATGAATCAATCCAAAATTCTTGGTTATTCATTAGAAAATATTTATAAAAGAATCAACCAACATAATTAATTAGACAATACCATTGGTTGAAGAAGAAAAATTTTATTACAAAAATAATAATAAAACATCATCATCATAGTTGGCAAGGATAAGATTCAAGACTCTCATTATAGGGTTTAATATAAACCATTCTATTATTTAAGGAATAATCCTCTGATTGTTATAGTTAATAGTGTCGCTTATTAACATAAGATCACTGCTCATTCTAGTTATGACAAGCATATGAAATATCAATATTTACAAAATGAAAAAAATTAATATATAATTCCAGGCCCACTAATCATTTAATGAAAATCATGAATATATGTTCCCTTGGATAATATATTGTTCATCATATGATAACCTCTGAGAATGAATCATGATTTATAAACATAGAATATCCTTTGGAAATGATACATCATTCACAAATATATTTTCATCATAATAACTAACTATTTTTATAAGAAATAAGTATTTTATCATTGGATGATATCCATTATAAATACTAGGAAACATCAAAATATTACATTATATTTTGAAAATATATTTTAAAAAAACAATTAGAAAATTAATTAATGAAAATACACATTATAAATTATAAATCCATTATTTAATATATATAAAATTAAAAATAATACACCAATATATATTTTAAATTACCCATAGGAAAATGTAGTGTGATAATCAATTAATTTTCTTTTCTGGGAAAAAATGGAAATTTCATTCCTTCCATAGATGTTAAAAAAATATTTTCTTTCAAAATTTGGGGCAATATTAAATAATGCATGTTTCTAAAAATATAAATAATTTTATCATAAATATAAAAAATAAACTCTCAATAATTAGTATAAATGAATTTAAAAATTCTTTTGAGAACATAAAAATAAATTCATCAAATATTTTATAGAAATCATGGGCGTGAAATAGAATGTATTTTTGATAAAAGAGAGAAATTAAGTAAATTTTCCGAAAAAACATTATTTCATACACATGAGTACATTGCAAGAAATAAATGTATATAATTCATGAATTATCCTTAAATAATCATAGTATAAGATAATTTATAATATTATTGGGAGGTATGTCAAGAATTTTCAATATTTGAAATTTTATAATAAAAAATGTGATTGACGGATAATACCGTATCATATGGCCCAAAATCATTCATATGTGTTTGAACCAACTAGTTAATCAATATTATTTTTTATAAAGATAATATAAAACAAAAATAATATATTTAATATCATATATTATTAACTATAACCTTTTTAAACTATTTATTATAAATTCATTACTAAATTCAAGGTTATGTGTGATAATGAATTTTTTTTTCAATCATGTTTTGGTTTAGGTGTTTTAGTTCGTGTAATCTGACCGAGATAAATCATCTTATAATTCAAAAGCTGATATAAATATCATATAAATTCATTATATATATATATATTAGGTTCAATCCTCAAATTTTTGAGATATAAAAATCAATGACACCATTAACAGAGACCACAAGTCAAATACATACATAACATTTTTTTTCAATTTTTTATGAATGGTATGAAATTAAAGTAAATAGTAATTAACCATTTTATAATTTTTTATATATCATATAAATATTATATATTCAAAAAATATATCATTATTACCATCCATTTAAACAAAAATATGAAATGGAATCATATTTCTTCTTGGAGGTGGTAGTCCACCGATATGGACGATCAAAATTATGATTATCCAATGCATTAGAAGGTGAGAAGATTGATGTTATGTTGTAATCCCAAAAGTATAATTAGTTAATAAGTATCATATATATACACGGAATCCAACAACATATAAAACATTTATATGTGTTTATTGAAAATGATTATCATTAGTTTATGATGCGATAGTCTATTTTACCTGCGACCGATTGATTCATTTCCCGTTTGATGGATGATCATATCGATATGGTTTATGAAATTAGAATAACAATTTATCAAAAAAAATTTGACATTAGTTTTGTTATTTCTATATTGTGGAATAATAATTGTGGTTGGTATAAAATTAAATAAAATGAACACATGCTTAATGATTCTTGTTTTTCAGAAAATTTCTTTTGATTTATACCGAATTCCTTCCAATGAAGGATTATTGTTAAAAAAATGGAAATATAGGTATTTTATAGGGATTAATTGAATGGAATTTAGTAGGTATTGTAAAACCAATTAACACAAAAATTTCGGAATGAAGAGGATATGGGGTGACTTTTTCTATGTGGGTCTGAGGAAACACTTGGAATTTTTAAAAAGAATCATATATAATATTGTATTATTCACAAAATAATGATCCAAAATTGAAGATTACTAAATATTATATAATATAAGATATATGTATAGAAATCCTTTAGAATTTATACGGGATCACAGGTCATTGTATACAATATCTATTTATTTTGACCCTTAGTAAACATGTTTATTCATTCACCATGGTAATATAGGTTTTAAAATTTATATTATTAATTATAAAAAAAAATATTTGCAACATATTGGACCTTGTTTAATCATAGGTAAATGAACCTGACTGGCCACATGGCCTTATGTGATCCTCCCTGTATTATGAAGGTCATTGAATAGCAATGAGGGTATATTATGGTACAATAGATATAAAATACCATTATGACTAGAGTAGCCCAATAGTGATAATAAATTAATAGATGATGGAATATTAATATTTTTAAATAGATAAGGGAAATTAAATCCACATGAATACAATAATTAACAATCCAAAAGTTATATTATATATTTAATTATGAGTATGTCATCGAAAAATAAAAAATTTAGGCAAACATGGAAGATAGAATCAATATTGTACATGTGATTAAAAGAATCAAAAATTTCAATATGTTTACCTCCAATTGAGTTAGGATTCAATGATTGGTCATCTAGTCATAAAACACCATTCTTAACCCAAATCATGAGGTCATGACATGTCATATTCCTCTGTCCCCACCTGCATCCATGATGTTTATTTGGGTTTCAGTCAACGACTTGATAATTGTGTTAGATATACGTAGTAGGCCACAAAAAACCGTTTATATAAGGAATCATAAATAAGTATAAAAAATATAACCTTGGGCAGATAGAATTGTTAAAGAAATAAAAGTGAAATAGAATTGATAATTTCTATATATAGAGTTTGTAATATTGATAAGGATATAACAGTTGTCTTCCAGTATATTAAGTTAATGTGTGCATGTGATTAATATATTTGGAATATATAGAATAGGTAAAAAGTATCAAACCAACATGGGTGAGGAACTAAAGAGAAATACCAATGAGAACTCCAGGAGGCTAGGAAACACATCCATGGAAACATGGAGTAGTGTAGACAAACATGGTATAAGAACCTAGAGCACGTGGCCAAGGTGTCCTAATTATATATATATATATATATATATTAGAGGGTCATAGGTTCTATACCATGATCACATCAGTGATACACTATTAACAAGTTTGATTTTATATCATTAATCAACATCAGATCTGTACTATTAATCCAATTGTCGATGCCATACAAAAGGTTCCCAAATAAATAAAATAATTTTAATGTCACATGAAATGTGAGTGTCAAAAACCAAATTCAATCACCCATAACTTGGCACTATACATTCTAATTTTAATTTTATTTCCATATCCATATTTAATCATTTCATTAAATCATTTAATTTTCATAAGTCTTCAACAACCTAGTGTAATTATAACCTATATTTAAATAGGTGGTTCATACATTTTGTAGATGAATGAACCCACCTTGAAGGGGTCTCGAGTTCAGGTTGAAAACCTTCATACAAGTCCATGTGCAATTTTCTCACTACATTTAATGTTCATAAAATTAATTTATCATAATGATGAAATTTAGTCCAAATTTATGGATGGTCCGACATGTGACATAATTAAGAATATTAAATAAGTGGTAATACCTTATGGAAAAGGTATAGACCACCTACATTAGAGTGGTAGACATGCACTCAACCAGTATCATCTTATGATATTATGTAGAATAATAAAAAATATATGAATAGAAAAACTCCATAAAAATATGAAAAAAATATGTTGCATGGATTTATCACTAGGTATATAAATATTAATGATGGAATTACGTAAGAACATTTGACAAAAAAATAGTATGATTCCTACATGAACAAGGACATGAAAAATGTACTGAGTTTGAGGTTGATATATTAATATCTATAAAATAAGGGGAGGAAATTCTTATCATATAATACTACCAGAGAAATGAGGAATTGAAAGAGGGTTTTTTATTTTTAAAAGGACAGAGGATAAATATTCATTTTCACAAAATATGAAGGTGTAGAACTATTTTTCCACATAGTTGGAATAAATATACACAAAAAATGTGAGATAATATTCCTAACGGAAACCCACATGGTATTGTTTCACGATCTAACTAAAAATTCTCAACCCTTTCAAAAACCCTCCAAAAAATGTCTGATACATTTTTTCGGACTATATAATATTTGGTGCATAGTTTTACTAATAATATGGCACCCTCCAAGGCTATATGGTTTGAGGGGAATGGTTAGCTTCGACCATGTTCTTACTATGTTACACATCTATTCCTTTAAAATCCTAGTATCTTGGGTTTGAGAATTCCCCATAAACTCCCAAAGACATATTAAATACACTAAGAATAAATATTTGAAAAAACCAAATAAATAAAAAATTAATTAAGAGGATATATACCATAGAGATATCTTAGGTTGTTACTACCTCCCCCTATTAAGAAACTTTTCCCTCTAGTTTTCCTTCTAATGTTAGTATAACATCATTAGAAAATATATTGGGACATTTGGCATGTAAATCAGCCTCTCTTTCAACGTTATCTTATTGTACACAAATGGGCTATAGTCGAACCAATAATAAAGTTTGTAACCTCCCTCAGATACCCCTAATCCAGAGTCCTACAATATGAATAGGGATATCCTCAAATGAAGAGTCAAAATCCATTTAAATCACATCTAGAAAGAAAAAATGTTATGTTTTTCATTAGAAGTTACATATTAGAGAAACATAAAACGTGTTTTTCACACACACACACATATATATACATATATAGTAAAATTATATTATATATGGCCATATTCCTATAACAAGCAATGATTTTCATTTTTGATTATTTAATAGTTTTATCAACATTCAAAAGAACAAGCCCTAGTTATGTAATTGTTAAAGGCTAGTAGAAATATGGAACAAAATATTCATTACTGGTGATAGATCTTCAGTCTATCTACTAAATATCATATGTTTTTTAATCATCTAAAAATTATCTACATAAAACATTTCTTCATCATATGAGGAAAGGAAGCATAATAATTGATTTCCATGTAAGCTTAGTAAGGTAAAACATGTGATATATGTAAGCATAACCTTAGAGTAAGGGTTTGAGAACATGATCATAACATTTTAATACCATACAGTGCATATAAAAAATTATTAAAATGAGTAATTGATTAAATATGTGATGTCTAGAATGCAGAGATCGTATGGGAATGAAAGAACATGATCCATGAAAGCATAATATTGGAATAAGACATAGAACTTGTGGCACACACATAAATATTGAAAATCATATTTCTAAATGTAAAGGCACACAAAAAAGTATTTATTATTTGAATGGGTTCACTCCCTAAACCATCATAGTAGTATATGATCACTATCAAGACTATCATAATATAAAAATTACCCTATGGAACCATCTTCACTCTCTATTCTAGTCCTGTATATAACATGAGATATAAATAATTATTAAATTATTTAGAACGACATATAGGTCCCAAACACATCATAATAAATACCTTATTTAAGCATTCCACATTTTATTAAAACATTTATCACATCATAAAACATGAAATGAAATGGGATTAATAACTATTTTATAATATCATTACATGTGTAAAATAGACAAGTTCTATAATCATCATTTCCTCGTATCATTACGCTTGAAAATTAGTGGGGTTCATAAACATTTCCTCATGGAATAACCTATTGAAGAGAAATGGGTTTTATAAATATAATTCAATTAAAAAATATTACATTGAAATAAATAATAATAATGGTGTTCTTGGATTATAAACCCTATCAAGAATTGGTAACATCAACTGATTTTTTTCATAGAGGGACAATGATTTTGAAAAATCATTTAAAATAACTCCTGTTAAAAATATCATTTCCACATTGAAGAAAATATTTTATTATAACATAAATTTTTTTAAAATAATTTAATTTTAATGTTCCCTTTAGAAAATTTAAAGTAATATTCTAAAAAAATTAAAACATTTCATGATTAGAATATCCATTGTGATCTGAAAAACACTTTTAAACAATGATATTTTGGGAAAATACATTCATTTGACAATAAAAATGAATTCATATTAAGTATTAAATATAAATAATTTAAACCATTTATTATGTAAAATACCCTTTTTACTTTGTAAAAATATTATAAAACATTAAATAATTTGAAAATTAATTTATATGCAAATTTGTTTTTGAAAATAAATTTTAAAACATATAATGTAATATTTAAATTTAATTGCAAACATTTCATGAGTTAAATATCCATTAATATTTAAGAAAAATTTAAAAAACATTAATCTTTTTGAAAACATTTTAAGGAAACATTATTTTGAAAGAAATCATATTTTTCAACTTAAGAGAAAAAAAGTCATATTTTCATAAAAATATTTTAACGACAATATTAAGACCCAATGAGTGAAAAATTACTATTAATTAAAAATATCATGAATATAATTTGGATATAAAAAATCAAGATAATTCCTGAGAGGTACATAATAATATTTCAACATTGGATATTTAACCATAAATAATGTTTATCAATGATGAGGTTGTGAAAAAAATAATATACTACTATGGTAACTTTGAAATCATGAGATTCAAGAAGGAATAAATAAACGAAATATAAAATATAATATGGATAATTAAATTCATGATATTACATATCATATAGATTTTATATTCATATCAGAAAAAAAATATATGATCATAGCATAACATATTTCTCAAAGAATGAAAATTAAGACAAAAATAACATATAGAGTTGTTAACTTTTGAACCATAAATCCATGTAATTGGAATACTAAAATGGTTATGTAAATACCTATAATTTTAATAATATCAATCATACTATATATTCATGGTTAGTATATACATTACATAAGTAAAACGTGTAATGGATATGTCATTTTACTAACAAAAAATAAAAGTGAGGTCAAAATCCCTTACCTAAAGTCTTGACATCCTTCGATCAGGACAATCATACTGTATAATAAATATAAGATTATTATAAATCCTTTTCAGAATAGTTTTAATATATATTAATTAATATATGGTTTTATTACGTCCTTTTTTATCTTTTATTAACAATTCCCTGTTAATGCCATATTTCATGAAAGCTAATTGATCAATTCTTCTATTACATTTTTACTTTTTATTTCATGGTCCACATACTTTGATAATTATTTCATAATATCCATAATATAAACCATGATATTAATAAATTACATATTCATTATTTATTTATTATATGTTAATCAACAAAATTTAGTCATAATAAGGGAAATATACTATTAATGAAGATGATAAGCTATACGTATGCATGAAAGCTGTTTCTAGTTTATTGTGGGATTGATGAAAAGAAAAGTAAGTCAGATATTTAATCATATTTAATAATTTTTCGGTCATATATAATATATATTTTCATTAAACCCGTCCTTAGGCCCTTCTATTTTAATCATGAATGCATTACATCACATCATGCTGTTGTAGTTCAACGTATAAATGAATGATTATATCATATTCCTACAATATGAATAATATATTGGTATGAGACATATCATAAATAAATTATCACAATAATATAATGAAAATTATATATATATATAATATTAAATATAATACCATAACTATTTCCATCCTCGAGCGATGGTAATGGAAAAAACGAATGACATTAGTTTGTGAGGCGGTAGTTCAATGTACACACGATCGATTATTAGTATCCCATTTAATGGATTTTTATATGGTTTAAGGTCATGGATATAACATAAAAACATTAAAATATAAGAAATATTTGGGGTTTGTAAAATATATATGGTAATAAAATTATAGGAGGTGGTGGTAAAAATAATGATCATTGATGAACGATACCTATTCTTCCGATATCCTTTGTAGGTTTTCACCAAAATCCTTATGAGTAGGTATATTCTCAAAAATAAGGCTTCAAGGATGGTAGGATGCAATTTATGATGTAGATTGGGATACTATTGGATAAACCAAATCGGTGTGATGTTGTGAAGATGAGAGGAGAGTGGGTGACTTTTTATTAGTGAGGTGAGTGGCACAATTGTAATTTTTTTAACAAGATTCAATGATAACCACTTTTTTATAATAAAACATTCCAAAAAAAATTTAATTTATCTAAAATATATGTGTTATGGTAGAAATATGGTTTGAAATGGGTTTTGTATAATTTGGTCTGTCTTTATTAACCCTAATATTAATATATTAACCATCATGTAAATCTGTTTTTACCTTAAAGGGGATGAATAATTTTTTATTATATTATAATTAATTTTGGTCAAAAACTAATTTAATCACATTATAAAAAAATTATTATTATTACATTTATTCAATCTATTATTCAAAATTTAATTAATTTAATTAGTAATATCTATTTAAAAATTAATCACGCAAGCACAATGAGAAAGTTGGATTTTAAAAAGAAAATCTTCAAAATATTACAATGTTTTCATATCAAAATTAAATATCAAAATCATTACAATGACATAAATTGCCGTTATATATATAAAACAAAACAAATTAAAATTAAATAATAATAAAAAATATTTTTTAAAATATTACATTATTATAGAAAATTTATTTTTCCAAAAAAAATCAACATTTGTAAATATTCATCAAAAAATTAAAAAAATTGAAAAATAAGAAAAATATATTCCTATTCTAATTTAGATATTAAAATTTTTAAAAATTATATTATTTTTTCCAATAAATTTTATAAAAGGGTAAAAATTTGGTTTCAAAATAAGTGTTCTCTAAAAAGGAGACAAAAATATTTAATTGAATAGTATAACTTAAAAGTGGAATTTTTTTATTCATTATTATATATTTTAAAGAAAAAACATAATGTTAATGTTAAATAGTATATTTAATATATAATATATGAATATTATTACTATGATTGATCATATTTTTTTATTTTATTCATGTAGAATTTTTTTTAATTAAATGATTTCCTTTACTTTCAAATTAATTTTTCCATTTATAATTAAATAGATGACAAAGTATTTATTATAAATACAAGTGTGAACCATATTTTCATAAATTGTTTAATACCATTAAAACCAACAATTCAAATGTCTAGGTAATAACTATCAAATTATATAATTAAATATTAATTGTATATCACCTAATGATTTTTGTCGGTGTCGGGTGTAACCCAATCAAAACTCAATATTTTCTAAAACACAAGAAAAAAGTAGTGTTTACTATACATAATGATAAAATAAGTAATGCGTGTATTATAAATTATTAAAAATATAATATATATTTGAAAAAATAATATTTCACAAAATATAAGGGTGTTAAATTTGAACCATCAAAAAATATCCTCTAAATTAATAACATAGATGACAAAACATCAGGGTACTTATACTTCATTGTACCATCAGGTTCCAATGTTTCTTATCCATAATGAAGGGTTTTCCAAAAAACATTGAAAATATGAGTTTTATTTATTTTAATATACTTATTTATTTAATATATAATGAAAACCAGTGATTCTCCAAAATAAATATCATTCCTTATTAGAATGATCAATCAGTTTAGTAAATGGGATGAATCTGCTATGTGCATCCTCAAATGTGATGCATGAAACAATTAATAAACATGTTATTTGTTCAATGTAAATTATATGTTAATATCCCAAAACGATAATGTATTTCATTTTTATTGATATATCGTGGTCTTAGTATACCCTTATTTCTTCCATAGATAAATTCATGGAAAATAATTCTATGAAATTACAAATTTTAGATCACATCTACCATTAATATCGTGAAATTTATATAATATTTTTATTTTACATACATTTTTCTAAAATCAACTAATGTTCTCTTCCATATAATCATATTTATTATGTTAAAATATATTTCATTCTAAAACATTATTCTACAATGTTTGTGTACTAAACATCATTCAAGAATGGGATATATCTGAATGCTTAAGTGGAAGAGATTATAGCTAGATAACTCATTTTAAAGAACGTTTTAATCACAACCACCATTAAAATACATATAACATGATCTTCTAATATCATATAGGTTTTTAATATTTAACTCAAACTAACCATATTTATAAGGATTATAAGTAGAGTTGAAACTCATATCTCATTCAAGATATTGCTGATGAATTTTACCGAACATTGTATTAAACTCTATATTTATAAAATACCATTTAATATGGTACTCCATGAAATATTATACCATTATTAATTTATATTCTGAGAAAAATCATCCCCAATGGAAATTATGTGAGCCAAAATCATAATTTGATCTTCTATAACCCATAATTATCTCAAAATGAAATATAAGTTAAATCATAAGTGATATATGTACATTTAATCATATGTACATATAGTGAAAATTAATTCCTCATGAAATAAAAATATTACTATAATGAAAATGAAAGGGTTTAATTTCCGTAAATGTTTTATAAAATATCATTAATGAATGTGACCTACGGATTTAATGTAAACTCCTATACCATGATGTTATTCATAACTATTAATTTTTTCAAACATGGATACATATAAAAATTAAAATTTTATTTCAACCCTTATTCGTTATATAATTTCTTATCATATACAAATGAACAACCATTTCATGGTTGGGATCATCCATGTATGGATAGAATATAAAATGTGATTTTAACATCACAAAATCAATGTCTAGGTAGATAATCATATGAAATTTCTAAATATGTTATTTATAGGGCACATTCATAAAAAATAAATCATTAAATTACACGAAAAGGATTGGAAGAAATGTGTTCCCTTATTAATTATGAATAAATTTATCTATTAGGATTCCATATTAATTACCTTTGTCATTTTTTTCATAGTTTATTTGTAGTTCATCATCCACATTAACCATTGGATTGTGGAATATATTCACATAATCCCTAAACTCTTTTAATATGAATCACTAGAGTGTGGTTGGTGCATTCTATGTATATTTATCAATATTCTCAATGTTAGATAACTTATTCCCCAAAAATCACCACTTAATTACCTGATGGACTTCCATTACAAAAAAAAACACTCACTTGTTCTCATAATATAGTTTTCTCCATGTTTCATTATATACATTGATCATTAAGTAAATCTCATTTTCTTCTTTCCATGGTTTTAATATTATTCATTGTACACAATATTTGTATTATTAAATAAATCATTAAATTCGTACATAACTTCAACCACTTTTTCAAACATTATTTCCCATCATAAAATCTCTTCATAGCTACTAAAGTCTCTTATTGGTAGATCAATTAACATACAGGATATTAATCCACTATAAAATCAATCAATCATCCTTTGTGTTGGGATGATAATAACAAAATCCTACCATACATTTCATGTAAAATTTTCCACATAGGTACAAAAGGAATCATTATCATTTTATATTTGCTCAAGAAACTACTTATCAATATTCATATAAATAATACGTGAAATTTTATTATAAAATGTAAATTTATTAACGTCATCCTAATCTATGGTGTCAATTTCTATAGGATTCCTACTATCCCTAATATGGGTCCCCCATTGATCACCATAAACATCCAAATTGTATACAACCAAAATGAATTTCTCATGATCTAAACCCTATATAATAAAATATATCTTTTCAGTGGAGTTAATCCATTTCTTTTAAATTATTTGATTAGAAGACATGAAAAAAGAAGGTGAAGGATTCCTCACAAAGAATCCAATCATATATTGTTTCATCATTTTTTTTGGAATTTGATCATGATTCATTTCTTTAAAATATTTTATGAGAATACAAACATGATTTTTCATTCCAGATAAAATAACATTTGACTTCTCAGATAAAAAATCATTACATTTTCAATCACATTAAATATTTAAATGGTTCTTTTGGGTTCTATCCATCAACATAAACCAGAATCATTGTGTGATCAACACTAATCAATGTAGAAACCCCTATAGTATGAATAATTCTATAAGAGGTCTAAATAATGTCAAATACTTTTAAATCTATTACACATTAGGTTAATACTATGTTATTAATTTTTTTTATTTTAAAATCCATCAGGATGGGTTTTAAAGTTCTTTTGAATTATTTAGATATTTCCATAGGAGTTTCAAACAAAGTGTCCCGCAATTTCAGTTGTCATGAACTAGGTGATTATTGATTCAATCTCAATGTTCCCATTTCAGAATAATTACCACTACGTACCTCTATGAAAGAGAAAAATCAGACTTTAGAATCATTATAGAGATATAATTTATTAGAAACAACACTCTATATCCTTTAAAAAATTCTATTACATTTTCCCATAGATTGGGTTATCATTAAAAATATCCTTTGATACATATATAAACATATCTGTATAAATATCTCTTGGATCTCACTAATTATTTATCAACCTATATAATAAAGATTAATTAATCTATTCCTCTGATTCCAACTATAATGAACTGGGATTTTCATACATGTATATTTCATATTTTTATATGAATATTCAATACATAAAAAAGGAAACACACAAAGAATATAATATTTTACATCCACTGGAAAAATGAAAACAAATATTATTAATTGATGATTGTTCTTTAATGTTATCTAGGAAGATCATTAATGTTTGTACACTTGAAAAAAAATACTTACTTAAATCTTATATTATATTATAGGGAAATGAAACATAAGAGAGGTTGTGATCAGATGTATATAAAGTTTAACCAAGGGAAAAAGTAAGAATAACATGGTAATAAGTGTAAGAAAACATGATAATATCATTTGAATACCATAAACTATATATCATTTATCATAATAATGACTCATGGAATAAATATTAGTAGATTATAATGAAAAAATAATAAGGAATCTGAAAACACAAAACATGATAGAATAACATTTGAATTTGAAAAAAAAATTATTTTCATACAAAAAAACAAAGCGAATTAGTTATTTATTTTAAAAATGATTAATTAAAAGTCTATAATCTGGGAATGGGTTCACTCGCCAAACCATTATAGTTTTTATGGTTCACTCCCAAGACCCTCATCGATGACAACGTCTCTTACTGAACCATCATCACTCCACATTCATGTCCTATCTATATCATGTGATATAAATATTTACACAATGAATTAGAGGATGGTATATGCACCACCCATTCCATATTTAATTCCATATTTATGTGTTCCATAACACCATAATATATTTATATTAACATTAGTCGTGAAATGAAATTTTTTTCATAAAAATTTCATAATATCATTACCTATGGGAAATGAACAAGTTTCACAATAATTAATTTTATATCGAATATCTCCTGAAAAAAGACGGATTCAAAAAAATTAAAACATAATATAATCCATGGAAGAGAAATAGGTTCTATAAAAATTATTCCATAAAAACATAAACCATTAAATTAATGACTAAGAATTGTATATTAGGTTCATTTCCCAAATTAAGAATATGTAACGTGATAATATTTCATTATAGAGGGAAAATTATTTTGAAATGTTATTTAAAATGATTTTGGAGGAAAATATAATTTCCACAATGAAAAAACGATTACATTCAAACATTAAAATTTTTGTAAGTCCTTTTATATGAAAATATCCGAGAGAAATTATAAAGTAATATTTAAAAATCATTTTTTAAATTTATTGTGGAAAATTTTCTATCCTCATTAAATATAATATTTTAAAAAAATACCATTTTATATGTAATTTTATTTGAAAATAACCATGATAAAACATAGATTATTATTTAAAAATAATTTAAAACATTTCAAAATAAAAAATATGATTTTCTCTGTGAAAAATAATTTTAAATCAAAAACAATTTAGAATATCCTTTAATTAGAAACAAAACATTGAAAAAATGAAATGGAACCATTGAAAATCATTTATTACATTTATTGATGAAAATATCCTTTTATTATTGAAAAATAATTAGAAGAAAATATATTTTTGGAATCATTGTAAGGAATCATTTTTTTGAATAAAAATTTATTGCACGACGAAGTGTGAAAAAAATTATTGATTTTCCATGAAACATTCTATTAATCATTTTATGTTCCAAATTGTTTAAAATTGTAAAATTATAAGAAAATTAAAAAAATAACCATAGGATAAGAAAATTTATTATAATTACAGAGTTGTAAATCATAATATTTCAACATTATTGATTAACCATAAACAATGACAATAAATGATGAGACAATGACATCAAACCATTACCCCCTTGGAAATATTAAAATCATAATCCCAATAAATGAATAATATAAAATGAAATTTAAAATATCATTATGATAAATAATCTAATCTTATTACATGTAATAATATATATATATTCATCTCAACAAAAAATACTGGTGAATTACATAATATATGTCTCAAAGAAGAAATATATAAAACAAAACAGTTAATATAACACCACGTGGTTTTATAAAAATAAACTATAAATGAATGAAACTTTGTTTCAAGTAGATATTTATAACTAGCCTTTAAAAATAATATTTCAATTTCTATGTTTTGAATTTCTAAAAACAGTCATATAGATTTGTGTTTAGTATGTCATTTGGAGTCTAATGGAACCAACATATTTGTTTAGTGAATAGTAATATATCCTTACAAATAGTAATATGAATAGTAATATGACCCTAATTAATATCACATAGTGTTATTATTTTATTTTCATATGGATTTAAGCTTTATGATAATGACATCATTGATAATTTTCCAATGTTATATAAATGCAGTTATTGTTTTTAAATTTTTAATTTTTGAATTAAGTTTGATTTTATTTAAAAATTAAATTAATAATATTTAGGAAACTATTTTAAAAAAAATGACTTCATTTTTTAATTCTACACATTGAAAAATGTATAGGGTGAATTTTTGGGATTTTTCTGAAGGAGATGATTTTTGGGTGAATAGTAAAAATATAGTTTTGAGTTTCGGTGTCTTAATGAAATCATTAATGATAAAATAACGATGTAACAAATCTGGTCGACTTGTGTACATTAAAATAATTTATGAGGTGTTTTATGTGGCTTATACCTTGGGCAAATACCATGGGAAAGCCCATGGTTTTGTAAATATCACTAATGAGGTGTCCCTTGGAAATTATTAAAATATTCCCTCTCCTTTAATATAAATAGCAACCCATTGCTTCATTAACTTCTTTCCAAATTCATCATCCAAAAATATAAGGACTCTTTATCTCCCTATTAGTCATCCCAAGGTTTCCACATACCCTCATGGTCCCAACCTTTATGTTTTGGGAGTTACTCTACAATGTTAAAGAATTCCCAACTTCTTTTTTCCCCTTCATGTTCTCATTTATGTGGTATAGAATTCAAGAACCCATAAAATGTTCTAATTTTCATCTTATTCATGCTATATTCTTAATTATGAATCATTTCTGGATGGGTGACTCCTGTGACCTCTCATTTTAATGTTTTCTAAAACCCTTTTCTATAGTTGTTACGCTGCCAAATATTTTTAAAAGGATTTATCAACTATTCTTTTATTTTTCGTTCCTTTATTTTCTTATTATTTCCTCATATAATATTACCAATAGGTAATAAATATCTTTAAATCATGTATATTCTTGATGTTCTAATTTTCATGGAAAAATTATCATAATTATTCTTCTCCTCTCCCACTTATTAAAGGAATAAAAATATTGTCCGTGATTTGTTGAATTGTCGACATCATGGACGATGTGATTTCAATTTACATTAATACATTAATGGCTATTCGTGAATCTATTTTTATAGTTTCCCATGTTATAATATATGTATTATTTTTCAATCAAGGTTAGGTAATTCTTTTGTACACATGATTCTATTTTATAAAAAAAATTGATCGTTATTATCAAAGAACCACGAAAGTGATCTAAACGAACATCATTGATTTTATAACAAATGAATCATCATCATGTAATAAATAAAAATGATAAATGGTAAAATTTATGGTTCTGGAAATATTATGTTCTACTCCATTCCAATTCTGGATTTTAACTTCAAATTGACAAGAACAATCTATCATGAACCGATCATGAAAATCATGTAAAGAACTCATCCAAAATAGTGGAAGGAACTAAATACTAAAAATTAATGGGTGAAATGAGGTAATGATATGATCATATAAGGTATTATAAATATAGATAAAATTCTTTAATATTTTAATGACCATCTATTAACTATAATATTGGAGGTTTAAACGAGTTATAAGTAAGACAAACCTGAGGAGAGGAATTCTTAACATGAATTCCATTACTTGGGTAAACATCATATTTCATTATTTATGTGGTATTAGAATTATTTTTTTGTTGGTTTTTGTTTATATTATATAAAATTATGTGTAATTAAAGTGTTTATACAAATTCCATTCACTCTATTATGTATCTTTTTAATTAAATGATTTATGTAAGGTTTTTTCCTTTAAAATCATAGCTTAAAATTCTATTTTGTACAATTTAAAAGAAATATTTTAAGGAAATTATTCATGTCGTATTATTATGTACTTGTTCTTGGGTATTGTTTATGATTATTGGTGGGACCTATATCTCCCTCCAATGTATTGGGTATGTGTATGTTGGAGGTTGGTTGTATGGTTACTCCAAGTGTAACTGCATTGGTTACACAAATTGTTCAGTAGTCTTGAGGGTAACAAATTATAGGATATCCAAGAGGGTTAATAGATTATGTAAGTAATTCCCCAAGATACCTTTATGATTATATTCATGTTATAATGTTTTTTTGGATCTTTTATTAATCTCGTGTTCCACAACGTATTTATATATGGGTGACAAGCATGTCTTTTGAAAATGTTTTCATATTTTACAAGTATTCATAGACTAATGTGCTTTTTTCCTTCTTTTATATCCCTTAATGACCTTTTTGGGATCATCCCTAGTTTTTTTATAAATATATTCACAATTCATATGGATGTGTGATACAAAGAAGGAATCCAAGTTAAATGTTTAATGAATTGTCAAAGAAATCATGTTTTTAGCTTCAATTCTATATATTTCAAATAAAATAGAAACTCTTTTTATGGTATCCAGTCTATAACAATGTTTACTGTTATGAATGTATTAGGTCAAAATTTAGTGAAGCTAAAAACATGAAAATATACTCAATATAAAAAGAAGTGTTTTCTTGACTAATATCAAGATTATGTAATGTAATAAGGTCGGGTCCTTATAGTTGGTTTCAAAGGATGGTATAGATAACATTTGGGGTTAGGATGATGTTAAAAGAATGTTGTAAATGATTTTTACTCTATGATTAATTTTACATGTTTTTGAATTTAAATATTACCATGTTGCTTTGTCGATGATATGTTTATTTAGAATGGTTGTCCACAGAAGAAATAGGGAAGCAGAATAGGAGATCCACCGACAGAAGTAAATCCACCAGAATCTGCATCCCAGAATGGTAGGGATTAGAACCAAGCCATTTGTGACAGTAATGGCTGAACTCACGCAATCAAATGATCTTATGAACCATTTTCAATTGAAGGATGGATTAAATCCATTTAAATGACATTCAATGTCGTGGGATGTTTAGATACTAAAAAGGTATGACTTTCCATTTATCATTTTTAAGGTGAAGTTGATCTGTAGTGGTCAATTGAAAAAAATATCAGGTATAGAGAGGATATTGTTACCATAGAGTGGGATGAATTTAAAAGTCTTTTCCTTGAAAAATATTTTCCTAAGGCGATGCGACTTTTAATGGAGAAGAAATTCGTTGAATTGAAGCATACAGAGGAATATTCTGTGGCTGTGTTTGAAGCGAACTTTACCCAATTGGTGCGGTATTCTCCAAATATTATTCAAGATCTTGATAGCAAAAATAAATACCTTTTACTCAGGACTGAATCCTTGGTATCTAAGTGAATTGGCCTCCTGTGAATTAAAAAGGTATTAGAAACATGTCTGATGTTCTGAGAGGGTAGAGATGGAGTTTTTTGATGATCACATTCATATTTGAAAGAAGGAAAAATAGTGTTCTAGATGGAAATTTAAGTGTAAGAATCAACAAAAGAAATATGATTATAAGAAAATATAGTTTATAGATTTTTAAAAGTGTCATAAGAAGAGCCATGGGGAATGTGTTTGAAAAACCGAGAAGTGTTTTAAATATGGTAATTTTGGACATATGGATCAATATTTTAATGGAAATGGTCCTAATAATAATCCTGATAAGAAAGATATTAAGTTTTTTTATTATAGTGAGATGGGTCGTTATAAATTTTTTTTCCCAAAGATAGATCCAAATGATGTAAAGAAACCAGAATATAAGTATAAAGGTGAAATTAGATCCTTTTCAACTACGTCCGCAACTGTTGGTCTATCCAATGAAGTTGTATCAGGTACTCCATTCGTTTACTCATATTTTGCTAATGAATTTTTCGATACAAGGTCTTCACATTCCTTCAATTCTGAGAAATTTTCTGGTAAATTGGAAATATCACCTCAACAAATGATACTGGAACTTGTTGTAAACACACTAGGGGAAAATATTATAGCAAAGTGGAATTATAAGAATCCTTCTATTTAGTTATGTGGAAACACATTACTTAAAAACCTTGTTTTTTACCCATAGTTGAGATTGATGTTATTCTGGGAATGGATTGGCTCTCGGTTTATCATAAAATGATTGATTGTAGAGATAAAGAATTTTATTATTAGAAATTGTTTCAGTTGGTATTCATGAATGAACCCATATAATTAAAAAAATATCGGGAAGCTGAGAAACTGTTGGAAGATGGAAATGAAATATATCCTGCTTATATTGTTGAAAACAAGGGAACTATTCAGATTAATTATGTTCCTATGTAAATGAATACATTGTTGTTTTTCCTGATGACTTACCAAGTTTCATACCAGATCCTGATGTTGAATTCACAATTTACTTAGTTCCTGATGCTATGCCAATTACAAAACCCCTTATCGTGTGGCTCAAATAGAACATATCGAATTGAAAAATCAGTTGCAGTATTTTCTTAATAAAGGCTTAATTCATCCTATCACATCACCATGGGGTGCTCGTGTTTTGTTTGTTAAAAATAAATATGGTTCTATGAGACATTTCATTGATTATAGAGCATTGAATAACATCAATGTTAAAAAATTATCCTTTTCCTCATATTGCTGACTTGTTTGATCAGTTCCAAGGAACTCTGTACTTTTCCAAGATTGACTTGAGATCCAGAGGCCATTAGCTAAAGCTGATGGAAGATGTCATCCCTTTAAAATCCATTCGTATATGATATGGGCATTATGAATTTTTTGTTATGTCGTTTCCATTATCTAATGCACCTGTTGTATTAATGAATCTTATTAATAGAGTATTTCATGGCTTTTTGATAGTTTTGTGGTAGTGTTTATATATGACATTCTTGTATTTTCTAAAAATAATGTGGAGCATAAAAAAGGTCTAAGGGTCATTTTAAAATCCTTTAAATAAATAAAGCTGTATAAAAAATTCATCATGTTTGTTCTTTGGTTGTAACATATTTCTTTTATTGAGCCCATTATAAATAAGGATGGAATAACTATTGAAACTACCAGAACAAAATTGGTTGATGAATGAACAAGACCCACAAATGTTATAGAGATTCATAGTTTTCTAGGTTTTTCATGTTATTACCGAAGGGTTGTTAAGAAATTTTCACATTTATCTAGCCTGATATCTATACTAACATGAAAATGGGTCAAATTAATTTGGAAAAAAGAATGCGATTTTTTTTCATGAACTGTAGAAGATATTGGTGACTACTCCAGTTTTGGTCTTGCCTTCCAGAAATGGTGTATTTTCCATTTATAGTGATACTTCTTTGAAGGGCTTGGTGTGTTTTTCTAAAAAATGATTAGCTAGTTTCTAATGCTTCCAAAAAACATAATCCTCATGAGTTAAATTATCCCACAAATGATTTAGAATTGGCAGCAGTGGTTTTTTCTTTGAAAATTTGAAGACATAATTTATACGGAGACAAATGTAAAATATATACTGACCATTAATGTCTTAAGTATATATTTACTTAGCAGGAATTAAACATGAGGCAGAGAAGATGGATTAAATAGATAAAGGATTATGATTCCCTAATCAATTATTGTCTGGGAAAAGCAAACAAAGTGGCAGATTCCTTGAGTCGAAATCATCATGCATCATTAACCATGTAATTTTAGGAAAATGATACCTTGATTAACGAGTTGATGAATTTTGGCATATAAGTTTTTTGTGCAGGGAATACATATGATTTGTCTCAGGTTTCAATGCAGTTATCGTT
The DNA here is from genome assembly GCA_963277665.1 of Viscum album. Lineage (NCBI taxonomy): Eukaryota > Viridiplantae > Streptophyta > Magnoliopsida > Santalales > Viscaceae > Viscum > Viscum album. Next base: position 930,285,679 of record OY728122.1, on the reverse strand, counting down.
ATTAGATAGAATTATGCAATCGTTGAAGGAAGACCCTGAAATACAGAAAAATGCAGAATTGGTTAAAATGGGGATGTTTCCAGAAATTAATCTTGATAAAGATTATGTTTTATGATTTGGAAAAAGGTTGTGTGTTCCTTGTGATTTCCAGCTGAAGAAATACTTATTGTGTGAAGATCATAGTTCTCCATTTTCAGTTCATCCTGATAGTACTATGACGTAAAAAGACCTTCAGGAGTATTATTGGTGGGAAGAAATGAAAATAGATATTTATGATATCACTATGAAATGATTCACAGGTCAACAGGTTAATATAGAGAGTTAGTTACCGAAGAGATTTCATTATTCTTTTCCAGTGCCAGAGTGGAAATGGGAGAATTCATCCAAGGAATTTTTGGTCAGAATACCAAAAACTTTCTCGAGGTAATAATGATATTTTGGTTATTTGTTGGTCGGATGAAAAAATCTACAAATATTATTTCTATTATGAATATACTGTTTTCGGATAAGATTTCTCGATTGTTCCTCAAAGATATTGTCAAGCAACTTAGAGTTCCTCTTTCCATTGTATCTGACTGGGATCCCTAGTCCAATTCTAAATTTTGGAAGGGACTTTAGATTTCATTGGGCATTGAATTAAATTTCAATATAGCTTTTCATTCTCAATAATGTGTGCAGTCAGAACGAATGACTGAGACATTTTAGGATATGCTTCAATCATGTTCAACAGACTACCATGGAAGTTGGTATCAATATCTTTCTTTAGTTGAGTTTTTTATAGCAACATTTTTTATTCCATTAAATCCTTTAGAGGAACTGTAATGGAATAAGTGTCGTAATCCAACATTTTCGGATGATGTCAATGAAAGAAAGTTGATGGGGCCAGAATTAGTAGATGATTTGGATGAGAAAGTGATGATGATCCTGTAGCACATGAGGACAACTCGGATTAGTAATTTTTTTTGAATATAATCGATGGAAAGACTACTCATTCGAGGGAGGGGACCATGTTTTCCTTAAAATACCTCCTTGGAAAAGTGTGATGTGTTTCGGTAAAGAATGGAAGATAAGTGGGTGATTCATCGATCCTTTTGAAATCATAGAGAATGTTGGAATAGTTGAATACTAAGTAGCTTTACCTCTTAGTTTTTCTCAGGTACACAACTTTTTTCTTGTTTTGATGTTGAGGATGTATGTGCTAGATTCATCACATGTCTTGATCCTTGAAGCAGTTCTGTTGGAAGAGAACCTTTCTTTTGAAGAGAAACCAATTCAGATCCTTGATCGAAGGGAACAAGTATTTCAGAATAAGGTAATATTCTAGGTATATGTTTTTTGAAGAAACCATATGGTAGAAGAAGGAACATGGGAGTCTGGAAATACTATTAGAGAAACGACCCTCAACTGATTAATATGTTAATAAAATTACAAGGATGAAATTTTCAGAAGGTGGGGATAATGTAACACCCTAGGGGTTTCTTAAAATAAGTGGAAATGCATAAAACTTTTTTTGAGTAGAGATTTATAAATAGTCTTTAAAATTAAATTTTTCGCTTCTATGTTTTGAATTTCAAAAACTGTCATCTACATCTTTTTTCATTATGTTATTTAGAGTCTAATGGAACCAAATTGTTTTTTTATGAATAGTATAATTCCCTTATTAATATTAATTTGACCCTAATGAATATTAAATTTTGTTATTATTTCACGTTCATAAGGATTTAAGCATTATGAAAATGGAATGTTCATTGCATTTTCAATGTGATATAAAAGCAGATATAGTTTTTAAATTATTAATTTCTGAATTAAGTGTAATTTTATTTAAAAAATAAAGTAATAATATATAGAAAATTATTTTCATAAAATGGAATTATTTTTTGAATTCTACACATCTATAAATGTTTGGGGAGAAATTTTTGTATTTTTCTAAATGAGTAGATTTTATAGAGAATAGTAAAAATACAGTTTAGAGTTTCTGTGTGTTAATGACATCATTACTGATGTAATTATGATGTAATAAATTTTCTCAACTTGTGTACAGTAAATTAAAATGTGAGGTGTCCCAAGTGGTAAATACCATGGGAAAATATAATGGGAAGCCAATGGTTTTGTAAATACCACTAATGAGGTGTCTATTGGAAATTATTAAAATATTACCTCACTTTTGATATAAATTTCAACACATTCCTTCATTAAATTCATTAAAAATTATTCCTCAAAAAATCCTTATCCTCTTTTCCTCCCTAGTAATCGTCCAAAAAATCCCTCAATCCCCCAAGGTCCCAACATTCAGGATTTGGGCGTTCCAAAATCAAGGTAAGAGAATTCTTAATTTCATTTTTTCTATTCTGGTTCTTTTTTATATGGTATTGAATACTAGACTCCAAAACACGTTCATATTTTAATATTTTTCAAGATATATTATTTGTTATAATTTATTTCTAGATGGGTTAACCCTATCCACTCTCATTTTAATGTTTTCTAAAACCCTATTGCATTGCCATTTGGCTACCAAATGTTTTGTAAGGAATTTCTCTACTATTCTTTTATTTTGAGTTCCTTTATTTTCTTATTATTTCCTCATATCCTCTTACACAGGAAGAATGATATATCTATAAATCATGTATATTCTATATGTTCTAATGTTCATGTAATATTCACTATCATTATTCTTATCATCTCCTTCTTATTCATTGAATAAAAACAGTGTTCATGACGTATCGAATTACCGACATCGTGGATGATGTGATTTCAATTTATATTAATTCTTACAAGTATGGTCATGAATCAATTCTTATTTTTGTTCCATATTATAATAATTTTTTATGTCTCATTTATGTTTCCCGAATTGTTTTGTACAGATGGTTATAAATTATAAAACAAAACGAGGTCATTATAATCAATGAACCACTAAAATTATATAAATTAACATCATTAATGTTCTAACTTAAGAATCATCCTCATGTAATAATTAAAAATGTTAAATGGTATAATTTATGGTAATGAAAATATGTAAATACTACTCCATTCAAAATCTTGTGTTTCACTTCAAATCGACAAGAACAATCCATTATAAGAATATCATAAAAATCGTGTAAATAACTCACCCAAAATAGTGTACGGAACAAAATAATAACAATTAATTGGTGAAATGATGTAATTAAATGATAAAATAAGGTATTATAAAGAAGTTTATTATTCATTAATATGTTAATAACACTCTTTTATCTATTATACAGTAGGGTTAAATAAGTTGAAAGTAGGAAAACCCGAGGTAAGGGAATTCATAACCCGATTTCCATTCTTTGGGTTAACATCCTACTTAATTATTTTTGTGGTATTTGTCATGAACCATCCCCTTAGGCTCGTGTTGTGACTACCTCAAGAAAAAATGAGGTTCCAACCCAAATAAAATATTGATGTCAATTTTTAAATTTTTGGCACAATTAAATTTAACATTAATTAATAAATGTAAGGTGGCACAATTAAAGTGGAAGAAGTTCAATAGACTTCTCCACATTAAAGAGGGAGTTTAATAGGGATGGGTGGTCCACACCACAGAATTCAAAATGGGGGTTTTAGTTTGGGTAGTCCCCACCTCCATAACCCATGTAGAGAGGCTTCCAAAATAAAAATGTTAATATTATTATTTTTCTGTTACTCGACAAAAAAGTGATAAAATATCTTTCATCCTTGACCTATTTAGGTTGTGGTGAAGGTCTCCATCTGCGAATAGCGGCACTGCGAGTTCAACTATGGCCTAGGATTTCAATTTTGAGCACCGGTTCTAAAGTTAAAAAAACCCATTTGCACGTTTACTAATGGTTCCAGAAATAAAGATCAGAAATTCATTCCGGGCACACCGGGCCTCAGAAACACATGCCATTAATTTTCATGGACTCATAAAACTCCAATATAATTAAAAAATACATATAATTTATGGGTCTTTACATTCTCCCCACCTCAAGGATTTTCATCCCCAAAACCAAAACAAATAAACTAGGAAAACAAGTTGGGGTACTGAGTACGAATATGAACCTCCCACTCCCATGTACTGTCCTAGAGGTTCCCGTGCTTCCAGTGAAGGCACACTAGAGGTATCGACTACCCACGAAGGACCCACTCCAATCGGTCCTCAATCTCTACTAAAACCTCCGTAAATGTCACCCAATCATCGATGTCCTAGTCTCTGTGGTTGATGATGTGGGTTGGATCATTCATGTATCTGCTCAGTTGTGATACATGGAAGATGTCGTGCACCTGGTGCAACTGAGGTTGAAGTGATAGGTGGTAATACAGGCCCGACAACTTTGCTGAAGACCTGGAAGGGTCCAATGATCCTCTGAGATAACTTTATACCCCGGCCAAATCTCTGCAAACCTCGTCGGGGTGAGACATGTAAGAAGACGTGGAAACCATCATCGAACTCAGGAGGTCTCTGTCTCCTCTTGGAATAAGACATCTGCCGGCTCTGCCCAATCTTCATACACTCTTGGATGATCTTCACCATCTTCTTATTATCCTGTACCATATATGGTCCCATGAGTACTGACTCCCCTGGGTCAGTCTAGCACAGAGGTTATCTGAAAGTTCGCCTATACAACGCCTCTAATGGTGACATCCCAATGGTGTAGTGATACATGTTGTTATATGAAAACTCCATCAAATCCAAGTGATCCATCTAGCTGTGACCATGGTCAGGGATACAAGCACACAAAAAGTCCTCGAGGTTCTGAATGGTCTGCTCAGTTTGACCATCCGTCTGAGGATGGAAGGAGATACTCAAATGAAGTTGCGTCTCTAATGCCTCCTACAACCCCTTCCATAGCCGAGAAGTGAAACATGCATCATGATCAGAGACAATCATCATAGGTACTCCATGTGGGCTCACAATATCATGAACATTGAGGCATTCCATTCTCTCTGCTGAACCCTGCTCTTTATTTGGTATGAATTGGACCGACATGGTGAGTCAGTCAATAATCACCTAGATTGAATCATGACCCCTATACATACGTGGAAGTCTTATCACGAAGTATATGGATATCCCATCCTACATCCACTATAGGAACTCCATTGGCTGAACTAAGCTTGCTGGTACCTGATGCTCCGCCTTCACTTGCTGGCCAGTGGGGCACGAAGAGAAAAACTCTGCTACTACTTTCTCCACTCCCAGCCACCAGTGCTTTCATTGGAGATCATGGTACATCTTTGCCACTCAAAAATTTACTGCTAGAGGGGATGTGTGGAACTCCCTCAACACTTCATCCTGAAGAGAAACGGGTACCATGGTACGTCATCTGAAGAGGATGACCTGCTCCCCACCATCAGAAAATCCATCAGGTGTATGTCCTGTGGATATCTGAGCATGTCGAGCCTCACAGTCAGTCTCCCCACAATGTGCCTCCCAGACTTGCTAAAGAAGTGGGGGAGTGACTGTAAGAGATTGAATAAAAGTTACTCCATCTCGATCCACAAAGGATATCTGCAAAGTGGACATCTGCTCTACCGCCTCACCTAGCAGTTGTATACCAGATCTCTTGCTGAGTGCATATTCCACAACGTTCCCCTTCTCTAAAGTATAGACTATCTCAAATTCATGGCCCTGGAGGATCTCAAGCCAATGCTGCTGCCTCAATTTCAAGTCCTTCTGAGTGAAGATATACCTGAAAATCATGGGATTATAATATACCATCCGACATTCACCCATCAAATATTGTTTCCACATCTTCAAAGATAAGACCACTTCTACTAACTCCAGGTCCTGGGTAGCGTCGTTCTGATCATGCTGTCTCAATTACCTAAAACTATACCTGATCACTTCTTGCTCCTATATCAACACAAACCCGAGTCTGGTCCCTGATTCATCGCAGTAGAGTGTGTACCCAACGCCCTGCTCCGGAAGACTCAGGATGGGAGCACTAGTCAGCCTCTTCCTAAGAACCTAAAAACTCCTCTAACATCTCTCTGACCACACAAAGGGTATCCCCATCTTCATAAATGATTATAAAGGTGATGAAACTCTAGTGAAATATGGAAAAACCTCCAGTAGTATCTAGCCAAACCTAGGAAACTCCGTACCTTCATCACACTCCTAGGTGGCTCTTAAGTAAGTACCGCCTCAATCATCTCTGGATTCACTGTAGCTCCAGATTTCAAGATAATGTGTCCCATAATGTTAACCTCTCATATCCATAATTAGAAAATTGAAAGCTTACCATAATGCTGGTGCTCTCGGAGTGTGTCCAGAACTATCTTCATATGATAGGCATCCTCCACCTATGATGTCGAGATGATCAGGATGTCGTCGATGAAGAATACTACGAAGTGATAAAAATATTGCTGAAATATCCAGTTCATGAGTCCCATAAACACTATTGGAGTGTTGGTCATGTTGTATGGCATAACAAAGTAATCATAATGGTCGTACTGACATCTGAAAGTCCTATCTTGCAGAACCTCATCTCGTACTTAGAGTTGGTGATAGCTTGACCTGAGGTCTATCATCGAGAACCATCGTTCCCCCTTCAGCTGATCAAAGAGGTTGTCAATCCTCAAAAGTGGGTATTTGTTCTTCCTGGTCACCTAGTTCAAGAGCCTATAGTAAAAACAAAGTCTAATGCTCCCATCTTCCTTCTTGGAGAAAAAAATCTAGGCTCCCATGGAGAAACACTCGAATAGATGAATACCTTCCCCTACAAGTCCTCCAGCTGTACTAGCATTCACGGAGCTCTGTGGGAGCCATCCAATATGCTGGTGTAGATATCGGTGTCATCCCAAGGTATAATTAAATGAAAAAGACCACCTCTATGCATTGACGTAGACCAGAAACATCATCAGGGAAGACATCCACATACTGTTCCACCACAACCGGATAGCTAGAACTCTTCTCATCAATTTCTATAGGGGTAAGGCTAGCCAACTGCTGAGTGATTAGCTGCACTCTCCTCCGAGTAAGTCCATCCTATGCTGCAATGGCTCTCATCTCGCTGGTGAAGGTAAACCTAGTCCCATCTGTGCGGACACACCGCACTTTGCACCTAATACAGTAAATATGATCATGGACTATAGCTAACCATTTCATACCCAAGATGTCATCATAAGGAATCGACACCACTACTAGGAGATCCCAGCTGAAGCTCTCACCTCCTAGAGTAAGCTCACAGTGACGACACCAGTAAGTAACCCACAAATATTCTCCCATAGGAATCTCTATACATAAGGATCGAGCCAATGCTCATTCAGAATCTATGACCTCAGAACGAGGGTAGTGGGAAAAAATAATGACATGCTAATGTGTCTATAAGGACTACATATATGGTGCAGTAGTCACAGATCGTACATCGTATCATCTCTGGAGCACCATGGTCATAGGCCTCACCTTCTTGGAGCTGAGCGAGGCCTTGTCTAGATACTCCCTATAGTCGGGTGGACCACCTGGTGGTGGTGGTGGTAACATATCAAATCATCACCCACTTCCCGTTGCATCACCTGATCCTCCACCACATCTTCCTGATCCCTGCAGAACTCCTTAGTCGAACCTCTGTCTCTGCCTGGGAATTCCTTCGACCATTTACTGATCATCTTTATGGAGGGTCGGGGAGTAACGAGCAGTGTGACCCTACCCGCCGCATGTGAGACACTGCCAACACATCGCATGACTGGATCGTCCTTCGATGCCATGCACAACCGACCCTTAATCCTGTAGTCGTCCAACTATAGGATTGGTCCTCTTAAACCTTTGTGACATCTGTCTGCTACCAGCTGAAGTAGTCTCCACTACATGACACCCGCTCGTGGGTCTCACTGCTGACGACTACTCAGCAAGAAAATTCTTCACTAAGAGGGCTCGCTCTAACACACCCACCTGCATCGGGATGCTGAGAGAAATCCTCAACGCCCTGATCTCCTTCCTGAGTCCCCGATCGAAGGTCCAGGCCCTGAATAATGGTTCCCACACCATATCAATCGAGTAGCGTGAGAGGTCGGTGAGCTTTACTGAGTATTGAGCCACAGTCATGCTGCCCTATTGCAGATGAAGAAGCTCCTGTATGTTTACTGTGTGAAGAGTTGATGAGACAAACTCTCCCCAAAATAGTCTCTCGAAGTCTACCCAGAGAAGTGTCATTTCGTCATGAACCTGGTTTATCCTGCTCCACCATCTACCAGGTGATGCTTGTAGAAGACTGGAAGCAAGGATCACCTTGGGATCAGCTGGTTTCCCTACATGTCGGAAGATTCTCACCACTGACTCCTGCCAATCCTCAACTGCCTGTGGGTCCATCTCTCCATGGAACCTGGGTGGCCTCTTGCGCAGGAACTCGTGCACTATGCTCAAGCAGTGTGCACCCTCTACTGCTGGGGCTGGTGACAACGATGGCCAAATTGGTAATGGTACCACTAGTGCCTCTGCTGGTGCCTCTATTGCAAGAGGGCCCTGCATCGAGGCCTCGTCAGTCTGTGGCCTATTACAGCGTACCATACCCGAAACCCTAGATGGTTGCCTATGCGGAGGCATCCTGAAAAGAAACTGGTGTAGCACACTAAATAATTTATACCTAGTGAGCTGAAAAAAAAAATCAGGAAGAAAACTCTTGAAAAACACATACGTATTCAGTGTTTTCATGCATTGAGTCTGAAATCAGAAGGTAGGGTCCTAGTGTATGGATGCGTCGGTCGCCGCAACAACACTAGATTCCCTAAAATAATAACCACACTCACAATTAAAGGGGGAGTTTTAGGGGGTCGGGTGGTTCCCACCACTGAATTTAAATTGGGGGATTTAGTTCGGGTGGTCCCCACCTCCATAACCCATGCAGAGAGGTTTCAAAAATAAAAATGTTAATAATTTTAATTTTCTTTTCCTTCAAGAAAAAAATGAAAAACTATCATTCATCCTTGACCTAATACTGTTGAGGGGAATGTCTCCTTAAGAGAATATTGGCGGTGTGAGTTCAATGATGTCCTCTGATTTTAATTCTGAGCACAGGTTTAAAAGATACAAAAACCCACTCGAAAATTTACTGAACACACCTCAAAAAATGTTCCGAAATTCATTCCGGGCACATCGGGCCTTGGAATCAGGAACCTTCAATTTTCACAGATTTGTAAAATTCCCATATAATTAGAAAACATTATATGGAATTTCCAGGTATTTACATTATTAGAATTATTTTTTGATGGTTTTTGTTTATATTTTGTCAAATAATTTGTCATTATAGTGTTTATACATATTCCATACACTCTATTAAGTCTCTCTTCAATTATATGATTTATGAAAGGGGGTTTTCTATTAAAATCCTCTTGTAAAATTCTGTTTTTCACAATTCAAAATAAAAAATTTTATGCAATTATTCATGTTGTATGATTATGTTATGGTTCTTGGGAATTTTTTATGATGAAGGGTGGGAACTATATATCTCTCCAATTCATTGGGTATGTGTAAGTCAGAGGTTGTTTGTATGGTTACTCCAAGTGTAACTGTGATGGTTACCAAAATTGTAATGTAGCCTTGAGGGTTACAAATTATAATGTAGCCGAGAGGGTTACATGATTATATATGTAATTCCCCAATATAACTTTTTAATAAAATTTATTTTCTCATATCTTGGGTGGATGTTGTGTAAATCTCATGTTTCACACAATATGTATATATGTGTGACATGCATGTCTTTTGAATATTTTTTCATATGTTGCATGTATTCATGGACTAATTTACTCATTCCATATTTTACATCCCTTACTGTGCTTTTTTGGGATTATCCAAATATTTTTATAAAATTATTTTCACAGGTCAAAAGGGTTTTTAATAAATAGAAGGAAATAATGTTAAATATTTGATGAATTGTTAATGAAATAATTTTTTTAGATTAAATGTTTTATATTTTGAAAAAATTGGAAACTATTTTTATGTTATACAATCTGTAACAATGTGTGATGTCATGAATTTATAATATCAAAATTCTCTATATCTCTAAAGGTTAAAAGATCCTCAATGTAAAAGGAAGGGATTTATTGTCTAAAATTGAGATTATGTAATGTAATAATGTCGGGTCCTTATAATTATATGAATTTTTCATTAATTTGGTTATAAATGATTGAGGGGATTAAAGAATTATAAATAGTGAACTTTCAATTGGTTAATTGTAACATCTCAATATTTCATGGTACGTTATCTCATTAAAGTAATTCAATAGCTTGTGCTACACGCAACACTGAGTTTGAGCAAACCACAACCAACCAGACTAGCTCTTCAAAAAAGGATATGAATAGTATTAACTATATTTTGAATCTTATATACTCTATATAATTTTAACATCCTTATTATATTTTTATTTGACATAATATAATAATAAAATCATTTTTTTCAGATAAAATAAAATATTTTTAAAAAATGCAATTTTACCGCCTCTTAATGGAGATCCCTTTTCAAAACCAATATTTGAAACTTTTATTTATTCAATAAAATTAAATTAAATTATACCTTAGAATCAGGATATAAAAATTTAGTTCTGATATATTTCTGCCACTTTTCTGATAACTTTCATTTTTAAATGAATAGTTTTAAAGACTAAATTTTAAATGAAAAAACAACTTTTTTAATCGAAATTACTTATTGGGTTAAATTATGAATTTTAATGGTTTGGAAATATACATAGATTATATTTTTATCATTTAATACAATTTGGGTCATTATAACTAATTTCACTTTTAAATTTGACATAAACACATGCCAATCTTTTGATAGTTTTTACTTTTAAAAAACCTGCATTTTGGTTATGTCAACGGAAATTAATTTTAGATTAAAAAATTCAAATTATATGATTTTAATTTTGAAAAAAATAATGCAATTTTGAATTTGGAATATCAATATTATCTTAAAGTGAGTATTTGGTATTTTTCCGAAAAAAAGACATTTTTTGTTGAATAGTTAAAAACACTTCATTATTATTTAAAACCGACTTTTTATTTAAATAATTATTTATTTTATGTAATTTTTCTGAAAGTAAAAAAGAGATATATAATACTGATATACGTTTAATGCAATTAATTGGAGTCATTTTATAAAATAATTAGATGTATAAAATTTAATTAAACTTTTTAAACTATATTACCAACCTTCTAGGCACATTTTCAAATTTACATCAACATAATTTCACAGCCTCTGTGAGTTGAATTTCAAATCTCTGAGGGACACAGTTGAAATCAGAATGTAAAATATGGTTCAATAAGATAAAAACAATTTTTGGTGAAAACTAACTTTTGACTTTTATTTACCGTGGTTATAAGTAAATAGGGTAACAATGGGTAAAAATAATATTATAATTATCCTAACAAATGTCCTATTTCTATTGGATAAGTTTAATTCGACCAAAAAAAACCTTTGGAAATAAATATGACCCCATTGGTCCATTGGGATTAGATTATGACATTTATTATTTTTTTATTTAAAGAAGAGTTGAAAGTGTTCAATTTAAAGATTATTAACTAAACCATTTTTAAAATAGGGTTATACATAAGATAATTTCGACTATAAATATAAATTATATAGATAAAACGGTTTCCTACGTAATGGTATTTTATTTATAAATTTTTGACATTAAGTATGTTAATTAATTGAAGACACAATGATGATGCAGTAATTACCTTACTAATGAATGATTAAAATAATTGATATTATAAATATAAAAATATATGTAATTTGAAACTTCTCGTGATTTCCACTAATTTTCAAGGTTAATATGCCATGTTAAGGTTTATTAAATAATATTTTTTCATAATAATAATGCTTTAATGATTTTCACCAAAACCAAATACTAAATAGTGTCAAAAATGAAATAAATTAGTTTTTAAAACTAATATCACATTATTAGTTGATATATTATTCCTAAAAATCATAATATAGTACAAAGTTCTTATAAAAGGTTATATATATTAATAATGAACCACTTGGGGTTCTCTTGGCAGTTTATTGTATGTTTATTAACTGTATAATGTAAATATTCCAATAGACAAGGTAAATGTCATACTATATAAAAAAGAGTTAAATCTAAAAGATAAGGATAAATTGGTTACCTAAACCTAACTAAAACCTATTATTTGAGATTTGTTCGACACATAACCACTGTATCCTTGACATAAATCATTTAGGGGCCATTATAAACCAAAAAATATATTATTATAAAGTAATATTTCAAGATTTTCTTAAAGTGACCATCACCTCTCTTAAAAAAGGTTACCTCCCTTTCTCTCAAAATCACACCTCCGAAGACATTTTTCTTGGCCATACACATACCAAATGTACTCCCAACATTCTTCACATCAGCCTAGAGTACATAATTGTGTCATAAATCCATTTAATTTAGCTCTTTTGATCAACTCAAAAGGAAACACCCGAAGACAAGGTAATAATTTCACCACCCCTTTCCTGCTATATTCTTCTTCGACTTCCACTTCCTCTTTATTTTTGTTTCAAAAAAATAATAATTAATCCAGTACATCCTAATTACTTTTATGTTATTATAAAAAAGGGACAACCATATTCATTATTCTATACATCCTATAAATTAAAAACTCATCATATGTGCGTTTGTACGGCTTACCGTCTCCATGTCGTGGTGTAGTTTGTTAATCAAACACTTCATTATTTGGATGGGTATAATAATGAGTATAACTAATGTAAATAACAAATATAACATGTTAATGATTCTGTATATATGATATAACATCCACTTACATACAATTTCACCATCAATGTAATGATATTGTTGCTTGTACGTACGTACGGATTATTGTCTCCACGACGCGATGAGATTCCTTCCCATGTTTACCATTCAATGATGATTATAAAAATATTTATTATTAATAAGTATGTAATATATGAAATAATAATGCTACTGGAGATATATTTATATATATATTTGTGTGTGTGTGTACTTACATATATATTATTCACTTACTTCCATTCAATACGACATTAAAACAGAAATATCATTTATATGTATGTATGACATACCGTCTCCATTAAGGGTGTCACCCATTTCATATATCTATTTTTTATAAATATTTATATTTTAAATATATATGATATATATATCATGGTTTATATTCATGAATTATTTTAATCATGACCAAAATGATTCGATCATGAATAAAAAGTTAAAACATGTAAGATAAAGAAAACAATTATTACCCAAAATTTTAATTTAACAAGGAAATCATTATTAAAGGGGTAGTATAATGTCATAAATGAATCATGTATGATATAATAAATATGAATATTTTTCTGGTATAATTTAATAACATGCTATGGTCATTATACAGGAGGTTAAACATATCATCAACCATAGGAAAGTGCAAGGTTTAGGTTAATTCCTCAATCTCATTATTATTTGAGATTGATTGTGGGTATGTTTTTACAGGGACATATTTATTATCCATGTCCATGTTTCATAAAATAGTTTTCAAATGGGATCTTTTTAAGGGAATATTTTATTAAATCATCGTCTTAAATGTTTTAAATATTTATTCATCTAAATCATTCTCATTAATGTCCATGTTTTCAAAATGAGTTTTAAGGATTTATTAATATTGACATGTATGTTTTTAAATTGTTAATTAAATTCAAATGTTTCAAATTAGTATGGGACACTTTTATTAAAAAAATTATTTAAATGTATTCCTTTCTAAATTTTTCGATTGTTAAATGTTTTCTTGAAAAAGGTATATTTCTCTCGAAGAGTTTTACAATTCATATTCATCTATTTAAACATCCTTTGATGGATTTTAAACATGTTTGATGTTGATTTATTATGATAAAAATATTTCATATTGTATTGATGGTTTTGTGATCTATTTGACTGTGGATGTTTTATTTATAACATTCATGGTTTATGGATAATGTATTGACATTTTTTATGATAGTTTTAATACGAATGTTTAAGTTATGTTTAAAAATTTTCATATGAGGAATGCATTAGACTTTGTATGTGATGGGTGGAGCCCGCTATAGCTCCTCTATGCATCAGTAGGTTTCATGCAACAAACCAGTTTTGTGGCCCAAGACCTTGAAAAAATATTATATGTTGTCTTCTCACAAGGCCTTGAAAATGTGGTTTTAAAGTCTATCATTATGCATTCCATCATTTGGAAATTAGCTATTGATATTTAATGTGATTACTCGACTAGTAGAATATCAATGTGAATATGTAAATGGAATTATTTGATTTATATTTACCATTTTATGCACAACTTTATGTTTTAATGGCTTATGTTTTAGTATTATACATTGAATTAATTTTGTATACTTATTTATGAACGTTTCCGTAATACTGTTATCCATACTGAGCATCAGAGCACACCCCTTCCTTATGTTTTATTTTCCCAGTATTCCAAGAAGTGTATTATGTTTGATAAGCATGGTTATGCTAGGGGATTAATGGCATTCTCAAAGGATCATTTATGTTATGTTTTATTTTCTAATGTGTAATGAAATGTTCTTGTATGTAATCTATTTTCCAAGACTTATAAAATGATTGGTCTTTTGGGACTTGATTGATTGTAATCATGCAAATGTATTAAAATAATGCACTGACTTTGGGATTTATGGGTTGGGGCATTACATTTGGTATCAGTTGAATTTTAGCAACAACGACGAAAATAGATTTATATAATCTTTTATTAAATAACATTCCATTAAGATAGACATTGAAGATTTGTAAAGAAGAATTGCCTAGAATTTTGGTAATGTAGAGATTTTGTGTATTTCCCAAAATAATACATCCTTGTCTGGATACAAGTAGGTAGAGGTGGCTCTAGCACAAATGTACCTAGGAGTGAAAACTCTGACAAGGCTTTTCAGGATTGACCTGGGGTATCCTGGTACAGGATTACGGGCCTTGCTGGACTCTAGGTTATGACACTCCCAAGGGATATTGTAACCTCCCGGACCCGGGTGCCACGCAACGGGAGCCCCGAGCCCGGTTCGCCACAAGACCTCAAGTGCATTTTCCCAAACTCCAGAGGCTGCTGAATAGAAGCGAGGGCCCAGGTCTGATAGTGGGGGAAACTATGCCCTCATTTATCAATGTGTAGCGCAGTAGAATATAAATAAAACGTAAAACTACAGCGGAAGCAGTAAACATACCCAACTGAAATAACTACAGAAGTGGATATAACCAACAGTATATAAGTGATGATGATACATGTTTCAAGTTATATGGAAATAGCCAGAACATGTTATACATCAATACAGTACAAAAAAATACAGAGTACAGAAAAATAAGCAAAACAGCTGGCAGTGGCATCGCGAGCCTAAGCTCGGTCCCATGCCCTCCTACTCCAAAACAATAGCGAAGTACCTGTATAGGGACTCTTGCCCCTATCTACACCTACATCAACGTATTCTGTTTGGGACAAAAAGCGTGACCCAAACAGTGTGTGAGAAATATATCTCAGTAGGCACCCACCAAAGGCCCATGCCCAACTACGTGTAAGCATGCAACAATAGTGTGCAATATTAAAATGCAATAAAGTAAGCAGTACTAAAAAGTAACTAACTTAAAAATTAAATTTCCATTTTATTATTCATTTAATCCATTAAATTTAGAATCGTTCTATTCTCAATAGCACCATGCCCTCAAGCCAACCAGTATCTCACCCTCAGGATAATATAGTGAACCACGCCCCCAGGCTATACAGAATCTAGCCCTCAGGCATTGTAACAGAATTCTCGCCCTCAGGCATACATAAGGTTTCCCTCAGGCGGAATAACGACATCCCTCGGGCTAAAACAGTCACACCCTCATGCTAATATAGTCACACCCACTGGCTAATACAATCACTCCCTCAGGCTAATAGAGGTAACCGGGCCATGCCCAACAAGTAAACAAGCAGTAACAAGAAATTCCTCTCAAGGATATTCTACAATTACTACTTTAAAGGCATACCCTCAGGTATCCTTGCCAAACAGCTAAACAGTGAAACACACCCCGGGGGTGGTTCCGGATCCAAACAACGATCCCAACCAGCATTTTATTATCAAAATTAAATACCTCATCAATTCTAGGAATTAAATATAGCAACAGACTTAGCCACACGACACCCCAACATGTGTTCGTGGCACAAAAACGCACAAAACACACAGCAATTGGAAAACTAAACACCAAGCCACCTGCCTTATATGTCAATGAGCGTTATACCCGAACACCAACTCTAGAAACGCCCAAGAACGGCGTAGATCTGATGAAGAACAAAAACCAAACTAACGTAAATAACTTACGTTAAGAGAATAATTGGCAAGAACAGTTCTATGAGAGGAGAGTGCATACCCATGACATTCCAACGAGATCGTCCGAAGACGATTCAGATTCCAGACGAACGCCCGGTGGAGCTTCAAAGATCTGGCCTCCTCCATTGGCTCCAAAACGTCTCAAGTGCCTCCTCTTCCAAATGAGGAGGCTACTGCCTGTTTTAAGCCGAAAAAACAAAGTACATGATGTGTACTTCTAAGTACACGACATGTACTCCTTTCATTTAACTATTTATTTGGTTGCACCGCCACACTGTTCACCCGTCGATCTACGTACACGGAATGTACTCCTGAGTACATGGCGTGTACTATCGCCCAGCTGTCGGCTGCTCCACCGCCTTACTGTTTAAGCTTGACGACTGACTACACGGCGTGTAAGGTACCACTACCTGGCGTGTAGTCGGTTCCTACACCCTTTGTCGCTGACATGGCTACAGGCCCTATGAACTCATCCCAACACGGCGAAAAGTACAAAGCGTGTGGATAAAGTACACGGCGTGTAGTTTTGAAATTTAGCATTTTTCCCCATTTTCCATTTTTCTTCAAAAACACTTTATGAAAAGGAATAGAAGAAGACCGTACCTCTAAAATAAGAACCGGGTTCTTACAAACTTCTCCACTTATAGAAATTCGTCCCCAAAATTCCCTTCCAAGGGTGGCGAAGATAAATCTCAGAACAGCTCTGGCCACTGGGCACGTACGTCGGCCTCCCGCTCCCAAGTCTCATCCTACACTCAGCCATGCTACCATAGCACCCGTACGAGAGGAATTGACCGGCCTCGAAGAACCTTCGTGCACCTGTCAACGATACGGATCAGATTATCCTCAAAGGACGCATCATGCTGAAGCTCAACCTCCTCTGGATGAATGGTGTGAGACGGGTCTGAATGGTAGTGATGCAACTGAGACACGTGGAAGACGTCGTGCATGGCTTGGTACCGTTGCGGTAACTCCAACCGATAGGCAACCAGCCCGCCTCTATCCAGAATCTGAAATGGTCCCACATACCTCGTTGAAAGCTTACCCTGTCATCTGATCCTCTTGTGTCCCAACCTCGGCGAAACACGTAAGAAAACCAGATCCCCGACCACGAACTCCAAAGGTCATATGCGGCGATCAGCATAAGACTTCTGATGAGACTGTGCGGTAGCCATCCGCTTCCGAATCAACTAGACCTGCTCAGATGTCTCTTGTATGAGCTGTGGCCCTAGTAAAGCTGCCTCACCTGCCTCTAACCATCACAAAGGTGATTGGCATGGCCTACCATATAAAGCCTCGTATGGTGCCATCTCAATCTTCACCTGAAAACTATTTTTATAGGAAAACCTAACTAAGGCTATATTCTTCTCCCAAGAGCCCCCAAAGTCTAGGACGCATGCGCGTAACATGTCCTCTTGCACCTGTATCGTCCACTCTGACTGGCCATCTGTCTGAGGGTGGTATGATGTGCTCAGAAGCACCTATGTACCCATCGCCCTCTGAAAACTCTGCCCGAAACGAGACGTAAAGTGGGCATCCCTATCTGAAATGATAGAACGAGGGACCCCATGAAGATGTACGATCTCTCAGATATACAGCCTTCCGAGCTCATCCACACTGAAGGTATCCTTGATCGTCAAGAAGTGATCCACCTTCGTGAGTCTGTCCACTAAAACCCACATGGCATCAATGCCTCGAGGTGACCTCGACAATCCCATCACGAAATCAATCGCGACATGATCCCATTTCCACTCTGGAATGGGTAACTACAGTAACAGTCTAGCTAGACTCTGATGCTCTGCCTTCACCTACTGACAGGTGGAATATCTCGTAAAAAAAACCATCTATCTCTCTCTTCATACCCAGCCACCAGTACTGACGCCTCAAGTCACGGTACATCTTGGTAACCCCGGGATGAACTACCCAAGCTGAAGCACAAAACTACTGCATCATCCCCTCACATATATCCCCTGTAACCCATACTCGTCTATGGAAACACAAAACATCATCATCGCCTATCGTCCAACCAGAAGGAGGGTCCTCACTTGCCACCGAGTCCCATAGAACTAGGCATTCTGAATTAGATAGCTGCCTCATCCTCACTCTGTCCAGGAGGGTAGAAGTCACAGCTAACGAGGAAAGAAATGTCTTCCCCTGACTGTCATCCACCTCCAGATGCATCTCAGTGAAAAGGCCATAAGCTGCCACTCACCAATGGTCTCTTGCACTGCCTGTATCTGAGTCGTCCTGGTTAGTGCATCAGCTACTGCATTACCTTTACCAGGTGTATAGGAAACCTCAAAATCGAAGGACTATAGGTACTCAACCCACCTTTTCTAACTCATATTCAGGTCACGCTATGTAAATATATACTTGAGGCTTTTGTGGTAGGTGAAAACCATAAAATGCTCTCCCAATAGATAATTTCTCCAACAGCGCAACACATGTACAACTCCAGCCAACTCGAGATCATGCGTCGGGTAATTCCTCTCATGTGGCCACAACTACTGAGACCCGTACGCAACAACTCGGTCTCCCTGCATCAAAACGGCTCCCAGCCCAATCCCCGATGCATCAAAGTAAACCGGATAACTCTTCCCCTACTTTAGGAGTATCAGGATCGGTGTTGATGTCAACCTTCCCTTCAGGTCCTGAAAAGTTATCTCACAAGCTTCTGACCAAATGAAATTCACACCCGTCTCAGTCAGACCTTTCAATAGTGCTGCTAAGCGGGAGAAGTCCTGTATGAAGCGCTTGTAATAACCAGCTAGCCCTAAGAAACTTCATATCTAAAAAGAGTTCTTAGGATACTCCCAGGAAACTACTGCTCTCACCTTCACTAAGTCTACTGCAACTCCTACCTCTAAGATGATGTGACCCATGAAGTGAATCTGGTCCATCCAAAAGTGGCACATCGAGAGCTTAACATATATATGATGCTCTCTCAGTGTACTCAATACGATCTCAAGATGGGTGGCATGTTCGTGTCGAGTGTGATAGTACACCAAGATGTCATCCACAAATACTTCCACAAATGAATCAAGATACAGATGGAACACAGGATTCATCAGAGACATGAAAACTGCTGGCGCGTTCGTCAGTCCGAACAGCATAACCATGTACTCATATAGACCATACCTACTCCTAAAGGTTGTGAGAGGTATATCAGATGGTCTAACGCGTAGCTGATGATATCCTAATCGCAATTCAATCTTTGAGAACACCCGTGCTCCACGAAGGTGATCAAACAGTTCATCTATCCTTGGCAAGGGATATCGGTTCTTAACCGTCAACTAGTTCAGCTTTCGATAATCCACACAAAGACTGAGGGTACCGTCTGACTTCTTCACTAAAAGGACCGGAGAACCCCATGGAGAAGTACTGGGTTGGATAAAGCCCTTTGCCTAAAACTCCTATAACTGCCTCTTGAGCTCCTGCAACATAGGCGTGGCCATCCTATAAGGAGGAATGGATACCAGTGCTTCTCCTGGCACGATCTCAATAGAGAAATCCACCTCACGCACTGGGGGTAAACCTGAAAAGTCATCTGGGAAGACATCCCTGAAACGATCAACAACTGGAGGGAAATCCATCTGACAAGTCCCCTGGTCATCCAGATATAAACTCACAATCTGGGCTGTGACTCCACCTCGCCCATGATGCTCTGGTCCAACTCGACTCGCCTGAACATCCCATTTGCCCTTGTATAGAAACTCTCTGCCCTCTGGTGACGTGAAACACACCCTACGACGATAGTTGTCTACAAAGGCTCGAAAGGGAACCAACCAGTCTATCCTGAGAATGACGTCATATCTTTTCATCTCCAAGACATAGAGGTCCCATATGAAATGACACCCACCAAACTCAAGGGGGATCTCCTTGCACTAATGCACACCAACCTTCCTAGTCTCCAACGAAGTGTCTAGAGTCATGATATCGGAAGAAGTAGACACACTGAGCCCAAGGCTCTCCACAACGGGTACAGATATGAAACTATGTGTAACACCCGTATCAAAAAGTACCGAAGATAAAACAGAAGCTACTAGAATAGTACCTCTTACTGTAGAAGGTCCGAAATCCTGCTCTTGCTGGGTCTGTTGCACTGCATAAGCCTGCCCAATGCCGTGGCCCTACGACACAGCCTGGCTACCCTGAGCTGTCCCACCCTGCTGCCTCTGAGATCCTGGTGTCTGGCTACCACAACCACAACCACCATCTCTTCCTGCATGCCCTGATGTATTCCAGTTCCCAGACTGTTATGAAGCCACTCGTACTGCTCTCGCATGTGAAGTCTTCACAGAACCCCTCTCACTAGCCACTGGTAGCACCGACCTACAAAAGTGCTGTAGATGACCCATGTTGCTGCAAGCTCGGCACTCCACTGGGTCTCGTGGACACTGCGGTATTTTTTGCCCCTCTCTGCCACACTGGTAGAACCTGATCAGGCCACCTGAAGAAGCTTCCTGGGTGGTAATGCCGCCCTGAGAGAAGTCCTTCTATCTCTTCCTCTTGCTAGTAGAAAGAGTACCAGTAACTGGTGCTGAACCGCCCTGGTCTATACCACTAGCTTCCCGCAGGTTTCTCTGTAATCAGTGCTTGGTTCACAATCGCGTGTACAGTAGGAAACCTGAAGACATTCACCAGCGCTCGGATATCATACCGAAGACCATCCTCAAAAATTCTAGCTCTCAACGTCTTTTCACCCACCAGCACGGGTGCAAGTCGTTGAAGCTCTGTAAAACAAGAAGAATAGTCCATCACCGACATAGCTCCCTACTGAAGATTCATGAACTATCGAGCTCTATCTGCCCTCAGCATCTTGGGAAAGAAGAATTCATAGAATACTGCTTGAAACTCTTCCCACGCCATGTCCCTGTGATGCTCTAACTGGGTGGTAACATCCCACCACCTCTTGGATGAATCACGCAGCATGTAAGTCGCGAGCTTGACCCTCTTCCCTGGAGGCATCTCAAGATGCTCGAAAATAGTCTTCATCGACCCCAACCAAGACTCTGCAGCCTGTGGTCCGCCATCCCCTAAAAACGTAGGCGGATTCTGCTGCTGAAAGATACGTGTCAGCTCGGCCATAGATGTGGTTGCCTGCAGTGCTCCCTGAAAGGGCTGTATAAAACACATAAAGCCTTCATGGAACTACCCCTCCACACCGGTGTCTGGTATAGTAGCTGGCACCGCATCTGGCTCCGTAGGAGGATCAACTGGTAGCCCATGGCCCACCATCTCCGAAGTATAATCATCTCCGCTCTCCTAGCGAACAACTCGTGGTCGTCTAGGTGGCATGACTCTACAAGGTCAAAATCACGCCTCAGGTTCATGATTATTAAGACTGAAACCGAAGGAACCACAATGGAACAAGAGGAATAAATAATATCAAAATTTTCAAAACAAGACTACACGACGTGTACACTGACTACACGGAATGTACATGACTTCCCTTCCCCTGCCCGGGTCCTTCTACACGGCTAATCCACACGGATTCCGTTCAACAAAACTACACGGCGTGTATAATATCTACAGGACATGGACGATGTTATTTCCCAACTTCCCGTGTCGTTTGTGACACGACCGACTACTCGGCTCTAATCCACACGGTGTGTTACACCCGCATAAGGCATGTACACCATCCCACTTCCTAGCCACAAGTCTAACTCCACATGGTCTGTCCTCGGAAAAGACTACACGGCATGTCCCATAGGTACACAACGTGTTCAAGGAGGGGTGACACTGGCCCGTGTTGTTAGTTACACGACCGAGACCACAGGTTATACTACACGGCGTGTTCATCATTGACACGGCGTACTGTATAGGAGTTCACCGACACGTGTTGTTAGTTACACGACCGGTCTTTGGGTCACACTACACGACGTGCACAAAAACTACATGGTGTGTTTTACCCAAGCTCTTCCCTACCCCATGTCATCGCCCACATGGTTTGTGACACGAAGAGAGACTATACGGCGTGTACTCAGGGTACACGGCGTGTACTCAAAAAGTTCATTTTTTTCTTCACAAACAGAAGAACACACACGGCGTGTATGAGGTCCTACATGCAGTGTCTTATGGGTTTTACGGACAGTATGCCTCAGAAACTTCCCCGAAACCAAGAAAATACTAAAAACCAACACCTAGTCGTCAAATTCTGATCCTTGAGATCCCATACTGCCCACAAATCAAAGTTTGACATATTATCTATGTTATAACCAATAAATCGTGAATGACCCACCAAATTCCGGTCAATGGGGGCCCATACTCCCCAAAAACCAAATTTTGGCGTCCATTCCATAAACAAGATCAAACAAACAAACCATATCACAAGGTAGGTATTTATCAAGCACCTATCACAATAGCATGCTTTATTAGCCCAACAACTATCACAAAAACATGCAAATTCTAATGCACCTACATGGAATGTGATATCTAGCATGTGCCTATATTATGCATGAGATGACATACCCTCATCTCATCAGGTTGCAACTAAATAGTACCCATAGATAAAATATAAACAGCACAATCCAAGTTCGTCACCCAACGATGTAAACATATCAACCATAAAATTGAAAAATAAAAAGATTGTAAAATAAGAGGTAGACTGGCTTTTCCCTATACACGGGTTAGCTACGCCTGGGCACAACTTATTACCAACTACCGTTCCGTCCTATCCCTGAAGAAGACTCCAAATAGTAAGCCAATGAAAAGAAACTCCTCTGATACCACTTTGTAACATCCCGGACCCGGGTGCCACGCAACAGGTGCCCCGAGCCCGGTTCACCACAAGACCTCAAGCGCATTTCCCTAAACGCCAGAGGCTGCCAACTAGCAGTGAGGGCCCATGTCTGATAGTGGGGGAAACTATGCCCTCATTTTTCAACGTGTAGCGCAGCGGAATATAAATAAAACATAAAACTACAGTGGAAGCAGTAAACATACCCAACTGAAATAACTACAGAAGTGGATATAACCAACAGTATATATGTGATGATGCTACATGTTTCATGTTCAAAGAAAATATCCAGAACATATTATACATCAATACAGTAAAAAAATACGGAGTACAACAAAACAAGAAAAACAGCTGGCAGTGGCATCGCGAGCCTAGGCTCGGCCCCATGCCCTCCTACTCCACATCAATAGTCAAGTACCTGTATAGGGACTCTTTCCCCTATCTACACCTACAACAACGTAATATGTTTGGGCCGAAAAGCATCACCCAGATAGGGTGTGAGAAACATATCTCAGTAGGCACCCACCAAAGGCCCGTGCCCAACTGCGTGTAAGCATGAAACAACAGTGTGAAATAGTAAAATTCAATAAAGTAAGAAGTACTAAAAAGTAACTAACTTAAAAATTAAATTTCCATTTTATTATTCATTTAATCCATTAAATTTAGTATCGTACTGTGCTCAACAGCACCATGCCATCAAGCCAACCAGTATCTCGCCCTCAGGCTACTGTAGTGAACCACACCCTCAGGCTATACAGAATATCACCCTCAGGCATTGTAACAGAATTCTCGCCCTCCGGAATACGAAAGGTTTCCCTCAGGCAGAATAACGACAACCCTTGGGCTAAAACTGACATGCCCTTAGGCTAATATAGTCACGCCCTCAGGCTAATATAGTCATGGCCTTGGGCTAATATAGGTAACCGGGCCATATCCAACAAGTAAACAAGCAGTAACAAGCAATTCCTCACAATGCAATTCTACAATTAATACTTTAAAGGCATACCCTCGACTATCCTGGCCAAACTACTAAACAGTGAAACACACCCTGAGGGTGGTTTCAGATCCAAAAAATGATCCCAATCAGCATTTTTTTATCAAAATTAAATACCTCATCAATTCTAGGTATTAAATATAGCAATGGCCTCAGCCACACGACACCCCAACATGGGTTCGTGGCACAAAAATGCACAAAACACATAGTAGTTGGAAAACTAAACACCAAGCCACTTACCTTATACGTCAACGGGCGTTATACCCGAACGCCGACTCCAGAAACGCCCAAGAACGGCGTAGATCTGACGAAGAACAAAAACCAAAAAAACGTAAATAACATACATTAGGAGAGGAATTGGAAAGAACGGTACCAGGAGAGGAGAGGGCTTACCCGTGCGGTTCCAACGAGATCGTCCGAAGCTGATTCAGATTCCAGAAGAACACTCGGTGGATCTTCAAAGATCAGGCCTCCTCCTTTGGCTCCAAAATGGATCATGTGCCTCCTCTGCCAAATGAGGAGGCTACTTCCAGTTTTATGCCGAAAAAACAAAGTACACGGCGTGTACTTTTGAGTACACGACGTGTACTTCTTTCATTTAACTGTTCATTTGGCGACACCGCCACACTGTTCACCCGTCGACCTAAGTACACGACATGTACTCCTGAGTACATGGCATGTACTGTCGCCCAACTATCGGCTGCTCCACCGCCTTACTTTTTAAGCCTGTTGACTGACTACACAGCGTATAAGGTACCACTACACGGCGTGTATTCGGTTCCTACACCCTTTGTCGCCGACCTGGCTACACGCCCCGTGTACTCATCCCAAAATGACCAAAAGTACACGGCGTGTGGATAAAGTACACGGCGTGTAGTTTCAAAATTTATCATTTTCCCCATTTTCCATTTTTTCTTCAAAAACACTTGTGGAAAAGGAAAAGAAGAAGCCCATACCTATAAAATAAGAATCGAGTTCTTACAGATATGCTTAGGATAATTCACATTTTCATTACAAGTCGTTATGAAGGATTTAGGAGTAAATACATATTCAATGAAAACATATTATGATTATAGATTACATGCATAATATTTTCAATTTTCATTAAGTATTTTACATGTTTTTAATTATGCATTGTGATTCATAAACTAACATAGTGTGTGCCATTGTTTAGAAATGATTCCTAGTAGAAGGAATGAGAATTCCAGTAATAAGAATGATAGAATGATTAAGAAGGATCAAATCATTCATGTTATTAATCAAACATTTAAAAGGGAAATATTCTTTCACATATTCGTATCATATGAAGAAATAGTATCTTGTGTTAATAAGATAAGTTATGAGTTATTTGTGTCATATGGCTTTGACCGGAAGCAAGAGAAGAAAAGGATGGAAGAGATAAAGATGGATAAAGGGAAGAGGGGAAAAAGGATTTTCCTATATGTGATAGCTATAGAAATAATCACCATGGTAAATTCTTGAAGGGAATGGGAGTTTTTTATAATTGTGAAGAAAAAGGACACCATGTACTTGATTTCAAGAGGATTCAAATATACAATGATTCATCTGCAGGGACTTGGGACACTACGCAAATTAATGTCCAAATCATGAGAGTATACCCAAAATGCTTCTATTGGATAATAATAATGTTATGATACAACCGAAGATGAAGTGGAATGATTATATTTATTATGTTGTTAATAAATTATTTTGTCATTTGAGTATTGTATTAATGATGGACATGTTATTATAATTATATAGTATAAAAGGACTGTACTACACTACTATTTCATTAAGGGCTTGAGATTGTGTGGAACCAATAAAAGTGACACAATAGTAGGTTAAATTTTTTGGAAAATATACGGTTGAGAGAAAGATAAACCATAATATAGTTCTGATACTGAGGTAGTGATTTTGGAGTAATATATGATTTATTTGGATAAAATATATTGTATATTCTTGACTACCATGAAACTGGTTAAGGATTTGTATATTCCTTCATTGTTGGACTTTACAACATTTTTTGATAGATGGAGTATATCCAGTATTCTATAAGGAATAAGGGTGCATGAATGTAATCAATAAGGATTTATGGTAATTCAGGGAGTTACAATGTTTTAAAATAATACATTATGACGGTATTCAACTGTTATTACGTGGCAAAAAGGTTCTTCATTGTGTTTACCTTTTTTATAATTTTTGAACCATGATTTTGGGAAAAGTATTTTGTATAATTCTATGTTTGGAATCTATTTAGTTTGACATTGGATAATATTGTTAAGGTTAAATCATTTATTGATATTATTTTGGATTTGTCATAAAAATGACTACCTGGAGGTCAGGCGAAAACCCGTCGTGTCCAACAAGGCCATAGGACATGAACCCACAACCAAAGGGAAACAAGGGTGGATCAACTACCACTGGAAAACATGATTTCCTAGTTTTATTAATGTAGTTTTTTTTAAATATTATATGAACTGAATTTTAAATTCATTATTTTTGGAATCCAATAAGATTAGGATAAATAATTTATTTTTGAATTCTATTATCTTTTGGAGCGAAATATGAGTTTGTGGTAGAAATTAGTTGAAGGATGAAACTCTACTTGCTATGTATATTTTTTCCTCTTATTATATGAATCAATTAATTCTTAAACATTAGAGAAGCGATCTTGAAAAAAAATGTGTTATCCAAATTCCATATGTTTTGTTGAACTAACAAAATTTCAAATCATCGTTTATTGATGGCATTGAGGCCCTCGATTTTACACTAGTTTGTTATTTATGACCTCAATCACTCCTTATATATATTTAAGTTTTTCCTCCAATTATGTTTCTCTATTTTCAACCAATGTTCACCTAATTGAGATCATAATCTTTTGGTGACATTTTAAATCCATTTCTCTCTTATTAAGACAATATTATATTAACCAAAATTCCAATGTGGGTTTTCTACAATGGTATTTTTCTATCAGTAACTATTTGTTTTTTAAGAACTGTTTCAAATTGCAAAGACACAATTTATTTAATGGGGAGAATTTTACACCCCAAGATTTATAGTACATTATCTCATTAAAGTAATTCAAAAGCTTGTCCGACACGCAACACCGAGTTCGAGCACAACACAACCTACCAAACTAGCCATTCAAAAGCGGTTATGAATACTGTTAACTAAACTTTGAATCTTTGATACTCCAAAAAAACTTTAACATCCATATTATGTGTTTATTAGACATAATATACGAACAAATTAATTTTTTCCGATAAAAGAAGTATTTTTTAAAGAATGAAATGTTATCACCTTTTAATGGAAACCCCTTGTTTAACCAATATTTTACAATTTTATATATTAAATTTAATAAAATTTAATTATTCTTTATAAGCGGGAAATAATAATTTATTTTGGATTAATTTTTGGTACTTTCTGATAACATTAATATTTAGAAGAATAGTTAAAATACTAAATTTTAATTGAAAATAACATTTTTAATCGAAATAATTTATAGTGCTAAATTATGAATTTGAATGGTTTTTAAGAATATTTAGATTATATTTTTATCATTTAATATAATGTAGGTCATTATAACTAATTTCACATTTAATTTTTACATAAACACATGTCAATCTTTAAATAGTTTTTACTTTTTAATAACCCACCTTTTGGTTTTACAATGGGAAATAATTTTAAATTTGCAAATCAAAATTATAATGTTTTTAATTTTTTATAATAGACTTCAATTCTGTATTCAAAATATCAAAAATATCTTAGGGTAAATTTTTTGTATTTTTTGAAAACAATCAATTTTTGATGAATTGTGAAAAGCACAACATTTTTATTTAAAACTAACTTTTTATTTAAATAATTATTTATTTTATTTAAGATTATTTTAAGTAAAAATAGTTATATAATACTTATATAAGTACAATGTATTTAATTGTAGTCATTTTATATTAAAATTAGTTGTATAAAATTTTATTGACCTTTTAAACCTCTTTTAAACACCTTCTAGGCACTTTAGAAAATTTGCATAAAATAATATTTTACTGCATTTGTGAGTGGAATTTAAAAAATTCAAGAGACACAGTTGACACTAGTAAGAAAATTTCGGTTCAATAAGATGAAAATATTTTTTTGTGGTTAGTAACTTTTGACTTTTATTTACTACTATTAAAAGTAAATAGGGTAATTTAGTGTAAAAATGATATTATAATTATCCTAAAACATGTCATAATTCTATTGGATAAGTATAATTCGACAAAAAACTACCTTATGAAGAATATATGACACCCTTTGGTCCACTCCTATTTGATTGTAACATTTATAATTATTTTATTTAAAGAAGAGTTAAAAATGTTAAATAAAAAGTTCAATAACATAAATATTTTTACTATAGGGTTTTACATAAGATAATTTCGATTATAAATATTAATTAGAAAGTTAAAAATATTCCCAACATAATGGAATTTTATTTATAATTTTTAGTCCTTAAATAACTTAATTTATTTATGACACAATGATGATGCAAAAATTAACTTATTAATGAATGATATAAATAATTGATATTATAAATATCCAAATAAATGTAATTTAATACTTTAGATGAATTATAATAATTTTATATTTTAATAAGAAAATTTAGGGGTAATTAAATAATTTTTTTTGAAGAAATCATACTGTTATGATTTTCACAATAAACAAATACTAAATAGTGTCTAAATTGACATAAATGAGTTTTTAAAACAAATACTACATTATTGGATGATATAATATTTCTAAAAATATAAGGTTCAGACAAAGGATATAGATAGTGTTACATATATTAATAACGAACCACTTGGGGTTAACGTGGTAGTTTATAGTATGTTTATTTTCCATATAATATAAAAATACAATGAGAAATGGAAAATGTAAAACTATTTAACTAAGAGTTAAATTTAAACGATAAGGTTAATATAGTGACCTAAACCGATCTATAATCAATTTGATGAGATTTGTTCGACACATAACCAGCTTATCCTCGAAATAAATCATTTTCAAGCAATTAGAAACTGAAAATTATTTTATTATAAAGTAATATTTTAAGCTTTTCCAAAAGTGATCATCACCTCTCTTATAAAACGGCACATCCCCTTCTCTCAAAATCACAACTCCCAAGCCATTTCGCTCAGCCATCCACTTCCCAAATATCCTCCCAACATTAATTTAATCATCCTTTAGTCCTTAATTTGATCATAAATCCAACATATGGATCCCTTTAGATCAACTCAAAAAGAAACCCCCGAAGAAGAGGTAATAATTTCTCCACAATCATTCAAGTAATTTTTTTCCCAATTCGTCATTTTTTGTTGTTTCCATATCAAAATAATAACTCTAGTACCTCCTTTATACTTTTATGTTAGTATAAATATGGTAAAATCATATTCATTATTCTATCAATCATAAAAATTACAAAGTCATCATACGTGCATACGTACGACTTACCGTCTCCATGTCATGGTGTAGTTTGTTATTCAAACACATAATTATTTGGATGGGTATAATAATGAGTATAAATTCTGTAAATTATAAATATAACATGTTATTTATTCTGTAAATATGATATACTATCCAATTACAAACGATTTCACCCTCAATATAATTATATTTTCGCTCGTGTGTACATATGGATTACAGTCTCCATGACGCGTTGAGATTCATTCTCACGTTCACTATTCAATGATGATTATAAAAATATATATTATTAATAATTATGTAATATATGAAATAATAATGATACAAGCTATATATAAATATATATATGTATATACTTATATATTTCTTATTCAAAAACATCTGTTCAATACGATATGAAAACGGAAACAAAGTTTATGCGTACGTAGGGCCTACCGTCTCCATAAATGGTACCTTCCATTTCACATATATATCTATTATTAATATTTATATTTTAAATATATAAGATATATAAATCAAGGATTAAATTATGATATTATATAGATCATGATCTAAATGATATGATCAAGAATAACAAGTTAAAACACATACAATAAAGAACTTGATTATTAACCAAAATGTTCATTTTACCTGGAAATATTTATTAAATGGATATTATAAAGTCATAAATGAATAATTTATGATATAAAAAATAAGAATATGGTTCTGGTATAATTTAATAAATTACTATGGTGAATATACAGGAGGTTAAATGTACCCTTGACCAAAGGATAGTTCTAGGTAAGGGTTAATTCATCAATCTCATTATTATTCGAGATTGTTTATTAGTAAGTTTTTACTGGGAAATATTTATTATCCTTGTACATGATTCATTAAATATTTTCCAAAAGGATTCTTTATATGGGACTCTTTTATTAAAACTTTATTTTAAATTTTTTTAATGTTTATTCTTCAGAATCAATTTCATTAATGTCCATGTCTTTAAAAAAGGGATTTAATGATTTATTTATATGGACAAGAAAGTTTTTAAAATTTTAATTACATTAAAAGGTTTCAAAGTTGTATGGGACACTTTTATTGAAAAAATATTTGACATGTCTTCCTTTCTAAATTGTGATACTTTTAAATGTTTTCATGAAAATGGGATATTTCCCTCAAAGAGTTTTATAAATCATTTTCATCTATGTCAACATCCTTTGATGGATTTTAAACTTCTTTAATATTGTTTTATTATCATACCAATATTCCATATTTTATTGATGTTTTTGTTATATATTATACTTTGGATGTGTTATTTTTACCTTTCATGGTTTATGGATAAAGTATTGACATTTTGTATGCTAGTTTTAATATGAATGTTTATGTTATGTTTAAGTCTTTCCATATTAGGATTGAATTGTACATATTAAGTGATAGGTCAAGCCCTCTATAACTCCTCGAGGAATCGGTAGGTCTCATGAGACAAACTAGTGTCTTGGAAAAAGGGCGTGACAAAAACATATTTTTATTCTGGGCATAAGGCTTGACTATGTGTTTATGAAGTTGGGCATTATACATTCCATAATTATGAAATTGGATATTGATATTGCATGTGATTATTCTACTAGTAAAATATCCATGTAAATAAGTAAATTGAATTTTTTGATTTATATTGGACATATTATGCATAATTTTATGTTTTAAAGGCTAATTTTTTAGTCTTATATATTGCCTAAATTGTTTCTTCTTATTTATGAAAGTTTCAGATATATTGTTATCCTTACGGAGCATCTGAGCTCACCCCTTTATTATGTTTTATATTCCTAGGATTCTAAGAATTGTATTATGATTGACTATTAGGGTTAATCTAGGGGATTAATGGCATTATTAAAGGATCTTTTCGGTTTTTTTTGTTTTCAAATGTGTAATATAATGTTCAAGTATGTAATCTATATTCCATGAATGTAAAAATGATTGGTCTTTCGGGACAAGATTCATTGTAATCATGCCATTATATTAAAATAATGCACCAACTCTGGGCTTCTCGGGTCAGGGCATTATAAAAATGGAATAGGAAATGAGGATTGTGTTAATGGGATGTAATAAGGGAATGAATGAAATATTGGAATTGGTTAATAAATGATAATTATGTGGTACACCTAAATTATTGAATATAATAAATGGATTGTTTTACGTGATATGAGAAATGTACTTGAAATGAATAAATAGGTGAATGCTTGGGAAATGATAAATGGGATAAAAGTGTAAATGTGTGGTCATCAATGAATTTGGATAAGGCATAGGGATTGTTGAATACACCTAATGATTTAATGTACATGAATGGGAATTTGGGTAAATGGACATGAATTGTAAATGGTAAATGTATTAATCGGTTATGTCATAGTATTAATTCCCATGTTGTTGTTATGTGGTGGGATATCCAATGGAATTGAATATGCTTGTTTGTGTTATGATATGGTTTTTGTTACTTCAAAAATAAGCGTATTCCAATGGCTTGGTAGAGTGGGGAATTTATATGAGGTAATATGACCATTGGTCATGTTATATTAATGCTTGAAACTCCACCCCAAATAGCATGGGTTTGGGAAGGGGATAGAGGCTCTATTATCCTAATGGTGGCAATCCACCCAGGCTGAGGCTTCAAGGTGAAGAAAATGTGTTAATTTGATATATGGATCCCTAGTGAGGTACATATTTTCCTTTTTTTCCCAATTCATTGTGATTGGTCTCCTTAGACCATTGGGTAGATGATATTTTTTCCTAACCCATGGAACATGTAATCAATATAGCTTATGTTAGAATATGGTATAAGAAATGGAATTGGGATAAATTCTAGTATTTAAATAAATGATCCTTGTTAAATAATGGAACTAGAAATATCCCTTGTTTACTTACCATAAATTTTGTACATTCATGAACTATCTATTTGACTAGATATTTTTTAGGCGCTGTCAGTGGTGGCATACTCGGTTTTGTACTCACACCCTACTCGAGGTGATGTTGGGTACCTGGGTAGATCTCTAGGTTGCAGATCTGGACAAGGGCTAAGGAAATACACTAAGATGTTGAGTTCGTCTCGGGACATACATGGGGAAGGATCCATACATATAGTCGAGACCCATTGGGAGTTTTGGCCATTTGTTTTATTTTGGGTTTCATTAACATTCACTACTAGTATGGACTGTCAATGTTGTATTTGATTGGTGTTTGTGACCTACATGGAACTGTTTTGTTAGGTATGTTTATAGGTTGTTTCATACTATATCCATTATTCATATTGTGATATTCTATGGATTACTCAGTTATAGAGGGTATAGTCTCCCAATGTGACTTATAAACCATCACCCCTAGTCGAAAAACTCTAGAATATGGAGAGGCATGCTTGAGGACTTGTGACGACATCACACAGATCACCGGTTTTGTGGCTATCGGGTAAGGGACATTACAATGTTGAATCAGATGAGTTCTTTTTTCTTATTAGAGTTTTGTGATGGTTGAAATTAAATTAGAATGTGTGGGGCCTTGGTAATGAGCTCGTGCTTGTTAGTAGCTAACCCATGTATGAGTGACAACCCAAGTCACTCCGAGATGGAATTGTTGCTACTGATGTGTGTTGTTATCGTTGAATGATATTTTACCATTTTCGGATTCACGAGTTCTATAATTTGAATGATTTATGATATTTTTATCATTTTCGGAATGAAATGAGTTTTTTCATTCATGCATAATTTTGGGCACCTAAGGATATTGGTGGCAAGCATCATTATATGCACACATATGATATGGGTGTGCGGGGAATAGAAAGTAGAATGATTTTTACATCCTTGATTAATATTAAGAAAATGATTCTTAATAATTATAAAGGAAGAGGGTGAAAGAAAATAACAAAAATTAATAGATAAGGAATATCATGTATAGAGAAATGTTGTGAATGGGTTAAAATTTTGGGCTGTGATAAGTTGTAAAGGTCGTTTTGGTGTCTACATGGAAAATGGTTTCATAGGGATGTTAAAAATGTAAATTAATTTTTCATAATGAAAGGTGTAAATGAGATGAAATGATGATTTTAACCATTTGTGAAATATGAAATGTTCTTAAGAGGGAAATAAAATGTGTTGTAAAAGAAGAATTGGGTGGGATAGGTGTGGATGAATGACTTGATTATGTAAATTTGTCGCCCCTGTGTTGACCATGACCCATGGTAGGTATGATAGAGAATGGTCTTGTAAGTGTGATGATGGCCATTGGGATAGAGTATGTAGAATGGTTTGTTTAATGTTGATAGCGTGAGACCCTTTTCATCTATGGTTAAATCGTAATTATCATTCATTAAATAATTGGGTGAATAATAAATTTGAAATAAGAAAGGTTGAGTTCAACGGTGGGTATGTATCATTGGTTTGAACCTAGTATGCGTAAGTTGGGTAGTGAGAGTGTCCTAGTTTGAGACATTGGATTTGTTTTTCCTATTCGTTTCGGTTATGATGTGTCCTAGGTGTTGTATTTAGGGATCACATGGTAGGTTGTGGCCACTGGGTTGTGAGGCATTGTTCGATTATGGGAGTGAGGAAACTCTCACGTTCTATGACCGTACAGAGTACATGCTAGACCCTATGGATGGTGAATTTTAATGTCAAACCACGGGTTCATTGATTAGTCCTAATGAAGGACGGTAGAGGTTTCATTTTCCATTACCGTCTTCAAGGAAGGTCAAGAAATTAATTTTAATGTTGAACCATATTGTAATATATTTATTATATATTATTTAATAGTGTAGATTTATTTTTTAAACATGATATTAATTTATAATACAAATTTTTTTTGTTGTGATAAAAATTATCAAAAACAAAACCCAAACAATTATCACTTACTATTTATCTAATGATTCCTTGTCATTTAATAAACAAAAAAATATTTATAACTACCCAATGTTTTATCAATAACAATTTCCTTTTACAATTACTTCATATAATCACATGAACTCACTACACTATGAACTTCTAATAACTATGTTAACATTAAAAATGAAATTTTCCCATTTATGATTTTAATTTAAAAAATCTGACAGTCACCATTAAAATCAGTATGATATTTGGAGTCTCATGAAACAAATTTTTTTGGTGAATAGTAACCTAACATATGAATAGTAAAATGCCCTTATGAATAGTAATATGACCCTTATTAATAGTAAACCATCCAAAATATTAGTAACCTCACCCATGAATGTATAAATAAAATTTTGGCATCTTATAGGTCATAATATGACCATAGTAAAATTATTTGAATTTCCATAGGTCATTAATAATTAATTATATTTAATTAATTATTATAAATGAATATGTAATTTCCTTATCAAGGTTCATAAATTATAAATTTTATGTCGTTTGGTTTTAAGATATTTTTATAAGACCATATGGAATTTTTGAAAGCATTATAAAATCTGTCATAGTTTTAAAATTGGTATTTTTAATATAAATTATGATTTTAATTAAAAATTGAAGTATTCATATATAGAATTTTATTTTTAATAAATGGATTCATTTTTTTGGGATTCTAAAAGTTGAAAATTAGTTATTGAGAATTTTTTGTAATTGTTTAAATACTGGATTTTATATGAATAGTAAAATACAGTAATTTACATTATATATACAATATAAGCTAAATGGAAATTTCCTACCATCGTGGATGATTTAAGAAACATTATTTCATATTTAAATTCAATTATTATTACTTTTTCCATTTAAACATAACTATTTCTTGTCTTATGGAAATATAATAATCTTATGATTAAAATATTATGAAAACCCTCCTCCCCACCATGTTAAAAACCACCCGCACTCCTCACTTCTCTTAACCCCTCTCAATCCATGTGCCTTCCCTAAATTCAATCCAAATCTCCCACAAAGATCCTACCCCACGTTTATCATCCCTTGGACTCCTCAAAAGACCAAATCCTCTCACCTAAAGAGGGTATCAAGGAAGATTAAATAATGAGGTAAATTCTAATTATATTTTCATTCATTTTCTTTTAATGATCCATTGTTTTCTTTTAATTCCTATCCTATCCTAATCCCAATTGTATGAACACTCCATTACCACACATTTACTATAATGTTTTTATTTTAATGGGATAATTCATTATCATACCTCCTTTCCCATCCTTTTAAACAAGAGAAATGAGAACATCATATGAGATATGTTAATTTATAACATTTAAGGACAGTGGGTTATCAATTTATAATACCATACTCAATTCTGGTAATTCAACCATTTTTATGATTAAAACAAACTATTATAATTTTCTTTTATCTTATGCAATGTTCTTTAACTTTTTTCAAACAAGATGTAAAATTATAGTACAAAACAAGTAAAATGTGAGAAAAATCTCCAAATTAACGAAAGAGGTTATAATTAATGTTTTATATAATGATTACCCTTCACTCCAAAAAACAAAATGAATTTCAAAAATATTTATTCTTAAATATGATCAATATTTTCATATAAATCCATTAATATGAAACCATCCCAATTTTATATGATTCCTCATTCATCAAAATAAGTAAACTAATCATAAAAACCTTGAAAAGAAATGAACCCGAATAGTGAAATTGAACTAATTTACCCATAAAAAAGATAATGAATGAACATAAAAAGGTTTTGATAAATCATTTAAATATGGTGTATTTTATATAATTTTTAATTAATTAATATAATTTTATTATTTAGGTCATTAATATCAAGTGGATAAAACCATCTGGTTTAAGATAAGGGATCCTCTTTATTACACTTTAATTCAAGATTGTTATCATTTTTATATCCTTTTATGTACAATAACTAATAAATTTTCATGATTAAGAAACTCCCCCATAATTCATTAATGATTAATATTTGTCGAGAAACCCAGTTCTCCCTCACTAATCCATCTTAAGTACACCAGATACCATGCTGATAATCCCTAAGGGATTCTACACGAACCTCCTTTGTTCCTTAGGGTAGTTTTATCATCATTTTAGAAAAATGAAATTATCTATAAGATTATGTGAAACTTATAAATTTTATGTTAATTTACAAAATTAATTTATCAATACCCCTTAATGATTATCTTTTGGGGATATACATGTTTTTATGTGATTCTCTCCTCAATACATCATAATAACCAAACCAGATTTAAGGGAACATCCCGAATTCTCCCTGATTTCTTGTGCACTCTATCCTCTGTATTAAGACACCATTATATTTATAAAATTATAATTTTTTATTATGAAAACATTCTTGTTTAGCTTATGGTTGTATATAAATGGTTGTTCCCTTTTCTATTTTAAAGGCTATATAATATTTTCCTTAAAACTACATAAAAATGATTTTATTGCTAATACTTTTCATACATGTTTTAAGTAATACGTGACATCAATTAACAAGATTATTTAGTATTTTACATTATTAATTTCAATATATATTTTAGTTCGTTTCTTTTATAGACACCTTTATGATACTCCCAATTTTTAGGATATATGGCATGATTATTGTACCCAATTCATTCCATTAGTAACCCATATGCTTATGTAAGACAGATTAAATATGATTATTTATGTAGAAAACATATTCATGAAATTTTATGATGGTTGTGACCTTATAGTTCTCAATTTAAATCTGTAATGCTAGGTCTCATGACACATTAAGTGTGATGGTCTTGGTAGTTATCCTTGGCTTTTGCTACAATGTGCGACTGTCTTGCCAGTTAGCCTTGGCTTGTGATACCATGTGCTACGGTCTAGGAGGTTTTCCATCACTCATGCTAAAGTCATGTTATATATTGCATCTGCATTACTATTACTCCATGTTTATGTGATTGAATGTTTAAATGTTATTATTCTATATGTTACATGGCTTTTTATATCATCATTCCATTCCTTAAATCCGATGTGCAAATGCTTTGTTAATATAATTATTCCCTTACTGGGATATTTAGATAATCCCTATATACATGTGTTCCTCATGGTACCATGTGCAGACGATTGATAACAATGTATGTTTTGAGCTCTATTTAAATATTAAATAAGGAAATGTTTTAAATAGATCCATGTTTTCTATTTAATGTACATAGTCTTCCATGAAACTAAAATTTACGATCCTAGCATTCTACTATGATGTATATACATGTGTTCCTCATGGTACCCTTGAGCATAAAGTTTCATCACCAGACAGATGGTCAGATGGAGAGGATCAATCAGGTTCTGGAGAATATTATGTGGGCTTGTATCTTGGACTTCGTTCGCAGTTGGGAGGACCACCTACCACTGGTGGAGTTTTTGTACAACAATAGATACCAATTCACCATTGGTATGACACCATTGGAGGCTTTGTATGGGAGAAACTGTTTGTCACCGCTTTGCTGGACCAACCTTAGAGAGTTAGCACTCATGGGTCCAGAGTTTGTGCGAGCTACCATCGAGAATATGAAGATCATTTGGGAATGTATGAAGACTGCATAGAGCCTGCATAAGTCTTATGCTAACAAATTACAGAGACCTCTAGAGTTCGAAGAGGGAGACCATGTGTTTTTTTTGGACTATCCTCGATGAGGGTTATAGAGATTTGGCCGAAGTGTCAAGCTTTCTCTGAGGATCATTGGACCCTTCAGGATACTGTGTATAGTTGGCATGGTGGCGTACTGCCTAGATCCACCACCATAGTTGCATTAGGTACATGATGTCTTCTACGTGTCACATCTGAGGTGGTACATGCATGACCCATAACATGTCATCGACTGGGGAGAACTAGACATCAACGATGGTGTGGCCATTACTGAGTACCTAGGGGAGATCAAGGAATGGTAGGAGATGATCCTTTTTTGGCAATATATTCCCTTATTGCGCTTCTGGTGGTACCACGAGAATCTTCAGGATAGCACGTGGGAGAGGGAGGACCAGATCTGTGCCCAATACCCACATTTTTTTGAGTAGACTTTTTTTTAATTTTAGGTGGCGTAAAGCTCCAAAGTGGGGTAAATTTAATGTCTTGGATTTTCCATGTATTATTATTATTAAATATTATATGGAATTATTTCGAGACTAGGCCCAAATACGACACATCATTCCGAGGCCCTGTTAGCTCGGAATGGTGGTATGAACATTTTTTTACGTGAGACGACACTTGTGCGCTACTGTGGAAGTTTCCAAAAGGATTCTCAGATTAGAAATCTGAGGGAACCATTGCGTTCGGGACGAAGATTTTACCTATGAACAAGCCAAAACTCAACCGGCGTGGGTCGAGGAAAAAAGTTGATTTTCAGACAGTTTATGTAAAATAAAATAAAATAATTTCACAACATTTATTTTTTTTATTTTGGAAATATCAGTTGTAGTGCAACGACGAGGTAGTTGTTTAATTCATTATTTTCATATCATAATAACTCAGAAACAACGATGCTGACTCATTAATGGCGCATCATTATGGGTTGTCAAATATGTTTCCCTTTTATTAGGATAATCTATTCCTACTCATTGGAGGTGGATGGTAAAAATATATGGGGAATCCGCGTATCATTGGAGCAGACTTAGTGACAAATGATGATGGATTGATGTTTTGAATCCATGCACCAACGATGTTGAGGGATATCAACGACGATGGAAGCGCTGCCCTTTCGTCAATGACCGATCCTTTCATAAAGGTAGGGGTTTGACATTTAATTTTTTCCCCGCTTTTGATATAAACTAGGAACACAAGTCATCCAAGAACAAGTTGATCCGTCGATTCATAGGTTCTTTTGGGTGGGATTTTCCTTGGGATGAATATGGTGAATATTTCCACGTTGATTATTGTTGTTGATTTCTCATCTGTTTAAGCCTACTAATGGGGGTGGATCAACATCATGATGAATGATGACAGTGGTTTGTTACTCATTTTGTTTTACTGGATTCTTTTCATTCCCCCTTTCCTCCTCACACATTATTCGTATTCTTCATGGGGTGATGAACATCAGATCGTTGCGCACCAGTCTCACAATGCAATGATCCAAAACTGTAGATCCGACATCCCAAGGACCCTACTGAGGTTCGATGGCCATGACGGACGACAAATCGTCTCAGATCTGAAGAGGATGTTTTTGTAGATTTCTTTATAGGGGAGGATCAAAAAAGGTTTTCAGAGCCGATATATGGTCTGAAAAAAAAGGAAGTAACCTCGTGGTGTCGGGGCGACCAAAACTCAGGTGTTTCAGGGTGATCAGACGACCGGATCGACGAACATGGCATCACCGAATGCACGATTGAGGATGTCCATTTTTCTAGAAATTTCCAGAATACACGGCATGTACTACCGAAGAACACGCCATGTAGAACTAGCGGCGGCTAGGGTTTCTAGGGTCATAGAGGAATTACACGGCATGTGACCCTGGTCGCACATCGTGTTGAACATTCCTCAAATCTCGACATGTCTTTTGGGAATTACACGGACATGGGATGACCTACACGAATTCAAAACATGACGTGTACAACATTGAAAAGGTGGATATATGAGACTCGATGTGTATTCAGGGGGTACAACGACATGGTATGGAGTACATGACCATGTACTCCATCACATAGCCAGGCGAGGCCAGTAACACAGGTCACCATGTTTACCTATTACATGGTTTGGAGTACACGGGTTTATGACCGTGTACGTGCACATGGCCATTGTACATGGAGCCAACCCCAGTCACTCAGACACGGTGTGTACACCATACTACGTGCCATGTACTCAATTTTCTACATGACCAGCCTTACAACACGGGCCGTTGTACACGGGCAGTACCCAAGGCTAGACAACATGGCTTGTAACTTATCTAAATGCCGTGTAATTTATAAAAAAATGGAATTGTCCACTTGTTCATTGTATTGTGGACATCATTAGATTGGGTTAGTGCCCCTTCTTCTCATTCCCCTGAAGGTCAGGCATTGTTTCCTTCTATAGTAGTATGATCACTTCAACATGACTTTTTTATGATTGAGTCGACATCCCTCCAAGAGGCTCAGAGCGAGATCCTCTATCCATTTCTGACTCAAGGTAGAGTCAGGCATCGACGTGACCAACTCTACCAGGCATTGACCCTCTACCTAGATGTTGAATCACCAAGATGGT
This sequence comes from Viscum album, assembly GCA_963277665.1. Lineage (NCBI taxonomy): Eukaryota > Viridiplantae > Streptophyta > Magnoliopsida > Santalales > Viscaceae > Viscum > Viscum album. The sequence goes on along the minus strand of OY728122.1, from coordinate 930,245,086 downwards.
CAATCCGGATGAGTCGTAGTATCCGCCATAGCCCTGGCAGTGACCCTCATATGTGTATCGTGATCTCTCACACTCAAGAGTGTGTATCCCTTAATTAGGGTGTTTCCCTCTGGAATTGGGGATGATCTCATTGATTTAATATTCAAACATTCCAAGAGGTTTCTAACGGGGTTTTTCATAGAACCAGAATCAAAAAATGATTCCATATCCATTTGATCCTACTTTCCAAAGGAAGGCGCTCATTAGTTGTGGACTGATGAGGCTTATGAATTTGCATTGGTCGAGAGGATGGGAGGCCATACTCATCACACCTTTTTAGGGGAATTATTGTCTACTCTGGGACACTCTTTGTATATTTAAGTTATGTTCGTGAATCCTTATTACATTACCATGTATAAAATGATCATTCCTTTAGTCTTACAATCAGTGATTGATATGTAGGAAATTCAGAGAATATTTTCTATGTATTCGAGGTTCTTCATCGATAGAGAATCATATATATTTGTCAGATATTATTAGTCAATGGTATCCTTATATACATAAAATTCTCTTGGTCATTATAATTACCATACTAGTTTCAAAGACTCTCAGTGGGGCACTTGATGTTAATTGTCATTCAGATGGACATGAATTACTTCAGAGTTGGGATCGTACCTGCAGATGGGCTACCTACGTATCCTTTGTTTTAGAAAAGGAATGAACCCACATAGTTCGAGAAAGGGAGTATGATGTTTATGCATGATTGATGGCTCAATCAAAAATACCATGATTACTTTTACACTCTAAGCTCATGTGAGTCATCCTCGGTGTGAGAAAGAAGAGGTATTGGTGAAACCAGACAATTCTGCCATGAAAGATGCAATGATGTGGGGATTATGTGTGTATGACTGCCCAAATAGATGAGGATTAGGATTTACTTTAGAGATGAAATCTAGGAATAAGGTCAATAAAGTTATATGTGATTCATGGAGATTTGGATACTCTAATCATGGGGCTTACTCCTATGGAAGAAGCCCATGTTATCAGGGGACTTATGATTGGGTTTTACTCATGAGAAGGAAGACCAGATCAAAAGGAAATTAATACTGGTTAAGAGAGATTAAGGCTGGGGCTTACTCTGAGAAGAAGGCCCAGGTTAGGGGACTTGGGGCTTACTCCTAAGGAGGATTCCCAAAATTAATGGGAATTATGACTGGTACTTATTATTGAAAAGGAGGCTCATTTTAATGAGGACTTGGGGCTTACTCCAAAGAAGGATGCCCATATTAATGAGAATTTGGACTGGGGCATACTCTTGAAAAGGAGGCCCAAATAAAGGATTCTCTCACATTAGAGGACGAGGCTGAATGAATGATTTATCAGTATTTAGTGACATAATGATGTGTAAATCACTAGGTTTTGAGATATGTTCCACGGTGTTCCATTCAGATAAGGAATTCAAATTAAGAAATCACGCCATAAATGGCTTTGAAGAGTGTCTTGAAGACTGAATCTTGAATATGAGAGGTGTAATGGCATAAGAGGGGTGAAATGGGCAGGAAAGGCTCCCAAAAAGATAGGGGCGCGCAAGTCATGGGAGGCGTGCTGGTACTGCGTGGGAGCACAAGTCTCTGGCCGCGTAGGTATACCTACGCGGCACATGGTTACTTGCACGATTTTCAGTCCTTAGGGTAATACTTGGGAGAGACTTGGCTCAAACCCTGGAATTATCCCTAGAGGCTTTCCAGAAGATGGCGTGCAAGTTATGGTGAATAAGTAGGGCGGTGCGCAAGTGTCTCCATTTACCTTAAGGGTAAAACTACTTAGGTGAAAAAATGTTAGAGAATTCTAACACTTAAACCATACTACTCTTGTTTAGAACTTCCATTATAGTTAATGAATTACCTTAGAAGTGTTCGGAAGACCTGAAGAAGATACTTGGGCGTTCATAGCTCTGTATGTGAATTCCTAAAAAATTCCTCCTGAAATGGGGGGATGACAGGGTCTATTTATAGACTGGAGATTACCCCAGGCGGTTATCACTTACGGCGCGCAAGTCACTTGCACGACCATTAGGTGGTGCACCGGTATACTTGCGCGACAGTATGGGAACTTGCGCGGTGCATGTGCATTTGAATCCTTGTTCATGCCTTTCTCGATTTTTGATGTTTTCTTCAAAGGATTAATCAATTTGTACTAAGTCATTTCCCTTTCCATTATTTTAGACAATATGATGAAAAGGAGCATCAACAAAATTCCCCCATCAGAGTTGTATCTAGAAGAATACGGAAGTGACTCTGAGGAAAAAAAGAAAACCAAAGGGAAAGAGTCGCCTAGTTGTTCACCGCGCAACCATCATCGCGCAGGTGCGAGTCGTACAGGGCTAGAGCACGCTGGATGGAGCGCGCTGGCTATAGGTACATAGTTGGGCCACCTAGCCTATAAATATGCGATCATTTATCGTGCATAGCACGTAATTTCCAGATTTTCGAGATCTCGCCGTGCAGGACACCTTCACCGCGCAAGTTTCTTATTTTCCGTTATTTTTTCCATTGTCACGCTGCTGTCACGGTATTTTGACTTGCATTGTTTATAGTTACACGCCAAAAACTTTCGCGACACATTAACACATTCACGACACTTCCATACTTCCACGCCTTAATTACTTTGCCATTTTTTCTGAATTCCTTCACAAATTTTATTAAAAATAAACCCATTTAAGAGTTATTTATTCAATTTTTTTGTGCAGAATCAATGGCTCTGAAGAGAATAGGAATAACAGATGAACTGGAAGGAAAACACCTTGATGATATGATGGATATCATTGGCCACGATTATTATACCGTAAAAAATATCACTCTTATGGATTTGGCTAAGTATCTGAAGAAATATCATCGCGACTTCCCCCAAAGAATTTATTTTCCTTTGTATGGATATGGTCATCTGTGAGAAGATACTATTCCAGAAGAAAATAAGTATCTACCCTTTTCGTGGTTTTAGAATTATACCATCTTTGCTTCAGAAAATATATCATGCGGAGGAGTATTTATAAGTGTTGGAATAGTGGAGAAGGCCCACATGATGCATCATAGACGTTGTACAACAGATATGAAACCTCATTTGCCAGAGCGGCAAACACATTGTCATCCTTCAATCTTCCGAAATGCACAGATGGATCAATCCAAAGGCTGGAAGAAAAGTTGGGACTTCCGTCCTGGGGGAGGTGTGAAGCCAACTTGGATGTGGGGCATACTGGGTGCGATAGACCTGTACAGATTTTGTCAAGGATCTGAAAGGAGTTGCGATATACAAAGCTATTTGTGTTGGGAAAACATATTTATACAGACATGATAACTTCGTGCCGGAGATACTCAGCCACTGGAGCCCAGAAACTAATTCTTTCCATCTGAATCATGGAGAAGTAGGCATTAGTCTGTGGGATGTCCACAAGATCTCAGGGGCTCCAATTTTGTGTGACATGTATGATGAATTCATTCCACCCAAGGTGACATGGAATGATTCTAAGAAGACTCCTGCTTTAGCACAAGAATTATTTAAAATCTTCGACATGCTCAAGAGTCGAGAGACCTCGTTAACTCATTCTAGAAAGGATATTCATCTGGAGGAGTGGATGAATATATTTCTTATTGAGAAGAAGGAGAAGGAGTCAAAGGAGAAGGAGAAAAAGGATAAAGAATCCATGAAAAAGAAATCCAAGGATAAGAGGCCCAAATGTCCTAACACCTGCCCAAAACCGGAGATGAGGGGTTCTCCTGGCACATTTTGGCCAACTCTAGAAGCAGGAGAGTTTGAGAAATGGTGATATGAGGTGAATCAAAGGATCCCGAAGAAGAATCATCTGGTGGGATTCATTGCTTTATGGCGCAGCGTTTATCTCTTGCCAGTCAGGGATTCGAAGGGAGGTGTTAGGCCAGGGACCTTCATCATTGTGGAAAAGTTGGCAGAGGAAAAATGGTTGGGTTGGGTACCCCCATTTTAGTATTGATTCACAGGAGTTTACTTCATGTATTCATGGGTAAATCTACATTAATAATAGTGGTACCATTCCATGTTTTATGGAGATGGATTTCCACTCACTTCAAGACTTACAATGTACATAATATATTACAAATTCCTGGAAGTTCTTTCAGGCCGTAAGTGAAGGAATTATCTGGAGTTTCTCCATTAGATATTAATGCCTATGACATGAATGTGAGGCTGATCATGTTTAAGGAATTCAACTTCTTTCCATATAGAAATTCTCCAACCAGGCGGTTTTTTGATGATGGAACAACCAATTTGGATTTGAGGGAATACATGCAAGCATGTAGAGATGGTGTGCTAGTTTCTAGGATTGACGGAGAAATTATATGCGAGGCCTATGCTCCATATTAATTTGCTCATTAATCCAAGTGTCTGTAATAGATTGTTGTATCTCCCCCAGTACATGTCAGGTTAGATCAACATCTGATGGTTTCTTGGCAACTGTGGCTGCTGACGTCAAGGGAGAAGACTGGGGAGGTATTTGATCTACTAGTTGAAAAAGGGGCACATAACCTGACTACATGGTATGCCGAGCACTGGATAGCCTCATACCCTAAAGGGGTGTTGAATCACCCAGTTTATCAGGTGGGGAAATGGATGATGACTGTAGAGAAAGAAACCCTTCCTCATGAAGGTGATGTTTCCCCACCTGATGATGATTTGCCAAATTCCTCTTCTAGGACTGATTCACCGGATTCCCATGATGGGGATGTTGAGGCACAACATGTGGCAAAGCGGCCTCGTGACCGATATAATCCTCCGGTTAGAATCAAGTGACCTACTCCATCAACTCCTGGCCCAGTTAGAATCAAGAGACCTACTCCATCAACTCCTGGTGAGTTACTTCATTGTGGTAATTTAATAACTACTACTTTATAAAGAAATAAGTCTTATTTTCTTATTATCTCTCTGCAGTTGCAGGATCTGGTAAGAAATTGAAGTCAAAGATTATAGGACCTTCCTCACAGCCTTCATCTCTAAGACCAGAGGCTGTCCAGACATGGTAGAGTTTATACTGTGGTACTGAGACTGCCTGGCTGGATTTGTGTGAGGGCCTACAACTTCCTGGAATAGGGAATCTTCTAGCTTCTATAGATATCCAATACAAGGATAACCCCAATGAAGTGTGGGATTAAATTAGAGATCTAGAAATGATCATATATTCCACTGATGAGTCTACTCCTATATCCAGGCGGGTGAAGGAAATGATTGATCGTGGCACCACTAAGGGGGCTGGTGGTTCTGGATATGGGGAGTGGCATGATTATGTGGCTCCTGAAGATGTAAAATTTTTTCCTTATTTTCGTTGCAGCTTGATTCCAGTCGAAGCTTTGTTACTTAGAGAAGTTATTTTCTACATCATGCAGCTTGAAAATAAAGAAATACTGAGGTTCCTTATCCACAGTATAGCCCTGGTGGTACTACCATCGGGGCCACTGCTGATTCTCCTCGCGAACCGGCGAGATATCTCTAGTCCAACAGGCCATGAATGAGGCATTGGATATGGCCTTCCATTAGAAAATTCACATTACAATAAGGGAGACTTCCAAAACTCCAAAAAATCCAAAAGGACAAAGGCGATGAAGGAAGAAGTCCACTGCTAAACGCTTTATCAGTAGTGGTAAGTCCTTCGGTTAATCATGAATTTGAAACCATGAAAAATATTTCTCACATTCCTTGGGATTGCAGGGGCTTATTAAATTTCCCCTCTGAGGGAAAGGACTGATCCTCCTTTAAGGACCACGAAGGGTGCTGTGGAACAAATTCAAATTCAAGCTAACTTGGCTGCTTATGAAAAAGATCCAACATCTATTCCTAGTAATGCTTCTACTGCTGTAACAAATAGAGGAGAACCTGCACCAGAATCATTGGCGGTTGTGGGAACTAAACCTGCCATCCTTCATGAAAAAGATATCCAGGGTCAAGGGCCTCAGAATGAGGGTCGCCAAGAGGACATATCAAATGTACCACAGGTGAGACTAACAAGGATTATGAAATATCATTGGATGAAATGATGAATCGTGGCATGTCTTTCGAAGAATTTTATGATCATGCTATGTTATCATGTGATTTAGAAGACCTTTGGAGTGAGTGTTATCCTTCACCCAATAAATTTTCTTATAATTTACACTTCTAATCATGACTAAAGATAATATGCAGTTCCATCCATAGAAGCTGATGAACTGCCAATTCCTGAAGAGGGTGGGGAAAATGTTGTCAACACTACCATTGCAGAAACGTTAGCTCAAGTGGAGTTAAACCCAGTAAACCCTCATGAGACCAATCTTTAAGATCCTGTTGAAATAGGGAATGACGGGGAGGAGTCTTCTCAAGCTGTGGATTTATTTTTAGGTAATGATTGTACTGACTTTTCAATATAGACAACCAACATCCATTATTGTATGAATCTAACCATACTTTTAATTGATCAAATAGGGATATCAACTTCAATGGATAGAACTGGAGGTGAAGTGTCAACCTATGACCAAACAGTAGTAGAAGGTGAAGCTACTAGGGTTAGGGGGGAAGGAGCAGAACAAGGCACTTCCCTAAGTCCATTAATCCCCGATTACATGCCCCCATGTGATGATGATTTTGAATCAGACCCAGAGGTGCTTATGGCGCTCAGCATTTCACAATGCAAGGCATGGAACAACATATGGAAAATCATATCTGAGGTTCTATTAGAAGATTTATCATCGAATATCCCTCGATTGTCATCCTAGATCGTCATGATAGGACTTGGAAGTTTTGGATACCAAGAGATCCATAATGCAGTGAAACAAGTCATCTTCAGGGGGAGCAGGAGAAAAAGTGTCGCGAATATCTGACCAGGGTGAAACTGTCACTCAACATAGGTCAATTTGAGGATGCGGTATCCTGAGATGAGGCTGACTATGCTTCCAAGATGAAGGAGCTGAAGCATAAGATCAAAGAAAAAGGTGTCCATAAGATGCACCTTTATCAACAGTTAGATGTTGTTACTGGGGAATTTGACCAACTCAATAATTAACTGGAGGGAGTGAAAATGAATTGTATTAAGACAATTGTGGATGCCAAAAAAGCACTCCATCAGGATGAAAAGAGTGAAGTTGGTCGAGTTCATGAGCTTCAAGTAGCTGCTGATGAAGCTCGGGACGCGGTTCATCAAGTGAAGACTTAGGTCAACAGCCTTTTGTAATTTCCTGAAAAAGAGAAGAGACTCAAATCTTTGGATGTCCTTCTAATTCTTGTGCATCAAGGGAGAGTAATTTTATCTTCAATCATTTATTCTTGTATTATTTTTCTACCTTCATTAAAATTTTCCTTATCCAATTGGCCTAGTAAGCATAGTTTGATTTTTTTTACTAGGATTAATGTAAATAACCCTACAAAATTTTAATCTTTTAATTGCTCAATATTACCTAAATCATAAAAAATGTATGTTTAGTGAGCTGGAACTTGACTTTTTTTTAGAGTTCCTTTTTATTTTGTGGGGAGTTTAAATTCATGCACTTCAGACATAAAAAAGGTAATTTTTAAGGTCAAAATAGCTTTCACCGAATGAATTAGAATTGACTCAATTCTTTGACAATTCATCTGAAAACATATTACCATACTCAAGTATGAAGGAAAATATGTAAACTATGACTTAAGAATATTTGAATCTGAGGAATGATATGAAAAAGAGCTAAAAGGCATTAGAAGAAGTAGTTACCAATAATGATGTAACCTTTATTTAACAAACTTGTTAGGGAGTCGAATTATGCAGGGCCACCTAAGGGCATTGTCTGAATAGTTAAATAAATAGTATCTTTTGGCTGACAAGTACGTTATGTAAACTACTTATGCAAGGCCTCCTAAGGGATCGTGATGCATAGTAAGGAATAATAACTCTCAGAAATTTACTTTCCTAGTGCTAGAAATCCATTGAATGTATATGGAGATTCATATTTTCCAAAGTATAGAGTTTGCTGTATGGAAAGAGGTACTTGAATATGGAGAAGATATTTCCAAACAATATTATCGAAGAATTGGATGGATATCACTCCTACGAAGGTCTGACCCAAATGTTGGGAAGGAGAATATAAACCATAGACTTGAATACTTTCAGATCATGAAAAAGGATATGGGAAAAATATGTGAAGGATGACTATTTTTGCAGATCCCTACATATTATCAAGACAAATAAAGACAAAAGAGGTTTTCCTCCCAAGAATGAAGTTACCACTATTTAACAAACCCGTTAGAGGGTTGAATTATACAGGGCCACCTAAGGGCATTGGATGCATAGTCAAATAATAGCATCTTTTGGCTGACAGGTCCGTTATGTAGACTGTTTATGCAAGGACGCCTAAGGGCACATGCTGCATGGACAGACAAAAGAGGTCTCAGAATTTCATGTCTTTTGTGATTAGAAGTTAAGAAAAGGGTTATGATGATATGAAAATATTTAAGGTTAGGATTATGACACATAAAGTTGGGTATTTTCCAATTTAGGCAGATTTACACAGATCAATGCTAACCATAATCATGTTGTGGCTGGGTCATGAATTGAAATGTTTGAATTCACTACGTATTCCATAAGGATGGGAATGAAGCCATACATAGTTCATGAACTACAGTTTAACGTCGTGTGGGAAAAAAGGATTGGAGATCATAGTTTAGATTCATAGAGCTTGGACCATTATAATAAATACACAGTGTGCGTTTTCATGGGGACTTTTCATCCAAGAAACTAAAAGAGGAATTTGGGGTCAAGCCTAAAAGACTTGGGGCTGGATTCAAGGGACACTCGAATGTTCCTACTAATCCCATAAGGATGGGAATAAAGCCCACGTAGTTCTAGAAATACCCTCTATACAAATTTGGTTCATACATGTGAAGGGTGAAAGGGGACTTTAGTGCAATGATTGTTTATCCCAAGATAAAAGGTTCAGTTATTGACATGTATGCACATAGTCTTTGAAATGAAACATGATTGAAAATCAATGTAAATAATGATTCCCTCTTAGGTGAGGGTATCAAAGAATTTTGTAGTTTATTGTCATACTGGACAAAGGTGTTGTATAGCTTAACATCATATAGCTTGGACGAAAGTGAAACAATGTAAAGATATTGATTCTAGGGGCGGTTTCAGGAATCAAAATCGTATGAGATAGAGGTGAACCGATGGGAAGAGATTGGTTTTGGGCTTGAACCTTGGGAGGTTGCCTACGTACCCATCCTAGAAGGCAAGGATCAAAGTCCGCGTAGTTCAATTAAATAATGAATTAGTGATCAAGTTGTCCTTGGGGAAAACGATTAAAAAAATAGTGTTGGGTCTTACACATGGTTAGTAGCCCAGAGAGAGTGTTATGGTTGAATTTTTCTCTAAGTTCACGTGAGTCATACTCAGTGTGAGAAACAAGAGGTAGCAACAACCCTAACGATGCACAGTTTAATGTCATGTAGGACATATAAAGGGACTATGCAGTTTTAAGGTCTTGTAGTTAGGATTGTTGGTGCTGCACAGTTTGGCATCATGTAACAGGGAAAAAGTATAGTTTAATGTCATGTAGGACGTATTAAAGGAATTTCTGTATAGGTTAGCATCATGTAGTTAGGACTCTAGGGAAAATAAAGTTTAATGTCATGTTGGAAAAAATGTGGGCTGTGCAGTTTATTGTCATGAAGTGAGGACAATATAGTACACCATTAAACGTCATGTTGGACGTATTATGGACTTTGTCACAATTTAACATCATGTTTGATGAAAAAGGGACAATAAAGTTTAGCGTCATGTTGGATGTAACTTCCAATAGTTTAAGGTTGTATGCATAGACCATTGGTTATATAGTTTAACATCTTGCTGGATGTAAGGGACTTCTATATAGTTTAAAGTCATATAGCAAGGACGATGAGGGGGACACAGCTTAACGTCAAGTTGGACGAAAGTGCAAATAGTTTAAAGTCGTATGCATGGACCATGGATGATGCAGTTTAACATCTTGATGGACGTAAGGGACTTACAAATAGTTTAGGGTCATATGCTAGACCGTTGCTGTATTTTGTCTTCATACAATAAAATTTCTTAAGAAATCTGGCATTGGTTGGAGTAGTGATGAGTTCTCCATCCATTGAGAGTAATGAATAAGCTCCATTGGAGTAGACCTTATGTATTGAGTAAGGTCCTTACAATTTTGGCTCATGTTTGGGAGGTTTATTTCCTAGTATCACTGGACTTCTGAGAACTAATACCAATTCTCCCTGAGTGAATGAACGAATAAGAGCTTTTTTGTTGAAATCTTGTGCTATTCGATTCTGATAGACTTCCAAGTGGTGAAAAGTGCACAATATTTTCTCATCTATCCATTCCAATTCAATCAATATCTTTTGAGATTGTTCAAATGTAGATGACTGATCACAAATGGATACTATGAGAGAGGGTAGTTGAACTTCAATGGGAAAGACAGCTTCCATTCCATATACAAGTGAATATGGAGTTGACCGCGTTGCAGTGCGCGTGGTGGTCCGATAAGCCCATAAAGCATGAAAGAGTTTATCAGGCCATGATTTCTTATCTTTATCCACCATCTTTTGCCGAATACATGAAAGAGTCTTGTTGAAGGCTTCTATCTGGCCATTGGATGCTGCATGATACCCAGACGAATGGTTGGATTTGATGTTGTATTCTTGATACAACTTCATCACCTCGGAAGAACAGAAGTTGGTGCCATTGTCCATCAATATGGTATGAGGGACACCAAATCTGGTAATGATGTTAGACTTGATGAAGCTAACAATTAATTTAGAACCTAATTCCTTGAGAGGTATTGCCTCTGCCCATTTGGAAAAGAAATCAGTAGCAGTAAAAATATACTTAAACTGCGTGGCCGTAGCTGAAGGGTAAGGTCCGACCACATTCATTCCCCATGTGGAAAATGGCCATGAGTATTTAGCTGTATGAAGCAACTATGGAGGTTGATGAATGAAGTTGGCATGTACTTAGCATGAATGAAACTTCTTTTCTAAATCAACACAATCTTGTATCATTGAAGGCCAAAAGTATCCAAGCCTTCGAATCTGATCAGACAATCTATGTCCAGACTGGTGGGCACCACAGACTCCTGCATGCACTTCTTTCATGACATCCATTGTCTCTTCACCATCAATGCATCTGATGAGAACTCCATCAAAACCACATTTGTAGATAATTTTCTCTTGGTGATCTGGGCTATCGTAGAGAGTAAAATTGACCGCATGTCACCGGATTTGTTCTTTCTCTGCTATATCAGGTGGAAGTGTTCCATTTTGAAGGTATTCCCTGATAGGTGACATCCATCCTGTAGTATGACCATACGGTTCATGAATGGGACTAATTTCATTAATTTCCTCTGTTCTGATTCGAACATAATATGAAATTGCATGGAGGTGGGCAATACTGATGGTTGTCTCGTTCCGATTTGGATCTTCCAGAGCTATGGCTATATTAGCCAGTGTATCAGCTTGAGCATTTTTTGATCTTGGGACATAAGAAAATGTCAGTTCCGAAGGGAATTCCACCATTAAATCTCTAACTTAATCATACAAATGGATTATTTCTTCTTTTCTGATGGAATAATCCCCATTGACTTGTTTGATTACCAGGTCTGAATCACCTCTCACCTTTATGTGATTCACTTGTGCTTGAAGCGCCAATTCCAAGCCTGCGATAAGATCTTGGTATTCTACTTCATTATTGGTACCACCTTCACACAATAAGAAGGAAGAAGGTAACACTGCCTTTTCTGGTGAAATGAGACCAATTCCTAAGCCATCTTTGCTGAATTTAGGATTTTCCATTTTCTTCCCTGTTGGACTTCTGGAAGCACCATCAAAATACATTTCCCATGCCCGAGGACATTCATGAGTTGAGAAGACTTCCTCATCAGGGAGATCAATATCTGATGATGTGTCTTCCACTGAAGGGTGTTCATCCATGTAATTAGCCAGAGCATGGACCTTTATTGCCTTTTGAGACACATACTGAATATCAAATTGTTGAAAAATAACTTCCACCTAGCCAGATGTCTTGTAAGCATTGGACGACTAAGGATGAATTTGAGCAGGTTATTGCGAGATACCAATTGGGCCTCGGGATATAGCAGGTGGTGTCTCAACTTCTGAAATGCAATGATTAATGCAAGGAAACACTTCATAATACTTGAATACCGGATTTCTACTTCAAGCATAGTCCGAATGAGGTAGTAGAAGTTGTTTTCATTCCCAGCATCATTCTTCTGGAAAGAAATGCACCCAATGATCGCTCTAAATCTATCATGTAGAGGATAAGCGGTCTTCCTTAAATAGGTGGCATGAGTACCTGTAGACTCAAGAGATATTTCTTGAGAATATTGAATGCTTCTTGACATTCTTCAGTCCATTGGTAAGTGACTCCCTTCTTCATCAATTTGGTGAAGGGTAAACTTTTGCCTACCAAATTGGCAATGAAACACTGAATATAGGCTAAGTTTCCATGAAGTCCTCTCAATTCTTTCAAATTTTTAGGAGGTGACATACCAAGGATTGACTTTGTCTTCTCGTGATCGACTTCAATACCACGATGGAGTACAACAAAGCCAAGAAAGTTTCCTGAGGTTACCCCAAAATCACATTTTAAGGGGTTCATCATCAAATAATGTTGTTGAATCTTGCGGAATATAAATTCCAAATCATCCAAGTGATTAGAACATTGTTTGGATTGGACCACCAAATCATACACATAGCATTCAACAAACTTCCCTAAAATGTTTTTGAAGATACGATGCATGGAACGCTGATATGTTGCACTTGTATTCTTTAAGCCAAAGGGCATTACCTGGTAGAAAAACACACCCCGAGGGGCTCTGAGGGCTATGGATTCCTCTTCTTGTGGGGAAATTCAGATTTTATTATATCCGGAATATCCATCCATGAAGGAAAGTTCCTCATAGCCCGCTTTTTCATCAATTAAATGTTCTGTAATCAGAACTGGGAAATCATCCCTAGGAAAATGCCGATTAAGATCTTTGAAATCGATGCAAACTCTAATTTTTCTGTTCTTCTTCTTTACAGGGACAATATTAGCAAACCATTTGGGATATTTAACTTCTATGAAGAAGATAGATTTGATAAGATTATCCACTTTAGCTTCAATTTTGGAAGCATAAGTTGGGTGTGTTCTTCTCGGGGCTTTCTTAAATCCTCGATGCTCTTCTGGTAAACCCAAATTATGAGTACCAACATCAGGATCAAGCACGAGCGTTTCTGTATAGTTCCAAGAAAATATGTCTCAATTTTTCTTTAAAAAGGAAATATACATCTATTGTTCTTCAAGAGTCATGGACGCACTGATTAATATGGGCCTTGGATCTTCATTTGTACCCAGATTTATTTCTATGAGTTCATCTACGGTGGTAGAGATACCCTCTTCAAAAGATGGAGGAGGATATCTGAGATCTTACTCTTCTTCTTCTTCATGTGTTATTTCTTCCATTTCTACTTCCATAATAGATGATAAAGAAGAATTTTCATGATCAGATGTGATGTTAAAATTTGAACATCTTGAGGAAGAAGCATCCTTTTCTGACCCAATTGATGATGAAGAGTCTTACTTGGGAAATAAAGAGGAGATGATGGATTGAGAATCGACATCATTTTTCACCTTCGATGTTGCTAAAACTTCTTCTGGCCTGAATGGCGAAGTATAGAGTTGTTGGATTTCAACAGATGAAATGAAGACATCTCCATTTGAGCTTTTATCACTGCTTGGTGGGTTACTAATTTCTCCCATGTTGTCTGGCTCGATTTCCATAATTGACATTGTCAATCTTTCCATAAGATTATTTTTATTTGGGTCTATTTGGTCAATTTTACTCTTAGGAAACACATGATCTGTAATCACATGTGTAAATGGATTTTCTGGAATTTTCTCCAAACCATTTCGAGCATTAACTTTGGTAATCTCCCTGGTTGTGGATTTATCCTATCACTTCATGTGATATAATTCCTCCTTAATGTATTGAGACTCACATGTCTTGAACGAGGCCTTATCACCATACAATTTCCCAACATGACCATCAAAACAATATTTGAGACATTGATGGTATAATGAAGGTATAAAATCATGTTGATGTAGCCAGGGTACTCCAAGAAAGATGTTGAAGGCTGTGTCTTGATCAACAACCATGAAATCTGAATTGGATACAAGATCTCCATACAGAGTTTTGAGTATAACCTCGGCCAGTGGTTATTGTTCATTTTTATAATATCCTTGTAACATCATGGTAGAAGGAGATAAATCAGATTCTGTGAGGCCCAATCGACAAAGTGTATGAATGGGCATGAGGTTGACTCCTGAACCATTATTAATGAAAGCTCTTCAGACATGTACGCCATTGACCTTTCCAGATAAGTACAATGGTCTAATATGTCCATGAACGACATCATCTTCATCTTTATTAGTAAACGATATTACTGTATGACATTCTGCCGGATTATTCTCTATGTGATAGACTTCAGCTGCAACAATTCCAGTTTCAAACTCCTGAGAACTTGACAAAGCCTCGATGAGTGCCTCCCAAAAATCTTTTGACAAATTCAAAGCATCCAAAATTGATAACATGGATGGTACTTGGGCCAGGTGTT